>CP142462.1:43210000-45768750 GCA_038049695.1 Cinnamomum chago | reverse complement strand
GAGGGACTTAGGGCGGCGTTTAAGATTCCGGCTGACGTTCTGGTGAAGCCAAGCGACCACCAGGGCCTCTATGATGGCCTCACCAGATTCAAAGATTGGATGCCTTTCCCCTTGGTGTCGGTAGTCGAAGGCGGGGTCAGGTTCCCTGTTCACCCACTCCTTCGGTCCTGCCTTAGCTCGTGGCGGATTTGCCCTTACCAGGTGATGCCCAATGGGTTTAAGATAATAATGGGCGTGGCGAAGTTGAACCGAATCCTCAACATCAACCTTGGCGTGCATGACATAGAGGATGTCTACGACATCTATAAGACCGCGGGGGGCGAGGATTCATACTATCTTCAGGTGAAGGCTAGACGCCGGCCCTTGATCAATGCCCTGGAAGACTCGAGCAAATACGCAGGGGATGACCGTCTACTGGTCTCGGGGAACTGGGAGTTCGGGGCGGCCGAGACTGAGGAGGAGCGGAGAATCCAGATTCCACGGAAACCTGGGACCCCTCCGAGTAAATCCCCGTTTCTCTGGGTTTATTGGTGTTGTTTTACCGTCGATTTGCCGAGCTGATGTTCGTTGTTTTCTGCGCAGGTGTTCAGCGAAGGAGGAGAGAGGCCGGCCTCGATCGTTGGAAGAGGAACGACGCCTGGCTCGAGAAGATCTATGACTACCACGGTCACCATTGTCAGGCTACCTTCTCTCTGCTCCGGTACAAGCCGCGGTATCAATCTTACACTAGGAAGACTGTCGAGATCCCCCTTGAGCCGATAGGGGAGATCGTGCCTGCGCTCGCAGAAACCAGCGGCCAGACCTCAGAGCCCCTAGGTCCGATCCTAGTCGAAGACAGCCCCTCTGATTGAGACCAAGCAGAAGAGGAAATGGACGGGCTGCGTCCCCCTCTGATGAATTTAGGAGCAATGGTCCTTGGGGGCCGAGTTCCTCCTGCTCCGAGGCGTGCCCCCGCGCGCCTGGCGCCGCTCGGGGCCCTTCAGCTGGTGCCCCCTCGGGCTCAACAGGGACCTCCTCTTCCGCGAAAGAGAAAAGCGCCGAAGCCCCCCGCAGGAGAAGAGGGGGAGGTCGGAAGAGCCCCCCAAGGACGCCCGGCCGCCTAAGGACACCCGGCAGCCCAAGGAGATTCGGTCACGGGTTGCAAAGGCCAAGAAGGAGGGTGAGGGGCCCCCTCCCGAAAAGAGGCTTCGCGTGGGGGGGCGAAGAGGAGCAGGCCCCGGAAGCGGATCCGCAGCTCCGGCCTTTCAAGCCGATGTCGTTCGGGCCCAACTTTGACCTCAACCCCGGCGAACCCATGAGCGTGGAGGACCGGATGAGGACCTCCACCAGGACGATCTCAGCAGTTGCCCGGGCATGCGCTCTTCCTTTGGACATGGAGAGGCATAATAAATCCTGGATAATGAGCCTGATCTACTCGATGATGAAGGCGTCGCTCAAGGTGATCCCCACTTCTTTTGTCTTAATTTTATGCTTTAGTCGTCCGCTCTGACTTCCTACCCCTTTTCGTCTCCTTGCAGAATGTACAGAAGCTCCAAATAATACTGGAGAGGACGAAGAGGACAGCCGCACGGTCTTTGAGATGGACGCCGAAAAGAAGAAGATGGGAGATACCCTGGAGGCCAATGTGGCAGAAATAAAGAAGGCGGAGGAGAAGATCGCTGAGTTCGCAACGGAGCAACAAGCGGCGAAGGCCGAGATAATCAAGTTGCGAGGCGAAAATAAGCACCTAAAAGGCGCAGCCGAGGACAAGGCGAAGAGGGTGCATCAACTAGAGGCCGAGCTCGCCAAGAAGGAAACCGAACTGGTTGGGAAAGAGGCTGAGCTCGAGTCCTCTAGGAAGGATCGGGTCGATGTCGAGTCCACTCTGCGAGCCCAGGCTGCCAAGGCTTATCAAGAAGGAGTGGACTGGGCATCGGCAGAGTATGTGGCTCAAATTAAAGACCTGAGCCCGATTTTGTACGAGATGGGATGCAGGGAAGCACTTCGTGAGTACGGGGTCTCTGAGGATGACCCCATATTCACGAATCTTCCTCAATTCCAGTCTGTCATACCTAGCCCAGAGTCAGAGCCCGACTCTAACCCTCCGGAAGCCCCTACTGAAGTTCCAGGCCCTCCTCCTCCTTCGACTCCTGCCGAGGGCGACCAGGCCCAGGCTTCCTTCGTGGCTCCTCCACCTGAGACTTCAAGCGCTCCCACTCCGTCCGTCCCTCCAGAGCCAGAGAATAAAGCTGCGGCGCCTGAAAAATAATGTGTGGAAATGATGTCTCTTTCTCCTTTTTCTAATGTACTTTTTTCTTTCCTTTCGAGTGTATAGAACTTTGTAAATACTTCCTCCATTTAATGGAAAAACAATTTTCTTTCAATTCTCCAGCTGTCTTTTCGTTTCTTTCTTCTTGTAATGGCGTGTGGATGTTCCATTGAGCAAAATTGAGGTCTCATGTTCTGACCAGTCCCCCAAACCTTAAGTGGTCAAGGTCGGTGAACTCGTAGAAATTGGTCCGGACCTTCTAATCTTGAGATAGATATTGGTCAAAACTGATGCCCTGTCACTGAGATCGGAGGATCCATAAAACTGGGTCTTAGCAAGGTTCCCATAAAACTGAGGTCAGCGAACTCGTAGAAACTGGACTTAACTTTCTAGCCCCAACATGTTGAACGAAAATGAGGTCCCCTTGTTTCCAACAAATTCTCCAAGCCTTAAGTGGCTAAGATCGGTGAATCCGTAAGACAGGGTCTTGACAAAGCTCCCTGTTTCTTAACCAACTCTCCAAACCTTCAAGTGGGCGAGATCGATGAACATCTGGCCCTAGGGCTGGGCTTTAATAATGCCTTATTAAAGACCTTGTAGCTAGCTTGGACTCACATCCTGGGGTGCGACCCTGTTGCTGGTAGGCTGGGGTCATGCCGTCGATCTTGAAAACTCGGGGGTTTGGCCGAGCTCAAAGGCAGACCGAATTTCGCAACTCGAGAGTGAAGTAAGACGGTTGATACCGTTCAGGGGGGTCAGCCCCGTGTCCGAACCCTAGGAGGCTGGTCCTGTGACCGGAGCTTTGGGAGCCAGCCCAATGACCGAACTGAAGGAGGCTGGTGTGCGAGGACCGGAGCCTTGGGAGTTGGTCCTATGACCGAACTGAAGGAGGCTAGTGCGAGGATCGGAGCCTTGGGAGTTGGTCCTATGACCGAACTCTAAGAGGCTGGTGCGAAGACCGGAGCCTTGGGAGTTGGTCCTATGACCGAACTCAAGGAGGCTGGTGCGAGGGCCGGAGCCTTGGGAGTTGATCCTATGACCGAACTCAAGGAGGCTGGTGCGAGGACAAGAGCCTTGGGAGTTGGTCCTATGACCGAACTCAAGGAGGCTGGTGCGAGGACCGAAGCCTTGATTCATAACTTTGAAGGATACAAAGGCACACATCTTCCAAAAGATCCCACTTTCATTTATTTGTCATTTAAGTACATTTAGAAGTAGTACTTCTTGAGGGCGCAACATTCAATGGTCGTGGCAATTCTCTGCCATCCATGCTCTCGAGTCTATAAGCCGACCTCCCGGATACCGATACCACCTTGAAAGGCCCGAGCCAGTTTGGTGCGAGCTTGCCTTCGTTGGGATCTTTGTCTGCTGGAAGTGTTTTCTTCAAGACCAGTTCCCCGATTGAGAACTTCCTTTCTTTGACTTTCTGATTGTATCCCCTGGATAGCTGTTGCTGGTAGGAGGCCATGCGCACGGATGCCGCTTCTCTTCGCTCCTCGGCTAAGTCGAGCTCTTTGGCGAGGTTTATTTCATTCTGCCCCTTGTCGAAGAGATCCGACCTCAAGGTCGGGAGGCCGACCTCGAGAGGGATTACAGCTTCTATTCCGTAGGCTAAGGAGAAAGGAGTTGCCGAAGTGGATCGTCTCGGGGTGGTCCTGTATGCCCAAAGGACGCTTGGTAATTCTTCTACTCATCTGCCCTTAGCTCTATCAAGTCTCTTCTTGAATCCGTCCATTACCACTTTGTTTGAGATTTCTGCTTACCCGTTGCTCTGTGGGTAGGCCGGGGTTGCATAGAGGTTTCTGATACCGAGCTCCTGGCAGAAGTTCTTGAAGAAGTGCGAGTCGAATTGGGTTCCGTTGTCCGAGACCAGAGCTCGGGGGATCCCAAACCTTGTGACAATGTTCTTCCATACAAAATTCTTTGTATCTTACTCGGTGATGGAGGATAGGGCTTCTGCCTCTATCCATTTGGTGAAGTAATCAGTGGCCACTATCAGCCACTTCCTGTTTCCTGGAGTTCGGTGAAGATGTCCCACGATGTCTAGCCCCCATTGAGCGAAGGGCCATGGGCTGGAGAGAGGGCTCAGGTCCTGTGCTGGTTGGAGCAGAGAGTGGAAGAACTTCTGACATTTTTCACATTTCCTGGTGTAGAGCTGGGCATCCTTCTGCATATAGGGCCACCAATAGCCCTAACTGATGGCTCTGTATGCCAGCGACCTTCCTCCAATGTGGCTTCCGCAGATTCCCTCGTGAATTTCAAAAAGGAAGTCTTCCACCTTGCTCGGGTGAACGCATTGGAGATACGGTCCTGTGAAGGACTTTCTATAAAGCTTCTCATCTAGGGATAGCAAAAAATGAGCTGCTTTTCATTCTAACCTTGTGGGCTTTATTCCTGTCCTCAGGGAGTCTATCTTCTTTGAGGAATGCTATGATCGGATCCATCCAGCTCGGGCCGAGACCGACGCACAAGATTTGCCGGGGTGGGAGGAGTTCTATGCTCGATTTTTCCAATGTCTCTTCGTCGACTGACCTTCTTTTTCCTGCCTCTACGGCCGAGGCTAAGTTGGCTAGGGCGTCTGCATGGCAGTTGGACTCCCTGCCGATTTGCCTGACTTCTGCTTTCTCGAACTGGGAGAGGAGCTGCTTTGTGTGCGCTAAGTAGGCTGTCATTCTCGCGTCACGAGCTTGGTAGTCTCCGCTTAGCTGGTTCGTCACCAACTGAGAGTCGCTGAAGACTACTAGCCGACGTGCCCCCAAGGTCCTTACACTACCGAGACCCTTAATTAATGCCTCGTACTCTGCTTCGTTGTTGGAGGCTTTGAAATCAAGGGTCTGGGCTTGTTCGATGACTAAGCCTTCTGGATTGGATGACTATACCAGCGCCAGCCCTTTTGGATGTTGAGGATCCGTCGACGAAAACCTTCCAGGCCGACTCAAAGAATTGTCTCCAAGGTCGGTCATCCTTGGTCTCGGCTATCACATTGTCCATGCTGCCCCCTAGTTCGGTATCGAGCGAGGTCGGTGCCGAACTAGGAGAAGTGAACTCGACGATGAAGTCTGCCAGAATTTGTGCTTTGACCGCTATCCTGGGTTGATATTGGATATCAAATTGCCCCAGTTCGACGACCCACTTAGAGATTCTTCCGGAAAAGTCCACCTTCCGAAAAAGGGACTTGAGTGGGTACTCCGTGACAACCACAACCGTGTATGTCCAGAAGTAATGGGAGAGTTTGCGAGAGGCACTGATGAGTGCCAATGTAAGTTTCTCGAGTGGGAGGTACCTGGTCTCGGCGTCGAGCAGGATCTTGCTAGTGTAGTAAATGGGTTGTTGTTGCTTGCCGTTCTCTCAGACTAACACCGAGCTCACTGCATGGTCCGAGACTGCTAGATAGAGTTAGAGGAGGTCACCTTGTGATGGTGTGGACAACAGTGGTAGTGAGGAAAGGTATTCCTTGAGTTTCTCCAGCGCTTGATCACATTCAGGGGTCCACTGAAATTTGGAGCTCTTTTTCAGAAGTTGAAAGAAAGGGCAACATTTATCCGAAGCTCGGCTGATGAAGCGATTGAGCGCAGCGGCTATCCCTGTGAGCCTTTGGACCTGCTTGGCCGAGGTCGGGCTCTGAATCGCTTGGACTGCTGCAATCTGTTCTGGATTAGCCTCAATCCCTCTCCGGGTCACCAGGCTTCCTAGGAACTTGCCGGAGCCAACGCCAAACGCACACTTGGAAGCATTCAGCTTAAGCTGGAATTTTCTGAGGATGGCGAATGTCTAGCGTAAGTCAGCCAAATGGTCTTGTGACTTCTTGGACTTAACCACCATGTCATCGATGTAGACCTCCATTGTCTTCCCGAGCTGGGGCGTGAAACATTTTTGTGGCCAGTCTCTGGTACGTCGCCCCGGCATTCTTCAACCCAAAGGGCATCACGCTGTAACAGTAGATGCCTCGAAGTGTTATGAATGCGGTTTTCTCCTCATCAGGCCTGTGCATGGGGATCTGGTGGTAACCTCGGTAAGCGTCGAGGAAACTCATCCTGTCATGACTTGCAGTGGCGTCGATCATCTGGTCGATCTTTGGTAGCGGGAAGCTGTCCTTGGGACAGGCTTTATTAAGGTCGGTGAAGTCCACGCAGACCCTCCATTTGCCATTCTTCTTCTTAACCACTACTGTGTTGGCCAGCCACTGTGGATAGTGCACATCGCGGATCGCTCCGGCCACGAGGAGCTTGTCTACTTCTTCAATCACTGCTTCTGTTTGTGGGACCCCTGTTCGGCAGGCCTTTTGCACTATGAGCTTGTGTCCGGGGTCAACATTCAGTTTGTAACACATGACTTCGGGGTCGATCCCAGGCATCTCGTACAGAGTCCAAGCGAAGACGTCCTTGTTCTGCAGTAGGAAGTCAAGCAGCTCGGTCCTTTCGTCGTCGGGGAGCTGGCTTCCCAGTAGGAAATAACGCTCGGGGTCATCGGAATCGATCCTGACCTTGGTGAGTTCCTCTATGCTCTTCTGCTCTGCTGGGCGACCGACATCCTCGAGTTCGACCTCCAGTTCGGCCATATGCACTTGCTGTGGCTCCGCTTCGCCAGGCACTACGGCTGTGAGGCACTGTCTGGCCATCTGCTGATCTCCTCGCACGGTTACTATCTCTATTACCCCTCTAGTGGGAACTTGAGCTTCGGTGAAAGGTGGAGGGCACTGCCTGCATGTCGTGCAGCCAACTGCGTCCCATTATCACATTGTAAGGAGACGGTGTGTCTACTACCATGAAATCGGCCATCTTCATGGCGCCTCCTATCCGGACTTCGAGCGAGATCCTTCCCTTGGGATACACTGGTTTAGCACTGAAGCCCACTAAGGGAACACGGGCCTCCTACAGATCGGACTCGGTCAGGCCAAGTTGCTTGTAACAGCTGAAGTAGAGGGTCTCGGACGAGCTCCTTGGGTCTATAAGGACGCGCTTTACAGTGTAATTGTTCAGCCACAGGGTGAGAGTGAGCGCGTCATTGTGGGGGAGCTGGACCCCTTCTAGGTCTTCGTCCGAGAACCAGATCTTGGGCTTTTCCTTCCTAGCTTTCTTTGGTGCAGGCCCTAGTTCGACCGACATCACTTGTTTGCCATGGGAGGCCCTCTTGGCCTCCGAGCGAGCTTGGCTGCTTCCCTTACTGGTGTTAGATTTTATGGTCTCAATACCAGTATATGATGAATAAATTGATTAATTTCTTTATTTATCAATATATATTATTGCTTTCCTTTCATGAGATGAATGGTGTTTTATTACTTGTTTGCACATAACTAATACGAATGACATAATGGTTCATGAGATAAACCGGAGTCCATAAGTATACTAGATGTAATACATGTGTATGGATGAGATCCACATACAGGAGATATGTATTGCAAATCTTATACTTAAATATCTTCACAACCGGTGATGAGATTGGGCATCTCATCTGACAAGGTTGTGTTAGGAATTTTGTAGATTGCAATTTGATGGATGCATAATCATTCAAGCATCATTTGATTTACACACATATGCATTGATTTATAAAAACTTGAAATCTTGATTTATTCATGCTTTGCTTTTAAGATTTGTAAAAGTATCAATTCATGCATGATTTGCTTTTAAAACTTGGATGCATTTGTTTTTTAAAAGAGTTTTAGAAATCAAGTAAGCCTATGTTTTAAATCTTTCAAATCATTTTAAGCTTTTTGTGTTTCATGTTTTTAAACATCTTAGGTTGATTTAAAACATGTTTCCAAGCTTGGTTTAGTGGCCCAAAAATCCCTACAAAGAAATACTTTGAAAATATGCAATTATGGGAATTTTGGTCCCAGGGGGTCGACCTACAGTGTGGCCAATCGACAGGCCACACTGCAGGTCGACTTGGTTCTGAAGCTCCAATGGTCAGAAATATAGCCGTTGTGAAGGCCAGGTCGACCGGGGAAGGGGTCCAGGTCGACCGGGGACTAGCCGTTGGGCAGTTTTTTGCTATAAATACTAGTTCTTTCCTTTGCCAAAAGTTGGGATTTTTAAGCCTTCCTTGAGAGGTTTTGAGGCAAATCAAAGGGGAATGAACTAAGGGATGAAGGGGATCATTAGGAAAGCTAAAGCTTGGATTAATGAAGTTAAATCACCAAGTAGGCTCTACTTTCCTTAATCATATGTTTTCATGCTTTGTTTTATTTTTGGTAAATCTTTTGTAGCATGATAAACTATGAGGTGTTGTGTCCTTAACATGTTTTATGTTTTGAATTGATTTATTGTTTTGGATACATCACCATTGATTCAATCCAAGTAGTACTTTATTTGGTAAATCTAAGTAGATCATGTTAATGAAAGAATCTTTGAAATCATATGTAACATGATTCATATACTTGGTTGAATCTTTGGTTGTTGTTTTTCAACATAAGAAAATCACTTTCAAAACTATCGTATGTTTTGGATTCAACATCTTTACAAATCATATGTTTTCATGTTTTGTTTTATCTTTGGTAAATCTTTAGTAGCATGTTAAACTATGATTTGTTGTGTCCTTAACATATTTATGTTTTGAATTGATCTATTGTTTTGGATGCATCACCATTTGATTCAATCCAAGTAGTACTTTATTTGGTAAATCTAAGTAGATCATGTTAATGAAAGAATCATTGAAATCATATGTAACATGATTCATATACTTGGTTGAATCTTTGGTTGTTGTTTTTCATTATAAGAAAATCTCTTTTAAATGTATCTTATGTTTTGGATTCAACAACTTCACAAATCATATGTATTTTGTTTTAAAGTTTCACAACTTGCCTTTCTTTGATAGGTATATCATTTTCAAGTTGTATTTATTATTACATACGATTTGTCCCCTAATTTCAATCAAATCTATTTTTATGTTTTATGAGCTACATTATTGATTTGATTGACATCCCTATGCATCACATATTTAGAGCTAATTAATTTCATACAACTTGTGAATCTTTGATATCATTAACAAGTTGTTACTTTTAACATGTGACTTGCATTCTTTCCTCAATCATAAATTTTTTATGAGCTAAAACTTTCAAAAGCCTTAGGCATACATTTATGAGCTTTCATTTTCAAAATGATTGAGGACATCACACACACACATCATGAGCATACATCTTTGCATTCATTAAGTGTTTGTGTGAGTTAGTTTTTCACTTCCATATCCGCCTAATTAAGAGGCATTGTAATGAGTTTAATTGAATCCCCATCAAGTGTATTTTAGACACTCATTAGAGAGATAACCAACCTATGGTTGAAGAGGTTATTGCTTAGCCTAAGAAAAGCATAATGTAGAGGTTATTGCTTAGCCTTGAAAAGCATATTGTAGAGGTTATTGCTTAGCCTTGAAAAGCATATTGTAGAGGTTATTGCTTAGCCTATTGAAAAGCATAAATAATGGAAATCCGGTGGGATGTTGGATCACAAGCCGGTAGTGGATGTAGGCATTGAGGCCGAACCACTATAAATCCTTGTGTGATGGTGCTTGCTTTGTGGTGATTGTTTTTATTAAGCTTCCGCATTTTGTTTGATAATCATCACTTGTGACTAGTTTAATTTAAAGAAGTTAAAATTGGTCATAATTGGAGCTCACCCTATTCACCCCCCCTCTAGGGTTCGAATCCCCGGACTTTCAGGTTGCAGCACTTTGATCACTATGAGATAGTGTGATTTGTCTCGATCATCGGAATGTAAGATTCTGGATCATGGTGCTGGTACATTGGATGTATGGAAGGACCATGAGAAGCACCTTATATACACTGTCTTTACTTTAAGGTTTGCTCTCATAATTCCCTAGCAATAGGCTCATAATCCTGAGACATTAATGAACTCAAGTTTCTATCTATGCATTTGCTTTGAGTCACCAATGAGTGAGGCCAATTGTAGGTCAACACCTCGGTGATTTGGGTACGTGGTAGTAGAGTTGTGAGAACATTCAATGGTCAAGATGGAATCTATCTTTAATATCCCCTTGTGCCAATTAATGGATTTATCATTGGTAAGTGCGCACCTATTCCAATTCAGAGTTAATTAGATCGGTACCAAATGATCACTATAATTAATTGGGGCTCAAGGATAATAAGATATGGATCTAATTTGGTGGACAGGTCCAATTGATCCATGTATATAGATAGAGGGGCCTACTTGTGGTAATGTGGAAGTTTAGGGTATTCAATGTAATTTATTCCTAAGACTGGAGTGCAATTGCATTTATATAGTGGAGTTATTTGCAATTAACTGTGGGCCCGGATTACACATGAGATGTGCTGTCGCGTGTCCCAGTTGGAACCAGCTTTCTAAGGAATCCCTAGTGATCCCCACGCTAGCCCAAGATATTAGAAAGATACTAATTATAGTATAACTCTAAAAGGAAATAGAAAGTTACTATTTCTATTTGAAGTGAGACTTCTAATAGTGGTAATAGTAAGTTACTAATTATTAATGGAAGTATGACTTCTATTTTAATTAGTAAAAGAGGAAGTTACTAATCATATTTGAAGTAAGACTTCTAATTGTGATTTAGTAAGCAACTAACTGTAGTGGAAGTAAGACTTCTATTGCAATTAGTAAGAGGATGTGGCTTCAATGCTATAAAAAGAGGAGAGGAGAGCCCTTGGACGTCCCCTATGCAATTCCATCTTGGAATTCACGCCCAAACACCTCTTGTGCAAGTGTTGCATACTCCTCTTCCTCTCCCTCTTCTAGTTTCCTTTAGGGTTTTTCTCTTGGAGATTCCACCATCTTCTTGAGAAAAGAGAATCCGATACGGGTCATAGCGTGGAAGATCAAAAGGTGTTGGAGATTCTAGTTTGATTAGTGAAGCCGTTCATCATCAAAGAAAGAATTCAACTTCTCGATTAGAGCACTACAAAGCTCCAAAGGTATAATCTACATCCTTGTATGTTGTAGATTTCATGGTTGCATGTTTAGATGTTATTTTCTATCTTCTAGATAGGTTATGTTGCTGTACCTGGTTTATGAGATTAAGGGATTGCATCCTGAATTGGGTTTGTTGCCTTCTAGATTGTTGATCCCTGCATCAAGTGGGTCAAAGTTTTGAAACCTATCTGAAAGGCCCACCTATTTTCCAACAACTGGGAGCAGGAGTCAAGTGGATGACGTTGATGACACCTACAGGTTCGTCGCTATCCTGACCTGCATCAGGCGGGGCGTGCCGCTGAGCTCAGTTGACCCTCTTTCCCTCCTTAATGTACTCCCGGAGGTGCCCGTCCCTGACGAGCTTCTCGAGGTGGGACTTTAGAGCCATGCAGTCTTCGGTCATGTGCCCGTGCTGCTTGTGGTAAGAACAGTTCTTGCTCCGATCTCGGGTGGATGGGTTGCCCTTCATAGACTGCGGCCATTGGAAGTAGGGCTCTGCCTTGATTTTGACGAGGAGTCTGTAAATGGGCTCCTTGAAGACGACATTGACGGCCCTGTAAGGATCTCCGGCCGACCTGGCAGGCTGGAACTTTGGTCTCTTGCTACTACCCGAGATGGCGGTTGAGTAGGCTGCCAAACTGGAGGCTGTCCTCTTCTTGTCTGGCTTCTGTTTGGGGAACATCCCTTCTCCTCTGGAGGTCTGGCCCTTTTGCTGGAGGCCGAACCGCTCATTGCCTCGGACTTCATCTTCTTCCTGCTCGATGGACTGGTTTACCCTAGCCATCTGTCGCGACCCCAGACCGGGGACCCGAAGGACTGATCCGGGATCGGGACATTATACATCTGAAATGATGGTGAATAGATAACCACAACATCTGTTTAAATGATAACATACGTTTATTTAATTTCCCACAGGTGTCCGCGGTGAGGATATCACAACCATAAATGAGTATTTCTTTTTAAGTGCGAAAGCGTGTAGCAAATCAAATAGTCAAACCATCCTTGGTCATAAACAATATCACAAGTATAAAGATATTGTATCGGAAGGAGCAATGATCTATAGCATGTTACCCAAAGTAAGTTAAAGTTTATACAAATATCATTTAATTACATTCCCAAAAATTAGAGGCCAACCAGGCCAATATAACAAAATACCAATCCAAAAAATGGTTAAAAGTTCCCCAAAATATGAAGTCTCTCGAAGCAACCAGACGTCTACATGACGTCGTCAGCATGCCACTAAACTAACTGTTGTGGTTCTACGACCGCCTCCTTAAGCTCCTCCTCGGGATAACCGACAACGGGACTTGAGTACCAAAGAGTGGGTCAAACACGACGGTTTGGCAAATGGAGGCAAATACAATGATAGTATGATAATAAATGAATTTATCTTCAAAACATGTAAACCTGTTTAAATAACAATTTCTATGAACGAGATAAAACATTTATTCAATTACAGGGATGCAATGTAAAACATGTAAGGTGACAAAGGAAACGGGGAAACAAGCAAGATGGAAACCACACGAAGCTAAGTCCTCTACCACTAAGGTGATAGATCAATAACTAGGCACTGATCTCAATCACTCGAGGTGAGGAGGAACAGTGGATCTCATATAAATACATATACATATACAATACTATACATGACCACGGTAGCGAGCCAGGCATCGGGGACCACAGTAGCAATCTGCGGCATCGGGACAAGACCATGAGAATGACCGGGTAGCGGGATCCAAACTGCACCTGGCGGGACAAGAGGGGGATCTCCAAGTCGGTGGATCAGACCAACAGGGTTATCCAAGCTTAGTGGTGCCGACTCATAGGTCAAATAACAAATCGAGACATATGCAAGTAAATCAAGTACAATAAGTAAACGGGCAAGACGGGAGTGCTCAAGGGCACACTGTCATTTCATGTGGTGCAATGCACTTCAAGACAAGTAACTATTTTAAGTGTAATTCAATACTTTTGGGAAAACAAGGCATGTAGTATAAATCTCGGGATCGATAAAGTACCATAAACAATCGAAATTTCGGGTAAAGCATCGGTTCAAGATTTATTTGAAGTGAATAGGGATCCCGTATGTCAATCTAATAATAATTTGGTACTCTTGAGTTTGGGGACATTTCGGGCTCCTTATACACTTTGAATTTTCAAAACTTCGAATGACATCCTTGTGATATGGTTTCTTTCTCGGATGGCCTCATATAATGCCTAGTGAATATCCTTCGACCGATAAAGCTCAACGCTCGAGCGAACCAAAGAGTTCGTTCGAGCGAGGAGCTCTCCGAAACCTGGGAAATTTCGGTCAGCTGGCGGTTAGCCGCCGCTGGGATGGGCGGCTAGCCGCTGGCTGACCGCGGCTGGGCTGCCAAAAATGCAGCTTACTGGAAAGCTAACCACCAAGGTGCGGTTAGCTGGCGGTTAGCTGCCGATGGGTTCGGCGGTTAGCCGTTGGCTAACCGTGGAGCTGACCGAGTTTTCAGGTGGAGAAGTGCGCTCTTTGGAAAAGCAACCGTGACATTTCGACTAGCTGGCGGTTAGCCGCCAGGTGACCGCAGGCTGACCGCCAGGTGCGGGAAACACCCACTGTGTTAAGATTTGAGCCATTTCTCCTCCTCAAAACCATTCTCCCCACTTCCACTTAGTCCCTGCAATACAACTGAGCTAGGAGCTCCTCCAATGCCTCTATCTACACTTCTCGAAAACCCCATTAAGTGTTCACTCCATCACTTCTTCCATCCACATCCCATTCCATACAAAGAAAGAAGGAAACCATTTCACAATAGAGTACATTTAGTACAAACAAGAAGAGAATTAAATGACATTCACCAATACACCTGTAAGTCATAAATGCACTACCAAACTCTAACATGGACATTCATTTCAAACCAATGCAATAAATAGGCATGAGTGGAAAATACCAAAATCATTGAAAGCTTATAAAAATCAAAACATCCACTTGCCTTGGGTCTTCTAACAATGTAATCAAGCTCTAATACTCTTCCAAGCAAGGAATACAAGCTATGAACAAAAATCCCCAAAAACAAACCCTAAAAGAGTCAAACAATGAAATAGAAAGGGAAACTTTGCAATAATGAAGATGGAGTTCCTCTAGGGCTAGAAGAATACAAATCTATAAGAATGGAAGGATTACTTACTTGTAGGTTCTACAAATGGCAAGGTTTAGTTCAATGAAGATCTCAAAGTTGGTGGATTCTTCTACAAATGGTATCAAAAGGAAGCTTGCAAGGTGGGGAGGAGAATGATAACTTCCATTTCTTGATTGATGCAAGCTTGGTGTGGATTGGAGGTGGAGAGAGCAAGAGGAAGAAGAAAAGTTGCCAAAAGCAAACCCTAGGTTCTTTTTGTGCTGGAAAAAGGGAATGGGAAGATGGGTTCTCCTTATATGGCAAATGGGAATGGATCCCACTACTAAAGACATTCAAGGGCTGAAATCATCTCTTTCGGGACCTCGGATGAATTCGACAAAGAAGGAAGAAATGATCGTCGAAATATCTAGTTTCCAAAAAGTATATGTTTCGCGGGTTTCGGGAATATCAAGTTTTGGGTACAGATTTTGTGTGCAATGACTGTTTTTCCCTCAAGGCTATGAAATCGGGTTTCGGGATCTCAAATGGACACAGGATCAACATGAAAGTTGAATGAAATAACAATTCCAATAAAACGGGATTAAAACCATGAATGTAAAAACCTCCGATAGATCCTCAAACATATGCAATGTCATGAAAATGAACCCCCAAAGGGCCCCACTAACACAAAGCAAATCAAAATCCCCAAAACTAAATCAAAAGCTATTCCAAACTCAACTTAGCCAAAATCACTAATCAAGCTTAGCACTAACACGCAACTTAATTAGCACTAATCGGGTTCACTCGAGTCGGGGTCTTACACCATCAGTGCTTTCATCGTGGTTACGGGGGTTCAGACCAAGTCTCTGTGGAGCTCATTGCCTAGGAGCAAGGCCTGTCGAAAGTACATGATGGCGACGTCATCTTTGGCGTCCGTGACCTGGCTATAGATCGTCCAGAATCTTCTGTCGAATGCAGTGATGCTTTCATTGTCCTTCATTCGGATTGCCGTGAGGTTGTCACTCGTCTTCGGGATGACTTGGTGCGCTTGGAACTTCTTTACGAAGGAGCTTCGGAGCTGGCACCAGCTTGAGACCGACCTGGAAGGGAGCGTGCAGAATCATCGGAGCGGGAGGTCGCCTAAACTGGAGGAGAAGATCGTACAGTTCAGGTGCCCAACGTCCCCCCAAATTGACATCCGCTGAGTGAAGTGTCGTAGGTGCGCTTCTGGGTCCAAGGTCCCGTCATAGAGGACGAACCTCGGAACGTTGAATCTCTCGGGAAGAGAGAAGTTCTTTATTTCTTGGGAAAAGGGGGACATGCCCTGGTCTTCTTCATCGCGGGCCTCTATTTGATCTCGGTCGAAACCGATCTCAGCCATTCGGGCCTGGACCTCTTGCTTGACGTAGTGGTCGAGTAGTTCCCTCAAGCCTGTGATGTTCTCTGGCCTCGGGGACTCCGGCTCGTGACGTGACCCCCCGAGGTTGCTAGGAAGGCGGTTGCTGCTTGAGCCCTCTTCTTCGCAGTGATTTCCTCTTCTGTCGTTGAGGACCTGCCTCAAGTCTCGGCTGTCCAGACGGTCCTGCTGTCGTTTACGGGGTGGAATAAGGGCCCTCCTCTCATTTTCCTGAAGCTGCTCTTTGAGATGACGAATCAACTCTTCTTTTTCTTGGAGGACCTGATTCTGGGCCTCGAGTTCTTCAAGCAGGGGATCATCTCCTTCATCGTGGGCTCGATGAAAGGATTGATTGTCATCGCGAGTGCGATGATGGGAGTGATAGGATTTCGCCCCGACAGGGGTCTTGCACCGTCGTCAAGGATCTGACGGGGAGACATTCTGCTGTAGGTCCCTGGGTGGCTGATTACCTGGGGGGCGAGGAGTCTCATGATGGTCGTCACGATGGGGGAGTGCCGTCACCGGTCGGGATGAGGAGTCCGACTGAACGACACCCTCCACATATGCGGGACCAGATTTTCCCCCGGACTTTCTCTGGCGGGGGATCCCCGATAGCTCCTGCAGGACGGGGGGAAACTCCGTCGGACCCGGAGGGGGAAGAGGAGCTGTGTGAGCGCCAGTTGGCGCCGTTGGAGGTAATGACTAGAGCTACCGAGGTTGTGGCTTTGGTCGTGAAAACGATGGCAATGGTGGTTGTTCCGGCGAAGGAAATGACAACACTCTTCGGGATTTTGACGATCCCTCGCCGTCGTATCTGGTTTTTGGAGGCATGGCTTTTGTAGGTTTGGTTTTGGCAAAGATCATGTTCCCACAGACGGCGCCAACTGTAAGTGCCTAAAAATTACGGACTTAATTAAAAGAGGATTGAACTCTTGGTTTGATGATCTTGGGATGATTAGGGGAAAGGATCGGGCATCCGGCAACCTGAAAGGGAAAACAAAAGTCAGAGCCCCTGGCTGTAGGCAGCCGCAGGCACTTCGATGCTTGAGTTAGTTTTACAACTGAGGGAAAAAATGAAGAAGAAGAAGTAGTATGGGGGGAGGCTTGTTGCGTACCTCTTACAGCTTTCTTTCATGCATTATATAGACGTGAGGGTCATCATCGGACTGGACCCCTCAGGGAGAGATGGAAGTCCCATCAGCATGTACCTTTCTCTCCTGAGTGGGGGGTAGGTAAAAAGGGAACGTCCCATCTGACCATCCCCCTATACCTATGGGCGTGACCCTGAGATAAGGCGTGCCACTTATCTAGGCCCGGCGCCCACTCTATTTGTCAGTTCGCCGTCCACCGTCGTGGCAGCGCATTTATGGCTGAGTGACAGGAGGCCGAGATCAGGCTAAGGCCGAGACCGAGGTGGGCACCCGTAGTCGTGGCCACCGAGATGGGCCTCATGCTTCCCCAAACTGGCGCTCCTGCTGAGCTGGCCCACACCGAGACGAAGGATAGTCCTGAAATCGGGGAGTGGCCCCACATAAATCCATAGTTACGAAATGCCCCCACACTATATATATATAATTAATTTGGCTATTGCTTGTTATACTTTGGTTTTTATCTATTATTAAGCATATATATATAATTTGCTTATTGTATTCAGGAGAATGTTACATTCCGATCGGCCTATACAGCCAAATAAAGGGCAATCTGTCCCTTAATCTATATTTTTTTTCCTTGAGGTAGATCAATATGACTAAGATAAATGCACTGTCAAATGGTCCCAATTTTGAGACATAACCGGTGTGGGGATCCGAGTCATTTAAACTCTAATGAATTACTCCCGCACTATGCCCACATGATATCATGTGTGAGGATATTGTACAGTTTTCATCACATGTTTAAATTTATTCTTGCGGAAGTGTCAATTGTGAGAACCCGACCCCTAATCTCTTGGATTAGTGTTGTTTTATTTGTGGATTAGTTCTTTTAGTGGGATTAGTATTTGTTGGGTTGAGTTTGTAAGCTAGAATGGGTTTTCTTCTAGTTTTGGGCTTTTGAGTGCTTTGGTAGCTTGTGGGGCCCTTTGGGGGTTCCCTTTTCGGCTTTGCTTTTACTTGTGAGATTTTCCCGATTTGTTTCGTATTGTGTTTTTGGCCCGTTGCATTCATCTTGAGGAATCCTACAACTTTCATGTTGATCTCGTATCCATTTGAGAACCCGAAACCCGATTTCTTGGCCTTAAGGGCAAAACAGTCTTTTCTCACCAAATCTGTACCCAAAACTCGATATTCTCGAAATCCGTGAAACATACGCTTTTTGGAAACTAGATATTTCGACGATCATTTCTTCCTTCTTCGTCGAATCCATCCGAGGTCCCGAATTAGATGATTTCAGCCACCCAAGTTCTTTAAGTTGTGGGACCCAAACCTCACTTGTTTATAAGGGGAACCCATCTCCTTCATTCATTTCATTCACCATTGTTCCAGCTGAACCTAGGGTTTTCCCTTGTGCAACTTCTTCTTCTTCTTGCTTCTTCATCTCCAAGCCACACCAATAGTTCATCAATCAAGAAATGGAGACCACCTTCTTCTTCCTCATCTTGCAAGCTTTCCATTGATACCATTTGTGAAGAGAACCCTCCATCACAAGACTTCCATTGAGCTTACTCTGCCATTAGAGGACCTTCCAAGTAAGTGATTCTTCCCATCTCCTAGATTAGTGTTCCTCTAGCTCTTGAGAAGCTCCATTTGTATTATTGAAAGCTCTTTCATTTTCATTCTTTGTGTAACCCATTTTAGGGTTGTTTTTGGGGGTTTTTTATTGTAGCTTGGAAGTGAGCTTAAGAAGGGATTAGGAGCTTGGTTTGTGAGATTGGAACCCAAGGCAAGTGGTTGATTGGATCGTTTTGATTATTAACATGTTTTGTGAGAAAATCTTGATTCATTAATGGTTTTGGTGATTTTAATAGTTGTCTTTAATATGATTAATATTGATTTCAAGATGTGCTTATTGATGAGTTATTTCTCCCTTGTTAATCTCTTGGAAATGTATGTATCATAGTGTCAAGATTTCAAATGGTTTCACATGAATGAGTTTTCTCCACTTTTGAGATTTATTGTGAATGGAAAGGATGGAAATGGAGGAACTTGAAATGAGGAACTCTTTAGCTCATTTTAATGTCTTGGAAACATGTGTTTAAGTCTCCTTATGTATAATTCTATGTGATTGATTATATGTTGGAAGGAAAGGAAACAAAAAGGAAAAAAATCAAGTTCCCAGACCTGCACTGCGCCCAGGTCCGATCGATCGGACGTTCAGACCGATCGATCGGACTGACTTTTAACTGTAAGGCTTTTTCAGCCGATCGATCGACCGATCGATCGGACCCTGTACATTTCTGGTACAGAAATTTCGACCGATCGATCGGTCCGAGTGAAATTTGGTATTGTGTTTTTTTGGAAACCTTTGGGCCTTCTATGAGTCCTAAGGGTGTATACCTTAGTGTTAAGACCAATTATACCCTAATCTAAGGTCTCTAAGACTAGGGAACTAAAAGAAAAGAATGGTGTTGATTAGACACTAATTCTTGGTTTTAGGTGGGACCCTGACTACCCTTTTTGGACCGTTTGGACCAAGTGTGAGAATGTCTTGAGCTGACACGCCTCACGGTTGGTTCGATGGCATCGAAGTCCAATCCATTTCAATCTTGAACGGGATAGAACGACGCGATATCTTCTTTATATCTAAACACAAGTCTATTTCCTTGTTATCGCTAATTCTATCCCTTTCGATGACTGAATCGGTTGCTCCATGTTTCCGGATTAATGTCATGCCTAGGATGGACCGTTTATGATCTTGATTCTTTTCTATTGTAACATCTAGTACTACCCATAAGCTCATTTTAAGTTTTGGAAATAGTAAAAGTGCATAAGGAGCCCGGAATGTCTTCAAACTCAAGGAGTACCAAGTAATGATTATAATCGACATACGGGACCCCTATTCACTTAAATAGATCTTGAAATTAATACTTTTCCCGAAATTGTTATAGTTCATTGTTTCACCTCTTTTCCCGAGATTTGCATTACATGACTTGTTTTCCCGAAAGCATTGAAGTTACACTAGTAACAGTTATTTGTCCCGACATGTATTGCCCGGTATGAAATGTTAGTGTGCCCTTGAGCACCCCCGTCTTGCCCGTATATCTATTGTACTTGATTTAATTGCATATGTCTCGATTGTATTTGACCTATGAGTCGACACCACTAAGCTTGGATAACCTTGTTGGTCTGATCCACCGACTTGGAGATCCCCCTCTTGTCCCGCCAGCTGCAGCTTGGATCCCGATACCCGGTTATTACCGTGGTCCCGTCCCGATACTCGGTTATTACCGTGGTCTTGTCCCGATACCGCAGATTGCTACTGTGGTCCCCGATGCCCGGCTCGCTACCGTGGTCATGTATAGTATATGTATATGCATTCATGAGATCCACTGTTTCTCCTCACCTCGAGTGACTGAGATCAGTGCCTAGTATATGTATTTATATGAGATCCCCTGTTTCTCCTCACCTCGAGTGACTGAGATCAGGGCCTAGTTATTGCTCTATCGCTTTAGTGATAGAGGACTTAGCTTCGTGTGGTTGCCATCTTGCCAGTTCCCGATTCCTTGGATACCCGACATATTTTATATTGTTTACTTGCTTTCCGATAAATGATTCGTTTCCTTTATAAAAGTTGTTATTTAAACAAGTGATTGATATTCTCCAATGTAAATTCAGTTATTATTATATTGCCTTCTGTTCTTTGTACCCACACATGTTTTAAATGAATGCCGGTAGGGCGAATACCCATGCTTTTACATATGTTTCACACGATCGATGGTTTTACTAGATTTATATGATTACACATGTTTTAAAGGAATACCCGAATTGTGAAATATCCGAGCTTGCTTTAAAGGACATTTGTTTTGCCAGATCCCTACGTTTATACCTGTTTTAAACGATATCCGGTTTGTTAAATATCCGTATTTCTACATAGGTTTCAAATGGACATTGGTTTTGCTAGACTGTTATGGATACCTGATTTGTTGTATACTTGTGTTTTACTTAAGTTTCAAATGAACGTTTGTTTTGTCAAACCACTATATTTATACATGTTTTAGACGAATACCCGATTGTCAAATATCTATGATTATAGATGATGTAAATGAATACATGTTTTATTAGATGTTCATGTTTTACCCATGCTTGAAATGAATACAAGTTTTCCCCGAGATTCCCGACTTTGCACCCGTTTAATTATATGCAGCATTTGATCGAATAGCATGATGTATCTTATGTTTTATTCTTCAGTATATTTGTTATCTTTTCATCCACCTGCCAGACCGTCGTGTCTGACCCACTACTTTTGGTACTCAGGTTCAGATTTCTTCGTCCCGAGTTGAGTGTTTTTGGTTGGCTGTGGAGCCATGCCTTGCAGGTTGTTTTGTCGGCTATGTCATGTAGACATTGAGCTTGACATCGGAGTTACGTCACATTTGGGTAGTAGTTTATAGCTTATTGTTGTATGGCTTTTATTAGACTTTTTCTTGGGATTCTTAATTAATGTACATTGATAATTGTAACTTGAACATATTTGGGAATGTAATATCCTGTTACTGTCAGCTCTGTAATTTATTGTGATGGTTACTCCAGTCTGATATGATTCTTGATATAATAGCTATACGCTAAAGGTTGAGTGCGACGCGGAATCCGATGGCCACGGACTTCGGGTCGCAACGCCACAAATGCTTCCGCAAAAATATTCAGAATGTGTTGTCTTCACACACGCGGATCCTGGGAGAAGTAAAATACATTTATGCTTAATCCCATTCCCGCCCCCGAGGTTCTGGTTTGGGGGCGTGACTCAATGAACAGTAGTAAGCATAATTATGTCTCACAATGTAAACGGGGATATATAGTCTCACAATATGTACATTACAAGGGACTTTAAATTTGCTTAATAAAAGAAAAGTGTTTTATATACAATCCTAAAATAGAAGTCCACCACAAGTATCCACCATAAAACTCTTCAAAATAATGATCTCGTAGATTAATACATCCACCAACAAGACACTATCCCATGTGATGAGCTCGCGTGGTCAAATGACTAAACAACATCAGCAAGAGTCTACTCACTTTGTCCTGAGGAGTTTCCTCGACTACTTCGTCTCCTTAGTAGACGTTTATGTACCATCTCCTATAACGCCAAAGGTTATATTAGAAATTAATCAAGCAAACAATTATAATAAACATAAACATGGTGTGTCAAATGTAAGTAAGATAATAAATCATAAAATGATAGATAAATAATCAAATATGCATGACTATATAAAACATAAGAGAATAAGCTAAGGAAACATCATACAGGAATCCATCTCAAAATTCACTTTGAAGAATAACTATCTAAAAATCACTTGTTAAGAAGAACTCATCTTAAAATCTAATTTTAAAAAGAGCCCATTTTTTAATCCACTTTGAAGCAAGAAAAAGAGATAAAGGTGAAAAATAGGCGGAATAAATGGAGTTACATGTGATGTTTCGTAAAAATCCTTATCTTTCACATAATTGGCCCTCACAAAATTTTTTTTTGCCAACAAATTGGTTCCTTCATGGAAGTCTCCTCCCAAATTTGTTCCTAAAATTATCTGAAAGTCATTTAAAAAAACCCAGGGAACTAATGATATTAGGAATCCCTTTTTTTTAATAGGGTAAATACATGCACATCTCCTTTACAAATCCTGCATTATCAACATTACGGCGAAAAATTTATCCTAGTTGTTTATTTTGAGAAGAGGGGGGTGGGGTGGGGGGTGGATATTGCCAATTAATTGAACCCATTTCATTTGATATTACATCCAAACTTCAAAACTATTTTAAAGATTTTTAATTTATATTTTGTTACTTTTACCCTTTTTGGGTAATTTATTTCTATAATGAAGTGAAGAAAATGGTCAAATCAAAAGAGAATAAAAGAAAAAAGGATTAAATAAAAAAGTGTTAAATATAATAGAGCCATGTCATAGTTTTTTGTCATTTAGTGCCACGAGAAGAAAGTTTTTTGACCTTTTTTTTCCATAAAAATAGAAAACTTTGTCACTTAGTGGCATTGGAGAATAATTTTTGGATTTGTTTATAAAAAAAGTAGAGGTGATTTTTGAAATTTAGTGCCTTTTGATTTGGCCATAATTCTTTTTTGTCTTTCTCTCGTTTTTTTTTGACCCACCTATAGGGAGTTGGGACCCCGTCCTCGGGTAAGGGTAGTATTAGATTTCGAGTGAGGTGAATGGAGCCCTTGGGTGATGGAGGTAGACATCGGGTGAGATGAGAGAGCCCTCGGGTGTAAGAAGGTGACAAGCCGAGGGTTTGACCTGTGTGGCTAGGTGAGAACTAACGCTGCAGTTGTTTTCCTTTACTTATTTACCTCTTTAATTGACTGCTGTTTGGGGGCTTTACTTGTAGAGTTGAATGGAGTAATTTTTATTTTGAAGAAATAATAAAATATAAGTGAGTTATGATGATATTTTGTTTTTAGTTGTTTGTGATGAAATCTTTTTGACTTTTTTTTATTAAAAAGTGGAGTTTTTTTTGTCTTTTAGTGGAGAAATAAGGTTACTTTTTAACTTTTTTTTTTGAGAAATATGGTGGGAAATTTGAATTAAAATGCTTTTGGTGGGAATTTTTTTTTGAGAAATGGAGCTTTATCTTACTTTACTCTACAAGTAGAATTGCCAAACAAGCCATTAACTTCACAATAAAAGTTTAGTTACCAAATAAGCCCTAAAAATTTATAACTATACATTTTTAGAACAGATAAAACTTACATTCTTGTCCTCGTAAAATTGTGAAACAAAACTTTTCTATCTCAATCCTAATTATTCTAATTATTCGATCACACCACCCAAACCAAATAGCGGTTTCCTCCCCTTATTAAACACCCTCCTCCCTCCCTAGTCCCTACGCTTCCCTCTTCCCCTTCCATCCAAAATCCAAACAAACTCCACCCCAAATCCCATTGCCCATTCCCACACTGCATACTTCAAACAGCAACCCGAGAGCCCCAAATCCCTCTTTCTCTTTTTGAACCCTTTATCAGGAAGAAAAGGAAGATTTAGAACCCCAAATCCCTCTCTCTCTTAGAACCCTTTATCAGAAAGCAAAGTAAGATTTCAATACAAAAACCAGAGAGAGATGGGGGCTACGCTATCAAACCTGACGGAGGGTGGTGCGGCGAACGGCACGGGCAACGGTCCCGGCCTTGGCGACATACCGGAGAGCTGCGTCGCCTGCGTATTCATGTACCTGACGCCGCCGGAGATTTGCAACCTCGCTCGCCTCAACCGGGCCTTCCGTGGCGCCGCCTCCTCCAACGCAGTATGGCATTCAAAGCTGCCCTCCAATTACCAAGATCTCCTTGACCTCCTTCCGCCGGATTGCCACCTCAACCTATCCAAAAAAGGCATCTTTGCCCTCCTCTCTCGCCCCATTCCCTTTGACGACGGCACCAAGGTGGGTGCACGCATTCTATTGGAAGATTGTGGGGGATTAGGGTTTGCATTGATTGTTTATCTCTCTTTATTCATTGATGATTTGGGCTGGAATTCCATTGAAGAAAAGAATTAAGTAGAATAATGAATTTATTTGCATTTGCTATTGTGTTCTCTGCAATCATATGTTCATTTTGCTTCTTTGTGAGATTGGATTGGATGATTAGGGCTTTCAATTTTAGTGTGACGATTAAAGGTTATTCTAATATCAGTTTCCATTAAAGAGAGAAAAAGATGAGGAGCTTTTTAATATATGAAGAGTAGCCTGCGATGTATGTATTTTTCTTTTTGGCCTCTCTAGATTCATTTTGAGATCAGTGTTTCTTTGGGATTGACCAATTGGGTAATCTGGTGTTCATTTACATTGGCTTGTATAAATTGCACTAGCAATATGTGCCTGTGCTAAGCCCGGGCCAAGAAAAAAAATGCTATTATATAAAATTTACTAAGAAAATAAATAAAGTTTATCTTTGTCTATAAAGACTCCACGGAGATTTGGACTTCTTGCAAAATAGAAAATGATAAGAATGCATCTAATATCATGCCTAGAGAGACTGATATGAGATTCGCAACAAAATATAAAATGGAACCATCATGTGAGAATATCTCTATCCATAAAGAGTCCACCTAGATTTGGATTTGTTGCTACTCAAAATTGAAATCAAAATTGAGCCCCAATTTTGCAATCAATTGTGAAATTAGAGCTCAATTTTGAAATCGATTCCTACGTCTATAATATATAATAATTGAGACTATAGTGATTAAATCATCTGGCGATGCATTGCAATGCAAATATTTGAATTTATACAATTCGAGATCTTCCCTTTTCACCATCATGTCGATAGTTGTGTTTTTTTTTGACCTTTGAATTATGACATGCTTATAAAATCTTCCACTTGCTGAACCCATTGAATCATTTATTTATTAAATTATGTTTGAATAGGTTCTTTCATTTTCTCAAATTTGGTTATGAATTTGATACAGAATTAACAAATGCATCTTGGAAACTGTTTCCAAATTTTATTAGTGTATCTTACTCTATACATTTGTTATTCCTTTCTTCTTCTTCTATTTTTTTAAAGACCTTTTAAGTAAAATATCATCAGATGTTTCTCTATATGTATTTTGCGATAGTGTCCTTGAACATGGTATGCTGAAAATGATAATTAAACACTTGGTGAATCCCTTATCAATCATAGTTGGTGTTGGGACTGATTCTCCAGGAAGTTTGGGTGGACAGAGTTACAAGTGGAGTTTGCATGTCAATTTCTGCGAAGGCTATGTTGATCACAGGGATTGAAGACCGACGATACTGGAGTTGGATTCAAACTGAAGAATCGAGGTATTTTTTTAAGTTTCTTACATTATAACTGTTTGCAAGTGATAGATGGCTGATGATGTTAGCAACTTTGCGGTACTACCATTAATAATGACCCCAAAGAGGAAAAAATACCCATTTGCGTTCTTCTAAATTAGCATCCAAGAAAACTAAGAGAAAATTCTACCAAAAAAAAGAAAACAAAGCCACGCAATGTCCTTTTAGTGGTGGCCGTGGGTCCCATACGGTTCACGTGGAGCCCAATTCTTAAAGTGCCGTATCAAAGGGCCCACATAGCCATCCCAAGTACTTTTCAATCATTGTAAATTATTACCAACTAATCTAAAGATAGAAGAATTTTTTTGAAAGAAGAAAATCAATATTTTCTCTCTCTTTTTTTTAAAACATTTTTCTACACGGTGAACTCATGCACTCTCACTTACACAAACATGTCCTTAACCAGTGGAGCTACAATCGTGGACCATAGAGCAATATTTCAATTAGCTACGTGATACATATTTAAAGTTTCTGAACTAACAATATTATCACTTTTTAATAATCCACTTATCAAGCTCTAAATTTGGATGGAGTCCACCTGAATGAATGACATTAAGAAAGTAGATGGTTGAAAAAGGTATGATGTGAACTAGGGTTAGCCACATGTCTCTCTACTACATAACTATGGCCATTGATTTTAGACATTTGATTGCTTTATAAATGTCTTTTTTTTTTTTTTCTTTTTTTATGATTCACTGGCACCGAGTACAGTAATGGAAATAATTGATTTTAGAGCCTTTTTTGACTTTATAAATTGTTCATTTAATTTTAATTCAATTTATACCATAGATGATAACACAACCTTGATTTTAGACCTCAAAACTTCTTTTGTGAATATTTTTGTTATTGTGAATAACTCATTGTAAATAATAACATTAACTTTCATTTTGATTTCATAAAGATTTTAGATATATATGTATTACTAGGTTCAATAGTTATATCATAAGATTATATGCAGGATGATTTTATTGAGCATTAAATAAGCCTCTTTGTAAAAGATAGAATGTATTTTTGCCTTTTTGAAAGTTTTATTTCTACTCATTTTTCATTGGTACGATTTTTTTAGCATTGGATATAAGAAATATAATATATATTTTTTCGAAAAAGGTGAGTATTCATTAATAAAAAAACTATATAGTATAAGAGAACTATATTGAACACAAAAAACCCCCAACACGGGGGAAGAGCAACCATAGCAAAAAGGCGAGCCAAAGCCCCAAAGAAGCTGGGCATCAGCTCAAAAAAAAACAGATTAAGAAGCAGAAATGATCAAAGAAGGTTTAAGAACTCCCTCTTTGGCGAGTTGATCCACCTCTGCATTGGCTGATCTCATAATGTGATGAAACGAAACGTTCATATCTCTTGACAATTGAAGCACCTCTTCTATAATGTTTGCAAGATACCAAGGAGGAGAAGAAGACCGAGTCGCCTACTGGATAACACAAGAAGAATCCCCTTCTACAAGGAGTCGCTGAGGATGTAGGCAGGGGGCTTCTCAAAGACCTGTGCTCAAGGCTAGGAGCTCCACTTTATTGATTGAGCAAACACTTGCTGGGCCCGAGAAGGACAGAGTAATGTTCCCATCTCTGTTGTGGATGACACCACAAAACCACCAACACCTGCCATACCCGAATTCCCATTAACGCTACCATCAAAGTTAAGCTTCAAAGCTCCATGTGGAGGCGGGTGCAATCTAGGAAAGATGCGCCTAGAAATAGGGCGGGAAAGAGCCACTTCATCCCAATTAAGAAGAATGGAACTTATCGGAATGCCTTTAAATTAAGGTAGAGGGGAGACGTAAAGAGCCAAAAAGATGCCTAACACTACCCGCTATCTAAGGATTTTCCTTCAAAGCACCTCAAGTTTCTTTCTTTCCATATCCGTAAGGACCATATGGCCGCTAGAAAAGAAAGTTTCCACATCACTCTTCCTCATTTTGAGCCCACCCCCAATCTCCAAAAATCAAACAAAACAGGGATAGAGTTCGGAAGATGACCACAGAAATGGAACCAAGCAAAAATCGATCTCTATATGCGTTGGGCAAGGGGACAGTTAAGAAGTAAGTGGTCAATAGATTCCTCACTTGCGAGGCACATCGGACAAGCATTAACTACAATCACTTTACGTCGGCATAAGTTGTCCATCGTTAATATCCCACCAAACAGCGCAATCCCACCCAAATGCTATTACTCTAGGTGGAGCTTTCATGCTCCAAAAGCTGTCCCAGAAAGAGTGGCTCTCCTCCACCTCTGAAGACACTCCCAAGGATTGTCAACATTGAGCGGAATTGGGGCTCCTCCACATCTTTCAAATTCCTTCTGAAAGTAGTCCCCCAACTGATATGGTCAACTTTCCTCTCCATGTAGTCAATAACTTTAGCTTCCTAGTTAGTAGCACAACGGAACAACTCTAGAAAAATAGAGGCCAGTGTGTCCTCCCCAACCCAAAGATCAGTCCAGAAGCAAATTTTGTTAGCCTTGTCCACTCGTAACCTGACCTACTTCATAAACACATCCTTTGCAGCAAGAATGCCTTTCCACAAACCAGAAGAACAGGGCGAGGGATCTTGAAGAAACCATCCATCCATGGAAATGTCGTATTTAGAGGACATAACATCCTTCCACAGCTCCTCAGACTCATCTCCTATCTTCCATAACCATTTGCCAAGAAGAGTTGAATTTAACTTCTTTAGAGCTCTGATCCCCAAGTCTCCTTCCTTTTCTGGCTTACACACTTGAGACCACTTAACCAAGTGGAATTTTTTCTTCTCCTTACCATGCCACAAAAATTCATGTTGCAGCTTCTCAATGCGATTTATAACTTCCACTGGGCATTTAAATAAAAACATGAAATAAATTGGGAGATTGGTCAAAGCAACTTTAATTAAAGTAACTCTCCCGCCTAGCGACAAGTATTTACTATTTAGCCTGCCATAGGGAGAGATTCTTCTCCATCCTCTCTAGCACCGGAGACCATAGGGAATTAGGGGCTGCCTCGCCAAAAAGAGGAAGGCCCAAATTAGTGGATGGAAGCCCACTAGCCTTGCACCCAAAATATATTAGCCAGCCTAATCAGATAGTCTTCATTCACCTTGATACCAATCAGTTCAATTTTGAAAAAATTCACCCGAAGACCTGAAACAGCTTCAAAGTATAGAAGAATAGCCTTTTTTTTAATGGTAGCATAGAAGAATAACCTTGACATTATTAAGAAGTTGATCCTCCACTGCATTGCGAAAAAGAAGCGTATCATTAACAAACTGGAGGTGGGAAATTTCCATATTAGCATCGGATGGCCGGAAACCTTCAAAAAACTTTGCATTAATTCCCGCATGCAACATGTGGCTTAGGGCTTCTCCAATAATGACAAATAAAAAGGGGGAAAAGGGGATCTTCCTGGCGAAGACCTCTTGAAGCAGAGAAAAAACCTCCATTGATAAGGACTGAAAAAAGTAGCCGAGCTCAAACATTCCAAAATCTATGCCCTCCATATTACTCCAAAACCCATCATTCTCATTAAGTATTGGAGAAAGTCCGAATCCACCCTATCATATGCCTTCTCCAAATCTAGTTTACAAATGAGGTCGGTTCATTTCTCCTTTTTCTTTATTGGATACATTCATTAGCAAAAAGGACCCCATCAAGGATTTGCCTCCCATGAACAAACGCTCCTTGAGCCACAAAAATTAACTTGGTTAGAACTTTTTGTAGCTTATTAGCTAATACCTTAGCCAACACTTTGTAGATTGAACCGATGAGGCTGAGAGGTCTAAAATCTTTAATGCTTTCAGCACCAACCTTCTTAGCTATTAAAATTATGAAAGAAGCTCTGATATGCTTAGAAAGTTTACCTCTCGCATGGAACTCTCTCATAAAATCCATAACATCCACCTTTATGTCCTCCCAAAAGCGCTAGAAGAAAGCTAAAGGGAATCCATTTGACCCAGGAGCTTTATATCTCCGCCTCCCGAAGCTTTATCTGACCCAGGAGCCGGTTGAACACGGCTGCCCTCACCTCCTTTTCATCAAAAGCCTTCTCAAGCCAATCTGCGTCAGCTGTATTGATCGGTATGGACTCCAAATTATCAAAAGAAGGGCGAGCTGAGTCCTCTTTAGTGAAGAGGTCTTTATAAAAGGCTAACACATGGCCTGGAATTTCCTCTTTACTCTCTAATCTTCTATTTCCAGCTAGAAGTATAGAGATTCTATTCATCCGGTTCCTATGGGAGGCAAAACTGTGAAAGAATTTGGTATTCATATCCCCTTCCTTTAGCCATAGAGCTCTGGATCTCTGCCTGGTATGCACCAAGCATTGCAACCTAGAAATAAGCTACTAGTATGCACACTATTAAAACTCGCAAGCGCACAAGATCACTATGTAGTGTAGTGAATTGTAAGTACGAGGTCGATCCCACGAAGACTTGTGATAAAACAATGTCAAAAGCAACTAAAAATCAGAATATTAACAGAGACAATTGAATGATGAAAGATTGAATTAAACTACTAAAAACAGTAAATTAAACTATCAAGAGCTAAATGGAAATTAATCTAAAACACACAGTTAATATTAGAATTGAAAACAATGAGAATGAATGAACTAGGGTTTCATCTACTCCCCTAACCAATCCTATGCATGTTCCTTATTATCTTTTAATAAAAAATCAGATTTTATTAGTGACATCTATCAACCTAGACCATGGCATATGCATCTAGATTACTATTCCCCTAAACCCAATTCATGAGTGGCATACTACATGAATTATTCATTATGATGCAAAAACTAAGCATGGCATATGTCCTAGTCAAAACACACATAATGCATAAAAACAATGTGAAAGATAAATGCATGAGTCTAAGCATGTCATATACTTAGATTATTCATGGTTCTAAACCCTAGATGCTTAACATCAAGATCAATCAAAATTAAGTTAGCTACTCTTAAAATTAATTGAACATAACATGGTTGGCATGACATATACACAACTCATCAATTAAAAACATGGTTTAAAATCTCTACTAATAAAACTGAAATCTGAATTAAAAGACGCCAAAAGAGACTACATAGAACTGGGCTAGGGTTTCAATTACACCCTAGCCCTAAAAAATTAGCTACTCATGTTTGGAATTGAAAACAAAATATAAAATAGAGTCATAAGAAGAAAACTAGAAGATGATGAAGATGCAGTGGATGGCCAGCAGCTTTTTTCCCTTTTCCTCGCTCCGAAAGCTCTCCAGAAGATGCTCCAAAGGTGCTCCCAATAGTGCTGTATGGCTGCTAGGGTTTGTGGATGATTGTAGCTGATTTGTGGATGGTTTGTGTGATGTTTTATGGCTGGTATTATGGATGGACGTGACTAGGTTTATTTATTTATTTATTTATAAGTCTTGCAACAGCCCTCTTTTGTGAAGAATCTCCTCCTTTTTAGGCTTCTCTCCTTGTATGATTAGATCTCCATCTTTCTTTATAAGTATGCTTCCTAATTAGATTAGAATAGGAGTCTTCTTTTCTTGATTAACAAGCTTTCTAAATCCGGTCCCACTTGTATCTTCTAGAAACTTCTTCACATGGACCCACAAATCTGAGATTAATTGCAAGGAATTCAATCTGAACTTTTGACATAAAAGTGGGCCCTATTTGGTGCGTGTAACACGAGTGTGGGACCCTTCTTTTAGGACTTCTATCTTGACTTGAACTCTTGCTCCAAATTTTCCTTCTTTCTCTCCTTGTTTTTCTCCATTCTTGAACTCCTCTTTTAACTTGAATAAGACTTCTAATTTCTGAAATTCTTCTATTTGTAATAGATGTGGACCCCCCTTGGGCGTGTAACCCTAGGATGGGTTTCTTCTTTTTTTCTTCTCTTCTTTTTTTCTTTTGCTCTTCTTCTTTGATTAGAATTTCTTTCTCTAATTCTTTCCTTCTTTGATTTGAATTGTAAGTTGTCCAAATAATTAGAAAGTCTTCTTTGAATCTGAAACATCTTGAATGGGACCCACCTTGGGCCTTCTTTGGGATTCAAGCCCATTAATTACTCTCTTTTTGCTCCTTTTGACCTTAGCATAAAAATTAACAAAAACTATGTAAAATCAAATAAAATAAACATGAACTAGCATAGGATAAACAGAATATTAGGGCTTAGATTACAAATAATTAAGCACTTATCGCTGCCTCCTTTTAATTCCTTCTTCCCTTGCTTTACATTGGAACTTATCTTTAAGCTTTTGACGAATATTAAGATCACTCTCTGATAGGGGTCCAATTTCTTCCTTAGAGTCAATCTCCTTGATACAATGCAATAAATCAGCCATGGCAGCCTCCACCGACTTGAAATTAGTATTTACCCAACCTTTGATATTGCCTTTAAGCTTCCAAAGCTTAGATGCTAACCTGAAAGCTGCCCAGCCTTGAATCTGAAAATCAGACCTCCATGAACGAATAAGGTTGGTAAACCCCTTTTCTTCAAGCCACTTCAATTCAAAACGAAAAGGATTTGGGCCCCAATGCTCCAACCTTGAGTCAAACAATGGGGCAGTGGATAGAAGTAGGTTTTAGAGGCACCATTTGAAATATTTGAGGATATAAGTGAGCCCACTCCAGAAACCTATCCAAACGAGACATAATAGGTGGCACCTGGTGGTTAGACCACGTGAAAGAAGCCCTGTTTAAGAAAAGGGTCTAGGGAGCTAAAGGGTCTCACATGTTCCATCAACTATGAAAAGAACAAAAGCTGGGAAGCAGTTTATCATACCTTCAGAAGGACCTCCAGGAGGGCATTGGGTACCGCCACTAGTTACTCATGAAGATTGTATCATGAAACGTGTGGGGATTGGGCAATCGTTCTAAACGGGCGATTGTTAAAGAGGTAATTCGCTATTTTTTGGGGTTCTACCCGGCTGCTCTCAGTATAACTCTTTTATACTGTAAAGCTTTTTTTTTTTCTATTAATACAAATAACCATTTAAAAAAAAAAACACTACTATGTGTAGGATTCGATCATAAAAGAGATTTGGGGAAGGGGCAGTATTAATTGGCGCAATTGTGATGCAGATGGTACGGCTGGGGGAATTCCGATCATTTGGAACGACAGCTTATTTTCTATTAGGGAGCATTGGGCTGGCAATTTCTTGAGGTCTGCAATTTTGGTAGATAACGCATCAAAAGTCAGCTGGTTGGTTACGTCGGTGTATGGTCCCACCGATAGAAGCCTGCGAGATTCATTTTGGGGGGAGTTGGATTCTATTCGAAATTACTGGGGTGGTCCCTGGTGCTTAGGAGGGGACTGGAACGTTGTCAGATTCCCCTCTGAGAAACTAGGCGGGTAGAAATACGACCTCTGATCTGTTGGGTTTCTCAGACTGGATCAATAAGCACTCCCTTATCAATCTGCACCTTGGAGGAATTAGATTCACTTGGTCCAATCACCAATCTTCTCCTGCTATGTCGCGCTTGGACAGATTCCTCCTCTCGTGTGATTGGCTTGAGCTTTTTCCAGAAGCCTGTCAATCTGCTCTTCCAAATCCCATCTCTGATCATTGCCCAATCCTTCTCGACACGAAGTGCGATAGATGGGGCCCAGCTCCATTTCGATTCTAATTAATGTGGCTAGAGGAGAAAATTTTCTCTGGTCTTATTAGAAGGTAGTGGCTGGATTCTAATGCGGGGGGTTGGGCTGGCTTCAAATTAGCCTCCAAACTCAAAAACCTGATAGTCAAAATCAAGGAGTGGATCCAGGATAACTTTGGTGATGTGAAAGTGGCTAAAGCTGAAATTTTGGAAGAAATTCAAAGTCCGTACATTTAGGAAGAATCACAATCTCTTTTTGAGGACCAGATTTCTAGAAGATTAATTTTGAAAGAGAAATTTGCAGTCAAGGTTAGGGAGGAAGAAATCAAATGAAAGCAACGATCTAGGTGCAGGTGGCTGAAGAAGAAGAAAAGAAGGGGGGGGGGGGGGGGGGGGGGGGCGCAAAAACACCAAATTCTTTCATAGTTTGGCTTCAAACAGAATCAGAACTAACAGGATATCTTATCTATTGGATGGGAATAGAAGACTGGATGATCGAGCGGACATGACAAACCACATTGTTGAGTTCTTCACAGGCCTATATTCTAGAGAGGATTGAGGTAGACCCTATCTTGACAACTTGTCCCTCAATAGTCTTAGTGTTGAAAATGCAACTTCGTTGGAAAGAGGCTTTGAAGAAGAGGAAGTGCGTTCTAGAGTTTTTGACCTTGGGGGAGACAAAGCGCCAGGGGGAGACAAAGCGCCAGGTCCGGATGGTTTCCTGATATCTTTCTTTCAGCACTTTTGGGACATCACCAAGGTAGACATCATGGACTTATTTAGGGAGTTCCATCAAAGGGGCAATATTTCTAATAACATTGGAGCTTCCTTCATTGCTCTAATCCTCAAGAATAAGGGTGCAGAATATATCAAGGATTTCAGACCGGTCAGTTTGATAGGCAGTATATATAAAATCTTGACTAAAGTCTTGGCTAGTAGACTGCAAAAGGTTATGTCATCCATTATATCTTAGTCGCTAGTGGCTTTTGCGCAAGGGAGGTAGATCTTAGATGGGCTACTCATAGCAAACGAATGTATTCATTCCAGATATAAGGAGAAATTGCCAGGCGTCCTTTGTAAACTAGATTTGGAAAAGGCCTATGATAGAGTCGATTGGAGCTTCCTTTCCTAATTGTTGACGAGAATGGGCTTCGAGGCTAGGTGGCGCAGTTGGATTTATGAGTGAGTATCCTCCGCAACGTACTCAATCCTCATTAACGGAAAGCCCAAGGGCTTCTTTCAAGCTAAAAGGGGTCTTTGACAAGGTAATCCCCTCTCTCCCTTTTTGTTCGACATTGTTGTTGAAGCTCTTTGTAGAATGACCTCTGTGGTAGGCGAGGCAAATCTTATCATAGGCTTCAAACCGGCGGTCAATGGTCCAACAATAACTCACATTCAGTTTGTGGACGACACTATTATATTCTGTGATGCGAAGGAGGAGCAAATCAAGAATGTGGTGGCCATCCTGAGGTGCTTTGAAGCAGTTTCGGGTCTTAAGGTGATATATAATTTTTTAAATGTGAGTCATTGGTATTTTTGTGGAGGATCAAATGCTTCAGGGTCTTGCTAGTATTATGGGTTGCAAGGTCGCTTCGCTTCCCGTCTTATCTGGGCTTGCCGCTTTGCCTTAGAAGTGTACCTAAATCAGTATGGAACCCAGTTTTGGAAAGGGTGGCTCAAAAACTAGCCTCCTGGTAAGCGAAATATCTATCTTTTGGGTGTAGAATTACGCTAATCGAGTCAGCCTTAGCCAACCTGCCCTTGTACTTCATGTCTATCTTCAAATGTCCAGCTTCAGTTTTCAAATGCACATAGAAACTACAGCGGGATTTCCTGTGGCAAGGAAAAAGTAACAAGAAGAAGTACCACCTGATCAAATTGGAATTCTGTTTGCAAGCCAAAAAGGGAGGGTGGTCTGGGTTTTAGGCCTCTGGTCCAAATGAATAGAGCTCTCTTTGGGAAATGGTCGTGGAAGATAGGGGAGTGTTCTAACAGTCTTTGGAGGCAGCTTATCATGGCCAAATACAGAGAAGAGAAACGACTGGGAGGTCTCAGGGCCGTCATACCGATTCTCTGGTATTTGGAGAGGAATCATCTCGGTTAGAGACCCCTTTGCAGCTAATGTTAAATACAAGATTGCCTTAGGGGAAGATGTCTTTTTTTGGCTGGATGTCTGGGTGGGGGACAGACCTCACGTGGAGGAGTTCAATTTTCTCTAAAGATGCGCCTCTAACAAATTAGCCAAAGTCAGAGATTACATGGAAAAGATAAATGACAATACTGTTTGGACCCTGATTTTCAGAAGACACTTACGAGAAGACGAGGAGAGAGAGCTTATGCGACTCCTAGGAGATTTGAATCAGGTTCTGGTTCTAGAAGAGGGGCCTGATTGCAGGATCTGGGTTCCCTCCAAAGAAGGGATTTTCTCAGTCTCATCCTTCTTTTCGGCCATGATCGCTGCTTCTACCACTCACAGCCACCACAACTTTCTTTGGAAATCAAAGGTACCCACAAGAGTATTGGCTTTTGCTTGGCTGGTGCTTCGATGCAGTATCTTTACCTTCGATAATCTCCGTCGTCGTAAAGTGATAGTGGTCAACGCCTGCCCCCTTTGTTTGTTAGCTGAAGAATCAGTCAACCACCTTCTTCTGCGCTGCCCAATGGCGAATGAAATTTGGAACTCACTCTTCCGTTCTTTTGATCTTTCCTAGGTTCTCCCTTCATCCATTCAACCTCTTCGGAGCATGGAAGTTTGTGTTCGGTTCCCACAAAAGGAGACTGCTATGGCGCACTTCTTTTTTTGCATCCACGTGGGCTATTTGGAAAGAAAGGAACTCGGGATGTTTCCAAGGAAAATCTTCTACGCTAGCCATTGTCATTTCTAGGTCCGGACTTATGGCTGCTTCTTGGGTGTCTATTCTTCAGTAGTTCTGGGGACTGCCTATAGACACTATCATTCGTAATTGGAGGGAGGTGATTTCTTAATTTTTTGGGTGATTTTGCTCGCCTTTTTGTATAGAGCTCTCTTGTTAGGCTTGGTTTGTAGTGCTGTTTTCTTGTCTTTGTTTGTTGTGGTTTTCTTCGTTGCTTTCCAGTGTTATCTCTTTTGTACTGTTTAGCCTTTGATTAATACAAGTTCACATTAAAAAAAAGAAGAGCCCTGTTTAGCTGCAAGTCTAACAAACTCTGACTGTTTATCCAATCTGAAAAAGTAGTCATCTCTGATGATATCCGACATCCACCCTATTTTTTGGGAGATATGATGATATTAAAATATAATATATAAAACATGGGATTGGACAGATTATGCAGTTTGTTTGATGGTTGAAATTTAGGTGGTCAATTCATTACACTTGGAGGCGGGCTGTAAAAAAAAAAAAATAGTGATAAAGTTTTCATGGTTCAGAAATTGAGACATTATCTCACAAACAAAAAAAGGAAAAAAGAAAAAAAAAGACTACTCTTTAATTCAATGCTCTTTGGTTCTTAATGCCAATTTGTTTTCATAAGAATTGTATATGAATGAATCTTTGTTTGGAGTAGAGAACTTTTCTTAATCACTACTCCTTAGACATGCTCTATTTTTTTTTTTTTTTTGAAACGGTAGACATGCTCTATTCAATAACTATGCGTGCATGTTTAATGACTATGAATTGTTTTATCTTTGTTATTTTATGAATTGATGCTTTTAATTAATATTGGTAGAGAAGTGGATTACAATCTGGGACTGAAGCAACACAACAACTTGAGTAAACTACATAATATTGTAACATAGGGTAGAAGTCTCTGAAGAGCAATTCCTGTCTATAAACATCTTGCTTTGCACGTGGATAATCACAACCTATTTGGTATATGCCTTTATCTCGTATCCTCCATAGTTGCCAATTCTGTTTTGGTCCGACTGGAATTGGCTAGAAAATTCCAGTTTTGGCCTAGGTCAGAATGGAATGCCTCCCGAAAGATTCTGGTTCCACTTCTAGCCCATTCTAGCCCATTCTAGGCCTAATACAACCCCAATTCTAGTACAATTCCTGCTTATTTCAGATGGAATAGAATGCCCCCAAAAAATTCATTTTATTATGTTTATTAAGTAGTTTCAATAAGTTTACGTGTTTCATACTTTCATTTATATATAGTGAAAACTAGAAAACTAGTCAATTGTAAAGTACAATTTAAATTAAATGATGTAAATATGCATTTTTAGTTTCATAGTAATACTCTGAAGCTATAGGAGAGAGTAATGGGGCAAATACTTAGAAGACCAAAATATCTGAAAATCAATTTGCTTTTATGCAAGGGAGGTTAACTATGGAAGCTATCTTTTTTTTTTTTTTTTTTTGAATGGCTACTTTCATTAAAGAAAAGCAACTATGGAAGCTATCTTCTCACTTAGGCAATTAATTGGAAGATATTGAGCGAGAGGAAAAATCTGCATACGGTATTTACTATTTATCGATCTAGAAAAATTTACAATAGGGTACCTAGAGATTTAATTTGGTGGGTTTTAAATAAAAAAAAATGTTCGATGAAGTTATCTTCTCACTTATGCAATTAATGGAAAAATATTGAGTGAGGAAAAATTTGCATATGGTATTCATCAATCTAGAAAAAGTTTACAACAGGGTAACTAGATATTTAATTTGGTGGGTTTTAAATAAAAAGAATGTTCTAAGAGGTTACATTGAAATTATTAAAAACATGTATGAAGGAGTGGTAACGGGTGTGAAAACTACCCGTGGAGAGACAGGTGAGTTCCCAGTGACCATAGGTTTGCATCACGGGTCGGCCCTAAGTTCTTATATCTTTGCACTAATTATGGATGAGTTAACTGCTCATATTCAAGAGGAGGTATCTTGGTGTGTGTTGTTTGCAGATGATATAGTGTTGGTGGATGAATCAAGAGATGGTGTGAATGCAAAACTTGAGAGATGGCTTGGGACTTTAGAATTTGAAGATTTTACAATAAGTCGTACAAAGATAGAATATGGATTGCAACTTCAATGTGCATATATAAAGAGCTGAAACTACTGTGAGAATTGAAGCTTAGGAGATACAACAAAGGGACTTTTTTTGTTACGTTGGCTCGATAATTAGTTAAGGATGGGGAGATTGATGAATATGCTGAACATAGGATAAAAGCAAGATAGTTGAAGTGGAGACTTGCTTTTGGAGTGCTTTATGACAGATGAATGCCTACAAGATTAAAGGGGAATTTTTACAGGACAATGATTAGACCATGACATATGAAGTAGAATGTTGGCCAATCGAGAAGCAGCATATGCACAAGATGGATGTAGCAGCGATGAGAATGTTAAGGTGGATGTATGGTAAAACTAAAAAGAATAAATTAGAAATTAGCGCTTTCGAGAGCATTTAGGGGTAGCATCAGTAGGGGATAAAATTAGAGAAACTTGTTTGAGATGGTTTGGGCATGTCCAACACACGCCGGCAACGGCACCGGTAAGGAAAAGTTTGGCGATACAGGTTGATGGCCCACCAAGGGAAACGGGTAGGCCGAAGAGGACATGGATGGATGTAGTAAAAATAGATCTGATTGTGGATTTGGCTTAGGATAGATTGAAATTGAGAAACATAATTCATGTAGCCGACCCCAACATAGTTGGGACAAGTCTTTGATGATGATGATGCATTTTTAGTTTCAGTTTTGCATTCTGTTATTTTTTATTTTTCAATTTTAAGTATTCTTTTAGTTCTTTCATTTTTCACCTCTTTTTCGGAACGGAATACCAAAATTGATTGTAGTGTTGGAGTGTTCCACTACAAGGCCAAATTGGAATGGGGACCGGAACGGAATTGACAGCTATGGTATCCTCATGACAACATTGCTCTAAACTGAGTCCACCATTGTATTCTCAGCTGACAAATGGACCACTTGTCTACTGCCCATCAGTTAAAGATAATGTGCTTACTTCTTGTGACATTCTCTTCTTTTACCATAGGAGCATTTTTGTAATTTGGCAGGTGACCCTGGAGAAATTTAAGTTTGTCTTTTCATAGTCTTGTTCAAGTATCTAGAGTACATCTTGTTCAAATTCATCTGTAAATGTGAAGGTCTCCATACTGTTATGTTGGAGGGTGATTCTTTATGTGCGATATGTTGGGCTTCTGGCAGAAACAAGCCTACATGGAGATCAGCAGATGTGGTGTAAGAAATTTGGGACCTAGCTAGACACGCTGGGGACTGATTCTGCCATGTTAAGTGTAGCACAAATTCTGTGGTGGATTGGCTAAAGAGGAGGTTAGAAAATAGAGTTTGTTCCTTTTTAATGAGAGACAACCCCATCCTTAACTATTAGGGCATGCATGTCTAGCAAGTGGTAAAGTTGACCTAGATGTGACATTTTCTCCCTTTACCATGTTCGGTTAAAAAAGAGAGTAGAGAAGTAAACAACCACCACCCACTTTACCACAAAACTTACCAGCCGTCCCTTTTTTCTACCTTATGAAACAAAGGTAAAGTGTGGTAAAGTAAGCCCAAAAGCAAAAAGTGCCTACTTTACCACTCTCTCTTACTGACACTTTACTTTACCTCATTCTAAACAAACATGAACATTACTTCACCACATACTTTATCTCACCTTACTTTATCTCACTGTTACCATTAATGTGACATTTACTTCACCTTTACTATACCACACATGTAAACAAACATGCCCTAGGTGCTTTATTGATTCTTGACGGTTTTCTCTTGTTTCCTTGTCACCTCCTACACTGTTTTTGCTCCTTAGTTAATAGGAATTATTATTTCCAAAAAAAGAAAAAAAGTAAACATGAAGGCATATAGGGCTCCTCGTCAGGCCTATAACCTTTCTTAGGGCCTATGTAGCTGTAGGTGGTTATTCCCATTGTAATATTCTTCCTTGTGTTGAGTGAAGTATTCATGTCTTCTTCATTTTGTATTTTTTCTCATTCTGAGGGTGTGGTCTTGTGTCTTTACAATCTTGGCATGTGTTCTGGGGTATCTCGCTACATTTGAAGAATGTCAAATTCTTATAATGGTATCAGAGCTACATTGCTATCTAACTTGAGTTTGCTTTTTGGAGGAGTGTGTTTTTCTCAAGGGATTAAAGATCCAAGAAGTGAAGAGTTGAAAATTTTACCAATGAAGTTGAGTAAAAAACCTAAAAGATTAAAAAGAGATGAAGTTAGAGAAGATCAAGGTTTAAGAGAAGGAGAAAGAATTTGTAGAGAACAGTGAGGACTGTTCATGCAACCTGACCGGTCTTAGTACTTCATTCATATTATTCACTATTTTAAAAATTATAGAAAACTGTATCTCACTAAAGTTTTCCATAATTATAAATTAGTTCAGAATTACTAGAGAATTACAAATAAGTCCCTAATTGTTTCTCAACACTCACCCTAAGCTTAGTGCAAAGATATCTACTATGTCCTGCTTGGAATAAAAATCTTGGAACTTCTTTTTATGATTACTTTAGTGAGGAGATTTGCCAGCTTGATCATCAGTACCATCAACCTGTGATGCATCTACGATATTTTTCTACGACTTGGCTGATGAAGAAGCTCTAAAAATGCTTGCTGCACTCAGCCACCAGTAGCCTTTACTGCTACACTTAATAATCATCAATGCAAGAGTCTTTCTTTGTGCATGCTGCACTTGTTGATCGAAATATTTAGACCAATCTGCAACTTAACCTTATATGACAATAGGTTCCACAATCAGCAACACTGCTGAGCTAATCAACAACTTAAACTTTATATGCTCCAAAGGATTACTACACAATCAGTGATAGTGCTGAACCAGCGAACTACTTTAATTTGTATACTCTATAACATAAAGTGGCAACACTGCCGAATCAACCAACAACTTAAATTTTAAATGCTTCACACCATAATTCCACAATCAGCAAAACTGCCAACTGACCACCTACGTAACTTTATATGCTCTATTGCAACCACCACAACAAACACAGGCACAGAGACAGAGTAGTGGCGATGTTTTCAACGAAGCCTTTTAGTTTTTTATACAACACTAAGGTTGAATACTCACCCATAATTCACTGATTACTTGAATTCACAATACCAAATAATTGTGGAGTACTCACAGTTTTCTCCCCAACTTAAACTGTAGAATTGATTTACTAGCTTGTGTGACACAAACAACCCCCTTTTCCCAATACACTTGATTTACACATTAAGGATGACTGCACATCTGCATAAAAACACAGTTGATCTGCATTCAAACTTGTAGGCTTACCTGTAGGATCTTCAAATTTGCTTGGCTACTGCATTTAAAGAACAGTCCCCAAATGGACTTGTGCAACCTTAATTTGTAGATGCAAAAAGGGAACACACTGAAAAATTAACCAGCAACTTAATGTTACACAAATAGTAAGCGCCCAAATAACACCTCTGTCAAACTAGCAACCAGCTGTCCATCAAAACAACTAATAAATAGCAGTTGTGCTGCAAAAGAACAGCCTCACAGCCTCTGGGAAATTACAGAAGCAATTATCTGCCTTTTGTGTTTGGTCTACAGACGGAACGAGTTGAGATGTTTTGGACTTGGTTTGGAGGGTTTTTTTCGTAAGTTTTAGCAACCAATATGACATGTTTTTGAAGGGTGACGAAATTGAAGGAAAACTTAAAAAATAAAGGAAAAGCAAGAACAATAAAATGGGGGAGAAGAGGAATTCTTGATTGTTTCTCTCATACCAAGTTGAAACTTTCAACAAAGTTAAGTAGAGAACCTAAAAGATTAAAAAAGAAGACAACATTAGAGAAGATTAGGGTTCAAAAGGAGAAAGAATTTGTAGAGAATCTTGAGTGGTAGTCATCCAATTCCAACCCTAATTATGACCAGCCCTAATGCTTTGTTTGTATTGTTCATTTTCAGAAATTACAAAGAACCCTATCTTACTAATAGTTCCATAATTACAAATCAGTCCATATTTACTAGAAAATCACAAACAAGTCAACGTGAAGATTGTTAAAGGATGGGTTGACATCTGTCAATTGGGTCATTTTTGCATGGAGAAGCTCAGCAGCTCTAACAATTAATATTGGAAGCTATGCATGAATGCTAATCTTTAAGGGCATGATGATGTGGAGCGGGGTACCAGGCGTGGGGCGGGTAGTGAGGGAGGGACTAGAGATGGAGGGTGGAAGGATCTGTCAGGCTTTTGCCTGGAAATTGGCTTCGCACCGATCTCCCCTTCAAAGGCGAGAAGAAGATCTCCCATCGCAGGAGAGAAGAAGAGAGCACAAGTGCACTCGACATTCTTTTTTATTTATCCAGTCTAAAGCCAAATGAGGCATTGCAATGTTTAAATAGAGAAAAGACTAACCCTAAAACTAATCTAAACCATCCAATTGCAATCATGGCCAGGATTAAAGCATCCGCATAAATACATTTTAAAACATAAATAAGTAATAAAACTCTAAGGAGACTAAGATACGTGGGCTAGGCCCTTTGGCGGGTTGACCCATAGGGGACCATGGGTCTATCCTGCATCAAATCTCCCCGACTTGGAAAGAACTCGACCACGAGTTCTGTAATTGCCCACCACGATCGAAAATCAACCGTACAAACTTTTGATGTGCTGCTTGATCTCCGTCTTTTGTGCATAGTGTGGAGTCTTCATGTGATCCGTTCTCCCAACTCGAAGTATATTGGAGGTATTGCTTCTAATTTCTAAATTCAGCTTGGATGTGAGATGGAACCACTAAATGCATGAAGTTTTGAGTCTTCAACATCCAATCACAATCTTCAGGTTTCCATCGTTGATCCCCAAAGATAAAATCAATGTAAAGGACTAAAATTGATAGATCATCTTGTGAATCCTCTGCTATAACTGATTTGTCCTCTGATGTTCCTATTGGGTTTTTTGAAAGTGGTATGACAATTAAGTCCATTGGATATTCAGTTGGCCTGTTGACCATGTCCAATTCTCCAATGCTCACGTTTTCTTCTTTTGCTACCTGCACTGGCTGATCAATGTTGTCTGTCCCTATGTTTTTTGCTGCTTGCATTTCATTGTCACCTTTAATGTCCTCTGCTATGGGTTCCACAACAAGTGCTTATGTTATTTCCTGGAACTTTCCTTATTGCAACTTAGCTTTTTGGTGGCTATAATGTTTTATCAAACGCTCAACACGAATCACTTCCCAAAATGCTTCATGCATATTTTTGCAGTATTTCATATTTTCTGTATGATTGGTCTCAAACCTCTGGTAAAAATAGTTACATAATGTTCATCATTCTCATGTAAGCCATATACTTCTTGTAGCTTTGAAAATTCTGTTGGAAGTAGGTGGGCCTCGTGGATAGGTTTCAAAAACTTTTGACCCATTTGATGCAGGGATCAATTATCCATAAGGCTACAAACCCAATCCAGGATCCAAGACCTCAAACTCATCAAACATGATCAGTAGAAAACTCTATCTAGAAGATAGAAATAGCACCTAACAAGCAACCGCGAAATTCTACAACATACAAGGAAGTAGATGTTTACTTTTGGAGCTTGGTAGTGCTCTTATGGAGAAGTTGATAATTCTCTTTGATGAAGAACTCTTTCACAAAGCAAATTAGAATCTCCAAGACCTAATTGTCTTCCACGCTATGACTCGTATCAGATCTCTTTTCTCAAGGAGAAGGGTGAGTTCTCCGAAAGAAATCAACTAGAAGCTCTAATGGAAATCGGAAGAGAAACTAGAAGAGAGAGGAGGGAGGGGCGTGCAACAACTTGCACTTGGGCGTGTAATAGATGATGGACGTCCAAGGGGGGCTTCCTTATTTATAGCTATGGCAACCTCCACTTACTAATTAAAATTAGAAGTCCAACTTCCATAATGATTAATAACTTTCTCTTCTTTCCTTTACCATAATTAGAAGTCTTACTTTCAATAGAATTAATAGCTTTCTATTTCTTTTCCTTTTGAGTTCAAGTAGAATTAGTAACTATCTAATAATTGGGCTACCATGGGGACCACTAGGGATTCCATAGAAAGCTGGCTTGATGCAGGCCAAACCCATGGTCTACCAACTAATTGGGCCCAGTCCACAAGCCCAATAGATCATTCATTTAGTTAGAGTTTTAATTAGTTAAGATTTTTATTTAGAGAGTTGTTGTTTATTTAGAAGTTATTAAAATTAGGAGTTTTATTTTATTTGGATTGTTAAGCAAGTTATTTCCTTTATTGTTTAGGAGAGCAAAGTCCTATTAGGAAAGGGGATGTCCAACCATTCCTATAAATATGTAATCCCTCCATTAGGAGAGTAGTTCATTATTATTCATTCAATAATAAAGATTGGTTGGTTTGTTTGGTCTTCTCTTTATCTTCAATGGAAGATTGTTATTGAGTTCCGAAAGGAATTCGGCTAACTCCCTTTTTTGCGGAATTGGTCAACACTGGAATCCGTCCAGGATTCGGCAAACTCTCTCACAGGGCTTGTCTACACCCCTTTTCATCACTACTTGCGGATCTAGGCTGCTTCAATTGGTATCAGAGAGAAGATCCGATCCCGGATCGCCGTCCAGATCGCCGATTCGAGGTAACCCGTCAACCCCGTTCCCTTCCGTCCATTACATCGTCATCCTCATCCTCCCCATCACAACAAAACCAATTTCCCCCAAAATCCCAAATCACCTAACCCTAATCTAGCCCTTCATCATCTGCTGAACCCTAAACCTCTCCACACCAAGTTGATGCCCACTGCCTGCCCATCCAACCTTCTATCCCTAATACCCCGAATCCAATCCCCATTGCAGCCACTCGCAAACGAAATCCCAGCCCAAACCAGTCCTCTCTCCAGCCCCAATCAGTCCACCGAAATCCTTCCTCAAACACCCTAAACCCATCTCACATCCCTGCCATACTCGACATGTCTCAAAAACCCACCCAACCAAATCCTGCGTAGGCCTAATCACTGAACCCACCGTTCATCCCAATCTCAAATTTTCCCAAAAAAAAAAAAAAAACCACTCACAGCCGACCCAGCCACCATCCCAATCCATTCTGAAAACTCCTTTTTCCATGCTACCCCATCCCACCATCACCAAACATCGTCCAACCCACCAACGATTCCTAAATCCAACATTCCCACCTCCCACCTCCCAGTACACTAAACCCCTTCACTGAACCATTCTGAACCCCAACTTCCCCATCGGTAGCCACTGCTCCCCATCCGAGCCATTCCCAGTCCATTCCATCGACCCAGACTCTCACCCAAACCCTTAAAAAAAAAAAAAGCCACCGAACAGCACCAATTTGTCCGTCTTCACCACAGCACCATTGAAACCCCACCCAAGGGAAAAAAAAAAAAAAACAGAGAGAGAAGCAGAACAGAGAAAAAAATAAGGAAAGAGAGGAGAAGTATCCAAGAGAAGAAAAGAGAAAAAATAAGAAGAGAGGAGAAGAAGCAGAGTACTTGGCACCTGACGAAAGACATCCACTGCACGTCGAACCTCGCCAGCAGCTCCATCGTCGCACAACAGCCAGAATCTTCGCACAGCAGCCATCTCAGCTCCATCGCCAGAGCTTCCTTTGAAGTCCAAACAGTGAGCTTTGCTCTTGTTTTTTAATTCCATCCTGCACAGATTCCAAAGCAGAGGCCTTTTCATCTCCCACGTGCCATCTCTTAGCAACATATTGAGTTGGGCCTGACCTGCAGTCCAGGCCTAACATGAGTCCGCACCGGGCCCAGCCCACCTACTAGCTAAAAAAAAAGTAGCAGAAATTTGCAGCCTTAGCCCAGCCAAATTACTGCCAAAGTCTTACATCAGCAGCTTCAATTTCAGCCATTGATCTTCAAAGAGCGATATCTTGATCATTTGTAATCTGATGAATGATCCGTCTTCACTTGCAAGCTCCGATCAGTGGGATCTACACATCTGGTTAGTCAGATTTTAATTTGGAAGAGCATTAAAATTTTATGTTCATTTTGCATCCAAAATCAAGATGAGAAACATTGGACCTTCAGATGAAGTTCAAAGTTATTTATATCAATACACATGGAAATTGGTATTTTCAGAACAAGTTTTACTTTCATGAATTCCTCAATTTGAAGCAAAAGGAGTTGTCAGTTGATGAATATACTCGCCGATTTCGAAAATTGCAACATCTATGTGCATTGAATGAAAGTGCGTTGCATGATGTCACTCGTTTTATGAGAGGGTTAAACTCTGATCTAGAGGAGAAAATGAAGTTTTGTCAAACTGTTCAAGAAGCATATAAAGAAGCTATCCATGTTGAGCACATGCTTCGACAATCTCACATGCAACAATATAAATCTCAAGAAAGAAGGTCCCTAGAAAGAAGAAGAGCTCATGTTGTTGAAACACATTTTTTAGGAGAAGATAATCCCAAGCTTGTCATACATCGACTTCTCACAACAAATAAGATGGAAGAAGAAGAATGGAAACAACATACAAAATTCCAAACGCGTGTAAGGTGTGAAGGCAAGCTAGCTAATCTGGTTATTGATCGCAGCAGCGCGATAAACTTCATTGCGCAAGAAGTGATAGTCAAGCTTCACTGTCCAACCGAGAAACTCCTGAAGCCATATAGAGTTACATGGGCCAATGACGTAATCATTCCAGTAACTCATCGATGTTTGGTATCTTTCAAGATTGGTAATTATGAAGATAATATTTGGTGTGATGTTATCAATATGAATGTCACTCATCCTTCTTGGAAGACCATGGCTTTTGGATATGAATGTACATATGGACGAAGAGAATAACATACATTCTTTTCTTCCCATGCCACCTATAGCATTTTCTTTAGCAACTCACACCACCTCATCCAATCCACATGTTCTCACTATGCGAAAATTTGAGGAAGAAACTAAAGAGGAAAATGTGATGTTTGCACTAGTCACTAAACAAGTGCAGGAGCCTCCTATGATTCATATTCCCATAGAAGCGCAAGCCCTCCTTCATGAATACTTTGATTCGACTCCTGAAGAGTTGCCAAAAGAGTTACCTCCTATGCGAGATATACTGACAGAAGCAGAGAATTAAAATGGAGAGAATAATTTTGGAATATTGGATGATCTCAACGATCAGTCCTTTGCTTTACTTATAGACTTAATGGCCTTAATCAAGGCAAATTACAATCTCTATGAGAGGAAAGAATATAAAGAATATTGATACAATTTGTATACATGGAAAGAGATTTAAAATAGATTGATGAGTCACAGTCAACTAATCCACGTGATGTATGAGAATGGGCCAGTGGGCCTATTGTACATGGGTCTTGGATCAGCTATTGTTAACATCCCCCCTCAAATTGATGCTGGTCAAATAGGAGCAATTTGCGAATCAGGAACTCATGATGTGGCCGAGGCAGTCCTTTGGTGAAGATGTCTGCGAGTTGAAGTTCACTTGAAACATGTGGAAGACTAATGACCTTGCGATCATATGCATCGCGAATGAAGTGACAATCTACCTCAATATGTTTTGTACGTTCATGAAAAACTGGATTCTCAGTGATACGGATGGAACTAGTATTGTCTGCATGAAGTGGGGTAGCTGATGTCTGAGAAAAACCAAGATCTGTAAGTAAGCCACGAAGCCAAAGGATTTCAGAACAGGCAGCGGACATAGCACGATATTCAGATTCAGTGGAAGATCTGGAGACCCTTTCTTGCCTTTTGCATTTCCAAGAAATGAGTGATTCACCCAAATACATACACCAGCCCGTGGTGGATCTGCGAGTATCCGGGCATCCTGCCCAGTCGGCATCAGAATATGCAGTAAGTGTCAGAGGTGTGCCAACCGGAAAAAACAATCCTCGAGTCGGAGAACCAAGAATGTACCGAATGATCCGTTTGACTGCAGCCATATGGTGATGCCTTGGAGCTGTCATGAATTGACTAACAACATTTACCGCATAGGAGATGTCTGGTCTAGTGATGGTTAAGTAGATCAGACTGCCGACCAATCGTCTGTAGAATGTGGGATCGGAGAGGAGATCCCCATCATCTTTCTTGAGTTTCACATTGACTTCTAATGGAGTGTCCACAGGGGTGGCATCTGTTAAGCCAGCAAGGTCATGAAGGTCAGTAGCATACTTATGTTGATGTACAAACAGTCCATTCCTAGACTGTTGGACCTCAAGTCCCAGGAAGTATGTTAATGGACCCAGATCTTTCATATGGAATGCAGCTTGAAGTGAGGATTGAAGATTTTGAATCATGTTACTGTGAGTGCCTGTGATGATGATGTCATCCACATATACAAGAAGTATAGTGGTAGCTTGAGCAGTCTTATTCAAGAATAATGAATGATCATAGGGACTTTGAGTAAAATCAAGGTTCAGCAGAGTAGAGCGAAAATTTTCAAACCAAGCTCTGGGTGCTTGTTTAAGTCCATACAACGAGTGACGGAGTCGTGCCACTTCATTTTTAGATGAAGACTCATATCCTTGAGGAAGACGCATGTATACTTCCTCGTGAAGATCCCCGTGGAGGAAGGCATTCTTCACATCCATCTGATACAGTGGCCAAGAGCGTGATGCTGCAATAGCAAGAATAGTACGCACGGTTGTCATCTTGGCGACCAGAGCGAATGTTTCGTCATAGTCGATACCATACTCCTGACGGTTGCCAAGAGCCACTAACCGAGCCTTATGACGAGCCAGAGTACCATCAGGATGCAACTTGATAGAGTAAACCCACTTACAGCCAATGGGTTTGATGGACGAAGGACATTGAACAACATCCCATGTGTGATTCTCTTTTAGTGCGTCAAGTTCTTCCTGCATGGCCTGCCGCCAACACTCATGTTGCACTGCTTGGGAAAAGTGATTAGGTATATGAACAGAAGACAAGGTAGCAAGTAATGATGTATGCGTAAATCCAAACCTATCAGGGGGGCGGGAAAGCCGAGAAGATCGACGAAGATGAACTGGTTGGGAAATGTCAGGAGCAGGAGCGGGTTCAAGTGCCGAGGAAGTTGACAAATCAGGAGGCTCAGATGCAATCGTGTTTTCCCGTCTACGCCTTTCATACACAATAATAGGCTTGGTATTTTGCGTAGGTAGATCCGGAGGATCACCAAAAGCAGGAACAAGAGAAACCATAGGAGATGGATCATGATCTAGATGATGATGGAAAAAATATTGATTTTCAAAAAACACAACGTTACGAGAAATCCGGATACGTTTTACCTTGGGATCATAACAGAGAAATCCTTTTTGGTCATTCGCATAACCTAAAAAGGCGCACTTTGAAGATTAAGCCGATAGTTTTGTTCGTTCAACCGGTGGAAGAAGAACAAAACAGACACACCCAAAAACATGGAGATGGGAAAAAGTAGGATGCTTATTAAATAAACGAAAATAAGGTGTTTCATGGTTAATGCGCGGTGAGGGTAGCCGATTTATAACATGAACTGCTGTGGACAGAGCTTCTGGCCAAAATTTTGGTGGAACAGATGATGTTAAGAGGAGTGACCGAACAATGTCCAAAAGATGTCTGTTTTTCCTCTCAGACACACCATTTTGTTGGGGTGTATATGGACATGATTTTTGAGAAATTATCCCTTTGTTTTGCAAAAAAGTTTGAAACTCATTAGAAACATATTCACCACCTGAATCTGTACGAAGTGTTTTAATGGATGTGGAGAAATGATTTTCCACATAGGCTAAGAAAATTTTAAATGAAGCAAACACCTCAGATTTTGAATGCAAGAAATATATCCATGTAAAGCGGCTATAGTCATCAATGAATGTAACAAAATATTTAAATTGAGAATGGGATATGATAGGTGCTATACCCCATACATCACTATGAACAAGATCAAAACATTTCAATGATAAGGAAGTACTTATGGGAAAAGGAAGAGTCTTTCTCTTGCCCATTTTACAACTAAAGCAATTAAAAGAAACATCCTTAAGAGAAATTTTATCATGTAGCAATCCAGATTTAAACAAAGATAACAAAGTACGAGAATTAGGATGGCCTAATCTTTTGTGCCATAAGTGGCCCTTATTGGAACTAGAAGCAGAAAACAAGGCAGAAGCAACCAAAGTCCTATCCTGTGTAGATAGTTGTAGCGGAAAAAGACGACCACACTTAGGTCCCTTCGCTATCACCTTCCCCGATGCTTGATTCTGTATAACACAACCAGAACGAGAAAAAGAGACAGAACAGTGATTATCAACTAGTTGGCCAACAGATAATAAATTGGTAGATAACTGAGGAGAAAGGAAAACATGACTCAAAGGTAAGGGATGTGAGATCTCACCAATGGCAGTAATGGGTATACTGCCACCATCTGCTGTATTGATTCGGAGACTTCCATCATAAGGTTTTATTTGAGAGAGATTTTCAGACGAGTGGGTCATATGATGAGAAGCCCCCGAATCCATATACTAGGTAGAGGTTGGTTGTTTGGTTTTACCTGAGAGGCCAAGGGCAGAAAAAGCATTTACGATCATTTGTTGAACTATTTCCGGGGTAAGAGAGGATGAAGAAGCAGTTGGAGCAGGCATCATTGTAGGGGCAACAGGACTTAATGCAGGAGTAGACACATCCAGAGTTGCCAGATTTGCTTTCTGAGAAGAGCTCTGAGCGCGGCGCCGACATTCAGGAAGAACATGGCCCTTGCGTTTACAGTAAGAGCAGTATTTTTGATTGCATTGGGTGGCAACATGTCCATATTTCTGACACGAGTAACACTGTACTTTAGTCATGTCTCTGTTTTGCTGGTGGGAACGGGCAACATAAGCAGTAGTTAATGGACTGGTGGAAACTGCATTTTGAAGAGTAGCCTGGGTTGTTAAACGCTGTTCCTCACGAAGAAGCTCTCCGAAGCAAGAATCAATAGATGGGGAGGGCACCCTGCTCATCAGATTTGAACGAAGTTCAAATTCAGGCCTAAGTTTCATCAGGAACTGATCTCTCTGACTAGTAGAATGGATATTTTGAACCACTGCAATCGAGGCTTCAGGGAGATTGGAGTAAATGATCTCAGTATAGTCCGTCCATAAACGAATACAATTAGAGTAATATTCTTGAATGGACATAGTTCCCTGCGTAAACTGAGAAAGCTCATGTTCCAGGTGGAACCGCCGGGCAGAGTTATCCTGTTGATATACCTGTTTGAGGTATTCCCACATGCCTTTGGCTGTTTTGTAAGGTCTGAGATTCATGATGTATTGGGGATCCACTGATCCCAGAAGCCAAGTCATGATTTGGGCATCTTTAGTTTCCCATTTTGAGCCTGCCTTTACATCTTCTAAAGGCTTTGGATCAGTCCCATCTATATGACCCCATAGTTCTTTTCCTTTAAGGTAGATCTGAAACTGGAAGGCCCAGGATGTGTAATTTGTCCCATTGAACTTAATCAGTGAAAGTTCACTTTTGTCCATGATTTATTACTATAAATATGGCTCCAGATTAACCAGCAGAGTATAATAGAGGAATCAGATCAACTCAGGATACTTGAAAAGAGTGCAGGAATTACAAAAAAATTGTCTGTGAGCAATTTCACCAAAAAGAACCCCAGGCGACCTTGATTTTATCTGTTTGTTCCCTGTGTGTGGCCCACTGTTTGATCTGAGTGAGGATCAGATCCACTAGATGCCAGGAGGATCAATTTATCTTTTCAGTGGTACAAGATTTATTGAAATCCATCCATAATCCAAGATTTTGTACGGCTGAGATCAAAACTATCTTAGAAAACTTGGAAATCACAAGATGGAGCAAATGGCCTACCTCTGATCTTGAAAAAATGTTGAAAAAATCTCCAAAAATACCAGTATAGTTGGTCGACCAGTGCTGTAGGGGTTGCTGAAGATGCTATGATGATCATTGGTGGGCCACTGTTGATCAGATCACTATAGAAGACTGATCAGCTGTCGATGAACACAGATCCCTGATCTGGTTGTTGCTACGGTTACAGATCTTTGATCTGTTTCCCTCTGAGACACAAGATTGTATTTCCCTAAGAGCAGTAGGACTGATCACAAGTGGTCCCAGTGATCAGATTTCAAGAACTATGTCAAAAGTGCACGAACAATCACAAGGAATGACTGTTTTCACCAAGATTCAAAAGAAATTGAAAAGTGAAAGCTCTGATACCATGACAGAACCAGAGAATTAAAATGGAGAGAATAATTTTGGAATATTGGATGATCTCAACGATCAGTCCTTTGCTTTACTTATAGACTTAATGGCCTTAATCAAGGCAAATTACAATCTCTATGAGAGGAAAGAATATAAAGAATATTGATACAGTTTGTATACATGGAAAGAGATTTAAAATAGATTGATGAGTCACAGTCAACTAATCCACGTGATGTATGAGAATGGGCCAGTGGGCCTATTGTACATGGGTCTTGGATCAGCTATTGTTAACATATACAACATGCTATAGACTTAGTTCCTGGAGCATCTCTGCCAAATCTGCTTGCTTATCGAGTGAGCCCTTGTGAACATGCCGAATTAAAGCGCCAAGTTGATGACTTGTTGCAAAGAGGGTATATCAAGGAAAGCTTAAGTCCTTGTGCTGTTCCAGCCATCCTAACACCAAAGAAAGATGGCAGCTGGCGAATGTGTGTGGATAGTTGTGCCATCAACAAAATTACGGTCAAGTATCGTTTTCCTATTCCTCGGATAAACGATATGTTGGATACAATGCATGGCTCTACTATTTTTTCTAAAATTGACCTACGCAGTGGCTACCACCAGATCCGCGTTCGACCAGGTGATGAATGGAAAACAACGTTCAAAACTAAAGATGGTCTTTATGAGTGGTTAGTGATGCCATTTGGTCTTTCTAATGCACCGAGTACTTTCATGCGCGTGATGACCCAGCTATTGCTCCCTTTTCTTGGCAAATTTGTTGCAGTTTATTTTGATGATATCTTGATATACATTAAGTCCAAGAAAGAACATCTTGATCATTTGAGGTGTGTGTTTTGCACCCTGCGGTGTGACAAATTTTACATCAACCGTAAGAAATGCTCTTTCATGACTGATTCTGTGCTTTTCTTGGGTTACTTCATTACTACTCTCGAGGTGTTGAGGTGGATCCTGCCAAGGTAAATGCTGTTGTTGATTGGCCTACTCCAACATCTATATCTGAAGCTCGAAGTTTCCATGGGCTAGCGACCTTTTACCGGCGTTTCATCAGAAACTTCAGTAGCATCATGGCTCCTATTACGGACTGTCTGAAACAAGGGACATTCAAATGGATCAGTGTAGCCGCCCGTGCATTTGAGCAGATAAAATGGAAGATGACAGAATCTCCAGTTTTGCGCCTCCCAAATTTCAATCAGGTTTTTGAAGTTCATTGTGATGCATCTAATGTTGGTATTGGTGGTGTGCTTAGTCAGGAAGGTCATCCTCTCGCCTTCTACAGTGAGAAGCTAAATGATTTTCGGAAAACATATTCTCCCTATGATCTCGAATTATATGCTGTGGTACAGACTCTACGTCACTGGTGCCATTATCTAATTGGTCGAGAGTTTGTCTTATTCTCTGATCATGAAGCCCTCAAGCATTTACACTCTCAACAGAAATTGAGTGCACACTGTGCAAGGTGGAACTCCTATCTTTAGGAATTCACTTTTGTCATTCGCTACAAGGCTGGTAAAGAAAATCAAGTTGCAGATGCTTTGAGCCGCCGCAAACATTTATTGACTAACATGTCTATCACTGTTCCGGGCTTCAAAGAAATTCGCCACAAATACCCTGCGGATAAAGATTTTGGCCACAACATCTACACCGCTCTTCTCAATGGCGATCAAAACCAACACCCGCACTTCAGTATTCATGATGGATATTTGTTTCGTAGCACACAATTATGTCTCCCGGCTACCTCCATCCGTGAACATATTGTGCGAGAATTACATGGTGGCGGATGTAGCGGACACTTAGGGCGTGACAAGACCCTTGATCTTGTGAGTGACAGGTATTTTTGGCCTAAGATGAAATCATATATCATTAAAATTTGTGATCTATGCAGGGTTTGTGAACTTGCGAAGGGTAATAAAAAGAATACAGGACTCTACCAGCCCCTTCCTGCCCCACATGCTCCGTGGGAAGATATCAGTATGGACTTTGTTCTGGGTCTACCGCACACAACACGGAAAGTAGATTCTATATTTGTTGTGGTAGATCGATTTTCAAAGATGGCTCATTTTATACCATGCTCCAAGTTTTCTAACGCATCCAGAGTTGCACAGTTATTCTTCAGAGAAGTCGTACGTCTTCATGGACTTCCTAAGACAATTGTGTCTGATCGAGATACAAAGTTTATGAGCTATTTCTGGAAGACACTCTGGCTGGCCACTAGGACAAAGTTGCAATTTTCCAATGCCTATCATCCGCAAACTGACGGTCAAACAGAAGTGGTCAATCGCAATTTAGGAAAATTGTTGAGATGCTTGGTTCGAGACCACATTACATCTTGGGATCTGGTCTTACCCATGGCTGAATTTGCTTACAATAATTCAGTTAACAGATCTACTAGGATGTCACCATTCCAAGCTGTGACTGGTGTACGACTGCGCTTACCTGCTGATTTGGTTCCATTGCCACTAGAAGCGCGACCAAGTGGAGAAGCTGAAGATTTTATCCGACATATGCAGCATGTACATGATGAGGTTCGAAGTAACATCGCCCTTAGTAATGGCAATTACAAGCAGCATGCTGATGCACGTCGCCGTTTTGTTGAATTTGCAGAAGGTGACATGGTCATGGTCAGAATACGTCCAGAGCGCCTTCCTCCCAATGCAAATAAGAAGCTGCATCCTCAAAATTCAGGTCCTTTTAAGATCTTGAAGAAGATAAGTTCCAATGCCTATGTTCTTGACTTTCCCCCAGACTCAGGGATCAGTTCCACTTTTAATGTAGAAGACTTGACTCTCTGCCATGGACATCACACAGATGAAGGCATTGAAGAACATATATTATCTCTTCCACCTACTCCTCCGTCAGATCAAATTGTTGATGTACTTGATGATCAACTCGTGTTTACACGTCGTGGAGGTTTTCAGAAGTTTCTTGTTTAGTGGAAGGATCGCCCCATCTCTGACGCATCATGGATCATTGCTATTGATTTCCAGCGTCTCAACCCGGACTTGTATGAACGTTATCAAGCTATACACTCGCCGGAGTCGAGTTTTTCTAAGGCGGGGAGAACTGTTGCAATTCGAGCCAGGCCCAAGTCCAATGGGCCCAACCCATGAATTATTGGGTCAATCTGACCCGACCCGTTAGAATGGCCCACAAATCCTAATGGGAAGATCGAACAGTATTCTGTTGTGGGAAGTTGCCATATTTCCTAAAGATTTTTAATTTCTTATTCATGCTAGATTGTTTGATTAGTTTCCTTATTTGATTATAAGTCTTTAGAAAGAGAATTATAGTAGGAAAGAGATGTTATTATAAATATATGAATCCCCTTTAGGGATCAGTACCTTCTGATTATTAAATTGAATTGAGTTCCAGTGTTATTGCTTGATTAATTTTGTGCGTGAGTTATTTGGCTGTTGAATCCATCTTGGATTCGACCAAATCCCTGCTGTGGATTTGGTCCTCTTCCCTGGCTGCATCATGGCTCCAACTAGGACACCCTGACCCCACATCTCATGTGCAATCCGGGCCTACAGTTAATTGCAAATAACTCCACTATATATATGCAACTGAACTCCAGTCTTAAGAATAAATTGGACCACAAGTAGGCCCCTCCATCTATATCCATGGATCAATTAGACCTGTCTACCAATTTAGATCCGTATCTTATTATCCTTGAGACCTAATCAATTATAGTGATCATCAGTACCTATCCAATTAACTCTTAATTGGGATGGGTGCGCACTTATCAATGATAAATCCATTAATTGGCATAAGGGGATAATGATGATAGATTCCATCTTGACCATTGAATGTTCCCACAGTCCTACTACCACGTACCCAAAACACCGAGGTGTTGACTTACAATTGGCCTCACTCGTTAGTGACTCAAAGCAAATGAATAGACAAAAACTTGAGTTCATTAATGTCTGAGGATGAGCCTATTGCTAGGGAATTATGAGAGCAGACCTTAAAGTAAAGACAGTGTTTCGTAAGGTGCTTCTCAAGGTCCTTCAATACATCTAATGTACCAGCGTGATGATCTAGAGTCCTACGCTCTGATCATTGAGACAAACCATATTATCTCATAGTGATCATAATGCTACAACCTTGTCAGATGAGATGTTCAATCTCATCATCACTGGTTGTGAAGCTATTTAAGTATAAGATTTATGACACGTCTCCCGTATGTGGATCTTATCCATACACATGTATTACATCTAATATCCTTACGGACTCCGGTTCATCTCATGAACCATTATATCATTCGTATTGGTTATGTGCAAACAGGGAACAAAAACATTCATCTCATGAAAAGTAGACATGATTATATTGAAATAAATCAATTTATTACATCATCCACTGGATTGAGACCATATAATCTAACAAATTCATCGGAGTACTCATCAACGGTCAACTTTCCTAGTCTCAAATTTAGGGATTGATAGAAGTAGTCTTTATTTTCATAATACCAATTCCCAATTTACATGCATAGATGATTCTTTGCATATCATTGTAGATTTGCAATGTGAGATTGTCTTGAAATTCCATATCGACTTGAATGAGAAAGGGATGTAAAACTCAATGCTCTTCAAAATTAAATCAAGCTGGCCTGATGTGTAGATCTTACTGATTGGTGTTCACAAGTGAAGATGGATCGACGAACGGAGTCTTGATGGAGAAGATTTTGCTATTTGAAGATGGATGGCTGAATATCACTTGATTTCAGGGCCCACTTATAATCTGCAGCTTGATCTGTTCATTACAGGACTTCGAAATTAGTTGTAGCTCAACTTGTTTGTCTCTACTCACTGGTTAGGCTAAACCTAATGTGACCTGCTGTCCTGTTGGTAATGGAATAAGAAAATGGGTCGGGTTTGACCTGAACTCAGGCCCAACAAGACTTTGGCCCAGCACGTGTCGATGCACAGACATGTGATCGAAACAAAAGGCCTTTCAAACCCTTTTTGATGCTGGTTTTCAACGAACGAGAGGGAAAGCCAAGAGGAGCGCTACCACTGCTCAGTTGTTGGAGAGGAGATGGAGGGCCCCGACCGGAGATGTTGGCAACTGCGGCAAAGGTCACAGGCTGCTGTTGTTTGCTTCCCTGCTGCTTGCAACAATGCTGGCAGTGGTGAGGTAGGAAGACGAGGAGGACTGTGATGGCTGGTGCAAGGAGGTGGGAGTGTACAAACCAGGTATGCTTTCTAGATCTGCTGCTCGCCTCTACTTTCTCTCCTCCTATTTCTGTTTTTTTTTGGTTTGGCTGGGTTGGTCCAGTGAGGCTCGGCCAGGCCGGTTAGGCCTGTAATGGGTTCGATAGGGATTTGGGAAATTTGGTTATTGGGGATAGGGGTTGGATTTTGGGTTTCAGAAGTTAGAGGATTAGGTTTTGCTTGTTTGGTTTGGGTTGGTTGGGGAGTTCTGGATTTTGGGGTTTGGGGTTACAATTGGGTTTTGGAACAGTGGTGGGAATGGTGTTTGGATATTGAAGAGCTGGGAAACGATTGTGGGTTTATGGTTAGGTCACCAGAGGCTGGTTTTGATGGTGCAGCAGCGAAGATCGAGTATCAGGATGATGATCATTCGAGGGTGGTTGTGGAATCAAATATGAGGGATGATGGAGACTGCCGAATGTAGATGTGGTGATAGGTGATGGTTTCGCAGGTGATGGAGTGCTGAGAATTGAATCTAGGGTTGGATTGATCTTCGGCTATGATACCAATTGATGCGGAGCGGGGTACCAAACGAGGGGCGGGCATATACGGAGAGACAATAGATAGAGGGTGGAAGGGTTAGGTTAGGCTTTCGCCTGAAAATTGGCTTCGCACCAAACTCCCCTTCACGGGCAAGAAGAAGATCTCCCATCACAGGAGAGAAGAAGAGAGCAAAGTGCACTCAACATTTTTTTATAATCATCGAGTCCAAAGCCAAATGAGGCATTACAATGTTTAAATAGAGAAAAGACCAACCCTAAAACTAATCTGGACCATCCAATTGCAATGATGGCCAGGATTAGAACATCCACATAAATACATTTTAAAACATAAATAAGTAAATAAAACTCACTAAGATAGGTGGGATAGGCCCTTTGGCGGGGCGACCCATAGGGGCCTGCATCACATGATATGCTGGATATCGTTTCTGAAGATGATACAATTGACTCCAGCCAACCCTGTAAGTTCTGTATGCCCTAAGAGGATTTACGTAGAAGGATTTGATGAATCATAGTTGAGATATTTGGTTGTTGATAGAGGTGTGGGAGACATTTGAAAAGCTCTTTACTTGGAAGAACATGAAAATACTTAAAATGCTATAAGTGAGCCCTCATCACTGAAGATAACATGTCGATATCCCATTACCTTTCGGAAGTAAATAATATTGTGCAGAAATTTTAACTTTGTTGAATGACCAGGTTGGTGAAGCTTTACTAGGTATATTTTTAAATCAAAGTCTAGGTGGGGTGTATTCTGTTCTTTACATCTCTTCAAGGGTGGGCCACATAACCTTCTCTTTTGGAGAGTTAGAAAATCTTTTGGTGAACTGTGAAACCCTGTATATATGAATGCCTAGCATTTCAACTTTTGGGAATGATCAAGCACTATTTTCCAAAAAAGAAAACCATAGGAAAGGGCAAAATGGAAAGACAAATCAAAACCAAAAGGTTTCATAAAGGCAAAAAGAATTATAAGAAGGAAGATATGCTTGAAGATAAAGAGATGCCCAGAAAGTGTTCAAGTGATGCAGGTATTGAAAAGTTTAACAAATAAAGAAATGTAGAACTTGGATTGTTGAAGGACATGCTTTCTTTAGTTTCTATGATGGTCAATGCCAAGGAACAATCCTAGCTGATCCAATTTTATCCTTCCTGTATGGGAAGACTGAAGTTCTTGCTTTAGCAAGCTTGATTACAAAATGGATTAGATCATGAACTCTGGTTGCTTTCATCATTTAGCAGGGGATAGTTCATTATTCTTTCATGAGTACAAAGGAAGTGGTGCAATTGTTGCTGCCGCTATTCCATTCATCCTTTGGAGAGTGGAGTATCAAAATGAAGGCTGAAGGACCAGATGGAGAAGCAATCACATAAAAAAGTGTTTATTTGGTTCAGGTTTGGGAGACCAAATTTGTATAATATATGATTTGTTTGGGCCAGGAGATGTTAAGTTTTGTGTAAATTAGGAGCTTGATGCCAATTTTGTTTTTACAGGAAAGAGGGTTATCTCTGTGTTTATTTGACAAGTGATGATGCATAACCAAATCACCCCCCCCCCCCCCCCCCCAAGGGCCAGGGTTAGTGCGCGTGAGCTCAAGTCCTTTCAACCACTCAAAAGAAAAGACTAGCCAACATGATAGTACAATAGTATGGCATGCCTGACTCACCCATGTCATACATGGTAAAATTCAAGGAGATTACCTACAGGTTTTGAAGTGGAATCCTTAATTTGGTCAATTTTCGATATTACACCAAGCAAAATTTTCCATTATGGTAAGGTACATCATCTACCATCTAAGAACTCTTCTGCAAGGAGCAATGGGCCCTCTGAATTAGTGATTTTGATGTTTTTGGCCCATGTAGATGACAAACTTTAATTGATTTGCTACATGCCTATTTTTCTTGATGACACCTTAGTCTTCATGGGTGTTTCTCATGAAGGAAAATTTTTGATGACACCTTTTATTTTTTTTATTTTTTTTTGGGCCCCACTTGTAACATCCGGACCATTCATTCTCTTAAGAAGCTCAAACATGGCCATGTGTCCAATTTTCAACCGTTGATGATGCATGGAGGTTGAGATATGATCAACATAATCACGGCCGTTTGATTAATCTATTGTTACTAACATATAGCAGTCCGCCTTTTATGATTTTTTTATTTTTCTGGGACCCACCTATAAAATTAGGACCGTTCATATTCTTCAGAAGCTCAACCACGGCCATGTGTCCAATTTTCAACCGTTGATGATGCATGGAGGTTGAGATATCATCAAACAATATACAACCTATTGTTACTAACATACCCCGTCCGCCTTTTATGATTTTTAATGTTCTGGGCCCCACCTGTAAAATCAGGACCGTTCATATTCTTCAGAAGCTCAAACACGGTCATGTGTCCGATTTTCAACCATTGATGTTGCTTGGATGTTGAGATATCATCAAATAATCTACAACTTATTCATAGATTCACATGTGAAATGTTATGCTAGTAACAAACAGTGGAATCTGATCCACATGTGAGTCATTTGCATATGCAAATGACTCACATGTGGGTCATTTACACATGTGAATCACTTTCACACGAAACAAACGACCCCTTAAGGGTATCATCAATAGATGATAAACTGAGAGAGACTTGTTTGAGATGGTTTGGACATGTCCAACGTAGAGGAAAAAAATTCTCTAGGTTGTGGCCCCCTAAGAAAAAGGTGTAGGCTAAGAGGGCATGGATGGATGTAGTAATGAACTAATGATAGATCTGAAGAAGTGCGAACTCTGAGGATTTGGCTCAAAATAGACTGGAATAGAGAAATAGAATTCATGTAGTCAACCTCAACATATAGTTGGGAAAAGTCTTTGATGACGACGATGGTCATTCGTTCCTTAGTTTGTTTTGTGATTAACACAGTATCGGAAGAAGGATAATGCCTTAGGAAACATAAAAATGGTGTAACCAAGCGCATGGTAAGCTATTGTCATATAAGTTGCTTTTATTTTGTGTATGTTGATGACATTGTGGTTAACAGTGGTAAACTTTCCTTAGGTCATTACGATTAAAAAAAAAAAAAAAAACCTTTCCTTAGGTCCCGTACTAGCCAAAAACCCATTTAGACCCTAAGGACTCACCAAAACCCCTCAAGTGTAAAGGCCGCAACACCCTGGGGTCACAACCAATGAAATGCCTTTGCACAAGTTTCTTAAGTGTTCGGTTGTCTCCAAGTCATAAGAATGTGGTCTCCTAAACCACTATGGGCCAAAGATTGGCAAGGAAGCCATTTGATTTATTGAAGCTGGCTCCTATTGAAGCAAATATATTCCATCCTCTCTCAAGGCTTATTGGCAAGAAACTTTCAACATACCACCAGGCGTCGGTGGAAAAGAAGTACACACGTCGCACCGTCTCATCTGCACAAAAGAGGATCATGATGATGAGGTGAAACCAAGCAAGTGCGAGGAAGGTAACGAGTCTCCAAAGAAAGTTACAGCTCAAGATGGATTCCCTCCTCCAAGGGAACCAACAAGTCTACACCATTCTCAACTCGACCCTTCCCATGGAGCCGAGTTGGAGGCGTTCAAAACTCATCTCTGTTGATAGAAACGATAAGCGGAAGAAGTCCAGATTGGCCAGTTCAAAATATCGTCTGAACCAGATCACCATGCTCCAAAACCTTGACGAATTACAGGCGTCCCACAGTCTCTCATCGTCTAATACCAGGAGCCAGCAACAACCCATTGATAAGTGCTTAATTGTTTTTAATTTGAGCCCTAATATTTGGTTTATCTTGTGCTAGTTCATTGTTATTTTATTTGTTTTTACATTGTCTTTTTATTTTTTTATGAAAAGGTCAAAAGGAGCCAAAAGAGAAGAAATTTCAGCAATTGATTAATTGAGAGAGCCAGGTGGGCCTCCCTATTCTTTTTGGGGATTTGAAATTCGAAATTAAAGTGGAGCCCTAGAAGGAAAGTGTTGGAGACTCATATCATAAACCAATAAGGAAAGTGAACCAACTATGTGTTACAAGCCCAAAGGGGGTCCCACATCTATTACAATACTTTCAAGAATTTAAGAATTTGGAAATTCTTTTTCAAGTCTAAGTGGCGCCCAATCATAGAGAAGAAAAAGGAGGAAGTACCAAGCAAGAGTCTAAGCTAAGCTTAGAAGTCCAAGAAGGTGGTCCCACACACCATGTTGCACGCCCCATATGGGCCCACTTTTATGATCAAAGATTCAGATTTAGTCCCTTGAGATTTGTGGGTCCAAGTGAAGAACTTTCAAGAAGCTATAAAGTGGGACCAGAATTAGAAAGTCTTGCACACCAAGAAAAGAAGACTTCTATTCTCATCTAATTAGTAAACCTACTTGTAAAGCAAGTAAGAGATCTAATCATAAAAGGAAACAAAGCTTAAAAAGGAGGAAACTCCGTGCTAAAGATTGCTTTTGCAAAAAGCATGAAAGGGGACACAAGGCATGGACGACCAGCAGCACAAAACCCATCCCTAGCAGCCGTACATCACTTCGTGGAGGAGCTTTTTGAAGCAAAGAATCAGAGAAGTTTGTTGCTGGCCGCGCACTTTTTCACCATTATCTTCTGTAGTTTTTCTTATGACCTTATTTTCTATGTTATTTTCAATTCCAAACATGAGTAACTAAACTTTTTGGGGCTAGGGTGTAATTGAAACTCTAGCCTAATTTTATGTAGTCCCTTTTGGCATTCTTTAATTGAGATTTCAGTTTTGTTGGTTGAGTTTCTAAACCATGTTTTTGATTTGATGAGTTGTGTATATGCCGTGCCAATCATGCCATGTTCAATTAAATTTAAGATTAGCTTACTTATCTTTGATTGATCTTGATATTAAGCATCTAGGGTTTAGAATAATGAATAATCTATGTATATGCCATGCTTAGACTCATGCATTTATCATTCCCATTGTTTTTATGCATCATGGATGTATTGACTAGGACATATGCCATGCTTAGTTTTTGCGAACTTGATGAATGATTCATGTAGTATGCCACTCATGAATTAGGTTTAGGGGAATCATAATCTAGATACATATGCCATGGTCTAAGTTGATAAATGTCACCAATAATTCTGATTTTTGATTAAAGGATAATAAGGGACATGCATAGGATATGTTAGGGGAGTAGATGAAACCCTAGTTCATTCATTATCATTGTTTTCAATCCTAGTAGTAGTCTTGTGTGTTAGGTTGCTTTCCATTAAACTTTTGATTGATTTTAATAGCTTAATTTACTGTTTTTAGTAGTTTCATTGAACCAATCAGCATTCAACCACTTTTTCATTCATTTAATATTCTGAAGTTTTAGTTATTTTTGACATTGTTTTATCACGAGTCTTCATGGGATCGACCTCGTCCTTATAATTCATTATACTACGTAGTGATCTTGTGCGCTTGCAATTATTGGGATTTTAACCCATAACCTATTTCACACCAACCCAAGCTCTAACCAATACACTAACCAATCCTTTGTATAATTCTTTTATACAAAAACCCAATTGTTTTTTGGGGCTTATGCCCGGCCGCTTCTCAGTATAACTCTTTTATACTGTAAAGCTCATTTTTCTATCAATACAAGTTACCATTTAGAAAAAAAAAAAAAAAAGATCTTGTGCGCTTGCGAGTTTTAAGTTGTGTGCATATTAAGTAGCTTATTTCTAGGTTACTTGGTGCATACCACCCATGTTTCTCACTAAGTACGCCATGACAGATTCCACCAAGAGCGATGAGAAGTCAGAAGGCAGTCCAAGGCCACCTTGCTTAGGGTAAGAAACAGATGGATAAAGGAAAGAAAAAGAACCGCCATTAGTCTCTTGCAGTCCAATAGTTTAAGTGCAGTCCAATAGTTTAAACAACCAGCTCTTCAGCCCTTTGACGGCATAGGGTCCGGGCATCGACATCTGGAACTCTTCAAAGATCAAGATGTTGGAGCTTGCTTGAGCCCATACAATTCTTTTACTAATTTGTACTTCCAACCCTTTAATTATAAACCCTTGGGCTTGTTCTACAGACACTTTGTCTTGCAATTCCCCATTTAAAAAGCCGACCGGACAAAAAAAAAAACTTCACTTTTTGGGGTGGCCGGTGCCACAAGAAAGTGATAATATAGTCAATTCTAGGACCAGGAGAAATGTCTCAAAGAAATCACTACCTGGAACTTGAGCATACACCTTCACAACTAAAACAAGCTTTATGCTTATATAAACACCCATTCGAATTGGTCTTGGATTTGTAAATCCATTTGAGTCCGTTGGCCTCATTTCCCGACGACACTTTAACAATACCATCCCCACCTATCCCCACTGCACCTGAGCCTCATAATCCCTTGCATCACCCCCTATTACCAAAAGAAAAAAAGAAAACATCCCGCTGAAAACACCACCATTCGAAAACCACCTTCAACCAAAGCCCTAACCCCTTATCACCTCATTGCCGAACCTAACCAGAAGCCACCGAAACCCAAACACCCGATTCCTCAATTTCCTAAACCTCCCAACTTCCGGAAAGGCCCTAGCCTATCCTAAACCCACTCAAATGCATCCGAATCATATGACACACCACCCTCTTCCGTCCTTATCCAATCGCTCATTCTTTCCCGTTAGACCCAAACACAACCCCCACAACCTAACCGAACCCAAAATCATCCAAAATCCTTTGTTGACTTAAAAAAAAAAAAATATCCCTTCCAAACCCCAAATTGAGGCCCACTGCAAAATCTCAAACTTTCCAAACTCATCTTGCCTGTCAAACCTAATTCCCACTGACCAAATCCATCCTACACCCCTTATAAAAAATGGGCGACCGAGAAGAAGATTGAGTTTCGAAAAGCCATCGCCTAAGGCTGGAACCTTCTCTTCCAACCTTGAGTTCGCCAGAGCATCGTCACAACCATATCATTAGCACCTCGTCACCACCGTCTCAAACTCTCCATCACCTCCACTGCCCCGACAGGCTCACGAACGTCGCCTTCAACCCTTCCTTTGCCATCGTTTTGAACCTCATCGTCGCTGCCCTTTTCTCATCTTTCCATCATTGATAACAGATAAGCCCCTCTTTATTTATTTATTTATTTATTTATGTAGGATAGACCTTAGGCCACATGTCTAGGGCCCAAGTTAATTTAGGGTTTTTTTATTTTATTTTATTACATGCCATTAGTTTCCTAATTTTGTTTAAAGAGTTGTAATTAGGATAGGTTTACTTAGTTTCCTATTTTTATTAGTTTTCTTAGAGCCTAAGTTATGTTTTCCTATTTATATGGCACATTGTAGAAGCTTGAATTTTAGAGTTTAGTAATAAAATTGGGTTTTCCCATTGAAGTACGTCCTTGTTTAGGCTCTGTGGAGACTCATTGAACTGTCTGCGGATACGTGCTTTTGTACCAATATTGTGCTTTGGCACTCTACAGAAGTCCTAACTCTAGGGTCTTCATCAATTTGGTATCAGAGCTGAATTGCGATCGATTGGCGTGATCCATCAATCCATCCATTATTCATTCCCATTCAATCCATTCCCCACAACTTCCATCCAAAATCCCCACCCTAGCAGTAGCTTGTGGCCATTCTCCAACCAAATCTGGAAGCCCTACTTCTCCAACCATTGCACTGTCCTGAGCCGCAATAAAAAAATAATATTAAAAAGAGAATAAAAAACCATTCGAACCCGAAAAAACAAAAAAATCACTCACCCAACCCAGTCCTCAAATTTCCCAAAAATCCATACCCACCTCCTTCCAAGCTAAACCCACCCAAAACCCAAACGCATCCATCTCAGACATCCAAAACCCCCACTGGACACGGGACCAGACTCGACTAGGGCTAAGTTCGAGTCAATCGCCTGACTCGAGTGAGTCGCACAGGACTCGGCCGAGTCAGGTTCGGTCCATAAAATGTGTAAAATATAGAACTGGTTGATTCAGGAAATAGAAAAGAGGGAACCCAAAAGGAAATAGTAAGAGGGAACCCAGAAGGAAGAGGGGGAGAGGGGAGATGAAGAGACGGTGAGGGAGAAGAAGAATAGTCTAGCCTAGCAACGGCATACAACAACAACATAGAACTACAACAACAACAACATACATACAACAACAACACAAGCACAACACAACACACGAACTTTTTTTTTTTACAGCAATGCCCCCCCTCCCTCCTCCCTCCAGTCTCCATTGTCGAGAGTAAAAATCCCCAGGTATGTCTGGTTTTGGTTTACTTCTTTGCTCTTCTTTTTTTTTTTTTTTTTTCCTGTCTTCAAAAAAGTGACATGACTCATGAGATAAAGAAGAGAAAAATCAAAAGTGGTCTCCAGCTGTCCCATGCCTACCTTTTCTATTTTTTTTTATTCTGTCTCCTTAGTCTTGTCCTCTTTCTTTTTCGTTTTTTTTACTTTTTTATTCTCCCTACTGACTTGTGGGACTCACCCGAGTCCTTTCCACTGAGACTCGACTCGTACTCAGCTGATTTTTTAAACCATGTCCGAAACCATCCTCCCTTCGTTCCCCATCCCAAAGGAAAAAAATTCTACCCAAACCCTATACCAGAGGGGAAAAAAAAGAAGAAAAGAAGGGGAAGAGGGCATACCGTGCACAGAGATCGCCAATGCCAACTCCCACCACCATCTTCGTCGCCATAGAAGTCGTGATCGTAAGACCGAAATTCCCGGGAACAATGATTTTTTCCATTGAATTTGATTGCCGGAGTCTCTAAATTTTCAGCCAATAGAGAAGATATATAAAAAAATATGCAAAATTTCTTAAAGGATGCAGGTAGCTCAATCTAACAGTTCAAGTCAGCTGTGTGTGGGAAAAAAAAGGTCCAAAATATGCAAAGGGAAACTGTATAAATTGCATATTTCACCAACCTTGAGTTTGTAGAAAAATCCAGAAAAGTGTCCAAAAATAACAGTGAGGAGGGGGCAACACCGCTCTAAGAGGGTCTAACGTGGTTCAGATCATCAGGTGGGGCCCACGACTGTTTTCCAAAGAAACTATTGAGCCGAAGATACCAAGGGAAGAATCAATCGAAGGTGCGAAGGCCACCTTGGTGCAAGTCGATGGCAGATCGTGAAGATCCTTATTAGGACAAATCCTCGAGTTGAACTGGAAGGGCACAATCTAGATGTGGATGCAGGATTGGAACTAAAAGGATCCCGACGGGGATGGCTTTCGACACACTAAAGAGGGCCATTACTTTTGAAGGCAGCAACAAATAATGGCATGACTTGAAACAGTCAAGATGGAGTGTGGCAAAAATGAAGCGGGCACAATCTAGATGTGGATGCAGGATTGGAACTAAAAGGATCCCGACGGGGATGGCTTTCGACACACTAAAGAGGGCCATTACTTTTGAAGGCAGCAACAAATAATGGCATGACTTGAAACAGTCAAGATGGAGTGTGGCAAAAATGAAGCCCTAGATGAGATTTAGAGAAATCCCTATAGCACAACTAGGCTTGTCAATTTGGCCCTGAGACAAGGGGGCCCAACCCGGTCCTCAAAAATCCCTTAAAATGAGGGCTTTTGTTTCTAAGGAAAAGCCAACCCTAGGGCCAGACTTTGGACAATTTTTTGCAGGCCTTGAAATTTGAGGGTCGGGCTTGGACATTACCGGACCGGCCCGGCCCGGCCCTGGCCCTGGCCTTGGCCTTGACCCTTCTACTTTTATTTATTTTATATAATATATGTATTTATATATATGTAAATATATACTAAGATTCCCTTATCATAGTCACTTAGTAGTAATACAATGGGGGTATGAAGGCAATTTCATACCCACCTACCCATTACTAAATGTCCTAAAAATCCATAGACATACTTGGTTCATTTCATCTATATTTAATTATTTAATTATGTATTGTACTTAATGCATTAGCTATGAGTGTTGCACGGTTGCTTCTAATCCATTTTTTCTAGTTTTATTGCTTCTTATTTAGGCTTTTATATTATTTTTATATATTCTTGTTAGTGCAAAAAAGGGTTGTACTACTACGACTCGTTAATAAGGATACACTTTTTCCTCTATAGTTACTTGGGATGCCAACCAATTCATATAGGTAGCTTGAATGTGCATGAAGCTTTAAGGATATATGGGGTGATCCAAATATCCTTTTCATTAGATAATTATAACGCTCAATTTTTAAAAGTCTAAACTAATAGTATTTTTCAAGTGCATTTATTTTTGACTGAAATCCAACAATGCTTAATAATCAAACCAATGTTAAATTGGAAATAATGTTAATCGAGAAATGTATGTGCAGTGTTTTTAAAGGCGCGAGGCGCCAAGGGTATCCCGAGGCCTAGGCGCAAGGCGAGGTGCAGGCTTCATTGAAGCGAGGTGCACATGATAGATAAAAACATAGATATTTTGTCATAGATAAATAATTTAAATTAACATTGGCAAAGTGAAATTAATTCACAAATTATAACAAAAATAGCAATAAATATTAGAAGAATTCTAAAAGTTATAAAAGCATCCATCACTCAAAGTGAAAAAAAAAACCCATCAAAAGCCAAATCAAGTCCAAAGTCAAACCAACACATATGGTCCTAAGGAGGACCTTAGTCATCGTCAACATCTACACCAAGTAAATCATAATCTTCTTCTTCATCATTGGATTTATATCCATCCATGTCTTCCTCCTCTATCTCATCTGAACTTGCATCTTCCTTATCTACCAATTGAAGAACATTTGAAGATATAGAAACTCTTGGTGTTGCTCTTGAAGTTGATGTTGCTCTAGTTCTTTGACTACTTTCTCCAGCTCCAGAAACTGTAGCAACATCACCCCATGTGAGAATATCATCATCAAACACAAACTCATCATCTTCATCCAATTCTGTTTCCCCCTCCCAAGCAACCACTCATTGCTTTCATCAATATCCTTCAAAGAAATGGGATCAAGTATGTCACGCATATCTTATCAGCGTTTCAGTGCTCTATTCTATTTAACAAATACCAAATCATTGAGATGTTTTTTATCCAACCTATTTCTTTTTTTGCTATGAATCTGCAACAATTTAAATTTTTTTAAAATTTATATAATTATGTCTATAAATTAAAAATATTTTGAATTCACTAGACTTGAGATAAATACTCACATGCTCAAATACACTCCAATTCCGCTTACAACCCGATGAACTACACGTCAAGCTAAGAACTTTCATTGCAAATTTTTGCAAATTTGGTGTTTTGGAACCTTATGCACTCCACCAATCAGCTGTTAATTATAAGTAATTAGCATAAATTTTACCAAGTATTGACTAATAATTTTAAAAAACTAATTTTGTAATATGATGGTAACTTACCTGGTGACTTTATCGTCCTTGCCTTGATTGCCATAGGTATCCCAAATAAGCCTTTAGCTTTCATATAAATAGACAACTCTTGACCAATCTTATCTTGTACATCAATCTTTGAGACCAGCTTTGCAATGTAATTATACAACCCACTCATGACTTCATGATCTTGCTCAACATTTGGATTTAAATAAAAGAACTTTGGGTTCAAAAAATACCTAGCTGCACGCAAAGGATGATGCATTTGAACATCCCACCTTCGGTCAATGATTTCAAAGATATTATTATACCTTTCTTCCTTTCCGCCAAAAGCACTTGCAATAGCTTCTTTAGCCCTATCCATAGCCTCATAAATGTATCCCATGGGAGGTTTTTTCTCACCACCAACCAATCTAAGAACACGGAGAAGAGGACCCGAGACCTTAAGGGCATAGACAACACTATTCCAAAATGAAGGCATAAACATAATTTGTGCAGCCCTTTTACCCAGTTGCTCCTTTGCCCATTTGCTTATTGTCCATCTCTCTGAAGTGATGAACATCTTCCTCAAGTTGTTTTTTTGTTGATGAATTCTTGCTCAAGTGAGAAAGGCAATTGCAATTCGAGTTTTTGCAAGCTTGATTAACTCTTTCAGTTGTGTAAAGTGCCTCATCATATTTAGCAAAGTTGGCGGTTATAAATGGACCCATGTACCGCAATACCCCTTTCAAATGTTCTCTTGAGAGTTGGTATCTTAAAAATGTCTTCCACCATCAAGTCCAAGCAATGGGCAGCACATGGTGTCCAGTACAAGTTTTGATACTTTGCCTCCAAAAACTTTCCTGTTAGAACCAAACCAAGAAAGAGAAAAAAAGAGTTTTAGATAACTAATTCTTTTAATATTACTAACTAATAACTTTTTTTCAAGAAAGAAGATTCTTACCTGCCAATACATTAGCTGTAGCACTGTTTGTGACAATTTGGGCCACATTAGCTTCTCCAATACGCTCCACAAACTTGTCTGTTAGCTGAAACATTTTTTCAGCATCCTTGGAGTAGCTAGAAGCGTCAATGGACTCCACAAACTTGGTTCCTTTGGGACAATTCAGTAAAAAATTAATTAAGGTCCTCCTTTTCTTGTCGGTCCACCCATCAACCATTATAGAACATCCATTCTTTACCCATTCCTCCTGGTGATCCTTCATCAAATTATTTGTATGCACTATCTCTTTTTGAAGAAGAGGAGCTCGTAATTCATGGTAAGTTGGTGGTTTCATGCCAGGACCATATTGCCCAATAGCTTCAATCATTGGTCCAAAACTGTAATAATTAACAGCATTCAAAGGAAGCCCAGCATCATAAATCCACCTTGCAAATCTTTGACATGCCCGCCCGCTCTCATAATTCTTTTCTATATGGGTCATTCTCTTCAATTCTTGTCTACTTTCCTTGGGCTTTTCGGTTTTGCACAACATCATCCGGATTGGGAGTGAAGAATACATCCATAGGCCGTTTTTGCTTTGACTTTTTAGGTTTGGTGGCAGTGGAAAGGGTACTAGAAACTTGACTACCCTGACCCAAAGGTCTTTTACCATGTTCATTGACCTCTACAACATCATCATCATCTTCCAACTCATTGAAATGGGGCAACATATTCATTTCTTCTTTTTTTGTCTTTTTCTTTGTCATGTATTCTCTAATCTCTTCTCTAACTTCAAGTGGACATTTTGGACTAGCAGTAACATTCGTGTAACCCCCAAAAAGATGTTGCTTGACCCGATAAACACCTCTTGATATTTTGCCACAAAATGAACTGATTATTATTTTGTGGATTTTCCAAATGTGCATACCACCATGCTAGCTCCTTTTTACTACTACCTTCAGTTGACATCTATAAAAAATTTGAAAAAAATAAAAACAACAAGCATACAAAAGGGATAACCAAACAGGATGCCAAAAAGCAATATATATTTAGAAGTTTCATCATGGATTGCCTTAGGAGGCAAAGGTAGGATCTGATGATCACAATTGCCTTACATGAAAAATTTTCTGGCCTTTGAAATTCCCAGAGTGCACAGAAAGAGAAACATGTTGCAAATGCTCACTCATGACACTGTTTGGAAGCATTAACAGTCAACAACATCATGATATGAGCAGAAAAAAAAGGATAGAAAAGAAAGCAGTGGCAGAAAACAGAAAAAATTGAACAGCAACAGGAAAATAAAAAGAAAAAGAAAATAGAAAAGAGTAGCAGCAACAAAAAAAAAAAAAAAAAAAGAAGAAAGCAGTGGAAGGGAAAAAAAGAAGACCACGGTGGCAGAAAAAATTGAACAGCAGCAGAGCAAAAGATAAGAAAAAGACAGAAGGCAGCGGCAACAAAAACAAGGAAGCAAAAAAAAAAAAACAGAAGAAAAAAAAAAGTTGCAGCCGGACGTGAAGAAAACCAGCAACAGAAAGAAAAAAAAAAACCAGATGTACTTGCGCAGCCGTGAGAAGAGTAGCGGCAGCCAGAAGGTGTGAAGAGCTGCGGCAGCCAAACGTGAGAAGAAGCTACAGCCGGATGCGAGAAGAGCAGCTGCAGCCGGATGCGAGAAGCAGCACCTGTAGCGGCAGCTCTTCTTCTTCTTCTACCGTTTCTCTCTCTCTTTTTTTTTTTTTTTTTGTTTCGTTGTTCTTCTGCCTTGACTTAGGGCACGAGAACGCATCCAAAGGCGTGACTGAAGCCCATGATATTTAATATAGCCCCTTGCTTTTTTTTTCTTTTTTGGTTGCAATTTTTAAGTCATGGGCTGCATTGACCGACGCCTACGAAGATAATGCTTGGTCGATGCTCAATTCTTGGTTAAAAAAAAAAAAAAACAATGATTTTCTTATTTTGAGGCTCTGAGCCCTACCCTGGCCCTCAAGGGTAGTGTAATGTCTTAGGTAGCCTAGGACTAGCCCTGCTTATATTGAGGGTAGGGTTAGGATAACCCTGGGCTTGGCCCGGCTTGACCCTTTGAAAACCTAAGCACAACGAAGGATGGCATGACTGTTGAAGAAGATGACGTGGATAGAAGAAGCCTAATCCCCAAGAGACAAAGTTGACAGGGGAAGTCCTGATTCATGTAGGCTAGATCCAAGGTCTGCCAGCCCATTGGGGCCAGCCACAGGGCCAAAAAGTTTCACCAATGGGCCCAAGCTCATTAAGGCCACAAAAGGAGACGTCCAAATCATGCTTCATGCAGTCTTCCTGTTTCCTACCAGTAGCTAAATTTTAGGGATAACATGAGATTATTTAGAAAGTTTTATGGTAGAGAATCTTATTTGCTTTTGACTTTTATTTTAGTTAGAAGTGTTTCTGAAATAGAATTAGGGTATGAGTCTATAAAGGATTGTAATCTCTCCTTAGGGACAAGTTCTATTGATTAATAAAAGAGGAAACTACATGAAAAAAATGACCCTAGATGGCCACTAACAAAAAAAGAGGCCACTAGTCAATATTGCACGGGAGTGGTCCCCTGTGACCACTTCCGTTTTCTTTTATTTTTTATTTTTTTATTTTTTTATTTTTTTATTTTTTATATTAAAGATTTAAATGTGTGACGATATCGTCGCTTAATCGCCTGAAACCCCATTTTCCCCTTCTTCCTATCACAATTCCTCTCACAGATCATAGAAATCACCTTGTATACCAAAATCCCGTTGTGGCACAAGCATGCAGTGGCCCAAATCCCCTGCCTAGATCTCTTCGATCTGTAAACGTAGCACGAGGTCAACCCTTTTCCAGTCGTCTTCTGCAACGACGAAACCTGTGCGTGCTCGATAGAGCCCAACCCTCTTCGTCTCTCTGTTCTTTCTGTTTCTGCGGCAGGGCCTGCAGCATATCTGCACTGCAACCACAGAAACCAGAAACTCAAGGGATTTTCTTCATCTTCTTAAGGTGTTTGGGAGAGGGGAGCCTCTGGTCTCGAAGCTTGCAATAATCTCTGAGTACATAATCTTTCCAGGCGTTATGTTTGTAGCCCTCATCTACTCCTTAGAAAACGATCCCATCAAGCGCAAAGGCAACCACACCTTGGGAGGAAGGGAGAAAACGATGGGAGGAAGAAGGGGAGAAAGGGGAAAATGGTGTTTAGGGTGATTAAGCGACGATGTCTTCACACGTTTAAATCTTTAATAATAATAATAAAAAAAACGGAAGTGGTCACAGGGGACCACTTCCGTGCAATATTGACTAGTGGCCTCTTTTTCAGTTAGTGGCCATCTAGGGTCCTTTTTTTGGTAGTTTCCTCTTAATAAAATGACTCCTTAGAGTTTTCTCTTGGTTGTGTCTCTGTGGTGTCAAACCAAGCAATTTCGATTTTTATGGATCCCTATTCTTACGCCTTTGGCTTGGAGAGTAACCCGTTGGCTATTCTTCTCTTACGCCTTTGGCTTGGAGAGTAACCCGTTGGCTATTCTTCTCTACCTATGCTGTGTCAATTCAAGAGTCGACTGAGGCCAAAACAACACAAGTAAAAGCCTTGTGACTCTTACTGTTCAAACAAAAGAGGTATTGGAAACCTAACACCCAAAAGTTAGTACTTCAGCTCTGATACCAAATCAATCATAGAAATAACAAAAGAAATTTATGCCTTTCAATGTGTGTTGACCCCTTGTGGTCGACACTCAATTTATATTGATATTGTTTCCCTATTTACAAGAACAAAGGAGATATTCAGAACTATGCGAACTACCGCGGGATTAAATTGATGAGCCATACAATGAAATTATGGGAGAGTTATTGAGAGAAGACTACGAGAACAATAAACATTTCAGAGAATCAATTTGGTTTCATGCTTGGGAGATCAACCATGGAGGCTATCTTTCTCCTGAGATGGTTAATGGAACAGTATAGAGAAGGTCAGAGAGATTTACATATAGTGTTCATTGACTTGGAGAAGGCCTATGACCGGGTTCCTAGGGAGATTCTATGGAGAGTACTGGAAAAGAAAAGAGTGTGTGTCACATATATTGAGGCGATAAAGGATATGTATAATAGAGCCGTGACATCTATAAGAACGACTGGCGGAGAGACTAAAGAGTAACCTATCACAATTGGTCTACACCAAGGCTCAGCGTTAAGCCCGTACTTGTTTGCCCTAGTTATGAATGAGATTACAAGACATTCAGGATAAAGTGTCGTGGTGTATGCTATTTGCAGATGATATTGTTTTAGTGGATGAGATGAGAGAAGGAGTGAATGCTAAGCTAGAATTGTGGCGGACTATGAAGCACGGACACGGATACGATACGACACGGATACGCAGATACGCCATTTCTCAAAAAAGTAGGATACGATACGTCAGGGATACGTTGAGAAAAAAAAAATTAAATATTTTTTATATGACTATGTAATAAAAATCTAACATTATTTCAATCAAAATAGCCATAAAATATGCACTTCCATTGATTTAATCATAATCAATCATCATCATCAAACATTACATTCAATACTTCCAAGTTCAAAATCCAAGTTTCACCAATTACTATAGAAACATAAGCATATAACCCAAACAAACAGACAGTAGAGCTACTTAAACTTCAACAATTGCTTGACCACCAAGTCCGCCACCATCACCTCCATCACCATCTTCACGAAAGAGCACGGCCTCCAATTCTGGTTCATCAAGGGAGAGTTGTGCAATCTCAAGCTCTCCAGCATCCTCAAATGAATCAAAAGCATCTCCAGCAATATCCCACATCTTGGTTTCTCCTTTCATATATTGTGGAGTTCTTCTTGAAAGAAGGCGAAGATTGCTATGAATGAAAACCAAGTCTTCAGCACGTTTTGGTGTCATCTTATTCCTTCTCACTGAGTGCACAAATGAATAAGTACTCCAATTCCTCTCTGCACAAGACGATGAGGAAGGTTGCACAAGTAGCTTGAAAGCTAGAGTTTGAAGCAAAGGTGCACACGCACCATAGGTGACCCACCACCTTTTAGGATCCATTTCATAGCGATCATGAATGGAATCAACATCCGCAAACTCTCCTGACTTGCTAGAGAAATCAGCAAATTGTGTGATTACCATTTTGCGTTGCTCCAAATTAGGAAAATATCTTTTAAGAATTTTCATTCTTTCTCTAGCAACCTCCATATCTCTATGTGGAGCAACTCGACTATGATCCTCATGAAGCCAATGCTCGCTATAGTACCTTGAATAGGAAAAAAAAAAAGAACTAAGAATAAGTTTATGATTAAGAGTTTAAGACTAAGAGGGAGAAAAAAAAGTTCAAGACTAGAAGTCACCTTGGATTTAGTGAATGAGCTAAGCAATGGAGAGGAGAGTTGTTCTTGTTCCAACGATCCACAAGAATTTTATGCACCACTTCATAAAAGGTAGATGTCTCATCAAATCTCTTTCCTTCATGCCTATATATTGCACCCTTCACTTTTTCTATCATGGTATCCCACATGTCATACACCAAGTGAAGACAAGGCTTATCCGTGTCACAAACCCTTAACATATCATATATAGGAGCCGTAAAAGAAAGTATGTAAGTCATTTTGTCCCACCAAAGGTCATCTAACACAAACTCTTTCACAGCCTTGGCTCTCTCCTTATCATCGTCTCTGTAGGAATTCCACCTTTCACTAATAACCATGGCTTGAAGACTACCTTTTATGAGCTTGAATCTCTTAAGCATGACAAGGACCGAAGCAAAACGTGTACTTGCAACCGAAAGCAACTTCAAAGGGACAAATTCATTAAAAATAGCCAATCTCATGGAGTGATTCATGATAAAGTTCTTAACAAACACAACATCCTCGGCCAAGTCCGTGATCCAACGACACTCCTCATATGTTTGTGCATTGTTTTCAATATTCTTTGCCATACAAATGTTTTGCAAGGCAAGGCTGAGTGTATGAACCACACATGGTGTCCAGACAATATTTTCAAATTGTGCTTCAATGAGATGGCCTGCACTTGAACAATTCTTAGCATTATCAGTTATCACTTGAATCACATTTTCGGGACCAACCTCTTCTATCACTTCTTTCAACAAACCATAAATGAAGAACTTATCTTTAACTTCACCCGTACAATCCACTGCTTTAAGGAACATAGGCCCACTTTCCGTCACAGCCATAAAATTAATCAAGGGCCTCCTTTGTGAGTCACTCCATCCATCACTCACAATGCTTACACCCTTTTCTTTCCATGTGCCTTTAATTGGTTGTAGCAATCTATCAACATGAGCCCTTTCTTGTTGTAGTAGACTTGTCCTTAGCTTATTATACCCCGGTGGCACATAGCTTGCAAGAGCATTGTTTGCGGCAAATTGGATACAACTCACATAATAAGGGCTCCTTGCTAGGTGAAATGGTAAGCCTGATGCATAGAACATCCTAGCAATCTCCGCATCCATTTGGTCACGCAACTTCACGTTAAATGACTTCCCAATAGCCGTATTACTATCACTTGCACTCCAACTTCCACTTCCCATCGCCTTCCTTTTTTTTGAATCATAATCCACACTAGAAGTTGGCAATGGTACTTTCTTGGGTGCATTTTTCCTCAATCTCTCTTTGCATTCGTCCTCTAACTTTTTCATCTCCGCAATATCACTGCTCTTAACTTTTGGACAGAATGCAACAGCATGACCGGGCTCATGTATCAAATGAGCCCTCACCCTTGTGTATGAGCTTTTCTTGTTTTGATGGCAAAAATTGCATTGCCACGACACATTTCCCTCTCCATCACCAAGTTTTTGCTGTTTTGTCACATACCTCCAAAGGGGGTTGTGAGCGTCTTCTAATTCAATAGCGGGAGAAGACGCACTAGTACTACCACCCATACTAGAAGCCATTACAGCAAACTTTGGTTGCTGGAAACACAACATATTGGCCCCATCAGGCCACCTAAAATCATGGCATCAAGAAAAAAAGAAAAAAAAAAAAAGAAACAGCAGCAGCTATATAGCATCAAGAAAAAAAAGAAAAAAAAGAAATTGCAGCTGCAACATAGCATCAAGAGAAAAAAAAAAAAAAAAGAAGCAGCAGCAGCAGCATAGCATCAAGAAAAAATGGAAAAAAAAATAAAGAAACAGTAGCACAATATAGCATCAAGGGAAAAAAAAAAGGAAAAAATGAAATAGCAGCAGCAGCTTAGCATCAAGAGAAAAAGAAAAAAAAAAAAAAGGAACAGCAGCAGCAGCATGGCATCAAGAACGGATGGAAAAAAGGGAAACAGCAGCAGCAGCATAACATCAAGGAAAAAAAAAAAAAAGAGAAACAGCAGCAGTAGCATAGCATCAAGAAAAGAAGAAAAAAAGAAAGAAACAAGAGCAGCAGCAGCATAGAATCAACCAGTCAGTAGCAGAACACAGCACAGAAAAAAAAGAAAACAGAAAACAGAAAAAAGAAGCAGCAAAAAAAAAAAAAACACGGCAGAGAACAGAAAAACAGAAGTAGCAAAAAAAAAAAAAAAAACAGCAACAACAGCAATCGAAAGCAAAGAAAGAAGATCAGCAAAAAAAAAAAAAAAGCCTTTACAGATGAAGAGAAAGAAAGAAGCAAGTGGAAAGAAAGAAGAGAAAAGAACCTAAAAGTGTGGAGATGAAACGGCAGCAGCACCACAGCAGACGGCAGCAGCACCACTACAGCAGCAGGATGACGGCAGCACGGCGACGGCGAGGCTGAGGTGACGACGATGGCAGCAGCACCACAGCACAACAACACAATCGGCGACAGCACCAGGGCGACGGCAGCAGGGCGACGGAAGCACGGCAATGGCGGCAGCACGGCTAGGGCGAGGCTCAGGCGATTTCTTCCTTCCCCTCTCTTTTTTTTTTTCCTTCCTTTCTGTTTCTTCTCTCCCCGTTTTTCTTTTAAAGGGTTTTAAACGTGTCCGTGCGGGACACGTGCGTGTCCCGCACGTGTCCGTCATAAAAAAAAAAATAAAATTCCGGATACTAATTTTGCGTATCCCATACGTATCCAAGGCGTATCCGGGCGTATCCGTGTCCGATACGTCCGGGATACGGATACGAGGCCCAATTTTATGTATCCGTGCTTCGTAGGTGGCGGAAAACATTAGAAACAAAAGGGTTTAGGCTAAGTCGATGCAAGACGGAATATATGGAATACAAGTTTAGTCAAAGTACGACACCTGGTAACTTAGAAGTAAGTTTGGGCTCACAAAAGATTGTAGAGAAAGAAAACTTTAGGTACCTTGGATCTATGGTGCAACAAGATGGAGAGATTGATACTGATGTAAGTCACAGGATTCAGGCCAGGTGGACCAAATGGAGGAGTGCTTCGGGGGTCTTGTGTGATTGGAAAGTCCCCCTCAAGGTTAAAGGAAAGTATTATAAGGTGACGGTACGTCCAGCGTTGTTATATGGATCAGAGTGTTGGGCAGTTAAGCATAATCATGTTAAGAAGATGGAAGTTGCAGAGATGAGAATGCTAAGATGGATGTGCGTGATCAGAAGGAGAGATAGGATTAGGAATGAGGAGATTAGGGGCAAAGTAGGAATAGCACCGATTAAAGATAAAATGAGAGAAACTCGACTGAGATGGTTCGGCCATATGTTAGAAGGCGCCCAACGGAGGCACCCGTTAAAAGGTGTGAAAGCATGGAGATTGCCAGGAGTAGGAGGGAGAGGGAGACCCAAGAGAAGTTGGAAAGAAACTATTAAACATGACCTTGCCTACATGGAGCTAACGGAGGACATGACCCTAAATAGATTTGATTGGCGTTGTCAAATCCATATAGCCGACCCCACCTAGTGGGAAAATGCTTGGTTTGGTTTGGTATTGTTTCCCTGTTTACAATATCATACTGATATTGTATCCCTTGATTTAAGGGATATTTCAATGTACAAGATATACATTAGTGGCTCATAATATAGGCGTAACTTGAACTGACCCAATTACATGAGACATTAATATAATGGACGAGGTATTTTTCCGAAAAAAAGAGAGTAATCAAGAAAAATTACTGGAATGAAATTTCCAGCCCCGGTGTCCACCTGTGTGACTGTAGATTGTCAAGAAACAATCTGAAAGGTTCTGTTTCCATGATCCAACAGTACAGATAGATGAAAGACAAAAAAAAAAGTGACCCACTGATATCGAAAAGCTTTCAATGAATCTTGCTGGTGGTGATTGAAAGCTGTCTGTAAAATTGCCAAACTATAGTGCTCTGAAAACTCTGCATAAATGCTGTAAATGATTAGAGGGGCTGGGTGACTCATAGTAGACGAATCTAGCTGCAAATGTTCAGTAAATGTGGGCCCCACTTGAAGATCAGAGATACTGCTGCAGGAGCCAGAGCCTACTATGAGAGGATGCAGCGAATCTGTTTCCACAAATCAGATCATATATGAATCTGGTCTGAGAATGCTTCAGAGATGAAGCCGCCAGGAGGACCACCCTAGATCTTGAGGTTCTTTTCCTAGTGATCAGGAAAAGTGTGCTCCATCCAAAGATTTCTGATAAGCACAGTAGCTAATAGCTGTTACCATTTTTTTATTTTTATAACCCTTGATGATGTGTTTGTTTGTTTGTCAACAAGTTATATGTTCTGATACTAATTCCATTTGTGGAATTTAGTTCTTGGCTATTCAGAGTTTTGTCAACATGCTCACGGTTACAAAAGGAAACACTGGGTGTTTGTTTGTTGTGCCTTAGAATACAAGTATTCTACTGGTCCCTGTTCTTCCTCTATGCTATCATTTAATTGTTGTGTGTGTTACATGTTTTATGGTACATTCAAGCATGTTAGCTCTTAGCACTTGAAATTGCGTTCTTGCTAAAACATTGGGTTTCTAAAACTGCAACTCATTGCATATGTGCTATACCTGATAGATCCAGGTGATCTGAAAGGAGTTTTCTTGGCATTCATTTTTGGAGTTTGAGAGCCATAATTTTTTTGGACTGAGTTTTATTGCTTTCGTTTTTTAGTAAAGTTGTCGGCTTTCATGTTGCTTTCATTGCTTGATTCCTTTCTTTTTTTCAAGTCTTTTCATAGACTGGGTTATTCCCGATCCTGTGAGCCACTTCACTTGACTTCCTTGGATTGCTTGTACATATTCCCATTGTGAGAATTTTCTCTTCGAGCCCTTTACAGCCTTTCAATTACAGATGTTTAGTTGATTTTTTTGGTTTGTTGGGGGTTTCTTCTTGTAACCTTTTGTTCCTTTTCTTTTTTGAGCAATAAATTTTACCATTATAAAAAAAAAAAAGCAGAAATGGAAAGCACTCATAATAATAAATAAATGTGTACTGCCAGATCCCTAGAAGTGATCCTCCCTTGGCCTATAGGATCCTACTCCTGTGTTTACCTCTACCTCTAGAGGACTATCAAACAAGATCATTTAATTCTACTACTAATTTCTAATGCCCATCGGGAATGTTAATGTTTGTGTTTAACATGAATATTGTTTGTGAAACACAATAATTTGTAGGCATCAGTTTGATGGGTGCAATGGTGGAATGTTCTTTGCTGTACTTCTGTAACCAATGCGCTTCCTGTGTGGTGCTTACGACATGAGGTTATCAACTATTACGTCTAATATTTCTTGAGCCAAATTTCTAATTTCTACAGCTATTGCAATTACTCAAGTACAAATTAAAAAAAAAAAAAAAAAACACTTCAGCTTTGCCATGGTCTAATAATACCCATTAAGCTATACATTATGATTTCAACAAATTAGTGACTAAAAATGTATCAGCTATATTTTTTAATTTCTGTACCAGCAGGTTCCCTGTGGTTGCTTATCTGCAGCAAATATGGTGGTTTGAAGTAGATGGTTCCTTGAAGTTCCGTTTCCCTGCTGGTGTATACACACTGTCATTCAGGCTTCACCTTGGGAGATTTTCTAAAAGACTTGGACGCCGAATCTGCAACTTTGACAACACTCATGGTTGGGATATAAAGCCCGTACGGTTTGAGCTATCAACTTCAGATGGTCAGCAAGCGTCTTGTGAATGCTGTTTGGACGAACCCGAGCAGGATGATGCTAATGGCAACCGCAAGCGTGGGAGCTGGATAGAGTATCAGGTGGGCACATTCATCGTCAGTGATCCAGATGCTTTCATGGAAATCAGATTTTCCATGAAACAGATTGATTGCACCCATTCTAAAGGGGGCCTCTGTTTAGATTCTGTATCTATCATGCCAAGCGACTTGCGAGATAGAAGAAAGCGATACTGCAAGTAGTTGCAGCACAGTACACATTAGTCTTCTGCGAGTGATGGTTGATGTCCTTTATTTTGATTGTGATACAGCCCATACTTGTAAAAGGATTTTGTGCTAAATAGGATCCCATTTTGTTGTATTAGTGGTTTGCATGTGCTATGCACATGTGCATGTTATGCTTTTGTTGCTTTAGATATACACCATTTTAAATTTATCATTTGTATGAATTAGCTATCACTAATTTTGTAACATATGTTCTGCAAATTATATGCCTAGAACATATGATGATATAATTTGCGTTGTTTTATGTTGACATTCCGTGTGTATTATTTGAGGTTTAACACAAATGAGCAATGGTTAATTCATTCAATGTGAATATGTATACACACAAAAAAAAGGTGAATATAATGCAAAAGGTTTATAGTGTGACTAATTCATTGTTGAGCTTTTTTACAAAAACACCCCTACATTTTTATGAAACCTCAAAAAAGGCCCTCTATTTTACCTTGACTGACTGTCAAACTGTGAATGAGTAACGACATATCATCCATTGTCCAAAACCCGTGGCAAAACCACCCAAGACCATGTTTTACTGTTTCCCTTTGGTAAGGCTCCTGCAACAGAAAACTCCCTACACCATCACCACCATCAATACCCCGTTCAACATCCAACAGCTCAGATCCCTTCTCCCTCCAAATACCACCATCCAAGTACCTGAGATACCCATAATAACGATCATGATCACAGCCTCCCGCCCAACTCTAAAAAAACAAAATCCCTCTCACCCCATCTCACCCTCCGCTTCATCAAAGCCTCCAACCGCCTTTGACCTCCTCTCCGCCATCTACAATGGAGGTAACCGTTCACTCTTCATAATTGCCGACAAGTTCATCGTGGCCCGTCAAATTGATGAGGAAGTTTGGGGTCTTTCACTCCATCTTCCAGACTACTGGAACATACAGTGCCGCCATCTTCTTCTCCATTTTGATGCTTTTGTCCCACTGGAAAGCCGATGCTGGCATGGAAGGCAATGAATTCTCCTTGCCAGGTTTACCGGGCGTGAAGCGTCACCATATTCCCAGATGATGGAAGAAGCCAGAGATATCGATGGAACTGATCCTTGGCTGTTTATTCTCAGGAAATGCCTCTCCTTTAAGTCGGCAATCAGATGGGGTTCTCCTTAATACCATGGAGATTGAAAGCAAGGCCTTGAATCTTCTCAGGAAAAAATATATGGAGGGTTTGGGCAATTGGTCCTCTACTCTCTCCTCCTTTCACTAAACCTGCAAGCCCCAGAATTTGTTCTGCACATCTCGTTTGGGTCGGAGAGTTCTATTGATGTTTCTCAAATGATGGAATTAGCATAGCGATTGGAAGCGTGAGGGAAGCAATTCATCAGGGTCGTCATGCCTCCAAATGGTTTCGACGCATATGAGGAATTTAGAGTAGAACGGATGATGGAAGTCTTTGGAGATCGTATAATAGAAAGAAAACAGGGGATTGGCACCCCGGATGGAGATTTTGTCCCATGAATCTATCTACAAGTGCGTTTCTTAGCCAATGCAGTTGGAATTCGGTATGAGAGAGCTTGAGTGAGGGCGTGTGGATAGGGGCGAAAGTGGGCCGGGCTGTCCTAGGGCCGCCCGCGGATGGCCCGTTATAGGCTTGACCGGAGCTCGGCTCAAAAGACAAAAGAGCCGAGCTAAGGCCTAGTAGGAGGCCCATTTGCTTAAACGGGCCGAGCTCGGGCTTGATGAAGCCCGGCTCGTAAGCTCTAGGGCCTACATATATTAATATATATTATATATATGTACACTATACAATATAATATATATATATATATGATATAACATAATCCATAAATCCTAAACCTTAACTTTAATCAATATAAATAATCTCTAAACCCTAAACACTAAACCCTAAGCACTAAATAATCCATAAACCCTAAACCTAAGCACTAAACCTTAAACCCTAATTTTAATCCAATATGAATAATCCCTAAACAACCTTAAGGATGCATGTATATTAATGGTCTGAAAGACATTTTTTAAGTCTTGTAACTCTGGAACAACCTTTCTTTTGTTGTTATTATTATTTATTAACAAGGCTCTATTGTTGTTGTTATAGGTAATGTTGGAGACTTTATTTTATAATATTAGCAGAATACTTTATTTTATTCTATGATGCTATTGGAGTTTAATTTGATTTGTATTATTGTTAGAGTTTGATAATGCTCATCTACATTAACATTGAACTATTATGGAGTGTTGGAATTGGGCTCCCTTTGCTTTTATAGAGTCTTTCTTATTTTAGTTAATTTTATTGCTGCAATCTAAATTATGAGAATGGGAATATGGGATGAATGCATGCATTTGACCATTTTTTGTTCTGGTTTGCATATGTAGATTTCTTCGAATTCCTACGGGATTTTTTTTCAGCTAGTGCTATATCATTAGCTGAGCTCTAAGGGCCGGCCCTAAGGCCTCATAACTTAATAAGAGCTGAGCCCGAGCCAGGATTTTTGAGGCCCTCTCGAGCTCGGGCCGAGCTAGGGCATATTGAAAAATACTAGGGCCGAGCCTAGGGCCTATCAAAGCCCGGCTCGGCCCGGCCCACTTTCATCCCTACGTGTGGATCATTGGGTGGCCGACGGTAACAAGCAGGCTAGGCATGGCGTGACCAACCCATTTTGCCCTCCCTTTTCCCAGTACGTGCTTCTTTTTTGGGGTTGGATTCATATGAAAAAATTATTATTTTTCATTTGATCTCAGGGGTAACTTGTTATTGAGGGTACAACAGTAAAAAACACAAAAAAAAGGAAAAGAAAGAGAGAAAAAGAAGGCCGTTAAGCCTCATGATTTTGCTTCTAATGAGCCTCAACCCATCAAAAGGCCTCATACAAGATAAGGGTGTTGTTAGATTGTATGGTCTCAATCCATCAGTTGATGTAATAAATTGATTAATTTCTTTTTTTTATGAATATAATCATGCTTTCCTTTCATGAGATGAATGGTGATTTATTACTTTACGCACATGACCAATACATATGACATAATGGTTCATGAGATGAACCGGGTCTCATTAGTATATTAGATGTGATATATGTATATCGATGAGATCCACATACGGGAGATATGTGTCACAAATCTTATACTTAAAATATCTTCACAACCAGTGATGAGATTGAGCATCTCATTTGACAAGGTTGCAGTACTTTGATCACTATGAGATAGTGTGATTTGTCTCGATCATCAGAATGTAAGATTCTGGATTATAGTGCTGGTACATTGGATGTATTGAAGGACCATACCTTATGAAATATTGTCTCGATTTAAGGACTGCTCTCATAATTCCCTAGCAATAGGCTCTCAATCCTGAGATATTGATGAACTCAAGTTTCTGTCTATTCATTTGCTTTGAGTCACCAATGAGTGAGGCCAACACCTCGGTGTCTTGGGTAAGTGGTAGTAGGACTGTGGGAACATGCAATGATCAAGATGGAATCTATCTACATTATCCCCTTGTGCCAATTAACGGATTTATCATTGGTAAGTGCGCACCCATTCCAATTAAGAGTTAATTGGAGCGATACCAAATGATCACTATAATTAATTGCGGCTTAAGGATAATAAGATGTGGATCTAAGATTGGATGAGACAGATTTATTCCAATTTGATCCATGGATATAGATGGAGGGGCCTACTTGTGGTACTGAGGAAGTTTAGGGTCTTCATTGAAATATATTCCTAAGACTGGAGTGCAATTGCATTTATATAGTGGAGTTATTTGCAATTAACTGTGGGCCCGGATTGCACATGAGATGTGGGGCCGCGTGTCCCAGTTGGAGCCAGCTTTCTAAGGAATCCCTAGTAGTCCCCACGCTAGCCCAAATTATTAGAAAGATACTAATTATAGTAAAACTCTAAAAGGAAGTAGAAAGTTACTATTTCTATTTGAAGTAAGAATTCTGATAGTGGTAATAGTAAGTTACTAATTATTAATGGAAGTAGGACTTCTATTTTAATTAGTAAAAGAGGAAGTTACTAATCATATTTGAAGTAAGACTTCTAATTGTGATTTAGTAAGCAACTAATTGTTGTGGAAGTAAGACTTCTATTTCAATTAGAATGAGGTGGTTGCTTAAGTGCTATAAAAAAGGGAGAGGAGTGTATTGGACATTTTTGATGCTCATCCCATATTGGAATTCACGCCCAATATCCTTTGTGCAAGTGTTGCACTCTCCTCTTCCTCTCATTCTTCTAGTTTCTCTTCTAGTTTCCTTTAGGGTTTTTCTCTTTGAGATCCCACCATCTTCTTGAGAAAAGAGAATCTAATACGGGTCATAGCGTGGAAGATCAAAAGGTGTTGGAGATCTTAATTTGATTAGTGAAAGCGTTCATCATCAAAGAAAGAACTCAAATTCTCCATTAGAGCACAACAAAGCTCCAAAGGTATATCTACATCCTTGTATGCTGTAGATTTCGTGGTTGCATGTTTATGTTGCTGTACATGGTTTATGAGATTGAGGGATTGCATCCTGGATTGAGTTTATTGTCTTCTAGATAATTGATCCCTGCATTAAGTGGGTCAAAAGTTTTTGAAACCTGTCTGGAAGGCCCACCTAGTTTCCAACAGGTGTAAGCTCTACATATAACCCCATTCACTTTCTTCTCTATAGTCGATGTGGGACTCCGGGGCGTCACATTCCACCCCCCCTTAGGGCTGCACGTCCCTATGCAGAGATCAGAATACCCTTGATATCATCAAGAGAACCAAGATAACTGTTAATCAAATCTGCAGGAAATGATTAACTGGGACAAGAAAACAGAAACTTGCTTTGGAATATATAGACCTGGATGTACCTGATCTGAAGAGTCATGACCCTTGGTCGCATCCGATCAGGTCTGACCATTGGATCGTCAATCTATGGCGCAGATCTACTCCACACTGAAGAGTCACCATGACTAGACATGCCTTATCATGATCGAGTACGATCTCCCTCCAATTTCTAACTTCCCAAAGAAAACAAGGAAGGTTTTGAAAATCCTAAAACTGAACCCAAAATTATTTCCATTGTTTTTGAAAATTCCCCAAAATCCCCCACCATTTTCAAAATACAGGATGACGATTCTTGGTTCACTTGGCAGCGTTATGCATAGGTGAAGGTATCTTTCGATTTGAACCAATCACTTAGTGAAGACACATCAAAGTTAGTCAAGATGGCATAGTAGACTTGTCTTTGAACTAGCAATCTTATGCGACTAACCGGATATGTCCTGACACGTGGATTGGCCTTGTGTCTATATCCTGTTTCGTGAGTGCTCTAGAGCCAAGCCCTTGGACTCATAGAAAGCGACCACTTCCTACACTCATATAGGTAAGCTTACTGAGAGTACTCCTGTAACTACAGTACCCTAACAACCAACAACCACCGTTGTAAGCTTATTGAGAGTTAACTAACTCAACCTCTTCTTTTCACATTACAGGTACCAAGCCCTTTAACCTTGGGATGAAAAAAAAAATGAATAACAATTTAAGTGCTTGCAATCACGACGTATGGTGTACTTGGGCTCATTGAACTCAAGGTCTTGATGTTTCGAGCGTTGAGTTGAGTTTCCACCAAGAGTGATTATGCTAAGTGGGCTTAAGACCCATCCCCCTTGATGTTTCCCACACCAAATCCCTTGCAAGTCCCTTTGTTAAAGGGTCAGCCAAGTTTTCACTCGACGACTTTACATAATCAATAGTAATCACACTATCCCTGATTAGCTGTCTAACACAACTATGTCTCAGTCCTATATGCCTGTGTTAGGAATTTTGTATATTGCAATTTGATGGATGCATTTTCTGTTAGACCCCGACCCAGACCTAGTCGATTAGTGTGCGATTAGTATGTGTTTAGTTCTAAGTGGGTTTAGTCATGGTTGGGTTAGAAGTGATTAGTTAGTTTGGACATAGCTTTGGGAATTTGAGAACGTCTAGTATTAGTCAGACACACTCAGGAAGGCCTGAGTGCACGTGTAAGCTTGGGAAGATCGTATTGATTTTCGTGTGAGTGTGATTTTGATTTCATGTGAATGATCTTGTTATGTGTTACAACTTTCTTTTTAAGCCCATTCGTGTTTGAAGCCCAAAAACCCATGTTTTGGCCCAAAGAGGGTAAAATTGTCTTTCTTGCATAAATCTGGACACAATTTTCGAGATCTCAAAACCATGTCAAAAATATACTTTTTGGAAACTAGATATTTCGACGATCATTTTATCCTTCTTCGTCGAAGTCATCCGAGGCCCACAAGACCATGTTTTAGTCACTTCAAGTTCAAGCCAAATGGGGCCCATGAGTCATCACTTAATCCCCTTTCCCCTCCCTTTTCATTCATTTCCCAATCTCTGCAACTTTTGAGTCTAGGGCAAGAGAGAAAACCTCTTTTCTCCTTCATCTTCCTCACTTGGTTTGATCTAGCTAGAGAGCTCCAAAGGAAATTCTAAGACTACCATTTTCTTCATCTCCTTGCAAGCTTCCTATTGATACAAGTTTCTTGAGTTTTCAAGTTGGGCAAGAGCTCCATTTCTCTCCCTCCCTCTTGTGTGGCCATTTCTAGGTAAGGGTTTCCACTCATACTTTCCATTGAGTCATTTTAGTTCCTTAAGATCATGTTTTTCATGTTTTCAAACCCTATTTGGAAAATGGGTTTCTTGTTTCCATTTTTGAGTAAGTTTTGTGTGTTTTCTTGGTTTGGCTTGTAGTGTGGGATTAGCTTGTGTGAAGAGCTTGAAGTGGAGTGTTTAGCATTTGGGCAAGGCAAGTAATCTCTATAGGATCATTGTGCATGTTATTTTAAGCTACATTATTGTTTTGGAAACTTTGCATATGGATATGTTTACAAGCTTTATGATTGTGTTTTCATGAGTTTTGGATGTGTGCTTTGTCCCTTGGAGAGTATGTAGACTCAGGGAATATAAGTGGAATGAGAATGAATGGAAGGGAAGAAGAGAAATGTGAAAAATCTGTGCTGAAACGCATTCCCGTGCACTGGCGGTCAGCACAGCGGTCAGCTCGCGGCTAGCCGCCTGTGTCCACTTCGGCTAACCGCAGGCTGACCAAACTCAGCGGTTACCTTTCCAGAAGCTAGCATTTTCACCTGGGACCAGCGGTCAGCTTCGCGGTCAGCTCACGGCTAACCGCCAGTCTCACTCGCGGTTAACCGCAAGCCAACCGTGGACTGCGGTTCCTTCTCCAGAAGCTGGCATTTTGTTGGGATCCACGGTCAGCGCCGCGGTCAGCTCACGGCTAACCGCCAGTCCTACTCGCGGTTAACCGCAAGCCAACCGCGCAATGCGGTTCCATTTCCCGAGAGCTAAGTTCAAAATTGGTATTTCAGCGGTCAGCCTGGCGGTCACTTTGCGGCTAGCCGCCGGACCCCAGTTCGGCTAGCCGCCACCTGACCGCGAGGTGACCGAAATTCACTGTTTGTGTATTTTGACGAGTTTAGCAAGAATGAAAAACTAGAACATGTTAAGTGACCTTTAGCTTGATATTGTACACTCGAGACCCGAGATGTCCTTGAACTTCTGGGGCACCAATTCTATTTTTAACTCCGCATCTGGGCTTCGATTGTACAACAACCATCCAAAGGTCCTTGTATGTGCTTGATAGACTTCGTGTTTGAACCTTGATTTTTGGGTATGATGAATACCATTGTGAACTCATTTTGAAGTGTTAGTACAACCGTGTTTTGAAGTTTTGTTAAGAAAAAGGGGATCACTTCCTAAGCGTGTTTTGCATAAATATTATGCCTCGTGCTAGTCGTGCTCGTCGTGATGTGATAAGTGATTTCCCCCTTTTTATCTCGACGTGTTTGATCGTGCTTCGCGTGTTTTGTGCATTCATGAACTAAGTGAACACCACTGAGCTTAGACTGCCCTTTCGGTTTGATCCACTGTCTGGGGGTCTTTAAACATGTGGGCTGTCTGCAGACTGGTCGTGTATTTATTACACATCGTGCGTGTCCGGTTCCGCGGCCGGAATTCCCGTCTTTATGGGAAATCGTGTCGTGCTTATATTATGTATATCGTGCTTGTCGTGCGTGCTTGCTCTTTTCATTATATAAATGATAGAGAAAGGATGGGCTCTTTGTGGATTGTAACTTTTCATGATATATTTAGTACTCATGCTAGTTTGTTTTGATACCTCAGCTATTGTGACAGTTCAAATCAAGTATTCGATTTCAAGTGTTTTTCCCAAGTATTATTGTCATGTTCATGCCTATATTGATTACCTGCCAAACCGTCGTGTTTGACCCTTGCTTGTTGGTGCCCAGGTGCAGGAGACGTTGCCTTTGAGGAGGAGCGTCAGGAGGAGGCTTGTGAGCCAACTCCCGTGAGAGAGTGGCAGCCCGACGATGTCATCTAGATGTCGGTCTGGTTCTTGAGTTTCGTCACATTTTGTCATGGAGTTTCTTTTGGCTATTTTGAGATTGTATTGACCTTTATTGGTCTCTTACGGGTTGTACTAAACTTAACTTGTTTTTTTGTATTAACTCTATAACTTGAATATTAATGGGAATGCTTGTTAGCTTCTTTCTATGATACCATGCCTTGTTATTAAATGTTATAGCACCTAAAGATTTTATTGGGGCTCATCTTGATGTGTTTTGCTACACGCTTCCGCAATCGTGTACGTGTGAGTCAGATTCCGACTGTCTTTGGAAATCCTCACCGCGGGAACCTGTGGGAAAGTATATCATCAATGTACCCACCAACGTCGCGGGGCTCGGGATCCGTTCCGGGGTCGCGACATTTTCACTTTAGCATCATTTGAATTTTCATACATGCATTGTTTTAGAAAATCTTGAAATCTTGTTTTATACATGCATTGGTTTTTAGACTTGTAGAATTAATGATTTATGCATGTTTTGATTTTAAACTTGGATGCAATTTGTTTTGAAAATATTTTTATCAAATCAGTTATGTCTCTTAAGTTTCATGAAGGTTTGAGCTAGATGTTTTTTTCTTTCATATGTTTTAACCTTAAGCTCAAATCCATTCAAGCTTTCCAAAGGTTCTTTCTTTAAAATCATTATTTTGATTTGGAGTTTTCATGACTTTAGAATTTCAGTTTTTATCCTTTTTCAGTCATGAATTCATGCTTGATAAAAGTGTCTCAAAGTCCCCTGGAAGATGCCCTTAAATATTACAAGTTTCAAAAATTCAGGAATTCTGGGCATTCACCAGGTCGACTTGCCCCGGTCGACTGGGCACACTGCAGGTCGACAGGGATTTTGAGCTCAACGGTCATTTTTCTGACCGTTGTGTGTACCAGGTCGACCGGATAAGGGTCCAGGTCGACCGGGGAAACTAGCTGTTGGACTGTTTTTTGCTTTAAAGTCCATTCCATTCCCATCTTTTGTGAGGCTTGTTGGATGAACTTTTGAGACCATTTTGGAGCCTAAGAAAGGGGAATGAGGTGATAAGGCTAGAAGGATTTTTGAAAATCAAATGCTTGAGTTTTAAAAAGGTACAACTTACTAGTTATTTTGATTTCCATTCAAATTGAAATCTATGCATGTTTAAATCTTTGTATTTTCATAAATGCATGATTTCTAGCTTCTTAAGAGTTGTTTAGCAAACTCAATATCATCTTTGGTAAATTAGATTGGTTTGCAAACTCTCTTGTCTAATTCACATGTGTTCTTAGACTTTAATATTCATACAACTTGTTTTAGTACATTTCTTTAAGTTGTTTGAATCTTTCATGTGATTAGCATTTCTCTTCAATCATCTTTTTCTAAGCTTTGATTTTAAAATGCATCAAGCATTCATTTAAGAGCTTCATTGTTGAAATTGATTGAAGTAAAGCATTCATACACTTGTGCACACACGTTAGCTTATTTTAGTGTTTGTGTGAGTTTGTTATTCACTTTCATATCCACCTATTTAGAGGCATTTTATTTGTGCTTAAATTGTATCTCTTAGAGTGTTCTTGAAGAGACACCTTCTTAGAGAAAAATCTTCTTTTGTAAAGGTTATTGCTTAGCCTTGAAAAGCATCTTGTAAAGGTTGTTGAGCCTAAGAAAAACAACATTGTAAAGGTTATTGCTTAGCCTAATAAAAAGCATATTTAGTGGAAATCCGGTGGGGTGATTGGATCACAAGCCGGTAGTGGATGTCGGCATTGAGGTCGAACCACTATAAATCTTTGTGTAGTGGTGTTTGCTTGTGGTGATTGTTTTATTAGCTTCTGCATATTGTTTGTTTATCATCACTTGTGACTAGTTTATTTTTAAGAAGTTAAAATTTGTCATAATTGGTCACATATTGTAGCTCACCCTATTCACCCCCCCCCCCCCTCTAGGGTTAGGATCCCAGGACTTTCAGCCTGGACTTCCCATTATACACTTGACTATAGGCCCTTGATAGAGTTGCCTCACTATCACAATGCAAAGATATAGGTGACATAGGCTTTGGCCAAAGCCTAATCTCCAACAACAGATTTCTGAGCCACTCTACCTCTTTGCTACAAGAAGCCAATGCTACAAACTCTGCTGCCATAGTTGAGTCTGCTATGCACGTCTGCTTCTTAGATCCCCAGGAGATAGCTCCTCCTCCAAGTGTAAAAATCCAACCACTCGTAGACGAGTGATCCTCACGGTCAGTAATCCAACTGGCATCCGTGAATCCTTCCAGCACCGTTGGATAGCCACCATAGACTATTCCATAGTCCATAGTTTTCCTCAAGTATCTCAATACCAGATTGACAGCATGCCAATGCACACTATTGGGACTACTAGTATACCTACTGAGTTTTCTGACTCCAAATACAATATCTGGTCTAGTGCATGTCATGGCATACATTAAGCTACCAATCACTCTTGAGTATTCCAACTGATCAATAGCTCTTCCAGTATTAGGATACAACTTCAAATTTGAATCAAAAGGTGTAGACATGGGTGCACTATTAAATTGATTAAATTTCTTAAGAATTTTCTCTATATAGTGCGACTGGATAAGAACCAATTTGTTATTTTCTCTTTTAATTCTAATACCCAAAATAACATCAGCTATGCCCATGTCTATCATGCTAAAACTAGATGATAAGAAAGTTTTGGTACTTTCAATGACTTCATTGTCAGTTCCAAAAATAAGCATGTCATCTACATAGAGACATATAATTACACCTCTATTGCCAGTAAACTTACTGTACACACACTTATCTGATTCATGTATCCTAAAACCATTTGACACTATTACCTTGTCAAACTTTTCATGCCACTGTTTTGGAGCTTGTTTCAGTCCATAAAGCTACTTGATAAGCTTACACACCTTGTGTTCTTGACCCTTCACAACAAACCCTTTTGGTTGCTGCATGTAGATCTCTTCATCTAACTCTCCATTTAGGAAAGCGGTCTTGACATCCATTTGATGAATCTCAAGCTTATAAATTGAAGCTAAGGCAATCAGTACTCTAATAGTAGCAATTCTTGCAACTGGAGCATATGTATCGAAATAATCGATACCCTCCTGTTGACTAAAGCCCTTAGCAACCAACATTGCTTTGAATTTGTCAATTGTGCCATCAGCTTTCATTTTCTTTTTGAAAATCCACTTACAACCAATTGGTTTGGATCCAGGTGGTAAATCGACAAGTATCCAGGTGTTGTTTCCCATTATAGAATCTATCTCGTCACTAATTGCTTCTTTCCAGAAAGCAACGTCCTGTGACTTCGTAGTCTCCTCAAGAGTCAGTGGATCTGATTCCACATTTAAAGAAATCATTGTTTGCTTGAGGTGAACATCCCTTGTTCCTTCTACAAGATAAACAATGAAGTCTGGACCAAAAGACTTTTTAGTCCTGGCCCTCTTACTCCTCCTTGGTTCAATAGGCTCATTGGGTTCATCTGGTTCACTTTGCTTCTTAAAGACCAAAGGACTTGACTCAGTTTCTGAATTAGAGTCTGGCCTTGGAATGGTCGTGAACCGATTTCCGTAAAATACTGCATCACGAGATTCAATGATAGTATTTACTTCTACTGAACCATTGGGCTCTATTACCAAAAACCTGTAGGCCTTACTATGCATAGCATAGCCAAGGAATATGCATTCAATTCCTTTTTTTCCTAATTTCTTCCTTTTAGGTTTAGGCAATCCGACAATTGCTCTACAGCCCCAAGTTTTCATGTATCTCAAGTTAGGTTTCTTATTCTTCCAGAGTTCATAAGGAGTAATTTTCTTTCCTTTTAGAGGGATTCTATTAAGGATGTGACAGGCAGTAAGCAAGGCTTCACCCCAATAACCATAACTCAAATTTGCATAAGACAACATAGCATTAATCATTTCTGTTAATGTCCTATTCTTTCTTTCAACAACTCCATTTTGTTGTGGTGTATATAGGGTGCAGACTTTTCATGAATAATACCAACATTTTCACAATATTCTGGAAAATGGTATTCACCGCCTTTGTCAGACTTGAGTCTCTTTATTTTAACATTACATTGATTTTCTACTTCTGATCTAAAAATTCTAAATTTATCAAGAACCTCATCTTTAGAATGCAAAAGATTAATATGACAAAACTTAGAAAAATCATCAATAAATGTTACAAAATATTTTTTACCTCCTCTTGTGGGGTTACTATGCAAATCACATACATCACTATGCACAAGTTCAAGCAAAGAAGTGGATCTATATACTTTAGGAAATGACACACGAGTTATTTTTGTTTGCATAAGATTTTACATTTTTCAATCATGTCAATGTCATACTTAGGAATTAAATTTAAATTAACCATATCATTCATTTTCCTAGTATTAACATGTCCTAAACGTGCATGCCATAAAGAAAGAGAATAACAATATAAGCAGAAACAAATGTATTATTATTAATATTAAATGAACATGCCCTGATACAAATAGCCCTTCCCAACAAAAATCCCACCCTTAGACAATACAAACTTGTTCGACTCAAAGACTAACTTGAAACCATGCTTATTAAGTAGGCTTCCAGATACAAGATTTTTCCTGACATCAGGAACATGATAGACATCACTGATAGTTAAGACCTTTCCAGAAGTAAACTTCAAATCCACAGTTACTTTACCCATGAAAGCAGCAGTTGAAGAGTTTCCCATGTAGAGAACTGTTCCATCACTCACTTGTTCATAAGTGGTGAAAAGGTTCTTGTTGTTGCAGACATGTCTTGTTGCTCCTGAGTCAATCCACCAGTCACCAGCATCTTCGAGCATATTCACCTCAGATACAACAGCCACGAACTTGTTCTTGGCATTTGTTGCTTTTGGTTTCTTCTTGTATGAGCGGCATTCATTTTTGAAATGCCCAGGCTTACCACAATGCCAGCAAGAGCCTTTCGGCTTCTTAGAGTCTTTGTCAGGTTGGGGTTTGCGCTTATGCTTCCATTTGTTGGACTTCTTGCCATCCTCCACCATGTGGACCTTGGAAGCTTTAGCCACTTGGTGATCATTACTCTCAAGAAGCCTCGACTCTTCCTCCACTCAGAGATGTTGAGCCAATTCCTCTAAAGTAAGATCCTCCTTTTTGTGTTTCAGGCTCTTCTTAAAATCCTTCCAAGAAGGTGGCAATTTTTCTATTATAGATGAAACTACAATAGATTCATCCATATTCATATCCTTCTGTTGAAATTGACTGAGGATATGTTGTATCTCATGAAATTCTTCCATGATGGGTTTATTATCTACCATATTAAAACACATGAAATTACTGACAAGAAATTTCTTACTTGTAGCATCTTCAGTAAGATACTTAGTCTGCAGTATATTCCAAAGTTGCTTTGCAGTTTCCATGTTCTGGTAGACATCGAATAGTGAGTCTGACAGCGCATTCAGAATGTGCCCCTTACAGATGTAGTCGTCATTTTCCCACTTGGTTCTAGTACGAATCTGCTCCACCGTCTCATCTTCTTGTTCCTCCGGATATGGGGTAGTCAACACATAGACCACTTTGAGAGTGGTGAGCAGGAAATGCATCTTCTTCTGCCAGTGTCTGAAATTTCCTCCATCAAATCGGTCCAGCTTCATAAAATCTTGAGTCATTTTCTGAATAGACATCGCCCTGATGAAATATTGTCTTTAGATTGTTGGAGAAACGGTGGTCTTCGGATTTGATGATCTTCTTAAATAACTGTATAGAAATATTGCTTCAAGTCGCGTTACAATGTCGCTTTCCTAAAGACAATATTTGCCCCCACCAGATGGTGTGCTCCGGGTTAACAACAAATTTGCCTCCAGGATACAATGAAGCCTCATCTAAAGATCACTCTACTAGCGTCTGCACAAACGACTGTAGATCAGAATACCCTTGATATCATCAAGAGAACCAAGATAACTATTAATCAAATCTGCAGGAAATGATTAACCGGGACAAGAAAGCAGAAACTTGCTTTGGAATATATAGACCTGGATGTACCTGATCTGAAGGGTCATGACCCTTGGTCGCATCCGATCAGGTCTGACCATTGGATCGTCAATCTATGGCGCGGATCTGCTCCACACTGAAGAGTCACCATGACTAGACATACCTTATCATGATCGGGTACGATTTCCCACCAATTTCTAGCTTCCCAAAGAAAACAAGGAAGGTTTTGAAAATCCTAAAACTGAACCCAAAATTATTTCCATTGTTTTTGAAAATTCCCCAACAAGTTTGACTCTCAGTTAAGGGAGATCTTAATGAAAAGATAAAATACATGGGCTTTTTTCAAGTTTCATGAAAATATATGGGCTTTTTTTTTTGGATTTTTTAAGTTTCATGAAAATATATGGGTTTTTTTTTTTTTGTATAAAACTCTACATTTTTTCACAACAATAGAGCAATAAAATTGTGGGAAGGGTTAACTGAAGTGTGTTATATGCTTATCACTGTTATACAATTGTTCTTCCTAGAATTTATTTTAGGTTGATCTTCATGCAGCCCCATCGCCGAGGGCCCCTTTTTAATGGCATGTAATTAAATTCCTATGAATTCTAAGAAATGTCTTCTGTCGCGACCCCGGACAGGGAAATCCGGGATCGGGAATAATAATGATGATGATGGTGCGGTGATTGAATGGTTAATATGTAGAGTGTGTCAACAAGGTGCACACATTTATTTAATTTCCCACAGGTGTCCGCAGTGAGGATATCACAACCATATATGAATATTTCTATTAAGTGCGGAAGCGTGTAGCAAATCAAATATTCAATCCATCTCAAATCATAAAGATAATACACGAGTGCAGTACTGTATCAGAATGAGCAATGATCATTAGCATGTTACCCAAAAGTAAGTTAAGGTTTATACAAAGATCATTTAATTACATTTTCCAAAATTAGAGGCCAACAAAGGCCAATACATCTCAAACTATAATCCCAAAAGAATGAGTTATCCACAACTCCCATAATGAATTGCATCTCGACACGACCGAATGTCTAAATGACATCATCGGCGCGCCACACAACTAACTGCTGCGGTTCTCCGACCGCTTCCTCGTGCTCCTCCTCGGGATAACCAACAAAGGGACTTGAGTACCAAAGAGTGGGTCAAACACTACGGTTTGGCAAATGGTAAAATACAATGCCAATATGATAATAAATGAATTTACCTTCCAAAAGCATTTAAAACCTGTTTAAATAACAATTTCTATAAACGAGATAAAACATTTATTCAAATACAAGTATGCATTATAAAACATGTAAGGTAACCAAGGAAACGGGAACAAGCAAGATGGCAACCACACGAAGCTAAGTCCTCTGTCACTAACGTGACAGAGCAATAACTAGGCATTGATCTTAGTCACTCGAGGTGAGGAGAAACAGTGGATCTTATAAATACACATACATATACTATACATGACCACGGTAGCGAGCCGGGCATCGGGAACCACAGTAGCAATCTGCGGCATCGGGACAAGACCACGGTAATAACCGGGTAGCGGGAATCCAAACTGCAGCTGGCGGGACAAGAGAGGGATCTCCAAGTCAGTGGATTAGACCAACAGGGTTATCCAAGCTTAGTGGTGCCGACTAATAGGTCAAATAACAAATCGAGACATATGCAAGTAAATCAAGTACAATAAATAAATAAATAAACGGGCAGGACGGGGGTGCTCAAGGGCACACGGTCGTCTCATGTGGTGCAATGCACTTCAGGTCAAGTAACCATTTTAAGTGTACTTCAATGCTTTCGGGAAAACAAGACATGTAGTATAAATCTCGGGACCGATAAGATACAATAAACGATTGAAATCTCATGACAAGTATCAGGGTTCAAAACTAGTTCGAGGTGAATAGGGATCTCGTATGTCAATATATATAAAACTTGGTACTCTTTGAGTTTGGGGACATTCCGGGCTCCTTATACACTTTGAATTTTCAAAACTTCGAATGACATCTTCGTAATATGGTTTCTTCCTCGAATGGCCTCATACAATGCCTAGTGAATCTCCTTTGACCGACAAAGCTCAGCGCTCGAGCGAACCGGAGAGTTCGCTCGAGCGAGGAGCTCTCCGGAATGGTTGTTTGGGTAATTTCGGTTACCTTGCGGTCAGATGGCGGTTAGCCGCTGTTGGATTCGGCGGTTAGCCGCTCGCTGACCGCGGTTGGCCTGACAGAAAGACATGTTACTGGAATTGTAACCGAAATGGTTCGGTTGGCTGGCGGTTAGCCGCCGATGGGTTCGGCGGTTAGCTGCTTGCTAACCGTGAGGCTGACCGTATTTTTAGGAGAAAATGTTGCTCTCTGGAAAAGCAACCGAATGGGTCGGTTGGCTGGCGGTTAGCCGCCGATGGGTTCGGCGGTTAGCCGCTGGCTAACCGTGAGGCTGACTGAGTTTTCAGGTGGAAAATGTTGCTCTCAGGAAAAGTAACCGCGACTGTTCGGTTAGTTGGCGGTTAGCCGCCAGTCACCAGACGGCTAGCCGCCAGGTGACCGCTGGCTGACCGCCAGGTGCGGGAAACACCCACCGTGTTCAGATTTGAGCCATTTTCCTCCTCAAAACCACTCTCCTCACTTCCACTTAATCCTTTCCATAAAACTGAGCTAAAAGCTCCTCCAATGCACTATCTACATTTCTCAACAACTCCAATATGGGTTCATTCCATCACCTCCTCCATTAACATCAAATCCAATACAAATAAAGAAAGAAGGAAACCATTTCACCATAGAGTACATTTAGGACAAAACAAGAGGAAATTAAATGCCATGCACCAATACACTTATAAGTCGTAAATGCAATACCAAACTCTATCATGAACATTTATTTCAAACCAAAGCAATAAATAGGCATGAGTGGAAAATACCGAAATCATTGAAAGCTTAAAAGAAATCAAATCATCCACTTGCCTTTTGGTCTTATAATAAGAAAATCAAGCTCTTATACTCTTCCAAGCCAAAGATTCAAACTATGAACAAAATCCCCAAAACAACAAACCCTAAAATGGTGAAACAATGAAATAGAAAAAGGAAACCTTACAATAATGAAGATGAAGCTTCTCTAGGACTAGAAGAATACAAATCTAGAAGATGGGAAGGATTACTTACTTGTAAGGTCCTCTAATGGGAAGAGTAAGCTCAATGAAGATCTTGGAATGGAGGGTTTTCTTCACAAATGGTATCAATAGAGAGCTATGGTGATGAGGAAGAGAATGATGACCTCCAATATGATGTTGGTGCAAGATTAGTAGGAGGTTGAGATGGAGAGAGCAAGAAGAAGAAGAAGAAAAGTTGCTAACAAAACCTAGACTCTCTTCTTGTGCTGGAAAAAGGAAAAAAAATGAGGAAGATGGGTCTCCTTATATAAGTAAATGGAGATGGGTCCCACTACTTAAGACATCAAGAGCTGAAATCTTGCCTTTTGGGGCTTTTAATGAATTTGACGAAGAAGAGAAAAGTAATCGTGGAAATATCTAGTTTCCAAAAAGTATATGTTTCGCGGGTTTTGGGAATATCAAGTTTTGGGTACAGATTTTGTGTGCAATGACTGTTTTGCCCTTAAGGCTATCAAATCACGTTTCGGGGTCTCGAACGGGCACGAGATCAACATGAAAGTTGTAGGATTATCAATACAAATAAAACGGGATTAAAACAATGAATGCAAAAATCTCCGATAAATCCTCAAGCATATGCAAGGTCATATAAGGAACCCCCAAAGGGCCCCACTACCACAAAGCAATCAAAATTTCTCCAAAACTATATCAAAAGCTATTCCAAACCCAACTTAGCCAAAATTACTAATCAAGCTTAGAACTAACACACGACTTAATTAGTACTAATCGAGTTCACTCGGGTCGGGGTCTTACATCTTCCTATTAAAATGGTAGACAAAATGACGGTGAAGATCTGCAAATATCCATAGAATAATCTTCCCTTTAATAGAAAATGATACTTGGCCATCACCATTTTCTTTTTAATATTACCTTGGCCATTACCTTGGAAAATCAAATCCTTGGAAAGTGAGTATCTCATGTACATCGTCACCTTATTTCCCCACTTCCTTGTTGAAACTCATTTTACTATCAATTCCTAGGAAATCTAATACCATGCAAATAATTGGGCCCTAATATTAATTAAACTTGATAGTGTTGGAAGATCATGTGCAGTCTAGCACATTAGAAAATGCAAAAAATGAAATTCTACAATGATCAGCAACAAGCTCAAAGAAGTATGAATTATAAGCCCCATAGTTCAGACTCAAGGAGTACCATGATATTAAGCCTGCAACGACCATCAAATTCAACGGAAGATGATAGCTGAAATCCTCCTAGGCAGTTTTATAAATATGTTATACCAGATAATGTTATTCACTTGTTTGAGGAAATTAGACAATTTTTGAAATGGAAGGAAGCTCTAATCTTGCCTCGGTCTTCCCATAGATTGTTGGGATTACGTAGATATTTTGTCAATGCAAAGTCTTATATTCAGGATTGGAAATTGTCAAAACACACCTCAAGCCGCCAGAGGTGGCAAACGGTTCAGACCCATGTATTAAACGGGTCAAATTCTCTTTACCCACATCCTACTATTTATTAAACAAGTCCGATACTCCCAACCCACGCTTATTGAGGGTTAACCTGACCCGACCCACAGTAACCCACATAGCCATTGTAGGTTACTGCAGGTTGGGTTGACACATATAACCCGCATCCTTCTAGTAATTCAACCAACCCAACCATTTGACCTTACATGACCCAAATTGACTAAAAAAAAAAAAACATTGGAGATCCATTGCCTAGTTTTCCATTGGGCAAAAGTGGGACAAAGGTTCATTAACCTTTTTATTTCCCATGCATTGAACCAATTTGTGTAAACTCTAGCATATTTATGAATGGCTTAACCAAGCACAATTTCATTTCAAAAAGGCTAAGCATGTAATTGTGGCATAGTGTCTCATCTTCTAATTTGACCCCTGATACACTTTTCAAAGTGTATACTGTAGTTCGGAAAATCGTAGTTTCTGTCACCGATCTTTGAAAATTCTAATTTTAGGCTTGTTGGAAAGCTCTTCGTATGAGCCACAATTCTTCTTCTTTGATCCGATCTGTCCGGGGTCTCGAAGATCCTCGTTATCGCACTCCAAGTTCAGCTAAAATTATATCAAACTCACAAACTACAAATTACAAAATATCCCACCAACCTCATTAATTGCCCCACCTACCACCTTTTTCTTTGACCCGATCTGTTTGAACTCTCCTCTCTTTCTCTGTTCTTCTTCTCCTTCCCTTTCTCCTCTCTTCCCATGTCGTGACAAAGAACCTCTCCATAGAAACTCTCCTTGCAAGATCCAGTCCGGCCAATCAACTCCCCGTCATCCCCTACACAACATAGTGCACTTTGGTGTGAATCCAGTAGTGGCGGCCCCCTCTTCCATCACCTTTTTCTTTCATTGACATCTAAGAGGTATGCCTCTCTTTTCCCTCTTGAAGGTCTCTTGATGTTGGAACCCATATTCATCACTTGTTTTAGTTTTTATGGGGCTTGGATTTTGACAGTGAGGGGGTTTTATTTAGGGAGATTTTTGGGGGCTTTATTTGGAAGAGAAAGCTCTTGGTTGGAGCTTGGATTGACCGTGGGATTAAGGGTATGATTTGTTCTTGATTTTGAGGCAAGTGTTCAAACTAATTAACACATTTTTCTTGGAATTGCCTTGAAATCAAAGTCAATCTTATTTATGTTAATTAATCTGATATTAATTTGTTAATAATCTATTGTGAGCTTGCCAATAACCTGTTTATTAATTTGTCATCAACTAGTTCCAAAATTTGCCAGTAACATGTTTTAAACTAGGTATTAAGTTCTTTAGCATTGCTCATTATGGAGTTTTTGACTCATGTTAATCATCCCTTGATGAATTGATTTTGCGGCTTTAAACCCCTCAAATAATCAGCAATGAACCCCTCCCATGATCCCTGTGGGCTCCTTTGATGGCTTCATGAGAAGCCCCATCTATGGGCCCCATGCTGCCCCTTTCTTGATGAAGAACCCGGCCAGCACCTAGTGGCTAGCTTTTCCCCCTATTTGTACACCCTTCTTTCCCTCCTTGAATCAAGGTAGCAACTGCCCCTACCAGCTGCCCCAGCTGTTAGACCCCGACCCAGATTAGCTTGATTAGTGTTAGTTAAGTGTGTGCTTAGACTTAAGTGGGATAAGTGATCGTTGGATTATAATGTAATTTGAATTAGTCTTGGACATAACTTTGGAAATTTTGAGAGCGTTTGGTTTTAGTCAGACACGCTTAGGGATGCCCTAAGTACACATATAAGCACAGGAGGATGATTCTGGATTTTTGATAAAAATTGTGATTTTGATTTCTTTTGAATGATTTTGTTGTTATCCACAACTTTCACATTCAGTCCATTCATGTTCGAAGCCCAGAAACTTGTGTTTTGGCCCAAAAGGGTAAAATTGTCGTTTTACACTCAAATTTGGACACGATTTTTGAAATCTCAGAACCATGTGAAAATTATACTTTGGAAACTAGATTTTTCAAGGATTATTTTATCCTTCTTTGTCGGTCTCATCCAAGGCCCACAAGATGGTTTTCCAGCCATTTGAAGTTTTAGGCTTGGTGGGGCCCATTCCCCACTTTGACAAAACGTTTCTCCCTCCTTCATTCACATGCAAACTCCATTTCAATTTCAAAAAATCCAGAACTCAGAGCTGAAGGGAGAGCTCTTTTCACTCCATCTTTTTTCCTCTTGCATGCCACACCATTTGAGCTTGGATTGAAGATTTGATCACCTCATCTTCTTCCTCTCCTTCCTAGCTTTCCATTGCACCCATTTGTTTGGCGTTTTCAGCTGGACAACTACTCCATCTTCTTCTTTGATCTTTGTTTGGACACTTCCAAGTGAGATCTCCTTCCCACGTCTTTCATTGAGCTCCTATGGCTCCTAAGGAGCCCATTTTTCATACATGCAAACCCATTTTCGAAATGGATCTTGGTTTTCAAAATTTATCGAGTTTTTTAGGTGTTTGTTAGGAATTTTGTATTTGCAATTTGATGGATGCATTAACATATTCACATCATCTGAATTTACACTCATGCATTGTTTTAGAAAATCTTGAAATCTTGTTTTATACATGCATTGTTTTTAAAGAGTTGTAAAAATCTTGTTTTATGCATGTTTTGTTTCTAAACTTGGATGCATTGTTTTAGAATACAAACTCTTTTCAAAACCTAATTCTTTGTGCATTACATTTGGAAAATCATTTTGAGAATTTAGGTTTGAGCCTTGCATTCATCACTTTCAGAATCAGTTTTGTATGCATTTTCATTTGAAAAGAGTTTTTAGAAATCAAGCTAGCCTTTGGATTTAAAGTTTCAAATCATTTTAGGCTCTTTGTGTTTCATATTTTTAAACATCTTAGATTGATCTAAAACATGTTACCAAGCTTGATTTAGTGGCCAAAAAGTTCCCCAAAGAAATACCTTCAAATATGTAAAAATTGGATTTTTTTGGTCCCAAGGGGTACAGGTGCCAGTGTCGCCGGTCGACCGAGACCTGTATCCCGGTCGACCGGGAACACTGTCGGTCGAGTGGACAGTTTCTGAACTGTTTCCTGCCAACGGTCAGAAATATGACCGTTGTGCTTTCTCGGTCGACCGAGGCCTGTTTGCCGGTCGACCGAGGACTAGCCGTTGGGCATTTTTTGGCTATAAAATGAGTACTTTCCTTTGTCCAAAGTTGGAGATTTTTAAGCCTTCTTTGAGGAGCTTTGAGACAAGACAAAGGGGAGGAACTAAGAGAGACCAAAGGGGTCATTAAGTGAAGCTTAAGCTTGGATCAACTAAGTTAAATCTCCAAGTAAGTTTTACTTTTAATTAATCATTTGTTATGTGCTTTATTTGAAACTTTGGAAAACGATTTCAAGCATGATAACAATGATATGTTGAATCCATTCTTCCCTTAATCTTTGATCTAATTAAGATTGGATTCATTACTTTGATTTCAACCCAAGTTTAGTTTTAAACTTTCTTAATCATGTTTAGCCTAAATCTTTGATTTCTTTTGTTGCATGATTCTTTCACTTGGTTGAAACTTCCCTTGTTGTTTTCATTCATTTAATCTTTAGTCAAATTAGTTTTGAAAACAACATTGCACATGCATCACTTGATTAGGCTTAAACACTTTCATACAACTTGTGATCTTTAGATTTTCATATCATTCACAAGTGTGTAATTGTTCAAGTGATTTGCATAGAACTTCAATCATATCTTTTTGTGCCTTAAACTTTCGAATTGCATTAAGCATAAATTGATTGAGCTTACTTTTAAACTTGATTGAAGTTTTCACATACACACTTCATAAGCATACATCTTTGCATTTCTTTGAGTGTTTGTGTGAGTTAGTTTTCATTTTCATATCCGCCTATTTAGAGGCAAATTAATTTGAGCTTAAATTGTAATCTCTTAGAGTGATCTTTTGAGAAGACACTTTCTTAGAGAAATCTTTATCTTGTAAGGTTATTGCTTAGCCTAAGAAAAGCATTGTGTAAAGGTTATTGCTTAGCCTTGAAAAGCATCTTGTTAAGGGTTATTGCTTAGCCTAGTAAAAAGCATACATAGTGGAAATCCGGTGGGGTGTTGGATGCACAAGCCGATAGTGGATGTAGGCACGTTGGCCGAACCACTATAAATATTGTGTTGTGGTGATTGTTTTTGTTTTAGCTTCCGCATATTGATTGATTTATCATCACATGTGACTAGTTTTAGTTAAGAATTAAAATTGGTCTTAATTAGTCATAATTGTAGCTCACCCTATTCACCCCCCCCCTCTAGGGTTAGGATCCCAAGGACTTTCAATTGGTATCAGAGCCTCGTGCTCTATCTTATAGGATCAAGTGTTTGGAACTCTTGATTAGGTGTAAAAACCTAGAGTCAAAAACCCTAGAGTTGTCCTTATATGAAAATCATTAGAATGGACTCCACTATGCTAGACCTTGTAGATTCTTCTAGACCCCTAATTCTTCATTCTATTGGAGATTCAAACCCTCAAATTAATGAATCTCAATATGAGTCAAAAGAAGAAGAAAATGATTATGATGAAGATGATCTTCAACAAGCCTATAATGAATTATATAAAGTTTCCTTAAAGCTTGAGAAGAAAAACAAAAGTTTAAAAGAAGAATCTATGAATCTAAACAAACAATTAGTCTCTTCAAAAGATGAACTTAGAGAAAAAGAAGAAGTAATAAAATGTTTGGAATCTAAGTTCATGATCTCTTTAAATAACTTATCCAATATCAAAGATGAACAAAATGAGATCAAGATAAGTTATGATGATGTTAAAAAGGAAAACTTAAAACTAAGAGATCAATTACAAAGGCAAGATAAAGACTTTAACAATCTTGAATCTAAATTGACTATCTCTAAGGAAAATTTATCTAATGCTCAAGATGAATTAAATGAGATTAAGATAAATTGTGATGAGCTTAAAAATGAAAATTTGAACCTAAGAGATACAATTAAAAGACAAGATGAAAACATTAACTATTTAAAATCCAAGTTGACAATTTCCAATGAAAATTTGTCTAATGCTCAAAGTAATTTAAAAACTTTAGAACTTGGATCTAATGTTGTTAATGAGCTTACATCTAAGTTAAAACTTGCCTATGATGAGCTAAACAATTTTAAGGGAATTGAAAATGAACTAACAAAAGTTAAAAATGAAAATTCAACCCTTAAAACCCAAGTCACTCAACTTGAAAGTTATAAACAAAAGTATGAGTGCAAATTTACCCAAGGAGAAGATAAATTTGAAAAATTATTTAAATTGGGTAAATCTCAAAGAGATAGGACGGGTCTTGGATTTGATAGGAATATTTCACATGACCCTAAGTTCACCAACACATTTGTGAAAGGTGAGTCCTCATTCTCTAGCACTCACACTTCTTTGCCCATGTCTAAATGTAATTATTGTGGCATTGAAGGACACTTTAGGTTTGAGTGCAAACGAAGAAGAAACAATGTGTCTAATCCCATCTTTGAACCAAAGAAAGTAAAATCAAACTTGAAGGGTAAGACACTAAAAACCAAGGAAGACTCCATAAAGCTCAAACAAGTTAAACCAATTAACAAGGAGTCTCCTAAGATAGATTCTAAAAAGGTTAAACAAGTCAAACCTAGCTTAAAAGAATCTATAAACAAAAAGCTTCTCAACCTATCTCCCTTATATCAACCCATGAAAGAACTTTTGAAGAAAGTTGCTAAGTTAAATCTAAAATTCAAAAGTCAAGTAAAGGGAGAAAATAAGAAGAAAAGAAAAATGAATCAATCCCCTAAGAAGAAAACTCACCAACCTCAAAAGACTAATCACCAATCTAAGCTAAATTTAGTCAAATCTAAATATCTTGGTGATAAGTTTAAGTTGAAAATTTATCAAGTAAAATCTCCTTTAGTTGGTGAGACTTCTAAGATAGACCTCAAAGTTCAACCCTCACAAGACCTTAGGTGGATTCCCAAAGTTTTATACTTAGACAAACCTTAAGGCCTTGGACCTCATTGACCAACCTATGCTTTATAAGTTAAACCTTTTGCATTTTGTTCTTTCATAGTTACATTTCTTAAAATGCAATGTTTCTTTATGATCAATTGATTTTGTTTTCATACACCATTCTAAGTTACACTTCATGGTTTTCAAAATCTTTTGATTATAATTTCATCATGTTTGATTTGCTTTTTGCACTCATGTAGTTCTATGTTTTGCATTGCATTTCTACATGATTAAATTGTTTGTGACTTTAAAAGCTTTCATAGCTAATTTAGTCATGATCAATTGTTGTTTCAAGTCATTTGCATCTTTGCTTATTTAGTCATTCTTTTTATATGCAAATGTCAATTGGTTCCATGTATGGTTGTGATCTTAGTAATATTTGTAGAAACCATACTAGAACCCAAATCCATCCTCTATGCTTTCTAGTCATTTCTTTTTGGATGGTTATGATGTTGATTCATGTAGATTCACTTGGTGTCATCCTTATACATGTTTCAACTTCATAAGTAGTGATCTTAATCATATGAAACTCTTTGAAATCCATTCCTTGCATTTATGATGGTTGATGGATATCTTAGTAGTTGAATTCATATGATTTAGTCACTTTGGAAATTGCATGCATTTCAAAGTTATATAATTTTGCATTGCAATTTACCTTGTTCATCACTATGCTTATTAGTTATATCTTTAAAAGTGATGAATATGCATTTATGATGCTTGTTGGAATTTTGTGTTTGTCACATCCTTGCTCTTTAACATGTTGTCAAATTCAATTGGTTTCATTTGGTATAATTTAAGATTGATTTGATTTCTTGTGTATGTGATAGACCTTGTGTGCATTGGATTGAGCTTGATAGTTATATATTTGTTCCATGTCACACACCATTAGCATCATAATGTTCATGTTGTTAGGAATTTTGTAGATTGCAATTTGATGGATGCATAATCATTTAAGCATCATTTGATTTACTCACTTGCTTTGATTTAAAGAAATCTTGAAATCTTGTTTTATACATGCATGGTTTTTAAGAGTTGTAAAAGTTTTGATTTATGCATGTTTTGTTTTCAATCTTGGATGCATTGGTTTTTAGAAAAGATTTTTAAGAAATCAAGCTAGCCTTTGTTTCTATAGTTTTCAAATCTTTTTAGGCTTTGTGTGGTTCATGTTTTAAAAACCCTTAGAATGATTTAAAACATGTTTTCAATCTTGATTTAATGGCCCAAAAAATTCTCAACCAAAATTACTTTAAAAAATACATTTTTGGGAAAACAGGACCTTTAGCGGCGGAAAAACCACTTTTACCGGCGGTTTCTGTGTCCGCCGCTAAAAGCAGTTTTTCAAACGGTCACTTTTTTGACCGTTGTGTGTTCTGGGTTGACCGAGACCTGTGTCTAGGTCGACCGAGGACTAGCCGTTGGGCATTTTTGGCTATAAAAATGAGTTCTTTCCTTTGTCCAATGTTGGAGATTTTTAAGCCTTCTTTGAGGAGCTTTGAGACAAGACAAAGGGGATGAACTAAGAGAGACCAAAGGGGTCATTAAGTGAAGCTTAAGCTTGGATCAACTAAGTTAAATCTCCAAGTAAGTTTTACTTTTAATTAATCATTTGTTATGTGCTTTATTTGAAACTTTGGAAAATGATTTCAAGCATGATAACAATGATGTGTTGAATCCATTCTTCCCTTCATCTTTGATATTCAAGATTGGATTCATCACTTTGATTTCAACCTAAGTTTTGTTTTACACTTTCTTAATCATGCTTAGCCTAAATCTTTGATTTCTTTTATTGCATGATTCTTTCACTTGGTTGAAACTTCCCTTGTTGTTTTCATTCATTTAATCTTTAGTCAAATTAGTTTTGAAAACAACATTGCACATGCATCACTTGATTAGGCTTAAACACTTTCATACAACTTGTGATCTTTAGATTTTCATATCATTCACAAGTGTGTAATTGTTCAAGTGATTTGCATAGAACTTCAATCATATCTTTTTGTGCCTTAAACTTTCAAATTGCATTAAGCATAAATTGATTGAGCTTACTTTTAAACTTGATTGAAGTTTTCACATACACACTTCATAAGCATACTCTTTGCATTTCTTTGAGTGTTTGTGTGAGTTAGTTTTCATTTTCATATCCGCCTATTTAGAGGCAAATTAATTTGAGCTTAAATTGTAATCTCTTAGAGTGATCTTTTGAGAAGACACTTTCTTAGAGAAATCTTTATCTTGTAAGGTTATTGCTTAGCCTAAGAAAAGCATTGTGTAAAGGTTATTGCTTAGCCTTGAAAAGCATCTTGTAAAGGTTATTGCTTAGCCTATAAAAGCACATTGAGAGGTTGTTGTTTAGCCTAGAAAAACAACATTGTAAGGGTTATTGCTTAGCCTAGTAAAAAGCATACATAGTGGAAATCCGGTGGGGTGTTGGATGCACAAGCCGGTAGTGGATGTAGGCACGTTGGCCGAACCACTATAAATATTGTGTTGTGGTGATTGCTATGTGGTGATTGTTTTTGTTTAGCTTCCGCATATTGTTTGACTAAATCATCACATATGACTAGTTGGTTTTAAAGAAGTTAAAATTTGTCTAAATTGGTCGTAGTTGTAGCACACCCTATTCACCCCCCCCCCCTCTAGGGTTAGGATCCCAAGGACTTTCACATGTTGCCACCTCTCTTGCACATTTGCTCATATAGGTATATCTCATGACCACCATGTTTATGTGTTCATAATATTGGTTGGTTATTAGTTGAGGTTGGCTTCATGCTTGAATTTCATTTCACTCATTCTTGCACTTTAATAGTCATATTTATTGTTTGAATGAAATGATTTTCAAAACTTACATAGCATATGCTTTCCATAGTTAAATTGATTGATGCTATGTTTAGTAAACCCCATTGCATCATGGATAGCTCTAATTTGGATGTATCTTAATAGTTTTATTCTTTATAACTCCATTTTAGAGTGATTGTGTTTAATAGTCTTATCCTTAAATCTCAATTGGTATTCTTTGTTTTTCCAATTGATATCCATGAGTGCTTTTCTCAATGACCTTGCTCTCTTTTGGTAATTTGATCATATTGTGCTCTATAGTTAAATGAATCTAATCATTTCCTTGAAGTTGACCCTCACTTGGTTAAACCATCTACTTCTTGAACCAAATAGTTATATCTTGTCAAAAGTTTGACAAAAGGAGATAATGGATTGAGGGGGAGTGTAAACCTTCATAGGAAGTATTAGTTTTGATCAAATTGACCCTAGGATTGCCTTTGAACCCTTAGAGATAACTTTCTCACATGATAGCCTGTTATGTATTTCATTTTCGATTTCATTTGTTAACAGGTGCTACTAAAGGTATTTTCCTTATTTCATGTGTGTAGGTACCTTTGCAATTTAATGTCAAAGGGGGAGAGAGTTCAAGTACTCAAAGATCTCCTACTCTTCAAAGGGGGAGAGTGCCAAAGGGAGAGAGAGGCATGGTCAAAGGGGGAGAGCAATTAGAAGAAAGAAAGCTTGGAGCTAAAGAAGATGCTTGGCCAAAGAGAGGAAGATGAATAGAAAGCTTGAAGATTGATCAAGCACCAAGCATCAAGAAGTTTGAAGAAAAGAGCCCAAGCTAAGAGGAGGAGCATCCAAGAAGATTTCAAGACTTGTCCAGCTTAGGGGGAGCTGAAGACTAAGTGTGTTATTTCATGATGAGTAAGTTGCCATCAAATTGCAAAGGGGGAGATTGTTAGGAATTTTGTATTTGCAATTTGATGGATGCATTAACATATTCACATCATCTGAATTTACACTCATGCATTGTTTTAGAAAATCTTGAAATCTTGTTTTATACATGCATTGTTTTTAAAAAGTTGTAAAAATCTTGTTTTATGCATGTTTTGTTTCTAAACTTGGATGCATTGGTTTTAGAATACAAACTTTTTTGAAAACCTAATTCTTTGTGCATTACATTTGGAAAATCATTTTGAGAATTTAGGTTTGAGCCTTGCATACATTCATCACTTTCAGAATCAGTTTTGTATGCATTTTCATTTGAAAAGAGTTTTTAGAAATCAAGCTAGCCTTTGGATTTAAAGTTTCAAATCATTTTAGGCTCTTTGTGTTTCATGTTTTTAAACATCTTAGATTGATCTAAAACATGTTACCAAGCTTGATTTAGTGGCCAAAAAGTTCCCCAAAGAAATACCTTCAAATATGTAAAAATTGGATTTTTTGGTCCCAAGGGGTACAGGTGCCAGTGTCGCCGGTCGACCGAGACCTGTATCCCGGTCGACCGGGAACACTGTCGGTCGAGTGGAAAGTTTCTGAACTGTTTCCTGCCAACGGTCAGAAATATGACCGTTGTGCTTTCTCGGTCGACCGAGGCCTGTTTGCCGGTCGACCGAGGACTAGCCGTTGGGCATTTTTTGGCTATAAAATGAGTTCTTTCCTTTGTCCAAAGTTGGAGATTTTTAAGCCTTCTTTGAGGAGCTTTGAGACAAGACAAAGGGGAGGAACTAAGAGAGACCAAAGGGGTCATTAAGTGAAGCTTAAGCTTGGATCAACTAAGTTAAATCTCCAAGTAAGTTTTACTTTTAATTAATCATTTGTTATGTGCTTTATTTGAAACTTTGGAAAATGATTTCAAGCATGATAACAATGATATGTTGAATCCATTCTTCCCTTAATCTTTGATCTAATTAAGATTGGATTCATTACTTTGATTTCAACCCAAGTTTAGTTTTAAACTTTCTTAATCATGTTTAGCCTAAATCTTTGATTTCTTTTATTGCATGATTATTTCACTTGGTTGAAACTTCCCTTGTTGTTTTCATTCATTTAATCTTTAGTCAAATTAGTTTTGAAAACAACATTGCACATGCATCACTTGATTAGGCTTAAACACTTTCATACAACTTGTGATCTTTAGATTTTCATATCATTCACAAGTGTGTAATTGTTCAAGTGATTTGCATAGAACTTCAATCATATCTTTTTGTGCCTTAAACTTTCGAATTGCATTAAGCATAAATTGATTGAGCTTACTTTTAAACTTGATTGAAGTTTTCACATACACACTTCATAAGCATACATCTTTGCATTTCTTTGAGTGTTTGTTTGAGTTAGTTTTCATTTTCATATCCGCCTATTTAGAGGCAAATTAATTTGAGCTTAAATTGTAATCTCTTAGAGTGATCTTTTGAGAAGACACTTTCTTAGAGAAATCTTTATCTTGTAAGGTTATTGCTTAGCCTAAGAAAAGCATTGTGTAAAGGTTATTGCTTAGCCTTGAAAAGCATCTTGTTAAGGGTTATTGCTTAGCCTAGTAAAAAGCATACATAGTGGAAATCCGGTGGGGTGTTGGATGCACAAGCCGGTAGTGGATGTAGGCACGTTGGCCGAACCACTATAAATATTGTGTTGTGGTGATTGCTATGTGGTGATTGTTTTTGTTTTAGCTTCCGCATATTGATTGATTTATCATCACATGTGACTAGTTTTAGTTAAGAATTAAAATTGGTCTTAATTAGTCATAATTGTAGCTCACCCTATTCACCCCCCCCCTTCTAGGGTTAGGATCCCAAGGACTTTCAGTGTTTTCTTGGTATTTTGTAGATCTTGGTTCAGCTTTTGAGAGGGATCTTTGAGAAGGTTTTGGATTGCATTTTTGGGCTAAGGCAAGTGATTAATCTAGGTTCCTCGATGCATGTGAGAAATTTGTTATATTTTGCTTGCAAAGTGCATTTTTATGTTTAGTAGGTTTGAAAGCTATGCTAATTGTCATGTAATCTTAGTATTTGGCCTCCTTATGTACATGCATGTTAGTGGTTTTACTCTCCAAATGCCTTACTACTGTTTTGAAATTGAGATTCTATATTTTTCTCGTAATTTGAATTGTTTTGGGCATGGAGTTGTGGTGGTGAATGGATGGGTTGTGTTGGAAATGTTTTAGAATTGAGCCCTTGGAGAGCATGTAGGCTCAGGGAATTGCAAGGTTTTGTACAACAAATAAAGGAAAGGAGAAGGGAGGAAAAATGGTGGAGATTTGACTTAATGTGAAGCTGCCCGTATAAGGGGCGATCACGTATCGGTCACCTGTCGATCACCAGTCAGCTTGTCGACTAGTGACCGACCCTTAAGTCGGTCACAATTCCAGAGGCTTGTTTTTCTCATCAGATTGGGTAGGTGGTCAACTGGCGGTTAGCTGTAGGTGATCGCAAGGTAGCCCACTTTCGGCAGTTACAATTCCAGAATGCTGCTAATCTTTCCTGATCTGGCGGTCAGCTGACAGCTAGCCGACTAGCCATGAGCCGACGACCGAGTGTAGAGAAGAAAGGATTTTTGAAGGATTTCAATGGGGATGAAAACTAGATTGTGTTAAGGGGCTTTTAGCTTGATATTGTGCACTTGAAACTTGAAATGTTGTTTAGCTTTGGGGGCACTAATCCATTTTTAACTCAAACATTTGGATTTCAATTACACGAGGATTAAATGAAGGGTTTTAACATATACTTGATAAGCTTGTTTCGAAATCTCAGTTTTGACATGAAGAATACCGTTTTGCACCTGTTTTGATTTACAAGTATCGTCTTTGTTTTGAATTGTTTCAAGAACAAAAAAGGGGATCACTTCTTATGCTTCGATATGCTTATAGCTTATGTTATTTCCGTTTAGTCCTGCTTTGCCTTGTTTTGGTGAGTGATTTCCCATATTTTCGATCCGTCTTGTATATGTATAGCTTTGTTTTGTGCATTCATGAATTTAGGTGAATAACACTGAGCTTGGACTGCCCTTTCAGTTTGATCCAACATCCGAGGGTCTTTAAACACGTGGATTATGTGCAGACTAGTCGTGTATATATATACACATTGTCATTTTGTTTCCGATTCTGCGGCCAATCCCCGTCTACCTAGGGTTGTAAATGGGTCCTCGATTCTTCGATTACCCAAAGGTTCCAGTCCGGGTCCTTATTTTGGTCTCGATAAGCAAATGGTTCCGGTTCTGGATTTCTAGATCCTTTTTTTGGAATCGATACCTAAACGGGTCCGGTTCCTGATCCACAATGGCTCAGACTTGTGGACCCGGGACCCGACCCAATATACACTAACATAATGTAACTTTAGTATGTGAGAACAGAACCCTTTTTACTTTTCTACTTTTCTACATCTTAGGGGTTTTCAACTTTTCTTCCATCCCCAAACCTCAATGCTGCCGTCTCTCCTCTATCCTTCTCCAGCTCTCTTTCCCGCTCCAGCTCCGACTCTCTCTCCCTCTACAACTGTGTCTATTTCTCCCAATCCGGCTCTGTCCATTTCTCCCTCTCTGGCTTTCTTTGTGAGGTACAAGAAATCCCTCTCATTTTCTCCCCAATCTCTGTGAGGTACAAGATGAATCGAATCATCTTCTCATTTGGTCATTTGTTTTGCAATGGGATGATTGATTGCCTTTGGGGTGGATTCTGGATACAGTATAAACTAGAATTAGTTGCATTGAAGTGCTCTGTTTGGCTGTTGTGAACATAAGTTCTAAGCAAATAAAAAAAATTATGGATTACATGACGTTTTTGTTGGAAGTAGGTGGGCCTCGTGGACCGGGTCGCTAGGACCGTTCCCACTTCCCGTAAAGGAAACCATACCTGCTAAGAAGGAAAAGATCGCCCCGGAACGTGTCACTGCCATGACACCAAGGGCGAACACAAAGAAGCCTGAAGCCCGTGGCAACCCCACGAAGCCTTAACCTGCAGAGAACCAGGTCTACCCTAAGACTTGGTCCCCAAGACCTTCACCAAAACAAAGAAAACCGGTTCTATCCTCTTACATACATGAAGGAAGAGAAACCAGTCTCTTGCTTGACAAGGAAATCAACCCATCAAGAGCCAGCTTGCTCCTACAAGCCAAAAATCAAATCCTACATCACTAGGCCTCTGCAAGAACCTGCCAAGGTCTGCACCCTTGCAGTTCGACCCTTTATCTCAACAGGGGCCAAACTCGCAAGATTCAAAGCTTCGCTACGATAGTTGAAGGACCGAGTCCAAATCCTTTCTATGACCAGCTTCAAAGAAGACAGGCTCGGTTGCTGCGCTCAAGGGAGTACATCTTTCTTTGCTAAAGCCCAGCTAGAGCTGACAGAAGCTCAAATTGCCTGTCGCATACGTCGCCGCATGTCGTATCGACAAAATAGACTAGAGAAGCAAAGGACCCAGCATCCTATCCTCCAAGTCTCCCAAAAATGGGTCGAAAAAGAAAGACCCGATCAAATTGCTGCTGTCCATATGGTTGGCAAAACCAGAAGACGTCAAAAGTCAGCAACTAAACTTCATGTCCGACGACCGGTGACTCGTAGCGTCTCCCGGACACGAAGACATCTGGAAGAATCTTCTACTCCTTCAACCCAGGGACAACGGAGTAATCCTTCCTCAAGCTCTTCAAGAATGAGCCCCAGCTCAGTCACCAAGACGATCTCTTCATTCGAATCACGGGGGATGAACGTCTTGGCTACAAACTCTGAGCTACCTTGCAATCCACCTCCTGATGAAACGACCGCATGCATCCAGCAATTGGAGCAAGGTTAGCAGAGGATCGAGACTCTGATGGAAAATCTTCTTATTGCTTTTCAGCGTCAAGAAAACAACCAACCTCCTCTAGATAACGAGGAAAATGTAGAAAACAATGAGTCACGCGCCCTTACCGAAAAGGACATTGACAATGTCCTCGCCAAAGCAAAAGAAAAGGATACGCTGAAGGAGCATGGGATCAAGCCACCATATCCCTTATGGATAGACTCGGTCCCATTTCCTGTAAAATTCAAGCATCATACTCTCCAAACATATATAGGGAAAGGTTCAGCCAAACAACACGTCATCCACTTCAAGATCCTGACGGGAGCTATCGCGGATCAAAATGCCCTCAAAATTCATCTCTTTGTAATTACCCCAAAAGGTACGGCCTTCGATTGGTACTCCACTCTGTCAGAGGACTCCATCCAAAATTAGGCCATGCTAAAGACGCGCTTCCTGACCCGCTTCAAAGGTGAGGATCACCCTGTCATTATGTCACAACTCTGCAACCTAAAACATGGAGAGAATAAATCAACGTACGACTTCATTCACAAGTGGAAGGTGATGGCATACAAATGTTCAGATGTACTGCCACAAGCATCGCTGGTTGACATCTGCCGTAACAACATGAGAGCAAAGATCCGCTTCATGATAATCGACAACAAATCAAAGAACCTGGGAGAACTCATAGAAGCATCTATGGAAGCTGAAACGGTGATCAAAGACCTCAACAGTCAGCAGTCACCAAGGAAAGAGTTGACTACCATTACGACCTCAAAGCCAAAGAAAAATGAGGTTCTTAATGTGCAAACCAATTCAGCTCCTCAGCAGCCAGAGAAAGCTGAAAATAAAGCTGCAGGTAAGAAACCTGAACTCTCTGATGTCTTCAGAGAACGAGTAGAGAAAAATACTCGTTCGATGAAGATGTTGAAGAAATCTTCGAGGCTCTCGTAGGAAATGGTAAACTCACCTTACCTGAACCCAAAAGTCTGAGAGATGTTGGCAAAACCAACGATCCTCAGTATTATCCCTACCACCAGATGATCTCGTATCCTCTCAATCAATGCTTTGTTGTGAGAGAAAAGATCAACGAGATGTGGAAAAACGGAGCCATCACCTTTGACAAAAACTATGGGTCTGCCTCCGTCAACATGGTGACATATGGACAAACTTCAAAGTCACCAAAGGAGAAGACCACCACTTCCTTCAAGGTGATAAAAATGACTCAAACGTCCCAAGAGTTGGTCCCTTATCCAACACTAGACGGACAACCTATATGGGTGCATCCCGATCTCCTTGAAGATGAAAATTGGGAGATCGTCAAAACCAAGCCGACTGTTCAACAGCGAAGGCAAGCCAAGAGACAACTCTGCAAGCTTAGGCAGTAGGAGAAAGCTCAACTAAAACAAGAAGACCCTGAAAGAGGAGAGACCTCTTCTACTGCTTCACTGGGGGCAACGGAAGAATCCACTCTCAAAACTTCAAAGGTGGTAAAAAAACTCACCCTTGGTGATTTCATGCCATCTCAATTTAGAAATGATACTGTGCAGGGGGCATCATACTCTTGCAATTTGGTAATTTGATTCTCCATGGATGGATACTAGTCTAGTGACACCGCCAGTTACACCGACGAGTGAGAGGAATCCCTTGAAACAGGAGAATACCTCTTCGACGAAGAATGGGTTCCCGAATCTCACCAACCCCAAGGATCTTGGTCCGATGATGAAGAAGACCAAGAGGCTGTTCAAGAAAATGTTGTTGACTCAGCACCCTTCAACGCTCCAGTGGAACCTAATTGTGTTGAACCACAAGGGGCAAACGAAGAAGAAGATTTGGCTCCCATGCCTGATCTTGAAGAGTATGCGAGGGTCTTACAGTGCCTTGCCTTAGAACAAGAGTAAGATCTTCGCGATCAAAATCTAGAACCGGAAGTCCCTGAAAATCAACAGGTACCTCCTCCCTCAACTCTTGAAAATGGAGAAAACTGTTGGATAGATGATTTTCTCACATCCGATGATGAACCTGACTCCCAACAGTCTATTCCGGGGGGATCTCCTATCAGGGCAACTTGTAATGCGATAGTTAGGATGATAGTGCCTCAGAAGCATCATCTACTGAAGACACGTACTCTCCGGCTACACCTAATAGTATATCTTCTGGAGCTACATTTTCTCAGGTGACTTCCACTGAGATAACACCTTATCAGCCTTCGTCCCTTGAAACTGTGAAATCACAACTCACAGCTCTTCCAACCGATCATCCTGAAGAAACGTCAGCCGATGAAGACGTAGTCAATTGGTCCTAGATACCGGACCTCATAGGAGACGTCTGGACCGAAAAATTACTTAATGAAGGAGAAAAGTTGCTGGATGCTGTTTAGGACTTGTTCCCGGAAAATGCTCCATGTAACGCAATCAATGAGGATGGTGACTCTGCTGCAGACACATCTTCAGCAAATGAGAAGGATCAACCTTTGGATTCCAAGGATGATCTTCTAAATGAAGACCCTTCTCAAGGAGCTCTTGAAGTTGGTAGAGGTACCCGTTCTGGCCGGGATTACCATAAAAATTACAATCAATCTTCTTCTTCTTATGTAAATCTATCGGGAAAAGATGTTGTAAACGCCCCAAGTGGCAGCAATAATGAACATGCAGGCTCGAAGGAGGCTTTTAAGTACGACTTGATTGAGCACTTTAAACACATACCTGCACGATTGCACATCCTTGATTTATTACGAATGTCTCCACACACTCGTGGTAATCTCATTTCAGAGCTGCAAAGACTGAACGTTGATGTCTGCAAACATGCCCCACAAGTCCTACAAATTGAAATGGACTATAGGGTCAAAAAATCAAATACTTCCCCAAAGGGAGAAAAGAAGAAAACCGAGGGATCAGCCATTGAATGCCTCTCGGTTCAGAAAGCAGCAAGTGCAACATCTCCTTTGGTAAGGACGACCTCCTGTTAGGCGAGACGAAGCACAACTGACCCTTTACTTCACAGGGTATGTAAGGTCCGCGACCTTACTGGGTCAATTGGGCCCAATAGCAGGCCCGTTGACCCGTTTATTTTATTATTATTATAATTAATTGTATTGTTAGGTACTTAAGTGGGTTTAGGCCTTGAGTGAGTTTATTTTAGTGTTAGAATAGTGTCTGCGAAGTTTCGTTAGATTTCGAGTTCGTTTGATCATAACAGGGGGGTAGTTTGCAATTTAGGAAAAAATTGAGTGTTTTTCGGAAAAATTCCTATCATCGTGATTTTGGGTTCGTTGGAAAGGTCTCGTTGCACTGATCATTTTTTTCTCTTGGCTCATCGCGATCCGACAATCGGAAACCCTTCAAGTGGTCCATTCCTTCACCGGACCCACTTAAGTGCAATTCAGTCATTTTTTCCCTCCCTTCTTCTTAATCAAGGATTAGCCCTAATTTCTTAATCATCTCTACAACGAACAAAGCTACAACAACCTCTTCTTCTTCCTCTTCATCTTCTCAAGCCCAGAGTTTTTTGGAGAGATCATCTTGAAGATCCGAACCGCACATCTTCTTCCTCGTGATCTTCTCTTTCCGTTGGTTCTAGTTTGGTAGGATTTCCCTCACGCTCATCTTTCAATCATCTTCTCTTTTGGTTAGATTTAGGTTTGATCTCAATCTTTTCCTCTCTTTTCTTCTCCTTGGCGTTTTAGGTTACGTTTGGTTGGGTTAGATTCGTGGATTTTGTGATAGAAAGCTTCTCCTCAAGTTTTCCCTATTTCGATCTTCTTCTTGGTTGAGGCAAGTAGATATGCATTTTATATTTAAACATGTGTGTATGGTTTTCTATTGATTGCAATGATTTCTTGTTAGAATACCCAAATTCCAAGCTGTGGTTATGTTTTGATTTGGGATTCCTATGATAGATTAGGTTTTGGGATTATTTGGTTTGAATTAATTGTTAAATTGTAGCTTTGGAGGTTTTAATTTGATAGAATGGATGAGAATGATGATTGTGATGAAATGGGAGCATGGAGGCTCGTTTTCTGCAGGTTAGCCATGGATTGGCCGGAGGAAAAAGGAGAGAAAAACTCACTTTTCGGGGGTTCAGGTCTACGGTGCCGATCGATCGGACTTGCAGACTGATCGATCAGACTGAAACTGGTCTTAGTTAACTGAAACAAATCTCAGACCGATCGATCAGACCTTTTGTCCGATCGATCGGAGGGCGATTTTGTAATTTCTGACAACATTGGAGAAAAAAACTTATAACACTTGTATCTTTTAATCCATCCGTCGGATTTCTACATATTATATACCATTGGAAAGCCCTTGGGATGTAGAATCCAATGGTTCTGATTTCATCATGATCGAAGGTTGGGAAGTGATGTAAATACTCAGATTATTGACCCATCCTATATTTTATTGGAAATGAGACCAGTAGCTTAGGTTTGGGCCTTAGATGTTGGAAACCATGAACCTACTATCAGTTGACCATTAATGGGGATTAAATCGTAGCACGTGGCTTGGTGTGCTTCGATTGGGTTGTCTAGGTATTCGTGTATGGAATTGTTTCGACAGATGTCTAACATGATTGTATACCAAGGAATTTGCCTAGAAGCATCGTTGATTCAATTTTCACACGTACTCCGCTAAAACATGTAGAGTACAGGGATGACACCACTTGCCTAGGTTTGGATTGTAATTCCTCCTTGACTTGTGAATTGTATCCGTTGTTATAATTATTGTACACTCTTTCTTGGCATAAAACACTTAACTAATTATGAAACATAAATCCTTGTAGGGCTAGGATATGGACCTGACTTAGAGTGTATAGTAGGAACATTGTGTTATGTATTTGATGAACATGACTGGCTAGTAAGGAAGGGGTTATCAAGTGTTCGATTTGTCTTGTATTGACTTGAATGAGATAATCCCTACGAACATGTCTTGTATATTGAGCTAGCTAGACTTTCTTGTCTTGGTTTCCTCGTGTCAACACCACTTTATTATTATTGCATGTCATAGCCAACTGCAGTTTGGGGTATTATTGATGGGCCGGTTACTCAGACATCGGGGTGGGCAGTCGGCTTTGGACGGCGTCCATGGCGTTGAATAGTTGGGAGCGGGGTTGAACCGTGCTACTATTCCCATGACTGGGAGCTTGTATCCCCCTGGAGCCGGATTTTGGTATCAGTAGTCCAGGTAGGATTGTTACTAGTACCCTGGGAGGTGGCTTGGACATCCTCGAAGTCTCCCTCTTGATTCTTGCATTGCATTATTTGGACAGTGGTTATTGCTAGTATGTTAGGATTTCCTGTTATTGTTTCTGGTTATTTATTCATGCTTTATGCCTAGCTTCGATTCCTTTTATTCTCTTGATTATCATGCCTATCATTACTCTTATACTTGATGCATGTCATGATTATTTATATCTTGCTTATCTATTGCTCAACATGTCGTTGACTGAATTCCTTGGTGTGCAGACACCTCAGGGGAATACTACTATGAGGAGCAAGCAGGTGAGGAGATCCTAAAGGATCTCCAACCAGCTGAGGAGGAACGAGAGTAGCGTGCCGATGACGTAGAGTAGTGTCATTGATCTTGGCAAGAGAGAGATTCATTGGGACTTCTTTATATTCTTTAATTCTTTATCTCTCGTTGAGACTTTCACTTTATTGACTTCAATATTGTTTTGGATGGCCTTGATTAGTGGGATGGCCATTGTAATAAATTAACTTTCTTGTTTAAGTTTTATTTTACTCCTTGTTCAACTTTAACATTTATTGAGATTCATTATTCTTTTCTGATATCCAAATATGCGTAGAATTGTATGAGTTCCGTAAATTCTTATTATATTTGAGGCTTGTAATATTAAATCCTCACAGCGGACTTACGATCCTTGGGTCTACAGGACAAATTTTTTTATTAGTCCTAAATTTCACTCCCCCTATCCGGTTTATTCTCTAATCGGGTTCGGGGGACGTGACAGGGTATGTCAAAGAGATGTTAATACATAGAGTCCAGATTGACCCAGGTTCCGCACTCAACCTCATATCTACTCCGGCACTCGATTAGCTGGGCATTCCACCTAGCAAACTGAGTCACACATCTGTATCCATCTTTGGATATGATGGGAGCGCTCAAAGGCCTATCGGCAAAATTAGGTTCAAGTTGCAGATCAGTGATCTTATCTCTAAAATCACTGTGTATGCAATAAGAACCCCTTCATGCTACAACATCCTTCTTGGATGCCCCTGGATACACGATTATGGTGTCGTCCCTTCAACTCTACATCAATGCATCAAGTTCATTGGCAACGACGGCTCGATACATCGAGTATTTGCAGACAAAAAGCCCTTCAAAGGCAAAGAAGCCCATTTTGCAGATGCTCAGATGTACAAAGATGAAAAAGAAGAAAAGGAGGAAGAAACAACACCCTTTGCCGAAAATCTCCAGAAAGAGAACGGCAAAGCTCCTCAATAATCATCGGGAGAAAACAAACCATCCGGCAAATCGGAAAAGAGCAATCCATCTCCCTTCGTTGTCTCCCTTAAATCTTCAAAGCCTTTGGTCATCACAACCAAAGCAAAGAAGACAAAGCAAAAGTCTGGGGGCAAACTTGTTGTCTCTTTCGTATCTATCTTGCAAGACACGAATTCAGAGTCAGAGCCAGAGGACGACACACCGTCAAGCCAAGCTGACACTCAGCAAGTTCAGCCTGCTCTACCTCCAATAGAAACACCTGCTGATGTAGAAGATCCCACGTCTTCTTCCTTCGTTATTCCGGCAACCCTAGCAGAAGAGAAGCCAATCTTGTTCCACAGATCAGAAGCTTCTTTATCAAATTCCATGATTGAACCTTTCCAAAATGAAGGTATGCCTCAACTATTTCTATATAGTCCTATGGCACATGCTATTATGAAGAAAATGGGCTATGATACTCAAAACCTAGTCGGTCTGGGGCAAGGTCGCGGTATTCTCACACCACTGGAGCTCGCCTTAACCAAAAGTCAACTGGAAGATTGGAGACTCTCCCTGGATATCTCTTTGAAGAATCACCCGTCAAGGATCCAGGAAACTCTACTAATTGGTACGATTTCTCTGATGATGAAGAGGAATTATCCGGTGATACAGACATGTGGCGTTCCGACCCAGAAAAGCCATCGTCTCCAAAAGAAGTACCTTACTTCGACCCAATTTCAATAGACGATTGGGACCGTCTCATAGCAAGCCTTGAGAAGATCACCGATTCTGAAGACCCATGGCCTGAAACAAAGCCTTGGTCTGAAAATATCCTTGAAACTCCAGAAGGGTTAGTTGAGTTGGAAGCCTCCGAAAATATTGTGGAGGAACCATCTTCGAACCTTCCAACAGAAGATCCTGTTCAAAATATAGACCTAGGAACACCAGATGACCCACGTCCTGTATTCATAAGCAAGAATATAAATGATTATGAGTTACCCAAGTATATCTCTTTTCTTCGTGAGTTCGTTGATTGTTTTGCATGGTCTTATGCTGAAATGCTTGGCTTAGACCCTAAGATAGCAGTCCACAAACTCAATCTGCAAAAAGATATCAAGCCTGTCAAACAGGGCCAAAGAAGATTCGGTCCAGACGTGATGGACTAAATTGAACAAGAAGTTCAAAAACTCAAAAGCGTCGGCTTCATCCGTGAGGAACAACATCCTGAATGGTTGACCAACATTGTCCCAATGACAAAGAAAAATGGCCAGATCAGGGTCTGCATCGATTATAGAGACCTAAATGGTGCTTGCCCTAAAGATGAGTTCCCGCTCCCCATACCAGAGGTGATGATTGACAACACCTATGGGTTTGAGCGAATGACATTCATGGATGGATTCTCTGGCTACAATCAGATAAAGATGCATCCTGAAGATGAAAAACACACATCATTTCGGACCCCATTTGGTGTGTATTGCTACACTGTCATGCCATTTGGTCTGAAAAATGCTGGTGCCACATATCAGAGGACTATGATGAAGATATTCCAGGATATGCAACACAAGACGGTCGAATGTTATGTTGATGACCTCGCCATCAAAAGCAGAAGAAAAGAAGACCACCTGAAAGACCTTCGGGAAGTCTTCCTCCGACTTCGCAAACACAAACTGCGAATGAATCCCCTGAAATGCTTCTTCGGCGTCTCGTCGGGTAAGTTCCTCGGATTCTTAGTTCGAAAAGCTGGAATAGAACTTGACCCCATCAAAGTCAAGGCTATTCTAGAAATGCCTTCTCTAAGAACCTTAAGAGAACTGAAAGGACTTCAAGGAAGATTGGCATACATCAGACGGTTCATCTCCAATCTCTAGGGGAAATGTCGTCCTTTCTCTCGATTGATGAAGAAAGGTGTGAACTTTGTTTGGGATACTGGATGTGAAGCAACATTTCAAGATATCAAGTCATACCTGACCAAACCTCCAGTGTTGGCTACCCCTACCACTGGAAAACCATTCATCTTGTACAGAAGAGCTCTTGACCATTCTCTGGGCGCTCTGCTTGCGTAAGAGAATGACGAAGGAAAAGAAGCTGCTCTATACTACCTCAGCCGTATGCTGGTAGGTGCGGAGCATCGCTACTCTCCAGTCGAGAAAGAATGCCTTGCAGTGATGTTCGCCGTACAAAAGCTACGTCACTACCTTCTTTCGAACGCAGTCTACTTGATTTCGAGGATCAACCTCTTAAAGGTCCTTGTGACAAAAGCATGTTCTCTCAATGCCCGACTGTCAAAATGGTCCATCCTCCTAACGCAATTTGATATCAGGTATGTACCACAAAAGGAAATCAAAGGCCAAGCCTTAGCGGATTTCCTCGCATAGCATCCATTGCCTAAAATTCCCCACTCAGAGATGATCTCCCAGACGAACCTGTCTATAACGTGGAGACTTTCTCACCAAATGCCTCCTGAGACATGTACTTTGACAATGCAACCAGGACAAATGAAAAAAGAAAGTTGATCTCGGGAGTTAGCATGCTCTTTGTTAGCCCTGACAAATACATGATTCCACATGCTTTCTCGCTACTGGAACCATGCTCAAATTCAGCCGAATACCAAGCTCTAATCGTAGGACTGGAACTAGCCCTCGAATTCGGCATCACCATGCTGGAAGTCTTTGGAGACTCTCAACTGGTCGTCAACCAGATGAACCAGAAATTTGAAGTCAGGAAGCCTGATCTGTTGCCTTACTACAACAAGGCACAATCACTTCGCCAGAGGTTTGACATCTTTCACATCACCCACATCTTCAGAGGTGAAAACATCCGTGCAGATGCTCTGGCTAGACTTGCCGCATCCATGGCGATCCAGGAAGGGGAAAATATGAAAATTACAGTGTATGAAAGAAGGATACTCCCCCCCTCTTAACACACACCAAGCTGTTGCTGAATGCCACCAATTGGCCGGAAGTCGGAACTCCATCCTCAACCTCCAATCGGCAACTGGAGAGATCCGTTCATTGATTACACCATGTTCGGAATCCTCCCTGAAGATCCAAAAGAACAGGTAAGCATTCAAAGACGAGCCCAAACTTTCTTTTGGATATACCTTCAAAAATCCTTTATAGAAAATCCTTCGACGGAGTACTTCTGCGCTGCTTGTTACAACAAGAGGCCGAGGAAACACTCAAAGAAGTTCATGCTGGTCGTTGTGAAGCTCATCAGGCCAGTCCTAAGCTCTACAATCAGATAAAAGGTTAGGTTATTATTGGCCTACCATGGTAGCATTCGCTATACGATTTGTTAAACGCTGCCAACAATGCCAAGTTCATGTTGACTATATTCATATGCCTCCAGAATGGCTACACCCTATAACAATATCATGGCCTTTTGAAGCTTGGGGTATGGACATCATAGGTCATATCTCTCCCCCATCAAGCAAAGGTCATCGCTTCATCTTCGCTGCTACGAACTATTTCTCCAAGTGGCCAGAAGCATTTACGCTCAGCAGAATGAAGACCTCATCAGTCCTTCAATTCCGGGATACCTAAAAGATTCGTCCATGATAACGGACCGTAATTTCGGGATCACAGATTCTATAGGTTTTGCGACAAATACAAATCCAAAGTTGTCTTTCGACTCCGTACAATCCGGCAGCGAACGGACTAGCAGAAGCCTTCAACAAGACACTCAGCAAAATTCTCAAGAAAATAGTCTCTAGTCATAAAAGAGACTGGAGCGACAAACTCTCTGAAGCTTTGTGGGCTTACCGAACCACAGTTCGAGGACCAACCTATAGCACACCATTCTCTTTGGTCTATGGATGCGAAGCTGTTGTCCTTTTGGAAGTACAAATTCCTTCCTTAAGGGTATCTTTGCAAAATGACATAACGCAAGAAAGCAATGTCGAATTGAGACTCCAAGAACTGAACAATCTTGATGATAGACGGCTCGAAGCCTTACAAAGCATTGAGCTGTACCAAGCACACATGGCAGAATCTTTCAACAAGAAGGTCAGGCAACGTGCCTATAAAAAGGGTGACTTGGTTCTTGCAGTAAAAAGGCCAATGGTTTTCGCCCACAAATCTAAGGCAAACTCGAACCAAAATGAGAGAGACCCTTCGTCATTGACAAAGTCTTCTCCAATGGCGCATACGCACTTCTAAACATGGAGGGCGACAGATGTATGATGTCTATCAACGGCAAGTTCCTGAAGTGATACTACCCTTGAGGACTTACACCACTGGGTCAGAACAATGCTTGCATAACCAAAAGCCTATTCTTAGGTACTCGCTCGTCAGACCCGCTTCTTTTAGATTTTTCATCCTTATGTTGAGATTTCTAAAAATTCAAAACAATGCTTACTTTCGTAGTTTCGTTGTTCGAAAAAAAAATATCCAAGTTTTGAAACCTTTTCCTAACTTGACCAAGTTTTCGACCCTTGAACTCAAAATTCATGGTTTGAAACAAAAATCAGGACTCAGGGATTTCCACCCTAATCCACCCTGCCTTTTACCACCAAAATGGTTTTAGGTCAAAATTTATGACCCTCGTGTCTTTAAACAAAAATGGTTTTTTAAAAACCTGCGGGGAAACGACGCTTAGTCGATACTCACAAAATCAGAAAATCAGAATGATGCGAACCCCATTCAATACTTCCAAAACTTCAAAATCGTGGAGACGCAACGTTTCAGTTGATATCCACAACCTAAATTTCAAAGGTTCGAGAAAACCACAAATTTCAAAAATCGTGGGGAAACGACATCAAGTCAATACCCACAAAACATTTTTTTGAAAAGCAAGGAAGCGACGGTTAGTCGATACTTGCACCCAAATCCGTGAAGAGGTGACATTCCATCGATACTCGCAACCGAATGAGCAAGGAGGCGACATTCCATCGATACTTGCATTTTTGAAAACCAAAAAACCGGCTCTCATGCCAAAAATCGGCTATCAACACCACAAAATCGGCTATAAATGCCACAAAACTTGGTTCTCATGCCAATTCAAAATTTGGCTTTCATGCCAACAAAACAAAACTCAGTTTAAAAAAAAAACGACTCTCATGCCAAAAATCGGCTATAAACACCACAAAAAACTCGGCTGTAAATGCCACAAAAACTCGGCTATAAATGCCACAAAAATGGGCTATCCAAGCCAAAAACAAATCCCGGTTATCAATGCCACAAACAAAATTTTGGCTACCATGCCACAAACAAAACCGGCTTCCATGCCATCCCAAATTTTGGCTTTTACGCCACAAAATTCCGGCTTCCATGCCGACCCAAATTTCGGCTTCCATGCTGTCGCGACCCCGGACCGGGCTACTGAGGTCCTAATCCGGGATCGGGACTTTAATGATGATGATGAGGTAACACATCGGATTTATGCCATACATTTATTTAATTTCCCGATAGCGGGATCCAAACAAGTAAGAGGCAACACCGGATAGTGGGATCCAAACTGCAGCTGGCGGGACAAGAGGGGGATCTCTAAGTCGGTGGATCAGACCAACAGGGTTATCCAAGCTTAGTGGTGCCGACTAATAGGTCAAATGACAAATCGAGACATATGCAAGTAAATCAAGTACAATAAATAAACGGGCAAGACGGGGGTTCTCAAGGGCACACTGTCGTTTCATGTTGTGCAATGTACTTCAAGACAAGTAACTATTATAAGTGTAATTCAATGCTTTCTGGAAAACAAGACATGTAGCATGAATCTCGGGATCGATGAAGTACAATAAACAATTGAAATCTCAGGTAAAGTATCGGGTTCAAGATTTATTTAAAGTGAATAGGGATCCCGTATGTCGATCTGATAATAATTTGGTGCTCTTTGAGTTTGGGGACATTCCGGGCTCCTTATACACTTTGAATTTTCAAAACTTCGAATGACATCTTCGTGATTTGGTTTCTTTCTCGGATGGCCTCATACAAGGCCTAGTGAATCTCCTTTGACCGACAAAGCTCGGCGCTCGAGCTAACCGAAGAGTTCGCTCGAGCGAGGAGCTCTCCGGAATGGTTGTCTGTGTAATTTCGATTACCTTGCGGTCAGATGGAGGTTAGCTGCCGTTGGATTCGACGGTTAGCCGCTGGCTGATTGCGCGGCTGACCGCAGTTGGCCTGACAGAAAGACAGGTTACTGGAATTGTAACCGAAATGGTTCGGTTGGCTGGCGGTTAGCCACCGATGGGTTCGGCGGTTAGCCGCTGGCTAACGTGAGGCTAACCGTGTTCTCAGGAGAAAATGTTGCTCTCTGGAAAAGCCACCGAATGGGTCGGTTGGCTGGCGGTTAGCCGCTGGCTAACCGTGAGGCTGACCGTGCTTTCAGGAGAAAATGTTGCTCTCTGGAAAAGTAACCGTGACGGTTCGGCTAGCTGGCGGTTAGCCGCCAGTCACCAGACGGCTAGCCGACAGGTGACCGCTGGCTGACCGCCAGGTGCAGGGAAACACCCACTGTATTCAGATTTGAGCCCTTTCCTCCTCAAAACTACTCTCCACACTTCCCATTCGTTCCCTGCAATAAAACTGAGCTAAAAGCTCCTCCAATGCAACTATCTACACTTCTCCAAAACCCCAATGTGTGTTCATACCATCACTTCTTCCATCAACATCCCATTCAATACCAAGGAAGAAAGAAAGAAGCCATTTCACAATAGAGTACATTTGGTACAAGCAAGAAGAAAATAAATGCCATTCACCAATACACTTATAAGCCGTAAATGCACTACCAAACTCTATCATGAACATCTATTTCAAACCAATGCAATAAATAGGCATGAGTGGAAAATATCAAAATCATTGAAAGCTTATAAAAATCAAATTATCCACTTGCCTTGGGTCTTCTAATTAAGGAAATCAAGCTCTAATACTCTTCCAAGCCAAAGATCCAAGCTATGAACAAAATCCCCAAAACAAGCCCTAAAATGGGTCAAACAATGAGTGAAGAAGATAGAATTCACAATGATGGAGATGAAGCTTCTCTAGGACTAGAAGAACACAAATCTAGAAGAAGGGAATGATTACTTACTTGTAGGTTCTCCAAATGGCAAGAGTTAGTTCAATGAAGATCTCAAAGTTGGTGGATTTCTCAACAAATGGTATCAAAAGGAAGCTTGCAAGGTGAGGAAGAGAATGATAACCTCCATTTCTTGATTGATGCAAGTTTGGTGTGGATTGGAGGTGGAGAGAGCAAGAGAAAGAAGAAAAGTTGCCAAACAAACCCTAGGTTGCCTTTTGTGCTGGAAAAAGTGGAATGAGGAAGATAGGTCTCCTTATATAAGCAAATGGAGATGGGTCCCACTACTTAAGACATTCAAGGGCTGAAATCTTGGCTTGCGGGGCTTCTAATGAATTCGACGAAGAAGAGAAAAGTAATCGTCGAAATATCTAGTTTCTAAAAAGTATATGTTTCGCGGGTTTCGGGAATATCAAGTTTTGGGTACAGATTTAGTGCACAATGACCGTTTTGCCCTCAAGGCTATGAAATCAAGTTTCGAGGTCTTGAACGGGCACGGGATCAACATGAAAGTTGTATGGATTATCAATACAAATAAAATGGGATTAAAACAATGAATGCAAAATCTACGATAAATCCTCAAGCGCATGCAAGGTCATAAAGAAGGAACCCCCAAAGGGCCCCCACTAAGCACAAGCAATCAAAATTCCCCAAAACTATATCAAAAGCTATTCCAAGCCCAACCCAACCAAAATCCACTAAACACTCTTAGAACTAAAACACAACTTAATCAATACTAATCGGGTTCACTCGGGTCGGGGTCTTACACATGCCATCTCAAAATTCGGCTTTCACGCCAAAACAACCATTTGATAAAAAGTTTTTCACAAAATGACAAACTTTTGATCAAACTTCCAAACAAACATTCCCATTTAAATATTGCTTGAATTTAACACAAAAGAATTTGAGTGAAAAAAGGGAATACAAAAAAAAAAGTGCTAAAAAAAATGTCCACAAGCACTACAAGAGAAAGAGTACCAAAAAAATATATTATGTGTGTATACACCGGTACCAAAAAAAGAAGAAAAATGTTTGTTACAAGAATCAGGATCTCAGTCTCACATGGTCTTCAACCAAAGACTCAACTCCTCAAGCAGACTCTTGGCCTTAGCTTCTAAAGCTTCCAGGCCACGCTTCTTCAAAATCTTCCCATAAAATGCGGTAGAACGCCTCGATCCATCTGCATCACGAGGAAGTTTTTCTGAAAGAATCGTCCATTGCTCGTACTCTTGAGTCTTCCTCTGGAGATTGGTCTTAGCCTCCTCGACTTGGTGAATCAGAGTCCCTTCTCTAGCACGAGCTTCCACAATGGCGGCCCATTTTGCAGTAGCTTGTTCCTCTAATAGCTCAAAACATTGCCTGGTCTCAACGACCTCTCTATCAACACGGCACAGATCTTCGGTTAGCTCAATGATAGCCAATTCGATAACGTTCCTCTCCCGAACGAAATTCTTCGGAGTCCGCGAGATCTCGTTCAGTTCAGACTTGACCTCGCCGGAAGGCTTTAAAAACATTTCATTGAAGAAGTCACCACTTGGGAAGTTCTTGGTCTCATTCCACTTGTTGCCTAGAGCTATGACTTCATTAACAAATGCCTTCGCACCTGCAATGTCCAGACTGACCTCTTCGCTATCGGCAAGGTTGTCCTGTACATGCTTAATCATGTCAAAGCCGGCTTCTAAATGGCCAGAAGAAAGAGTTTTAACCCATGACCTCAAAACGCCCTTCAACACTTTCTTCGCGTACTCAAGAGATGGCCAGGATGAAGACTCACCCCTCTCCATTGGTCGACTGCCCTTGTCATCCCCTGTTGGATGAGTGATCATCAAACTCTTTCTAATCGGAGACACTGGCAAAGGAATCTGCTCAAAAGATTTCATCTCTGCCGCATTGAAATTGGAAGAAGGAGTCCCTACTTCCGGACCAACTGCAGGCATCCCCTGCTCTGGCACTGGGAAAAACGGAGGAACTTCTTCTGCTACCTCACAATCTGCCAGCAAAACAAAACAAAAAAGGCATGAATATGATCCTATTGAAAAAATCATTATCATCAGAGTTATCGCTACAAATACCTTTTTCGACGATCGGCGAAATACTTTCTGCCTCGATGAGTTCATCTAAAGCATCGTCAAAAGCCGCATCCATGGATGGCTCGAAATCGTCGGAATCGTGTGACAAGTCAACTGACAAGAAAACAAGCAACATGTTAGCATATGACAGCACAAACAAAAAAAGAAAGAAAATACAATGAAGTCATACTAGGTGAAGATTCTGGAATCACTCCAGGGTCCCTCGATTCTTATTCAGATGCCGCAATCGGAACCGTCACTGCCTCATTGGCTAGAACCTCAGGCATCACCAAGTCCTCATCTTCCACTGAAAAAGGGAGAAAAGGCAAATCAAAAAGAGAAAAAAAAAGAAAATCTCAATGAAAGAAATGGAGAGAGAGAGAGGAAGAATCATACCTTCACCAACGGTCTCTTCTTCTCGGCTCCTCTTTTCTGGAGGCTCATCAACATCCCCTGACATCTCTTCAGCAGTGGTGAGAGGGACTTCTGAATCAGGAAAGTCTTCATGCCGTCCATTATTACGGCGCTGCCCTCTCTTCCTCTTGCTTCTATGGGTTGACTTACTTGAAGTACCCGCCCCATTGTCAAGGTCAGGAGCTTCGCTTGATTCCTCACCGGATGGTCTTCTCATCCCAGTAGACTCCATGGAAGCCTTCGTTAGTTCCGCTTGCATCCAATCGTCGATCTCGGCTTCCTCCTCTTCTAGCTGTTCCAAGACTTCAGTAGGTATCTCTTGTACCGCTCCTGATCTGATGATGTCCTGCTCACTGAGAAAGCCTATCTTGTGCTTCTCTCTGGAAAGGAAAGCCAAAACTTCCTCTTGCCAGACTCCATTTGATCTGCCAAGACCCTTCCCAGGAGATTGCTTAACAACAAGCTCCTTCTTGGAAAGCCCCTGGTACACTAAAAAGCTTTCCACAAACCATTTCGTGAAGCCAGTAGTCTGGAAAGTGGGTAACTCAGGATAGGAAATCATCGCGGTAGTGTCCTCCGCACTGTAAAAGGCCCATGCATTCCTCTCGTCCTACAAACCTCCAAAACGCTTCACCATGCTCGAAGGCACTTCAACAACGCCCTGAGAGAAGCCCAACTGCAGCGCAAAATGCGAGGGGACATACGGCTTGATGTCAAAACAAAGATGTCTATGGTACACCATTGTACTAACACATATGTTAAAAAGCCACCCCTTTTCTGCATTGGTCAAGGAGTAATGTCTTCCCGACCCTGCCTTGGTAGAATCGCGGGAGGCTCAAAAACTTTGAAACAAACCTACTGTCTCTGTCTGAAGTAATGGAGACGGGCTGGCCATGTTTACTAACAATTTCATCAACAAATAACTTCGCAAGTGGTGCCATGTGCATCATGTTCTCTGTCTTCATCGGAATGAAGTGAGCAGACTTGGTCAGACGATCTACAATAATCCAAATTGCATCATTCTCCTTCTTGGTATTAGGCAAACCGGAAACAAAATCCATGGTAATGTGCTCCCATTTCCACTCCGGAATCTCCAATGGTTGTAACAAACCCGGGGGCTTCTGATGCTCTGCCTTAATCAACTGACAAGTTAGACAACGAGACACAAAAGTTGTTATCTCTCTCTTCATGTTGTTCCACTAAAATCTATTCTTCAAATTATGGTACATCTTCTTGCTACCCGGATGCATAGAATATCTCGTGCTGTGAGCTTCATTCATTATTTCACTCTTCAAATCATCCACATTTGGACACACAACCGGTCACGAAAATACAATATCCCATTCACCATCTTGAAATCTGGACGTTCTGTAATAACCTCTACTATTTTAGCCAAGTCTGGGTCTTGCAACTGATTTTCCTTGATCTTCTGAATGAAGGTAGGTTCTGATACTGTCATATTTGCTAACATCGCACCTAATTTCAGGGTTTGCACTTCTACACCCAACTCTTCAAACTGCTGTAAGACACCCATTCTTCTCAAACTGGCCATAACCACTGATTTCCTGCTCAATGCATCAGCTACAACATTCACTTTGCCTGGATGATATTTGATGGGAAAGTCATAATCTTTGATATACTCCATCCACCTTCTCTGCCTCATATTCAGATCCTTCTGCGAGAACAAATACTGTAAACTTCGGTGATCTGAATGGACCTCAAATTTCTCTCCATAGAGGTAGTGTCTCCACATCTTCAAAGCAAAAACAATTGCTGCCAACTCCAAGTCGTGAGTCGCATAATTCTTCTCGTGGTCCTTCAACTGTCTCGAGCCATAAGCAATCACCTTGTCATCTTGCATCAATACACAACCCAGTCCCACATTCGAAGCATTTGTATAAACAATAAATCCGTCGTTGCCCGACGGTAATGTAAGGATTGGGGCTGTGGTTAACCTCCCTTTCAACTCTTGTTAACTCGTTTCACACTGATCGGTCCACACAAATTGGACATTCTTCCTAGTCAATTTTGTCAACGGGGCTGCAATGGACGAAAAACCTTGGACAAATCTTCTGTAATAGCCTGCCAACCCCCAAAAGCTTCTAATTTCTGTCACACTGCTTGGCCTCACCCAATTAACAACTGCCTCTATCTTAGCAGGATCAACTGCTAGACCTTCTCTGGAGATGATGTGGCCTAGAAAAGCAACTTGCTCTAACCAGAATTCACACTTACTGAGTTTTGCATAAAGCTGGTTGTCCCTCAAAAGCTGCAACTTTTGAATTCACACTTACTCTTGGAATACACAAGGACATCATCAATGAATACTACTGTGGAGTGATCCAAATAGGGTGCAAAGACCTTGTTCATCAGAGCCATAAAGACTGCGGGTGCATTTGTCAAACCAAAGGGCAGCACTAAGAACTCATAGTGCCCATATCTTGTTCTAAAGGTTGTCTTCTGAACATCTGAGTCTCTAACTCTCAACTGATGGTACACTGACCTCAAATCTATCTTGGAAAAATAGGCCGCTCCTTGCAATTGATCAAATAATTCATCTATCCTTGGCAATGGATACTTGTTCTTCACGGTCACATGGTTCAATTTCCTGTAGTCAATGCACATTCTCAAACTTCCATCCTTTTTTTTCACAAACAACACCGGTGCTCCCCACGGTGAAACACTTGGCCTAATAAAACCTCTGCTCAACAAATCCTGCAATTGGAGCTTTAGTTCACCCATTTCTGCTGGAGCCATCCTATATGGTGCAATCGAGATCGGAGCTGTCCCTGGAAGGAGCTCAATTGTGAACTCAACTTCTCTGATTGGTGGTAAACCCGGAATTTCTTCTGGAAAAACATCCGGAAATTCACACACAATGGGGATATCCTCCACCCCTTGGGACTGTTTATCCTCCGTGATAAACGCAATAAATACCTGACATCCACTTTGAACTAATCTGCTTGCCTTCAACACTGAAATAAACCTTGCCTGAGATTTTCTCCTGTTCCCCTAAAATATCAATTCTGCCTGTGGTCCTTGGAATCTGAATGTGATGGTCTTACTAAAATAATCCATGGTGGCATGATATGCTTCTAACCAATCCATGCCTAAAATGACATCAAAATCATGCATGTCTAAAACAATGAGGTTGGCCGGTAAATTAACATCTCCTAACAAAACTATACAACTGGGGTAATGGGTTCTACACACAACTTGTTTCCCTACTGGTGTGGTAACTACTAGTATGTAATCCAATTCACTACATGATGCATCAATCAACATAGCAAAACTAGGGGATGAAAAGGAATGCGTGGATCCAGGGTCAAATAAAATCTGGGCTTCTACCCCACAAACAAGAAGTTTACCTTCTACCACGTCTCCTGCAGCTTCAGCATCTGCACGGTTGAGATAATACAAACGCCCATGCATCTGTAGTCTATTCGGTGCTTGGTTCTACCTTCCTTGGCCATGTCTGTTCTACTGTGGAGGACGAGCATTCTGATTCTGTGCCGGTGGCCTAGCCTGCTGCTGCTGCTGAGGTGGTCTAATCTGATTTTGCACTGGTGCTTGGTTCTGAGGAGGTACTTGTCTCTACTGCTGGTTTTTGTTCCCTTGATTCTGAAGTAGTGGACAATCCTTGATTGCATGGTTCATAGCCCCACATTTAAAACAGGCACCCATGGCCTTACGACATTCATGTGTTTCATGATTCTTGCCACAATGTCCACAACCCTGCCTCAGTTGACATTGTTCTTTCCTTGGCTTCTTGCTCTGTTGTTGCCTCTGATTCTCCTGCTGATAGTGCTGTTTCCTGTCCTGAACAATCTTGTTGTTAATATCTTCAAACGTATATGCCCGCTTGACTGCCTCATCATATGTAGCTGGTGGAACTACTCCCATGACATCTCTCATGATGATCAGATTCAACCCTTCCAAAAACTTCGTTATCTTTTTCCTTTCAGTGTCAATCAACTCAGTAGCATATCTAGCCAATCTTTCAAACTTGGTGACATAGTCTAGCACCGTCATGTTGCCTTGCTTGAGCTGCTGAAATTCTATAGCCTTCTGCCTCTTGACATGAGAGGGAATGTATTTATCCTGAAATTGTGTCTTGAGTGCTGCCCATGCCTCTCCGTCAGCCATCACTGCATATGGATCCTTAACTGTTTGCCACCGACGATCTGCAAGCCCGTAGAATAGTGAAGCTGTGAGGTTGACCTTCTGTATTCCCGTGCACATAAAGACATCGAAGATCTTCTCGGTATTAACTAGCCAGTCGTCTGCAACTAACGGTTCCTCATTGCCCGAAAATTCCTTCGGTGCTCTCTTCCTAAATTTCTCAAATAGTGCATTAGGGTCAAGATCCCTATTTTGAATAACAATCTGTGGACCCACGGGTGGTGCCACATTCCTATTCTGAAGTACTTCCAAAAGTTGCCTCTGAACTTGAGTCATTTCATCATCCTTCTTTGCCAACTGTTCTTGAAATCTTGCTTGGTTTTCATTAGCCTGCCTTTGTTGTGCTATCATAGCTTGCATAAGTTCTTGAAACTATGTAGCTGTTGGTGTGTTAGATGTGGCTGACTCATTTTGCTGACTGCCTGAAGCATGATGATTTTGAGCTTTTCTTGGAGGCATATTGCTGTAAAACAAGGAGTTAGTACACAATAAACATGGTACAAGGGTTTCTAAGATCCTATACCAACGAATCTATCGAACTCACGAATCCTCGCCATGTTCCTAAGACCTTTCTAGTTTCTTTTAAGTGCCTGAAACATGTCTCGCTCTGATACCAGTCCTGTCGCGACCCCGGAACGGAACCCCGGGCCCGCGACGTGTTGTTACATTGTTTTTCCACATGTTCCCGCGGTGAGGATTCCCAAAGACACGCGGAATCTGACTCACACGATCAAGTTTGCGGAAGCGTGTAGCAAAACACATCAAGATAAGCACCAATGAATCTTTAAGTGCTATAAGAAAATAATAACAAAGCATAGTATCAAAGGAAGAAGTTAACATGGCATTCCCAACATAATTCAAGTTATGAGGTTACACAAAGTAAGTTAAGTTTTTGTTACAACCCATAAGATGCCAACAGAGGCCAATACACTTCTCAAAATAATAAAGGAAACCCCACAACAAAATGACGAACTCAAGAAACTCGCCCGACGTCTAAATGACATCGTCGAGCTGCCACTCTCTCACTGGGGGCGGCTCAAGAGCCTTCTCCTGAGGCTCCTCCTCAAAGGCAACGTCTCCTGCACCTGGGCACCAACAAACAAGGGTCAAACACAACGGTTTGGCAGGTAATCAATTTAGGTGCAAGCATGAAACAATAAACGTTTTAGAAAACATATAAGCAAATCCCTGATTTAAAATACTACAATGACTGAGATACATTTTCGAGAATACATACGAAGCTGAGATACTAAAACAAGCTAGCATGAGTACGTATAATATCATGAATAGTTACAATCCACAAAGAGCCCATCCTTTCTTTATCATATATATAATGAAAAGAGCAAGCACGCACGACAAGCATGATATACATAATATAATCACGACACGATTCCCACATATACGGGGATTTCTGGCAGCGGAACCGGACACGCACGATGTGTAATAAAATACACGACCAGTCTGCAGACAGTCCACATGTTTAAGGACCCCCAGACAGTGGATCAAACTGAAAGGGCAGTCCAAGCTCAGTGGTGTTCACTTAATTCATGAATGCACAAAACACGCGAAACACTATCAAAACACGACGAACACGACTAGCAGAAGGCATAATTAATATGCATAACACGCTTAGGAAGTGATCCCCTTTTTCTTGAAATAAATCTTCAAAACAAGCTTATACTTGAAATCCAAAACGAGTACATGATGGTACGTATCAAACCAAAACGGAAATTCAAGATACGAAATCTGACAAGCATGTGTTAAGGCTACTAAGTGACCTTAGTGTAATTGGGACCCCAAATGTCGGAATATACAAGAATTGGTGTCCCTGAAGTTGGGTTGCATTTCGAAGTTCCATTTACACAATGTCAAGTCAAAACCCTTAACATAGTCTATTTTTTCAACCTTCAAGAAAATACACAAATGAAAAAAGTTATTCTTCCTGAATTTGGCAGGTTCGCTCGAGCGGACTATGTAAGGCGTTGACACTTTGCTTGAGTGAGCCAGTTCCCTTGAGCGGACAATAAGGTCGCTCGAACGGACAGCTCTCTGTCTGCGCTCGGAACAAACAGAGGCTTGGTCGTTCGAGCGGACCCAAGGGTCGCTCGAGCGGACAAGCTTCTGCCTGTGCTCGTTGAGTGCAGAAAATGCCTCTCTCTTGTACAACTTCCAACACATTTCACTCCTTCTTCTCCCCCTTAAGCCACATACAATCCCTTGAGCCTTCATGCTCACCAAGGGTTCATTTTTCACAAACTCAAACATTCAATCCAAATGAAAACAAGATAATGAAATTTATAACAAATTCATATGCACAATTTCTAAAATCACAATGTAATCAAAATACACATGCATCATTTCCTATAGAGATTACTTGCCTTGTCCAAAAGCTAAATACTCCTCTTCAAGCACTTCACTCAAGCTATTCCAACACTACAAGAAACCCAAGGGGAAACCACTCAAAACTCACTCAATCTTGAAAACAAGAAACCCATTTTCACAAAAAGGGTTTTCAAATGAAAAACAAGATCTTAAGGAACCAAAATAACTCTATGAAAAATATGGGTTGAAGCTCTTACCTAGAAATGCCCAAACAAAAGGAATGAAAACAAATGGAGAGCTTTCCCAACTTGAGCTTTCAAGAAGAAGATATCAATAGGAAACTTGAGATGAGAGGAAGAAGATGATGGCCTTGTAATCTTCTTTGGAGATCTATAGCTAGAGCATGCAAGAGAAATGAAGTGGAAGGGAAAAAGGGTTTCTCACCCTTGGTTAAGAGAGTTGCAGGAATTTGGGGAAAGTGAATGAAAAGGGAGGGAGAGGGGGATTAAGTGATGACAATGGGCCCCATTAAACTTGAACCTTGAAATGGCCAAAACATGATCTTGTGGGCCTCGAATGACTTCGACGAAAAAGGATAAAACGATCCTCGAAACATCTAATTTCCAAAAAGTATATTTTTGACATGGTTTTTAGATCTCAAAAATTGTGTCCAGATTTGTGCATAAAAGACAATTTTACCCTCTTTGGGTCAAAACTTGGGTTTTTGGGCTTTAAACACTAATGGGCTTAAGACGAAAGTTGTAACACATAGAAAAATCATTCAAATGAAATCAAAGTCACAATCACACGGAAACTGATACGATCTTCCCAAGCTTACACGTGCACTCAGGCCTTCCTGAGTGTGTCTGGCTAATACTAAACGTTCTCAAAATTCCCAAAGCTATGTCCAATACTAAAACTAATTATTTTTAACCCAACGACAACTAAACCCACTTAGGACTAAACACATACTAAACGCACACTAATCGAATTGGTCTGAGTCGGAGTCTAACAGTTATGATGTTGATTCATGTGTATTCTCTAAGTGATGTCATCCTTGTACATGTTTCAACATCATAGTAGTGATCTTGATCATATGAAACTCTTTGAAATCAGTAAGACCCCGACCCGAGTGAACCCGACTAGTGCAAATTAAGTTGCGTGTTAGTGCTAAGCTTGATTAGTGTTTTTGGCTAAGTTGGGTTTGGAATAGCTTTTGATATAGTTTTGGGGATTTTGATTTGCCTTGTGTTAGTAGGGCCCTTTGGGGGTTCCTTTTCATGACATTGCATATGTTTGAGGATTTATCGGAGGTTTTTACATTCATGATTTTAATCCTGTTTTACTCGTTTTGATGATCCCTACAACTTTCATGTTGATCCCGTCCCCGTTTGAGATCCCAAAACCCGATTTCATAGCCTTGAGGGTAAAACAGTCATTGCACACCAAATCTGTACCCAAAACTTGATATTCCCGAAACCCGCGAAACATATACTTTTTGGAAACTAGATATTTCGACGATCATTTCTTCCTTCTTCGTCGACTTCGTCCGAGGTACCGAAATAGATGATTTCAGCCAAGCTAGTTCCTTAAGTTGTGGGACCCAACCTCTCATTGTTAACAAAGGAGACCCTTCCCCTTCTTTTTTCCATTTTCATTTTCCCGCACAAGAGAGAGACCTAGGGTTTTCTAGCAACTTTCCTTTCTTCTTCTTGCTTCTCCTTCTCCAATCCTCACCAATCTTGCACCAAACTCGAAATGGAGATCACCAACCTCTTCCTCATCTAGCAAGCTTCACTTTGATACCTTTTGTAGAAGAATTCACCAACTTTGAGACTCCCTTTGAGATAGAGCTCTTCTTTTGAAGGTCATCCAAGTAATTGTTCTTCTTCATCTTCTAGATTTGTGTTCCTATAGCCTTAGAGAAGCTCCACGTTTATTTTTGAAAGGTTTCCTTGTCATTTCATGGTTTGACCCATTTTGGGGGTTGTTTTGGGGGTTTTTGATTGTAGCTTGAATTTGAGCTATAGAGGTGATTGGGGCTTGTTTTCAGCTAGCTTGGACTTGAGGCAAGTGAATGATGGAGTGTTTTAAGTTTCAAATGGTTTGGTGAAGCATTTATGGATTTTCATGCTTTCATTAATGTGTTTATGGTTGAAATAAATGCCCTTTTTGCATCTTGATAGCCTCATTTAATGTATTGTAAACATGTTGGTTTAGCATTTAATGTCTTTTGGGTATATCCTAAATGAATGTTTGTGAAATGGTTTCCTTCCTTTTTACTTTGTATTAGACTTGATATGGAAGAAGTGATGGAGTGAACATATGATGGGGCTTTGGAGAAGTGTAGATAGAAGCATTGGAGGAGCTCTTAGCTCAATGTTATTACAAGGATTAAGTGGAAGTGGAGAAAATGGTTTTGAGGAGGAGAAGGGCTCAAATCTGAACACAGTGGGTGATTTCCGCACCTGACGGTCAGCCTGCGGTCACCCGGCTGCTAACCGCCAGGTAGCCGAAATGTCACGGTTGCTTTTCCAGAGAGCACACTTCTCCACCTGAGAACTCGGTCAGCTCCACGGTTAGCCAGCGACTAACTGCCGAACACATCGGTGGCTAACCGCCAGCTAACCGCACTTGGCGGGCAGCTTTCCAGTAAGCTGCATTTCTGCAGCCCAACCGCGGTCAGCCAGCGGCTAGCCGCCCATCCCAGCGGCGGCTAACCGCCAGGTAACCGAAATTCCCCAGGTTTCGAAAAGCTCCTCGCTCGAACGAACTCTCCAGTTCGTTCGAGCGCTGAGCTTTGTCGATTAAAGGAGATTCACTAGGCATTGTATGAGGCCATTCGAGAAAGAAACCATATCACGAGGATGTCATTCGAAGTTTTGAAAATTCAAAGTGAATAAGGAGCCCGGAATCTCTTCAAACTCAAGGAGTACCAAGTTATTATTAGAATCGACATACGGGACCCCTATTCACCTTAAACAAATCTTGAAACCAGTATTTTAACAGAAATTGTTATAGTTCATTGTTTCACTTCATTCCAAGATTTGTATTATATGATTTGTTTTCCCGAAAGCATGATAGTTACACTAGTAACAGTTATTTTTCCCGAAATGTATTGCCCGACATGAAATGACAGTGTGCCCTTGAGCACCCCCGTCTTGCTCGTTTATTTATTGTACTTGTTTTACTTGCATATGTCCCGATTTGTTATTTGACCTATGAGTCGGCATCACTAAGCTTGGATGCCTTGTCGGTTTGATCCACCGACTTGGAGATCCCTCTCCCGTCCCGCCAGCTGCAGTTTGGATCCCGATACCCGGTCTAATACCGTGGTCCCGTCCCGATACCCTGTTCGCTACCGTGGTCCCGTCCCGTATATTTATATTGTATATATGATTTGTGTTGAATTTCCTCACCTTGTGTGACTGAGATCAACATCCCGTGATACTGTTGTCACTTTAGTGACAGAGGACTTAGCTCTATGTGATTGCCATCTTGTTAGTTCCCGATTCCTTGGTTACCTTATATGGTTTTACATTATTTACCTGTTTTCTAACAAGTGATTTATCTACTCTATGAGAGTTCTCGTTTAAATAGATTTCCTTGCTTTTCGAGATATTTCATCTATTATATGTTGTTGTATCTTTTCACTCTCTTACCAGACCGTCGTGTCTGATACATTTGCTTTGGTACTCAGGTCCCGTTGCCGGTTTCCTTGAGGAGGAGCCAGAGGAGGCGGTAGGTGAGCCGCAACCTCTAGTTGAGTGGCGCGCTGATGATGTCATGTAGACATCAGACTGCTATGAGAAGCGTAACATTTTGGGAGAACTAATTAACCATTCTTTTGGGTTATTGTTTTGTTCATATTGGCCTGTGTTGGCCTCTATTCTTGGGAATGTAACTAAATGATATTTTATTTAACTTTAACAACTTTTGGGAAACATGCTTTAGATCATTGCTCATTCTGATACAGTTTTGATATTTGATATTAATGCTTGCATGACTAGAGATAGTCTACTATTTGATTTGCTACACGCTTCCGCACTCAAAAGAAATATCCATGCAAGGTTGTGATATCCTCACCGCGGACACCTGTGGGAAATTAAATAAGTTGTATTTTGTGGATGTAGATAATCCTCATTAATCATTATTCACTAACGTCCCGATCCCGGATTTCCGGTCTGGGGTCGCGACAAAATCCATCCCTCATATAACTATATGTTTGATGGATATCTTAGTTGTTGAATTCATATGATTTTGACACTTTGAAAATTGCATGCATTACCAAGTTATACCCTTTTGCATTGCAATTTATCTTGTTCATCACTATGCTCATTAGTTATATCTTTAAAAGTGATGAATATCCTTTTATGATGCTTGATGGAATTTTGTGTTTGTCACATTCTTGCTCTTAATCATGTTTTCAAATTCAATTGGTTTCAATTAGTATCTATTGATTTGATGTCTTATCTTGAGTATGTGATGACCTTATGTACATTGGATTGAACTTGATAGCAATATATTTGTTCCATGTCACACTCCATTAGCATCATAATTTTCATGTTTGCCACCTCTCTTGCTCATATAGGTATATCTCATGACCACCATGTTTATGTATTCATAATCTTGATTGGTTATTAGTTGAGGTTGGGTTCATGTTTGAATTTCATTTCACTCATATTGCTCTTAATAGTCATATTTATTGATTGAATGAAATGATTTCAAAACTTTCATAGCATATGTTTTTCATAGTTAAATTATTTAATGCTATGTTTAAGTAAACCCCATTTCATCATGGATAGCTCTAATTTGGATTTATCTTAATAGTTATATTCTTTATAATTCCATTTTAGAGTGATTGATTTTATAGTCTTATCATTGAATCTCAATTGGTATTCTTTGTTTTTTCCAATTGGTATCCATAATCTCCTTGACCTTGCTCTTTATTTTGGTAATTTGATCATATTGTGCTCTATAGTTAAACGTGTCTAATCCTTTCTTTGAAGTTGACCCTCAATTGGTTAAACCATCTTCTTCTTGAACCAAATAGTTCTATCTTTGTCAAAAGTTTGACAAAAGGAGAGAATGGATTGAGGGGGAGTGTAAACCTTCATAGGAAGTATTAGTTTTGATTAAATTGACCCTTGGATTGACTTTGAACCCTTAGAGATTACTAACCATACATGATAACCTGTTATGTATTTCATTTTCGATTTCTTTTGTTAACAGGTGCTACTAAAAGGTATTTTCTTTATTTCATGTGTGTAGGTACCTTTGCAATTTAATGTCAAAGGGGGAGAGAGCATTCAAGTTCTCTAAAGGGGAAGAGAATGTCCAAGCTTCCTGTGAGAACCCGACCCCTAATCTCTTGGATTAGTGTTGTTTTATTTGTGGATTAGTTTCTTTTAGTGGGATTAGTATTTGTTGGGTTGAGTTTATGAGCTAGAATGGTTTTTCTCTAGTTTTGGGGAATTTTGAGGGCCTTTGTGATTAGTGGGACCCTTTGGGGGTTCTTTTAGTGACTTTGCGCGAGATTGGGAGATTATTCGAATTCCTGATAATTCTTGTTTTAGCCTCATTTGACTTATTTTGTTATTCTCTACAACTTTCGTGTTCACTCCGTGCCCATTCGAAGTTCCAAAAATCAGTTTTTCCAGCCCGGAGGGCAAAACAGTCTTTTTCACACCAAATCTGGACCCAAATTTCGAGATCCCAGAACCATGCCAAAGTTATACTTTTTGAAAACTAGATTTTATGAGAAACATTTTTCTCTTCTTCGTCGATCGCATCCGAGGCCCACAAATAGATGTTTTACCCTTGGCAAGTGTTAAGTGAAGTGGGACCCACACCCACCCATTATATAAGTGACTCCACTCTCTTTCTCCCTCATTTCTCCATTCCATCGACTGAAACTTCCCAGCTACAGTGCCAGCAGCCCTCTTCTCCATTTCTTCCATTTATCTTGCTCTTATGGAGCCTCCAAGCCACCAATCCGACGAGGGAACTCCGGCAACTTCTTCTCCTTCATCTCCTCTCTTGTTTGACACCATTTTTGTGGGAAACCAAGGTGGGCAGCCCCTATTGCAAGCTCCTTCTTGTTCATTCATGACTCTAGAGGTAAAGACTCTTTCCCATTTTCCTTGGATGTGCAATGGCTTTCCCTTAGGTTCTATTTCCTAGCTTGGTTTGAACCCTTTCCTTGTCTTTCATTGTTTAACCCATTTTAGGGTTTGTTTTGGAGGTTTTTGTAGAGATTGTTGATCTTGAGCTTGAGAGGTGATTAGAGGCTTGATTTGCTAGCTTGGGACCCAAGGCAAGTGGATGAATGGATGGTTTTAATGTTATCAAAGTTTTATGAGAATTCCTAAATTTATTACTTATTCTTGGTAATTTGACATATGTTTCCCATATGCTTCTTGCTATAGTTCTATTGATTTCGAAAATGCATATTATGGGTCTCGCTCTATTGATTAAATCTCTTGGAAATTCTGCATTTCAATTGATCAAGTTTGTTCTTATGGTTTTATAAGGAATGAGGTCGGTTTGGCTAGTCATGGTTATGTTTATGAGTTACATTGATTGAAATTGATACTCATTTAAAGAGTTTTGCTAAAACATCTTTGGTTAAGGAAATGTGATCAATAGACTTGGTTTATCCATAGATTTGGGCTCAAATGAACCCCGGTATATGATTGGAACTCTCCTCCTTATTTGGTTTTAAATGAGAAGAAAGGAGATGTTTAGTTATTTGTTTTCATTGGAGTTTTCATGAGGAATGGGGTGGGCTAAGTCATTCAATGTTTTATAAACATATTGGTAGAGTACTTATCATCCTTGTGATAGCATTTATGAATGTTGTGAAATGGTTTCCTTCCCTTTTTCTTTGCATGGGACTTGACATGGAAGTAGTGATGGATAGAACTCAAATGGGGATTTGGAGAGGTATAAAGAGATGCATTGGAGGAGCTATTAGCTCAATGTTATTGTAAGGACTTGTGGATGTGAGGAAGATGGTTTTGAGGAGGAAAATGACTCAAAACTGAACACAGTGAGCATTTTCGTAACTGGCGGTCAGCTCACGGTCAGCCAGCGGCTAACCGCCGAATGCATCGGCGGCTAACCGCCAGCTAACCGCGCACCGCGGCGACTTTTCCAGAGAGCATCGTTTTCCCCCTCAAAATACGGTCAGCCTCACGGTTAGCCAGCGGCTAACCGCCGAACGCATCGGCGGCTAACCGCCAGCCAACCGCCCACTCACGGTTACCTTTCCAGAAAGCATCAGATATCCCACTTGAAAACTCGGTCAGCTTCACGGTTGCCCAGCGGCTAACCGCCGAATGCATCGGCGGCTAACCGCCAGGTAACCCCATTTGACGATCAGCTTTCCAGTAAGCTGCATTTCTGCAGCCCAGCCGCGGTCAGCCAGCGGCTAGCCGCCCATCCCAGCGGCGGCTAACCGCCATCTGACCGCCAGGTAACCGAAATTCCCCAGATTTCGAAAAGCTCCCCGCTCGAGCAAACTCTCCGGTTCGTTCGAGCGTTGAGCTTTGTCGATCAAAGGAGATTCACTAAGCATTGTATGAGGCCATTCGAGAAAGGAACCATATCACAAGGATGTCATTCGAAGTTTTGAAAAGTAGTAAAAGTGCATAAGGAGCCCGGAATGTCTTCTAACTCAAGGAGTACCAAGTAATTGTTATAATCGACATACGGGACCCCTATTCACTTAAATAGATCTTGAAATTAATACTTTTCCCGAAATTGTTATAGTTCATTGTTTCACCTCTTTCCCCGAGATTTGCATTACATGACTGGTTTTCCCGAAAGCATTGAAGTGACTCTAGTAACAGTTAATTGTCCCGAAAGGTATTGCCCGATATGAAATGATAGTGTGCCCTTGAGCACCCCCGTTTTACCCGTTTATGCCCGATATGAATGTTAGTGTGCCCTTGAGCACCCCCGTTTTACCCGTTTATTTACTGTACTTGATTACTTGCATATGTATCGATTGGTTTTAACCTATGAGTCGGCATCACTAAGCTTGGATACCTTGTCAGTCTGATCCACTGACTTGGAGATCCCTCTCCCGTCCCGCCAGCTGCAGTTTGGATCCCGATACCCGGTTATTGCCGTGGTCCCGTCCCGATACCCGGTTCGCTACCGTGGTCCCGTTCCCGTGTGTTTATTATTGTATATATGATTTACGTTGAGTCTCCTCACCTTGTGTGACTGAGACCAACGTCCCGCTCTTGTCACTTCGGTGATAGAGGACTTAGCTTCTTGTGATTGCCATCTTGCCAGTTCCCGATTCCTTGGACACCCGACATGGTTTATATTGCTTACTTGTTTTCAGTTAAATGATTCATTGCTTTTATGAAAGTTGTTATTTAGATAAGTGTTAATGCTCTCCATTGTAAATTCAGTCACTATTATATCGTTTTATGTTCTTTGCACACGTACATGTTTTACATGAATGTCGGTTGGGTGAATACCCGTGCTTTTACATATGTTTCTAACGATCGATGGCTTTTGCTAGATTTATATGATTTCACATGTCTTAAACGAAAACCCGAATTGTTAAATATCCGTGCTTTGTTTTAAATGACATTTGGCTTGTGAGATTCCCATGTTTATACACGTTTTAAATGATTACCCGATTTGTCAAATATCCATGGTTTGAAATATATTTTTGATGACACTTGTTTTGCCAGATTTCTATATTTATACCTATTCTACATGATACCCGATTTGTTTAAATATCCATATCTTGGAATAGGTTTAAACGAACATTAGTCTTGTCAGATTTCTTGGGTTACACTTGTTTTAAATGAACACCCGGTTTGTTAAATATCCGTATTTTCACATATGTTTCAAATGGACATTGGTTTTTCTAGACTGTTATGGATACTTGATTTGTTGTATACTTGTGTTTTACTTAAGTTTCAAATGAACGTTTGTTTTGTCAAACCACTATATTTACACATGTTTTAGACGAATACCCGATTGTCAAATATCTATGATTATAGATGATGTAAATGAATACATATTTTATTAGATGTTCATGTTTTACCCGTGCTGGAAATGAATACTAGTTTTCCCCGAGATTCCCGACTTTGCACCGTATAATCATATGCAGCATTTTGAGCAAATAGCATGATTTATCATTTGTATTATTATTCGCTATATTGTAATCTTTTCATCCACCTGCCAGACCGTCGTGTCTGACCCACTACTTTTGGTACTCAGGTTCAGATTTCTTCGCCCCGAGTTGAGTGCTTTTGTTGGCTGTAGAGCCATGCTTTGCAGGTTGTTTTGTCGGCTATGTCATGTAGACATTGAGCTTGACATCGGAGCTACGTCACATTTGGGTAGTGGTTTATAGCTTCTTGTTGTATGGCTTTTGTTAGCCTTTTTCTTGGGATTCTTAATTAATGTACATTGATAATTGTAACTTGAATATATTTGGGAATGTAATATCCTGTTACTGTCAGCTCTGTAAATTATTGTGATGATTACTCCAGTCTGATATGATTCTTGATATAATAGCTATGGGCTAAAGGTTGAGTGCGACGCGGAATCCGATGGCCACGGACTTCGGGTCGCAACGCCACAAATGCTTCCGCAAAATATTCAGAATGTGTTGTCTTCACACACGCGGATCTTGGGAGAAGTAAAATACATTTATGCTTAATCCCATTCCCGCCCCCGAGGTTTCGGTTCGGGGGCGTGACACTTCCTAAGGGGAGATTTTGTATGATCTTCTACAGGGGGAGAGAATGCATATCTTGCCAAAGGGAGAGAGTGCATGGTCGAAGGGGGAGTGTTGATAGAAGAAAGAAAGCTTGGGAGCTCAAGAAGATGCTTGGCTAAAGAAAGAAAGATTGAAGGATGATCAAGCTCCAAGCATCAAGAAGATTGGAAAAAAAGTCCAAGAGCCCAAGCTAAGAGAAAGCATCCAAGAGATTTCAAGACCTGTCCAGTTTAGGGGGAGCTGAAGACTTAGTGTGTTAATTCAGTGTTAAGTAAGTTGCCATCAAATTGCAAAGGGGGAGATTGTTAGGGATTTTGTGTTATTGCAATTTGATGGATGCATTATCATTTTAGCATCATTTGATTTACACACATGCATTGATTTAGAAAATCTTGAAATCTTGATTTATACATGCATTGGTTTTTAGACTTGTAGAAATATTGATTTATGCATGTTTTGATTTTAAACATTGGATGCAATTTGTTTTGAAAAGAAGTTTTATCAAATCAAGCTAGCCTATGTTTTATATCTTTCAAATCATTTTAAGCTTTTTATGTTTCATGATTTTAACCCTCTTAGTTTGATTTAAATCATGATTCCAAGCTTGATTTAGTGGCCCAAAAGTTCCCACAAGAAAAATACTTTGTAATATGCAATTTTAGGGAATTTTGGTCCCAGGCCCGAGTCAACCCGCAGGGGCCGGTCGACCGGCCACACTGCGGGTCGACCGGGTAAAGAGCCGTTGTGCTCTTTTCAAACGGTCAGTTTTATGACCGTTGAAGGCCAGGTAGACCGGGCACAGTGACAGGTCGACCGGGGACTAGCCGTTGGGCAATTTTTGGCTATAAAATGAAGTTCATTCCTTTGCCAAAGTTAGAAGCCTTCCTTGAGGTGTTTAAAGACAAGACAAAGAAGATGAACTAAAAGAGACCAAGGGGTCATTTGGAAAGCTAAAGCTTAGATTAATGAAGTTAAATCTCTAAGTAAGCTTTACCTTTCTTAATCATATGTTATATGTTTTGTTTAAATTATTGGTAAATGAATTTTAGCATTATAACTATGATGTGTTGAATCCATTCTTCTTTTAATCTTTGATCTAAGTTAGATTGGATTCTTCACTTTGATTTCAATCCAAGTTGTTTAAAAATCTTCCTTAATCATGCTTAGCCAAAATCTTTGTTTTCTTTTATGGCATGATTCTTTTACTTGGTTGAATCTTTATTTGTTGTTTTCATTCATTTAAACTTTAGTTAAATTAATTTGTTTTTGAAAACAACATTGCACATGCATCACATGTTTAGAGCTAATTAATTTCATACAACTTGTGAGCCTTTGATTTTCATATCATTAACAAGTGTGTATCCATACATGTGATTTGCATTTCACTTCAATCAAAATATTTTATGTGCCTTAAACTTTTAAATGCTTTGAGCATATATTGATTGAGCTTACTTTTTAAACTTGATTGAAGTTATCACACACACACACACACATCATGAGCATACATCTTTGCATTCATTTAGTGTTTGTGTGAGTTAGTTTTTCACTTTCATATCCGCCTATTTTAGAGGCAAATATATTGAGCTTAAATTGTATCTCTTTAAGTGTTTGTGTAGACACTTCTTTAAGAGAAATCTTTTTCTTGTAAAGGTTATTGCTTAGCCTAAGAAAAGCATTGTGTAGAGGTTATTGCTTAGCCTTGGAAAAACATCTTGTAAAGGTTATTGCTTAGCCTAGAAAAGCAAATAGAGAGGTTGTTGTTTAGCCTAGAAAAAACAACATTGTAAAGGTTATTGCTTAGCCTATTGAAAAGCATAGATAGTGGAAATCCGGTGGGATGATTGGATCACAAGCCGGTAGTGGATGTAGGCATTGATGCCGAACCACTATAAATCTTTGTGTAATGGTGTATTCTTGTGGTGTTTTCTTTTGTTAGCTTCCGCATCTTGTTTGGTAAATCATCACTTGTGACTAGTTTATTTTAAAGAAATTAAAATTGGCCTAAATTGGTCACATATTGTAGCTCACCCTATTCACCCCCCCCCTCTAGGGTTAGGATCCCAGGACTTTCATGAACATCTTGGAATGCATAAAACTCATCATCATGGTGCATAAACCTCATTATCATGGTGAGCAAAAAAAGAGAAGCAAAAAAAAGAAGAGAAGTTTCAAAAAAAAATAATAATTTGGACAGCAGGTCGTGGCCCACTGCAATGTGGCAGTACGGCCAGGTCCGTACAGCCAAGAAAAAGAAAAAGAAAACGTCAGCAAAAAAAAAGCACGTGAGAAAAAAAAAGAAGAAAAAAAAGGAAAAGAAAAGAAAAGAAAGAAGAAAAGAAGAAAAGAAAAGAAAAGAATTCTACTTCTACAATGGAAATTTCTTGTGAATGAAGAAAACTTACTTGAAGCCATTGATGGAGAAGAAGAAAAAAGAACTTGAAGATCTTTGAAGAAGAAGAAGAATTCTTGATCTTAGAGCACTCTTGAAGACTCTTGCAAAGAAAGAAAGCAAAGAAGCAAAGATCCAATCTCATCTTGCTTTTATAGAGGAGAGCAAACCAAAAGAGGAAACAAGGAGAAAAGAAAGGAGGTAAGTGCTAAAAATTAGCAACCTTCCCAAAAGAAAGGAAATTTGAGATATTCTCTCCCAAAGAGAAGATTCTTTGAGAAATTTTCTCCGAAAAGAAAGGGAATGAGAAATATTCTCTCCCAAAGAGAGATACTTTGAGAAAATCTCTCCCAAAAGAAGGGAAACTTGAAAGATTCTCTCCAAGTAAGAATATTTTTAGATATTCTCTATCCAAAAGAGATATTTTTAGATATTCTTTACAAAATGACACCATCTGAGATCTAAGCCACCTTCAAAAGCTTAAGGTCCCATGGACTAGCCCACATGAGTCAGGTTTGACCACCTAAACACTAAAAGGGGCTTCCTTTCAAAAAATTCCTCTTACCAAGAGCATACAAAATGGTTCCATGCCTCTTTTGAGTCGATTGAACCATTCAAAAAAAAAAAAAAAAAAAAAAAAGCCTCATGAGTTTCCAAAAGACCAAACCATCGAACCTCATTAACCAAATTAAGCCAAAATCTTGAAATTGATAACCCACAAAAACCACACTCTAGTCCCTTGAGTTGCCACATAAAACCTGTTAGGACATAAGGCTAAAACAAAAAATCCTGACCCCCTAGCTTGCCACATACCGCTTGTTAGGTCACAAGGTCAAAACCAAATCTGACCCTCCAACTTGCCACATACAGCTTATTGGGTCATAAGGTCAAAATCCATAAAATTAAACCCCGACCCCCTAACCTGCCACATATAGCTCGTTAGGTCACAAGGTCAAAAACCAAAAATCCTTCTTGATCGCCTGATGTGCCACATAAAGCCCTTAGGTTCACAAGATAAAAAGGAAAACCCAAAATCCAAAACCCAAATTCAACCCCCTCATGTTATTTTCAAAACTTTGCCTCGAGATGTTACATGATCCCTCTCACTGCCATAAAATCCCATTGGAAACTCAAAAGGCTATCTAAAAAAAATGCTCAAAGACTCTTGGTCAAATCCGAAGCTCTCCTTCAAGATTTTCTTCGAGGCACATCGACTCCAAAAGTTATTCGTCGCTGTACCTTGAGGGGGCATTTGTTGACACCAAAAATGTCACTTTGCCTCTTCAACATAAAAAAGCCACATGAAGCCGCATCCTACTACAAACGGGCAATGCTACTTCAAGCATCAGATCTTGTCAGAATCAAACAGAAACTGCAAGATCCTTCAAGACAGCCAAAAGAGGAGTTCACATGAAGTTTCAAACCATTCCGACATCATTTGGCCTAACTTCACTCCTCCGGCAGCCAAACAGGCGCTCCTGGTGGCGGCAACGTCGAAGACATCAAAAATTTGATTAGAGCCTATGGATGGTTTCAAAATACCTACAAAAGGCTCCACGTCAAATTTCAGGTCATTCCGAAGACGTTTGACCCGACTTCGTTGCTTCGAAAGAAAATCAAGCCTCCCGGCGGCTGTTAGGAATTTTGTATTTTCAATTTGATGGATGCATTTTCACTTTAGCATCATTTGATTTACACACACTTGCATTGATTTAAAATATCTTGAAATCTTGATTTTTACATGCATTGGTTTTAGACTTGAAGAAATCTTGTTTTATGCATGTTTTGTTTTTATACTTGGATGCATTGTTTTTAGAATTCAAACTCTTTTGAAATCCTAATTCTTTGTGCTTTACTTTTGAGAAATCATATTGAGAATTTAGGTTTGTGCCTTGCATGCATTCATCACTTTCAGAATCATCTTTGTATGCATTTTCAGATGAAAAGAGTTTTTAGAAATCAAGCTAGCCTTTGGATTTAAAGTTTCGAATCTATTTAGGCTTTGTGTGTTTCATGTTTTTTAAACATCTTCATTTGATTTAAAACATGTTTTCTAGCTTGGTTTAGTGGCCCAAAAATCCTCCCAAAGAAATACCTTCAAATGTGCAAAAATTGGAATTTTTGTCAAAAGGGGGGTGGCCCGGCAGTGTCGCCGGTCGACCGGCGCAGAGGTCCCGGTCGACCAGGAACACTGCAGGCAGAAAGGGGCCCTGGCGCACAAACGGTCAGAAATATGACCGTTGTGTGATCCCGGTCGACCGAGACCTGTTTGCAGGTCGACCGAGGACTAGCCGTTTGACACTTTTTGCTATAAAAATGAGTTCTTTCCTTTGTCAATGGTTGGAGATTTTGAAGACTCTTTTGAGGAGTTTTGAGACAAGACAAAGGGGATGAACTAAGAGAGACCAAAGAGTCATTTGGTGAGCTAAAGCTTGGATTAATGAAGTTAAATCTCTAAGTAAGCTCTACCTCTCTTAATCATAGTTTACATGCTTTGTTTAAGTTATTGGTAAATGATTTAGAGCATGATATCTATGATGTGATGAATCCATTCTTCTCTTAATCTTTGATGTAATTAAGATTGGATTCTTCACTTTGTTTTCATCCAAGTTGTTTTTAAAACTTTCTTAATCATGCTTAGCCTAAATCTTTGATTCCTTCTATATAGCATGATTCTTTTTCTTGGTTGAAACATTACTTGTTGTTTTCATTCATTTAAACATAAGTAAAACTAATTTGGTTTTGAAAACAACATTGCACATGCATCACATGTTCTAAGTTAGTCATTTTCATACAACTTGTGAGTCTTTGATTTTCATGTCATTAACAAGTTGATTTTCATACATGTGATTTGCATTAGACTTCAATCTAATCTTTCATGAGCTTTAAACTTTGAAATGCTTTAAGCATATATTTGATTAAGCTTTCTTTTTAAACTTGATTGAAGTTATCACACACACACATCATGAGCATTCACATTTGCATTCATTTAGTGTTTGTGTGAGTTTGTTATTCACTTTCATATCCGCCTAGTTTAGAGGCAAATACATTGTGCTTAAATTGTATCTCTTAGAGTGATCTTTTGTGAAGACACTTTCTTAGAGAAATCTTTATTGTGTAAAGGTTATTGCTTAGCCTAAGAAAAGCATCTTGTAAAGGTTATTGCTTAGCCTAAGAAAAGCATCTTGTAAAGGTTATTGCTTAGCCTAGAAAAGCACATTGAGAGGTTGTTGTTTAGCCTAGAAAAACAACATTGTAAGGGTTATTGCTTAGCCTAGTAAAAAGCATACTTAGTGGAAATCCGGTGGGGTGATTGGATCACAAGCCGGTAGTGGACGTAGGCATTGAGGCCGAACCACTATAAACCTTTGTGTTGTGGTGTTGCTTTTGTGGTGATTGTTTATTTTAGCTTCCGCATATTGTATGGTTAATCATCACATGTGACTAGTTTTTGTTAACATATTAAAATTGGTCTAAATTGGTCATAGTTGTAGCACACCCTATTCACCCCCCCTCTAGGGTTAGGATCCCGAGGACTTTCAGCGGCGAGAACCACCGGGACCATTACTCACCAAACGGAGCACATGGGCGGCTTCAACATGCTTCAAAAGGGTTGCACGTCAAATTTCAGGTCATTCCGACAACATTTGACCCGGCTTTGACGCTCCGAAAGAAAATCAAGGCTACCAACGGCGAAGCACCCCGAGATCATGACATCCAAATCGGAGCTAATGGACCATCTCAAAATGATTCCAATAGGCTCCCTGTCAAAATTTAGGTTAATCGGACATCAGTTGACCGCACATCAAAGCTCGACATCTTTCCCGCGGCAAAATCAAGCCTAGCAGCAACCGGACCCCAAACGGCTTCAAAACTCAAGCAAAAGCCCATGGTTGGTCCAATCTACTGCTCAGGAAGCTCCACCTCAAATTTCATGTCATTCCGACATCGTTTGACCTAGTTTCAACTCTTGACAAAAATCAGCAACTCTGCGCAGCAAAGTCTTCGGCTTTTCCAAAAAATAGGAAACTTTGTGCCCGGTTTTGCACGACTTCTCGTTGGGTTTTCTCCAGGAGAACCAAGCCAAAAAAATGAGGAAAAATGTCAAGAAAAATACAGGAGAAAAAAAGAAGCAAAAAAGCTCAAAAAACGGCCAACAAAACGGCGACCAAAGGGGAAAATCCCCCCATGGTCGCCGACGACCCTGGAAATCCGGGTAGCCGGATTTCCACCGCAGGGCCCCTTTTTCCGATTCTTTTTGCATTCCGGGAGTTCTAGCCACTGTGATTTCCTGAAAATCTGATTTTCGACGTCCGGAAACGACTGATCTTCGTCGACATATCGGATTCGCCCTCAAGAGCATGAAATCGTCATCGATCGCTCCAAGATCTCCAACCGGCCGACCAAGAAACTGCACTTTCTGTCCGACCGATCGAGAAATCGACAAGACAGATGTCACTGGCCCGCTGGTGTCAACCAATGTCTGAAGTTGCATGGTCATCCGACACTGATCAACATGAAGATCCATCGTCGATCATCGCAAGAAGAATTCCAAAAGACGCGGCACGGCCCGCGACTCTTCAACTCCTCGGCGACCACTTAATGCTGTTAATTGACCCAACTAAATGCGGGCATTAACTCATTATTTTGGACGGCCCAATCAGATTCAAGGAAATGGGAGTTACAAGTCAAAGCCATCATGGCATTAAAGCCATGAAACTCTTCTCATCATGGAGATTGAAGACGATTAAATGCCCATGATCTCCACCGGCCAATCAGAAGCCAAGAAAAAAAGAGTTACAAAATAAAGGAATTAAAACTTGTAACTCCTCTCATTATGTGATTTTAATGCATTAAAAACCCATAAAGTCACCTAAAGGCTACCAAATGCCTATAAAAGGAGGTGATTCCAAGAGGAGAAAAAAGACAAAATCCAGGAATCTCGAACTCAAGATCCAAAAATCCATCCAAGAAGCTCTGCTACTCTGAAGAAACTCTGCTGCAACACACACCAAAAGGTGACTGAAGTCCCTTGGAGGGCACCCCCCCCCCAAGAAAAAGCCTTCTCTTCTCCTATTCAACATGGCCAAGACGTGGCTCTTCAGTCCGTCTCTTCATTTTTCATTGGATATAGGACCTTCCCTTGGTCCTTATCCTCTAAAAAACTGAAGTCCAAGCCAAGCCAAAAAATCAAAGCATCAAGCGTTCTCATCTGAAGAACGATGGTGAAGTCCATACATGACTTGCGACCGTCGATCTAAACTGGTCCCTCACAATCTCCTGAGAAGTCAGATTCACTTTCTTACTTTTCTATTGTACTTTGTTTTTTTTAAGAGACAAAAAAATCACAATTCTTGTCTTTCATTTTGATAAGATTTGTAAATTGCCATTCACAACAAAATCGCCTTTCACGAAAAAATCGCCTTTCACGGCACAAATCGCCTTCTACGGCACAAAAAATCACCTCTAATGGCATTCAAAAAATTGTCTCTTTTCTTAAATATCTGTGCAATGGAAAGTTAGAAAAATGTTGATTTCCTTTCTACTCGCGAAGGTGGATCTCCGGATCATCATTTCTAAATTCCAAGTAGAATAGAAAATCAGGCATACCCGTACAAAAAATATAAGATGCCCTTTTTTTCTCACCCTTTCTTCCCTCCATTCGATTCCTCTCGGCAACCCCAGGGACGGATGGGAGAGGAGAGGAAAGAAAAAAATCGGGTCCATCAGCGATGGAAGGAAATGGTTGAGAAATAGACTGGTATGAAGGTGAAGAAGTTGAGGACAGGTAATGGCAAGGAGTACAGAACGACAGAGTTTGAGAACTACTGCAAATATCATGGAATAGTTCGGCATTACACCACTACAAAAACTCCATAGCAAAATGGAGTTGCAAAGAGAATGAATAGAACGATCTTGGAAAGAGCTCGTTGCATGTTGTTTACTGCAGGATTGTCCAAGGACTTTTGGGCTGAGGCAGTAAATGCTATAGGCTACTTGATAAATAGGTCTCCACAACAAAGATTGGTTGCAAAACACCAAAAGAAATGTGGTCAGGTAATCCAGCTGATTATTCTAACTTGAGGATTTTCGGTTGTCCGGCTTATGCTTGCGTGAAAACCGATAAGTTAGAATTAAGGGTTGTGAAGTGCATTTTGGTGGAATATGCTTCTGGGGTGAAAGGATACAGGTTGTGGTGTACCGATCAGGATTCACCCAGATTTGTCATCAGTAGGGATGTTACATTTCATGAGGATGCTTTACTCGAAGCGAGAAAGCAGGTGGAGGAGACAAAAGTAGGTAGTAGCAGTGGCACCGTTCAGGTGGAGTCCGACATCCTAGTTAGGAAGGAGAGTACATCCGACTCCTCTTGGGATACAGGAGATAGTCAGACTGTGCAGCAGATGCAGCGAACATAGCCGTAGATGCCGTAGACGGGTAGACCGCAGAGAGAAAGGAAATCGCCTGTTAGATACGGTTTCGAGGATATGACGACATACACATCGACATCAGACAGTGGCCATAATGATATGGTTGCATACGCATTGACGACTGAGTCTCTTGAATTTATGGAAGGGCTGAAAAGTAGTCAACAGGCAGCAACTATGACTGAAGAGATGGAGTCTCTTAATGAGGAAAATCAGGTCATCGAATGCAAGCGGTTCTACGAGGAAGAGGAAGGAGCTTGCAGTGCAGGTAGAGTGCAGTTTAAGGTTCCTAATCATGTATGCAGTTTGAAAAAAAAGTCATTGTACGGGTTGAAGCAAGCTTCTGGACAATGGTACAAGTAATTTGGTGCATTAATGAAGGAATGTGTTGAATTCAAGTTCAAGTATTGCTTGGACTTGATCGGTGTGCTCAGTACCTAAGTGCCCTAAGGGGCAGGTGGAGATGGTGAGACGTGTTTTGTGCATGAGGATCAACTTCAATGCTCGCCAATGTGGAGATTTGCTAATTTGTATAGTTCAATATAAGTTAATTAATCTTGGTTAATCAGGCTCCTGGATTGCCCAACTTGTACTGTGATTAGAAGTAGGCCTGTTATAGGTCTACTGTGATTAAGAAGTAGCGTTTGGGTGTAAAAGGCTTTTGGGGCTGATATTATAAATAGAGATTGGGAGTCTCTATGATGTACACCTTTTCTGATTGCATAATGAATTATCCCTTCTTCCCCATGGACATAGGCCAAAAGTCGAACCACGTAAATCTCGTGTTCTCTTGTATGTGATTAATCTTTTCTCGTAGGTCCTAGATCACAACACATACTGAAATTGTTTCAACACACATAACATATCTCATTTGATATAGGTGCAATAGAGAGTGAGTACAACTATGACGCTAAATGTCTAATACCTGGTGCATCAGTAACCCCACCAAATAGAGGCATTTGATTATGCGGGTAGTTCTGCTAAGGAGAACTTTGCAATGAGACTAATCAGGATGTTCTCAACACAAGTACCTAGATGAACAAGTGTACAAGTGTTACGTTACATCTCGAGTTAATCAAGATTAACTCTAATTAATCGAGGTTTAACATGGTTTAAACGTAATTAATCAAATTAAGAGTGATTAAGGACTAAAATGGATCGAATTAGTTTCAATTGAGGGAATTATACATAATGGATTGGATTTGCAAGGAATGCACTTGATTGAGTTGAAATTAAACTCAAAGTGATGATATGAAGGAGTTTTTCGTAAATATGAATTTGTGCGTATTTCGTCGAATGAGGTGAAATTTGATATCATCGTGTGTATCTCGATGAGTACAATAATTTTCATAATATACACCTTTTCATTTGACTTAACATGGATCAAATAAGTAGTGAACTGACTTAAGTTAGAAATATGCCTAAAACTTAGGGTTTATATGCAAAGTACAAGTGTTATGTGTCAAGTGCTTATGTTGCATTATATGAAGTGTCTTCATCTCCAGCAACCTTGAGCAAACAGTAACTTAGCTTCTGTTTCTTCGTTCTTGATTATCAAGTTGAGAACTTAAGAAGTTTACAAGTAAATTTGCTAGGAAGAGTAGAAACCATCTTCTCCATCATCTTTTTCATCAAGTGGGTTGTAAGAGTGGTGCTTTTGATTTCACAAACTCAAAGAACAGTGGTTGTTGTGTTATCACAGTAAAACCAGGCAAGTATAAACACTAGTGTGACTTTAAGTTGTTGTTTGAGAGTTTATGTAAGTTGATTGGTAGAAATTGATATGGTTTTGTTTTGGAATCATCATGAAATTGATTGAATGATGTTTATAATGGTTGCATGTTGGAATCGAAGTGCTCTTTTGTGTTTATTTAGTGTTTAAAGAAGGGAACAAGTGGTTCCAAGGAAGTCTTACAGGTCATGGAGTGAGAGTGAGATATAGAATTTTGAAACAGAATTCTGTAGCAGAGCAGGTGCAGCTCAGTCGACCGAGCCTGGTGTGAAGCTCTCTGGAACAGGGCCTGATGAACTTTTTCTTGGTTTTTCTTTACAACTGTAGGTCGACTGAGCCTTCTGAGAAATTCTTGAATCTTTTACAGATTCTGAATTTTTAAAGATAGTTTAAAGTGATTATTAAATAATTTTTAAAGATAGTTTAAAGTGATTATTAAATATAGTGAAGACTATTATATGATGGTCAATGAATAATGAATTTGTTCTTATTTTCATAAAAGGTTATCTTTGGATATGAATCCAAAGTGAGCTATATGTGAATCGAGGGTAACTAAAGATAATTGTCCGTTAATGCTAACTTTCAAAGATAAGTCATAATGCATTAGGGACTTGTACGAATTTAGCAGGACTTCAATTTTGAGTTATAAAGGATAAAGCCTATCCTTTATCCCTCCATTAGTACAATATCCATATATCTGTAATGTTCATCGAGAATAACACGTACATTGAACAACTGAGCTTACACTTAAATGGATGGTATTAGTTATTGAATGATTGAGTTGTTATTGGATTATATTCGTTAAATGAAATAAGAATGAATCCTTATTGATGCTTGGGTCATGCATGGTGCGCCCTTCCGCCCTATGCCAAAGAGGATAATAATGAAAATGATTTGAGTGAGTCTGGCACTACATGGTGATTTCTATAAGCTCATTGAGCTGATTCTGCTGCAGCAGATTATGTGGGAGTGTTCCGGAACTCCGTGGTGAGATCAGTAGTCCCTGACCCGGGCTCTGATAAGATCCACAATAAATGAACTATTCCATATGGAAGAGAGAATCCTCTCCTTTGAGGGAGATGAAAATGAAATGGAATTGAAATTGAAATGCTCCTGTAGTTTGCCAAATAAAAAGACTCTTATTGATTATGAATTGAACTTGGAATTGAACCAATCAAACACGAAATAAAATGAATGAAATGTATCGTTAACATGTTAAATCATGAACTTGTTTATACATTGCTGAATTGTGAAATTCATAGTGTTATTGATGACATTACAGGCACAGCCGCCATTTCCGGTCCTTCTGAGACCACATTGTGAAATTCATAGTGTTATTGATGGCATTACATGCACAACTGCCCTTGCCGGTCCTTCTGAGACCACAGCGCAACCAGAGACGTCCGGTACGGTTCCTCCAGGAGGACTAATTGAATGGAAGTAAAACTTTGAGTTGTAATGAGTTGAAACGTTTCACAATTTTGATCCTTGCATTGTATTTAAATATGCAAGTGATGGAGTTGTATATAGTGTAAAGAACTTTAGTTAGATACCAGCAATGTATATTTGTGAATATTTCCGCATAATGTTTAATGATATCCCTTGTGAATTTTAATGTGTTGAGGTTCACGGGAGTAAGTATGCGACGCGACTCGGGATTAACTCAGATTAATTCTAATCTCGGGCTCGGGTCATGTGACAAACATTGTCCCATGAAAGGGACTGGCCCACTCATCTGGTAGGCCAAGCATTAATGTTGGATATGAACTGTTTGTCATTACATAGTAGCTGCCAATTTTTCTCTCATCAAGTGGGACCAACTAAACCTGCCCTATCCCACGAAACAGAATGGCCCACGTGCCAAAAATGAATGCAGGATTTGGACAGCTGGTCATTTCTAAGTAGCTACCGGTTTTCCCACACATGTGAGTGACCTGTCATTTTTCTAATTTCTCTATTAGGTAACATGGAAAACATGACAAAAATTTGACTTCTATTTGAGTAAAACGTTAACTGAATGCACCTATCTCCACCGCGGGGCACAGAATTCATTGACGGTAATGCCAATCTCACCATAAGACAATGGGAGACATCCAGAATCCCCAGGTCATCCAAGATGGGAAAGAAGCTACAAAGATAGACAGGGGATTAGTGCAATCCTTATGTTATTTGCTACTGGCCTACTATTTGATTGGTGGGCATTAATTGAAACTTACACAGTGGAAGAATGAAGGCTCCCAAAGTGACGGTTGCAAATGTAGAAAAACTGCCTGCTACAGTAGCATCACTAAACGTGCGGCTTATTGATCCAAGTGCTCGATGCAGAGATGCTGACATTAGATGCAGGGCAAAAAATAGACGGAATTGGCAGATGAATCTAGGAAAATCATGAAAAATAGTAAAAATGAAATACAGGGAGTTATTCAGAGTGTCAAGTATTTGACATTTCTGGCCACCTCTAGACAAGCCAAATATTTCTATCATTTTGTATTATTTGAAAAATTGACAATATATTTGTATGGGGCCGTTTTGTAATCACGAATTTGTGTGGGGTCACTCCCCGATTTTGGACTATCCTTAGCCTCGGCGTTGCCAAAGCTCGGCAGTAGCGCCATCTCGGGGCGAGCGTGAATCCCATCTCGGTGGCTACGTTCACAGGTATCCACATCGGTCTCGGCCTTTAACCCGATCTCGGTCTCTCATCACTCAGCCATAAATGCACTGCCGTGACGGGGACGGCGAACTGACAAATAAAGTGGGCGCCGGACCTAGATAAGTGGCACGCCTTATCTCAGGGTCACGTCCATAGGTATAGGGAGATGGTCCGATGGGACATTCCCTTTTTACCTACCCCCACTCAGGAGAGAAAGGTACATGCTGATGGGACTTTCATCTCCCCCAATGGGTCCACTCCAACAAGGCTCCCACGTCTATATAGTGCATGGAGAAAGACGACAGGAGGTAAGCAATAATCCTGACCCATACTTCTTCTTCCTGATTCTCCTCTCAGTTGCCAAGCTAACTTAGCCAACGGAGTGCCCTCAGTTACCCACAGCTAGGGGCTCTGGCCTTTGTTCTTCTTTTCAGGTCACCGGAGGTTGATCATTTCCCAGAATCATCAAATTAAGAGGTTAATCCTCTCCAAAACCAAGTCCGTAATTTTTAGGCACTTATAGTTGGCACCGTCTGTGGGAACAGGATCTCTACCAAAACCAAACCTGCAAAAACCATGCCTCCAAAAACCAGATACGGCAGCGAGGGATCATCAAAGTCCCGGAGAGCGTCATCCTTTCCTCTGCCGGAACAACCCCCATTTCCACCGTTTTCGCAACCGGAGTCTCAACCTCAGCCGCCCCAGCCAGTACCTCCAGTGCTGCCCACTGGCGTTCGCTCTGCTCTTCTTCCCCCTCTGGGTCCAGCGGAGGTTCCCCCCGTCCTACAGGAGATGCCAGGGATTCCCCGCCAGAGAAAGTCCGGAGGAAAATCCGGCCCCATGTACATAGAGGGTGTTGTCCAATCAGATTCCTCATCTCGACCTACGACAACACTCCCCCGGCGTAACGACCGCCATGAGGCTACTCACCCCCTAGACGATCAGCCACCCAGGGGTTCGCAGCGGCATGTCTCCCCACCGGATCCTCGACGACGAGGCAAAACCCTTGTTCGAGCAAATTCCCAATGACGATCCGTCCTTTCGTCGGGCCCATGGGGGAGAAGACGACCCCCTGCTTGAGGAGCTCGATGCCCAGAATCAGGTCCTCCAAGAAAAAGAGGAGTTGATTCGTCATCTCTAGGAGCGGCTTAAAGCAAATGGAAGGAGGTCTCGTATTCCATCCCCCAGGCGACAGCAGAACCGCCCGAGCAGCCAAGACCTGAGGCAGGTCCTCAGCGACAGAAGGAGAGATCGCCGCGAAGAGGAAGGCTCGAGCAGCAGCCACCTACCTAGCCACCACGGGGGATCGTACCGCGAGCCAGAGTCCCCGAGGACAGAGAATGCGACGGGCCTGAAGGAACTGCTCGACCATTACGTCAAGCAGGAGGTCCAGGCCCGATTGGCCGATATCAGTTTCCCCCGAGATCAAGTAGAAACCTGCGATGAAGAGGACCAGGGCATGTCCCCCTTTTCCCAGGAGATAAAAGACTTCTCTCTCCCTGAGAGATTTAGCGTGCCGAGGTTCGTCCTCTATGACGGGACCTCGGATCCAGAAGCGCACATACGACACTTCACTCAGCGGATGTCGGTGTGGGGAGATGTCGGCCACCTTAACTGCAGGGTCTTTTCCTTCAGCCTAGGCGACCTCCCACTCCGATGGTTCTGTGCTTTCCCCCCTGGATCGGTCTCGAGTTGGCGGCAGCTCCGAAGCTCCTTCGTTGAGAAGTTCTAAGCGCACCGTGTCATCCCGAAGACGGGTGGCAACCTCATGGCGATCCGTATGAAGGACAGTGAGAGCATAACTGCGTTCGCCAGGAGATTCTGGACGATCTATAGCCAGATCACGGATGCTAAGGATGACATCGCCATCATGTGTTTTCGGTAGGCGTTGCTCCCAGGTAATGATCTTCGTAGAGACCTAGTCCGGACCCCCGTGACCACGATGAAGGCGCTGATGGCCAGGGTGAATCAGTACATCGAATAGGAAGAGGACGAAGCTCATGGCAAGGAGCGGTTCGGCCTCTCGCAAAGAGGCCAAACCTCCAAAGGATAAGGGATGCTCCCCAAACAGAGGCCAGATAAGAGGAGGGCCGCCGCCAGTTCGACAACCTTCTCCACCTCGATCTCGGGCAGCAGCAAGAGAATAAAGTTCAAGCCTACCAAACCGGCCGAAGATCCTTATAGGGCCCTCAATGTCGTCTTTAAAGAGCCCATCTACAGACTCCTAGGCAAGATCAAGACAGAGCCCTACTTCCAGTGGCCGCAGCCAATGAGGGGCTACCCGTCTACCCGAGACCGGAGCAAGAACTGTTCCTACCATAAGCAGCACGAGCACATGACTGAGGACTGCATGGCCCTGAAGTCCCACCTCGAGAAGCTCGTCAGGGATGGACACCTTCGGGAGTACATCAAGGAAGGAGAGAGGATCAACCAGGCTCGGCAGCGCGCTCCACCGCCTCCACCCAATGATGATCAAGACAGCGATGAGCCGGCGGGAATCGCCAACGTCATTCACTTGGCCCTCGCACCCAGTAAAGGAAGTCACCAAGCTCGGTCGGAAGCCAAAAGGACTGCCCATGGCAAACAAGTGATGTCGGCAAAGCTGGAGCCTGCACCAAAGAAAGCTAGGAAGGAAAAGCCCAAGATCTTGTTCTCGGACGAGGACCTGGGAGGGGTCCAGCTCCCCCACAATGACGCACTCACCCTCACCTTGCGGCTGAATAATTACACCATGAAGCGCGTCCTCATAGATCCGGGGAGCTCGTCCGAGATCCTCTACTTCAGCTGCTTCAAGTAGATCGGCCTGACCGAGTCTGACCTACAGGAAGCCCGCGTCCCCTTAGTAGGCTTCAACGCCAAGCCAGTGTACCCCAAAGGGAGGATCTCGCTTGAAGTCAGAGTAGGGGGCGCCACGAGGATGACCGACTTTATGGTAGTGGACGCCCCGTCTCCTTACAATGTAATAATGGGACGAAGTTAGCTGCATGCCATGGAGGCAGTACCCTCCACCCTTCACTAGAAGCTCAAGTTTCCACCAGAGAGGGTCGGAGGGGTGTTAGAGATAGTAACCGTACGGGGAGATCAGCAGATGGCTCGGCAGTGCCTCACGGCCATAGTGCCTGGCGAGACGGAGCCGCAGCAAGTGCATATGACCGAACTCGAGGCCGAACTCAAGGACGTCGGTCGCCCAGCAGAGCAAAAGAGCGTGGAAGAGCTCATCGAGGTCGGGGTCAATTCCGACGACCCCGATCGATATTTCCTCCTGGGGAACCAACTCTCCGACAATGAGAGATCCGAATTGCTTGAATTTCTACTACAGAACAAGGTCGTTTTCGCCTGGAATCCGTACGAGATGCCCGGGATCGACCCTGAGGTCATGTGCCACAAACTAAATGTCAACCCCGGGCACAAGCCCATAGTGGAAAAGGCCTGCAAAACAGGGGTCCCGCAGACAGAAGCAGTAATGGAAGAAGTAGAAAAACTCCTCGAGGCCGGAGCAATCCGCGAAGTGCACTATCCGAAGTGGTTGGCCAACACAGTAGTGGTTAAGAAGAAGAATGGCAATTGGAGGGTCTATGTGGACTTCACCGACCTCAATAAAGCATGTCCCAATGACAGCTTCCCCCTCCGAAAGATCGACCAGATGATCGACGCCACCTCGGGACACGATAGGATGAGCTTCCTCAACGCCTTCCGAGGCTACCACCAGATCCCCATGTACGGACCTGATGAGGAGAAAACCGCGTTCATAACACCTCGAGGCATCTACTGTTACAAAGTGATGCCCTTTGGGTTAAAGAACGCTGGAGCAACGTACCAAAGGCTGGTCACGAAGATGTTCCAAGCCCAACTCGGGAAGACGGTGGAGGTCTACATCGATGACATGGTGGTCAAGTCCAAGAAGTCGCAGGACCATCTTGCGGACCTGCGCCAAACATTCGCCATCCTCAGAAAATTCCAGCTCAAATTAAACGCCTCCAAGTGTGCATTTGGCATCGGTTCCGACAAGTTCCTGGGAAGCCTGGTGACCAGGAGAGGGATTGAGGCCAATCCAGAGCAGATTGCAGTTATCCAGGCGATTCAAAGTCTGACCTCGGCCAAACAGGTCCAAAGACTCACAGGGATGGCCGCTGTGCTCAACCGCTTCATCAGCCGAGTTTCGGACAAATGTCGTTCATTCTTCCAACTTTTGAAAAAGTGCTCCAAAATCCAGTGGACTCCTCAATGTGATCAAGCGCTGGTAAAACTCAAGGAATACCTCTCTTCTCCACCACTATTGTCCACTCCATCACCAGGTGACCTCCTCTATCTCTACCTAGCAGCCTCGGACCATGCGGTGAGCTCGGTGTTAGTTCGAGAGAACAACAAGCAGCAGCGGCCCATTAACTACACGAGCAAGATCCTACTCGACGCCGAGACTAGGTACCTGCCACTCGAGAAACTGGCACTGGCACTCATCAGCGCCTCTCGCAAACTCTCCCACTACTTCCAGACACACACGGTGGTGGTTGTCACGGAGTACCCGCTCAAATCCCTCTTCCAGAAAGCGGACTTTTCCGGCAAAATCTCCAAGTGGGCCGTCGAACTGGGGCAATTTGATATCCAATATCAACAGAGAACGGCGATCAAAGCACAAATCCTGGTAGATTTCACCATCGAATTCACTTCTCCTAGTTCAGCACCGACCTTACTCGATACCGAACTGGGGGGCAGCAGGGATAATGAGACAACCGAGACCGAGCAAGACCGATCTTGGAAACAGTTCCTTGAGACAGCCTGGAAGGTCTTCGTTGACAGATCCTCGACATCTAGAAGGGCTGGCGCCAGCGTAGTCCTCCAATCACCAGAGGGCCTGGTCATCGAGCAAGCACTGACCCTTGACTTCAAAGCCTCCAACAATGAAACGGAGTACGAAGCACTGATTGTGGGTCTCGGTAGCGCAAGAATACTGGGAGCACGTCGGTCGGTAGTCTTCAGCGACTCCCAGTTGGTAACGAACCAGCTGAGCGGAGACTATCAAGCCCGAGATGAAAGGATGGCAGCCTACTTAGCCCACACGAAGCAACTCCTCTCCCAGTTTGAGAAAGCAGAAGTCAAGCAGATCGGCAGAGATTCCAACTGCCACGCAGACGCCCTAGCCAACTTGGCCTCGGCTGTAGAAGCAGGAAAGAGAAGGACAGTTGATGTGAGGACATTGAAAAAACCAAGCATAGAACTCCTCCCAGCTTGGCAAGTCCTCTACGTTGATCTCGGTCCAAGCTGGATGGATCCAATCATAGCATTTCTCAAAGAAGACAGGCTCCCAGAAAACAAGAATGAAGCCCACAAGGTCAAACTGAAAGCGGCCCATTTTTTGCTATCCCCAGATGAGAAGCTCTACAGAAAGTCCTACACAGGGCCATATCTCCAATGCGTTCATCCAAGCAAGGTAGAAGACTTCCTTTTTGAAATTCACGAGGGAATTACGGAAGCCACATCGGAGGTAGATCACTAGCATAAAGAGCCATCAGTCAGGGCTATTGGTGGCCCTATATGCAAAAGGACGCCCAGCTCTACGCCAGGAAGTGTGAAAAATGTCAGAAGTTCTCCCACTCCTTGCACCAACCAGCACAGGACTTGAGTCCTCTTTCCAGCCCATGGCCCTTCGCTCAGTGGGGGCTAGACATCGTAGGGCCTCTTCACCAAACTCCAGGAAATAAAAGGTGGCTGATAGTGGGCACTGACTACTTCACCAAATGGATAGAGGCAGAAGCCTTATCCTCCATCATCGAGCAAGACACAAAGAATTTCGTATGGAAGAACATAATCACAAGGTTTGGGGTCCCCCGAGCTCTGGTCTCGGACAACGGGACCCAGTTCGACTCGAACTTCTTCAAGAACTTTTGCCAGGAGCTCGGTATAAGGAACCTCTATGCAACTCCGGCCTACCCCCAGAGCAACGGACAGGCTGAGATCTCGAATAAGGTGATGCTGGACGGACTCAAGAAGAGGCTCGATAGAGCTAAGGGCAGATGGGTGGAAGAACTGGCAAGTGTGCTTTGGGCATACATAACCACCCCGAGACGATCTACTTCAGCAACCCCTTTTTCCTTGGCATACGGAATGGAAGCTGTGATCCCTCTTGAGGTCGGCCTCCCGACCTTGAGGTCGGATCTCTTCGAACAGGGACATAATGAAGTGAATCTGGCCAAAGATCTCGATTTAGCCGAGGAACGAAGGGAGGTAGCATCCGTGCGCCTAGCCACCTACCAGCAACGGCTATCCAGGGGATACAATCAGAAAGTCAAAGAAAGGAAGTTCTCCATCGGGGAACTTGTCTTGAAGAAAGCACTTCCAGCAGACAAAGATCCCAACGAAGGCAAGCTCGCACCAAACTTGCTCAGGCCTTTTAAAGTGGTCTCGGTATCCGGGAGGTCGGCTTATAGGCTCGAGAGCATGGACGGAAGAGAATTGCCACGACCATGGAATGCCATGCACCTCAAGAAGTACTACTTCTAAATGTACTCAAATGATAAATCAATGAAAGTGGGATCTTTTGGAGAAAATGTGCCTTTGCATCCTTCTAAGTTGTGAATCAAGGCTCCGGTCCTCGCACCAGCCTCCTTGAGCTCGGTCATAGGACCAGCTCCCAAGGCTCCGGTCCTCGCACCGGCCTCCTTGAGCTCGGTCATAGGACCAGCTCCCAAGGCTCCGGTCCTCGCACCGGCCTCCTTGAGCTCGGTCACAGGACCAGCTCTCAAGGCTCCGGTCCTCGCACTAGCCTCCTTGAGCTCAGTCATAGGACCAACTCCCAAGGCTCCGGTCCTCGCACCAGCCTCCTTGAGCTCGATCATAGGACCAGCTCCCAAGGCTCCGGTCCTCCCACAGGGCCAGGACTTCGTTCCTCACAGCTGTCTCGTTGAGTCCGGATGTCAGGCCATCCCCTTGGAACAGGATTCACTGTAAGTCACGGAGTTCGGCCTGCCTCTGAGTTCAGTCAAACCCCCCGGATCACCAAAGCTGATGGCACGACCCCAACTCTCCAATAACCGGGTCGCACCCCAGGGTGTGGGTCCAAAGCTAACTACAAGTTCTTTTAAGGTGTTTCCCTCGAATGCACGTTGGTAAAGCCCAGCCTTAGGGCCAGATGTTCACCGATCTCGCCCACATGAAGGTTCGAAGATCGGTCAAAAGACAGCGAGCCCTGTCATCACCCAGTCTTACGGACTCACCGACCTTAGCTACTTGCAGGTTTTGGTCATGTTTAAAACATCAGAACATCCACACACCATTGCAAGAAGAAAGAAATGAAAAGACAGCTGGAGAATCAAAAGAAATTATTTTTCATTGATAAGAAAAGATGATTACAAGGCTCTGTACACTGAAAAAAGAGAGAGAGACAGATCCCTATTTACTCTACTTCTCGGGCGCCACAACTTTATTCTTCGGCTCTGGAGGGATGGATGCAGTAGGGGCGCCTGAAGCCTCGAACGGAGGAGCCATAGGGGCGCCTGGAGCCTCGGACGAAGGAGCCATGGAAGCAACCTGGGCCTTGTCGCCCTCGACGGTGGTTGGGGGCAGAGGAGGAGGGCCTGGAACTTCGGGAGGGGCTTCCGGAGGGTTGGAGTCGGGCTCTGACCCTGGGCTGGATATGACAGACTGGAATTGAGGAAGAATCATGAATATGGGGTCATCCTCAGAGACCCCATTCCTTTCGAAGTGCTTCCCTGCATCCCATCTCGTACAAAATCGGGCTCAGGTTCTTGATCTGTGCCAAGTACTCCTCCGATGCCCAGTCCACCCCTTCCTGGTAAGCCTTGGCGACTTGGGCTCGCAGGGTGGACTTGACATCGACCCGCTCCTTCCTGGAGGATTCGAGCTCGGCCTCCTTCCCAGCCAATTCGGTCTCTTTCTTGGCAAGCTTGGCCTCCAGTTGGCTCACCCTCCTCGCCTTGTCCTCGGCTGCGCCCTTTAGGTGCTTGTTCTCGCCTCGCAACTTGATTATCTCGGCCTTCGCCACTTGTTGAACCGTTGCGAACTCAGCGATCTTCTCCTCCGCCTTCTTTATTTCTGCCGCACTGGCTTCCTGGGCGTCCCCCATCTTTTTCTTCTCGGCGACCACCTCGAGAACTTTCGTCGCCGTCGTCTCCGTCCTCTCCAGTAATATTTGGAGCCTCTGTACATTCTGCAAAAGGATAAAAGGGGGCAGGAGGTTAGAACGGGAAACCAAGGCATAAAATTCAAAAGCAAAAGAAGCGGGAATCACCTCGAGCGACGCCTTCATTGTCGAGTAGATCAGGCTCATTGTCCCGGATTTATTGTGCCTCTCCATGTCCAAAGGGAGAGCACACCCCCGGGCAACGGCCGAGATCGTCTAGGAGGAGGTCCCCATCCGATCCTCCACGGTCATGGGCTCGCAGGGGTTGAGGTCGAAGTTAGGCCTCCAGGGCATCGGCTTGTGAGACCGACCTCTGGATCCGCCTCCTGGACCAGCTCCTCCTCGCCCCCCACGCGGGGCCTCTTCTCGGGTGGGGGCCCCTCACTCCCCTTCTCGGCCTCCGCTGCCCGAGGCCGGGTCTCCCTTGGCGGCAGAGCCTCCTTCTCGGCCTCCACTACCCGTGGCCGAGACTCCTTTAGCGGCCGAGAGTCTTTGGGCGGCCGGGCATCCTTGGGAGGCTCTTCCGACCTCCCCCTCTTTTCCTGCGGGGGGCCTCTCGCATTTAGCGGAGGAGGAGGTCCTTGCTGCGCCCGAAGAACCGGAGGAGGCGCTGGCTGAAGAGACTTAAGCAGCGCCAGGCCCACCGGGGGCACGCTTTGGGGTGGGAGGAACTCGGCCCCCGAAAATCACGGCCCCCAAATTCTTCAAAGGAGGGCGCGCCCCGTCCATCCCCTCTTCCGCTTGTCTCTGCCGGGGGAGCTGTCTGCAACTAAGATCGGGCCCTGGGGCTCCTAGGCCTGGCCACTGGTCTCCGCGAGCGCGAGCACGATCTCCCCTATCGGCTCAAGGGGGATCTCAACAGTCTTCCTGGTGTAAGACTGGTACCGAGGCTTATACCCGAGCAGCGAGAAGGCAGCCCGATCGTTGTGGCCGTGGTATTCGTAGATCTTCGCGAACCAGGCGCCGTTCCTCTTCCAACGATCAAGTCCGGCGTCTCTCCTCCTTTGCTGAATACCTATGCAGAGAACGAAGGACATCAACTTGACTAATTAGCGGTGAAACAAACACAAGTAGCCCGAGGAAGCGAGTATTTACTCGGAGGGGTCCCAGGTTTGCGCGGAACCTGGATACTCCGCGCCACCTTGGTCTCGGACGCCCCGAACTCCCAGTTCCCCGAAACCAACAGGCGGTCATCCCCAGCGTATTTGCTTGAGTCCTCCAGGGCATTAATCAAGGGTCGGAGCCTAGCCTTCACCCGAAGATAGAAATAATCCTCACCCCCCACGGACTTGCAGATGTCATAGACATCCTCTATATCATGTACCCCAAGGTTGATATCTAGGATCTGGTTCAACTTCGCTACGCCCATTATTATTTTGAACCCATTAGGCATCAGTTGGAAGGGGCAGATCCGCCACGTGCTGAGGCAGGATCGGAGAAGCGGGTGGATTGGGAACCTAACCCCACCCTCACATACCGACACCAGAGGGAAGGGCATCCATTTCTTGAACATGGTAAGGCCATCAAAAAGACCCTGGAGGTCGTCGAGCTTCACCAGAATGTCAGCCGGTATTTCATACGCCACCCTGAATCCCTCCAGGGCTGCGGGACCCTCTAACCAGTGGTTGTAGATTCCCATTTTCTAAAGGCTAAAAGGAAAGCGAGCAGAAGGCAGAGAAGAAGAGACAAGACCTAGAAAACTTAAGGGGTGGAAAACCTTTGGACAAAAGGAAAAAGAAACAGAGAGGAAAACTCACAGGGAAGGTGTGACGGATTGCAAAGAGTAAGAAGCGCAGAGTGAAAAATGAGAAGACTACGGGTTTGTTGAGGTTCTATTTTTGGCAGAAAATCTCCCTCAGCAGGATCTCCTTCAGACGAAAGCTAAGGTAAGAGGAGAAAGAGAGGGGAGCGTCCCTATTTTATAGAGGGGCGCCCCTCTTGATTGCCACCATGCGCCGCTTCAATCCCGATGAACGACCAAACGAAGGGTTACACGTGGCAGCACCGACCCATCCCCAGCCACGCCTCTGGTACAACACTTATCACCTTGGGCATACGGAACGACGTTCGCGTGCCCATCTTGGTGAAGCCATTATGATGCCGCATTTATTGCCTAGGGCAAACGAAAAGGCGTCATGATGAGGGTCGCACGACGACAAGATACGATAAGACAGGGCCAGCACATCCATTCGATCTTAACTCCCGACCTCGAAAAAAACCAAAGAGGTCGAGAGCTAGGGGGCAATTGTGTGGGGCCGTTTTGTAATCACGGATTTGTGTGGGGCCACTCCCGGATTTCGGACTATCCTTAGCCTCGGTGTTGCCCAAGCTCGGCAGTAGCGCCATCTCGGGGCGAGCGTGAATCCCATCTCGGTGGCTACGTTCACAAGTATCCACCTCGGTCTCGGCCTTTAACCCGATCTCGGTCTCCTGTCACTCAGCCATAAATGCAGCCATAAATGCGCTGCCGTGACGAGGACGGTGAACTGACAAATAGAGTGGGCGCCGGACCTAGATAAGTGGCACGCCTTATCTCAGGGTCACGTCCATAGGTATAGGGAGATGGTCTGATGGGACGTTCCCTTTTTACCTACCCCCACTCAGGAGAGAAAGGTACATGCTGATGGGACTTTCATCTCCCCCAAAGGGTCCACTCCAACAAGGCTCCCACGTCTATATAGTGCATGGAGAAAGACGACAGGAGGTAATCTTCTTCCTGATTCTCCTCTCAGTTGCCAAGCTAACTTAGCCATCGGAGTGCCCTCAGCTACCCACAGCCAGGGGCTCTAACCTTTGTTCTTCTTTTTAGGTCACCGGAGGTTGATCCTTTCCCAGAATCATCAAATTAAGAGGTTAATCTTCTCCAAAACCAAGTCCATATTTTTTAGGCACTTACAATATTAATATTATATTATTGGTGGCTTTCCAAACACTAAAGCATGTATGATGTAAGACATGGTACTGAATTTGACAATATTAAAATGTTCACACGAAGATGAAGGAAATTGACGTGAAAGCCAGGTATTTCTAGCCCTTTCAAGATGAGGAGGAACATGTAGAAATGTAGATGCTAGAGTTCATACATTCAAGCATATCTTTGTAAGTCCATGGGGATCCGAACCCTAGAGGGGGGGTGAATAGGGTGAGCTTCTTTTATGACCAATTTTAACAATTTTAACTTCTTTAAAATAAACTAGTCACAAGTGATGATTATCAAACAATATGCGGAAGCTAATATAAACAATCACCACAAAGCAAGCACCATCACACAAGGATTTATAGTGGTTCGGCCTCAATGCCTACATCCACTACCGGCTTGTGATCCAACACCCCACCGGATTTCCACTATTTATGCTTTTCAATAGGCTAAGCAATAACCTTTACAATATGCTTTCCAAGGCTAAGCAATAACCTTACAATGATGTTTTTCAAGGCTTAACATCAACCTATCCATTATGCTTTTATAGGCTAAGCAATAACCTCTTCAACCACATGGTTGGTTATCTCACTAAGTTGTGTCTTTAATACACTAGATGGAGATTCATTTTAGCTCATTACATTTGCCTCTAAAATAGGCGGATATGGAAGTGAATAACAACTACACACTCACACTATGGATGCAAAGATGAAAACAAATGAAGTGTGTGTGTGTGATCCTCAATCATTTTGAAAATGAAAGTTCATAAATGTATGCCTAAGGCTTTTGAAAGTTTTAGCTCAAAAACATTTATGATTGAGGAGGTAATGCAATCACATGTTAAAAGTAACAACTTGTTAATGATATCAAAGTTACACAAGTTGTATGAAATGGATTAGCTCTAAACATGTGATGCATAGGGATGTCAATCAAATCATCAATGATGCTCAAAACATAAAAATAGATTTGATTGAAAAGAGGGGACAAATCATATGTAATTATAAGGACAACTTGAAAAAGATTTACCAATCAAAGTAAGGCAAGTTGTGAAACATTAAAACAATAATACACATATGATTTGTAATGATGTTGGATCCAAAACATAAGATACATTTGAGAGAGATTTTCTTATGATGGAAAAACAACAACCAATGATTCAACAAAGTATATGAATCATGTTACATATTTCATTAACATGATCTACTTAGATTTACCAAAGATAAAGTACTACTTTGATGAATCAATGGTGATGTATCCAAAACAATAGATCTATTCAAAATATAACACATGCTAAGGATACAACAAATCATAGATTAACATGTTACAAAGATTTACCAATGATAAAACAAAACATGAAAACATATGATTTGTAAAGAAGTTGAATCCAAAACATAAGTTAGTTTTGAGAGAGATGTTCTTATGATGGAAAACAACAACCAAAGATTCAACCAAGTATATGGATCATGTTACATATGATTTACCAAGTTTCTTTCATTAACATGATCTACTTTGATTTACCAATTCAAGTACTACTTGGATTGAATCATGTGGTGTTGTATCCAAAACAATAAATCAACTCAAAACATAACACATGTTAAGGACACAACACAAACATAGTTTAACATGCTAGAAATGATTTACCAAAAATAAAACAAAAGCATGCAAACATATGATTAAGGAAGGAAGAGCCTACTTGGTGGTTTAACTTCATTAATCCAAGCTTTAGCTTTCCTAATCATCCCCTTCATCCCTTGGTTCTTTTCCCTTTTGATATGCCTCAAATCCTCTCAAGGAGGGGTTAAAAATTCCCAACTTTTGGTAAGGGAAAGAACTCATTTTATAGCCAAAAAGGTCCAACGGCTATATCCTCGGTCGACCGGCACACAGGCCTCGGTCGACCGGGAAGGCACAACGGTCAGATTTCTGACCGTTGGAGGTTTCAGTGCAAAAATGCAGTTTTTACCTCCAGTTGTCTCGGTCGACCGAGACGTGTGTCTCGGTCGACCGGCGACACTGCCGGGACTCCCCCCTATTTGCAAAAAATGCAACTTTTGCATATTTGAAGGTTTTTCTTTGGGGGACCTTTTGGCCACTAAATCAAGCTTGGAAAACATGTTTTAAGGATTCTAAAGGTTTTTAAAACATGCCATAAAAAGCCTAAAAAGTTTCAAAACTTTTTAAAACAAGGCTTGCTTGATTTCTTTGAAAACTCTTTTCTAAATCAAATGCATCCAAGATTGAAACCAAAACATGCATAAATCAATACTTTTACAAAACTAAAAAGTAATGCATGAATAAAACAAGATTTCAAGTTTATTTAAAACCAATGCAAGTGTGTAAATCAAATGATGCTAGAATGATAATGCAACCATCAAATTGCAATCTACAAAATTCCTAACAGCAATCTCCCCCTTTGCAATTTGATGGCAACTTACTCATCATAGAAATTACACACTAAGTCTTCAGCTCCCCCTAAGCTGGACAAGTCTTGAAATCTTCTTCTTGGATGCTCCTTCTCTTAGCTTGGGCTCTTGGGCTCTTTTCTTCAATCTTCTTGATGCTTGGTGCTTGATCATTCTTCAAGCTTTCTCTTCTCATCTTCCTCTTTATGGCCAAGCATCTTCTTTAGCTCCAAGCTTTCTTTCTTCTATTTGCTCTCCCCCTTTGACCATGCCTCTCTCTCTTGAGAACTTGAAAGCTTTCTCCCCCTTAGATGGATAGGAGATCTTCGAGTACTTGAACTCTCGAACTCTCTCCCCCTTTGATGAGTAGGAGATCTTTGAGTCACACTTGAACTCTCTCTCCCCCTTTGACATTAAATTGCAAAGGTACCTACACACATGAGACAAGAAGAATACCTTTAGTAGCACCTGTTAACAAATGAAATCGAAAATGAAATTCATAACAGGCTATCATGTATGTAAGTTAACTCTAAGGGCTCAAAGGCAATCCAAGGGTCAATTTGATCAAAACTAACACTTCCTTTGAAGGTTTACACTCCCCCTCAATCCATTCTCTTCTTTTGTCAATCTTTTGACAAGATTTAACTATTAGATGCAAGAAGTAGATGGTTTAACCAAGTGAGGGTCAACTTCAAGGAAAGGATTAGATTCATTTAACTATAGAGCTCATATGATCAAATTACCAAAAGAGAGCTAGGACAAAAGAGAGAAGCAATCATGGATATCAATTGAAACAAACATATCAATTGAGATTAAAGGATATGACTATTAACATAATCACTCTAAAATGGATTCAACAATGTTACTTATTAGGAAAAATCCAAATTAGAGCTATCCATGATATGGGGTTTACTCAAACATAGCATCAATCAATATTACTTATGAAAAACATATGCTATGTAAGTTTTGAACTCATTTCATTCAATCAATAAATATGACTATTAAAGTGCATGAAAGAGTGAAATGAAATTCAATCATGAAGCCAACCTCAAATAATAACCAACCAATATTATTAACACATAAACATGGTGGTCATGAGATTTACCTATGAGAGCAAAAAGAGGTGGCAATCATGAGCATTATGATGCTAATGGTGTGTGACGTGGAACAATTATATAACTATGAAGATTAGTCCAAAGCACACAAGGTCTATCACATACACAAGATAAGATATCAATTGGATATGAAATCAATGGAACATTATACCAAATGAAACCAATTGAGTATGATAACATGAGTAAAAGCAAGGATGTGATAAACTACCATCAAGCATCATAAATGCATATTCATCACTTTTAATGATATAACTATTGAGCATAGTGATGAACAATGGTAAATTGCAATGCAAAAGAATATTACTTGGCAATGCATGCAATTTCCAAAGTGTCCAAATCATATGAATTCAACTACTAAGATATCCATCAACCAACATAAAAGCAAGGAATGGATTTCAAAGAGATTCATATGATTAAGAACACTACTTATGAAGTTGAAACATGTATAAGGATGACATCAAGAAAATCTACATGAATCAACATCATAACCATCCATAAAGATATGACTATTAGGCATAGAGGATGGATTTGGGTTCTAGTATGGTTTTTACAAATGTTACAAGTTCACAACCATACATGGAACCAATAGTCATTTGCATATGAAAAGAATGTAAACACATAAGCTAGAGATGCAAACAACATACATTTCCATTTCTAAGATAATGAAACCAAAAGAAAAGGAAATGAGAATCATGGAACATGCTTTGATGAATATAACTAGTGATGTTATAGAGCATTTCCAATCATACAATCTTCAAATCATTTTGAAAAACAAAATTCAACAATGAGCATAAAAGAGAATGATTTTGAAGATCAATTTTCAACATTGTATTTTAAAAGATATAACTTAATTGAAACACATACAAGTTGAATTTTCAAGACAATTTTCCATATAAAAGTTTAACTCATAAAACCATGGAAAATCCAATTGATTATGAAGAATCTAGCTAGGAAAGCATTTGAAATCACAATCAATTGATCATGTAATGAAATGCAATGCAAAACATAAAACTAAATGAGTGCAAAGAGCAAATCAAACATGATGAAATTATAATCAAATGATTTTGAAAACCATGAAATGTAACTTAGAATGGTGCATGAAGACAAAATCAAATGATCATAAATAAGCAATGCATTTTATGAAATGTAACTAAGAAAGAACCAAAATGCAAAGCAACATGACCAACTAAATGATTTAACTATAAAAAGAATAGGTTGGTCAAAGTAGGTCCAAGGCCTTAAGGTTTGTCTAAGTATCTAACTTTGGGAATCCACCTAAGGTCTTGGGAGGGTTGAACTTTGAGGTCAATTTTGAAATCCTCACCAACTATAGGAGATTTGACTTGATAAATTTTCAATTTAAACTTATCACCAAGATATTTAGATTTTACTAAATTTGGCTTAGAATGGTGATTAGTCTTTTGAGGTTGGTGATTATTCTTCATAGGGGATTGTTTTCTATTCTTCTTATTTTCTCCCTTTCTTTGACTTTTGAAATTTAGATTTAACTTTGTAATTTTCTTCAAAAGTTCTTTCATGTTTTGACTTAAGGGAGGTAGGTTGAGAAGCTTTTTGTTAATAGATTCTTTTAAACTTGGTTTGACTTGTTTAACCTTTTTAGAATCTATTTTTGGAGACTCCATTTTAAATGGTTTAACTTGTTTAGTCTTTTTGGAGTCTTCCTTTGTTTTTAGTGTCTTACCCTTCAAGTTTGATTTTACTTTCTTGAGTTCAAAGATGGGTTTAGACACATAGCTTCTTTTCCTTAGTTTGCACTCAAACCTAAAGTGTCCTTCATTGCCACATTAATCACATTTTGTTTTAGGCAAGTGACAAAGAGTGCTAGAGAAAGAGGACTCACCTTTCACAAATGTGTTGGTGAATTTAGGGTCATAAGACATATTCCTATTAAATCCAATACCCGTCCTATCTCCATGAGGTTTACCCAATTTAAATAATTTTTCAAGTCTATCTTCACTTTGGGTAAACTTGCACTCATACTTTTGTTTATATCCTTCAAGTTGAGTGACTTTGGTTATAAGGATTGAATTTTCATGTTTGACTTTAGAAAGCTCATTTTCAATTTCCTTATAATTGTTTAGCTCTTCATAGGCAAGTTTTAACTTAGAATTAAGCTCATTAACAACATTAGATCCAAGTTCTAAAGTTTTTGAATTACTTTGCACATTAGACAAATTTTCATTTGAAATTGTCAACTTGGATTTTAAATAGTTAATGTTTTCATCTTGTCTTTTAATTGTATCTCTTAGGTTCAAATTTTCATTTTTAAGCTCATCACAATTTATCTTAATCTCATTTGATTCATCTTGAGCATTAGATAAATTTTCCTTAGAGATAGTCAATTTAGATTCAAGATTGTTAAAGTCTTTATCTTGCCTTTTTATTTGATCTCTTAGAATTAAATTTTCCTTATTGACATTTTCATAACCCATCTTTAATTCTTTTAGTTCATCTTGAATGTTGGATAGGTTATTTAAAGAGATCATGAACTTAGAGTCTAGACATTTTATTACTTCTTCTTTCTCTCTAAGTTCATCTTTTGAAGAGGCTAGCTCTTTGGTTAGATTCATAGATTCTTCTCTTAAGCTTTTGTTTCTTTTATCAAGCTTTGTAGATAATGTATATAATTCATTATAGGCTTGTTGAAGATCATCTTCATCATACTCATTTTCTTCCTCTTTTGAGTCAAATTGATATTCATTTAATTGATGGTTTGAATCTCTAATAGAAGGAAGAGTGAGAGGTCTAGAAGAATCTACAAAGTCTAGGCTAGTGGAGTCCATTCTAAAGATTTTCAAATAAGCACAACTCTAGGGTTTTAACTCTAGGTTTTTACACCTAATCAAGAGTTCCAAACACTTGATCCTAAGGGATTAGAGCACTTGGCTCTGATACCAATTGAAAGTCCGCTATGGATCCTAACCCTAGAGGGGGGGTGAATAGGGTGAGCTACAAGTATGACCAATTTCGACCAATTTTAATTTCTAAAACTAAACTAGTCACATGTGATGATTAAACAAACAAGATGCGGAAGCTAATACAAAATCAATCACCACATAGCATGCACCACAACACCAATATTTATAGTGGTTCGGCCAACGTGCCTACATCCACTACCGGCTTGTGTCTCCAACACCCCACCGGATTCCACTAATTATGCTTTTTACTAGGCTAAGCAATAACCCTTACAAAGTTGTTTTTCTAAGGCTCAACAACAACCTTTACAAGATGCTTTTCAAGGCTAAGCAATAACCTATCAAGATGCTTTTCTTAGGCTAAGCAATAACCCTACAATATGCTTTTATTAGGCTAAGCAATAACCTTACAAGTTGCTTTTCTTAGGCTTAGCAATAACCTTTACAAATATAGATTTCTCAAAGAAAGTGTCTTCACAAAAGATCACTCTAAGAGATACAATTTTAGCTCAATGTAATTGCCTCTTAAAATAGGCGGATTTGAAAGTTTAATACAAACTCACACAAACACTCTATGTATGCAAAAGATGTATGCTAATGAGGTGTGTGTGTGATGACTTCAATCAAGATTAAAAAGAAAGCTCAATCAATTTATGCTTAATGCAATTTGAAAGTTTAAGGCACAAAAAGATATGATTGAAGTTCTATGCAAATCACATGAATAATAAACAACTTGTTAATGACATGAAATTCAAAGAATCACAAGTTGTATGAAAAATAAAGTTTAAGAAAACATGTGATTTGATAAGAGTGATTGCAAACTAATCTAATTTACCAAGAAAGATATTGAGCTTGCAAATCAACTCTTTAAGGACTTGAAATCATGCATAAATGAAAATACAAAGGATTTGAACATGCATGAATTTCAATTGTATGGAAATCAAAATAACTTAGAAGATGTACCTTTTAAAAACTCATGAGTTTGATTTCCAAATAGCCCTCTAGCCTTTCCAACTTCTTCCCCTTTCTTTGGCTCCAAAATGCTCTCAAAAGTTCATGGTTCAAGCTTTTAAAAAGGTTGGAAATGAATGGACTTTATAGCCAAAAAGTTGCCAACGGCTAGTTCTCGGTCGACCGAGAAACAGGTCTCGGTCGACCTAGAAGGCACAACGGATATAAATCTGACCGTTGGAGCTACAGCTCAGATTTCTGCAGAAATGACCTGCAGTTGTCTCGGTCGACCGAGAGGCAGGTCTCGGTCGACCGAGAACACTGCCTGAAACAGCCCAGAAATATGACAAAAGAGAGAAACTTGAGGCTTTTAAGGGCAACTCTTTGGGGGGATTTTTGGGCTGGTAAACCAAGCTTGGTAACATGTTTTAAGGCATTCTAAGATGTTTAAAAACATGAAATACACAACGCCTAAAAAGATTCAAAGATTTAAAACCAAAGGCAAGCTTGATTAGTAAAAACTCTTTTCAATTGAAATTGCATACAAAACTGATTCTAAAAGTGCTGAAAGTATGCAAACCTCAAACCTAAATACCTAACATGATTTTCCAAATGAAGTGCACAAGGAAATAGGTTTTCAAAAAGAGTTTGGGTTTCAAAACCAATGCATCCAACTTTAAAACCAAAACAAGCATAAAGCAAAGACTTTTCCAAATCTTAAAAGCTATGCAAGTATAAAACTAGATTTCAAGGTTTTCTAAAACAATGCTAGTGTGTGAATCCAAATGATGCTAAAGTGCAAATGCATCCATCAAATTGCAAAAACAAAAGACCTAACAATCTTCTCTCACGTCATACAAAAGAGAATACGATAAAGAAACCTACTCAAAATTCGCAATCAATTCGTCCTATCAAGAAAGGCCCGTGCAATTGGTCCCATCAAATTAACCTCTTAAATCTTCATTAATGTCAAGTTAAAATGTCCTTCAAGCTTGGTGATCATCACCTATTTGTAGAGTCATTATAGCATTCCACTTTTTTTGAGTTTGTCGGTGTCGGTAGCCTACTAGATCAAATCCGTCATGATCTTTTCCAAAAGCTTAGGATAGTGTGGCTTAATTAAAATGACCTAATCGCTAGTCTAAGATGTGTAGATGAGGGGGGGATTTTATTTTTATTTAGCAATATGTAGAAGTTCTGAAGGCTACATTTTCATAAATTCAACCATGCCAGAATAAAAATCTCAACTTATACAAAAGAGAAAAAGTTAAAGAAATCTATTCAGAGTCTCAGACCCATTCAACATTCAAAATTATAAATAAGTTCAAAACTTAAACTTATCTAAAAATTAGACTTACCAAATATATCTATCAGAACAAATCTTTCTACTTCTGGACTGTATCCAATTACATAGTAAGTAAGCGATGTGAAAAGAAGAGATGCTACAAAAGAATGTGGGATCTTTAAACTAGACGAAGGAAGTGAGAATGCCCAAGCTGGATAGAAGTATGAATCTCTCTGTCTGTAAAAAACTGGAAGTCTTGAAATAGTCATGATCAATTCCAGATAATTATTGGTCATGAATAAGAAGAGGGAGAAAAAAAAAGGGCACTCATATAACCATTAGCATGAACTTGATCAACACGCATACGGGTACGCAAAAATACAGTCATAGTGATGAATGCTAGGAAAATTAGCTGCAGGAAAAAAGCTCAGTCAGTAGATGAAAGAATAAGACGCAAGGATTCTTTTTTCATTTATGATATTTACCTGAATTGATTTGAAAACATATACAAACAAATTTCTCTTCACAAGAAGCCATTCTCTACTAGTGCAAGCTCTCAATAGTTGCTTTTTACTCAGAGTTTTTAGTAAAGGAAAAAGCACCCTTGCAACTTCTGAGAAAAGAGCATGGCCGTGAAAGCTCTTCTGATAACTTTTGACCCAAATAATGTTCCTTGAGTAATTTTGCAAATTGTTCAACAGAGACATAATGATATGGTTGACCATAGTGAGCCCAGTATTACGCTTGATCTTTCTTTGAAATCACCTAAAAAGAACAATACATGGACTACACAAGTGAAGACTGAGAAAATCGCAGATGACATGAAGCACATACCTTAGCGAGGAAATCGGCAAGGCTCTTCCTTTTTGGGCACCTGAAACCACAATTTTCAAAAAACTCAAAAACACAGTCATGAGGACCATGGTAGATGATCCTCCCTCCTGCCATTATGATAATTTCATCGAAAAGATTGAATATCTCAGGCGCTGGTTGAAGAAGTGAAACCAATAGGGTGTTTTCCATAATATGCACCGAGTGCTGAAGAACAGAAATGATCTGAAATGTTGTAGAGCTATCTAAACCATTTGATATTTCATCCATGATTAAAGATTTTCGAAGCGCCAACTTGACATTCGTAGCATGCCTCTCCCATTATATTGAGTACAGTTGCCTTTTCAAAGGCTACTAATCAACTTATCAATCTAATTACAATCTAATCCTAATGAAAGAATATTTAACAAAGAAAGAAAACTATACAATTTGTTTGACCAAATCAACGTGATTGGATATCACTATATTGGGCCTGAACTTGAGTCGACCCTTTTAAGTGGGCCTGATGGGCCTAAGCCATCTTGTATTTGACACCGCCCCTCAAATTGATGCCGGGGAATCCACAAACATCAATTTTCTAACCAAGAACTGATGGCGAGGTCGTGGAAGCCCCTTTGTGAGGATATCGGCATTTTGAAGTTAGAAGAGATGTGAGGAAGGCTAATCACATCACGCTTGTATTCATCGCGTATAAAATGGCAATTAATCTCTATGAGTTTAGTACGTTTGTGAAAAACTAGATTGGCAGTAATACGAATTGCACTAGTATTGTCTGCATAGAGTGGTGTGGCACTAGCAGCAGGAAATCCGAGATCCAAAAGGAAACCGCGAAGCCAAAGAATTTCTGAACAAGCAGCAGACATGGCACGATACTCATCTTCCGTGGAAGATTTTAAGACCTTATCTTGTTTCTAATATTTCCACGAAATCAAGCTATCACCCAGATACATACACCATCTTGTGGTAGATCGACAAGTGTCTGGATAACCAGCCCAATCAACATCTGAGTTTGCTTTGAGTGGAAGCGAGTTGTTGACCAGATAAAATAATCCACGGGTTGGTGTCCAAATTAGATATTTAATAACACGTCGGACTACAGCCAAATGAAGATGTCTAGCATCAGTCATGAATTGACTGACTAAATTGACTGCATAAGAAATATCAGAACAAGTTATCGTCAAATAGACCAAGTTTCCAACGAGACGACTATAGAGGGTAGGATCAGAGAGAGGATCCCCACTGTCTTGCTGAAGTTTAGCATTGACTTCTACTGGAGTATCGACTGGAGCAGAACCTTGAAGTCCAACCATTTCAATTAATTCAAGAGCATATTTATGTTGATGGAGTACGATGCCTTTATCAGATTGATGAATTTCAAGACCTAAAAAATAGTTTAGAGGGCCAAGATCTTTCATGTGGAAAGATTCATGAAGTTGTTGAATCATAGCTGCATTGGTACCAGTGATGATGATGTCATCCACATAAACAAGAAGAATAGTAATCCCTATAGAAGCATGATGAACAAACATGGATGGATCATATGGACTAGGATGGAACTTGTTAGACCCCGACCTAGACAAATTTGATTAGTGTGTGTTTAGTTTTAAGTGGGTTTAGTTATCCTTGGGTTAGAAATAATTAGTTTTAGTTATGGATATAGCTTTGGGAATTTTGAGAACGTAAGTGTTAGTCAGACACGCTCAGGAAGGCCTGAGTGCACGTGTAAGCTTGGGAGGATCGTATTGGTTTTTCATTTTTAATTGTGATTTTGATTTCATTTGAATGGTTTTATTATTTTTTATAACTTTCATTTTCAGCCCGTTCGTGTTTGAAGCCCAAAACCCAAGTTTTGGCCCAAAAAGGGTAAAATTGTCTTTTATACACAAATCTGGACAGAAATTTTGAAATCTCAAAACCATGTCAAAGATATACTTTTTGGAAACTAGATATTTCGAGGTTCATTTTATCCTTCTTCGTCGAGTTCATTCAAGGCTCGCAAGATCATGTTTTTGTCAATGCAATGTTTAGGCTCATTGAGCCCCAATTGCAAGTGTTTAAAGTCAACTCTTTCTCCTCCCCTCTTTTCACTCTCGAACCCTAACCCTAGAGAACCAAGAAGAGGAAACCCTTTTTCCTTCCACTTCATTTCTCTTGAATGCACAAGCTAGAAAACTCCAAATGAAATTCCAAGACCATCATCTTCTTCCTCTCATCCCAAGCTTTCTATTGATACAAGTTTCTTGAAGTTTCTAGTTGGGCAAGCTCTCCATTTTCTTCCTCCTCTCTTGTTTGTGGATCTCTAGGTAAGAGCTCCAACCCATCTTTCTAATGGAGCCTTTTTGGTTCCTAAAGATCTTGTTTTTCATGTTTGCAAACCCTTTTGTGAAAATGGGTTTCTTGTTTTCAAGTTTGGGTGAGTTTTGAATGGTTTTCATGGGGTTTTTGTAGTCTTTGGTTTAGCTTGAGTAGAAGTTCTTGAAGAAGGTTTGTGGCATCTTGGACTAAGGCAAGTAAACAATTTAGGATGGATGTTAACATGTGTGCATTTGGTTTGTTTTCTTTTCATTCTCTTCATTTCATTGGAAATCTATGTCTTGAATGGAAAATTTAGAGATTTTGTTTTAGATTGGAGAATGGGAATGAGATGTTTTAAATGGTGCTTGAATATGTATGTTTAATCCCTTGGAGAGCTTGTGGGCTCAGGAAAATGCAGGTTGAAGGAGAAATAAGAAGAAGGGAAGCAGAAATGTAAAAATCTGACTTGAAATGCATTGTCTGTGTAGTGTTGGTCAGTTGTCGGCTAACCGAAATTCCCACTTCGGTCGACCGACAGCCAACCGAACTCAGTTCGGCTCCATTTCCCGAGACCTGCATTTCATCAAGAAAGAATTCGGTCAACTGTCGGATAACCGACATTTTCCACTTCAGTCGACCGACAACCAACCGAAATCAGTTCGGTTCCATTTCCCGAGAGCTGAGATTTTCTGGGTAAATTTGTCGGTCAGCTGTCGGCTAACCGACATACCCCGTCTCGGTCAACCGACAGGTGACTGAGAGGTAACCAAAATTTCAATATGAGCTGTTTTAGAAGGATTTCTACAGGAATGAAACCTAGAATATGTTATGGGGCTTTTAGCCTAACATTGTGTGATTGAAACCTGAGATGTCTTTAACTTCGGGGGCACCCAATTCTCTTTGCAATTTCAACATTTGGGTTTCAATTACACAAGGGTCAACCAAAGATCCTTACATACGTTTGATAGACTTTGCTTTCAAACTTTAGTTTTGATGCAATAAGTATTATCGTGTACCCATTTTGTAGTTAAGTATAAGCTCGTTTGAAAATTGTTTCAAGGATAAAAAGGGGATCACTTCTTAAGTGTGTTATGCATGTATATACTTATGCCTCTTGCTAGCCGTGTGTTGTTTAGTTCTGATAAGTGATTTCCCCCTTCAAGCTTGATTTGGTTTAAGACGTGTTTCGCCGTATTTTGTGCATTCATGAATTTAAGTAAACATCACTGAGCTTGGACTGCCCTTTCAGTGTGATCCACTGTCTGGGAGTCCTTAAACTTGTGGACTGTCTGCAAATTGGTCGTGTATTTTATTACACATCGTGCGTGTCCGGTTCCATGGCAGAAACCCCCGTATATGTGGGAATCGTGTCATGATTATATTATATATATCGTGCTTGTCATGTGTGCTTGCCCTTTTCATTATAAATGATAGAGAAAGGATGGGCTCTTTGTGGATTGTAACTATTTACGATATTATAAGTATTCATGCTAGCTTTGCTCGTATTTTGGAATATACCTTAGTCATGTAACTGTTTCCAATTCAGTAAAATGTCTTAATATGTTTTTTTAAACATTTACTTCTTACATGCTCATGTCTAAATTGATTACCTGTCAAACCGTCGTGTTTGACCCTTGTATGTTGGTGCCCAGGTACAGATGACGTTGCCTTTGAGGAGGAGCGTCCGGAGGAGGCTCTTGAGCCACCCCCAGTCAGAGAGTGGCAACCCGACGATGTCAACTAGACGTCGGGCGGGTTCTTGAGTTGCGCTTCATTTTGTCATGGGTTCTTTTTGTCATTTTGAGAATTGTATTGGCCTTTATTGGCCTCTTATGGGATGTAACTAAACTTAACTACCTTTTGTGTTAGTCTCATAACTTGAATTATGATGGGAATGTCATGTTAACTCCTTTCTTGTGATACTCTGTCTTGATATTATTTTGTTATGGCACTTGAAATTTTACTGGTGCTTATCTTGATGTGATTTGCTATACGCTTCCGCAAACTTGATCGTGTGAGATAAATTCCGCGTGTTTTGGGAATCCTCACCGCGGGAACCTATGGGAAAACAACAAATCAATGTCGCGGGCCCAGGATCCGTTCCGGGGTCGTGACAGGACTGGTATCAGAGCGAGACTAGTTTCAGGCACTTAAAAGAAACTAAAAAATCTTAGGAACGTGGCGAGGATTCGTGAGTTCAATAGATTCGTTGGTATAGGACCTTAGAAACCCTTATACCATGTTTATCGTGTACTAACACCTTGTTTTACAGCATCATGCCTCTAAGAAAAGTTCCAAACAATAATGCTTCAGGCAGTAATCAGAATGAGTCAGACACGACTAACACACCAACTGCTACATAGTTCCAAGAGCTCATGCAAGCTATGATAGAACAACAACGACAGGAAAATGAGACTCAAGCAAAATTTCAAGAACAGATAGCAAAGAAAGATGAGGAATGGCTCAAGTTCAGAGACAACTCTTGGAAGTTCTTCAGAACAGGCCTCAAGTTCCACAACCTCAGCCTTTGGGTCCACAGATTGTTATCCACAATAGGGATCATGACCCTAACGCGCTATTTGAGAGGTTTAGGAAGAGAGCATTGAAGGAGTTCTTGGGTAATGAAGACCCGTTAGTTGCAGACGACTGGTTGACTAATATCGAGAAAATCTTTGATGTCTTCACATGCACGGGGAGACAGAAGGTCAACCTCACAGCTTCACTATTTTATGGGCTTGCAGATCGGCGGTGGCAAACGGTCAAAGACCCATACACGGTAATGGCTAATGAAGATGCATGGGCAGCATTCAAGATACAATTCCAGGATAAGTACATTCCCTCCCATGTTAAGAGACAGAAGGCTATTGAATTCCAGCAGCTCAAGCAGGGCAGCATGACTGTGCTAGACTATGTCACCAAGTTTGAGAGATTGGCTCGATATGCTACCGAGTTAATTGACACTGAGCAGAACAAGATAACAAAGTTCTTGGAAGGACTGAACTCGATTGTCATGAGGGATGCAATAGGAGTAATTCCACCAGCTACATATGATGAGGCGGTCAAACAGGCGCAAAAGTTTGAAGACATTAACAATCTGATCGTTTAAGACAGAAAACAACACTACCAGCAGCAGAATCAGAAGCAACATCATAACAATAAACCGAAGCAAGAACAGAGTCAAGTGAGACAGGGTTGTGGCCACTGTGGCAAGCACCACGAAACTCATAAATGTCGTAAGGCCACAGGTGCCTGTTTCAAATGTGGGGCTATGAATCATGCAATCAAGGATTGCCCACCACTTCAGAATCAAGGAAATAGAAACCAACAGCAGAGACAAGCAGCTCCTCAGAATCAAGCACCAGTTCAGAATCAAGTTAGACCACCTCAGTAGCAGCAGCAGGCCAGGCCACCAGCACAGAGTCAGAATGCTCGTCCTCCACAACAGAACAGACATGCCCAAGGAAGGCACAATCAAGCACCGAATAGACTACAAATGCATGGACGTTTATATTATCTCAACCGTGTGGATGTTGAAGCTGCAGGAGACGTGGTGGAATGTAAACTTCTTGTTTGTGGGGGTAGAAGCTTAGATTTTATTTGATCCTGAATCCACACATTCGTTTTTATCTCCTACTTTTGCTAAGTTGATTGATACACCACATAGTGAATTGGATTACATTCAGATCGTTACCACACCAGTAGGGAAACACGTTGTGTGTAGAACATATTACCCTAGCTGTACAGTTTTGTTAGGAGATGTTAATTTACCGGCCAACCTCATTGTTTTGGACATGCATGATTTTGATATCATTTTAGGCATGGATTGGTTAGAAGCATATCATGCCACCATGGATTGTTTTAGTAAAATCATAACATTCAGATTCAAGGACCACAAGCAGAATTGATATTTCAGGGAAACAAGAGGAAAACTCAGGTAGGATTTATTTCAGTGTTGAAGGCAAGCAGATTAGTTCAGAGTGGGTGTCAGGCATTTATTGCGTTTATCACGAAGGGTAAACAGTCCAAAGGGGTGGAGGATATCCCCATTGTGTGTGAATTTCCGAATGTTTTTCCAGAAGAAATCCCGGGATTACCACCAATCAGAGAAGTTGAGTTCACAATTGAACTTCTTCCAGGGACAACTCCGATCTCTATTGCACCATACAGAATGGCTCCAGCAAAAATGGGTGAATTAAAACTCCAGTTGCAGGAATTGTTGAGTAAAGGATTCATTAGGCCAAGTGTTTCACCTTAGGGAGCACCAGTGTTATTTGTGAAAAAGAAAGATAGAAGTCTAAGAATGCGCATTGACTACAAAAAATTGAACCATTTGACCATCAAGAACAAGTATCCATTGCCAAGGATAGACGAATTATTTGATCAACTGCAAGGAACAACCTATTTTTCCAAGATAGACTTGAGATCAGGGTACCATCAGTTGAGAGTTAGAGACTCAGATGTTCAGAAAATAGCTTTTAGAACAAGATATGGGCACTATGAGTTCTTAGTGATGCCCTTTGGTTTGACGAATGCACCCGCAATCTTTATGACTCTTATGAATAAAGTCTTTGCACAGTATTTGGATCACTCTACAGTAGTATTAATTGATGACGTCCTTGTGTATTCCAAGAGTAAGAAAGAGCATGAGGAACATTTGAGGACATCATTACAGCTTTTGAGGGACAACTAGCTTTATGCAAAACTCTGTAAGTGCGAATTCTGGTTAGAGCAAGTTGCTTTTCTAGGCCACATCATCTCCAGAGAAGGTTTAGCAGTTGATCGAGCCAAGATAGAAGCAATTGTTAATTGGGTGAAACCAAGCAGAGTGACTGAAATCAGAAGCTTTTTGGGGTTAGCAGGCTATTACAGAAGGTTTGTCCAACGTTTTTCATCCATTGTAGCACCGTTGACGAAGTTGACCAGGAAGAATGTTCCATTTGTTTGGACCGAACAGTGTGAGACAAGTTTTCAAGAGTTGAAAGAAAGGTTAACCACAACTCCAATTCTTACATTACCATCGGGCAGCGATGGATTTATTATTTATACAGATGCTTCGAATGTGGGACTAGGTTGTGTATTGATGCAAGATGGCAAAGTGATTGCTTATGGCTCAAGACAGTTGAAGGATCATGAGAAGAACTATGCGACTCATGACTTGGAATTGGTGGCAGTTGTTTTTGCTTTGAAGATGTGGAGACACTACCTCTACGGAGAGAAATTTGAAGTCCATTACGGGGTCGCGACAGAACTCCAAGTGGCTAAGAGCATGTTGGAACTTTTCAAACCATGCTCGGCGGGCTTGTTTGAGGCCATTATGGACATCTTCTTTGAGATCACCATGTAGAAATGCGTTCTTGACATCCATCTGGTATAGAGCCCAGGATTGGGATGCTGCAATGGCAAGAATAGTCCTAACAATGGTCATCTAGCTATAGAAGCAAAAGTCTCATCATAATCAATACCATATTCCTGTCGATTACCTAGAGCGACAAGACGTGCCTTATACCTATCTAGAGTTCCATCAGATTTAAGCTTGATATAATAGATCCACTTGCAACCTAATGGCTTAACAAAAGGATATGGAACCACATCCTATGTATGATTTTGCGCAAGAGCATCCAATTCATCCTGCATAGCTTTATTCCAACACTCATGCTGCACAGCCTAAGAATATGAGTTCGGAATAGATGTAGAAGACATGGTGGCCATCAAGAAAGTGTGGGTAAATCCATAATGAGTTGGAGGCACTGAAATCCAAGATGAACGACGCAAGGGAGCGTCTCCAATTGGACCAGATGCAGTTGAGGGATTGTTTGGGGGACTATTTCTGGTTGCAACTTTACTTCGCCTTTGATATACAAAATTAGGATCAAATTTAACAAATGGTTTTTGTCCGAAAAACCAAGTAAGGAAACAATAGATGGGCACTTTACAGAATCAAGATGTTGCTGGAAAAAATATTGATTTTAGAAAAAGACAACATTAAGGGAGGTACGAATGCGCCGTATTTGAGGATCATAACAAAGAAACCCCTTTTGATGACTAGCATATCCTGAAAATGCGCATTTAGTAGATTAGGCAATAAGTTTGTTACGCTCAGAAGGAGGTAAATGAACAAAACACACCGATCCAAAAACATGTAGATCATCATAAGATGGTGTAGTTTTGTATAATCAATAAAAAAAGACTCTCATTTTCTAAAGAGAAAGAGGGTAATTGATTTATAAGGTGGACAACAGTGCTGAGAGCTTCTGTCCAAAAACATGTAGGAACGAAGGATTCAATAGGAAGAGATTGAGTAACATCAAGGAGATGCCTATTTTTCCTTTCAGTGACCCCATTTTGTTGAGGGGTATAAGGACATGATTTTTGAGAAATTATCCCTTTTTGTTGTAAAAAAGTTTGAAACTCTGTTGAAACATATTCACCTCTCCAATCAGAGCGTAAAACTTTGATGCAAGTGGAAAATTGATTCTCAATATATGCTAAAAACATTTTAAAAACATTAAAGACATCATCTTTAGAATGTAGAAAATAGACCCATGTAAATCTACTGTAATCATCAATAAATGCCACAAAATATTTATAATGAGCATGAGACAAATGAGGAGCAATACCCCAAACATCACTATGAACTAAATTAAAACATTGAATGCTATTAGAGGTAGAGACAGAAAAGGGAAGAGTCTTACTTTTTCCCATCTTACACGTAGCACAATCAAAAGAAACAAACTTAAAAAAGCTTATTGAGTTCAACAATCCAGAATTAACCATGTGGGATATAGTTTTAAAATTAGGATGTCCAAGCCTACTATGCCATAATTGACAATTATTTTAGCAAAAAAAAAAAAAATCATTTGCTGATTTAGTCCTAATTAGAGTAGATAGATCAAGAGAAAATAAGTGTCCATGTTTAGGACCCCTCGCGTTCTCCTTCCCTGACATCTGGTCCTGCACAACACAACCAGAGGAAGAAAATGAAACATTACAGTTGTTTTCAACGAGTTGTCCAATTGAAAGAAGGTTTGAAATTAAATTGGGATAGTGATAAACATTCTTTGAGGGCACGATACTAGAAATATTTCCAATGGTAGTGATAGGAAGATGTCCGCCATTGGCAGTTTGAACATGAGTATTGCCAGTATATGTGGTCAAGCTGGAAAGTTATGCACTGGAACGAGTCATGTGACTTGATGCTCCGGAATCAAGATACCAAATGGAAGAAGGGGTTTTAGATTTACTTGTGATGCCAAGTGCAAAAAATGCATTGACGATCATTTGTTGAACTAATTCTGGAGTGAGCAGTGGAAGAAGAACACGCTACACCAAAAACCAAAAATAGGAACACACATTTGAAACGGTCGCTAGCCCTGCCTAATCGAATAAGGCCCCAGGCCGTCCCAACTCTAAAAGTCGTTTCAACACAAAAAATGGTGGGCCCTGGCGACAGAAAAGAACGAACAAAATACATTAGCAAGCGTTCCCTCCCCATTTTCGTTGGCGCCATTTCATCCCGCCATCCGTTCTCCTTCTCTTTCTCTTAAGTCTTAATGAGATTGATTCTCTTTCTCTTTCTCCCAGCATTCCCCCTCTTCCTCGTCTCTGTCTCCCAGGGTTTCATTGGGTTTTGTTGAAACAATCCTAGGGACTGATTGGGTTTTGCTGAAATAAGGATCTAAAACAAGATACAGAGTCTCTTTTGGAAGGAAGAAAAAACCCAGAAAGGTGGTATTTTGCAGGCGGAAGGAGGGGAGAGACTTGTGTTCTACTCCCTTCTAGCAAAGACAAATCGGACCACGTAAGCTTTCCTTTCTCTTTCTCCTATTTTACTTGTGTTTAGCTCCCGTCGTCTTCTTTTTCTTCGCTGCTGCTTTGAATTTTTTCGTTTTTGAGGGATTGGTGCTCCCATAACTGGTGTAGTGTTTGCTATGCTCCCTGTTTTGGCCCGCACACAGGTATTTCTATTCCTTGATGGAAACATGTGATTACCCATTTTATGACCTGTTGTCAGTAGAAGGTTAGCATCAGTCCTTTCTTGGAAGCAAGACCTATTGTTTGTATCTGTGCCTCTTCATTGGATTTTAGTGCAATGCACAGCTCGAACAAGGAAATATTCATTCCTAACTTTTTGGGCATATGTTAGTATCCTGATCAATACAATGGATCTTGATCTGATGATTAAAAGTGGAGATGAGGTGTGAGCTTCTATAACTCTTGATGAAAAGGATTTTTTTTTAATATAGACTAGAGACTTTTATTATTAGGTTGTTTCTAATTTTATTTTTAGTGTTTTGGGGCACATTCTCTTAATTTATGGTCCGTTTTTAGGGCCTAAAAGGAGTTGAAAATCATTTAACATGCCTAAGAATTTTTTATTCTGATATGAGTTGGGGAAGGAAAATACAGAGGGTAATGAAAGTCCACGAGGATCCTAACCCTAGAGGGGGGGGTGAATAGGGTGAGCTACAACTATGACCAATTTAAACCAATTTTAACTTCTTAATAAAAACTAGTCACATGTGATGATAAGACAATCAAAATGCGGAAGCTAACAATACAATCATCACAAAGCAATCACCACAACACCAAGGTTTATAGTGGTTCGGCCTCAATGCCTACATCCACTACCGGCTTGTGTATCCAACACCCCACCGGATTCCACTATTTATGCTTTTTCAAAGGCTAAGCACTAACCTATACAATGTTGTTTTTCTAAGGCTCAACAACAACCTTTACAAGATGCTTTTCAAGGCTAAGCAATAACCCTCCTATTTGCTTTTCTAAGGCTAAGCAATAACCTTACAATGTGCTTTTAGAGGCTAAGCAATAACCTTACACAATTCAAGATTTCTCAAAGAAAGTGTTTACTCAACACTCTAAGAGATTACAATTTTAGCTCAATGAAATTGCCTCTTAAATAGGCTAATTTGAAAGTGTAAAACAAACTCACACAAACACTCTATGTATGCAAAAGTGTATGCTCATGATGTGTGTGTGTGATGACTTCAATCAATTTTAAAATGAAGGCTCATTCATATGTATGCTCAAAGCATTTCAAAGTTTAAGACATATAAAAGATTTGAATGAAGTCTAATGCAAATCACATGTATGTTAAATAACTTGTTTATGATATGAAAATCAAGAATCACAAGTTGTATGAAAATGACTAACTTAGAACATGTGATGCATGTGCAATGTTGTTTTCAAAACCAAATCAATTTAACTAAAGTTTAAATGTATGAAAACAACAAAGGAAGTTTCAACCAAGACAAAGAATCATGCATTAAAGGAAATCAAAGATTTTAGGCTAAGCATGATTAAGAAAGTTTTAAAAACAACTTGGATTGAAACCTAATGTGAAGAATCCAATCTTAATTAGACCAAAGATTAGAAGAAGAAAGGATTCTACACATCATAGTTATCATGTACAAAACCATTTACCAATAGCTTAAGCAAAACATGAAAACTATGATTAACAAAAGGTAGAGCTTACTTGGTTGTTTAACTCATTGATCCAAGCTTTAGCTCTCCTAATGACCTTCTAGCCTTTCCAACTTCTTCCCCTTTGTTTTGCTCCAAAATGCTCTCAAGGGCTCATTTTTTCAACTTTTGAGAAGTTGGAAATGAATGGACTTTATAGGCAAAAAACAGTCCACGGGCTAGTTGTCTCGGTCGACCTAGAGGTCTCGGTCGACCGGGAAGGCATAACGGTCGGATTTTTTACCGTTGGAGGTTTCAGTTCAGAAACTGTAAAAATTACCTCCAGTTGTCTCGGTCGACCGAGACCTGTGTCTCGGTCGACCGGCAACACTGCCGGGACACCCCATTTTGCAAAAATTCAATTTTTGCCTATTTGAAGGTATATCTATGGGGGACCTTTTGGGCCATTAAATCAAGCTTAAATACATGTTTTAGAGATATTCTAAGATGTTTAAAAACAAGGGAAACACAAAGCCTAAAATGATTTGAAACTTTAAACCAAAGGCTAGCTTGATTTGAAAAACTCCTTTTTCCAAAAACAATGCATACAAAAGTGATTCTTAAAGAGATGAATGTATGCAAAGCTTAAACCTAAATTCTAACATGATTTTCCAAATGCAATGCACAATGAATTAGGTTTTCAAAAAGAGTTTGGGTTCTAAAACCAATGCATCCAAGTATAAAACCAAAACATGCATAAAACCAAAGCTTTTCCAAATCTTAAAAGCTATGCATGTATAAAACTAGATTTCAAGGGTTTTCTAAACCAATGCTAGTGTGTGAATACAAATGATGCCAATATGCAAATGCATCCATCAAATTGCAAAAACAAAAGACCTAACAATCTCCCCCTTTGCAATTTGATGGCAACTTACTCATCATAGAAATTTCACACAAAGTCTTTAGCTCCCCCTTAGCTTGACAAGTCTTGAAATCTTGTTGGATGCTTCTTCTCTTAGCTTGGGCTCTTGGGCTCTTTTCTTCAATCTTCTTGATGCTTGGTGCTTGATCATTCTTCAAGCTTTCTTCTCATCTTCCTCTCTTTGGCCAAGCATCTTCTTTAGCTCCAAGCTTTCTTTCTTCTATTTGCTCTCCCCCTTTGACCATGCCTCTTTCTCCCTTTGGCAAGGTATGTATTCTCTCCCCTTGTAGAAGATCATACACAACTCTCCCCTTTGGAAGCTTGGACTTTCTCTTCACCCTTTTGAGAACATGCATAATTTCTCCCCCTTTGCCATTAAATTGCAAAGGTACCTACACACATGAAACAATGAAAATACCATTAGTAGCACCTGTTAACAAATGAAATCGAAAATGAAATTCATAACAGGTTATCATGAGAGGTAGTAGTCTCTAAGGGTTCAAAGGCAATCCTAGGGTCAATTTGATCACAACTAATACTTCCTATGAAGGTTTACACTCCCCCTCAATCCATTCTCTTCTTTTGTCAAACTTTTGACAAAGATTTAACTATTAGGTACAAGAAGAAGATGGTTTAACCAAGTGAGGGTCAACTTCAAAGAAAGGATTAGATTCATTTAACTATCAAGCTCATATGATCAAATTGCCAAAAGAAAGCAAGGTCTATGGGAAAAGCCATCATGGATATCAATTGGAAAGACAAAGAATACCAATTGAGATTTAGGATATGACTGTAAACTCAATCACTCTAAAATGGATTTAAAAGTATAACTATTAAGAGAAATCCAAATTAGAGCTATCCATGATATGGGGTTTACTCAAACATAGCATCAATCAATATTACTTATGAAAATCATATGCTATGTAAGTTTTGAAATCATTTCATTCAAACAATAAATATGACTATTAATGTGCAAGAATGAATGAAATGAAATTCAAACATGAAGCCAACCTCAAATAATAACCAACCAATATTATTAACACATAAACATGGTGGTCATGAGATATACCTATAAGAGCAAGTGAGGAGGCAATCATGTACATTATGAAGCTAATGGTGTGTGACAAGGAACAAATATATTACTATCAAGCTTAATCCAATTCACACAAGGTCTATCACATACACAAGATAAGTCATCAATTGGATATGAAATCAATGGAAAATTATACCAAATGACACCAATTGAATAAGATAACATGAGTAAAAGCAAGGATGTGATAAACTACCATCAAGCATCATAAATGCATATTCATCACTTTTAATGATATGACTATTGAGCATAGTGATGAACAAGGTAAATTGCAATGCAAAAGTATAAAGCTTTGTAATGCATGCAATTTCCAAAGTGTCTAGATCATATGAATTCAACACTAAGAAATCCATCAAACAAGAGATATAACTATGATAAACAAGAAATGGATTTCAAATAGGTTCATATGATCAAGAACACTACTATGAAGTTGAAACATGTATAAGGATGACAACAAGAGAATCTACATGAATCAACATCATAACCATCCAAAAAGAAATGACTATTAGGCATAGAGGATGGATTTAGGTTCTAGTATGGTTTCTACAAATGATACTAAGATCACAACCATACATGGAACCAATTGTCATTTGCATATAAAAAGAATGTAAATAAACAAGCAAGGATGCAAACAACATACATTTCCATTTCTAAGATAATGAAACCAAAAGAAAAGGAAATGAGAATCATGGAACATGCTTTGATGAATATAACTAGTGATGTTATAGAGCATTTCCAATCATACAATCTTCAAATCATTTTGAAAAACAAAATTCAACAATGAGCATAAAAGAATGATTTTGAAGATCAATTATCAACATTGTATTTGAAAAGATATAACTTAATTGAAACACATACAAGTTGATTTTTCAAAACAATGATTTCCCATATTCAAGTATAACTTAGAAATCCATGGAAAAACTTGAATTGATTAAACAACAATTGATCATGAAGAGTCTAGCTATGAAAGCTTTTGAAATCACAATCAATTGAACATGTAGAAATGCAATGCAAAACATATGAGTGCAAAAAGCAAATCAAACATGATTAGATTATAATCAAATGATTTTGAAACCATGACATGTAACTTAGAAGGGTGCATGAAAACAAAATCAAATGATCATAAATAAGCAATGCATTTTAAGAAATCTAACTAAAAGAAACAAAATGCAAATGCAATCATGACCAACAAAGTGATTTAACTAATAAAGAGTAGGTTGGTCAATGAGGTTCAAGACCCTAAGGTTTGTCTAGGTAAATAACTTTAGGAATCCACCTAAGGTCTTGGGAGGGTTGAACTTTGAGATCTATCTTGGAATTCTCACCAACTATAGGAGATTTAACTTGATAAATTTTCAATTTAAACTTATCACCATGATATTTAGATTTTACTAAATTTGGCTTAGAATGGTGAAAAGTCTTTTGATGTTGGTGAGTTTGTTTCTTTGGGGATTGTTTCACTTTTCTTTTCTTCTTACTTTCTCCCTTTACTTGACTTTTGAATTTTAGATTTAACTTAGCAACTTTCTTCAAAAGTTCTTTCATTGGTTCATATAAGGGAGATAGATTGAGAAGCTTTTTGTTCTTAGATTCTTTCAAGCTTGATTTAACTTGTTTAAGCTTTTTAGAATCTATTTTAGGAGACTCCATTTTAAAGGATTTAACTTGTTTAGTCTTTTTGGAGTTTTCCTTGATTTTTAGTGTCTTACCCTTCAAGTTTGATTTTACTTTCTTGAGTTCAAAGATGGGTTTAGACACATGGCTTCTTTTCCTTAGTTTGCACTCAAACCTAAAGTGTCCTTCATTGCCACAATAATCACATTTGGTTTTGGGCAAAGGAGAAAGAGTGCTAGAGAATGAGGACTCACCTTTCACAAAAGTGTTGGTGAATTTAGGGTTATAAGACATATTCCTATTAAATCCAATACCCGTCCTATCTCCATGAGATTTACCCAATTTGAATAATTTTTCAAGTTTCTCTTCACTTTGGGTAAACTTGCACTCATACTTTTGTTTATTGTTTTCAAGTTGAGTGACTTTGGTTATAAGGATTGAATTTTCATGTTTGACTTTTGAAAGCTCATTTTCAATTTCCTTATAATTGTTTAGCTCTTCATAGGCAAGTTTTAACTTAGAATTAAGCTCATTAACAACATTAGATCCAAGTTCTAAAGTTTTTGAATTACTTTGCACATTAGACAAATTTTCATTTGAAATTGTCAACTTGGATTTTAAATAGTTAATGTTTTCATCTTGTCTTTTAATTGTATCTCTTAGGTTCAAATTTTCATTTTTAAGCTCATCACAATTTATCTTAATCTCATTTGATTCATCTTGAGCATTAGATAAATTTTCCTTAGAGATAGTCAATTTAGATTCAAGATTGTTAAAGTCTTTATCTTGCCTTTTTATTTGATCTCTTAGAATTAAATTTTCCTTATTGACATTTTCATAACCCATCTTTAATTCTTTTAGTTCATCTTGAATGTTGGATAGGTTATTTAAAGAGATCATGAACTTAGAGTCTAGACATTTTATTACTTCTTCTTTCTCTCTAAGTTCATCTTTTGAAGAGGCTAGCTCTTTGGTTAGATTCATAGATTCTTCTCTTAAGCTTTTGTTTCTTTTATCAAGCTTTGTAGATAATGTATATAATTCATTATAGGCTTGTTGAAGATCATCTTCATCATACTCATTTTCTTCCTCTTTTGAGTCAAATTGATATTCATTTAATTGATGGTTTGAATCTCTAATAGAAGGAAGAGTGAGGGGTCTAGAAGAATCTACAAAGTCTAGGCTAGTGGAGTCCATTCTAATGATTTTCAAGTAAGGACAACTCTAGGGTTTTAACTCTAGGTTTTTACACCTAATCAAGAGTTCCAAACACTTGATCCTAAGGGATTAGAGCACTTGGCTCTGATACCAATTGAAAGTCCACGAGGATCCTAACCCTAGAGGGGGGGGTGAATAGGGTGAGCTACAACTATGACCAATTTAAACCAATTTTAACTTCTTAATAAAAACTAGTCACATGTGATGATAAGACAATCAAAATGCGGAAGCTAACAATACAATCATCACAAAGCAATCACCACAACACCAAGGTTTATAGTGGTTCGGCCTCAATGCCTACATCCACTACCGGCTTGTGTATCCAACACCCCACCGGATTCCACTATTTATGCTTTTTCAAAGGCTAAGCACTAACCTATACAATGTTGTTTTTCTAAGGCTCAACAACAACCTTTACAAGATGCTTTTCAAGGCTAAGCAATAACCCTCCTATTTGCTTTTCTAAGGCTAAGCAATAACCTTACAATGTGCTTTTAGAGGCTAAGCAATAACCTTACACAATTCAAGATTTCTCAAAGAAAGTGTTTACTCAACACTCTAAGAGATTACAATTTTAGCTCAATGAAATTGCCTCTTAAATAGGCTAATTTGAAAGTGTAAAACAAACTCACACAAACACTCTATGTATGCAAAAGTGTATGCTCATGATGTGTGTGTGTGATGACTTCAATCAATTTTAAAATGAAGGCTCATTCATATGTATGCTCAAAGCATTTCAAAGTTTAAGACATATAAAAGATTTGAATGAAGTCTAATGCAAATCACATGTATGTTAAATAACTTGTTTATGATATGAAAATCAAGAATCACAAGTTGTATGAAAATGACTAACTTAGAACATGTGATGCATGTGCAATGTTGTTTTCAAAACCAAATCAATTTAACTAAAGTTTAAATGTATGAAAACAACAAAGGAAGTTTCAACCAAGACAAAGAATCATGCATTAAAGGAAATCAAAGATTTTAGGCTAAGCATGATTAAGAAAGTTTTAAAAACAACTTGGATTGAAACCTAATGTGAAGAATCCAATCTTAATTAGACCAAAGATTAGAAGAAGAAAGGATTCTACACATCATAGTTATCATGTACAAAACCATTTACCAATAGCTTAAGCAAAACATGAAAACTATGATTAACAAAAGGTAGAGCTTACTTGGTTGTTTAACTCATTGATCCAAGCTTTAGCTCTCCTAATGACCTTCTAGCCTTTCCAACTTCTTCCCCTTTGTTTTGCTCCAAAATGCTCTCAAGGGCTCATTTTTTCAACTTTTGAGAAGTTGGAAATGAATGGACTTTATAGGCAAAAAACAGTCCACGGGCTAGTTGTCTCGGTCGACCTAGATGTCTCGGTCGACCGGGAAGGCATAACGGTCGGATTTTTGACCGTTGGAGGTTTCAGTTCAGAAACTGTAAAAATTACCTCCAGTTGTCTCGGTCGACCGAGACCTGTGTCTCGGTCGACCGGCAACACTGCCGGGACACCCCATTTTGCAAAAATTCAATTTTTGCCTATTTGAAGGTATATCTATGGGGGACCTTTTGGGCCATTAAATCAAGCTTAAATACATGTTTTAGAGATATTCTAAGATGTTTAAAAACAAGGGAAACACAAAGCCTAAAATGATTTGAAACTTTAAACCAAAGGCTAGCTTGATTTGAAAAACTCCTTTTTCCAAAAACAATGCATACAAAAGTGATTCTTAAAGAGATGAATGTATGCAAAGCTTAAACCTAAATTCTAACATGATTTTCCAAATGCAATGCACAATGAATTAGGTTTTCAAAAAGAGTTTGGGTTCTAAAACCAATGCATCCAAGTATAAAACCAAAACATGCATAAAACCAAAGCTTTTCCAAATCTTAAAAGCTATGCATGTATAAAACTAGATTTCAAGGGTTTTCTAAACCAATGCTAGTGTGTGAATACAAATGATGCCAATATGCAAATGCATCCATCAAATTGCAAAAACAAAAGACCTAACAGGTAAATAGGACTAATTTTGTTGATGTATCTCGAAAGTACATTTCACATGCCACTTCAATGTCCTCTCTCCAACCTACACGTGAAACGATTTCCTAAATTTTGTACATTGAACTAAAGAAAGTTAAGACTTCTTATTTCAGACTTTTTTTTCTTTATTCAGGTTGATCAACTAGTTTTTTAGGAGTTAGTGTGTGAGAAATCTCCAAATTTGGGTATGTATTTTTATCGTTATATAATTCTTTGTTATACTCTATCTAGCTATAATGTAATTTGATGAGTTCCTTATTTTATTTTTATTCTCTAAATGTGTAGTTAATCACTTGGATTATCTGGGGGTACGGGTGACATGGGTTATTGTGATGCATTTTTTGAGGATTCAATTTACTAGAGTAATTATTGCTTTTAGAAAAATTGATGATTGATTAGTTGATCAAGAATTTTTGTGTTATCTTGAATGGTTTTGAAGGTGTAGAATCTTTGTGTAATCTTGATTAGTTGATCAAGAATGTTTGTGACCATGCTTCATAGATAATAATATGTTATCTCATTGATTGCAGAATGTCGTCACCGTGTAACAAAGCATGGATATCCAAACATAGATTAAGTCCAGAGTATTTGGATGGACTTGTGGATTTCATTGAGTTTATAAAGAAAAATGGTGGTGGACATAATCATTTTCCATGTCCATGTGGTAAATATCGAAATGGGCATGGAATGATCGCCCTTTCATTGATTCATGAGCATTTGCTCATTAACGGTATTGATCAGTCATACACACATTGGAGTTTTCATGGAGAAAGTTTAGCAACTACGAATGAAAAACCATTATTATCGAAGTCCGGTGATCAACACGATGATGTGTATCCTAGAATGGAGGAACTTGTAAATGATGTGTTTGGGAGAATTGGCGAACATGCCAATTCTCTCGTGGACAATCTCATAAGGAATGGAGATTCTGAAGATCACTCCCCAAAGTATCAAGGGCATGAAGACCATGAAGCAAGAAGATATAAATCTTTATTTGATGATGCAAGACAATCTTTGTATCCTTCTTGTCCAATGGAATTCACTAAATTGTCATCAATTGTTGAGTCGTACAGTTTAAAGGCCCAACATGGTTGGTCGGACAATGGCTTTAATGATCTCCTTCAATTGGTGAAGAAGTTTCTACCGGTAGGAAATACGTTACCAAAAAGCACATATCAAGCTAAGAAGATGATCACTTCACTTGGTATGACCTATGAATCCATTCATGCATGCCCGGATGATTGTATTCTGTATTGGAAAGAGTATAAAGATAGACAAAATTGTCCGATTTGTCACACATATAGATGAAGGTCAGATTACTTAGCCAAAAAAAAACAAAAAAAGTGTTAAAGTTCCAGTAAAAGTTTTGAGGTATTTTCCTTTGACACCAACGTTGCAGAGGCTATACAGGTTAGTTTTCAAGGTTAAATGTAGTTTTCAAGTCATCATATTTGCTACTGGGTACAAGAATTAATAACACATTATTTTTCTAGTTTGTTTTGTAGTGTACCATGGATAATAGAGCAAATGACTTGGCATTCTCGACCGAAAGGATATAGTGGTATCATGCGACATCCGTCAGATTCTTTAAGTTGGATGGTAGTAAATACCAAGTGGCCAAGTTTTTATGACGAACGTCGTAATGTTTGTTTAGGACTTGCAACTGATGGGTTTAATCCTTTTGGACACCTCAGTAGTGTTTATAGTTGCTGGCCTGTCATTATAGTACCTTACAATCTCCTCCCTTCGATGTGCATGAAAAGAGAATTTTCAATGTGGACAGTACTGATACCTGGTCCAAAAGCACCGAGTAAAGACATTGATGTTTACCTACGACCATTGGTTTATGAGTTGAAAGAGTTATGGCTTAATGGAGTACCAACATATGATTCTCATTCAAGGACCATTTTTAATATGAAAGCTATGTTAATGTGGGGAATTCATGATTTTCCTGCATATGGGAGTTTATCAGGTTGTGCAACACATGCACAATACGCTTGCCCTATTTGTGCCGAGGGAACAGTTGTTGAACGTCTTAAGAGCGGAAAGAAGTACTCCTATCAGGGTACTCGAAAATTCCTTCCTATTGATCACGTTTTCAGGACCCAGAAGGCGGCTTTCAACAATAAATCAGAAGAAGGAAGACCTCCTCGTCGATTGAGTGGTTCAGCAGTTGAAGCCAAGGTATTGGGAATTCATATGGATATCGGTAAATCAAAAGGGAAGAAACGAAAAAGTTATGGCGATGAATCTATTGATAATATAACTGCCTGGTACAAGAGATCAATTCTATTCAACTTGCCATATTGGAAGGTGATTTGCTTAATTTGACATTTTAATTTTATATAAATCTCATTTTAATGAATAGACAATAACAACTCATTATTAATATGCTTCAACAGGACTTGCCAGTTCGTCATAACATAGATGTAATGCATGTTGTGAAGAATGTTGGTGACCATCTTTTATCGACGATCTTAGATGTCAAAGATAAAACGAAGGATGGTATAAATGCACGTGAGGACTTGAAAAGAATGAACATTAGGAAAGAACTATGGTTGCAAGAGTCGGATGGTAGAACTGTCAAACCAAAGGCACCATTTACTCTAAGTCGTGAGGAGAAAGAATTGTTCTGTTGTACTTTACATGACTTGAAGGTTCCAATAGGGTATAGTTCGAGATTTAAACATCTAGTGAACTTACAAAACCTTGAAATAAAGGGGCTCAAGTCACATGATTATCATGTCATAATGCAACAATTATTACCTGTTCTGCTAAAACATGTTGTCTCAAAGCATAAGTTGTTGAAGGGTGCAATTCAACAAATTTGTAACTTCTTCAACGTGTTGTGCTCAAAGACAATTTGTGTAGATAATATCATTGCAGTCAAAGAACGGCTTATCGTGGCAGTGTGCGTTTTATAGAAGTTCTTTCCACCTTCATTAGTTGTAATTAGCATTCACCTCATGGTGCATCTTGCAGATGAAGCATTAGCTTGCGGTCCGGTTAGATTTCGTTGGATGTATCCTTTTGAACGGTAAATTGCTAACTCTGAAGATGTCTTCTGAATGGTATAACATAATGTTAATTTGAAATCCCTCAACATGTTAATGAAGATCTATAAAGGATACGTAAAGAATACGGCACACCCTGAAGGTTGCATTGCTGAATGATACATTGTAGAGGAATCTATTTTGTACTATATGGAGTACATGCCAGATGGTGATAGAGGTGGTCACAAGAGGACACGTCAAAGGTTCCTAGATGATGACGGTGAGTGCGATGAAGAGCCATTGGATAAAGGCAAATTTATAAACCTAACTAACGTACAACATCAACAAGTACGTAGATGGGTTTTGGATAGCTATGTTGGAATTGCGGACTGGAAAGAGTGAGTAGATAAAATTTCAAAAATAACATGCAAGGTGTTGTTATTAGTTGTGAGATACATAAATATACATAGTAATGTGTTTGTCATTGATACAGGAAATACAAAATGCATTTAAAAAAAACCACTTCAAATAGACAAAAAAAGAAAGGTAGTGTGTCTAGGAAAGATGAGCTTGATTTCACCAGCTGGTTGCGGAAGGAGGTATTATTTTAATTATCCATTAAAATTTGGGTATTGTATAATATGCCCATTTATATATCTCGAGAATTATGAATTCCCTTGTTTTTTTATATGCAGATGGAATCCGTCGAGGGTGAGAAGACTCTAAAACAGCTTGCAGATGGCCCAATGTTTAGGGCAAGATGTTATAATAAATATTGTGTCAATGGGTTTGCATTCTCTCCAAGCGATTATGAGACTAATAAGTCAACACAAAATAGCGGGGTCTCATGCAGTGCCATCACATTATATAGGTCAAACGTTAAGGATAAGAAGTACAAGGAAGACGTTACCACTTATTATGGAGTTTTGAAGCAGATAATCGAGTTGGATTATATTGATTTTCGTCAAACAGTGTTTTATTGTGATTGGTTCAAAGTAGAGGACGGGACCAATGGGTGCATTGTTGATCTCGAGACAAACTTGACAATGGTGAACATGGAGAAACGTAAAGGAATTGATAAGGAAGGAGATGAGCCATTCATATTATGTCAAGCAAGTCAAGTATTATACTCCAAAGATCAAACAAGGCCTGGTTGGTCTGTTGTTCTAATGGCCCCAAAGAGATTAACAAAAGAAGTCGATGCACTTGAAGATCCTAGTTTGTTTTCTTCCTTTGATGGTGAAAATGCAAATTTAGAAAATGTACTTAAAGAAATTGAGTATGAATTGTAGAGATGGACATGCAACAGTTGTGAATTTCAAACATTTTTTGATTGACGGTTTTGTCCATTTTTTGATAATGTGAAATATATACTTTATGCTTACTCTCATGGCTATTCTTATGATGCCTGAATTGTACAAGGACATATTGTGGACACTTGATAATGATCATGCCTATCGCCACTTGATGATGATCATGTCTATGGTGCCCTGATTATACTCACGTTCAACTATGCCTGAGAATGTTACCACTTTTTTCTTTGTCCATTTTATTGTTTGGTTATGCCTATGGATTGAGTATGCTAAGTGTTATCATGTCATTTGAGATAGGTGTTTAAATGGCGGAGGATCACATTGCAAGTTCCTCGAATGCAGGTAAGGAGTTGTTTTAAAAGTAAATTTATATTTTAAGTTGTTACTAAAGAAAAATCTAAGCATTTACACAAAATTGAACTATCAAGTAAAATACCTCTCCCCATATGTTAAGAGGTATCTATAATCCTTACTTAAGAATTTGGTTAACCATGTTGATAATGGTTAAACAAATTTGAAGTTTCCATTTTGAAGTGGATTGGGGCCTGGAAATTAGCTTCCATTTTTAAGTGTGCTGTTTTGGGACTAGTTTGCCCATGCCCCAGCCTGACATAAGCACAGCTTTCAACCCACTTAAGCTTTCATGGTTGTTTGTGTGCTAGTTGCTTATTTATGAAAATAAGTTTGATTTGAAACATGAATCTCCTAAGTGTTAGAAACTTCCACGTTGTTGAATATAACATGCGATTTCTACTTGTTAGAAACCGCATCTTTGTCAAAACAAAAGCGAGTGATTACCTTAAATGCATTTGGCTTACCTGTGGGTGATCACTCAACGAAGATGTCATCAAGGTGTGGAGAGTTGGTTCGCACCATTGTCCCCATTTCCTTCAAGGACTGGCGTGTGGTGCCTCAAGAAAAGAAGAAAAGAAGGATGAACTCTGGAAGTGGCTCCAAGTATGAAATCTTAACATATCTCCACTTGAAATGGTTGCAATATTTATAACATCATCTATTTAGACCTTGAGCCTAAAAAGATATATTTTCTTTTCAAGAGGATTATATTGTTCCCCAATCATATAAAGATAAATGCTTTAAAAGCATGTCTGAGGCAATGCGGAAGTACAAGACAAGTTTGAGGGTAAAGTACCTTGATCCTCATACAACTCATTAGGCTAGGTTGAACAATCGTCCTCCAGGAGTTTGACCTGAAGACTGGGAAGCATTTGTCCAACATAATATGGACCCTAAAACAATAGAGCAACGAAAAAAGAATATGGATGTGAGGAAGAAATTGAAAATTTACCATACTAGTGGTAGGTATGGCCACGCGAGATTGGAGGAGAAAATGGTAAGTATTGTTAAGTATTGGCATTTTTATATAATATAAATGTTCAGATTGTACTTTATCTCAAAATTGAACTATCAACTGAAATTTGTGCAAATATAGAAACAAGGATGAGCACCCGCCTACTAGGGCTGAAGTCTGGATAGAAGCGCATAAACGGAAAGACGGATCTATCCCTAGTAGCGTGTCTTCACATATAGTGAGTTCATTGTCTTATACTTTTGTCAATATTATATAAAATATCATAAAAAGTTTACTCATATGATGTTTATGTTTTGATAGGAAAAAACAGAAGACTTACTTTCTAGGCAGAATGAGGTAGATTCCCATGACATCTCAATGATCCATTGGCCAAGGTATTTGGTGTTGATACCAAGGGTCGTGTTCGCGGTGTTAGTAATGTCGTATCAAGAACTCAAATTGTATTGTCCGCTCCAGCGCTTGAGAAACTAGCTGCCAAAGATAAGAAAACTACTGAGCAATCAAATGAAATTAAGGATTTGAAGGACCAAGTAAAGTGCATTTTCTAAGAACTTGGTGGTATAAAACAAATGATTGAGGTAAAGATCAATTGAAACTATTGGAATTTTTAAAGATTTTCATATTATTATATTTTTAAGAAAGATGTATTGAAAGAATAACAGATGCTTTCAAATTGGGTATTACAGCAGCGATTGCCTTCAGGATCCCAAGCGGACGCTTCGTTCCCACCAAAAATAAGAGACGTGATTGCGGTATCCAACACACTAGAGAGCAATGTACATTCAATGAGACTGCGGCCGTGTAAATTGATCTCTTGGCGTCAAGAGGTCGTTGCTATCGGAAGAGCTCCTACTGGGAATGGGACCCAACTTATTCATTCTAAAGCTCTTCCGGAAGATGCATACAAGGTTACAGTTGACGTCATTGAGAAAGGAGATGTTGACCTGCCTTATCCTGATGGTTATCATTCCACTTTGGGGGAAGTTGGGAATGGGTCCTTTGTAGCATGGCCTATTGCCTCTACCAAATTCATTGACTAGATGGTTTAAAGGGCATTTTGTTAAACTTAGATTGTCTATAGTATGACGGTCTGTGCTATTTGTTCTTGTTTGTCTATGGAGTCTTTTGTTAACTTGATTTCAATCAATTGTCTATGTAGTTTCTCAATTGTATTTTGAAGGATTAATAGTGATGCACACTATTGAAATGGGGCTAACATATGATCTAATGTTACTTTTGAATTCATTAAATTATAGTCAGACCTATGCCATTTTTCTTTTTTGTGTTTTTCCTATTTCTATCTCTCTCAGTGAAGCTTTGTGAACAAAGTCATGGACTCTCACATTTAAGTGTTTATGTTATTCATGTTTTCTCCATTTCTTCAATCCATACTAAGTTGTTGTGATTCATGTTTTTTTATAGGCCTGACTGATATTTTATTGCTCAGATATAATTGATTCTCATTCAGAATATGATATGGTTATTCTTATATGATTCTGAGATATATTTATTTGCAGGAGCATCTGGTTTGAAGCTGCAACTGTTGTTGTTGTTGCTCCACCTATGGTAATTCCAGCTGGTAATTCCAAACAACCATTCCTCTCTTAAAGTTATATAGAGTAGACACTTGCTGAAACCTGTTTCATTGATTTCTTAAACCATTGTCAACAATCATTTAACTTGGTTATTAAAGGGTACTTGTTAAAGACTGGCAGCAAGCTTACCTATCCCTAAAGCATTGTCAGCAAACATTTAGTTGAAAATGTTTTCAAATGTATTTATGAAGAAACTTGAACTCATGGTGTCAGCTACCCTATACTTAAAAGGATTACAGTCAAAAGTAAAATTTGACAATAATTATTCAGATCTGACATGTCATCATTAACACATTAAAGGTTATTAAAATGAGAGAATATGTTGATAAATGTTTGATGAACTTTTGCTTGAACTAGTGAGCTAATTGATCGTGGTAGTTGTGAGCAATGGGTAGCATTTTGAATAATAATTTCAGTGTTTGGTATGGATCATGTCTGGGATGACTTGCACCTAGAGTGAGTTGGTTCTATATTTTTTTACAGGTATAAGTGAGCGGGTGGCAGATATTAAAACCCGTAGTCATGCAATGAAGTGCCTTACTACTTTCTCTGAGGCAGTAGGTCCAGGATTTGTTTTTGACACTTATTTGTGTGCACGAGACCTCTTGAAGGAGGTATGAGAGACTTAGAGCACCATTTACTTGTTAACTGATTTAATATGATTTCTATGATGTGGATAATGCCCATATGCTTGTTACAATACCTTATCAAGAATGTGGATCTGTTTCTAGGTAAGCTACTCTCTGACACAACTAGCAAAGACACAACTGAACAAAGACAGGAGCACTTTTGGAACTAGTAGGTTTCTATGCTGAGACCCCTTCTATTTGTTTATGCTGCCGCTGTTAGATAGTATGGTCTCATTACCAGTATATGATGAATAGATTGATTAATTTCTTTATTTATCAATATAATCATGCTTTCCTTTCATGAGATGAATGGTGATTTATTACTTAATGCACATGACCAATATATATGACATAATGGTTCATGAGATGAACCGGGTCCCATTAGTATATTAGGAGTTGAAGATTCTGAATTGGATTGTGAAGTTGTTCATCATCAAAGTAAAGAAATCAAATCCTCCATTAGAGCACAACAAAGTTCCAAAGGTATATCTAAATCCTTGTATGTTGTGGATTTCGTGGTAGCATATTTATGTGTTGTTTTCTATCTTATAGATAGTATATATTGTTGTACATGGCTATGAGATTGAGGGAATTGCATCCTGGATTGGGTTTGTTGCATTCTAGACAATTGATCCCTGCATCAAGTGGGTCAAAAGTTTTTGAAACCTGTCTGGAAGGCCCACTTATTTTCCAACAATTGGTATCAGAGCCTAACCTCATCTCTAATCATGTTAGACCAGCAAGCTTGCTCTGATCTTTGAAGAAGATGAAGCAAGGGCTATGTAAGGATCAGTTTTGATGAATTTACTTGGTTTGATAGTAGATTCATGTTTGGATAGTCACAAAAGGGTTTAATAATGATGGAAGGATGGTAGGAAGCCATTGGAACACTTTGGAAGTGATTTGGGGAAGAATGGACACGAAACAGAAAACCCAAGTTGCAAAAATTCGTCAGTCCGGTCGACCTGGCCCCGTGCTCCGTCGACCGGCTGACTTGCAGGCCGATCGACTGGGACCCTAGCCGGTCGACCGAGCCTTCTGTGCAGAATGCTGCATAAACTGATTTTTCAAGTTTCGGGTCTACTTTTACTTCTTATTTTTCCAGCATTATTTAGCAGCCTATTTTTGTGATTTGTATGGTTGTATGAGATACTAACTTGCAGATGATAATGTCCTCTCCATATGGCCCACAAGTCTTTTGCTTTCTATTTATGGTGATTGGTTTATTTAAGGCTAAATGTAAAGGGCGTCATGGTTTCCTTGGTTTCCCGTGAAAGGGCAAGGCATGATGAATTTCTCTATAGCCCTTTTATTTCCATGTTTAGATTACCATGTAAGTCTCATAATTGAGGCATAGGAATTTATGTAATTTTTTCTTAAAATTTTAAATTATGGCGATGTTCGAGACGAAGATGGAAAGCGATGTTGGACTCATAATCAAAGAGTTTGAAGATTACCAAGAGAATTCTGGAGTTTCCCAATGTAAGACCCCGATCCGAGTGAACCCGATTAGTGCTAATTAAGTTGCGTGTTAGCTCTAAGCTTGATTAGTGATTTTGGCTTAGTTGGGTTTGGTATAGCTGTTGGTATTAGTTTTGGAGAGTTTTGATTGCTTTGTGTTAGTAGGACCCTTTGGGGGTTCCTTTTCATGACATTGCATTTTGTTTGAGGATTTATCGGAGATTTTTCATTCATGGTTTTAATCTCGTTTTATTGGTATTGTCAAGCTCTACAACTTTCATGTTGATCCCGTCCCCGTTTGAGATCCCGAAACCCGATTTCTTGGCCTTGATGGCAAAACAATCATTGCACACAAAATCTGTACCCAAAACTTGATATTCCCGAAACCCGCGAAACATATACTTGTTGGAAACTAGATATTTCGACGATCATTTCTTCCTTCTTCGTCGAATTCATTAGAAGCCCCGAAAGCCATGTTTTCAACTTAATTAGATTGTTAGTGGTGGAGCCCACTCCTCACTTACTACAAGAGGAGACCATCTTCTTCATTCTTCTTTTTCCAGCACAAGAGAGTGAGAGCCTAGGGTTTCATTTTCTCCTTCTTGCTCTTGATTTCCCTCACTCAACCCACTCCCAAACTTACACCAAGAGGAGATTGGAGGCCACCATCTTCTTCATCTCCTTGAGAGCTTTCTTTCAATAGCTTTTGTGGAGCAAACCATCCATTTCAAGATTTCCTTTGAGCTTACCATTGCCATTAGAGGACCTTGCAAGTAAGTAATCCCCTTCATCTTCTAGATTTGGATTCCTTTGACCTTAGAGAAGCTTCACCCCTATTATTGGAAGATTTCCTTGTTATTTCATTGGTTGACCATTTTAGGGTTTTATTTTGGGATTTTCCTTGTAGCTTGGACCATTGTCTTGGAGGACTTGTTAGAGCTTGATTTCAATTGTTAGAAGACTTGAGGCAAGTGGATGATATGATCTTTTTAGAGCTTTTAATGTTTTATGAGAAATGTGGTTGGTTTCATTGATTTTCTCTCATGCCTATTTATTGTCTTGCTTTGAAGTAAATGCTCATGAAGAGCCTTGTTAGTGCATTTATGATTTCAAAGATGTGTTGGATCATAGCTTTTAATTCTTTCTTGTTTTGTTTCAAATGCATATATTGTGAAATGGTTTCCTTCTCCCTTTTTCCTTATATTGAATGGGATATGGATGGAGGAGAATGGGATGGTTATGATGAAGGATTTGATGTAGTTTGTATGAAGTATTAGACTTTTCATTTGATGTATAAGAAGGGCTGAAAAGAGGTTGTAAAAAGGAAGAGATAGAGAGGAGCTGAACTGGCCCGAAATCAGTTTCTGGACAGTTCGCTCGAGTGACCATGACACTTCGCTCGAGCGACTTGTCCAGAGAAGGGTTCGGAGCTTTCCAGTAGCTTGGTCGCTTGAACGCACCCTTTTTGCTCGAGCGGTCATCCCGGAACTCATTCCAGTGAGTTGTTCGCTCGAACGCATTTAAATAATCGCTCGACCCAATGAGTTCGCTCAAGCGACCTCAAATTCGCTCGAGTGAACCCACCAGATAACCACTCCAGAGAGCGACTCGCTCGAGCGAACCCTACAGTCCGCTCGAGCGATGTGGTTCGTCTGGCCTAGGCTATGTTTGGGACAATGTTCGACTGTTTCAACGCATTGGGACTATTCTTTGGGAACCCCTCTATATCAAGGAGATTTGTTAGGCATTGTATGAGGCCATTTGAGAAAGAAACCATATTACAAAGATTTCATTCGAAGTTTTTAAAATTTGAAGTGTATAAGGAGCCCGGAATGTCCCCAAACTCAAAGAGTACCAAATTGTTATTTGATCGACATACGGGGTCCCTGTTCACTTCAAATAGATGTTTTCTCGAAATGTCAATTGTTTACTGTACTTTACTGATCCCGAGATTTATACTACTTGTCTTGTTTTCCCGAAAACATTGATGTACACTTGAAATGATTTCTTGACCCGAAGTGCATTGCACCACATGATATGATAGTGTGCCCTTGAGCACCCCCGTCTTGCCCGTTTGTTTATGTACTTGTAGTTGATTTGCTTGCATATGTCTCGATTGTATTTGACCTATGAGTCGGCACCACTAAGCTTGGATAACCATGTTGGTCTGATCCACCGACTTGGAGATCCCCCTCTTGTCCCGCCAGCTGCAATTTGGATCCCGCTACCCGGTCATTACCGTGGTCTTGTCCCGATGCCGCAGATTGCTATTGTGGTCCCCGATGCCCGGCTCGCTACCGTGGTCATGTATAGTATATGTATATGTATATGTATTTATATTAGATCCACTGTTTCTCCTCACCTCGAGTGACTGAGATCAGTGCCTAGTTATTGCTCTATCGCTTTAGCAATAGAGGACTTAGCTTCGTGTGGTTGCCATCTTGCTTGTTTCCCGTTTCCTTGGTCACCTTACATGTTTTACATTGCATCCTTGTAATTGAATAAATGTTTTATCTCGTTCATAGAAATTGTTATTTAAACAGGTTTACATGTTTTGAAAGTAAACTCATTTACTATCATATTGTCATTGTCTTTTCCTCCATTTGCCAAACCGTCGTGTTTGACCCACTCTTTGGTACTCAGGTCCCGTTGTCGGGTATCCCGAGGAGGAGCTCGAGGAGGCGGTCGTAGAACCGCAACAGTTAGTTGAGTGGCGTGCTGACGACGTCATGTAGACGTCCGGTTGCTTCGAGAGACTTCATATTTTTGGGGAACTGTTTAACCATTCTTTTGATTGGTCTTTTGGGTTATATGGGCCTTTGTTGGCCTCTAATTTTGGGGAAATGTAATCAAATGATATTTGTATAAACTTTAACTTATTTTGGGTAACATGCTAATGTTCATTGCTCATTCTGATACAGTATCTTTACACTTGTGATGTTGTTTATGACCAAGGATGGTTTGACTATTTGATTGCTACACGCTCCCGCACTTAAAAAGAAATGTTCATTGATGGTTGTGATATCCTCACCGCGGACACCTGTGGGAAATTAAATAAGTTGTATATTGTCGATGTAGATCCTTCAATCATTAATTACAAATTTAGTCCCGATCCCGAATTAGGATTCCCGGTCCGGGGTCGCGACACCCAAAGAGTTTGAGGAATTCCAAAGTTTTTGGAAAGTCTAGAAGTCCAAGAAGTCTATTCCGCTTGGGCCATGTGGAGGAGAGGACTAGTTTCTATTTTTGAAATTTCTATTTATGGATGCATGCTTAAATTAGAAATTTTCCAGATCTGATCCAAACATAGCAAGTTACTAAAAAATTGGTCAAATCAAATTAATTTTTGGAAAGAGTTCTAATTAGTGGATGACCCATGAGATGGACACATTGGTAATACTAATTTAGAAACTAGACTTTCCTTAAAATAACTTGACTTGGAACCAATCTTAGATCATATCATGAGATGATTTTATGTTCATATGTATACATGTGGGCCCTAATACCTTACAAAGAAATCCTCAATTCTAAAATATTAAGTGGGAGCGGGGCATTTATATTTAGAAATCCCCATGGTTTCCCACCATAGGTCCATTGTAAGGAAAGTATTAGCCTTGCGCCATCTCGAGTATGGCCGTTCTCCACGGAGGGCTTTTACTTGTCTAGTTACTAGATATGGATCTCCTATGGATAGTGTTGGTGAGACGGGGCGGGGGCCCACTCCCCAAGGAGGAGCTGCTCGCAACGGTTGTCATGCAATGCTAGTTGGTGGGTCACACTTAACTAAAATAATGATGTAGTATCCCCAAGGATTTGCCTCATGTATTTTAGAAACCAAAGCTAATCGGGAGTCATTCATCATTTGGTATGAGATACCTAGATAATAATGAATGAAGGGGATTATGGAAAGTTAGTCTTAATCCTAATTATGACCAACTTTGATCCGCACCAATCGAGGTGGTATTTGCACTCCCCAAGGAGGCATACCCCGGGGATTGGAATTCTGATGTATTCTGAATTTAGTGGTTATGAGGATTCCATATAAATTTGGTAGAATACTAAACCCTAATGTCATTTAAATTCATTAATTGAATGTATGGTTATGTGCTACAGTATTTCAAGCATGAATTCAAATACTTTCAATCCACTTGCGACCATCCTCAACCAGAATAAGTTGATGGAATCCAACTTTTTAGACTGGAAAAGGACCCTGGATATTATCCTGACAGCTTCAGGATGCAGATATGTCCTTACCATACCCCCCCTTCCCGAGCCTGAGCTTCATGCACCTCAGTATGAAAAGGACCTTTACACCGAATGGACAAAAGACAATGAGGTAGCCAGATGTTTTATACAGGCATCCATGTCTAGTGTTTTACAACACCAACATCAATCCTATAAGTCAGCATACGATATTATATCGAACTTAAAGGAGATGTTTGCGGACCAGGTTAGACCTGCTAGGCAAGCTGCTATGAAGGTGCTGATAAATACTAAGATGACTGAGGGAACCCCAGTACAAAAACATTTGTTAAAAATGAGTTTCGCACTAAATGAGTTAGATGTACTGGGTGTTACGATTGATAAAGAATCGCAGATCGACATGATCCTTCAATCATTTCGAGATCAATTATAATAAATTGGAAATGACTATAGCTGAGCTGTCTCGCCAGCTGGTAGTGACTGAGGAAATCATGAAGAAAGAGAAAAATTCCCTCATGACAGAAAAGTCATTTGCTAGGACCAAGCCGAAAGGCAAAGACCGAGATAGCAAGAAGAAATCAGTCATCAAGGGTCCCAAGGTGGAGAATGGTTCTACTTATAGTATGGCCAAGGCTAAGGGAATGGGAGTAAAAGGAAAGTGTTTCCATTGTGGTAAGACAAGACATTGGAAAAGGAATTGTCCAAAATATCTGTCTAAGAAGAAGACCTCAGGTATGATTGAGTCACTTGTTTCTGAAGCTAGTTTTGCAACTGGTACTTCAGAATCTTGGTGTATGGACTCCAGGGCAACTGATCACATATGTAATTCGTTGCAGGGGTTCAGGAAAACCAGGAGGTTCAGTGATGGAGAAATCATTGACAACCTAGGATCTGATGCTAAGGCAGAGGATGTTTCAGTGGGAGTTATTACATTATGTTTTTCAAATGATATATTGGTTTTGTCAGACACGTTATATGTACCGTCTTTACGGCGGAATTCAATTTCAGTTTTTAGTATGGTGAATAAGAGTTATTCTATTACTCTTGGTACTGAAATTGTCATAAAGAGATACGGTATTTTTATGTATTCTGACAAGGTAATCAATGGAATTTATTTGTTAATCCCACAATGTATGAGATACATGATAATGAAACAATTAATAGACCATCATTAAAGAGAAGGTCACCTTCATCTAATCCAACAAAACTTTGGCACTTGAGGCTAGGTCATATAAATCTAAACAGGATTGACAGGTTAGTGAAAGATGGTATCTTACCTTCATTAGTTGTAGAACCAATGCCTGTCTGGAAGGCAAAATGACCAAAAGACCCTTTTCATCCAAGAGCAATAGAGCCAAAGATTTATTGGAATTAGTACATACTGATGTGTGTGGGCCCATTAATGTAAGAGCCAGAGGAGGATATGAGTACTTCATCACTTTCACAGATGATTACTCAAGATATGGATACATATACCTTATGCACCGCAAGTCCGAGGCTTTTGAAAAGTTCAAAGAGTTTCGAGCGAAAGCGGAAAAGCAATTAGGTAAAAGTATCAAGACTCTTCGATCAGATCGAGGAGAAGAATATCTGTCTGGAGATTTTATGGCACACTTATCAGAAAATGGGATTTTATCCCAGTTGTCTGCTCCTGGTATTGTCGCGACCCCGGAACTGGACCCCGGGCCCGCGACGTAATTGTGACAACTACTATTGAAGATTTTTCTTTCCCACAGGTTCCCGCGGTGAGGATTCCCAAAGACACGCAGAATCTGACTCACACGATCAAGTATGCGGAAGCGTGTAGCAGAACACAACAAGATGAGCACCAATAAAATATTTAAGTGCTATCACAATAATATACAAGACATAGTATCAAAGAAAGAAGCTAACATGGCATTCCCATTAATATTCAAGTTATGAGACTAATTCAAAAGTACTTTAAGTTTTGTTACAATTCCATAAGAGGCCAACAGAGGCCAATACACTTCTCCAAAATATAACCAAAAGAAACCCCATAACAAAAAGGTGACGAGACTCAAGAACCCGCCCGACGTCTAGATGACATCGTCGGGCTGCCACTCTCTCACAGGGGTTGGCTCATAAGCCTCCTCCTGACGCTCCTCCTCAAAGGTAACGTCTCCAGCACCTGGGCACCAACAAACAAGGGTCAAACACGACGGTTTGGCAGGTAATCAATTTAGGCGTGAACATGAACAATAACTTTTAGAGAAAGCATATAAGCAATTCCTTGATATGAAATACTACCAAAGCCGAGGTACATTTTCAAGAATGTGAATAAAGCTAAGGTACCGAAACAAACTAGCATGAATACATAATATATCATGAATAGTTATCATCCACAAAGAGCTCATCCTTTCTCTATCATTTATATAATGAAAAGAGCAAGCACGCACGACAAGCACGATATACATAATATAAGCACGACACGATTTCCCACAAAGACGGGAATTCCGGCCGCGGAACCGGACACGCACGATGTGTAATACATACACGACCAGTCTGCAGACAGTCCACATGTTTAAAGACCCCCAGACAGTGGATCAAACCGAAAGGGCAGTCTAAGCTCAGTGGTGTTTACTTAATTCATGAATGCACAAAACACTCGAAACACGATCAAAGCATGTCGAGATAAAAAGGGGGAAATCACTTATCGAAACACGACGAACACGACTAGCAAGAGACATAATACATATGCATAACACGCTTAGGAAGTGATCCCCTTTTTCTTGAAACAAGACTTCAAAACAAGCTTATACTTGAAATCCAAAACTAGTACATGATGGTACTTGTTGTACCAAAACGGAATTCAAACACGAAATCTGACAAGCATGTGTTAAGGCTACTAATTGACCATTGTGTAATTGGGATTCCAAATGTCAGAATATACACGAGTTGGCGTCCCCGAAGTTGGGTTGCAATTCAAAATCCCATTTACACAATGTCAAGTCAAAACCCTTAACATAGTCTAGTTTTCCAACCCTTGAGACATTGCAGAAATGAAATAATTCTTCTTCCTGAATCTGGCAGGTTCGCTCGAGCGGACTTTATAAGGTGATGACACTTCGCTCGAGCGAGACACTTCGCTCGAGCGGACCTGATAAAGCGTTGACACTTCGCTCGAGCGAGACGGTTGCTCGAACGAATATAAGGTGCGCTCGAACGGACAGCCCTCTGTCTGCGCTCGGACCAAGCAGAGGCTTGGTCGCTCGAGCGAACCCAGGGGTCGCTCGAGCGGACAAGCTGCTGCTTGTGCTCGCTGAGTGCGGAAATTTCCTTCCTCTTGCACAACTTCCACTACATTTCTCTCATTCTTCTCATCCATCAATCACACATAATCCATTGAGCCTTCATGCTCACCAAGGGTTCATTTATCACAATGTCAAGCATCAAAATCAAGTAAAACATATCCATGAAGCTTGTAAACCAATTTTATGCACAATTTCTAAAACAACAATGGAAATCAAAACACACATGCATCATTCCTATAGAGATTACTTGCCTCGCTCAATGCTAAAATCCTTCTCAAGCACTTCACTCAAGCTATCCAACACTACAAGAAAAACCCAAGAGAAAAACCGCACAAAACTCAACAAAATGGAACAAAGAACCCATTTTAACAAAAAGGGTTTGAATACTTGAAAAACATGATCTTAAAGGAACCAAAAGACTTCATGAAACACAAGGATTGAAGCTCTTACCTAACAATGGCCAAACAAGAAGAGATGAAGAAGATGAAGGCTTGCCCCACAAGAAGCTCAAAGAAACTTGTATTGATAGAAAGCTTGTAAGGAGAGGAGAAAGATGATGGTCTTGTAATCTTCTTTAGAGATCTATAGCTGGAGCATGCAAGAGAATGAAGATGGAAGGGAAAGAGGTTTTCCTTGCCCTAGGTTAAGAACAATTGCAGAGATTTGGGTTTTAGAATGAAAAGAACAAAGAGGGGAAAGAGATGAGTTACTTAAGGCACTAGCAAGTGGGGCCCAACTTACTTGACTTTGAAACGACGAAAACACGATCTTGTGGGCCTCGGATGACTTCGACGAAGAAGGATAAAACGATCGTCGAAATATCTAGTTTCCAAAAAGTATATTTTCGACATGGTTTTGAGGTATCAAAAATTGTGTCCAGATTTGTGCAAGAAAGACAATTTTACCCTTTTTGGGCCAAAACATGGGTTTCTGGGTCTCAAACAAGAATAGCCTTAAAACAAAAGTTGTAACACGTCGAAGCATCATTCAAATGAAATCAAAATCACACTCACACGGAAATCAATACGATCTTCCCAAACTTACACGTGCACTCGGACCTTTCCGAGTATGTCTAATTAATACTAAACGTTCTCCAATTCCCCAAGCTATGTCCAAGACTAAACTAATCATTTCTAACACAACAACAACTAGACCCACTTACGACTAAACACACACTAATCGCACACTAATCGAATAGGTCTGGGTCGGGGTCTAACTGGTATGCTCAACAGAATGGAGTAGCGAAAAGAAGGAACCAGACTCTTTTAGATATGATCAGGTCTATACTGAGTTTTTTAGGATTACCTATATCCTTTTAGGGATACGCCTTGGATACCGCGATGTACATACTAAACCTCGTACCATCTAAGTCTATACCTAAGACTCCCCGGGAGTTGTAGATCGGGTGAAAGCCTAGTCTACAACATTTATACATTCGGGGTTGTCCGGCACATGTGCTAAAGGTTAAGACGGATCAGTTGGAAGCGAAGTCGGAAGTATGCACGTTTTGTAGGATATCCTAAAGGAACTAAAGGTTGGTTATTCTATAATCCCAGAGAGCAAAAGTGATGGTGAGCACTAATGCGGTTTTTCTGGAGGAAGATTATATGATAGACCGGAAACTTTTAGAAAAAGGTGATCTTGGAAAAAATTCAAGAGCAAACAATTCCAAATCCTAGTATGACCAAACCTAAGGAAGAAGCACCCTTACCTAACCCAGTAATTACACCAGTGCCTTGTCATAGTGGGAGCATAGTCAGGCCCCCTGATAGTTTCTCGTTCTTGGGAGAGTCTTACAAGGCAGTCCCGGAAGAACCGGAACAAGATCCCTATAACTATGATGAAGCAATTAATGACATTAATTCGGGACATTGGCAAGATACTATGAAAGCTGATATGGAGTCTATGTACTCTAATCAGGTCTGGACACTTGTGGACTTGCCTGCCAATATTTAACTTATTGGGTGCAAGTGAGTCTACAAGAGAAACAGAGAACCAGATGGAAGAGTTGAGACCTTTAAAGGTTAGGCTTGTTGCGAAAGGATATACTCAGAAAGAAGATATCGATTATGAGGAATCCTTCTCGCTGGTAGCCATGCTCAAGTCCATCAGGATACTCTTATCCATTGCGGCTCATCTCGATCATGAGATTTGGCAAATGGATGTCAAGATGGGTTTCTCAACGGCCATCTTGAGGAAGACATCTATATGATGCAGCCAGACGGTTTTATAGCTAAACAACCAATTGCAAAGAGTTTGCAACATGCAGATGTCCATTTATGGACTGAAGCAGGCATCCCGAAGCAGGAACATTCGTTTTGACTAAGAAATCAAGTTAGTTGGTTTTTGTCAAAATCCGGATGAGTCATGAGTGTACATGAAAAGTAAGGGAGGCAGGGTAATTTTTCTAGTCGACGACATCCTTATCCTAGAGAGTGGTATATGGATGTTGTCAATAGTAAAAGGTTTAGTTGGCTAAGACTTTTGATATGAAGGACATGGGAGAAGCTAGTCGCATCCTAGGGATCAAACTCCATTGAGACCGAATAAATAGGATGATAGGCTTATCCCAATATGCATACATAGATAAGGTACTAGTACGATTTGCTATGCAAGACTCCAAGAAGGGTATTATACCTTTCAGGTATGGAGTGCATCTTTCCAAGAATCAGTGTCCCAAGACACCTGAGGAAAAGGAGCAGATGAGGTGGATACCATACGCTTCGGGTGTTGGTAGCCTCATGTATGCTATGCTATATACTATACCGGATATCTGTCATGCATTGGGCTTAGTCAGCAGATATCAGTCTAACCCAGGTCCTAACCATTGGACTGCTGTAAGATGTGTTCTCAAATCCTTGAGAAGGACTAGAGATTACATGTTGATTTATGGCAATAATGAGTTAATTCCAGTCGGTTACACATATTCTGACTTCATGTCAGATAAGGATTCCAAGATATCAACTTCTAGGTATGTGTTTATGCTATAGCTGCTTGAGAAGCAACTAATGAAGCAGATTGGCTCAAAAGATTCCTTAAGGAACTTGGAGTGGTATTTTTGGCAAGACAGCCGCTCACAGTTTACTGTGATAACAGCAGGGCAGTCGATAAGTCCAAGGAACCCAGGAGCCAAAAACATGTACAGAGGTAGTTACACATGGTCGGAGAGATTGTGCAGAGAGGTGATACTGCTACCACCTAAATAGACTCTGCAAACAATCTGGGAGATCCTTTTACTAAGCCTTTGACTACCAAAGTCTTTGAGCAACATGTAGATGGGATGGGAATGAGATTCAACCCTGACTGGCATTGAGCCCAAGTGGGAGATTGTTAGATAGTATGGTCTTAATACCAGTATATGATGAATAGATTGATTAATTTCTTTATTTATCAATATAATCATGCTTTCCTTTCATGAGATGAATGGTAATTTATTACTTAATGCAAATGACCAATATATATGACATAATGGTTCATGAGATGAACCGGGTCCCATTAGTATATTAGATGTGATATATGTATATGGATGAGATCCACATACGGGAGATATGTGTCACAAATCTTATACTTAAAATATCTTCACAATCAGTGATGAGATTGGGCATCTCATCTGACAAGGTTGCAGCACTTTGATCACTATGAGATAGTGTGATTTGTCTTGATCATCAGAATGTAAGATTCTGGATCATGATGCTGGTACATTGGATGTATTGAAGGACCATGAGAAGCACCTTATATACACTGTCTTTATTTTAAGGTCTGCTCTCATAATTCCCTAGCAATAGACTCATAATCCTGAGACATTAATGAACTCAAGTTTCTATCTATTCATTTGCTTTGAGTCACCAATGAGTGAGGCCAATTGTAGGTCAACACCTCGGTGATTTGGGTACTTGATAGTAGAGCTGTGGGAACATTCAATGGTCAAGATGGAATCTATCTTTAATATCCCCTTGTGCCAATTAATGGATTTATCATTGGTAGGTGCGCACCCATTCCAATTAAGAGTTAATTGGATCGGTACCAAATGATCACTATAATTAATTGGGGCTCAAGGATAATAAGATATGGATCTAATTTGGTAGACAGGTCCATTTGATCCATGGATATAGATGGAGGGGCCTACTTGTGGTACTGTGGAAGTTTAGGGTCTTCATTGAAATATATTCCTAAGACTGGATTGCAATTGCATTTATATAGTGGAGTTATTTGCAATTAACTATGGACCCAGATTGCACATGAGATGTGGGGTCGCGTGTCCCAGTTGGAGCCAGCTTTCTAAGGAATCCCTAGTGGTCCCCACGCTAGCCCAATATATTAGAAAGATACTAATTCTACTTGAACTCTAAAAGGAAGGTTACTATTTCTATTTGAAGTGAGACTTCTAATAGTGGTAATGGTAAGCTACTAATTATTAATGGAAGTAGGACTTCTATTTTAATTAGAAAGGAGAAAGTTACTAATAGTTGTGGAAGTGAGACTTCTATGGCAATTAGTAAGGGAGATGTTTACTAATTTGTAATGGGAGTTAAACTTCTATTTCAAATAGAAAAAGAGGATTTATGGAGGGCTATAAATAGAGGAATACTCCTCTCAAATTCGTGCATAATCATAAGAGCACTTTCAGCCCCCTTGTGCAAGAGTTGTACAAGTCATCTTCCTCTCAAAGTTCCCATCTCTTTCACCTTTGGTTCCTTAGAGTTACTAGTAGGGTTTTCTCTTGAGGATTCCACCGTCTTCTTGAGAAAAGAGATCTAATACGGGACATAGCGTGGATGATCAAAAGGAGTTGAAGATTCTGAATTGGATTGTGAAGTTGTTCATCATCAAAGTAAAGAAATCAAATCCTCCATTAGAGCACAACAAAGTTCCAAAGGTATATCTACATCCTTGTATGTTGTGGATTTCGTGGTAGCATATTTATGTGTTGTTTTCTATCTTATAGATAGTATATGTTGCTGTACATGGCTATGAGATTGAGGGAATTGCATCCTGGATTGGGTTTGTTGCATTCTAGACAATTGATCCCTGCATCAAGTGGGTCAAAAGTTTTTGAAACCTGTCTGGAAGGCCCACCTATATTCCAACAGCCGCTGCTAGTGCCCCTCAAAATTTGTTATTTTTGGCAAATTACATGTTAGTATCTGTTTATGTACACCTTGTGGAGCCCACCGACAGTGGATCCTGCGTAATTTATCATTATTGTCACTAGAACTTAGAAGACATTTCTTTGTGTACCAAATGATGATCTTGGTGATGAAATCAGGTTGAATATGGGAAGACTGATGCTTGGCTATCTGTGGAACTTATGTTTCATTTGAGTGTTCTCCCATTGACACGACAACTTACTAATATTAGTGGCAACCTGTGGGACAAAACTCTCCAAGTAAGTTCTCATATACTGTTATTCAGAAGATGTCTCTGTTCTTTGACTTTCTACCTACCACTAAATTGTCATTTCCAAAAGGGTGTTAGGGCACAAAGAGTGGAATTTCTGTTGTTGCATGAATTTCATGCAAAGAAGGTGTGTGGAATGCTGATATTCGAATATGGGTTCTTTTTGCTTACTTGTGTGGAAAGCTGCAATCTTTTTGGATTTTTTATGGTAATTAATAGAAACTGCCTTTCAAATTGGATATTGGGCATCAAATAGAATACTGGGTCTAATACTTTTACCCCCTCGAATCACTATTAGAATTGGCCTTTGAAAGGGGAGAAATGTGCACTATATGGCATGGTTTCCTATTGCCTAGCTGCTGCCAAACTACTTAAGCCAGATATGGGGAAGCTTGCTTGTGAATGTGACCATATCATTGAATGTATTGTACTAATTTGATAGATTCCTTCTTTTTTTTTATGGTCTTTCCAGATCTATTTGATGAAGGCCCCTCATATGTGGTAAGAAATTGACCCAATCCGGAGTGGGCGTTGGCTGAATCCTTTAAGGATTCAAAGAGATAAAGTAACATGGAAAATTTTAAGGGATATTGGTTCTTCTTTTTTCCTGACTTGGGCTTTTGAATGTTGCTTTTTATTATTATTTGGAATTGGAATGGAGATATGATTGGAGGGATTTTGTTTTGTAGCTTTGGTGAGATTTGTCTAACTTGTGGTAAGATACAAAAAAAAAAAGAAAAGAAAGTTATAGAATGTGAGATAGGGAGCTTCATAATTTAAAACAAAAGGAAGGACTGTGTGTGGACCAGTTCCTAGACGATATAGGCACTCACTTCGGATGCATGCACCTCGGTACAAGCCTTGAATGCTGGTCGAGACCAGCTCTCCCGGCACCACTTCTGCCGAATTCGATGGCACCTCTGTTGCTGCCGAAATGGAAACGGTCGCCCGAAATGGGCCTGTTTCGCCACGGGCGGCATACGGTCACGTGGAAAGATGAGGGCGCGGCGATGGGAAGGACACCATCCGGGCCGTCTATTCTCAACATGCTTCTGACAATCATGTTCAATGGCTGCGGCCGTATCAGGGCAAGGCCCAAGGAAGGGTCCGATGGGACCCCAGGCTCCAATAAGCCAAGACAAGGTCAGGCCCAACATGACTAGCATTTAATGCTATGTGGGCTGATTGGACCAGCATTTAATGAAGCATGGGCTAGGACGGACCCCCATCAATTGCTCTATGGGCTAGTGGGTCCCTAGTAGTCACGTCAGAGGCCCATTAGTTGACGTCCCACCAGCCTCTCATATAAAGAGCCCGATGACCCAAAAAGAGGTATGCATATTCTCATACATGCAACTATACTCTGTTCTTTCTTCTACGATTAACTACCTGCACTAACTTAAGCATCGGAGAGCCCTGCGCTGCCCACGGCCAGGGTCCTTTGACGTCTCCTTCTTCTTCTTCTTCCCTTTCAGGTCCCCAAGTCCAGCATCTCTTTTTCTCGTTTTTTGGATAAGTCCCTTGAGGCACCCTTTAAACTTGTGAGTATATTTTTTTCACTTACAATTGGCGCCGTCTGTGGGAAACGATTTGCATAATCTTCCCTATCACCATGACGAGGAGAGCTGCGAAAGGCGGAGAAACATCCAAGACAAGGCGTGCAAGACCGTCCTCTAACCTCCTTCCTGCCAAGAAGAGGTCTGGGAAGCAACCAGTTGCAGAGGACGACGCCGAGCGTGATCTCGTCTGAATCAACGTTCAGGAGCATGACCTTCGCTCGGATTCTGCCCTCCGGAGGGGAGATGCCCAACAACTGCCTACGGGTCTCCTGACGGGTCGAGATCAGCGGAGCAAGTCTCCAGTGGTCGATGGACCACGTCCTTCTGATCAGATGGAGGATGCTGAGGATGCTGAGGATGAGGAATATAATCCGGATGACGACTTTGACTCCACCGTTGAGGAGATTAGAGCGCAGAATGAAGCTATCAAAGAAAGGGACACTCTGATCCGCCGGCTCCAGCAGCAGCTGGAAAGAGCTACGAGTTCAGCAAGACATCAGCAGCAGCAGCAGCAGTCGCGGCGGCAGCAGCACTCGCAGCGACAGCGCGAGAGGAGGGTGTCTCTTGTCAGGCGCCCTGACTCCCCCGAGAAAGACTTGAGGGACCATCTGAATGTGAAAAGGCGCGACCGAACTCGAGACGAAGGTTCGAGCACCAGCCGCAGCTACTCAAGGAAAGCGTCGGAGACCATTCCAAAGAGCAAGTTTAACAGCCAGGAGTGGCTGGACGAGCGCATCAAGCAGACAATCCAGCGCAACCTCGAGGTGGCCGGTCTCGCCCGAGACCAACGGGAGGCCTGCGAGACTGTTGATCTCGGCACATCCCCCTTCTCTCGCGACGTTAGGAGATACCCCTTGTCGAAGAAGTTCACCGTCCCGAGGTTCGTCACTTATGACGGGGTCTCGGATCCAGCTGCGCATCTCAGGCACTTCTCCCAGAGGATGTCTGTGTGGGGAGATAAGGGCCATCTGAACTGTCGTGTCTTTTCCTCCAGTTTGGGTGACCTCCCCCTGAAGTGGTTCTGTGCGCTCCCGGAGGGGTCCATTTCGAGTTGGCAGCAGCTCCAGCAATCCTTCATGAAGAAGTTCCAGGCCTACAGAATCCTGCCGAAAACAGATGCGGCTCTGAAGATGAAGCGAGAAGAGAACGTCACCCAGTTCGCAAAGCGGTTCTGGACGGTCTACAGCCAGATCGAGAATTCCAAGGACGAGGTTGCCATCTTCGCATTTCAGAATGCCTTGCTGCCAGACAGCGACCTTCGTAAAGGTCTGGCCAGGAACCCGGTGTCGTCCATAGCGGCGCTCATGTCCATAGTCAACCGCTACATCGCCCAAGAGGACGACCAGGTTCGAGCTCGGGAGAACCATGGGGCCACACAGAAGGACCGAAGTGAAAAGCCCTCAAGGAAAGATAAGGGGTCGTCCCGAAGAGATGAGCCAGACAGACGCTGGGCGCCAGCCAGTTCGGCGAGGGCTCAGGCGTTCACCTCGGCGAGAGGCAAGAGGCCCAGGCTGTCCGAGGAGGCATATCGGGCAGTTAACATGATCTTTAAGGAGCCTATCCACAGGATCATGTACAAGATTAAGTCTAGGCCATACTTCAGCTGGCCAGAGCCCATGAGAGGCGATTCTTCTTTCCGGGATCAGACTAGGTTTTGTGCGTACCACAAGGAGAGCGGCCACAAAACTGAGGAATGCAGGACACTGCGGTCACATTTGGAAAAGCTTGTCCAAGAGGGACACCTGCAGGAGTTCGTCAAGGCGGACATCAGGGCCGAAACCCGAGCCCCGCGCCGAGACGAAAGAGGCCGCGATAGCGACGGGTCGGAGAAGATCATTAACGTCATCCATTTAGCTCCCCCGCCCAAGGGGAGTAACCGAGCTCGTGCCGAGGCCAGGCAGGCCTCTCACAGTAAGCAGGTCATGGCCGCCGAACTCGGCTCAGCTCCGAAGAGGGCTCGGAGGGAGCGGCCTGAAATCAGGTTCACCGATGCAGACTTGGAAGGGGTACAGCTTCCCCACAACGACCCGCTGATCGTCACTCTGAAGTTTGATTGCTTTAAGCAAGGCGTGAAGGATTGCACCGTGAAGAAGGTCCTCGTCGACCCCAGCAGTTCATCCGAGATCCTCTATTTCAATAGTTTCCGAAGGATGGGACTGACGTAGAAGGATCTGCAGGAGGCCCGAGTTCCCCTCATCGGCTTCAGCGCCAAGCCAGTATACCCCAAGGGAAAGGTGACGTTCAAGGTCGAGGCCGGTGGCGCGTCTGTTGTGACAACCTTCATGGTGGTTGACGCACCCTCGCCTTACAATACTATAGTGGGCAGGTCTTGGCTCCATAGTCTGGAGGCAGTCCCTTCCACTCTCCACCAGAAGCTGAAATTTCCGTGGGGAGGAAAGAGTGGCCGAGTTGAAATCGTCACAGGCAAAGGAGATCAGCAGGCTGCCAAGCAATGTCTGACAGCTGTGGTATCCGGAGAGCGAGAGCCCAAGGAGGTTAACATGGCCGAGATGGAGAAGAGGCTGGAGAAGAAGCTAGATGAGGTCGGCCAGGACCCGGAAAGCAAGAGCGTGGAGGACCTGACCGAAATCAGGATCGACTCACAAGATCCGGAACGGTTCTTCCTGCTCGGCAGTCAGCTCGGGGAGCCAGAGAGGTCCGAACTGGTCCAGTTCCTGGTGCAGAACAAAGAAGCCTTCTCCTGGATGCCTCAAGAAATGCGGGGCATCGACCCGGAGGTAATATGCCATAAATTGAATGTGGACCCTAACTATAAACCGGTGATGCAGAGAGCCCGTAGGACTGGGGTGCCACAAACCGAGGCCGTGGTCGAAGAGGTGGATAAACTGGTTGAGGCCGGAGCCATCCGAGAGGTCCAATACCCGACCTGGCTAGCCAATACCGTGGTCGTCAAGAAGAAGACTGGTAAATGGAGGGTGTGCGTCGACTTTACCGACCTCAACAAGGCCTGTCCCAAGGATAGCTTTCCCCTTCCAAAGATCGACCAAATGATCGATGCCACAGCCGGACACGACAGAATGAGCTTCCTCGATGCATACCGTGGCTATCACCAGATACCACTGTTTGGGCCGGACGAAGAAAAGACAGCTTTCATCACACCCAGAGGCACGTACTGTTATAAGGTGATGCCGTTTGGGCTGAAGAATGCAGGAGCCACCTACTAGAGACTTGTAACCAAGATGTTCCATGATCAGCTCGGCAAGACCGTAGAGGTCTACATCGACGACATGGTGGTCAAGTCCAAGCAAGCGCAGAACCATTTGGCAGACCTGACTGAAGTCTTCGCCACTCTGAAGAGGTTCAAGCTCAAGCTGAATGCCTCCAAGTGCGCCTTTGGTGTCGGTTCAGGCAAATTCTTGGGAAGCTTGGTCACACGCAGAGGGATTGAGGCAGATCCCGATCAGATCTCGGCTATCCTCAGAGTGCAGAGTCCCACCTCGGCGAAGGGGGTCCAAAAGCTCACCGGAATGGCTGCTGAGCTAAATCGTTTCATCAGCAGATCCTCAGATAAGTGCCGGCCTTTCTTTCAGCTTCTTAGGAAAAATTCTAAATTTCAATGGACGCCAGATTGTGACCAGGCCTTGCAGGAGCTTAAGGCCCATCTTTTTTCACCCCCTCTACTGTCAACTCCGATTCACGGAGAATTCTTGTATTTATATCTAGCGGTCTCGGATCATGCGGTGAGCTCGGTCCTCATCCGAGAAGAGGACAAGGTCCAAAAATGAATTTACTATACGAGCAAGACCCTCATTGATGCCGAGACCCAATATTTGCCACTAGAGAAGCTCGAGCTGGCACTCGTTAGTGCCTCGCGGAAGCTCTCTGATTACTTTCAAACTCACACCATAGTGGTTGTCACGGAACATCCACTCAAATCTGTCTTTAGGAAAGCTGACTTTTCAGGAAGGATCTCCCGATGGGCTGTCGAACTGGGGCAGTACGACATTCAGTATCAGCCCAGGACAGCGATCAAGGCCCAGGTTCTGGCGGATTTCCTTGCCGAGTTCGATTTGAGTTGGGCACCAACCCAGCTCGGCACCGAACTGGGGGGCAGGGAGCATGAGGCGCCCACGGGCTCTGAACAATCACAAGGCCAAGCCGTCACCCCAGTTTGGAAAGTCTTCGTCGACGGATCTTCCACCTCGAGAAGAGCCGGAGCAGGAGTTGTTCTCCAATCGCCAGAAGGACTGGTCATCGAGCAGGCTCTGACCCTGGATTTCAAGGCGTCGAACAATGAAGCTGAGTACGAAGCCCTATTAGCCGGACTAAACAGCGCCAAAATCCTCGGAGCTCAACAGCTGGTGGTCTTCAGTGATTCACAGTTGGTGGCCAACCAGCTAACTGGGGACTATCAAGCTCGCGGCGACCAGATGGCCGCATATTTAGCCCTAGCAAAGAAACTGCTTTCTCAGTTCCGGACGGCCGAAATCAAACAGATAGGCAGAGAATCAAACTCGCATGCAGATGCTCTTGCAAATTTGGCCAGCGCTGTTGAAGCAGGAAGAAAAAGAAGCGTCGAAGTAGGATCGTTGGCCACGCCCAACATTGAGCTCCATCCATCTCGGAAAGTGTTATGCCTCGACCTCGGCCCGAGTTGGATGGACCCCATTATAGCGTACCTCAAGGACGACAAGCTACCCGAAGACAGCGGTGAGGCCCATCGAATCAGACTCAAAGCAGCCCGGTTCTGGTTGTCTCCCGAAGTCAAGCTCTACAGGAAGTCATACTCAGTCCCGTATCTCCAGTGCGTTCATCCGAGCAAAGTCGAGGACCTTCTCTTCGAAATCCATGAAGGGATCTGCGGAAGCCACATCGGGGGAAGATCCCTAGCTTACCGGGCTATCAGCCAAGGTTACTGGTGGCCGTATATGCAGAAGGATGCGCAGGTATACGCGAAAAAATGCGAGAAGTGTCAGAAATTCTCCCACTCTCTGCGTCAGCCAGCGCAGGACCTCAGTCCGCTTTCTAGCCCATGGCCATTCGCCCAGTGGGGGCTCGACATAGTGGGACCACTCCACCGAACTCCAGGAAATAAAAGATGGCTGATAGTAGCCACGGATTACTTCACCAAATGGATCGAAGCAGAGCCGTTGTCCTCCATCACGGAGCAGAATTCCAAAAATTTCATCTGGAAAAACATCGTCATGAGGTTCGGCATCCCCAGAGCATTGATCTCGGACAACGGGACCCAGTTTGACTCCAACCTCTTCAGAAGCTTCTGCCAGGAGCACGGCATCCGCAATCACTACTCTACCCCGGCCTACCCACAAAGCAATGGTCAGGCAGAAATTTCCAATAAAGTAATACTCGACGGGCTGAAGAAACGGCTTGACAGAGCCAAAGGAAGATGGGTAGAAGAGCTCCCGAGTGTCCTATGGGCCTACCGAACGACCCCACGGCGGTCCACGTCGGCGACACCTTTTTCCCTTGCCTATGGAATGGAGGCCGTCATTCCCTTAGAAATCGGCCTCCCTACTCTAAGGTCCGAACTCTTCCACCAGGGCCGAAATGAGTCGCATCTGAAAGTCCTGAGGATCCTAACCCTAGAGGGCGGGGGGGTGAATAGGGTGTGCTACAAATATGACCAATTTTAGACCAATTTAATTTCTTAACATAAACTAGTCACATGTGATGATTAACCATACAATATGCGGAAGCTAAAATAAACAATCACCACAAAAGCAAGTACCACAACACAAAGGTTTATAGTGGTTCGGCCTCAATGCCTACGTCCACTACCGGCTTGTGATCCAATCACCCCACCGGATTTTCACTATTTATGCTTTTTACTAGGCTAAGCAATAACCCTTACAATGTTGTTTTTCTAGGCTAAACAACAACCTCTCAATGTGCTTTTCTAGGCTAAGCAATAACCTTTACAAGATGCTTTTCTTAGGCTAAGCAATAACCTTTACACAATGCTTTTCTTAGGCTAAGCAATAACCTTTACAAAATAAATATTTCTCTAAGAAAGTGTTTTCACAAAAGATCACTCTAAGAGATACAATTTAAGCACAATTGAATTGCCTCTACATAGGCTAATATGAAAGTGTAATTCAAATTACAAACATACACTAAATGAGGTAAAGTGTGTGCACAAGTGTATGAATGCTTTTCTTCAATCAATTTCAACAATGAAGCTCTTAAATGAATGCATGATGCATTTTAAAATCAAAGCTTAGAAAATGATGATTGAAGATAAAACTAATCACATAAAAGATTCAAACAACTTTGAAGAAATGAAACAAACAAGTTGTATGAATGTTAAAGTCTAAGAACACATGTGATTAGGATAAGAGAGTTTGCAAACCAATCTAATTTACCAAAGATGATATTGAGTTTGCAACACAACTCTAGAAATCATGCACAAGTGAAAATACAAAGATTTAAGCATGCATGGATTTCATTTTAATGGAAATCAAAATACTAGTAAGATGTACCTTTTGAAAACTCAAGCATTTGATTTCCAAATAGCCCTCTAGCCTTTCCAACTTCTTCCCCTTTCTTTGGCTCCAATATAGTCTCAAAGGTTCATGTTTCAAGCACCTTGAAAGTTGGAAAATGAATGGACTTTATAATGAAAAACAGTCCAACGGCTAGTCCTTGGTCGACCTGCAAACAGGTCTCGGTCGACCGGGATCACACAACGGTCAGAAAATGGACCGTTGGGGCTCCAAGGGCCCTGATGGCCTGCAGTGTTCCCGGTCGACCGGGACCTCTGGGCCGGTCGACCGGCGACACTGCCGGACCACCCCTTGGGTCAAAAAATCCCAACTTTTGCATATTTGAAGGTGTTTCTTTGTGGGGATTTTTGGGCCACTAAACCAAGCTTGGTAACATGTTTTAAATCAACTTAAGATGTTTAAAAAACATGAAACACACAAAGCCTAAATTGATTCGAAACTTTAAATCCAAAGGCTAGCTTGATTTCTAAAAACTCTTTTCATATGAAAATGCATACAAAGATGATTCTGAAAGTGATGAATGCATGCAAGGCACAAACCTAAATTCTCAATATGATTTCTCAAAGGTTATGCACAAAGAATTAGGTTTTCAAAAGAGTTTGGATTCTAAAATCAATGCATCCAAGTATAAAAACAAAACATGCATAAAACAATACTTTTACAAATCTTAAAAGCAATGCATGTATAAAACCAGATTTCAAGGTTTTCTAAAACAATGCATGTGTGAAAATTCAAATGATGCTAAAGTGAAAATGCATCCATCAAATTGCAAATACAAAGTTCCTAACAACATCTAGCTGTGGAACTGGACCTAGCCGATGAGCGAAGAGAAGCAGCAGCAATTCGGCTTGCAGCCTATCAGCGGCAACTGGCCAAAGGCTATAACCAGAGAGTTAGGGAGAGGAAATTCTCAGTGGGAGAGCTGGTTCTTAAGAAGACACTCCTGGGGGACAAAGATCCAAATCAAGGCAAGCTGGCACCGAACTGGCACGAACCATTCAAAGTGACTTCCGTTGCTGGAGAGTCAGGTTACAGGCTCAAGGATATGGAGGGCCGGCAGTTACCGAGACCATGGAACGCGTCTCACCTCAAGAAGTTCTATTTCTGAAAAACTTGTACTTTTTGTACTTAGAAGAATTCAATGAAAGGAGTTCACATTCGAAATAACGGGACATCTTGTGTCAGTACTTCGGCCACGGCCAATGATGAGATCGTCTCGGGTCAGCTACGTGCCACCCAGGCGTGAAGCCTTCGGGCCAACGATGAGATCGTCTCGGGTCGGCTACGTGCCACCCAGGCGTGAAGCCTTCGGGCCAACGATGAGATCGTCTCGGGTCGGCTACGTGCCACCCAGGCGTGAAGCCTTCATGCCAACGATGAGATCGTCTCGGGTCGGCTACGTGCCACCCAGGCGTAAAGCCTTCGGGCCAACGATGAGATCGCCTCGGGTCGGCTACGTGCCACCCAGGCGTGAAGCCTCTGGGCCAATGATGAGATCGCCTCGGGTCGGCTATGGGCCACCCGGACGTGAACCCTTACGGTCAACACACAAGGTCGTCTCGGGTCTGTCTGACCCCCAGGCGCAAAGCCTTTATGGCCACTACCGAGACCGCCTTTATTTACCAATCCAGGCGCGATTCCACTTCGGCCAAATTTCATCTCATTTTACCGAAGTGAATAACATCCTTAGGGCTGACAAAGGCCCCTCAGGTTTATACGTCACTCCTGACTAAGTCCTAAACTGGCTGGTCCACCTCTACCGAAGTCGCATGCTCGCGAGCAAAAAGTACAGAAAAATAACATCAAGTCACAGGCAGACGGATTCAAAAATGAAAAGCTGACATGAAGCAAATTGAGAAATTTCAGTCACAACTACAAAAATTGCACATCCGGCCATCACAAGGGACCCACAATGAAACAAAAGTTTGATTTCATTAATAGAGCCTTTTTTGTACAATATAATCTTTGCCAAAAGGCAATCCTTACAAAAAGTCCAAATCTTTACAAAAATAACTAAGCAGGAGGATCCGGGACAGGAGCGGTGACAGAAGCCCCGACCTCGGGCTGAACCGACGGTTCAATGATGATGTTCGCCCTGGGGATGGTAGGGCCAGGAAAAGGGGGAGGCTCCATGAAGGATGGATGGCCTTCATTGATCTCGGCCTTCCTCAAGGCAGTGCGCCACCCCTTCTCCCACGCCTTGTCTCTGACCCGCAGCACTTGGGTCTCGTAATGTGAGGTGGCTTGCTTCACCGCATCGGCAAAGGTGACGTCGGCCTCAGCTTGGGCTGCTTGAGCCTTGGCCTCAGCTTCGGCCACCTTCTTCGACTCAGCTTGAAAGTCGCCTTTCAATTTCTCCACAGCGGCCTCTAGCTCGGCGTTCTTATTCTTCTCGGCCTCGGTTTCTGCCCTGGCACCCCCTAGCCCGGCAATGAGCTCAACCCCCTGGGGTTCGAGTTGATCTGCCCTCTTCATGGCGGCGCCCAGTGCTTCCTCCAGCTCCAGCATTTTCGCCTCCAGCATGGCGACCACCGGGCTCTGCTTAGTATACCTGTCGATGAGCACCATCGATTTCTTCAAGGCCTGCAGTATAAAAACGACAGAACAAGTCAGCCGGGGTGGAATGTGGATATAAAATGATGAAATGAACTCAAGGAGAGGCTCACCTGGAGGTTCGTCTGCAGCAGTGATGCGAGGAGCTTCGGATCACTGTACCTCGCGAATAGCGCCATGTCCTTTGGCAGAGCGCATCCCTTGGCCAGCGCCTCCAGGACAAGGGAGTTGGTCTCGTGGACGCAATGCTCGACTGTTAACCGCTCGCCTGAGGTCGTGGTAAAGGTCGGCTCCCAAGGAGCCGGAGGTGGTGCGACACCCGAGCTTGTGTCCTCCCTTGGTCTCTTTCTCGGAACGCTCCCTCCTGGAGCAACCTCAGAGGGTGGACGGTCCAGATCAAGATCCGTGCTGGCACCCCTCTCGGTCCGGGCCATGGTAGCGAGGGCCACCTCGGGGGCCCCGGCACCACTCGGGGGCACTGGTGTAGGAGGCACTGGAGCAGGTGACTCGGGGGCAGGTGCCTCGGGGGATTCGTCCCCAAAGGCTAGCGCCTCGAGGTCAAGGTAAGTAATGTTGCGAGCCATCTCTTCTGTCCTCGGCGGCGAACGTCGTGGGCGTCTTGCGAGAGGAGTACCTTCCGACTCGGGCTCAGAAAAGGAAGCTGGGATTCTGGCGGCAACTTCAGCCTCGGTTAGTGAAGGTCCAGCTTCGGCCTCGGTTCGAGAGGGCCCAGCTTCAGTCAGAATTTCCCTTCTCTCCGGGCTCGTCCTTTGCAGCTCGGTTTAGGCTACGGCAACCTCTGGTTCGGCTCCCGACCTCCTGATGTAGCCCCTGTATCTGGGCTCGTACTTGAGCAACACCCACGCGGCCCGGTTGTTGAAGTCGGTACACTTGGCGACCCGGTTGTGCCAAGAGTCGTTCCTTACCCAACGGGCAAGCCCGACTTTTCTCTGCCGAGCACCTGCGAGACCTAGAAAACATCAGTTCGGGAATATGAGGGCAGAAGCAAGTAGAATTTTTAGAACAAAGGCATGGATAATCCCGTACTTGGAGCCACCCCGGGGTAGCGAGGGATGCTGTAAACTCTTGCTTCCTCCTCGGGGCCGAACTCCCGTTCCCCGAGATGGAAATGAGCTCGTCCCCTGCGTACTTGTTGGAATCCTCCAGTGCATTGACGAAGGCCCTCCGCTTCGGCTTGACGCGGAGGTAATAGGTGTCCTCCTTTGTCTTGCAGAGGTCGTATACATCCTCTATGTCGCGGATGTCTAAACCTATGCAGAGGTGCCGGTTTAACGCTACGGTGTCCATGATGACCTTGAAGGCGTTCGGCATCAACTGGCAGGGGGTAAGGTTCCAGGAGGAGAGGCAGGTCCGAAGCAGTGGGTGCAACGGGAACCTGACTCCCCCCTCGACCACCGCTATGAGCGAGAAGGGCATCCAGCCCCCGACGCAGCATCGGCGGGCATGGTCCGCTGGGTCACCCTTCCGGACGAAGACATCGTCCGGAATCTCAAAGGCAGTCCTGAAGGCCTCTATGGACTGGGGAGAGTCAACCCAATGACTGAAGACCCCCATGGTCAACAAGAAAGGGAAAAGGAGAAAGGGACCGAATGAAAATGAGAGAAGATAGAAGACGCGAAACTTACTAGCTCAAGAACCTAAGACAAAGACGAGCAAGGACACTCTGCGGGAAGACGAGGGCTTCACTCCAGGCGCTTGGCTCTGGTTCTTGGTTCTCAGAGGCGTTCGTTCGAAGACGGAAAGTAGAAAAATGAAATAAGAGAGGGGAACCCGTCTTTATAGAGGGGCGCCAAATCATGGCACCATTTCCAAATTCGAAAAAGTCCCTTCAAAGGCCGCATGCATACTGGCAAGTACCGAAACATTGAATCCGGCAGTGATGCGTGGCGCAAGCGATTCGCCTCCCACCATTATTAGGATATGGCAATTAATGCGAGTAATTATCCCCTGCACGCGAAGGGGAGTTGAACAGGCTCCACGTGTCAGATGTGACGTCAGAGCACTCCCCGGCAATCTCAAGTCGCTTTCGAAGTGAGTTTCCACTCCCAAGGATTCTGAGATCCTAACGAGTTGAAAACTCGGGGGCAATTGTGTGGACCAGTTCCTAGACGATATAGGCACTCACTTCGGATGCATGCACCTCAGCACAAGCCTTGAATGCTGGCCGAGACCAGCTCTCCTGGCACCACTTCTGCCAAATTCGATGGCACCTCTGTTGCTGCCGAAGTGGAAACGGTCGCCCGAAATGGGCTTGTTTCGCCACGGGCGGCATACGGTCACGTGGAAAGATGAGGGCGCGGCGATGGGACGGACACCATCCGGGCCGTCTATTCTCAACATGCTTCTAACAATCATGTTCAATGGCTGCGGCCGTATCAGGGCAAGGCCCAAGGAAGGGTCCGATGGGACCCCAGCCGCCAATAAGCCAAGACAAGGTCAGGCCCAACATGACCAGCATTTAATGCTATGTGGGCTGATTGGACCAGCATTTAATGAAGCATGGGCTAGGACGGACCCCCATCAATTGCTCTATGGGCCAGTGGGTCCCTAGCAGTCACGTCAAAGGCCCATTAGTTGACGTCCCACCAGCCTCTCATATAAAGAGCCCGATGACCCAAAAAGAGGTATGCATATTCTCATACATGCAACTATACTCTGTTCTTTCTTCTCCGATTAGCTACCTACACTGACTTAAGCATCGGAGAGCCCTGCGCTACCCACGGCCAGGGTCCTTTGACGTCTCCTTCTTCTTCTTCTTCCCTTTCAGGTCCCTAAGTCCAGCAGCTCTTTTTCTGGTTTTTTGGATAAGTCCCTTGAGGCACCCTTTAAACTTGTGAGTATATTTTTTGCACTTACAGACTGAATTGCCGTTTACTAACAATGGTCACCTGATAGCCTATTTTGGTTGATTATCTGCTTCATTGTTAGCAACTCTTCTAACATGTTAATATCAAAGGTCCTTAGGGCATCCTACATCTCAACAATAACTGTGGCTGTTCTCCAATGGGCAGGGGACTGACCACTTACACAATTTATAGAAAGGTGGAGTTACCTTTGATGATGTCCTTAGGGTATCCCACATCTCAACTATAATGGTGGCTGCTCTCCAAAGGGCAGGGGACTGACCACTTGCCCAATTTATAGAAAGATGGAATGACCTTTGGTTATAAGGGGTATGAGGTTCCTCTAGACACTCCTTAGAACCCCACTCAGAACCCCTTTAATTCAGAAGAACTTATGATCTGCGTCAGCCACTTAGCAAAATTTTACCATCCTCAATGTATTGATGTAATACAACATATTCATATCCAGTTCCTACTCCAAAGGCAGAATTCTGATCCTGTAGTTGGATGCCTGGTTCAAAATTAATGTGTCCTTTGTAGCAGTACTATGACATGACAACTAAATGTTTATTTTTTGTTCCAAAGGCAATCAAGATTTGCTTGGTATAATGGTGGCTTATTTCACCCTCCCTCCTCTTTCTATAGGCACAGTGTTTGCTTATGGTGTTACAAGTAGTGGAAAGACCCATACAATGCATGTAAGCCTCTCAACCATTTGCTGGAACAATGTTTTTGTTTTGGTAGATAACATGGACCTTACATACTAGATTTTACTGATCATATGCCTCACTATTAAAACTTACTGGACTCTTCATGCCTTAAAATGGTAGAATATTTTATATTACTTGCACACATGTTCTTTGGGTTAAAATTACTTCAAAGAAGACTTGGATGCATCTTTAGTGAGAGCTTAATTTTCCAACCTGGTGGGTTTACCACTAAATATAGCTTTACATGCTTCCTGATGCAAAACAGCTTCTTTACCAGTACTGTGGGTTTACCACTGAATCTGAGGAGATGCTAGAGCTGCAATCCTCTGTGATGGACTTGTCTAAATAACCAAACTTGGTGAATGTGTTTTGTTCACTTGTGCTGAGGGGGTCACTGTTGAGCAGAATTTGAGTTGGGTTTTGAGAGGGGATAGGTGAAAATTAAGTTTAGAGGTAAACTAATTGGAGGGGAATTGCATCTTGAGGACCCAAACAGCAGCGATAAAGCTTGATGTTGTTTTTCATTACAATTTTCCTTTTGAACTTGTTTGCCCTGTGCTATGATTGTGTTAAATATTCATCCAGTTTCTCTCTATTGTCTAGAACTCTGGTTCAATTTCTCTCTGTTATCAAATGACACAAACCTGCGTTCAGATTTCAGATTTATCAACGAGTTTTAATGACCCTGACTTATTATGTTTATCTTTTTCCTGGGTTCTATAAAAACACAGTTACTTCCAATGATTTGAAACTACAATTATATTGTTAAATAAGGAGGCAATGAGCTTCTTCTCCTCCTCTTGCTGTTGCTCTCTTCTTCTCTCTTTTGCTCTGTTTTTTACTTACTTTTCCTGTTTTTGCAAAAGAGAAAAACCATTCATATTCATGTGCTTATCTCTGAGAAAGTGGTGATCTGGTTGTATTTCTACGATTGCAAGTAGAAGAGAAATGTTCTTATGATGCCTGAAAGATACAGTAGCCTAATCCAAGATGATTCCTGTGTAGAATCCCCTTGTGCTTATTACTTTATAATGACTCAGGCTATACTGTACAAGATGTACTTGAGAGATGTTGTTCAATTCAAATTATGATGAAATACGCCAAGCCTGTTTTGTTTTGAGCTGATTCTCTAGGGCTATGATTCAGGCTAAGTCTGACTTTCCAGGACCAGTAACTTATTGAGATAGGCCTGGCTGATGACATTGACATTCGGGTGATAATAATATAAGTTACACATATAAGTAGTCATGCAATATGAGATTTTTGTTTCTCTAAATTAAGAGTATTAGTTTAGTTGAGAGGGAGAGAGAGAGAGAGAGTCCATGAAGAATAAAACTGCAGGATAAGTTACAATGAGATTAGCAACACCACACATTCATTCCTTGAAGATCTCACCATTCCCAACAAGCAGAGTCAAACCATTACAAACTCAGAATTCTGCATCTTAATGTCTGTTGCACATGTGCCTATATAATGACTTGTTTTGATTCTTTTTTTCCCCATCAAATATGCTGCTCTCTCTTTTTGAATACTGATATTGACCGTCCTAAAATAGGGTTGCAAATATAAATTATTCCTTGCTACTATCTCTGCTTGCAAAAGCAAAGATGTTAACCGAGTATCGTATCTACTAGGACAAAAAGGCTAAGTTGTGTTTTTTCCTAAATTCCTAAACTAATCCTATTAGAAAACAAAGTTCTGATTATTAAACTAATCCTATTAGAAAACGAAGTGTTGGTTTGATGGGTTTTGATTTCTAAATTAACAAATTAAAGACATCTTTGATTCAATCAGAGAAAAGATCTAAGGGTACGAATCCACTCTAACCTCGCACAATGGCAAGTATAGACCTAGGGTTTCACTATCAACGCTAAAAAAAAATTGTTCTGGTTACAAACCTTTAGAGTCAACAAATAAGGGATGTGGATGTAAATCGGGGCATAACCTATCTCTATGGCATAGATTATCCTACATCTAACAAACACATTCATTCAAGCATCGTTATATAACTTAGTATTCAAATCTACAAGATTAAATTACCAAAGAAAGAGATATTGCATTAATAGAATCCAATCAACGGATTAACATCCTGTCATATAGCCAAAAGCATTTAAAGTAAAACCATAAACATATACATCACCATAAACAAGAGATTAGGGCTTCATCGCAACCCAAAGATAAAGATTTAGTTACGCTGGCAAGAGGTTGACGAAGAATCTCTGATGAAATCTCCATGGACGCGCTTCCAAAAGCTCCAAAACCTTGCTCCAGACCTTCTCCCCAGATGTCAATATCCCTAAAACGAGATTACGGCTTTTATTTATAGGCTTTGGGATGAAAAATCTCTCAAAACGCGCTAGAGGCGGAGTCTTCAGACGGTCCGGGCGTCTGGACACCACGAATTTTTATTCCTGCACCCTCTCTGTGACCGGGCGTCCGGATGCCTGATCACAGTGAGCTCCGGTCTTTTGGATTTTTTAGCATTTTTTCGATTTCTTTCTGTTTTGCACCAATTTCTTCCCAATGCACCTAGGGACCTGTAAACATAAAAATAACATAATTAGACTAATTAATCGCATCAAAGTGTATATCAAAGTCTAAACTAAGGGGCCTAAATGGTACATTTTAGGCTCTTATCAGATATATTTTAAGAAATTAGAAAATTTAAAAACAGAAATAGAGAGGTGAGTTCTTTTTAAAGAAGTGAAAAACCATTCATACTTGGAAGTGAAAAATCATTCATTCTTGAAAATAGAAATTTTTTCTTGATGAACTTTATTTTCTTAGAAATTGGAAGTGTTAATTAGAGATGATCATTCATTGTAAGATTATAATGGCTTATAATTTTATTACTTGTTCAAAGCAATTTTTAGTAGATAGTGCTTTAATTTTATGTAGCTTTTGTAGAAGGGTGTAAATTTACATATATGTTTGTTTCCTACTTGTTCTTCATGTGTAATTGACATGTAATTCTGTATGTCTAGTGATCAGCTGATGAAATCATCTAATGATATTGTTGTTGCACAATCTGTATGTCTAGTGATCAGCAGATGAAATCATCCATATGACAGGCTCTGCCACCGTCAATATGCCAGGCTCAAATTGCTTCAGTTGAATGAATATAGCTGTGTATTGGAAGTCTGGAAACAGAATCTGTTTGGCCATAGTTCAGATGGTTAAGTTGCCGTCAACATGTTTTCTTTCTTTTTCTATTTCCTTTTTTCATAGTAGCTCTTGAATAGAGATGCCACTGGAGAAAAGAGAATTGCCAACATGTTCAATACATGAAAGCTGTACCATGATATTGTGCAAATAAGTCATGCCAGACCATTGTCATATGTTCCATTATATTGATGCTAACTTGCTTACAAGTATATGACATTTTAAAAAGATATTCTCTCTCTCTCTCTCTCTCTCTCTCTCTCTCTCTCTCTCTCTCTCTCTCTCTCTCCCTTCCTTTTCTATCATATTAACTCCTATCAGCCCATTGTCATGCCAGACCATTGTCATATTAACTCCTAGATCAATCTTTGTGTTATACTCAATTGGCACTCTCATTGGTTGAGAAGAATGGATCCACTGAATACACATCCATGTCTCAAGTCATGACTTCCACAAATGGGGAAAGGTTGGCTGGTGGTTCAATAGCTTAATTGGTGTAGTGGTGTTTTAGGTGGGTGATGCAGCTTGGGATTAGGCCAGCAGGGATTTGGCCTATTCCTGGGCTGAGTGCGTGCGTGCGTGTGTGTGTGTGTGTGTGTGTGTGAGAGAGAGAGAGAGAGAGAGAGAGAGAGAGAGAGAGAGAGAGAGGTGTTGTTATCATTATGTTTATGTATTTATGGATTTTATGGCATTTGACAGTTGGTGGAGCTGAAGAATGGAGACATATAATGGACACTTGGTGAATTGTGATACCTGGATGAATATTCATCTTAGAGAAGTCATCTGTACTTCTAAAGTAATGATCTTTCGAGCCTTATGCAATGTTTGTGTTTGTCTATTTAGTTGTGCAATGGAAATTCTTTTTATTTAATTAATATATTAATTTTGCTCTGCTTGAAGTTGATAGTAGATATTGTGGTGCAGGATGGAGATAGGTTTTGGAGAACGCCTGAATGTTACATCCGGGGAAATACAATTAAGTATCTTCGAGTTCCTGATGAGGTGAGTTTGAGACTGAATATATTTTTGCTTTGCAATTTTTTTAATGGTTCTATGTGCTAGGAATTTTGTAGTAGCTTAGCATAAACTAATGGTGCACTTTATGAGATTTTGTACTGAGCTTTAGATCATTTTTCAATTCATTTGTAGTTGAGCATTTGTGTGCATTTTCAAAGACAATATAATCTCAGATCTACTTTCCAAAACCTTTGTGTGCAAAGGTTTAGAATACAAGTTATGGGTGCAGATTACAGTCTTCATAGTTGTAGAATTAGAACTCAGCTAAAGATTGAATTTAAGAATTAATGAACGTACCCAGCATAGTCCTAGTTAAATAGAATTGCAGAAATTTGATGGAACTTCAAACTGAAAAATTGTAAGATGAGGACTAAAGGCTAAAGCACACTTCCCAAGTTGGCACCGGATTCAGAATCTTAGACTGCCTTGTAGATTGGAATCAATTTGGAAGCAGATTTTAAATTTTGTTGCTAGTTGCTTACATTATCTGGTGCAGACAGAGAACTTTGACAGATACAAGATACAAATCAGGAAATGAAAGAATCACCGATTCCAACTCAGATCAACCTAGCACAACGTGTGTATTTAAGGTTGAGTTAGAATTTGCAGCGTCACTGAGAGAACCAGGTTAAGAGCAAATATTTAGACCCAGTTCTGAAATCCAACAATCATAGAATTTTCAGACTAGGGTCGAGACTGAAGGTTCGAATCCAAACTGAGCCTCTTGCAAGTTCTTGATCAAATTCTATGATGGATGCTTTTAGGGGCTGAGATTTGTTTCGAGAAATTGAAGCTTGGGAAGGGAAATCAAAAAAACCATATTTCCCATATCAGTTCTCTGTACCTGCCTGAAGCTTTGACTCAATTTTCTTTTGATCATTGTTGTTGGACCGGGCTATGGGTTTGAAGACAGATCCAATCTTCAGTGAGAAACAGTTCTGTACGCTTACAAATACCTCAATACTGCAGCAATTAGTTCAATGAGAAAGATGACTAGGATTGCACTTAACATGGCTGAATTACAAGTGAGGATAATGCGTTGTCCGATAAACCAAGTAGAGGGAAATGGAAAACACATCGACTTTCCTTTTTATTGAAAATAATCAAATGATTTTACAATGGAGAACTAACAATTTTCATAAAGAACTAGAGCAATCTTGCATAATTATAACCCTAACCCTCCATCTTTCCTACTTTAAATCATTATAAAAAAAATCTTTCCTATTTCAAATCAAATTTAATAGATCTTTACATCAAACCATTCCAGTCTTTGTAGAAGTCCGTTTCTTTTTTATTTTGTTGTATGCAACGAATCATATCGTATTACTTATTGCTTGTTTGTTTTAAGATCTATTGATGTGCTCTTTATAAGATGAGTATCACCCAGAGTCTTAAAAACTGGACTGGCTAGTCTTGGTGGAGACGTATTTGACCAAATGTTATCCTGCAGAGAAGAAAATCTGAGTATGCATGCATGTTCAGGTAAAGCAATTTCAACTTGCACTGGTATAAAATAATTTTCAAAACTAAACATCAGTGTCTAAACTCGTCACTTGGTTGTAACAGAACTGAGACTCGACAGAGAATAAAGAATTCCCAAGTCCCAAATTGACACCATCAAGTCAACCAAAATAACTGTTTCTTGTACAAGTTGAGGTCCAACAAAAAATCAGAGATTAACAAATGAAGTGGAATCAGCTGAGTATCAAATGGATAGGGTTTTAAAGTTTAAACACTGATTCTTTTTATGAAGACTGTTTCTACAGAAATGCATGTGCATGTTTGTACATGGAAATGCAGAATACTATGCAATGCACATGATATGTCCCTTTTCAAATGGTTGCACATGTCTGCATACATGGGGATGTGATCCTATGGATGCATTTACTTCTACTGGAATGGTGTCAACTGTCCATCACAAAGAACATCTTAGACAAATTTTTTTTTATGAGATATAGGTGTGCTTAAGCAAACTACTTTCTGAGGAGATATAAGTGTTTACTGTAGGGCAAAAGGAAAGAAAGAACTAAATTAAGTTGGCAGGTTTTTCCCTTTTAGCCTTTTCTATCCGAATTCCAGCACAGATCACATCCTTTTTGCAAAATTTACTCCTTTTTTTTTTTGCAAAATTTATTTATTATTGATGGAAACTGTATGTATTATTGTCCTTATTTCTACCTCTTGGAGGCAGTCATGTCAAACGCCAATCCGTCCAATAACTCCAAGCAGATTATTGGATTCCATCTGCTGGTCAATTTCCGAGCCAACTTCAGCTGCTTGTATTTATACAGAGTCTTCTGAGATTGATGGTAGTCTAATTCTATGATCTTCCATTCAGATTCTTTGCAAATACCAACGTGGAATTATTGAGCTCCCACTACTAGAGTTCTTCGTTTTGGCGCAGGAAAAGGCGGGCGACCGCCAGACTGTTAAACCCCCCCCCCCCCCCCCCCCCCCCCCCGAACCGTTTTTTTTTTCCTCCCCTTTTTCCTTAACCCTCCCGCGCTCTGCTTTCCCCCTTCCTTCTCCCGCGCTCTGCTTTTTCCCAGTTTCCCCACATCTCTCTCTCTCTCTCTCTCTCTCTCTCTCTCTGCACTGTGCCCTGCTCCCGCGCTCAGCCCTCTCGCCGCACCAGCACGCCACCGCCGGACGATCTCTTGCGTTGTAGCCGCCACCGATTCTCTCCCTCTCTCTCGCTGCTCTATTTCTCTCTCTCCCTCCCTCCCTCTCGCTCTGCACTGTGCCCTCCCGCCATCGATTCTCTCTCTCTCCCTCCCTGTGCTGGAGCCGCCACCGATTCTCTCCCTCTCTCTCGCTGCTCTATTTCTCTCTCTCCCTCCCTCCCTCTCGCTCTGCATTGTGCCCTCCCGCCATCGATTCTCTCTCTCTCTCCCTCCCTGTGCTGGAGCCGCCACAGGTAGTCATTATTTCCCTCCCTCTCCCTCTCCCTCTCTCTCTCTCTTACCCAATTTATATATGTTTAAACTTACAGAATTTTTTTTTCCATTCTCTTGCTCTTGCTTCTCAGCCATTTCTTCATCCATGTTATTCATTCTTGATGAAAACAATATTGGGTTTATGTTTTATATGATGTTTGATGATGTTTGTTCTCTTTTATGGGTTCTATATGTTTACTTTCTTCGTATATGATTTTTATGAGTTTATTGTATTCTGGGGTTTCATTGTGTTTTGTTGATTGAATTCTAGACTTGAAATTTGCACATAGCTGGATCATTTGACCCCCCACATGCCCATGTTTGGTGGGGCCCTACCCCACAGGCCAATCGACTCATGTTCCCTTCAAGTCATTTGCACCTGAGCAGGGCACTTAGTATATCTGACTAAATGTGGAGACAGCCTCAAATACATATGAGATGATTGCGAGGCTGAAGGGAAATATGAAATTTTGAGCATTTGCATTCCATATTTCCCTAGATTAAGAAGCCATCTATGTTTATGGATTGTAGTATCAAATAGGGATTGGACAAAATCTATTAGTAGAAATACTACATCTCTTTCTTCAGCTTATTCCTGAGAGATCTCTGCATCAGCAGGCAAAGAAGAACATGGGTTCTTCTCTACAAGCTATAAGAGTTTCACCACCTCTTGATTCTTTGTCCTCCTCTTCCAAGCAATCTGAAGAATCGTTGAGGAAAGTGATGTTTTTGAGCTGCTGGGGACCCAACTGACAAACTATATGTCTAATGATAATTCAACTTGTATAGTTGTAATTTTTCTTATCACAAGTTTATAACAAATTTTGTGATGGCAAATATGCAAGATTTCTATTTGATGAGTCAAGTATGTTTCATGATTGGGCATGGAGATGAGAAACAACAGATTTAACAAAAGGCCTCTTTGGTATCTGATGTTACTAATAGTGAATTCTGTCACTCTGTTGATTGGAGAAATTTAGAAGGGTTTCCTTTCAAGCTGATTTTATAATGGTTTCCTTTCCTGTGTGTTCCTCATCTGCTTATTTTTGTTCCACCAAGTGGATACATGTTTGGTTAATTTCATCAGAACAAGCTCGACCTTTATAATTTCACTTATCAGATATATTCTTATAAACAAACACCCTTTCAACATGATCAACCCAATCTAAAAACTCCTTGCCTTTCATACCACTGTTAAGAGCAGGAATTTCCACCTTCAGGTTTAAATCTGAATATCTTTTAATCCTTCTATAGTCCACCTATGATGCAGAGATTGGTTATGGAATGAATTTATGAAATCTTAATTTGATGATAAATCGTCTTCATCAAATTGGTCTTGCGTTTCTATAATTTTCAAATGATGGGTCAGGATCTCTACTTGTTTATGTAGATCCTGTATTTCCAGATCTCGTGGGTCTGGAGGGTTGTCTTTCTCATCTGCAACGTTTTTTCTATGACTGCGACCACAATGGGGATGCATGATAGAAATGGAGAATGAAAAAAATCAGACAATCAACAAGCAATTAGGAATGCTTGCTTTGATACCAATTTGTTGCAGCCAAGGGAATCGATTTCCTTTTGGTTGTGACCCAAAAACTTAATCTTCAATCAATAGAAAATCAAATGATAAACAATGAGAGAACTGGGAATTCACTTATCAATGATTGCAAAATCTGCTGGATAATATATTCAATCCAAAGAGAAGCACTCAACAAAGGAGGAATATATGAGAGATAAAAGTGCAAGCAATGCAACCTTTTATTCAAAATATATGAGAAATAACAAGCCTAGCATTGAGCGAAAATGTTCACCTACGAGCTGACTGCATATTTGCTATATGTAGACCAGCAGCATGTTACAGTCTGGTCACCCAGGCCGGTTGCTGGCTGCCACTTCTGGGCTGGACCATATTGGACCCAGTTCAAGTGGGTCAAACCAAAAGGGCCTGCAGTAATAATAACAGGGGTAGAGTGCTTTTCTATGGACTGCATTATTAGAAAGACAAACCTATTGACAGCCCAATTGGTACTCACCTGCTTCAAGTGAGTTGTGTTTGTCAATTAAAAGTGACAAATTAAGAGTATATATTTATTGACACTGGCATATTCATATTCAGAAAGTTACCCATGTGGATGCACAAGGTGCCCATAAAAGCATCAGTTGCATGGCATCATCATAATAAGCAGCAGCATCAACAATAACAATAATAATTTGATAATAAGTTTTATTATAATATTGCTCACTTAATGATGGATGATAGAAGAGTGAAATAAAAGATGGTTAGATGGGTTCACCCAATAGTGGAAACATGGTGCAGCACCTAATGATGGACGATTTGGTGGAGCTCAACTAGTGATTGAAACATTAAGGTCCTCCCAAATTATCAAGCTTTTGGTGGCCTAGCTAATGAAGACATATGGTGGAGACAATTATGAGGAGAAAGTGAATCGGTGGAGCTCACAATATTTTCCATGGTTAGATGGACTTCATCATTAGTGATAGACCCGATTCTTATCTTCATTTAATAGGTTTCGTCTAAGATTTCAACGCTAGGTATAATAACAAACCATGCTTTCCATCATTTAGGTTAATTTAATTTGATTTTTCACCATTTAGTGGATTCATTATGATCTAGTCATTTGTTGGGTCTACGTTATCTAAGCCCCACTTTATTTCTATCACGGAGGTCTAATGGTTCTCACCTTGTTCTTTACATGTCAACATGACCTTCTCATTGTTGGTGAATTTATTGGTCAAAATTGATGATTTTCTTGATAAGAGCCCGTGGCACAATTGAAATGTGCTCCTTGTTACAACCATGAGGTTGCGGGTTCAAGCCATGTACCTATCAAAAAGCAAAGGCCGACTATTTTCTATTGTAGCTGTCCTTTCTCATTATTTTTGTTGTTTGTAATCTGGTACTCTTGCTCTATGGTAGTTATTATTTAAGTTGTCAAAATTGTAACTGCTATAGATAGGAAGGCCATTGAATGATTATTTTGGTTAATTTAATTTGCTAATTCTCTACCATTTACTACGGTAGCCTTGCTGAACAGCTTGAGTCAATTAAGGAATCTTTGGACGAGCGAAGTTTACCATCTCTTGCTAAATTCTTAGAGTGTAAAAAGGTAGTTCTAATGGTTTTTTGTCTGTGATTCTTACTTTCGCTTACAATTCACGTGTTGGTTTTTCACTCTGTTACACAATGCTAATTCCAAGCTAGATTCTTGTCTGCAATATGCGGAATTCTAGTCTTCATATATCCCCTCGCAGATGTCTTTTAATTCTTTTTTCTTTTTAGCTTTCGTTGTGTTTGTGTCAATGATTTGTTGCACCGAACATGGGATAAAATCAAAATGCAGAAAACCGACTCCTCTTCCATTCTTTTTCTGTGGATTTTCCCATTAGCAAATGCGTAAGAAAATCGACTTATGAGCCTCCATCGTTGGACTCATATTTCATATGTGAATTACATGAGTTGATCAGTGTGGTAGTTTTCTTTCCTAAGTGTCTGTCTATGATTTTAATTAATGGGCAAACAACAACAATGGATTAGTTGTTTCAAATTCTCACTTTCTATGGGTCCCATTAGGATGTATGACATCCAAACAGACAATAATGGATAGATACAGGGGAATAAGAAATATGATGACAAATAAAATGATTTTAGTATTAGTTGAATTGGGTCCTAAAAGTTTAGCATATGTATATCAATAAAATTCAAAACGGTGTCTAATTATGGACATTAAGATTTTCATTTACCAAAGAAGCAGTCATATTTTGGCGATTGGTCAGGATGATCTTAGCCGTACCATTAAAAAGCTAAATTTTATATTGAAACTTTTAAAAAAATGAGGAGAAAATTTTTGGAAATTAATAGAATATAATTATGCAATGATCAATCATCTTTTGTAAAAAGAATCGATTACCAGTCTGAATCCATCTTATGTATCAACCTTCTTCAAAAATCTACTATACCGTGAGGGGAGTAGATTTTTATAATTCTCTGCTTGGGCTTGTCACTTTTCACAATAACAAAGTTCTTGCTTCTTTTTTTTCCTCTTTCCTTTGGAATGGGTTGATATATTGCATTATCCATCTCCATCTTTATTTATTTATTTATTTATTTTTGTTTTTGTTGATAACATTGATTGGTTTGTTGAATTAGGAAATCACACATTACATTATTAGTTCCACTGCATATCCATGATACTTCCTTTCCAAAGTGTAAGTAGGAAATCATGTTCATTTGCATGCATTAGTGAAACTTAGACCCGTTCGAGAATTGTGTACGACATCTGTTCGGTAATCCTTGACGCGACGGATTGGGTCTTTGACTAGATTCGTTGTTCTTGTGATGTACATTCGAACTTTGTCGTATACGATTCTTGAATTGTCCAGTTCGGACAATTTGAGAATGCAATTATCCATCTTATACTCAATCGCTCATGCAAGTCTGATGTTAGATAGAGTTTTAGTTGATGTCCCATTGTTCTCTGGGTACATACATAGGTACGACTGATGTTGTATCTGTGTCGTGTACTTGGAGAACCACACGGACATGCTGCCGAAATTTTGTCTGACTAGGGGATGAAGCATTCGAGTTGTTGAGTGTAAGTTGGATCGTGCATTCTCGAATGCGATAGGACCAACCACCCTGTAGTAAGGAGTTTGCAGTTTATGGATAGGTGACTTGCATGATGCACGGTACATTGGGCTAATTGTACTTACTCATTTTAGATTTTCACAGAAATAGTTACGGAGATGGACAAGAGTTGGATTGATTTACCGAATAGGATGTCTAAGGAATGCATGGAGGGGATTAACTAGTTCATGGAATTTACTAATGGGTTTGACAATGAGTTCATCAGCTGTCCATGTAGAATGTGCGAATCGGTATTATTATAGAAGAGAGGTTGTCCGAGAGCATCTGATTCTGAACAGATTCTTGAAGCAATACAAGAATTGGATAAGACATGGAGAAGAGCATGTTTCCTGTCGCAAAGAGGAAATAAATGAAATTGAGGTGGATGATATGTCAGAGACTGATCCAATGATTGCGATGCTAAATGATATCGCGTGCGGGTTGGCACCCGAATACACAAGCTGTGAGACTGAGGGGGCGGGTGGGAGTAATCCTCGCTCTGGTGCCGATGAAAAAGCCTTGAGATATTTTGAAATTCTAGACGATGCACAGACAGAATTGTATCATGGATGCAAGGACTTCAGTAAATTGTCCTTTATTGTTGAGTTGTTACATTTGAAGGCATTGAATCAATGGTCTGACAAGTCTTTCGATATGCTCCTCCAGTTGTTGCATCAAGTGCTCCCATCTAGTGCAAAACTTGCTGAGTCCTACTATCAGGCTCGCAAGTTAACTGAAAATTTAGGCTTCACATATGAGACTTTGGATGCATGTCCGAACAATTATGTTGTTTAGGAATGAGAATGCCCATCTTGATAAGTGCATTGTGTGTCAGACTTCGAGATGGAAGGAGGACGGGGTTTGTTACAATCGTCAGAATAGTTCTACAGGTGTTATCAACCGTGGCAAACTTGTGGCAGTAAAGCAAGTGAGATATTTCCCACTTAAGCCAAGGCTGAAGAGTCTTTTTATGTCATCAAATATTTCTAAACTGATGAGCTGACATGCCGAGAATAGCAGGGACGATGGTAAGTTAACCCATCTAGCAGATTCCCCAGCGTGGAAAGACTTCGATCGGAGGAATTCAGACTTTGCCTTGGATTGTCGCAATGTGCGGCTTGGTTTGGCTGTAGATGGTTTTAGTCCATTCAGATCCATGACTGGGGAAAATCACAGTACGTGGCCAGCTGTTTTGGTACCTTATAATCTCCCGCCATGGATGTGTATGAAGCAACCTTTTCTGATCTTATCCACACTTATTGATGGACCAAGAGGACCAGGGGACAAGATTGATGTATATATGCAACCTTTGATTGATGAATTGAATGAATTATGGGCTGATGGTCTGATGACATTTGATGCCGAAGGCAATGAAATGTTTAAACTCCGCACCGCATTATTGTGGACAATTAACGACTTCCCTGTGTACGCCAACTTGTCGGGTTGGAGCACAAAGGGAGAGTTTGCATGTCCTTGCTGCAATAAGGAGAAGAAGTTAACTTGGTTGAAGCACGACAGAAAATGGGTATACACGGGTTATAGACGTTTTCTACCTCCATTGCATAGGTTCAGGAAGGACAAAGTGTCATTTGATGGGAGTCGAGAATATGGTCCAGCACCTCGAACAATGACGGGAGTTAAATTGTTGTCACGGCTCGAGCAGGAGCAAATACGTACTGTGTATGATTTTCAAGATTTATTGGCCCCAGTGCTGCCTTCTATTCCCGGTGCAAATAGAAGGTGAGGTCATAATTGGAAGAAAAAAAGTATTTTCTACGATTTACCATACTGGAAAGATAACTTACTCAGGCACAACTTAGATGTTATGCACATTGAGAAGAACGTCTGTGATAATATACTGTGGACCATTCTCGGTGTTTAAGGGAAGTCGAAGGATGATGTCAATACACGCCGTGACTTGGAAGAAATGGGCTTGAGAAAATCGTTGCACTTGCAGCTGAGAGAGTCCAACAATGCATGCATGCCTCCTGCGTAGTACACGATGAGTAAAGATGAGAAAGATGTCTTCCTCTCAGTTCTGAAGGGGTGTCAAGGTTCCTGACGGGTACTGTTCGAATATCGCAAAGTGTGTGAACATGAAAGAAAGAACATTACAGGGTTTGAAGAGTCATGACAATCATATTCTCATTCAACAGTTACTGCCTATCTCCATACCGAATTGTTTGCTTAAGAAAATTGTAGCGTTGTTGATTGAAGTTAGTAACTTCTTCAGACAACTTTGTTCTAGAGTTCATCAAATTGATGAGTTGAATGGTTTGCAAGAGAGGATTGCTGTGACATTGTGTCATTTAGAAAAAAAAATTCTACCTACATTTTTCGATGTCATGGTTCACTTGACCATACACTTAACCAATGAAGCCCTGCTTGGTGGCCCCTTCCAATTTAGATGGATGTATCCGATCGAGAGGTACATGAACACATTGAAGAGGTATGTTCGTAATAGAGCTCGTCCAGAGGCATCAATAGCTAAGGGGTATTTGATAGATGAGTGCACCAATTTCTGCACAGCATATCTTAAAGATAAAATTGAAAGAAAGTTGACTAGGCCCTCGCGGATTAATGATGGTCCAGTTGGGGAGGGCACGCCATTTGATCTCAACAATATTGAGTGGATTCAAGCTCACCGGTGGGTGTTGTTCAACACCCCATCTGTTGTGGCTTTGACTCAGTAAGTTATCACTCATTCATAAGAGTAACTTGTCAATTTTTTGCCTAAATTATCATACTTGTCGTTAACACGTGTTATGCATCGCAGGACACACATCGATGAGCTCAAATGGGACATGCCTCGTGCTACAGAGAATGAAATTCATCAGTCTCATTACCGGTCATTTCACGAATGGTTCTAGAATCACGTATGCATTCAATCATTAGGAGTAGTTTCACTTGTTCTTGTCATATTACTTTCATGTAGTGATATTCAGTGATTACATGCGTTGCGTAGGTGTGTAGCTTACGAAGAACCAACGATCCTATTTTGACCGATGAAATGAACCAGTTAGCTGATGGCCCCTTTATAACGGTCCAACGTTACACAACTTGTGATGTCTACGGTTTTCGATTTCGCATCAAGGATGTAGATGAGAAACGAGCGACGCAAAATAATGGGCTTGGTTGTCCATCCGTCGATGCTAGTTACTACTATGGCCGGTTGAAGGATATTGTTGAAGTTGTATACAATCATGGGTTAAAGTTTCTATTGTTTAAGTGTGATTGGGTAGATCCCATCCGAGGGGTAAAAACATATAATTACCAGTTTACATTGGTAAATTTTAACAGTTTGTTACATCATGATGATCGAATAAGTGCTGAACCTTACATACTGTCCTCAATGGCGGAGCAAGTTTACTATGTCAGAGATCCGAAAGATCCTAACTGACAAGTTGCAGTTAAAATGTCTAGGAGGGGAGTGTATCAGATTGAATGTGATAAGCCAGATATTGATGCATTCGCCCAACAGGTTCTTGACCAGAATGCAGTTGTTCAATGTGATGAAGATGTTAATTGGGTTCGGGAAACCATTGAAGGAGATACAGTTGACTTACATGACCAATGAACGGTTGGGAACTAATTCACTAATGTTAAATTTTAGTGTAAATAATTTTTAAATGTTAATTTCAATTATCTCGTTTAATGAAATTTATCTTACAAAAATTTGAACAGATATGTCAGGATGAAAGAGGAGAGATCGTCCGCGGACGATGGAGGAGATGCTACGCCAGGTCCAGGCCAGCAAGCCATCTGGGGAGCCTAGACCGGCATCAGATGCTGCACAGTCTAGTTTGATGGCCCCACCGAGTAGGCTATCGACATCTCATCCGAGTCCATCCACCCCAGTGGACGCTTCGGCGTCGTCGACTGCTTCAGCTCCACCATCTCGGCTTGCATCGGCCGATACACAAACTGGTATAAGTTTATTTAATTAAAACATTTTAATTTTAGCAAATTATTTTATTTCAATTTAATTAGATTATCTCTAATTTGAACAGGTGCTACGAGCACGGGCCCATCTTCCAATAGGGGGAGAGGACCTGCTAGAGGGATCCGGACGTGGAATTTCGGTCATCCCATTAACGTGGAGTTTGATGAGACATACTATCCGGTGGGTTCGCATGCTCGCCAGCTCATCAGCCAGTTGGGACATATGGTCTGGGACTCATATGCATTCCTTTTGACTACACTTGATTGGGAGGCATTCCCGATGGAGACGCTAGATCGTATCTGGCAGCAGATTAAGGTAAAAATTTAACCTTTCTCCTCAGGGCGTGTCAATTTAAACCATAACTTAATGAAAAATTGTTTGTCTTTTTCAGGACAAGTTGAGGGCATGTCCTGAGCTCTTCCGGCCAGTTTGCATGTCGAAGTGCCGGAAGATGTGGAATGCTCATAAAAATAAAATGAAGGTGCAGCACTGGAAGCCACATCAGGATGCGCCCGACATACTTGAGCGAGTTCCGAGGGGCGTTCTACCGGATCAGTGGACTCAGCTCGTCTGGTACTGGACGAGCAAGGAGGTCAGGGTGAGAAACTTGTAATTTTTTTATTTTAATTTTAACAATTTACTAGCGACTAATCTAACTAACAAAAATTAACTGATAAATTTTGAAAACAGAGACGCCACTATGAAACCGCGAAACCGCACAATGCAGGGACCCGCACACAGGTTGGGGACTCGACACATCACCCAGGTCCGCCACGAGGTAAAAAGTTGGATCGTACATGTAATTTATATTTTTGTCATTTTGTATGATAGTATACTAATAATATAACTCTCCACCAAACAATTGCGTTCTGAGGGTGTTCCGGTCGACAGGATGTCCGTCTGGATGCGTTCTCGAGATCCTCACCACCCGGAGGTTGCAGCTATCTTCGTAAGTTTTTATATTGAACCGCTTAAATTATTTGTCTATTACTATGTCTTATTATGCATGATAAGATATTAAATGAATTAACTACGCAAGCCTAGTATCATTCACGCCTGGAGGAGTTGCCCAAGGAGGAGCGCAATTTGCCATCTCGGAGGGATGAGATATTCCACTCCGTCGTTGGCCGGGACGGGCATGGATGCACGCTTACGTATGGGACGGGCATTCCACGGTCACACATCGCGCGAGCGGCTTCATCTGATGCTAGTTCCTCCTAGGGCATACGCCTCCGTACAGATGAGGAGGTTCAAGAGTTGCTGCAGTCCATGAAGGCAACGATCAAAGAGGAGGTGACAAATGAGGTCAGGGCAGAGGTGAGGGCCGAGTTGAGAGCGGAGATGGCAGAGCTTGAGGCTCGTCTATCACAGAGTTGCGGCCAGCTCGCTTCAGACCCACCACCCACTACTCAGGTTAGTAAGAGAAAAAACTGTACGTTTAAATTGTCAATTATGTCATTGATGCATCAATACTTATGTTTTTTTAATTGTTTTTAACTGTATAATAAATAATTACAAGCACTAGACGCTGGCAGCGGCCACAGGGCTAGACATGACTTCAGTGGAGAGGGCAGTCATGATCCAGCATGCTCGACTGATCCTGACCGGGTAAAATTATTTTTTTAATTCAAGATTTCAACATTTAAGTTAAAACCTTAACTTAAAACTTAGAAAATGAGCATTCGGGCGCCTAAAATGAGCAAACGGTTTTCGGTGCCCATGAAGCTTGACGGGCCCGGGCCCGTAGTCACTCCTGACTTGCAGGAACTGAGGGAACGAGAATCCGACTCCCGGATTGCTCGTAAAGCTGAAATGTATGTTTAAGTTAAAACCTTAACGTAAAACTTAGAAAACGAGCCTCCGGGCGCCCAAAAAGAGCAAACAGGCTCTGGTGCCCCTGAAGCTTGACGGGCACGGGCCCGTAGTCATTCTTGACTTGCAAGATCTGACAGAACGAGAATCCGACTCCCGGATTGCTCGTAAAGTTGAAATGTAGGTTTAAGTTAAAACCGTAACTTAAAACTTAGAAAACGAGCATTCGGGCTTCGAAAATGAGCAAACGAGCTCCGGTGCCCCTGAAGCTTTACGGGCACGGGCCCATAGTCATTCTTGACTTGCAGGAACTGACAGAAAGAGAATCCGACTTTTGGATTGCTCGTAAAGTTGAAATGTAGGTTTAAGTTAGAACCTTAACTTAAAACTTAGAAAATGAGCCTCCGGGCACCCAAAATGAGCAAACAGGCTCCGTTGCTCATGAAGTTTGATGGGCACGGGCCCCTAGTCATTCATGACTTGCAGGAACTGATGGAACGAGATTCTGACTCCCGGATTGCTCGTACAACTGAAATGTAAGTTTAAATTAGAACGTTAACTTAAAACATAGAAAACGAGCCTCCGAGCGCCCAAAACTAGCAAACGGGCTCCGTTGCCCGTGAAACTTAACGGGCACGGGCCCCTAGTCATTCATGACTTACAGGAACTGACGGAACGAGTTTTCGACTCCCGGATTGCTCATACAGTTGAAACATAGGTTTAAATTAGAACGTTAACTTAAAACATAGAAAACGAGCCTCCGGGTGCCCAAAACTAGCAAACGGGCTCCGTTGCCCATGAAACTTGATGGGCACGGGCCTCTAGTCAGTCATGACTTGTAGGAACTGACGGAACGAGATTCCGAATCCCGGATTGCTTGTACAAGTGAAACGTACGTTTAAGTTAGAACGTTAACTTAAAACTTAGAAAACGAGCATCCGGGCGCCCAAAACGAGCAAACGGGCTCCGTTGCCCATGAAACTTGACGGGCACGGGCCCCTAGTCATTCATGACTTGCAGGAACTGACGGAACGAGATTCCGAATCCCGGATTGCTCGTACAATTGAAACGTAGGTTTAAGTTAGAACTTTAACTTAAAACTTAGAATACGAGCCTCTGGGCGCCCAAAATGAGCAAACGGCTTCGTTGCCTGTGAAACTTGACGAGTACAGGCCCGTAGTCATTCATGACTTACAGGAACTGACGGAACGAGATTACAACTCCCGGATTGCTTGTATAGTTGAAACGTAGGTTTAAGTTAGAACGTTAACTTAAAACTTAGAAAACGAGCCTCCGGGCACCTAAAACGAGCAAACAGGCTCTATTGCCCGTGAAACTTGACGAGCACGGGCCCCTAGTCATTCATGACTTGAAAGAGCTGACGGAATGAGATTCCGAATCCCAGATTGCTCGTATAGTTGAGACGTAGGTTTAAGTTAGAACGTTAACTTAAAACTTAGAAAACGAGCCTTCGGGCGCCCAGAACGAGCAAACGGGCTCCGTTGAAAAATAATAGTTTAAAATAAATGCCAGTGGTGGCCGCTAATAGTTTAAAATTTTTAAAAAATAAAAAAATTTGAAAAAAATAATGTATTAGCGACTGCTATGGCGGCCGCAAATAGTGCCAATTTTTTTTTTTAAATACTATTAGCGACCGCCACCTTGCGGTCGCAAAAAACATTAGCAACCGCCAATACTTTTTGCGACAAAGTTTTTGCGTCTATCTCCTGGAGGTCGTTAAAGAGTATTAGTGACCGCCAGACCACTTTTAGCGACAGCTTTTGGCGGTCGCTAAAAGTCCTTTTTCTAGTAGTGTCCATTGCATCAGGATATGCTTTTATAAAAACTATAAGATTTGAAAATCTTATAGCCAAGTATTAGGTGTAGTAGTACAAGAATGAAGAGGATTAGAGAATTTTACACCCTGGACAGGTATGAGCGCCGGAGTAGAACTCAGAGCTAACCCTGAGATAGATGGATTAAGGCACCAATGACAATGGCTTCTAATGAGGGGCCTTCAGATGAACACTCTGGATGGTCAACCCATTGGTTCCAAATGTACAAAATAGAGCATTAGGATATTATTAATTTCTGATGCAGTAGGACCTTATGATTCTTATACATTTTGTTGTTCCTTTTCAATATATATGTTTGCATTCATATGTATGCATGCATGGATTCTGCAACTGACTTTGGTTGTTGATGGCAGTGAGAAAATGGAGGTGATCTTCAAAAACCACTTCATTACTATATTGTTCCCGGTCAACCGGTTTGGCGAAGTGGGGGCCTTCTTCAAGAACCTTTTTTTTAGTGATAATGGTTTTATATGTTTACAACTGTTGGATCTTATCTATGCATTTTACCAGGTAAGAAGTAGGAAATGAAGATTTTTTCTTTCCTCTGGCTGATTTTTTTTTTGTAAGAAAACTTGTCTATTGAATGATCACCTATCCATGTAATAGTAATTGTGCATTTGTAAATCATCTGCTGTACTGCTGCTTTTAGATACTAAGGATAGAGTGGTAAAGATTTCGACCTTGAATCTGTCATCACTAATCTGGTTGTATCAAAACCATGGAGCTGGTAAAAAATGGTCAAAATCAGCAGTTGAGCCAGTTGGAGATCATACTTATTATTTTTTTGTTTGTTTTTATTCTTTTTAACTAAATTGTCGAGTCAGGTAAAATGAACAGTTAGATCAAGTTTGACTAAACTGGCCAAATTACAATGGCAGACCCAGGATTTGTCATTTGCGTGGTGTGGTCAATGATCAAGTAAAAAGTTAAATAATAAAATCGGTTCTTAAACTTGTAATTGGTTTCTTGAAACTGAATTATCAATAGATATGGTTTCTTGAAACTAGATTATAACCTTTGTTTGATATTGCGTGGTGAATTACTACTTACACACAATATATTTTGAATAGTTTGTTGTCTACATTTATGAGCTTTGGACATGATCCAAGCCTTGCTAGATTGGATGATTTGAGAATTTGGGTTGCTTGACTCATGTTATTTCCACTACATGTGCATATAGCTATGTGATTCCCGGGGCTACTAAAATTAATTTCATTACTAACCCTCCATTCTTTTGAATTCTTTTTTGCAGGAGGATGCTCAAAAGATTGGAGGGCCTTTTCCACCATAACAATTGGACTCAGCTAGCAGTAAACAACATTGAAGAAAGTTAGCCACAACAAATGTGATGGGATAGACTCTTTGGTTGTTTTTTCTTTCACAAATGGAGTGGATGAAATGTCGCGGCCCCGGACCGGGAATCCGAAGGACGGATCCGGGATCGGGACATTACATCTGTTTAATAATAACATACGTTTATTTAATTTCCCACAGGTGTCCGCGGTGAGGATATCACAACCATAAATGAACATTTCTATCAAGTGCGGAAGCGTGTAGCAAATCAAATAGTTAACCATCCTTGGTCATAAAACAATATCACAAGTATAAAGATACTGTATCAGAATGAGCAATGATCTATAGCATGTTACCCAAAGTAAGTTGGAGTTTATACAAATATCATTTAATTACACTTCCCAAAAATAGAGGCCAACAAAGGCCAATATAAACAAAACAATAACCCAAAAGAATGGTTAAATAGTTCTCCCAAAATATTAAGTCTCTCATAGCCACCAAACGTCTACATGACGTCATCAGCACGCCACTCAACTAACTGTTGCGGTTCTACGACCGCCTCCTCGTGCTCCTCCTCGGGGTAACCAACAACGGGACCTGAGTACCAAAGAGTAGGTCAAACACGACGGTTTGGCAAATGGAGGAAAACACAATAATAATATGAAAATAAATGAATTTACCTTCAAAACATGTAAACCGGTTTAAATAATAATTTCTCTAAACAAGATAAAACATTTATTCCAAATACACGTATGCAATGTAAAGCATGTAAGGTGACCAAGGAAACGGGAAACAAGCAAGATGACAACCACACGAAGCTAAGTCCTCTATCACTAAGGTGATAGAGCAATACTAGGCACTGATCTCAGTCACTCGAGGTGAGGAGAAACAGTGGATCTCATATAAATACATATACATATACTATACATGACCACGGTAGCGATCCGGGCATCGTGGACCACAGTAGCAATCTGCGGCATCGGGACAAGACCACGATAATGACCGGGTAGCGGGATCCAAACTGCAGCTGGCGGGACAAGAGGGGGATCTCCAAGTCGGTGGATCAGACCAACAAGGTTATCCAAGCTTAGTGGTGCCGACTAATAGGTCAAGTAACAAATCGAGACATATGCAAGTAAATCAAGTGCAATAAATAAACGGGCAAGACGGGGGTGCTCAAGAGCACACTGTCAATTCATGTGGTGCAGTGCACTTCAAGACAAGTAACTATTTCAAGTGTAATTCAATACTTTCGGGAAAACAAGGCAGGTAGTATAAATCTCGGGAGCAATGAAATACTATAGAGCTTTTGAAATCTCAAGATAAGTATCGGGGTTCAAAACTAGTTCAAGGTGAATAGGGATCCCGTATGTCGATCTGATAATAATTTGGTACTCTTTGAGTTTGGGGACATTCTGGGCTCCTTATACACTTTGAATTTTCAAAACTTCGAATGACATCTTTGTGATATGGTTTCTTTCTCGAATGGCTTCATACAATGCCTAGTGAATCTCCTTTGATCGACAAAGCTCAGCGCTCGAGCGAACCGGAGAGTTCGTTCGAGCAAGGAGCTCTCAGGAACCTGGGAAATTTCGGTCACCTGGCGGTTAGCCGCCGCTGGGATGGGCGGCTAGCCGTTGGCTGACCGCGCAGCTGACCGCGGCTGGGCTGCAAAAATGCAGCTTACTGGAAAGCTAACCGTCAAGGTGCGGTTAGCTGGCAGTTAGCCGCCGATGGGTTCGGGGGTTAGCCGCTGGCTAACCGTGGAGCTGACTGAACTTTCAGTTGGAGAAGTGTGCTCTCTGGAAAAGCAACCGTGACATTTCGGCTAGCTGGCGGTTAGCCGCCAGTCACTAGGAGGCTAGCCGCCAGGTGACCGCAGGCTGACCGCCAGGTGCGGGAAACACCCACTGTGTTCATATTTTGAGTCATTTCTCCTCCTCAAAACCATTCTCCCTACTTCCACTTAGTCCCTACAATAAAATTGAGCTAAGAACTCCTCCAATACATCTATCTATATTTCTCCAAAATTCCAACTTGTGATCATTCATCACCTCATTCTTCCACATCAAGTCCAATACAAAGGAAGGAGGAAGGAAACCATTTCACAAACATTCATTTAGGATATAACCAAAAGACAATAAATGCTAAACCAACATGTTTACAAAATATTAAATGACTTAGCCAAGATGCATTCAAGTATTCATTTCAAAAATCAATGCAAGCCAATAAAGATGAGTGAAATGACAAGTCAACCACATTCCTCATGAAAACCATTGAAAGCTCATAAAATGAAATCATCCACTTGCCTTGTGTCTCTAGTCAATGAAATCAAGCTTTAATACTCTTCCAAGCCAAAGATCCAAGCCATGAACAAAATTCCCAAAACAAACCCTAAAATGGTCAAACAATGAAATAGAAAATGAAACCTTACAATAATGAAGATGGAGCTCCTCTAGGGCTAGAAGAATACAAATCTATAAGAATGGAAGGATTACTTACTTGTAGGTTCTACAAATGGAAAGGTTGAGTTCAATGAAGATCTCAAAGTTGGTGGATTCCTCTACAAATGGTATCAAAAGGAAGCTTGCAAGGTGGGAAGGAGAATGATAACTTCTATTTCTTGATTGATGCAAGCTTGGTGTGGATTGGAGGTGGAGAGAGCAAGAGGAAGAAGAAAAGTTGCCAAAAGCAAACCCTAGGTTCTTTTTGTGCTGGAAAAAGGGAATGGGAAGATGGGTTCTCCTTATATGGCCAATGGGAATGGGTCCCACTACTAAAGACATTCAAGGGCTGAAATATTGTCTTTCGGGGCTTCTAATGAATTCGACGAAGAAGAAAGAAACGATCGCCGAAATATCTAGTTTCCAAAAAGTATATGTTTCACAGGTTTCGGGAATATCAAGTTTTGGGTACAGATTTTGTGTGTAATGACTGTTTTTCCCTCAAGGCTACGAAATCGGGTTTCGGGATCTCAAACGGGGACGGGATCAACATGAAAGTTGTAGAGCTTATCAATACGAATAAAACGAGATTAAAACAATGTTTGAAAAAATCTCCGATAAATCCTCAAACATATGCAATGTCATGAAAAGGAACCCCCAAAGGGCCCTACTAACCCAACGCAATCAAAATTTCCCAAAACTATATCAAAAGCTATTCCAAACCCAATGTCGCGACCCCGGACCGGGAAATCCCCAATCCGGGATCGGGACTAATGAGTGGATGATGATTGGTGATGATTATCTACATCCACAATATAGAACTTATTCAATTTCCCACAGGTGTCCGCGGTGAGGATATCACAACCTTGCATGAACATTTCTTTTGAGTGCGAAAGCGTGTAGCAAATCAAATAGTAGACTATCTCTAATCATGCAAGCATTAATATCAAATATCAAACTGTATCAGAATGAGCAATGATCTAAAGCAAGTTTTCCAAAAGTTGTTAAAGTTAGACAAAATATCATTTAGTTACATTCCCCAAAATTAGAGGCCAACAAAGGCCAATACTACAAAAGAATAACCCAAAGGAATGGTTAAAAAGTTCTCCCCAAAATGTTACGCCTCTTGGCAACCCGATGTCTACATGACATCGTCAGCACGCCACTCAACTAGAGGTTGCAGCTCACCTACCACCTCCTCCGGCTCCTCCTCAAGGAAACCGGCAACGGGACCTGAGTACCAAAGCAAAGGGTCAGACACGACGGTCTGGCAAGAGAGTGAGAAGATGCAACAACATAAAATAGATAAAATATCTCGAAAAGCATGGAAATCTGTTTAAGCAAAAACTCTCATAAATAGATAAATCATTTGCTAGAAAACATGTAAACAAGATAAAACTCATAGGGTATCCAAGGAATCAGGAACAAGCAAGACGGCGACCACACGAAGCTAAGTCCTCTATCACTAAGGTGATAGAGCAATAACTAGGCCCTGATCTCAGTCACTCAAGGTGAGGAGAAACATGGGATCTCATATAAATACATATACTATACATGACCACGGTCCATCCTAAGTATGACTTCAATGCCATAAACCACTACTTCTCCAAGATTATAAATGTGTCATTAATACTTATCATGAGCATTCATTTCAAAACAAAGCAATAAATGCACATTAATGGAAAATGTCCAAAAATCAATAAAAGCTTAGGAAAATCATTTATTCACTTGCCTTAGGTCTTCTAACAAAGAAATCAAGCTCTATCAAGTCCTCCAAGACAATGATCCAACTACAAGGCAAAAACCCCAAATACAACAAACCCTAAAAGAGTCTGTCGCGACCCCGGACCGGGAATCCCCAATCCGGGATCGGAACTAATGATTGTGAAAGAAGATGATTAATGAGGATTACCTACATCCACCATATATGATTTATTTAATTTCCCACAGGTGTCCGCGGTGAGGATATCACAACCTTGCATGAATATTTCTTTTTAGTGCGGAAGCGTGTAGCAAATCAAATAGTAAGACTATCTCTAGTCATACAAACATTAACATCAATATCAAAACTGTATCAGAAAGAGCAATGATCTATAGCATGTTTCCCAAAAGTTGTTAAAGTTAGACAAAATATCATTTAGTTACATTCCCCAAAATTAGAGGCCAACAAAGGCCAATATTACAAAATAATAACCCCAAAAGAATGGTTAACAAGTCCTTCCCAGAATGTTACGCCTCTTGTAGCAACCCGATGTCTACATGACATCGTCAGCGCGCCACTCAACTAGAGGATGCGGCTCGCCTACCGCCTCCTCCGGCTCCTCCTCAAGGAAACCGGCAACGGGACCTGAGTACCAAAGCAAAGGATCAGACACGACGGTCTGGCAAGAGAGTGAGAAGATACAACCACATATAATAAATGAAATATCTCGAAAAGCAAGGAAATCTGTTAAAGCAAGAACTCTCATAAAATAGATAAATCATTTGTTAGAAAAACATGTAAACAAGATAAAACTCATAGGGTATCCAAGGAATCAGGAACAAGCAAGATGGCGACCACACGAAGCTAAGTCCTCTATCATTAAGGTGATAGAGTAATAACTAGGCCCTGGTCTCAGTCACTCGAGGTGAGGAGAAACAGGGGATCTCATATAAATACATATGCATATACAATACTATACATGACCACGGTAGCGAGCCGGGCATCGGGGACCACAGTAGCAATCTGCGGTATCGGGACAAGACCACGGTAATGACCGGGTAGCGGGATCCAAACTGCAGCTGGCGGGACAAGAGGGGGATCTCCAAGTCGGTGGATCAAACCAACGAGGTTATCCAAGCTTAGTGGTGCCGACTCATAGGTCAAATACAATCGAGACAATGCAAGTAAATCAAGTACAAATACATAATTAAACGGGCAAGACGGGGGTGCTCAAGGGCACACTGACATATCATGTGGTGCAATGCACTTCGGGACAAGTAACTGTTACTAGAGTAACTTCAATGCTTTCGGGAAAACAAGTCATGTAATGCAAATATTGGAAATGAGGAATATAATGAACTATAACAATTCCGGTAAAATATTGATTTCAAGATCTATATGAGTGAATAGGGGTCCCGTATGTCAATTATAGTCATCACTTGGTACTCCTTGAGTTTGAAGACATTCCGGGCTCCTTATGCACTTTTACGATTTTCAAAACTTAACATGAGCTTATGGATAGTACTAGATGCTATGATAGAAAAAAATCAAGACTATAAACGGTCCATCCTAAGTATGATGTCAACCCGGAACCATCGAGCAACCTACTCAGTCACCGAAAGGAATAGAGTTCGCGATACCCAAGGAAATAGACTTTGCATTTAGGTATGAAGAGGATATCGCGTCGTTCCATCCCGTTCGAAATTGAATAGATTGAACTTCGATGCATTCCGAACCAACCGTGAAGAGCATCGGCTCAAGACGCTCTCACATATGGTCAAGTGAGTCCAAGGAGGGTAGCCAAGGTCCACAAAAAAAAAGATAAATTTCAAAACCCACTGGACTCAAACAAAAAAAAAGAGAAATACACAGGGTCCGATCGATCGGCCCAAAAAGCCTTACTGTTAAAAGTCAGACCGATCGATCGGCCTGTAGGTCTGATCGATCGGCACTGGGTGTGAAGCATGCCCGGGAACTTGATTTTTCTCCTTCTTGTTTCCTTTCCTTCCAACACCTCAACAACCACAATTAACTATGAACAAGGAGACTTAAACACATGATTCCAAGACATTAAATGAGGCTATCAAGATGTGTAAAGATCATTTATTTCAACCATGGAAAAATCAATGAAGAAATCAATGAAAGCATGAAAACCATAAATGCATCACCAAACCATTTCAAACTTAAAAACATCCAAACATTCACTTGCCTCAAGTCCTAGCTAGCCCAAAAACAAGCCTCTACTCACTTCTTAAGCTCACTTCCAAGCTACAATCAAAAACCCCAAAAACAACCCTAAAATGGGTTACACAAAGAATGAAAATGAAAGAACTTCCAATAATGCAAATGTAGCTTCCCTAAGGCTAGAAGATCACTAATCTAGGAGATGAATAAGATCACTTACTTGAAAGGTCCCCTAATGGACAAGGTAAGCTCAAGGGAAGTCTCAAAGTTGATGGATTCTTCTCAAAATAGTATCAAGAGGAAGCTTGTGAGATGAGGAAGAGATTGGTAATCTCCATTCCTTGATTGATGAGCTCTTGGTGAGGCTTGGAGATGGAGAAGCAAGAAGAAGAAGAGAAAAGCAATGAAAAAACCCTAGACTCAATAGTTGAGCTGGAACATGAAAAATGGAGAAGGAAGGGAAGGGTTCCTCTTTGTTAACACTTGGGTGGTTGGGTCCCACAACTTAAAGAAGCTACTTGGCTGAAATCATCTCTCTCGGGTCCTCGGATGAATTCGACGAAGAAGGAAGAAATGTTCGTCGAAATATCTAGTTTCCAAAAAGTGTATGTTTCGCGAGTTTCGAGAATATTAAGTTTTGGGTACAGATTTGGTGTGAAATGATTGTTTTACCCTTGAGGCTATGAAATCGGGTTTTGGGGCCTCGAATGGACACGGGATCAACATGAAAGTTGTAAGAATCCACAAGATGAATGCAACGGGCCAAAAACACAATTCAAAACACGTCGGGAAAATTTCACCAGAAAATGCAAAGCCGAAGAGGGAACCCCTAAAGGGCCCCACAAGCTATCAATCACTCCAAAAAGCCCAAAACTAGAATCAAGGCTATTCCAGACCCAACTAGACCAAAAACACTAATCAAGCTTAGCACTAAAACGCAACTTAATTAGCACTAATCGGGTTCACTCGGGTCGGGGTCTTACAGAGTCAAAACAATGAAATAGCAAGGAAATCTCCCAAGGATGATAGGGAAGCTTCTCAAGAGCTAGGAGATAACACATCTAGAAGATGAAGGGAAATACTTACTTGCAAGGTTCTCTAATGGCAATGACAAGCTCTAAGGAAATCTTGTAAGGGTTGGCGTGTTCCACAAAAGCTATGTAAAGGAAGCTCTCAAGGAGATGAAGAAGATGGTGGCCTCCAATCTCCTCTTGGTGCAAGCTTGGAAGTGGATTGAGTGATGGGAAGCAAGAAGAAGAAGAAGTTGCTCAACAAGCCCTAGTTCTCTCTCTTGTGCTGGAAAATGAAAATGGAAGGGAAGGGTCTCCTATTGTAGCAAGTGAGGAGTGGGCTCCACTACTAACAATCTACTTAGGCTGAAATCATCTCTCTGGAGACCTCGGATGAATTCGACGAAGAAGGAAGAAATGATCGTCGAAATATCTAGTTTCCAAAAAGTATATGTTTCGCGGGTTTCGGGAATATCAAGTTTTGGGTACAGATTTGGTGTGCAATGACTGTTTTGCCCTCAAGGCCAAGAATTCGGGTTTCGGGATCTCAAACGAAAACGGGATCATCAAAGCGAGTAAAACAGGAATAAAATCATGAATGTAAAAACCTCCGATAAATCCTCAAACAAATGAAATGTCATAAAGAGGAACCCCCAAAGGGCCCCACTAACACAAAGCAAATCCAGACATTCAAATTAGCCCAAAACTATAATCAAAGCTAATCCAAACTCAACTTAGTAAAAATCACTAATCGAGCTTAGTACTAACACGCAACTTAATTAGCACTAATCGGGTTCACTCGGGTCGGGGTCTTACACCCAACTTAGCCAGAATCACTAATCAAGCTTAGAACTAATACGCCACTTAATTAGTACTAATCGGGTTCTCTTGGGTCGGGGTCTTACATGAAAGTAGTAGAAGGTTATATGAGGTGGATGTGTGATGTATGGATATTCAAAAATTTAATATTTGAGTTCAAGTTAGTCTATTAATGATTTCAATTTTAGATTGTGTGAACCATTTGGTGATTGTTTTCTATGAATATGTATATAGGTGTGAATGCTACAGTATATGAGCCTTTTTTTTAAAATATTTTTTTGCACATTAGAAACGGTTACGAACCGTTCTCACTAATTTTGGAATGGTTCTGGAATAGGAACGGTTTGACGACGCTTTTGGAACGGTTTTTGTAACTGGTCCAAGATAAATAACAGTAACGGTCGTGGCACATTATTGAAACGGTTCAAAAGTGTTCCGAAATTCAAACGTTGGAACGAGTGTTATCCGTTCCAAATTCAGTTTTTAGGAATAGATAACAGGAACGGTCGTAACACAAAATTGAAACGGTTCAAAAGTGTTCCCAAATGCAAATGTTGGAACGTGTGTTATCCGTTCCAAATTCAGTTTTTAGGAACGGATAACAGGAACGGTCGTAGCACAAAATTGAAACGGTTCAAAAGTGTTCCCAAATTCAAACGTTGGAACAAGTGTTATTTGTTCGAAATTCAGTTTTTTGGAACGGATAACAGGAACGTTTGTAGCACAGTATTGAAAAGGTTCAAAAGTGTTCCAGAATTCAAGTGTTGGAACGGGTATTATTCGTTCCAAATTCAATTTTTTGGAACGAATGCAATCCGTTCCAAGATTTTAAGAACACCATTTTCTAAAACGGTTATAAACCGTTTCAATTCACGTTGGGAACGGTTAAACGACGTTCCTAATTTCCATTTTTGGTGTATGCAGGCTATGAAGGCATAGATGTGGATGTAGCATCAGCAGTAGAATAGTCTATTTTGGCAGCATAGGCATTGGGAGTCTGAGGTTGTGGACGGCGGCAACATTCAGTAATGATGTGTCCCTTCTTCTTGCAGTAATTACAGAATTTCTGGTTGCACTGTGTTGCAAGGTGTCCATATTTTTTGTAAGAGTAGTATTGGACTTTGCTCATATCCTGAGTCTGAGGAGTTGGAGAAGACTGTGAGGTCTGAAGAGACTGAGTATTTCCTTTAGCAGAGTATGCAACAGTATAAGTTTCAGTATGCTATTGTTCCAAATGGGCTTTTGTGTGAATACGTTGTTCTTCTTGCAGAAGCTCATTCAAACAAACACCCAAAGATGGTAATGGGCTCCGGCTCAGCAGAGACGATGTTACAGTTTCATATTTAGGACGCAATTTCATCAAAAACTGGTCCCTGTGACTTGAGGCTTAAAGGTCTTGTATAGTTTTAAGAACATTGTTAGGAACCAAAGCATATTTAATCCCATCGTATTCACTCCACAAATTGTGGAAACCGAAATAATAGTCTTGAATGGAGAAGGTGCCTTGATTGTATTCTGCAATTTCACACTCAAGTTGAAATTGTCGTGCAGAATTATCTTGATGATAAAATGTCATTAAGTAACCCCACATCTCCTTGGAGGTCGTATAGGGCTTGAGGCTCAGAATCAGATGAGGTTCCACAGACCCAAGAATCCATGTTTTAATTTTTGTATCTTTTGTATTCCAAGTAGAAATCTTTTTTTCATCCTCTGTAGGCTTTGGATCAGAACCAGAAAAAAATCCCCATAATTCTTTGGCCTCAAGATATAATTGAAATTGAAAAGCCCATGTTGGATAGTTTTTACCATTAAATCGAATCAAATTAACTTTTGACTTCTTCATTTTTAAGATGGCAGTGGCAAAAAATACTAACAAAGATATCTAGCAACTGTGATTGCAAAAAATGATAATGTATGATCACCAAAATAAGGCCTTTTCAAAATATAGAAGCAAAGATGCAATAATCCAATGATGGGATATAGAGATCACTGATGGAAATCCAAACAAAACCAAAAAAACCCCAAAATATGCTTCAGACGGCCAAGATTTTTGCACAAAAACCTCAACGTGGGCCCCACTTATGGATCTGAACAATATTCAAATCACAAATCTGAGTAATATCCCTATTTCTTCTTCAATTGGAACAAGTTTGATCTAAATCCAGTACATATCCAAGATTTTGGACGGTCTTGATAAAAACTTGTGCAAGATTTTGAAAAATCACAAGAATGATCGAAAGACTAACCTGGCAATGCCAAAAAATTATGAGAAAAATACCAAAAGACTCAGAAGACCCAGACGACCATGGTTGGAATGGTTGCTGAAGATGCCTTGATGATCATAGGTGGGCCATAGTAGATCTGAGCTATCACAGATCCTGAATGAACACAATATTTGGAAACAGATCCTGGATCTGTTTTTCTTCACGAGAGAGAGTGGATCCTCTTTGACCAACTCCTTGGATGATCGAAAATCAAGAGCTCTGATACCATGATATTCGTACATGCAGTCAAGAGACTTTTGCATTGTAAAATTGTGTATTTCCTTTGAAGATTCTCTCCCATTATATTGAGTACAGTTGCCTTATCGGCTACAAATCAGCTTATCAATCTAATTACAATCTAATACTAATGAAAGAATATTTAAAGAAGGAAGAAAACTATACAATTTGTTTAACCAAATCAACGTGATTGGATATCACCATTTCGGGCCTAAACTTGTGTCGACCCTTACAAGTGGGCCTGATGGGCCTGAGCCATCTTGTATTTGACACAACTATCATTTCCCCTGTCAAAAGAAGAATTATAAAAAGGAAAAAAAATCAAAAGCAGAGAATATTAGCTTGAATTAAATAGTGTGTTCATTTTTCATTAATTAGAAACCACAAAAGAACTGCTATTTATAGATATCACCTGTAGATGAAGTGTTTAACCCCAGCCCCAAACATATTGAATAAAGCATGTAGTGAATGAAAAAAAAAAAAAAAACACAGTTATAAATAAATTCATTCTTCTAACGTTCAATTATTAGTTATCAATGTTAATGTAGGGTGTGCTGTGTCATCATGTTGGAGACTTCTTGATGGTTTTGATAAGCGGGAGGTTTGGTGGTTTGAGATGAAGTTCACCATCAAAGTAGATGCGAATTATAAAGGCCAAATATCCTAAATGTATTCTTTTTTGGTCCCAGGATACTATGCCCAAGTACACAGCTTTATGAAAATTGTCAGTTCATTATTAGACAATTTTTAGTGTGCGTCCCACTCCTCCCTCAGCTTATTCTTCTCCTTAGACATCTATTTGTTATTTCATTATTAGTTTTTTTTTTTTTTTATGGATTTAGTAAATAACTTGCAATTTTGTGCTGGATGTTTAGGGAAATTTTCATCGTGGTCCCAGCTTGCTCGTGTGAATAATACATCTTCTTGAACTCATCCACCAGTTTTCTTCTTTTAGCACATTTAACCCTAGTCCATGTGAATTCAAGTATTCTTTGGAAACTTTTACAAACCTAAGCATTTAATGCCCATGTTCCCACTCCCCTCCATTTATGTTCAAACTTATCTTACAGACCTTCAAATTCAACTAATACCATGTTCCAATTTTAATCACTATGATCATTTCAAACTTTCCTATACCTTTATTCATTGTCTGACTGTACCACTAATTAACATTGTGTTACCCCATACACTTTCATGCGAGCATCCATTGAAGCTCCATACAGTCGCATGATACAAGGCCTTGCCATTGTTGAAACTTAACCACCATTTCCAAGCTTGTCTCTAGGTGTTGCATACGATCTTTTCGTTTTGTTTTTGCACTTTCATAGTTTTTTTTGTTTTGTTTTTCTTTTTTGTTTTTGTTACCCTGCCCTATTCTTTAAAGCACTAACGGTCAATATCTCCCATTCTAATAGGGGCTTGACCCTGGTAGCCTGCCTCATCTGGAGGACTTTGAGGGCTGAGCAGCCTCACCAGGAGGACTTTGATGTCCACTTACCAGCTGAGCTACAAGTATAGGACGTTGCAATATCATACATGTATTGTTGGAAATCATTTCCTTGAAAATGTGTGGACCCATCTTGTTGGATGTAATATCTTAATCCTACCCTAATTGTGTTTAGCATCTAATTAATCTTAATTATATGCCTAATGTATGTTTTAAATGTATTTGGGCTTGATTAGGTAGATTAGAATGGGGTTTGATCATTAACTAGGTAGCATTATGACTATTGGGTATTTTGGGTTTATTGGGTCCTCGTGTGTGTTTTCTATTTTTCCAAAGTTTTTGGGTGCATCTCATAGTTCACGAGTCATTTTTCAATTTCTATATTTTGACCCAATTCATTTGAGCTAATTTAGACCCATTTAGAAGCCAAAAGCCCTATATTATAAATCTTCATTATATTTTTAGACTTTCGTTCAAATACTAGAACTTCATGGTATAAAAGGCTGGCTAAAACACTAAACCCTATCTCTTTCTCTTTCATTTCATTCCATCCCCATTAGCAAGAGGCACCTAGGGTTCCATTTCCTACCCATTCTTCATGATTTCCCTTGCTACCAAACACCAAATAGAGAGGTTTGAGAGTGTTTTCCTTCATCTTCCTCAAGCAAGAACCCATTTTCTACAAGTTTCATCTTCTTCCATTCCACTTCATAGGTAAGCAAAACTTTTCCCAAATCACGCATTATTGTTCAAAGCAATGATTAAAGGTTGTTAGTAGTGAATACTTGTTGATTTTGTAGTTCTCTCTTCAATTTTCACCATTGTAGGAGCGTGGTTGAAGTTCCATTTTAGGGATTTTTGCTTAGAGCTTGGTATTGAGTGGGTATAGCTTGGATTTCTATTCATTTGTGTTGTAATGACCTAAGGCAAGTAAACATTTATAAAATGTGCATGCTTTTCTCTATTTATGATTCTTGTAATGGATCTCATGTTAGATTACCCAATTTCAGCACATGATTGTCCATTGTTCTAATTTGATTTAAATTTGTAAATGGGTGTAGTAATAACTTGATATTTCTTTTGGGTTTTACTTTGATTGGGAATGTGTTTGATGGTTTGGAGTGGGTATTGGAGACTCTTTTTGTGCATATGAAATGGGTGTGAAAGGTTGTGAGATCGAGGTTGAGGAAGGAGCCCACTCCAAAAGTAGAGTTTCAGGCATAAAATTCATGGTTTATGCCAAATTTCAGGTCATAAATTCAGTCAAGAATTTGGTCAATTGAATTTGGGCAGATTCTTTACCGAATCTACAGATTTTCGTAAGGCCATAATTTTTTATCCGTATGTCCAATTTTGAAGTTCTACATATCGGTGGAAAGCTCTTAGAATGTAGAATTCATTGGTCCATACAATTTTATTATCAAAGGTTAGGAAAGTTAGGGGATATTCAAACTAATGAATTTAACCCTATAACTCATGCTATCCACATCGTACCTAGGTGAACTAAGTGTAGTTATGTTGGAATCAACTTAATAGGATTCTTAGGTGGTTATGGACTAGTTTTGGACCTTAGTATTGGATCCTTGAACCTTAATTAAAGTCCAATGGATTTCTAATGTTAGAGGGTATTGTTTGAGCACACGTACACTCTCCTGGAAACTCATTCTTGGTCTTCTTTTACCCCGAACCAAATGTGTTATCTTAGGTATTTGGCGCCCCAAATTATGTAACGCCAAAGGTTCTTTTGTAGCTCAATGATGTCGAAAACCTTAAGCATACACATTGTTGGACGGTGAAGCCCACGAGTATTCCAAAACCTTAGGATTGGCTTGTCATGCATCATTTATTTCGTATATAATCCTTGCGTATGCATTTCATTTCCTTTTCTAGTGCTCTTGCATGATATGTACATGCTATCTCGTGTCTATTTGTTTAGCTCATGTGCCCTTGTTATTTTACGTTATATGTTTCCTTATGCATTATGTATTTATGTATGTTCATATGATTTATTATGTTACGCACTTATGATTATCATCATGCACTTGTTCATGCTTACATTTGTAGATGTTTATGCTCACGTTATGCCACACCATGATATTTGATGTAAACTCTATCCCTTGAGTCGGCACCACTTAGCTTCGACCTTAGCCCGGTTGGATCCGGCTGGGTGTGGGTTTAGTTAATTTTTATGGACCTTTGCAGAAGGTATTTCTATGGGGGGGGGGGGGGGGGGGGGGGGGGGGTTGACCTGTACCTCAAGTCCACGATGGAGTATCCGGGTCCTATGCCTCCTAGTGGTACCTCATGTTTATGTTATGTTATGCCATACTCTCATGTGACTATGTTTACATGTTTTTGTGGGAGAATATAGCTCATGTGGTTTTGTCATCTAGTTATGATATGTATGTCTATGCACTTGTCATCTTTGATTCCTTACGTATCATGCTTACTCACTCATCATGTATGTCTATGCACTTGTCATCTTTGATTCCTTACGTATCATGCTTACTCACGCATCATGTATGCCTAGATTTCCTTACATGACCTCATATGATCTATCTTGTTAATCTTACTCGTTTGATATGCATGTTATATTTTATTCTTGTTTACCTTACTTGGCATAGTCTAATGGTGCTATACTTGGCATTACAGGGGAGGACCACGTCAACCCCATTGCCCAAGAGATTACAAAAGTTGGGGAGGAAACTCCTCAACAACTAGCAGAGTGGGCCCTAGAGGATGTCTTTTAGACATCTATGCGTTGAGTGTACATGCGTCACCATTTCCCTTGACCATGGCATGGATTGCCATAGACTTAGACTTGATTTAGACTTTTATTTGGGATTATAAACCTAATTAATACTTGCTTCCGCTATACTTTAGTATTTCTTTCTTACTTCTTAACTTTGAAACTTAAACTCTTAACTATGCTCACAGACTAGATTATGCTTTTTTTTTTTTATCATGATTACATATTTGATGGATGTTTATATATATATATATATGGATAAGTTATGATTGATCTATATAGGTTAAGGAATTTTTTTTTATCTCACACGTGATATCCTGTTGGAAAACCCGTTCGTGGAATTCTTATTGGTTTGAATTTCCACGCGGGCATACGTCATGCTTCGAGATGAGCTTAATCTCAGGCTCAGGGCTTGACATTGGATTTTTTGTTGTTATGCTTTGTTGGTGTGAGATACTTTCTAGAATTTGGAAATCTGTCTTTCTATATCATCAGCACCATTTTCTTACTAGATCTATCTTGGGTCTTCTTTGTAAGTTCAACTTTTAGAGCCATCTGTCTTTTCTACAGACAAATTACTATATATTTCCAGGCTAGAGCTATTTTTCATGCTTTTGGATTATAGTTGAGCAAGTCAAAGTAGCAGAGTATCACCTATGCAATCAAATTGACAATAGGAACATATACACTAAATTCAGTCCTTCACTGAGAGTATAAATTTAGCATGTACCTAGAGTAACTCGTTTCTTCTCTCCACCTGATACACCTCGTCTCATAGCATCACCTACAATGACTCCCGAGCAAGAGTCCAGTCCAAGAACCTATGAAACATGAGCCATGATTAATTGACGAAAATCTCCAAGAGAGGAAAGACAACATGCATGGAGTCAATCTGATCAATGGGAAACCCCAAGGGGTAGCTTAGTTGGCCTAGGACCACGATTTGCACTCGTAGGTTGTGGGTTCGAAACTGCACTACCACATTGGGGCCACAGGGGATTTTACCCGGCTTCCCTCTGGGCACGGAGGGATTAGTCCAGCCCAAAGGGTTGGAAACCCTCCGATATCAAAAAAAAAAAAAAAAAAAAAAGAGTCTGATCAGTGGTGAAAATGAAATACTCAAAAAATTTATTCAACATATGGCATTTAGATTTGATTCAGAGGGAGCTCACCTTCAAAATATAGTCATTTTGAAGACTTGCCACTGAGTCCTCAATTGATGTAGCCTATCAAAGCAAGTGCAAAATTTCAGCCACTGACAACAAAACCATTCCTGAAAAATTAAATTTAATAATGCAAGCAAACAGGGACTAAAAGCCCACCTTCATGTAGGTGTCCAGATCAGAATTAGGAAGCATTCCTCTCTCTTACTCTCTCATCTCTAGTTCCATCAGAAGTTCTTTAGGTAGATATAAAGTTTGTTAGATTTGGACAACATAAAACTACAAAAGTGGAGACAGAGTAATTACCTGCTCTGCTTCCAACACCCTCGCAATGAGCTGAAAATTATAGTGTTTCTCTGACAGTCATCTCTGGTATATGGAGGTCGTACTGATTGCATAAACTGATGTTTTCTGAGGAACAAACTCATCTAATCCAAAACCATTGTACCTAATATCCCCTTCCACCTGAGAGAGAGAGAGAGAGAGAGAGAGAGAGAGAGAGCGCCAAAGAATAATAAGCCTAGAACTGAAAACTCATAACTCAAGGAATTGAAGCAAACCATCACACATGCAAGAAACAATTATTATTAAAAATAAAAAACAGACTCTGCTATAGAAATATGAAACAAAACTCCTTTTAGAAAATAAAATAACCAAATTCAAAAATCAAAAGTCTTAACATCTTAAGAGTAGAAGGATACATGATCATATACAGGATGAGAAAAAATGACAAGAGAATTCCAAATTCAACATAGCTATCTCCAAAAAAAAAGACCAAGGAAAAAAAATACAAGTGCAGTGAGGGAGAAGAGACCTGGAAAGAGTGATCGAGGCTGCCCGCAAGTGCTCTCAATAATGTGGTTTTGCCACAGCCTGGGGGGGCCAATAAAAGGGTTATCCTGAAATCCAGCGATTTTGCTTGTGTGAGATTAGATTTTTTTTTAAATTTTTTGCCAGTTCGCCTAGTGGCGAAGAAGTGATAAGTAAACTTACTAACCGTGGGATTGAGCCCTAGTTGGAGCTCTCTAATTCTAGCTTATAATACACATCAAATTTTTTTTTTGCTATTGGAGGGTTCCCAACTCTTTGGGCTGGACTAATCCCACCGAATCTAGAGGGAAGCCGAGTAAACTCCCTTGTAGCCGCAGTATGGTAGTACAATTCCGAACCTACAACCTCCGGGTACAAACCGTGGTCTTAGGCCAACTGAACTGCTATTAGTATTTTTATGTTGGCTAATTCATGGGTTGGACAAAACTCTAGGTCCATTGAGTTCTATTTCTAATTTATTTTTGAATGGACTGTGGTTGTGTCGCAGAAGAGTTGAAGAGAAGAAAAAAGAGAAGACGACGAACACTTCCAGGCTCGATTGATCGGAGCCTCAGTCCAATCGATTGGACTGTTTTCATGCCCCAGTTATGGGCTGTCTGTGGACAGGTGAAGGAATTTTGGGAAAGTCTCCAGTTTCTACACGAAATTGTTTCATTTTGAGACATTATTTCCCAATTTGAGTCCTACTTGTGCACTAAGTCCAAGGCATGAATTTGTGGCTATAAATAGGGTGTTTCTCTCAACCCGAGAAGTTACCACTCTCATTAATCTGAGTCAAAGATATCTTAGAGAGAGATTATTCTTTGGAGACATTGAGAGATCATTCTGAAGGGCTACTCTGGAAGGTCATTGTTGCTTCTACCTTTCTTGTAGAAGATAGTTCATCTTGACTGGCAAGGTGCGAGGACATCAAGTAAGGAGAACGGGGCACGATGGATCTCGTGTTAGTGGATTCTTTGAAAGAACAACTACAGTCCTTAGGTCGAGGTACAGACTGAGGTAAAGGAGCTTGTGAGTATAGCTTGTAACTATTCGTGAATTCTTAATTTCTGGTTCGTGGTTTTTCTCCCTGAATAGGGTTTCCACGCTAAATATTATGTCTGCCTTCTTGTGGTGTGTGATTAGTAGTAGCTAGTTCTATATTGTCTGATTGGTTATTTCCGCGGCATTAATTGGTTAAATTAGAACTAGTAATCCATTATGGTAGCCCGTAAAAACTTTCAACTACCCCTTGGGATTATAATACATATCAATTTACAAAGCAACGAAGTCTAACCCTACCCTTATTTGATTTGTGTAATCTGACATGCAATATATATGGGTTGGCTAGGTTTTAGAAAACTAAATCTTTATTTAAATGGATTATATTAGGGTCAACCTACAAAACCCGTCTAACCTATTTAAATGTGTAGGGTTAGGGTAAACTTTCTTATCTAAACCTATTTTTAAAATTTGATGATTTGATATTTTGGGTATAGAATAGTGTATTTTATATTAAATAGCAAAGCAAATCTTGTATTGTGATTGGGTTTGGCCCAAGATTCTATAGGTTGAGCCTGGTAAATGGGTTGAACTGCATTGCATGTGAGTTATGTGAGTCGAGTCTGGTTGACTTCCATTGAGTGTGGGATTGAAATATCTTTACACATTTTAAAAATAGGTCAGATCTAGGTTAAACTTCAACCCATAGAGATCTCTTGACAAACTAACACATTTTGACCTAACCCAGGCCCTTTTCCACCCCTAAATTCTTAACCTTTAACTATTTATTCTCTATAACACACACATATGTATATATATATATATATTAATATATAGTCCAATTTGAATGCAAAATCAACTCTTTTGTTTTAGATTGATTCCTCTTTTGATTGGAGACCAAATGATTTTGACCAAGGTATCCAATCAAGTATCTAATTTATCCAAATAATTAGTATTTAACCATTTTACTATCTACGAACAAAGTGAGAAACTCATCCGTAAGTTTGACTTAGAGAGTGAGAGAGATTGTAATCGACCTTAGATGGTTACGTTTTGATATCAATTTCTAAAATATTATTATTTTTCCTTACAAACTCTCTCAAATTGTACACACCCATTATCACTATCTTTATCATCCACTTAAATCTTGCAAGTTTTGTGGTTGACTAACAAGCCCAAAATTCTTACGAATACAATTAAAAAGGGGCCCTAAAACATTTATGATAAATGCTCCTTTTAATAGTAGTCGATGATGATAATCTTAATCACTTATAAAATATGTAAATAAATCATTATACGTGATTATATATATAGGGAGATGCTCCTATGAGAGATGCTCTCACCTTACTATGAGAGATAAGGTGGGGGCCCTCACATCCATATCCAATGCCAACAACTTAAATGTGAGGGCCCCCACCTTTATCTCTCATAGTGAGGTGATAGTGTCTCTCACCAGAGCACCTCTCATACATACATATATATATATGTAATATATATGTATGTATATGGCATTTATTTCTATGCACGCGTCTTGTCATGGAGCTATTATGCTGGAACCATATGGGGTCCACCTTATGATTAAGATAAATGGACCATCCAAACCCATCCCCTTATAATCCCACCCAAAAATAATAATAATAATAATCGATTTGCATAGTTGGATTGAGTGTGAAAATCTTTTTTAATTTAAAACCATTAAATTTATGGGACAGAGATCATACGGTTAAGATAATTGGATTGAACTAAAATTTCATATTTGATGTAGTCCCACTTGAATCTTTCAATTCCCATATCCCCATGATGGGTGGACTTAGCTAAGCCCTAATAACCGTCTCACATAGTGTTTCAGTGCGAGACATGCATAGAAGCATCATATATATATAGGGGTTAGCTCTCCTAAGCTGAAACTTACCTTATCCTAAGCTGAAATAGTGTTGGTCCCACAAATAAAAATTGATTATCATTGTTTTTTGCATGATGATCGTCTCCAAAATCAAGATAAATCCAATTAGAATTGGATTTTCTAGTTCCATCATGCAAAAAATAGATATAATCAACTTTGATTTGTGGGACCGGCACTATTCCAACTTAGGATAAGGTAAGTTTTATCTTAGGAGAGCCCTGCTCATATATATATATATAAACCATTTAACTTTGATGCACTTAAATCATCCCATTTTTTAATATAACTCCTATTTCACAATAACTAGTCCAAATAGAGATCAACTATTATTACTATAAATATGAGGGGATCTATATCAATACCTGGAAGGCTTGATCAATCCACTTACATCCGTTAAAATGGTGATCTTTGTATCCTTATACTTGAAACCAATCATCTTCAAGATTGCCTTCACCATTCCCTAATAAAACAAGACGATAGTCAATAAGGAAAATGTTGGTGCATATCTCTTGTTAAATAGAATGTTACAGTAAGCATAGTAGAAGAGAAGCGATGTGTTACATGTTTATGTTACAGCCAGCCCATTATGCTTGCTAAGGTTGCAGGCAACATACGACTAGACTAGATAGATCCGGAATATTTTGATAACATTTTAAGTTAATTCCATGTTACTGTTTTCCCATATGAAGATAATTTTCAAAGATAAAAAACCTATTTACTTCGATGGATAGTCGAAATTTGAAAGACCAGTCATTTTAAGTTATAGTTAAGGAGAAGGCCAATCAGTGATTTTCCATATAGACAATTGCAATTTAATCATAAATCGTCCTCCTCTCTACCAACATCCATCCAAGACCATGACCTTTGGGTGGAGATTAAAAGAAAAAAAAAGTAGCAGATTGATTGTACTACCCATGAAAACTACGGATAGTTGTAAAACTACTTAAGTAAAATTCACCATATATTCATTTCATAAACAATACTATCTGATTGTACAAGAGAGAATTAGGTGCGTAAATCCTAATCTAATCTAAACTTAAATTCAAACTTAATTAAAATCTAATAATCTAAATCTAGTAATTAAAATCTAGAGAAAACTACCAGAAAAAGCCCCTAAGGACCCCTATGGATGGTTGAAGACCCAGTATAATGTTGGAGACCGGAGAGGACCCCTAGGCCCATTTTATTTTTTTATTTGTTTCATGAAATGGTCGATATCGACCATTCAAGCAATTTTACACGAGTATTTGAACCCCATTTCTCCCTCATTCCGCGATCGTCTCCTTTCCCTTTTCCCTTCTTCTGTCGCAATCAACATTATCCCCTTTTAGGTCTGGTCCTAGCCAGTGGTCCCAATAAGCTTTTGGCATCTTCCCTCGTTTTCCATTCAAATTCGTGATCTTCACATGGAGTGTGTATTTTACTGTTTCTTTTGCTCTTACCCTAATTAAGAATTATTTTCGATAGGTTTTTGAGAAGGAGGACACTGCATTCACGGAAAAATCCTTCATCATGGTAATAGATCAAACCCCTTTCACTACAAGAAGTTGCACTTTTAGCGACGTTTTTAAAATTCGTCGGTAAAAGTTAACTTTTACCGACGTTATAATTTCGTCGGGAAAATGACCACATTTTTTAAGAGAAAAATCTTTAAAACTTTTGCCGACGTTTTAAAAATGTCGGGAAAAGTCACATTCGCCGACGTTTTATAATAGAACGTCGGTAAAGTAAATTTTTACCGACGTTTAATTGTCGTCGGTAAAATGAGAACTTTTTTCGTTTAAAAGGGAAAAATGTTTAAATCTTTTGCCGACGTTTTATAAAAACGTCGGTAAAAATTTACTTTGCCGACGTTTTTCTGATTTTACCGACGTTATAATGTCGTCGGTAAAATTAGCACATTTTAACTTTTGAAAAGGAAAAAATTTTAAAACTTTTGCCGACGTGTTTAAAAACGTCGTCCATAGTGTATATTTGCCGACGTTTATTTTGACAACGTCGGCAAAAAGACTTATAATGAAGATTTTACCGACGTTTTTATACTTTTGGCGACGAAATGTTAACGTCGGTAAACGGCTTCTTTTCCCTCCTCTGCGCCAAAACCCCTTTTTTCCTCTCTTTTCCCTAACTCTCTTTTCACTCTTTTCTCTCACTCCCGCTGCGATTTCCCTCCCTCTCTTTCTCTCACTCTTGCCCTCGGTCGATCTCTCCCTCGCTCGCTGTCTCGTGAATCGCTCTTTTCCCTCACTCCGCGTGAATCGCCCAAATCTCCCTCCCTCTCCAGTCCCAGGCGCACGACCACAGCAGCAGCCCCCGGACGCCCGCAGAGCCTTCATCGTCCTCCTCGCGCCGCCGGACGCCTCCCCTGCACCAGGTACACCCCTCCCTCTTCCTGCACTCCGCACACACCGCTCACCTCTCTCTCTCTCTCTCCCTCGTTCCCAATCTCTCTGTCTGCTCTCCTCCCTCCCTCCTTCTCTTCTTCTTCCTCCCCTCTCCCCTCTCTCCCTCTCTTCTCTTCTTCCTGCACTGTTCCTCTCCCTCTCCCCTGCTTCCTCCTCTGTGGCGCCCTGCGCACCACTCCCCCTCTCCCTTGGCTCTCTCTCTCTCTCTCTCTCTCTCTCTCTCTCTCTCTCTCTCTCTCTCTCTCTCTTCTTCTCTTTTCTTCTTCCTCCCCTGTTCCTCTCCTCTCGTCTGCAAAGCGCAGCAGGTGCAGCCGCCGCCGTTTCCTCCTCCTCTTCTTTCTTTCTTCCTTATCCTTCTCCCTCATCTCCCTTTCCTCTTTCTCATTCCACGCTCTCAGCAGTCCCCTCTCTCATGTCCTTCACCCTTCGGGCCAAGGTCATCCTCTCCAGCCATCTGCTACGTCTTCTTACACGCTTTTTTTTTAGGTTTCATAGATCGATTCTCTTGCATTCTGACATGGGTTTCTGGTATTTTCGGGTATTGATAAATGATAGTGATGATTGGCTGTGCTGGTAGTGGTCTTGTTTTAGTAGTTTATCCAATCTCAGTCTGAATAGAAATCTTTGGTTTTTTTTTTTTTACCTTTTCCTGTGGTTTGGAGATTCTACTGAGTTGTTTTTATTCTCATGCTTTGCTAATTATTTCATACTGAGTTGATTTTTGCATTCTAACATGCTTTGCTTTGCTAAATCCCTATTTCAAATGGGGCTGGATCATATTTACCTACTTTACAGTTTGATTAATTTGTATTTGAGTTTGCAATTCATAATTTGAGATTTAGCATGTGCATATGAGATTTTAATGAAGTAGTTTCATTTGATTTGCTTCTCAATTTATATAGTTTGGAGTTTGAGTTTGTCAAGTGATATGAACTAATTCATCTATGCTCATTGCTAAGGCCCACGTCTAAAATCCCTTTTAGTATGGGGAACAAATCTTCTTAACTAGTTAAGAATTACCCTTCTATGGTAAATAAACCAAAATGCAAAAAAAAAAAAAAAAAAGCAATCATTTTATGGTGCCAAAAGTCATGAAAGGACAAAACTCAATAAAAATTGAATGAGAAATTTCCATGTAACAACACCCAATTCATGAAAGGAACAACACCCATCAATCGTTTCCTTCATTTTCAAAGAAAAAACCAGCAGTCTGTTCCTTAATCACCCACTACCGTCAGATGTGGCATTGGGAATGTATTTTGCGAGCCGATATTTCTTTATTCATCGTTGTAGGGAAGTTACTAAAAATCCTAAATGAGATTGAGAATGCTTCACAGAGGAAGATGATTTTGGCTAACCACAAAGCTATACCTGTAAATGGCTTTTGACATGGTATATTGTCAAACCTTGCACGCCCATAAGTCTGAGAACACCTTTAGGAGTAGCTCCTGGAGAGGATATTGAGGAAAACATGCCAACATGAACATGGTTACAAACAAGATCTAGGAAAAACAACTTAATACTCAAACTCAACAAGGGTTTGAGTTTGGGTCACCTTGTTGCAATGAAGCTCACAAATAAACCATTGAGTTTTATTTAGCCAAACGAATGTTGGATTTGCTCATATTCCAAGAGATTGGAATCAAGAGACCAAATGTTTGACAAAACCAAGATTACCAAGGCCACTCCTTGTTAGACATCTTCTATGTAGTTTTTATATTTTTCAATAAATTTCATCACTATCACTTCAAAAAAGAAATGATAAGAAAACATAGTAAGCCTTTGAGATTTGCTAGGTTATACTGTTGGGAAGCTGAGAGTCCAAGATTTGAGGATTATTTCCACACTCTCATTAGTTTGTAAAGCACTGGATGAAGCTTCTCAAACAGCCAATTGGGTTTTGAAACCACCCTACAGCATAGCCCCCACCCTCCGCACCCATCCATCCACATGCCACGCACAAAGACATGCACACGCTAAAAAAAAGGGGTTTGCTCGAATTTTAGATGAAATAAGTTACACCTATGGCATTTCTTTTCAATTAATGGTCACATTTAGGAGGGGGAAAAAGGAATAGACATGAAGACAACATTCTAAACAATCAGGATTGTGAAGTCTGATAGATAGGTTTTCTTTCATCAACTCCCTGTCGATTCCATCAAGGTAGGCCACCAAAGTAAATGCATAAAACCCCTTATATGAAAGCCATAGGTCCCGCATGAGACTACCATTGGTCATAGCAGAGGAGACAGGAAAGTTGCTTCATGGATTATGGAAGGTATAAATACATCTGTTGGATAACCATAATTCATAAGCATCAACTTAAAGGCAAAAATCAATCATTTTAACATAGGATGGTTTATTCCCATGGTGAATAACACTAACTGGTTTATTTCAATCATTTTAGCATTCCTTTTGTTTTAATATACCTGCTCGCACTAGATCATTTTCTAAAAATAAGAGGGGAACTATGTGAAGCTTGACTCGAGGTTTTGTACAATAAACTTGAGCCTTGAATTTGCACATTCCCAGACTATAGTTTGGCAATCCAAACCATTTGGCATGATACGTCAACATTGAATGAAAAATGTCAGGACAAGGCTGGGTGACCATAGGCATGCAGTTTTCTGAAGCCTGTGTCATTGCTATGTTCCCATCCCAACTGTTGAGTTAGGATGTTGTTGTTCAATTTTTCTAGAATTTCGAATAGGCAAGCTTTTTCATCATTTCCCTATATCAACCATATCACTAACAGGATCAGTGGTCTTCATTGATCTCATTCACTAAAATGTAGGCTCCAGGCCTACTGATTCAAGCCTCAAGTATAGTATTTACGGCTCAATTCTAGTGTGCAAAACCTCAGGACAACAATCATATAATGCCTCATATATTGATGAATAATGATATTCAATCACCCTGTTCAAGTTGGTTAGATGATTAGAGGTATTAACTGTCTGGTCCACCAAGTTGGTTAGATCATTTGAGGAGGGAACCATAAGATTTTTTGAAATTTGATATTATCACATTATTGAAGCCTTATAACATTTAATGCTGCATTTCATAGATTCTAACTTCCAATATCCACCCAACTTTTTCTCTATTTCTTTTCAGGAAAGTAACACTAGCTTGGACCAGGGTCTCCTGTACGTAGCCAAACTAAAGCACCATTCACCTGGTTGGTTCATCTTCTATCTTTGAATCTAGTAGCCAAGATAAGTTAATTCCACTCATGATTGCTTATTTAAGTAAAAACAAGATATTATTTGAACTTCATAAGCCTTAAAAAAAATTTAAAACAAAAATAAAGAAAGAAGCAGACAGAGAAGACGATTGTATTGGTTATAGATTTGTACAAAATCATAAAAATTGCTTTTTAAAGATTGGGAGATAATTGATTGTCATTGTGTAAATATTCCACCAAAAAAATTTGAAAGAACCATTTAAAGAGGGATTAAAGCATTGAATTCAAATTGTTTCTTCAAACCATAAGATTTGTTTGAAGTCATACATCACAAGATTATGATAAGAATCTCTTTGGCGACATTGTCAAAGAGCAAAGTTGACACCTGAGAGGGTTTCATCAAGAAAGAAGTGAATAAATTGGGACAAGGGAACTTTCTTAGGATCTTCCATTATGGGATTCATATCCCTCTCCAACCCGACTCTTTTTTTTTTTTAATCTGTTTTTGGTGATTATTTGTCATAATTGTTAGTTATTTTATTTTTCATTTCTTAAGTTCATCTGAATTTTGGGATTCATATCCCTTTGTGTTATTGCATGCTCTCATAGTTTCTGGATTGTTGAATTTCAACCATCGTCCAGTGATTATTGAATTTCAATTGTTCTCCAATGAATGCTTGGGTATATGTACGTAGACACTCTCTGGATTGTAACTAGTTTCCAAATTGTAAACATTTTATGGAATGTAGACATTTCCTATGTACAGGGGCGGAACCAGGATTTCATTTCGGGGGGGGCCAAAACTTGAATAAATTTTTATTTCACCAATTATTATAACTATCATATTTTTAAGTTTACTTTCGACATAGTGGTAAGTTCAAGCATGAAAAATATATTACGATTCAAGACTAAATTTTACATAAAAATTAAAACCAGTATATATTCAGCCTTAACATGCAAGGCATTCACCATTCTGTGGATTGCACCTAGGTTAGGTTAGGTTGGGCAGAGGCTTGTCCAAAGCCAGAATACATAGGCTACCGGGACCTAAATCTAGCTCAATTCCAACTCATTAGTTTTCAAGGTTTCGGGCACAATCAGTATGCAGTTCCTTGGATGGAGAATTGTTTCCCGCACAACCAATGACCCATGACGTGGGCATTCCCTCAGGTGTTAAGCCCAAGCCCATAATAATTGTTAATTTGGGTGTATTTTAGGCAAAGTCCTGATGAGATTGGCCTAAAGCCTCTGCCAGAATTCATTTTAAGCAAGTTTCTGTTTGAGCTGGCCCAGCCATTGTATCCTTACCATTCTGTTTCATATGGTTCTTCCAACACAGACCCAGCATATGAAAGCTTCAGTTCTTTTACATCTTGTGCAATTTGGTAGGAGACTTTTGCTTGATCACTTGGATTAAAGTAATAGAACAAGATATTTAAAATGGTAATGGGTCTTAAGTTACTTATGGTTATTGTTCATTTATGTTAGAGCTTTCCAGTGAAAGAAAGAGAAAGCAGGATTGAGATCTTCTGTAGGTAATTCAGACCAGATCCTTTAGTTGGTTCAAGTGACTCGTCTCTATTTTATTGCTGGCCCATTCAATCAATCAACAGTTTAAAGTCCTTATAATGACCCAATATGGTTTTCATTGATGTACAATCTTGACTTATTCTTGACTAGATGTGATCATAGAACCATAAATGGCTAATTCACAAAGGAAGCTACATTTTCTGCCTTGAGTCCCTCTCCTTCCTGATTTTCAAAGTGGGACCCTCTGCATTTTAACACCAGCTTCTTACCAATCTGCCGGTGACACGTGAAAGAACTGGGTTTCATGGGTTGAATGGAAAAGAACCCAAAGAATTTGAAGACCACTTCTTTTCTGTAAGTTTTACTAAACATCCAAATATACAATTTGGTGGCTCTTTGGGTTCTTGCATTTTCTCATCAATGCACTTGCAAAGCCAGTTTGTTAGTCTAGAGGTTCATCTGGAATGCTGGATAATGTTTAATATATGAAACCCAATTTTCCCCTTTCTTTGGATTGATTATTCTCATGGGTTTTGGGAATTCCTGTGTCCCATCTCAACACATTGGAGAGAATGGATGGATCATGTGCATGTGCAACATGGCTTCAAGACTTTCACATGTGATTTAGTCAAATTTTGTAGGGTTTGGATGATGCAAACCATCCACAACTAAAGCAATAGTCTTATTAGTACTCAGTCCTTGTAAGTTGAAATCCGGCCTCTGCTTTAGTGAGTTGTATATAGTCCATGGCCATGGGACTAAGATCTCTGCAAGGGCACAAGGGCCCCACTAGCGGATAATACTGGAAACAAGAGAGAGGCTGTCAGGTGTGAAAAGGGGCTGGGTCCTGGGAAATGGGGATAGGGAAAGGCTTTTAAGTTGTGTGTGGGGGCCAGGGGCATGATGGACAAAAACTTGGGGTGGGGGGAGGGGCCCATTTTATGTGATGTTAAAGCCTTTTCAACAGCCAGGGCCCCCCCCCCCAGGCCCTACTGTGGTTCCGCCACTGCCTATGTATGCCATTTTCTGGATTGTAATCATTTTCTGAAATGTGGACAAACCAGCAAATACAGGTGGTGTTCATGAGTTGTAAAACCAGTAATATAGGTGCAGGATGTGTATACCAGTTAGGGTTGTGAAACCGTTAATACAGGTAGTTTGATTGAGTGTCTTTTTTTTCAGAAAGGTAATTGCTGGTTTGCTACAGATAAAACCTGATGGTAAAATCTGCAAAATGCACTATTGTTGTTGTTATTTTATGAGTTGGTTATTTATAGGAGAATAAAGAAGGATAAAAAGGCCATGACAGATTTATTATAGTTTTTTATGCTGTTGTGCCAACCCTTGACTATTTTTTTTTTTGCTTAAGGGTAAGTGTATTGAAGAGAAAGAGAAAGAATATACAAGGATCAAATAGGATCCCAAAAAACAGAGCTAAACAAGAGAAAAGCCAAACAGAAGGACAAAAGGAACCTTACAATTTCAAAAAAAGACTTAAAGCCTTGAGCTGGGGACTACTCAGGGGCTTGGAGAAGTTCTTAAGGGAGAGGGATATAGCTTCCTGCAACTGCACTGTAATTTGGTTGATGGTGAGCTTGAGGTCTTTGTGAATGGAACTATTCCTAGCCATCCAAAGAGAGTAAATCACTGCCAAGAAAACTGCCGCCATTAGCTTCCTTCCTGAGAAGTCTGTGTCTTTGGAGAGGGAGAGCCATATTGCCGCTGCTGAGTTGAACTGAGGAGGGGGCAAGTTAACAGCTTTGAAGAGCCAAAGCCAGAGCTGACTAGCTAGGGGGCAGGAGAAGAAGATGCCAACCCTTGACTATGCTACTATTTATTGACAGGTTCTCGGACAATCGGTGTCATCACAAAGGTGTAACACACATTCATTGTAGTTTATAATAATTATTAATATTTTGGCTGTATTTGTATGCTGCAGTTATATTTCTTCAATGTGATTCTGTTATATGGTTTCAGCTAGATATCATGGACAGAGGTACTGATGCTCGCAATTTTTTGCTTGGAAATGTGATCCCTCTTCGCCTTGGTTATGTGGGAGTTGTGAACCGTAGTCAGGAGGTGACTTCTTTTCTCTTCTTTTTAGAGTTTTTATGACCTTTTTCTTGTTTAGGCCTTGTCGTAAAATATCATAAACTATTGATATGTTCTTAATCTCCACATATCAGAAGATGCTGTTGGCTTGTCATTTACCAGAACTACTTTTAAGCTCTATCTTTCCATTGCTTGAATGCACTCTTTCTTTTTTAATTAATCAAGTACATTGATGGTGATATATGTTGCTTGGAACCTGGAACTGCATTTCATGGAATTAGTATTTAAGGTGACACATTTTTTATTTTGGTAATATTGGTACCTATAGCTATATGCATACAAACTTAATATGCATGTCTAAAGCAATGGCACCGTTGAGGAAAAGCCCAATTACTGAAATCCAAGCCCTGCAAAATAAAGGCCTTCAAATATTTGCGATATCAAGAATCAAAATTAATCCGACTGTTCGATTGACTTTTTCATAAAAATGTGGGTAACATAATTTTATGTATATTTATTTTTATTTTTATTTTTAATAGTGGAACTGACTTAGATGGAGATCTCCATACTAATGGGGCTGCGATGTTGGAATGTGGTATTATTTTAATGGGTTCTTTAAGTATTCTTATTTTATTCTTGCTCCAAAGCACTTTTCATTTCAACAAGGAGACACTTTCCAAGTGTCATGACACTTCATCTCTTCTCCCTTGAAAACTTTCTTAATTTTTAGAAGTTTAATGCTTGTATGACCCTACTTTTCTAATTTTATTACATTATTTATTTCAACATGTGTCTTAGTTAGATTGGAGCCACACTTTCCAAATAGGTGTGCAACATACATAGACCAGATATAAGTGGGCCCACAGGTGGAATTGCTGCTTTTAGTTTATGGACAGAGATAGAAAACATTTTGGGGGTGGGTCAGTCTTTTGGGCATGGCCAGGGGCCATTATAGTTTTTTGGGGATTTTTGGAGCGGACTCATAGCCTAGGTCCACCCCTGGGTGTTCCCGCTTGGGCATCTTGTTTGGCCATTGGATTTATGTTCTTAATTTCTCCATGTGGACAATGGCAAAAATTGATTGAAACTATCGTATGTGCTTATGAATGCACTGTGTTGGCTAATTTGATTCAATGGATGGATAAGAATAGACACTAAACCCCCTTTCCCCAGACACAACTTACAATTTTTGTGTGTTGTGCTCCTCAAAGAGTAACTCTTCGCAAAACCCTAAAGGGTGCTGAATTGAAATCCCACTGTAAGGATTCTTGGTATCATCATTAGAATGAGAATCTCTCCTAGACAAAAGCATTTATAGGAACAGACCTTGCTTGATTCCACCTCTTAATATGTGAATGTAAGTTGGGCCGAGTACACATTTGCGTGCAGGGATAATGTTTACCGTTGGTTGCAATCAGCTGACCATTTGCTTCAAGAAGCATGAGATTACGAAATCTTTATTTGTGTTTAGTATGCTTGTAACTCATTATGGACAGCATGTGATAACTTATGTTATGATCATGCATTGTGGATGCAGCTTGAAAGCAGCAGGAAGTTTTGTGTGGAGGGAAAGAGAGTGAGCCTCTCATCATCAAAGAGAGAGTGAAAATTTTGTTAAGAGGTTTTGTAGTGGTTCGTAGATCTCCACATATCAGAAGATGCTGTTGGCTTGTCATTTACCAGAACTACTTTTAAGCTCTATCTTTCCATTGCTTGAATGCACACTTTCTTTTTTAATTAATCAAGTACATTGATGGTGATATATGTTGCTTGGAACCTGGAACTGCATTTCATGGAATTAGTATTTAAGGCGACACATTTTTTATTTTGGTAATATTGGTACCTATAGCTATATGCATACAAACTTAATATGCATGTCTAAAGCAATGGCACCGTTGAGGAAAAGTTTTTCTATGCATGGCCCATCTAGGAAAAACAGTTTGCTAACCTAGGAAAAACGGTTTGCCAAAGAGGACATGGATGAAAGTAGTAAGGATAGATATGAAGAAGTGGAAACTATCCAAGGATTGGCTCATGATAGATCAGAATGAAGAAACAAAATTCTAGTAGCTGCCCCCAACATAGTTGGGACAAGGCCTTGATGATGATGATGATCCATGTATTGGAAGGGATGCAAATATCCAAATGTTGAATATTCTTTCTCAATTGAAATATTCATATTCATCCGTAGATGCACATATCTTTCATGGTAGAGTCTTCTAATTGGCTTTTTATTTATGTTATTTTAAACAGGCTATCATGCAGAAACACAGCATCAAGGAAGCACTTGCTTATGAAGAGGACTTCTTTCGCAAAAATGCTATATACCTCTGTAATTTTTAATTGATTACTTAAGAACAGAATGGGCACCCTAGTTTGCAACTATTTATATAGTTTGACATTGACTACAGGTATACCATGGTCTCTTGGATCGTTGTGGAATTCCTCAACTGGCCAAGAAGTTGAACCACCCAGGAGCATTGCTATGCTATATCATGATGCTTTGTGGACCTTAATTTTAAATCTAAATTTATCTGATTCTACCTTGTATATGTGTTACTGATCTCCATTTTCTCATCTGTTACTAAGTTTTTATTTATTTGTTATACAATGTCTTCTTTTGATGTTTGGATGACCCCGTATGTGTTCAGGAAGCTCGTTTCTTGGTTTTCCTTGTTCTGTTTTAAATGACTGATGAATGATGCTGCCACGGTGATGGGCCCTTGAGAGTCTGCTGTTAACATTTAACAACATGAGTCTCTTGTTCATGTTCTGTTTCCAGATTCTAGTGCAGCATAGGCTGGTCAAGGAGCTCTTCTGTTGAACGTTCTTTCAAAATATTCAGAAGGTACAAGTTGCCTCTAATTCCCTTTCACCTCTTTAATTTCAATTGCTTCTGCCTCTAACTTTTGCCTCTTATTATGAACCTTGGAGAAGGCCTGTACACTTACCTAACTTGAAGAAATATATTGTTTATAGTCTGCTCAAAAGCTTAAGATGATGCTTATGTTTGGCTTTCTTGCTGATGCTTATTTGCTCACATCTGCACATATTATACATGATAGGGGCGAGTTGATCCTTTTTCCTTTTTATCCCCCTTCTTGGTACATGTGGGAACTACAAGGCAGAAGTTATGTTGATTAAAGTGGCCCAAAACTTTTAAAACTAAGTGGTCTGGCCAGCTCGTGGTCAAAGTGACTCGAAGAATGGTGTAGTTTGGGCTGCCAACAATCCAAAAGGTCTTTGAGTTCCTTTATTCTAAATGCAACTAGAGAAATCACTTCCTCCGGGGATGTTGGTGAGTTTCTAATGGTGAGGGAAAATAGAGGCTCATTGAGTCGTAGAACACTAGAAAGATAGTCGTGCAAACTAACATAGTGAGGAGAGGACGGCTTCTTCTTTTTAGTATGTATATTGGACATTGATATGGGACTGTATCATTATTGATTGTAATATTTGTTTAATGAGATAAATGTCGATGGTTGTTTGCATGTATTTTTTATATTGACAGGTTTACAGGAAAATTATATTTAAAAACAAATATATATTTTTTTTAAAATAAAATACTTTTGCCGATGAAAAAAAAACGTCGGAAAAAGTATTTTATTTTTTTATATTTGAAAAATACTTTTACCGACGTTTTTTTCGTCGGTAAAGGTATTTTATTTATTTTTTTTAAAAAATACTTTTACTGACGATTTTTTTTCGTCGGTAAAATGACAGATTTTATTTTTTTTAAAAATAAAATACTTTTACCGACGCATAAAAATCGTCGGTAAAAGTATTTTATTTATTTATTTTTTTAAAAATACTTTTACCGACGTTTTTTTTTCGTCGGTAAAGTATATTGAAAAATAAAATTTTTTATTTAAAATAATAAAATAATTTTTCCGGCGAAAAAAAACGTCGGTAAACCTCATAGAAGCGTCGGTGAAAAATATATTTTTACCGACGAAAAATTAATTCGTCGGTAAGGTGTTTTCTTGACATTTTTTTGCCGACGACTGACCGACGAAAAAAAAACGTCGGTAAAACCTTTACCGACGTTTTTTGGACTTTTAGCGACGAAAAAAAACGTCGCTGAAGGTGTAATCTGTTGTAGTGTTTCCATGGCTGCAACGTCTTTTGCTTGGGTTCTTCAACAGAAACCATATTTTGAAAAATGGAAACAAACAGTTGCAGGTTCTTTGCGAACCTAACTTGTGAGAACCCGACCCCTAATCTCTTGGATTAGTGTTGTTTTATTTGTGGATTAGTTTGTTTTAGTGGGATTAGTATTTGTTGGGTTGAGTTTGTAAGCTAGAATGATTTTTCTCTAGTTTTGGGGAATTTTGAGGGCCTTTGTGATTAGTGGGACCCTTTGGGGGTTCTTTTAGTGAATTTGCGCGTGATTGGGAGGATATTCAAAATTCCCGATAACTCTTGTTTTAGCCTCATTTGACTTATTTTGTTATTCTCTACAACTTTCGTGTTCACTCCGTACCCATTCGAAGCTCCGAAAATCAGTTTTTCCAGCCCGGAGGGCAAAATCGGTCTTTTCACATTGAATCTGGACCCAAATTTCGAGATCTCAGAACCATGCCAAAATTATACTTTTTGAAAACTAGATTTTATGAGAAACATTTTTCTCTTCTTCATCGATCGCATCCGAGGCCCACAAATAGATGTTTTACCCTTGGCAAGTTTTAAGTGTGGTGGGGCCCACACCCACCCATTATAAGATGTCTCTACCCTCTCTTTCTCCCTCATTTCTCCACTCCATCAGCAACAACTCCCCAGCTACAGTGCCAGCAACCCTTCTTCTTCATTTCTTCCATTTCTCTTGCTCTAATGGAGCCTCCAAGCCACCAATCCGACGAGGGAACTCCGGCAACTTCTTCTCCTTCATCTCCTCTCTTGTTTGACATCATTTTCGTGGGAAACCAAGGTGGGCAGCCCCTATTGCAAGCTTCTTCTTGTTGATTCATGACTCTAGAGGTAAGGACTCTTTCCCATTTTCCTTTGATGTGCAATGGCTTTCCCTTAGGTTCTATTTTCTAGTTGGGTTTGAGCCCATTCCTTGTCTTCCTTTGTTTAACCCATTTTAGGGTTTGTTTTGGGGGTTTTTTTGTAGAGATTGTTGATCTTGAGCTTGAGAGGTGATTAGAGGCTTGGTTTGCTAGATTGGAACCCAAGGCAAGTGGATGAATGGATGGTTGGAATGTTATCAAAGTTTTATGAGAAAATCCTAAGTTTTATTACTTGTTCTTGATAATTTGATATATGTTTTCACATATGCTTCTTGCCACATTTCTATTGATCTCGAAAATGCATATTAATGGGTCTTGCTCTCTTGTTAAATCTCTTGGAAATTATGCATTTCATTTGGTCAAAGTTTGCTCATATGGTTTTATAATGAATGGGGTTGGTTTTTCCATTCATATTTATGTTTATTAGCTTGCATTGATTGGAAGTAGATGCTCATTTAAAGAGTTTTGCTAACTCATCTATTGTTATGGAAATGTAACCAATAGTTCTTATTTATCTCTAGATTTTTGGCTAGCTTGGACTTGAGGCAAGTGGATGATTTGATTTTTTATGAGCTTTCAATGGTTTTCATGAGGAATGTGGTTGACTTGTCATTTCACTCATATTTATTGCTTGCATTTATTTTTGAAATGAATGCTTGAATGCATATTGGCTAAGTCATTTAATGTTTTTGTAAACATGTTGGTTTAGCATTTATTGTCTTTTGGTTATATCCTAAATGAATGTTTGTGAAATGGTTTCCTTCCTCCTTCCTTTGTATTGGACTTGATGTTGAAGAATGAGGTGATGGATGAACATATATTGGAGTTTTGGGAGAAGTATACATAGATGCATTGGGGGAACTCCTAGCTCAGTTTTATTGCAGGGACCAAGTGGAAGCGGGGAGAATGGTTTTGAGGAGGAGAAAGGGCTCAAATTTGAACACAGTGGGTGATTCCCGCACCTGGCGGTCAGCCTGCGGTCACCCAGCGGCTAACCGCCAGCTAGCCGAAATGTCACGGTTGCTTTTCCAGATAGCACACTTCTCCACCTGAAAACTCGGTCAGCTCCACGGTTAGCCAGCGGCTAACCGCCAGCTAACCGCACCTCGGCGGTTAGCTTTCCAGTAAGCTGCATTTTTGCATCCCAGCCGCGGTCAGCCAGTGGCTAGCCGCCCATCCCAGCGGCGGCTAACCGCCAGGTGACCGAAATTTCCCAGGTTTCGGAGAGTTCCTCGCTCGAGCGAACTTAGCTTTTTGTGATTGCCATCTTGCCAGTTCCCGATTCCTTGGATACCCGACACGTTTTATATTGCTTACTTGCTTTCCGATAAATGATTCGTTTCCTTTATGAAAGTTGTTATTTAAACAAGTGTTCATATTCTCCAATGTAAATTCAGTTATTATTATATTGTTTTCTGTTCTTTGTACACGCACATGTTTTAAATGAATGCCGGTTGGGTGAATACCCATGCTTTTACATATGTTTCAAACGATCAATGATTTTGCTAGATTTATATGATTACACATGTTTTAAAGGAATACCTGAATTGTTAAATATCCATGCTTTGAAATATGTTTTAAATCACACGCGTTTTGCCAGATTCCTATGTTTATACCTGTTTTTAAATGCTACCCGATTTGTTGAATACCCATGCTTTGAAAGATATTTAAATGAACATTAGTTGTGTCAGATTTTTTTGGTTACACATGCTTTAAATGAATACTCGGTTTGTTGTATACTTATGTTTTTACTTAAGTCTCAAATGAACGTTTGTTTTGTCAAACCACTATATTTACACATGTTTTAGACGAACACCCGATTGTCAAATATCCATGCCTTTATGGATGATGTAAATGAACAGACATTTTATTAGATCTTCATGTTTTTCCCACGTTTGAAACGAATACATGTTTTGTCCGAGATCCATGATTTTGCACCCGATTAATTATATGCAGCATTTGATCGAATAGCATGATTTATCTTATGTTTTATTCTTCAGTATATTTGTTATCTTTTCATCCACCTACCAGACCGTCGTGTCTGACCCACTACTTTTGGTACTCAGGTTCAGATTTCTTCGTCCCGAGATGAGTGCTTGGGTTGGCTGTGGAGCCATGTTTTGCAGGTTGTTTTGTCGGCTATGTCATGTAGACATTGAGCTTGACACCGGAGCTACGTCATATTTGGGGTAGTGATTATAGCTTATTGTTGTATGGCTTTTATTAGCCTTTTTCTTGGGATTCTTAATTAATGTACATTGATAATTGTAACTGGAACATATATGGGAATGTAATATCCTGTTACTGTCAGCTCTGTAATTTATTGTGATGGTTTACTCCAGTCTGATATGATTCTTGATATGATAGTTATAAGCTAAAGGTTGAGTGCGATGCAGAATCCGATGGCCACGGACTCCGGGTCGTAACGCCACGAAAGCTTCCGCAAAATATTCAGAATGTGTTGGAATGTGTTGTCTTCACACACGCGGATCTTGGGAGAAAAATATATTTATGCTTAATCCCATTTCGGGCCCCTGATGTCCCGGATTGGGGGCGTGACATAACTGCTGCAAAGGCATCCCTTTCGTGCCTCACAATGGATATCAACCATTTTTTAAATCCATTTTGATGGGTAAAAAACGGATTAGCATTAACCCCAAAAGGAGGTCACTGCATTCATGGAACCACCATTCATTGTGTTAAAAGATAAAACCAAGTTCCATGTCTGCATCATCGTTTGCTTTGGTTGTTCAACAGAAGCCATCTATTTTTTGGAACCAAACATTTGTTTGGTTATTTCGAACCAAACAGTTGCAGAAGCATCCCTTCCATGCTTGATAATGGAAATCAAATTTGTCATCCAATTTTTATAAACTGATGAGCATTAACAGATGGAAAGAAAGTCAGTTGAAAAACATCTTGTTTACACCAATGTGGCCCTCAGAAATTTAAATTTAGGTGTGCTTCAAGTACTTTTTTGAACTAAGCCAAATACTATCTGTTTAGGTCTCTAAGGTCACATTTGGCAATTAAATCTTTGGGGAATTTTTATATGTTTCCCATTAAGTTGAATTGAGCAAAACCTTACATGTTTTCATCTCTGTAAACTTGAGATTCTCTCAACACGACAATAGACAGTCAATAGTCTCTCAGTAGTAAACAGATAAAGTGATACATGTATCCATTTTTGGGATTAAGCTGGTTGGAGAGCCATCGTTTGTCACATTCGCTTGTCGTAGAACAAAAGAAGAGAGACATTGACAACAGTTATTGACACTTGTCTAGCTATCCTTTGCATGATTTGTCCGGGGGCCCACCAGGTCAATGATTGAGACCAATTTTCTAATGGGCCCCACCTGAATATTTACTTCTAAATAATTGTTCCATGTAAGCCAATAGGGAAAAGGATAGTACTAGGGATGTGCCACATATTGCATGGATATACAGGGACAATCCAAAGTTTTGTAGTTTGTTGTTAGCTTCAGTTCAAAGCCTAGTCAAACTGAAGTTTAACTCAACAGTGCTTTCTAATGATCAACCGTTAGCCTCTTGTGGAGTTGACACTTGTCCCCTCAACCCATGTAGATTATGTTACACTGGAGTATAGAAATATGATATTTACTAGAACTTTTCAATCCTGAGCTTCCTAGATCTTTGCATTTCTTTGAAAAGTTCTATGAGAATTAGAGTGGCCCAGTTGTATTGTACTACTTTTATCGGATTTGCCTCTTTTTCACTTGTTTGAATTGGACTTGATACACTGCAAAATTGATATTTGGCACTGGTTTATGTACAACACAGTCAATAAAAAGTAAACGAGTGCAGATCCCTGGTGAAGATGAGTGCAGGTCAAATTGAAAAGATTTTTTTCAATGCTTATCACTGGTTTTTTTTTCAATGAAACAAAGGATGAATGGCCGGAATATTATTTTGACCAAAACCAAGCTGCAAACCAAAGCAATGACCCTTTCAATGCTTATGTTGGAGGAAGAAAGTATTGATCCTTTCATTGGCATAGCATGTTGAAACATCTTGCATATGTGGTGAACTGCAATAGTTGGATCACATCATTTATAATTGAGAACCGAAGGTTCGTGTTTTAATCATGTCCTTTTCCCTATCACTCATGCGGCATCATACATAAGTTTTAGGTGTTTATTGTTAAGCACAACGGTGGAATGAAATAGACTATGTGATGATACAAAAGGAAAATGTGGGTCTAGGATGATTGCTTACATACATAATAATGATATTTGAAACATGTTGCCTGTTTCCTAACCGTATTTTTCACTTTGTAGGCAAATGAAGAACAAGCGACCGAAGCTCCAACAACTCTCCTTTAATTTACAACCAACGGTATCATATATCGGAGGGTGTCGGCCAAGGAGAGGTAATCTTTGTCCCGAAGGATAATTCATGGCTCATGCCATTCTATGCCAGTCATATCTTTGAACACAAAAGTTGCAAACTGATTGTCATTTCTCAATGCATGACTACATGTGCTCATGATTATATATGCATTCAATGTTCATGTTGTTATGTATAAGTGAGCTTTCAAAATGCTTATAGTGGAGAGTTTCATTATTTATGTTCTTTATTAGGAATATTATCAGGAAATGAATGGAATATGGTAAAACTCGGGGAATTGCTATGGTTGGCACATAGTTAAATCATATATCAATATGGCTGGCAAATGGTGAATGAAGTCCAAAACAAGCATCGATTAAGTTGCATTATAAAACTCAACTCCATACAGCATAGTTACTTCATTTATGTAACATCTACTCATACCATGCCTATGCTATTAACACAGTCTTTATCATTCTTTTGAAATATACATTCTAACAAGCATTTTCTCATTATTGCGATATGTAGGAGTCCGGTCGCCTTCGTTGCATACCAACAAATCCAGATAAACATGTTTGGGAGTTGACAAAGCAACAGAAAAGCTACGTCAGGCAGGTTGGGCTACATCACCTCGTAGAAATAGATCGCATGGTCATCGATCATGCACTAATTACTGCACTAGTCGAGAGGTGGCGCCCTGAGACCAACTCTTTCCACTTCGCATCGGGCGAGGCAACTATCACCCTTGAAGATGTTGCGTACTTATATGGGCTGCCTATAAATGGCAGTTTGGTGAGCGGACGGACTTCCCCGGGAAGGATGGTCTAAGAAATTTGTCAAGAGGTTCTTGGGTTGACCCCACCAAAAAAATTGGACTATGTGGGGATAACGGTTAAATGTAAGTGGCTTGAAGATAACTTCAAGGCGGAGAAACTAGCGCAGAAAAAGAAGCTCAAGAAATACAAGGAGCATGAGATCTTCGCCACTCGTGCCTATCTATTCTTCCTTGTTTCCGGTCAAATTGTGACTCAAACCTCTGGTGCCCGCGGACCCGCCTATTTATTCGTATTATTTAAAGAGTTCAAACCTTATGCATGGGCACCAGCATGTCTTGCCAACCTATATAGGATGTTGTCAAATGCATATCGATGGAGTCCTGAAGAGATAGTGGGTGGAGAGGAGGGGGCAGTGAGCAAGGCGAGAAAGAGGGCCATCAACTAAGGACACCAACTGGGCCGCTAAAGCGATTACATGTTTGACTATGTTATTTTTAACATTATTTGACCAATTAACTAATTTTTGGGAATAGACAATGCATACGAATATGCTTTTGGGAAGCATAGGCATAGAGTATGGGAAGTGAAGGAAGCGCGCACGTTAGTTTTTATTGTCTACCACAGGTCGCACTTTGCCTTACTAGTGGGATACGTTGAGTCTGTTTTTATGTTCAACAACTGGAATAGACAATGCATACGAGTCTGTTTTTGGGAAGCATGGGCATAAAGTATGGGAAGCGAGGGAAGCGCGCACGTTAGTTTTTATTGTCTATCACAGGTCGCACTTTGCCTTACTGGTGGGATACATCGACGAGAGGAGATGGGAGTTCTACAATAGCATGCCTAAAGATCGTCGCACACTTAAACCTGCAGAGTTTTTTATTCCAGTTAAATGGTCAATATCGACTATTTAAATGTCATTGAAAAGGTCGATAGGTCGATATCGACCATTTAACTGGATGGTTATTTTCTCTACAAATCTTTTGATTCCAGTTAAATGGTCGATATCGATAATTCATAGTCTGATAGGTACCAATAAATTCTGGCCATTTGGATGGTAATGTCCGTAGCGACATACATGGGTCTAAACATGTAACATAATGGGCAACGCATGAATATCAACAGAAGGCAGTTCTATACATAGCTGACTTGGACAGAGAAAGGCAATTAAGAGAGGATCACATTTCATTTCACTTCAACAATCATATTTTACCAAAATATTTATTTCCTGTATAAGCTGACACCATTGCCTAAAAAAATAGTTGACCGTTTACAAATTGGTCTACAAGCGTCACTTATAATACTATCTCAAAAAAGGATATATATATATATATACATCACCAACACATATACAACTATCGCTACAAGAAATTTGGGATTTATGGACGACACAAATTTGTCCCAAAATATACATATTTCTTCACCGAAATTGATTAAGACGAAAAAATTTCGTCGCCCGTTTTGTTGCCAAAGCCTGGTCGCTAAAAGGTATTGGAGACGAAAAAAACTCGTCATTGAAAAAGATAAATTTGTGACGATTTTTTTTTCTCCAATACACTCTGTTGGGAACATACTTGTAAGTAATTAGTGACAAAATATATTATCACTAAAGAAAGAAATTAGAGACAAAAATATTGTCATAAATATAAGAAATAGAGACGAAATAATTTTGTCGCGTTTAATATAAAGGAAGACGAAAAAATTTGTCAAAGAAGCTACCAGTGGATGACAATTTTTTTTGTCTCCAATCGACTCTGTGGGAACATACTTGTAACTAATTAACGACAAAATATTTTGTCATTAAAGGAAGAAATTAGAGTAAAAAATATTTTGTTATAAATATAAGAAATAGAGACGAAATAATTTTATCGTGTTTAATATAAAGGAAGACGAAAAAAATTTGTTAAAGAAAGTACCAGTAGATGACAATTTCTTTTTGTCTCCAATCGACTCTGTGGGAACAAACTTGTAAGTAATTAACGACAAAATATTTTGTCATAAATATAAGAAATAGAGACGAAATAATTTTTTCGCGTTTAATATAAAGGAAGATGAAAAAAATTTGTCAAAGAAGCTACCAATAGAGACCAAACACTACACCAAAAACAGCTAACGGGAAGTTAATAAACTGTAGCATTCACACCTATACACATTCATAGAAAACAATCACCAAATGGTTCACAAAATCTAAAATTGAAATCAATAGACTATTTTGAACTCAAATATTAAATTTATAATATTTGAATATCCATACATCACACATCCACCTCATATAACCTTCTAACTACTTTCATCCACTCCATTTCTATAAAAAAAAAAATGACAACCAAAGAGTCCATTCCATCACATTTGTTGTGGCTTTATATACTTGGTTCATATACTTGGTTGAATCTTTGGTTGTTGTTTTTCCATCATAAGAAAATCTCTTTCAAATGTATCTTATGTTTTGGATTCAACATCTTTACAAATCATATGTGTATTATTGTTTTAAAGTTTCACAACTTGCCTTACTTTGATAGGTATATCATATTCAAGTTGTATTTATAATTACATATGATTTGTCCCCTAATTTCAATCATATCTATTTTTATGTTTTGAGCTTCATGTTGATTTGATTGACATCCCTATGCATCACATGTTTAGAGCTAATTAATTTCATACAACTTGTGTAACTTTGATATCATTAACAAGTTGTTACTTTTAACATGTGATTGCATTACTTCCTCAATCATAAATGTTTTTGAGCTAAAATTTTCAAAAGCCTTAGGCATACATTTATGAGCTTTCATTTTCAAAATGATTGAGGACATCACACACACACACTTCATGTACTTTCATCTTTGCATTCATAGTGTGAGTGTGTATTAGTTTTTCACTTCCATATCCGCCTAATTAAGAGGCATTGTAATGAGCTTAATTGAATCTCCATCAAGTGTATTAAAGACACTAAATTAGAGAGATAACCAACCTTGTGGTTGAAGAGGTTATTGCTTAGCCTATAAAAGCATAATGTATAGGTTGATGTTAAGCCTTGAAAAACATCAATGTAAAGGTTATTGCTTAGCCTTGGAAAGCATATTGTAAAGGTTATTGCTTAGCCTATTGAAAAGCATAAATAGTGGAAATCCGATGGGGTGTTGGTTCACAAGCCGGTAGTGGATGTAGGCATTGAGGCCGAACCACTATAAATCCTTGTGTGGTGGTGCTTGCTTTGTGGTGATTGTTTTATTAAGCTTCCGCATCTTGTATGATTAATCATCACATGTGACTAGTTTGTTTTAAAGAAGTTAAAATTGATTAAAATTGGTCATAATTGAAGCTCACCCTATTCACCCCCCCTCTAGGGTTCGGATCCCCAGGACTTTCAGCTAGCTGAGTCTAATTGTTATGGTGGAAAAAGTCCTCCAATTAACTTGTAGCATTCTTTGCAACGAACTACTTTTCTTGCATAAGTATATTCTTTTGAGCATCCTCCTGAAAAACAAAACAGAAACCAGGCTAAACAACAGCAATAATGGAAAATGAGCAGCTCAGAAACTTGGTCATAAGGGGACAATCATCAAGTTTACACAAGCTACAAATACAGACATACAGAAGGTACTCACGGAGAAGAACAAAAATACAGGGCAGCCACCAGGTTTTCCCTGAGCTCCATTGTATCCAGCATCTAGCTTCTTATTTCCACTGGGTGTGCTGGACTAGATGTTATACTTGATACTCTTGTGAAAATCATCCTCGCTGTATGACTTGATAATGAAGAACCTTGCATCCAAGTACTTAACAGGGAATTCTGATCGGTTATATTGATCCTTGTCTGGGACTACAGTCGATTCCTCTTTACTCCCATTTGATGTAAGAGCCAAAAGAACGAAAACCAACTACAAGACAGGTCGTATTTGCGACAAAATATAAACCTCATAACCTTCATTTATTGCCCTCAAGAGACATCACTTTTTTTTTTCTAAGATTGGATGAGCACCAGGTTTGGATAGTATCTGTGAGAGGATATGTTGATCATAGGTGGGTCAGATGATTAGTAAATGAGCCAGACCATACATAAGAACCACCGAATGCTTATAACCAATTTTAGAACCATCAATACACTTTCCAGTCACTACATTTAAAGTTATCACTATGACCTTTTAAATTCAACTATATTAAAAATATGAGCCAAAAGTAGAGAGATCAAAGCATGTTTTGCATTTAAATGAACGGCAGAGGAGATATATGACTATAGAAATTATTCTATGATTTCATTCCAAAATGTTGGTCATCATTGTCCATCCTTCTTCAATTCCTTGATAATACTCTATTCATTGGTTGATGAGCTCTCACTCCCCTGCTCATGTAATGAATACATATATAATAAAATTAGTTATGTTTCATTGTCAATTTACAAAATAGATTACAGTGTACTACAATACATCACAGTAATCCTATGAGACTGAAAACAATATACCTCAGTAATTTCTCCAGCAGGATTTGCTTTGTTTTCAAGAGTAGACTCTCCATTGGCTTTTTCCACCAAATTTGGCTCTTTCAAATTTGCAGATTGTTTGTCGCATGTCTTCCCTGCATAAAAAAACACAAGAAAATCATCCTGCAACCTTGACTAGTTGAAAATTATTTAAGCTTAAAACATTGAATGACCATGGTGTGATTTTTTTTTATGCCAAATAAGATTTAATTAACTAATGTAGATTAAAGAAACAACAGAAGTTAAGAAGGAATGATTTTATTAGCTTTCATTTTGCAATGGACAAATCTCTGTTGGCTGCAATCTTCTTAACCCAGTTCCCCCCGATCATTGTAGACCAGTAATAGAAGATTGATGCTGATCAGGCAATGGTAGCTTCCTGATCAGTTATCATCATATGAGGAAAAAAATAACAAGAAATAATTCTATCCAAAAGCAGTTTGTGATAAGGCCAAAACACTCCTAAACCATTTGGGATGGATCTGAAGATCATTTACCGCTGAATTTAACCATAAAAACAAAAAATGTAGAGCTATTAAACTTTAAGGATTTAGGATAAAGAGTCATGGCTCATGTAGTCAATCTCCTTAAACATTAACCCAAGTACCAATTACCAGGCACTCAGCGAAAACACAATCACATGCACTATTCGAGAGGCAACATTAAAAAAAAGTAAAAATAAAAAATACATAGTACGCTTTTCAGCCATGGCCATACATACTCCTCTTCTTTGGCATATTGGATAGAGAAAGTTAAATACTTTCACTAGTCTCACCGACCCAAAGGTCGGAACAGAATCCAAGTAAAGTCAGCACTGCAAACTACTATATTGATAAAAGAAAATTAAAGTGTACAGTGACAACACATAGCGATAGCACTATCTGTCAAGGGGACCAATATTCTGGGTTTATTACCACTTGTAAAAGCAGATGACAAATCATGTTGAAGTTACTTCACCTGATGCAAACCTCAAATTTTCTCAAATTATTACAATCTGCAACAGAGCTGCTTTAGTTTCCAACAAAATGGCCACGGGCTGCAGCAAAAAGGAAAATAAACAACAAATCTATAAATGAATGTACATGAGAACAAAATGAATGCACAGATCAGATTTGTACAATATAAAATAAATATAGATACATTAACCCAGATACCTTGGGGTGAGAGAGAACTCTGTAGTTACAAAAGTCAAGATAGGTCTGTAGTTACAAAAGTCAACATAACACAGTCCAAAAATGGACTGAGAAGTGTAAGTGTGTAACCACAACATAAAGTGCAAAAGAATAGAATATGAACAAGATGGATAAAAATATGCAAGTCAGAGAAAATAACGGAGCCCTTAACCTAATATACAAAGAAGGTGTTGCCATGTTTTTTTACCTGTGGCAGTGGCAGAGACATTTCTGTAAATTGCAGGAGGGTCTGAGGTCCTTATCATCATCGCCATTAAAATATCCAAAATATCCACAATTTCACAAAATATCCAATAGTTATAACTAGTGCAATTCTACCAAAAATCCAACAATAACTAGTGCAACTCCAAAGTATGTGTATCCTTATCAAACAAAAATGAACATTCAAGCAAATTAGATCATTGCTGCACGTTAAAAATGCCACCCCAATCCAATCTGCAAAAAAAATAAATTTAAAACTTTAGTAACTAATTAATTCACAATTAGATCAATTATACAATTTATCCCTCTAACAAACTTTTTTCAAGATTATGGGAACAAAAAATTAATGGTCCCTCCCAAGTTGGTTGTTCTTGTTTTCAGGCACTTCCATAGATGTTTAACTATTTGGCCCTCCAATAGCCTTTTTTGAACTAGTTCCCAAATTGGGTGTCCTATGCATGTTTCCATTACTTCCTAATTCTTCAAACATATATTCTTTTATAAAAAAATTTATATTAAAGTTAATATACATTACGAAGTACGTCCACTCGGCCCCCCCCCCCCCCCCCCCCCCCCCAAATCCCTAAGTGTCCAGTGAATCCTTTACTCCTCAAAAAGTTGACAACATCTGCCATTATCTCCCCTTGCTTCTTCCCACCCTCTTCAAGCTCCTCTATTTTATTGTTCTGCATTTGTATCTATTCCCGTTGTGTCTCTATTTCCATCTCAAGGCGCTTCACATAATCATTTGTTTCAGCAGATATGGTAGTGGTCCTCCTAATAGAGGATGAAGGTCTCATGCCAAGTCCCTTCACGTAGCCAGACTTTGGCTTTAGGACTTTGATTGACAGCCCTTCTGCAGTCAAAGGGATTGATCCCGGCTGTGAGAGGTGATCAGCCTGTGTTTGTACCATATTTTTCTATCAAATATGAAAAAATTAAATAAGATTATAACAAATAGTATTCTAAAATTTTGTTAATAAAAATTGAAGTATATACTCACATAATGAGCCTGAACTTCAGATAAGATCTACTCATGTGTTTCCTCATTATAGTGAGTTTCCTTGTAAAACTCTGCTAGATCAGGTAGCATCTTCTTTTCTCGTGCCTAATTTGATAGACCAAATATTCAATAAATAAAGCCAAGAATCTAATAAAATTCTAAAAGTGCAAGGATACGCACCAGTTTTTCTACTCTAATAGGGATTGACCTAGAACCACACCTATGTTTTGTCTTCATCTTTTCTCTGTTCGCGATGTTGGCTTTTGATTGTTTGTGTAAGAAAGAATGACCAATATAACAATGAAATGTGTCAATAGTGTCACGCCCCGAAACCGGGACCCTGCAGAAATTTGAACATAAATTGAACACTAAAAGCTGCAAAAATCTGAATATAACTTAAACATAAAAACCTGCAGAAATTTGGACACAAAACCTGCATAAATCTGCACATAGCTGAACACTAAAACTTTTATGAAATCAGCCTTACATAGCACAAGAAAATGAATAGAAATTTCACATCAAGCTTTGAAAAAGAAATACAAGTTCAGTTGCATGCAATCCAAAAATCTGGTTATTCACTTGCATTGGCTAGGGAGAGAAACCAAAAACCTCTTCAAAGAGTCCTCTCTACAGCTGAACCAATATATACCAAAACCCCCATGAAAAACCATTCAAAAGAAATCTCAGATTTTTGAAATAAAAGGGATTCCCAAGTTTTTTTGGAACAATTTTGTAGTGTTCCTTCTAGTTTTTTTGGATATGGAACAATTACTGTAGTGTTCCTTCTAGTTTTTTTTTGGAATCGATCTCTCCTTATTCTAATCAAATTCTTTCTTCGCTAATATAATAATAAACACAAAAATTTTACCAGAAATTTTGTAGTGTTTCACTTTTTATCAATAAGATCTATCCACTTGGTAGGACCGACATCCTTTGGTGGGTGGTTTCTTGCGTACTCCTTTCCTTTAGCATCCTTCAACTCCCTGAATTATTTGTGCAGCTTATAGGTATGGTTACTCAATCTCCAACCAAATTTTGTGTTCATTGCCTTTTCTATATCAATAGGGTCTCCTTCTAAATCAAACTGATCCTGCAAAAATAGATAAGTCATAGATAATTCCTAAAAAAAGAAAAAATTTACGATAAATAATTAAGAGATTCTAACCTATTTTAAATGTTAGCCCCAAGGTTATTTAAATTATAATTCAATTGATTTTGAATTTGATTTATTCAAATTAAGTTTTCAAAATGTTATATCAGAGGTTAATCCGATAAGAATGGGACTACAACAGTAATGCCAAGGGACAATAACTATAAAGCTAGAGACCTAGCCAATTGGTTAGTTGAAGATGATTCATAATTTTTTTTTCTTTTTGGAACCCCAATGTTATAAACATCCCAATAGATATTCATTAGATAAGAACACAGTTACATTGTGGATGGATTCTTCTTTAATATTAAGTGTCAAATGCAGTGTTTCTTTATTACCTTAACAAGTTTTGTATTAATCAAACCAAACAAATTCTTTCATAAGGAACCTACTTAGCCTTTAACTGACTAAGAGGGTTAACTGACACCGAAAATGAGCAAGTAAAATAGCAACTAAAAACTGTATCAAGGTGATCCCATCCTTCTCTTTTCATTTTCTTCGACATTTCTATTCTCTATCATTACTTCAACAGATTACCTAACCCTTGTAACAACTTCCCCTTCAACACCATCTCTATAACATTGAACATTAGGGCCGATGTCAATTGGAACAACATCGGTAATATTTTCTTGTTGGAACACATTGTTTTCTTCTGGTTGATCCGATGCTTCTCCATCACCCACCTCTGGTACATCAAAGACACCCCTATGTTGCACTCGTTGAACGTCTTGCCATGGTTGACCCCATTTGGTATCGTTTAGGTAAAAGACTTGCTTACCCTGGCTAGGCAAGATGAAAGGGTCATATTGATACCACCGGCTTGTGACATCAATACTTATGCAATAATCATCGGTTCGCAGTGTTCTACTTCGACCTGTGTTTCCGGTGTTCTACTTCGACCTGTGTTTCCGGTGTTGTACCATTCACACTGGAACTATCGCGACCCCGGACCGGGAATCCAGGATCGGGACGGTAATTGATGATGTGTGTGAACATTTATTTAATATTTAATTTCCCACAGGTGTCCGTGGTGAAGATATCACAACCATATATGAACATTTCTTTTAAGTGCGGAAGCGTGTAGCAAATCAAACATTCAACCATCTCTAGTCATAAAGACAATAACACAAGTATACTACTGTATCAGAATGAGTAATGATCATTAGCATGTTTCCCAAAGTAAGTTAAAGTTTATACAAAGGATCATTTAATTACATTCCCAAAATTAGAGGCCAACAAAGGCCAATATAACAAAATACCAATCCAAAGAATGGTTAAATAGTTTCCCAAAATATTAAGTCTCTCATGGCAACCAAACGTCTAAATGACATCATCAACATGCCACTCAACTAAGCGTTGCGGTTCACCGACCGCCTCCTCAAGCTCCGTCTCGGGATAAACAATGTCTGGACCTGAGTACCAAAGAGTGGGTCAAACATGACGGTTTGGCAAATGGGTAAAATACAATGCCCAAATAATAATAAATGAATTTACCTTCAAAAGCATTTAAACTTGTTTAAATAACAATTTCTATAAATGAGATAAAACATTTATTCAAATACAAGTATGCATTGTAAAACATGTAAAGGTAACCAAAGTATCTGGAAACAAACAAGATGGCAACCACACGAAGCTAAGTCCTCTATCACTAAAGTGACAGAGCAATAACTAGGCACTGATCTCAGTCATTCGAGGTGAGGAGAAACAGTGGATCTTATAAATACATATACATATACTATACATGACCACGGTAGCGAGCCAGGCATCGGGAACCATAGTAGCAATCTGCGGCATCGGGACAAGACCACGGTAATAACCGGGTGGCGGGATCCAAACTGCAGCTGGCGGGACAAGAAGGGGATCTCCAAGTCGGTGGATCAGACTAACAGGGTTATCCAAGCTTAGTGGTGCTGACTCATAGGTCAAATGACAAGATTAAAACATGTATGAAATACATCAATTGCAAGTATATAAATAAATGGGACGGGGTGCTCAAAGGCACAACTGTCACTTCATGTCGGGCAATGCATTTCGAGGCTAGCAATTAATACAAGTAGAATTTCAATGCTTTCGAAAATAATAAATCATGTAGTATAAATCTCGGGAACAGTGAAATACAATAAACAATTGAAATTTCAGGTAAAGTATCGGGTTCAAGATTTATTTGAAGCGAATAGGGATCCCGTATGTCGATCTAATAACTATTTGGTACTCTTTGAGTTTGGGGACATTCTGGGCTCCTTATACACTTTGAATTTTCAAAACTTCAAATGAAATCTTCGTGATGTGGTTTCTTTCTCAAATGGCCTCATACAATGCTTAGTAAATCCCCCTGACATAGAGGGGTTCTCAATGAATAGTCCCAAAATATTTAAACAACCCATCACTGTCCCAAACATAGCCTTTGACCGACAAAGCTCATCGCTCGAGCGAGGAGCTCTCTAGAATGGTTGTCTGGGTGGTCTCGCTTGAGCGAAGTTGAGGTCGCTCTAGCAAACTCATCCAGTAGATGGTTGGCTCGAGCGAAGTATTGGTTCGCTCGAACTAACCACTCTCTGGAACGAGTTCTAGGATGTTCGCTCGAGCGACCAAGGGGTCCGCTCGAGCGAACTGCCTACTGGACTGCTCCGAACCCTTCAATGGACACTTCGCTCGAGCGAAGTGTCATGTTCGCTCGAGCGAACTGTCCAAAAACTGATTCCGGGACAGTTCGGCTCCTCTTTATCTCTTCCTTCTACAACCTCTTTCTAAGCAGTTTTATACACCCAATGAGGAGTCCAAAACTTCATTCAAACAACATCAAATCTCTTACAATATCCATTCCATTCTCCTCCATCAACATCACATCCAATACAAAGAAAGAAGGAAGGAAACCATTTCACATAAGAGTGCATTTAGGACAAAACAAGAAGAAATTAAATGCCATACACCAATACATCTCTATGACATAAATACACTATCAATGCTCTATCATGAACATTTATTTCAAATCAATGCAATAAATAGGCATGAGTGGAAAATACTAAAACCATTGAAAGCATATAAAAATCAAATCATCCACTTGCCTTCGGTCTTCAAATCAAGAAATCAAACTCTTGTACTCTACCAAGCCAAAGATCCAAGCTATAGCAAAAATCCCCAAAGACAAACCCTAAAATGGGACAAAACAAGAAATAGAAAGGGAAACCTTACAATAATGAGAATGAAACCTCTTCAAGATCAAGGAAACACAAATCTAAGAGATGGGGAAGGTTACTTACTTGTAGGTTCTCCAAATGGGCAAGGTGAGCTCAAAGAGAGTCTTGGAATGTGGAGTTTTCTCTAAAAAGGATATCAATGGAGAGCCATGGTGATGAGGAAGAAGATGATGACAAGCATTATCCCAAAAGCAAAGGTTTGGTAGTGGATTGGGAGGTGGAAAGAAAGAAAAGAGAGAAAAAGGGGGAAACCCTAGTTTGAGAGATTGTAGTTTGCTAGCAAAGGGGAAATGAGGAAGAAGAGTTCTCTTATAAGCAAATGGGGAGTGGGCTCCACTACTATTAATCTAATTGGGCTGAAATCATGGCTTTCGGGTCTTCGAATGAATTCGACGAAGAACAGAAAAATGATCATCGAAATATCTAGTTTCTAAAAAGTATATGTTTCGCGGGTTTCGGGAATATCAAATTTTAGGTACAGATTTAGTACACAATGATTGTTTTGCCCTCAATGCTAGGAAAGTCGGGTTTCGGGGTCTCGAACGGGCACGGGATCAACATAAAAGTTGTAGGGATTAACAATACAAGTAAAACGGGATTAAAACAATGAATGCAAGAATTCCCGATAAATCCCCAAGCACATGCAAGGTCATAAAAAGGAACCCCCCAAGGGCCCCACTAATTACTAAGCATTCAAAATTCCCCAAAGTTATATCAAAATCTATTCTATTCCCAACTTAACCAAAATCCACTAAACACGCTTAAAACTAAAACACAACTTACTTAATGCTAATCAAGGTTACTCGGGATGGGGTCTTACAGGAACAATACAACTTTGTTATGACACATGTACTCCAATTCCCAAACATTGCGCAAGTGACCATAAAATTCATGCATCACTCCCTCATGATCCCCTTTCTGTAAGCACACCACTATTCTGACTCTTACGGCGATTGTCTACTTCTCTTGTATGGAACCGTACGCCATTGATTATGCAACCTGAGTACTCTTTTACTAGCAAATTGGGGCCATTCGCTAACGACCATAAATCATCGGTTGCCTCTGGTGACTCTTCTTCTTGAAAGTCCTTGGGATCCTAACCCTAGAGGGGGGGTGAATAGGGTGTGCTACAAATATGACCAATTTAGACCAATTTTAATTCTTTAAAACAAACTAGTCACATGTGATGATTAATCAAACAATATGCGGAAGCTAATATAAACAATCACCACAAAAGCAAGCACCACAACACCAAGGTTTATAGTGGTTCGGCCTCAATGCCTACGTCCACTACCGGCTTGTGATCCAATCACCCCACCGGATTTCCACTATTTATGCTTTTTACTAGGCTAAGCAATAACCCTTACAATGTTGTTTTTTTAGGCTAAACAACAACCTCTCAATGTGTTTTTCTAGGCTAAGCAATAACCTTTACAAGATGTTTTTCTTAGGCTAAGCAATAACCTTACAAGATGCTTTTCTTAGGTTAAGCAATAACCTTTACACAATGCTTTTCTTAGGCTAAGCAATAACCTTTACAAATAAATATTTCTCTAAGAAAGTGTCTTCACAAAAGATCACTCTAAGATGTACAATTTAAGCACAATTGAATTTGCCTCTACATAGGCTAATATGAAAGTGTAATTCAAATTACAAACATACACTAAATTAGTTAAAGTGTGTGCACAAGTGTATGAATGCTTAACTTCAATCAATTTCTACAATGAAGCTCCTAAATGAATGCATGATGCATTTTAAAATCAAAGCTTATAAAATGATGATTGAAGATAAAACTAATCACATAAAAGATTCAAACAACTTTGAAGAAATGAAACAAACAAGTTGTATGAATGTTAAAGTCTAAGAACACATGTGATTAGAATAAGAGAGTTTGCAAACCAAACTAATTTACCAAAGAAGATATTGAGTTTGCAACACAACTCTAGAAATCATGCATAAGTGAAAATACAAAGATTTAAGCATGCATGGATTTCATTTTAATGGAAATCAAAATACAAGTAAAGATCTACCTTTTTAAAACTCAAGCATTTGATTTCCAAATAGCCCTCTAGCCTTTCCAACTTCTTCTCCTTTCTTTGGCTCCAATATAGTCTCAAAGGTTCATGTTTCAAGCTCCAAAGAAGGTTGGAAATGAATGGACTTTATAATGAAAAACAGTCCAACGGCTAGTCCTCGGTCGACCTGCAAACAGGTCTCGGTCGACCGGGATCACACAACGGTCAGAAAAATGACCGTTAGGGCTCCAGGGGCCCAGTTGGCCTGCAGTGTTCCCGGTCGACCGGGACCTCTGGGCCGGTCGACCGGCGACACTGCCGGACCACCCCCTGGATCAAAAAATCTCATATTTTGCATAATTTGAAGGTGTTTCATTGTGGGGATTTTTGGGCCACTAAACCAAGCTTGGTAACATGTTTTAAATCAAATGAAGATGTTTTTAAAAAACATGAAACTCACAAGGCCTAAATAGATTTGAAACTATAAATCCAAAGGCTAGCTTGATTTCTAAAAACTCTTTTCAAATGAAAATGCATACAAAGATGATTTTGAAAGTGATGAAAGTATGCAAGGCACAAACCTAAATTCTCAATATGATTTCTCAAATGTAATGCACAAAGAATTAGGTTTTCAAAAGAGTTTGAATTCTAAAACCAATGCATCCAAGTTTAGAAACAACACATGCATAAAACAAGATTTCTTCAAGTCTAAAACCAATGCATGTAAAAATCAAGATTTCAAGATATTTTAAATCAATGCAAGTGTGTGTAAATCAAATGATGTTAAAGTGAAAATGCATCCATCAAATTGCAAATACAAAATTCCTAACACTTCTCTCAATATATTTATCTACAATCATATACAACGTACATGAAGATTGTAAAAATAAATTAATAAATGATCAAATCTTATACAAATTTTTAATCATGTCCTATTGTCCAATTTGGTGCTTGACGGAGTCTTTTCTTGTTTCTTGGATGCTTCCCATATGTGACACATGTCACTCTGTCCAATTGTTGTAATATCTTTTCCCTTGGTAACTCTAAAGATCTCTTTCGTTTCTCATGCTTACCATTGTAAGCCTTACTCTTTCGTCTTTCGGGGTGATTGTGAGGTAAGTAGCATCGATGGGTAGTGTATGCAGTCTTACCTTTCAAGGATTGAAAATATGGTTCATCATTGCAAGTGTAGCAAGAATAATGACCCTTTGTTCTCCACCCAGATATGTCACCAAATGCAGGCCAATCATTTATAGTCCACATCAAAGTTGCACGCATCTGGAAAGACTCACCAATTGAGGCATCATAAGATAATGCACCATATTTCCACAACTCATTCAACTCATCCACCAGAGGTCGCATGTAGACATCAATATCGATCCCTGGTTGTGATTCTCCAAGAATAAGTAATGACATCATAAGAAAGGGATCTTTCATAACCAACCAAGGTGGCAAGTTATAAGGAATGAGTACTACAGGCCACAAACTATATGAGTTGTTCATGTTCCCGAAAGGATTGAACTCATCAACAGCCAACCCTAACCTCACATTTCGAGGCTCCAGGGCAAACTCAGGATGTTGTGCATCAAATTCCTTCCACTCATCACTATCGGCGGGATGCCTCAATACTCCGTCATCTACACGTTTATCCTTGTGCCATCTCATGTCCTCAGCAGTCTTCCTTGACATATACAATCTTTTCAACCTTGGTGTCAATGGGAAGTACCACAACACCTTTTTCTGGAATCTACTTACCCCTGCCGCGATTGATCTTGTATCTGATGCCTTACATTTTGGACATTTATCCAACGTTGCATTTTCCTTCCAAAAGAGTATACAATCATTTATACAAGCATCAATGAACTCATATGACAAGCCCAAATCACGAAGTATTTTCTTAGCTTCATAAAATGACTTTGGGACCAAATTATCTTTCGGTAAAAGTTTTGTTAAAAACTCCAACAGCCTATCAACTGACTTATTGCTCCAATGGTTTGTTACCTTCATATTAAGCAGCTCGATGACAAACTTCAACAGAGTGTAATTTGTGCAACCTAAGTACACCTCACGTTTGGCATCATTCAATAGTTTATCAAACGTCTGTACTTCCTCATTCTGGGGTGCATCGTTTGGTTCTCCTCTTATTCGATCTACCACTAAGGCATCAATACCACCTAAAACCTCATCTTCATCAACTGTCATTTCATGGTGAGCCTCATTTGATACACAGGTTCCCCGTGCTCATGCCAAATAGTGTACGTTTGCATAATCCCATATTGAAGCCAATGAATTTGCACATTTCAAAGATTTTGGGAATAATAGTTCACACAGTTCAGACATGGGTACGGAATTTTACCTTCCTGGTCAATAACTGTCATTGCAAATTTAATAAATGACGTCACCCCATCAATATATGGCTGGCTCATCCTTCCATCAGGCGTCTTATACCCAATGCAATCCAACTCTTGTCCATGTCTGATCACAAACCAACTTAACTAAACTAACAACTAAGCTGCGAGAAAAAGAAAAGAAATTGATAAATAATAAAAGAAAATAAATAAAAAGGGCATACATAAAAATATGAAAAAAATTATATCATTTCATGTTTCGATGAAAAAAATATGAAATACCAGGAGTTAGCTTATATAAGAAAAATTATAAATAATTACATAAGAAAAATATGAAAAATTATAAAAATATGAAAAAGGGCATACATAATTTAAAGATCCCAAGCCAGGTGATCAGCCCGACAAGGTGACCTAAGCTTAGTGGTGCCTTTCAAAACCAAAATCTAAATTAATACAAATCAAATCATAATAATACATTTTCAAAATCGATAAGAGATCTAATCCTAAACAAATACATACTGAAAATTACAAACGGAACAAATGAGTAGTCTCACCGATGTTTTCGAACGTGGCGAACCACTCAATTTATTTCAAATCAATTTGTAGAAAAACATACAAATTTTTGTGGTGAATCATTCAAATCTATTTCAAATCAATTGTAGAAAAACATACAAATTTCTGTGGCGAATCATTCAAATCTATTTTAAATCAATTTGTAGAAAACATACAAATTTATCTAACTTGGAATGAAGTAATGAGTAGTGATTGAATGGCTTATCTAGGATCGTCTTGTTGTACACTTAGTCCCCTAATGTCGATTATAAATAAAGGGTTTGGTACCACTGAAGATCTCTGGCAATTTAGGATATAAAGTGTATATCAAGACTTGAAATGATTTCCCGGTAACTCTAACATCAAACAATTCTTCCATTCTTCCCATTTAATTTTACATAATTTGAGTGTTTCAAATCAATTCTTCCGTTCCCAGACTTCCATGCATCAATAGAGAGTCAATGGGCTTCAAACATTACAAATAAAAGGGCTGGAACAGGCCTGGGCTGGACCCAGGCCAGCTCGAGCAGGTCGGGCTGCTACCTAACTCGCTCAGTGCAGAATTTCTACACTTTTTTTTTCTTGTTTCTTGTTCCATTTCCTCCTCCTTCATTCTTTCAATTACATCTTCCTTCTTATACATTCTAGACCTTTCTTAGCATCAAACCATCTCCATCCAACCATTTACACCACAATTCATTCCAATCAATTAAAATAAATTCAATATTCAAAAACAATTATAAACATATTACAACATTAACTGATTTCTGTTTATGCAAACCATAGTGGAATTAAAATCCAGCCACTGAAATACAGCCTGAAAAGGTCACATTGGGCATGAGCAAGCCTTAAAAATCCATCTGAGACTAACCATTTTCAAATCTATCAAACCATGGCTTAACAAAACATTTCAATTTCAGAAATTAAGAAGATGTAAATTTTGATAGCATGCATTTCAAAAATATTAGATTATTTACTTGCCTTGGCCTCTAGCACCCCAAGATCACTCCTAGAGCTCATCCATTAGACATAAGCACACCTATTAAACCAGAAACCCCAAGATATAACCCTTAGACACCCAAAGATGGTCAATTTTAAAAAAATGTGTTTAGGGTCCTACCAATTGAGACAAAAACATAATTTAATTAAAGGCCACAACATGATTACCAATCAATTCTTCATTCTAAGGCTGGTTGGTAATGATTCCAAACAAGTCCAGTCACCAGTACATTAAACTAGTAAAACAATCCATGATTTTGGGCCAATTTAAAACATGTTTATGGTCCACTAACTGAGGCAAATCAAAGTACATTTAAGGACACAAATCAAGGTTAAAAGACCCTTAAAATCTGGACCAGATATGAGGCAGAAGTGAGCTGAAACTAATCCAAAAGGGCCCAAAGATTTCAGCAGAAATCTGCTGGACAACTGGGACTGCAGAGTGCGGTTTGCTGGTCCTTCTCTCCCCCAATTCCAGCCACTGCCTCGGGGCATTTGGGCACTATTTAGAGGGGATTTCTGAGGGATAAAAACAACTGAAACTCATGCTAATTGGGAACCAAATTCAGTCACATGAGCAGCTATAACTGAGAAGGAAAAAAAATTCAGAGAAGAAGCTTGATAAAACATGTAGTATAACTATGACAATTTCAAACCAATAACATGTACATCAAATTACCCAAATCAGTAACTGGCCTTAGCACCAATGGGCTGCAAATCACTCTCCCAGACACCTTCCAGCAGCTGGAAACACTCAGCTAGAAAACCCTAAAAATCCTACACAAAAAGCCCCAAAAACACAAGTCAAGAAAGGCTTAGAATCATGGTTTGCATGTCCGAATTTGTGGACCAAATGGGCTGCTAATCCTCATATAAGAAGCTGGAATCCATGGCTTACCTGAAGGAGTTCAAATAGGACGGATTAACGGTGGTAGATGGGGCGGCCAGCAGTGGAAGCACCCAAAAGTGGGATGAATGGAGAGTGGATGATGAGGGCAACGCGTTGGCGACAATTGATTCTGAAGTTACCCAAAGTTTGGTGGGCTTTTGTGAAGAAATGGAAGAGGAAGAAAGGGAAGAAAAAGCTTCAGTTGAAGCTGTCTTGTTGCAGGTCGAAATGAACGAGAAGGCAGAAACGTAAGGGAGATGAGGAACATATAAGAGAGGTGGGTGCGGGCCCCACAACTTACTAGAATTTGATGGGCTTGGAAATGGGCCTTCTAGGCCTCAAATGGACTCGACGAAGAAGAGAGAAATGATCATCTTAAAATCTAATTTTCAAAAAGTATAGTTTCCTCATTATTTGAAATTTTCGAAATTCATGCACAGATTTGGTGTAAAAAGCCATTTTTGCTTTTTTTTCTCGAAAAACGTGATTTTTGAGTTTCAAAGTCAAACGGACAAACACATGAAAGTTGTTAAGATCAATAAAACAAATCGAGAGGAGTAAAAATTGGAATTTTTGAAATAAAAGAATAAATTCCCACGCGAACACAAATCACACGGGCCACCACTAGGGTAAACACAAACTCGCGGCTCTTAAAATTCAATTCTCCAAAGCTATGAAAAATCTAACCAAACTCACAAACAAAGCCAAACCACCTCTAATCTCACTCAAAAAGCTAATCCACAACGAAGACAACACTAAACACGAGAATTAGGGGTCGGGGTCTTACAATGAACGAGTAGCAGAGACTGAGAGATGTAGGTGTACCTGGCGGTGGCGGACTACTGGATGGAGGATGATGGGCGCAGATGATGGTGATTGGTGATGGTGGCTGCGTCTGTGACTTCTGGGCGAGAGAGACTAAGAGAAGTAGAGATGAGAGGGATCACTAATCAGGGATGGGTTTGCACTACGTGCGTTGATGGAGGGTGATGATGATTGATGGGGGCCAATGGGCCATGGGGCTGCTGCCTGAGACGATGGGTGGGAGATGTTGGAAAAGGGTCTTGGAAAATGGGGAAAAGAGTTCTTCTCTCCTCTTCTGAAAAAGGGTTTTGAAAAAAGGGGAAAAGGGTTTTGGAAAAGAGAGATCGGGATAGATGGAGGGACAAAGGGGGAAATGAGTTTTGGAAAAGGGGTGTTGGATTGGGGGGGGGGGGGAGGGGGATGGACGTTAGGGCCTGAGGGGGCCCATTTTAGTCATTTTAAAGCATTTTCCAAAGCAATACTTGTGAGAGAGGAATAGGCTCAAGCGCGAATGAAATTGGCGCCACCGCAAATGAAATTGGAACCTTATTTTGTTGGCCGAAATATTTTCGTCTTCCATAACTTATCCTTATTAGTGACAAATTACGTTCGTCGCAGAAACAAATTATATTTTGTGACAAAAATGTTTGTTTCCAATGAGCTAAAATAATTCGCACCAACACAAATGAAATTGACGCCTTATATTGGTGACCAAATATTTCGTCTTCCATAACTTATCCTTATTAGTGCCGAATTACGTTCGTCACAAAAACAAATTATATTTTGTGAAAAAAATGTTCATCTCCAATGAGCTAAAATAATTCGTGCCAAAGCAAATGAAATTGGAGCCTTATTTTGGTGACGAAATATGTTCGTCTTCCATAACTTATCCTTATTAGTGACGAATTACGTTCGTCGCAAAAAAGAAATATTTTGTGACAGCAATGTTCGTCTTCAACAAGCTAAAATAATTGGCGCCAACGCAAATGAAGTTGGCGCCTTATTTTTGCAGACGAAATTTTGTTTTCGTCTCCTATATTTTTGAAAAAAATGAAAACAAACGAAAAAATTTATATTTCGTCCTCTTTGGGTGTTCTTTTAAGACAAAAAAAATTTTCATCATCAAATTTCGTCACAACAGCCTAGATTTCTTGTAGTGTATGAAGGCCTCACATGAAAGTCAAGTGAGGGATGGAGGATTGCGACAGCTTCCACAGTTATGTCCCATTCCCCTACAGTTCGAGCAGGTTACCACCTTCCGCTAACGGCAACTGTCTTTGGTTTGAAACCTCTTCTTACAAGGACGTCCTGGCTGTTTGTAGCTATAGGTGGAAGGACCCTCTATCCGATGTATGCTCCCACTGCTTGTGGTCTCGAGTGGCATGTATAAGTTCACTATACGTGGAACGATACACTGCTGACCGATACAAATGCTCGCAGAAATCATACGGATCATAATTTCTTACTTTCATTTATGCCAGTGCGTGACAACAAGGGATGCCCAATAGCTCCCATTTCCGACACGTGCATGTTCTTCATTCGAGATCAACCACGTCGATGTATTCTGCAGATTGAACTTGAAATTCAACGAGGCCAGCCACCCGAACATGAACTCAGCGAGCTTCCTCCATTTCTTGGCTAAGCATTTTCTCTGCATACGGAGTAAGACGAGTGGCCACCGCTTGGGACAAGAGCTGACGCTTTTGAAAGAACTCCATTAACTTGGCACGTATCTCTTCTACATGTTTAGTAATAGACAGGACTCTTATGTCTCTTAATAGACTGTTAGTGCATTCGGCCGCATTGCTAGTTAGTATTTCATACCGATGCCCTTGTACGTATGCATTCGCCCAACACTCCCGGCCAATCGCGTCGATGTAGTTGAAAGCGTCTTGGCTAACTGCACGTATATCCGTCATGTAAGCCTCGTACTCACAAGGCCTATATGACTTTGCCACACGCCAAAATTTCAGCACGATAGCCCCGTCACTAAAAGCTACCTTTATGTTTTCTGCAACATGGCAGCAACAGTAACAATGCATTGCTGCAGGTATGGTGTTTTTTAGCGCTGGGACAAGACCCTTTTGATGGTTCGAAACAATAGTCAAATTGGAGGGCTCTCCCAAATATATGAATAAGTTAGTGAGGAACCACTCTCAACTGTCATGGTGTTCCGCTTTCGTAAAGGCAAAGGCAATGGGCAGGAGATTGTGGTTGGCATCGTGTGTCACGACTACAAGCAAAACACCTGGATATTTGCCTCGGAGATGTGTGCCGTCAACAACAATCACTTGCCTCAAGGAGCACGTGAACGATCTTAAACATGGCCCGAATGCCCAAAAAAATCTTTTGAGACAGTCATCCATTGTGTCTATGTTTGTTACAATCCCAGGGTTGGCCATTTGCAATTCAATGCTATAGAGTGGCAATATCTTAAATGAATCTTCGTACGACCCCCGGACTACACGCAGTGCCATTTCCTTTGCAATAAGTGTCTTTCTGTAGCTAATGGTTGACCCAAATTCCATCTGGTAGTCGTTCATTATCTCCTTGGGTTTCAGATCTGGATTTTGCCTGACTCTATCCATGATGAACTCTATAATAAGTGTTGACGTTGCCTGTCGATGCCCCATACCCATCTTTGGTTTCGAGCATCGATGGTTTGGATTGTACGTCCAGACCTTGAACTGCGGCCCCGACTCGACGATAGAAGCATGAATTCGCCAAAGACATTCCTGATCTTTGCAACGTGCCGTGACCTTGGTCAAGTTAGTCTTCAGGTGCTTGAGCGTGAAGTTTCCGTAAATCACAAACTTAGCAAGAGTGTTTCGGAAATTCTGTCGATCAGGAAATTCGTGACCAAGCCACATTTCCCTTGTCAAGTTGGAACCAACATCTGTGTTCACCTCCTCAGACACCATATTGTCATCTAGATCTAAATGTGGGGCTACATTGGAGACATTTGCCATATTGGTTGGATTTGTTGTGTCAATGTTGACTTCGCCCTTGAACGTTGGGATCCTACGGATATGTTTGTTGGGACTCTGTTTCTCAATTTTTATGTTACCATGAGAAGCTACGCCAACGTCCATACTATCAACAGTTTCTTCTTCTCCTGCCGACTGATGTGTACTCAAATCGTTAGGTACAGTTTCAAAACAAATGTCGTCTATATCATCAACAAATACTTCTTATATGACCAACTGATGTGGACTCATATCATTATGTATAGTTTGAAAATGCATGTCTTCTTCCTCATGCAGATCAACTGTAGGCAGTTCATGAGATTGCAATAGCTCCATGACCTCTTTTCCCTTGAAAACTCTTGACACGTTCCTCGTTTTTTTCAGACAAGTGCGATCTTTATAAGTCCCTTGAAACCTACAACAAGTCATTGAAAAGGTAAGCAAAAGTGGGAACAAAGTAGTATTTGTTAACTAACAAGCGTACTGGTAAAATCAATACACGTACCTCCATTGTTCGCCTCCTATATGTTGCCCATCATTCTAGCAGTTGAACACGTATAGATATATATCACATCATTCCCTGATGCTTTCAACATTCTCCTTACATCGTTATCATAGTCGATGCTAGCCAATGAAAATGTTCGTCCGTTGTGATGGAGGTACTGTAAGTTTAAATTCTGGATTGATGGGTCACAATTGGCTGCACCATGACGCATATGTTATGTCCATCGGTAAATATCTCATCTTCTACTTTCCTCCATTGTACACCGGACGAATTATATCGAATTCGAAATTGCCATCGTAGTGGAATATGAACAACACCTCGCTATCTGGCATCCTATCATTAAATAACAATAAAAACACTTTAGGTGTCGAGGAAGATGTGCTTAAATTAAGACAAACACCTAAATAGCAATGTGAGATAGTAGTGCAAATAATGAAAGATTAAAATTACAGTCTTTGTTTCTATACCATTCACAGGATGGAGAAACAAAATAGAATCTAAGCTTCCTTAGATGGAGAAGAACTGACTATATTTTGGAATCCATCGACTATAATGAATGAATATGGCCTGAATGGGCTACCTTTTTGTAACCAACTCTCCTTATGACATGTTTGATCAGGGAATACTATGTGACAAACATAAATTGCAGAATATAGAAACAATAGCCTTTTTAAGTGACTACACACAAAAACGACGACCATTACTAATTTATTCGATGATGTCTTGGGGACTATAATCATGTCGCTTAAAAGGGGACTTGTAGACAGAATGCATACCAAATTTGCTAGCTCTTACAACTTTCTAAGGCAAAAAAGGGATTGTATTTCGATTCTCTAGGGTTTCTCAAATTAGAAACCGAAAAAAAAAGACAGATTATGATTTTTCGCGAGGGGAGGGGGAGGGGATCATTCAGTAAACGAAGGTGTTTAATGTGTGTACCAACCTCTTAATGGAGGGAAACCGAGTTTGTCATGGACTCTTTGAGTGCTTGCTGGAAGGGAAGATCGCAGGAAGTGGTTTCCCCGTCGAATGAAAAGGGTTCCGACTTGATACAACATCGAGTAAAATATATAAATAGGATCCTATATTTGTCGATATCGACCATGTCACAAGAAGACAAATATATATATAAAGGCCCACTAGGACCTCTCCCGTGTGGAAGGTGATAATCTGCCTTGTCACAACGTGGGGGGTCCTTAGGGGCTTTTTCCAGTAGTTTCCTCTTCTCTCTTAACCTGGGATGTGGGTTGGAGATATGGCGGGTTTTCTTCTATACACTTCCATCTCAGTTATATAGTGAAAGCAGTAAACACAAATCCAGAGTTGGATTTGTTCGAAACACACACTTCTCACTTCGTTCCTAGCTTTGCTAAGGATTTTAAGCTTTCTTAACCTAGTCTTTTAACTAGGCTCTGATACCATACAATAAGTATGTCACGACCCGGACCCAAGATCAGAGTCATTAGGGTTAACCCCCGGGTCACAATCTTAATCATACTTACTCCCGTAAACCCGAATTAACCGAAGTTAAAACGAATCTACAAGGGATCTTGCATACGTACCTGTCAATGTACAGTTGTGCGGAATATACAAATAATATACATTGACAACCATTTAACAAAACGAATCATATACTTTACATCGTTTCGGTTCTTCTATAATCAACCACTGCATATTTAAAATACAATGCAGGGGATCTCATTTACAATACCTACAATACCAAAATGAATATATAAACAGTTCCTAAAAAGTTTCCAAAAAGGTTTCTGTGTACTCTCGCTCATATCACGTCCATTCAGCTAGACCTCCTGGAGGTAGCGAATGGGCCTCCTCCGCTGGCGTGACGGTCTCGGAGGGACCGGTACGGGCAACTGGGCCTGTAACATTATCAGTAATACCATGAACACGACGGTTCAACAAGGTATACATATATTTAAAGCATTTCATAATTCCTAACAATTCATTGCTTAACAGTTCTACGCAATCAATATCAAATACAAATAACAATGATAATACTACTGGCAACTACACTAGCATTGGTTTCAACTCCATTCAGTTCTTCCTAAAAAGGAAGAATTTCATATTCATATTCATTCATTTTGTTCAATATTTATTAATGGCTTTTCAGTGTATGACTTTTCAGTCAATGACCTTTCGGTCCAATTAGGTGGGATCTCCCAGTGTCTTGATCAGAGATCACAGGTGTCACCACGGGCTCCGGAACACCCCAATCTCATCTACTGCAGTAGGAATAGTCATTTCATTCAGTTCCATTCAATAATGAGTTCGGAAACCACTAGGTAGTGCCAGACTCGTTAACAATTCACATTAACCTCAGTTCAATCCTAAACTAATTCTCTAACCAACCACTAAGTGTAACTTTGGTTATTAATGCAAAGATTACTATAGATGACATTACGTATATGATTATGCATTAAGATAACCCTAGTTAACACTTATAGAGGTATATTACTAATACTAGTCATACTTCCCTCAAGACTCATCTTAGTTCTCGTAGAATCCAAAACTCACTGGGTCATCGCGATTGGCTAAATTTTTCCTCACTATGAATAATCTAGTCAGTCTCTAAGCTTCAACTCTTAATTCCAGAAATTCAGACATTAATGTACTTTCCGGACATTTTTCAGTGGGCCAGGTCGACCTGGGGAAAGATCCGGGTCGACCTGCAGTTGTATGCAGAAAATGCAAACAGTAATTTCGTCAGGCCCGGTGGACCTGACTCAGTGTACCCGGTCGACCGGGCCCTGCTGGCCGGTCGACCGGCCACACTACAGAAACAGCACTCTGTTTCTGCAGTGCAGGGTCTGGGATGGATTTTCCATCCATTCATTTTTCCTTCTTTCTGAACCTGATTGACAATAATTTTATGAATTTAACAAAAATAATTCAAGACTACTAATCTACCTAAACAATCATATTTACACTAATCTATTACATTAATCACACAACTAATTAAGGTTCAAAATCTATAAATCACCCATATAGCTGATTCATCACCTCTTTTCCATTAAACTCACTGAAAACACTCCAACAAACATAAGCATATGTATAACTTGCCTTATGTGAAGTTTCTCCTTTGGTTAGCTTGGATTTAAGATAAAAATCCACTCTTTGAAGCTCTAATTCAAACCAAAACTCAAGAAATGATGAGGAAGAGGAAGAAGATGAACTCTTCAACACTTCACTTCACTTGAATCTCACTCTTAAGAAAGAAGAAAGAAGAAGAAAGAAGAAGAAATGAAGAAGAAACGGCTGGAGTCTAGGGTTGCTGGAGATGAATGAAGGTCATTAGCTTATATAAGAGTCATTTTTGCATTTAACCCCCCTTCCATTCATTCATTTTCATTTCGAGTCAATCAACGTTCCATTTGATCCGATATTCGTCGAATCGATTCAAGTCTTTTATGCAATTTGTCGTACTCATAAAGATACATATGCGAGTATCAATACTTTTCGAATTCGACAAAATACGTATAAACCCGTATTTATACGCAATTCTTTCATTTGCTTGTTAAGCTCCATTTCGATTCAATTTAGTTCTTAATCTTGTTTAACACTTCATTAAGCCTAAATTACTCATGGTTAGGCTAATTCAATTGCATTTGGCGATAATTCACCATTAATTCATTTAAACCGTTTTAATTAGTCTTAATTGTGATTAATTCGGGACGGAGCCTAACAGATTTAGAGGGTCCAAACCGACGACAGACTACAGAGCACAACCAAAATGAATGGATGTCCTATCCAAATGGGAATTAAGTGCTCGTCCATGATATCATCAATCAGCGGATCCCAACAATCCCTAAATGAAGCCTTGAGAACCAAAATTCAGCGCCCGATAACTTAATGGCATTTGGCCACGACTTTATGCCTGATGAGGGGGCAAAGGATTATGCTTCATAGACTACCACCTGTATGATATCATCTTCCCTGAACTGCCATATATGCATTCAATCTAGCTAGAGCATTTGCTCGAGTGTTTTCACCTTCTGAAATGTGAGTGACTTGACACATACCAAATTGCCAAGGAAGTTGTTACACTGGTCAGAAAGAGATTTTCTTTTTGGGTTGATAGTATCTCAAGAAAAAGAGTTAGGCTGAAAAGACATGCATGGAAGTAGCAAGGAAAAGATAAATTTCAATAAGTGCAACCTATTAATTAGGATTTGGCTCATAATGGAGAAATAAAATTTTTGTAGCTAACCAACATAGTTAGAATAAGGCTTTGATTATTATTATTATTATATAATCAATAATCAATATTATTTAGACATCATATAATGGTTAAAGAGTTACAAACTCGATCTAAAAAAATGAACACTGATCATTTTTAAGTATAATGAAAGAACGCCTAAAAAGGGGCCCACTCATCTTGTGAAATTTCTAGCTACTAATTTTAGGGACTGCCAAGTTGGACAACTAGTGGAGGTTCACATTATCCACTCACAAAGTCAGAAAATTAAAAAAATAAGTCACAAATGAAAAGATGCATGTAGGTCCAACACTATTGCCCTAAACAAGCTGAGTTTAGGATCAGGTTGGATATATTTGGGTTTCAATTGGGTCGAGTTTAGGATCAGGTTTACACATGAAAACATATCCGGGCCTAGACATGATGGTGTCATGTGTACCCAGACCTGAGCAAAGGAACCTGAAATGGGTCCAATGCATACGCCCAGCTGAAACTCTGATGTATCCAACCGGACTGGGTCCACACAGGTATATATTATTACAGTATGGTTGCAGTTGGGAACAGAAGTGGACCACACCCTATTACTTATAGGGTCCATTCTCATATTCTTCAGGTCGGGTCCTTATGACAATTTGGGCCAAAAAAAAAAAAAAAACCCCATCAGATAATTTGGGCCCAGAAGTTTGTCATTAGGAAGTACTTTGGACAGTTGGATTGAATCAAACAGGAAAGTAGCCGTTGAGATCGTTATTTCAATTTCAATTTCTATTTCTATTTCTATTTCTATTTCTAATAGGATTAGAACTTGTTTGGCAAGTCTTAACTATTTGAATTAGAATCAAACTGCAACTATCGTATCTGAAACAAAATTAGAAACCCAAACTTGTAATAAAAATAGGAACTGGTACTTGTCTGTTTTGTTTTTCACATCACATCGGTTCTTCAGTGCTTGCTTCTATTCTACTGCAAAACAACAACAACAACAACAACAACACGATTTCTGGTTCAGTTTCTTTGTGATCGATCTGTGGGAAGAAGAGAACAAAAGATGGGTCCTAAGAAGATGGAATCCCCAATCTTGTACACCTGCAAGGAGAAAAGAACTGAGAGAGATCCATGGGAAAGATTCCTGATATTGGTCGATACTGCATGTTCAGAGGCAGAGGCAGAACCATTTCGTCTTCCTCATCCAACACCAACCAACCAAGAAGGAGAGAGCAAGGAGGAAAAAGAAAAGAGAATGGCCAAGAAGAAGGGGGAAAACGAACAAGACATGGGTCACATCAAGAAAGGGAAGAAAGAGAAGGGGAAGGAGATTATGGACATCACCCCATCCAAGACAACGCCGATGATAATGGAGAAGGAGAGGAATGACCCAGAGCTTGCTCCACTCAGCTGCGGCGGCCTCGTGGATCTCCACCGCATGATGGTTTTCAAGAAAGACGCTCGCCTCTTTCACGTTTGTGAAAAGCGCCTTCGAAAGACCGATGTCGACAGGCATCAAAATCGCTTGTTGTTGCCCACTAAAGATGCCAGAGGTAGGCTCGTTCCGGCATTCGGCCTCTCGCTCAAAGACGAAATGGGCATTCTCCGAACGCCTGGAATTAAAGCTGTGGGGTTGGATCCTATGAGAAGAGAATGGAAGTTGAATTGGAAGTATTGGACTAAATATCATGTTTTGGATGGGGAGTGGAAGAATTTGGTGGAGTTCAATGGACTGCAGGCTGGTCTTCATATTGTTCTCGTGTCCGCATTTTGCTATAGGGAAGGCAATAAAAAAAAAATCTGCTTCGTGATAGATACTCGATCTTGCTCAGGTTATGCTGCTTCTTCCTCTCAAGAAGACCACGCAATGCGAGTTAACAACAAGAACAAGAACAACAAGAAGAAGAAAACAAGCTGAATTGAAGACAACCGGAGTTGTTTATTCTTTATTACCGTCACAAGAGACTTCATTTCAATTCTTTCATTAATGTAAATTCATACATCACAATTCAAATGCAATACAATTTATTCTCATTGTTTGTTCATTGATCTTTCCAGTAAGATGCAATTGTCACTTTCTATACGCTTCCAATGAGAATGAACTGAACTTCTAAAATGGCTGGCTATTACTGGGTGTGAGTCTGCCTGTTGCTTGTTTATTCTTTGTTACTAGAAGATTTCATTTTATTTGATTTTTCGACTGATGTAATTCAATGAACTACAATGCATATTTCACTCATTGTTCTGTATCTTGTAAGGACAGAGTGATATCATTGTTGTTTGAAATTTTATTCTATCCATGGATAGAGTAAAATTACCTTAATCCAGTTAATAATTCAGGGTCTGGAAAATTCCCATCTCTGGGATTTAGACTCAAAACCAAATTTATGTTTTCACCATAAATGGGATCTCTACAGTTGTAATTGTAAGCCCTCATTGTAAATAATTTCTAGTAGTTGTCAACTTTTTTACTTAAGTTTCACATGCAGATTGTCTTGAAAATATTTTTGTGAATTGACATGTTCTGTAATTCTTTTAGCTTGTGAAAGGCATTATTAACTCTTAATTATATCTAATGGACCAAAAAAACCAGCCTTATCTGTCATGTTTTAAACTAGTGGACTGAATAATGGTTTAGCTTTCAAGCTTATGGGCAAAATGCTGGCCTAAATATGAGACCTCCAATAATCACACACTACACTAGAAAAGCTTGTCTTGGCCTAAGTGCATATAACGATCCAAGATTAAGATTTCTATAAGACCCCGACCCTGCCTAAGCTTGTTTAACATCTAATCAATCTTAATTATGTGTCTAATATATGTTTTGGATGATCTTTGTGATGGGTTAGGTAGATTAGTAGAATTCCGAGTCAACTTAGGTGGACCTATTATGACCTTTTAATAAGTTGGACTATGTATGTGCTGCCTAAGTTTAATGGTTTAGATGCATTTCACTAGGCATATCATGAACAATAATCTTCAGGTTTTGGCCCAACCCATCTTGACTCATTTCCATGCCCAAAACAACCCCAAGCCCTTTTCCAAAAATTTTCTTAAGACCTTGGACTTGCATGCAAAACCTGGGAGAAGTTTCCCATTTAAACCATCAACCCACCATCCCTGATTCTGTTTCTCCATTTTCACCAACAGAGAGGAGTCCTCTTTCTCTTCTTCTCTTTTCTTCATCTTCCTGTACCCATCCTTCTTTTCCTTCTTCCTCAATAGGTTAGAAGAGCTCTTGCAAGTTGGAGTTAGGGATTACAACTTCATCTTCTTCCTTACCTCCCGTTTCCTCTAAGCTTTCTTCTCCCCCAATCCATCTTAATTGACAAGTTTTCCAACAAATTAAGGAGCTGTGCATGGCGAGTTTGAGGAGTTAGGGTGCATTAACCATCTCCAAGTTCACCATCTTCTTCACCCTCAAGCTTTCCACATCATCATCTTCTTTCTCCTTGCTCTATTGGTAAGAATCCATCTTCAACATGACCCTCCAAGCTTGGAATGGTTTGTAGGAACCTAATTTAGTTGCATTCATGCTGATTAGATTTCATTATTGCATTTCACCATTCTAGGGATTTCTACATGAGCTGTACATTTGGGGGTTTTGCTTCAATTGAGGTAAGAAGAGGGAATTAGAGTGAAAAACACGGCAAGTATTGAGCAATTTAGATTATGCATGTCACTGATTCATTGATTGAATAATAATATTCTCTTGAATGCCCACTCAGCCTTTCAAATGGGTTTTCATTTGATGTGTTAATGGAAGTTCTATTGGAGGTGAAATGATGAAATAGATTGCATATGGAACATTGGAGGCTTAAACCATGTTTTGTGATGAGAGCCTAAAATAGACTTTTTAGGCCCCTCAATGATGATTTTGTTACACCTTGGAATGGTAGTATAGGTCCTTATGTTATTTTCATGTTTACAAGCCGGAGACACTCTGCACTCCCATCATTACTTGTACGATTGGGAGTCACATCATTGATCATGCATTGTTGAATCTTGGAGCAAGTGTCAATCTCTTGCCTTACTTGGTATATGAGCAGATTGGGTTGGGAGAATTGGAGCCCACTCAGGTTACCTTGCAACTTGCTGATAGATCTATTAGGATACCCCGGGGCATAATTGAGGATGTTCTGGTCAAGGTCGACAAGTTCTTTTTCCCTATTGATTTCATTGTCCTTGACACTAAACCATTGCAAAATTCGAGGAAACATACTCCTATCATTCTTGGCTGACCCTTTTTGGCTACAGCCAATGCGAACATTAATTGCCGCACCGGAGTTATGGATGTTTCCTTCGGTTATATGAAAGTGAGGTTGAATGCTTTTAGGGCCTCTCATCAACCTCGAGACAAGGAAGACTGCTTTGCAGTCAATGTTGTTGATGAGCTTGTGGAAAAAACTCTTCAACCTGAGGATACCTTGCCAGTTATCATTGCTCCTGATTTGTCTGACGATCAGGAAGATCATATAAAGGAGGTAGACATGAAGGAAGTGCCAAGTCATGTCTTTATGTAGGTTTGGATTGTACTTAGTTGGTTCTCTTCATTTTAATTTTATATTTTTGCTTGCCGCTAACATTTCACATGTACTTTGGTTTGAGCTGGGAGGTGTCCTCTTCGTTTTCCTCCATTCCACCTTATGTTAAGTGGTACCCAGGTGACATCCCTCATTTTCCTTTACTTTCCTTGTCCTTTATATCTCATTATTTCTGTGCTTCACATTGTGGACAATGTTAGGTTAAGTTAGAGGGTGGGTATTAACCTTTGGGTTAGTCTTAGTAGTTTTAGTTCTTTTCCTTTATTTTTAGTTTAAAAAAATTATTTTTGATTTTTTTGTTAGTTTTTCTGGGGATTTCCAAGAGGATTTTTACGAAACAAAGATGGCATTCATAGAGATGGAAACCAGAACACAGAAAATACAAAATAATGTTTTAATCCAGTGCCCATTAAGGTCAACTGTTCTCCCATTATAAAGGGGCTGAATGCCCTGATTACATGCAACTATCATTATCTCATCTAATCTAGATCCTAAAAATCAGTTTTACAATTGACCAAGTAAGATATGATGACTGGGCCCAAAATGGGCCTGGGCTTGGATTGACAACCCCCCCCCCCCCTCAAATTGATGCTGGGGAGTCATAAAGCAGCAATTTGGAAACAAGAAATTGATGTCGAGGCCGAGGAAGTCCCTGAAAGTATATGCGTATTGGATCTGAATACACATGTAAGGGACGTCCATGGCTGATATATCTTTGATCGTCTATCACAGATCAGATCTGGCAGCGCAAATCAGCCATGAAATACGCGTATAAACTCCATGAAATCATGATCAACAAGTGTACAATAAAAGGAGATGAGTGAGGACTGATACATTGATGATATGAAGACTTCAAGTCTCTGATATTAGTCTTCCAAAGGACTGATCACAAGCCTGCAATCAGCAATGCAGGTTGCAGGAATTTTCTGCAGTAACTATTCTTTTGATCTTCTCTTCTATTCCACAACCCAATCTGATTGGCTTTGATTGTGGGATCAAAATATGGATTCCTTGAGGGGTTTTCTGAACTATACTTTGTGGAAAAGACCAGGACCTGATCTCCTCTCTTCAATGAAGGAAGAAGAGGAGGGCAATGGGCGTGTATCTCTCTCTCTCTTTTGGGCAGCCAATAAGTCTTGCACGCCTAGGGTTTCTTTTCCATGCTTTTGTTGCACACATAGGGGGAGATCTATATAGATGGTTTAATTCTCTCTAAAAGGTAGGACCATCCCATAAAGTTAGCAATCAACTACCTTAGGGGTGAAACACTTCCTAATTATAGATACTAAAATTTAGTAAACTTTAATCATAGGAATTCTTACCCAATGAGGAATTCAACATTCCAAGTAAAGACACCTAGTTAATGTTGGAAACCTCACACAAGGGGCTCCCTTTATGGCTGGCCCACAAGATAGATAAACGCACCATGGCCCACAAGTAAATTATTAAGCTAGAGTTAAATTCATGTATGCCATCAAAGGCCTATTTGAATTTAAACTAAAAATTATTTTTCCACAAAAAATAATTCAACCTCATTTCATCTAATTAAATTAGGAAACCATGCCAACATAGGAAAATGGCTAGAAGAGGGACCAAAAGACATATTTGCCCTTGGCTCCCAAAATGACCAAAATGTCCATGCTAACCCCATAGCAACATTAAGATCATTTTAACCCTAACTCATTCCACTAAAGAGTTATGGTTGCACTCCAGGGACAAATATTAAATATGAAATAAGCTCGTCAGGAAATGACATTCGTCTTCGACCTACTAAGTGAAATGACCGAAATGCCCCTCTATGTAACATCCATAATCAAGTCAGGTTATCCGATGTACTATCAACCTTCTTGATTATATCTCAACCTTAGAACTTCATATCCTTGATTTAATCATCATGCGGATATCATTCTCTTGGTCCAGGGAGCGACCCACAAGTTCAATATCCATATGGAATATCCATATACTAAGATCTTAGATTTTGATGATTAATCGGATATTTCTAAGGGGACGATCACTCCATCACAAGATAGCATAGATTCTTTATTGCATATGTACGTCCTAACTAATCAAGCTCGAGTACCCAAAACACAAAGTTGTTGACCCATGAACAGGATCTCACCCATAGTGAATTAAAGTACAAGAACTCGACTTCGTCAATTCATCCACATATGCTCAAGATTAAGAGCACTGGTCACTCAGTAGCATAAGGTGACTTGATCTCTCTCAGTGATAGTACTATTTTAGAGATCACACCTACAAGTGGTCCTGTTTAATGCATGACACATGCACTAATGAGATAAATCTGGAAAAGCCTCCCGTGACTAAGGTAAGTCACCCTGAATACAGGAGAGTATCTCACTATAACTTATACCAAGATGAAGTGCCCAACTCCATCTCTCAGTTATGAACCAGTTTATTGTTTTAAGTGTCCATGACTCAGACCTGTCTATGTGTAGCCACTACACACCCAAGTCATTTACTAGAAACAATGGACCTTACACAAACATACATATATACATGCAGTAAGAGAAAAATAATAATTCTAATAAATAACCAGTAAATATCCAGTAACAGAGATGTGGAAGCTGTCAGTGGGCTTTAGGGCATACACAAAACCCAACAGTCCCTTTGTGAAGATATCTGCAAACTGAAACTCGGTAGGGATATAAGGGAGACTAATGACATCCCGCTTATATTCATCCTGAATAAAGTGACAGTCAACTTCGATATGTTTGGTACGTTCATGGAAGACGGGATTTTCAGTGATTCGGATAGCCCCAGTATTGTCAGCATGCAATGGAGTAGGAGATGTTTGAGTGAACCTAAGTTCCGAGAGAAGGCCCCGTAGCCATAAGACTTCAGAACAAGCAGAAGACATGGCCCTATATTCAGCTTCCGTGGAAGATCTGGACACACGTTCTTGTTTCTTGCATTTCCAAGAAATAAGCGAATTTCCAAGGTACATGCACCAACCAGTAGTAAAACGACGCGTGTCTTGACAGCCTGCCCAATCAGCATCCACATAAGCAGTCAAATGAAGAGGATTGTCCTTTGTATAATATAAACTACGAGGGGCAGTTCTGAGCAGATAGCGAATAATGCGCTTCACAGCTGTCAAATGAAGGTGTCGAGGAGCGGTCATGAATTGGCTCACAAGATTAACAGCATAAGATATGTCAGGTCTAGTGATGGTGAGATAGACAAGACTTCCCACCAGGCGCCGATATGTATGAGGATCAGGAAGAAGGTCTCCATCATCTTTACTCAGCTTGAGATTTACCTCGACAGGTGTATCAACAGGCGAAGAATCATGGAGGTCAGCCAACTCGATAAGGTCCGATGTGTATTTGTGTTGATTAACAAAGAGACCGCGGGGAGATTGATGCACCTCTAAGCCCAAGAAATAATGCAAAGGACTCAAATCCTTCATATGAAAGTAATTCCGGAGGGAATCTTGGAGAGATTTGATCATATCATCATCCATGCCAGTGATAATAATATCGTCTACATACACCAGAAGCAGAGTAACCCCTATAGATGTGTGGCATAGAAAGAGAGATGGATTATAAGGGCTTTGAGTAAAGCCACTTTCGCATAAACGACCCCTGAAGGTGTCAAACCATGCCCGAGGAGCTTGCTTTAGACTATAAATCGATTTCCGCAGCCGACAGTCGGACCTCTTGGAGGGAGAGGGGACGCCTTGTGTTATACGCATATAGACCTCTTCTTGCAAATCCCCATGGAGAAATGCATTTTTGACATCCATTTGGTATAATGGCCAAGACTGAGATGTAGCAATGGCGAGAAGTAACCTAACAGATGTCATCTTTGCCACAGGTGCAAACGTCTCCTCATAGTCAATGCCATACTCATGTCTGTTTTCGAGTGCCACAAGTCTAGCTATGTGTCTATCCAAGGACCCATCAGATTTAAGTTTGATCGAGTAGATCCATTTGCAACCAATGGGCTTAACTGTTGAAGGACACTCCACAATATCCCATGTGTGATTCAGAGCCAATGCATCTAATTCCTCCTTCATGGTCTGGTTCCAACAATCTTGTTGGACAGCCTGCAAATAAGAACTTGGGATAGAGATAGAAGATAGGGTGGTCATCAAAAAAGTATGGGTAAATCCATACCGCTCAGGCGGTCTAGAATTTCTGGAGGAGCGACGTAAGGCAGGAGTAGGCGTGGAACCATTTGTCGGTGGAGGATCAGGGGGAGGGCCATCTGCAGTGGGAGGTTTCTCCCGTCGGTGATATATAAAAGCAGGATTAAACCTAGTAACAGAGGTTTGATCCGAAAAACCTAGTAAGAGAGCTGGTGAAGAGGGAGGAGGACAATCCATGTGAGTTTGGAAGAAATATTGATTTTCAAAGAAAATAACATTTCTAGAAACCCTGATACAACGACCAATGGGATCATAACAAACAAAACCTTTTTTATTAGTGGCATAGCCCAAAAAAGCACACATGCGAGATTGTGCTGTTAGTTTCGTTCTTTCTGTGGGAGGTAGATGAACGAAGCAAACACAGCCAAAGGTATGTAGGTGATCAAACACAGGATGATGACCAAACAATTTAAAATGAGGTGTTAAATGATCATTGGTAGGTGATGGAAGGCGGTAAATGAGATAGACAGTCGTGGTGAGAGCTTTAGTCCAAAAATGAGGGGGAACAGATGATTCAATCAGAAGAGTTCTAGTGACATCAAAAAGATGTCTGTTTTTCCGTTCCGCGAGTCCATTTTGTTGTGGAGTATACAGACAAGTACGTTGAGAAATGATTCCTGTATTGTTTAGAAATGATTGAAAATCCTTGGAAACATACTCCCCCCTGAGTCTGAGCGCAAAGTTTTAATGCATTTAGAGAATTGGTTTTCAACATAGGTAACAAAAAATTTAAATGCATTAAGAACATCAGACTTCGAATGTAATAAATAAATCCAAGTAAATCTGATGTAGTCATCAATGAATGTTACAAAGTACTTGAAATGACCATGGGAAAGGGTCGGAGCAATGCCCCAAACATCACTGTGAATCAAGTCAAAACATGTAATGCTCCGTGTGGTGGAGTGTGAAAAAGGTAAAGTTTTACTCTTCCCTAATTTACAAGCATCACAGTCAAAAGAGGCAGAGTCAATAGGTTTATTTAATAATCCAGATTGAAATAAAGTAGACAAAGTAGAGGCATTTGGATGACCAAGTCTATTATGCCACAATCGAGAATTATTCTGAATAAAAAAATAAAATAACTGATGTAAAGTTTATTCTCAATAACAGAAGACATTGGTAAGGAAAAAAGTCTGCCACGCTTAGGCCCCCTCGCGATCACTTCCCCCGACTCCTGGTCCTGCACAACACAGCCAGAAGAAGGAAAGGAGACATTGCAATTATTTTCAACAAGTTGACCCACAGAAACCAAATTGGTAGCAAGATGAGGAGAAACTAAAACATTGGTTAAGGGTAAGGGGCCAGGGGTATCCCCAACAGAGGTGATGGGGAGATGATCTCCGTTGGCAGCTTAAACAGTGAAATGACCAGTGTAAGGAACGACATTCTGTAATGTTATGGGTGAAGAGGCCATATGGTTACTTGCACCAGAATCTAAGTACCATGTATTGGAAAGAGAGGAATCAATACTTGCGATGTTCATGGATGCCAAGGCATTGATGATCATTTGGTTAACCATCTCAGGGGTGAGAGGAGCTGGAGACGCAGATTGTGATGAGGAACCAGGCTGTGAGGATGAATCATACTGCAGAGAACCACTGAAGTCAGATGATGCATTGCGTGGAGTGGTTACTGTGTAAGCAGTAGGAGCTGACGACACGGTGGAAGTACCAGGAGCGGACTGCACATAGTTGCGGGGAGTAGAATTACGAGCCTTCTTCCGACATTCATCAATAACATGACCAGTGGCTTTACAATATCGGCAAATTCTTGCCTTGCATTGATTTACATACTGACCATATTTTTTGCAGCTATGGCACTGAACTTTATTGATGTCCCGAGAAGGTTGTCTGGTTGTAGCAACATAGGCAAACGGAGCCTCAGCAGATCTTTGTTGTTCCAAAGTAGTTTTAGTAGCCAGACGTTGTTCTTCCCGCAGAAGTTCCTGAAAGCAGGTATCCAAGCTGGGAAGAGTAGCCCTGCTCATCAAGTTCGATCTAACTGCTTCAAACTCCAGACGAAGTTTCATGAGAAGCTGATCCCGATGACTACTTTGTTGTAATAGAAGTAATTCCGGTAGGAGTGTTGTAGACACCGTGGCAAACTTAATCTCATCATATTCGGACCACAGTCTGCGAAAGTCATTGTAATACTCCTGAATAGACCGGGAGCCTTGAGTGAATTGAGAGATTTCAAGTTCCAATTGAAACTAACAAGCAGCATTGCCTTGTTGATAAATGTTCTTATTATAGTCCCACATTTCACGGGCATTTTTACAAGGTTTAAGGTTGAGAATAAAATGGGGTTCAATAGAGCCCAGCAACCAGGACTTGATTTTAGCATCCTTTGTTTTCCAAGCTAAAATCTTCTTATCATCTTCCTCAAGTTGAGGTTCAGATCCATCGATATGTGCCCAGAGTTCTTTTCCTTCCAAGTAAATTTGAAATTGGAAGGCCCATAAGGTATAATTTGTTCCATCAAATCGAACCAGGGTTATCTCATGTTTTTCCATTACTAGAGACTTATAAGAAGCACACCCAATTTTAATAACACAAACAGGAGGTGTTTGAAAGTCCACGAGGATCCTAACCCTAGAGGGGGGGGGGGTGAATAGGGTGAGCTACAACTAATGACTAATTATGACCAATTTTAATTTCTTAAACTAAACTAGTCACAAGTGGTGATTATAAGAAAAAATGCGGAAGCTCAATTAAACAATCACCACAAAAGCATGCACCACAACACAATATTTATAGTGGTTCGGCCAACGTGCCTACATCCACTACCGGCTTGTGTCTCCAACACCCCACCGGATTCCACTAAGTATGCTTTTTACTAGGCTAAGCAATAACCCTTACAATGTGCTTTTCTAGGCTAAGCAATAACCTTACAAGATGGTTTTCAAAGGCTAAGCAATAACCTTACAAGATGCTTTTCAAAGGCTAAGCAATAACCTTACAAGTTGCTTTTCTTAGGCTTAGCAATAACCTTTACAAATAGTTTTCTCAAAGAAAGTGTCTTAACAAAAGAACACTCTAAGAGATTACAATTTAAGCTCAATGGAATTGCCTCTTGAATAGGCTAATATGAAAGTGAAAACTAAACTCACACAAACACTCTATGAATGCAAAGATGTATGCTTATGAGGTGTGTGTGTGATGGCTTCAATCAAGTTAAAAAAAAAAAGCTTAATCAAATATATTGCTTAAAGCAATTCAAAGTTTAAAGCTCATAAAAGATTGATTGAAGTCTTATGCAAATCACATGTATGAAATTCAACTTGTTTATGACATGAAAATCAAGGACTAACAAGTTGTATGAAAATGGCTAATTTAGAACATGTGATGCATGTGCATGTTGTTTTCAAAACCAAATTAATTTTACTAATGTTTAAATGAATGAAAACAACAAGCAATGTTTCAACCAAGTGATATAATCATGCAATACAAGAAATTCAAGATTTATGACTAAACATGATTAAGAAAGTTTAAAACAAAACTTGGTTTGAAAACAAAGTGATGAATCCAATTCTTGAATATCAAAGATGAAGGGAAGAATGGATTCAACACATCATTGTTATCATGCTTGAAATCAATTTCCAAAGTTTCAAACAAAGCACATAACAAATGATTAAATCAAAGTAAAACTTACTTGGAGATTTAACTTAGTTGATCCAAGCTTAAGCTTTACTTAATGACCCTTTAGCCTCTCTTAGTTCCTCCCCTTTGTCTTGTCTCAAAGCTCCTCAAAGAAGGCTTAAAAATCTCCAACCAAAGACAAAGGAAAGAACTCATTTATATCCCCAAAACAGCCCAACGGCTATATCCCCGGTTGACCGGCCATGACAGGCAGGTTAACCGGCCAAGCACAACGGTCATAAAAATGCCCGTTGAAGCCTCAGCAGTCCGGTTAACCGCCAGTTTGGCCGGTTGACCGGGCCTCTTGGCCGGTTGACCGGCCATACACGGCCGGTTGACCGGGCCTGCCCAGAAATTCCCATTTTTTGGGTTTCTTGAAGATTATCTTTGGGGATATTTTGGGCCATTAAAATCAAGCTTTTTCACATGTTTTAAATCATTCAAAGATGTATAAAAACATGAAACACACAAAGCCTAAAAAGATTCAAAACTTTAAAACCAAAGGCTAGCTTGATTTCTAAAAACTCCTTTTTCAAAAACAATGCATACACATATGATTATGAAGGGATGAATGTATGCAAAGTTCAAACCTAAATTGTCAAGAAGATTTTCCAAATATAATGCACAAGGAAATAGGTTTTCAAAAGAGTTTGGGTTTCAAAACCAATGCATCCAAGTTTAAAACCAAACCATGCATAAAACACAAGCTTTTCCAAATCTTAAAAGCTATGCATGAATAAAACTAGATTTCAAGGTTTCTAAAAACAATGCTAGTGTGTGAATTCAAATGATGCTAAAGTGCAAATGCATCCACCAAATTGCAAATTACAAAATCCCTAACAATCTCCCCCTTTGCAATTTGATGGCAACTTACTCATCATTGACATTTCACACTTAGTCTTCAGCTCTCCCTAAGCTGGACAAGTCTTGAAATCTTCTTGGATGCTTCTTCTCTTAGCTTGGGCTCTTGAGCTCTTTTCTTCAATCTTCTTGATGCTTGGAGCTTGATCATTCTTCAAGCTTTCTTTCCATCTTCCTCTCTTTAGCCAAGCATCTTCTTTAGCTCCAAGCTTTCTTTCTTCTATTTGCTCTCCCCCTTTGACCATGCCTCTTTCTCCCTTTGGCAAGGTATGCATTCTCTCCCCTTTGGAAGCTTGGACAACTCTCCCCCTTTGATGGATAGGAGATCTTCGAGTACTTGAACTCTCGAACTCTCTCCCCCTTTGAAGAGTAGGAGATCTTTGAGTCACACTTGAACTCTCTCTCCCCCTTTGACATTAAATTGCAAAGGTACCTACACACATGAAACAAGAAGAATACCTTTAGTAGCACCTGTTAACAAATGGAATTGAAAATGAAATTCATAACAGGCTATCATGCATGAAAGTTATCTCTACGGGCTCAAAGGCAATCCAAGGGTGAATTTGATCAAACTAATACTTCCTATGAAGGTTTACACTCCCCCTCAATCCATTCTCTTCTTTTGTCAAGCTTTTGACAAGATATAACTATTAGATTCAAGAAGTAGATGGTTTAACCAAGTGAGGGTCAACTTCAAGGAAAGGATTAAATTCATATAACTATAGGGCTCATATGATCAAATTACCAAAAGAGAGCAAGGTCTAATGGGAGAAACGATCATGGATACCAATTGAAATAAACATATCAATTGAGATTAAAGGATGTGACTATAAACTCAATCACTCTAAAATGGATTTAAAAGTATAACTATTATGAGAAATCCAAATTAGAGCTATCCATGATATGGGGTTTACTCAAACATAGCATCAATCAATATTACTTATGAAGATCATATGCTATGTAAGATTTTGAAAATCATTTCATTCAAACAATAAATATTACTATTAATGTGCAAGAATTAGTGAAATGAAATTCAAACATGAAGCCAACCTCAACTAATAACCAACCAAAATTATGAACACATAAACATGGTGGTCATGAGATATACCTATATGAGCAAAGGAGGTGGCAACATGAACATTATGATGCTAATGGTGTGTGACATGGAACAATCATATTACTTAACAAGTTCAATCCAATGCACACAAGGTCTATCACATACACAAGATAAGTCATCAATTGGATTTGAAATCAATGGAAAATTATACCAAATGAAACCAATTGAATATGATAATCATGAATAAAAGCAAGGATGTGACAAACTTCCATCAAGCATCATTAATGCATATTCATTACTTTTAAAGTATGACTAATGAGCATAGTGATGAACAAGGTAAATTACAATGCAAAAGAATATTACTTGGCAATGCATGCAATTTCCAAAGTGTCTAGATCATATGAATTCAACACTAAGATATCCATCAAACAAGAGTTATAACTATGAAATACAAGAAATGGATTTCAAAGGGGTTCATATGATCAAGAACACTATTATGAAGTTGAAACATGTACAAAGATGACAACATTAAGAAGGTATACATGAATCAACATCATAACCATCCAAAAAGAAATAACCATAAGGCAAAAAGGATGGATTTGGGTTCTAGTATGGTTTCTACAAATGTAACTAAGGTCACAACCATACATGGAACCAATTGTCATTTGCATATGCAAGGAAAGTAAACAAACAAGCAAAGATGCAAACAACAAACATTTCCATTTCTAAAGATAATGAAACCAAAAGAAAAAGAAATGAAAACATGGAACATGCTCAAAAGATTATAACTAATGAAGTTATGGAGCATTTCCATTCAATCAATCTTCAAATCATTTTGATAAACAAAATCCAACAATGAGCATAAAGAGAATGATTTTGAAGATCAATTTTCAACATTGTATTTGAAAAGATATAACTTAATTGAAATACATACAAGTTGATTTTTCAAAACAATGATTTTCCATATACAAGTATAACTTAGAAGTCCATGGAAAGACTTGAATTGAGTCAAATCATTTGTTCAAATAGTCTTACAAATGATTCAACAATAATTGATCATGAATAAATCTAGCTATGAAAGCTTTTAACATCACAATCAATTAATCATGTAAAGAAATGCAATGCAAGGCATATGAGTGCAAAAAGCAAATCAAACATGATGAAATTATAATCAAAAGATTTTGAAAACCATGATGTGTAACTAGAAAGGTGCATGAAAACAAAATCAAATGATCATAATGAAATGCAATGCATTTTAATAGATGTAACTATAGAAACAAAATGCAAAGCAACATGACCAACAAAGAGATTTAACTATTAAAGAATAGGTTGGTCAAAGAGGTTCAAGACCCTAAGGTTTGTCTAAGTATCTAACTTTAGGAATCCACCTAAGGTCTTGGGAGGGTTGAACTTTGAGGTCTAGTTTGGACTTCTCACCAACTATAGGAGATTTAACTTGATAAATTTTCAATTTGAACTTATCACCATGATATTTAGATTTTACTAAATTTGGCTTAGAATGGTGATTAGTCTTTTGATGTTGGTGAGTTTTCTTCTTAGGGGATTGATTCATTTTTCTTTTCTTCTTATTTTCTCCCTTTCTTTGACTTTTGAAATTTAGATTTAACTTTGTAATTTTCTTCAAAAGTTCTTTCATGTTTTGACTTAAGGGAGGTAGGTTGAGAAGCTTTTTGTTAATAGATTCTTTGATTTTTGGTTTAACTTGTTTAAGCCTTTTAGAATCTATCTTGGGAGACTCCTTGTTAATTGATTTAACTTGTTTAAGCTTTATGGAGTCTTCCTTTGTTTTTAGTGTCTTACCCTTCAAGTTTGATTTTACTTTCTTGAGTTCAAAGATGGGTTTAGACACATAGCTTCTTTTCCTTAGTTTGCACTCAAATGTAAAATGCCCTTCAATGCCACAATAATTACATTTTGTTTTGGGCAAGGAAGTGTGAGTGCTAGAGAATGAGGACTCACCTTTCACAAAAGTGTTGGTGAATTTAGGGTCATAAGACATATTCCTATTGAATCCAATACCCGTCCTATCTCCATGAGGTTTACCCATTTTAAATAATTTTTCAAGTCTATCTTCACTTTGGGTAACCTTGCACTCATACTTTTGTTTATATCCTTCAAGTTGAGTGACTTTGGTTATAAGGATTGAATTTTCATGTTTGACTTTAGAAAGCTCATTTTCAATTTCCTTATAATTGCTTAGCTCTTCATTGGCAAGTTTTAATTCATGTTTTAGTTCATTAACAACTTTAGATCCAAGTTCTTGAGTTTTTAAATTACTTTGAGCATTAGACAAATTTTCATTGGAAATTGTCAACTTGGATTTTAAATAGTTAATGTTTTCATCTTGTCTTTTAATTGTATCTCTTAGGTTCAAATTTTCATTTTTAAGCTCATTACAATTTATCTTAATCTCATTTAATTCATCTTGAGCATTAGATAAATTTTCCTTAGAGATAGTCAATTTAGATTCAAGATTGTTAAAGTCTTTACCTTGCCTTTGTAATTGATCTCTTAGTTTTAGATTTTCCTTATTGACATTTTCATAACCCATCTTTAATTCTTTTAGTTCATCTTGAATGTTGGATAGGTTATTTAAAGAGATCATGAACTTAGAGTCTAGACATTTTATTACTTCTTCTTTCTCTCTAAGTTCATCTTTTGAAGAGGCTAGCTCTTTGTTTAGTTTATTAGATTCTTCTTTTAAACTTCTATTTCTTTTATCAAGCTTTGAAGATAATGTATATAATTCATTATAGGCTTGTTGAAGATCATCTTCATCATACTCATTTTCTTCCTCTTTTGAGTCAAATTGATATTCATTTAAGTGAGGGTTTGAATCTCCAATAGAAGGAAGAATGAGGGGTCTAGAAGAATCTACAAAGTCTAGCATAGTGGAGTCCATTTTAATGATTTTCAAATAAGCACAACTCTAGGGTTTTTACTCTAGGTTTTTACACCTAATCAAGAGTTCCAAACACTTGATCCTAAGGGATAGAGCAACCTGTCTCTGATACCAATTGAAAGTCCACGAGGATCCTAACCCTAGAGGGGGGGGGGGTGAATAGGGTGAGCTACAACTAATGACTAATTATGACCAATTTTAATTTCTTAAACTAAACTAGTCACAAGTGGTGATTATAAGAAAAAATGCGGAAGCTCAATTAAACAATCACCACAAAAGCATGCACCACAACACAATATTTATAGTGGTTCGGCCAACGTGCCTACATCCACTACCGGCTTGTGTCTCCAACACCCCACCGGATTCCACTAAGTATGCTTTTTACTAGGCTAAGCAATAACCCTTACAATGTGCTTTTCTAGGCTAAGCAATAACCTTACAAGATGGTTTTCAAAGGCTAAGCAATAACCTTACAAGATGCTTTTCAAAGGCTAAGCAATAACCTTACAAGTTGCTTTTCTTAGGCTTAGCAATAACCTTTACCAATAGTTTTCTCAAAGAAAGTGTCTTAACAAAAGAACACTCTAAGAGATTACAATTTAAGCTCAATGGAATTGCCTCTTGAATAGGCTAATATGAAAGTGAAAACTAAACTCACACAAACACTCTATGAATGCAAAGATGTATGCTTATGAGGTGTGTGTGTGATGGCTTCAATCAAGTTAAAAAAAAAAGCTTAATCAAATATATTGCTTAAAGCAATTCAAAGTTTAAAGCTCATAAAAGATTGATTGAAGTCTTATGCAAATCACATGTATGAAATTCAACTTGTTTATGACATGAAAATCAAGGACTAACAAGTTGTATGAAAATGGCTAATTTAGAACATGTGATGCATGTGCATGTTGTTTTCAAAACCAAATTAATTTTACTAATGTTTAAATGAATGAAAACAACAAGCAATGTTTCAACCAAGTGATATAATCATGCAATACAAGAAATCCAAGATTTATGACTAAACATGATTAAGAAAGTTTAAAACAAAACTTGGTTTGAAAACAAAGTGATGAATCCAATTCTTGAATATCAAAGATGAAGGGAAGAATGGATTCAACACATCATTGTTATCATGCTTGAAATCAATTTCCAAAGTTTCAAACAAAGCACATAACAAATGATTAAATCAAAGTAAAACTTACTTGGAGATTTAACTTAGTTGATCCAAGCTTAAGCTTTACTTAATGACCCTTTAGCCTCTCTTAGTTCCTCCCCTTTGTCTTGTCTCAAAGCTCCTCAAAGAAGGTTTAAAAATCTCCAACCAAAGACAAAGGAAAGAACTCATTTATATCCCCAAAACAGCCCAACGGCTATATCCCCGGTTGACCGGCCATGACAGGCAGGTTAACCGGCCAAGCACAACGGTCATAAAAATGCCCGTTGAAGCCTCAGCAGTCCGGTTAACCGCCAGTTTGGCCGGTTGACCGGGCCTCTTGGCCGGTTGACCGGCCATACACGGCCGGTTGACCGGGCCTGCCCAGAAATTCCCATTTTTTGGGTTTCTTGAAGATTATCTTTGGGGATATTTTGGGCCATTAAAATCAAGCTTTTTCACATGTTTTAAATTATTCAAAGATGTATAAAAACATGAAACACACAAAGCCTAAAAAGATTCAAAACTTTAAAACCAAAGGCTAGCTTGATTTCTAAAAACTCCTTTTTCAAAAACAATGCATACACATATGATTATGAAGGGATGAATGTATGCAAAGTTCAAACCTAAATTGTCAAGAAGATTTTCCAAATATAATGCACAAGGAAATAGGTTTTCAAAAGAGTTTGGGTTTCAAAACCAATGCATCCAAGTTTAAAACCAAACCATGCATAAAACAAAAGCTTTTCCAAATCTTAAAAGCTATGCATGAATAAAACTAGATTTCAAGGTTTCTAAAAACAATGCTAGTGTGTGAATTCAAATGATGCTAAAGTGCAAATGCATCCACCAAATTGCAAATTACAAAATCCCTAACAGTGTTGCAATAGATAGCAACCAGCAGACGAGATCTGACGGTGAAAAATGTCCAGAGGAGAGGCAACAACAGCAGGAAGAAGTAATACCAATGATAAAGAAATTAACAACCAGCAGCAGTAGTAGTCTCAGATGAAATAACCATCCGGCAAACAATAAAAGGAGCAATAGCAGCAGTAATAGTAACCCAAATGAAGGAGCAATCAACAGCAAGAATCAAGTAGCAGTAGATAAGGAAGAAAAAAATTAACCAGAACAGGCACCAGCAGCAGCAAAGTCCAGCAAAGAACCAGATCAACAAGTAGCAATAAAAAACCAAAAAAAAAAAAACGTCCAAGTCGTCTGAGAGTAGAACTGGACCTGGGCCCCACTAGGTGATCTCTGGGTAGATCAAAGAGTGGGGATGGGTGAACAGGATAATCACTCAACTATTAGAAGTGGTCCCAGTCAAATTAGATCCAATTCCTTGATTTTGGACGGCCGAGATAAAAACAAGTGGAAAAAATTGAATTTCAACAAGAACAGGTAGAAGACCTACTTCTGATGATCAATAAATCTTGAAAAAATCTTCCTAAACAAGAAGATATTCAGTCAGCCGTCCAACCGTCAATATCCATCCACAACGTACCTTGCCCGAGTGCTAGCGATCTTAGTACCCCGAATGTACCTAATGTAATCAACAACATCTTAATAACAATATACATGCCGACACAAGAATCTGTCAGCCGTCCAACCGTGCATCCACAATCCTACGGATCACCAGGTGGGGGTACTCCGAACTAGATCTTCTTATTGTCCTTAATATGAGACGATATCAGTCAAGGGTATGAGTTACGGAGTTTGGGTATAGCTCATCCATCATCATAATTTCCAACAGTTAATACTGCATACCCTTGTATACTCCGTTTCTATATATGCTTAATTAATATTATCCCGTTATACAGCCCGTCCAACAATATCATCCCATGTGGACTGCGATTATGGATCAAAACCTAAGTGTAATGCCCTGATTTATAATACCTCCCGAGGTTTATGTCACGACCCCGAACCGGGTTACCGAGGTCCTAATCCAAGATCGGGATTGAAGATGTATGTGAACATTTATTTAATTTCCCACAAGTGTCCGCAATGAGGATATCATAACATCATAGTACATTTTTGTTAAGTGCGGAAGCGTGTAGCAAATCAAACATTCATAATTCAATTCTAGTCACAATATAAAAACACATGTATAAACCAAGTATCAGAATGAGCAATGATCATAAGTGTTTTCCTAAAATAAAAAGTTAAAGTTTATACAAAAGATCATTTAGTTACATTCCCCAAAATAGAGGCCAACAAAGGCCAATATAAACAAAATACCAATCCCCAGAAGAATGGTTAAACGTTCCCAAAATGTTAAGTCTCTCAAAGCAGTCAAATGTCTAAACGACATCATCAGCATGCCACTCAACTAGGCGTTGCGGTTCACCGACCTCGTCCTCAAGCTCTGCCTCGGGATAGACAATATCCGGACCTGAGTACCAAAGAGTGGGTCAAACATGACAGTTTGGCAAATGGGTGAAAAGACATGACAATATAATAATAAATGAATTTACATTTAAAAGCATTTAAACATGTTTAAATAACAATTTCTATAAAAGAGATAAATCATTTATTCAAATACAAGTATGCATTGTAAAACATATAAAGGTAACCAAGGAAACGGGAAACGAGCAAGATGGCAACCACACGAAGCTAAGTCCTCTATCACCGAAGTGACAGAGCAATATCAAGGCGTTGAACTCAGTCACACGAGGTGAGGAGAAACAACAAAAAATATATACATATACATATAATATACGGGACATGACCACGGTAGCGAGCCGGGCATCGAGAACCATGGTAGCAATCCGGGGTATCGGGACAAGACCACGGTAATAACCGGATAGCGGGATCCAAACTGTAGCTGGTGGGACAAGAGGGGGATCTTCAAGTCGGTGGATCAGACCAACATGGTTATCCAAGCTTAGTGGTGCCGACTCATAGGTCAAATGACAAGATCAAAACATGTATGGAATACATCAAGTGCAAGTACATAAATAAACGGGACGAGGTGCTCAAAGGCACAATTGTCATATCAATCGGGGCATGCTTGTCGGGATTAGCAAAATGCTACAATTTCAATTTCAATAATTTTGGGAATGCATAAGAAATTCGGGAATAATGAAGTACAAATGAACTTTCAAAATCTCAAGACAAGTATCGGGGTTCAAGATTTGTTTAAGGTGAATAGGGGTCCCGTATGTCGATTTAATAACAACTTGGTACCCTTTGAGTTTGGGGACATTCTGGGCTCCTTATAGACCTTAGGGTTCTCAAAACTTCAAATGAAATCTTCGTGATGTGGTTTCTTTCTCAAATGGCCTCATACATTGCCTAGTAAGTCTCCCTGACATAGAGGGGTTCTCAATGAATATTCCCAAAACGTTTAAACAATTCATCACTATCCCAAACATAGCCCTTGACCGACATAGTACATCGCTCAAGCGAACCGGAGAGTTCGCTCGAGCAAGGTGGTCTTTGGAATGGTCTTTTGAGAGGGTTCGCTCGAGCGAAATTGAGGTCGCTCGAGCGAACTCATCCAGCATCAGGTTGGCTCGAGCGAAAGTTCAGTTCGCTCAAACTAACCACTCTCTGGAATGAGTTCTGGGAGGGTTCGCTCGAGCGACAAAGGGGTCCGCTCGAGCGAACTATCCACTGGAATGGCACGAACCCTTTTCTGGACACTTCGCTCGAGCGACCTGTCAAGTTCGCTCTCGCTTGAGCGAACTGTCCAGAAACTGATTCCGGGACAATTCTTCTCCTCTCTTTCTCTTCCTTCTACAACCTCCTTTAAACACCAAATGAGAAGTTCCAAAACTCTATCTAAATCAACATCAAATCTCCTACAACATCCATTCCATCTTCCTCAACAATATCATATCCAAATACAAAGAAATAAGGGAAGGAAACCAGTACACACAAGAGTACATTTGAGATAAAACAAGAGAAAATTGAATGCCATGAACCAATACATTTCTATGACAATAAATGCACTATCAAGGCTCTTTATGAGTATTCATTTCAAGTCAAAGCAATAAATGAGCATGTATGGGAAACACAATAAAATCAACCACATTTCTTATAAAACCATTGAAAACTCATAAAAAATCAAATCATCCACTTGCCTTGGGTCCAAGCTAATCAATAACAAGTTCTAACCACCTCTCCAAGCCAAAGATCCAAGCTATAACAAAATCCCCAAAAAATAAAACTCTAAATGGGTCAAAAATAAGAAATAGAAGGAGAAACCTTACAATAATAAAAATGAGGGTCTTCTCTAAAAATGGTATAATGGAAAGCCATGGTGGTGAGGAAGAAGATGAGGATATCTATTTCTCAATTTGTGCAAGGTTAGTAGTGGATTTGGTGATGAAAAACAAGAGAACAAGGAAGAAAATGAAACCCTAGGTGAAGAATGGAGTTGAGCTAGAAAAGGGAAAGGGAAAGGGAAAGGGAAAGAGATAGTTCTCTGTTTATAGAAAAGTGGAGTTGGGTCCCACCACTAGAATCCTTCGTGGGCTAAAATCATGTTTATTGAGGCTTCGAACGAATTCGACGAAGAAGAGAAAAGTGATTGTCGAAATATCTTGTTTTCAAAAAGTATATGCTTCGTGGGTTTCAGGAATATCAAATTTTGGGTACAAATTTAGAGCACAATGACTGTTTTGCCCTCAATGCTAGGAAAGTCGGGTGTCTCGAATGGGTACGGGATCAACATAAAAGTTGTAGGAATTAATAAGAAAAGTAAAACGGGATTACAACAATCAAACACAAGAATCTCAGATAATCCCCCAAATAAATGTAAAGTCATAAAGGAACCCCCAAAGGGCACCCACTAGCCACAAAGGCACTCAAAATTCCCCAAAGTTATATCAAAAATCTATTCTATTCCCCACTTCACCAAAATCTACTAATCACACTTAGAACTAAAATAAGATTTAATTAACATTAATCGATGTCACTCGGGACGGGGTCTTACAGTCTACATCCAAGGTTCGTACCTACCAGTCAGGCTTAGTGTCCGTTCTCAACAACATAAGTATCATATGTCTCAACACACCACAATCGCTGCCCTCTCTTCAAGTCCAAGGTCCCACTTCACCTAAGACAATGATCACATAGTCCTAGATGCTTAATAACTATCTTTGGTGCTCCTATAGGTGTATAGCATCAAAGGGCGTCCATTACTACTGAATTGAGTTTCGTTTTACAACTCAAGACCCTACTTAGGTGGCTACATAGGTCAAGGTTAACCCCGGCCCTTGACTTGTGTCTAACGTGTCCCAAATAGGCCAAATGGAAGGTCAACATGGTCCACTTATGGTCAAATAAATCAAATCCCAAAAGTTACTGTCTGCAGTGTACCGGGTCGACATCATGGGTCCTCAGGTCCACCTAATAAATACACTACGAAAGGGGATAGAACCGGGAAGCAGAATTCACAGTCCATAGTGTTCCCGGTTAACCTGGAGGGTCCTCCGACCGACCAAATACACTAGGGGCATTTCGTAAAGAACTTGGCAGCTGGGGAATCCACAGTGTGGCTGGTCGATTGGGCCACTTGGCCGGTCGACCGGGTACACTGGGTTCTGCACCCTGAGTACATTTTCTGCTCCTAGTTGTGGGGAGGTCCGTAGTGTGCCCGGTCGACATCCTAGATGGCCAGATTGACCGGATACACACGAATTCCTGATTTTCATGATTTTGTCATCTTTTATTTCCCATCAAAACTCTATTAAATCCGATCCAAATCTACACCAATTATCTCCATAAATCAAGTACCTTTTTCACATCATGACTCTATCACAAATGGGCCATTGATCTTCCAAATGGGGGATTCCTATCCATCAATGGCCAAAGGCAAATAAGAAAGGCTTAGAACAACATTCTCATAATCATATCACCCAATCAATCATCCAATTATAGAAATCAGACCAACGAATCATAAAAGATAGTAATTAACCAACTAAGCATATCAATCAATCAAATTAAGAAATCTAAGAATGTCTATTTTCCTAATTAGGAAGAAACTCCTCAAATAGCTTAGGCTTCATTCTAATGTTCTAAAATTGCTCCAATGGCTAGATCTACAATCTCTACACCTATTCCAAAGAAAGAAGTACATTAGAAAGGGAATTCTTAAGAGAATGAGCTATTCTACAATGAATTGGAAAGGGGGAATGGAAATTACCTACAATTGGAGAGGGGAGAGAGATCCAGGAAGTGAAGTGAGTTCCTTGGCTTAGAGAGGGTTGAACCTTGATGAGAGCCTTGCTTTCTTGCAATAGGAGGCCTTAAATCTAAGGGGTTGAAACCCTAATTCTCTTATAGCGCTAGAGGGAGAGAGAAGAGAGAGAGAGAGATATATATATGGGAGGGAAATATAGTGAAATGATAGGGGAAGAGTGTAGGAAACATTGAAGGGCTTGGGAGGTGTGTTTCTTATATATGAATTTGGTGGGGTCATTTTCTAAAATGCCCTCCTTAGTAAATGGGAGTAATGGATAGGATTGGGGGTATTCTAGGTAGTCTAGGTAAAATGACTAGGAAGTCCTTGGCTAGTTAATTGAAATAGAAGATGAGGACTAGAATAGTTTAGGTATCTAGGTTTAATTACTAAGGTACCATTAATTGAGTGGTTGTAAATGAAAGGACCTAAGGGTAATAAAGGTAGGTTGATTGTAGTGACTCGAGTGCTCATGTTTGCTTGGTTGATAATGAAGGAAGCTAAGGTTATTTAAGGGATTTGGGTTTCCAATTTGGAAGGAAATAGTTTGGGTGGAATGACTAGAATAACCTCCTATGGTTAATAGGCTAATGGGTAAGGCCATGGGTAATTGGGTCATTCTAAGGTAGTTGCACAATTCTCTAAGGGAAAACCCCCCTATAATTAGGATTTGCAACTAAGGCTTCTAATTAGCTAATTACTTCTAGGAAATCCAATTAAACTCCTAATGGAATTATCAATCTCACAAGGGTCATAATCCTATAAACTAGGCTTAATTAGTGGAGAGTTATTAACAACTAATGCTAATTACCTATTAAATAGGATAACCTAGGGTTGACTTGGTTAAATTGGGTCCCACTAGGTATTTTTAGGGACGGGTCCTTACATTCCTCACTTATAAAAGACATTTGAGAGTCAATTTGGTTTTTAAACTTTCATAACTTGCTTGACATTGATAGGTATATATTTTTCAAGTTAATTTTCATATTACATGTGATTTGTCCTTTCACTTCAATCAAATTTATTTTTGTGTTTTACAATTTCAAATTCTTTTAGCATACATTCATTGAGCTTCATTTATAAATTGATTGAAGTCCTTATGCATCACATATTTTGTTCTTGAAATCTTACAACTTGCTTGGACTAGATAGGTATATCTTTTATAAGTTGTTTTTAACATGTAATTAGCATTCTTACCTCAATCATAAATATTTTTTATAATCTTTTATTTTCAAATTGATTGAGGACACCATGCATACACATTAGCATTCATCTTTGCATTCATATAGTGTATGTGTTGAGTTAGATCTTCATTTTTATATCCACCTATTTAGAGGCATTGTATTGTACTAAAATTGCATATCTTCTTGTGTATGTTAGACACTCTTTAGAGAGAAAAGCCTAGGGTTGTAAAGGTTATTGCTTAGCCTATCGAAAAGCATATTGTAGAGGTTGTTGCTAAGCCTTGAAAAGCATATTGTAAAGGTTATTGCTCAGCCTATTAAAAAGCATAGATAGTGGAAATCCGGTGGGGTGTAGGATCACAAGCTTGTAGTAGATGTAGGCATTGAGGCCGAACCACTATAAATTTTTGTGTTATGGTGTATGCTTTGTGGTGATTGTTTTTATTAGCTTCCGCACTTTAGTTTCATAATCATCACTTGTGACTAATTAATTTAAAGAAGCTAAAACTTGGCATAATTGGTCACTAAGTCAACCTCACCGTATTCACCTCCCCCTCTAGGGTTCGGATCCCGAACTTTCAGTCACATCCCGGACTCGAGGATTCCCCGATTAGGGTGGTTCCCGAGGTGTAACACGCATACTCCCGTGAACTCGCACCTATTCCGGACAAAGTCCTAATTTACGAAGGAGAAAATTCCATTTTTCAGGTGGAAGGGTTACTCACTGACACATGTCAATGAACGTTTATTTGCAGAAGCATGTACAATATCAATATCAAAGCCATGAGCAGCCCATTAAACAATCCATTGCTACAATTATTCTTTAACAAAGCTAATAATTTAAACCTCTTAAATGCAGTACTTAACTAAGTGTAAGATTAACTATCTAGTCTCAAGTCATAATTACTACTCTTGTACGTACTCCGACTGTCGAAGCTAACCATTACCTTACCGATCAAATCTCTAATGAGAACTATCAATTATCTTCTTCGATAGCCTGGATTCTTGTGACACCAAGTGTAGCACCATGAATGCGACGATTCAATAATGTATGAGCAATTAAGATTTAACACATGTTATTTCAAATTTGAATTATTGACAGAAGATTAAAAGATGCTAAATGATTGGAGACAAGGCACATTATGCATTAAGAATAAATCATGCTTTATCGAATCATAAATCAATACTTACATTCTAGTTGGCTATTGAAAGAAAGTGTGATTCAGATCTGAACTCTTGATTAAACTAAAGAGTTCTATGGCTGGAATTTTCAAAATTCAATCTGGTATGATCTGGACTGCTGAAACCAGCCATGTAAATCACATAAAACCACCATGAAATCATGATCAACTTGTGTGTAATCTAAAAGGTACAATGGAGAAGACATACCTGATGTTCTTGGGTTGAAAAACCTTTGGAATCTGAACTAGAAGATCAGATCTGAAGAAATTTAATTCTTGCACACCTTGCTGGAATTTCTTGCAATAGTTCTCTTCTAATCTTCTTCTCTATTCCTCTTTCTCCAAATCTGATTGGCTATGATGGTGGGATCAAAACTAGGTTTCTCTCTTCTTCTTCTTTTTCTTGATCTTATGTGGTCTTTCTTCAAGAAGAAAAGATGCAATCAGCTAGGATCTTTTTTCTTGTGCAAAGGACGTCCAAAGGGGCTGGACTAGGTTTTCTATGGGAAACTCCTCTCTTAGTTTCCTTGCTCTTGCACGCCCAAAGGAGAAGTTTTCTCCTTCTTCCTCTCTATGTGTTGCACGCCCAAGGGAGGGGGAAACCATATATTTTTGGAGGAATTCCTATTGAAGATGTTTCCTTATAGAACTAGGAAACTAAGAGGAGCTTTCCAAAACCAAGCCAACTACTATAATGGACGTCCAACACTCCTAATTTTTAGTTTCCAAAGATAATTAGGAAACTTCAATCTTTAGGAAAACTTGCACAAAAAGAATTTCAGCCTACCAAGTGATAGGACCTACTCAATCTTGGGACCCACACATTAGGGACCACATTGGCTAGCCTACACACACTATGGCTCATGCATCAATAATTTATCTAGAGTGGTAATTCATGTATGCCATCATGGGCCTATTTGAATTTACACTCAAAATTATTTATCCACATTATTAAACAATTTAGGAAACCTTGCCAATCTAGGAAAGTGGCTAGAGAAGGGACCAAAAGACATATTTGCCCTTGGCTTCCAAAATGACCAAAATGTCCATGCTAACCCCATAGCAACACTAGGATCATTTTAACCTTAACTCATTCCACTAGAGAGTTATGGTTGCACTCCAGGGACAAATATTAAATTGAAAATTAAGCTCATCATAAACTGACGATTGTCTTTGACCTACCAAGTACAATGACCACAATGCCCCTCTATGTAACATCCATAATCAAGTAGGTTAACCGATGTACTATCTACCTTCTTGATTACATCTCATCCTCAGAACTTCATACCCTTGACTTAATCATCATCCGGATATCATTCTCTTGATCCAGGGAGCGACCCACAAGTTCAATATCCATATGGAACATCCATATACTAAGATCTTAGATTCTGATGATTAATCGGATAATTCTAAGGAGACGATCATTCCATCACACGATGGCATAGATTCCATATTGCATTTGCACGTCCCAACTAATCAAGCCCGAACACCCAAAACACAGAGCTGTTGACCCATGAACAGGATCTCACCCATAGTGAATTAAAGCACAAGAACTTGACTTCGTCAGTTCATCCACAAATGCTCAAGATTAAGAGCACTGGTCACTCAGTAGCAAGAGGTGACTTAATCTCTCTCTGTGATAGTACTATTTTAGAGATCACACCTTTAATGGTCCTGTTCAATGCATGACACATGCACTAATGAGATATATCCGGGAAAGACCTCCCGCGACTAAGGTAAGTCACCCTGAATACAGGAGAGTTTCTCACTATAACTTATACCAAGATGAAGTGCCCAACTCCACCTCTCAGTTATGAACAAATTAGTTATTTCCAGTGTCCATGACTTAGACCTTTCTGTGTGCAGTCACTACACACCCAAGTCATTTACTAGAAAACAATGGGCCTTACATAACCATACATATACACAAATAATAAGAGAAAGATGTCATTCTACCTACTGCGCAGCGGCATTAATAATTCTAAACCAAGATTCAACCTCGTCGAGTATTGTCCGGTCGAAGTTAAATAGTGTCGACTCATTCGATTCAATCAATAAAACTCGAGTAAGACTTTTACACTCAATTCATTTCGAATCTATGTGATTCCATTCTATTCATTTGAATCATTTCTAATCAATCTAAATACATACTTACTCAGTCCGCTTTTCACATCAAGGCATGATATATTTGTATAATAATAGCAACAATGATGGAGAAGTAATACGAATAGATGCATTTAAACAATTCTTAAGAACTTTGAGGGCAACAATAAAATCAATAGCAATATGCAAATGCAATTTGATTAATAGAATTAAGGAGATTTACTAGTCAAATCTAATCTAATTACCCGTCGTCTCTAACCGTCCATTGCGATGTAATTTTAGGTAACTCTATGCTCGTGCTACATTTTATTGGTGTCACGTTGTGTATGTGTGAGGTACATCGGATTCCTCTAAGTCAACACCAATGGTGAAGTTCTAGACAAGACGGGTAAGCAAATGGGATGATCTCTGCCCAAGTTTTCTCATGTGTGATGATTTCCTTCGGACCATGATAATCGATTACGGTTCCATGTCTAGGGACCTACAAGGTCAGTCTTTTTCCCCTAAGAACCAATTGGTTTGATACACACATCCTGGTCATCCTCAAGGTTGGCCACGACAATTACATACCTAAATATAGTAAATATGACCTCGTTTAATGGTAGGCTTTTTGCTTATTCTATACTTTTTTAGTCTTAAAAGTTGAGGAAGGGCAAAAGGTGAATAAAAACAATAAATGCCCATTTGACCCCACTCGCCCTGCCCTAACTCTGACTTACATGAAAGCCTACTTAGTTGTACAAAATTTCCTCAAGAATGCTCTTTGATTTCAAGCAAACATCAAGAGGAACCATTGTAGTAGAATCTATTTTAAGCTTCTAACATCACATTAACTACTGCTATAGTAGAATGGAATTCTTGACATGGAAACATGCAAGATCAATCCTTGATTGTTTTTAGGCTATGTTTTTTTTTTTTTTTTTTTTTTATTGAACCTTTTACATTCAGCTAAGACATGAAAGAAATTAGTAATCTTCCAATACAAGAAACTGCCATTATATTTAGATCTGAAACCAAGTGTCCCTCCCTCTAGGCTGGATTTGCACCCCCTTGCGCACGATAATCACTTAGAATGCGTGTCACGGACACGTGCTCGGTTAAACGGTTTTCAAATCTAGCCCCGACTCGTGCGCGCACATAGGGCTTGTGGTAAAAGAGTCCAAAGCAACTTAAAGTGTATAGGAATGAAAATAGTTATAAAGTCTTCTAAAAAGTTGGACTTGAGCAATGTGAGATCCCACGTATTCCATATATCCTACACTATCCACAAAGTGAGGAAAAAGACAAAACTTCTTTTCAAGTAAAATGGTTTTGAATTTTTGAAACAACCAAAACCCAACAGCCATGAGATTCTACAAGTTTAACCCAAAAGGCGCTTGTGAATTTTGTATGAAAACAATAAACTTTGGTGCAAAACCATGAATTTACAGATTTTGCTTCAAACCACATCTTTGGTATACATAAGCGAAAGAAACTATGGGAACAAGAATTTTGTCTTAAAACCATGTCTTTGGTATGCTTAGGCCAAAAAGACCATGAGCATATGAATTTTGGCTTAAAATCATATTTTCAGTATGCTTGGGTCATAAAGACCATGAGCATATGAATTTTGGTTTGAAACAATTAAGTGAGTTTCAGGAACCTAAGGGGCCATGTGCAAGTGACATTTGATATGAAAACTTAGACTGCACAAGCGTAAGTTAAATAGTCACAAGTAAGTGAGTTTTGGGTTGAAAACAAACGGCAGAAGCACATGATCACTAGCCATAAGCAAGTTATGGTTTCAAAACATGGACTACATAAGCATAGGCCAAGTAGCCATAAGCATGTAAGATTTGACATGAATGTTATGAGATTCATAAGGTTTACACAAAAAGCCATCAGCAACTGCCAACACACTCATGGTTGGTTGAGTGGTATTGGCACCTTAGTATTACACACTTATCTAAAGATCGATCCATGGGTCTTCCAGTTGAAAATGTCACTCCTAACTAGCTGCCCAACTTTGCCAAAAAAAAAAAAAAACCATAAACAACTCAACTTTTGTTTGAAAACAATGAGATGCACAGTCTTAAGGCCAGACTAACATAAGTAAATGAGTTCTAAGTCTTGACATGAATGGATGCAATTCAAAAGTTTTAGACTAAAAGCCATGACCCATGAGCCATTGGATTTTGGGTACAAAAATACGGAATGCATAAGCTTAGGCTAGGAGGCATGAGCAAGTACATTTTAGCCTAAAGGCTTATATTTATGTTAAATAGACCCCATATGATGTGTCAAAAGTCCCCCCAAAGGATGGCCAAAGATGGTAGAAAAACGGCCCAAACATAAGCCCTTTGGGACTGTATATGTAGTTACATTCAGACATGGACCTATCAGGGCCATTTCTGACCAGTATTGTGATCGGACATGGGCTTGTTGTTAGGGATTTTGTATATTGCAATTTGATGGATGCATTAACATTTTAGCATCATTTGAATTTTCACACATGCATTGTTTTAGAAAAACTTGAAATCTTGTTTTACACTTGTATTGTTAGAAATATTGATTTATGCATGTTTTGATTTTAAACATTGGATGCAATTTGTTTTGAAAAGAAGTTTTATCAAATCAAGCTAGCCTATGTTTTATATCTTTCAAATCATTTTAGGCTTTTTATGTTTCATGTTTTTAAACATCTTAGTTTGATTTAAAACATGATTTCAAGCTTGATTCAGTGGCCCAAAAGTTCCCACAAGAAATCACTTTGAAAAATACAATTTTAGGGAATTTTGGTCCCAGGCCCGGGTCTACCCGCAGTGTGGCCGGTCGACCGCGCCCACTGCGGGTCGACCGGGTAAAGAGTCGTTGCTGCTTTTTCAAACGGTCAGTTTTATGACCGTTGAAGGTCAGGTCGACCGGGCCCTGTTGCAGGTCGACGGGGACTAGCCGTTGGGCAGTTTTTGGCTATAAAATGAAGTTCATTCATTTGCAAAAGTTAGAGATTTTTAAGACATTCTTGAGGTGTTTGGAGACAAGACAAAGGGGGATGAACTAAGAGAGACCAAGAGGTCATTTGGAAAGCTAAAGCTTGAATTAATGAAGTTAAATCTCTAAGTAAGCTTCACCTTTCTTAATCATATGTTAGATGCTTTGTTTAAATCTTTGGTAAATGATTTTTAGCATGTTAACTATGATGTGTTGAATCCATTTTTCATTTAATCTTTGATCTAAGTTGGATTGGATTCTTCACCCTTGATTTCAAACCAAGTTGTTTTAAAATCTTCTTTAATCATGCTTAAACAAAATCTTTGATTCCTTTTAGCATGATTCATTTACTTGGTTGAAACTTTATTTGTTGTTTTCATTCATTTAAACTTTAGTTAAATTTGTTTAGTTTTTGAAAACAACATTGCACATGCATCACATGTTTAGAGCTAATTAATTTCATACAACTTGTGAGCCTTTAATTTTCATATCATTAACAAATTTGTATCCATACATGTGATTTGCATTTAACTTCAATCAAATCTTTTTTATGTGCCTTAAACTTTTAAATGCTTTGAGCTTATATTAATTGAGCTTTGTTTTTAACTTGATTGAAGTTATCACACACACACACATCATAAGCATACACATTTGCATTCATTTAGTGTTTGTGTGAGTTAGTTTTTCACTTTCATATCCGCCTATTTTAGAGGCAAATATATTGAGCTTAAATTGTATCTCTTTGAGTGTTTGTGTAGACACTTCTTTAAGAGAAATCTTTTTATTGTAAAGGTCATTGCTTAGCCTATTGAAAAGCATAGATAGTGGAAATCCGGTAGGGTGTTGGATCACAAGCCGGTAGTGGATATAGGCATTGAGGTCGAACCACTATAAATCTTTGTGTGATGGTGAATGCTTTGTGGTGATTGTTTTTATTAAGCTTCCACGTTTTGTTTGTTTATCATCACTTGTGACTAGTTTATTTTTAAGAAGTTAAAATTTACCTTAATTGATCACATATTGTAGCTCACCCTATTCACCCCCCTCTAGGGTTAGGATTCAGGACTTTCAATTGGTATCAGAGCCTCGTGCTCTATATTAGGATCAAGTGTTTTTGGAACTCTTGATTAGGTGTAAAAACCTAGAGTCAAAACCCTAGTGTTGTTCTTTAATGAAAATCATTAGAATGGATTCCACTTTGATAGATTGTTTAGATTCTTGTGTAGATCCTTCTGGACCCCTCCTTCTTCCTTCTATTGGAGATTCAAACCCCCAAATTAATTAATCTCAATTTGATTTAAAAGAAGAAGAAAATGATTATAATGAAGATGACCTTCAACAAGCCTATGAGGAATTATATACTTTGTCCTTAGAGCTTGATAAGAAAAATAAAAAATTAAGAGAAGAATATAAAAATATAAAAAAAGAATTAGTTTCTTCAAAAGATGAACTTAGAGAAAAAGAAGAAGTTATACGATGCTTAGACTCTAAGTTTATGATCTCTTTGCATAACCTATCTAATATTAAAGAAGATCTAAATGAATTAAAGATAGGAAATGATGATCTTAAAAAGGAAAATTCAAAACTAAGAGATCAATTACAAAGGCAAGACAAAAACATTAACAACCTAGAATCCAAGTTGACCATTTCTAAGGAAAATTTATCTAATTCTCAAAATAAGATAAAAACTCTAGAACTTGGATCTAATGTTATTAATGAACTTAAATTTGATTTAAAACTTGCTCATGAAGAACTAATCAAATATAAGAAAATTGAAAATGAACTATTAAAAGTTAAAAATGAAAATTCAATCCTTATAAACCAAGTCACTCAACTTGAAAGTTACAAACAAAAGTATGAGTGCAAATTTACCCAAGGTGAAAAGAAATTTGAAAAGTTATTTAAATTGGGTAAATTTCAAAGAGATAGGACGGGTCTTGGATTTGATAGGAATATTTCACATGACCCTAACTTCACTAACACTTTTGTGAAAGGTGGGTCCTCATTCTCTAGTACTCATTCTTCCTTGCCCATGACTAAATGTAATTATTGTGGCATTAAAGGGCATTTTAGGTTTGAGTGCAAACTAAGAAGAAGTCATGTGTCTAAACCTATCTATGAACCCAAAAAGGTAGAATCTAAATCTATGAAGGGTAAGACACTAAAAATCAAAGAAGACTCCAAAAAGATTAAACAAGTTAAATCAATTAAAATGGAGTCTCCTAAGATAGATTCTAAAAAGTTTAAACAAGTTAAACCAAGTTTAAAAGAATCTATGAACAAAAAGCTTCTCAACCTATCTCCCTTAAATCAACCCATGAAAGAACTTTTTTAAGATAATAGCCAAGTTAAATTTAAAATTCAAAAGTCAAATAAAGGGAGAAAATAAGAAAAAAAGAAAAGTGAATCAATCCCCTAAGAAACAAACTCACCAACCTCAAAAGACTAATCACCAATCTAAGCTAAATTTAGTCAAATCTAAATATCATGGTGATAAGTTCAAATTGAGAATTTATCAAGTCAAATCTCCTATAGTTGGTGGGACTCATAAACTAGACCTCAAGGATCAACCCTCTCAAGACCTTAGGTGAATTCCTAAAGTTACATACTTAGACAAACGTCAAGGCCTTAAACCTCATTGACCAACCTATCCTTTATAGTTAAATCATATTGTTGGTCATGTTACATTTGCATTTTGTTTCTATATAGTTACATTTCTTAAAATGCAATGTTTATTTGTGATCAATTGATTTTGTCTTCATACACCTTTCTAGTTGCATATCATGGTTTTCAAAATCATTTGATTATAATTTCATCATATTAGATTTGCTTTTTGCTCATATTGAGTTATATCTCTTGCATTGCATTTCTATATATGATCAATTGATTGTGATTTCAAAAGCTTTCTTAGTTAGATTATTAATAATCGATTGTTGTTATAAGTCATTTGCATCTTTGCTTATTTAGTTATATTCTTTTTATATGCAAATGTCATTTGGCTCCATGTATGGTTGTAATATTAGCTATATTTGTAGAAACCATACTAGAACTCAAATCCATCATCTATGCTTTCTAGTCATTTTTTTTTTTTGGATGGTTATGATGTTGATTCATGTATATTCTCTAAGTGATGTTATCCTTATACATGTTTCAACTTCATAGTAGTGGTCTTGATCATATGAAACTCTTTGAAATCCATTCCTCGTATTTCTATATGTTTGATGGATGTCTTAAATGTTGAATTCATATGAATTTGACACTTTGGAAATTGCACATTACCAAGTTATATCCTTTTGCATTGTAATTTACCTTGTTCATCACTATGCTCAATAGTTATATCTTTAAAAATGATGAATATCCTTTTATGATGCTTGATGGAATTTTGTGTTTGTCACATCCTTGCTTTTAATCATGTTTTCAAATTCAATTGGTTTCATTTGATATGATTTTCAATTGATTTCATATCCAATTGATGTCTTATCTTGAGAATGTGATAGACCTTGTGTACATTGGATTGAACTTGATAGTAATATATTTTTGTTTCATGTCACATTCCATCAGCATCATAATTTTCATGTTTGCCACATCTCTTGCTCATATAAGTAAATCTCATGACCACCATGTTTATGTATTCATAATCTTGGTTGGTTATTAGTTGAGGTTGGCTTCATGTTTGAATTTCATTTCACTCATCTTGCACATGATAGTCATATTTTTTGATTGAATGAAATGATTTCAAAACTTTCATAGCATATGACTTTCATAGTTAAACTGAATGATGCTATATTTAAGTAAACCCCATTTCATCATGGATAGCTCTAATTTGGATTTATCTTAATAGTTATATTTTTACTCCATTTTAGAGTGATTGATTTAATAGTCTTATCCTTGAATCTCAATTGGTATTCTTTGTTTTTCCAATTGGCATTCATGATCGCTTTTCTCTTTGACCTTGCTCTTTACTTTGGTAATTTGATCATTTTGAACTCTATAGTTAAACATGTCTAATCCTTTCCTTGAAGTTGACCCTCAATTGGTAAAACCATCTTCTTCTTGCACCAAAGTTATATCTTTTGACAAAAGGAGAGAATGAATTGAGGGGGAATGTAAACCTTCATAGGAAGTATTAGTTTAGATCAAATTCACTCTTGCATTGGCTTTGAACCCTTAGAGACTACTTCCATACATGATAACTTGTTATGTATTTCATTTTCGATTTCTTTTGTTAACAGGTGCTACTAAATGACATTTTTCTTATTTCATGTGTGTAGGTACCTTTGCAATTTAATGTCAAAGGGGGAGAGAGCATTCAAGTTCTCTACAAGGGAAGAGAATGTCCAAGCTTCCTAAGGGGAGATATTGTATGATCTTCTACAAGGGGAGAGAATGCATATCTTACCAAAGGGAGAGAGGCATGGTCAAAGGGGGAGAGCTGAAAGAAGAAAGAAAGCTTGAGAGTTAAAGAAGATGCTTGCTAAAGAGAGAAAGATGAAAAGAAAACTTGAAGAATGATCAAGCTCCAAGCATCAAGAAGATTGAAGAAAAAGACCTAGAGCCCAAGCTAAGAGAAGGAGCATCCAAGATATTTCAAGACTTGTCCAGCTTAGGGAGAGCTGAAGATTTAATGTGTTAATTCGGTATTAAGTAAGTTGCCATCAAATTGCAAATGGGGAGATTGTTAGGGATTTTGTATATTGCAATTTGATGGATGCATTAACATTTTAGCATATTTGAATTTTCACACATGCATTGTTTTAGAAAAACTTGAAATCTTGTTTTACACATGCATTGTTAGAAATATTGATTTATGCATGTTTTGATTTTAAACATTGGATGCAATTTCTTTTGAAAAGAAGTTTTATCAAATCAAGCTAGCCTATGTTTTATATCTTTCAAATCATTTTAGGCTTTTTATGTTTCATGTTTTTAAACCTTTTAGTTTGATTTAAAACATGATTCCAAGCTTGATTCAGTGGCCCAAAAGTTCCCACAAGAAATCACTTTGAAAAATGCAATTTTAGGGAATTTTGGTCCCAGGCCCGGGTCTACCCGCAGTGTGGCCAGTCGACCAGCCCAGGGGACCCGGTCGACCACGCCCATTGCGGGTCGACCGGGTAAAGAGCCGTTGCTGCTTTTTCAAACGGTCAGTTTTATGACCGTTGAAGGCCAGGTCGACCGGGCCCTGTTGCAGGTCGACCGGGGACTAGCCGTTGGGCAATTTTTTGCTATAAAATAAAGTTCATTCCTTTACAAAAGTTAGAGATTTTTAAGACATTCTTGAGGTATTTGGAGACAAGACAAAGGGGGATGAACTAAGAGAGACCAAGGGGTCATTTGGAAAGCTAAAGCTTGAATTAATGAAGTTAAATATCTAAGTAAGCTTTACCTTTCTTAATCATATGTTAGATGCTTTGTTTAAATCTTTGGTAAATGATTTTTAGCATGTTAACTATGATGTGTTGAATTCATTTTTCATTTAATCTTTGATCTAAGTTGGATTGGATCCTTCACCCTTGATTTCAAACCAAGTTGTTTTAAAATCTTCTTTAATCATGCTTAGCCAAAATCTTTGATTCCTTTTAGCATGATTCATTTACTTGGTTGAAACTTTACTTGTTGTTTTCATTCATTTAAACTTTAGTTAAATTTGTTTAGTTTTGAAAACAACATTGCACATGCATCACATGTTTAGAGCTAATTAATTTCATGCAACTTGTGAGCCTTTGATTTTCATATCATTAACAAGTTTGTATCCATACATGTGATTTGCATTTAACTTCAATCAAATCTTTTTTATGTGCCTTAAACTTTTAAATGCTTTGAGCATATATTAATTGAGCTTTGTTTTTAACTTGATTGAAGTTATCACATGCACACATCATAAGCATGCACATTTGCATTCATTTAGTGTTTGTGTGAGTTAGTTTTTCACTTTCATATTCGCCTATTTTAGAGGCAAATATATTGAGCTTAAATTGTATCTCTTTGAGTGTTTGTGTAGACACTTCTTTAAGAGAAATCTTTTTATTGTAAAGGTTATTGCTTAGCCTAAGAAAAACACATTGTAAAGGTTACTGCTTAGCCTTGGAAAAGCATCTTGTAAAGGTTATTGCTTAGCTTAGAAAAGCACATTGATAGGTTGTTGTTTAGCCTAGAAAAACAACATTGTAAAAGTTATTACTTAGCCTATTGAAAAGCATAGATAGTGGAAATTCGGTGGGGTGTTGGATCACAAGCCGGTAGTGGATGTAGGCATTGAGGCCGAACCACTATAAATCTTTGTGTGATGGTGAATGCTTTGTGGTGATTGTTCTTATTAAGCTTCCGCATTTTGTTTGTTTATCATCACTTGTGACTAGTTTATTTTTAAAAAATTAAAATTTGCTTTAATTGGTCATATATTACACCCCACCCCCTCTCGGGTTAGGATCTAGGACTTTCACTTGTCAATCAGCCTAGAGCCCCATGTCCTACCATACAACTTGGGACACTTGTGGGGCCCAATTTGAGGAATGTTTGAGCCCTTTTCCTTCACTTCTTTACAAGATGTTTCTAGGAATTGTGCACTATAATTTGGGTCAATGTTTGCCCGGTCTAATTGACCAATTAGAGGATCATAAGCTTAGATTATTTGGGTTGAAACCTAGAACCTTAGGACTAAGAAATTGGACTTGCAACCGGGTTTCACATTAGAAATGGACTTGGATTATGGAGAGGTGATTTTTGAGCTAACATCCACCTCTACGGTTGTCTGAAGACATGTACAATGCAACATTAAGTTGTGGGTGTGTAAACTTAGGGTTTTTGAATGTCTAATACCATTGGAACACCAAGGGACATGTAATCCCTGACATTCAGACCCTAGGGGTGTTAATGGAAATCTATAACTTAGGATGGTAATTTTTAATGATTCATTGAATGCCGAGTTAGTTGGATTTTCATTTTATATCATTACTTATAGATTCGCATGCATGGTGCATTCATCATTAATTGTCTAGTTATTGTGATCCTCTTTACCCTATAGCTTGTTTGACCTTAGTTTAGCTAGTTAACACACAAGTCATGCTTCATGATATTGCTAGCCTTCGAAGCTCGTACCTTCTTTCAGATGACAAGGTCCATGGCTATGGTCTACTTAGTCGGTGCTACCTTTCGAGTGACCCGGATCCGACTTAGCCACCAATTTGTGAACCAACCATTTTGTACCAAAATGTTGCCTAAATCAAGTTAGACTTCAATGTAAAGAAGCTAGTGTATTAAACTAAGTCCAATATATTACATCTGTTCTAATTTGTCTGACTTTGATCATTTTAGCATTGTTGGAATGTAGTTATCTGTTTATATTTCCCGTAAGCTTTTGCCTTTGTTGGTTTGCCTAAGTCAATTTTGAGACCTTTGAAGGGCTGCCATTTTGGAAGTTTGTGTGAAAGATTTGTTTGGCATTTGGGCAGTCCCTTTTTTTTGGACCATGTTATCCTGGTAATGCAAGTCTGCACCACTCAGCTTCAATCCCTCAAGGCTAATATAAGTTGAGTGTGGATTTAGTTATAACTCACTGCTGTATAGTATTTTGTTTGGAGGTATTCCGAAGCTCCCCACGGGACTAGTGTATCATTTTATAATTTCTCTCTTGCCAAGGTCATGTTGGAGTCACATGTAGTTAGGAGGATTTAGCAACGTGGTATGCCAGTTTGTCATTTTATTATAAGTACTTTGTATAACTTTGTTTGAGATGGCTCTTTATAACTATTGCAACTCACACATAATCATGCTTAGTTCAGTCTTATTTGCTTTATTTTGATATTCTACCATTGTATTCAATTTTGATGAAACTTGATGATGCCATTTACAATGATCTCTTGCTTAGCCTATTCATTGTCTAATACTACACTTGGTGTTGTAAGTGACGACACCACTCCCATAGAGTTGGAAAATTGAGGCGGTCCAAGAGAAACCGCAGGGATATATATAGAATGGAGCGTAGACGGTGTGTAATGAGCCATTGGACTGACGCGAGAATGAACATCACACTTTTTGGAGTTTTTATTATCCTTTTTGGATAGTTCTCACCTTTTGTATCTCTTGGTGTTAAGGCTTTTGTTTTTTTTTTTTTTTTTGGCCTTTTTGGAAGTGCAATTGATACATTTGTAAATGCTTGACTTTAATGGTTTAATGCTTACCTTGAAAATGCTATGTTGTTTTTTAATATTTTTCTCATTTATATTGATATTTATTGAAATGTTTGCACAAGCTTCCGCTATTAGTTTTGCCGATTCCTCAAAACCCGACAGAATCTCACATCGCAAAATTCTATGGGAAACACTTACACATGGCTATGGAGAGATTTTAAAATTGTTCACATTTTTCCCGACCATCACACCCCGAGACGTGGTTATTGCAGTAATCCATTCCAAGGGCATGACAAGTAGGAAAAGCTTTATACGTAATCAATAGATTTGGTAGTGCAAAGATCATGCGATAAAAATTGTGCAAACTATTTTACATAAGAACTTCACGAGACGGGATGTGAAATTATTTTTTTTTCCTAACATAGTGGTATATGCTTTTCAATAAAAGCAGTGGGAGTAGTTATATACTTGTCATTGGATGACATGTTGATTATTCGGTACCGACACCCATCTAGACTAGTAACTCCAAAAATTCTCACAACACAATACACTAATTCATTGGCTGCCTTACCAATTAAAAAAAAATCAGTGGCTACCCATTTCATCATCCAAACGAGTTTCATCTAAATCTCAGTTTGGATTGAAGGGTGGATCCCTTCTTAAATAAGGATTTGAATCTTTATTAAAGGTATGACCATATTGCATTGTACATTTGAGTTTGGTGGAGGGTGGAAACCTTCTTGAAAAAGGATCTGAAACTCCATTTTTCGAAAAAATAAAGAGTGGAGAAGTGGGGAAGATGAAGATAATGAAATGAGGTGGAGAATATGAGGTCTCCTGATGACTGATTATCATCGATTATGATAATTATTTTGGCAACTTTACTTACTGCAAAGTTCGAACGTAGAATTAATTTATGATACATAAAAGGCTAACAATAGTGCCACACATATGCAAGGATTTATTAATCTGTATCTTATTCTCTGTATCTTATTCACAGGGAAGAAACCAATTTGAGTTCAAAATTTGGTAGTTGTCTCATCTTAATTCAAGAAAGCTTTTTAAGTTGTTGATCCGTCTCTCATTTTTGAGATACGATTCTTCTCTCTTTCTAATGAAGCTTCTATTGTGTTTCATAACAACGTTGAGTGTGAACGAAAATGGCTCAATTTGCTAGCTAGTTTGTATCCTGGGCTTTCTCTGTTGGGATAATTACTATGAATTCATGTATCAAGTATAAAAAATAAATCTACGATATGATACAACAAGTTGTCAATTTTGAAACATCCATTTATCATCACCAACAACACCATGTGTACTGAGAACAGCTCCTTACCTTAGTGGTAAAGAGTCATAGTTCTCATTGGGAGGTCTTGGGTCCAAACCCTGCTTCCTCCATCTTGCATATGTGAGTTCTTATTACCTCACATGTGTGAGTGAGTTTATTCTCCTCGCATATTTGAGTTTCCATCACCTCACACGTGTGAGTTATGTCTATGTATCCACGCATGTGCAAATTCCTATCCTCCTCACATGTGTGAGTTGTGTCTGTCTCTCCTCTCATGTGTGAGTTCCATCATTTAACTTGTGTGAATTATGTCATAAGTCTTAGGGTCCCAGCCCCTTTTATTGGGTTATCAAAAACAATGCAGTGTGTACTGAGGTGGCACATGTGCATTTTCCTTTAGGGGTTGTTTGTTTGTACTCATTTATACAAGTAAATATTGCACATGTATCATTTACGGAAGATCACGTTTTTTTGCACTCATTTCACGTTGCATGTTTAATGAGGTGTGAGAAATTACACATCACATGTTTTATGAGCTGTGAAAATTGTGTGTGAATGATGTCATTTTCATTTAAGGGAGAATGCACACATCTGCCTTGAATGTCAAATCCTTTCACTACTTTTTATTTTTTGCAAATCATGTGGGCCTCAAACCTTTAAGGAATTTTATAACCTAGAAGCACCCAAAACATTTAATTTCATAACTTAGACATCCATAGATTTTGAGATATACGAAGACTCGCATTCTACCCATTCAAACACACGCTCATGTAAAAATTAAAAATAAATCTAGGATATGATACTATCAAGTTGTCATTAATTTTGAAATATCCATTTATCAGTACCAACAATGTCGTGTGCACTGAGGTAGCACATGTGCATTTTCCTTTAGGGGTGGGTTTTTTTTTTTTTTTTTATTTTTTATGTACAAGTAAATGTTGCACATGTAACATTTACGGAAGATCACGTTTGTTTGCACTCATTTGCACATTGCATGTTTAATGAGGTGTGAAAATTTACAGATCACATGTTTTATGAGGTGTGAAAATTGTATAAATGAGGTCATTTTAATATAGATAAGAATGCATTAGTACCTCTCTGCCTTGAGTGTCAAATCCTTTCACTGCTTTCTACTTTTAGCGAATCCTGTGGGCCTCAAATTTTTAATTAGAACCTTCGAGGTTTTTTATAACCCAGTAACTCCCAAAATATTTAATTTCATATCTCAGACATCCATAAATTTTGATATATATGAAAATTTACATTTGACCAATTCAAACAGTCTCTCGCGTGAAAATGATGCTTCCAAACAACCATAATATCTTGTTTCACAAATCACAAGCGTATATTTTACATATGTAAATCATATTTTCATATTCCATTTGTAAATGACAAAATGTCAGAAAGAGGGGTCGACACTATGAAAATATATGTTTTTTGGAAACAAGGTTGAAAAAGACGAAATTGGATTCAACCCGAGCTGAGCCGGTTTTTGAGACAACTCGGCCGAGCACGTTGATTGCCTTACATAGGGGTGTGTGTGCAAGAGAGAGATTTCTGGGTTAGGATTTGAGAGGGGTTGTTGGATTATGATTTCAAAGAGGGTTTAACAGAGGGTTTGGAAGGCTTGTTAGGTCAGGGATTGAGAGAGGACTTGTTAGGTTAAGGTTTGTAGAGAAAAAGAATAAAGAGTTTGGAGATTTGTTGACATGAAGGGTTTGTTGAAATTTGAGAATAAGAAGGGTTTGGGGATTGATTGAAAAGAAGAAATAAAGGTTTGGGAGAGGGTTAGTTGACATTTAAGAAAAAAGAAAAAATTAGCCAAAGGTCCCTTGACCTCGTCGTTTAAGGCCTCTAGTCCATAGCATTTTTCGTTAAGGCCTTTACTCATGCGCCTGAATTTATTTCAGGCAAAGATCCCCAAGTACACCAAATCATATATTTTCATGACTAGTTTGCCCTTCTAACCATCTGAAATTATGTCACGCATTTTATTCCTAGTTTTAAGCTCCATGACATGATCTTTAATGACTGATTTGCCCCTGTAAATGCTTAAAGCCGTGTGACAGATTTTATTTCGTAGTTGTAGATCAAGTTTTGAAATTCAAAATTCAAATCGGAGGGAATGACGATTGATAGATTTCTGCCTATAAAATCTCTTTTCTAAAAAAAGTCTTTTGTATTCATTATAGTTGTGTATGAGAGTTTGTGTGATCTCCTGTGGTTTGCTTCCACGCGTGGCTACTATATCTCCTTCCTTTTATGGTATTATCATCGTTACTTGTTCAGAGTATTCTCCGATCTTCGAATCAGATTTATCTGACATTCTTTTCGAAAGCCAAATAAATGTATGTGAATTTCTTCAAAAAGATATATAAATTTATCTGAGTTTTTTCAAAAATACAAATACATTTATCTGAGTTTGTTTCAAACTTGGATAAATTTATCTGGATTTCTGGCAAAACTCATAGAAATTTATCTAAATTTCTTAAAGAACTCAGATAAATTTATTTGTATTTCTTTCAAAACTAAGATAAATTTATATGACTTTCTTTCAAAACTCAGAAAAATTTAACCGTTTTTTGAACAAAAAAAATCAAATACACCAAAAATATTGTGGACTAGAGGCCAAGGTTAAAAGACCTCTGGCTAATTTATCCTTATTTATTTGTCTCTCCTTCCACTCCCCTCTCTCTCTCTCTCTCTCTCTCTCTCTCTCCCCTTGGGGAGAGAGAGAGATGGGCTGGCGAATGTTCAAGAGAACGGGAATGAGAATGAAAGAAAAGCAAAATACAAGAGAATGGATACATAGATTGAAGAAGATGCCCAGTCCGATGTGCAGATTTCCTAAATGATTTCTCCTTTGAATTGGTTTTCCCCCTTTTCTTTCTCTTCTCTTTCATAGTCCTTGTTTTTTGGAGTAAAAGCGTCTTCACAAAATTGATGGGTTTAATGGGTGCGTTTTTGTATACCGCACAATGTGTATTAAGGAGCATTTGTTTTACTTTTTAACTGTTTAAATTTTGAAAATAGACCTTTGCCTCTACAAAAAAAAAAAAAAAATGTGGTCCTTTTGCAATAAAATGAATTGTTAAGAAACCTGCGGCCAAATGCCCCTAAGAAAAATGGAGTTGGGAAACGGACTGGCCCAGTTGGGCATCGATTTATAATACCCATCATGGGAAACATACAGCACTTACCCATTGAAGATGTTTGATGTCTTGACTACAGTGTTAAATCCCATTTCATGGCTCTCCAACAGTAAGGATCAGTTATTTGATTTAATAGTCATTCAGTAATCCGGTTATAATAGCATAAGACCAAAGGTGTAGAACAATCCCATTGTTGTATAAATGATGAATAAAGGCTACATCCTGCTACAATAAATCATCATGACCGACATAAGAGCCAGCAGAACAAAAACTAGAAACATATTTTGTAAAACCATCATACACTGCATTTATTAGATGAGAATATAATTCTGGAATTTTGGGTCCATGCTCTCAGGTCTTAGTCATGATGGAGATTTTGCAAATAGAAGTAAGGTCACACTAAGATGACATAGTTTCATGACTCCGATGAAAAAAGAAAAAGCAAACAACAAAGTTTCATGATTGTGAATACCTGCATATGTTTCTTTGAAATCAAATAGGAAATTTGAATATCAGTAACATTCTTCTGAACAAGTTCAAAGGTCAAGTTGATGGGTGAGGAATAAAGAGAAGAAAATATATAGGATTTCCTTATTTTCTAATTAGGGAATTGTAAAAGATAGGATTTGATCCCCCAATTTTTTGGAGCAAAGAAAATCCCATGAGCACAAGATAAAAACTAATGGGCGTAACCAAACATACTGGAACTAATTTCACCAAACATTGTTCATCATCTCCCAGAGTATCATGATGTCCGTACAAGTCTTCATTAAATCTATGTCCAGTGCTGAGTTTGACCAAACCATGACATTTAGTGCACATTTGTGTGCACGCTTTTCTATGGAAAAGGCCTGGAAGGCGGGTTTCCACAGCTGTACAAAAATGTGCCCTTATGAAGAACAGTGGATGCATCAAATATTCTGGAATTGAGAAGCATCTAGTCCTATCTCACTGCCCCAAACAAGGTATTTTATACTTCAGTAGAGCTCAGATGTAATATCAAATTCATTTTACATATTTAAAAAATAATTATAACCCATCTCCAGTTCGTCGTCGCTAGCATAACAATGCAATGATTGGCAGTTACATCTAACAGATGCATGCAAACCTGAAAATAATCCTCCCATCTCCACAAGGGCCAAAAACTATCCTGAAATTTGGAATCTTGTGTCCAGAGGGTTCCTATTTTCCAACAAAAATTGCACTCCTATGACAGAATAAGCACAGGAAAGTAGGAAAAATTACACTGTACAACACAAGATGACATGGGTAAATAACAAGAAGGTAATCACCTTGACTTTGTTGTTGTCTTATTATGCCTGAGCAATCTATAGGCAGCTATGTTTTTTCTTACATTGAAGCGAAGCAAACCGAACAAGAGAATGCGATAACCGATCGCCATTAGAAAAAGCACCAATAAATTTTCCCACTTGGCATTTCTACTAGAAGAGACATCAAAAGAAGCATGGAGAGCCTGGACACCAGCTATCGTCCTGACCTGCCCAACTGCAAAGTTGGTTCCAATGTACTCATTTTCAAGGAGTCCCTGCAATAGAAGCATAGATCACAGATAAGGATATAGAGACTGATTTAGATTTTTTGTGCCGAATCTGAAATAAAATGAATGCTTGACTTGTGCTTGGGTGTATTAGCATGTGTATGTACATATCTGTGCCGCATGAGAATATTACATTAAAATAACGGGAATAATGAGAAGACAGCTTGCCTGAATTGAGTATGTGTGGAAAGCAATATATGACATGGGATACTTCCACACAGGTCCAGGCAAAGCATTTCGCATTCTTAAATAGCCTGCAACAAGCATCATTATCACCTGAAAAACATAAATGTAACAGTTAGATTGAGAAATGTATTCTACTCAAGTTACCATTCAAAATAAGGAAAAAGTGTATTCCACTCAAGCTGGAAACACGATGCATCATTACCACTGCAACAAGCATATTTCATTCAATCAAATTCAGGTGGTATTTTGCTTGTTCTCATACTCCATGATCCAATAAGATCAAAATAGAATTTGAAAGCAAAAGAGGCACTTACATGTAACGACAACATTGTCAAAATGCTCTGAAAAGGTTCTAGCCAAATAGAAGCAACAACCATCATAAGTCCTTCATTCACCAATAGACACATGAAGAAATTTAAGACAAAATACATCAACAAGCTAAACTCATCCCTCATTCCAACTAAGAAGTAGAAAACCAGGCTCGAGGAAATGGATATGAGGAACAGGAATGGGATGCTGGAGAAAAGGTGTCCAAGTAGGAAAACCAGTGATCCTGAATGATGATTTGAATCTTCATGGATGTAAATCTGCACAGCAGAGGGTAAAACTAAATTACCATAAAAGTAAAACATAAACCAAGATTGCAACTGTTGAACATAAGGAAGAAGAGATCCAATGACTAACCACCAGTTTCTAAAAACTCAGACTACCAAATAAGTAGGGAAAAGCTAGGCAGTATATGAAGATTTTCCCTGTGACTATTGGGTTAAAGAGAATGTTTGGGTGTATTTTGGTTGTTAGATTTTAGTTAACTGGGAGGACTCGCCAAGTCATTAGTGTTTTTAGATCTAGTTTGAAAGTTCTTGAGAATCCATATGAGAATTATGAGGTTTTCATTGGGCAAGATGAGGTTTGTAGTGATCATCAGGATAGCATTGAAGACCAGATGGTGAAGATTGAAAAATGCAATCAGTTACTGCTGGAAATAAAGAAGATGATCTGGCGCTTTTTGTCAAGAGGATTTTTTGGATAAAGCATGATGGAAAATATCCAAAACAGAGAGATCGGCAAAGGCTAAGGCAAAGGTAAAGCATGAATCATATCATCTTAGTCGTCAGATAACTAAATCGTCCTATGGATATTAAGGAGAAAGGTTTTGTTCTAGTCTCTTAATCAGCATAAATCACATCGGTTTTTTGTAATTTTTCAAAAGCTTAGAAATTAATATATAAAGCTGGTCACCCCACCCTATGGATCACGATCATACTCTCTTCTCTCTCAGTTCTCTCTTTCCCTACTTTTTCTCTTTTTTCCACTCTAGTGTTTTCTCTGACCACCCTGGTAAAAAACCCTAGATATCTTTACATCAAACATTCCAACTGATTGAGGGCATAGAGACGAAGGTTCTAGATGGGCTATGACCATTCAGATAAGTAGTTGGGTCATGGACCAATTTGCTCAGTCTGCTGTCATGAATCAGGTCCAGTCCCGCCTCATCCACTCTGTCAAGAGAACCTTCCCATAAACATGCATGTGACAGAAATATATATCCCATTTAGTCATTTCGCAATCCAAATTTCCTTGCAGACGAGCCGTCTTAAATAAACGAGTGATGGTTTTGGTATCACTCTAGATATAGCATCCAAATTCAAAAATTCCCACTGATTCCAACTAGCCTCCTTATTACTTCCAATCAGGGGATGATACCTATCTTCCTCATTGGAAGAGCCTTCTCCAGCCGAACAAGCAGTTTCCTTAATCACCACTCTTGTTTCCATATTTAGACTACACAGAAGCAACTGTAGCTTCTGCGATTGGTTCAAATCTGACCAATGATAGCTTCTACTTGACCACATCAGTCCCATCACTCCAAGACTGCAAACTTCCCCATCGACTGACACCCTGGATGTAAGTCCGCGACCTTACTGGGTCAATTGGGCCCAATAGCAGGCCGTTGACCCGTTTATTTTATTATTATTATAATTAATTGTATTGTTAGATATTTAAGTGGGTTTAGGCCTTGAGTGAGTTTCTTTTAGTGTTAGAGTAGTGTCTGCGAAGTTTCGTTCGATTTCGAGTTCGTTTGATCCTAGCAGGGGTAGTTTGCAAATTAGGGAAAATTGAGTGTTTTTCCGGAAAATTCCAAACGTCGTAATTTTTGGGTTTGTTGGAAAGGTCTCGTCGCGCTGATCATTTTTGCCTCTTGGCTTGTCGCGATCCGACGATCACAAACCCATTTTCCCTCTCTTCTTCTTAAACAGGGATTAGCCCTAATCTCTTAATCATCTCTGCAACAAACGAAAAGCTACAGCAGCCCATCTTCTTCCTCTTCTCTTCTCAAGCCCAGAACTCTACCCGGGAGAGATCACCTCCGCGATCCGAACCGCTTATCTTCATCCTCTCGATCTCCTTTTTCCATTGATACCGATTTGGTAAGACTTCCCCCACCCTCATCTTTTCAATCATCTTCGCTTTTGTTTAGATTAGGTTGGATCTTGACATTTTTCCTTTCTTTCTTCTTCTCGGTGTTTTAGATTGCGTTTGGTTGGGTTAGATTCGTGGTTTCTGCGGTAGAAGGTTTCTCCTCGAGTTTTCCCCAATTTTCAATCTTCTTCTTCGTTGAGGCAAGTAGATTTGCAATTTATAATTTGGCACGTGTGTATGTTTCTCTATTGATTGCAATGATTTTCTTATTTTTTTCCCTAATTCCAAGCCTGGATTTGTTGTTGATTTGGGATTGACTTGTTAGATTAGGTTTGGGATTTGGGTTGGTTTAATTTGTAATTGGTAAACCTTTTGATCTTTTAAATTGTTAGAATGGGCGTGGAATGATGAATGTGATGATTGGGAGAGCATGGTGGCTCAGTTTTGTGCAGGTTACAACCTTTGAAAATGTTTGAAATTGGTGGGGAATGGTTTGAAAGGAGGTCAAAAACCAACAAAATAGGGGAATCCTGGGAGGTTTCTGCCTCCGGGCATCCGGACACTGGGGTTCTGGCGTCCGGACGCTAGAAGGCAGTGCCTTCGGGCGCCCTGACTGGTTTCGGGCGTCCGGACGCCGGAACCCGCAGAGGCATGTAAAACGGATTATTTTGGAACGCCCATAACTTTTAATCCGCCCGTCGGATTTCGATGTGTAATATGCCGTTGGAAAGCCCTCGAGATGTACAATCCAATGGTTCTAATTTCATTAGAATCGGAGATCGAGAAGTGATGTAAATACTTGGATTATTGCCTCAGCTCATATTTTTATTGAAACTGAGACCGATAACCTAGGTTTGGGCCCTAGATGTTGGAAACCATGAACTTACTCTCACATGACCATTATGGGGGTTGAAATCGAAGCACGTGGCTTGGTATGTTTCGATTAGGTGTCTAGGTATTCGTATATTAAACATGAGGTAACCGAATGCGTATGGAACTGAATTAATGGATGCTTAACATGATTGTACACTAAGGGATTTCCTTAGAAGCATCGTTGATCCAATTCCACACGTACTCCGTTAGAACATGTAGGATACATGGATGACACCACTTGCCTAGGGTTGGCTTGTAATTCCTCCTTGACTTGTTTAATTGTATACGTTGTAATTGCACCTTGTACACTCTCTCGGCATAATACACCTAATTAATTATGAAACATAATCCCTTGTAGAATTAGGACTTGGACCAGACTTAGAGTGTACATTAGGACCCCGCGTTATGTAATTGATAAACATGACTGGCTAGACGGAAGGGATTATCATGTGATTGGATTTGTCTTGTATTGACGTGAATGAGATAATCTCTATGAACATGTCTTGTATATTGAGCTAGCCAGACTTGCTTGTCTTAATCTATTCTCATGTCAACACCACTTTATTATTATTTGCATGTCATAGTCATCTGCAGTTTGGGGTATTATTGATGGGAAGGTTACTCGAACAACGGGGTGGGCAGTCGGCTTTGGACGGCGTCCATGGCGTTGAATAGTTGGGAGCGGGCTTTGACCGTGCTACTATTCCAAGGACCGAGAGCTTGGATCCCCCTGGATCCGAACTTTGGTATCAGTAGTCCGGGTAGAGTTGTTACTGGTACCCCGGCCCCCGGGAGGTGGCTTGGACATCCTCGGAGTCTCCCTCTTGATTCTTGCATTACATTGTTTGGACAGTGGTTAGTGCTAGCATGTTAGGATTTCCTGTTATTGTTTCAGGTTATTTATTCATGCTTTATGCCTAGCTTTGATTCTTTGTATTCTCTTGATTATCATGCCTGTCATTACTCTTATACTTGATGCATGTCATGATTATTTATATCTTGCTTATCTATTGCTCAACATGTCGTTGACTCTGTTCCTAGGTGTGCAGACACCTCAGGTGAGTACTACTATGAGGAGCAGACCGGTGAGGGAGGATCTCCAACCAGCAAAGGAGGAGCAAGAGTGGCGTGCCGATGACGTAGAGTAGCGTCATCATTCCCGGCACGAGAGCGATTCATTGGGACTTCACTAGATTTTATTTCTTCATTTATTATTCTATCACTAGATTCATTTATTGACATCATGCTCTTTTAAAAAGCCTTGGTTATTGGGATGGCCTTTGTTAATACTTTAATTCCTTGATTAGTTTTATTATTTCCTTGTGCAACTTTAACTATCAATGAGATTTGTTATTCATTGCTTTGAAATTTAATATGCCTCAAATTGTATGAATTCCGCAGTTTTATATTACTTGAGGTTTGAAATGCAATATCCTCACAGCGGACTTACGATCCTTGGGCCAAAAGGGCAAAAAAATTTAATTGGCCCTAAATTTCACTCCCCGGATCCGGTTTATTCCCTAATTGCGTTCGGGGGACGTGACACTGGATTTCCTTTTACACATGCAAATGTTACATACTGCATGTGAAACACATTACTATGTTTGGAAAAATCATCATTTTCAAATGAGTATATCCAACAGTTTTAGATTTATTTGGTTTTTCTTTGTTTCTTTTTAATCACAAACCCCTTACCTTGATTTCTTTTATATGAGCAGGTAATCCAGCAATGCTCAGAAGTGAAGCAAATGATACAAAGGCAAATATTGCTGCAACTCTGACCTGCAACAAAAATGAGACAGAATAAGTGATTCACTCCATGTATTATACTGCACAATGAGCTAGCTATGCATTACATGCTGCAAATATGCATGTGCCAGCCCACAAGAAAAGTTTTTTCATCACTGACATTCTACCCAGACTACAATACTAACCAAGCATTTCAATTTGTTCTCATCTGACAAGGCTAGTAGCAACAGGAGTTAGTGTTCCTTAGAAAACAGAAAGACAGTGTTATAAGACCCACTCTGATGGTATCACAGTCACATGCATCAACCCATCTCAGTAGAACACCTTACAAAAAGGATCTGACCCAAGAAATTCAGGTATGTACCCATTTTTGTGTCTGTTTAATAATTGGATCTAACTTTATTGGATAAAATTTTTGCAAATTATTTGATAAGGACCTTACATATCAGTGTGGACCCATATCATGATCTGCAGAGTAGAATGTTAGCAAAAGCTTCTTGAGTACATGTGTGGCAACTAAATGGTTGTTATATGCAACATGATGTTTGACACCTTGAAAATGATCTCATGCATGAAGCATGGCGGATGACATGAAAACCAGTTGTTAGGATCATTCAAAGACTTTACCAACGATCACATAATTTCAACAAGTATTGAAGAAGTTGCAGCCTACTTTCATATAAGCTATAGATAGTGGTCGTTGCTGACATCTTCGAATGTTCTGCATTAACCAAACAGCATCTAAATTTATGATGCGAGGGGGGAAAACAGCTAGCGGGTAGATTATTTCCCAAGATTGAGTGGTCCTGAGCAATTAAAGAAGATATGGCCCATTTATTGCTAGGGCTTTCCCCTATGCAACAAGCCACTAGAAAGCCCAATCATATTGTCAATTGGGCAAGAGATACAAATTAAACAAGGAGTCCCACACCAAGGAATACAGGCACAGATTCCACAAGATAAATCAAAATCTAAAATTGACCTCATGCAACATAGAGACTTCAATAGGAATGAAACTTGGACTTGACAGACAGACATGAAAAAGAGGAGGATAAACATAGACATCCATAAGAGACTTGGGGCCTCTTTCTTTGGTAGAATTTCTTATAGGAATTCCAGCTGTTTGGGAATTCTGGAATTCAACAAAAATTCTTTATTCCATTACTAGAAATTCCGGCATTCATAAATTCCAAAATTTCTAAATGCCTAAGAGCAAGGATTTTCAAATACTAGCACCCATTTGAGGTTTTCAAAATTTTAGAATTCCAGCAACCTTCCAGTGAAACTCCAATGACCTCAATTTTTAAAGGTGGGTCCACATAATTCCTAAAGGTGGACCCCAAGTTGTAACTGCTAAAAGGTATGCCCCTCGGACTGTAATTTCTAGGCGGGTCTCATGTACCACAATTTTAAAGGTGGGCCTCACATTGTAATTGCTAGAAGGTGGGCCCACATTGCACAATTTCTAAATGTGGGTCCCACGTACTACAATTCTAGAGATGGGCCCCACATAACACAATTTCGAAGAGTGGGTCCCACGTAATTTATAAAAGTCGCGCCACATACTAATTTCTAAGATGGGCTCCACATACCACAATTTCTAAAGATGGGCCCCACACACGTATAGTTTCTTAAGGTGGCCGGTGACGCCTCGTAATTTCTAAAACAGTTTCTAAAAGTGGCCCCACATAATTTCTAAATGTAGGCCTCACATACCACAATTCCTAAGGCGGCCCCTACATACCACAATGCATTCAAATCCGTTATTCCAATCCGGAATTCTAGTAGCAATGAAACATGGAATTCTGGGAATTCAGGTTGTATGAAATTCTCGGGTAGGAATTCCACCAAGAAGAATGAAACAGGAATTTAAAAATGACAGCATTCGGGTAGGAATTCCATCAAGAAGAATGAAACAGGAATTTAAAAATGACAGCATTTAGCATTAGTTCAGCACTCTAGCCTTTGGAATTCCCTGACATCCACCAGAAATGAATTCCAGAAAAATTCCGATAAAGAAATAAGCTCTAAAGTGAAGGGAAAGGAAGCTAATGACCTCGGTACCATAACATAAACAAAACTCCTAAACGTTGGTTCCAATAAAGAAACAAGCTCTAAAGTGAAGGGAAAGGAAGCTAATGACCTTGGTACCGTAACATAAAAAAAAAACTCCTAAACATTGGAAGTTCATGCACCCAAAACTGGATTAAGAGAAAGGGATATAAATAGCTTAACTTGATGGATAAATTAACAAGATAGGAAAGTCGAATGGTAAGATGAGACATCAATGGTCATGCACGGAAGAAAGGAAAAGGCCGTTATAGAATACAGAAAGGTAGGGTTCGGACAATATATATATATATATATATATATATATATATATATAAGAGAAGCTTAGGATGTTCATTGATCACATTGGGCCAAGGAGAGCGTGTCCAAGCCCAACACATTTAGTAATCAAGCATAATACCCAGGCTCAGATCCAACCCATACGCCAAAAGGTCAAGCTCAATTCTATCCAGTTTGCAAAACACATACACCCCTTGGTATTAAATATGCTGGGCTGGGGATTTAACCATATAAGCCCAGGTCTTATATTATCTAAAAATTTGGGATAGAATGCTAGGCCCGGGTAAAGCCCACGGGGCTAAATGTAAAAACCAAGTCCAGTCCAATGAAAGATAGGCTCGAGTAGGGCGACCTAGCCCATGAGTTGATTGAGAATATTCTATGCAAGGCTGGATATGTTACGAGATGAGTTAGGATTAAATGAAAATGTTCTATTAGCAACTAGAAGTGCAGTTCAGCATTGTGGGGCCCACTTGGGGCCACCTTTCATGAATGCAACTGCTTTGATACTCTTTTTCATCCCATGATCTAGCATTAGGCCCAATTTTACACCCACTGAACCTTCACACACCGTTGGATTAAATTCGAGAAAATCTACTGTTCAAATGCCATTAACTTTAACAATGTTAAATCAAGGGCTAGGATAATCTAGTGGGGCTGATTTTTTGGATCCCCTTGTCCATGAGCAGACCTTTCCATCTGCCCTCCTCCCACTGATAAACTTGCATCTAAATGGGCCCCATGAGCTAGACAGCATATAAGCTACATGTAGTCTACTCATAGGGGAACATTGCCCCATATTAGATTGGATTTAGTTTATTTTAGATTTATGGTGTGAGCACTGAGCAGGTTATTTTAATATTTATGACGTGACCCGGATTATCTTAGGTTAGAGTTATGATGTGATTAGATTTCCTAATTTAGCTTAATAATCTTCATTTTATTCTATGAATAGTCATTGGTTACTTACAATAATAATAATTTAAAAAATAAAAGCAACGTAGAGGATTTACCAAGACGTAGACCTTAAGTTTCTTCATAGCACCAGAGCCATGGTTGTGCATTCTTCCGCTTCTCCACATTCTTACGATGCTTATTTTCACCATTTTCCCATCTTTCTCCAAACCCCAAACCTAGATCTCCTCGGCTAACATCATCCCTCCAAAATTTGATCCTTCAGTTTGTCGATGATCGCTCGAGGGCGCAAAGCAGGGATCACAATGCGGGTCGTGCCAGATCGCGATTCATGGCAATAATCTGAGTTGTGCTTCTTCCAACCACCATAGATCCAACCTGCAGCGCTACTCCAAAGCCTCTCTTCACCGCCACCAACTTCTTCTTTGGCACGATGAAGAGCCATAGCGACATGGTGACGATGTTCTGCTACAAGTTGGAATGGTCGTAGGCCTTTCTCACCCTTCTCTCTTTAGTCTCCACACAACAAAAGTTGCACCCACCAAAAAGTTTTTTCCTTATGCTTAAGAAGATAGCAAAAGGTTGTTGTTTACCCTTTTTTCTTCTTTTATTCTTTTTCGGAATTTTACCCATTGGACATGAAAGGAAGTTCGAATATAATCTAGTGAGAGGAAGCCGCTGACATCAATGTGACTGAGACAGCATTTAGGCCATTCAAGCAAGTCAGTACAACAGGTGGACTCGCCCATTTTCCTACCCATTTAAAGTGCATTCACTCTTTTGAAGTTTTGGACTTGTCCACTCCTAACATCAATCCGTTTTCGCCTATTGTGAAGATGAGATCTATGCACGAAAAGAACAATCAACGGTTCAAAAGTTTTTCTTTGTTGCAATCATCCACATATTCATCCAAGCTCACAATCAAGTCCTTTTGTCAAACCACATGATCCATATGCTTATGGGAGAAATCATGATAGATCTGATATAGTGGGCCACCAGCTTCAACAGACTAAAAAAGAGCAACATTTGACGGTGATGGACTTTGCGTATGGACAATGATCACCTAGCAAAGCACGATAGTCGTTTTGGAAAGGATGCAAAAGAGATTTAGGGGGATTACATTCATTGTGACCAACTGCACAATCCTTTTTTTTAAAGGACCATGCGACTGAGGGATGATAGCGAATATTCTATGAAAGGTTGGTTATGTTATGAGATACGAGTAGATTTAGATTACTTCAGATTTATCATGGGAGTAGGTTATCTAAATATTTATGACATGATTAGGATTATATAGGTTAGAGTCATGATGTGATTAGGTTTCCTCGTTTAGGTTGATGATCTTTATTGTGTTCCATAAATAGCCATTATTTTCAACAAAAAACAACATAAGGATTTATTAATGAGCAACCCTATGGGTACTATTCTTGATTTCTTTGATCATGCAATAGCTAACACTTTGAAAAGAGGGAAGAACACATGGTGACAATTAGGATTTGTTAGTAATTAGAATAGGTCACGAAATAGATTACTAATTAACTTGACATATAGAATGGTCAATCGGCAAAGAATTTGAAATCATCTCAGAAACAAAGGCTATCGTTTTTTGATGTGGTTAAAAGTAACATGACAAAAAGGTAAATGAAGAATTGGCGATGGAATTTAAAAGGGGAAATATTAACATTCAGAGAATGAGTTATAAGACAAGGCAATTGGAACTAGGATTTGAATTTTCAATGGTGTATGGGATCAAATGAAAGCTACATTGAACAAGGTTGCAAAAAGGGTACGTCAAGGAGGAAAGAAGAGTTTCACAAAAAGAAAAAATGGTGGTGGAAACCAGAAGCCCAAAAGGTTGCTGCTGAAAAGTCAACACTAAAGAATGAAGACCTCAAAATGCACAAACTAGCTCATAATGCAACAAAGAGAACTGTTATAAAGTCAAGTATGAAGCTTGGGACAAATTGTACATATAGTTGGGAACTAAGTGGAGAAGGATGTTTATAAGCTTACTAAGACCCAAGGGAAAACTAGGAATCTTAATCATAATAGGCGCAGTAAAGATGAAAATGGAAGGATCTTAATACAGAAGATCAGCTGAAAGAAAGATGGGGACATATTTAAAGGCATATTAAAAACAGAGTGTGAGTGAATTTATTCATGAGTACAAACAAAATCAAGGTATGATCCATGCAAAAACTAGAATAGAAGTGAAGATGGCCTTAAGAAGGATAAAGAAAAAGAGAGTATTATGACCAGATGATATACCTATAAAGTAAAATAGTGAATAATGAAGTTAGGAATTGCCATTAAAAAAATGATGTTAGGAATTGGCCGAATATAAGGTAATGGAATTGACGAGAGCTCATGGCACAGCGAGAGGCGCTCGCTATTGCAACCTTGAGGTTGTGGGATCGAGTCATGTAATGACGCAGCGTGGGTAGGGAAGAATAGTCTTACCAATCCAAAAATAAAGGATGATGGAATTTAAAAAGAGAAAAAACAACTGCATTTAAAGGAGGAGTTATGGAACTGGCATTTGAAGCTAATTAACTGTGGAATCAAATGGAGATTTGTATTAAACAAGTTGATTAAAGTCAAGTGTGGCATCAAATGAAGAGCTGTATTAAACATGTTGCAAAATGGGTACTTTGAGAGACCAACGGAAAGAGAAGTTACACGCAAAAGTAAAATTGGAGGTGAAAACCAAAGTCCAAAAAGTAATCACTGTAAAGAAAGCAATATCTAGTGAAGACTAAAAATGCAGCAAAGAAAACACTCCTTTTGGTTGCTGAGTACCAAAATGGGCCCCACACGAAGAGAATGGTTTTTTTTTTTTACGGCACGGCATTTTATAATTGAACTCATAAACTAAATAGTATTTAGAAAAAAAAAAAAAAAGCAAGATTAAGCCATGTGATTGCAAAGAAATATAAGTTAAATTCAAAAAATACATAAAAGAAATAAAGTTAAATTCAAGAAATGTATGTATGTATGTATGTATATGCATCCTTCCCTCACCATATGGTAAGGGACAAACTTAATGGGACCCACCTAGGGACCCGCTAATCACGGGACTTGTGGGGGATGGGAAGAGACATCTTGGATAAGCCCATATATCAAATTTGGGGTCAATCCCATGCCTCTAACCCCTTCATCCGTGGCCCACAAATTTAATGACTTTATATTAGAGAAAAAAATTTGACCATCTATCCAACGGTCCAATCCATTTGGATAGGTGAAAATTCAATGGGTCTAGTATACTTAAGCGGGTTCCATGTGTGTGGATAATTCAGATGTATTACAAAGTCAACCCTACTATGTTGTCCCTCACCATAACATGGTGAGGGATAGATGCACATGAATATTTCCTTATGTGGGATCCACTGATCATGGGACTTGTGGGGGATGGGAAGAGACATCTTGGATAAGACCATATATCAAATTTGGGGTCAATCCCATACCTCTAACCCCTTCATCCATGGCCTACAAATTTAATGACTTTATATTAGAGGAAAAAAATTGACCATCGATCCAATGGCCTAATCCATTTGGATAGGTGAAAATTCAATGGGTCTAGTGTACTTAAAGGCAGTTCCATGTGTGTGGATGATTTGGATGTGTTACAAAGTCAACCATACTATGTTGTCCCTCACCATAACATGGTGAGGGATAGACGCACATGAATATTTCCCTATGTATATATATCCATCCCTCGCCATAGGGTGAGGGACACTTACATGGCTTTTCCTCTTTGCACATGAACATTTTTTTTCTGCATATGACCATATATGGCTTTTCCTCTTTTGCACATGAATATTTCCAATTATGTAAGTGTCTCTCACCCAATGGTACGGTGAGGGATGGATGCACATGACTACGGTGAGGGATGGATGCACATGACTATTCTCCTCTATATATATATATATATAAAGAGAGAGAGAGAGAGAGAGAGAGTTGAAGACTAGTATCAAGCAACAAGCCTCTTCAAATTAAAGAAACTCACCCCAACAGATGATAAGGAATGACCAAGATTGGAAAATATTGTTCCAAGACAGAGTGTGAAGAGCATATACAGAACAAGCCGAAGCCAGAAGTATTTCCATTCTCTTGACATTATCAATAATGACCTCCACGTTAAAACCGCAATTCGTGTGGCATCACTAGCCTTGCCCCTGCTTTTAAGAAGTGGGCCTTCCTGCAGCATTAAAATAAATCGTGAATGAATCAAAGTAGACCATCATTCAAATAGCGTCTAATCCTGTTTTCCATGAAAAAACAAAGCATATTGAAGTGAATTGTTATTATACATTCGGCAAGCATTTGAAAACAAAATCATCACTCTACCTCATGTTACTATCGATCTTCAAGTTGCTGACATCTTCACGAAAGCGCTCCCTCGGGTTACATAGATTCTTAGTTGACAAATTGATGTTGGTTGATTCACCACCATCAATTTGAGTGGGGGTATTAGCGAATGGTCTCATGGGGTTCTCACTTGGGCCCAGATCTTCTCTTATGGGTTCTCTCTTAGAAAGTTAACTTTAGATGGATCCGTATCTTAAGAACGTATATTACACTGTTGTAACTACACCAAATCAAATGGGAATCAATGATCGATCGCATATCCCATAATTGCATACAGTGATAGTATGACGGGGACCTCCAAAGGAGTCGACGCCCAATTTTCTCCCATTATACTATATTAAGCTAAAGGCTTTTAGATTTAATTTTGACTGCCAATTTTAATTTTGACTGACAGTTATGCTTCCACATTCTCTCTCCACTACTCACGCAACCACCCACTCATTTTTTTAATCAAACCACTCATGTTTCAGTTGTTCCTTTGTGTAACTATTCCCTTTCTGCTCCAATTTCTCTATTTCCGTTTTATGCAACTTGCCCTATGGAAAGAGGTAGCTGTTTTTAATATATGATTATTTATTCTACAGTGGAGATATCGTGCTCAGCACGGTTTATTGGGCTAGTCTCTCTTATTTTCCTCTAATTTCCTTTAATATTATTCATACATAATGACATAGAGAGAGAGAGAGAGATGTTTGTCCATCATAACTGCTCAAATATGCCGATTGCCTGATCCAATGCACTTATATTTCCGTTTCTAATAAAGCAAAGATCAGAAGTCAGTGTTTAACATCTCACTACAATTGCATGGATATTAAAGCAGAAAGGCATAATGACTTCACAACTATTAGAAGTAATAAGCAAAACAAACAAAATTAATAATTCAACCTTTTCTATGAGGGACTGTATTGTTGATTCAACTGCAGTAGCATCACTTGATGATTTATATGTAGCCTCAAGGGTACGGATTGCAACGGCTGTATCCATATTAACAGATGAGAAGTCCCCAGTGTCATCCTGTTAAAATTGCCCTTCCTCATCACACGTATTTGAGAAAAACTTATAATACTAGAAATCTAACTGTACAAGTTCCTATATGACAAATCAAAAAATCATTTAGTAACACTTACCTGCCAATTCTTGCACATGGCTATTATCCTGTCAAAATCTGTATTTATTGCACGTAGAAAGTGATCTGAAGGACTTTGCATGATTGGACAAGGAAACCCAGCAGTCGAGAAGTGCTAGAACATGAAAGGACACTCGGTGCTCAGTTATCAAATAAAAGGAAATAGAAAAAAAAAAAAGCATAGAATTTTTGCATCCTTCATTAGTAGATTGTATAAGAATTAAGAAATAGTTTGCAATATAAATCCATGATGGGTTGGCATGGTCCACGTCAAACCCACTTTCAACTGATTTGGGCTGCATTTGTTAGCCATTGGCAGGCTTGGCCTGATCTTCTCCCAATTACAAAATGAAACCGAAACCAACTTGTCCTATCTATCCATACAGCCCGAACATACAGCGTAACCAAGCCCAACATATTTAACACAATATCAATACATATTTTGGAAATGGGACAGGCCCAGGCTCACTTACTGGATGTAAGCCTAAATCTTAGGCCCAATAACTAAACAGACCGGCTTGGACAAACTTTGGCCTAGTCTATACTGACCAGATTGCACAAATCTAGATTGTTGAGTGCAAATTCCATATTGGGTTTTCCACAAATACAAACATAAGAAGTCTTATGATAAATAACACAAGAATGATGTGCACAATTCTGTTACAGCAACAGACATTGACCAATGTGAGGGCAAAAAGCCAACTACCCCACTATGTCATCAAGGCTCAAAAGAGATTAGAAAGCATAAAAAGAAAATCCACACTAGATTATTAGAAATATCCACCTGCAGGCAAGCCAATGTTTCACCAAAGAATAAAGTATTTCCATTTGAAAGCAGACAGATCCTGTCAAAGAGACCAAATACTTCTGTGCTACTCTGGTACATGGTAAAGATAAGAGTGCATCCTGTGCTAGCTAGTTTCTTCAATGTCACCATCATCAGAAGCGCAGACACACTGAATAAGAAACATATCATTAAAACAGGACAAAACCAGCAGCAAAGTCAGTAAAGAAACTTGGCTAACAGAAAGTGTTGCCAGAGACACAAACTGATGTTGCCAGATATTCCTTAAAAAGTTTAAAGAAACCTGTCAAGATGATAAAGAGGTTCATCTATAAACAAGATGTGTGGCCTCATCACAAGCTCCCTAGCAATGCTGACACGCCTCCTCTCACCACGAGGAAGACCTTTCATATAACAGTGGCCACCAATGAGTTTGTCCGCATAATCACCCAAAGACATAGCCAAGATGGCATCCTCCACGAAACCCTTCTTCTGAGAGAAGAAACCCGGAAGTTGTAAAAGTACTGAGTAATACAGCATCTCACGAACAGTGAGAGACCCAATCAATGTATCTTCCCTGTCAACATATCCCTACAAGTGAAAACAATAAATTAATGTCACATTTTTATTCAGAACTAGGACCATGACTGCCACCATCAACATTATCATTAAAGCGAGCAGGCCCAGCATCATTATCGCAAAGCCTTATAATTCTATAAAATGACCACATTAAATGAAATACACCATGACACAGCAATGAACTGAGCTAGAGGTTTGAAAAGTTTTAGCAACGAGATGCCACACATATCCTTCTATCCTGTGAAAGGTACCAACACACCAAGACAATATGCACAAAGAAAATGGGAGCTGCACATCACTAAAATATTGATAATATGCTGGGAAAATGATTAAAAAACAGATGGAAAATGTCACACACACACAAAAGCTAACCATGTATATGATAGTAGGCCAAACTAAAAATATAACAAGCACTGAGAGCAGAAGAAACTGCTGTGCCGTAAATATATAACTCTATTCCCTAAGTCTAGTACAGAACCACAAATGAGTCATCATCAAAGCCTTATCCCATATGTTCAGGGCCCGTCTTCACAAGTTCTAATTCTTCACTCATCCCTTCTTAGGCTTTGTTCATTATCACCCCTCAACCTAAAATGTTGCTTCTAACTACTTATAAGTCTCTGTTTGCCCCTTGCCAAAAAAAAAAAAAAAAAAAGTCGTTGTTTGCCTCCACCTCCCCTGGACACCTTGTACTCACAACAACTTCATTTCTTCATACAAGGGTTGTTTTCAGTCTTACAAGCACATGCATGGACCATCTTGATATTCGTTAAATTTTTCTTTTCTCTTACCTACCTGTAGATATCCTAATTCTCTTTGGTCTTGTTCTCAACAGATCCATCTTAGCAAAAGTATCTCAGCCAGATATACCTTCTCTTGCTATTTCTTTGATGGTCAACATTCAACCCCATACAATAAAGGAAGTCCAACGATCATATTCCAAATGTTCTTTATCAAAGTGGCACTCAACAATCACATAATACTTTGATCGCTTTTCCTACTTTGGTTACCCTTCAATAATCCCACCCTCCACTTTGTCTTATTGTTGCTTCCAAGCTATGATCCTTGGATAATTGTATATCTCAGCATAAGCATACGCAAAGGAAATAACATTGGTACTACTAGTACATGTATACTTGTAGTGTATAGCTTTAGTGATGCAAGGCCCTAGGGTAAGGGCTTGGTGGAAAGTGCTGAAGCATAATGAAAGTGCTGAAACACATGTCCGCAGGCACTACACGTCTCCTCAGAGACCATAAACGAGGATGCACATCAAAGGAAAAACCCAATTTCATTAATCAACACTCTGAATTCTAATCTTTACAATGTGCATATAAATAGGAAAAGAAAACTTAGGACCTAAGTTACCTAATTAAACTAGGAAACTAATGAAACTGGAAACCTAATCCTAATTACAACCCATTAAATAAAATTAGGAAACAAATGACATAATTAGTAAATAAGAAATCCTAAATTTACTTGGGCCCTACTCATGTGGCTTGAGGTTTCATCCTACATCATTCTCCCCGACTTGGAAAGAACTCGACCTCGAGTTCGGTAACCATCCATCAGATTGAAGATTGATCGGACGAACTTCCGTTCTGTTGGATAATCTTCAGCTTGTGTGTAAAACTTGGAAACTACAGTTGATCTGTTTCTCCAACTTGACGTAGGTTTGACATGCCGCTTCTTTTGACATCCAAGTTTTCTTTGGCTGCGCAATCAAGCCTTGGAACTTTTTGTGTAGAATTAGCCGAAGCTGAATGCAATCTTCAAGTTTCCATTGCTAATCCCCAAATACAAAGTCAATGTGAGCAACTGTAACAATTAGATACTCTTTTACATCTTGTATTTGTTGCTCTGAATCTTCGATAGAAGGAAGTTCATGACCAACTATTATCATGGAATCTTCTGTCTGGTTCTAGTTTCTCAATGTCAATCTGGATAACCTCTGTCAAAGTTTCCACAACATGGACTTTAGTTATTTGCAGTGATTTTTCTTCTTGAGGTGCATCTTGTTGCAAACGAGTTTGTTTAAGCATGTGCTCAACATGAATTGCTTCCCAATATGCCTCATAAATATTCTTGCAGTCATTCATTTTCTGCAATATATCCAATCTTAATCCGCTGAGAAAACTAGTTAAATCATGTGCTTCATCATCCTCTAATCCACAAACATCTTGAAGCCTTGAAAATTGGTCAAAGTATTCAATAACTGACAACTCTCGTTGTGTCAAATTAAGAAATTGCTGAAAATATTCTCATTCTCAGAATATCATTTTCCATATTTAATTGCATATTTCACTCTTCGAAGTTCATTGTTGAGTTTATTGATATGCAATTTCATATTGACTTGGATGAAATAATGGACCAACTTTTTCGTAGTTCTACTCTTGGCTCAACCCTGTATTAATCCAAAGCTGATCCAACCAATTCAATTGTTCGTTCCTCAACTTGTTAATTCGAATTAGGTTGGATCCACCTGACTTGAAACTGATCTGAACTCAGGCCCACCCAAAAAAACTAAATGTGTTTACTGTGAGAAACACATGGGAAGAGGGCTTTTCCGCTTTTCATCCTGACTTGGGTCTTGTGCAGACAAGGAATGTAACGAAAGAGGGGAGTTTGAACCTCTCGCCACTCTGCTCTGATGTGAAAACGAAGATAAAAAGATGGCTTGAGAAGACGAAGATGCTAGAAGTAGCGAAGGTGGTGCAGCTGCAGTGGTGCGACCTCGAGGTGGCTTCGACGAGTTGAAGGTGATGAAAATAGTGGAGTTCGACAATGATTGCAATTACTGGGACACTGCAACGCCTCTGCTCCTTCTCCAACAACAACGACCAGGTATGTTGATTCTTTTTTTTTTTTTCCTCTCCTTTTCTTCCCTTTCTTTCTCGATCTCCTTCCTTTTTTTAACTTGACAAAGAAGGGGGTGGGAGGGTTTTTTTCATTCAGGATCTTGGATCACAAATGTAAAGGGGTTTGGTTTGAAGGGGGCAATGGGGCTGGTGCTGATTTCTGGGAATGGGGATGGGGTTTGATTCAGGGGGTTTGGGTTAGGTGTTCTCGATGAGTTCGGTTGGTGTAATGAGATGTTAAAAGGGGATTTGAAGGTTGGATATGGGGTCAGTCATGGGAAGTAGGTTGAACAACTAGGGATCGAAAGGAAGAAAGGTTTCGGGATTTTGGGAAACTTGTGGAATCCTAGAATTTTGGGATTTTGGCTGATGGATTTCTTAGGGGTGAATGGTGTCGGCAGGCTGGGGTCGGCTGTGGTGATGGCACGGAAGGATCGTGTCAGTGGGATATTGGAAGATGAGTTTAGGGACGGGAGCGATGGGGGTGGGTTTACGGGAAGGAGGAGATGGAATGGAAATAGTAATTGGTGAGAATCTGAATGATCCAATGATGGGTATTCGACTCTAATACCAAACTGATGCATGCCCTAGGGTTAGGACTTGTGGTGCAGCCCAGCCACGATCAATGAAGATTGTCACCTACGACAATGCGATCAAGCCTTCAGACTCAAACTCTAAGAGCATGTTTGGTAATAGGCAAGGAATCCATAGATCTAATGATTCTTCACTACCACTGGAACAATGATTCCTCGCTAGGGATTTGTATAGTTAAGAATTTCACATTGATATTGGTATGTATTGATGCATATAGCCAAGAAAAATAGGGTTCGGTGTGCAAATCCACTTAAGTGAGGATCTTCAAATCTTATGGGGGGTGGTCAAATCTGAAAATCCTAAAAAATGAAGATTTCCATCGGTCCAAATCCTTAAAAATTTACAATTGACAAACATGGATTTACCACAAGTTTAGGGAAACCAAAAATCTTTTCTCAAAAGATTTGGTTGCCAAACGTGACCTAAGGCAATTGGGAATGGAAAATGACACGCGACAGAATTCCTCTTCTATATTATCAAATAGCATGTGTTACATCCAAAACTTCCCTCTATAAATAATAGCGGAACAATCTAAGGAAACCAAATTATTCAGTGATTGCTAAAATCACTCCCTAAAATCTTTGATTAAATCAAATCATTAAAATCTCTCTTAAATTTAAATAAAATCAAATAACTAAAATTACTAATCTATTTAAGGAAAGCAAATCAATGGAAGGTTCCTTGTTGATGGGCCCTCTTCTTCTTCGACCACACAGTATCAACTCTCCCCCGCTTGGAAAAACTTGACTCCAGCGAATTGACATCTTGAAAACACGGGAGAGATTCCAGCCACAAGTTCAAAAAATGTCCACCATGGTCGAAAATCAAACGCACAAACATCTGCCTTTTCTTTTGATCTGCATGGCAAGGCTTGGGAGTTTGATGCAATCTGTTCTGCCATCTAAAAGTAGATCGGAAGTGTCGCTTCTTGTGATGTTTATATTTAGGGCGAATGGACGCTTTTTCCATGAGAGACTGCAACTGTAAAATCTGCCAAATCTGAGTGCAATCGTCAAGCTTCCATTGTTGATCCCTGAAGATGAAGTCAATGTGAGGGACATCAACAACTTGATCTTCTTGGGAAACCTTTGAAATAATTGATTTGATTTCTGATGACCCAACTGGATTTGCTGGAAGTGACATGACAATCAAATCAACCGGATGTTCAATCTGTTTGCTAACCTGGTCAGAATCTTCAACATACGCTAATCCATGTTCTTGCTTAGCCCTTTGAGCTCTCAATTGGCATGGCCTTGATCAATAGTGGTTGTACCCACGAAATCATCTTTGCCATGAACTTGCCCTTCGATGTCATCATTGAGGTCATCTGTCTTCGCCTGTGGTGCCATCATGACTTCTCGTTCAACTTTTTGCTCTTTTTGTGGTTCTTCTGTTGAAGGTGATGATGTAGATGAAGATAGAGTCGTCGACTTCATTGGAATAAGTCTACTCCACTTTCCAATTTGGTGCAACCCAACCACGATCAATGAAAGATCGTCACCTCCGACGGTGCGATCGAGCCTTCAGACTCAAACTCTTAAGGCAATTGGGAATGTAAAATGACACGTGACACAATTCTTCTTCTTTATTATCAAATAGCATGTATTACATCCAAAACTTTCCTCTATAAATAATAGAGGAACAATCTAAGGAAACCAAATTATTCAGTGATTGCTAAAATCACTCCCTAAAATCTTTTTTATTACATCAAATCACAAAAATCTCTCTTAAATTTAAATCAATCAAATCACTAAAATTACTAATCTATTTAAGGAAAGCAAATCAATGGAAGGTTCCTTGGTGGTGGGCCCTCTTCTTCTTGGACCGCACTGCATCAGCTTGAGTGGAAAGTGTCGAAACACAATGAAAGTGCCAAAACACGTGTCCACAGACACTACACATCTCTGTAGAGATCATAAACAAGGACACACCTCAAAGAGAAAACCCAATTCTATTAATCAACTCTCTGAATTCTAAGCTTTACAATGTGCATATAAATAGGAAAAGAAAACTTAGGGCCTAAGTTACCTAATTAAACTATTAAACTAATGAAACTGGAAACCTAATCCTAATTACAACCCATTAAATAAAATTAGAAAACTAGTAACATAATTAGTGAATAAGATAATCCTAAATTTACTTGGGCCCTACACATGTGGCCTAAGGTCTATGCTGCATCATTTAGTCATTTTTGAAGTGAAAAGGTGATCCAATTAGCCCCTCTTTTTTTAAAAAATCCACAAAAATCCGAAAATAAATCAATATAATATGTAAGCTAAGAGCCATGAACCTTTAGAATGATCTATAAAAAACATATGTTTGTCTATAACTTAGAAATAAAGGAGAGGTGATTTTAATTGGCTCATTTAAAAATTCTTTCTTTTTTTTAAAATCCAGCAAATAATTACTTGAAATTATAAAAAAAACAAGATCCTTAAATCTTTGGAAATGATCTATCTGACACATAGATCTACAACGAACAAATAAAGAAGAGGAGATTTGAGCAGCCCGTTTTTTGAAAATTTAATTATTTAAAATCTCCAAATGTCCGGAAATAATTACATGAAAATAAATAAAAGAATAACTCAAAAGCATCAATTCTTTGGGAATGATCTATGGAACATATAGATTTACAACTAAGATTTTTTTTTTTTAATGCTAGATTAACAACTAAGAAATAATTAAGAGTAGATTTTTTTCTTTTCTCCCCTCTTTTTGGCTCTAGTACAAGTGTATAACTCACAGACTCTACCTAACTCCCTCTCCCTGACCATCAACACTATGGTCGTTTTTATGGAGAGAGAGGTGCCTCATCATTGAGCTAACAAGGGATTGGCAAAAAACGAGATATATTAAAAACACAACTTTCAAAAACTACAAAAAATCCAAAAATGATTGCATAAAAAATAAAAATTAACTCAAGAGCCTTGAATATTTGACAATTACCAATACAACACAACCACGTGCACCTTAGAAATAAAACCAAGGTAATATGATTGATCCAGTTATGAAAAAAAAACCATTTTTTTTTCTAAAAAGCCACAGTTTCTGAAAATAACTGCATAAAAATAAATAAATAAACTCAAGTGTTAGAAATAAAGGATTGGCAATTTGGTTGGCGAAATTGGAAAATAATAATTTTTAAAAAAACCTAAATATCTGAAATAATAACATAAAATAAAAAAATTACCATAAGAGTCATTAGAAATGATATATGAAACACAGACTACAACTTAGAAATAATGAGAGGTGAGTTGATTGGCAAACTTTCGAAAATAAAAAATAAACAATTTCTTGAGAAATCACGAATATTCTGAGAATAATTACATAAAACTCAAAAAGATAAAAAGATAAAAGAGTTCAAACAATGCATGCTGGAGGAAATATATGCTCAAAACATGCATATAAATGATTTAACATCATTCCTTACAAAACAAGTGAAAAAAGAAACAATTTTTTTTTTAATATGTTTATACCTTAGAGAAAGCCATCAAGTGTATTGTTAAGTATCGGCTCCAATCCAATGATTTGGATAGGTTTTTGGTGGTTTTCTCCTCTAAAAAGGTCTCCTCAGTCGAAAACAACATGCAATAAAGTGTTTCTAAGCTTCAAAAGTCATTGACATTTGACAGCGATCTTTCGAGATGAGACAGGTGCAATTAGCCAATATTTTGACTGATAAAAGCCGCATCTGATGTGAGTAGCAATATTTTCTTGATATCTTCTTGGACTTTGCCTATATGGCCGATACTATCGACCAATATTTTGAACATTGGCGGAGAGAGAGAGAGAGAGAGAGGACTAAGACCAGAAATGCAAGAAGATGAAGAAAAACAAACAGGTACAGAATTTTGAAAATCTATGGAAATTATCATATTCATGTATTTTGTAAATATCCGCATTCAATGAAGTAAATTAAACATTAACATTAACAGAGAGGATGAAGAAAAAGAAGCAGTAAAATGCAAAAACACAAATTCCTATGCCCTGTATCAGTAAATTTAGTAATACACATAGATTAGTTGCATCACTGGTATGTTGCTTTTCAAGTTAAGATATATATTCAAATTAATATGCTTTAATTATAGAAGATGGTGAATAGATATACAGCTCTACAGATACAAACACTATGGATCCGCTCTTCCCGAATTTCATGTAGTGACCTACACAGACCCGAGTTGAAAGCAACTCCTATTAAGAATCAATACCCTATTTTCTCAGTTCAGGTACTTCAGGTATTTGGATCCAGTTTCATCACTATACTCCAAATTAATAATTATAATATTTTAAAATAATAAAAACAACATAATTGATGCAGGCCACCTAAGGTCGGCCAGCTCATAGGCCCAAGAGTTTCAATAGGAGGCTCTAGCCCAATTAAAGAGATTAAAATCTCAGGATCATGCAAGCATAGTATTCTTTCTTGTTGTTTCAGTTTATTTAATGACTAGCTAAAATTTAGGGATATAGATTTGATTTTATTGGAAAGCTTATAATAGATTTAGAATCTGATTTTAATTGGAATTGTAAGGCCCCTGGCCTTAATTAGGGGCATAGCATTATTAATTAAGATTAGTGTTGGTTAATCTAGCTTTGTAGCATAATTAGGTGCATTGAGTAGCTTTCATCATACATGGCATTCATGTGTTAGACCCGTCATACTATTGGCCCAAAACCCACCTAGAACCCAATTAGAAACTCACCTCAAAATGACCCTAAGCCCTTCTAATCTCCTAAAACCCACTTGACAAATGGGCTAGGCCTTATTATTAAACCCCCATAAGGTATCTCTACAAATCTAAAATCCTTCACTTCTCTTTCACTTACATTTCATTTCAGTTCAGTTCTCTTTCATTTACATTTACATTTCATTTCATTTCCCCTCCATTTCTCTTCATTTCATTTCATTCACAACACTTCATCTTCTATTCTCTACTCTCACATCTCCCTTCCCATTCTCTCTTCTTCCTCCATCCCCTTCCCACCATTATGCAAGTTTCCAAGGCCAAGCCGAGGCTCCCCAAGCTTCCCTAGAGCATCAGCTTCCTCATCCTCATCATCTCCTTCCCCATTTTCACCTTTAGGTAAGCATACCCATTTTCAATCTCCATGTATTTGTTTCTATTCATTGTAGAACCTTGCATCAATGTCTTAGGTATGTTTTTCTTCTTATTTGGCATGTAGGGAAGTGTTTTTAAGCATTGGATTAGAGTGGGTTGTGGTGGAGATCAAGATTTGGAAACCCTAGGCACCAAGAAAGAGGGGTTTTGTGCAATCAAGCCAAGGCAAGTACATAGACATGAATAATAGTGTGCATATGTTACATTTGTTGGTTTTGATACTTTAAACATGTTCAATATCTCTACTAGATGCTTTAAATGTGTTCAATATCTCTACTAGATGTTTAAAATGTGTTCAATATCTCTACTAGATGCTTTAAATATGTTAAATATCTCTACTACTACTTTAAATATGTTAAATATCTCTACTACTACTTTAAATGTGTTAAATATATCTACTATTGCTTGAAATGTGTTAAATACCTCTACGAATGCCTTCAATGTGTTAAATATAACTACTAATGCTATAAATGTGTTACATATCTCTAACATGTGCATTTATGATAATTGGGTTGGTGGGTATGGATTTAAAATACACTAATGGTTGAGCTATTAATGAGTGTTAAAATGGTCTTAAATTGGGTTGTTTGGATTAGTAGGTATGGACTTGACATACATTAAGGGGTGGAGCTATTAGTGGGTCTTAAAATGGTGTTAAATTGAATGGATTTGGGGGCATTACAATAGTGTTAAATTGAATGGATTTGGAACCCATTTACCCTTAAAACTTGGACTTGGCCCCACTTGACCTATGAATATAGATTGGACCTCTAGTAAGGGGGTGTGTAGGCTAACATCTCCTTGTGGGTTGTGAGGTAGTATATGTGGGACCCATATTGGGCTAAGTGGGCGGCATAGTGGAACCCCAAGGATCCAACAACTTCAGAAGCACCAAATGATTATGAGAGGCATCTCGGACCCGGACCCGCGTAACCACCTTGTTAGACGGTATGGACCCTACATGTGATGAAGGACCCTAGCCTTAGGTTGGTTAGTGCCCACTTCCTTTGGCCCTTGACTATAGGATTTGTCTAGGCCATGGTTAGCTTATGACCTCCTGAATATTACAAGACAGGAGCATATACTCATTCTGTTACTCGATCTAATACCCTCTATTAATATGCTCGCGGGGTGGGCTCCCTTGTGGCTCTATTGACAATGTTATGGGAGCACCCTATGTAGGATTAACCGGACCTCTTGTTTAGGAGAGTGGGTGGGTGGGTGGGTGGGTGGGGTGGGGGGGTGTTGTGTAGGTTTAGGTTTGTGTGTGCATGTGTAGGTTTGGATCTCTGTGTGTGGGGGTTTGTGTGTGTATGTGTAGGTTTGGATCTGTGTGTGTGAGTGGGTTTGTGTGTGTTTGTATAGGTTTGGGTTTGTGTGTGTATGTGTAGGTTTGGATCTCTGTGTGTGTGTGGGATTGTGTGTGTATGTGTAGGTTTGGGTTTGTGTTTGTATGTGTACGTTTGGGTTTGTGTGTGTGTGGGTTTGAATATGTGTGTGTACATGTGGGTTTGTGTGTGTGTGGGTTTGAATATGTGTGTGTACATGTGGGTTTTTGTGTGTGTGCCCGCATATGGTTTTGTACTTACCGTCTGCAGATCAAGAGGTGGTGTACACCACCATACCAGCTTGTTTGGGTTTGACCGGGTTCGCCTAGTTTGCATTTGTTGACCAGCCTATCTGGGTACCGGGTTCGCCTGGGTGCGTTCATTCTGATAGCATATGATGATCTAATTATTTTGTTGGTTAGATATGTTTTGTTTATCCATTATTTATGTACTTTCTGACATATTGCTTAGGTAGTGGGGCCCATTGTGTAGGTGGTTGTGGCAGTCTTACGAGATTCACTAGTTGAGGGATTACCCCTAGTGAAGTGTGGCAATAGTGTGGTGTTGCTGGATTGGTACCTGAGAGCCTCACTTTATATTCCGGCTATGAGCATAGGTGCCTCTTGCTCAGGTCATTATGGTGTTTTAGACATTCGTTAAAACTCTAATGCATCTTGTAATTGAAATATAATTAAATGCCTTTCTGTTACTTGTATCAGCTTTGATGTTATTGTATGTTGTATTGGTGACCATCTGCGCAGATTGTATGAATCGTTGCTTTCGTGTTTTTTTATGGTAACCGATCATCACTCATAACCTCACTATGGACTTCGATCCACCCGGAATTGGGGCCACAAATGTATTTAAGGGAAAGATTTTAATTGGCCCCGATTCTCATGCCCTAATGATGCGGTTAGGAATCCAATTGAATCTTTGGGGCGTGACAGGAATTATTTCTAGAATAGAATTAGGAAAGTAGTGGCTATATTGTAATCCCTCCTCAAGGAGAAGTTCTCCTTGGTTGATTAATAAAAGCTATCCTAGAGTTTTTTCTCTCGGTGGCTTGTCTGTGGTGTGAGAAAAAGATGTTTGGATCCCATGGATCTTGGAGAGTAGTCCGTTGGCTACTCTTCCCCTACCCACGCTGCATCAAGAATCCCAAATAGAATTCCAAGGTAAATCAAACAAGAGATGCCAAATACAGTCTTTTCAAATGCTGTTACCAGGTTGGCCCAAAAAGGACACAATAACATCATTCATATTCTTAGGGGGTAACTAAGAATTACAAGCTCTTAATTTGAACAAAGCAATCTGTCCAAATGACAAAAACAGCCCAACTTTCAATATATCCTCGTTAAATTAATAGAATGGTAGCAAAACTGCATCTCATTCACTATAATTTGCACATATCACAACCGAGATGGCCCGGATGCATTGTACATCTATCTATGCCTATTGAACGATCCAAAAGGTTAGAGATTTCATGCATGTAGACCTAATGTGAACCAAAAATTTAAACAACCCTGACAAGGGCTCATGGAACAGTGGAAGGTGCTCACTATTGCAACCTTGAGGTCATGGGCTCAAGTCACATTACCAATCAAAAGAAGGAAAAAAATTAAACAACCCTCTTAAGATGAACACAGTAAATAATCAACTAAAATATAGTAACAACATGTAAAATGAATGATCTCTTACATATGATCCATATGGCAAGCAGGATTTTGCACCATTTACAAACACTTCACCGTACATTCTAGCGTTAGACGGCAATCTGCCTGAAATAAGCACAAAACAAACACAATCACTTTTTTTTTTTTTTTGCTTCAAATAAAAATGGGAAACATAATACAGGAGACAAATCACAAAATGCAAACCTGCAATTGCCCTTAACAGTGTAGATTTCCCTGATTTGGCAGGGCCCATGATAACAGTCAGCGTCCCCGGCAAGGCATAACCATTTGAACTCTTCACAACCTTATCGGAGTACTTCCTCTTCCCATTAATGGTAACAGTCATGTCCTTCCACACAAGAGAAGCCCCTGCTATTTTTCTGGCACTAGCAGGAGCCTCAGGCAACAGCGGAGATGGCAGCGAGCCACTGTTGATCTTAGAGAGGGATGGGGAGGCCGTCACTGTTGCAGCATTGATTGATTCAACTCCTTCATCTACCCGCACGTCAATTTCTGTGTCCTCCCACTCTGGCGAGTCCTCGAATGAGATGGGTTGGCGTAAAGATCCCGGTTTCCGCACATAGAAGAAGGAACTCGATGGCACTCTACTTGTTGGACTACTGGCAGATGAAGAAGATGACCTATAGTTATCTGAATAAGACTGTATCTCTTCCATCACTTCTTTCCCACAGATCCCAGTCTTACTCAATCAGAAACACCACCTTTATTATCCAAAAACTTGGTAACAGCTAACTACCCATTTACTGAAAAAAGAGAGAAAAAAAAAAAAAAAAACCTCTTTCCACCTCATCATACAATCCTTCCCAGCACAAAACCCAACTCACAGTAGGTAGGAATTAGGCATCCAAAACCCCAAAAGCATGCAGACCATCAAAAAGTAAAATTAGAAATCCACCAAAACCTTGATACCCAAAACCCCAATTCTCCTCAAAAATCCATGTGCAGAACTTCAACAACATGACAAGTTCAAATTCCCTTGCATCCTACAGCATAGAAACCCTAAACAACCTGTAGCGTTAGGAAAGGAGTGAGAAGAAAGAGATGTCAGCATTTCTCACAATCCAACCAACCACCATTGAAGGCTAAGAAGAAAAAGAGGCACCAAGCAGGTAAATGGCAATCTCACCTAACATAGAAAAAGAAAGATAATATTATTAACAACAACCATAAAAAAAATAAAAAAAAAGAAATCCAGCAAAACCCAGATCAATAAAACCCTTGTTCTCCTCAGGAAAACCCAAAAAGTTAGAAATCCACCCAAACCCAGATCTCAATAATACTCATTCTCCTCAAAATCCCAAAAAAATAAAAAAATAAAAAAATTAGAAACCCGTCAAACCCCAGATCACCAAACCCCCCATTCTCCTCAAAATATCCATGTTCTGGACTTCAACAACAAGACATCCAAACTCCCCAGTTCATACAGCAAGGAAACCCCAACCAACTGCAACCCAACAAATGGCATTAAAGATCCAGAAGAAGAAAAAAGGACTAAGCTGGAGATCTCACCTAACTTAGATAAGAAGAAAATAACACCAACAAATTAATAACATTTTGTCTATTCCTTTGGGAGAGAAAAGTTTGTAATGCTATCATACCCAGGGCCAGATGCTTTTTCTTTTAAGAAAGCTGACAAATGGAGAGAGAAAGAAGAGATGCTGGAAGGAAAGAGTGTCTGTAGGCTGTAGCTGCCTAGCTGGATAAAGTGGGGAGTGTGAAAAGAGTGAGTGTAGTGACTTGGGTCAAGGGGAGGGAGAGGAAGATACGAAAATAGTACGGTGATGTGATCCCTGTGTTGGATCTTTTTGACTGGTGCTTTTTGTTGGATTTGAAGTTGGTGTGGTGGAACCATGGAAGTTGAATTCCCACCAAGAACCAACACTTCATCGGAAAAAGATCCAATGCACTCTGAGTCCCACCAAACACGGGGTTGCTCAATTCAGATAAATGACCCACTTCAGTGGTAGCTGTAGAACCAAGACTAGAGGACACTTGCATCCTATGCACTGAAGTGGGGGCGGGCCATGTTTAAAGCTGGAAATCAGGGACCAGTGATGAAGATGGGCAGTGCGAAGATCTTGTTTTTCACAAAGAGGAAAAAAGAAAAAGAGAAAAGCACTCTCTCGTGTTTCAACCGGATGGTTGACTCACCTGGATGAGAGAGATTCGAATCAGGGCATACCAACTCAGTGATGACTACTGTACATTGATCAGTGAAACCCATCTTTGAAATTCAAACCACATAAATCAGGGAGAATGTTTTCCCATGAGCATCATGCAAATTGTTAAAATGAGATCCAACTCATGGAATCCACTTAAATACATGTCTATCAATGAATGAGGGTAGATGAAAATGTCCCCTTATCAATAAAGGAAAGCCAAAAAAATGGAACCACAAAAATGTCCTAGCCCATGATGTAACACTCTCGAAGTTTAAAAAACCTATTTGAAATGTAGATTTTTTTTTATATGAAATTCAATTGTGAGTGGAGGTTTAATTAGTGTAAATTTGATCCTCATTCCAGATCAAGGTTTGATCAAGAGATGATCAGTTTCCATGAGCTGATGAGCATCCAAGGGGGAGCTCAGGTAGACCCATAAAAGCTGCACCGCACATGTAGGCTGTAAGGAGAACATTCTCCCAAATTATTGTCTTACATTGTTTTATGCACAAGGAAAAAAAATTATCCTTATCCTGACTGTCAAATCAATTACTCCTGACAAAGATATGATTAAAATAAAGAAAGCAGTAAAATTTTCTTTAACTACGGAGCATGGATAGCAGTCTTGAGCGGTTCGAAATTTTGAGCTGACCTAAACAGATGCATTTGTAGCAATGGGCTAAAACAAGCTCCTAATCTCACCCTTCATAAACCCCACTCACCAACAAACATTGTGGGACAGGCTGCATTATTTGAAATTCATACTTGCAAATGATGATGTATTACTCTTTATGAGAGATAACTGGCATGGCACATCCAAAGGGACTTCCATGGGTTACTGATATGATGGTTGGGAAAACTGTAAGTAATGTGGCATTTGTTTCCAAAGGTCATAAGTTCTCGGGAACCACGATAATGATAGTCTTAATATTCTAGAATAGTATGATGTTGATGGACCCCTTTTACTCGGTTACCCAGGCCAAAAATTTTCGATATGAACTCACATTTGAACCTGATTTCTATATTCTTCTTCTTTTTTTTAGTATATTAGAGTATATTAAGAAAAAAAGGAGGGAATTTTACCAAAAAAGTGTCCTTGACGTGTATTATCTCATTTTAAACACAAATACACAGAAATGCCCGTATTGGTGTTCGTAGAGCCTTTTTGGACGATTTTACCCCATTTTGTGTGAACGAAATCGTAATGTAAATATAACATAAATCCCCCTCAATTGAACTATTGCTTTCTGCTTCTTCCCCAATTTCTCCACTCCCGCCTTTTCTCTCTTTTTCCTCTTCTCCCTCCTCTCTTCTCTCTTTTGTTCTACCTCTCTGCTTGCTGCGTTCTCCTTTCTTCTCCCTTTCCGCTCGCTGCATTATCCTCACCTGTACCTGCTCTCTACTTACCTCTCCCTCTTCGTTGTTGCTCTCTCTTTCCCTCTATCCGATGTCCCCGGTCCTGCTCTCCCCTCCGGTCGCTGCTGTCTAAGCAATAACTAGCCAGATCCTCCGGCGGAACTCCTACGACTCCTGCAACGTCATCTTCAATTTGAAATTTAAGCAAAGGTGATTTTCCCTGTTCTTCTCTCTTCCACATTGTCTATTTTTTTTTTTTCTTTTCATTTTTAGTTTCTATAACCGTTGGAGTGATCTTCCATCTTCCATCTTTTAACTGCTGGAGTGATTCTTTTCCACATTATACGACAGTTATAGAAACTGAAAAAATCCAATGCATATTGTTGAGATCTCTGAGTTTTTCCCCGGTTTTGTTGAATTTTCTTTTACCTTGAGTATATGGTAATGCCTGCATTTGTTCTGTTTGGTTGAGTATTTTATTTTCTTTTGGTCATTTTGTTATTGAGGTCTTCAGTGGAAAAATAAGAATATGGAAAGAATTTTTTAATTGTTTTTATGTATAAAGATGTTGTTTATTTGATTCTTTGCTTGCATGAACAAAGGGCAGAAGAAATTTGATTGTCTCTTGTGGGGTTTTTAGTGGAATTTGATTGTCTCTTATGGGTTTTATTTTCCTTTCATTTCCTTTTTCCTCTTTGTTTCTTTTCTAAATTTTTCTTAGTTTTTGTTTTGCTTTTATAGTTTTTGCTTGGTTATTGGCTGCTTGGGTTTTTGCCTTGTATAGTAATTGTTTTGGTGGTTTTGGTTCTTTTCTGTCCTGGGCTTTCATGGGATTCAAAATACCCATTAGAAAGCATGTTGTGCCCTGTTTTCTGATGTCTCATTTTCATGTTATTGACATCCTAATTGTAGGCCCTTAATACATTGGGTCTTTTCAATACATCGGTGGTTAAGATGCTAAAATCTGAAACCAAATTAGGTGACTTTAGGTCATTTTTGGCTTGGGTTCAACTATAGGCTCATTACGCCATTCCGGGCATTAAGTAACTTTGGTTAACCTTGGTCTAGCACATGTCCCACAATAGGTCAGCCCGAAATGTACGTGGAATGGCTCCCACTAAAAATATCGACGAAGCATATTCAGTCGTGAAACTTGACGTCCCACTAACATATTTCTTGTTTGATTTACTTATTTGGATATGGGACTCGATTTCATCATCTTAATAGTTTTTGGTAGTATCAATTTCTCATGTTCTGTTTCTTTAATATGATTGTATCTGGTTTGGAATGCATCCCTACCTTTGTATGCCGTAGTAATTTTTTTCTAAGATATATAGTAACTATTTTTGCACGGCTGCGTGAAGTAATTTTGAATTGCATTGTAGTTCATTATTTTGAAACTGATAAAGATATGGTTGTTATTTGAAACCGATTTTTATACTTGTTTTCTTTTTTATTATGCTCTTTCTTGAAATGAGATATTGTATGAGAATGAGTATTTTTTATTTGAGGGAATGTTTAAGATAGATGAGTATAGTATGAATTTTCTTTTAGTTGTTAAAATGATAGTGAATTCCTACAATCTTTATGAAATTGAGTGATTTCTTCATTACTTACTTAACATAGGCAGCAACAGCCATAAGAAACTACATTCAAATGGGTTATGGATTTTTTCCTTGTGGTTTACTTTATAAACTCTTGTTGATAAAGTTAAGTACGATATAGATACTTGAACAAAATCAAATACATGGAGATTTGTATATCCTTTAAGTTTGAGGAGGAAGACTTCGAAGGTGTAGATTTCTATCTTCAATGAATGGGAAGGGGAAATAAGCCGACAGTTTTATGGATCGATCGAGCCTTAGAGATTTAATAGCTGAATCAATTGTCTTTAAGGTCCCTCCCCCCCCCCCCCCCCCCCCCCCCCCCCCAACACACACACACAAAAAGTCATTTTTTATCCCTTGTTGCTTCCTTCTTTAATCCAACTATTTCCTTTTGCCCACCTTCTTCCCCATTGTCATCAAGGCCTTTTTTCCCTCAAAGTAATCACTTTGGTCATCTACAAGTAATCTCAATGATCATTTACATTGAATCTAGCAATTTCTTTTCTAGTACATTATCATGTGTAGAACAACAGAGAAAATGAACTACTCATATTTCATCCATTTTTCGGGTTAGGTCAGCGAATTACTAATGACACTTTTTGCCTAGTTGATAATATGAGATTCCAAGGTTTTGGAGTAACATACGAGCTACAGAAAGACGTTAAGAGTGCATGATCAAATGAAATTTATAACTTACCTATAAATAATGATCGATGATCCCGTTGTCCTATAAATGACGTTGAAATCAACATCTGGGTGAAATCCGTAAGTCTTTCCCATTGTTTATGCAGCTCATTATATAATCATTATCGTTTTCTTGTAGGGTGCAAAAAATTGGTGAGGAACCTATAAATTACTGAAACGATATCATTATTAGAAAATTCTCAAACATGAAAATTGACTTAAATCGTGCATCCTTCTCATTTTTTATGCATCTCAATATAAAGCCACCATTATTTTTCTGTTGGGCACCAAAATTGGATGAAGAAGAAAAAAATTATGGTTACGATATCGTCATCAAAGAATAATTTCCTTTGCATTTATCCATGAGGTAGAGAAGGTCTTGAATTGGGAATTTGGCTGTTGGGGGTCTGCTTTGTGGAGTAGAGACTAGTTATTGTTTACTTGATGAACTGATGAGTAGGGTCTGCAAAAATAATATTTGATCATGTGGGCTTTCGTTAGATGTTTACTTAAGGATGAAAGTGCATGTGACAACATTTATAGTACATCTGGAGATAGGGAAAAAAAAAAGAGTAGCTAATAATTTGATATTACACATATGAGGAAGGCTTACACATCAAAACGAGGGTTCGAACCATAAGGCTCACTGGAATTTGGCCCAGGAATGGCAGAATGGGAAGGTTCGAACCTTTGTGCTATCTGGTGTTTGGCCCAGTAAGGGCAACAAAAGAAGGTTCGAGCCCAAACTTGGGTGATATCTTTGAATTAAGTGAAGTGTATTAAGGCTCTTCCAAGTCACCCCTAGCCCACCTGACCAATTTTGTTAGCTTATTTATCAATGTCCATGCAGTCTAGCTGTGGCCCATTCTTGATGCATAATGCGAGGCCTCATGTAGCTAGACTTGACTACGCTTGCTATGTGGTGCATTCATTTTGCACGAACCGCAATTCCTTTTTTCTACATTTAAACTGTCTATTAATGAGATTTTACTTGACCGTAGAATTATGAAGAGTTTTCACAGTCGACAAATTTTTTTTTTTTTTTTGCCGAGCGACGAGATTGGACCTAAATACAGCATGAGATACACGGAAAACATTTAAATTAAGGGGCGACAAAAGATGTGTGATTTCAAATCCATTTTGGATAACGATATCGATATGATCGGATATAGCTTTTCACTATTAAAGGCTTGTCCGGCAACAACAATGAGGTCGACTATGTATTGAGATCCAAATGCAATGGATAAGGCCACCGTCGGGTTAAAAAAATGTACAATTTGTTGATATTACAATGACGATATCGTTACCAACCTTTATACTTTTCAATCTCAAATTTGTTATCCAGTAAGTCGATTGCATCATAGTTATGATGTGATCTTCAGTGAAGGATGGTTCGAAGGTTGGTAGGTAAAGTTTTGTTCTTCTTGACGTATTATGCAATGACAATCACTCAACATTTGTCAATAACCAAAACAATCCAGAAAAAGATGAACATGAACACACGCTGAAAACATAAAATTAGATAAGAACACAAGTTTCTCAATGTCTCTTATCTTCAACAAGCTAATTAAAGATCCATATACTTATCTTCAACAAGCTAATAGCTACTGTTTTCAGGTCAGTACACCAGCTACGAAGCTCTTATTCAAAGAGGACAATGTGTATGACATGGTTTGAGCCCTTTTGCACGCAGCTCTTGTTCAACGATCTGATGTTCTTAACCCCTGCTTGAGATCTGATAAATGCCATTTGTTGTTTATAGGCCACAACCACTGTGATTTAGAGCTTTGATGATGATAACCCTTGATGTAATTTATAGAAATAAGAAATTAAAATGCATGAACAAAGCTAAGACTTCAAAGAGACTGAAGGTTATTATATAACCCATGAGAGGTAGGCAAAAAGAATTTTCTTTTCAATTGATATCACTAATTCATAAAAAGAAATGAAAGCCTTCTCTGAGTAAAAGAAGCTATTTCAAAGTTATTTGACATTTTAGGCTTTTACCCCAAAAGTGGCATTCACTAATAAACCACAACAAAAGAAATCACGCCAAGACAAGAACAATGCTCGATTTGTAGTCGCTTTCTCTTCGTTGCAGCTTGTTCGGTTGTTCCTCTATGCAACCTTCTTCATCAATGCATGGGATTTGTCTCAGAGATTTGTCTGCATGAGATAGGGATGTGGAATTATCCACCTTTTCCATAACTGCAAGAATATAAATTCATCATTAAATCCATAACTGTATTTAAAAAAAAAGAAAGGGAAGGACCACAATAAAGAGATTTGAATAAAGTAATAGCCTGATGAGACCCAAATTTGAAATCAATGACTCCAAACAAATAACCAATACTCAGCTATGTCCTAATTTAATACTTATAGCATTGACTTCCATAATATCCGGATGTCGTCTGGCATTCTCAACTCTCGTCTGGAAATGATGGGAACACAATCTGTTGTACCAAGTTAAGAAGAGGAAACTCAACATCGGTGTCCCAATCGGCTCTCCGACGGATCGGCTTGTCAATTGTCGTACGTGAGTATGCCCAGACCTGACAAGTTGCAGAAAAATGATGGTTCCAATTATAGAATAAAAAGGGAACATTAAATCATCATAATTCACGCATATCACACACTAGGTTAATCACCTGCAGTAGTTTTAGAGGACCTGTAATTGTCTTGACGACTTTGGCGTGGGAATGCATCGTAGTGGGCCAGCTTCCTGCAATTAATAAATGATGAGGAATCTATAAGCTTACAATAATGTCATAGTTGTAAAGACAATATAGTACAATGTACATATATCAATTCATAGAGTTCTAAAATGAGGTTTCTAATATACACAAATGAGACTTGTCAGGAAAAATATTATAGAGATTCATTTATGACTTGAGTTATGTGACTGCAATTGTAACGATATTGTTACAACACTTATAGTTCCTCCTACATTTTTATTTTCTCAACTTGTAATTAATGATATACTCTATATTGAGATGCATAAACATGATTTTTTGTCATGTTATGAGCCAAGCGGATGTGAAACTATGCTTTTACCACTTGTGTTCTTAAGAACGAGATAACTATGCTTTTTTGTACTTTTTTCTCACTTATTCTTCTTTTATTTCCTCCTTGTTTTAATTTGACATCCCTTTCGTGTTTCTTATTGCTAACATGTTGATCTCCCCAAACCCTAGATGGAGGGATTAGCGTGATGCCTAATATCAAATGATCAAGCTAAACCAAGGAAAAGCTTTTCAACTTAACAAAAAATTCCTACTTCTCATAACAATATAGTTTCTTACTTCTGTTATAACACTAATCATCCATTTAGGGGCGGGACAAAGCAAAAAGCTAAACAACCCAAAAAAATGGGAGCAAGGCAACCACCAAGCTTACAAAGAAAGAGAAAAAGAAAAGAGAAACAGAGCCCCTGGAAACAAAACTTAAGGGAGAGTAGACAAAAAATTACAGAAAGCTTGAAGAGGTCTTCCAGAAAAATGTTTCCCTATCTTGAGAGAAGCTGAGAGAAGCTTAGTCGGGTAGTTTGTGACCATAGTCTGAGAGAATCTGGAGTTCCTATACAGATGGTCATTCCTACACTCCATAGATACAACCCAAACAATACAAAAATAAATATCTCAATCTAACAATAACTTTTAACATAAATGTTTTTTTAAGTTTCTCATGGATTCGTTCTCTATTTGTGTGTTTTTATGATTTGGCACCATTATTGTTTGAGTTATGTTCAAGAAATTTTATTATAGACTATGATTGGTAGGCTGTACTAAAGATAGGTTTTCTAATAGATCCTTTTAGCAAGAAATTTTATTTATTCTTCTAAGATGACTCCTACTCTTTCGTATGGTTTTTGTTGGGCTATAGTGGATAAATTTAATTAAATTTGATGTAATAGATACTTATGTTTAAGAGGATCCATGCAATGGTTGTCGCAGAGCAGCTTATTTATGAGTTAAAAAGGTGGATTTTATTGAAGTTTGTGAGTGTTCTCCCTTTTGAAATTTTAGATTCCTTTTAATTTTTAAAGGCTTCCTACATTGAGAACATCCAATTGATCACCCAAAAGAAGTCCAATTTGGGTTTTCCTTTCCAGATTAGAGTTTTGTGATTTTTAAATTATTAGTTCATCATATCATGGAATTATAATAGTCTTTTGGTTTAGGTGAATCTGCTGATGTTGTTCGGTGACCAAAATTGAATATGTCTCTCATTAGCTATAATTAAAGGGTTCCATTCATAGGGTTAAACATCTATTTCATTATTCAGCATTCAACTTGTTTAAAGGACCGGATATTGAAACCATAACTATGGGGTTGCAATATATGAACTAACATGGAATACTGCAACTATTTTAAACTGTGCTCTTGTCCAATCACATGGATAGAATTACCCATCTCCCTTGGAGGTGAACACTAAGCTCTCACTACTTTTTGTACTTCTGTCAGTCCATCTCAATAAACATTGAATTTGTCTCTATCTATCTAGATGAACTGGGTCCCCCTCGGGAAAGTGGAAGATAGGCAATGTATCTTCTCTATGGGGAAAAGTGAGACATGACTTGGGGTGAAAATGATTAAACACTTTACATGAATTGGGAACTTGTAGGAAAATGGATGATGGGCTAAAAATTGAACTTCTAATTTGGTTTATCCAGATACCAATATGTTATATATCGTTAAAAGATTTTCACCTCACAAAATGTCTTGACTAGTGGGAGAGAAAGAGAGGAGAAAAAGAAGAATAAAGTTGGTTCTTTAATTCATTTCTTTTTTCCCAGTAAGCTAGCACTTAAGTTGTAAAATATGATCCCTTTGCGTAAAGAACAACATGGCTTCTTCTGTCATTGTTGTGGGTTGTGGGTGTTATGCTACATATTACAATTCCAGAGCAATATGTTGTGATGGAAAACCCATAATTTCTACCCAGTGTAGTAAAGCAGTGGAAACAGGGGAGAGGGAACAATCCAAATGCACTGTGAGTAATTGATTATTTCTTTTGCCCTTTGTTCATGCAAGCAAAGAATCAAATAAACAACATCTTTATACATAAAAACAATTAAAAAATTCTTTCCATATTCTCATTTTTCCACTGAAGACCTCAATAACAAAATAACCAAAAGAAAATAAAATACTCAATCAAACAGAACAAATGCAGGCATTACCATATACTCAAGGTAAAAGAAAATTCAACAAAACCGGGGAAAAACTCAGAGATCTCAACAATATGCATTGGACTTTTTCAGTTTCTGTAACTGTTGTATAATGTGGAAAAAATCACTCCAGCAGTTAAAAGATGGAAGATCACTCCAAGGATTATAGAAACTGAAAATGAAAAGAAAACAACAAAATAGACAATGTGGAAGAAAGAAGAACAGGGAAAATCACCTTTGCTTAAATCTCAAATGGAAGATGACGTTGCAGGAGTCGTGGGAGTTCCGCCGGAGGATTTGGCCAGTCATTGCTTAGACAGCAGCGACCGGAGGGGAGAGCAGGAGCCGGGACATCGGATAGAGGGAAAGGGAGAGCAACAACGGAGAGAGAGAGGGAAATAGAGAGCAGGTACAGGCGAGGATAACGCAACGAGCAGAAAGGGAGAAGGAAGGAGAACTGTAGTGACCCCAGACCGAGGCCCGGGCCCGTGATGTGTTTTCCCATAGGTTCATGCGGTGAGGATTCACGAGACACGTGGAATCTAGCTCACAAGATCAAATTTGCGGAAGTGTGTAGCAAATCACATCATAATAGGCACGAATAAAAAGTCCAAGTGCAAGAATAATAATATTAAGACATAGTATCACAAGTAAGGAGTTAACATGGTATTCCCATCATAAATTCAAGTTTTTGAAGGTTAACGTAAAAGTAAGTTAAGTTTTGTTACAACCCATACGAGGCCAATAAAGGCCAATACAATTCTCAAAATAACAAAAAGCATCCATAACAAAATGAAGGGAACTCAAGAACCCGCCCGACGTCTAGTTGACATTGTCGGGTTGCCACTCTCTGACTGGGAGCGGTTCAAGAGTCTCCTCCGGACGCTCCTTCTCAAAGGCAACGTCGCCTGCACCTGAGCACCAAAATACAAGGGTCAAACACGACGGTTTGGCAGGTAATAAATTTAGGTACGAGCATGAAACAATAGATGTTTAAGAAAATCATAATAAACAATTTCTTGATTGAAGTACATTTCCAAAATATAAACAAAACTAAATGCAACAAGTTAAGATACCAAAACAAACTAACATGAATGCTTATAATATCATGAATAGTTGAATCCACATTGAGCTCATCCTTCCACCATAAATGATGATAAGAGTAAGCACGCACGACAAGCACGATTTACATAATATAAACAAGACACGATTCCCACATATAAGGGGATTCCGGCTGTGGAACCGGACACGCACGATGTGTACTAAAATACACGACCAATCTGCAAAGAGTCCACATGTTTAAGGACCCCCGGACAATGGATCAGATTGAAGGGGCAGTCCAAGCTTAGTGGTGTTCACTTGAATTCATGAATGCATAAAATACTCAAGATACAGTCTAAACATGTGAGCACCCGACCCCTAATCTCTTGGATTTGTGTTGTTTTATTTGTGGATTAGTTTCTTTTATTGGGATTAGTATTTGTTGGGTTGAGTTTGTGAGCTAGAATGATTTTTCTTCTAGTTTTGGGCTTTTGAGTGCTTTGGTAGCTTGTGGGGCCCTTTGGGGGTTCCCTTTTCGGCTTTGCATTTACTTGTGAGATTTTTCCGATTTGTTTCGTATTGTGTTTTTGGCCCGTTGCATTCATCTTGAGGAATCCTACAACTTTCATGTTGATCTCGTATCCATTTGAGAACCCGAAACCCGATTTCTTGGCCTTGAGGGCAAAACAGTCATTACACACCAAATCTGTACCCAAAACTCGATATTCTCGAAATCCATGAAACATATACTTTTTGGAAACTAGATATTTCGACGATCATTTCTTCCTTCTTCGTCGAATCCATCCGAGGTCCCGAAAGAGATGATTTTAGCCACCCAAGTTCTTTAAGTTGTGGGACCCAATCTCCTTTGTTATTGTGTGGGAGCCATCTCGCGAGCCCACTCCCTATTCGGTTTCGGCAAGGCGGATCGTTATCGGCCTCGGACGTTGGCCCGGCGTTGCTTCAGTTTCGGCACTGGTAGCTGATGTCGGTAAGTGGTGGCCAGGTCGGCCGCGCCACACCGCTGGGTCTCGGCTACAAACAGATGCGATCACATCCATTGGCCACGACCCTATCAGAACAGGGCCCGAGAAAGGGATTCGATGGGACCTCAGCCGCCAACAGATCAGGCCCAATGTGACTGGCATTAAATGCAATGTGGGCTGATCGGACCCTCATTAAATGCAATGAGGGCTGTGATGGACCCTCATTAATGACTAAGTGGGCTGATGAGACCCTAGTCGCATCACGAGGCCCGCTGGCATAAGCACCAACACAGTCTCTCGTATAAGGCAACAAACCATCCACAAAGGAGGTATGCATTCTCCTACATGCAACAACACTCTTCCCTTCCTTCTTCTTCTTCTTCTTCTCCGATCACTGCTAACTTGAGCGTCGGAGAGCCCTGCGCTGCCCCAGCCAGGGTCCTTTGACCGTTCTCTTCTTCCCTTTCAGGTTCACCAGACACGCAGCTCCTTCTCTGATACTTTGAGTAAGTCCTTGAGGGCATCCTAATCTTGTGAGTATATTTTTCTGCACTTACAATTGGCGCCGTTTGTGGGGACGATTTCTACAATCTTCCCTATCACCATGACGAGGAGAGCTGCGAAAGGTGGAGAAACATCCAAGGCAAGGCGTGCAGGACCGTCCTCTAAACTCCTCCCTGCTAAGAAGAGGTCCGGGAAGGAACCAGCTGCAGAGGACGACGTCGAGCGTGGCCTCGTCCGGATCAACGTTCAGGAGCGTGATTCTCGCTTGGAGTCTGCTATCCGGACGAGAAACTCTCAGTAGCAGCCCGAGGAAGACCTCCTGACGGGTCGAAGTCGGCGGAGCAAGTCTCCAGTGGTCGATGGACCACGTCCTTCTGATCAGATAGAGGATGCTGAGGACTTTGAGGATGAAGAATATAACCCTGATAATGAATCCGACTCCACCCTTGAAGAGATTAGAGTACAGAATGAGGCCATTAAGGAGAGGGATGCTCTGATCCTCCAGCTCCAGCAGCAGCTGGAAAAAGCTACGGGTTCAGCTGGACATCAGCAGTCGCGGCAGCAGCAGCGGTCGTTACAACAGCGCTCACAGCGACAGCACGAGAGGAGGATGTCTCGTGACAGGCGCCCCGACTCCCCTGAGAAGGACTTGAGGGACCATCTGAATAAGAGAAGGATCGACCGAACTCGAGACGAAGGCTCGAGTGCCAGCCATAGCTACTCGAGGAAGGCATCAGAAACCATTCCGGAGAGCAGGTACCATGATCAGGAGTGGTTGGACGCGCGCATAAGGGAAACGGTCCAGCGCAATCTGGAGGTGGCTGGTCTCGGCCGAGACCAAAAGGATGTTTGCTACGATCCCATCGATCTCGGCGCGTCTCCTTTTTCTCGCGATATCAGGAAGTACCCCCTGCCAACGAAGTTCACCGTCCCGAGGTTCGTCACTTATGACGGGACCTCGGACCCGGCTACACATCTCAGGCACTTCTCCCAGAGGATGTCTGTCTGGGGAGACGAGGGCCATCTGAACTGTCGAGTCTTTTCCTCCAGTTTGGGTGACCTCCCCCTGAAGTGGTTCTGTGCGCTCTCGGAAGGGTCCATTTCGAGTTGGCAGCAACTCCAGCAGTCCTTTATGAAGAAGTTCCAGGCCTACAGGATCCTGCCGAAGACAGATGCAGATGTCATGGCCTTGAAGATGAAGCAGGGGGAGAGCGTCACCCAGTTCGCGAAGCGATTCTGGACGGTCTACAACCAGATTGAAGACTCCAAGGACGAAGTGGCCGTCTTCGCATTTCGGAATGCCCTGCTGCCAGACAGTGACCTTCGTAAAGACCTAGCCAGAAACCCGGTGTCTTCTATAACAGCGCTCATGTCCATCGTCAACCGGTACGTCGCCCAAGAGGAAGACCAGGCCCGGGCTCGGGAAAACCACGGAGCTGCGCAGAAGGACCGAAGTGAGAGGTCCTCCAAGAAGGACAGGGGGCCATCCCGAAGAGATGAACCACAGAGAGACGAGCAACGAAGAGACGAGTCAGACCGGCGAAGGGCGCCCACCAGCTCGGCAAGGGCTCAGGCATTCACCTCAGCGAGAGGCAAAAGGCCCAGGCTGTCCGAAGATGCATATCGGGCAGTTAACACAATCTTCAAGGAGCCTATCCACAGGATCATGTACAAAATCAAGAAAGGGCGTACTTCAGCTGGCCGGATCCCATGAAAGGCGACCCGTCCACCCGAGATCAGACGAGGTTTTGTGCATATCACAAGGAGGGCGGCCACAAGACCGAAGAATGCAGAATATTGCGGTCGCATTTAGAGAAGCTCGTCCAAGAGGGGCACCTGCAGGAATTCGTCAAGGCAGACACCAGAGCCGACACCCGAGCTCCACGCCGAGATGAGAGGGGCCATGACAGCGACGGGTCAGAGAAGATTATTAACGTCATCCATCTGGCTCCCCCGCCCAAGGGGAGTAACCGAGCTCGCGTCGAGGCCAGGCAAGCCTCCCACAGTAAGCAGGTCATGGCCGCTGAGCTCGGATCAGCACCGAAAAGAGCTCGGAGGGAGCGGCCCGAAATCAGGTTTACCGATGCAGACTTGGAAGGGGTGCAGCTTCCCCACAACGACCCGCTGATCGTCACCCTGAAGTTTGATTGCTCCAAGCAAAGCGTGAAGAGCTGCACCGTGAAGAAGGTCCTCGTCGACCCCGGTAGTTCATTCGAGGTCTTCTATTTCGACAGCTTCCGGAGGATGGGACTGACGGAGAAGGACCTGCAGGAGGCCCGAATTCCCCTCATTGGCTTCAGCGCCAAGCCGGTATACCCTAAGGGAAAGGTGACATTCAAGGTCGAGGCCGGCAGTGCGTCTGTTGAGACGACCTTCATGGTGATTGACGCACCCTCGCCTTACAATGCTATAGTGGGCAGGTCTTGGCTCCATAGTTTGGAAGCAGTCCCTTCCACTCTCCACCAGCAGCTGAAATTCTCGTGGGAAGGAAAGAATGGCAGAGTTGAAATCGTCACTGTCAAAGGCGATCAGCAGGCAGCCAAACAATGCCTGACAGCTGTGGCGTCCGGAGAGCGAGAGCCCAAGGAGGTTAATATGGCCGAGATGGAGAAGCGTCTGGAGAAGAAGCTAGACGAGGTCGGCCAGGACCCAGAGAAGAAGAGCATAGAGGACCTGACCGAGGTCAGGATCGATTCACAAGATCCGGAACGGTTTTTCTTACTCGGTAGTCAGCTCGGAGAGCCAGAGAAGATCGAACTGGTCCAGTTCCTGGTGCAGAACAGAGAAGCCTTCGCCTGGACGCCTCAAGAGATGCCTGGCATCGACCCTGAGGTAATATGCCATAAATTGAATGTAGACCCTAATCATAAACCTGTGATGCAGAAGGCTCGCAGGACTGGGGTGCCACAAACTGAAGCCGTGGTCGAAGAGGTGGATAAATTGCTCGAGGCCGGCGCCATCAGAGAGGTCTAATACCCGACCTGGCTAGCCAATACCGTGGTCGTCAAGAAAAAGACCGGAAAATGGAGGGTGTGCGTCGACTTTGCCGACCTGAACAAGGCCTGTCCCAAGGACAGCTTTCCCCTCCCAAAGATCGACCAGATGATCGATGCCACGGCCGGACACGATAGAATGAGCTTCCTCGATGCGTATCGCGGCTATCACCAGATCCCGTTGTATGGGCCGGATGAAGAGAAGACAGCTTTTATTACACCCAGAGGGACTTATTGCTATAAAGTCATGCCGTTTGGTTTGAAGAATGCAGGAGCCACCTACCAGCGACTTGTCACCAAGATGTTCCACGATCAGCTTGGCAAGACTGTTGAAGTCTACATCGATGACATGGTGGTCAAGTCCAAGCATGCCCACACCCATTTGGCAGACCTAGTTGGAGTCTTCGCCACTTTGAAGAGGTTCAAGCTCAAGCTCAACGCCTCCAAGTGCGCCTTTGGTGTCGGTTCCAGCAAATTCTTGGGAAGCTTGGTCACACGCAGAGGGATAGAGGCAAATCCAGATCAGATCTCGGCTATCCTCCGAGTGCAGAGTCCCACTTCGGCTAAAGAGGTCCAAAAGCTAACCGGAATGGCGGCCGCACTAAATCGGTTCATCAGCAGATCCTCAGATAAGTGCCGGCCTTTCTTTCAACTTCTTAGGAAGAATTTTAAATTTCAGTAGACTCCGGAATGTGACCAAGCCTTGCAGGCGCTTAAGGTCTATTTATCCTCACCTCCTCTACTGTCAACTCCGGTCCACGGAGAGTTTTTGTATTTATACCTGGCGGTCTCGGATCATGCAGTGAGCTCGGTCCTCCTCCGAGAAGAGGATAGGGTCCAAAAACCCATTTATTATATGAGCAAGACCTTGATTGATGCCGAGACCAGGTACTTGCCTCTCGAGAAGCTCGCGCTGGCACTCGTTAGTGCCTCGCGGAAGCTCTCTCATTACTTTTAAACACATACCATAGTGGTTGTTATGGAACATCCACTTAAATATGTTTTCAGAAAAGCTGACTTTTCAGGAAGAATTTCAAGATGGGCTGTCGAACTAGGGCAGTATGAAATTCAGTATCAGCCCAGGACAGCGATCAAGGCTCAGGTTCTGGCAGATTTCCTTGCCGAGTTCGATTCAAGTTCGGCACCAACCCAGCTCGGCACCGAACTGGGGGGCAGGGGGCATGAGGCGCCCACGAGCTCTGAACAGTCACAATGCCAAGCCCTCGCCCCAGTTTGGAAAGTCTTCGTCGACGGATCTTCCACCTTGAGAAGAGCCGGAGCAGGAGTTGTTCTCCAATCGCCAGAAGGACTGGTCATCGAGCAGGCTCTGACCCTGGATTTCAAGGCGTCGAACAATGAAGCTGAGTATGAAGCCCTTTTAGCCGGACTGAACAGCGCCAAAATCCTCGGAGCTCAACAATTGTTGGTCTTCAGTGATTCACAGTTGGTGGCAAACCAGCTGACTGGGGACTACCAAGCTCGCGACGACCGAATGGCTGCGTATTTGGCCCTGGCAAAGAAGCTGCTCTCTCAGTTCTGCACGGCCGAAATCAAACAGATAGGCAGAGAAGCAAACTCCCATGTAGATGCTCTTGCAAATTTGGCCAGCGTTGTCGAAGCAGGAAGAAAGAGAACCATCGAAGTCGGATCCTTGACCGCACCCAGCATCGAGCTCCATCCACTTCGGGAAGTGTCGTGTATTGACCTCGGCCCGAGTTGGATGGACCCCATTATCGCCTACCTCAAGGACGATAAGCTACCCGAAGACAGCGGCGAGGCCTATCGGATCAGCTCAAAGCAGCCCGGTTCTGGTTGTCTCCCGAAGTCAAGCTCTATAGGAAGTCGTACACAGGCCCGTACCTCCAGTGCGTCCATCCGAGCAAAGTGGAGGACTTTCTCTTCGAAATACACGAAGGAATCTGCGGAAGCCATATCGGAGGAAGGTCACTAGCTTATCGGGCTATCAGCCAGGGTTACTGGTGGCCATATATGCAGAAGGACGCGCAGGTGTACGCGAAGAAATGCGAGAAGTGTCAGAAATTCTCCCACTCTCTCCATCAGCCAGCACAGGACCTCAGTCCGCTTTCTAGTCCGTGGCCATTTGCCCAGTGGGGGCTCGACATAGTGGGACCACTCCACCGAACTCCTGGAAACAAAAGATGGCTGATAGTAGCCACGGATTACTTCACTAAATGGATCGAAGCAGAGCCGTTGTCCTCCATCACGGAGCAAGACTCCAAAAAATTCGTATGGAAAAACATCGTCACAAGGTTCGGTATCCCCAGAATACTGATCTCGGATAACGGGACTCAGTTCGACTCCAACCTCTTCAGAAGCTTCTGTCAGGAGCACGGTATCCGAAATCGATATTCCACACCGGCTTACCCACAAAGTAACGGTCAGGCAGAGATTTCCAATAAAGTGGTACTCGACGGGCTGAAGAAACAGCTTGACAGAGCCAAAGGAAGATGGGTGGAAGAGCTCCCGAGTGTACTATGGGCTTACCGAACGACCCCAAGGAGGTCCACTTCGGCAACGCCTTTCTCCCTGGCCTATGGGATGGAGGCTGTCATTCCCTTAGAGATCGGCCTTCCTACTCTAAGGTCCGAGCTATTCGATCAGGGCCGAAATGAGCCGCATCTGGCTCTGGAGCTGGATCTGGCCGACGAGCGAAGAGAAGCGGCAGCAGTTCGGCTCGCAGTCTATCAGCGGCAACTTGCCAGAGGTTATAACCAGAAGGTCAGGGAGCGGAAATTTTCGGTAGGAGAGTTGGTTCTCAAGAAGGCACTCCCGGGGGACAAGGATCCGAATCAAGGCAAACTGGCGCCGAATTGGCATGGCCCATTTAAAGTGACTTCCATCGCGGGGCGGTCGGCATACAGACTCGAGGATATGGAAGGGCGGCCACTACCGAGACCATGGAATGCATCACACCTCAAGAAATTCTATTTTTAGTCTGCACTTGTACAATGCTCTTGGATTTAATAGAAATACACCCGTTTTTCAAGTTGAGGCAATCTGGTGGTCGATGGCAGTCTAGCAATGGTGTGAACGCGGATGATCGTCTAAGGATGGCACCCAGCCACCTAGACGAGAAGCCGAAACAGCCAACGATGAGTCTAAGGTTGGCACCCAGCCACCTAGATGAATCCGAAACGGCCAACGATGAGTCTAAGGTTGGCACCCAGCCACCTAGATGAATCCGAAACGGCCAACGATGAGTCTAAGGTTGGCACTCAGCCACCTAGATGAATCCGAGACGGCCAACGATGAGTCTAAGGTTGGCACTCAACCACCTAGATGAATCCGAAACGACCAACGATGAGTCTAAGGTTGGCACTCAGCCACCTAGATGAATCCGAAACGGCCAACGATGAGTCTAAGGTTGGCACTCAGCCACCTAGATGAAGCCGAAACGGCCAACGATGAGTCTAAGGTTGGCACTCAGCCACCTAGATGAATCCGAAACGGCCAACGATGAGTCTAAGGTTGGCACTCAGCCACCTAGATGAATCCGAAACGGCCAACGATGAGTCTAAGGTTGGCATCCAACCACCTAGATGAATCCGAAACGGCCAACGATGAGTCTAAGGTTGGCACTCAGCCACCTAGATGAATCCGAAACGGCCAACGAATCGTCTAAGGCTGGCACCCAGCCACCTAGACGTAAAGGCCGAAATGGCCCATGATGAGATCGTCTAAGGATGGCACCCAGCCACCTAGACGTGAAGCCGAAATGACAGTTCCCGTTAGGGCATGACGGCTATGCTGCCGAGGCTAGTGATCTCGGCAAGGAACTAGTGCCAACGGCGTGTCCTATGTTAATCGCTTCTTTTCAATCCGAGCCCAGACACGTGGAATCGTGGAATCGTGCCAAAAAGAAAGCGGAATCATGCGAAGCGGAATGCGAAAATGAAAGCAAACGAGCCAAGCCAGGAAGTAAATATAAACAAAAAGAGTTGAGCAAACTGAAATTTTATTGATAAATGCATGTTTACTACACATTTTTCATCAAAAAGTCAAAGACAAAGCTTAGGAAGTCTCGGCCTCGGTGTCCTCAATGACAACTACTGCGTCCTCGACCGTCGCAACGGTTCCGGAGGTTTCCGGAACCGCTTCGCTTGAAGCCTCCGGCGGAGCAGGGATCTCTGGAGGCGGAGAAGCTGGAGTCTCTGGCGGAGGAGAGGCAGGAGTCTCCGGAGGCGGTGAGGCTGTGGTCTCAGCAGGAGATGGGGGCCGGAACTCAGGAGGATTTAGAAATAACGGGTGGTCTTCCGGGACCCCGTACTCCTTGAGCGCGGCCCGACAGCCGAGGTGGAACAGTTGCCGGCTCAGCTGTGTTATCTGGTCAGTGTAGTTCCTGCCAGCGTGTTCTGTTCCCTCGAGGAAGGCAGCGTCGATTTCTGCTCGTTGAGACGCAAGGTCCTCCTCCCTAGCCGCCTTCTCTCGTTCCAACTCGGCCGCCAGTTCGGCCGACCTCCTCATTTCGGCGACGAGCCTCTCCTGTAAGGTCAATGACTCAGCTTTAGTCTGGGAGAGCTCGCACACCGCCGAGACCACTTGGGCGTCCAGTTCGGCCCTTTTAGCCTCGGCCTCCTTTAACTCCTCGCACTTTGCCGCCAAAGCAGTTTCGGCCTGCTGCTTCTCCTCCGTCAGGCGGTTCAGCTTCCCATCTTCCTCCATGATCCGATCCAGGACCAGCGGGAGCCTCTGGACAGCCTGCAAGGAACGGCTAAGGATCAGTGTCATGCAAAGAGAAACCAGCATTACTATGATCTAATCCAAAGATTCGATACTTACCAGGAGGGAGTGCTGCAGTGTCCTCATAAGTAGCTGAGAACTGTCCTCCTCCTGATGCCTCTCAACGTCTCTAGGAAGCGCGCAGGCTCGGCTGAGGGCCGTAATCACAGGCGGGTTCCCCACGACTTTATCCTCAACATTGAGGGGCCTCCCCGGCCACAGCTCCAGATTGGGCATGAAGGCCTCCGGTTCGGCCGAGACCACGGCGCGAGGCGACTAGGAGCGCCGATCCAGCGTGGCTTCGGACCGGATTGGCTCCTCCGCCCTGGCCCTCTCCCTGATAGCCAGCGATTGCCGCGGCTGGTCTTCGCGGACAGGGGACTTCCCCCTTGTCCTCTTTCGGGGCCTCTCCCTCTCCTCAGCGGCGGGCTGGGCCTCGGGGACCGCTGGGACGATCGAGGTGCTAGAATGACGGGCGCTGGAGGCGGCCCTCTGCTCGCCAAAGATGGCCGCTGCTAAATTGCGCGGTTGATAGGCTGGCCGACGCCACTCCATCTCTTCGGAGTCTGAGAAGTTTTCGACCTCCCTCAAGGGATCGCTCTCGGCCGCAGCAGCCGACGAGGAAGTTTCGGCAACAGTGACAGGCCCGTTCGCAGCCTCGGCCAAAGCAAGAACTATCTCCCCAGGACGGCCTGACTTCCGCGTATATGACGCGTACTTCGGCTCGTACCCTAGTAAAGAAAAGGTAGCCCTGTTGTAGTGGCCTCGGTACTGGTAGATCTTATCCAGCCAGGCCTTGTTCCTCCGCCAGCGGTCTAGGTTGGCGTCCCGTCTTTGCTGTTGGAGGCCTGCAAAAGGAAAGAATAGACTTAGAATAAAAGTTAACGAGGAAAGTCATAATCCGAAACCCGGAAGAAGGGACAGGGCATTACTCGGCGGCGTCCCGAAGGTCCGCGGGACCTGGGCTCTCCATGTGGTCTCGGATTCGGCCCCTCCGAACTCCCAGTTGCCGGAGACGAGTAGCCGATCATCTCCGGCGTATTTATTCGAGTCCTCCAAGGCCGTGATGAGAGGAGAACACCTGGCTTTGACCCGAAGATAATACGTGTTGCCGTCTCGGGTCTTGCAGAGATCATAGACATCTTCGATGTCATGGACTCCGATGCCGATTCCTAAGATCCTATTCAGTTCGGCTACGCCCATGATGATCTTGTAGCCGTTGGGCATCAGTTGGCACGGACAGAGGTTCCATGCTCGGAGGCAGGACCTCAGAAGGGGATGAAGGGGGAATCTAACCCCACCTTCGATAATGGCAATTAGGGGGAATGGCATCCAGCCGTCACGGAAAGTGCAGCCAGATGACCGGTCAGAGGCCTTCATCCGGACGTCCTCCGGGATTTTGAAGGTCCTCCTGAGCTCTGCTAGGGCCGATTGGGAATCTATCCAGTGACTGAAAGCCCCCATTCCTAAATCTAAGAAATCCTAACGAAGCCCTAAGGAGGAGCAGACGCAGAACAAAAAAAAAAAAATGGGGGACAGAGGGAACCCTAGGGTTCTTAGTCAGAAATATAAACGAAGAAGAAAGAATGAGGGACTCACTAGTTCAACAGAGGCAGGCTCTGACTGACGGACGGACTGTAGGCGATGGCCACAGAAGAACAACTAGGAGTTCTGATTCTGGTCTGGAAGCACTGGTTCAGGCCGGAGATCCAAGTTCTAGCAGAGGAAGCAGAGACCAACGCAGAGGGCAAGAGAGAGCGAAAGCGAAAATGGAGAGAAGACAAGTGTCACGCCCCCGAACCGAAACCTCGGGGGCGGGAGATGGGATTAAGGAATAATTTGTATTTTACTTCTCCCAGGATCCGCGTGTGTGAAGACAACACATTCTGAATATTTTGCGGAAGCATTTGTGGCGTTGCGACCCGAAGTCCGTGGCCATCGGATTCCGCGTCGCACTCAACCTTTAGCCCATAGCTAATATATCAAGAATCATATCAGACTGGAGTAACCATCACAATAAATTACAGAGCTGACAGTAACAGGATATTGCATTCCCAAATATGTTCAAGTTACAATTATCAATGTACATTAATTAAGAATCCCAAGAAGAGGCTAACAAAAGCCATACAACAAGAAGCTATAAACCACTACCCAAAAGTGACGTAGCTCCGATGTCAAGCTCAATGTCTACATGACATAGCCGACAAAACAACCTGCAAGGCATGTCTCTACAGCCAACAAAAGCACTCAACTCGGGGCGAAGAAATCTGAACCTGAGTACCAAAAGTAGTGGGTCAGACACGACGGTCTGGCAGGTGGATGAAAAGATCACAAATATACTAAGAATAAAACATATAATAAATCATGCTAATCGATCAAGTGCTGCATATAATTAAACGGGTGAAAGCTCAGGAATCTCGGATAAAACATGTATTCTTTTCAAACATGGTTAAAACAGGAAGATCTAATAAAGCATATGTTCATTTACATCATCTATAAAAACCTAGATATTCGACAATCGGGTGTTCGTGGAAAACAAGTATGAATATGGAAGTTTGGCAAAACCACGTTCATTTAAACATATTTCAAAACAGGGATATTTAACAAATCGGGTATTCATTTGAAACCGGTATAAACATAGTGACCTGGCAGAACAAGTATCATTTAAAACAAAGCACGAATGTTTAGCAATCCGGGTATTCACTTAAAACATGTATAAACATCGGGATCTAACAAAACGAGTGTCGTTTAAAACGCATTCCAAAGCATGGACATTTAATAACTCGGGTATTCATTTTAAAACATGTGTTATCATATAACTCTAGCAAAACCATCGATCGTTGGAACCATATGTAAAAGCATGGGTATTCACCCAACCGGCATTCATGTAAAACATGTACGTGTGCAAAGGACATAAAACAATATAACAGTGACTGAATTTACAATAGAGAGCATTAACACTTATCTAAATAAGAACTTTCATAAAAGCAATGAATCATTTATCTGAAAACAAGTAAGCAATATAAACCATGTCGGGTGTCCAAGGAAACGGGAACTGGCAAGATGGCAACCACACGAAGCTAAGTCCTCTATCACTAAAGCGATAGAGCAGTAACTAGGCCCTGATCTCAGTCACTCGAGGTGAGGAGAAACAGGGGATCTCATATCAATACATATACATATACTAGGCCCTGATCTCAGTCACTCGAGGTGAGGAGAAACAGGGGATCTCATGAATGCATATACATATACTATACATGACCACGGTAGCGAGCCGGGCATCGGGGACCACAGTAGCAATCTGCGGTATCGGGACAAGACCACGGTAATAACCGGGTATCGGGACGGGACCACGGTAGTAACCGGGTATCGGGATCCAAGCTGCAGCTGGCGGGACAAGAGGGGGATCTCCAAGTCGGTGGATCAGACCAACAAGGTTATCCAAGCTTAGTGGTGCCGACTCATAGGTCAAATCCAATCGAGACAATGCAAGTGAATCAAGTATAAATACATAATCAAACGGGCAAGACGGGGGTGCTCAAGGGCACACTGACATATCATGTGGTGCAATGCACTTCGGGACAAGTAACTGTTACTAGAGTAACTCCAATGCTTTCGGGAAAACAAGTCATGTAATGCAAATCTCGGGAAAAGAGGTGAAACCATGAACTATAACAATTTCGGGTAAAATATTACTTTCAAGATCTATTTAAGTGCATAGGGGTCCCGTATGTCGATTATTGAAATGACTTGGTACTCCTTGAGTTTGAAGACATTCCGGGCTCCTTATGCACTTTTACACTTTTCAAAACTTCGAATGACATCCTTGTGATATGGTTTCTTTCTCGAATGATCTCATACAATGCCTAGTGAATCTCATTTGATCGACAAAGCTCAACGCTCGAACGAACCGGAGAGTTCGTTCGAGCGGGGAGCTTTTCGAAATCTGGGGAATTTCGGTTACCTGGCGGTCAGCTGGCGGTTAGCCGCCGCTGGGGAAGGCGGCTAGCCGCTGGCTGACCGCGAAGCTGACCGCGGCTGGGCTGCAGAAAATATAGCTTACTGGAAAGCTGACCGCCAAGTGCGGTTACCTGGCGGTTAGCCGCCGATGGGGTCCGCGGTTAGCCGCTGGCTAACCGTGAGGCTGACCGCGTTTTCAGGGGGAAAATGATGCTCTCTGGAAAAGGAACCGTGACATTTCGGTTACCTGGCGGTTAGCCGCCAGTCACCAGACGGCTAGCCGCCGGGTGACCGCAGGCTGATCGCCAGTGCAGGAATCACCCACTGTGTGCATATTTGAGTCACTTTCCTCCTCAAAACCATCCTCCTCACTTTCACTTAATCCTTGCCACATAACTGAGCTAAAAGCTCCTCCAATGCAACTATTTACACTTCTCCACAACTCCAATATGGGTTCATCTCCTCACCTCTTCCATCAACATCAATTCCAATACAAGGGAAGAAGGAAACCATTTCACAAACATTCATTTAGGATATAACCAAAGGACAATACATGCCAAACCAACATGTTTACAAAACATTAAATGACTTAGCCAATCACATTCCTCATGAAAACTCCAATGAAAAAGTAAAACTAAATATCTCCTTTCTTCTCACTTAAAACCAAACCAAAGGGAAGAATCTCCATTGTATACAAGGGTCCATTTGCCATAATCAAGGGGGAATTGAAAACCATTGATCCCATTTCCAAAACAATAGATGATTTAGCAAAACTCATTAAATGAGCATCTATTTCAAATCAATGCAAGCTAGTAAACATAAACATGAATGGGAAACCAACCCCATTCATTTTAAAATCATATGAGCAAACCTTGACCAAATGAAAGCACATTTTTTCCAAGAGATTAACAAGAGATAAACCACCATTAATATGCAATTTCGAAATCAATAGAAATATGACAAGAAGCATGTGTAGAAACATATATCACATTATCAAGAACAAGTAATAAAACTTAGGATTTTCTCATAAAACTTTGATAACATTAAAACCATCCATTCATCCACTTGCCTTTGACTCTAATCAAGCAAATCCAAGCTCCTAATCCCTTCTTAAGCTCACTTCCAAGCTACAATAAAAAACCCCCAAAAACAACCCTAAAATGGGTTACACAAAGGAAGATAATGAATGGGCTCAAATCAAACTAAGAAATAGAGCCTAAGGGAAAGCCATTGCACATCCAAGGAAAATGGGAAGGAGTCTTTACCTCTAAGGCCATGAATGAACAAGAAGAAGCTTGCAATAGGGGCTGCCCACCTTGGTTTCCCACAAAAATGGTGTCAAACAAGAGAGGAGATGAAGGAGAGGAAGTTGCCGGAGTTTCCTCTTCGGATTGGTGGCTTGGAGGCTCCATAAGAGCAAGAGAAATGGAAGGAATGGAGAAGAGGGGCTGCTGGCACTGTAGCTGGGAGGTTTCAGTCGATGGAAATGGAGAAATGAGGGAGAAAGGGAGTGGAGTCACTTATATAATGGGTGGGTGTGGGCCCCACTACACTCAAAGCTTGCCAAGGGTAAAACATCTCTTTGTGGGCCTGGAAGGATTCGACGAAGAAGGAAGAAATGATCGTCGAAATATCTAGTTTCCAAAAAGTATGAGTTTCACGGATTTCGGGAATATCGAGTTTTGGGTACAGATTTGGCGTGAAAAGACTATTTTGCCCTCAAGGCCAAGAAATCGGGTTTCGGGTTCTCAAATGGATGCGGGATCAATATGAAAGTTGTAGGATTCCTCAAGATGAATGCAACGGGCCAAAAACACAATACGAAACAAATCGGGAAAATCCCACAAGTAAAAGCAAAGCCGAAAAGGGAACCCCCAAAGGGCCCCACAAGCTACCAAAGCACTCAAAAGCCCAAAACTAGAAGAAACTCATTCTAGCTCACAACTCAACCCAAAACTACTAATCCCACTAAAAGAAACTAATCCACAAATAAAACAACACTAATCCAAGAGATTAGGGGTCGGGTTCTCACAATAAGCCTGCAAGGCTTTAAAGGGAGGAGAGGGGCGCCATCCCAAAATTCAAAGGGGAGGTGTGCGAGGTGTCGTCTCGATTCCCTCCCCACGTCGCCTCGAGGTGACAAGGAAGCCTTTCGGGCAATAACGTGTGGCGCTGACGGTCCGCCATCCAATGCCAATCATAGTCTCTGCATTTATTGCCCCCTTTATTGCCTCGGGCGAACAGAGCGATGGCGGCGCCTGACGCCGAACAAGTCGGAACCCTTAGCTGGAGGCGCCTGTATAATGAATGCTGAGTGGCTTCGGCAGACCAGTTCAGCTCCCAACCTCGAGGCCCGAGAAGCCCAGGAGGTCGAGAGCTGGGGGACTATTGTGTGGGAGCCATCTCGCGAGCCCACTCCCTATTCGGTTTCGGCAAGGCGGATCGTTATTGGCCTCGGACGTTGGCCCGGCGTTGCTTCGGTTTCGGCACTGGTAGCTGATGTCGGTAAGTGGTGGCCAGGTCGGCCGCGCCACACCGCTGGGTCTCGGCTACAAACAGATGCGATCACATCCATTGGCCACGACCCTATCAGAACAGGGCCCGAGAAAGGGATTGGATGGGACCTCAGCCGCCAACAGATCAGGCCCAATGTGACTGGCATTAAATGCAATGTGGGCTGATCGGACCCTCATTAAATGCAATGAGGGCTGTGATGGACCCTCATTAATGACTAAGTGGGCTGATGAGACCCTGGTCGCATCACGAGGCCCGCTGGCACAAGCACCAACACAGTCTCTCGTATAAGGCAACAGACCATCCACAAAGGAGGTATGCATTCTCCTACATGCAACAACACTCTTCCCTTCCTTCTTCTTCTTCTTCTCCGATCACTGCTAACTTGAGCGTCGGAGAGCCCTGCGCTGCCCCAGCCAGGGTCCTTTGACCGTTCTCTTCTTCCCTTTCAGGTTCACCAGACACGCAGCTCCTTCTCTGATACTTTGAGTAAGTCCTTGAAGGCCTCCTAATCTTGTGAGTATATTTTTCTGTACTTACAGTTAACATAAGAGAACCCACCCCCTTCATTGCATCCCATTCCCCATTCTTCCAGCACAGCCAGCTGAACCTAGGGTTCCTTGTGCTTCTCTTCTTCTTCTTGCTTCTTCATCTCCAAGCCACACCAATAGTTCATCAATCAAGAAATGGAGACCACCTTCTCCTTCCTCATCTTGCAAGCTTTCCATTGATACCATTTGTGAAGAGAACCCTCCATCACAAGACTCCCTTTGAGCTTACCTTGTCCATTAGAGGACCTTGCAAGTAAGTGTTCTTCTTCATCTTCTAGATTTGTAATCTTCTAGCCTTAGAGAAGCTCCACCTTGATTATTGAAAGGTTCCCTTGTCATTTCATTGTTTAACCCATTTTAGGGTTTGTTTTGGGGGTTTTTGTAGAGATTGTGGATCTTGAGCTTGAGGGGTGATTAGGAGCTTGATTTGCTTGATTTGAGTCAAAGGCAAGTGGATGATTGGATCGTTTTTATTATTAACATGTTTTATGAGAAAAATCTTGTTTCATTAAGGGTTTTGGTGATTTTAGTAGTTGTCTTTACTATGATTAATATTGATTTCGAAATGTGCTTATTGATGAGTCTATTTCCCTCTTGTTCATGCTTGGAAAATGTATGCATCATATTGTCAAGGTTTCAAATGATTTCACATGAATGAGTTTCCTTCACCTTGAGCTTTGTTGTGAATGGAAAGAATGGAAAGGGAGGAACTTGAAATGAGGAGCTCTTTAGCTCATATTATTGTCTTGGAAACATGTATTTTAGTCTTCTTGTTTATAGTTCTATGTGATTGTTTAAGTGTTGGAAGGGAAAGGAAAAAGGAAGAGAAAGAGGACAGCTGAACTGGTTCGGAACCCATTTCTGGACCGTTCGCTCGAGCGACCATGACACTTCGCTCGAGCAACCTGTCCAGGAAAGGATTCGGGCATTTCCAGTAGCTTGGTCGCTCGAACGCATTTAAATAACCGCTCGACCGATGCAGTCTGCCTGGCATAGGTCACGTTGGGATAACATTGAACTGTTTTAATGCACTGAGACAGAAATTTCGACCGATCGATCGGACCTTCGGTCCGATCGATCGGAGGACTTAGTTTAAGTCCAGTGAAATTTTATATTGTTTTTTTCTTTGGAAACCTTTGGGCTTTCTATGAGTCCTAGGGGTTTATACCTTAGTGTTAAGACCAATTGTACCCTAATCTAAGGTCTCTAAGACTAGGGAACTAAAAAAAAGAAAGAATGGTGATGATCTAGGCACTAATTCTCGATTTTAGGTGGGACCTTGGCTACCCTTTTTGGACTGTTGGACCATGTGTGAGAATGTCTTGAGCCGACACGCCTCACGGTTGGTTCGGTGGCATCGAAGTTCAATCCATTTCAATCTTGAACGGGATGGAACGACGCGATATCTTCTTTATATCTAAACACAAGTCTTTCCCTTGGTTATCGCGGATTCTATTCCTTTCGGTGACTGAATCGGTTGCTCGATGTTTCCGGATTACTGTCATGCCTAGGATGGACCGTTTATAATCTTGATTTTGCTATTGTAACATCTAGTACTACCCATAAGCTCATTTTAAGTTGTGAAAATAGTAAAAGTGCATAAGGAGCCCGGAATGTCTTCAAACTCAAGGAGTACCAAGTAATTATTATAATGGACATACGGGACCCCTATTCACTTAAATAGATCTTGAAATCAATATTCTTCCCGAAATGGTATAGTGCATTATATTTCCTCATTTCCCGAGATTTGCATCACATGACTTGTTTCCCAAAAGCATTGAAGTTACACTAGTAACAGTTATTTGTCTCGAAATGTATTGCCCGATATGAAGTGACAGTGTGCCCTTGAGCACCCCTGTTTTACCCGTTTATTTATTGTACTTGATTTACTTGCATATGTCCCGATTTGTTATTTGACCGATGAGTCGGCATCACTAAGCTTGGATACCTTGTCGGTTTGATCCACCGACTTGGAAATCCCTCTCCCATCCCGCCAGCTGCAGTTTGGATCCCGATACCCGGTTATTGCCGTGGTCCCGTCCCGATACCCGGTTCGCTACCGTGGTCCCGTTCCCGTATATTTATATTGTATATATGATTAGCGTTGAGTCTCCTCACCTTGTGTGACTGAGACCAACGTCCCGTTATACTCTTGTCACTTCGGTGATAGAGGACTTAGCTTCTTGTGATTGCCATCTTGCCAGTTCCCGATTCCTTGGATACCTGACATGTTTTATATTGCTTACTTGCTTTCCGATAAATGATTCGTTTCCTTTATGAAAGTTGTTATTTAAACAAGTGTTAATATTCTCCAATGTAAATTCAGTTATTATTATATTGTCTTCTGTTCTTTGTACCCGCACATGTTTTAAATGAATGTCAGTTGGGCGAATACCCATGCTTTTACATATGTTTCAAACGATCGATGGTTTTACTAGATTTATGTGATTACACATGTTTTAAATGAATACCCGAACTGTTAAATATCCGTGCTTTGTTTTAAATGACATTTGGCTTGTGAGATTCCTATGTTTATACATGTTTTAAATGAATACCCGATTTGTTGAATATCCATGCTTTGAAATACGTTTAAATGAACACTAGTTTTGTCAGATTTCTTTGGTTACACCGGTTTTAAATGAACACCCGGTTTGTTAAACATCCGTATTTTTACATATGTTTCAAACGGACTTTGGTTTTGCCAGACTGCTATGAATGCCTGGTTTGTTGTATACTATGTTTTTACCTAACTCTCAAATGAACGTTTGTTTTGTCAAACCACTATATTTATACATGTTTTAGACGAACACCCGATTGTCAAATATCTATGATTATAGATGATGTAAATGAACACATGTTTTATTAGATATTCATGTTTTACCCATGCTTGAAATGAATACAGGTTTTCCCCGAGATTCCCGACTTTGCACCCGTTTAATTATATGCAGCATTTGATCGAATAGCATGATTTATCTTATGTTTTATTCTTCAGTATATTTGTTATCTTTTCATCCACCTGCCAGACAGTCGTGTCTGACCCACTACTTTTGGTACTCAGGTTCAGATTTCTTCGTCCCGAGTTGAGTGCTCGAGTTGGCCGTGGAGCCATGTTTTGCAGGTTGTTTTGTCGGCTATGTCATGTAGACATTGAGCTTGACATCGGAGCTACGTCATATTTGGGGTAGTGATTATAGCTTTTGTTATATGGCTTTTATTAGCCTTTTTCTTGGGATTCTTAATTAATGTACATTGATAATTGTAACTTGAACATATTTGGGAATGTAATATCCTGTTACTGTCAGCTCTGTAATTTATTGTGATGGTTACTCCAGTCTGATATGATTCTTGATATAATAGCTATGTGCTAAAGGTTGAGTGCGACGCGGAATCCGATGGCCACGGACTTCGGGTCGCAACGCCACAAATGCTTCCGTAAAAATATTCAGAATGTGTTAGGATGTGTTGTCTTCACACACGCGGATCCTGGGAGAAGTAAAATACATTTATGCTTTAATCCCATTTCTCGCCCCCGAGGTTTCGGTTCGGGGGCGTGACAAAACACGTCGAGACAAAAAAGAGAGGAAAATCACTTGTTAAAACAAAACTAGCCACGACTCGCAAAAGGCATAATTATATGCACACGAACTGAAGAAGTGATCCCTTTTTTAATACTTGAAATAAATCTTCAAAGAGATTATACTTGAGATTCAAAATGAGTACACGATGGTACTTATCGCACCAAAACTGAAGTTCATACATGAAATCCATCAAGCATGTGTTAAGGCTATTAATTAGCGTTTGTATAATTAGGACCCCAAATGTCGGAAATATGCATAAGTTGGTGTCCCCGAAATTGGGTTTACATTTCGAAGTTCCATTTACACAATGTCAAGCCAAAACCCTTAACATAGACTAGTTTTCAATCCTCAAGAAAATACACAAATGGAAACAAAACTTCTTCCTGAATCTGACAAGTTCGCTCGAGCGGAATTGACACTTCGCTCGAGTGAGACAGTTCGCTCGAGCGGACCACAAAGATCGCTTGAGCGAGACAGTTCGCTCGAACGGACCACAAGGTCGCTCGGACAGACAACTCTCTGTCTCGCTCTAGGCCAGACAGTGGACAGGTCGCTCGAGCGAACAGGCTTCTGCCTGCACCCGGACCAGGCATTGGCCTGGTCGCTCGAACGGACCCAAGGGTCACTCGAGCGAACAGGCTGCTGCCTGTGCTCCCTGAGTGCAGAAATTACTCTTCTCTTGTATGTTTTCTAACACATTTCCTTCCTTCTTCTCATCCTTAAACTACAAACAATCCCTTAAGCCTCCATGCTCACCATGGGTTCATTTTTCACAATATCAAACATTCAATCCAAGGAAAAACATGATAATGGAGGTTATAAACAATTTTATATACCAATTTTCAAGAATCAAAATGTAATACAAAACCACACATGCAACATTGAACCTATAGAGATTCATTGCCTTTGCCCAAATGCTACACAAACACTCTTCAAGCACTCCTACCCAAGAACTAAGCCAAACACTAGAAATTCCCAAATAAGAAAAGGTGAAGACAATGGAGAGCTTGCTCAACCTTAGCTTTCAAGAAAAAGACATCAATAGGAAGCTTGAGATAAGAGGAAAGAGATGTTGGTATTGGAATCCCATTTGGAGGTCTCTATCTTATGCATTCAAGAGGAAGAAGGTGAAAAGAAAAAGAAGGGGTTTCTTCTTAAACTTGGTTCTCTAGGGTTAGGGATTGGGAATGAAAAGAGGGAAAAAGAAAGAGTTGACTTAAGTATTGCAAATGGGGCCCAATAAGTCTAATCCTTGCGTTAACAAAAAACATGATCTTGCGGGCCTCGAATGAATTCGACGAAGAAGGATAAAATGATCATCGAAAAATCTAGTTTCCAAAAAGTATATTTTTGACATGGTTTTGAGATTTTGAAGTTTGTGTTCAGATTTGGGTATAAAGGACAATTTTACCCTTTTTGGGCCAAAACTTGGGTTTTGGGCTTCAAACACGGACGACTGGAAACAAAAGTTGTAACGAATAATAAAACTATTCAAATGAAATCAAAATCACAATTAAAAATGGAAAACCAACACGATGCTCCCAAGCTTACACGCACACTCAGGCTTTCCTGAGCATGTTTGACTAATACTAAACGTTCTCAAAATTCCAAAAGCTATGTCCATGACTAAAACTAATTATTTCTAACCCAACGGTAACTAAACCCAGTTAAGGTTAAACACACACTAATCGAATTAGTCTGGGTCGGGGTCTAACAAGAACGCAGCGAGCGAAGAGGTAGAACGAAAGAGAGAAGAGAGGAGGGAGCAGAGGAAACAGAGAGAAAAGGCGGGAGTGGAGAAATTGGGGAAGAAGCAGAACGAAATAGTTCGATTGAGCGGGATTTAGGTTATATTTACATAACGATTTCGTTCACATAAGAGGGGGTAAAATCGTCCAAAAAGGCTCTACGAACACCAATACGGGCATTTCTGTGTATTTGTGTTTAAAATGAGATAATACACGTCTAAGGACACTTTTTTGGTAAAATTCCCTTAAAAAAATCAGGTCTATATTTGAGTATTATCAAGATGGCGTTTGGTATCTCCGACCGACTTTAGATTGATTGTCAACTACTTTTACGATGCCCATTTGGAAAGGAGTTAAGATAATAAATGTCTATTTCATATGGTCAACAACACTACCATATTTCAAAAAGACTTTGCACTTAAGTGGATAGACCCACGCCCAAATAGTTAAATTCACTGTAACCTAGGGCAGTTCCCTTTTTTTCTTTTTTATTTATGGGCCCCTAAATCAAGATCTGATTCGTTGAATAGATTCAAAGGGGCAAACATGGCTACATAACCAAATTTCAACCGTTGGATGATGTTATATTTTTAGATATTTTCAAAAAAAAAAACCATACAATTTGATCCTCAATTTTTAAATTTGTGTGCCCAAAAAAATGATCAGAACCGTTAGTCCTCTTTGGAGAGATAAACACTGCTATGAGGTCAATTTGTAGTGCTTGATTCAATGTAGATCTCGAAAAATTGAAGAAAGACTCTGGACCGTTGATGCACCAACCATTACTTGACTGGGTTTTGGATTTGTTTCACATGGTCCCATTTTTCTCATTTTTTCCAATGGTGGGGCCCTAAACTATAATCTGAATCATACAAGTTCTTAGGATGACTAAGAACAACCACCATATCAAATATCAATCATTGATCATTCGCCAATCTTGAGATATTTGGAAAAAAAAGAAGTGAACAATTGAAGTTGATGTTTGGACTTTGTGGGCCCCTTTATCAAGATCTGAACCATCGGTCCTTTTAGGAATACTAAAAATAGCCATGTGGTCAAGTATTAGCCACTGATTCTCTGTGTATATCAATAAATTTATAAAATAATATCAATCGTTGAATTAAAAGAATTTCTTTTAATCGATTTTAAAGCGTTAATAAACAGCCTAATTCTACACTATCTATCAAGCAGGACCATTTGAAACAAATATGATTTTATACAAATTTGTTTCGTATAGATAAGAGTCGCCAAACAAGCCCCAAGTCTATAAATCCATACCTAGTTGTCGATTGTTGTATAAAAACATTATATACTATGTTTTAATATATGCAGGTTTTGTGATAGATACAGATGTCACGTCCCTAAATTGGTTTACTTTAATGGTCCCAATTATCAGACATAACTAGTGTAGTGTTACAAGTTATTTTGACTCAAATGAAATTTCACACCACACCATACGGACAGGATATCACGTAAGAAAATAATAAAGCATATTTTACCATAAATTGAGATTTTCCTATGAAAGTGTAAGTGCCTAAAATTTACGGACTTGGTTAGGAGAGGATTAGACTCTAGATTTGATGATTTTGGGAAATGATCGGTCTCCGGGAATCTGAAAGGAAAAACAAAGGTCAGAGCCCTTGGCTGTAGGCAGCCGAAGGCACTCCGATGCCTGAGTTAGTTTGGTAACTGGAGAAAAATGAAGAAGAAAGTATGGAGGGCAGATTTGTTGCATACCTCCTGTAGTTTTTCTTTATGCATTATATAGACGTAAGAGTCATTATCGGACTGGGCCCCTTAGGGGAAGATGAAAGTCCCATCGGCTTGTACTTTCTCTCCTAAGTGGGGGTAGGTAAAAAGGGAACGTCCCATCGGGCCATTCCCCTATGTCTGTGGATGTGACCTCGAGATAAGGCTTGCCACTTATCTTGGTCCGGCGCCCACTCTTTCTGTCAGTTCGCCGTTTACCGCCATGGCAGTGCATTTATGGTCGCATTTATGGCTGAATGTTAGGAGGGCCGAGATTAAGCTAAGGCCGAGACCGAGGTGGGCACCTGCAGGTGTGGCCACCGAGATGGGCTCCGGGCTTTCCCGACCTGGCGCTTCTACCGAGCTGGATGACACTGAGGTCAGGGATTATCCCGTCATTGGGGGACGGCCCCACACAAATCTGTTACTAGGAAGTGACCCCACACAATTGCCCCCTAGCTCTCGACCTCTTAGAATTCTTTCTGAGGTTGGGAGCTAAGATTGAAAGGATGTGCTGGCCCCTGTCTTGACGCCCCTTGCTGACATGTAATCCTCATTATGATGCCGTTTCGTTTGCCCTAGGCAATAAATGTGATATCATAATTATTCCACCAAGGTGGGCACGCGGATGTCGCTTCGTATGCCTGAGGTGATAAATAATGTACCAGAGTTATGGTGGGAAATGAACTGGTGGTGCCATGTGTCACCTTCCGTCTGGTTGTTCATTGGGATCGAAGCGACGCGTGGAGAGTCCGAAGCGTCGCCTCGCACGCGTGGTATTTAAGAGGTGCGTCCCTCTATGAAATAGGGATGCCCTCTCTCCTTTCTTCTCTTACCTTTGCTATCGCTTAGAAGAAGACTCTGCTGAGATCAGAACCTCAACAAACCCGGAGAACTTCATTTTCGAAACCCTTTACATTTCCTCTGTGAGTTTTCTTCTTCCTTATCCTCCTCTCACCTCTTCTGCCTTTTGTCTAGAGGGTTTCCGTTCCCTGGGGTTTCTAGGTCTTGTCCCTTCTCCCCTGCTCTCTGCTCCTTTCTAGCTTTTTAGGAAATGGAGATTTACAGTCATTGGTTAGAGAGCCCCCAAGCCCTGGAGGGGCTCAGGAAGGCGTATGAGATACTAGACGACGTTCTGGTGAAGCCTGACGACCTCCAAGGCCTTTTTGACGGCCTCACCCGATTCAAAAAATGGATGCCCTTTCCTCTGGTGTTCGTAATCGAGGGCGGGGTCAGGTTCCCTGTTCACCCCCTTCTCTGTTCCTGCTCAGCTCGTGGCGGTCCAATTAATGCCAAACGGGTTCAAAATAATTATGGGCGTAGCGGAGTTGAACCAAATCCTCGACATTAACCTTGGCGTGCATGATATAGAGGATGTATACGACATCTATAAATCCATGGGGGGCGAGGATTCGTATTACCTTCGGGTGAAGGGGAGACGCGGGCCTCTGATTAACGCTCTGGAGGACTCGAACAAGTATGCCGGGGAGGACCATCTGCTAGTCTCGGGGAATTGGGAGTTCGGGGCAACCGAGGCCGAGGTGGAGCGGAGAATCCAGGTTCCACGGAGACCTGGGACCCCTCCGAGTAAACACTTGCTTTCCCTGGGCTGTTTGTGTTGCTTTATTGCTGATTCGCCAAATTGATGTCTTCTTTTTGTCTTTTGTGCAGGTGTTCAGCGAAGGAGGAAGGAAGCTAGCCTCGATCGTTGGAAGAGGAATGACGCTTGGCTTGAGAAAATATACCAGTACCACAGCCACAACGATTGGGCCTCCTTCTCGCTGCTTCGGTACAAACCGAGGTACCAGTCTTATACCAAGAAGACTGCCAAGATCCCCTCTAAGCCGATAGGGCAGATTGTGCTTGCCCTTGCAGAGACCGGTGGTCAAGTCTCGGAGCCATCCAGTCCGACCCGGGTCGGTGAAGACAACCCCTCCTCCCAGGACCCAGAAGGAGAAGAAATGGATGTGCAACGTCCTCCTTTGAAGGATCTGGGAGCCTTGGTCCTCAAGGGCCGAGCTCCTCCTGCTCCAAGGTGTGCCCCTAGTGGGTCCGGTGCCGCCCAGGAGTCCTCGGCCAGCGCCCCCTCTGGTCCCTCAGGCACGGCAGGGGCCTCTTCCTCCGTAAAAGACAAAGTCGCGCGAGGCCCTCAGCAGGAGAAGAGAGGGAGGTCGGAGGAGCCGCCCAAGGAAACTTGGCCACTGGTCGCCGAGGCTGGGAAGGAGGGTGAGAGGCCCCCTCCTGAAAAGAGGCCTTGCGTGGGGGGCGAGAAGGAGCAGACTTCTGGAACGGTCCCGCAGCTCCAGTTTGTCAAACCGCCCCCCTTAAGGCCCGACCTCGAGGTCAACCCTGGCCAGCCTCTGAACGTGGAGGACCGGATAGGGGCCACTGCTGGGACGATCTCGGCAGTTGCTAGGGCTTGCGCTCTCCCCAAGGGTATGGAGAAGCATAATAAAGCCAGGCAGCTGAGCTTGATCTACTCAACGATGAAGGCGTCGATTGAGGTGACTCTCAGTCCTCTCCGTCTTTTTAAGTATTATGCCTTAATTGCTTGTTCTGACTCCCTTTTTCTTTACAGAACGTGCGGAGGCTTCAAATAATTCTGGGTCATCGAGATGGATGCCGAAAAATGGAGGATGGGAGAGGCCCTGGAAGCCAGTGCGGGAGAGCTAAAGAAGGTGGAGGAGAAGATCGCCGAGCTCACAACGGAGCAACAAACCTCAAAGGCCGAAATCATCAAGTTGCGAGTTGAAAATAAGCACTTGAAAGGCGCGGCCGAGGCTAAGGCAAAGAGGGTATACGAATTAGAGACCGAGCTCGCAAAGAAAGAGACTGATCTGGCTGGGAAAGAAGTCGAGCTCGAGTCTTTTAAGAAGGAGCGGGTCGAGGTCGAATCCACTCTGAATGCCCAGGCCGCAAAAGCTTATAAAGAAGGAGTGGATTGGGCATCGGCGGAGTATGTGGCTCAGATCAAGGACTTGAGCCCAGTTTTGTACGAGATGGGGTGCAGGGAAGCGCTTCGAGAATATGGAGTCCTTGAGGACGACCCCATATTCGCGAACCTCCCCCAGTTTCAATCTGTCATACCCAGTCCCGAATCAGAGCCCGACTCCAACCCTCCGGAAGCCCCTCTTGAAGCCTCGAGCCCCACTCCTCCGCCCCCGAATCCTGTCGAAGGCGATCAAGCTTAACCCTCCCCTGCGGCTCCTCTGCTCGAGACCCCAGGCGCTCCTGGCCCTGCTCCATCTGTCCCTCCTGTCGATAAAGCCCCGGCGTCTGAGAAATAACGTAGAGAAACAATGTATCTATCGATAATGTATTTTTCCCTTTCTTCTAAGTGTACAGAACTATGTAAATGTTTTCCTCCATTAATGAAAAAAAAGCAATTTTCTTTTACTTCTCCAGTTGTTTTTCCATCTTTTCTGGCAATAGCATGTGTATGTTTAATCTTCTAATCCTGAGAAGATATTGAACGAAATTGAGGCCCCCCATCCCTGATCCGTTTTCCAAATCTTTTAAGTGGCTGAGATCGGTGAATTTTTGGCTATAAGACCGGGACTTAACAATACACTTCCGAGGGAACCGCTTCACTAAAAGACCTTGTGGTCAGCTCGGACTTATACCCCAGGGTGCGACCTTGTTGCTGGAGGCAAGTTTGCTTAATCGAACTGGGGTTGTATTGCCGATTTTGATAACTCGGGGAGTTCGGCTAAGCTTGAAGGTAGACCGAGTTCCGCGTCTTATAATGAAATAAGACAGCTGATTCCGTTCTTGACTCAAGGGGGGCCAGGGAGTTGGTCCAACGACCGAGCTCGAGGAGACTGGTCCTGTGACCGGAGCCTTGGGAGCTGGTCCAACGACCAAACTCGAGGAGGCTGGTCCTGTGACCGGAGCCTTGGAGTTGGTCCAACTACCGAACTCGAGGAGGCTGGTCCTGTGACCGGAGCCTTGGGAGTTAGTCCAACGATCGAACTCGAGGAGGCTGGTCCTGTGACCGGAGCCTTAATTCACAACTTAAAAGAGACAAGGCACACGTCTTCCACAAGATCCTTCTTTTATTGACTTATCATTTGAGTACATTTAGAAGTAGTTTCTCTTGAGGTGTGTGGCATTCCACGGTCGTGGCAATTCTTTACCATCCATGCTCTCAAGTCTATAAGCCGATCTCCTGGATGCTGAGATTACCTTAAAAGGTCCAAGCCAGTTCGGTGCGAGCTTGCCTTCGTTAGGATCCTTGTCTGCTGGGAGCGCTTTCTTTAAGACCAGTTCCCCGATCGAGAACTTTCTTTCTTTGACCCTCTGATTGTATCCCTTAGATAACTGTTGCTGGTAGGAAGCCAGGCGAACAGATGCTGCTACCCTCCGCTCCTCGGCCAAGTCGAGCTTTTTGGCCAGATTTACTTCATTTTTCCCCTGGTCGAAGAGGTCCGATCCCTTCCGACCTCAAGAGAGATTACAGCTTCCATTCCGTAGGCTAGGGAGAAGGGAGTCGCTGAAGTGGACCGTCTCGAGGTAGTCCTGTACGCCCAAAGGACGCTCGGTAGTTCCTCTACCCATCTGCCTTTAGCTCTGTCGAGTCTCTTTTTGAGTCCGTCTAGTACCACTTTATTCGAGATCTCCGCTTGTCCGTTGCTCTGTGGATAGGCCGGGGTTGCATAGAGGTTCCGGATACCGAGCTCTTTGCAGAAGTTTTGAAAGAAGTTGGAGTCAAACTGGGTCCCGTTGTCCGAGACCAGAGCTTGGGGGACCCCAAATCTTGTGACAATGTTTTTCCATACGAAATTCTTCGTATCCCGCTCGGTGATGGAGGACAAAACTTCTGCCTCTATCCATTTGGTGAAATAGTCAGTGACCACTATCAGTCACCTCCTGTTTCCTGGAGTCCGGTGAAGAGGTCCCAAGATGTCTAGCCCCCATTGAGCGAAGGGCCATGGGCTGGAGAGAGGACTCAAGTCTTGTGCCGGTTGGTGTAAAGAGTGGGAGAACTTCTGACACTTTTCACATTTCCTGGCGTAGAGCTGGGCATCCTTCTGCATGTAGGGCCACCAATAGCCCTGACTGATGGCTCTGTATGCCAGTGATCTCCCTCCGATGTGGCTTCCGCAAATTCCTTCGTGAATTTAAAAAAGGAAGTCTTCAACCTTGCTTTGGTGGACGCATTGGAGATATGGTCTTGTGAAGGACTTTCTATAGAGCTTCCCATCTGGGGATAGCAGAAAACGAGCTGCTTTCACTCTGACCTTATGGGCTTCATTTTTGTCTTCAGGGAGTTTATCTTCTTTTAAGAATGCTATTATCGGATTCATCCAACTTGGACCGAGATTGACGCACAGGATTTGCCGGGGTGGAAGAAACTCTATACTTGGTTTTTTCAACGTCTCCACGTCAACTGTTCTTCTTTTTCCGGCTTCTACGACAGAGGCCAAGTTGGCGAGGGCATCTGCATGGCAGTTGGACTCTCTGCCGATTTGCTTGACTTCTGCCTTCTTAAACTGGGAGAGGAGCTGCTTTGTGTGGGCTAGGTAGGCTGCCATCCTTTCGTCATGGGCTTGATAGTCTCCGCTTAGCTGGTTCGTTACCAACTGGGAGTCGTTAAAGACTACTAGCCGACGTGCCCCCAGGATTTTTGCGCTATCGAGACCCGCAATCAGTGCCTCGTACTCTGCTTCATTGTTGGAGGCTTTGTAATCGAGAGTCAGGGCTTGCTTGATGACGAGGCCCTTTGGAGATTGGAGGACTATTCCAGCGCTAGCCCTTCTAGATGTCGATGATCCGTCGACGAAGATCTTCCAAGCTAACTTAAGGAATTGTTTCCAAGATCGGTCTTCCTCGGTTCGGTGTCGAGCGAGGTCGGTGCCGAACTAGGCGAGGTGAACTCGACGATGAAGTCTGCCAGAATTTGTGCTTTGATCGCCGTCCTGGGTTGATATTGGATATCTAATTGCCCCAGTTCGACGATCCATTTGTAGATTCTTTCGGAAAAGTCCGCCTTTCGAAAAGGGACTTGAGCGGGTGCTCTGTGACAACCACCACTGTGTACGTCTGGAAGTAGTGGGAGAGTTTGCGAGAGGCACTGACGAGTGCCAGCGCAAGTTTCTCGAGTGGAAGGTATCTGGTCTCGGCGTCGAGCAGGGTCTTGCTCGTGTAGTAAATGGGTTGCTGTTGTTTGCTATCCTCTTTGACTAGCACCGAGCTCACTGCGTGATATGAGACCGCTAGATAGAGATAAAGGAGGTCACCTTGTATTGGAGTGGACAACAGTGGTGGCAAGGAACGATAGTCCTTGAGTTTCTCCAGTGCTTGATCACATTCAGGGGTCCACTGAAATTTGGAGATCTTTTTCAGGAGTTGAAAGAAGGGGCGACATTTGTCCGAAGCTCGGCTGATGAAGCGATTGAGCGCAGCGGCCATCCCCGTGAGTCTTTGAACTTGCTTTGCCGAGGTCGGGCTCTGAATCGCCTGGATTGCTGTAATCTGCTCTGGATTAGCATCAATCCCTCTCCGGGTCACCAGGCTTCCTAAGAACTTACCGGATCCGACGCCAAACGCACACTTGGAGGCATTCAGTTTAAGCTGGAACTTTTTGAGGATGGCGAATGTCTGGCGCAGGTCTGCCAAATGGTCCTGCGACTTTTTGGACTTGACAACTATGTCATCGATGTAGACCTCCACCGTCTTCCCGAGCTGTGCTTGAAACATCTTCGTAACCAATCTTTGGTATGTCACCCCAGCATTTTTTAACCCAAAGGGCATCACTTTGTAACAGTAGATGCCCCGAGGTGTTATGAATGTGATTTTTTCTTCATCAAGCCCATGCATGGGGATTTGGTGGTAACCTCGGTAGGCGTTAAGAAAACTCATCCTATCATGTCCCGCCGTGGCGTCGATCATTTGTTCGACCTTCGGGAGCAGGAAGTTGTCCTTGGGGCAGGCTTTATTAAGGTCGGTGAGGTACACGCAGACCTTCCATTTGTCATTCTTCTTCTTAACCACCACTGTATTGGCCAGCCATTTCGGATAATGCACTTCATGGATTGCTCCGGCTTCGAGGAGGTTGTCTACTTCTTCAACTACCGCTTTCGTCTGTGGGACCCTTGTTCTGCGAGCTTTTGGACTATGGACTTGTGTTCGGGGTCCACGTTTAGTTTGTGGCACATGACTTCAGGGTCGATCCCAGGCATCTCGTATGGGGTCCAAGCAAAGACGTCCTTATTCTGCAGCAGGAAGTCGAGTATCTCGGACCTCTCGTCCCCGGGGAGCTGGCTTCCCAGTAAGAAATATCGCTCGGGGTCGTCGGAATTGATCCTGACCTCGGTCAGTTCCTCTATGCTCTTTTGTTCCGCCGATCGACCGACGTCCTCGAGTTCGGCCATATGCACTTGCTGCGGCTCTGTTTCGCCAGGCACTACGGCTGTTAGTCATTGTCTGGCCATCTGCGGGTCTCCCCGTATGATTACTATCTCGATCACCCCTCCGGCCTTCTCTAGTGGGAACTTGAGCTTCTGGTGAAAGGTGGAAGGTACTGCCTCCATGGCATGCAGCCAAGTACGCCCATTATTACGTTGTAAGGAGATGGTGCGTCCACCACCATAAAGTTGGCCATCTTTGTGGCACCTCCTATTCGGACTTCGAGTGGGACCCTTCCCTTGGGATACACCGGCTTTGCGCTGAAGCCTACTAAGGGGACGCAGACTTCTTGTAGATCGGACTCCGTCAGGCCGAGTTGCTTGAAACAGTTGAAGTAGAGGATCTCGGATGAGCTCCCTGGGTCCACAAGGACGCGCTTCACAGTGTAATTCTTCAGCCGCAGGGTGAGGATGAGTGCGTCGTTGTGGGGGAGCTGGACTCCTCCTAGGTCCTATTTCGAGAACCAGATCTCAGGTTTTTCTTTCCGAGCTTTCTTCGGTGTAGGCTCTAGCTCGGCCGACATCACCTATTTGCCATGGGAGGCCCTCCTGGCCTCTGAGCGAGCTTGGGTACTTCCTCTATTGGGAGCAGGGGCCATGTGAATGACTTTGATGATACCTGCCGGCTCGTCACTGTCCTGATCCGCACTGGGTGGGCAGCACTGCTGAGCTTGGTTGATCCTCTCCCCCTCCTTGATGTATTCCCGAAGGTGCCCATCCCTGACGAGCTTCTCGAGGTGGGATTTCAGGGCCATGCAGTCCTCAGTCATGTGTCTGTGTTGCTTATGGTAAGAGCAGGACTTGCTCCGGTCTCGGGTGGATGGGTCGCCCTTCATTGGCTGTGGCCATTCGAAGTAGGGTTCTGCATTGATTTTGCCAAGGAGTCTGTAGATGGGTTCCTTGAAGATAACATTGATGGCCTTGTAGGGATCGCCAGCCGGCTTGGCAGGCTTGAACTTCGGCCTTTTGCTGCTTCCAGAGAAGGAGGTTAAGAAGTTTGCCGAACTGGCGGTGGCTCTCTTTTTGTCTGATTTTTGTTTGGGGAGCATCCCTTCTCCTCTAGGGGTTTGGCCCTTCTGCGGGAGGCTGAACCGCTCGTTGCCTCGAGCTTCGTCTTCTTCTTGCGCAATGTATTGATTCACCTTAGCCATCAGCGCTTTCATCGTGGTCACGGGGGTTCAGAACAGGTCTTTGCGGAGCTCGTTGCCTGGGAGCAAAGCCTGTTGAAAACACATGATGGCGACGTCGTCTTTGGCATCCGTGATCTAGCTATAGATCGTCTAGAATCTTCTGGCGAATGTAGTGATGCTTTCATCTTTCTTCATTCGAATCGCCATGAGGTTGCCACCTGTCTTCGGGATGACTCAGTGCGCTTGAAACTTTTCAACGAAGGAGCTTCGGAGCTGCCGCCAGCTTGAGACCGACCCTCCAGGAAGCGAGCAGAACCATCGGATGGGGAGGTCGCCTAAACTGGAGGAGAAGACCCTGCAATTCAGGTGGCCGACGTCCCCCCAAACCGACATCCACTGAGTGAAATGCCGGAGGTGCACTTCTGGGTCCGAGGTCCCGTCATAGAGGACGAACCTCGGGACGCTGAATCTCTCGGAAAAAAAGAAGTCCTTTATCTCCTGGGAGAAGGGGGACATGCCCTGGTCTTATGCATCATAGGCCTCCGATCGGTCTCGGGTGAAATCGATCTCGGCCATCCGGGCCTGGACTTCTTGTTTGACGTAGTGGTCGAGTAATTCCCTTAGGCCCATGATTTTCTCTGGCCTTGGGGACTCCGGCTCGCGATGCGACCCTTCGAGGTTGCTACGCAAATGGCTGCTGCTAGAGCCTTCTTCTTCACAGCGATTTCTTCTTCTGTCGTTGAGGACTTGCCTCAAGTCTCGGCTGTCTGGATGATTCTGCTGTCGTCCGAAAGGTGGAGCAAGGGTCCTCCTTTCCTTTGCCTTGAGTTGCTCTTGGAGATGGTGAATCAACTCTTCTTTTTCTTGGAGGACCTGATTTTGGACCTTGAGTTCTTCAAGCAGAGGGCCATCATCTTCATGGGCTTAATGAAAGGACTGAGCATCATTGTGAGTGTGACGATGTGAGTAATGAGATTTTGCTTTGACAGGGGTTTTGCCTCATCGTCGAGGATCCGACAGGAAAACATTCTGCTGTGGACCCTTGGGTGGCTGATCATCTAGGGGGTGAGGAGCCATATGGCGGTCGTCACGCTGGGGGAGTGCTGTCACAGGTCGGGACGAGGAGTCCGACTGAAAAACACCCTCTGTGTACATGGGACCGGATTTTCCTCCGGATCTTCTCTGGCGGGGAATCGCCGATAGCTCCTGTAGGGTTGGGGGAACCTCCGTTGGACCCGGAGGGGGAAAAAGGGTAGAGTGGGCGCCAGTGGGCACCACTGGAGGTAACGACTGGAGTGGCTGAGGCTGCGGCTCTAGTCGCGAAAACGACAGTAACGGTGGTTGTTCCGGTGGTGGAAAGGACGATGCTTTTCGGGATTTTGACGATCCCTCGCCGCCATTCCTGGTTTTTGGAGGCATGGCTTTTGTAGGTTTGGTTTTAGCAAAGATCCTGTTCCCACAGACGGCGCCAACTGTAAGTGCCTAAAATTTACGGACTTGGTTAGGAGAGGATTAGACTTTAGATTTGATGATTTTGGGAAATGATCGGCCTCCGGGAATCTGAAAGGAAAAACAAAGGTCAGAGCCCCTGGCTGTAGGCAGTCGAAGGCACTCCGATGCCTGAGTTAGTTTGGTAATTGGAGAAAAATGAAGAAGAAAGAGTATGGAGGGCAGATTTGTTGCATACCTCCTGTAGTTTTTCTTCATGCATTATATAGACGTGAGAGTCATCATCGGACTGGGCCCCTTAGGGGGAGATGAAAGTCCCATCGGTTTGTACTTTCTCTCCTAAGTGGGGGTAGGTAAAAAGGGAACGTCCCATCGGGCCATTCCCCTATGTCTGTGGATGTGACCTCGAGATAAGGCTTGCCACTTATCTAGGTCCGGCGCCCACTTTTTATGTCAGTTCACCGTTTACAGCCATGGCAATGCATTTATGGTCGCATTTATGGCTGAATGACAGGAGGGCTGAGATCAAGCTAAGGCCGAGACCGAGGTGGGCACCTGCAGGTGTGGCCACCGAGATGGGTTCCGGGCTTTCCCGACCTGGCGCTTCTACCGAGCTGGATGACACCGAGGCCAGGGATTATCCCTTCATTGGGGGACGGCCCCATACAAATCTGTTACTAGGAAGTGACCCCACACAGAAAGCATAATGAAAAGTACCAAGTCACAAAGCAAGAGTCTATTTAGTCTTAGAATATGTACAACTCAAAAGTCTTTAAGTTACAAATCATTAAAAAAAAGGTGTTTTATGTACAATCCCAGCATAAAACTCTCCCAAGTAATGATCTATAAAGATCAGAGTGTGTTAGGAATTTTAGTGTTGGCTAAATTCATGGGTTGGACAAAACTCTAGGTCTTTTGAGTTTTAGAAAAGAACTCTGAAGATAGAATATTGGAAGGACTCAGAAGAAAAAAGTCTGAAAGAATTAGAAGAAGTCTGCTGGAGATAGTGTGCTGAATTTTAGATTATCCAGAGAGGAGTCCGCTCGAGCGACCATCATATCCGCTCAAGCGAATAGGTCGGTTTGCCCCAGCGCTGAAACAGAGGCTGGTCCGCTCAAGCGCACCCAATGACTGCTCGAGCGAACCAAGCGCAGTGAACTACGAATTTTGGAAACTGCTATTCTTATTGTGCTCAAACTGCTGGTTTAGTCCTAATCATCTTAGGCAACTTTAAGCATGTCCTTATGGCTATTTAAAGGACTCAAGGGGTATTCCAAAGAGAGGATCATCACCTCTAAAAGTACTGAGTTAAAAATTATCATTGAGAGTTTTTCTTCTCTAAAGTTTTTATGAAGTTGTGCTGCCAAGTTCTCTAGAGCCAGTTCTTCTGCATCCTTTGTAGAAGATTTTCTTCTTGCGAGAAGATTTGAGGAGTCAGACGCTGGATTGAATCTGTTGCAATCAACGGTGTGAAGTCGTTGAAGTGTGAAGCGACATAAGGTAACTTCAGTCCTTGGGTAAGGTGTATCTGGGGAAGAGATCTGAATTTCTTGTAATTGCGAGATTCATAGTGTTTGATTTGATCCAGTTCGGATCGGTGGTTTTTCACCCGGTTAGGGTTTTCCACCTTAAATTTGGTGTCCTTGTGGTGTGTGATTGTTTATTTTATTTCCACTGCTTGTTGTTTATTTCTGCACACCATTGGATTGATTGTTTGAGTAGACCAATCTAGAAATCGGAGACCCCATTAAAGATTTTATCTTTTTCAGAGTGGCCACCACCGAAACTCTCGCATCTAGATGACTATGCAATATAATCGAGAGTCCACTTACTCAGTCCTTGTGCAGTCTCTTCGACCGCTTCAAACTCCTGAGAAGTGGTGTAGCCGTGTAGGTACTGCCTCCTATAATGCCGAAGGTTCACATCAGAAAGTGAGCAAGTAAGCATGTATAATAAATATAAACATGATGTATTAAATATAAATAAATGAAAACCATAAATCAAATAAAAAAATATATATCATGCATGATTGTATGAGACATAGGAGAATCAAGTAAAGACACGTCTAAAAGGAATCCTAACAAATTGGCATTTGTCCATAGCAGCTAAATTCCCTCAAAACAGTCATAACTTTGAAGAGAGCGTGAACCATAGTAAACATATCATGGATACCCAGAATATCTCATGATGTGGTCATCTTACATGTTGCAGGGGTACTTGGAGTATAATTACTCCCACAAGAACTATATATGTTGCAGCTAGCCATTATATATAAATATAGTCTACCTTCACCATGTCGAATTACACGAAGACATAAGCTAAGTATGGCCAACTTAGGAATAACATACAGATAAAATTGAATACCCTTCTAATGAAGACAAACTCAATTTCTGAAAACAAGTTTAGCTTAATGTAACAAATATACATAAAACATATTATCTTAATCTTAACAAACTATGTGAAATAAACAAGATACAGAATACCAATAAACATGGCATAAGAGTACGTGAACAAATCATAGGAATACTGAGGCTAGAAATGATGATGCATGACTATGAAAAGTATTGTAAAGGTCATTCCTAAAGTTTGGATTGTCTAAGCACATTAATCAATATTGTGTAGCTTTAAGGTCTTTATCATTGGTGTTACTGTCGTTAATTTGATATAAAGTGTTGGCATCTGTGATGGGGCTTACTTGTGCTTACATGTGGGTGGACCCCAATCACAAAGAGTCGCCCCTCACAAGGAGTCTCGTTGGTGATAGATATGGATGAGATTTGTTTTGAGTTTAATCCAATTCTCTATCCTTACCATCTCTCCATTCAAATTCAAATTCAAAATGCCTAGAGAGAGAGAGAGGGCAGGGAAAACTCTAAAGAACCGGGTATGTAGTGGTGCATAAGTCCCACATCAGAAAAATGCTAGTCATGATCTTGGGTATATATGTGTGTGACCTGACTTTAACTCCACACGAGGCCTTTTAAAATCGTGCGGCAAGATTGTGTTGAAATCCCATGAGCTAAAACAGACAATGTCTTATGGATTGCGGGCTCGAGTCGTTACAAACATTGAGGAAGCTTTTACCTCCATTTGATTTCAAGAAGCTAGTCAAAGTGGGTGTAGACACCGCATTTGGCCCTCTATGAAAGCCTTAAACACTTATCATATATAACGATGCCCCCATTTCACCCATAATCGAATGGTTAATGGCATAATTCAAATAAATTAATGACGATGAAGATGCTTGCTGATAATTTTTAGACTTAGTTAGATGATGTATAGAAATTCGTGAGAGTAAAAGCCAAATCGCGTCAAGATCTCGAGTCCAACCCGCTACTCATACAAGGAATGGACTACAACACTATCCAAGCCCCTTCCAGACTACATAGAACACACTCAGGTTGCCCCTCAGGAGATTACACTTAGTTTGCCTAAGTACGATAGGATTTGCTTGAATTAGGAGGCTAGGATCATTGATCCAAGTATCCCTTACTTTTTCTGACCTATGACCATTAGGATGTATGGACCAACAAATTTTACATTCCGATAGCTTTCCAACGATATGTGAAACGTCCAATTCCAACAAACGGATCAAAAGATAAGGCCCTCGGAAGATTGCCCTAGCGACCCCACCAAAAACACACCTGGGCGCCACCCTAGGTGCGCCAAAGTCCCAAGATCACACTTGGGCGTATGCACAGGTGCACCCAGGCCCCTGGTTGTCGTGACCCCGGAACTGGTCCCGGGACTGCGACGTTGTTTTTGTTTTGTTGTTTTCCCACAGGTTCCCGCGGTGAGGATTCCCGAAACACGCGGAATCTGTCTCACACGATCAAGTTTGCAGAAGCGTGTAGCAAATCATATCAAGATAAGCACCAATAAAATTTCAAGTGTCATAGCAAAATAATATCAAGACATGGTATCACAAGAAAGGAGTTAACATGGGATTCACATCATAATTCAAGTTATGAGACTAACACAAAAAGGTAGTTAAGTTTAGTTACATCCCATAAGAGGCCAATAAAGGCCAATACAATTCTCAAAAATGACAAAAGAACCCATGACAAAATGAAACGCAACTCAAGAACCCGCCTGACGTCTAGTTGACATCATCGGGTTGCCACTCTCTGACTGGGGGTGGCTCAAGAGCCTCCTCCAGAAGCTCCTCCTTAAAGGCAACGTCACCTGCACCTGGGCACCAACATACAAGGGTCAAACACGACGGTTTGGCAGATAATCAATTTAGGCATGAGCATGTAATAAGTAAATGTTTAAAGAAATATATTAAGACATTTTGCTGAATTGAAAACAGTTACATGACTATGGTACATTTCAAAATACGATCAAAGCTAGCATGAATACTTATAATATCATGAATAGTCACAATCCACAATGAGCCCATCCTTTCTCTATCATTTATAATGAAAAGAGCAAGCACGCACGACAAGCACGATATACATAATATAATCACGACACAATTCCCACATATACGGGGATTCCGGCCGCGGAACCGGACACACATGATGTGTAATAAAATACATGACCAATCTGCAGATAGTCCACATGTTTAGGGACCTCCAAACAGTGGATCAAACTGAAGGGGCAGTCCAAGCTCAGTGGTGTTCACTTAAATTCATGAATGCACAAAACACGACGAAACACATCTTAAACCAAATCAAGCTTGAAAGGAGAAATCACTTATCAGAATTAAACAAGACACAGCTAGCAAGAGGCATAAGTATATATATATATGCAAAACACGCTTAAGAAGTGACCCCTTTTTATCCTTGAAACCATTCTCAAACGAGCTTATACTTAACTTCAAAACGAGTACACGATAATACTTGTTGCATCAAAACTAAAGTTCGAAAGCAAAGTCTATCAAGCGTATGTAAGGACCTTTGGTTGACCCTTGTGTAATTGAAATCCAAATGTTGAAATTGCAAAGAGAATTGGGTGCCCCCGAAGTTAAAGACATCTCAGGTTTCAATCACACAATGTCAAGCTAAAAGGCCCATAACATATTCTAGTTTTCATCCCTGTAGAAATCCTTCTAAAACAGCTCATCTTGAAATTTCGGTTACCTCTCGGTCACCTGTCTATTGACCGAGACTGGGTATGTCGGTTAGCCGAGAGCTGACCGACAGATTTACCCAGAAAATCTCAGCTCTCGGGAAATGGAACCGAACTGATTTCGGTTGGCTGTCGGTCGACCGAGGTGATAAATGTCGGTTAGCCGACAGCTGACCAAAATCTTCCTGACGAAATGCAGGTCTCGGGAGGAGCCGAACTGAGTTTGGTTGGCTGTCGGTCGACTGAAGTGGGAATTTCGGTTAGCCGACAGTTGACCGACGCTGCACGGACAGTGCATTTCAAGTCAAATTTTTACATTTCTTCTTCCCTTCTTCTTATTTCTCCTTCAACCTGTACTTCCCTGAGCCTACAAGCTCTCCAAGGGATTAAACATACATATTCAAGGACAATTTAAAACATCTCATTCCCATTCTCCAATCTAAAATAAAATCCCCAAAATTTCCATTCAAGACATAGATTTCCAATGAAATGAAGAGAATGAAAAGAAAATAAACCAAATGCACACATGCTAACATCCATCCTAGATTGTTTACTTGCCTTAGTCCAAGATGTCACAAACCTTCTTCAAGCACTTCCACTCAAGCTAAGCCAAAGGCTACAAAAAACCCTATGAAAACCATTCAAAACTCACCCAAACTTGAAAAGAAGAAACCCATTTTCACCAAAGGGTTTGCAAACATAAAAATCAAGATCTTTAGGAACCAAAAAGGCTCCATTAAAAAGGAAGGTTGGAGCTCATACCTAAAGATCCACAAACAAGAGAGAAGGAAGAAAATGGAGACCTTGCCCAACTAGAAACTTCAAGAAACTTGTATTAATGGAAAGCTTGGGATGAGAGAAAGAAGATGATGGTCTTGGAATTTCATTTGGAGTCTTCTAACTTGTGCATTCAAGAGAAATGAAGTGGAAAGAGAAAGGGCTTTCTCTTCTTGGTGCTCTAGGGTTAGGGTTTGGGAATGAAAAGAGGGAAGGAGAAAGAGTTGACTTAAGAACCCTAACAAATGGGGTCCAATGAGCCTAAACCTTGCATTGACAAAAACATGATCTCGCTGGCCTCGAATGAACTCGACGAAGAAGGATAAAATGATCCTCGATATATCTAGTTTCTAAAAAGTATATTTTTGACATGGTTTTGAGATTTCAAAATTTGTGTCCAGATTTGTGTATAAAGACAATTTTACCGCTTTTGGGTCAAAACTTGAATTTTGGGCTTCAAACAGAAACGAGCTGAAAATGAAAGTTATAACAAATAATAAAACCATTCAAATGAAATCAAAATCACAATTAAAATGGAAAACCAATACGATCCTCCCAAGCTTACACGTACATTCAGGCCTTCCTGAGCGTGTCTGACTAACACTAAACGTTCTCAAAATTCCCAAAGTTATATCCAGGACTAAAACTAATTATATTCTAACCCAACGGCAACTAAACCTACTTAGGACTAGACACATACTAATCACACACTAATCGAATTAGTCTGGGTAGGAGTCTAACACTGGTTGCCTTAGAAAAGCCTTTGAATGCATACTTAGGTGGGTTCCGCTCTACCTTTCGTAGTTCCGACTCAACCTTAGCCCAAAAACGATTTGAAACCGAACCCTAAGCCCACTTGACTCCAAAGGAAGACCTGGGCGCACTTGTGCACTCGCCCAAGTCACAAGACCCACCTAGGCACCTATGTTTGCGCCCAAGTCCAGTTTCCACTATTTTATTCTGAATTCAATCCAAAAACTATCCAAACCTGAACCCTAGATTCATTAAACCTTAAAATTGGACATGGGCGCCACCATGTGTGCGCCTAACTCAAGGGACCCACTTCATAGGTGCGCCCAAGTCACAAGACCCACATGGGCGCACCTGTGTGTGCGCCCAAGTCCCCACAAACCCTAAATTTGCCTTGGAGTGCAAGAAGCCTCTAGAAACTCGTACAGACAGCAACTCTAACCCCTCTTCTACACCAAAAACCCCTATAAAAGACCTCTTTTACTACTTTGCAAAGAGGAGGCTACTAGAAAGAGATAAAGTAGAAGAAAAGAGAGAAAAAGAGAGAGAGAGAGGGAGGTCACAAAGGAGATCTTTAGATCTAGAAGAAAGGAAAAGGAAGAGCACTTTGGTTCTCCAAGACCAGCAATGGAGAAAGCCTCCCAAAGCTATGGATTTGCGTAAGAGCTTCGACTTAGGACTTGAAGAACACGAATCCAAACCGGTATTTCTAGATTTAGATTTCTTTTTAGTTAACTATCAATCACCATTAGTAGTTAGAAATATGCTTAGGATCATTCATACATTGTAGATCTGCATTGGTAGTGATATTTTCCTAGTAGATCTGACATCTAATATTCATTCATTAATAACATGCTTAGGATCATTCCTACTCTGTAGATCTGCATCATTTTTGGCATTGTGATTAGGGTGGACTTTACATCCATCTCATTTTCATTGAAAAAATCCGAATTTGAAAAGGAAAAGTGCAAAAAAGCACTTGGGCCCCACTGTGTGTGCACCCAAGTCCCAGGAGTTGGGTTTCGACCCCGGTTTTCATCTCGCCTACATTTTGTCTCTCAAATCCGGATTTCTTTTCATATAAGTTGGTATCAGGACCCTTGGATCTGTAACTTTGCATTTTGGATTGTGAAAGACACCAAAAGAATATGCAAATACATTACTGAAAGGAAAATAAAAGAAGAGGGAAGAACATAACACTTGGGCGCCACTATGGGTGGGTGTGCCCAAGTCCCTGCCAAAGGGATCCGCCCCTCAGATCTGGATCCTCGTGTCATTACTCTTAGATCCGAAAGTTTTGACATCAGTGATTAATATTAGGACCCTACGCTTAGTCGCAAAGTGCTGAAAATCGCGTTGAAGTATCGTCAAAAGTTACAAGTGTAGTCCAATCCACAGGAAGACACTTAGGCGCCACTGTGTGTGCGTCCAAGTCCTGCAGAGACACTTAGGCGCCCCTGTAGGTGCGCCCAAGTCCCTGGATTGATCTCCTGCCTGCGTTTGTTGCATTTTGCGTCTCATTTAGCTTGTTATTCCACGTTTGTGGTGATTTCAATTGACTGCTGAACTTCTAGAGTTCGAATCATGAAATCATCAACACTTTAGGTTAGGTTATATTGCGTAAAATACCAAAAAAATTATAAAATCATAAAACTCTTCCCTTCTCATCTTGCTCTTTAGTAATTAGAGAAGAGAACAAAAAAAAAAAAAACAATGAAAAGAAATAGAAAAGTCCATAAAAAGGAAAAAGAGTAGACATTAAGTAGAGGACCCTAGGTTGTTCTTTAGGTTAGGTTGCATTGCTTTTGCATAAAACGCCATAAAAGGAGAAAAAGAAAAATCACAAAATTATAAAACACTTCTCCTCTCGTCTTGCTCTTTAGTAATTAGGGAAGAGAACACACACACACACAAAAAAAAAAAAAAAAGGAAAAGAAAAGGGTAACTAAAAGAAGTAGTAGAATTATAAAAGTAGACATTAAGTAGATGATCCTAGGTTATTCCATTCGCGCCTAAGTAAATTAATAAACTTGATCAACCCCAATCTAAAACACTTAATTAACTTAAAACACCTAATTAAAACATACAATCAAAATCCATAGAATTAATTAATTAAATCCCTAAAATTGATTAACAACTCCTAATAAAACATTAATTGAACAAAACCCTAATCAACAAGTCCCAACTAAAGTCCTGATTAACAAACCTAATCAATAAGCTCCAATCTATTAAGACCCTAACCAACAAAATCCAATTAACAACACCTAAATTCAGACCTTAACCAAGCTTTAATCAAACCTTGATCACTAACTCCTAATTTAAACCCTCATCGAAACAATATACCAATCAAATCTTGAAAACCAAAACATCTCCCAACAGAAACCAGAGCCAAATACCCGAAACTAACCTAAAAAAACCCTAGAAGACAACAAACTAGTAGGCTGGCACTTGGGCGCAGTCATAGAACAAACTTGGGCGCCGCCACAGGTACGCCCGGGTCCTTGGTTTAACCCCGACACACGCTTCGGTTGCGTTTCGACTCCTCAACCCCAACTATTATCACCTTTAAGGTGTAGAGACTCAGACCAGTTCCGGATTCGACATTTATTAACATAGATCACCTAAAACTTCAAATCCAAGTGAACGAATTCCTGGAGACTACTAAAACCCACGAACCAAGCACTTGGGCGCCACTACACCAGAGGGACTTAGGCGCCACCACAGGTGCGCCCAAGTCATATTTTAGCTCAGGGAGTGCCGAATCCCTATTAATTTCAAATCTCGACCTAAATCAACACACCAGAACACTCTTACGATTTGAAACAACTAAAGCCAGAAGCCTGAACTAACCTAAAATATTGAACCGATTCAAACTACGAAAACATCCACCTAGGTACTAACATCTCGGTGCCCAACCTCTCCCAATCACTAAGAAACATAATTAATTGAAACCTAACTTAGTTCTACTCGATACAACACGTTAAACAGGGATGGACCTATGTATGGCGTCTGTTAGACCCCAACCCAGACCAATTCGATTTGTGTGCGATTAGTATGTGTTTAGTCCTAAGTAGGTTTAGTTGTCGTTGGGTTAAAAGTAATTAGCTTTAGTCTTGGACATAGCTTTGGGAATTTTGAGAACGTTTAGTATTAGTCAGACACACTCAGGAAGGCCTGAGTGCACGTGAAAGCTTAGGAGGATCGTATCGGTTTCCGTGTGATTGTGATTTTGATTTCATTTGAATGATTTTTCTATGTATTACAACTTTCGTCTTAAGCCCATTCATGTTTGAAGCCCAAAAACCCAAGTTCTGGCCCAAAGAGGGTAAAATTGTCTTTTATGCACAAATCTGGACACAATTTTCGAAATCTCAAAACCATGTCAAAAATATACTTTTTGGAAACTAGATATTTCGATGATCGTTTTATCCTTCTTCGTCGAGTTCATTCGAGGCCCGTATGATCATGTTTTGGTCATTCCAAGGTTCAAGTTAATTGGGGCCCATTGACATCACTTAAACCCTATCTCCCTCTCTTTTCATTCATTTCCCCCAATTTCTGCAACTTCCTTGACCTAGGGCTGAAAAACCCTCTTTCCTTTCCATCTTCCTCATCTTGCATGATCTAGCTAGAGTTCTCCAAATAAAATTATAAGGCTATCACCTTCTTCCTCTCATCCTAAGCTTTCCATTGATGTGAATTGCTTGAAGTTCCAAGTTGGGCAAGAGCTCCATTTCCTTCCCTCTCTCTTGTTTGACCATTTCTAGGTAAGAGCTTCAACCCATGTTTTTTCATGAAGTCTTTTTAGTTCTTAAAAATCTTTTTTTTCATGTTTACAAACCCTTTTGTAAAAATGGGTTCTTTGTTTTCATTTGTGTGGAGTTTGAGTGGATTTCCCTTGGGATTCTTGTAGTGTTGGAATAGTTTGAGTGAAGTGCTTGAAGAGGATTGTTTAGCATTTGGACAAGGCAAGTAATCTCTATAGGTTCAATGTGGCATGTGTATTTTGATTTCATTGTATTTTAGGAATTGTGCATATCAACTTGTTTATGAACTTCATGATCTTGTTTTCATTGGATTGAATGTTGAAATTGTGAAAAATGAACCCTTGGTGAGCATGAAGGCTCAAGGGATTGTATGTGGTTTAAGGATGAGAAGAAGGAGATGAATGTGTGGGAAGTTGTACAAGAGAAAGACATTTTCTGCACTCAGCGAGCATAGGCAGAAGCTTGTCTGCTCGAGCGACCCTTGGGTCCGCTCGAGCAACCAAGCCTCTGTTTGTTCCGAGCGCAGACAGAGAGCTGTCCGTTCGAGCGACCTTATTGTTCGCTCGAGCGAACTGTCTCGGTCGAGCGAAGTGTCGACGCCTTACAAGATCCGCTCGAGTGAACCTGCCAGATTCAGGAAGAAGAATTATTTCGTTCGTGCATTTTCTTGAAGGTTGAAATGTTAAGGGTTTTGACTTGACATTGTGTAAATGGAACTTCGAAATGCAACCCAACTTCGGGGACACCAATTCTTGTATATTCCGACATTTGGGGTCCCAATTACACAAAGGTCAATTAGTAGCCTTAACACATGCTTGTCAGATTTCGTATTTGAATTCCGTTTTGGTACGATAAGTACCATAGTGTACTCGTTTTGGATTTCAAGTATAAGCTTGTTTTGAAGATTTGTTTCAAGAAAAAGGGGTCACTTCCTAAGCGTGTTATGCATATTAATTATGCCTTTTGCTAGTCGTGTTCGTCGTGTTTTGATAAGTGACTTTCCCTTTTCATCTCGTCAGGTTTTGATAGTGTTCCGCCTGTTTTGTGCATTCATGAATTAAGTGAACACCACTGAGCTTGGACTGCCCTTTCAGTTTGATCCACTGTCTGGGGGTCCTTAAACATGTGGATTGTCTGCAGACCGGTCGTGTATTTATTACACATCGTGCGTGTCCGGTTCCGCGGCCGGAAATCCCCGTATATGTGGGAATCGTGTCGTGATTATATTATGTATATCGTGCTTGTCGTGCGTGCTTGCTCTTTTCATTATATATATGATAGAGAAAGGATGGTCTCTTTGTGGATTGTAACTATTCATGATATTATACGTACTCATGCTAGTTTGTTTTAGTATCTCAGCTATGTTTGTATTCTAAAAAATGTATCTCAGTCATTGTAGTATTTCAAATCAGGGATTTTCTTATATGTTTTCTAAAACGTTTTTTGTTTCATGCTTGCACCTAAATTGATCACCTGCCAAACCGTTGTGTTTGACCCTTGTTTGTTGGTGCCCAGGTGTAAGAGACGTTGCCTTTGAGGAGGAGCGTAAGGAGGAGGCTCTTGAGCCACCCCTAGTGAGAGAGTGGCAGCCCGACGATGTCAATTAGACGTCGGGCGGGTCTCTTGAGTTCGTCATTTTGTCTTGGGGTTTCCTTTATTATTTTGAGAAGTGTATTGGCCTCTGTTGGCCTCTTATGGGATGTAACAAAAATATTAACTTACTTTGTGTAGTCACATAACTTGAATTATGTTGGGAATGCCATGTTAGCTTCTTTCTTTGATACTATATCTTGTTATTATTGCTATAGCACTTAAAGATTTTATTGGTGCTTATCTCGATGTGATTTGCTACACGCTTCCGCAACTTGTTCGTGTGAGTCAGATTCCACGTGTCTTTAGGAATCCTCACCGCGGGAACCTGTGGGAAAGTATATCTTCAATGTACACAACAACGTCGCGGGCCCGGGGTTCCGTTCTGGGGTCGCGACAGCGTCTTAGGGGCTTCAGCACCCCACAAACTTGAAAAAAGCCCATAGGGCTATATGGGCTGGCCGGCCCAGCCCCCATGGAATAAGACCCATTAGCCCTCATAAAATCTCTCTCTCTCTCTCTCTCTCTCAAATCCGTGACAGATAATCACTTCTGGCTCTGTCACTCATTGCGGTCTTTCTTTCCTCCTCCGCGTATTGGTTCTAAACATTTTTTAAGTGTTGCAGGGTGGTTGTTTTGTTAGGTGCTTTATCTCAAAAATATTTTTAGAAATGGGGAATTTCTAAAAATCTACATCTTATGAAAATCCTTATTTTTGAAATGGATTCTCTTGATTTACAAAAGATTTTGACAAGTGGAGAAAAATCCCCATTATTGAAATGGGTTCTCCTGATGAAGTTGGATTTGATTTCAAGAACAAATTAAGCAAATATTCAGATTAGAGATGGGAGATGCGAGATGCATCTAATCTGTCATTAATGTTTTTTAGATAATGATGCATGTTATTGATTGTTGGCTAATTTTATTTAATTTTGATGCATTATTTGGTTGTGATTTGTGTTGGTTTTAGGAAGGATATTTTAGATTAGGTTTTAGGAACTAGTTTTAGTTTTGATTTGAACAAACAAATGAATGAAGATCGAAGGATGTTTTTGAAAGGATGTTTCCAATCGAAGTGCCAAAAAGGAAATAGGCCAAATCCATGAAAGCCTTTGTTAGTTATTCTTTTTAACGGACTACATAGATTTGTTTTAACAAACTTTTTAAAGTTCTATAAAAAAAAGGAATTTCTGAAGTGCACAATCTCCAATTTTTCTACATGAGAAATTAGACACTTGATTAAAAAAATGGAAGAGAATAGAGGTAAATTGTACTTTGGCACATCTTATTATAGAATTGCTGCACATATAATTTGACTCAGAAAGAAAAAAGTATTGAATATCGTTTTATCCAATGGCAGAGGCTCAACATGAGTTAATTAACAAATGAGGTTTCATCATCTAGGAATCTTCAACCTCTAAGCTTGTCTTGCTTTTAATTAGAAGGGATTTTCCACTTCTCCATTTTTATTTTTATTTTTGCTGCTAAACGAGTTTTAGATTCCCTCAAAATAACTCTCGTATCATAGGAATATATAATGAACACAAATATAATTGACTGACTTTCTTTTATGCCATTAATAATGTGAACAAGGTATAATAAAATAATGATTAACATTTTTAGTTGAATATCGTCAGCCCCCCTTAAACAAAAATCCTGGGTCCGCCACTAACGGCAAAACACATTTAATTTAAAGAACATCAAACCATAAAAGTTCAACCTTAAATCAATCCAAAGAGCACTAAACCGATTCGAATCAACAACTCAGAACCCTTACCGAACCAACAATAGCCTCGAAATTAAAAGTTCAATTAGCTTAAACCCATCTAGAACCTTGAACCGAAGTCAGAAGACTAAAAAGCATCAAATTGAGACTTGGGCGCCACTACTGGTGCGCCTAAGTGCACTGAATCACATAGGCGCACACACAGTTGTGCCTAAGCCCTCTGTCTCGCCCGGATTGTGAAGTTCAATTACATTTCGAGTTCCGGACTTAAGATTATTAAAATAAACCAACTCAAAACTTATAACAACATCAGAATGAAAACTTACACTGAGCAAAACTCCCCGAATTCTGAAATTAACATCAATACCGTCGTCGCTTGCCAAACCATATTAGACCTGGTACTTGGGCGCCATTGTCTATGCTCCCAAGTCACCAGAGTGACCTAGGCGCCTCCACAGGTGCACCCAGGTCCTCCAGCACCCCAGTTTCGCTGATTTCAATTTCTTTTCATCATTTGAAGTAAAACCTAAAACTCCAGAGCCTTCCACATCTAAAACAGAACTTTAAGACACCTCTAATCCACCCCTAAACAACTCTTAACCAAACCACACTCAAAATGAATGAAAGCAAACCGAACCAATCAAAACTCTACTAAACAAACTACTTAGCGCAGGAACCATCGAACTTAGGCTATATGCACCCTAGGATTAGATTGTATTTCCCCATTAGATAAATTAGAGCATTAAATTTTGTCCCATCACTTTTCTTGTTCCGTTAGGGGACCAGGAGAGCTGATGTGGACAGTCTAGGACCTTAGGTTAGGGTTAATCCGATGATCAGTAATAAAACATTAATCATGTAAATCCAAGTAAAATCCCCTAGTTAGGCCCTTCTAGCCCAATATCAAAAATCCATAAAAACTATAAAACTAACAAAATAAACCCAAAAAGAATTTTCTTTTATTTCTTCCTCCACCTCAGGTGCCAGATATTTAATTGAATTTAATGATAAAAGGGAATAAAGAACTGATTTCTAAAATTGAATGAATGAGAATAATAAGATGAGATGAGTGATTTCACACACATTTATAAATAACCACGGCCCATCGGCCTCCCTAAAACAAACACCGGCCTATCGGCCACCTCCAATCAGTTACGGCCCATCGGCCTTTCACTTTTTTTATCACTCGTGTATCGCACACGAAAAACACAGAAATCACAAGTCAAAGTCTCATTTGTATCATCATTTCAGTTTGCTAAGTGAGCCTTTAAACCCTATTTTGCCTAGGGATTAGCAGGGGGTACCCGGGAACGGGGCTGATACTCTTCTTAAATATTTGGCACCTCCCCCCTTTTATTTTCTTTATTTTAATTATTTTATTTTACTTGGATACACTATGATTTTGTTATGTGATGATTAACCTTATTTGGACTTTGACTCATAACCCTGAATTGACCCTATATTAAAGAGACCCAAAGAGACCCAAATTAATGTGACAGGAAAACCGTCGTGTGTTGCCAGTAGCACATTAGATGAGAGAAAGAACCCACCCATTTATTCTCTCCCCAGATTTCTTCGGCTTTTGTCAAAGAACGGTGTTACGGCTGTTACTGTAGCTGGCGATTGTGATCCATTGATTTTGAGGGTAGTCGGAATCCTCATTTCCGATGTTAAATTTAAATAGCACACATAGATGGATGGAGATTTCCCTCCCGGGGGGATCAAAATTCACATCTAACAGTGGGCCCCGACATGTCATGTTCAACTAATTTTGGCTTCGACTGTATTGGGTTAGATCTAGGTCTAAAAGGCTTTTAATTGTTTTGAAACTTTGGGAAACCCCTTTAAAACTTCTTGATCTTCAAGAAAGTTTTCACCTTCATTTGACTTTCGAAAGTGTGTCAAAGTGGGTCCCAGCCTGCCATATCTGACAAATCATGTATTGGATTGTCTCAAGCATTGTTCTGCTTGCATTGGGATCTAGATGACCTTTGTTTGTTTTGAAATCTTGAGTTATGTTCCTGGAACTTATTTTTTTTACCCTTAATAAATGTTTCTTCTTCATTTGTCCCATGGAAAATGGTCAAGTCGAATCACAGCATGCCATGTCCGGCCAACTCTACAAGGAGCTAATTTTGTAGTATTTTGTTTGAATATGGATCTAATTGGTCTTCACTTGTTTTGAAACTTTGAAGCATAAATTTGGAACTTGTGCTTGACCTTCTAAAGTAGTTTCATCAACTTTTAACCTAAGGAAGTTGACTGAATGTAGAATCCTAGTTCATGTTTGGGCGTGTGAGGTTTGAAGTGTTTGACTGAATTTATATCCATAATATCTTGAATTTCTCTAAAACTTTGGAGAACACTTTGAATATGTGTTTCTTGACTTTGGATGAGAATTTACCTTGTTCTGCCTTTGAAATTAGGCTTGATGCAGTCAGTGGGGTCCATATCTGGGTATTTACGAACTTCTTAGACATGGGGTGATTTTCACTGTTTTAGCTTCCTTTAACTTCTAATGGTGTTGGAAGCTTCTTGAAGTCCTCTTTGACTATGAATAATTTCCTTTGACCCTCAATTTGATGAAATTGAAGAATAAAGCTTCATGTTCTCCCCTGTGCTCATCTTGGATGTTTCTTGCCTTGTTAGGAGGATTTGTCATTTTTTGTATGCCAACAATATGGTTCTGGAAAAATCTAACCGATGTACATTAATGGTTAGCTTATTCCAGAATTACAGTTAACCATAAGGTTACAAGTCTGAAATCCAACTTACAGGTTCAATTTACGATGTTTGCAAGGTTAGTCGTACAATACTTTATGGTTAGCTTCACGGTGAGCCTAAGTTCGTCCTAGAGGGAAACTGTCCAAATCTCAATTTTATCTTTGTAATTGTAGTACACCTAATGTTGGGCTTACAATTAGCCGTAAAGCTTCAGAAACCTACAACTCGATCTCGAAATGCTCTATTTTTAGATTGAAAGTTACTTAAAACCTCCGTCATAAAAAAGATTTATCCCTTCAATCGAAAAACTCTTTATTTATCCTATATATGATAAATCACAATTTAAGCTAAAAATAGGTATATAACACGATGATGATGAAATTGATATAATTCATAAAATAACAAATATGAAAAATGCAATTATACTAATTCACTTGCCTTGTTTGAACTCTAACTGATTTCTCTCAAAGCTCATCCACAAAACCAATTTGAAGCTCTAAGCTTCCAACTTAAACAAACCAAAAAAAAAAAAAAAAGATGTTAAAGATGAAGGAGATGATGAACTTGTGAAAAAGATTATCATGATGATGAAATCCTTGATCATTGGGGCTAGAGAGGATGAAATGAATAGGAAGAGAGAGATCTAGAGAAAGAGCTGGAATTCAACTGGAACAGTGGAGAAGGAGAAGAAAAAAAATGAGAAAAGGAAGAGAAATCTGGAACTTTAAAAGAATTAGTTGAACTTTCTAAAATTGCGAATTAGTCAACATGATAGATATAAGGCCTTGGACCATAATTATATGTATTACGGCTAATTAATAGTAATTAATTGGCTTGATCATTTTTTTCTTAGTGTTTTAATGATGTACCCACTTAGTTTGAAAGTTAGATCGTGTTGTGAATAGCTTCGGGAAGTTTTGAGAGCATTTTGGCCAAGTCCGATTGTTAGGGATTTTGTGTTTTGCAATTTGATGCATTATCATTTTAGCATCATTCGAATTTTCACACATGCATTGTTTTTGACATACTTGAAATCTTAATTTACTCATGCATTGTTTTTAAGACTCCTAAAACTTATGGTTCATGTATGTTTTGATTTTAAACTTGGATGCATTTATTTTTGAAAAGAAGAGTTTTGAATCAAGCCTGTCTATGAGTTTAAACCTTTCAAATATAGTTAGGCATTTTAGGTTTCATGTTTTTAAAACTATTAGATTGATTTAAAACATGTTTCCAGGCTTGATTCTATGGCCCAGAACTCCCTCTAGCAAAATACTTTGGAGTAACTTTTTACTTAATCGTTTAAAAAGGCAAAACTTTTTTTGGTACTACAGTAATTTTGCTACAGTGTTTTCGGTCAACCAAACTGGATGTCAGTCACCCGAACTCAAGATGTCGGTCGACCGACACTTGACCGAACCCACTTCGGTTCACATTCCAGAATGGTCAAATCTAGTCGTTTTATGACCGTTGGGAGTTCGGTTGACCGACAATAGAGCCGTTGGACTGTTTTCTCTATATAAAAAGATCACTCCTTGGCCAAAGGAGAGGATCCAAGAGACCATTCTTGAGGTGTTTTGAGGGTAAACAAAGGGGAATGAGCTAAGGAAGGTTAGAGGGTCATAAAGGGAAGCTAAAGCTTGGAATCATAAGTAAATCATCTATGTAAGCTTAGTTTTCCTTATCATATGTTATATGCTTTGTTTAAATTATTGGTAAATGAATTTTAGCATGATAACTATGATGTGTTGAACCCATTCTTCATTTAATCTATAATCTAAGTTGGATTGGATTTTTCACCTTGATTTCAAGCCAAGTTTGTTTTAAAATCTTCTTTAATCATGCTTAGCCAAAATCTTTGATTTCTTCTATAGTATGATTCATTTACTTGGTTGAATCTTTATTTGTTGTTTTCATTCATTTGAACCATAGTTAAATTAGTTTGGTTTTGAAAACAACATTGCACATGCATCACATGTTTAGAGTTAATTAGTTTCATACAACTTGTGAGCCTTTGATTTTCACTTTATCAACAAGTTAGTATTCATACATGTGATTTGCATTTCATTTCAATCAAAACTTTTTATGTGCCTTAGACTTTTAAATGCTTTGAGCATATATTGATTGAGCTTACTTTTTAACTTGATTGAAGTTATTACACACACACATCATGAGCATACACCTTTGCATTCATATAGTGTTTGTGTGAGTTAGATTTTCAATTTCATATCCGCCTATTTTAGAGGCATTGTAATTGAGCTTAAATCGTATCTCTTAAAGTGTTTGTATAGATACTTTCTTTGAGAAATCATCTCTTGTAAAGGTTATTGCTCAGCCTAAGAACAACATATTGTAGAGGTTATTGCTTAGCTTTGGAAAAGCATCTTGTAAAGGTTATTGCTCAGCCTTAGAAAATCATAGTGTATAGGTTATTGCTAAGCCTAAGAAAAACATAGTGTTAAAGGTTATTGCTTAGCCAATTGAAAAGCTTAGATAGTGGAAATCCGATGGGGTGCTGGATCACAAGCCGGTAGTAGACGTAGGTATTGAGGCCAAACCACTATAAATCATTGTGTGATGGTGCATGCTTTGCGTTGATTGTTTTTGTTAGCTTCCACATTTAGTTTGATAATCATCACTAGTGGGTAATTTAATTTAAAGAAGTTAAAATTGGTCATAATTGGTCACTAATTTGAAGTTCACCTTATTCACCCCCCCTCTAGGGTTAAGGATCCCGGACTTTCAAGTCCGATGACTTTAGGGGCCTAAGTATAGAATTTGGGAAAGTTCAGGGTGTTATTTGTAATTTCTAAAAATTTATATTTTGGCTCCATTTGATAGATTAAATTATCCCCTATAACTTTCTTTTTTTGTCTGAACCCATTTGACACCTAGGAACCCTCATTTCATGATGTTTCAATTGACATGGGGGTGCCGTCGTCATTCCAGAAAATCTACCTAAATTTCCAACTTCCTCAAAATATGTCATATTTTGGCTCATTGGAAAGCGGATTTAATTTCATAAACTTTTGTCTTCTACGTTGCGTCCATCGGAGCTCCCAATCACAAGTTATTCAACCACAAAAATCTATTAATAGTGGGCCCCACATCTTTGGTATATAAAACCATTACCCTCGTTTCTCTCTTATTTCTCTCCCTCCCTCACTCCAGCATAGAGACCACCTGCATTCGTCCTTCATCTCCTCTCTTTTTCACTCTCCTTCTCTTCCAAACTCATTCGGATCTCTGCCAAATCGAAATTGAAGCCCGCCATCATCTTCCTCATGAGCTCCTCTATCCATAGACCTATTTTTGTGAAATTCCAACCAAGGCAACCCCTACATCGAGCCATTTCTTCATCGTTTGTCATCATAGAGGTAAGGAGCCTCTGCCATCTTCTAGTATGTACTAGGGGTCCTACAATCCCGCATGCATGACTTGATTCTAGAGATGTCAAATGGGTTGTGCCGTGCCAGTAGTCAACGTGCCTAGGCACGGCACGACATGGCAGGTGTTAGACCCCGACCCAGACCAAGTCGATTAGTGTGTGATTAGTATGCGTTTAGTTCTAAGTGGGTTTAGTTATTGTTGGGATTAGAAGTAACTAGTTTTAGTCTTGGACATAGCTTTGGGAATTTTGAGAACGTTTAGTATTAATTAGACACACTCAGGAAGGCCTGAGTGCGCGTGTAAGTTTGGGAAGATCGTATTGATTTCCGTGTGAGTGTGATTTTGATTTCATTTGAATGATTCTTCTATGTGCTACAACTTTCGTTTTAAGCCCAGTTGTGTTTGAAGCCCAAAACCCCATGTTTTGGCCCAAAGAGGGTAAAATTGTCTTTCTTGCACAAATCTGGACACAATTTTCGAGATCCCAAAACCCTGTCAAAAATATACTTTTTGGAAACTAGATATTTCGACGATCGTTTTATCCTTCTTCGTCGAAGTCATCCGAGGCTCACAAGATCGTGTTTTGACCACTTCAAGATTCAGCTAGATGGGACCCATTGTCCCCACTTAAGCCTCTTCTCCCTCTCATTCCATTCATTTCCCCCAAATCTCTGCAATCTCTTTGAAAGTCCACGAGGATCCTAACCCTAGAGGGGGGGGGGGGTGAATAGGGTGAGCTACAATTATGACTAATTTAAACCAATTTTAACTTCTTAATAAAAACTAGTCACATGTGATGATAAGACAATCAAAATGCGGAAGCTAACAAAACAATCATCACAAAGCAATCACCACAACACCAAGGTTTATAGTGGTTCGGCCTCAATGCCTACATCCACTACCGGCTTGTGTCTCCAACACCCCACCGGATTCCACTACTTATGCTTTTTACTAGGCTAAGCAATAACCCTTACAATATGCTTTTCTTAGGCTTAGCAATAACCTTACAATGTTGTTTTTCTAAGGCTCAACAACAACCTCTCAATTGTGCTTTTCTAGGCTTAGCATTAACCTTTACAAATTGCTTTTCAAAGGCTAAGCAATAACCTTACACAAAGATGATTTCTCAAAGAAAGTGTCTTCACAAAAGATCACTCTAAGAGATTACAATTTAAGCACAATGGAATTTGCCTCTTAAATAGGCTAATAGGAAAATGAAATTCCAATTACAAACATACACTAAAATAAACTAAAGTGTGTGCACAAAGTGTATGTATGAGTTTCTTCAATCAAATTTAACAATGAAGCTTTTAAATGAATGCATGATGCATTTTAAAATCAAGGTTTATAAAATGATGATTGAAGAGAAAACTAATCACATAAAGAATTCAAACAACTTTGATGAAATGAATTAAACAAGTTGTATGAATGTTAAAATCTAAGAAAGCATGTGATTAGGATAAGAGAGTTTGCAAACTAATCTAATTTACCAAGGATGATTTAGAGTTTGCAACACATCTCTTTAAAAGCTAGAAATCATGCAAATATGCAAATACAAAGATTTAATGATGCATTGATTCTACTTTTAATGGAAATCAAAATGATAAGTAAGGTCTACCTTTTTAAATCTCAAACATTTGATTTCCAAATGGCCTTCTAGCCTTTCCAACTTCTTCCCCTTTGTTTGGCTCCAAAATGCTCTCAAGAGCTCATTTGTTCAACTTTTGAGAAGTTGGAAATGAATGGACTTTATAGGCAAAAAACAGTCCACGGGCTAGTTGTCTCGGTCGACCTAGAGGTCTCGGTCGACCGGGAAGGCATAACGGTCGGATTTTTGACCGTTGGAGGTTTCAGTTCAGAAACTGTAAAAATTACCTCCAGTTGTCTCGGTCGACCGAGACCTGTGTCTCGGTCGACCGGCAACACTGCCGGGACACCCCATTTTGCAAAAATTCAATTTTTGCCTATTTGAAGGTATATCTATGGGGGACCTTTTGGGCCATTAAATCAAGCTTAAATACATGTTTTAGAGATATTCTAAGATGTTTAAAAACAAGGGAAACACAAAGCCTAAAATGATTTGAAACTTTAAACCAAAGGCTAGCTTGATTTGAAAAACTCCTTTTTCCAAAAACAATGCATACAAAAGTGATTCTTAAAGAGATGAATGTATGCAAAGCTTAAACCTAAATTCTAACATGATTTTCCAAATGCAATGCACAATGAATTAGGTTTTCAAAAAGAGTTTGGGTTCTAAAACCAATGCATCCAAGTATAAAACCAAAACATGCATAAAACCAAAGCTTTTCCAAATCTTAAAAGCTATGCATGTATAAAACTAGATTTCAAGGGTTTTCTAAACCAATGCTAGTGTGTGAATACAAATGATGCCAATATGCAATGCATCCATCAAATTGCAAAAACAAAAGACCTAACAATCTCCCCCTTTGCAATTTGATGGCAACTTACTCATCATTGAAAAAACACACTTTGTCTTTAGCTCCCCCTAAGCTTGACAAGTCTTGAAATCTTCTTGGATGCTCCTTCTCTTAGCTTGGGCTCTTTGGCTCTTTACTTCACTCTTCTTGATGCTTGGAGCTTGATCATCCTTCAAGCTTTCTCTTCTCATCTTCCTCTTTATGGCCAAGCATCTTCTTTAGCTCCAAGCTTTCTTTCTTCTATTAGCTCTCCCCCTTTGACCATGCCTCTTTCTCCCTTTGGCAAGGTATGTATTCTCTCCCCTTGTAGAAGATCATACACAACTCTCCCCTTTGGAAGCTTGGACTTTCTCTTCACCCTTTTGAGAACATGCATAATTTCTCCCCCTTTGCCATTAAATTGCAAAGGTACCTACACACATGAAACAATGAAAATACCATTAGTAGCACCTGTTAACAAATGAAATCGAAAATGAAATACATAACAGGCTATCATGTATGGAAGTAGTCTCTAAGGGCTCAAAGGCATTCCAATGGTCAATTTGATCACAACTAATACTTCCTATGAAGGTTTACACTCCCCCTCAATCCATTCTCTTCTTTTGTCAAACTTTTGACAAAGATTTAACTATTAGGTGCAAGAAGAAGATGGTTTAACCAAGTGAGGGTTAACTTCAAGGAAAGGATTAGATTCATTTAACTATTGAGCACAATATGATCAATTTACCAAAAGAAAGCAAGGACAAATGAGAGAAGCAATCATGGATATCAATTGAAACAAACATATCAATTGAGATTAATGGATGTGACTATTAACACAATCACTCTAAAATGGATTTAAAAGTATAACTATTATGAGAAATCCAAATTAGAGCTATCCATGATAAGGGGTTTACTCTAACATAGCATCAATCAATATTACTTATGAAAAACATATGCTATGTAAGATTTTGAAAATCATTTCATTCAATCAATAAATATGACTATTAAAGTGCATGAATGAGTGAAATGAAATTCAATCATGAAGCCAACCTCAAATAATAACCAACCAATATTATTAACACATAAACATGGTGGTCATGAGATATACCTATATGAGCAAAAGAGGTGGCAACATGAGCATTATGATGCTAATGGTGTGTGACATGGAACAATCATATTACTTATCAAGTTCAATCCAAAGCACACAAGGTCTATCACATACACAAGATAAGATATCAATTGGATAGAAATCAATGGAAAGTTATACCAAATGAAACCAATTGAATATGATAACATGATTAAAAGCAAGGAGTGACAAACCCAAAAATCCATCAAGCATCATAAATGCATATTCATCACTTTTAAAGATATGACTAATGAGCATAGTGATGAACAAGGTAAATTGCAATGCAAAAATATATTACTTTGTAAAGCATGCAATTTCCAAAGTGACTAAATCATATGAATTCAACACTAAGATATCCATCAAACAAGAGATATAACTATGAAATACAAGGAATGGATTTCAAAGAGGTTCATATGATCAAGAACACTACTATGAAGTTGAAACATGTATAAAGATGACTCCAAGAGAATCTACATGAATCAACATCATAACCATCCATAAAGATATGACTATAAGGCATAGAGGATGGATTTGGGTTCTAGTATGGTTTCTACAAATGAAACTAAGATCAAAACCATACATGGAACCAATTGTCATTTGCATATAAAAAGAATGTAAATAAACAAGCAAGGATGCAAACAACATACATTTCCATTTCTAAGATAATGAAACCAAAAGAAAAGGAAATGAGAATCATGGAACATGCTTTGATGAATATAACTAGTGATGTTATAGAGCATTTCCAATCATACAATCTTCAAATCATTTTGAAAAACAAAATTCAACAATGAGCATAAAAGAGAATGATTTTGAAGATCAATTTTCAACATTGTATTTTAAAAGATATAACTTAATTGAAACACATACAAGTTGAATTTTCAAGACAATTTTCCATATAAAAGTTTAACTCATAAAACCATGGAAAATCCAATTGATTATGAAGAATCTAGCTAGGAAAGCATTTGAAATCACAATCAATTGATCATGTAATGAAATGCAATGCAAAACATAAAACTAAATGAGTGCAAAGAGCAAATCAAACATGATGAAATTATAATCAAATGATTTTGAAAACCATGAAATGTAACTTAGAATGGTGCATGAAGACAAAATCAAATGATCATAAATAAGCAATGCATTTTATGAAATGTAACTAAGAAAGAACCAAAATGCAAAGCAACATGACCAACTAAATGATTTAACTATAAAAAGAATAGGTTGGTCAAAGTAGGTCCAAGGCCTTAAGGTTTGTCTAAGTATCTAACTTTGGGAATCCACCTAAGGTCTTGGGAGGGTTGAACTTTGAGGTCAATTTTGAAATCCTCACCAACTATAGGAGATTTGACTTGATAAATTTTCAATTTGAACTTATCACCATGATATTTAGATTTTACTAAATTTGGCTTAGAATGGTGATTAGTCTTTTGATGTTGGTGAGTTTGTTTCTTAGGGGATTGCTTCACTTTTCTTTTCTTCTTATTTTCTCCCTTTACTTGACTTTTGAATTTTAAATTTAACTTAGCAACTTTATTCAAAAGTTCTTTCATGGGTTGATATAAGGGAGATATGTTTAGAAGCTTTTTGTTCTTAGATTCTTTCAAGCTTGGTTTAACTTGTTTAAGCTTTTTAGAATCTATTTTAGGAGACTCCATTTTAAAGGATTTAACTTGTTTAGTCTTTGTGGAGTCTTTCTTCATTTTTAGTGTCTTACCCTTCATAGGTTTAGATTCTCCATTTTTGAGTTCAAAGATGGGTTTAGACACATGGCTTCTTTTCCTTAGTTTGCACTCAAACCTAAAATGTCCTTCAATGCCACAAAAATTACATTTGGTTTTGGGCAAAGGAGAAAGAGTGCTAGAGAATGAGGACTCACCTTTCACAAAAGTGTTGGTGAATTTAGGGTCATATGTCATATTCCTATTAAAACCAAGACCCGTCCTATCTCCATGAGATTTACCCAATTTGAATAATTTTTCAAGTTTCTCTTCACTTTGGGTAAACTTGCACTCATACTTTTGTTTATTGTTTTCAAGTTGAGTGACTTTGGTTATAAGGATTGAATTTTCATTTTTAACTTTTGAAAGTTCATATTCAATTTCCTTATATTTGCTTAGCTCTTCATTGGCAAGTTTTAATTCATGTTTAAGATCATTAACAATATTAGATCCAAGTTCTTGTGATTTTAACTTACTTTTAATCAACTTGGCTTCTAAGTTGTTAAAGTCTTTATCTTGTTTTTTAATTGTATCTCTTAGGTTCAAATTTTCATTTGTAAGCTCATCACAATTTATCTTAATCTCATTTAATTCATTTTGAGCATTAGATAAATTTTCCTTAGAGATAGTCAATTTAGATTCAAGATTGTTAAAGTCTTTATCTTGCCTTTTTATTTGATCTCTTAGTTTTAGATTTTCCTTATTGACATTGTCATAATCCATCTTTAATTCTTTTAATTCATCTTGAATGTTAGATAGATTATTCAAAGAGATCATGAACTTAGAGTCTAGACATTTTATTACTTCTTCTTTCTCTCTAAGTTCATCTTTTGAAGATGCTAGCTCTTTGTTTAGGTTTTTAGATTCTTCCCTTAAACTTTTGTTTTTCTTTTCAAGCTTTAAGGATATTTCATATAATTCTTCAAAAGCTTGTTGAAGGTCTTCTTCATTATATTCATTTTCTTCTTCTTTTGGATCAAATTGATTTTCATTAGTTTGAGAGTTTGAAACTCCAAAAGAAGGAAGAGTGAGGGGTCTAGAAGAATCTACAAAGTCTAGCCTAGTGAAGTCCATTAAAAAGATTTTCAAGTAATCACAACTCTAGGGTTTTAACTCTAGGTTTTTACACCTAATCAAGAGTTCCAAACACTTGATCCTAAGGGATAGAGCACTTGGCTCTGATACCAATTGAAAGTCCACGAGGATCCTAACCCTAGAGGGGGGGGTGAATAGGGTGAGCTACAATTATGACTAATTTAAACCAATTTTAACTTCTTAATAAAAACTAGTCACATGTGATGATAAGACAATCAAAATGCGGAAGCTAACAAAACAATCATCACAAAGCAATCACCACAACACCAAGGTTTATAGTGGTTCGGCCTCAATGCCTACATCCACTACCGGCTTGTGTCTCCAACACCCCACCGGATTCCACTACTTATGCTTTTTACTAGGCTAAGCAATAACCCTTACAATATGCTTTTCTTAGGCTTAGCAATAACCTTACAATGTTGTTTTTCTAAGGCTCAACAACAACCTCTCAATTGTGCTTTTCTAGGCTTAGCATTAACCTTTACAAATTGCTTTTCAAAGGCTAAGCAATAACCTTACACAAAGATGATTTCTCAAAGAAAGTGTCTTCACAAAAGATCACTCTAAGAGATTACAATTTAAGCACAATGGAATTTGCCTCTTAAATAGGCTAATAGGAAAATGAAATTCCAATTACAAACATACACTAAAATAAACTAAAGTGTGTGCACAAAGTGTATGTATGAGTTTCTTCAATCAAATTTAACAATGAAGCTTTTAAATGAATGCATGATGCATTTTAAAATCAAGGTTTATAAAATGATGATTGAAGAGAAAACTAATCACATAAAGAATTCAAACAACTTTGATGAAATGAATTAAACAAGTTGTATGAATGTTAAAATCTAAGAAAGCATGTGATTAGGATAAGAGAGTTTGCAAACTAATCTAATTTACCAAGGATGATTTAGAGTTTGCAACACATCTCTTTAAAAGCTAGAAATCATGCAAATATGCAAATACAAAGATTTAATGATGCATTGATTCTACTTTTAATGGAAATCAAAATGATAAGTAAGGTCTACCTTTTTAAATCTCAAACATTTGATTTCCAAATGGCCTTCTAGCCTTTCCAACTTCTTCCCCTTTGTTTGGCTCCAAAATGCTCTCAAGAGCTCATTTGTTCAACTTTTGAGAAGTTGGAAATGAATGGACTTTATAGGCAAAAAACAGTCCACGGGCTAGTTGTCTCGGTCGACCTAGAGGTCTCGGTCGACCGGGAAGGCATAACGGTCGGATTTTTGACCGTTGGAGGTTTCAGTTCAGAAACTGTAAAAATTACCTCCAGTTGTCTCGGTCGACCGAGACCTGTGTCTCGGTCGACCGGCAACACTGCCGGGACACCCCATTTTGCAAAAATTCAATTTTTGCCTATTTGAAGGTATATCTATGGGGGACCTTTTGGGCCATTAAATCAAGCTTAAATACATGTTTTAGAGATATTCTAAGATGTTTAAAAACAAGGGAAACACAAAGCCTAAAATGATTTGAAACTTTAAACCAAAGGCTAGCTTGATTTGAAAAACTCCTTTTTCCAAAAACAATGCATACAAAAGTGATTCTTAAAGAGATGAATGTATGCAAAGCTTAAACCTAAATTCTAACATGATTTTCCAAATGCAATGCACAATGAATTAGGTTTTCAAAAAGAGTTTGGGTTCTAAAACCAATGCATCCAAGTATAAAACCAAAACATGCATAAAACCAAAGCTTTTCCAAATCTTAAAAGCTATGCATGTATAAAACTAGATTTCAAGGGTTTTCTAAACCAATGCTAGTGTGTGAATACAAATGATGCCAATATGCAATGCATCCATCAAATTGCAAAAACAAAAGACCTAACACTCTTAAGCTAGGGCAAGGAAACCCTTTTTCTCTTCCTCTTCATTCCTCTTGCATGCTTTGGCTAGAGAGCTCCAAAGAGAATTCCAAAGTCATCATCTTCTTCATCTTCTTGCAAGCTTTCCATTGGTACCAATTTCTTGGAACTTCTTGTGAGACAAGCTCTTCATCTTCTTCATCTCTTCTTGTTTGGCCATTGTTAGGTGAGAGCTTCAACCCTTGTGTTTCATGAAGTCATTTGGTTCCTTAAAGATCATGTTTTTCAAGTATTCAAGCCCTTTTTGTTAAAATGGGTTCTTTGTTCCATTTTGTTGAGTTTTGTGTGTTTTCTTGGGTTTTCTTGTAGTGTTGGATAGCTTGAGTTAAGTGCTTGGAGAAGTATTTTAGCATTTGGGCAAGGCAAGTGATCTCTATAGGAATGATGCATGTGTATTTGATTTCATTGTTATTTTTAGAAATTGTGCATAAAATTTTTTTTACAAGCTTCATGGATATGTTTTATTTGGTTTTGATGCTTGATATTGTGAGAAATGAACCCTTGGTGAGCATGGAGGCTCAAGGGAGGCTATGTGATTGATTGATGAGAAGAAGGAGAGAAATGTAGCAAAAGTTGTGAAAGTGGAAGGAAGCTTCTGCACTCAACGAGCAAGCAGCAGCTTGTTCGCTCGAGCCGACCAAGCTTCTGTTTGGTCCGAGCGCAGACAGAGAGCTGGCCGTTCGAGCGCACCTTATATTCGCTCGAGCTACCGTCTCGCTCGAGCGAAGTGTCAACGCTTGATCAGGTCCGCTCGAGCGAAGTGTCATCACCTTATAAAGTTCGCTCGAGCGAACCTGCCGGACTCAGGGAGAAGAACTATTTTCGTTGTGTATTGCCTTGAGGTTGAAAACTAGACTATGTTAAGGGTTTTAGCTTGACATTGTGTAAATGGGACTTCGAAATGCAACCCAACTTCGGGGGCACCAATTCTTGTATATTTCGACATTTGGAGTCTCAATTACACAAAGGTCAATTAGCAGCCTTAACACATGCTTGTCAGATTTCGTGTTTGAATTCCGTTTTGGTACGATAAATACCATCGTGTACTAGTTTTGGGATTTCGAATTATAAGCTTGCTTTGAAGGTTTGTTTCAAGAAAAAGGGGATCACTTCCTAAGCGTGTTATGCATATTTATTATGCCCCTTGCTAGTCGTGTTCGTCGTGTTTTGATAAGTGACTTCCCCCTTTTTATCCCGACAAGTTTTGATAATATCTCGCGTGTTTTGTGCATTCATGAATTAAGTAAACACCACTGAGCTTAGACTGCCCTTTCAGTTTGATCCACTGTCTGGGGGTCTTTAAACATGTGGACTGTCTGCAGACTGGTCGTGTATTTATTACACATCGTGCGTGTCCGGTTCCGCGGCCGGAATTCCCGTCTTTGTGGGAAATCGTGTCGTGCTTATATTATGTATATCGTGCTTGTCGTGCGTGCTTGCTCTTTTCATTATATAAATGATAGAGAAAGGATGGGCTCTTTGTGGATTGTAACTATTCATGATATATTATGTACTCATGCTAGTTTGTTTTTGTATCTCAGCTTTGTTCGTATTCTTGAAAATGTATCTCAGCTTTGATAGTACTTCATACCAAAGATTCGCTTACATGTTTTCTCTAAATGTTATTGTTCATGTTCATGCCTACATTGATTACCTGCCAAACCGTCGTGTTTGACCCTTGTTTGTTGGTGCCCAGGTGCAGGAGACGTTACCTTTGAGGAGGAGCGTCAGGAGGAGGCTTGTGAGCCAACCCCTGTGAGAGAGTGGCAGCCCGACGATGTCATTTAGACGTCGGGCGGGTTCTTGAGTCTCGTCACCTTTTCGTTGGGATTTCATTTTGATTGTTTTGAGAAGTGTATTAGCCTCTGTTGGCTTCTTAGGGAATTGTAACAAAACTTAACTTACTTTTGATCAGTCTCATGACTTGAATATTAATGGGAATGCCATGTTAACTTCTTCTTTGATACTATGTCTTGTATATTATTGTGATAGCACTTAAATATTTTATTGGTGCTTATCTTGGTGTGTTTTGCTACACGCTTCCGTAAACTTGATCGTATGAGTCAGATTCCGCGTGTCTTTGGGAATCCTCACCGCGGGAACCTGTGGGAAAACAAAATCTTCATCAGTAATCATCACCAATCGCGTCGCGGGCCCGGGGATCCGTTCCGGGGTCGCGACAGCAGGCATGGCACGCAGACATGAGTTGTGCTGGGCCTAAGTCCTAGGCCTGTTGGCATGATTGAGGCATGGCACAGCACGACGGACTGTGCAAATCTATCATATTTTGTGTATTTTGATCGTTTTAGCCCTCCAATGTAACCTTTTACTTTTTAATTTTTTTTATGCACAAAAATTGTAAAAATCTCGAAGGTAATCCTGTTAAAGAACCTTCAATTGAAAAGATCAAATGATTCTCTTATAACTGGAGCAGGTCGAGTTTGACTAAACCGGTTAAATCTGTGTGTCATACTCTTCTTTGCGTGTATCCTTTAAATTTTATAAGCCTAAAATCCTAAAAACGGAAGCACGACACATTAGAAGCCCAACACGAAGGGTTGGCACAAATGGAATGGCCCAGGCATGCCAGCGGGCCATGCTAGGCCAAGCTATGTATCAGGCATGCCGGCACGGCACTACACGTTTGACATCTCTTCTTGATTCCATTGCCTTCATGGTTTTCCAAATTCTAGAGTTCTAAGGTTAGAAATTTGGGGATTTTGTGTATAGGTGAATTCTTTGGATTTGGCTTGATTAGAGGCTTGTTTGGGATCCTAAAAAATCAAAGCAATTGATTAATTTCAAGATTTTGATATATTCGTTTGTCTCTCATTGATGGCATGTTCTACTTCACTAATTTCTTAGTTTTATGCACATGTTTTAGCTCTAAAATTTGTTATTTAGTGGTAGTGATTAATAGCTTAATTTAGTGTTGAATTGATGCCCAATTGATCCTCTAAATGTGGTGTAAAAACCTCAAAAAGTTGGCCGGGTGAAGGGGATGAAAGGATGGGAAAATCATGCTCGGCCTGACCATGTCTGAAGGAATTCGGACATGGGCACGGCTAGTCGTAGATGGCTCACAACTAGCTGTGGGCCATGTCCACCGGGCATATTGGCAAGTACAATAGTGGTCGAACACAACAATTTTTGGACTGTTGCTCCGCCATCTCATTTCCATTTTATCGGTTGGTTCTTGGGAATGGGACCTGTGCACCTCCATTTAGGGTCATTGTTGCCCCCTCTAATGGACCAATTAGAGGAATTTAATTTCGTTTCCTCATGATGGAGTTTGCTACCTTAGACTTAGAATTTTTGGACTATTACCCAGACTCACTCGGACTACGCATTTGAGTAGCTTAAGATCTATAACCCCTCTTGGATTGTCAAGAGGCATGTTTAAGACATTATTGAACTGAATGTATGCCTAAAGATGCTCGTTACCATCAGAAGCACCAAATGCACAACATCCAGACATTCGAACCTTAAATGCACATAAATGCGTTTCGTAATGCCTTAGCATGTCAAAGGTAGTCATGGACCTGAATTAGATGTTTAGGTCCCTCACTTGTTTGGTCAATCAATCTATTTCTTTGTATCGTTATGTACATGTTACTTGCATACACAACGTATGCCTATCATTCGTGTACACGTTAGACACCCACTACTACCATTTATGTACCCGGACTTAGAATGGATGGTTAAGTCTGGAAAGTCATGCTTGGGGGTGAATGAGCATTCACTGCCATTTCTGATCCCCTAGGGTGACAAGATCCTAGGTTTAAGGTGTCATGAGTTTGGTAGAGGTGCAATTACGCGTTGCATCCATCCTCGGCACCGAACTTGAAATAATCTCTTTCTATCTATTTGGGACACCCCATTCTCTGTTGGAATGTTGTTCGACGATTTCCTCAGCCAATGCTTGATTTTAAAATTATTTTGAACTTGACTAAACTGTTTTGCTTGTTTTTGCCCGAAAATACCCGATTTGCTAGATTTGGCCCTTTTAACCCTTGTTTAGCCAATTTGGACTCCCGAGGGACTACTCAATCTGCTTAGCTTGATTTGATGTATTTGTTGTGTATGAGAGTAGTTTCCCCACCCTAGCTACCGCCTCTAAGGTAGTGTTCATTTAGCATTTTTGTCCACGGTTCTTGTGTCGGCTCTACTTGACTTCCACCCTTACATGGTTAGGCCAATCTAAGTTGGGATTTGGATTATATTTGTTATTATGCCATTGCAGTTGGTTTCTTTGTTGACTATCCGGTTACGCCGCACATAACCATGAGTTAGCCACCACCTCGGCCACGCCACATGCAGCCGAGGGTGTGTCTTGTCTGTCTGGTTTGTGCTCCGCTATATCAAGGTCACACCACTGCAACCGTGATGGAGAACATAGGATATGTGGTTGCCATTTTGTTTAGATTATGATGGATAATATACATGTTTATTATTGATCCTTTTATGCTTTTCAATATTTGTATATGCATAATTTGTTTAGTTGTACTATCCTTTACACTCTACTAATTATCAGCCTGTTTATACTCAGAATTACTGCAAACATATCATGATTTTGTGATTAATCACTTACCAGATCGTCCTATCCGATCCTGTATATTTCGTGCTCAAGTAATGATGCCTTTGCCCATGTCTTAATGAGGTTACAATTCTTATGTACTTGCTAACATCTTTTTTCCTTTGTATTTTTATTTTAAACTTTGAAAACGGCTTCTTGCAGTGGGAAGAAGAGGACTCGAGGACACACGCGAGGCATTAAATTACTCAACAGACATTCTGATGATAAGCTAATTGTGGACTTCAATACAAATGGCCAGCCAATAGGAAAGAATGTTAGAGATCTTTCCACGTTATGTGGAATAGTTGTGAGGACTCTTGGCATTGTACCATTGCGGGTGAAAAAAATGGGCTGAAATTCCAGAACAAGCGAAAGAGAAGTTGTTGAAAACCATTCAGGTAAATGGTAGTAAATATTATTCTGTTATCTCATATTTTAATTAAGAATATGACATGTTCCTTATTTTTCTACCTCTCAGGAGTTTGCTGTTATTGATGAGGAAAGGAAGAAGTGGGTTCTTCATAATTTAGCAAAGAAATATAGAGACTATAGAAAGGACTTAAAAGATAAATAATATTCTATGTTAAACACAGATGAGGAACGACTTCAACATCCACCACTTGACATCTCGGGTGAGGATTGGGCTTGGCTTGTGCAATACTGGGGCAGTGCTGAGGTCAAGTCATGAAGTTATTGTTCAAAAATTCTCCCAGAGAATGGCCCTTTTGCTTATATTGTTAACATATTCTATTGTCATTGAATATATAGGCTATATTCTAGAAAAATAAGGTCAATCGAAGTCAACAAGTTATTAAGCATATTGGGGAATCAAAGAGTTTTGCTTGTTATAGAGACGAAGAGGTATATAAGATTATTATATTACTTGTAAATTTTGATATTACTTGACATATAGCTTTGTGATGAACTTAAATTTTCACAATGGCAGACTCGAGCTAGGACCGATGGGATTATACCTTCTCGAGCGGATCTCTTCATTCGAACTCATACACGGAAGGATGAGAATCCTGTAGATAGCAGATCGACGAAAATTATAGTACACAAGATGTCGGTTTTATGCATTAAATTTAATCGGAACATGATGCAATTAATTATTTTATTTTTAATGCAGGCAAAATTTAGGGAGTTGAATGAAACACAGGAGGGGGGACCCACTAACTCCATAGGCGATGACATCTATACCCAAGTGATGGGAGCAGAGCGGCACAGTCGTGTACATGGATATGGGTTGGGTCCAATGCCCAGATCAGTCTTTGGCTCCACGTCTGGCAAGTCAAGGAATAACGTTGAGGAAATGTGTGCAGAACTTAATGCCATGCATAATCGAATGGAGGAATTGATAAAGTGTGATGAAGACAAAAGCGCATATATGGAAGAGATGCAGAGGGAACAACAGAGGATGCAAGTCGCTATGGCGGATATGATGCGGCAGTTGTTTGGCCAATAACAGGATTCCTTTAAAGGGGTAAGTCCGCATTTTTATTGTACATATGTGGTTTGTAAGCGGGTATTCCAAATTTTTACCTTTTTTTTTTGCAGGGAGCAGATAGAAATGTCGCAGAGCATTTGAATGATATAATTAAATTATTATTAATAAAAATTTTCTTTCATGGTAGCAGTATATATGATTCTACCGATGCAATATTAGTCTAAAATATTTAGTTTTGATGGAACTCTTGTTCTTTTGGAAAATCATGGTTGTGATTAAATTTAGACTTCTCATTGGGTTTTGCTTGACATTTAGGTACAAACTTGATCCATATATTTAGTATAATGTGGTGATTGTGATCATGCAGGGGTAAGTTTGATTGCAGGTGGACTGATATACAATTTATGTTTCACTTGATTGTTTGGTCGTTTGTGTATAGTTTGTTTATAATGTTAGATAATAGATTTTAAAATTCTTGAGTGTTTTTTTCTTATTTATGCTTACAACGTTATGTAGTGATTTATATGGACTACTCTTTTGTACCAATTGTTTGCTAAATAATTGGGAAAAGAAGTTGGCCATCATTGCTACGGACGGAACAAAAGATTATGAGCTTGTAATTATTCATCTTGGAGATTGCTTGTAGAAGGAGAGACGCGAGGTTTGTCTTTATATGATTTTTTTGTGCTTGAGAATATCCTTATTACTATTAGATGCCACTCAAGTTGTGATTATGTTTTTATTTTTTTATATATGAGCAAGAAAAGTGTTTGAATATGTTTTATTGTTATTTTGCAGATTGCACGAGGTGCTAGAAGGTGTAATAAAGTTTTTGTAAATGATGCGAGATCTTGAATATCTTACTTGTAAGAGTGCATTTATGGTACATGTTCCTACTTATATTTATCTTCTTTAATTTCTGTGTTCTCTAATATTTGTTATTTTAAGAGTATTATTTATTAGTATTATTATCATATTTTGATCAGTCCCGTGGAGCATGGCAACGATTACTTTTCTATAAAATACTGTAGTAATGGAAATCTTGATGTTGTGTTTCAATTAGGTGATGAACTAAACAAGAAACTAAAATAGCTTGGAATTAATGCATTCGGATATCCCATGGAGCTGCCAGATCTTTAGAGTAAGTAACATTGAAATGTAATTGTCTTTAACTAAGTTGATGTCAAAAAATGTGTTAGCTAACTAAATTCTAACAACCCTTTTTGCAGATGTTTGGATGTTGTCTTGATGATTGCTAAGAGATGGTGACTAAAAAAAAGGTGAAGGCCATTTGAAATGAATCTGAAGAGTTAAGATGGTGACGATTGTTTTAGAGGGATCCGTTACCACAGTTGTATAGCATGAAATTGTGTGAAAATGTTTCATGTAGGGTGTTGGTTGTTCAAAGGACTATATTGTGTAATAACATTAAACATCATTCAAGTAGACTACGAGAACTTGGAGATGAGTCTTATTCAATTTGGTTTTAATACATGATGTAAAATGCACAATTTAAATTGTATAAAAAAGTAGTTTTGTTTTTAATTCTTGGTATACTTTGTCTGGATTGACATAAACGGGTTTATGTACATGAAATGCAATTGATATAAACAGGTTTACGTATTATTAATTTTTTTTAAATACCACTTTTAACGAGGGCCATCAGACCGCTGCTAAAACATTTGTTCTTTTTTTCCATTTATAGCGACAACTTTATCTTACTTGGACCAACGGTCAATGACCCGCACTAAAAGTTTTTCGTCATTTAATCAACCGACAACTTTTTACCAGCTGCTAATGGCCCCACTAAAAAACCGTTGGCCCCCGCTAAAACATATACCCACAGTTCCTATAGCGTCGACTTGCGGGGGCCAAGATGGCCGCCGCTATATGTTTTAGTGGGGGGCCAATCTATGTTTTAGCGGCGGTCGGTGGCCGGCGACCCCCGCGTTCTGACGGAGCAACAATAGAAATGCATCATTTATGATCAATTTAAGCATTGAATCAAGGTCTAATGATTAAAGTGGCTCAGAATAATGTCTTCTAACCAACAAACTTAAAAACATGAAAAATCTAATATTCACGAATAACCCCCTAACCTTCACTCAAATTACAAATAGATCATTTTTAAGTTTAAAACCCCACCAAGTCTATCCTATTATTAAGCTAACACATAAAACTGATTAATTAGCCAGTAATCAAGATTATTTAGATAATAAACACAACATAAAAATCAAGAATCTCACACTGGATCCATTATATTAGGACCCTTTATGAGGCCTATAATTTCTAACTAGGCTTGGGTCCATCATGAGCTCGTCCCAAATCCAACCAATTTACATCTTAGTGAAATGAGCACATTGATAAGAGCTCATGGCAAATGGAAGGTGTTCACCCTTGCAACTTGAGTCTCTCATGGAAAAATGGAAGGTGTTTACCAATGCAGCTTGAGTTATGGTTAAGTCACATTAATGATCAAATAAAATACAAAAAACTAGGCAGTTGAGCATATAATATATAACACCCACCTAGGAGTTGGTGGAGTGGCATAAGGCGTGGGTTTTCTCCCCACAACTTTATTAAATTTCCTTAGTCATTCCTAACAAAACTTCTAGGCGTTAGTAGAGGCAGCATAAATACTTTCTAATACTCCCCTCGGGTGGAGCCCACTCCTCAACACTCCCCCTCAGGTGGGACCCGGTCAACGCACTTTTGGTGACACGCTCATTTTTTTTGCGCCAAGTCATCCTCTTGGGATTCAAACTCGCGACCAGACCATATTAGATTTTCTTAACTAACTATTCACACCAAAACCTCGAGGCGTTAGTAGAGGCTGCATAAATACTTGCCAATAGTCTCATGTTCGAAACCCGACCCAGGTTTCCCTTGTGCTTTTATGTGGGTTAAGCGGGTGCCACCTTGGGGGATAGTCCCGTTGGGTCAAAGACCTCAAAGATACCCACATTATCATATATATATATATAAATATAAAATAAGAGAGAGGGAGAGTCCTAAACCATAAGGATAGTTCATGAGATGGTTATCCATGTCTAAGCACTACAGTTCATGGAGGGTTCCCAATCTAAGAAAAGGAAAAGAAATATCAAAGGGAGGCACAGAAGTTAGACCTCTTTATTGATTTAAGAACAAGGTACATATATTGTATGTGAAAACTACTGAATCTGGGTCGACACTAAGCACTTGGTATGCCTGACAACTACCAATACCCCTGGTACAAACCCGCTAGATCATGATGTCAATGGGATCTCAAGTTTTCAATTACAATTCCTTTAATATGTTGAGTTTTCTCTAGGGAGTCTAAACACTAAGGGGGGAAGCCGTCCAAGGGGTTGCTATGCCTGTAGTAGAGTTCACCCAGGGGAGAGGCACACACGCCCAGAACACGTCTAAGGGGACTGTGTAGAAGGGGATAACTATGAAAACTAAAGGATCTCCTCAGCCTAAGACAAGAACCGTAGTGGATAGGGCCTACTTGTCCAAGGGTCACTTTACCAATAGTAGCGTTCACCAGTGGGTAGAGACACACACACCCAGAACACGTCCAAGGGGATTGCGTAGAGGGGGATAGCACTGAGAACCCTAGGATCTCCTCAGGAAAGAACCGCAATGGATAGGGCTAAATTGTCCAAGGGTCACTATACCACTAGTAGAGTTCACCATTGGGTAGAGACGCACGCACCGAGAACATGCCCATGGGGACTGTATAGAAGGGGATAACTCTGAAAACCCAAGGATCTGGTCAACCTAACGTATGGATCAAGTGGGTGCAATCAACCTAACCCAAGGAGTCTTAGGGCACGTTTGTGTACATGTAATTTCCGTGGAAATTGGAAATTGTCACATCAGCAAAATCCATGGGTTTCAAATTCTTTGGAAAAGTTTTTCCGCGGAAGTCAAAATTTTATGTTTGGTGCAAAAAGGTTTTCCTCGATGAATTAGTGCTAATGTTGTTTGGTGCAGCTATGGACTTCTTTAGTGAAAATCATTTTTTAGTGAAAACTATTGGATGGGTGAGTTGGTATGTGTATGGGGTGGAAGGGGTTGGGAGGGGAAGATGAAGAAAAAGGGTGGTTGGGTGGAGTGAGGGTGAGAGAGAGGAAATTGGGAGGTCGGTTTTCCGTGGAAATGGACTTCCTATACCCCCCCATAGGAAGTCTATTTCCATGGCTAGGAAGGAAAAAGCTGACGTGGCGAAAAAGCATTTCCGCGGAAAACTGCCGCACCAAACACATGAAAAAGAAGTTTTCCGCGGAAAACTACAACCTTTTCCGCGGAAATGGGCTACACAAACATGCCCTTAATGACAGTGCAAGAGATATCTCAAGGAAGGAAGACATATGTGCGAGCCCCACCTTATACTAAGCGTTAGGCTCTGTATCTCCTTGAACCCCTTGACAAACAAGAGTCTCGGAGTAGGAAACCAAAAGAATAGAAGCCTTATACGCACAAGATGAGAGATAGTATAAGAGCAATGGGCAGAGAGGATGGAAAATGTCTTGTAAAATGGGAGCTCAAGGGAGGTATTTATAGGTGTGAGAGGCTCTCCCCATGGCCCTAGGTGTGGGATGAGGCTTTTCCATGCCCTGATTGGGCGTGGGAGAAGTCACTCCCATGCCTAGATGCTAGGTGTGGGGAGAAACTTCTTCCCGCCTAAGTTTTTTCCTAGTTTTTTTTTTAATGATAGTTAAGTTTTTTAAGTGGCCATAACTTTCAATCTGATCGCCGGATTGAGAAGTTCTATAAACTTTTGCAAAAATCTTTTCGACTAGATTTTGTAGAGCCCAAGATTGCCTCGATCGGATCTATGTGAGAGATTCGGCCTTCGGAAGTTGACTGCTTCATTCTTAGGTGGGGCAACATGGTGTTGTGCACCCAAAAGCCATTTCTAGGCTTGGAGAAGTGCTTCCCCATGCATGGGGCTTGGGCATGGAGCAGTGTGCTACTACACCTGGCCTTGCGTGTGGGGGAATGCCCTCCTATGCCTCGATTTGTCCTTTTCTTTTTGCATTGTTGAAACTCTAAAGTGCGATACATTTTAATCTAACCGTCAAATCTTAATGTTCTATACATTGGAAATACCTTTTCTACTAGATATCTGTAGAGTCCTAGATTGTCTTGATCGGAGTTTTATCAAAAGGAAATATGACATTCTAAAGTTTGATACTATGTTTTTCGGTGGGAAAAGAGCGATTTCCACATCTGAACCAACGTCCCTTGTGTGGGGGAGTTCTTCATGACTTGAACTTGGGTGTGGATCCATTTGCTTCCACGCCTAAGGCCTGAGCGTGGGGGATGGCTTCCTCAAGCCCGATTTCGTCCTTTTTTTTCTAGCTGAAACTTGCAATCATGATATCTTTTGATTCGTTCATCGGATCTTGGCATTCTTTATAATGCTGGAAAGTTCTTGCCAAGTAGATTCCCATAGATCTAATGATAACCTCTATCTGAAACTTTTTATAGGAGTTATGCCCTGGTAAAGATTTCTTCTTCTCTTTTTTTCTAGGATGGAACAGTGGGTCCAGCATCTTGTCTTTGGTCAATCTTGGGTGAGGAGGTACGCTTTCATCTCCTAATTGATTTATTTGGTGAAAGAGGGGTTCCTTCCTCGCCTAAACCCCATTTGTCCTTCTTTCCATATCCTTGCAAAAACTTTGATTGGACATGATTTCCGATTGATCTATCGAATCTTTGTCCTCTATGAATAGTTGGAGAGATCTTTTTGAGTAGATACATGTAGACCTCAAAGTTTGTGGCGATCCAACTTGTATCGAGAAATATAGAACCCCTGGAAGGTGACCATTTAGTTTTTTAGGGGGGTAAACTGCAGTGTGCTATGCTAAAAGCCCTATGTAATGTGGATTTTTTGTGTGTTCAGACCATGAAAATGCATGATCATTAGGCCCCCTTGACTCCTTTTGCAAATTTTAAAAATCTTGTCCCGGGGAACCGTACCCACGTTGTACTTCTGCTTGTCCTAATCTTCTGGTCTCTGTTTTTCATGCAACTTATGTCATTTTTTTGTTTTGGCGTTGCAAACTCATTTATTGTACTTTCTTGTCTCGAATGAGTCATTTTCTTTATTGCTTCATTTTCCATGGAATATGTGGTTTTCTACGAGGACCATTTTCCATAGCCCCGAAGATTCTTCTTCCTATTTATTTTTCTTTGTCAATTTTGTATGTCTACAGCCCATAAGTCACACTTCAATAATACCATTTCATTAGGATTTAGGGCACATCATCATCAATATGCAGTACCGAGTGGGACATGATTCAACAATGACCAAAGATAAGGAGTAAATCTTGGTTTTTGTGAACATCACTTTGAATAAATTACTACATCAATGGAGAGCAATCTAGTGAGTCCGGTGATTCTTAACAATATAGTCCTTTTGAGAGCTAATATTATTTTATTTAAGCCTACTTCTTTGCATGAGATTAAATTCAAAAGGATCCTGAAAAAAATGGTTCTCAATGAGGTGATGGGTGAAGGATGTTAGGTTGATATGTAGATGGGGCTTCGACTTTTTTAAGATTTGATTTAGTAGGTGCCAGTCCAAAAAAAGAAAAAAAAAGGAAAATTGCATGTATTGCATCGAAAAGAAAGTGAACAAAATAAATGAGCATGCATTTCCTTGATCAAATTAATTGTTCAGTACATTTCTTTCAACACAAAATATACATGTACATCTCAAATTTGGTGAACTTTGTGGGATCAGGTGTTCAAATTGTCAGACATAACTTGACTTGTAATGCATTGACCCCTTTGCTTCCTTTTAGTAGCCTTGTGTTACTTGGATTTGTTAATGAGTGAACTAAATAGCCCCTTGAAATGGACTTAAACAATATGTCCAAAATATTAATACAATAACAAAGGTGCTACAAAAATTTGTGTGTAGCAAAGGGCATTGTGTCATAAAAAGATTGTGAACTATAAAAGGCTACGTGCCACAAAGGGCCGAGTGCCATATTAGGCTGGTGCCATAACAAGCCAAGCTCCATGAAAGGATGGGTGCCACAAAAGGCTAGGTGCCATAAAAGGCAATATGGCACGAAGGGCTAAGCGCCATGAAAGACAAGGTGCCACAAAAAGGGTTGTGTACCATTGTTGGGAAGTGTCATAATGGCGCTCCCTGCAGCTGCTCTAGAAATAGGCCTGCAGGCGCTATGTCGAATGCCGTATAAAACATTGAGTTGTGCATCTTCCATCACCAATTGGTTTTGGAAAGAATGGTAGCTCAGTGGGTGCATAAGATCCTACAAGTGGTATCAGAGCACTAGGTCACAAGTTCAAGTCGCGGGAGCGCCATCGTGACGGGGGGATTGTTGGGTAGAGACGTGCCACAATACCGCTCCCTGTGATGCTAAGAGGCTTATTTGATCAAGATCGGTCTCAATAAGTTCTATAAGAACATCGAACTTAACCATTAGTTTAAAAGGGTTGCTTAGTTAATTGAGTGGAGTAAGTGGACCACGAATGATCAAAACTTAAGAGATCATCAAATTTTGCAAGTTTGGGGTTTGAAAGACCTGGGTTCCATGAAAGGTCACAACTTTGTCCTCGGTCTTAAGGATTTTCATGAGCATCAAGGTCTTAACAGTCGGTCAAAAAGTGGATCACGAGATATCCCTATAACTACTTGGTCCTTGGTCTTAGGGATTTGCAATCGAAGTCTTAACAATCAGTCAAGTAAATGGATCACGAGATATCCATTTTACGAGATTGTCAAAATTGACATAGTTTAGACGATGAAAGATCATAGAATGCCATGAACAATAGGTTTAGATTTCCTATTATAGTTATTGTCGTTAATAGTTCCATTGATTCATCATCTCCCTTCATCACCGTGATCAGATAGCTAGCCATTCATTATCACATCAGATTTTTTTTTTCTCTTCATCCTCTCCTTTAATGTAGATATTTAGGACATAGGATGGCAACAATAAATGAGATAATTATTTCATATGCTTAGTTTGTCTATGCACAACAAAACCTATGAGATAAAGACCTAAGTTAGAATTCAAGCATATACCCGTAGTTAGGCCCTTTTAATCCCTATTTTTTTTAAAAAAAAATAGAAAACATAAGGTCTCAAAAAAATAAAAAGATTTCCTTTTTCTCTCTTGCATCCAACCTCCGCCAATTTTATCATTGTGGTTCATGTTAATAGGGTGGACATGTTCTTTTACGAAGACTTATGCTTTGATGCTTCGATTTATTTGCATTCGTCCGTACTTTTTTAAACTGCCCATTACTTCAATCTGATCACTCTTTATAAGAGACCAAGTGACCTTTGGTTTTAAGATCATTCCTGACATAGCCCTCCCTTTTTATGGCTTTCCCCCACAAGCGATAGCTCTCTTCAGTCCCGTTGATGGGTGACCTGGGAACATGTCCCTCTCATCATCATCATCGGCATCGGCGTCATCATTAAAGCTTTGTTCCAACAATGTTGGGGTTAGCTACACAAATTCTATTTCTCCATCCCGATCTATCTTAAGACAAATCCTCAGATAAGTTACACTTCTTTCGATCTATTTTTATTGCCTTCAACCATGTTCTCTTTGACCTACCACTTCCCGCTGGTAGGCGATCAGCCTTCGTAGCCAAACTTTTCCTTACTGGCACCGTTGCTGGACTGCGTTGGACATGCTCAAACCATCTCAAATGGGTTTCTCTAATTTTATCCACTATTGTTGTCACCTCTAAATGCTCTCAAAAGTGCTCATTATCATATCCCTCTTATATTTGATCCAATTTAGTATTTGAACACTTTAACTTCCATATTTGTGCATTCATGCCACATACGTTTGTTAATGGATTTAGGAGTCATTACATGCAGTGTTTTGCCAGAGTAAGGAGTGATGGATCAACCCTTGTCCCAATGTATGGATTCAAACTCTTTTCCTTTTATCTCAACAATATCAAATGAATTGACCACTTATGACCCAGAATTATAAGGATAAGGTCATCATGCGCCGACAGCGGCTTAGTGATGAGTGATAGTTCATAATTCCCCTCATTGGAGGCGATAATTCAGTGTCATGCTTGTATTCTATGACTACTAACTCCATTTTTACTGCTTCATGGGTTAGTCAAAGATCTTTGAAATTGATCGGTATTTTTAGATACCGCTTTATTTAATACAGTGTTTCTCCCATGTGTGTCTGAAGATCATATCCAACACCCATGTGAGAAAACCTTTGTAGCATGTCTCGTAAGCATCCGCTGAGAGGATTCCTCTCCACCTTTCTTCGGAATTGAGGAAAACCGACGTTTGGGTAATTTTATTTGTAGAGGATTTTTGACATTGCAAATTTTCAAAATCAATTGGATCATGGAATCTTCAGATTTGAACTCCCTCCATAGGAATGAATATATCATCAATAGAAAAGGGGGATGTATAAAACTATGTTTCTTCACATGGTATTTTTTCCGTGACAACGTTCCTCTCCTCTCCTCTTGATTTCTTGCACTAGACGTTCCTCTCTTGCCCTTTCTCCTAGCTAGCCGCAACTTGGAAGCATCAGTGGGGTAGGATAAAGGATCCTGCAAAAAATCAGACCCAACAAATTTTCCTAGCCCTTTATTTAAGGGCTTTAATATTCAATGAACTTTTAATCATGCATTCTTTATATATTTAAATTCAATCCAACAGTAAGTAAAGGTTTAATAGGCATAATGTCAAATCACCTTTTTTATTTTAGTTACCAATAGATCATACCAATTAATCTGCAAAATAGTTTAAAAGTTAATGTATACATATACATACATAATGTTTATATATACAAACATTTAAAATAAAGAACGTAATTTATTTATATGCAGATAAATTTAAAATAACTTATCTGTATCTTCTACTCTTATAAAAGAGAGAAAGATGATCTACTTTTTTCACTACACACATAGACAATTAAATGTAAATTGTGGGGGCCACCCTTATATATATATTTATTATGTATATGTATTTTATATATGGATAAAGATGGGGATATAATGAGAATTTTCCAATTTGTCTAAAATAGACTTTGGGTTAGGCTTGGATTTAGAGGGGTTTTAAGGATCCGAATCAAGATGATCTAGAAGACTAAAGTTTATGAATTAAAAATATCTACCCAACGGTACCATAATCTCAAAAATCTAAAATTACGAAAAAGCCCCCTAAATTCTCTGGAAAATTACTAACTACCCCCCTACTATACCCAAATGAACCCGGATCCAAACCAAACTTGGCACATACGATCCTAATAATTTCTTCTACTCTTATAAAAGAGAGAAAGATGATCTACTTTTTTTCACTACACACATAGCCAATGAAATGTAAGTTGTGGGGCCCACCCTTATATATATTTATTATGTATATGTATTTTATATATGGATAAAGATGGGGACATAATGAGAATTTTTCAATTTGTCTAAAATAGACTTTGGGTCAGGCTTGGATTTAGAGGGGTTTTAAGGATCCAGATTAAGATGATCTAGAAGACTAAAGTTTAGGAATTAAAAATATCAACCCAATGGTACGCGGTACCATAATCTCAAAAATCTAAAATTACGAAAAAGCCCCCTAAATTCTCTAGAAAATTGCTAACTGCCCCCTACTATACCCAAATGAACCCAAATCCAAACCAAACTTGTAATAATTTAATCCAAATGAACCCGGATTCAGACCAAACTTGGCGCACAGACGATCCTAATAGTTTTTTTAATCTCTTATATTGAGTAGATGTTGATAATTTAAACAAAATAATTTTTTTAATACATTCCAATAAATCAAGTAATTTTTTTCGATTTCTTTGTCTTTTTTTTTTAAGGTGGTGGAGAAAAGAAAATGAAAATGTGGATAAGATTGGAATCTATCTCAAATCAATATCTCAAATGTTGTTTTTTTCCCTCTTCTTTTTTCAATTTTCTTTTAACATTCTTCTTATTCAGATACTATAAGATTTTCAATGCCGGGAATTTTGTGGGTATGAGGTTTTTCCTCTATGAGTAATTGTGTAAGGAATAACATGATATTTTAATAGATTCTTCATTAACTCTTAGCTTCTTTTTTGAATGAATGGAGTTTTCATACATGTAAGTGAGCACTGTCTACTGAAATTATTATTGTTTGATTATGTCTTCTTCTTCAATTTTTTTTAATGTTGCAATAAAATCTTCATTCTAAGAAAAATTGGTGCAACCAGAGTTAAGAAAATGATGATGAAGAGTTGATTTTTTCTTTCCCATTCCTGTTTGGGCCAAAGTTAGACCCATTGATAGCCTTCGTGCTCTGATAATTTTAATTATATGTCTGTTTTGTTTTTTGAATCTTAACTGCAGGCTTCCAAATTGTGGGTGTTTCGTGTTTCCTTATGGTAGAACTTTGTATTTAGTTCTCACTGTATGTTTGGAATATGAATTTGTGCATAGCATTTAAAATGTAAAATTGATACTGTTTTGTTATGTGAGATAGGAAAATGGAAAACTGAAATAGAAAGTGTCCTGGTTGAGAAAAGCAAAGTAGATAATAACTAAAAGGACAATGCTATGAGGCAAGGAAAAGCTTTTCATCATCTGTCAGAATCTGTTTTCCTTCTTCATAGAGTCAAAGGGGAAGGCCTTTTTTTAAGCAGTACAGGTGCTAATATTCAAAAGGCCAAAAATATAATCCATATTTGTATAAGAATCTGACATTTTATTTTGTTTTTTTTTCCTGTTTTAGTTTATATTAGTTAAATTCTTACGCTTTAGACCAAGGCCTCTTCAATCGTCACCCTCCAAACCCCTCAAGAGTGGGATAAGATCAATAAACATTCATTTGTGGTTCTCATTGAACCATTTTGTTCACTAATTTCCAAATTTTTATTCAATTGTTTTATTTTTTTTTGTCTTTTGTAAAATTAATTGTGAGATATGGTGCAATTAAATAATCATTTCAAAGGAAAAATATTTCAAATTTTATCATTTAGAAAGTTTTTTTAGTCTTTCTTAGCACTATTTTGTCTACCCCGGTTAATAAACTAAGCTAAGGTGGGAAAAACAAAAGACTTTAACTATGCACTATTTACTCCATTATGTGGTTCATGGCGTACATACTGCCTTTTAACTCTGAAAACTTAAATGCCATGTGCTATTTCAATAATAAACCTTGAACTAAGACTGGATGAAAATAAAAAAAGAAAATAAATAGTGTATTTTATAATGGATCAAAAGAAAAGGATTCAAATGTATTTTACTTACTACCTTTCGGTGTTCAATACTAACAATTTTGTGGGCACTTTAAATACTTCGCTATTTGTTTAAAAGTCGCGACAAAAGGTATTAACTAGGTTGCTACTTTTATTATTATTGCTGGTGGCCAATTGGTGGTTGTGTTATAATTCAAATACCAAATTGACTACACACGAGAGAATTAATATTCTGTGTTTTTTTTTTACCTGAAACAATGTTAATTGTGCAAATAGTTTCTATTTATTTTATTCATTTTATTTTTTATTTTTTGGTGGAACTAAAGATACTTGAGTGGTATTTGTATTTGAAATTTGAGAATTAAGAACATTAGAGGGCTCCGGGAGGTTTCCAAAAGATATGAGATTATTTTCTTTGCACGGATGTAACCCTTTGTTATTATTTTTTAAATATTAACCCTTTAATATTCTGTACACTAACTTTAAATATTTGTAATTTGATGTTCCTTCAGTTGTATATTATTTATTATGGCCTTTGAAAAGGACAGGGACCTCCAAAACTTATAAGCACATCCCATATATACAGGTACTTCGTTTGCATTTTATGCCCGCCCTGTTTTTTTCTCTTTTTTTTTAATGAGAGTTACCATTAAAAAAAATTTAATATTCTTTTCCCTTTTGCTTCATGTATTTGTATTTTATTTAATTAGAATAATTGAGTTTTCAATCTAACATAATAGTTGTATTGATCTTGATTTATACCCTTGTTGGAAGAGTAATCCCAAGTTGGATAATGTAATAACTACTACTAAATATTGGTTCTCTTCTGATATTAGTGATTGCTAAAGATAATTCCATAAATGCAATTTAGTAGTAGGTCTTATAGATTGCTATAGTAAAATTGTTGTTGTTCAATACAATTTTTAGTTTCTTAATATACAACTTTTGTGAATTCTTTTATTATAAAAGGACATTTCAAGGGCATGAATATATTTATTTATTATTTCTCTTAATCATGAGGCTTAAATTGAAAAACTTTGATCATTTTCTAACACATTTATTTCTTTCATCATTGCAAGCTTCTTCTTATTCTTCTTTTTCATCTTCTTCTTCTCATATATTTCAATGAAACGTCATGCCTTTCCTTAAAGGGAAAACGAGAATCTCATAGAAACTGCTTGTTATGCTAGCGTTACTACTAACTTTAGAGTCAATGAATGAAGTGGTCATTTTAAGTCTAAACAACTAAAATAAGTATTTGATGCTGAGCTGCAACAAATTTAGTTTGTCTTTCTTCGTTGTTCGTTTCGATTTTTTTTTTACTTTGATCAACACTCCCATCCTCTATACAAAACAAAGCAGAAGAGTTGATCTAGAATACCTGGGTTACATTCTTATGTATTTCTTAAGAGGAAGGTCCAATTCCTTTGGCATATTTGCATTTGTAGTTTTTTGTTTTTTGGTATTTTTTCCTATTGATATTTCTATTTGTGAGCTTCCTTTAACTGAACTTCTATGATTAATTTGTATTATCCTTTTTTTACAAGGTATAAAGTATAGCACTTTGTATTAAGCAAAAGAAAATGCTGACTCTTGGAGAGGTATTGCTTTTTTTTATTTGATAGTGGTCCGTCTTATAAAATAAAACAAAGCACATGTTAAATGCTAATATTGATCAACAGGTGCTCTGCAAATCTTACCCGTCAAAGTTCATGTCATTATCATAGTTCCACCATTGTTGATCCCTGTCGCTTGAGGACAAGCCAGATTACTTCATTATTCTTGACAATCGGTGTGAGATGTTATTCTTCTTTGTAAGTTAAGACTAAAACCACCATCTCGGTTTTGTTATTCCGATGTCCTTAGGTAAGAAATAATTAATTTTTTTCCTTAATAGAATCTGATTTTGTAGTGAACATATAATGTTCATGGTAATTGGTTAGAACAGTAAGCTCATCTGGTTCTTAGTTTTTATTTTTATTTTTTATAAAACTGCAGGCTATCAATTTGACTATGCTTTCGACTGGACTCCAACTTTAGCTAGTCAAGTCCACCAGGAAACTGATAAGTCAACCTGACAGGTTAAATAAAGTAAATTGAAATTTCTTTGTACACATTTATGATAAAATATCTAGAAATATGTGATCTATATCCTCAAAAAGTTATATAAATTCCATAGCGATTGACTTTTGAGATCTCATTTTTCTCACTATATCAGTATTTTATTGTTTCCAAATGTAAAGAAAAAAAAGCAATATCAGCTGTATTTGGACATTTCACGGGCCTTGCAATTTACAATCATTCATTTTCTATTGAAATTTTATTTTTAAATGTATTGAAGCTTCTACTGAATTTTTTTTAAGAACTTTATTTTTTTTAAAGATTTTCTTAATAAAACTGTGTGTTCAGTCCATGTGCAATTTATTTTTTAAAAGATTTTCTTAGTAAAACTTTGTGTTCGGTGCATGTGAGGCCCCACCCTTTGTGGGCCCTCTAATTGCTACTTTAAATACTAATTACTTGCTAATTAATACTAATTATTGCTAATTATTAGTTAATTATGCTAATTAGGGGTTAATCAGGGTAGTTATGTGTTAATCTCCTAAGTTAGTGTTAGACTAGTTAGTTGTATTAGTAGTAGGGTTTTTGTATAGTCTTTTGTAATTCTAAGATTTATTTAGTGTAGGGAGGCCCTTAGTATGGTTTTTAGTAAACTAGAGGGGGTTTAGTGTAAAAGTGCATCTCTAGAACCTTCCAGCCCAAAGACCCTAATGCCCCTAACCCTAACCCTAATCCTATGTTAACCTAATGGGCATTTCAGTCATCAACCACTCCCCCAAAATCTATAAATCAGCATTAATCCCAATGAAAACCCTAGCAACTATTCACCTCATTTCCTCTCTTCTTCCTCTCTCATTTCTCTCTTTCCAAGCTACTGTTACTGTTGCTGTGCTGGGGGATTATCTCTTAGGAGCTGCTGCTACTACTTCTTCTTCTTCTTCTTCCTTATTGCATTAGATTGGTCTCTTCTCTATCTCTTCAACCTACATTTCACAAAAGGCAAGTGCACTTACTCCTAACTTAGAATGTATGTTTATTTCTTTGATTCTGTGTTTTCAGTTCATGTATGTTATTAATTTGTCCTAGAAATTACTTGGAGCATAGTGGTTTTGTTGATTGGATGGTTGGCCATTGATGGATGGGGGTTTCACCCCCCATTTGGAAGATCAATGGGTCCAAATGATGTTGGTTAATGGGCATTGGAGTGAATTTATGTTTTGTGATGATTTGGTGAAGTTTGGGAAGGATTGGAAGTGGTTTGGAGGAAAACGAGCTAAAATGGAAAATCTGCAGAAACTGTATTTTTCCCAGTTTTCATGCAGGCAGGTCGACCCGGGAGTCCACCTGCAGTGTACCAGGTCGACCCGGCTCTGCAGGGAGGTCGGCCCAGTACACTGCATTCCTGAAAATTAACTCCTGGTTGGGAACTTTCTGCAGACTGAGATTTCAGTTAGCCGGGTCGACCCGGCTCTGCATGCAGGTCGACCCGGTATACTATATTTTGTGAAAAACTGGCCCTCAGTTAATTTTTCCTGCAGAGACCCATTTCAGTTAGCCAGGTCGACCCGGCCCTGTAGGCAGGTCAACCCGGTACACACTGTTTTTGCAAGATTTGACTGAAAGTTGATTTTTCACCTGAAACTCAGACTCTCTATGTTCAGATCGACCTGATACTTAGGATTTGCAGTAAGAAATGTCTGAAAGCTGAGACATCACCCTTTTCATGGTTTTTGGTGTATGCAGTCAATCACCCAGGCTAGGAGATTGACCGGACACATTGGGAACCTTTGAAAACAAACTTAAACTTTCAGGAGGCCTGATTCAGATTATTCAGTGCACTCGGTTGATCCACCAGGCCAGGAGGTCAACCGAGCTCACTACACATCAGGTCCACCTAGGGGTCAATCCCCCAGTGTGCCAGGTCGACCCAGCCTGTGCCAGGTCGACCCAGCACACTGGGAAAACCCTGATTTTCCAGTTTTCAACATTTAGGAGTTGTGATCAGTTGTGGGGCCCATTGACCATCCAAATGGACATTTATCAATGTTCTAAGCCCGAGTCAACGGTGTGGCTCAACCTTGACTCGCGGGGACCACTGATTAGGGTTTTGGTTGTTAATCTAAGATGATTTGACCTCTAAGAGTTGTCAATGATGCCCGTAATCTCCTAAGCCCCAAACACAGTATCATATGGCATCGGTGACTTCGTCTAGGGATCAAATTACTAGAGATAGACCTGAACCTAACGTGGCCCATTACCTAGGATTGGACCGTTGTTATTCCTATTGATTCTCATGTTGAAGTTCACACTTCACCTTGTTTAATGCTGTCATTCTTAGATCTTTAGAGTATCTGTTAACTGTTAATTAATGGAAATTGGAGGATCTAAACCTAGGATATCTTAGAGGTGGCCTATTAGTATGATTTGGAGATCACTGACCGTGTTTGTGTCTAGGCGGGCCCTTATTGGGCCTAAGTGTGGGATGTGTACCTTTAGTTGGAGGAAGTAGTTTATATTGGGCTTTTAAGTCATGATGGATTGAATGAACTGCTTATCAGTAGTAAATGGATTTGTTGCCTCGTTTGGACAGATTTAGACCAGGCCATATGTTGATGGGCCTTGGTATGGATCCAACGAGTGGGCTTGGACTTAGAATATAATCCATAGACTGATTGATATGTACAGACCTCTTAGAGACTTGGTTAGGACCTTGTTCATGCAAGGCAAAGCCTAGACAGACACAGACCCCTAGAGTATTCTTGAGTCGGCATAGACATTCACTCGGTTGATTTAAGCTCAGCCTGTGGACTGGTCATCCCTGGTAGGAGCTATTATGAGTGTTAAGGAGCTATCATAATGAGCTGTGTGGTTAAGACGGACGGTGTGATACCGTGTCCGGTCTTGAGTGATGAGTGTGATGAGATGATGAGTGATTTGCGGGATTACTAATTCCCAGCACTGGTGAGATTTCCCCGCCGCAACTGTGTTCAGTATGGGAGGGTCGCGACATAATATCCCGCGGTATTCCAGCTCGTGTGAATGTGCCATCTTGTAGTAGATTAGATGTTTTATATTATCCTGATTATTTATGATTATCATGCTCAACTGCCTAGTTCATACACCTTGTTATTCTTTAATTTATTTACCTGTCTCTATTCATTTGATATATATGTCCTATGTTAGTAGTATGCTGTGACTTGCCTGATCTTTTAGATCTGACCCATCTTTGGTGCTTAGGCCTTGACCCAAAGATCCCAGAGGATGCACTAGCGCTAGTAGAGGCGCCGATTGTCGGAGATTACGGATGGGGCCCGGTCGACCCGGATGTCGAGCCGGAGGGCGGAGATGAGTTACCTGGGTTTTGAGAGTTCATCTTATTTTGGGTTTTTGAGAGAAATTTTGTAAGTGAGCTGGGTAGCTAACAAATATGTACTAACTTTTGATTAACAACAGATACTTTTAATTAGACTGTAGTTCTGCTCACACTTTACTTATATATCGATACCTATTGCTTCCGCTTATTTCTTATGCTTCCACAATTTAACTGTTATTACTATATCGTCCAAAAAGTTTTAAATTGGACCTCACTGCGGGCCTACGATCTTGGAAGTTCTCGGATTTTCCGGGAAGTAACGCGCCAACTTCGGGTATTCGAACGACTTTATCGGTATCTGGAATTGGGGCGTTACAGTGCACGTGCATTGCACATGCAGGGCTCCACTAGTAGTCTTTAAATGCTTCTTCAGTTGCATTTATGAAATTCTTTAGTATTTCATCATGCAAAAATAATGTTGCTTGCTTGGTGTGATCCTCCACTGTTCTAGTTGCAATGTATCTAAGAATATAAAAAAATATTAAAATTAATTGTGCCATAATATTTGCAGAAGGAAGAAATGTTATTATTTTAATGTATTATCTATATTCCTCATCTTTGTTGGAATAGTTGAATCATTACAATGAACATATTTACCATTGTTGACACTTTCATAAATTTTCTTATCACGTTTACTGCAGGAAAGTTGTGCTAAAGGGGTTTCCATATGTAATATTACAATTGTGGCCTTTATTGCAACATTTTTAACCTATAGTTTTTATAAAAGAAAAACAAAAGTTAGTCTGCACTACATACTATTCACAATTATTTTTATTAATTAAGAGAAGATGTATTTGAGTTTAATTTTACCTCATTGACACCATTTTCCAATAATGGAAATAACTCCAGTAATGACAATTTGATAGAGCTTGAATCATTTAACAATGAAAGCTCATTACTGTAATTCAATGTTTCACAAAGATGTTAGTATTAAGAAATCGAGTTAAAAAGTCTGTAATGAAAAGGTTAATCGCTTACCATAAAAGCAAACGTCTTGCCAATGGAATATTAGGGTTGATTTGTAACTTTATAGCAGTTGATGAACTGAGATAAATGTTTCCTACACACAACTCATGAAGTTTGTATTAGTTGCATATAAAATTAATAAAAAGTATTAGTGTTTGAAAATAAATATTTTTATCATTGTATTGTTTAACCATTATAGATGTTGCTATAATAACTCGCCTTATACTTGAATTTAAGGAGTAAAAATTGTCTAAAGAAAAGTTGCCCCATAGAGTAAGATTTATCCCCTTGCAATTACAAAAGAATAATATAAGATTAATAATCAATCTATTTGATATGAAAAATATAAATAATTTAGTACAATTGAATTTAAAATACCTTTCATCACATAGTGTGATATCTAAGTTTGCATGCTTCGTTTGATTTTTTTCTAATGTATGATATGCCACCTATATCTTTGATAACTGAAATGACGTTTGTATCATATTAATGCAAATCAATAAACTTTTCAAGAAATTTGTAACTTTAAGAAATAAGTGGTTATGAGAGCTGTAATGCCTTGCAGATACTTAAATCTGTTGAGAAATAAAGGCATTTTATCGAGTGAAGTAAAGCAATACGCGTAGTGAGGAATATCTACACGTCTTTGTTATCTCTGAAACAACTGCTAATGATAGTTGATATTGACGAGGGACAACATTATATGTCTCTGGTGCTTCTTTTACTCTCACATTTCTAATCGTATAACAATTTCCTTCCATTATCTCATCACCAAATTTTGGTATCTCATTATTAAACAATGTGAGAAGTATTTGATCTCCCTAAAAGTTAAAAAATGAAGAAAATAAATATAACTGCCATATATTCAAAAATCAGTTTCAAATGAAATTGTATTTAAATTAAAAATGTCACATTTAAATCAATAAGGATTAATTTATTGATTCACCCAGAACCTCTAGCATTGTTGTACTGTCTATCTTCAATTATTCTTCTGACTCTTACTTTAATGCACCATTTTTCATTATAAGGATGCAACTCCTCGAGACTATGAAATATGGTGGTCGACGTCATTGATTATTCCTTGATAATCTAAAGATGAAAATTTCAAATTATTGCTAGTCTCATATTTATTTTAATTTTGATAGTGATATTTTTTTAATAGTATTGATAGATGTTTGAGCATATGAGGGTGTTACATAAAAATTATTTATAGTAAAATGCAATGAGAAATTTATAGCACAACTCATCGGTATTACATTGGTTTTAATGAGAAGAGAAGGAATCGTTTATACCTCTAAGAGTAATTTGTGCAATGGCTGTTCACTTCATTCAGGACTTCTTTGTATGCAACATTTTTAGTATATCCAATTGGAATGGTATTATTCCTCTTCAGTAAAATCTTCAGCCTTGATTTATCTGTGAATCTAGATAGAGCAATGAAAAGTTGTCCATGAGAGAAAACTACCTTTGGGAGATAAAGGCCTACTTTTTGTAGGATTTTCCCTTGACTTTTGTTTACTGTCATTACAAATGCTAATTTAATTGGAAACTATCTTCTTTTAAGGATGAATGGCAAATCTGTTTCAGCTGTTGACATCACTATTCTTGGAATGAATACACGCTCGCCTGCATTTGTCCCTTTGTCCGCATCTGCTTCTATTGTTCGTTGTCCCAATCTACTAATAATTAATCTCTTTCCATAGCATAATCCAATAGATTGATCCAAATTACGTAAAAGCGTAATTGGAGCACCCACTCTTATTTCTAAAGAATGATTCGGCGGTCCAGCAAATTTAAGGGTATTTAGGTACTATGTGGTGTATAACATATCTTGATCGGTTTCTTTGCCCTCAACCTCAACCATTGTATATGCACTTAGATATGTCTTCTTTTCAAACTCATCAGGAAGCATATTAAGAATCTCATCATTAATCTTGTCAACATAATCATTCAATGGAGTCACTAATATTGCTTTGTTTCTAAAATATGAATGATTCTTGATATTGACAGTTAAGTTATCATAGACAGTTGATTAAGTGTGAAATGTCATCATCATTAGGATCTATTCGCAATTCACTTGGAATCTGAATCCAATCATCAACCGAATCCATATCGGTACATAAAGTATTGTAATCTCCATCTCCTATTTTCAATACCCAGCTCGCAAAGTTTACATCGTCATCATTATCAGATAAATTCTATAGACGCATATTCCCCGTAAGGTTTAAGACTTCAAATATTTCCAAATTTCATATCTTGTCAATGAAGCTACTACTATATCTTCTCTTTCCCCTTTTTTACCAACAGGCAGAATCTGTCTAAAGTCACCTCCCAATGCAACAATTAGCCATTAAATATTTTGCTTCGCCATTATTATTAGTAGCACTGAATATATCGCGTAGAGTCCTGTCAACTGCATCAAATGCATTCTTATGCATCATAGGTGCTTCGTCCCATATGATCAAAGATGGTATTTTTGAATTAGCTTAGCCAAATTTGATTTTTTACCAATTGCACAACATGATGCTTCATGAGTCTGTAATAGTATCTTAAATCACGAATGTGCAGTCCGGCCACCTGGTAACAACAAATATGTGATTCTCAATGATGCTACTGCTAAAATAATTTTTCCTTCACTTCAGAGTTTTGTAATTATTATTTTCCATAAGAATGTTTTTCCCATTCCACCACTGACATTGACAAAGAAAACTCCGCCTTTGCCATTTAGACATGAATCAATAATTTTGTCGAACACTATGGTTTGCTGGAGGTTTAGTCTCGAATGTAAGACATTAAATTCAGATGCAAGATCGTCGATATTGTATGACATTTTTTCATGTAGCATGTTGTTTGATATAAAATTATCATATTCACATTGTCGAATGGAATATCCTGAAACTATTTTAACAATCTACCATTTTTATTTAGGATTGACTCAATCTCTATAAGTTCTTGATTTTGTATCTCATAATCTGATATATTGAGACCGATTGAGATTCCATGCCTACGTAGCCTCATCTCTATATCAACAGAAAGTGAGCTCCAATGTTTGTTTCATACATGTAATGAATTTGATACTTCACATAACATAAGCATCTCTGCAAACATGTTTCTCAATTGATAAGCTATCACCCACTGTGATGTTTCTGTTAATGCTATGTCCCACTCGTTGTCATCATCTAATAAGCCAAGTGCTATGCATGCTGATTCAAAGGAATTGTGGGTTTCTCCATCCACTATTCTTAAATCTTCATAGGATGTGGCACATCGTATTATATGAAGCGACATTCTTAAATAATATCTCTCACTTGACGTCAGATGCGCATAATAAAATCTTCTAGTGCATCTTCCATGTATCCTTATGCTCCACACCTTTTTAGTCTTTTCCAAGTGCATTTTGTTGGAAAGTCAACATATCTTAAATCTCTTGCATCAGGATATTGACGATTTGTTTCAAACCACTGAGCGAACACAGTAACCTCTGTTCCAGGTCTATTTAACACAGATGTTACACTGTCATAATCATTGAAAACAAAGATTTGCTAATTTTAAAGATTATTTTGTAAACGCTCAACAGTTAGATTTCTACTATGAAGGTTGAATTCAAATATTCTCTGGCATGCTTCTGCAGCTGAAACATAACGACAATCAAAGTATTGTTTGATTTCATCAACCTGTCGATAGCTCATTCGGCCTGTTGCATTAGGTTACTTAGTGCTTTCCTCAATAACGATAGTTGCTCCATCTGGGCCTTTGTGAATATATTTGTACAAATACTTAATGACTCATATTTGGCTACAAATCTTAATATTTAGATGTGCATTATATTTTCTTGACAAAAAAGGGATGTAGGGAACTACCCATCTATTATCTAGTTCAACATATCCCATTTTAACCGTCCTTCCATCATTTCTCCGCATGTATGTCGGATAACCCTTATTGTTAAGTGATGCTTGTTGGCTGAAACGTTTTGGATACTTTTTGCAACGTTAACCGTCAACCATACATGGAGTATTTGGATTTAGTGGACCACATGGGCCGTGCATCATACAACACTTGATTGTTTCATATAGCTCTGGATCTATGTTGAGATCGGGAATTTAGGCTGCGACAACATCATCTATTTCTTCAGTTGTAAATATCTTATCACATTTATCCAATGTTATCAATATATGTGCATGTGGAAGGCCCCTCTTTTGAAACTCAATGGCATATATATATATATATATATATCTGTGAATGAAACAGTGAGATACTTTAGTAATAGAAATTGAGATTTTAAAAAAATGAGTTACTGTGTATTGGAAAAAGAAATTACCCACAATAACTCTATCGAAAAGCTTTCCATCATTTATCTCGTCCATTAATTCTTTCAATTTTATATGAAATACCCTATCAACAACGTCATGATGATCTTCTGCTTTTTGACCTAGAAATAAGTCTAAAAATTGTTGGATTTCCTTCCATCTTGGATTGCACGTAAATGTTAAAAAAATATCTGAGCATCTAGCCCATCAGCATATCACTATTACATCTTGATACTGTTGGATCGGTAACTCGGGCTTCCTATAAATAAAGAAGGTAATATGTAGCATTGGTCAATTGCTGATGCTCTTGTATCTCTTTGAACTACTGCATCTAAGATACCTTGGAAAAAATCATATGTAAATGTACTCTATTTATTTTTGACATATTTTGCTCTATATTGCTCAATACATGCAAATGTGTTCACATTGAACTGGTAGAAGAGTCTACTAGATAATAAAATCATCTTTCCTTCATCATTCCTTTGCTATAACCTGTAATAGTAGTACTCCCTCATTGACACATTAGATTTTGACAATCGTGAAGGCGGATTATATAATATGTTGGCAAACCATCCATCTTCTCGATATGGAAATAACGAAGCCATATAACTTGGATGTTGTAAGACCCCGATCCAGGTTTGTTTGTTTAGCATTGTTTGAGCCGAAATTAGATCTTAAATACGATTAGAGGAAGTTTAGCTTAGATTGTGATCTCGATAGATTTTTCCATAGCTTTGGGAATTTTTTAGAGCCGTTAAATTTAGCTTAACTCTGGTCGGGGGTGGCTTGTGGGACCGTGTGCGTGTGGGGGGAGATTTATTCTTGATATTTGGAAAATTATGATTTTTAACTCCTTTGGTTTGTAAAAATAGCATTTACAACTTTTATGTTCTATCCGTTCATTTTCAAAACTCCGAAATCGCATTTTTCAACAAAAAAGGGCAAAATAGACTTTTCACCTCGAGATGTGTGCATAAATTTTGATGTTTGCAAAATCATGTAAAAATTATATTTTTGAAAAATAGTTATTTCGACGATCATTTTATTCTCTTTCATCGATCTCATCCGGGACCTGCATAATGGGTTTTCGAACCCTTGAAGTGAAGTGGCCTGGAGGGGTCCACACCCAACTCCAACTCAAAACCCATGTGAGTGTGTGCTTCTTCTTTTTCATTTGCATGTTTCAAAATCAGTTTAGCGCAGAGAGAAAACCAGCCATAGTTCTCCCCTTCTCTCCATTGCATGGTGGATTTTTCCTAGCCCAAATGGAGATTTGAGTGCATTTTCTCCTTCTGCATCTCCCAAGCTTTCTATTGACACCATTTTCAAAGGATTCTAGCTTGATTCATCTTCTCTTGGAGACTTCTCTCCATTGTTAGAGCTTCTAGAGGTAAACAATGGCTTCCATCTTCTAATCATGGCCTTTTGGAGTCCATTAGAGCTCCATTATCATGCATGCAAGGTTTCCAATGGAGGAACCCTTTCTTTTTCAAAACTTTCTTTGATTTTGAGCTCTTTTCTTGGGGCTTTTAGTGTAGATTGGAGTGCAGCTGTAGAGTGAGTGTTTGAGAGATCTTCTTTGAGTGCATTTGGACCAAAGTCAAGTGAATGATTGAAATATGAATGTGCCTGTGTGATTTATGGATTTTTCCTCTTGATTTCTTGTTTTGGAATCAATTATGTTTAATCTTCTTTGTCGTGAAGTTTAGTTTACTAAACATGTGTTTTAATATTTTGATGCATTTCATTGAATTCAATCTTGTCAATTATTTCATTCAAATTGGTATTTCTATGCTTCGATTGAAGGAAATTTTGGTGTGATTGAAGGAGGTTTGGATTATTTGGATTTGATGGGATGAAATGGAAGTGTTGATTGATAATTGGAGGAGCTATTTAGCTCATTTCATTGCAGGGAAGTGATGTGTGGAATGGAGAAACGTTTTGGAGAAAGAAGGGGAAGAAATAGTTCAAAAACTGAACTGCCTGCTGACTGGGCTATCGGCAGGCGGTCACAAGTCGGCTAGCCGACCAGGTGACCGACTGGTGACTGCACAAGGTCGGTCACCATATTAATAAGGTGAAAATTCAGTTTCTGAAGGGGCGGCGAGTAGTCGGTCAGTAGTCGGCTAGCAGACCTGGTCCAGGCGGTGAACCGCCAGGTAACCGACTTCCCAAAACTCAAACGAAAGCCTATGGTTGGTCTTATCTACTGATGAGGGAGTCACACGTCAAATTTCAGGTCAATCGGACATCATTTGACCGAAAGTCAAAGCTCGACATTTCCCTCGCGGTGAAATAAAGTCAAGCATTTGCGGGCCCCCAAACGGCTTCAAAACCAGAACAAAAGCCTATGGTTGGTCTCGTCTACTGCTCAAGAAGCTACACGTCGAATTTCAGGTCATTCCGACATCGTTTGACCTAGTTTCGACGCTTGACAAAAAATCGGCAGTTCTCCAAAGCAAAGTCTTCGGCTTTTCAGAAAATGGGAAACTTTGCGATCCGATTTGCACGGCTTCTCGTCAGGTTTTCTTGAGGGAAATCCAGAGAGGAAATTCCAAGAAAAATGCAGGAGAAAACAGAAGCGAAAACGGACGAAAAACGGCGAAGAAAAGGCGACCGGAAGACGGCCGACCATGGGGCACAAACCCCATGGTCGCCGGCGACCATGGAGGTCCGGGCCACCGGACCTCGCCCAAAAACCCCATTTTCCGGGTACTTTTCACGTTTCGAGTTGATTGGCCCCTGTGATTTTTCCAAAATCTGATTTTTTGTGCATGATATCCGTCGATCTTCATCAACATCACGGATCCATCACTGGAATCATTAGATCATCATCGGACGCCTCAAGATCGTCAAACGGCTAACCAAGAAAGCACACTTTCTGCCCACCCGATCGCAAAATCGACTGGACAGATGTTGCCGGCCCGCTGACATCAACCAATGTCTGAAATTGGATCACCATCCGACATCAAATGGTATGTGGGTCCATTGGTGATCATCGCAAGAAGAATCCCAAAGGACGCGGCATGGCCCGCGACTCTTCAAGCGCCCAGGCAATCAATTAATGAAGTTAAATGACCCATTTATGGCAAGTTAATGCGGTCATTAACTCATTATTTTGAACGGACCAATCAGAAGCAAGCAAATGGGAGTTACAAGTCCAAGTAATCATGACATTAAAATCATGAAACTCCCATCATCATGGAGATTAAAGGCAATTAAATGCCCATCACTCTCCATCGGCCAATCAAATTCAAGGAAAAAGGAGTTACAAAACAAGTAAATAAAAACTTGTAACTCCTCCCATCATGAGCATTAATACCATAAATGCTCATAAACTCTCCTAAATGGCTACCAAAGGCCTATAAATAGGAGGGTCATTCCAAGGGAAACAGGTCCAGAAAAATCGCCAGAAAATCATTCAAAAATCCTCGGAGAAATCTCTACAATTCTGCTCCTTCAAGAAAACTCTACTGCAACAAGCACTACAAGGTGATCAAAGTTCCTTGGGGGGGCCACCCCCCCCCAAAGGCCACCTCTCCTTCTATCCAACATGGCTAGATGCGGCTTTTCAGTCCGTCTAATCTCTTTTTTATTGGATATAGGACCTTCCCTTGGTCTTTATCCTCTAAAAAACTGAGGTTTGAGCCAAGCCAAAGAATCAAAGCACTTTTTTCTCATCTGAAAGACGATGGCGGAGCCCATACATGACTCGCGACCGTCGATCTGAACGAGCCCTCCCACAATCGCATGAGAAGTTAGATTCCTTTTTCTTACTTTTCTGTTGTAAATTGTATTTTTTTAAGAGACAAAAAAATCACAATTCTTGTCTTTTCATTTTGATGAGATTTGTAAATCGCCTTTTACGGCACCAAATCGCCTTTTACGGCAAAATCGCCTTCAACGGCACCAAACCGCCTTCTACGGCACAAAAATGCCTTTCACGGCATTCAAAAATTATCTCTTTCATTAAAGTATATTTGCAATGGAAAACTAGAAAAAAATTTCATTTCCCTTTTTACTTGTGAAGGTGAATCTCCGGATCACCATTTCTAAATTCCAAGTATAAAAGAGAAATTGGCATACCCGTACAAAAAAACTGACGCCTGCTTTTCCTTTCTTTCCCTCCACCGTACCCCGTCAGCCCCGGGGCGGAGGCAGCTTTGGAAAAAAAGAAAAGCCAGGACCATCAAATGTTGTCCTTCATAACATGCTTAAAACTTTAGAAATCTCACATGCTATGAATACAACATATTGTCTTTGTAACACATGAAGTTGTTTTCTTGTTTCAACATAAACTTGTTAGACTTTAATTTGTCTTCCTTGAAATCAAGTTAGTTCACCTTATTAAACTCATGTGTTAGACAACCCACTCTTTCTCAATCATTTGATTATCATCTTTGCATCATTCAAGATTGTATCTTTTCAAAAGGAGAAAGAGTAATTTCTAGTAAATGCATTTTTCATAAACTTTGTCATACATATGCATGTCTCTAGAAGTTAAGGTTTTCATTTTCTATTGAGCCTATTTAGAGGCACTCTTTTGCACTCAAATAGTTCTCTTAATCAATGCATTCTTAGGCATATTTCTTAAGAGAAAAATTGTATGTTGTAAAGGTTTATGCTTAGCCTTGAAAAGCATATGATGTAAAGGTTCATGCTTAGCCTTGAAAAGCATAGTGTTGATTGTAAGGTTTGAGGTGATCCTAAACCTTAATTGAAGATAGTGAATACCGGTAGGTGTACCGGGAGTGGATGTAGGCAATTTGGCCGAACCACTATATGTGCTTGTGTTATGGTGATTGTCTTTATGCTTTCATTTTATGGATTATGCTCTCTTGGTTGATTTCATTATTCTTCTTCAAAGCATAAGAGACTTAAAAGCTAAAAGAATTAAAATTGGTCTAGGTCTTTGAGCTCACCCTATTCACCCCCCCCCCTCTAGGATTCGATCTTGGACTTTCAATTGGTATCAGAGCCTAGGTGCTCTTGTTTAGGTCTAACAACCTAGAGTTAGAATCCTTAGAGTGAGTTTTTGCTTTTGTAGTCACCATGCAATCCCAATTAGGAGAAGGTCATGCTACTAATAGACTACCTTTGTTTAATGGCTCGCATTACCTGTATTGGAAGATTAGGATGCAAGTCTTTCTAGAATCTCAAAGTCTAGATGTTTGGAGTATCATTGAAGAAGGGTATCATGAACCCATTCTCACGGAAAAAGATTCGGAAGGACATGTCATAGCTATCAAGGATAAGCCTAAGAAAGATTGGACTCAAGGAGAGAAAGAAAGGGCAAATCTAAATGCTAAAGTTAAAAATGCCTTATTTTGTGCCTTGTCCCAAGAAGAGTTCAATAGGGTAGTAAATTGTATTATTGCTAAGGAAGTGTGGGATACCTTAGAGACCACTCATGAAGGGACCAATCAAGTCAAAGTAGCTAAAATCCAAATGTTGTCTACTAAGTATGAAGAACTCAAAATGCAAGAGGAAGAAACCTTTGACGAGTTCTATACTAAATTCATGGAGATTGTTAATTCCCTCATAGGTCTAGGAGAGAAGATGGATGAGTCCAAAGCTGTTAGAAAAATATTAAGATCTCTCCCCAAAAGGTTCAAACCTAAGATAGTAGCTATAACTGAAAGCAAAGATGTTGACAAGATCAAAATAGAAGAACTTAGAGGAAATCTTCTCACTTATGAATTAGATTTTGAAGTCCCTAGCAAGAAGAAAGGTGTAGCTCTTAGCTCCCAGCATAAAGAAAATGGCAATGAGAGTGAGAGTGATGATGAAAACACTATTTTGCTTGCTAAGAAGTTCAAGAATTTCCTTAAGAACAAAAAGAACTATAAATATTCTGAAGATTCTAAAAATGAAAATTTTCAAAGAAACTCAAGGGGATCTTTTACCAAAAGGGATGTGCAATGTTACAACTGTAAAGGTTTTGGTCACATCGCTCAAAATTGTCCCTCCCCTAAAGAATCTGAAAAGAAAGATAAGAAAGGAAAGAAAGTCTTGAACATAACTTGGGATGATGATGAAGATGAAAGTAGTGACAATAATGAACCTCAAAATGATGAAGATAATGATAATTCCACTTCTTGGCTTCTCTTCACTCCCATTGAAGAAAACAATGATCATAATGTGTTAATAGAAGAAGTAAATGAAGAGAATAGTGACAATGATATTCATCAAGTCTATGAGGAACTATATGAACTATGTGAAGTCATAACCAAGAAAAATAAAAGCTTAAAAAGTGAATCTAAAAGGCTTGTGAATGATCTAGATGTTTTAAAAGATCAATTAATCTTGAAAGACAATGAGATAAAAAATGTTCAATCTAAGTTGACTACCTCTAATGACAATCTTGCTAAAGCTGAAAAAGAAATTCATAAATTACAAAGTCTGCTGGAATCTAGTCAACAAGAATCAGAATCTCTTCAAATGAAACTTGAAAAGGGAAAACATGTTGTTGAAAAATTTACCTTAGGCAATGACAAATTCTATCAAATGTTAGGCTTGAATAAAGTCTTTGGTAACAAGAATGGTATAGGTTTTGAATGCTCCTCTAGTAGCAAGAAGAATATCTTTCAACATAATACTAGGACTCATTTCAAACCTATAGGTAAAATCTTCTTTTCCTCTAGATGGACTTGTCATTTTTGCAATCAAATAGGTCATCTAGTTCCAAACTGTCCTTTTAAGTTTAGGATGTCTCAAAATCATAGTTCTAGAGCTCATTTCAAGTTTGTTCCCAAGACTTCTACCTCTACCTTCATTAAGGCTACTTGGATTGAAAAAGAGAAAAGTGTCAAGAATTTCTTAGTTCAAACCGCTCTTAAAGTTAAAGAAAACTCTAAATGGTTTTTGGACAGTGGTTGCTCCAAGCATATGACTGGAGACCGTTCTAGATTTATCACTCTTGAGGACTATGATGGAGGTAATGTGTCTTTTGGAGATAATCGGAAAGCTCAGATTATAGGAAAAGGCTGTGTTGGAGAAGATCAAATGCCTACATTAAAAGATGTTTTCCTTGTGGATGGTTTAAAGCATAATCTCTTGAGCATAAGTCAGTTGTGTGACAAAGGAAACAAAGTAGTTTTTTATAACAAATCTTGCAAAGTTCTGGATGAGAAATCCCACAAAGTTCTACTCACTGGATTACGTACTAAAGATAACATCTACACCATAGAAGAATGTTGTGAGATGAATCCATGTGTTTAATGTCAAAAGTTCAAAAAAATCAGTTGTGGCATCAAAGAATGGGACATATAAATTACAAACTGATGAAGATCTTATCAAAGAAAGAAATTGTTAGAGGAATACCCAAATTAAATGATTACAAATCTGAATTGTGCAAGGCTTGTCAAATGGGTAAACAGATCAAGAAAAGTTTTAAAGGTATAAAAGATATATCCTCTGCTCGTCCCCTTAAACTCATTCATATGGACCTCATTGGACCTGCACCTATTCAGAGTATTGGTGGGAGAAAGTATATCCTTGTGATGGTTGATGATTATTCGAGATTTGGATGGGTAGCCTTTCTTCATGCAAAATCATATGCAGTAGCGAATATCATAAGGATTTGCAAGAAAATTCAAGTTGAGAAGGACTGCAAAATTAAGAAGATAAGAAGTGATCATGGAGGCGAATTTGAAAATGAAAGATTTGCAAACTTCTGTGAAAGCCATGGGATCAGTCATCAATTCTCTACTCCAAAAACTCCCCAGCAAAATGGAGTAGCTGAAAGAAGAAATAGAGTTATTCAAGAAATGGCCAGAACCCTTCTTAATGAGAAAAATCTCCCGCGCAACTTATGGGCTGAAGCTATCAATACGGCATGCTACCTTATTAACCGTGTTTATTTGACAAAGAACACTAACAAAACCCCTTATGAGTTGTATTTTGGAAGAAAACCAAATCTGGGTTATCTTAAAGTGTTTGGTAGCAAGTGCTATATTTTAAGAGATAGAGAGCAGCTTGAAAAGTTCGATTCCAAATCTGATGAAGGGATCTTCTTAGGATATTCTGATAAAAGCAAGGCTTATAGAGTGTTCAACCTCAGATCAATGGCTGTCATGGAATCAGCTCATGTTGTCTTTGATGAGACTAATCAAATTAAGAAAGCTCCTCATGATGAAGAAGAGACCTCAGTTGAGCAGCCTATTTCATCTGAAATTGAAGAAGAGATTCCCTCAGTCCCCACTATGCCCACAAAGTTATTAAGAAATCACAACTTGGATAATGTCATTGGAGATATCACGAAAGGAGTCATGACAAGAAGACAGGTTCATAATCTGTGTGCTCACTATTCCTTTGTTTCTCAAATTGAGCCCAAGAACTTCTTTGAAGCAGAAACCATGTCTGAATGGATTGATGCCATGCAAGATGAATTAAATCAGTTTAGAAAGAATGATGTGTGGGATCTTGTACCTCTTCCTGAAGGCAAAAGCCAAATTGGCACCAAATGGATTTTCAAGAACAAGCTGGATGAATCAGGAAATGTTATAAGGAACAAAGCTAGACTTGTAGCCAAAGGGTATGCTCAAGTTGAAGGAATTGATTTTGAGGAAACCTTTGCCCCAGTAGCTCGATTGGAGTCTATTCGAATTCTATTGGCTTATGCCAGCAACATGAAGATTAAACTGTTTCAAATGGATGTGAAGAGTGCCTTTTTAAATTGTGAAATTGAGAAAGATGTGTATGTTACTCAACCTCAAGGCTTCGAGGATCCTCATCACCCAGAATATGTTTTTAAGTTGAAAAAGGCTCTTTATGGATTGAAACAAGCCCCAAGAGCCTGGTATGAAAAGCTGACAAGTCACTTACTTGAAAATGGATATGAGTGTGGGAATGTGGGAATGTGGACAAGACTCTATTCATTAAAAAGGTTGATAAAGATATTCTCATTGCTCAGATATATGTTGACGACATTGTTTTTGGATCAACATCTGATCATCTTGCTCAAGGATTTTCTAAGTTAATGAGCTCCACCTTTGAAATGAGTTTGGTAGGACCCCTTCAGTTCTTTCTAGGATTACAAGTGAGTCAGACTGATCAAGGTATCTTTCTTAGTCAATCCAAGTTTGCTCTAGAAATAGTGAAAAAGTTTGGCTTAGGAGAATCTAAGACTAGTTGCAATCCTATGGGATCCACTACTAAAATCTCTAGTGACCTTCAGGGTAAGAAAGCTGACCAAAAACTTTATAGGAGCATGATAGGAAGCCTTCTCTACCTCACTGCTAGCCGCCCTGATATCTCTTTTAGTGTTGGAATATGTGCAAGGTATCAATCTGACCCCCGAGAGTCTCACATTAAAGCTGTTAAACGTATCATAAAATATATTAATGGGACTTCTCATTATGGTATCTGGTATCCTCATGACTCAACTCTGCAATTAATTGGATATAGTGATGCAGATTGGGCAGGATCTATAGATGATAGGAAGAGCACTAGTGGCTGCTGCTATTTCTTTGGGAACTGCTTAGTAGCCTGGCATAGCAAAAAGCAAAATTCTGTATCATTGTCTACTACAGAAGCTGAATATATTGCTGCAGGTAGCTACTGTGCCCAGCTGTTGTGGATGAAACAAACTTTATTAGATTATAATGTTCCACAACAATGCATGCCTATTATGTGTGACAACTCTAGTGCCATCAGTCTCTTAAAAATCCTGTTCAGCACTCACGCACTAAGCACATTGACATTCGCTATCATTTCTTGTGTGATCATGCTGACCAAGGCACTATTGAGTTATTGTTTATTCCTACAGATACCCAATTGGCTGATTTGTTCACTAAACCCCTTGGAAATGATCGTTTCATAAATTTGAGACATCAATTGGGCATTGGCCCTTGCCATGTTTTTTAAATTCTTGTTGGCTAATCACCTGTTCCACATTTTATTTTTATATCTCTTATAATCAGGTGCTACTAACAAGGTTATGTGTTTTATCTTTGATGGGCAGGCTCCTTTGCAATTAGATGTCAAAGGGGGAGAGAGTTCTCCAATTGAGGGGGAGAAGATTCAAGGGTTGCTATTGTTGAGGGGGAGTAGCTTTGCCTAGAGTGCATATTTTGTATAGCTTCTAGGTTGGTCGTCTTTTGTCGTCGCTCCCGCAAGGAAAATCCAAAGCTCCAAAATATCCAAATGCTCCCGAATATCCAAAGCTCCTTAAATATCCAAAGTTGTTGCTGTTCAAGATTTAAAGGAGATTGAGAGAGAGTTCAAGCTTCAAGAGTTGCCATCAAATTGCAAAGGGGGAGATTGTTAGAGTTTTTGTTTTGTTGCAATTTGATAGGATGCATTCACTTTCATAAAGCTTGTCCTCTCATTCATTCATGGTTTTACTCATAGGATCATCATGCCTAGTTCTCCTTCTTAATCTTTGTTTTTATCTTTTGATATGCATGGTTTTCAAATTCAGTTTACCTCTTAAGATCATGGAGTTGTTGTTTTCAAAAATCATCCAAGCTTTCCAAAGTTTCTTTCTTTAAAATCATTATTTTGATTTGGAGTTTTCATGGCTTTAAATATTCAGTTTTCATCTTCTTTCAGTCATGAATTCATGCTTGGATATGTTCCTCAAAGTCCCCTAGAGAGGTGCCCTTCATAGCTGCATTTCTCAAATTTTCAGATTTCTGGGTTGTTCTGCCAGTGTCGCCGGTCGACCGGGCCAGGGTAGCCGGTCGACCGGGAACATTGCAGCTCTAAAATGCAGTTTTGAGCAGTAGCTTTCCAACGGTCAGAAATATGACCGTTGTGCTTTCCCGGTCGACCGAGACCTGTTTCCAGGTCGACCGGGGACTAGCCGTTGGCAACTTTTTCTTTATAAAAAGTGGTTTTTTGGTTGAAGAAAGTTGCTGACATTGGAGGGACTTTTGAGGCCAAGGTTTAGCAACTTCTCTAGAGCATCTTTGCAAGGATTATGAAGCCATTCCCTTTGTTCAACCTTTGATCTTCAAATGGGTGTGCTTTCTTTAATCCTAAGCATTTTAAAATCATGTCTTGTTTCACTCTTTTGATTTCTTTCAATGCATGATTAACAAGTTGCTTTCCTATTGAAATGTTGTCCTTCATAACATGCTTAAAACTTTAGAAATCTCACATGCTATGAATACAACATATTGTCTTTGTAACACATGAAGTTGTTTTCTTGTTTCAACATAAACTTGTTAGACTTTAATTTGTCTTCCTTGAAATCAAGTTAGTTCACCTTGTTAAACTCATGTGTTAGACAACCCACTCTTTCTCAATCATTTGATTATCATCTTTGCATCATTCAAGATTGTATCTTTTCAAAAGGAGAAAGAGTAATTTCTAGTAAATGCATTTTTCATAAACTTTGTCATACATATGCATGTCTCTAGAAGTTAAGGTTTTCATTTTCTATTGAGCCTATTTAGAGGCACTCTTTTGCACTCAAATAGTTCTCTTAATCAATGCATTCTTAGGCATATTTCTTAAGAGAAAAATTGTATGTTGTAAAGGTTTATGCTTAGCCTTGAAAAGCATATGATGTAAAGGTTCATGCTTAGCCTTGAAAAGCATAGTGTTGATTGTAAGGTTTGAGGTGATCCTAAACCTTAATTGAAGATAGTGAATACCGGTAGGTGTACCGGGAGTGGATGTAGGCAATTTGGCCGAACCACTATATGTGCTTGTGTTATGGTGATTGTCTTTATGCTTTCATTTTATGGATTATGCTCTCTTGGTTGATTTCATTATTCTTCTTCAAAGCATAAGAGACTTAAAAGCTAAAAGAATTAAAATTGGTCTAGGTCTTTGAGCTCACCCTATTCACCCCCCCCTCTAGGATTCGATCTTGGACTTTCATCCTCCACCCCTTGGGACCGTTTATCCTCCGTGATAAACGCCAAATAAGCTTCACAACCACTTCTCAAAAGTCTATCAGCCTTCAATGCTGAGACAAACCCTGCATGAGGCCTCCTCCTCTCTCCCTGAAACAACAACCCTGCTGGTGTCTCATCTAACTTGAAAGTCAGGGTCTTATGGAAACAATCCATTGTGGCATGGTATCCTGCCAGCCAATCCATCCCTAGGATGACATCAAAATCGAACATCTCTAAAAGAATGAGATCTGCGGTTAAAACCACTTCTCCTATCTGGACTGTGCAACTAGGATAATATGTACTACAAATAATTTGTTTGCCTACTGGGGTTGCCACAGTCAAAATAAACTCAAGTTCTCTAGCATGCATATCAATCAACTTAGCAAATTCATGGGATAAGAATGAATGGGTGGAACCAGGGTCAAATAAAATCTTAGCTTTTATCCCACAAACAAGAAGTGTACCTTCCACTACATTTCCCGCTGCCTCTGCATCCACTCTGTTGACTCCGTAGATTTGCCCTCGCTGTTGTGGCCTGTTCTGTGCCTGCTGTGGCCTGCCTGGTGGTGCATTCCTATGCTGCTGAGGTGCACGCTGATTTGGGTTCTGTCCCTGCTGACGAGCTTGTTGTTTTTGTGGTCTATGGTGTTGCTGTGGTGGTTGTTGCTGTAGTGGCCTTGCCTGATTCTAAACAACTATTGCATTTTGTGGTGCTGGTGGACACTGTGCCCCTTGCTGTTGCTGCTGATTCTGTCTATTCTGTCTTGGACAATCTCTTATTTGATGGGCCATGGAGCCACATCTAAAACATGCTCCGGTGAGTGTATGACATTGTGCACTCTCATGGTTCTTCCCACAATGGGTACAAACCAACGGGCCCTGTACATTCGGTTCTGTCCTCTGTCTCTTGTTCTGGTGGTTCCTTTGCTGGTGGTTCTGCTGCTGAGCTTGTCCCTTGCCTTTCACTCTGAGGATCTTGTTGTGAAAGTTCTCAAACTTGTAGGCCCTCTTGACTGCCTCATCAAAAGTGACAGGTGGTACTACCCCGGTGGCATCTCTCTCAATGAAGGGATTAAGCCCCTCAAAAAATTTGGCAATTTTCTTCTCCACCGTATCTACCAACTCCGAGGCGTATCTAGACAATCTCTCGAACTTGGTGAGATATTCGAGGACCGTCATGCTCCCTTGGACAAGCTGTTGAAATTCTATGGCCTTTTGCTTCTTGATATGAGCAGGTACATATTTTTCATGGAATTGCCTCTTGAAGTTTGCCCACACTTCTGCATCAGCCATGGTTCTGTATTCTTCCCTAACCGTTTTCCACCATCTGTCCGCTAAACCAACAAAGAGGGATGATGCTAGCTTCACTCTATCTGCCCCTGCACACTGGAAAATCTCAAAGATGTTCTCCGTGTGTTCCAACCAGTCATCTGCAGCCAATGGGTCTTCTAATCCCAGGAATTCCTTCGGAGCTCTCTTCCTGAATCGCTCAAACAAGGCATTAAGATCATGTTGCCTTTGGTTAATGACGATTGCTGGCTGAGGTTGAACCGGTTCCGGTCTTCTCTGTAAGACCTCAAGCAATTGCCTTTGCATCTCTGCCATTTCCCTTGCATGGTCTTCTTCCCTCTTGAGCATCTGTTCTTGCAATCTAGCTTGGTTCTCATTGGCTTGACGCTGCTGGTCAAGCATCGCTTGCATCATTTCCTGAAACTGATTAGGTGGGTTGTTCTCAACAATATCCTATTCTACCGGTCCAGTGTGATCACTATTACTGCCAGAAGGAATGCCATTCACTGTTCTCTTACAGGGAGGCATGATGCTGCAAAATAAATCGTTAGCACATGATAATATAAGGGTCACACATTGCTCACACGATACTAGCTAACGAAAGATCTAACGAATCCTCGCCACGTCCTTAGGATTTCTAGTTTCTTTTAATTGCTTGAAACACGTCTCGCTCTGATACCAGTCTGTCGCGACCCCGGACCGGGAATCCCAATCCGGGATCGGGACGCTAATGAATGAGAATGAAAGGGATATACTTTGACAATAAACCACTTATTTAATTTCCCACAGGTGTCCGCGGTGAGGATATCACAACCATCAACGAACATTTCTTTTAAGTGCGGAAGCGTGTAGCAAATCAAATAGTCCATTCATCCTTGGTCATCAAGACAATAGCACAAGTCTAAAATACTGTATCAGAATGAGCAATGATCTATAGCATGTTACCCAAGTAAGTTAAAGTTTATACAATTAACATTTAATTACATTTCCCCAAAAATAGAGGCCAACAAAGGCCAATACACAAAATACCAATTCAAAAGAATGGTTAAACAGTTCCCCAAAATATGAAGTCTCTCATAACCATCAAGCGTCTACATGACGTCATCGGCACGCCACTCAACCAACTGCTGTGGTTCTACAACCGCCTCCTCAAGCTCCTCCTCGGGATAACCGACGACGGGACTTGAGTACCAAAGAGTAGGTCAAACACGACGGTTTGGCAAATGGAGGAAATACAATGACAATAAGGGAATACATGAGTTTACCTTCAAAACATGAAAACCTGTTTAAATAACAATTTCTCTAAACAAGATAAAACATTTATTCCAAATATACGTATGCAATGTAAAACATGTAAGGTGACCAAGGGAACGGGGAAACAATCAAGATGGCGACCACACGAAGCTAAGTCCTCTATCACTAAAGTAATAGAGCAATAACTAGGCACTGATCTCAGTCACTCGAGGTGAGGAGAAACAGTGGATCTCATATAATATATATACATATACAATACTATACATGACCACGGTAGCGAGCCGGGCATCGGGGACCACAGTAGCAATCTGCGGCATCGGGACAAGACCACGGTAATGACCGGGTAGCAGGATCCAAACTGCAGCTGGCGTGACAAGAGGGGGATCTCCAAGTCGGTGGATCAGACCAACAGGGTTATCCAAGCTTAGTGGTGCCGACTCATAGGTCAAATACAATCGAGACATATGCAATTAAATCAAGTACAATAAATAATCAAGTGGGCAAGACGGGGGTGCTCAAGGGCACACTATCATATCAAATGGTGCAATGCACTTTGGGTCAAGTAACCATTTCAAGTGTATAACAATGCTTTCGGGAAAACAAGACAAGTAGTGCAAATCTCGGGATCAGTAAAGTACTGTAAACAATTGACATTTCGGGAAAATATCTATTTGAAATGGATAGGGACCCCGTATGTCGATCACATAACAATTTGGTACTCTTTGAGTTTGGGGACATTCCGGGCTCCTTATACACTTCAATCTTTTCAAAACTATGAATGAAATCCTTGTGATATGGTTTCTTCCTCAAATGGCCTCACACAATGCCTAATAAGTCTCCTTGATATGGAGGGGTTCCCAGAGAATAGTCCCAATGCGTTGAAACAGTCGAACGTTGTCCCAAACATAACCTAAGCCAAACGACTCGCATCGCTTGAGCGGACTGTAGGGTTCGCTCGAGCGAGTCGCTCGCTGGGAAGGTCGTCTGGGTGAGTTCGCTCGAGCGAACTCATTGGGTCGAGCGGTTATTTAAATGCGTTCGAGCGAACAACTCACTGGAATGAGTTCTGGGATGACCGCTCGAGCGAAAAAGGGTGCGTTCGAGCGACCAAGCTACTGGAACGCTCTGAACCCTTTCTGGACAGGTCGCTCGAGCGAACTGTCATGGTCGCTCGAGCGAACTGTCCAGGAACAGATTCCGGACCAGTTCAGCTCCTCTCTATTTCTCCTTTTTACAACCTCCTTTTAGCCCTTCTTATACATCAAATGAGGAGTCTAAATCCCCATTCCAACTACTTCAAATCTCCAACCATATCCATCCCATTCTCCTCCATCAACCATACATTCAAAACAAGGAAAAAGGGAGAAGGAAACCATTTCACAGTATGTGCATTTGAAACAAAACAAGAAAGAATTAAAAGCTATGATCAAACACATCTTTGAAATCATAAATGCACTAACAAGGCTCTTCATGAGCATTTATTTCAAAGCAAGACAATAAATAGGCATGAGAGAGAATTAATGAAACCAACCACATTTCTCACAAAACATTAAAAGCTCTAAAAGATCATATTATCCACTTGCCTCAAGTCTTTTAACAATTGAAATCAAGCTCTAACAAGTCTCCCAAGCAAGGAATCCAAGCTATGACAAAAATCCCCAAAACAAACAAACCCTAAAAGAGTCAAAATAATGAAATAGCAAGGAAACCTTCCAACAATAAAGGTGGGGCTTCTCTATGGCCAAAGGAATACAAATCTAGCAGATGAAGGGGAATACTTACTTGCAAGGTCCTCTAATGGCAATGGTAAGCTCAAAGGAAATCTTGAAATGGATGGTTTGCTCCACAAAAGCTATTGAAAGAAAGCTCTCAAGGAGATGAAGAAGATGATGGCCTCCAATCTCCTCTTGGTGCAAGTTTGGGAGTGGATTGAGTGATGGGAAGCAAGAAGAAGAAGGAGTTGCTCACAAAGCCCTAGTTTTCTCTCTTGTGCTGGAAAATGAAAATGGAAGGGAAGGGTCTCCTATTGTAGCAAGTGAGGAGTGGGCTCCACCACTAACAATCTACTTAGGCTGAAATCATCTCTCTCGGGACCTCGGATGACTTCGACGAAGAAGGAAGAAATGTTCGTCGAAATATCTAGTTTCCAAAAAGTATAGGTTTCGCGGGTTTCAGGAATATCAAGTTTTGTTTACAGATTTAGTGCACAATGACTGTTTTTCCCTTAGGGCCAAAATTCGGGTTTCGGGATCTCAAACGGGGACGGGATCAACATGAGAGTTGTAGAGCTTAACAATACCAATAAAATGAGATTAAAACCATGAATGAAAAATCTCCGATAAATCCTCAAACAAAATGCAATGTCATGTAAAAAGGAACCTCCAAAGGGTCTTACTAACACAAGGCAATCAAAACTCTCCAACGCTAATACAAAAGCTATACCAAACCCAACTAAGCCACAATCACTAATCAAGCTTAGAGCTAACACGCAACTTAATTAGCACTAATCGGGTTCACTCGGGTCGGGGTCTTACACTGCCCATAATGGCAAGTTCTTGAAGCAGTACTACCCTTGAAGACTTCCGTCACTTGGTCAGAGCAATGCCTGCACGGCCAAAGCCTATTCTCAGGTACTCGCTCGTCAAACCCGCCTTTTTTAGATTTTTCATCCTTCTGTTGAGATTTCTAACATTTCAAAACAATGCTTACTTTCTGTCGCGACCCCGGACCGGGAATCCCAATCCGGGATCGGGACATTAGTGTGTAATGATGATTGATGAGGATTATCTACATCCACCATATACAACTTATTTAATTTCCCACAGGTGTCCGCGGTGAGGATATCACAACCTTGCATGAATGTTTCTTTTTAGTGCGGAAGCATGTAGCAAATCAAATAGTTGGACTATCTCTAGTCATGTAAGCATTAACATCAAATATCAAAACCGTATCAGAAAGAGCAATGATCTTTAGCATGTTTCCCAAAAGTTGTTAAAGTTAGACAAAATATCATTTAGTTACATTCCCCAAAATTAGAGGCCAACAAAGGCCAATATTATAAAATAACAACCCAAAAGAATGGTTAACAAGTTCTCCCCAAAATGTTACGCCTCTTGGCAACCCGATGTCTACATGACATCGTCAGCACGCCACTCAACTAGAGGTTGCAACTCACCTACTGCCTCCTCCGGCTCCTCCTCAAGGAAATCGGCAACGGGACCTGAGTACCAAAGCAAAGGATCAGACACGACGGTCTGGCAAGAGAGTGAGAAGATACAACAACATAAAATAGATGAAATATCTCGAAAAGCAAGGAAATCTGTTTAAGCAAGAACTCTCATAAAATATATAAATCAATTGCTAGAAAACATGTAAACAAGATAAAACATATGAGGTAACCAAGGGATCGGGAACTCACAAGGTGGCAATCACATAAAGCTAAGTCCTCTGTCACTAAAGTGACAACAGTAACACGGGATGTTGTTCTCAGTCACACAAGGTGAGGAGAAACAACGCAAATCATATATACAATATAAATATACGGGAACGGGACCACGGTAGCGAACCGGGTATCGGGATCCAAACTGCAGCTGGCGGGACGGGAGAGGGATCTCCAAGTCGGTGGATCAAACCGACAAGGTATCCAAGCTTAGTGATGCCGACACATAGGTTAAATAACACATCGATACATATGCAAGTAAATCAAGTGCAAGTAAATCAATGAACGGGCAAGAATATTCAAATGTATAACTTTCATTTCATATCGGGCAATACTCTTCAGGACAAGTCAATGTTACTAGTGTAACCATCAAGCTTTCGGGAAAATAGATCATGTAAAGTAAATCTTGGAAATGAAGAAATATAATGAACTATACCATTTCGGGAAAACTGTTGATTTCGAGATCTATTTAAGTGGATAGGGGACCCGTATGTCGATTATTGAAAAGACTTGGTACTCCTTGAGTTTGAAGACATCCCGGGCTCCTTATACACTTTGGATTTTCAAAACTTCGAATGACATTCTCGTGATATGGTTTCTTTCTCGAATGGCCTCATACAATGCCTAGTGAATCTCCTTGATCGACAAAGCTCAACGCTCGAACGAACCGGAGAGTTCGTTCGAGCGGGGAGCTTTTCGAAATCTGGGGAATTTCGGTTACCTGGCGGTCAGCTGGCGGTTAGCTGCTGCTGGGGCAGGCGGCTAGCCGCTGGCTGACCGCACAGCTGACCGCGGCTGGGCTGCAGAAATGCAGCTTACTGGAAAGCTGACCGCCAAGTGCGGTTAGCTGGCGGTTAGCCGCCGATGTGTTCGGCGGTTAGCCGCTGGCCAACCGTGGAGCTGACTGAGTTTTTGAGGAGAAGAAGTGTGCTCTCTGGAAAAGCCACCGTGACATTTCGGCTAGCTGGCGGTTAGCCGCCAGTCACCAAGCGGCTAACCGCCGGGTGACCGCAGGCTGACCGCCAGTGCGGGAATCACCCACTGTGTTCAGATTTTGAGTCACTTTCCTCCTCAAAACCATCCTCCTCACTTTTACTTAATCCTTGACACAAAACTGAGCTAAAAGCTCCTCCAATGCATCTAATTACACTTCTCCCAAGGCTCCCATAATTGTTCATGCATCACTTCCTTCATCAACATCCCATTCCATACAAAGAAAGAAGGAAACCATTTCACCATAGAGTACTTTGGGTATAAACAAGAGAAGAATTAAATGCCATTCATTACTACACTTATAAGTCATAAATGCAATACCATGAATGCACTACCAAAGCTCCATTATGAACATTTATGTCAAAGCAATGTAATAAATAGACATGAGCGAAAAACACCAAAAAATCATGGAACTTATAAAGATCAAAACATCCACTTGCCTCTAGTCCAAGCTAGTTGAAATCAAGCCTTTTATCACCTCTATTGCTCAAAGCCAAGCTACAAATCAAAAATCCCAAAAACAACCCTAAAATGGGTTACACAAGGAATGACAATGAACAAACCAACAATAATGCAAAAGTAGTACCTCATGGCCTAGGAGACAACAAATCTAGAAGAATGGAAGGATTACTTACTTGTAGGTTCCACAAATGGCAAGGTTTAGTTCCAATGAAGATCTCAAAGTTGTGGATTTCTCTAAAAATGGTACTAAGATGAGGCTTGTGAGATGAGGGAGTGATTGGTGATCTCCAATGTTTGATTGATGAGCTCTAGGTGTGGCTTGGGGATGAAGAAACAAGAAGAAGAAGAAGAAAAGTTGCCAAAAGCAAAACCCTAGACTCCTTGTGCTGGAAAAAGGGAATGAAAGGAAAGGGTTCCCCTTATATAGCAAATGGGAATGGGTCCCACTACAAAAGACACTTGCTTGGCTGAAATCATCTAATTCGGAACCTCGGATGGATTCGACGAAGAAGGAAGAATTGATCATCGAAATATCTAGTTTCCAAAAAGTATATGTTTCGCGGGTTTCGAGAATATTAAGTTTTGGGTACAGATTTGGTGTGAAATGACTGTTTTGCCCTCAAGGCTATGAAATCGGGCTTCGGGACCTCAAATGGACACGGGATCAACATGAAAGTTGTAAGAATCCACAAGATGAATGCAACGGGCCAAAAACACAATTCACAACCAATCGAGAAAATTTCGCAAGAAAATGCAAAGCCGAAAAGGGAACCCCCAAAGGGCCCCACTAGCCAACAAAACACTCAAAGTAGCCGAAAGCTAAAATCAAGGTTATTCCAAACCCAACTTAACCAAAAACACTAATCAAGCTTAGCACTAACACGCAACTTAATTAGCACTAATCGGGTTCACTCGGGTCGGGGTCTTACACTTTCATAGTTTCATTGTTCAACAAATCCAAAAATCCAAGTTTAGGAGCCTCTTCCCGGACTTGGCCAAATTTTCGATCTTTAAACCCAAAATTCATGATTTGAAACAAAATCAGGACTCAGGAGTTTCCACCCTAGTCCACCATGACTTTTACAAACAAAAATGGTTTTAAGTCAAAATTTACGACCCTCGTGTCTTTAAACAAAAAAAGGTTTTTTTAGAAACCGCGGGGAAGCGACGCTCAGTCGATACTCGCAAAACCCAAAAATCGGAAGGATGCGAACTCATTCGATACTTCCAAATTTTCAAAATCACAAGGAAGCGACACTTTCTCGATACCTGCAGAATTTAAAAAACCGTGGAGACGCAACATTCCAATTGATATCCACAAACCCAAAATTCAAACAAAAACCGAAGTCCAAAAAAAAAAGACCTCAAATTTCAAAAATCGTGGGGAAACGACATTCAATCGATACCCACAAAACTAAAATTTTTGAAAAAAGCAAGGAAGCGACGCTTAGTCGATACTTGTACCCAAATTCGCGAGGAGGTGACATTCCATCGATACTCGCAACCGAATGAGCAAGTAGGCGACATTCCATCGATACTTGAAAGACCATTCAGCAGGCAGGTGACTTTTAGTCGATACTTGCATTTTTTATAATCAAAAAATCGGCTCCCATGCCAAGAACTCGGCTATAAATGCCACAAAAATCGGCTATAAACGCCAAAAACCCGGCTCTCATGCCAAAAATCGGCTATCAACGCCACAAAATCGGCTATAAATGCCACAAAACCCAGCTCTCATGCCAAAATTCAACTTTCATACCAACTAAACAAAAAAATCGGCTATCAATGCCAAAAACAAATTCCGGCTTCCATGCCAACCCAAATTTTGGCTTTCATGCCATTTCAAAAAAAAAAACTTCGGCTCCTATGCCACAAAACCTGGCTCTCATGCCATTTCAAAAGTTGACTTTCACGCCACCTCAAAAAAAAAATTTGGCTCCCACACCACAAACAAAACCGGCTTCCATGCCATCCCAAATTTCGGCTTCCATGCCGACCCAAATTTTGGCTTTCATGCCATCTCAAAATTCGGCTTTCATGCCAAAACAACCATTTAATAAAAGTTTTTTCACAAAATGACAACTTTTGATCAAATTTCCAAACAAACATTCCCATTTAACTATTGCTTGAATTTATGACAAAAGAATTTGAGTGATAAGAGGGAATACAAAAATGAGAAGTGCTAAAAAAAAATGTTCACATGCACTACAAGAGAAAGAGTACCAAAAAAATATATATATGTGTATACACGGGTACCAAAAAAAGAAAAAAAAGTTTGTTACAAGAATCAGGAGCTAAGTCTTACATGGTCTTCAACCAAAGACTCAACTCCTCAAGCAGACTCTTGGCCTTAGCCTCTAAAGCTTCCAAGCCACGCTTCTTCGAAATCTTCCCATAAAATGCGGAAGAACGCCGCGATCCATCCGCAGCACGAGGAAGCTCCTCCCAAAGAATCTGTCATTGCTCGTACTCTTGAGTTTTCCTCTAAAGATTGCTCTCAGCCTCCTCGACTTGGCGAATCAGAGCCCCTTCTCTGGCACGAGCTTCCACAATGGCGGCCCATTTCGCAGTAGCTTGTTCCTCCAATAGCTCAAGACGTTGCCTGGTCTCAACGACCTCTCTATCAACACGGCGCAAGCCTTCTGTCAGCTCCATGATAGCCAACTCGGTAACGTTCCTCTCCCGAACGAATTGCTTCCGAGTCCATGAGATCTCGTTCAACTCAGACTTGACCTCACCAGATGGCTTCAAAAACATCTCATTAAAGAAGTCACCGCTTGGGAAGCTCTTGGTTTCATTCCACTTGTTCCCTAGAGCTATGACTTCATCAACGAAAGCCTTCGCATTTGCCATGTCCAGGCCGACCTCTTTGCTATCAGCAAGGATGTCCTGTACATGCTTAACCTTGCCAAAGCCGGCTTTTAAATAGCCAGAAGAAAGATTTTCGGCCCATGAGCTCAAAACGCTCTTCAACACTTTCTTCGCATACTCAAGAGATGGCCCGGATGAAGGCCCGCCCCTCTCCATTGGTCGACTGCCCGTGTCATGTCGTGCTGGAGGAGTAATCATTAAGCTCTTTCTAATCGGAGACGCTGGTGAAGGAATCTGCTCAGAAGATCTCGCCTCTGCTGCATTAAAACTAGAAGAAGAAGTCCTTACTTCTGGTTCAACTGCAGGAATCTCCTGCTCTGGCACTGAGAAAGACGGAGGAACTTCTTCTGCTACCTCACAATCTGCCAGCAAAACAAAACAAAAAGAGGTACGAATATGATCCTGTTAAAAAAATCATCATTATCATCAGGGTTATTGCTACAAATACCTTCTTCGACGATCGGCGGAATACTTTCTGCCTCCATGAGTTCATCTGAAGCGTCGTCAAAGGCCGCGTCCATGGATGGCTCGAAATCGTCGGAATCCTGTGGCAAGTCAGCTGACAAGAAAACAAGCAACATGTTAGCAAATGACAGCACAGACAAAAAAAGGAAAATACAAAGAAGTCATACCAGGTGAAGATTCTGGAATCACTCCAGAGTCTCTCGGTTCTTCTTCAGATGCTGCAGCCAGATCCGTCACCGCCTCATTGGCTGGAACCTCAGGCATCATCAAGTCCTCATCTTCCACTGAAAAAGAGAGAGAAGGCATATCAAAACAAGAAAATCTCAAAGAAAGAAATGGAAAAAGAAAGAAGAGGAATCATACCTTCATCAACGGTTTCTTCCTCTCGGCTCCTCTTTTCCGGAGGCTAATCAACGTCCCTTGACATCTCTTCAGTGGTGGTGAGAGGGACTTCTAAATCAGGAGAGTCTTCATGCCGTCTCTTATTACGGCGATGCCCTCTTTTCCTCTTGCTTCTATGGGTTGATTTACTTGAAGTACCCGCCCCATTGTCAAAGTCAAGAGCTTCACTTGATTCCTCACCGGAATGTCTACTCTTTCCAGTGGACTCCATGGAAGCCTTTGTTAATTCCGTTTGCATCCAAGCGTCGATCTTGGTTTCCTCCTCTTCGAACTGATCCAAGACCTCACTAGGTATCTCTTGTACAGCTCCTGGTCTGAAGATGTCATGCTCATTGAGAAAGCCAATCTTATGCTTTTCTCAGGAAAGGAAAGCCAAAACTTTCTCTCGCCGGACTCCATCAGATCTGCCAAGACCCTTTTCAGGAGATTGCTTGACATCAAGCTCCTTCTTGGAAAGCCCCTGGTACGCTGAAAAGCTTTCCGCAAACCATTTCGTGAAGCCAGCAGTCCGGAAAGTGGGCAACTCGGGATAGGAAATCATGGCGGTTGTGTCGTCCACACTATAAAAGGCCCATGCATTCCTCCCATCCTGCACACCTCCAAAGCGCATCACCATGCTCGAAGGCGCTCCAACAATGCCTTGAGAGAAACCCAACTGCAGCGCGAAACGCGAAGGAACATACAACTGGATATCAGCAAAAAGATGTCTCCGGTATACCATCGTACCAACACGTATGTTAAAAAGCCACCTCTTTTCTGCATTTGTCAAAGAGTAGTGTCTTCCCGACCTCGTCCTGGTGGAATCACGGGAGGCACCAAAGTCAAAAGCCTTCTTCCACAAATCTGGAGAAAGCTTCACTGAAGATTGTCCAATCTCAACGTCCCTGAACCGTCGAATCCTCAAACGGGCAGACAAAAGAGATTCGAAAACGGCTGCCCCTTGTGAGAACCCGACCCCTAATCTCTTGGATTAGTGTTGTTTTATTTGTGGATTAGTTTCTTTTAGTGGGATTAGTGCTTGTTGGGTTGAGTTTGTGAGCTAGAATGGTTTTTCATTAGTTTTGGGGAATTTGGAGTGCCTTTGTGATTAGTGGGACCCTTTGGGGGTTCTTTTAGTGACTTTGCGCGTGATTGGGAGATTATTCGAAATTCCTGATAATTCTTGTTTTAGCCTCATTTGACTTATTTGGTTATTTTCTACAACTTTCGTGTTCACTCCGTACCCATTCGAAGCTCCGAAAATCAGTTTTTCCAGCCCGAAGGGCAAAATCGGTCTTTTCCATTGAATCTGGACCCAAATTTCGAGATCTCAGAACCATGCCAAAATTATACTTTTTGAAAACTAGATTTTATGAGAACCATTTTTCTCTTCTTCGTCGATCGTATCCGAGGCCCACAAATAGATGTTTTACCCTTGGAAGTAGGACCCACACCCACCCATGTTTTATAATATGTCTCTCCACTCTCTTTCTCCCTCATTTTCTCCACCCCAACGTCTGCAACTTCCCAGCTACAGTGCCAGCAGCCCCTCTTCTCCATTTCTTCCATTTCTCTTTCTCTAATGGAGCCTCCAAGCCACCAATCCGACGAGGAAACTCCAGCAACTTCTTCTCCTTCATCTCCTCTCTTGTTTGACACCATTTTTGTGGGAAACCAAGGTGGGCAGCCCCTATTGCAAGCTTCTTCTTGTTCATTCATGGCCTTAGAGGTAAAGACTCCTTCCCATTTTCCTTGTATGTGCTATGGCTCTCCCTTAGGTTCTATTTTCTAGTTGGGTTTGAGCCCATTCCTTGTCTTTCATTGTTTAACCCATTTTAGGGTTTGTTTTGGGGGTTTTTGTAGAGATTGTGGATCTTGAGCTTGAGAGGTGATTAGAGGCTCGATTTGCTAGATTGGAACCCAAGGCAAGTGGATGAATGGATGGTTTTAATGTTATCAAAGTTTTATGAGAAAACCCTAAGTTTATTTCTTGTTCTTGATCATTGGATACATGTTTGCACATATGCTCCTTGTCACATATATATGGATTTCGAAATTCGCATATTAATGGTTGTTTCTATCTTGTTAATCTCTTGGAAAGGTATGCATTTCATTTGGTCAAGTTTGCTCATATGGTTTTATAAGGAATAGGATTGGTTTGGCCATCCATGGTTATGTTTATTAGTTACATTGACTTGAAGTTGATACTCATTTAATGAGTTTTGTTAAATCATCTATTGTAATGGAAATGTGATCAATAGACTTTGTTTATCCATAGATTTTTGGCTCAATTGGACCTTTGTATACATTGGAGATTCTTCCCTTTGGTTTGGTTTTTTTTTAAATGGGAAGAAAGAGGTGTTTAAAGTTAATTTTTCATTGGAGTTTTGATGAGGATTTTAAGTGATTATGGAGGTAAAATATTAGTGGTTTAGGTGTTGGAAGTAAAGGAAAAAGAGGAGAAAAATCAGCCTCCCGGACCTGCTACACGCCCAGGTCCGATCGATCGGACGTGCAGGCCGATCGATCGGACTGTCTTTAACTGTAAGGCTTTTTTAGCCGATTGATCGGACTGTAAGGCCGATCGATCGGACCCTGTCAGTTTGAGTCCAGTGGGTTTTGATATATTTTTTTTTGTGGACCTTGGCTACCCTCCTTGGACTCACTTGACCATATGTGAGGGCATCTTGAGCCGATGCTCTTCACGGTTGGTTCGGATGCATCGAAGTTCAATCTATTTCAATCTTGAACGGGATGGAACGACACGATATCTTCTTCAGACCTAAATGCAAAGTCTATTTCCTTGGGTATCGCGAATTCTATTCCTTTCGATGACTGAGTAGGTTGCTTGATGGTTCCGGGTTAACATCATACTTAGGATGGACCGTTTATAGTCTTGATTTTTCTATGGTAATACCTAGTTCTAACCATAAGCTCATTTTAAGTTTGAAAATCGTAAAGTGCATAAGGAGCCCGGAATGTCTTCAAACTCAAGGAGTACCAAGTAAAGACTATAATCGACATACGGGACCCCTATTCACTTAAATAGATCTTGAAATTAATACTTTTCTTGAAATTGTTATAGTTTATTGTTTCACCTCATTTCCAAGATTTGCATTACATGACTTGTTTTCCCGAAAGCATTGAAGTTACTCTAGTAACAGTTATTTGTCCCGAAGTGCATTGCACCACATGATATGTCAGTGTGCCCTTGAGCACCCCCGTCTTGCCCGTTTGATTATGTATCTGTACTTGGTTTACTTGCATATGTCTCGATTGTATTGGACCTATGAGTCGGCACCACTAAGCTTGGATAACCCTGTTGGTCTGATCCACCGACTTGGAGATCCCCCTCTTGTCCCGCCAGCTGCAGTTTGGATCCCGCTACCCGGTTATTACCGTGGTCTTGTCCCGATACCACAGATTGCTACTGTGGTCCCCGATGCCCGACTCGCTACCGTGGTCATGTATAGTATATGTATATGCATTCATGAGATCCATTGTTTCTCCTCACCTCGAGTGACTGAGATCAGTGCCTAGTATATGTATATGTATTTATATGAGATCCCCTGTTTCTCCTCACCTCGAGTGACTGAGATCAGGGCCTAGTTATTGCTCTATCACCTTAGTGATAGAGGACTTAGCTTCGTGTGGTTGCCATCTTGCCAGTTCCCGATTCCTTAGATACCCGACATGTTTTATATTGCTTATTTGTTTTCCGATAAATGATTCATTTCCTTTATGAAAGTTATTATTTAAACAAGTGTTAATGTTCTCCAAAGCGAACTCAGTTATTGTTATTATATTGTTTTCTGTCCTTTGTACGATTATACATGATTTAAATGAATACCTGAATTGTTAAATAACCATGCTTTGAAATATGTTTCAAATGACACTTGTTTTCCCAGATCACTACGTTTATACCGGTTTCAAATGAATATCCGATTTGTTAATTATCCCTTCTTTGAAATAGGTTTCAAATGAACCTTAGTTTCGCTAGATTTCTTGGTTACACATTGTTTTAAATGGACACCCGGTTTGTTGAATACTTATGCTTTTACCTAAGTTTCAAATGAACATATGCCTCATTAGATTTTCAGGTTTTACCCATGTTTGAAACGAATACATGTTTTGTTGAGATTCATGATTTTTCACCTGTTTAATTATATGCAGTATTTTGATCAAATAGCATGATTTATCATATGTTTATTTCTTCAGTATATTTATGATCTTTTCATCCACCTGCTAGACCGTCGTGTCTGACCCACTACTTTTGGTACTCAGGTTCAGATTTCTTCGTCCCGAGTTGAGTGCTTGTGTTGGCTGTGGAGCCATGTTTTGCAGGTTGTTTTGTCGGCTATGTCATGTAGACATTGGGCTTGACATCGGAGCTACGTCATATATGGGGTAGTGATTATAGCTTATTGTTGTATGACTTTTATTAGCCTTTTTCTTGGGATTCTTAATTAATGTACATTGATAATTGTAACTGGAACATATATGGGAATGTAATATCCTGTTACTGTCAGCTCTGTAATTTATTGTGATGGTTTACTCCAGTCTGATATGATTCTTGATATGATAGCTATATGCTAAAGGTTGAGTGCGATGCTGAATTCGATGGCCACGGACTCCGGGTCCCAACGCCACGAAAGCTTCCGCAAAATATTCAGAATGTGTTGTCTTCACACGCGCGGATCTTGGGAGAAAAATATAATTTATGCTTAATCCCATTCCCGCCCCCGAGGTTCCGGTTCGGGGGCGCGACACCCCTCTAGCCAACCGAATCATGAAAGGGTCATCATCTTGTGCAACTCCCAATCGATGGAAGCCGGGACAATGGTAAACATACCACGAATAGAAAATATGGGCTAAAAATACCCTATTCATAGGGAGCCCCATCCGAACCAAGAAAGCAGCAACCTGCAGTTCGGTTCACAAGTAGGAGTAAAGAGTTGGCACCAAAGCCAACCGCTCTCCGAACGCCATCTGACAAGCCGGAAAAATACAATGCGGCCTGATGTGTGTTCCATCTCCTCCAGAGAAAACAGCTTCACCCAACCAATAAGTGAGGTAAACAGCGAGATCTCTCTGCAGTGCAATGTCAGGATGAATGGTGTCTGTACTCCCGAAGAACTTCTTCAAGTCATCTCGCATAACGAAGATCTTCTTCAAACGTGGGTTCTTGGCCCTAGCATCTTGGGTCATACAATCAGAAGACTCTCCGCCGTCAAAGAAGTTGGAGCTACAATTCTTCCAACTGCTACACCGGACTTTTGAGCCCCCCTTCTCCTTCAAAAAATCATAGAAGGCGACGAGCTAAAAGTACAGGAGCTTGAACTCCTCAGACTGCTCCTCAAGAACGCTGTCGATAGGCATAAACTCCTCATAGAGTTTGCCAAGGATAGGCAGCCCGGTGATGACGCTTAATTCCTTCAAAGTAAAACCAATCTCACCATTCGTCACAATGAAGGTGTTGGTTTGTGGAAGGAAAGACTCTAGCATGGCCATGAAGGCCTCATCGGAGAAAACAAAGGTCTTCCGAAAAGCGCGAACCGCATCAAAGATCCCGGCTTCCTTCAAAATGGCTCCACCAACCAGCAGGGTGTGATCAGTCCATGATTCCCAGCTCGAATCAGCACTGAAATGACCACGAAGTCAAAAAGGCTTCACCCAACTGCTGCCGTCGCCCCAAAAAATGCCAAGGCCAACCGATCTCAAATTGACCGACGGATGGTCAAAACCCTGGTAGCCAACATGTCCATACGGACATGCACCTTCTCTGCATATTCGAAAGGACCGCCAACAAAAACCCCGGTCTTTATCACATTGGTCCTCTTCACCCAGCTTGGAGGATCCTCCCTCTTGGGACACGTGGGAGAAAGACTCATGATCGAGACAGTCCGATCAAAAGTCGACCGGGTAGAAATAGTTCTCTCCTCACCATCAGCTGTGTAAGAGAACTGAAAGCATCTTCTTTGGTACGTCAAGTCGTCAGGGACTGCACCACCAAAGAAAAAGGTAGGCTTGGGCACAATGCTCTGATCGTCCATGACCCAAGGACGGTTGCTTACCATAATTTTGTAGAACTCCTCATCCTTGAGAGCGATCAATCGTTGTCTCATCTCATCGCTATTGAGGGAGTCACACTCTTCCAAGTTCTTCTCCACAAACTGAACCTTGTCCCAGGCCTGCTGTACGGCCACATTAGGAGACCTGGTAGACCGACGGGGTGTATCGGTGACAGGCTCTTTGCCCTTGTTTGTTCTGGAGGAACTACCTGCAAATGATGAAAAAGGAAAAATCAATCATCAAAGTGACATAATTTTGCTAAAAAAATCTAGCGAAATTTTGGCATGATTTCGGGACAATTCTAAAGAAAAGGGAAACACCCCGAAGAAGATAGGAAGCTTGAAGATGAGCATAACAACGCTGTAAGATCAATAAAGCATCCTCAAAGAAGTTTTGAACTCAAACATTGCTGCGAGATCAAACCAATCTCATCAAATCTCCGCAAGCTTGAAGAAGGGCTAAACATCGCTGCGAGCTCCAAACTCCAAAACTTGCAAAGCTCCTCAAAATCCAGCAAGATCAGGAAAGAACTCAACATTGCTGCGAGGTCCAAATCCCAAAACTTGCAAAAGATTTCCAGGTATGCGTTATCATGCTCCCAATCAATTTACTAAAAAGCATGCATCAAAAAAATCATCATACATTAGTTGCTAGGAAAACTTTAACCAAAGTTTGATCAATTCCAACCGAACTTGGTCAAACCCAATCAAACTTTGTCAAAGTCAAAATTCATGTTGACTTGACCTAGAGATTCTAGCCTTTTATCTTGATGCATCAAAAAAAAAAAGAGAAAAAAAACAAGTATGCATGAGCATCTTGGAATGCATAAACCCCATGGTGCATAAACTTCATTATCTTGGTGAGCAAAAAAAGAGAGAAGTTTCTTCAAAAAAAAACATGGCCAGCAGGCCGTGGCCCACTGCCACGTGGCAGTACGGCCAGGTCCGTACGGACATGTCCGTATAACAAAAAAAAAACGTGCAAAAGAAAAAAAAACATAAAAAAGCAAAAAAAAAAATAGCACGTGAAAAAAAAGAGAAAAAGAAAACACATGGAAAAAAAGAAAAAGAAAATGAAAGAAAAAAAAGGGGAAAGAAAAGAAAAAGAAAGTAATTTCTACTTTTACGTGGAATTTCTTGTGGAGGTAGAAAACTTGCTTGAAGTCATTGATGGAGAAAAAGAACAAAAGCTTGAAGATCTTTGAAGAAAAAGAAGAATTCTTGATCTTTGAGCACTCTTGAAGACTTGCAAAGAAAGAAAGCAATGAAGCAAATATCCAATCTGTGAGAACCCGACCCCTAATCTCTTGGATTAGTGTTATTTTATTTGTGGATTAGATCTTTTAGTGGGATTAGTATTTGTTGGATTGATTTTGTGAGCTAGAATGGTTTTTCTTCTAGTTTTGGGCTTTTGAGTGCTTTGGTAGCTTATGGGGCCCTTTGGGGGTTCCTTTTTCGGCTTTGCATTTTCTTGTGAGATTTTTCCGATTCGTTTTGTATTGTGTTTTTGGGCCGTTGCATTCATCTTGAGGAATCCTACAACTTTCATGTTGATTCCGTATCCATTTGAGAACCCGAAACCCGATTTCTTGGCCTCGAGGGCAAAACAGTCTTTTCACACCAAATCTGTACCCAAAACTCGATATTCTCGAAATCCGTGAAACATACACTTTTTGGAAACTAGATATTTCGACGATCATTTCTTCCTTCTTCGTCGAATCCATCCGAGGTCCCGAATTAGATGATTTCAGCCACCCAAGTTCCTTAAGTTGTGGGACCCAAACCTCCATGCTTATAAGAGGAACCCATCCCCTTCCTCTTCCATTTTTCATTGTTCCAGCACAACCCTTTTGAGTCTAGGGTTTTCTTGCTTTCTCCTCTTCTTCTTGCTTCTTCATCTCCAAGCCACACCAATCTTGCACCAAACTAGAAATGGAGATCATCAATCTCTTCCTCTCCTTGCAAGCTTCATCTTGATAGCATGTTTGGAGAAATCCATCAACATTGAGACCTTCCTTGAGCTTGTTCTTCTCATTTGAAAGTCATCCAAGTAAGTGTTCTTCTTCATCTTCTAGATTTGTAATCTTCTAGCCTTAGAGAAGCTCCACCTTGATTATTGAGAGGTTTCCTTGTCATTTCATTATTTAACCCATTTTAGGGTTTGTTTTGGGGGTTTTTGTAGAGATTGTGGATCTTGAGCTTGAGAGGTGATTAGGAGCTTGATTTGCTTGATTAGAGTCAAAGGCAAGTGGATGAATGGATGGTTTTAATGTTATCAAAGTTTTATGAGAAAATCCCAAGTTTATTTCTTGTTGTTGATCATTGGATACATGTTGCACATATGCTCCTTGTCACATATATATGGATTTCGAAATTTGCACATTAATGGTTGTTTCTATCTTGTTAATCTCTTGGAGAGGTATGCATTTCATTTGATCAAGTTTACTCATATGGTTTTATAAGGAATAGGATTGGTTTGGCTATTCATGGTTATGTTTATGAGCTACATTGATTTGAAATTGATACTCATTTATAGAGTTGTGCTAAAACATCCTTGGTTATGGAAATGTGATCAATAGACCTTGTTTATCTATAAATGCTGACTCAAATGAACCCTTGTCTATGATGGGAACTCCTCTCCTTGTTTGGGGATTGAATGTGAAGAAAGAGGTTGGATTTAATGATTCATTGAAGTCTTGATGGGAGTTTTATTGTAATTAGGATGTTGTTGAAGTAAGGAAAAACTCATTTGTATAAGTGTTGGAAAGGAAAAAGGAAGAGAAAGAGAGGAACTGAACTGCCCGGAATTCAGTTTCTGGACAGTTCGCTCGAGCGACCATTACAGTTCGCTCGAGCGACCTGCCCAGAAAGGGATACGGGTTTTCCAGTAGCCTGGTCGCTAGAACGCATTTAAATAACCGCTCGACCGATGAGTTCGCTCGAGCGAACCCTTAGATTCGCTCGAGCGATGCGGTCTGCCTGGCATGATGCGCTGGTACAGAAATTTGTGGGTTTTGAGGTTTATTTTTCTTTGTGGACCTTGGCTAACCTCCTCGGACTCACTCGACCATATGTGAGAGCGTCTGGAGCCGATGCTCGTCACGGTTGGTTCGGATGCATCGAAGTTCAATCCATTTCAATCTTGAACGGGATGGAACGACGCGATATCTTCTTTATATCTAAACACAAGTCTTTCCCTTGGTTATCGCGAATTCTATTCCTTTCGGTGACTGAATAGGTTGCTCGATGTTTCCGGATTAGTGTAATGCCTAGGATGGACCGTTTATAATCTGGATTCTTGCTATTGTAACATCTAGTACTACCCATAAGCTCATTTTAAGTTTGGAAAGTCGAAAAGTGCATAAGGAGCCCGGAATGTCTTCAAACTCAAGGAGTACCAAGTAATTATTATAATCGACATACGGGACCCCTATTCACTTAAATAGATCTTGAAATTAATACTTTTTTCCGAAATTGTTATAGTTCATTGTTTCACCTCATTTCCCGAGATTTGCATCACATGACTTGTTTTCCCGAAAGCATTGGAGTTACTCTAGTAACAGTTATTTGTTCCGTAGTGCATTGCATCACATGATATGACAGTGTGCCTTGTGCACCCCGTTTTACCCGTTTATTTATTGTACTTGATTTACTTGTTTCCCCGAAAGCATTGAAGTTACACTAGTAACAGTGAATTGTCCTGAGATGTATTGCCCGACATGAAATGTTAGTGTGCCCTTGAGCACCCCCGTCTTGCCCGTATATCTATTGTACTTGATTTAATTGCATATGTCTCGATTGTATTTGACCTATGAGTCGGCACCACTAAGCTTGGATAACCTTGTTGGTCTGATCCACCGACTTGGAGATCCCCCTCTTGTCCCGCCAGCTGCAGCTTGGATCCCGCTACCCGGTTATTACCGTGGTCTTGTCCCGATACCGCAGATTGCTACTGTGGTCCCCAATGCCCGGCTCGCTACCGTGGTCCCGTATAGTATATGTATATGCATTCATGAGATCCCCTGTTTCTCCTCACCTCAAGTGACTGAGATCAGGGCCTAGTATATGTATATGTATTTATATGAGATCCCCTGTTTCTCCTCACCTCGAGTGACTGAGATCAGGGCCTAGTTATTGCTCTATCGCTTTGGTGATAGAGGACTTAGCTTCGTGTGGTTGCCATCTTGCCAGTTCCCGATTCCTTGGATACCCGACATGTTTTATATTGTTTACTTGCTTTCCGATAAATGATTCGTTTCCTTTATGAAAGTTGTTATTTAAACAAGTGCTAATATTCTCCAATGTAAATTCAGTTATTATTATATTGTTTTCTGTCCTTTGTACCCGCACATGTTTTAAATGGATGCCGGTTGGGCGAATACCCATGCTTTTACATATGTGTCAAACGATCGATGGTTTTACTAGATTTATGTGATTACACATGTTTTAAATGAATACCCGAATTGTTAAATATCCGTGCTTTGTTTTAAATGACATTTGGCTGGTGAGATTCCTATGTTTATACCGTTTTAAATGATTACCCGATTTGTCAAATATCCATGCTTTGAAATATGTTTCAAATGACACTTGTTTGCCAGATCCCTACGTTTATACCTGTTTTAAATGATACCCGACTTGTTTAAATATCCATGCTTTGAAATACGTTTAAATGAACACTAGTTTTGTCAGATTTCTTTGGTTACACCGGTTTTAAATGAACACCCGGTTTGTTAAACATCCGTATTTTCACATATGTTTCAAATGGACTTTGGTTTTGCCAGACTGCTATGAATACCTGGTTTGTTGTATACTTATGTTTTTACCTAACTCTCAAATGAACGTTTGTTTTGTCAAACCACTATATTTATACATGTTTTAGACGAACACCCAATCGTCAAATATCTATGATTATAGATGATGTAAATGAACACATGTTTTATTAGATATTCATGTTTTACCCATGCTTGAGATGAATACAGATTTTCCCCGAGATTCCCGACTTTGCACCCGTTTAATTATATGCAGCATTTGATCGTATAGCATGATTTACCTTAGGTTTTATTCTTCAGTATATTTGTTATCTTTTCATCCACCTGCCAGACCGTCGCGTCTGACCCACTACTTTTGGTACTCAGGTTCAGATTTCTTCGCCCCGAGTTGAGTGTTTTTGTTGGCTGTGGAGCCATGCCTTGCAGGTTGTTTTGTCGGCTATGTCATGTAGACATTGAGCTTGACATCGGAGCTATGTCACATTTGGGTAGTGGTTTATAGCTTATTGTTGTATGGCTTTTATTAGCCTTTTTCTTGGGATTCTTAATTAATGTACATTGATAATTGTAACTTGAACATATATGGGAATGTAACATCCTGTTACTGTCAGCTCTGTAATTTATTGTGATGGTTACTCCAGTCTGATATGATTCTTAATATAATAGCTATGTGCTAAAGGTTGAGTGCGACGCGGAATCCGATGGCCACGGACTTCGGGTCGCAACGCCACAAATGCTTCCGCAAAATATTCAGAATGTGTTGTCTTCACACACGCGGATCCTGGGAGAAGTGAAATATATTTTATGCTTAATCCCATTCCCGCCCCCGAGGTTTCGGTTCGGGGGCGTGACACAATCTCCCCTTGCTTTTATAGAAGAAAGAAAATCAAAAGAGGAAACAAGGAGAAAAGAAAGGAGGTAAGTGCTAAAAATTAGCAACCTTCCCAAAAGAAAGGAGATTTGAGATATTCTTTCCCAAAGAGAAGATTCTTTGAGAAATTTTCTCCAAAAAGAAAGGGAATGAGAAATATTCTCTCCAAAAAAAGATACTTTGAGAAAATCTCTCCCAAAAACAAAGAAGCATGAGAGATTCTCTCCAAGTAAGGATATTTCTAGATATTATCTATCCAAAAGAGATATTTTAGATATTCTTTACAAAATGACACCGTGTGAGATCTAAGCCATCTTTAAAAGCTTAAGCTCCCATGAGCTAGCTCATATGAGCCAGGTTTGACCACCTAGGCACTAAAAAGGGGCTTCCTTTCAAAAATCCCTCTTACCAAGAGCACACAAAATGGTTCCATGCCTCTTTTGAGTTGATTGGACCACACACAAAAAAAAATCCAAGCCTCATGAGCTTCCAAAATTTCAAACCATCCCACGTCATATACCAAATTAAGCCAAAATGTTGAAGTTGACATTCCACAAAATCCAAACCTGACCCCTTAGCTTGCCACATATAGTTTGTTAGGTCACAAGGTCAAAACCAAATCTGACCGCCCAATTTGCCACATACAGCTTGTTGGGTTACAAGGTCAAAATTCAAAAATCAAATCCCGACCCCCTAACCTGCCACATACAGCTTGTTAGGTCACAAGGTCAAAAACCAAAAATCCTTCTTGATCGCCTGATGCGCCACATAAAGCCCTTAGGTTCACAAGGTCAAAAGGAAAACCCAAAAATCAAAAACCAAAAATCCAACTCCCTCATGTCACTTTCAAAACTTTGCCTTGAGATGGTATATGATCCCTCTCACTACCATAAAATCCCCTTGGAAACTCAAAAGGCTATTAAAAAAAAATGCTCAAAGACTCTTGGTCAAATCAAAAGCTCTCCTTCAAGTTTCTCTTCGAGGCACATCGACTCCAAAAGCTACTCGTCGTTGTACCTCGAGGGGGCATTTGTTGACATCAAAAAAATGTCACTTTGCCTCTTCAACATCAAAAAGCCACATGAAGTCTTTTTCTACTACAAACGGGCAATGCTACTTCAAGCATCAAATCTTGTCAGAATCACTTGAAAACTGATAGATTCTTCAAGACAGCCAAAAAAGGCGTTCACATGAAGTTTCGGGGCATTTCGACGTCATATGACCCAACTTCACTCCTCCGGCAGCTGAACAGGCGCTCCTGGCGGCGTCGGCGTTGAAGACATCAAAACTTCGATCTGAGCTTATGGATGGTCTCAAAATACCTCAAAAAGGCTCAATGTCAAATTTCAGGTCATTCCGGCGACGTTTGACCCAACTTCGATGCTCATAAGGAAAATTAAGCTCCTCAGTAGCGAGAACCACCGAGACCATTACTCATCAAACAGAGCACATGGGCGGCTTCAACATGCTTCAAAAGGGCTGCATGTCAAATTTCAAGTCATTCCGACATCATTTGACCCGACTTTGACGCTCCGAAAAAAATCAAGGCTACCGATGGCGGAGCACCTCGGGACAATGACATCCAAATCGGAGCTAAAGGATCATCTCAAAATGACTCCAATAGGCCCCCTGTCAAATTTTAGGTCAATCGGAGAACCATGGACCGCACATCAAAGCAAGACATCTTCCTCGCGGCAAAATCAAGCCTAGCAGCGACGAGACCCCAAACGGCTTCAAAACTCAAACAAAAGCCCATGGTTGGTCCTATCTATTGCTCGGGAGGCTCCACTCAAACTTCAGGCCATTTCGACATCGTTTGACCTAGTTTCGACTCTTGACAAAAATCGGCAACTTTGTGCGGCACTGTCTTCGGCTTTTCCAAAAAATAGGAAACTTTGTGCCCTAGTTTTGCACAACTTCTCATCGGGTTTACTTCAGGAGAATCAAGCCAAAAAATGAGGAAAAATGTCGATAAAAATAAAGGAGAAAAAAACAAACAAAAAGTTCGAAAAACGGTCGACGAAACAGCGACCAAAGGGGAAAACTCCCCTACGGTCGCCGGCAACCACGGCCCACGGTCGCCGGCGACTCTGGAAATCCGGGGTCACCAGATTTCCGCCGGAATGCCCGTTTTCCGATCCTTTTCGAGTTTCGGGAGTTCCAGCCCCTGTGATTTCCTGAAAATCTTATTTTTGATGCTCGGAAACGACTGATCTTCGTCAACATCACGGATCTCCCGTTAAAAGCATGGAATCATCATTGATCGCTCCGAGATCGCCAACTGGCCGACCAAGAAAGTACATTTTCTGTCCGACCGATCGAGAAATCGACAAGACAGATGGTACCGACCCGCCGTTAGCAATCTATATCTAAAGTTGCATGGCCATCCGATATCGATCAACATAAAGATCCATCGTCGATCATCGCAAGAAGAATTCCAAAAGACGCGGCACGGCCCGCGACTCTTCAAATCCTCGGCGACCACTTAATGCTGTTAATTGACCTAATTAAATGTGGCCATTAATTCATTATTTTGGACGGCCCAATCAGAAGCAAGGAAATAGGAGTTACAAGTCAAAGCCATCATGGCATTAAAGCTATGAAACTCCTCTCATCATGGAGATTAAAGGCGATTAAAAGCCCATCATTCTCCATCGGCCAATCAAATTCAAGGAAAAAGGAGTTACAAAATTAAGAAATAAAAACTTGTAACTCCTCCCATTATGAAGCTTTAAAGCCATCAAAGCTCATAAACACCCCTAAATGGCTACCAAAGTCCTATAAATAAGAAATCATTCCAAGAAGAACAGATTAGAAAAATCAGCCAGAAAGATTAATCAAAATTCCCAGAAGCTCTGTTACTCTAAAGAAACTCCGCTGCAACAAACACCACAAGGTGATTGACGCACCTTGGGGGCACTCCCCCCAAGGCAAAGCCCTCTTCTTCTCATATTCAACATGGCCTAGAAGCAACTTTTCAGCCCATCTCTTCATTTTTTACTGGATATAGGACCTTCTCTTGGTCCTTATCCTCTAAAAAACTGAAGTCCAAGTCAAGCCAAAAGAATCAAAGCATCGAGCGTTCTCATCTGAAGGAAGATGGCGAAGTCCATACATGACTTGCGACCGTCGATCTGAACGGGTCCCCGCAATCCCCTGAGAAGTCAGATTCCCTTTCTTACTTTTCTGTTGTATTTTGTATTTTCTTTAAGAGACAAAAAGACTCACAATTCTTGTCATTCATTTTGATAAGATTTGTAATTCTCCTTTCACGGCAAAATCGCCTTTCACGGCAAACAAAATCGCCTCTAACGGCATTCAAAAAAAGCCTTGTCTCTTTTCTTAAATATTTGTGCAATGGCAAGTTAGAAAAAAAGTTGATTTCCTTTCTACTTGCGAAGGTTGATCTCCGGATCACCATTTATAAATTCCAAGTAGAATAGAAAATATGGCATACCCGTACAAAAATGTTGATACCCGCCTTTACCCCTCCCCCCTTTTTTCCCTCCATTCGGCCTTTCTCGGTGACCCCAGGGACGGATGGAAGAGGAAAGGAAGGAAATCGGATCCATCAGTTAGGGGACTAGAGTTTGGTTTTTTGTGGCTTGTCAATTTCAAGATTTTGGCTTCATTTGGTTCATGAGGTTGGATGGTTTGGTTTTTGGAAACTCATGAGGCTTTTTCTTTCTTTCTTTTTTTTAATGGTTCAATCGACTCAAGAGAGGCATGGAACCATTTTGTATGCTCTTGGCAAAGGAGGTTTTTGATAGGAAGCCCCTTCTAGTGCCTAGGTGGTCAAACCTAACTCATGTGGGCTAACCCATGGGATCTTAAGCTTTGGAGATGGCTTAGATCTCATATGATGTCATTTTGTAAAGATTATCTAAAAATATCTCTTTTGGGTAGAGAATATCTAGAAATATCCTTACTTGGAGAGAATCTCTCATGCTTCCTTGTTTTTGGGAGAGATTTTCTCAAAGTATCTTTCTTTGGAGAGAATATTTCTCATTCCCTTTCTTTTGAAGATAATTTCTCAAAGAATCTTCTTTTTAAGAGAGAATATCTCAAATCTCCTTTCTTTTAGGAAGGTTGCTAGTTTTTAGCACTTACCTCTTTGGTTTTCTCCTTCTTTCTTCTTTTGGTTTGCCCTCCTTTATAAAAGCAAAGGAGGTTGGATCTTTTGCCCTACTTGATTTCTTTTTGCTAAAGTCTTCAAGAGTGCTCCAAAATCAAGAACTCTTCTTCTTCTTCAAGAATCTTCAAGTTCTCTTTCTTCTTCTCCATCCATGGCTTCTAGTAAGTTTTCTTCCTTCATAAGAAACTCCATGTAGAAGTAGAATTCTTTCTTTTTCTTTACTTTTCTTTTCTTTTCTTTTTTTTTTACTTTTTTTTCTTTTTCTTCTTTCCATGTGTTTTTTTTTCACGTGCTGCTGTTTTTTATTTTTTTTGCTGACGTTTTCTTTTCTTTTTTTTTGCACGTTTTTTTTTTCAAGGCTGTACGGACCTGGCCATACTGCCACGTGGCAATGGGCCGCGGACTGCTGGCCAGAAAATTTTTTTTTAAGAGATTTCTCTCTCTCTCTCTCGCTTTTTTCTTCTTTTCTCTTTTTTTTTTTTTTTGCTCACCATGATAATGAAGTTTAAGTAATCCAAGGTGCTCATGCATTTTTCTTTCTTTCTTTTTTTTTTTTTTTATGCATCAAGATAGAATTCTAGAATCTCTAGGTCAAGTCAACATGAATTTTGAATTTGACAAAGTTTGATTGGTTTTGACCAAGTTGGGTTGGAAATGATCAAACTTAGGTTAAAGTTTTCCTAGCATCTAATGCATGATGATTTTTTTTATGCATGATTTTTAGTAAATTGATTGGGAGCATGATGAAGCATACGTAGAAATCTTTTGCAAGTTTGGGGATTTGGAGCTCGTAGCAATGTTGAGCCCTTTCTTGATCTTGCTGGATTTTGAGGAGCTTTGCAAGTTTCGAAGTTTGGAGCTCGCAACAATGTTGATTCCTTCTTCAAGCTTGTGGAGATTTGATAAGATTGGTTTGATCTCGCAGCAATGTTTGAGTTCAAACTTTCTTTGAGAATGCTTCATTGACTATGAGCTTGCAGTGGTGTTGGGCTCTTCTTCAAGCTTCCTTTTTTTTTCGGGATGTTTCCCTTTTCTTCGGAATTGTCCCGGAATCATGCCAAAATTTCTCTAGGATTTTTAACAAAATTCTGTCACTTTGATGATTGATTTTTTTCTTTCCTTTTTCATCCTTTGCAAGTAGTTCCTCCAGAACGAACAAGGGCAAAGAGCCTGTTTCTGATGCACCTCGTCAGTCTACTAGGTCTCCTAATGTGGTCGTACAGCAGGCCTGGGAGAAGGTCCAATTTGTGGAGAGAAACTTGGAAGAGTGTGACTCCTTCAACCGAGATGAGATGAGACAATAATTGATCGCTCTCAAGGATGAGGAGTTTTACAGGATTATGGTAAGCAATCGTCCTTGGGTCATGGACGTTCAGAGCATTGTGCCCAAGCCTACCTTTTTCTTTGGTGATGCAGTCCCTGACGACTTAAAGTACAAAAGAAGATGTTTTCAGTTCTCTTACACGGCAGATGGTGAGGAGAGGATTGTTTCTACCCGGTCGACCTTTGATCGCACTATCTTGTTCGTCAGTCTTTCTCCCATGTGTCCCAAGAGGGAAGATCCTCTGAGCTGGGTGAATAGGACTAACATGATCAAGACCGAGGTTTTTGTTGGCGGCCCTTCCAGTTATGCAGAGAAGTCGCCTGTCCGTATGGACATGTTGATGCCAGCCAGCGGTTACCAAGGTTCTGATCATCCATCAGTCGATTTGAGACCAGTGGGCCTTGGCATTTTTCAGGGTGATGGCCGTAATTAGGTGAAGCCTTTTCGACTTCGTGGCCGTTTCAGTGCTGACTCAAGCTGGGAGTCATGAACTGATCACATTCTGCAGGTTGGCGGGACCATTCTGAAGGAGGCCGAGATTTTTGATGTGGTTCGCCCTTTTCGGCAAACCGTGGTTTTCTCCGATGAAGCCTTCATGGACATGTTGGAGTCATTCCTTCCACAAACCAACACCTTCATTGTCACGAATGGTGAGATTAGTTTTACTTTGAAGGAACTGAGCGCCATCACCGGGTTGCCTGTCCTCGGCAAACTTTATGAGGAGTTTATGCCTATTGACAACGTCCTTGAGGAGCAGTATGAGGAGTTCAGGCTTTTGTACTTTCAGCTTGTCGCCTTCTATGATTTTTTGAAGGAGAAGGAGGGCTCGAAAGTAAGGTCCAGCAGTTGGGGGAGTTTTGGCTCCTTGTTCCCCAACTTCTTTGACAGTAGAGAGTCTTCTGATAGCACGACTCGGGAGGCCAGAGCTAAGACTCCTAGCTTGAAGAAGACTTCCGTCACGCGAGGAGTCTTGAAGGACTTTTTCATGAGCATAGATGCCATTTATTCGGACATTGTGTTGCTAAGGGATCTTACTATTTACCTCACCTACTGGCTCAGTGAGGCTGTTTTTGCTGGAGGAGATGGTACGCACATTAGGCCGCATTGTATCTTTCCGGCTTGTCAGATGGCGTTCGGAGAGCAGCTGGCTTTGGTGCCTCCTCTTTACTCCTATCTGTGCACCGAACTTGCTGCTTTTCTTGTCCGGCTTGGGCTCCCTATGAACAGGGTATTTTCAGCCCATATTTTCTATTTGTGGTATGTATACCACTGTCTCGGCTTCCATCGCTTAGGAGTTGCACATGACCCTTTCATGATTCGGTTGGCTAGAGCGACCGTCGTTTCTGAATCACTTTTGTTTGCCCGTTTAAAGATCCGACGGTTCAAGGACGTCAAGATTGGGCAATCTTCAGTGAAGCTTTCTCCTGGTTTGCGAAAGAAGGCTTTTGATTTTGGTGTTTCCCGTGATTCCACTAGAGCAGGGTCAGGAAGACACTATTCTTTGACAAACGCGGAAAAGATGTGGCTTTTTAACATATGTGTTGGTACGATGGTGTACCGGAGACATCTTTTTGTTGATATCCAGCCGTATGTTCCCTCGCGTTTCGCGCTGCAGTTGGGCTTCTCTCAAGGCGTTGTTGGAGCTCCTTCGAGCATGGTGAAGCGTTTTGGAGGTTTGCAGAATGGGAAGAATGCATGGGCTTTTTACAGTGCTAAGGACACTACCGCCATGATTTCCTATCCTGAGTTGCCCCACTGTCCGGACTGCTGGCTTTACGAAATGGTCCGTAGAGAGCTTTTTAGTGTACCGGGGGCTTTCTAAGAAGGAGCTTGATGTGTAGCAATCTTCTGGGAAGGGTCTTGGTAGATCAGATGGAGTCTGTCGAGACGAGGTTCTGGCCTTCCTTGCTGGCGAGAAGCACAAGAAAGGTTTTCTCGTTGAACAAGACATCATCAGATCAGAAGCTGTACAAGAGATACCTGGTGAGGTCTTGAGACAGCTAGAAGACGAGGAGGCCGAGATCGATGCTTTGATGCAAGCGGAACGAACGAAGGCTTCCTTGGAGTCCACTGGGAGGAGCAGACCATCTGGCGAAGAGTCAAGCGAAGCTCCTGACTTTGATGATGGGATGGGTACTTCGAGTAAATCGGCCCATAAAAGCAAGAGGAAGAGAGGACAGCGCCATAATAAGAGACGACACGATGATTCTCCTGATTCAGAAGTCCCTCCCACTAGTGCTGAAGAGATGTCAGGGGACGCTGATGAGCCTCCGGAAAAGAGGAGCCAAGAGGAAGAGACTGTTGGTGAAGGTATGATTCCTCCACTTTCTCTTTTTGTTTCTTTTTGCTGAGATTTTCTTGTTTTTTATTTTCTTTCTCTCCCCTTTTTAGTGAAAGATGTTGATTTGGTGATGCCTGAGGTTCTGGCTGATGAAGCAGTGACGGATCCGATTGCGGCATCTGAAGAAGAACCGAGGGACTCTAGAGTGATTCCAGAATCTTCACCTGGTATGACTTCTTTGTATTTTTTTTGTGCTGTCATTTGTTAACATGTCGCTTGTTTTCTTGTCAGCTAACTTGCCATAGGATTCTGACGATTTCAATCCATCCATGGATGCGGCCTTTGACGACGCTTTGGATGAACTCATGGAGGCAGAAAGTATTTCACCGATCGTCGAAGAATGTATTTGTAGGAATAACCCTAATGATAATGACTTTTCAACATGATCATATTCATACCTTTTTTGTTTTGTTTTGCTAGCAGGTTGTGAGGTAGCAGGAAAACTTTCTCCATCTTTCTTAGTGCCAGAACGGGGGATGCCTGCAGTTGATCCGGAAATAGGGACATCTTCTTCCAGTTTCAATGCGACAGTGATGAAATCTTTTGAACAGATTCCTTCGCCAGTGCCTCTTATTAGAAAGAGTCTGATGATCACTCCTCCAGCAGGGCATGACATGGGCAATCGACCAATAAAGAGAGGCGAGCCTTCATCCGGGCCATCTCTTGAGTATGCGAAGAAAGTGTTGAAGAGCGTTTTGAGCTCATGGGTCAAAACTCTATCTTTTGGCGGTTTAGAAGCTGGCTTTGGCATGATAAAACATGTATAGGACATCCTTGCTGATAACGAAAAAGTCGGTTTGGACATTGCAGGTGCGAAGGCTTTCGTTGATGAAGTCATAGCTCTAGGCAACAAGTGGAATGAGACCAAGAACTTCCCAAGTGGTGACTTCTTCAATGAGATTTTTTTTAAAGCCTTCTGGCGAGGTCAAGTCTGAGCTGAACGAGATCTCGCAGACTCGAAAGCAATTCATTCGGGAGAGGAACGTCACCAAGTTGGCTATAATTGAGCTAACAGAAGATATGTGCCGTGTTGATAGAGAGGTCGTTGAGACCAAGCAGCGTCTTGAGCTATTGGAGGAAGAGGCTGCTGTAAAATGAACCGCCATTGTGGAAGCTCGTGCTAGAGAAGGTACTCTGATTCGCCAGGTCGAGGAGGCTGAGAGCAATCATCGAAGGAAGACTCAAGAGTACGAGCAATGGGAAATTCTTTGGGAAGAGCTTTCCCGTGCTGCAGATGGGTCGCAGCGTTCTGCCGCTTTTTATGGAAAGACTTTGAAGAAACATGGCCTAGAAGCTTTAGAGGCTAAGGCCAAGAATCTGCTTGAGGAGTTGAATCTTTGGTTGAATATCATGTTAGACTGAGCTCCTGACTTTTGTAACAAACTCTTTTTTTTTGTACCTCCATGTAAAAACATTTTTGGTACTCTATATACTTTTTACTCAAATTCTTTTTGATGAAAATAAGCAAAAGTAGGATGTTTGTTTGGAAATTTAATCAAAAGGTTATAATTTTGCGAAAATCTTTTGTCAAAGGGTTGCTTTGGGCATGAGAGCCAAATTTTGTGGTGAAAGCCTAGTTTTTTTATAGCATGAAAGCTGGATTTTGAGATGGCATGGGGGCCGAATTTTGTGGCATGGAAGCCAAAGTTTTTTTTTAGATGGCATGAAAGCCGGATTTTGTGGCGTAAGAGCCAACATTTGTTTGTGGCATGGAAGCCAAAGTTCTTTTTTTTTTTTTTTTGAGATGGCATGAAAGCCGGATTTTGAGGTGGCATGAAAGCCGTTTTTGGGTTGGCATAGGAGCCAATTTTATTTGTTGGCTTGAAAGCCAGATTCTTTTTGAAAACCAAGTTTTGTTTTGTTGGCATGAAAGCCAAATTTTAGATTTTTGGCATAAAAGCCGAAATTTTGTTCTTAGCGTAGAAGCCAGATTTTTGTTTTTGGCATAAAAGCCGATTTTGTTTTTTGGCATAGAAGCCGATTTTATTTCTGAAATAGAAGCCAGGTTTTGGTTTTCAAAATGAAAGTATCGACTAAAAGTCGCCTCCCTGCTGAAACACATACAAGTTGATTTTTTGAAGCAATAATTTTCATTTGAAAGTATAACTAAAAATCAATGGAAAACTTAAATTTCTTCAAATCATTTGATTTACCAAAAAGATCTAATTAAGACATACATCAAATGATTTTCCAACAACAATTGATCATTAAAAATCTAGCTAGGAAAGCTTTTGTAATCACAATCAATTGATCATCAATAGAAATGCACTACAAGAGATATAACTATGAACAAAATGCAAATCTATCATGATAATATTGCAATCAAAGGATTTTGAAAACCATGAGATATAACTTAAAAATTCATGAAGAAAAAATCAAATGATCACAAAGAAACATTGCATTTTAAGAGATGTGACTATATAGAAACAAAATGCAAATGTAACATGACCAACAATATGATGAGAAAATAAAGAATAGGTTGGTCCAATGAGGTTCAAGGCCTTAAGGTTTATTTAATTGATAACCTTTGAAAATTCACCTAAGGTCTTGATAAGGTTGTCCTTGAGGGTTCACTTTGAAGACTCACCAACTCTTGGAGATATAACTCGAAAAAGTCTTAGAGTGGTGAAATGATACTTTGGGGAAATTTCATTTTCAATCATAGTGGAAATCATTAAAAAGATATTCAATAAAACTCAGTGCTAGGGTTCTAATCTAGAAAGGATTAACTCCGGGTTGTTAAGCCCTAAGATGGAGTAACCTCTCTCTGATATCAATTGAAAGTCCGGGATCCAAACCCTAGAGGGGGGTGAATAGGGTGAGCAACAAATTAGTGACCAGTTATGCCCAATTTTAACTTCTTTAAATTAAATTAGTCACTAGTGATGACTATCAAAATAAATGCGGAAACTAACAAAAATAATCACCACAAAGCATTCACCATCACACAATGATTTATAGTGGTTCGGCCTCGATGCCTACATCCACTACCGGCTTGTGATCCAACACCCCACTGGATTTCCACTATTTATGATTTTCAATAGGCTAAGCAATAACCTTTACAATATGCTTTCCAATGCTAAGCAATAACCTTTAACAATGATGTTTTTCAAGGCTTAACATCAACCTATTACACTATGTTTTTCTAGGCTAAGCAATAACCTATACAAGATGCTTTTCCAAGGCTAAGCAATAACCTTTACAATAGAAAGATTTCTTTCAAAGAAGTGTCTACACAAACACTCAAAAAGATACAAATTAAGCTTAATACAATTGCCTCTTAAATAGGCTGATATGAAAGTTTAAATCAAATTCACACAACACTCTATGAAATGTATCGATGAGTGCTCATGGTGTGTGTGTGAAAAAAACTTCAATCAAGTTAAAAAATGATAGCTCAATGAATGCAAGCTTAAAGCTTTTGAAAGTGTAAAATACAAAGATAGATTTGATTGAAGTGAAGGAACAAATCACATGTTATTTAAAAACCAACTTGAAAATGATGTATATCAATGCTAAGCAAGTTGTGTGAAACTTAAAAAAAAAATACATGTGATTTGTGAAGTTTTGAATCCAAAAACATAAGATTGATTTTAAAGTGATTTTCTTATGATGAAAAACAACAACCAAAAATTCAATCAAGTATAGGAATCATGTTACATATAATTTCAAAGATGATTCCAAAACATGATTCACTTAGATATACTAATTTGAATCCTACTTGGTTTGAATCAAGGTGATGTAACCAAAACAATAAATCAATTCAACACATATATATGTTAAGGGCACAACAAATCATAGTTAACATGCCTAAAAAGATTTACTAATAATTTGAGCAAAGCATGAAAACATATGATAAGGAAAACTAAGCTTACATAGAAGATTTACTTATGATTCCAAGCTTTAGTTTCCCTTTATGACCAACTAGCCTCCCTTAGCTCATTCCCCTTTGTTTGGCCTCAAAACACCTCAAGGAGTATCCCTTGGATCCTCAAATCTGGCAAAGGAATGATCTGTATATATAGAAAAAACTGTCCAATGGCTCTATTGTCGGTCAGCCGACATTAAGTTCAGTCAACCGAACTCCCAATGGTCATAAAACGGCTAGTTTTGACCATTCTGGAATTGGAACCGACACCTGATTGACACCTGACCGACACTTGGCCAACAGCTAACCGAACTTTCCATGATTTTTTAAAGACTAGAAAAATGATTTTAAAAAGGGAAACTTGGTCTTGGAGGTCTAGGCCATTGAAACAAGCCTGGAAACATGTTTTAAATCATTCTAAGAGTTTAAAAAACATGAAACCTAAAATGCCTAAGTTTATTTGAAACTTTTAAAACCATAGGCAAGCTTGATTCGAAAATCTTCTTTTGAAAACTAAATGCATCCAAGTTTAAAATCAAAACATGCATAAATCAATATTTCTACAAGTCTAAAAAACAATGCATGTGTAAATCAAGATTTCAAGAATTCCAAAGTCAATGTATGTGTGAAAATTCGAATGATGCTAAAATGATAATGCATCCATCAAATTGCAATAACACAAAATCCCTAACAGGTAGTGCCGCTTCAAGAATTTGACGTTGATGGGCAGCATACATCTGTCGCCCTCCATGTTTAGAAGAGCGTATGCGCCGTTGGAGAAGATTTTGTCGATGACGAAGGGTCCCTCCCATTTTGGTTCGAGTTTGCCTTTGGATTTATGGGTGAGAACCATTAGTCTTTTTACTACAAGAACCAAGTCACCCTTTTTATAGGCGCGCTGCCTGACTTTCTTGTCGAAAGATCCTGCCATGCGTGCTTGGTACAGCTCAATGCTCTGTAGAGCTTCGAGTCGTCTTTCATCAAGATTATCCAGCTCTTAGAGTCTCAATTTGACATTGCTTTCTTGCGTCATGTCATTTTGCAAAGATACCCTTAAGGAAGGAATGTGTACTTCCAAATGGACAACAACTTTGCATCCATAGACCAAAGAGAATGGTGTGCTATGGGTTGGTCCTCGAACGGTGGTTCGATAAGCCGACAAAGCTTTAGGTAGTTTGTCTCCCCAGTCTCTTTTGTGACTAGAGACCATTTTCTTGAGAATTTTGCAGACTGTCTTGTTGAAGGCTTCTGCTAGTCCGTTCACCGCCGGATTGTATGGAGTCGAAGGACATCTTTGGATTTTGTACTTGTCGTAGAACCTGTAGAATCTGTGATCCCAGAATTGTGGTCCGTTATCATGGATGAATCTTTTAGGTATGCCGAAGTGACAAATAATGTTGGTGCGCAAGAATTGAATGACTGATGAGGTCTTCATTTGGCTAAGCTCAAATGCTTCTGACCACTTGGAGAAATAATCCGTAGTGGTGAAGATGAAGCGATGACCTTTGCTTGATGAGGGAGAGATAGGACCTATGATGTCCATACCCCAAGCTTCAAAAGGCCATGAGGTCGGTCTGTGTTAGGTTTTTGTTTGTTGCTAATTTGATGGATTCACGATCACTTTCACTGTCAAATGATCACACACCCATGCATCTTAGTTTTGACTTTGGAATCTAAGTTTCTAGCTTGGATTTGCATTTTATTTTCAAATGATTTATTCATGCATGTTTTAGAACTTAAATTCACTTTTGAAAGCCTATTTCTTCATGCATATTTTTGGAAAATCAAGTTAAGAATCTAGGTTTGTGATTTGCATACATTTCTCATTTTTAGAATCATATTATTATGCTTAAATCACACTGGCCATGAGTTCCAAATTTCATCTTTAGAAAATTGAAAAATCTGCAAGAACTCATCCCAGGCCAGTTAACCCGGTTAACCGACCCATGCACCCGATCTGAAAGTCCTGGGATCCTAACCCTAGAGGGGGGGTGAATATGGTGAGCTACAAATTAGTGACCAATTTAGACCAATTTTAACTTCTTTAAAATAAACTAGTCACGAGTGGTGATTAAGTAAATAAATGCGGAAGCTTACAAAAACAATCACCACAAAGCCTTCACCATCACACAAGGATTTATAGTTCGGCCTCAATGCCTACATCCACTACCGGCTTGTGAACCAACACCCCACCGGATTTCCATTATTTATGCTTTTCAATAGGCTAAGCAATAACCTTTACAACATTAACTACGCTTTTCAAGGCTAAGCACCAACCTTAACAACAAGAGGTTTTCTCTTAAGAAAAATGCCTATGAATGCATGGATTAAGAGAACAATGTAAGTGCAATTGAGTGCCTCTAAATAGGCTAAATAGAAAATGAAAACCTAATTCACACACACACACTATGAATGCAAAGATGAATGCACAATGTGTATATATGATGTCCTCAATCAATTTGAAAATGAAAGCTCATAAATGTATGCCAAAAGCTTTTGAAAGTTTTAGCTCATAAAAACATTTATGATTGAGGAAAGAATGCTAATCGTATGTTAAAATAACTTGTAAAAGATATACATATGTATTCCAAACAAGTTGTGAAAATCTAAGAACAAAACATGTGATGCATAGGGATGTCAATCAAATTAACAATGTAGCTCAATATGTGTATGCTATAAGCATAAAACATAAAAATAGATTTGATTGAAGTTAGGGGACAAATCATATGTAATTATAAATTCAACTTGAAAATGATATACCTATCAAAGCAAGGCAAGTTGTGAAACTTTAAAACAAGAGTACATATGAATTGTGAAGTTGTTGAATCCAAAACATAAGATAGATTTGAAAGAGATTTTCTTATGATGAAAAACAACAACCATAGATTCAACCAAGTATAGGAATCATGTTACATATAATTTCAAAGATGTTTTCATTAACATGATTTACTTAGGTATACCAATTTAAGTACTACTTGGATTGAATCAAGGTGATGCATCCAAAACAATAAATCAATTCAAAACATATACATGTTAAGGACACAACAAAACATAGTTTATCATGCTAGAAAAGATTTACCAACAATTAAGCAAAGCATGACAACATATGGTTAAGTAAAGCTTACTTAGTGATTTAACTCAATGGAACCAAGCTTTAGCTTTCCAAATGACCCATTTCATCCCTTAGCTCATTCCCCTTTGATTGGCCTCAAAACATCTCAAGGATGGCCAAAAAATTGTTAACTTTTGGCAAAGGAATGAACTAGTATTTATAGCCAAAAAGTGTCCAACGGCTCTTCCCCGGTCGACCTGGCCTTCAACGGTCATAAAACTGACCGTTTGAAAAGAAATCCAACGGCTCTTTACCTGGTCGACCCGCAGTGTGCTCGGTCGACCGGGTCCATGGGCTCGGTCGACCGAGCACACTGCAAGTCGACCCGAGCCCAGGGACCAAATTCCCTTAAAATTCATATTTCAAAGTATTTCTTGAAGGGAACTTTTGGGCCACTGAATCAAGCTTGGAAACATGGTTTAAATCAAACTAAGAGGATTAAAACCATGAAAACATAAAAAGCCTAAATTGATTTGAAAGATTTAAAACATAGGCTAGCTTGATTTATAAAATTTCTTTTCAAATAAAAATGCATCTAAGTTAAAAATCAAAACATGCATAAATCAATATTTCTAACACTGCATGTGTAAATCAAGATTTCAAGTTTTTTTAAAACAATGCATGTGTGAAAATTCAAATGATGCTAGAATGATAATGCATCCATCAAATCGCAATACACAAAATTCCTAACAATCTCCCCCTTTGCAATTTGATGGCAACTTACTCAACACCGAATTTTACACACTAAGTCTTCAGTGTTAGAGTTTTTGTTTTGTTGCAATTTGATAGGATGCAATCAATTTCATATAGCTTGTCCTCTCATTCATTCATGGTTTTTATTCCTAGGATCATCATGCATATTTCTCATTCTTGATCTTTGTTTTTATCATTTGATATGCATGGTTTTCATTTCAGTTTGTCTCTTAAGTTGTTGGAGTTGTTGATTTCAAAAATCATCCAAGCTTTCCAAAGTTTCTACCTTTAAAATCATTATTTTGATTTGGAGTTTTCATGGCTTTAAAATCTCAGTTTTCATCTTCTTTCAGTCATGATTTAATGCTTGGTATTTGTGTCTCAAAGTCCCCTGGAAGGGCCCTCAAAAGTTACAAGTTTATTTCATTTTTCAAAAATCTAGGCTGTTCTCCCAGTGTCGCCGGTCGACCGAGACCTGCTTCCCGGTCGACCGGGAACACTGCAGGTCATTTCTGCAGGTTCTGAGCTGTAACCTTCCAACGGTCAGATTTATATCCGTTGTGCCTTCTAGGTCGACCGAGACCTGTTTCATGGTCGACCGAGGACTAGCCGTTGGCAACTTTATCTTTATAAAAAGTGGCTTTTTGGTTGAAGAAAGTTGCTGATCTTGGAGGGACTTTTGAGGCCAATTGTTTGCAACTTCTCAAGAGCATTTTCAAAGGGATTATGAAGCCATTCCATTAATTCAACCTTTGATCTTCAAATGGGTGTGCTTTCTTTAATCCTAGTCTTTTTACAATCATGTTTTGTTTCAAATCTTTGATCTTCCTCAATGCATGATTAGCAAGTTGCTTTCCTATTAAAGTGTTGACCTTCATAACATGCTTAGTACTTTAGAAATCACTTAAGCTTTATGGATGCAACATATGGTCTATGTTACACATGATTTTACTTTCTTGTTTCAAAAATCAACTTGTTAAACTTTAGAACATCTTTCTTGAAAACAAGTTATTTTTCATTGTTAATCACATGTGTTAGACATACAACTCTTTCTCAAATATTTGATTAACATCTTTGCATCATTCTAGTTTTTATCTTTTCAAAGAGAAAGAGTTATTTCTAGAAAATACATCATTCATAGACTTTGTCATAGTTATGCATATTTCTAGGAGTTGAGTTTTCACATTCTAATTAGCCTATTTAGAGGCACTCAATTGCACTTCATTGTTCTCTTTATCCATGCATTGTTAGGCATAATTCTTAAGAGAAAAGTTCCTTGTTGTAAAGGTTCATGCTTAGCCTTGAAAAGCATATGTTGTAAAGGTTTATGCTTAGCCTTGAAAAGCATAGTGTTGATTGTAAGGTTTGAGGTGATCCTAAACCTTAATTGAAGTTAGTGAATACCGGTAGGTGTACCGGGAGTGGATGTAGGCAATTTGGCCGAACCACTATATGTGCTTGTGTTATGGTGATTGTCTTTATGCCTTCTTTTTATGGATTATGCTCTCTTGGTTGATTTCATTATTCTTCTTCAAAGCATAAGAGACTTAAAAGCTAAAAGAATTAAAATTGGTCTAGGACTTTGAGCTCACCCTATTCACCCCCCCCCCCCCTCTAGGATTCGATCTTGGACTTTCAATTGGTATCAGAGCCTAGGTGCTCTTGTTTAGGTCTAACCACCTAGAGTTAGAATCCTTAGAGTGAGTTTTTGCTTTTGTAGTCACCATGCAATCCCAATTAGGAGAAGGTCATGCTACTAATAGACCACCTTTGTTTAATGGCTCGCATTACCGGTATTGGAAGATTAGGATGCAAGTCTTTCTAGAATCTCAAAGTCTAGATGTTTGGAGTATCATTGAAGAAGGGTATCATGAACCCATTCTCACGGAAAAAGATTCGGAAGGACATGTCATAGCTATCAAGGATAAGCCTAAGAAAGATTGGACTCAAGGAGAGAAAGAAAGGGCAAATCTAAATGCTAAAGCTAAAAATGCCTTATTTTGTCCCTTGTCCCAAGAAGAGTTCAATAGGGTAGTAAATTGTACTACTGCTAAGGAAGTGTGGGATACCTTAGAGACCACTCATGAAGGGACCAATCAAGTCAAAGTAGCTAAAATCCAAATGTTGTCTACTAAGTATGAAGAACTCAAAATGCAAGAGGAAGAAACCTTTGACGAGTTCTATACTAAATTCATGGAGATTGTTAATTCCCTCATAGGTCTAGGAGAGAAGATGGATGAGTCCAAAGCTGTTAGAAAAATATTAAGATCTCTCCCCAAAAGGTTCAAACCTAAGATAGTAGCTATAACTGAAAGCAAAGATGTTGACAAGATCTAAATAGAAGAACTTAGAGGAAATCTTCTCACTTATGAATTGGATTTTGAAGTCCCTAGCAAGAAGAAAGGTGTAGCTCTTAGCTCCCAACACAAAGAAAATGATAATGAGAGTGAGAGTGAGGATGAAAATGCCATCTTGCTTGTTAAGAAGTTTAAGAATATCCTTAGAAACAAAAAGAACTATAAACATTTTGAGGATTCTAGAAATGAAAATTTTCAAAGGAACTCAAGGGGATTGTCGCGACCCCGGACCGGGAATCCCAATCCGGGATCGGGACATTAGTGTGTAATGATGATTAAAGAGGATTATCTACATCCACAATATACAACTTATTTAACTTCCCACAGGTGTCCGCGGTGAGGATATCACAACCTAGCATGAATATTTCTTTTGAGTGCGGAAGCACGTAGCAAATCAAATAGTTAGACTATCTCTAGTCATGCAAGCATTAACATCAAATATCAAAACTGTATCAGAATGTGCAATGATCTATAGTATGTTTCCCAAAAGTTGTTAAAGTTAGACAAAACATCATTTAGTTACATTCCCCAAAATTAGAGGCCAACAAAGGCCAATATTACAAAGATAATAACCCAAGAGAATGGTAAATAAGTTCTCCCCAAAATGTTACGCCTCTTGTAGCAACCCGATGTCTACATGACATCGTCAGCACGCCACTCAACTAGAGGTTGCAGCTCACCTACCGCCTCCTCCGGCTCCTCCTCAAGGAAACCGGCAATGGGACCTGAGTACCAAAGCAAAGGATCAGACACGACGGTCTGGCAAGAGAGTGAGAAGATACAACAACATAAAATAGATGAAATATCTCGAAAAGCAAGGAAATCTGTTCAAGCAAGAACTCTCATAAAATAGATAAATCATTTGTTAGAAAAACATGTAAACAAGATAAAACTCATAGGGTATCCAAGGAATCAGGAACAAGCAAGATGGCGACCACACGAAGCTAAGTCCTCTATCACTAAGGTGATAGAGCAATAACTAGGCCCTGATCTCAGTCACTCAAGGTGAGGAGAAACAAGGGATCTCATATAATTACATATACATATACTATACATGACCACGGTAGCGAGCCGGGCATCGGGGACCACAGTAGCAATCTGCGGTATCGGGACAAGACCACGGTAATGACCGGGTAGCGGGATCCAAACTGCAGCTGGCGGGACAAGAGGGGGATCTCCAAGTCGGTGGATCAAACCAACGAGGTTATCCAAGCTTAGTGGTGCCGACTCATAGGTCAAATACAATCGAGACAACGCAAGTAAATCAAGTACAAATATATAATCAAACGGGCAAGACGGGGGTGCTCAAGGGCACACTAACATATCATGTGGTGCAATGCACTTCGGGTCAAGTAACTATTTCAAGCGTATAACAATGCTTCGGGAAAAACAAGTCATGTAATGTAAATCTTGGAAATGAAGAATATAATGAACTATACCAATTCGGGAAAGATAATGGTTTTAAGATCTATTTGAGTGAATAGGGGCCCCGTATGTCGATTATGGAAATGACTTGGTAATCCTTGAGTTTGAAGACATTCCGGGCTCCTTATCCACTTTTACGATTTTCAAAAACTTAAATTGAGCTTATGGATAGTACTAGATGCTATGATAGAAAAATCAAGACTATAAACGGTCCATCCTAAGTATGATGTCAACTCGGAACCATCGAGCAACCTACTCAGTCACCGAAAGGAATAGAATTCGCGATACCCAAGGAAATAGACTTTGCATTTAGGTATGAAGAAGATATCGTGTCGTTCCATTCCGTTCAAGATTGAAATAGATTGAACTTCGATTCCTCCGAACCAACCGTGAAGAACATCGGCTCAAGACGTCATCACATATGGTCAAATGAGTCCAAGGAGGGTAGCCAAGGTCCACCAAAAAAATAAATATCAAAACCCACTGGTTATGTACAGAGTCCGATCGATCGACTCAAAAAGCCTTACAGTTAAAGACAGACCGATGATCGGCCTGCACGTCCGATCGATCGGACCTGGGCGTGTAGCAGGTCCGGGAAACTGATTTTTCTTCCCTTTTTCCTTTCCTTCCAACACATCAACAACCACTTAGAACTATAAACAAGATGACTTAAACACATGTTTTCCAAGACATTAAATGAGGCTATCAAGATGCATTATGAGCATTTATTTCAACTATGAAAAATCAATAAAAGCAATCAATGAAAGCATAAAAATGCATAAATGCTTCACCAAACCATTTGAAACTTAAAAAAATCCAAACATTCACTTGCCTCAAGTCCAAGCTAGCTGAAAACAAGCCTCTATTCACCTCTATTGCTCAAAGCCAAGCTACAATCAAAAACCCCCAAAAACAACCCTAAAATGGGTTACACAAAGAATGAAAATGAAAGAACCAACAATAATGCAAATGTAGCTTCTCAAGGGCTAGAGGAACACTAATCTAGGAGATGGGGATGATTACTTACCTTTAAGGTCCTCTAATGGCAAGAGTAAGCTCAATGGAGGTCTTGGAATGGAGGGTTTTCTCCACAAATGGTATCAATAGGGAGCCATGGTGAAGAGGAAGAAGAAGATGATCTCCATTTCTTGGTTGATGCAAGTTTGGTGTGGATTGGAGATGGAGAAGCAAAAAGGAGAAGAGAAAAGCAAGGAAACCCTAGGCTCTCCTCTTGTGCTGGAATATGAAGAATGAAATGAATGGGAAATGGCTTCCCTTGTTAACAAGTGAGTTGGGTTGGGTTGGGTCCCACAACTAAAGGAGCTACATTGGCTGAAATCATCTCTCTCGGGTCCTCGGATGAATTCGACGAAGAAGGAAGAAATGTTCGTCGAAATATCTAGTTTCCAAAAAGTGTATGTTTCGCGAGTTTCGGGAATATCAAGTTTTGGGTACAGATTTGGTGTGAAATGACTGTTTTACCCTCAAGGCTATGAAATCGGGTTTCGGGATCTCAAATGAGGACGGGATCAACATGAAAGTTGTAGGATTCCTCAAGATGAATGCAATGGGCCAAAAACACAATTCATAACAAATCGGGAAAATCTCGCAAGAAAATGCAAAGCCGAAAAGGGAACCCCCAAAGGGCCCCACAAGCTATCAATCACTCCAAAAAGCCCAAAACTAGAATCAAGGCTATTCCAAACCCAACTAGACCAAAAACACTAATCAAGCTTAGCACTAACACGCAACTTAATTAGCATTAATCGGGTTCACTCGGGTCGGGGTCTTACAGGGATCTTTTACCAAAAGGGATGTGCAATGTTACAACTGTAAAGGCTTTGGTCACATCACTCAAAATTGTCCCTCCCCTAAAGAATTTGAAAAGAAAGATAAGAAAGGAAAGAAAGTCTTGAACATAACTTGGGATGATGATGAAGATGAAAGTAGTGACAATAATGAACCTCAAAATGATGAAGATAATGATAATTCCACTTCTTGGCTTCTCTTCACTCCCATTGAAGAAAACAATGATCATAATGTGTTAATAGAAGAAGAAAATGAAGAAAATAGTGACAATGATATTCATCAAGCCTATGAGGAACTATATGAACTATGTGAAGTCATAACCAAGAAAAATAAAAGTTTAAAAAGTGAATCTAAAAGGCTTGTGAATGATCTAAATGCTTTAAAAGATCAATTAATCTTGAAAGACAATGAGATAAAAAATGTTCAATCTGAGTTGACTACCTCTAATGACAATCTGGCTAAAGCTGATAAAGAAATTCATAAATTACAATGTCTGCTAGAATCTAGTCAACAAGAATCAGAGTCTCTTCAAATGAAACTTGAAAAGGGAAAACATGTTGTTGAAAAATTTACCTTAGGCAATGACAAATTCTATCAAATGTTAGGCTTGAATAAAGTCTTTGGTAACAAGAATGGTATAGGTTTTGAATGCTCCTCTAGTAGCAAGAAGAATAGCTTTCATCATAATACTAGGACTCATCTCAAACCTCTAGGTAAAATCTTCTTCTCCTCTAGATGGACTTGTCATTTTTGCAATCAAATAGGTCATCTAGTTCCTAACTGTCCTTTTAAGTTTAGGATGTCTCAAAATCATAGTTCTAGAGCTCATTTCAAGTTTGTTCCCAAGACTTCTACCTCTACCTTCATTAAGGCTACTTGGATTGAAAAAGAGAAAAGTGTCAAGAATTTTTTTGCTCAAACCGCTCTTAAAGTTAAAGAAAACTCTAGATGGTTTTTGGACAGTGGTTGCTCCAAGCATATGACTGGAGACCATTCTAGATTTATCACTCTTGAGGACTATGATGGAGGTAATGTGTCTTTTGGAGATAATCGGAAAGCTCAGATTATAGGAAAAGGCTGTGTTGGAGGAGATCAAATGCCTACATTAAAAGATGTTTTCCTTGTGGATGGTTTAAAGCATAATCTCTTGAGCATAAGTCAGTTGTGTGACAAAGGAAACAAAGTTGTTTTTGATAGCAAATCTTGCAAAGTTCTGGATGAGAAATCTCACAAAGTACTACTCACTGGATTACGTACTAAAGATAACATCTACACTATAGAAGAATGTTGTGAGAATGAATCCATGTGTTTAATGTCTAAAGCTCAAGAAAATCATTTGTGGCATCAAAGAATGGGACATATAAATTACAAACTGATGAGGATCTTATCAAAGAAAGAAATTGTTAGAGGAATACCCAAATTAGATGATTACAAATCTGAATTGTGCAAGGCTTGTCAAATGGGTAAACAGATCAAGAAAAGTTTTAAAGGTATAAAAGATATATCCTCTGCTCGTCCCCTTGAACTCATTCATATGGACCTCATTAGACCTGCACCTGTTCAGAGTATTGGTGGGAGAAAGTATATCCTAGTGATGGTTGATGATTATTCGAGATTTGGATGGGTAGCCTTTCTTCATGCAAAATCAGATGCAGTAGATAATATCATAAGGATTTGCAAGAAAATTCAAGTTGAGAAGGACTGCAAAATTAAGAAGATAAGAAGTGATCATGGAGGAGAATTTGAAAATGAAAGATTTGCAGACTTCTGTGAAAGCCATGGGATCAGTCATCAATTCTCTGCTCCAAAAACTCCCCAGCAAAATGGAGTAGCTGAAAGAAGAAACAGAGTTATTCAAGAAATTGCCAGAACCCTTCTTAATGAGAAAAATCTCCCGCGCAATTTATGGGCAGAAGCTATCAATACGGCATGCTACCTTAATAACCGTGTTTATTTGACAAAGAACACTAACAAAACCCCTTATGAGCTGTATTTTGGAAGAAAACCAAATCTGGGTTATCTTAAAGTGTTTGGTAGCAAGTGCTATATTTTAAGAGATAGAGAGCAGCTTGAAAAGTTCGATTCCAAATCTGATGAAGGGATCTTCTTAGGATATTCTGATAAAAGCAAGGCTTATAGAGTGTTCAACCTCAGATCAATGGCTGTCATGGAATCAGCTCATGTTGTCTTTGATGAGACTAATCAAATTAAGAAAGCTCCTCATGATGAAGAAGAGACCTCAGTTGAGCAGCCTATTTCATTTGAAATTGAAGAAGAGATTCCCTCAATCCCTACCATGCCCACAAAGTTATTAAGAAATCACAACTTGGATAATGTCATTGGAGATATCTCAAAAGAAGTCATGACAAGAAGACAGGTTCATAATCTATGTGCTCACTATTCCTTTGTTTCACAAATTGAGCCCAATAACTTCTCTGAAGCAGAAACCAAGTCTGAATGGATTGATGCCATGCAAGATGAATTAAATCAGTTTAGAAAGAATGATGTGTGGGATCTTGTACCTCTTCCTGAAGGCAAAAGCCAAATTGGCACCAAATGGATTTTCAAGAACAAGCTGGATGAATCAGGAAATGTTATAAGGAACAAAGCTAGACTTGTAGCCAAAGGGTATGCTCAAGTTGAAGGAATTGATTTTGAGGAAACCTTTGCCCCAGTAGCTCGATTGGAGTCTATTAGAATACTATTAGCTTATGCCAGCAGCATGAAGATTAAACTGTTTCAAATGGATGTGAAGAGTGCCTTTTTAAATGGTGAAATTGAGGAAGATGTGTATGTTACTCAACCTCAAGGCTTCGAGGATCCTCATCACCCAGAATATGTTTTTAAGTTGAAAAAGGCTCTTTATGGATTGAAACAAGCCCCAAGAGCCTGGTATGAAAAGCTGACAAGTCACTTACTTGAAAATGGATATGAGTGTGGGAATGTGGACAAGACTCTATTCATTAAAAAGGTTGATAAAGATATTCTCATTGCTCAGATATATGTTGACGACATTGTTTTTGGATCAACATCTGATCATCTTGCTCAAGGATTTTCTAAGTTAATGAGCTCCACTTTTGAAATGAGTTTGGTAGGACCCCTTCAGTTCTTTCTAGGATTACAAGTTAGTCAGACTGATCAAGGTATCTTTCTTAGTCAATCCAAGTTTGCTCTAGAAATAGTGAAAAAGTTTGGCTTAGGAGAATCTAAGACTAGTTGCAATCCTATGGGATCCACTACTAAAATCTCTAGTGACCTTCAGGGTAAGAAAGCTGACCAAAAACTTTATAGGAGCATGATAGGAAGCCTTCTCTACCTCACAGCTAGCCGCCCTGATATCTCTTTTAGCGTTGGAATATGTGCTAGATATCAATCTGATCCCCGAGAGTCTCACATTAAAGCTGTTAAACGTATCATAAAATATATTAATGGGACTTCTCATTATGGTATCTGGTACCCTCATGACTCAACTCTACAATTAATTGGATATAGTGATGCAGATTGAGCAGGATCAATAGATGATAGGAAAAGCACTAGTGGCTGCTGCTATTTCTTAGGGAACTGCTTGGTAGCCTGGCATAGCAAAAAGCAAAATTCTGTATCCTTGTCTACTGCAGAAGCTGAATATATTGCTGCAGGTAGCTGCTGTGCCCAGCTGTTGTGGATGAAACAAACTTTATTAGATTATAATGTTCCACAACAATGCATGCCTATCATGTGTGACAACTTCAGTGCCATCAGTATCTCAAAAAATCATGTTCAACACTCATGCACTAAGCACATTGACATTCGCTATCATTTCTTGCGTGATCATGCTGACCAAGGCACTATTGAGTTATTGTTTGTTCCTACAGATACCCAATTGGCTGATTTGTTTACTAAACCCCTTGGAAATGATCGTTTCATAAATTTGAGACATCAATTGGGCATTGGCCCTTGCCCTGTTTATTAAATTCTTGTTGGCTAATCACCTGTTCCACATCTTATTTTTATATCTATTATAAACAGGTGCTACTAACAAGGTTATGTGTTTTATCTTTGATGGGCAGGCTCCTTTGCAATTAGATGTCAAAGGGGGAGAGAGTTCTCCAATTGAGGGGGAGAAGATTTCAAGGGTTGCTTTGATTGAGGGGGAGTAGCTTTGCCTTGAGTGCATATTGTGTGTAGCTTCTAGGAGGGTCGTCTTGTGTCGTCGCATCGTCGCTCCTGCAAGGAAAATCCAAAGCTCCAAAATATCCAAATGCTCCCAAATATCCAAAGCTCCTTAAATATCCAAAGTTGTTGCTGTTCAAGTTTTAAAGGAGATTGAGAGAGAGTTCAAGCTTCAAGAGTTGCCATCAAATTGCAAAGGGGGAGATTGTTAGAGTTTTTGTTTTGTTGCAATTTGATAGGATGCAATCAATTTCATATAGCTTGTCCTCTCATTCATTCATGGTTTTTATTCCTAGGATCATCATGCATATTTCTCATTCTTGATCTTTGTTTTTATCATTTGATATGCATGGTTTTCATTTCAGTTTGTCTCTTAAGTTGTTGGAGTTGTTGATTTCAAAAACCATCCAAGCTTTCCAAAGTTTCTACCTTTAAAATCATTATTTTGATTTGGAGTTTTCATGGCTTTAAAATCTCAGTTTTCATCTTCTTTCAGTCATGATTTAATGCTTGGTATTTGTGTCTCAAAGTCCCCTGGAAGGGCCCTCAAAAGTTACAAGTTTATTTCATTTTTCAAAAATCTGGGCTGTTCTCCCAGTGTCGCTGGTCGACCGAGACCTGCTTCCCGGTCGACCGGGAACACTGCAGGTCATTTCTGCAGGTTCTGAACTGTAACCTTCCAACGGTCAGATTTATATCCGTTGTGCCTTCTAGGTCGACCGAGACCTGTTTCATGGTCGACCGAGGACTAGCCGTTGGCAACTTTATCTTTATAAAAAGTGGCTTTTTGGTTGAAGAAAGTTGCTGATCTTGGAGGGACTTTTGAGGCCAATTGTTTGCAACTTCTCAAGAGCATTTTCAAAGGGATTATGAAGCCATTCCATTAATTCAACCTTTGATCTTCAAATGGGTGTGCTTTCTTTAATCCTAGTCTTTTTACAATCATGTTTTGTTTCAAATCTTTGATCTTCCTCAATGCATGATTAGCAAGTTGCTTTCCTATTAAAGTGTTGACCTTCATAACATGCTTAGTACTTTAGAAATCACTTAAGCTTTATGGATGCAACATATGGTCTATGCTACACATGATTTTACTTTCTTGTTTCAAAAATCAACTTGTTAAACTTTAGAACATCTTTCTTGAAAACAAGTTATTTTTCATTGTTAATCACATGTGTTAGACATACAACTCTTTCTCAAATATTTGATTAACATCTTTGCATCATTCTAGTTTTTATCTTTTCAAAGAGAAAGAGTTATTTCTAGAAAATGCATCATTCATAGACTTTGTCATAGTTATGCATATTTCTAGGAGTTGAGTTTTCACATTCTAATTAGCCTATTTAGAGGCACTCAATTGCACTTCATTGTTCTCTTTATCCATGCATTGTTAGGCATAATTCTTAAGAGAAAAGTTCCTTGTTGTAAAGGTTCATGCTTAGCCTTGAAAAGCATATGTTGTAAAGGTTTATGCTTAGCCTTGAAAAGCATAGTGTTGATTGTAAGGTTTGAGGTGATCCTAAACCTTAATTGAAGTTAATGAATACCGGTAGGTGTACCGGGAGTGGATGTAGGCAATTTGGCCGAACCACTATATGTGCTTGTGTTATGGTGATTGTCTTTATGCCTTCTTTTTATGGATTATGCTCTCTTGGTTGATTTCATTATTCTTCTTCAAAGCATAAGAGACTTAAAAGCTAAAAGAATTAAAATTGGTCTAGGACTTTGAGCTCACCCTATTCACCCCCCCCCCCCCCCTCTAGGATTCGATCTTGGACTTTCATTCAGCTCTCCCTAAGTTGGACAGGTCTTGAAATCTCTTGGATGCTCCTTCTCTTAGCTTGGCATCTGGGTCTTTTTCTTCAATCTTCTTGATGCTTGGAGCTTGATCATTCTTCAAGCTTTCTTTCATCTTTCTCTCTTTATCCAAGCATCTTCTTTAGCTCCCAAGCTTTCTTTCTTCTTTCAACTCTCCCCCTTTAACCATGCACTCTCTCTCCCTTTGGCAAGATATGCATTCTCTCCCCCTGTAGAAGATCATACAATATCTCCCCTTAGAAAGCTTGGACATTCTCTTCCCCTTTAGATACTTGAATGTTCTCTCCCCCTTTGACATTAAATTGCAAAGGTACCTACACACATGAAACAAGGAAAATACCTTTTAGAAGCACCTGTTAACAAAAGAAATCGAAAATGAAATTCATAACAGGTTATCATGTATGGTTAGCAAGCTTAAAAGGGTAAAGAGTCAATACAAGGGTGAATTTGATCAAAACTAATACTTCCTATGAAGGTTTACACTCCCCCTCAATCCATTCTCTCCTTGTGTCAACAGGTTGACTAAGATATAACTATTTGGTGCAAGAAGAAGATGGTTTAACCAATTGAGGGTCAACTTCAAGGAAAGGATTAGACACGTTTAACTATAGAGCACAATATGATCAAATTACCAAAAGAGAGCAAGGTCAAAAAAACAATCATGGATACCAATTGGAAAAACAAAGAATACCAATTGAGATTCAAAGATGAGACTATAAAATCAATCACTCTAAAATGGAGTTATAAAGAATATAACTATCAAGATAAATCCAAATTAGAACTATCCATGATGAAATGGGGTTTACTAAACATAGCACCAATCAATTTAACTATGAAAATCATATGCTATGAAAGTTTTGAAATCATTTCATTCAATCATTAAATATGACTATCAAGTACAAGATGAGTGAAATGAAATTCAAACATGAAGCCTACCTCAACAATTAACCAACCAAGATTATGATCACATAAATATGGTGGTCATGAGATTTACCTATATGAGCAAGAGAGGTGGCAAACATGAAAATTATGATGCTAATGGCGTGTGACATGGAACAAATATATTACTATCAAGTTCAATCCAATGTACATAAGGTCATCACATACTCAAGATAAGACATCAAATCAATCGATACTAACTGAAACCAATTGAATTTGAAAACATGATTAAGAGCAAGAATGTGACAAACACAAAATTCCATCAAGCATCATAAAATGGATATTCATCACTTTTAAAGATATAACTAATGAGCATAGTGATGAACAAGATAAATTGCAATACAAAAGGATATAACTTGGTAATGCATGCAATTTTCAAAGTGACAAAATCATATGAATTCAACAACTAAGATATCCATCAAACATATAGATATACGAGGGATGGATTTCAAAGAGTTTCATATGATCAAGATCACTACTATGATGTTGAAACATGTATAAGGATGACATCACTTAGAGAATATACATGAATCAACATCATAGTCATCCAAAAAGAAATGACTAGAAGGCATAGAGGATGGATTTGAGTTCTAGTATGGTTTCTACAAATATAACTAATATCACAATCATACGTGGAACGATTTGACATTTGCATAGAGAGGATCAATCAACACTCAAGATCTAACTCATACCATATCATCAATAAAGAATATAACTATGCATGCACAAGAAGGTATGGAGTTAGAAGGATGTCATGGATCGCATATAGATGAAAAATGGATCTCATAAATGGGTATACCTATTAAGAACAATGGTTTAATTCCAGTTCATCTAAAACGATCCATTAATCTATCACGCAACATCTCCACTCTTAGCAAATGTACTAAGCTTACAATGCAATGGAAAATGGATATGAGGATTATACCAAATGAGCTTAGCACAATAAATCACATATTTAGTTATTAAGCTCAAATAAAAGATTTTACTATGAAGCACATAAACAATCATCAATTTGCATTAATGAAAATATATATCAAGTTAGGCACAAACATGCAAATCAATGACACCATATCCAACCACGCAATGTAAGACATCAAAATCAATTTGCATAAAAAGAATGTAACTAAATGAGCAAAGATGCAAATTGTTTGTAAAAATTATTTCTTTCCAAATGATATAATCATAATTAAGCACAAGGAAATAAATTCAAGGAAAATGCTTCTATAAATACAACCAATAAAGCTTAGAACATTTTCCAAAGTTTTTCAAATCACTTCAATATTTAAAATTCCAACAATGAATCATTTATAGAATTATGAGCAAGCGATTTTGAAAAACATGAAGTGTACTACTATAAATTTTCAATTTGTATTCTAAATATGACAATAGACACTCATACAAATTGAACACATATTTTCCATACCAAGAGATATAACTTGAAAAATCAATGGAAAACTTAAATTGCTTCAAATCATTTGATTTACAATAAAGATCTAATTATGACATTCATCAAATGATTTTCCAACATCAATTGATCATGAAAAATCTAGCTATGTAAGCTTTTGTAATCACAATCAGTTGATCATCAATAGATATGCACTACAAGAGATATAACTATATGAACAAAATGCAAATCCATCATGAAAATATTGCAATCAAAGGATTTTGAAAACCATGAGATATACCTTAAAAGTTCATGAAGACAAAATCAAATGATCACAAAGAAACATTGCATTTTAAGAGATGTGACTATAAAGAAACAACATGCAAATGTAACATGCCAACAATTAGATATAACTAAAAGGAATAGGTTGGTTTAGAGAGGTTCAAGGCCTTAAGGTTAGTCTAATAGTCTACCTTTGAAGACTCACCTAAGGTCTTGATTAGGTTGTCCTTGAGAGTTCACTTTGAGGACTCACCAACTCTTGGAGATATAACTCAAAAAAGTCTTAGAGTGGTGATGTGATACTTGGGGAAATTTCATTTTCGATTATAGTGGAAATCATTACAAAGATATGCAATAAAACACAACACTAGGGTTCTAATCTAGAGAGGACCAACTCCGGGTTGTTAAGCCCTAAAATGGAGTAACCTAGCTCGGATACCAATTGAAAAGCCTGGGATCCTAACCCTAGAGGGGGGGTGAATAGGGTGAGCTACAAATTAGTGACCAATTTAGACCAATTGGAACCCGAAAGGTGGCTTGGACATCCTCGGAGTCTCCCTCTTGTTTCTTGGATTGCATTGTTTGGATAAGTGGTTATTGCTAGATGATGTTAGGATTTCTATCATTGTCTCACATGATTATTATTCATGCTTTATGCCTAGTTTCGCTTTCCTTGTATTCACATGATATTACACTTGTCTTTATTCAATACTTGATGCATGCCATGACATTTATACCTTGCTTATCTATTGCTCAACATGTCATTGACTCTGTTCCTTGGTGTGCAGACACCTCAGGTGAATACTACTCTGAGGAGCAAGCAAGTGAGGAGATCCCAGAGGATCTCCAACCGGCCGAGGAGGAACGAGAGTGGCGTGCCAATGACGTAGAGTAGCGTCATTGAACCTGGCACGAGAGAGACTCATTGGGACTTCCTTAGATTCTTCCATTCTTTAATATCTCTCGTTGAAACTTTCATTATTGACATCATTATTGTTTTAAATGGCCTTGATTATTGGGATGGCCATTGTAATAAATTAACTTCTTTCTTTAAGTTTTATTTTATTCCTTGTTCAACTTTAATATATATTGAGATTCATTATTCCTTGTTGATATCCAAATATGCCTAGAATTATATGAGTTCCGCAAATTCTTATTATTCTTGAGGCTTGAAATATTATATCCTCACAGCGGACTTACGATCCTTGGGCCTAAAGGACAAAAATTTTAATTAGTCCTAAATTTCACTCCCCGGATCTGGTTTATTATTTAATCGGGTTCGGGGGACGTAACAAAGAGTAGCAATGCTCTTCACCTGCTAACATGCGACTAAGGTAATATAGAGCAGATTTTTTTCCTTCGTCGTTTTCTTGTGCGAGTAGAGCGCCCAAAGAATAATCGAAATCTCTTATGTACAAGATGAATGGTTTTCCAGTTGTGGGGGCAACCAACACTGGAGGTTTGGTCAGGTATGTTTTGATGTCTTGAAATGCAGCTTCACATTCAGCATCCCAAACGAAGTCCACACCTTTCTTCATCAAGCGAGAGAATGGACAGTACTTCCTTAACATATTGGAGATGAATCGTCGGATGTATGCCAATCTTCCCTAAACCCTTTTAGTTCTCTTAGGGTACTTGGAGATGGCATTTCTAGGATAGCATTGACTTTGGTGGGGTCAAGTTCTATTCCGGCTTTCCGAACTATGAATCCGAGAAACTTATCCGATGAGACACCGAATAAGCATTTTAGTGGATTTGTTAGACCTCGACCCAGACCAATCCGATTAGTGTGCGATTAGTATGTATTTAGTCCTAAGTGGGTTTAGTTGTAGTTGTGTTAGAAGTAATTAGGCTTAGTCTTGGACATCGCTTTGGGAATTTTGAAAGCGTTTAGTATTAGTCAGACACACTCAGGAAGGCCTGAGTGCACGCGTAAGCTTGGGAAGATCGTATCGGTTTCCGTGTGATTGTGATTTTGATTTCATTTGAACGATTTTTCTATGTGTTACAACTTTCGTCTTAAGCCCATTCAGGTTTGAAGCCCAAAAACCCAAGTTCTGGCCCAAAGAGGTTAAAATAGTCTTTTATGCACAAATCTAGGCACAATTTTCGAGATCTCAAAACAATGTCAAAAATATACTTTTTGGAAACTAGATATTTCGAGGATCGTTTTATCCTTCTTCGTCGAGTTCATTCGAGAACCACAAGATCATGTTTTGGTCATTTCAAGGTTCAAGTTATTTGGGGCCCATTGTCATCACTTAAACCCCATCTCCCTCTCTTTTCATTCATTTCCCCCAAATCTCTGCAACTTCCTTGACCTAGGGCTGAAAAACCCTCTTCCCTTTCCATCTTCGTCATCTTGCATGATCTAGCTAGAGTTCTCCTAATAAAATTCTAAGGCTATCATCTTCTTCCTCTCATCCTAAGCTTTCCATTGATGCAAATTTCTTGAAGTTTCAAGTTGGGCAAGAGCTCCTTCTTCTTCCTCCTCTCTTGTTTGACCTTCTCTAGGTAAGAGCTTCAACCCATACTTTTCATAAAGTCTTTTTAGTTCCTTAAAATCTTGTTTTTCATGTTTACAAACCCTTTTGTGAAAATGGGTTCCTTGTTTTCATTGGTGTTGAGTTTTGAATGGAGTTCCCTTGGGATTCTTGTAGTGTTGGAATAGCTTGAGTGAAGTGCTTGAAGAGGATTGTTTAGCTTTTGGGCGAGGCAAGTAATCTCTATAGGAAATGATGCATGTGTATTTTGATTGCATTGTTATTTTAGAAATTGTGCATATAAACTTGTTATAAACTTCATGATCTTGATTTTTATTGGATTGAATGTTTGAAAGTGTGAAAATGAACCCTTGGTGAGCGTGAAGGCTCAAGGGATTATATGTGGCTTAAGGAGGAGAAGAAGGAGTGAAATGTGTTAGAAGTGGTACAAGAGAAAGGCTTTTTCTGCACTCAGTGAGCACAGGCAGAAGCTTGTCCGCTCGAGCGACCAAGCCTCTGTTTGGTCCGAGCGCAGACAGAGAGCTGTCTGTTCGAGCGACCTTATTGTCCTCTCGAGTGAACTGTCTCGCTCGAGCGAAGTGTCAACACCTTACAATGTCTGCTCGAGCGAACATGCCCGATTCAGGAAGAAGAATTATTTCATTTGGGTATTTTCTTGAAGGTTGGAAAAACTAGACTATGTTAAGGGTTTTGACTTGACATTGTGTAAATGGAACTTCGAAATGCAACCCAACTTCGGGGACACCAATTCTTGTATATTCCAACATTTGGGGTCTCAATTACACAAAGGTCAATTAGTAACCTTAACACATGCTTGTCGGGTTTCGTATTTTGAATTTTCGTCTTGGTACGAGAAGTACCATTGTGTACTCATTTGAATTTCAAGTATAAACTTGTTTTGAAGATTTGTTTCAAGAAAAAGGGGATCACTTCCTAAGTGTGTTATGCATATTTATTATGCCTTTTTGCTAGTCGTGTTTGTTGTGTTTGATAAGTGATTTTCCCCCTTTTTACCTCGACATGTTTTGACAGTGTTTCGCGTGTTTTGTGCATTCATGAATTAAGTGAACACCACTGAGCTTGGACTGCCCTTTCAGTTTGATCCACTGTCTGGGGGTCCTTAAACATGTGGACTGTCTGCAGACTGGTCATGTATTTATTACACATCGTGCGTGTCCGGTTCCGCGGCCGGAAATCCCCGTATATGTGGGAATCGTGTCGTGATTATATTATGTTTATCCTGCTTGTCGTGCGTGCTTGCTCTCTTCATTATATATATGAGAGAGAAAGGATGAGCTCTTTGTGGATTGTAACTATTCATGATATTATACGTACTCATGCTAGTTTGTTTTAGTATCTCAGCTTTGTATGTATTCTCGAATATGTATCTCAGTCATTGTAGTATTTTAAATCAGGGATTTGCTTATATGTTTTCTAAAATGTTTATTGTTTCATGCTTGCACCTAAATTGATTACCTGCCAAACCGTTGTGTTTGACCCTTGTTTGTTGGTGCCCAGGTGCAAGAGACGCTACCTTTGAGGAGGAGCGTCAGGAGGAGGCTCTTGAGCCACCCCCAGTGAGAGAGTGGCAGCCCGACGATGTCAATTAGACATCGGGCGGGTTTCTTGAGCTAGTATTTTGTCTTAGGGTTTCCTTTATTATTTTGAGAAGTGTATTGGCCTCTGTTGGCCTCTTATGGGATGTAACTAAACTTAACTTACTTTTGTGTTAGTCCTATAACTTGAATTATGATGGGAATGTCATTTAACTTCTTCCTTTGATACTATGCCTTGTTTTATTTGTCATGGCACTTAAGGATTTATTGGTGCTTATCTTGATGTGATTTGCTACACGCTTCCGCATACTTGATCATGTGAGTCAGATTCCGCGTGTCTTTGGGAATCCTCACCGCGGGAACCTGTGGGAAAATATATCTCCAAGGTACACAACAACGTCGCGGGCCTGGGGATCCGTTCCGGGGTCGCGACAGGATTCATCCGCAGTTTGTGTTTGCGAAGTCGGAGGAAGACTTCTCGAAGATCTTTCATATGGTCTTCTTTTCTTTAGCTTTTGACAGCGAGGTCATCAATGTAACATTCGACCGTCTTGTGCTGTATATCTTGGAATATCTACATCATAGCCCTTTGATATGTTCACCAGCATTTTTCAAACCAAATGGCATGACAGTGTAGCAATACACGCCAAACGGGGTCCGAAATGATGTATGATTTTCATCTTCAGGATGCATCTTTATCTGATTGTAGGCAGAGAAGCCATCCATGAATGTCATTCGCTCAAACCCACAAGTGTTGTCAATCATCACCTCTGGTATGGGGAGCAGGAATTCATCTTTAGGGCACGCATTATTTAGGTCTCTATAGTCAACACAGACCCTGATCTACCCATTTTTCTTTGTCACTAGGACAATGTTGGCCGACCATTCAAGATGTTGTTCCTCACGGATGAAGCCAACGCTTTTTATTTTTTGAACTTCTTGTTTAGTTTTGTCCATCACATCAGGACGGAATCTTCTTTGGCCTTGTTTGACAGGCTTGATAACTTTTCGCAAATTGAGTTTGTGGACTGCTATTTTAGGGTCTAAGCCAGACATTTTAGCATAAGACCATGCAAAACAGTCAACGAACTCACGAAGAAAAGAGATATACTCGGGTAACTCATCATCCTTTATATTCTTACTTATGAAAATAGGATGTGGGTTATCAAGTGTCCCCAAATCTATCTTTTGAAGAGGATCTTCTGTTGAAAGGTTTGAAGGTTGTTCCTCCACAATATTTTCGAAGGCTTCTAATTCAACATGACCTTCTGAAGTTCCAAAGGTATTTACAGACCAAGGCTCTGCTTTTGTCCATGGGTTTTCTTATCAGTACTCTTCTCAAGACTTGCTATGAGATAGTCCCAATCATCTGCTGAAATTGGGTCGAAGTAGGGCACTTCTTTTGGATCAGAAAACCGTGTTTCTGTGTCGTCGAACAATTCCTCTTCATTATCAGAAAAATCGTTCCAATTGGATGAGCTTCCTAGATTCTTGACAAGTCACTCTTCAAAGAGATATCCAGGGAGATCAATGTCTTCATGAACACGAGATGTTGAGGCTTGGTCTGCAAAACAACTTTGCAGCCTTTGTGTCAACTATCCCATGGGAGTGTCAGGATCATACCCCAAACCGTATGAAGACTTGTCTATATGACTGTGGAGTTTCCAATCCTCTAGTTGACTTTTGATCAGGGTGGGTTCCAATGGTGTGAGAATACCACGGCCTCCTCCCAAACCGATTGGATTCTAAGCATCATAGCCCATTTTCTTCATGATAGCTTGTGTCATTGGACTATACAGGGAGAGCTAAGGCATACCTTTGTTTAGGAAGGGTTCAAGCGAAGAATTTGATGAAGAAGCTTCCGATCTATGAAAAAAGATTGGCTTTTCTTCTGCCGTAGTTGTCGGAACAATGAAGACAGCAGACATAGGGTCTTTTACGTCGCCAGGTGTCTCCAATGGAGTGAGAGCAGGCTGAACTTGTTGAGTATCAGCTTGGCTTGACGATGTATTGTCTTCTGGCTCTAAATCTAAATATGTGTCTTCCATGATAGATACGAAGGAAACAACAAACTTGCCCCTAGTCTTTTGTTTTGTCTTCTTTGCTTTGGTAGTTGTTGACACCAAAAATGTCACTTTGCCTCTTCACACCAAAAGCTACATGGAGCCGCATCCTACCAAAAATAGGCAGGCGCCACTTCAAGCATCAGATCTTGTCAGAATCAAACAAAAACTGCAAGGTCATTCAAAACAACCAAAAGAAGAGGTACACATGAAGTTTCGGGCCATTCCGACATCATTTGGCCTAGCTTCACTTCTCCAACAGCTAAACAAGCGCTCCCGGCGGCGACAGAATCGGAGACACCAAATCTTCGATCAGGGCCTATGGATGTTCTCAAAATATGTCCAAAAGGCTCCATGTCAAGTCTCAAGTCAAACCAGCAATGTTTGACCCATCATCAACTCTCCAACGGCTGAATCAAGCCTACCAGCGGCAGAGCACCCCGGGACCATGGCACCCAATTCAGAGCTTGCGGATCATCTCAAAATGACTCCAATAGGCTCCTCGTCGAATTTCAGGTCAATCGGACATCGTTTGACCAGAAGTCAAAGCTCAGCATCTCTCTCGCAGGAGAAACAAAGGTCAATCGGACATCGTTTGACCAGAAGTCAAAGCTCGGCATTTCCCTTGCGGTGAAATCAAAGGCAAGCGTTTGCATGACTCCAAATGGCTTCAAAACTCAAACGAAAGCCTATGGTTGGTCTTATCTACTGATGAGGGAGTCACACGTCGAATTTCAGGTCAATCGGACATCGTTTGACCGAAAGTCAAAACTCGGCATTTCCCTCGCAGTGAAATCAAAGGCAAGCATTTGCATGACCCCAAACGGCTTCAAAACTCAAACGAAAGCCCATGGTTGGTCTTATTTAATGCTCAAGAAGCTTCACCTCAAATTTCAGGTCATTCCGACATCGTTTGACCCTGTTTCAGCTTCTGGCGGAAAATCAGCAGTTCTGCGCTCGGCTTTTCCCGGAAAATCAGAAACTTTGCAAACCAATTTGCAAGGATTCTCATCATGTTTTTCAGATGGAAATCAAGCCAAAAATGTGGAGAAATGTCATAGAAAACAAACAAAAAAAACGGAAGCGAAAAACGACGAAAAACGGCCAGAAACGGGCCCCAGGAAGCAATTTTCCCCCCAGGGTCGCAGAGCCCCGCGACCCTGGGCCAGGCCTGCGACCCTGGGCCAGGCCTGCGACCCTGGGCCATGGTCCGTAGTGCTCCTGCAAAGCCTCAACCAGCAAGAAACCAAGTCTGCTCAAAGACTTGGTCTCCAAGGCCTTCACCCAAACAGCGAAGGTCACAAACATCAGCAAAGCCAGCATACCTGGCCCCTCTCAAGGAGAACCGGTTCTACCCTCTTGCTTACATGAAAGAGGAGAAGCCTACCCTCCGTCAAACAAAACCAACTCAGCACGAGCCGGCTTGCTCATACAAGCCCAAAATCAAATCGTGCATCGTAAGGCCTCCGCAAGAACCTGCCAAGGCCTTCACACATGCGAGTCGACCCTTCCTCTCAACGGGAGCCGAACTCGCCAAATTCAAAGCTTCGCTTTGACAGACAAAGGACCGCGTCCAGATCCTGTCCCTGCCCGTCTTCAAAGAAGACAAGCTCGGCTGCTGCGCATCAGGGACTACGTCTTTCATTGCCAGGGCACAGCCAGAGCTAACCAAAGCTCAAATCGCTCGTCGTATGCGTCGCCGAACGGCATATCGACAAAAGAGACTAGAGAAGCAAAGAACCCAGGATTCTGCACTTCAGGTCTCTCAAAAATGGGTCGAAAAAGAAAGACCCGACCAAGTTGTTGCTGTTCATATGGTTGGAAAAACCAGAAAACGCCAGAAGTCAGCAACTAAAATCCATGTCAGACGACCGGTGACTCGCAGCGTCTCCCAGACACGAAGACATAAAGAAAACTCTCCCGCTTCTTCAAGCCAAGGACGTCGGAGGGACCACTCTTCGAGCTCTTCATCTAAAAGAACGAGCTCCAGCTCAGTCACCAAGACTGTATCCTCTTTCGACTCTCGAAGAATGAACGTCTTGGTCACAAATACTGAACAACCTCCGCCGCATGATGACGTAACCGCACGCATCCAGCAGCTGGAGCAAGGGCAGCAGAGGATAGAGACTCTAATAGAGAACCTAATTCTCAATCTTCAGCGTCCACAAAACAATGAAGCTCCTCCGAGCCATCAAGGTGACGAGGAAAATGCGGAAAACAGTGAGTCACGCGCCCTTACCAAAAAGGACGTTGACGATATCCTCGCCAAAGCAAAAGAAGAGGATACACTAAAGGAGCATGGGATCAAGCCACCATATCCCTTGTGGATGGACTCGGTCCCGTTCCCTACAAAATTCAAGCAACCTACTCTCCAAACATATACGGGGAAAGGTTCAGCCAGACAACACGTCATCCATTTCAAGATCCTGACGGGAGCTATTGCGGATCAAGATGCCCTCAAAATCCGCCTCTTTGCAAGTACCCTAAAAGGTACGGCCTTTGATTGGTACTCCACTCTGCCGGAGGACTCCATTCAAAATTGGGCCATGATGGAGACACGCTTCCTAACCCACTTCAAAGGTGAGGATCATCCTGTTACTATGGCTCAGCTCTGCAGCCTAAAACAGGGAGAGAATGAGTCAACATATGACTTCATTCACAAGTGGAAGGCAATGGCATACAAATGCTCCGATGTACTGCCACAAGCATCACTGGTCGACATCTGCCGAAACAACATGAGAGCAAGAATCCGCTCCATGATCATCGGCAACAAATCAAAGAACCTGGGAGAACTCCTGGAAGCATCTATGGAAGCTGAAACGGTGATCAAAGACCTCAACAGTCAGAAATCATTAAAGAAAGAGCCGACTACCATTGCAACCTCAAAACGAAAGAAAAAGGAGGTTCTCAATGTGCAAACCAAGTCAGCTCCTCAGCAGCCAAAGAAAGATGAAAACAAAGCTACAGGTAAAAAGCCTGAACTCTCTGATGCCTTCAGAGAACGGGTAGAAAAGAAATACCCGTTTGATGAAGACGTTGAAGAAATCTTTGGGGCACTCCTAGCAAATGGCAAACTTACATTGCCTGACCCCAAAAGACCAGGAGATGTTGGCAAAACCAACGATCCTCGGTACTGCCCATACCATCAGATGGTCTCGCATCCTCTCAATCAATGTTTTGTTGTGAGAGAGAAGATAAATGAGATGTGGAAAAACGGAGTCATTACCTTCGACAAGAACTATGGGTCTGCCTCCGTCAACATGGTGTCGTGTGGACAAAAACAAAAATCACCAAAAGAGAAGATCACTACTCCCTTCAAGGTGATAAAGATGACCCAAACGTCCCGAGAGTTGGTTCCATATCCAACATCAGACGGACAGCCCATATGGGTACACCCCGATCTCCTAGAAGATGAAAATTGGGAGGTCGTCAAAACAAAGCCAACCGCTCAACAGCGAAGGCAAGCCAGGAGACAACTCCGCAAGCTCAAACAGCAGGAGAAAGCTCCGAAAAAGCAAGAAGTCGCTGAAAAGGCAGAAACCTCCTCTACCGCTTCACTGGGGGCAACAGAAGAGTCCTCTCCTAAAGCTTCAAAGGCGGCAAGAAAATTCACTCTTGGTGATTTCATGCCACCACATCTCAAAGATGAAACTACGCAGGGGGCATCATACTCTTGCAACTCAGTGGTCGGATTCTCCATGGATGGATATGAGTCCAGTGACACCGCCAGTGACATCGATGAGTGGGAAGAATCCCTCGAAACAGGAGAATATCTCTCCGACGAGGAATGGATCCCTGAATCTCATCTTATGCCAGTAATCTGGTATAACCCATTACAGCCGCAAGGATCCTGGTCTGATGATGAAGAAGACCAAGAGGCTGTCCAAGAAAATACTCTAGTGGAACCACAAGGAGCAGACGAAGAAGAAGATTTGGCTCCCGTGCCTAATCTCGATGAATACGCAAGGATCTTGCAGCACCTTGCTATAGAGCAAGAACAAGGTCGCATCAATCAACTTCGTCACAACCCAGCACCGGAAGTTCCTGAAAATCTACAGGAATCTCCTCCGGTAACCCCGGAAAATGAAGAAAGCTGTTGGATCGACGATCCTCTTACATCTGAGGACGAATCTGATTCCCAACAGTTCATCTTGGAGGCATCTTCCGTCAAAGTTACTTGCAATACAATAACTCAGGATGATAATTCCTCACCTTCTCAGGCTTCGTCTCCTGGAACAGTGACATCGGAACTCAAACCTCTTCCGACCGATCACCTTGAAGAAATTCCAGCCGGTGAAATCTTCTTCGGAGAAAATCCGGTCAATTGGTCCCAAATGCCCGATCTCATCGGTGATGTCTGGACCAACAAAATATTCGACAAAGAAGGAAAGTTGCTGGATGCTGTTCAGGACTTGCTCCCGGAAAATGCTCCATGCAACACAATTACTGAAGATGGCAATGCTGACACAGAGAAATCTTCAGCAAATGAGAAGGAACAACCCCTCGATCTCGAGGGTGATCTTCTAAACAAAGACCCTTCTCCAGAAGCTCTTGAAGTTGGTAGAGGTACCCGTTCTGGCCGGGATTACCACAAAAACTACAACCAACCTTCTGCTTCTTATGTAAACCCTTCAGGAAAACAAGTTGTAAACGCCCCTAGTGGCAAGAATAATGAAAATGCAGGCCCCAAGGAGGCTTTCAAGTACGACTTGATTCAGCACTTCAAACACATACCTGCACGTCTGCACATCCTAGACTTGTTACGAATGTCACCACAGACTCGTGATAGTCTCATTTCAGAACTACAAATGCTGGATGCGGATGTCGACAAACATGCCCCACAAGTCCTACAAATTGAAATGGACCATAGGGTCAAAAAAATCAAAAACTCTCTCAAAAGGAGAAAAGAAGAAAACTGAAGGATCATGCATCGAATGCCTCTCGGTTCAAAAAGCAGCAAGTGCAACCATCGCCTTCACCAAGGAAGACCTCCTGCTAGGCGAGACAAAGCACAACCGACCCCTGTACTTCACCGGGTACATCAAAGAGGTGCCAGTACGCAAAATCCAGATCGATCCAGGTTCTGCACTCAACCTCATCTCCACTTCGGCACTCGAAGAACTGGGCATTCCGCCTAGCAAGCTGAGCCACACGTCTGTGTCCATCTTTGGATATGATGGCAGCGCTCAAAGGCCAATCGGCAAAATCAGGTTCAAGTTGCAAATCGGTGATCTTATCTCCGAGGTCACTGTCTATGCGATAAAGACCCCTTCATGCTACAACATCCTTCTCGGACGCCCCTGGATACACGAGAATGGTGTTGTCCCTTCGACTTTACATCAGTGCATCAAGTTCGTTGGCAATGACGGCTTGATACATCGAGTGTTTGCAGACAAAAAGCCCTTCAAAGGCAAAGAAGTCTATTTCGCAGATGCTCAGATGTACAAAGATGAAAAAGAAGAAAGGGAGGAAGAAACAGCATCCTTTGCCGAAAATCTCCAGAAAGACAAAGGCAAGGCTCCTCAGCAATCACCGGAAGAAAATAAACCCTCTATCAAAACCGAAGAGAATAATCAATCTCCCTTCATGGTCTCCCTCAAGTCTTCAAAGCCTCTGGTGATCACCACCAAAGCAAAGAAGACAAAACAGAGGGCTGGGGGCAAGTTTGCTGTCTCCTTCGTGTCTATCTTGCAAGACACGGATTCGGACTCAGAGCCAGAAGACGATACATCGTCAAGCCAAGCTGATGATCAACAAGTTCAGCCCGCTCTCACTCCGATGGAGACAACCGTTGACATAGAAGATCCGGCATCTGCTTCCTTCGTTGTTCCAGCAACATCAGCAGAAGAAAAGACAATCTTCTTCCATAAATCGGGAGTTTCTTCATCAAATTCTTCGCTTGAACCTTTCCAAAATGAAGGTATGCCTCAACTATCCCTGTATAGTCCAATGGCGCATGCTATCATGAAGAAAATGGGCTACGACGCTCAGAACCCAATCGGTTTGGGAGATGGCCGTGGTATTATCACGCCATTGGAACCAACCCTGACCAAAAGTCAACTGGAAAGTTGGAAACCCCACCGCCACATAGAAAAGTCTTCATATGGGCTGGGGTATGATCCTGACGCTCCCTTGAGACAGTTGACACAAAGGCTGCAAAGTCATCCTGCCGACCAAGCCTCAACATCTCATATTAATGAAGACATTGATCTCCCTGGATATCTCTTTGAAGAGTTGGTCGTCAAGGATCCAGGAAGTTCATCCAATTGGTACGATTTCTTTGATGATGAAGAGGAATTGTCCGATGATACAGACACACGGTTCTCTAACCCAGAAGAACCACTGTCTCCGAAGGAAGTGCCCTACTTCGACCTAGTTTCAACAGGTGATTGGGACCATCTCATAGCAAATCTTGAGAAAAGAACCAATCAAGAAGACCCATGGACAAAAGCAGAGCCATGGTCTGTAGATACCTTTGGAACTCCAGAAGGCTTTGTTGGGTTGGAAGCCTCCGAAAATATTGTGGAGGAACCACCTTCAAATCTTCCAACAGAAGATTCTGTTCAAAAGATAGACTTGGGAAAACCTGATAACTCACGTCCTGTATTCATAAGCAAGAATATAAAGGATGATGAGTTACCCGAGTATATCGCATTTCTTCATGAGTTCGTTGATTGTTTCGCATGGTCTTACGCTGAGATGCCTGGCTTAGACCCCAAAATAGCAATCCATAAACTCAATCTTCAAAAAGATATCAAGCCTGTCAAACAAGGCCAAAGAAGGTTCCGTCCTGACGTGATGGACAAAATTGAACAAGAAGTTCAAAAACTCAAAAGCGTTGGCTTCATCCGTGAGGAACAGCATCCTGAATGGTTGGCCAACATCGTCCCCGTGACAAAGAAAAATGGGCAAATCAGGGTCTGCATTGATTACAGAGACCTAAACAATGCATGCCCAAAAGATGAATTCCCGCTCCCTATACCGGAGGTGATGATCGACAATACCTGTGAGTTCGAGTGAATGACATTCATGGATGGCTTCTCTGGCTACAATCAGATAAAGATGCATCCTGAAGATGGAAAACACACAGCATTTCGGACCCCGTTTGGCGTGTATTGCTACACTGTCATGCCATTCGGTCTGAAGAATGCCGGCGCTACATATCAGAGGGCTATGATGAAGATATTCCAAGATATGCAGCACAAGACGGTCGAATGTTATGTCGATGATCTCGCCGTCAAAAGCAAAAGAAAAGAAGACCATCTCAAAGATCTTCGAGAAGTCTTCGTCCGACTTCGCAAACACAAACTGCGAATGAATCCCCTCAAATGCTTCTTCGGTGTTTCATCGGGTAAGTTTCTCGGATTCATAGTACGGAAAGCTGGCATAGAGCTTGACCCCACCAAAGTCAAGGCTATCCTAGAAATGCCATCTCCAAGAACCCTAAGACAATTAAAAGGGCTCCAAGGAAGATTGGCATACATTCGGCGGTTCATCTCCAACCTATCAGGAAAGTGCCGTCCATTCTCTCGGTTAATGAAGAAAGGTGTCGATTTTGTCTGGGATGCTGAATGTGAAGCCGCGTTCCAGGACATCAAGTCATACCTGACTAAACCTCCAGTGTTGGCTGCCCCCACAACTGGAAAACCATTCCTCTTGTACACAAGAGCCCTTGACTGTTCTTTAGGCGCTCTACTCGCACAAAAGAATGACCAGGGAAAAGAAGCTGCTCTATATTACCTTAGCCGCATGTTGGTAGGTGCAGAGCATCGCTACTCTCCAGTCGAAAAAGAATGCTTGGCAGTGATGTTCGCCGTACAAAAACTGCGTCACTATCTGCTATCCAACACAGTGTACCTGATTTCGAGGATCAACCTCCTAAAGGTCCTTGTCACAAAAGCAGGTTCTCTCAATGCCCGACTGGAAAAATGGTCCATCCTCCTGTCACAATTTGATATTAGGTATGTACCACAAAAAGCAATCAAAGGCCAAGCTCTAGCAGACTTCCTCGCGGAGCATCCATTGCCTAAAGATTCTCCACTCAGGGATGACCTCCCAGACGAATCAGTCTACAGTGTGGAGACTTCCTTATCAAACGCTTCCTGGCACATGTACTTCGATGGCGCAACCAGGACAAATGAAAAGGGAAATCAAATATCGGGAATTGGCATTCTCTTTGTTAATCCCGACAAATACATGATTCCACACGCATTCTCGCTACTGGAACCATGTTCAAACAATGCAGCTGAGTACCAAGCCCTAATCATAGGATTGGAACTCGCCCTTGAATCCGGCATCACTACGCTGGAAGCTTTTGGAGACTCTCAACTGATCGTCAACCAGATGATTCAGAAATTTGAAGTCAGGAAGCCCGATCTGTTGCCTTACTACAACAAGGCACAATCGCTTCGACAAAAGTTCGACATCTGTCACATCATCCACATCCTCAGAGGTGAAAACATTCGTGCAGATGCCCTGGCTGGACTTGCTGCGTCTATGGCAATCCAAGAAGGGGAAAACATGCAAATTACAGTGTGTCAAAAAAGGATTCTCCCTCCTCTCAACACACATCAAGCAGTTGCTGAATGCCACCAAGTGGTTGGAAGTCGGATCTCCGTCCTTAAACCTCTGATCAGCGACTAGAGGGATCCGTTCATTGATTACATAATGTTCGGAATCCTACCTGAAGATCCAAAAGAACGGGTAAGCATCCAAAGACGAGCCCCAAACTTTCATTTGGATATTCCTTCAAAAATGCTGTATAGAAAATCCTACAATGGAGTACTTCTACGCTGCTTGTCACAACAAGAGGCTGAGGGAACACTCAAAGAAGTACATGCTGGTCTTTGTGGAGCCCATCAGGCTGGGCCTAAGCTCTACGATCAGATAAAAAGGTTAGGTTATTATTGGCCTACCATGGTGGCTGATGCAATGCAATTTGCTAAGCGCTGCCAACAATGCCAAGTTCATGGAGATTATGTCCACATGCCTCCGGAATGGCTACATCCTACAGCAATCTCATGGCCTTTTGAAGCCTGGGGTATGGACATCATAGGTCCAATCTCCCCTCCATCGAGCAAAGGTCATCGCTTCATCTTCGCCGCTACGGATTATTTCTCCAAGTGGTCAGAAGCATTCGCGCTTAGTGAAATGAAGACGTCATCAGTCCTTCACTTCTTGCGCACCAACATCATTTGTCGCTTCGACATACCTAAAAGATTCGTCCATGATAACGGACCACAGTTCCGCGATCACCGATTCTACAGGTTCTGCGACAAATACAAAATCCAAAGTTGTCCTTCAACTCCGTACAATCCGGCGGCGAATGGGCTAGCAGAGGCCTTCAACAAGACGCTCTGCAAAATCCTCAAGAAAATGGTCTCTAGTCACAAAAGAGAATGGGGCGACAAACTGCCTGAAGCTTTGTGGGCCTATCGAACCACCGTTCGAGGACCAACCCATAGCACACCATTCTCCTTGGTCTATGGATGCGAAGCTGTTGTCCCTTTGGAGGTTCAAATTCCTTCCTTAAGGGTATCTCTACAAAATGACAGGACGCAAGAAAGCAATGTCAAATTGAGACTCCAAGAGCTGGATAACCTCGATGAGAGACGGCTCGAAGCTCTACAAAGCATTGAACTCTACCAAGCACGCATGGCAGGATCTTTTGACAAGAAGGTCAGGCAACGCGCCTACAAAAAGGGAGACTTGGTTCTTACAGTAAAAAGACCAATGGTTTTTGCCAACAAATCCAAAGGCAAATTTGAACCAAAATGGGAGGGACCTTTCGTCATCGACAAAGTCTTCTCCAACGGCGCATACGCTCTTCTAAACATGGAGGGTGACAGATGTATGCTGCCCATCAATGGGAAGTTCTTGAAGCGGTACTACCCTTGAAGGCTTCTTCCATCGGGTCAGAGCGACGCCTGCACGGCCAAAGCCTATTCCTAGGTATCTGCTCGTCAAACCCACTCCTTTTGGAATTTTCATCCTCTTGTTGAAATTTCTAAAAAAAAAAAAACCCCTCAAAACAATGTTTCTTTCATCGTTTCATTGTTAAAAAAAAAAAAAAAAGCAAATCCAAAAATCCAAGTTTAGGAGCTTCTTCCCAAACTTGACCAAAATTTTCGATCCTTGAAACCAAAATTCATGGTTTGAAACAAAATCAGGACCTAGGGATTTCAGCCCTAGTCCACCTCGACTTTTACCACCAAAACGGTTTTGAGTCAAAATTTACGACCCTCGTGTCTTTAAACAAAAAAAATTGGTTTTTCAAAAACCGCAGGGAAGCGACGTTCAGTCGATACTTGCAAAACCCAAAATCGGAAGGATGCGAACCCCATTCGATACTTCCAAAATCCCAAAATTTCAAAAATCGTGGAGACGCAACGTTCCAGTTGATATCCACAACCCAAATTTTAAAACAAACAAAAAACAAAACAAAGGTTCGAAAAAACCTCAAAATTCAAAAATCGTGGGGAAGCGACATTCCATCGATACCCACAAAACAAAATTTTTGAAGACAAAAGCAGGGAAGCGACGCTTAGTCGATACTTGCACCCAAATCCGCGAGGAGGCGACATTCCATCGATACTCGCAACCGAATGAGCAAGGAGGCGACATTCCATCGATACTTGCAATACCATTCAGCGGGGAGGCGACTTTTTAGTCGATACTTGCATTTTTGAAAACCAAAAACCTGGCTTTCACGCCAAAAAACCCGGCTTCCATGCCAAAAATCCGGCTTTCATGCCAAAAAATCAAAAATCCGGCTTTCATGCCAAAAAATCAAAAATCCGGCTTTCATGCCAAAAATCAAAATTCGGCTTCCATGCCAACAAAACAAAACTCGGTTTTCAAAAAAAAAAAATCTGGCTTTCATGCCAAAAACAAAAAATCTGGCTTCCATGCCAAAAAGAAATTTCGGCTTTCATGCCAAAAACAAAATCTGGTTCTTACACCAAAAACAAAACTGGCTCTCATGCCACAAACCAAATCTTGGCTTTCATGCCATCTCAAAATTTTGGCTCTCATGCCATAAACCCAAATTTGGCTTTCATGCCACCTCAAAATTCGGCTTTCATGCCATCAAAAAAAAAACCTGGCTTTTACGCCAACCAAAACAGAAACCCGGCTTTCATGCCAACAAAACAAACTGGTTTTCAAAACAAACTGGTTTTCAAAACAAACCGGCTATAGATGCCATCCAAATCCGGCTATAGATGCCACCCGAAATTTGGCTTTCATGCCGTGAACAAAATCTGGCTCCCATGCCAAAACATGTCTCAAAAACTGGCTCCCATGCCAAAACAATCATTTGTCAAAAGATTTCTCACAAAATGACAAACTTTTGATCACATCCCATTTAGCAATCACTTTAATCACAATATTTGAGTGAGCGTAGGGAAAACAAAAAAAAAGAAAGTACCAAAAAATACATGTGGTACCAAAAAAAAAAAAAGAAAAGAAAAGTGTTCACAAGCACTTCAAAAATGTATACCAAAAAAAATACATGTGGTATATAAAAAGAGAGAAAGAGGGGTCTCAGCCAAAAATGCCCTCCAGCCAAGCTTTCAGTTCCTCAAGCAAACTCTTGGCTTCATCCGTTAGAGTCTCCAAGGCACGCTTCTTCAAGAAACTGCCATGAGTAGCTGGAGAAGGCTCTATCCCTTCTGCTACACCAGGAAGACTATCCCGTGCAGTCTGCCATCGTTCATTCTCTCTAGCCTTCCTATTGAGAATCTGATCGGCCTCTGCAACTTGGCGAATCAAAGCACTCTCCCTGTCACGAGCCTCTGTTATGGCGGACCACGTACTGGCGACTTGGGCCTTTCGGAGTTCGAGATGCTTCCTTGCCTCCTCAACCTCTCCATCAAGGATGCTAAGGTCATGTTACAGCCTGATGATGTCTAACTCCGCTCGGTTCCTCTCCCGAACCAGCTGCTTCCTGCCCTGTGTAGTCTCTTTCAAATCCGATTGAGCCTTCTCAGCAGGGTTCAGGAACATTTCTTGGAAGAACTGGTCATCAGGATAGCTGATGGTCTCAAACCATCCGTCGCCTAATGCAATGATCTTATCAACGATCGCCCGGGCGTCCGTAACATCCAGACCAATATCTTCCTCAGCATCTTTGAGAATCTCTTTCACATGCGGAATCTTGCTACGTGCAACATCCAAGTGTCCAGAAAGGAGGGTCTCAATCCAAGAACTCAAAACCCGCATCACCACCTTCTTCGCATACTGAAGAGATGGGCCAGATGAAGACTCACCCTTCTCTGTCGATTGGCTGCCCAAGTCATGTCCCATCGGAAGAGTAACAATAGAACACTTTCCAATCGGGGCCGCTGGAGAAGGAATCTCAACATGAGGTCTAGCCTCTGCCGCGTCAGAATTGGCTGGAGAAGTCCCAATTACTGGGTCAACTTCTGGCATCCCTGGCTCTGGCTCTGAAGGAAGCGATGGACTCTCTTCTGTCACTTCAAAATCTGCCAAACACAAAAAGGTATGAATATGATCTTTTCAAAAAAAAAAAAAAAAAAAAAAAATCAATGTCAAGATTATCACTATGAAATACCTTCTTCCATGATGGGCGGATTACTTTCTATCTCCATTTGCTCATCCGAAGCATCGTCGAAAGCCATATCCATAGATGGCTCGAAGTCGGAACCCTCTGGCAAGTCAGCTGACAAGAAAACAAAAATATGTGTCAGCAAATTCAAAAAAAAAAAAATCATCATCCTCATACCAGGTGGAGATTCTGGGTCCTCCCCAGAGTCCCTCAACTTTTCTTCAGATGCCGCAACTGGATCCATCACCGCCTCATCGGCAGGAACCTCGGGCATCACCAAGTTTTCATCTTCTGCAAAAGAAAGAAAACAACAGATCAAAAAAAAAAAAAAATCCCTCATAAAAGGAAAGAAGCGAAAATAGAGAAGAAGGAAAATCATACCAACATCAGCGGACTCTTCTTCACGACTCCTCTTCTCTGGAGGCTCATCAGCATCTCCCGATACCTCCTCAGCAATGGTAGGAGGGACTTCCAGATCAGGAAAGTCTTCGTGGCGTCTCTCTGTGCGACGCTGTCCTCTCCTCTTTTTTCTACGAGCCGGTCTACTTGAAGTACCTGCCTCACTGTCAAAGTCAGGACTTCCACTTGGCTCCTCACTGGACGACCCGCTCCTACCAGTGGACCCCATGGAAGCCTTCATTCGCTCTGCTTGCATCCAAGTGTCGATCTCGGCTTCCTCCTCCTCGAGCTGTCTCAAGACCTCAGCAGGTATCTCTTGTGCGGCTCCGGATCTAATGACATCCTGTTCCTCGAGAAAGCCTATCCTATGCTTCTCTCCAGAAAGGAAGAACAAAACTTCCCCTCGACGGACGCCATCTGATCTACCAAGACCCTTCCCAGGAGATTGTTTGACATTCAGCTCCTTCTTGGAAAGCCCTCGGTACACAGCAAAGCTCTCCACGAACCACTTCGTGAAGCCAGCAGTCCGGAAAATGGGCAACTCAGGATAGGAAATCATGGCAGTAGTGTCCTCCACACTATAGAAAGCCCATGCATTTCTCCCGTCCTGCAAACCTCCAAAACGCTTCACCATGCTCGAAGGCGCTCCAACAACGCCTTGAGAGAAGCCTAACTGCAACGCAAAACGCGAAGGGACATACGGCTGGATATCAACAAAAAGATGTCTGCGGTACACCATCGTGCCAACACGTATGTTTAAAAGCCACCTCTTCTCTGCGTTGGTCAAAGAATAGTGTCTTCCCGATCCCGCCCTGGTAGAATCTCGGGAGACACCAAAATCAAAAGCCTTCTTCCGCAAATCTGGAGAAAGCTTTACTGAAGATTGCCCAATCTCGACATCCCTGAATCGTCGGATTCTCAAGCGGGCAGACAAAAGTGAATCGGAAACGGCTTTTCCCCTAGCCAACCGAATCATAAAAGGGTCATCATCCCGAGCAGCGCCCAAACAGTGGAAGCCGGGACAGTGGTACACATACCACGAATAAAAAATATGGGCTGAAAATACCCTATTCATAGGAAGCCCAAGCCGAACCAGAAAAGCAGCAGCCTGCAGTTCGGTGCACAAATAGGAGTAAAGAGCAGGCACCAAAGCCAACTGCTCTCCGAACGCCATCTGACAAGCCGGAAATATACAATGCGGCCTGATGTGTGTTCCGTCTCCTCCAGCAAAAACAGCCTCACCCAGCCAATAAGTGAGGTACGCATCAACGTCTCTCCGCAGCGCAATGTCGGAGCAAACGGCGTCTGTACTTGTGAGAAAGTTCTTCAAATTCTCTCGCATGGCAGAAATCTTCTTCCCCGGATTCTTAGTCTTGGCTTCCTGGGTCATACTCTCAGAAGATTCTTCGTCGCCAAAAAAGTTTGGAGACAAAGAGCTGAAACTCCTCCAACTGCTACACCGGACTTTCAAGCCCTCCTTCTCCCTCAAAAAATCGTAGAAGGCGACGAGCTGAAAGTACAAAAGCCTGAACTCCTCAGACTGCTCCTCAAGGACGCTGTCAATCGGCATAAATTCCTCATAGAGTTTGCCGAGGATGGGTAACCCGGTAATGGCACTCAGCTCCTTCAAAGAAAAACCAATCTCACCATTCGTAACAATGAAGGTGTTGGTTTGTGGAAGGAAGGACTCCAGCATGGCCATAAAAGCCTCATCGGAGAAAAATACGGTTTGCCTAAAAGCGCGAACCGCATCAAAAATCTCGGCCTCCTTCAGAATGGCACCGCCGATCTGCAGGATGTGATCAGTCCACGACTCCCAGCCCGAGTCAACACTGAAACGGCCACGAAGTCGAAAAGGCTTCACCCAATTGCTGCCATCGCCCCTGAAAATGCCAAGGCCCACCGGTCTCAAATCAACCGATGGATGATCAGATCCTTGGTAGCCGCTGGCCGGCATCAACATGTCCAGACGGACAGGCGACTTCTCTGCATAACCAGAAGGACCGCCAACAAAAACCCCGGTCTTGACCACAGTGGTCCTCTTTACCCAGCTTGGAGGATCTTCTCTCTTAGAGCAAGTGGGAGAAAGACTCATGATCGAAATAGTACGATCAAAAGGCGACCGGGTAGAAATGGTTCTCTCCTCACCATCGGCTGTGTAAGAGAACTGAAAGCATCTCCTTTGATATGACGAGTCATCAGGAGCTGCATCACCAAAGAAAAAGGTAGGCTTGGGCACAACGCTCTGATCGTCCATGACCCAAGGACGATTGCTTGCCATAATCTTGTAAAACTCCTCATCCTTGAGATCGATCAGTCGCTGTCTCATCTCATCTCGGTTGAGCGAGCCACACTCTTCCAAGTTTCTCTCCACATACTGGACCTTCTCCCAAGCCTGCTGTACAGCAGCATTGGAAGATCTGGCAGATTGACGAGGTGTATCGGTAACGGGCTTCTTACCCTTGTTCGTTCTGGAGGAACTACCTGCAAAGATTGAAAAAAAAAATCAATCAACAGAATGACAGAATTTTGCTAAAAAAAAAATCCTAGCGAAATTTTGGCATGACTCCGGGGCAATTCCGAAGAAAAGGGAATCACCCCGAAAAGAAAGGAAGCCTGAAGATGAGCTCAACATCGCTGCGAGCTCATGATCAATGAAGGATTCTCAAAGAAGACTCGAACTCAAACATTGCTGCGAGATCAAGACAGTCTTCTCAAATTTCCGCAAGAATCGGAAAAGAGCTCAACATTGCTGCGAGCTTCAAATCCCAAAACTTGCAAAAAAGCTCCTCGAAACCCCCGCAAGACTAAAGAAAGAGCTCAACATTGCTGCGAGCTTCAAATCTCAAGACTTGCAAAAGATTTCCAGGTGTGCATCATCATCATGCTCCCAATTCAATTTACCAAAAATCATGCATAAAAGAAAATCATCATGCACTAGATGCTAGGAAAACCTTGACAAAATTTGACCAATTCCAACCCAACTTGGTCAAAATCAAACTTTGTCTAAGTCAAAATTCATGTTGACTTAACATAGAAACTCTAGCCTTCTATCTTGATGCATCAAAAAAAAAAAAAAAAAAAAAAAAAATGCATAAACATCTTGAAATGCATGAAACCTCATTATCATGATGATACAAAAAGGGGAGAAAGGAAAGTTTTTTTTTTTTTTTAAAAAAAAAAAAAAAAAAAAATTATGGGCTGGCCCACAGGCCGTGGCCCATGGGCCACATGGCCGTACGGCCCAAAGCTGTACGGACATGTCCGTACAGCAGCAAAAAAAAAAAAAAAACAAAAAAAGGAGAAAAGAAAAAAAAAAAAAAAGAAAGAAAAAAAAAAAAAAAAGGGCGTGTAAAAAATAAAAAAAAAGAAAAAAAAAAACACGTGCAAAAAAAAAAGAACACGTGCAAAAAAAAAAAAAAAAAAAAAAGAGAGAAGAAAAAAATGATGAAACTTTCTTTACATGGAATTTCTTGTAAAAAGAAATAAAAAACTTACTTGAAGCCATGGATGGAGAAGAAAGAAGAACTTGAAGACTCTTGAAGAAGGAGGATTCTTGATCTTAGAGCAACTCTTGAAGACTTTTGCAAAAAGAAAGCAATAGGAGCAAGAGATCCCACCTCAATTGCTTTTATAGAAGAGAGCAAACCAAAAGAGGAAACAAGAGAAAAGCAAGGAGGTAAGTGCTAAAAATTAGCAACCTTCCCAAAAGAAAAGGAAACTTGGGATATTCTCTCCCAAAACAAAGATCCTTTGAGAAATTCTCTCCCAAAGAAAGATATTTTGAGAGAATCTTTCCCAAAAATCAAGAAAACTTGAGAAAATCTCTCAAAGTAAAGATATTTTTAGATATTCTCCACCCAAAAGAGATATCTTTAGATATTCTTTACGAAAATGACACCATATGAGATCTAAGCCATCCTCCAAAGCTTAAGGTCCCATGGGTTAGCCCATATGAGCCAGGTTTGACCACCTAGGCACTAAAAGTGGCTTTTAGTCAAAATTCCTCTTACCAAGAGCATACAAAAAAAATGGTTCCATGCCTCTCTTTTGAGTTGATTGGACCATACAAAAATTCCAAGCCTCATGAGCTTCCAAGATCCAAAACCATCTCACCTCATGAGCCAAATTGAGCCAAACCTTGAAATTGACATTTCACCAAAAATCAAACCGGTCCCCTAACATTCCACATACAGCTTGTTAGGTCACAAGACCAAAATCAAAAACCAAAACCTGACCCCCCAACATTCCACATACAGTTTGTTGGGTCACACGGTCAAAACCAAAATCCGACCCCCTAACTTGCCACATACAGCCTGTTAGGACTCAAGGTCAAAACAAAAATCCAAATCCGCATCCCCGATGTCATCTTCAATACTTTGCCTCAAGATGGTACATGATTCCTATCACTACCATAAAATCTCCTGGAAGCTCAAAAGGCTACTCCATCAAAAAAAAAATGCTCAAAGACTCTTGGTCAAGTCAGAAGCTCTTCTTCAAGATTCTCTTCGAGGCACATCGACTGCAAAAGCTATAACGTCGCTGTACCTCGAGGGGGCATTTGTTGACACCAAAAATGTCACTTTGCCTCTTCACACCAAAAGCTACATGGAGCCGCATCCTACCAAAAATAGGCAGGCGCCACTTCAAGCATCAGATCTTGTCAGAATCAAACAAAAACTGCAAGGTCATTCAAAACAACCAAAAGAAGAGGTACACATGAAGTTTCGGGCCATTCCGACATCATTTGGCCTAGCTTCACTTCTCCAACAGCTAAACAAGCGCTCCCGGCGGCGACAGAATCGGAGACACCAAATCTTCGATCAGGGCCTATGGATGTTCTCAAAATATGTCCAAAAGGCTCCATGTCAAGTCTCAAGTCAAACCAGCAATGTTTGACCCATCATCAACTCTCCAACGGCTGAATCAAGCCTACCAGCGGCAGAGCACCCCGGGACCATGGCACCCAATTCAGAGCTTGCGGATCATCTCAAAATGACTCCAATAGGCTCCTCGTCGAATTTTAGGTCAATCGGACATCGTTTGACCAGAAGTCAAAGCTCAGCATCTCTCTCGCAGGAGAAACAAAGGTCAATCGGACATCGTTTGACCAGAAGTCAAAGCTCGGCATTTCCCTTGCGGTGAAATCAAAGGCAAGCGTTTGCATGACTCCAAATGGCTTCAAAACTCAAACGAAAGCCTATGGTTGGTCTTATCTACTAATGAGGGAGTCACACGTCGAATTTCAGGTCAATCGGACATCGTTTGACCGAAAGTCAAAGCTCGGCATTTCCCTCGCGGTGAAATCAAAGACAAGCATTTGCATGACCCCAAACGGCTTCAAAACTCAAACGAAAGCCCATGGTTGGTCTCATTTAATGCTCAAGAAGCTTCACCTCAAATTTCAGGTCATTCCGACATCGTTTGACCCTGTTTCAGCTTCTGGCGGAAAATCAGCAGTTCTGCGCTCGGCTTTTCCCGGAAAATCGGAAACTTTGCAAACCAATTTTCAAGGATTATCATCATGTTTTTCAGAGGGAAATCAAGCCAAAAATGTGGAGAAATGTCATAGAAAACAAACAAAAAAAACGGAAGCGAAAAACGACGAAAAACGGCCAGAAACGGGCCCCGGGAAGCAATTTTCCCCCCAGGGTCGCAGAGCCCCGCGACCCTGGGCCAGGCCTGCGACCCTGGGCCATGGTCGCCGGCGACCATGGCCCATGGTCGCCGGAGACCATGGGGCCGGCGACCCTGGGAGGTCCGGGGCGCCGATTTCGCCCCGGGACCCCCCGTTTCGTCCGTTTTCGCGAGACGAGTTGTTCTGTCCCTGTGATTTTTCCAGATTCAGACTTTTGAGGCTCCAAATTCGCCGATATTCGCCAAGATCACAGGAATCCTTCCAAGAACTTCAAAAACTTCGTTGATCGCCAGCTGAACAACCAAAAAGTGCACTTTCTGCCCGCCCGATCGCGAAATCGACTGGACAGATGCTGCCGGCCCGCTGGTATCAACCAATGTCTGAAACTACATGATCATCTGATGTTGATTTACATAAGGATCCATCGATGATCATCGCAAAGGGAATTCCAAGAGACGCAACATGGCCCGCGACTCTTCAGCTACCAAGGTGGCCACTTAGTGCAATCAATTGGCCCGTTTATGGCAAGTTAATGCGGTCATTAACCCATTATCTTGAACGGCCCAATCAGAAGCCTCCGTTCAGGAGTTACAAGTCCAAGCAATCATGGCATTCAAGCCATGAAACTCCTAACATAATGGAGATTAAAGGCGATTAAATGCCCATGACTCTCCTCCGGCCAATGAAATCCAAGGGTCAGGAGTTACAAAACAAAAAGCAATTAAACTTGTAACTCCTCCCTTAATGAGCTTTATTACCATAAAGGCTCATAAATCACTCCTAAAGGCTACCAAAAGGCCTATAAATAGGAGTCCTCTCCAAGCATTTCAAAAAAAAAAAAGGGGGACACACACAGAAAGAGCCAGAAAATCATTCAAAAATCCTTGGAGAAATCTCTACAACCCTGCTCCTTCAAGAAAACTCTGCTGCAACAAGTTCAACAAGGTGATTGAAGCCCCTTGGGGGGCCACCCCCCCTCAAAGACCACCTATCCTTCTATCCAACATGGCTAGATGCGGCTTTTCAGCCCGTCTACTCAGCCTTTTACCGGATATAGGACCTTATCTTGGTCCTTATCCTCTAAAAAACTGAGGTTGGAGCCAAGCCAAGAAATCAAGCACTATGTTCTCATCTGAAGGACGATGGCGGAGCCCATACATGACTCGCGACCATCGATCTGAACGAGCCCTCCCACAATCGCATGAGAAGTTAGATTCCTTTTTCTTACTTTTCTGTTGTAAATTGTATTTTTTTTAAAGAGACAAAAAACCACAACTCTTGTCTTTCATTATTGATGAGAATTGTAAATCGGCTATAAACGCCACAAATCGGCTATAAACGCCAAAAATCGGCTATAAATGCCAAAAAATCGCCTTTTACGGCAAAATCAAAAAACTGTCTCTTTTATTAAAATATGTATGCAATGGAAAACTAGAAAAAAGTTTCATTTCCCTTTTTACTTGTGAAGGTGGATCTCCGGATCACCATTTCTAAATTCCAAGTATAAAAGAGAAATTGGCATACCCGTACAAAAAAACTGATGCCCGCTTTTCCTTTTTCCCTCCACCATACCCCGTCAGCCCCGGGGCGGAGGCAGCTTTGGAAAAAGACAAAAGCCGGGACCCTCAAGCCTTTTCTTGAACAGCCTCTTGGTCTTCTTCATATCGGACCAGGATCCTTGTGGCTGTAAGGGATCATACCAAATTACTGCATAAGATGAGATTCGGTAATCCATTCTTCGTTAGAGAGGTATTCTATTGTTTCAAGGGATTCCTCCCACTCGCCGGTGTCACTGGCGATGTCACTGGACTCGTATCCATCCATGGAGAATCCAATTACCGAGTTGCAAGAATATGATGCCCCTTGCGTAGCTTCATTTCTAAGTTGTGGTGGCATGAAATCACCAAGGGTGAATTTTCTTGCTGCCCTTGAAGTCTTGGGAACGGACTCTTCTGTTGCCCTCAATGAAGCAGTAGAAGAGGTCTCTGCCTTTTCAAGGACCTCTTGTTTTGGTTGAGCTTTCTCCTGTTGTCCAAGCTTACGGAGTTGTCTTCTGGCTTGCCTTCGAGAGAGTTCGGGTTTCTTACCTGCAGCTTTATTTTCAGCTTTCTTTAGCTGATGAGGAGTTGACTTCATTTACACATTAAGAACCTCCTTTTTCTTCGGTTTTGAGGTCGTAATGGTAGTCGGCTCTTTCTTCGATGATTTCTGAATGTTGAGGTCTTTAATCGCCGTTTCAGCTTCCATAGATGCTTCTAGGAGTTCTCCCAGGTTCTTTGATTTATTGCTGATGATCATGGAGCGGATCCTTTCTCTCATGTTGTTACGGCAGATGTCGAACAGAGACGCTTGTGGCAATACATTTGAGCACTTGTATGACATCGCCTTCCACTTGTGAATGAAGTCATATGTTGACTTATTCTCTCCCTGTTTTAGGCTGCAGAGCTGCACCATAGTAACAGGATGATCCTCACCTTTGAAGTGGGCCAGGAAGCGTGTCTCCGGCATGTTCCAGTTTTGAATGGAATTCTCTGGCATAGTAGAGTACCAATCAAAGGCCGTACTTTTTAGGGTACTTGCAAAGAGACGGATCTTGAGGGCATCTTGATCCGCAATAGCTCCTGTTACGATTTTGAAGTGGATGACGTGCTATCTGGGTGAACCTTTCCCCATGTATGTTTGGAGAGTGGGTTGTTTGAATTTTGCAGGGAATGGAACCGAGTCCATCCATAGGGGATAAGGTGGCTTGATCCCATGCTCCTTTAGTGTATCCTTTTCTTTTGCTTTGGCGATGATATCGTCAACGTCCTTTTTGGTAAGGGCACGTGACTCATCATCTCCACCGTTTGTCTCATCATTTAGATGGACTTCATTGTTTGGTGGACGTTAGAAAGTGATGAGGAGGTTTTCCATCAGAGCCTCTATTCACTGATGTCCTTGCTCTAGCTGCTGGATGTGTGTGGTTGTCATCATGCAGCGGAGGCTGCTCAGCATTTGTAACCAAGACGTTCACCCTTCGAGAGTCGAATGAGGACATCGTCTTGGTGACTGAGCTGGAGCTCATTCTTTTGGATGAAGAGTCGAAGGAGTAGTTACTCCGATGTCCTTGGCGTGAAGAAGCGGGAGAATCCTCCTGATGTCTTCGTGTCCGGGAGACGCTGCAAGTCACCAGTTGTCTGACATGAATTTTAGTTGCAAACTTCTGGCATTTTCTTGCTTTACCAACCATATGGACAGCAGCAACTTGATCGGGTCTTTCTCTTTCGACCCATTTTTTAGAGACTTGAAAGGTAGAATGCTGGGTTCTTCGCTTTTCTAGTCTCTTTTGTCGATATGCACCACGGCGACGTATGCGACGAGCAATCTGAGCTTTCGTGAGCTCTGGCTAAGCTCTAGCAATGAAGAACGTAGTCCCTCCTGTACAGCAGTCGAGCTTGTCCTCTTTGAAGCTAGGCATGGATAGGAACTAGATGCGGTCCTCTACCTTTCGTAATGAGGCTTTGAATTTTGCTAGTTCAGCCCCTATTGAGATGAAGGGTCGAACTGCAGGAGTGCAGGCCTTGGCAGGTTCTCGCAGAGGCCTTGTGATGCATGATCTGATTTTTGGCTTGTATGAGCAAGCCGACTCAAGCTGGGTTGATTTGTTTGTTTGACGGAGGGTAGGCCTCTCCTCTTTCATGTAAAAGAGAGGGTAGAACCGGTTCTCCTTGAGAGGGGCTAGGTATACTGGCTTTACAGATGCTTGGGACCTTCTTTGTTTTGGTGAAGGTCTTGGGGACCAAGTCTTGGGGTAGACCTGGTTCTTTGCAGGTTGAGGCTTCGTGGGGTTGCCACGGGCTTCAGGCTTTTTGATGGTTGCCTTTGGTGTCTGAGCAGCGACATGTCCAAAGGCAGTTTTCTGCCTCTTAGCAGATACAGTTTCTTCTGCGAGGAGGGGGAATGGTCCCAGTGACCCGAAGACAATGGTCCAGGGAGTAGAGGTAGACCCGATGTTTTCAGAGTTGCCAAGGGAGATGACACTTTTGCAGTTCGCGGGGCGCTTGTGAGTGCGCTTGTTTTGCTTCTCTTGAAGCATGAGCTGGTACTTATTCTCATCAAAGGTGATGGTCAATGAAGTTGTCATTGTTAGTTTGGAAAACTTCTGAAACAAGACCACATCCATTAGTAATCACAAGAATATTGTGATCATAAATGGAAAAGAACTATGGTTTTGTCTTTTCAAATCGCTCGAGGGAACATGGCCCGGCCCAAGCGAGGTGTGTTAGGGATTTTGTGTATTGCAATTTGATGGATGCATTATCATATTAGCATCATTTGAATTTTCACACATGCATTGATTTAGAAAATCTTAAAATCTTGATTTATACATGCATTGTTTTTCAGACTTGTAAAAATATTGAATTATGCATGTTTTGATTTTAACCTTGGATGCATTTTAAATTTGAAAAGAAATTTTATAAATCAAGCTAGCATGTGTTTTAAATCTTTCAAATCATTTTAGGCTTTTTATGTTTCATGGTTTTAAACCTCTTAGTTTGATTTTAAACCATGATTTCAAGCTTGATTCTGATGGAAGTAGGTGAGCCTTCCAGACAGGTTTCAAAAACTTTTGACCCACTTGAAGCAGCGATCAATTGTCTAGAAAGGCAACAAACCCAATCCAGGATGCAATTCCTCAAACACATAAACATGTACAGCAACATAACCTATCTAAAAGATAGAAAATAGCACATAAACATGCAACCATGAAATCTACAGCATACAAGGATGTAGATATACCTTTGGAGCTTTGTTGTGCTCTAATGGAGAGTTTGAGTTCTTTACTTTGATGATGAACACCTTCACTATCCAATTCAGAATCTCCAACAACTTTTGATCTTCCACGCTATGACCCGTATTTGATCTCTTTTCTCAAGAAGATGGTGGAATCTTCAAGAGAAAACTGAACTAGTAACTCTAAGGAACTAAAGGTGAAAGAGAGGGGAACTTAGAGAGTAAGAGAACTTGTGCAACTCTTGCACAAAGGGGCTGGATTTGCACTATGTGTTATGCACGACCAAGAGGGGTTTGTTCCTCTTTATATAGCCCTCCAATCCACCTCTTTTCCTATTTGAAATAGAAGTTTAACTCCCTTTACAAATTAGTAAACATCTCCCTTGCTAATTGCCATAGAAGTCTCACTTCCACAACTATTAGTAGCTTTCTCCTTTCTAATTAAAATAGAAGTCCTACTTCCATTAATAATTAGTAGCTTACCATTACCACTATTAGAAATCTCACTTCAAATAGAAATAGTAACCTTCCTATTAGAGTTCAAGTAGAATTAGTATCTTTCTAATAACTTGGGCTAGCGTGGGGACCACTAGGGATTCCTCAGAAAGTTTGCTCCAACTGGGACACGCGACCCCACATCTCATGTGCAATCCGGGCCCACAGTTAATTGCAAATAACTCCACTATATAAATGCAATTGCACTCCAGTCTTAGGAATAAATTACAATGAAGACCCTAAACTTCCTCAGTACCACAAGTAGGCCCCTCCATCTATATCCATGGATCAAATGGACATGTCCACCAAATTAGATCCATATTTTATTATCCTTGAGCCCCAATTAATTATAGTGATCATTTGGTACCGATCCAATTAACTCTTAATTGGAACGGGTGCGCACTTACCAATGATAAATCCATTAATTGGCACAAGGGGATATTAAAGATGGATTCCATCTTGACCATTGAATGTTCCCACAGCTCTACTACCACGTACCCAAATCACTGAGGTGTTGACCTACAATTGGCCTCACTCATTGGTGACTCAAAGCAAATGAATAGATAGAAACTTGAGTTCATTAATGTCTCAGGATTATGAGCCTATTGCTAGGAAATTATGAGAGCAGACCTTAAACTAAAGACAATGTATATAAGGTGCTACTCATGGTCCTCCAATACATCCAATGTACCAGCACCAAGATCCGGAATCTTACATTCCGATGATCGAGACAAATCACACTATCTCATAGTGATCAAGGCGCTGCAACCATGTCAGATGAGATGTCCAATCTCATCACTGGTTGTGAAGATATTTGAGTATAAGATTTGCATGTTGATCTCATCCATACACATGTATTACATCTAGTATACTCATGGACTCCGGTTCATCTCATGAGCCATTATGTCTTTTGTATTGGTTATGTGCAAGTATATAAAACACCATTCATCTCATGAAAGGAAAATCATGAATTGTATTGATAAATAAAGAAATTAATCAATTTATTACATCATATACCCTTGGTATTGAGACCATAAAACTAACAATCTCCCACTTGGGCCCAATGCCAATCAGGATTGCATCTCATGCCCATCCCGTCTACATGCTGCTCAAAAACCTTGGTGGTCAAAGGCTTAGTAAAAGGATCTGACAGATTGTCTGCAGAGGCTATCTTGGTCATAGCAATATCACCTCTCTGTACAATCTCTCTGACCAAGTGATACTTCCTCTGTACGTGCTTTTGGCTTTTATGGCTCCTGGGTTCCTTGGACTGAGCGACTGCCCCGCTGCTGTCACAGTAAACTATGAGCGGCTGTCGTGCCAAAGGTACCACTCTAAGTTCCAAAAGGAATCTTTTGAGCCATACTATTTCCTTAGCTGTTTCACAAGCCGCTACATATTCAGCCTCAGAAGTGGAATCAGCGGTACATTCCTGTTTAATACTCCTCCAGCTGATAGCTCCTCCGCCAAGCATAAACACATAACCAGAGGTGGATTTCCTGGAATCCTTATCTGACATGAAGTCAGAATCTGTGTATCCGACTGGAATCAGCTCATCACTGCCGTAAATCAACATGTAATCTCTAGTTCTTCTCAAGTACTTGAGGATACATTTTACAGTAATCCAATGGTCAGGACCTGGGTTAGACTGATATCTGCTGACTAAGCCCACTGCATGATAGATATCCGGTCTAGTACATAGCATAGCATACATGAGGCAACCAACAACCGAAGCGTATGGAATTTGTTAGACCCCGACCCAGACCAATTCGATTAGTGTGCGATTAGTATGTGTTTAGTCCTACGTGGGTTTAGTTGTTGTTAGGTTAGAATGTAATTAGTTTTAGTCTCGGACATAGCTTTGGGAATTTTGAGGACGTTTAGTATTAGTCAAACACACTCAAGAAGGCCTGAGTACACGTGTAAGCTTGGGAAGATCGTATCGATTTCCGTGTAATCATGATTTTGATTTCATTTAAATGATTTTTATATGTGTTACAACTTTCGTCTTAAGCCCATTCATGTTTGAAGCCCAAAAACCCAAGTTCTGGCCCAAAGAGGGTAAAATTGTCTTTTATGCACAAATTTGGACACAATTTTCGAGATCTCAAAACCATGTGAAAAATATACTTTTTGGAAACTAGATATTTCGAGGATCGTTTTATCCTTCTTCGTCGAGTTCATTCGAGACCCACAAGATCATGTTTTGGTCATCTCAAGGTTCAAGTTAATTGGGCTCCCTTTCACTCAAACCCCATCTCCCTCTCTTTTCATTCATTTCCCCCAATTTTTGCAACTTCCTTCATTCAGAAGATCAAGAAAAATCAGTTGCAAGACCCAGGCTTGGCTAATGTCGTGACCCCAGACCGGGCCCCCACGAGGACTGATCCGGGATCGGGACATTAAGTGTTGGTGAGATGATGAATAGATAACCACATACATTTATCTAATTTCCCACAGGTGTTCGCGGTGAGGATATCACAACCATAGATGAATATTTCTTTTTGAATGCGGAAGCGTGTAGTAAAACAAATAGTCGGACTATCTCTAGTCATGAAAGCATTAACATCAAGTATAAAATACTGTATCAGAATGAGCAATGATTTATAGCATGTTTTCCAAAAGTAAGTTAAAGTTTATCAAAAGATCATTTAATTACATTCCCCAAAATTAGAGGCCAACAAAGGCCAATATAGACAAAACAATAACCCAATGAATGGTTAAATAGTTCTCCTCAAAATGTACGCCTCTCGTAGCGACCCGATGTCTACATGACATCGTCAGCGCGCCACTCGACTAGAGGTTGCGGCTCACCTACCGCCTCCTCCGGCTCCTCCTTAAGGAAACCGACAACGGGACCTGAGTACCAAAGCAAATGTATCAGACACGACCGTCTGGCAAGAGAGTGAAAGGATAAAACAACATATAATGAATGAAATATCTTGAAAGGCATAGAAATTTGTTTAAGCAAGAACTCTCATGAAGTAGATAAATCATTTGCTAGAAACAAGTAAACAAGATAAAACATATAAGGTATCCAAGGAAAACGGGAACTAACAAGATGGCAATCACATAAAGCTAAGTCCTCTGTCACTAAAGTGACAACAGTATAACGGGACGTTAATCTCAGTCACAAGGTGAGGAGATTCAACGTAAATCATATATACAATATAAATATACGGGACGGGACCACGGTAGCGAACCGGGTATCGGGACGGGACCACGGTAATAAACCGGGTATCGGGATCCAAACTGCAGCTGGCGGGACGGGAGCGGGATCTCCAAGTCGGTGGATCAAACCGACAAGGTATCCAAGCTTAGTGATGCCGACTCATAGGTTAAACAACAAATCGGGACATATGCAAAATACATCAAGTCCAAGTAAATAAATGAACGGGGCAAGAATACTCAAATGTGTAACCTTCATTTCATATCGGGCAATGCACTTCGGGACAAGTCAATGTTACTAGTGTAACTCTCATGCTTTCGGGAAAACAAATCATTTAAGTAGACCTGGGAAAATGAAGAAATATAATGAACTATACCATTTCGGGAAAACTGTTGATTTTGAGATCTATTTAAGTGGATAGGGGTCCCGTATGTCGATTATTGAAATGACTTGGTACTCCTTGAGTTCGGAGACATCCCGGGCTCCTTATACACTTTGGATTTTCAAAACTTCGAATGACATCCTTGTGATATAGTTTCTTTCTCGGATGACCTCATGCAATGCCTAGTGAATCTCCTTCGATTGACAAAGCTCAGCGCTCGAACGAACCGGAGAGTTCGTTCGAGCGAGGAGCTCTCCGAAACCTGGGAAATTTCGGTCACCTGGCGGTCAGCCTCCGCTAGGACGGGCGGCTAGCCGCTGGCTGACCGCGCAGCTGACCGCGGCTGGGCTGTAGAAATGCAGCTTACTGGAAAGCTAACCGCCAAGTGCGGTTAGCTGGCGGTTAGCCGCCGATGTGTTCGACGGTTAGCCGCTGGCTAACCGTGGAGCTGACCGAGTTTTCAGGTGGAGAAGTGTGCTCTCTGGAAAAGCAACCGTGACATTTCGGCTACCTGGCGGTTAGCCGCCAGTCACCAGGCGGCTAGCCGCCGGGTGACCGCAGGCTGACCGTCAGGTGCGGGAATCACCCACTGTGTTCAGATTTGAGCCCTTCTCCTCCTCAAAACCATTCTCCCCACTTCCACTTAATCCCTGTAATAACATTGAGCTAAGAGTTCCTCCAATGCCTATATCTACACTTCTCCCAAACCCCATCATATGTTCACTCCATCACTTCTTCCATATCAAGTCCAATACAAAGGAAAGAGGAAGGAAACCATTTCACAAACATTCATTTAGGATATACCCACAAGGCAATAAATGCTAAACCAACATGTTTACAAAACATTAAATGAGGCTATCAAGATGCAAGAAGGGCATTTATTTCAACCATAAACACATTAATGAAAGCATGAAAATCCATAAATGCTTCACCAAACCATTTAAAACTTAAAACACTTCATCATTCACTTGCCTCAAGTCCAAACTAGTTGTACCAAGCCTCAAGTCACCTCTATAGCTCAAATCCAACCTACAATCAAAAACCCTCAAAACAACCCTAAAATGGGTTACACAAAGAATGAAAATGATAGAACTTTCAATAATGCAAATGTAGCTTCTCAAGGGCTAGAGGAACACTAATCTAGGAGATGGGGAGGATTACTTACTTGGGTGACCTTCAAATGAAGAGAGCTAGCTCAAAGAAGATCTCAAGGTTGGGCTATTTCTCCAAAAATGGTATCAAGATGAAGCTTGCAAGGTGGGGAAGAGGTTGATGATCTCCATTTCGAGTTTGGTGTAAGATTGGTGATGTGAGAACCCGACCCCTAATCTCTTGGATTAGTGTTGTTTTATTTGTGGATTAGTTCTTTTAGCGGGATTAGTAGTTGTTGGGTTGAGTTTGTGAGCTGGAATGGTTTTTCTTCCCTTTGGGGGTTCCCTTTTCGGCTTTGCATTTACTTGTGAGATTTTCTCGATTTTTTTTGTATTGTGTTTTTGGCCCGTTGCATTCATCTTGAGGAATCCTACAACTTTCATGTTGATCCCGTATCCATTTGAGAACCCGAAACCCGATTTCTTGGCCTTGAGGGCAAAACAGTCATTTCACACCAAATCTGTACCCAAATCTCGATATTCTCAAAACCCGCAAAACATATACTTTTTGGAAACTAGATATTTCGACGATCATTTCTTCCTTCTTCGTCGAATCCATCCGAGGTCCCGAAAGAGATGATTTCAGCCACCCAAGTTCTTTAAGTTGTGGGACCCAAACCTCACTTGCTTATAAGAGGAACCCATCTCCTTCATTCATCCCATTCTTCATTTTACAACACAAACCAGCAACCTAGGGTTTCTCTTGTGTTTCTCTTCTTCTTCTTGCTTCTCCATCTCCAAGCCACACCAAGAGTTCATCAATTAAGAAATGGAGACCATCTTCTTCTTCCTCTTCACCATGGCTCCCTATTGATACCATTTTTGGAGAAATCTTCCCATATTGAGACCTTCCTTGAGCTTGTTCTTCTCATTTGAGGGTCATCCAAGTAAGTGTTCTTCTTCATCTTCTAGATTTGTAATCTTCTAGCCTTAGAGAAGCTCCACCTTGATTATTGAATGGTTTCCTTGTCATTTCATTGTTTAACCCATTTTAGGGTTTGTTTTGGGGGTTTTTGTAGAGATTGTGGATCTTGAGCTTGAGAGGTGATTAGGAGCTTGATTTGCTTGATTAGAGTCAAAGGCAAGTGGATGATTGGATTGTTTTGATTATTAACATGTCTTGTGAGAAAAATCTTGTTTCATTAAGGGTTTTGGTGATTTTTAGTAGTTGTTTTTACTATGATTAATATTGATTTCGAAATGTGCTTATTGATGAGTTATTTCCCTCTTGTTCATGCTTGGAAAATGTATGCATCATATTGTCAAGGTTTCAAATGGTTTCACATGAATGAGTTTTCTCCACCTTGAGATTTGTTGTGAATGGAAAGAATGGAAAGAGAGGAATTTGAAATGAGGAGCTCTTTAGCTCATATTATTGTCTTGGAAACATGTGTTTTAGTCCTCTTGTTTATAGTTCTATGTGATTGTTTAAGTGTTGGAAAGGAAAGGAAAAAATCAGTGTCCCGGACCTGCTACACGCCCAGGTCCGATCGATCGGACCTACAGGCCGATCGACCGGCCTGTCTTTAACTGAGAGGCTTTTTGAGCCGATCGATCGGCTGATCGATCGGACTCTGTGCATAACTGGTACAGAAATTTCGACCGATCGATCGGACCGAAAGTGAAATTTGATATTTGTTTTTTTTTTTGGAAACCTTTGGGCCTTCTATGAGTCCTAGGGGTGTATACCTTAGTGTTAAGACCAATTGTACCCTAATCTAAGGTCTCTAAGACTAGGGAACTAAAAGGAAAGAATGGTGATGATCTAGACACTAATTCTTGGTTTTAGGTGGGACCCTGGCTACCCTTTTTGGACTGTTTGGACCATGTGTGAGAATGTCTTGAGCCGACACGCCTCACGGTTGGTTCGGTGGCATCGAAGTCCAATTCATTTCAATCTTGAACGGGATGGAACGACGCGATATCTTCTTTATATCTAAACACAAGTCTTTCCCTTGGTTATCGCGAATTCCATTCCTTTCGGTGACTGAATAGGTTGCTCGATGTTTCCGGATTAATGTCATGCCTAGGATGGACCGTTTATAATCTTGATTCTTGCTATTGTAACATCTAGTACTACCCATAAGCTCATGTTAAGATTTTAAAATAGTAAAAGTGCATAAGGAGCCCGGAATGTCTTCAAACTCAAGGAGTACCAAGTAATTATTATAATCGACATACGGGACCCCTTTTCACTTAAATAGATCTTGTAATCAATATTCTTCCCGAAATGGTTTAGTGCATAACCTTGGATGCATTTTAAATTTGAAAAGCAATTTTATAAATCAAGCTAGCCTATGTTTTAAATCTTTCAAATCATTTTAGGTTTTTTATGTTTCATGGTTTTAAACCTCTTAGTTTGATTTAAATCATGATTCCAAGCTTTATTCATTGGCCCAAAAGTCCCCACAAAGAATAACTTTTAAATATACATTTTTAGGGGAATTTGGTCCATGGGCCCGGGTCGACCTACAGTGTGCTCGGTCAACCGAGCCCCTGGACCCGGTCGACCGAGCACACCGCAGGTCGACCGGGTAAAGAGCCGTTGGAGCTCTTTTCAAACGGTCAGATTTATGACCGTTGAAGCCCTGGTCGACTGGGGAAGGTGCAGGTCGACCGGGGACTCGCAGGAACTCATTTTTTTAGTATAAATTCAAGTTTTTTGAAAAATTTGAGGAACTAAGAGGCACTCCTTGAGATGTTTTGAGGCCAATCAAAGGGGAAAGAGCTAAGAGATGAAAGGGGTCATTTGGAAAACTAAAGCTTGGTTCCATTGAGATAAATCACTAAGTAAGCTTTACTTTTCTTAATCATATGTTTTCCTGCTTTGCTCTATTATTGGTAAATCTTTTCTAGCATGATAAACTATGATTTGTTGTGTCCTTAAATGTATATGTTTTTGAATTGGTTTATTGTTTTGGATGCATCACCTTGATTCAAACCAAGTAGTACTCATATTAGTATATCTAAGTAATTCATGTTAATGAAAACATCTTTGAAATTATATGTAACATGATTTCTATACTTGGTTGAATCTTTGGTTGTTCTTTTTCTTTATAAGAAAATCACTTTCAAATCTATTTTTTGTTTTGGATTCAACAACTTCACAAATCATATGTACTTTTGTTTTAAAGTTTCACAACTTGCTTTGCATTGATAGGTATATCTTTTTCAAGTGGAATTTTTAACTACATATGATTTGTCCATTAACTTCAATCAAATCTATTTTTATGTTTTACACTTTCAAATGCTTTTAGCATACATATATTGAGCTACATTGTTAATTTGATTGAAATCCTTATGCATCACATGTTTTTTTTTTTAGAATTTCTCAACTTGTTTGGAATACATAGGTATTTCTATTACAAGTTATTTTTAACATGTGATTAGCATTCTTTCCTCAATCATAAATGTTTTTATGAGCTAAAACTTTTAAAAGCCTTTGGCATACATTTATGAGCTTTCATTTTCAAATTGATTGAGGACATCATACATAGACATTGTGCATTCATCTTTGCATTCATAGTGTGTGTGTGTGTGTGTGTGTGTGTGTGTGTGTGTGAATTAGATTTTCACTTTCATATCCGCCTAATTAAGAGGCATTGTATTGAGCTATAAATTGTATCTCCATCAAGTGTATTCTAGACACTATTTAGAGAGATAACCAACCTTTTGGTTGTAGAGGTTATTGCTTAGCCTAAGAAAAGTATAATGTAGAGGTTATTGCTTAGCCTTGAAAGCATAATGTAAAGGTTATTGTTTAGCCGATTGAAAAGCATAAATAGTGGAAATTCGATGGGGTGTTGAAAAACAAGCCGGTAGTGGATGTAGGCATTGAGGCCGAACTACTATAAATCCTTGTTCGATAGTGTATGCTTTGTTGTGATTGTTTTTGTTAGTTTCCGAATTTAGTTTGATAATCATCACTAGTGGCTAATTTAATTTAAAGAAGTTAAAATTGGTCATAATTGGTCAGGAATTTGAAGTATTCACCCCCACCCCCCCCCCCCCCCCCCCTCTAGGGTTCGGATCACAGACTTTCAAGGTGAAGAAGGCAAAAAACCATAGAGGGTACAATTGTCCTAAACGCAAGTATAGGAGGCTTAGAGTGAGAGTTCCAGTGACTGCTAGAAGCAATTGTAAACCTTAATTTAAATTACCGAGAAGCGAGGCTTGCTCGAAGTAACATGATATAAGGTTGGAGATACAAATGCGTCGGTCAGGAATATAGTAGATTCGAAAAGGCGTACTAGCACTGCTAGGCACAAATGTTGGAAATCGACACGAGATGGGTTTTTTTGAAAGGTCAAAATTGGATTCATAAAAGAGAGCAAATGGTATTCCAGTCCGAATGCAAGCTACAAGCAATTTCCACAAGCTATTGTCCAAAAGGAAAAGAACCAAGATTTCTTAGATTTGAACCCAAAATGACTGAAGTTTTCTATTTTTTTAAAGGTCAAAATTGAATTCATCAAAGAGAGCAAGTGATGTTCCAGTCCAAACACAAGCTACAAGCGATTTCCGCGAGCTTTTATCCGAAAGGGAATGAACCAATATTTCTCAAATCTAAATTCAAAAATGACAGAAGGTTTTTTTTTTTTAAAGGTTTTTTTTTTGTTTTTTTTTTTGTTCGAAGAGATTGGTTTATGGAAATTTTTTTTGAAGAGTACACATAGGTTTCCAATTCGGTCTTATGAAACCTCAGTAGATAGATCAGCCCCAAGGTAAGGGTAGGATTACTTAATGAACCCGTTTGGAGGACCCTTTGAACAGTCTAGCTGTCTCCACACTCTGGACAAGGCTTTTCTTAGATCCACTTTGGTCAAAGAACACAATTGGTGTCACCTTAGTGGCTTTTTTTTTTAAAATTTTCTTGGAAGATCTCTAATTGACCCATCAAAAAGAGTGAATGGCCCCTCCCAATCCAAACGTTGGCTACAAACGATTTCCGCGAGCCATTGCCCGAAAGGGAAGAAGCCAAAGTTTCTCTAATTTGAATCCAAAAGAGAGAAATTTTGAAAAATTTTCCTTTTTTTTTTTTTTTTAAAGATCTCTAACGGACCCATCAAAGAAAGTGAATGGCCCCTATGAGAACCCGACCCCTAATCTCTTGTATTAGTGTTGTTTTATTTGTGGATTAGTTTCTTTTAGTGGGATTAGTATTTGTTGGGTTGAGTTTGTGAGCTAGAATGGTTTTCTCTAGTTTTGGGGAATTTTGAGGGCCTTGTGATTTGTGGGACCCTTTGGGGGTTCTTTTAGTGACTTTGCGCGTGATTGGGAGGTTATTCTAAATTCTCGATAATTCTTGTTTTAGCCTCATTTGACTTGTTTTGGTAACCTCTACAACTTTCATGTTGATCTCGTATCCATTTGAGAACCCGAAACCCGATTTCTTGGCCTTGAGGGCAAAACAGTCTTTTCACACCAAATCTGTACCCAAAACTCGATATTCTCGAAATTCGTGAAACATATACTTTTTGGAAACTAGATATTTCGACGATCATTTCTTCCTTCTTCGTCGAATTCATCCGAGGTCCCGAGTGAGATGATTTCAGCCACCCAAGTTCTTTAAGTTGTGGGACCCAACCTTCATTGTTAACAAAAGAGACCCTTCCCCTTCCTTCTCCATTTTCATGTTCCAGCACAACCATGGAGTCTAGGGTTTTCCTTGCTCCCTCTTCTTCTTCTTGCTTCCCATCACTCAATCCACTTCCAAGCTTGCACCAAGAAGAGATTGGAGGCCACCATCTTCTTCATCTCCTTGAGGACTTTCTTTCCATAGCTTTTGTGGAGCTCACCAACCATTACAAGACTTTCCTTGAGTTTACCTTGTCCATTAGAGGACCTTCCAAGTAAGTGTTCTTCTTCATCTTCTAGATTTGTAATCTTCTAGCCTTAGAGAAGCTCCACCTTGATTATTGAGAGGTTTCTTTGTCATTTCATTGTTTAACCCATTTTAGGGCTTTTTTGGGGGTTTTTGTAGAGATTGTTGATCTTGAGCTTGAGAGGTGATTAGGAGCTTGTTTTGCTAGATTGGAACCCAAGGCAAGTGGATGAATGGATGTTTTAATGTTATCAAAGTTTTATGAGAAAATCCCAAGTTTATTTCTTGTTTTTGATCATTGGATACATGTTACACATATGCTCCTTGTCACATATATATGGATTTCGAAATTTGCACATTAATGGTTGTTTCTATCTTGTTAATCTCTTGGAGAGGTATGCATTTCATTTGATCAAGTTTACTCATATGGTTTTATAAGGAATAGGATTGGTTTGGCTATTCATAGTTATGTTTATGAGCTACATTGATTTGAAATTGATACTCATTTATAGAGTTGTGCTAAAACATCCTTGGTTATGGAAATGTGATCAATAGACCTTGTTTATCTATAAATGTTGACTCAAATGAACCCTTGTCTATGATGGGAACTCCTCTCCTTGTTTGGGGATTGAATGTGAAGAAAGAGGTTGGATTTAATGATTCATTGAAGTCTTGATGGGAGTTTTATTGTAATTAGGATGCTGTTGAAGTAAGGAAAAACTCATTTGTATAAGTGTTGGATAGGAAAAAGGAAGAGAAAGAAGGGAACTGAACTGCCAGAATTCAGTTTCTGGACAGTTCGCTCGAGCGACCTGTCCAGAAAGGGATACGGGTTTTCCAGCAGCTTGGTCGCTCGAACGCATTTAAATAACCGCTCGACCGATGAGTTCGCTCGAGCGAACCCTTCGATTCGCTCGAGCGATGCGGCCTGTCTGAACTGTTTTAAGGCGCTGATGCAGAAATTTCGACCAATCGATCGGCCCTTCGGTCCAATCGATCGGAGGACTCAGTTTGAGTCCAGTGAGTTTTTGATACTATTTCTTTTGTGGACCTTGGCTACCCCTTTTGGACTGTTTGGACTATGTGTGAGATGTCTTCAGCCGACACTCCTCACGGTTGATTCGATTGCATCGAAGTTTAATCCATTTCAATCTTGAACGGGATGGAACGACGCGATATCTTCTTTATATCTAAACATAAGTCTTGCCCTTGGTTATCGCAAATTCTATTCTTTTCGGTGACTGAATAGGTTGCTCGATGTTTCCGGATTAGTATCATACCTAGGATGGACCGATTATAATCTTGATTCTTTTCTATTGTAACATCTAGTACTACCCATAAGCTCATTTTAAGTTTGGAAAATCGAAAAGTGCATAAGGAGCCCGGAATGTCTTCAAACTCAAGGAGTACCAAGTAATTGTTATAATCGACATACGGGACCCTTATTCACTTAAATAGATCTTGAAATTAATACTTTTCCCGAAATTGTTATAGTTCATTGTTTCACCTCTTTCCCCGAGATTTGCATTACATGACTGGTTTTCCCGAAAGCATTGGAGTTACTCTAGTAACAGTCATTTGTCCCGAAGTGCATTGCATCACATGATATGACAGTGTGCCCTTGAGCACCCCCGTTTTACCCGTTTATTTATTGTACTTGATTTACTTGTTTCCCCGAAAGCATTGAAGTTACACTAGTAACAGTTATTTGTCCCGAATGTATTGCCCGATATGAAGTGACAGTGTGCCCTTGAGCACCCCCGTTTTACCCGTTTACTTACTGTACTTGATTTACTTGCATATGTCTCGATTGGTTTTATCCTATGAGTCGGCATCACTAAGCTTGGATACCTTGTCAGTCTGATCCACTGACTTGGAAATCCCTCTCCCGTCCCGCCAGCTGCAGTTTGGATCCTGATACCCGGTTATTACCGTGGTCCCGTCCCGATACCCGGTTCGCTACCGTGGTCCCGTTCCCGTTCCCGTATATTTATTATTGTATATATGATTTACGTTGAGTCTCCTCACCTTGTGTGACTGAGACCAACGTCCCGCTCTTGTCACTTCGGTGATAGAGGACTTAGCTTCTTGTGATTGCCATCTTGCCAGTTCCCGATTCCTTGGACACCCGACATGGTTTATATTGCTTACTTGTTTTCAGTTAAATGATTCATTGCTTTTATGAAAGTTGTTATTTAGATAAGTGTTAATGCTCTCTATTGTAAATTCAGTCACTATTATATTGTTTTATGTTCTTTGCACACGTACATGTTTTACATGAATGTCGGTTGGGTGAATACCCGTGCTTTTACATATGTTTCTAACGATCGATGGTTTTTGCTAGAGTTATATGATTACACATGTTTTAAAATGAATACCCGAGTTATTAAATGTTCATGCTTTGGAATGCGTTTTAAATGACACTCGTTTTGTTAGATCCCGATGTTTATACATGTATTAAGTGAATACCCGATTTGTTAAATATCCCTGTTTTTGAAATATGTTTTAGATGACACTTGTTTTGCCAGATTCCTATGTTTATACCTATTCTTACATGATACCCGATTTGTTTAAATATCCATACTTTGGAATAGGTTTAAATGAACATTAGTCTTGTCAGATTTCCTTGGTTACACCTGTTTTAAATGAACACCCGGTTTGTTAAATAGCCGTATTTTTACATATGTTTCAAATGGACTTTGGTTTTGCTAGACTGCTATGAATACTTGATTTGTTGTATACTTGTGTTTTTACTTAAGTTTCAAATGAACGTTTGTTTTGTCAAACCACTATGTTTATACATGTTTTAAGTGAATACCCAATTGTCAAATATCTATGTTTATAGATGATGTAAATGAACACGTGTTTTATTAGATATTCATGTTTTACCCGTGCTTGAAATGAATACAGGTTTTTCCCCGAGATTCCCGACTTCGCACCCGTTTAATTATATGCAGCATTTTGAGCAAATAGCATGATTTATCATTTGTATTATTATTCGCTATATTGTGTTCTTTTCATCCACCTGCCAGACCGTCGTGTCTGACCCACTACTTTTGGTACTCAGGTTCAGATTTCTTCGCCCCGAGTTGAGTGCTTTTGTTGGCTGTAGAGCCATGCTTTGCAGGTTAGTTTGTCGGCTATGTCATGTAGACATTGAGCTTGACATCGGAGCTACGTCACATTTGGGTAGTAGTTTATAGCTTATTGTTGTATGGCTTTTATTAGCCTTTTTCTTGGGATTCTTAACTAATGTACATTGATAATTGTAACTTGAACATATTTGGGAATGTAATATCCTGTTACCGTCAGCTCTGTAATTTATTGTGATGTTTACTCCAGTCTGATATGATTCTTGATATAATAGCTATGGGCTAAAGGTTGAGTGCGACGCGGAATCCGATGGCCACGGACTCCGGGTCGCAATGCCACAAATGCTTCCGCAAAATATTCAGAATGTGTTGTCTTCACACACGCGGATCTTGGGAGAAGTAAAATACATTTATGCTTAATCCCTTTCCCGCCCCCGAGGTTTCGGTTCGGGGGCGTGACAGCCCCTCCCAATCCAAACGTTGGCTACAAATGATTTCTGCGAGCCATTGTCCGAAAAGGAAGAAACCAAATTTTCTCTAATTTGAATCCAAAAGAGAGAAAATTGATTTTTTTTTAAGAGTTTGAAATTAGACTCTTTTTTTTTTTAAATCCCTATCGGACTCAACAAAGAAAAAAATGACCCATTCCCCGATACGAACAATGGCTACAAACATTTCTGTGAGCTATCAAGTTCGAAGAGGAAAGGATCAAAGTTTCTCAAAATTGAATCCATGAAAAAGAAATCAGTTTTTTTTTTTTTTTTTGTGAAATGAGAAAGAGTGGAAATAAATTCAAAGATTGAAATTTCCAAAAAACTCATCTCATGTTTTAAAAAAAATGCAAGATCTAACATAGGCCACGAACTAGAAAGGAGCCTAAGAATCTAAGCATCACGTTCTCAAATGAACAAGTCCCACCGGGTGTGCCAACTTGATGGACCCGGCTTTTTTTCTCTCTCTTCCGTCTCGAGGCTACCGGGAGGCCGACGGAGGGAAAAAAGTGAGCATCAACATTTTTGTACGGGTATACCAGATTTTCTATTCTACTTGGAATTTAGAAATGGTGGTCTGGAGATCCACCTTCACAAGTAGAAAACGAAATCAGTTTTTTTCCTAACTTTCCAATGCACATATATTTAAGAAAAGAGACAAGGTTTTTGAATGCCGTTAGAGGCGATTTTTCTTTGTTTGCCGTGAAAGGCAGTTTTGCTGTAAAAAGTGATGTTTGTTGTGAAAGGCGATGTACAAATCTCATCAATAATGAAAGACAAGGATTGTGATTTTTTTTGCCTCTTTAGAAAAAAAATACAAAATATAATAGAAAAGTAAGAAAAGGAATTCTGACTTCTCAGGAAATTACGGGGACTCGTTCAGATCGACAGTCACAAGTCATGTATGGACTTCGCCATCGTCCTTCAGATGAGAACATATGATGCTTTGATTCTTTTGGCTTGGCTTGGACTTCAGATTTTTAGAGGATAAAGACCAGGGGGGTCCTATATCAAATAAAAAACTAAGTAGACGGGCTGAAAAGCTGCGTCTAGGCCATGTCAGATAGAAAGAGAGGGCCTTGGGGGGGTCGTCCCCCAAGGGACTTCAATCACCTTGTGGTGTTTGTTGCAGCAGAGTTTCTTCAAAGTAGCAGAGCTTCTTTGCGCAGTGTCTGGACTTCGGAGATTTTTCTTCTTGGATTTCTCTCCCTCTCTCTGGACCCGTTCTTCTTGGAATGACCCCCCTTTTATAGGCTTTTGGTAGCCATGGGATGGGTTTATGAGCATTGATGGCATTGATGCTCCATGATGGGAGCAGATATAAGTTTTTATTTCATGATTTTGTAACTCCTTTTTCTTGGCTTTTGATTGGCCGATGGAGAATGATGTGCATTTAATCGCCTTTAAACTCCATGAATGCCGGGGAGTTTCATGATTTATTGCCATGATTGCTTGGACTTATAACTCCTTTTTTCCTTGATTCTGATTGGGCCATCCAAAATAATGAGTTAATGACTGCATTAACTTGTCATAAAACAGGTCATTTAACTGCATTAGGTAGTCGCCAGGGCACTCAAAGAGTCGCAGGCCATACCGCATCTTTTAGAATTCTTCTTGCCATGATCGTCGAGGGATCCACATGTTGTTTGATGTCGGATGGCGATGCAACTTCAGACACTGATTGATATCAGTGGGCCGGTAACATTTGTCCTGTTGATTTCTTGATCAATCGGACAGAAAGTGTACTTTCTTGGTTGGCTGGTTTGGCGATTTTCAAGCGTGCGATGATGATCACATGCTATTGATGGTAGATCTGAGATGTTGGTGAAGATCAGCATTTCGAGCGCCAAAAATCAGATTTTCGGAAAACCACAGGGGTCGGGATTCTCGAAACGCGAAAAGGGTCGGAAAATGGCCCTTTCGGCGGAAATCTGGTAACCTAGATTTCCAGGGTCGCCGGCAACCATAGGGACTTTTCCCCTTTTTGGTCGCCTTTTTTCTGTCGTTTCTCGATCTTTTCTTATTCTTTTTTCTCCTGTATTTTTCTTGACATTTTTCCTCATTTATTGGTTTGATTCTCCTAAAGAAAACCTGACGAAAAGCTGTGCAATTCGGAGCATGAAGTTTCTTATTTTCTGGAAAGGCCGAAGACTTTGTTGCCGATTTTCCGTCAGAAGTTAAAACTTGGTCAAACGATGTCGAAATGACTTGAAATTTGACACGTAGCCCTTTGGAAGCATGTTAAAGCCACCCATGTGCTCTGTTTACTGAGTGATGGTCTCGGTGGTTCTCGCCACCGAGAGGCTTGATTTTACTGCTCGAGGGTTGATGGAGCGTCAAATGTTGTCGGTTTGACTTGAAATTTGACACGGAGCCTTTCTGGATGTATTTTGGGACCATCCGTAGGCTCTGATTGAAGTTTTGATGTCTTTGACACTGTCCCCCCAGGAGAGCTGACTTTGTTGCGGTTGTTTCCCTTTTGGGTCAAATGATGTCGGAATGGCCTGAAACTTGATGTAGAGCCTCCTAGTGGCATTTTGAGGCCAGTTGTGTGCTCTGTTTTGTGTGTCAAGGTATCTGGCATCAGCGCCGCCTGAAGCTCCTGTTCAGGTGCTAGAGGAGTAAAGTTAGCCTAAATGATGTTGAAATGGCCCGAAACTTCAGGTGTACCCCACTTTTGGTTGTTTTAAAGAATCTTGCAGTTTTTGTTTGGTTCTGACAAGATTTGATGCTTGAAGTGGCATTGCCTATTTGTAGTAGGATGCGACTTCATATAGCTTTCATATAGGGAAGATTGCCCGACAAAGCCAAACAGCAAGAAAGTATGCCAGAAGGGAACGAGAGTCAGGATGGTCGTGAAAAAAACATTCCATCTCTACATCATTCCCTGGCTGACGAAAGGAAGGCTCGTTGTGTAAAGATTGAATGGAGGACGGGATTTCCCGACGTAGCCAGTGGGTGTGAAGGACATCCTTCTTGGAACGAGACACGGCATGGTCTATATGATAGTCAAATAAGGCGTCCAGGGTGGCAGCAAATCCAGGAGAATCCCTCCTCATATTGGCAAACTCGTCTTCAAAAGGGATGCACTCCTTGTATAAGTCCCCCAAAATAGGTAAGCCAGTAATGGCCTTCATCTCCAGAAGCTAAAGGCCTAGTACTCCCACCGGGGTAAGACATGTATTGTTAGCAGGACAATAAGTCCCTAACATTCTCCCAAAAGAATGAACGAAAATGTAGAAGGGGACGACTGTGGCCTGAATGGCCCCAAAAATCCCAATATCCCTCAGCAAGGGTTCAAAAAAGAAGAGCGCGAACTGAGACCACTGCTCCCAACCCGGCTCGGAATTCAGACACCCCTTTGGCTTCAAATCTCCCGGAAAGCCGCCATCAGAAGCCCTTAACTGAGTTCTGATAAGTGGATGGAGTTCTCCTCGATAAGAAAAGGGCAGGTCATCCAAGAAGCAAGGAAAGAGAAAGTGCCCGCACACAGAGACGAGAGAGGGAGGAGGCTTGTCACCACCAACCAACAAACGTCGATCCAATTCGTGCGATTCCACCCAGTCAATAGAATCCTCCTCCTGAATCGGGGTCTCGCTGAAGTAAAAAACACGAGATGGATGACTTTGGGGGTAAAAAAAAGCACTGACCCTCTTTAGAAGATAAACTGTGAGGAACCGACTCCCCATGACAAACTAAATCTGGGTGACAATCCCTAAAGATAAAATCGGTACGGGAAGGCGAAGTAGGAAACCCCTCCGTCATCAAAGCATGATAGAGCGATAGAGGACGCGCCTGAGGAGTCTTCTTCGTATGATCAAGAGTACCAGGAGGAAGATTCCTCAGCTCCAGGAGATTCGGCCCAACAGAGGGAACTGCGGCCCGGGAAGACGAGGGGACCCTGCTTGAAACAGGGGTAGCAGAAGACATCACAGAGGTAAGCCTCAAAGCGCCGTACACAAAACCCCAATCAATCATAGAATCCTTCACCCAAAGATTGAAACCTTCCCTGATTGATTGAGGGGGAGGAAATAGGTAGGCACGACGAAAATTATGAGCCAAAATAAACTACAACAAGCCCGTGGTCTTTTGACAGATTATAGGGAGGACCCACAGCGAAGGAAAAAGGTTTATAAAAGAAAGAATACTCCACCAGAGGAGCCCACTTCCACCAGATTGGCGAAGGCAGGTTGGAAGCTCTGCCTTTGCCTCTCAGCAAAGGCAAATGAGCAAAAAGGGGAATGGAGAAGACTCCTCAGCAGGCACGCCCTGCTTTTGTTATATTGCCAAATGCAAGGAGAAGAAGGCAAATGATGCAGCCGACTCTAGGAACCCTGCCTTTGTCTATAAACAAAGGCAGGTGAAAAGAGAGGATGGCACGTGCGGAGCTCCCTATAAAAGGAGGGCACCGATCCCGAGGGGGGACGAATGTCATGTATGGGAAATCCTATCTAGAGGGGAAAAAGATGTTCCTAATGGCCTTCTTCCTTCTAGAAGAGAGCATCCCTGTAATTTTTCTGTAAACAGGAGTACCGGCAGTCCGAATACCGGATAGACCAGAAGCTTAGTGTAAAGCCCTGGATCTCTAGTTGTTGAATTAGAAATGCCATACGCATGCACTTTTCTTCTTTCACATTTACACTATTACACTTTATATTTTCTTTTCGGTTTACACATAGGACCCACTAATTAGTAATCACTGTTAGGAATTTTGTATTTGCAATTTGATGGATGCATTAACATATTCACATCATTTGAATTTACATTCTTGCATTGTTTTAGAAAACCTTGAAATCTGGTTTTATACATGCATTGCTTTTAAGATTTGTAAAAGTATTGTTTTATGCATGTTTTGATTTTAAACATGGATGCATTGGTTTTAGAATTCAAACTCTTTCGAAAACCTAATTCTTTGTGCATTACTTTTGAGAAATCATATTGAGAATTTAGGTTTGTGCCTTGCATACATTCATCACTTTCAGAATCATCTTTGTATGCATTTTCATTTGAAAAGAGTTTTTAGAAATCAAGCTAGCCTTTGGATTTAAAGTTTCAAATCATTTTAGGCTCTTTGTGTTTCATGTTTTTAAACATCTTAGATTGATCTAAAACATGTTACCAAGCTTGGTTTAGTGGCCCAAAAATCCTCCCAAAGAAATACCTTCAAATGTGCAAAAATTGGAATTTTTGTCAAAAGGGGGGTGGCCCGGCAGTGTCGCCGGTTGACCGGGCCAGGCTTGCCGGTCGACCGGGAACACTGCAGCTTTTAAATGCAGTTTTGAGCAGAGCCTTCCAACGGTCAGATATATGACCGTTGTGTGATCCCGGTCGACTGAGGCCTCTTTGCAGGTCGACCGAGGACTAGCCGTTGGGCACTTTTTGGCTATAAAGTCCATTCATTTCCAACCTTTTTCAAGGCTTGATACATGAACTTTTGAGACCATATTGGAGCCAAAGAAAGGGGAAGAAGTTGGAAAGGCTAGAGGGCCATTTGGAAATCAAATACTTGAGATTTAAAAAGGTACACTTTACTTGTATTTTGATTTCCATTAAAATGAAATCCATGCATGCTTAAATCTTTGTATTTTCACTTATGCATGATTTCTAGAGTTGTGTTGCAAACTCAATATCTTCTTTGGTAAATTAGTTTGGTTTGCATACTCTCTTTTCCTAATCACATGTGTTCTTAGACTTTAACATTCATACAACTTGTTTGTTTCATTTCTTCGAAGTTGTTTGAATCTTTTATGTGATTAGTTTTATCTTCAATCATCATTTTATAAGCATTGATTTTAAAATGCATCATGCATTCATTTAAGAGCTTCATTGTTGAAATTGATTGAAGAAAAGCATTCATACACTTGTGCACACACTTTAGCTTGTTTTTGTGTATGTTTGTAATTTGTTATTCACTTTCATATCCGCCTAGTTTAGAGGCAAATACATTGAGCTTAAAATTGTATCTCTTAGAGTGATCTTTTGTGAAGACACTTTCTTAGAGAAATCATCTCTTGTAAGGTTATTGCTTAGCCTAAGAAAAGCATTGTGTAAAGGTTATTGCTTAGCCTAAGAAAAGCATTTTGTAAAGGTTATTGCTTAGCCTAGAAAAGCACATTGAGAGGTTGTTGTTTAGCCTAGAAAAACAACATTGTAAGGGTTATTGCTTAGCCTAGTAAAAAGCATAAATAGTGAAAATCCGGTGGGGTGATTGGATCACAAGCCGGTAGTGGACGTAGGCATTAAGGCCGAACCACTATAAACCTTGGTGTTGTGGTGCTTGCCTTTGTGATGATTGTTTTATTAGCTTCCGCATTTTGATTGATTTATCATCACATGTGACTAGTTTTTGTTAAGAATTAAAATTTATCTAAATTTGTCATAATTGTAGCTCACCCTATTCACCCCCCCCCCCCCCTCTAGGGTTAGGATCCCAAGGACTTTTCAATCACAAGTGTGAATAATCACGATAGGACCCATCTATTGTAAAAAAGAAATATAAGATTAAGTTTAAATCATGAGATCCAAGCAATATTGTTTAATTAAGGTAGGTCCACCAAACGTTGGTAACTATACTATAATACATCTAATGGTGTTTATCACAAATGACCATATCTAGCTTTCTTATGAGAAATCATTATGGGACCCATTTGATGTTGGTAGTGATATTAACGGTAGGAGAGCTATCAAATAGTGGGACCCATTTAATAATGGCAAACTTATAATTACAATCACACAATTCAATCTTGGTAATCATGAGACTCGGCTAATTTTGGTAGTATGAGACCCACCTAATGTTGGTAATCCCAATGAAAGCCCCAAGCGTGACATTTGTAGGACCCACCTAATATTGATAATTAACAAGGGCTATGCAGTCGTGATATGGCTATAGGACCCTACATTAAATTTGTAAGCACTATAGGGCTAATATAATAGTGGGACTCATAAATGTTAAAACTTATAATGGGGACATTATAATTATGGTTGCTCATGAACTCTCCTATGGTTTTTACTCAAACTCTCCATTCGTAGTTAGAAAAGAATTTTTAAGATTATTTTATATAGCATATCCTTGAATAATGTAATATGAATGTTTCTGGAAGAAAGTGAGATATTGTAAAATACTTTTGAAGTTATCCAAACACCTCCTTTTTAGGTGAATAGATTACATTCTAAACTAGTAGATAATTCTTAAAATGTCTCGTTTCCAAACACCCCCTAAGTTGTGTTGGTTCATAAATTCCTAAACTAATCCTACTGGAAAATGAAGTATTGTTTGATGGGTTTCATTCCTAAATTAACAAATTAAAAACAATGTTTGATTCAATCGAAGAAAAGATTTTAGGGTACGAATCCACTCTACCCTCATAGAATGGCGAGTATAGACCTAGGGTTTCACTATCAACGCTTTAAAGACTCGTTCTAGTTACAAACCTTCACAGCGTTAACAAATAAGGGATGTGGGTTTAGATCTGGGCATAACCTATCTATGGCATAGATTATCTAAGATCTAAAAATGCATATATTCAAGCATCATTATATGACTGGTATTCAAATCTACAAGAGTAGAATAACAAAAATAGATATTGCATTACTAAATAAAATCCAATCAATGGATAACATTCATGTCATATAACCAAAAGCGGTCAAAGTAAAACCCTAGAACCTATACATCACCAAAATACAAGATTAGGGCTTCATCGTAACCCTAACGTGGAGAGTTAGTTTCTCACGGAGAGAGACAGACGAAGAATCCTTGACAAAATCCCCATTGGCGCTCTTCCAAATCCTCCAAAAGTAGCCTTCAGTTCTTCTCTCAAGATGTGAATGACCTAAAAACGAGTTTGGCTCCCTTTTTATAGCTTTTGGTCCTTTTTTTCTCTTCAAATCACACAAGAAGGCGGACTCCTCCAGTGTCTGGTGGCGTCCGGACGCCAGTGGGCAGTAGCCATGGAGTCATTTGCTGGGTCTGGCGTCCGGACGCTAGGAAGCAAAGTAGAATCTGAAAGGGTGTCATGTAGGGGCTGGCGTCCGGACGCCATGAAGCAAAGCAGAGTCTGAAAGGGCGTCGTGTAGGGGCTGGCATCCGAACGCCAGGAGGCAGAAAGTCCGATTTGTGTGTTTTTTTGCCATCTTTCTCCAATTAATTCAAAATTCTTTATCTTCACCTAAAACACCTGCAAACATTAAAATAACACAAATAAGGTCATATACTACCAATCCAAGGTGTAACAAAGTCATCATTGAGGGGCCTTAAATGTACATTTAGGCTCTCATCAGAAATCCCCACTTGAATGAATTGAAACTTGAGGTGATAAGGCATGTTAAATGGGTAAGTGTAAGACCCCGACCCGAGTGAACCCGATTACTGTTAGTTAAGTTGTGTGTTAGTCTTAAGCGTGATTAGTAGTCTTTGACTAAGTTGGGTTTGGAATAGCTTTTGATATAATTTTGGAGAATTTTGATTGCTTGTGATTAGTGGCGCCCTTTGGGGGTCCTTTTTTTTATGACCTTGCATGTGCTTGGGGATTTATCGAAGATTTTTGCATTCATTGTTTTAATCCTGTTTTATTTGTATTGTTAATGCCTACAACTTTCATGTTGATCCCGTCCCTGTTCGAGATCCCGAAACCCGATTCCCTAGCATTGAGGGCAAAACAGTCATTCTACACTAAATCTACAACCAAAACAACTTGATATCCCTGAAACCCGCGAAACATATACTTTTTGGAAACTAGATATTTCGGCGATCATTTCTTCCTTCTTCATTGAATTCATCCGAGATCCCGAAAGACATGATTTCAGCCCAAAGACTGTCTTAAGTAGTGGGACCCATTCCCATTTGCTTATATAAGGAGAACCCATCTTCCTCATTTCCCTTTTCCAGCACAAAAGAGAACGTAGGGTTTGCTTTAGCAACTTTCTCTTCTTCTTCTTGCTCTCTCCATCTCAATCTCCCACCAAACTTGCACCAACATCAAAATGGACTTCACCATTCTCTTCCACATCTTGAAGGCTACCTTTTGATACCATTTGTGAAGAAAACCTCTCATTCCAAGATCTTCGTTGAACTAGCTCTTGCCATTTAAAGGTCATCCAAGTAAGCAATCTTCTCCATCTTCTAGATTTGTGTCCTTCTAGTCCTAAAGAAGCTTCATCTCCATTATTGTGAGTTCTATCTACCCCCATTTTAGGGTTTGTTTTGGGGTTTTGTTTGTGCTTGTAGGATTCTTGAGAGAGCTTTGTTTAATAGCTTGATTTCCTTGATTAGAAGACCCAAGGCAAGTGGATGAGTTAATATTATGAGCGTTCAATGGTTTTCATGAGGAATGTGGTTGATTTGTCATTTCCATTCATATTTATTGGCTTGCATTGATTTTTGAAATAAATACTTTGAATGAACCTTGCTAAATCATTTAATGTTTTGGAAACATGTTGGTTATGGTACTTGTTGTCTTTTGGATATATCTTAAATGAATGTTTGTGATTTGTTTTCTCTTTCCTCTTGTGGTTGTATAAGGAGCCCGGGATGTTCTCAAACTCAAAGAGTACCAAGTTGTCATTAGATCGACATATGGGATCTCTATTCACTTTAAACAAATCTTGAACCCCGGTACTTGTCTTGAGATTTTTGAAAGATTCATTTTTATTTTTCTATTTCTTGAACTTCCCATGTATTCTCGAAAATGTTGAAATTGCAATTGTAGCATCTTGCTAGCCCGATAAGCATGCCCGAATTGATATGACAGTTGTGCCTTTGAGCACCCCGTCCCGTTTATTTATGTACTTGCACTTGATGTATTTCATACATGTTTTAATCTTGTCATTTGACCTATGTTTCAAACTGTGCTCATCAGTGCAAAACGAACTCCAGAAATATATAGAAAAGTTCTCAACGGCTAGTTATAGCGGCTAGCCTCTTGGCAGTTCGGCTAGCCTCATTTCAATTGTTCTGAGGTAACGGTTATATTTTCTAATTCGGTCAGTTCTCGGTTAGCCGTCGGAGCCCTTGGCGGCTAGCAGTGAGGTGACCGCTGAGTGACCGAATTCACAACCCAGAAATATGATGCATACTGGAAAAGTAACAGTGAAATTCGGTTGCCTGACGGTTAGCCGCCAGCCCATAACCGTGGGGTGGCCGAACTCCCTTAACAGTAGAGGGTTTGCATTCTGGAAATGTAACCGCGATAACTCGGTTACCTGGCGGTTAGCCGCCAGCACACATGGCGGTTAACCGAATGGTAACCACTGGGTGCCTGAACCAAATTTATCAGAAAGCTGCATACTGGAATTGAAACCGATGGATTTCGGTTACATGGCGGTTAGCCGCCAGGTGACCAAAAGGTCACTGAACCTCCTATTTCTGGACAGAACTGAATGAGAATAACAGAGATTGAGGACAAGATTTAAACCAAGGCTTCCAAGGGTCCTAGGGTCCAAAGAGGAAATGGATTTGGGTCCGAAATACCTGAGGTGGTTGGCACACACAATGAGATTAGCTTGACGAATCTTGGGCCATCCAAAAGCTAGAAGAACCTCTTGAAATAGATCTTCCTTGACACACTTCGAGAGAAAAGGCCTCCGGAACACATTGGCACGGAATTGACAATACAAAAACAATGATCACAGAACTGTGACACTAACAATCTCCCCCTTTGTCAATTTCGTGACAAAACCATCTAACTTAAATAAGGTTACATGAGATATCCATTAAAGCCCAAAAAGCAACCAAACACAAGGCACAAGACCTTTACAACTGAATTACAGATAGATTACAAACATAGAAAAAAGAGATAAATCCTCTCCCCCTAAATCTAAGGCTCTTCTCCCCCTGAAATTGTACCTACAAACCTGCAAACTTAGGAAACAAACTAGGGAAACCTCTCTCCCCCTTTTTGTCATAAATTGATAAAGATAAAATCATGGATGTATAAAAGACATATAATAAAGCAATAGAGAAGAGATAATGAATGTAAAGGAAACACTAATCATTGATATTATAGAAACATCCATACAAAAGATTGATTCAAAGCAAGATAAAGTAACATCCATAGACAATATGTAGAAATAGTTTATCAATAACAAAGTAGGGGCAGCCACAAGCCAAAAACAACACCACCAAAAGAAAAGAACCAATAGAAACAAGTGGCAAATGGATCTAAGACAGGCTAGTCCGAAGGAGGAGACGGAGAAGGAGGCATGTCATTATAATTCTGTTGGCGACATCCCTTGGACAGAGCACTTAAATATTTCAAAGTCTTTTTCAACAGCTTCTTTGTCTTGGACTGCCATCGCTCGAAAGCGTCCAAACGTTCTCCAATACTCCGAGTTGCAGCAGAGGGAGTAGCCTGACGATGAGAAGTAGAAGAAGCTTCTGCAAGAGGGACTGAAGGCTGCTGGGGAGCGACCACATCTACGGGAGGAGGAATGAGTCCAGCTTCCAAATTCGGTTGAAGATTCATTTGAATTAGATTAGCTTTTCCAAACGGTGTATGAACAATAGGGGTTTCAGTAGGGCGAGGAACACCGTAGTAGCGAGCTAGCTGAGACATAAGATAATTGAATGGAGCAGCAGTCTTCGAAGCATTAGACAGATGAAAATGCACAATAGCACGACATATGAGTGAAGGAAGACACATGGGAGTACCAGTAATGACCTTGTGAAGGATATTGACCATATACATAGTGAGTTCGGTCCTATTGCCCTTACGAGGATAGACATCGAAAGTAAATAGATTGTGTAAGAGTCTATATTTCAGGATCAAGGCACTTATAGGTAGGAAATTTTTCTTACGATCCCACTCAGCATCAAAGCCGCAGAGAGTGCGGGTGGCTTCAGCCTTTTCAGCCGCAGTGAGAGAATCAGCAACCATAGAGAGGCCATTTTGATTTATAGGGATGTTCATAATAGAGGAGATACGATCGGGGTCAATTGAGACAACTTGATGTCGGAATGCAACACTAAAGGAACAAGAATCAACAGTGGATACGACATCAGTAATGGAAGCATACATACTGTAGACAAGAGAGGGATAAGCCTTCTCCCCCCAATCAAGAATATTTTCCCAACCAATGTGGGTAAGTATGGTGAGTGTATCATGAGGATTCAGAACATCACGCAAAGAGCGACGCTCAACCATAATCAGTCTCTTTTTCATGACAGATAACATTTGAGCATTTGGATTGAGACAATTTGCCTCAGATGGAGGAGGTGAAGGAGAGGCCGATGGTGATTGAGAGGGGGATGAAGATGGAGACTGTGGAGGAGATGGAGAGGATCTCGCTCGACGAGACGAGGAACCAACAGTAGATCATCCTTTTTTAGAGGGACGATCTATAGCAGATTTCATTCGAGGAGGCATTTTCACAAACAGATGGAGGGCATAATAACAAACAAAAAAGAGCAATACTAAATACGAGAAAGGAAAGGAAGACACGGACAAGAACAGAGACAAATAAAATGGAGAAAGTTGGAAAGAGAAAGGAAACACACAATGAGTTAGGGTTTGAGAAACCTACACAGAGAAAGGAAACACATGGAAGAAAATGAGCATACAAAAGAAAACAAACAAAGAACAATGAAAAACGAAAAAAAAAAAAGGAAATAGAAGAAAAGAAAGAGAGAAAATACCTATCAAGAGGAAGGACAATGGAAGACGAAGTCCCAGCAATGGAAAGAAAGAGGGAAGAGAACAGAATGAGATTAAAAAACATAGGCCCAACAAGGCGGTTAACCGCCACGAGGGTCCACGGCTAGCCGAAAAACCATTTTTTTTTTATTTAAAAAAAAACTGAACCAAAATAAATATAAATGAAACAACTAAAATAATAACAAACAAGTAAACAGAGATCATCTAATATCACAAACACCAAGGGATTTCCGCATATTTTCAAATTTTGAAACATCCAAAGGTTTTGTTAAAATGTCTGCAAGTTGTTTTTCTGTAGGAATATGCTCCAAAACTATGACTCCTTCTTCAACCAACTCTAATGAAATGATGTCTAATATCGATATGTTTGGTTCAAGAGTGTTGGACAGGATTTTTGGAGATATTGATAGCACTAGTGTTATCGCAATACAAGTTCATGTTACTTTGTTCAATGCCATAGTCTTTGAGCATTTGTCTCATCCACAGCATTTGAGTACAACCACTATCAGCTGCTATATATTCTGCTTCAGCTGTAGATAAGGAGATGGATGATTGTTTCTTGCTGTGCCAAGTAACTAGACAGTTTCCTAGGTAAAAGCACCCACCACTAGTAGATTTTCTATCATCCACATTCTCAGCCCAATCAGCGTCTGAGTATCCAGCAATGCAAGTAGATGAGTCATACGGATACCATAAGCCATATCCTGAAGTCCCTGAAACATATCTAATGATTCTTTTAACAGCTTTCAAATGAATTTCTTTGGGATCGGATTGATATCTGGCGCAAGCTCCTACACTGAAAGCAATATCAGGTCTACTAGCTGTAAGATATAGTAAGATGCCTATCATGCTTCTATACAGACTAGAATCAACACTCTTGTCACTAGATTCCCTAGACAATTTGAGAGTAGTGCTCATGGGTGTGTTCATGTGCTTGGTTGACTCTAATCCAAACATTTTGATCAATTCTTTAGCATATTTGGTTTGAGAAAAAACCATTCCATCAGACAATTGTTTAACTTGTAATCCTAAAAAGAAATTAAGTTCACCAACCATGCTCATTTCAAATTCAGATTTCATAAGATTAGCAAACTTTTCTATGAGATCATTACAAGTAGATCCAAACACAATATCATCAACATAAATTTGAGCAATCAAAATGTTATCATTGTTATTTTGAATAAAGAGAGTTTTATCCACACTACCCCTTTCAAAATTTTGATCAATTAAGAATTGAGTAAGCCTTTCATACCAAGCTCTAGGGGCTTGTTTGAGACCATAGAGGGCCTTTCTAAGATGATACACATGATTAGGCTTCTTAGGGTCTTCAAACCCTTTAGATTGCTCAGCATAAACTTCTTCTTCCAAAAGACCATTTCGAAAAGCACTTTTGACATCCATTTGGTATAGTTTAAAGTTTAAACAACATGCAATAGCAAGTAAGATTCTAATGGATTCAAGTCAAGCAACAGGAGCAAAAGTTTCTTCAAAATCTATTCCTTCAATTTGAGAGTATCCTTGGGCAACCAGCCTGGCCTTGTTTCTAACAATGGTACCATTTTCATCAAGTTTATTTTTGTAAATCCACTTGGTACCTACAACATTTTTGTCATTAGGTCTGGGCACAAGATCCTAAACTTCATTTCTAGCAAATTGATTTAGCTCTTCTTGCATAGCATTTATCCAATTATCATCAGAAAAAGCTTCATCAACATTTTTAGGTTCAAAAGTAGAAGTAAAGCAAAGATAACTAACAATGTTTTCTAATTGTCTTCTAGTCTTGACACCGGCCAAAGGATCTCCTAGAATTTGGTCCATAGAATGATGTTTCACATTTACCAAATCCTTAGAGATTGGAGACACATCCAGTTTTTCAGTTGGGACATCTATCTCATCATTATCAGGGCTTTCTTGATGACTGATATCATTTAGTTTGTCATCAATGACAACATTTATAGATTCTTGTATTGCTCCAATGTTTATGTTCAACACTCTGTAAGCACGACTGTTTTGAGAATAACCAATGAAAATGCCTTCATCACTTTTTGAATCAAATTTGCTCAAGTGATCTCTATCCTTGAGTATATAGCATTTGCTACCAAAAATTTTAAAATAGCTAATGTTAGGCCTTTTCTCATGCCATAATTCATTAGCAGTTTTATCTAGGTCAGTTCTCAAGTAAACCCTGTTTATGAGGTGACATGCTGTACCAACTGCTTCAGCCCATAGATTTCTAGGAACATTCTTTCCATGAAGCATAACTGTGGCCATCTCTTGTAAGACACGATTCTTTCTTTCAGCAATACCATTTTTTGAGGAGTTTTAGGGGAAGAAAATTCATGGTGAATTCCATACTTATCACAATATTTTTCAAACTTTGTATTTTCAAATTCACCACCATGATCACTTCTTATTCGAGCAACTGCTCTTCCTTTTTCAACTTGGATCCTTTTCACAATCTTTTTAAATTCAGCATAAGCATCAGATTTCTCTCTTAGAAATGCAACCCAAGTGAATCTTGAATAATCATCAACAATAACAAGGAAGGATCTTTTGCCCCCTTTACTCTCTTTCTTAGTTGGACCAACCAGGTCCATATGGAGAAGCTCTAGAGGTCTAGAGGTCTTTAGAGACTTAGTCTTTTTGTGAGAGTTTCTGATTTGTTTACCCTTTTGACATTCTCCACAAACTGTTTTTTATTCTTTACTAATTTTTGGAAGACCCTTAACATATTTGTTCAATTTGGACAGGTCTCTAAAGTTCACATGCCCAAGTCTTTTATGCCATAGTTGAGCTTTATCAAGATGAGCAATGTGACAGGCTGAACTGGATAATTCTTTGTGATTACTAATAACATAACAGTTGTCATTGGTTCTAAGACCTCTTAGAATAACCTTTCCATTTTTGGAAATCTCACAACCATGACTACTAAAGTTAACAACATGATCTTTATCACATATTTCAGAAATGCTTAGCAAGTTATGTTTCAAACCAACGACATGTAAAACATTTTCAATAACAGACATGTTTGGAACATTCAATGTACCCTTACCAACAACTTTAGCAACATTTCCATTACCAAAAGTGACAGTTCCACCCTCATATTCATTTAAAGATGAGAAATGTGCTCTATCCCCAGTCATGTGTCTAGAGCATCCACTATATAGGTACCACAAAGATTGGTCAATAGCTTTAAGAGCTGTGTGAACTACTAGGCTTTTGTTCTTGGGTACCCATATGAATCTTTGGATGACAGGGATTTCACTAGGACCTCGAGATCTAACTTTGTTAAGATTTTGTTGGTGAAAAGATTTCTTAGAGTAGTTTTCAGTTGATTTAACAGTTCTTGTATGATTTTGGAATTGCAACTTTAGACGACCAATTTGTTTCACCAACATATTTAATTGTTGAGAGAATGAGTGATTGATAGAATTGTTTTGAAAAGATATTTTAGTCTGTTTATCTTTATGGGGATTGACACAAGTTTTGGTGGGTTGTCTTATCATTTGTTTCATTTTGCACTCATACTTGTCATGACCTTTGCTTCCACAAGAATAACATGTAATTTCAGAATTGTTTTGACTACTAGAGGAAGCTTCTCCTTTCACAAACACAGTAAAAGCATTAGGATTAGATTTATCTTCTTTGTTGAATCCTAATCCAGTTTTGTCTCTATGATATTTTCCCATTTTAAAAAGTCTTTCAAATTTTTCTTCTCCATGGGTAAATGAATATTCATATTTTTCTTTAAACCATTTCAGATGAGTGACTTCATCCATTAACTGTGTGTTTACTTCTTTTAGAGTTTCAGCTTCTTTTTAATCTCTCTTGAACTTGATTAATTTTTCATTAGCAATTTGAAATTTTGAATTAACTTCTTTTAGTTCAATTTTCTAATATTTTCTTTTCATCGGTTAAGGTTTCAATTTTGACTTTTAAGACTTTGTTCTTGGATTTTTATTTGCTCATGGCATCAATCAATTTGCAGCTTTCCTCATAAAGTCTATCATATGTGACTTAAGGATCTTCATCTTCTTTTTCATTATCTGAGCTGTCATAATCAGATTCGGACTCATTCCCAGATTTCTCAACATCAGTTGTTCCAGAATTTTCTGATATCTCAAGAGATGGATCACACACTGTTCTGGCCATTAGTATAGTGTAATTTTTTATCTGATCTTTGTGTGATTCATCTGAGTCTAATTCAGCTTCAGAAGAGTCATCCCATGTAGCCACATGAGTCTTTTTCTTTTCTTTCCTTTTCATTGGACACTCAGTTGATATGTGTCCAAACTTTTGACAGTTATAGCATTTTACATTTCTGGATTGATACTTAGAGGAGGAGTTGGTTTTGTTTTTACTTTTATCAAATGGTTTCTCCTTTTTATTAAACCTTAAAGTCTTTTTCTTAAATTGTCTTAAGAATCTTTTAGTAAGTAAAGCAACATCTTCATCATCACTTTCATTTTCATTTCCTGATTCTTCTTTAAAAGGAGATGGTTGAGAAGCCTTCAAAGCTATAGATTTCTTCTCTTTGGATTTATTAGAGGCATTATTCATTTTCATCTCAAAGGTTCTAATGTTACCCGACAGTTCTTCTACTTTCATAGTTTCAGGGTCATTGTACTCTTCTATAGAAGTCACTTTGGGGTGAAATCTTTCAGGTAGAGACCTAAGGATTTTGCTACAAACTTTGCCTTCAGGGATTTGCTCACCGAGTGACCACATCTCATTCACGATTACCATTAGCTTTGTTCGAAAATCATCAAACATTTCATCTTCTCTCATTCTTAGAGATTCGAATTGGGAAGTTAGCATTTGGAGCTTGGCTCTTTTAACAATGGTTGTTCCTTCATAATTTGTTTCCAACAGCTCCAAACTTGTTTAGATGTGGTACATGTCATAATCTTTTTGAATTCTTCAGCATTCATGGCTAAGGTTATGGCATTCAAAGCCTTAGCATCATAGTCTCTCAAAGCTTTTTGACTAGCTATCCACCTGGCCTTTGGAAGAGGTTTGACAGTGCCATCTTCAGCTGTGAAAGTAGGAGGAGACCATCCATCCTCCACAGCATCCCATACTTCTCCACAAATGGATTTGAGAAACACAGTCATTCGGGCTTTCCAAAAGGCATAGTTAGTACCATCAAACAATGGTGGTCTGTTTACGGCACCACCTTCTGGATTAGACATTGGCACAAAAGAAAAGGAGATAGATCAACTCCGGGTTGCAAAACCACAAGGGAGTAATCCGCTCTGATACCAATTGAAAGAGCACCTAGTGCCAATGTACAAGTCCTAGAGGGGGGGAGAATAGGACTACGAAATTTCATACCCACTTTTTAATTTATTAAACAAGATGACAAAGAACTTAAGTGATGTGAAGAAAGGTGTGTGCATAAAATAATGCTCAAAACTATATCAAGACATTGAGACAAGCAACATGAGGAGATGCACACAAATTTATAGTGGTTCGGACCATATTGTTAGGGATTTTGTATTTGCAATTTGATGGATGCATTAACATATTCATATCATTTGAATTTACACTCATGCATTGTTTTAGAATTTCTTGAAATCTGGTTTTATACATGCATTGCTTTTAAGATTTGTAAAAGTTTTGTTTTATGCATGTTTTGGTTCTAAACTTGGATGCATTGGTTTTAGAATACAAACTCTTTTGAAAACCTAATTCTTTGTGCATTATATTTGGAAAATCATTTTGAGAATTTAGGTTTGAGCCTTGCATACATTCATCACTTTCAAAATCAGTTTTGTATGCATTTTCATTTGAAAAGAGTTTTTAGAAATCAAGCTAGCCTTTGGTTTTATAGTTTCAAATCATTTTAGGCTCCGGGTGTTTCATGTTTTTAATCATCTTAGAATGTCTTAAAACATGTTACCAAGCTTGATTTAGTGGCCCAAAAATCCCCCCAAAGAAATACCTTCAAATAGGCAAAAGTTGGAAATTTTTGTAAAAAGGGGGGTGGCTCGGCAGTGTCGCCGGTCGACCGAGACCTGCTTCCTGGTCGACCGGGAACACTGTCGGTCGAGTTGCAGGTTCTGAGCTGAAACCTGCCAACGGTCAGAAATATGACCGTTGTGCCTTCCCGGTCGACCGAGACCTGTGTCTAGGTCAACCGAGGACTAGCCGTTGGGCATTTTTGGCTATATAAATGAGTTCTTTCCTTTGTCCAAAGTTGGAGATTTTTAAGCCCTCTTTGAGGAGCTTTGAGACAAGACAAAGGGGAGGAACTAAGAGAGACCAAAGGGGTCATTAAGTGAAGCTTAAGCTTGGATCAACTAAGTTAAATCTCCAAGTAAGTTTTACTTTTAATTAATCATTTGTTATGTGCTTTATTTGAAACTTTGGAAAATGATTTCAAGCATGATAACATTGATATGTTGAATCCATTCTTCCCTTCATCTTTGATATTCAAGATTGGATTCATCACTTTGATTTCAACCCAAGTTTTATTTTAAACTTTCTTAATCATGCTTAGCCTAAATCTTTGATTTCTTTTATTGCATGATTATTTCACTTGGTTGAAACTTCCCTTGTTGTTTTCATTCATTTAATCTTTAGTCAAATTAGTTTTGAAAACAACATTGCACATGCATCACTTGACTAGGCTTAAACACTTTCATACAACTTGTGATCTTTAGATTTTCATATCATTCACAAGTGTGTAATTGTTCAAGTGATTTGCATAGAACTTCAATCATATCTTTTTGTGCCTTAAACTTTCAAATTGCATTAAGCATAAATTGATTGAGCTTACTTTTAAACTTGATTGAAGTTTCCACACACACACTTCATAAGCATACATCTTTGCATTTCTTTGAGTGTTTGTGTGAGTTAGTTTTCATTTTCATATCCGCCTATTTAGAGGCAAATTAATTTGAGCTTAAATTATAATCTCTTAGAGTGATCTTTTGAGAAGACACTTGCTTAGAGAAATCTTTATCTTGTAAGGTTATTGCTTAGCCTAAGAAAAGCATTGTGTAAAGGTTATTGCTTAGCCTTGAAAAGCATCTTGTAAAGGTTATTGCTAAGCCTATAAAAGCACATTGAGAGGTTGTTGTTTAGCCTAGAAAAACAACATTGTAAGGGTTATTGCTTAGCCTAGTAAAAAGCATACATAGTGGAAATCCGGTGGGGTGTTGGATGCACAAGCCGGTAGTGGATGTAGGCACGTTGGCCGAACCACTATAAATATTGTGTTGTGGTGCTTGCTATGTGGTGATTGTTTTTGTTTAGCTTCCGCATATTGTTTGACTAAATCATCACATTTGACTAGTTTGTTTTAAAGAATTTAAAATTGGTCTAAATTGGTCATACTTGTAGCACACCCTATTCACCCCCCCTCTAGGGTTAGGATCCCAAGGACTTTCACATATGTCCTACATCCACTCACAAGGGTCACAAAGTCCCTTGGTTCCACAATGATGAATAAAAACTACACAAGTAATGACATCAATCACATACACAAGGTAATTTTGGTAACGATGTTCAATCACACAGATCTAATCCCCCACATACATTTTAGAGTGGATGAATCACAAAAATTCACACCACTATCATAAAATACACAAGTTGTAGATGTTGATGAGAAGAAGAATACTTGCCTTTGATGATGACTGGAAGTGTTCAATGAAGCTCCACCTGTAGTTGTAGCTTTAACCTCTTGAAGCAAGCTTGGTGTTGATGTTGATCCTCCATTGTGTTGCACAACCAAGGTTTAAGAGGTTTGGGTTCTAGGGTAACATGAATCTATTCTATTTGAGAATCAACCTAGAAGCCTTTCTTCCATTCACACTTATATTGAGGCTAAAGATAGCTCATACATTTTCTAGATAAGGTACAAGTGTGTTTAGAAGAGGGTTTAAGAGCTTAGAAAGGATAGGGAGAAATAAGACATGAAGGCTCTCAAAACTGTGCTCATCAGTGCAAAACGAACTCCAGAAATATATAGAAAAGTTCCCAACGGCTAGTTATGGCGGCTAGCCTCATTTCAATTGTTCTGAGGTAACGGCTATTGTTAGGCCCTTGAGTGTTGCAATTGATGATGGATGCACACACTTTCACTTTGTCATGATCACACACTTGAGCTCTTAAATGTAGACTTGTTGGATCTTGGTTTCATTCATGCATTCACATGATCTTGAAATGAATTTACTTCATGCATGTTTTAGAACAGAAAACTCTTTTGAAAACCTACTTCTTTGTGAATTACATTTGGAAAATCATTTTAAAGAATCTAGGTTTAAACCTTGCATACATTCATCTCCTTCTAAATCATATTGGTATGCATTGTTTTTTTGAAAAAGGAGTTTTTAAGAATCAAGCTAGCTTTTGGGACTTAAACTTTTGAATCTTTTTAGGCCTTGGGTGTATCATGTTTTTAAACATCTTAGAATGTCTTAAAACATGTTTTTAAGCTTGGTTTAGTGACCCACAAAATTCCACAAAGAAATCCTTCAAAATGCAAAAGTTGGAAATTTTGGGGTGTCCCGGCAGTGTCGCCGGTCGACCGAGACCTGGGTCTCGGTCGACCGAGACAACTGTCTGGCGACTAGACAGGTTTTGAACCTGAAGCTCCAACGGTCAGAAATTCGACCGTTATGCTTTCTAGGTCGACCGAGCCCTTCTAGGTCGACCGAGAAAACTAGCCGTTGGACTGTTTTTTGTTATAAAGTCCATTCATTTCCAACCTTTTCCAACAGTTGAAGCATGAACCTTTGAGACTATTTTGAAGCCAAAAGAAAGGGAAAACGTTGGAAAGGCTAGAAGCTTATTTGGAAATCAAATGTTAGAGTTTTAAAAAGGTATTCCATACTTTTCATTTTGATTTTCATTTAGTTTGAAATCAATGCATGCTTACATGTTTGTATTACCTACTATGCATGATTTCTAGCTTAAAAGAGATGTTTTGCAAACTGAATATCTTCTATGGTAAAATTAATTAGTTTGCATACTCTCATGATCTAATCACATATGTTCTTAGTCTTTAACTTTCATACAACTTGTTTATCTCAATTCTTCAAAGTTGTTTGAATCATTAATGTGATTAGTCTTAGCTTCAATCATCTATTTCCAAGCTTTGTTTTAAAATGCATCAAGCATTCAATTAAGAGCTTCACTTTTGAAATTGATTGAAGTACAACATACATACACTTGTTCACACACACTTTAGTTTGTTTTAGTGTATGTTTGTTATTTGAATTGCACTTTCACATTAGCCTATTTGGAGGCAATTCATTTGAGCTAAAATTGTATCTCTTAGAGTGTTCTTGAAAAGACACCTTCTTAGAGAAAATCCAAATTGTAAAGGTTATTGCTTAGCCTTGAAAAGCAACTTGTAAAGGTTATTGCTTAGCCTCGAAAAGCAACTTGTAAAGGTTGTTGTTGAGCCTTAGAAAAACAACATTGTATAGGTTATTGCTTAGCCTTTGAAAAAGCATAAATAGTGGAAATCCGGTGGGGTGATTGGATCACAAGCCGGTAGTGGATGTAGGCATTGAGGCCGAACCACTATAAACCTTGGAGTTGTGGTGGTTGCTTGTGGTGCTTGTTTTCTTAGCTTCCGCATCTTGTCTGGTAAATCATGTTATATGACTAGTTTTCTTTAATTAATCAAAATTGGTTTTAATTGGTCATTTTTATAGGACACCCTATTCACCCCCCCCTCTAGGGTTAGGATCCCGTGGACTTTCAGCTATATTTTCTAATTCGGTCAGCTTGCGGTTAGCCGTCGGCGGCCTTGGCGGCTAGCCGTGAGGTGACCGCTGGGTGACGGAATTCACAACCCAGAAATATGATGCATACTGGAAAAGTAACCGTGAAATTCGATTGCCTGGATGTTAGCCGCCAGCCCATATGGCGGTTAGCCGCAAGGTAACTGTGGGGTGGCCGAACTCCCTTAACAGCAGAGGGTTTGCATTCTAAAAATGTAACAGCGATAACTCGGTTACCTGGCGGTTAGCCGCCAACACACACGGCGGTTAACCGAATGGTAACCGCTAGGTGCCTGAACCAAATTTATCAGAAAGCTGCATACTGGAATTGAAACCGAGGGATTTCGGTTACCTGGCGGTTAGCCGCTTCTTGCAAAGAGGCTAGCCGCCAGGTGACCGAAAGGTCACCGAACCTCCTATTTCTGGACAGAACTGAATGAGAATAACAGAGATTGAGGACAAGATTTAAACCAAGACTTCCAAGGGTCCTATGGTCCAGAGAGGAATGGATTTGTGTCCGAAATACCTAAGATGGTTGGCACACACAATGAGATTATCTTGACGAATCCGGGGCCATCCAAAAGCTAGAAGAACCTCTTGAAATAGATCTTCCTTGACACACTTCAAGAGAAAAGGCCTCCGGAACACATTGGCCAGGAATTCACAATACAAAAACAGTGATCACAGAACTATGACACTACCAATACCGTGGTCTTGTCCCGATGCCGCAGAGTGCTACTGTGGTTCCCGATGCCCGGATTGCTATCGTGGTCATGTATAGTATATGTATATGTATGTATAAGATCCACTGTTTCTCCTCACCTCAAGTGACTGAGATCAGTGCCTAGTTGTTGCTCTGTCACTTTAGTGATAGAGGACTTAGCTTCGTGTGGTTGACATCTTGCTTGTTCCCTGTTTCCTTGGTTACCTGTACATGTTTTATAATGCATACTTGTATTTGAATAAATGTTTTATCTCGTTCATAGAAATTGTTATTTAAACAGGTTTACACGCTTTTGAATGTAAATTCATTTATTATCATATTGTCATTGTATTTTACCCATTTGTCAAACCGTCGTGTTTGATCCACTCTTTGGTACTCAGGTCCCGTTGTTGGTTATCCCGAGGAGGAGCACGAGGAGGCGGTCGGAGAACCGCAGTATTTAGTTGAGTGGCATGCTAATGATGTCATTTAGACATTGGATTGATAGAGAGAGATAACATTTTGGGAGAACTTTTAACCATTCTTTTGGGGATTGGTATTTTGTTTATATTGGCCTTTGTTGGCCTCTATTTTTGGGAAATGTAATTAAATGATCTTTGTATAAACTCTAACTTACTTTTGGGTAATATGCTAATGATCATTGCTCATTCTGATACAGTACTATACTTGTGTTATTATCTTTATGATTAGAGATGGATTGAATATTTGATTTGCTACACGCTTCCGCACTTAATAGAAATGTTCATATATGGTTGTGATATCCTCACCGCGGACACCTGTGGGAAATTAAATAAATGTATGGCATTAAACCGATGTGGTACATTATTAGTCCCGATCCCGGATTAGTCCTTCGGGCCCAGTCCGGGGTCGCGACAGTAAGCAAATCAAAAAAGAGTTTCAAAGGATTGAAAGATACTTCATATACTTGTTCCCTTGAACTTATTCATATGGACTTGATTGGACCTACACCCGTGCAGAGTATTGGAGCAAGAAAGTACATATTAGTGATGGTAGATGATTTTTTCTAGATTTGGTTGGGTTGTTTTCCTTCATACCAAATCAGATGCAGTTGATAATATCATAAGAATTTGCAACAAAGTTCAGGTTGAAAATGATTACAAGATTCGAAAAATTAAAAGTGATCATGGAGAAGAGTTTGAAAATGAGAAATTTGTTGAATATTGTGAAAGTCATGGGATTAGCAATCAATATTCTGTTCCTAAGAGTGTCATGCCTCAAGTCCGGGTCCTAAGTTTACCGCCAAGGTCCTTGGATCTGCCAAGCGACCTCCCAAGTTAATCGAAAACTTTCCATATAATTGGTCCGTAGTGAGGTTCAATTTAAAACTTTTCCATCGATATCCATAAAAATAGTTAAGTACGGAAGCAGATATAGAATAGCGGAAGAACTATCAAATATAAGCAGAAGCAAATATGTCCAATATGTCAAATAAAGGGTACAAGTCCATCTAATGTCGGAATTAGAGATATTAGGTGTTTATACAAATCAATATGCCCAACTCCTCATATAAATGACTCTCAAATCCCAAAAATAAGAGTCATTCAACCCTCTATAGGCTCTCCATCATCGGGTGCTGTCACAAGGTCGCTCGGACCCACCCATACTCATCAACTAGTGGCACCTTAAGGAACACCTCAACCTCAGGGGCAATGGGGTCGGTCAATATATAAGCACCAGATAATTGGTCAGATCCAAAAGGACCTGGCAGCACAGTATACTAATAACATAGTATGGATGCATAAAAAGGGAATAAAGATAGTAACAAGATCAATAGAGTAACAATGGTAACAATGCTAAGCAAATCATGCCAATCATAACCAATATTGATCAATATAAAGGAGTATACTAAACCATCCATCTAATCAATATAGCACATTCAAGCAGTCTAGTACCGTGGGATATTATGACGCTGCCCTCCTGTACTACCTTCAAGTTGCAGTGGGAAAATGCACGGGATCATAGCCCAACCATATCGTATTACCGGAGTTTGTCGGCAATACAATGGTATTGTGTGGTGTCATGTGATACCCCAGTGGCATACGTCCACCTTATCCAGCTCATCATGATGGCCTTATATACAATAGCTCCTACCAAGGGAGATCAGTGCCAAGGTTAAGCTCATATCAATCGAGTGGATGCTTAAGCCGACTCTAACGAACCGCATAATCAGGTCAGTGTCTAGCTAGGCTACCCTTGCATGAGAAAGGTTTCATATGTCTATACAAGGTCCATTATTCTAGTCCAATCCACATCCTCATCATATATTTCATATGGTTCATCATCATATCTATATCCATATCCATATCCATACCCACATCCATTTTCACAAACAATCATCATAATTACATTCATGTCAGGTGCCTATTCATGTATATAATCCATTTACTCCGTGGTAATCACATCCATCCATTTATTAGGCCATAGACTAGCCTGCCTAGCCACAGACACTAGTCAAGTGTTCTCCGCCCATTGTCAAGGTCAACCCTGGGTCAAGGTCTTCCATTTCCAATTATTAAACAAGTTTAACAATGATATAACAGTAGCAAGCAAAGCAATGAAGAAAAGAGCATATAATCATGTGATGGCAAGAATCAATCAATGGAAAACAATACCGAGCAGTCCAACCTAGGTCAATGCCCTCTTTCAAGTCCAAGGTCCCACTTCACCCAATCCCTTCATTCAAGGCAGTCTCAGATGCCAATGGAGTGTATTTGGTGCTCTGAAGTTATAAGACATCTAAGACCACTTTTAAGGACCAAACCGGATTCTATTTCATAACCTTACATCCTACTTTGTGTGGCCAAATGGGTCAAGGTTGAGCCTAACCCTTGACTCACGACTCATGTTTGGCACATCAATAGGGGTCTATATGGGAGGTCAATGGGCCCAAGAATAGATAAGTACAAAGAGGAAGCGGTTCTAGAAAACTCTGCTCACAGAAGACTCAGGTAGGTGAAATATTAAATAGCCAAACAGCAAGTATGCTCGCTGGAGTGAGCCACGAGCTCTACTTGAGCGTGCATACTCTTCAGAAGCTCCTCCTTGTCCCCAAAAGCTTGTTCGCTTGAGTGAGCTGAGGTCTCGCTCGAGAAAACAATCAGCCTAGGGGTCTAGTGTGCTTCCTCGCTCGATTGAACTGGATGCTCACTTGAGCGAGAGTTCCAGGTTCTATTCCCCATTTTCTTCATTCAAAGCTCATCAATTTCGTTCCAATTATCACAAAACTATCTCGAGATAATAAAATCCCATCATCTACTACCAATCCATCATCCATGGGTTATTGATCTTCCAAATGGGAGATCTCATCCATCAATGGCCAATCAAACCATAATAAGAGCTTAAAAAGGTAGATCTTGACATCAAGACATCCATAGAATAGATATTGACAAAATTCAAAAGGAAAGAACATACATTCTATGCTAAAAGGTGTATTGCACTTGCCTTTCATCATCAATAGAGGTCTCCTAGCTTGATCTTCAAGATCCAAGCTCAAATTCCCAATTTCAAGATTCTAAGCTCTCTAATTCTCACAATAGTCACTAAAAAACTAAGATCTCTACAGATCTACAACTTCTACACTCAAGTCCCAAGGATAAATTGCATAAGAGAAAGGAATTCTAAAAGAAGAATATCTAAAAGCAAACTCATCTGAGGAATGGAGGTTACCTTATTTTGTAGAGGAGAAGAAGATCTAGGAGAGAAGAGAGGTCTTCTAGCTTAGAGATGGCTCTAGCTTGGAGAGATCCTTGCTCCTTTGTTATAGAGAACCCCTTGATCTAGGAATTCTTGTAGAGAATTTTGGAGGAAAATGGGAAGAGAATAGAGGGAAGAAGAGAGCAATGGGAGGAAAAATGTTGAGAGAGAGAGAGATGGAAATGGCGTGGGATGGTTTGGGGGTTGTTTTATAGGTTTTGGTGAGGGTGAAATGACTAAAATGCCCCTTTGGTTAATTGGTTTAGAGATAAGGCTTAGGGTATTTTGGGTATTTTAGGTGTATTTGCACAAATCTCAAAGAGAAACCCTTGATAAGTCCACAAAATTGTATTTTTAATTCATTATTTCATATAAATTTGTGGACTTAATTAAAACAAAATGCATCAAATTAATTCATTTTCGTAAAATCATGGAATTGGACTCTCATGGTTGAATTTAAGTAAAAACCAGTAAAAGTTTCATGAAAATGCATGTCTTGATGAAATTAGCAATTTCTGCATTATTGGGCACATGCATAACTTCGTTCTTTTTTATAAAAACTATCATTTCTGAATTAGTTTTTATTGTTTTGTAGAAATTCAAAAATTGGGGCCCACGAGAAGAGGAAAATCAAGAGAGAGAGAAAAGAGAAGAAATTCATGAAATGGAGATCCCATGGGACCGCCCCATGGGAGTAAGTATTAAGGCAAGGTAGACGTCCAAGAGGGGCCCATTTCTTGTTACAGGTTTAAGACTAAATTCTGAAATTCAAAATTTAATATTTTAGTTGATATGTGGGCCCAAGTGGAGGATTTCAAGAGGTAAGAGAAGAGTCCAAGCATCAAGTCTTTTCATAATTTGAAAAGTTGCAAAGCAAAGCATTATCCAATGCCAACAAGAAGTGCACGTCCAACACAATGCCTAGCCAAGCACTCACACGTCCAAGTTTCCCAAGTTGCAACAAAATCTGAAATTTCATATTTAAATTAATTTGTCAAAGTAGGACCCTTTTGCTAGAGGAGCAAATGAATCAAGGAAATAAAGGTGGAGCCCAGTTTTTGGAAAGTGTAGTTGTGCAAAAAAAACTTAAAAAGATAAAACATTATCCAAGATGGGAAAGAATCTCTCCAAAACTCGCCAAAGAAGTAGCAAAAGTTGTTGGATATATCCAAGATTTCCATGATTTGAAAAGTCGCAAATCTTGAATTTACCAGGATGGAGTTGGACGCCTAACAAGGGGAGGCCCCAAATATCTCACGTGAACTCCTCTTAGCCCTATCCCATCTCTCTCTCACGTCACTCACTCCCCTTAATCTCTCTCTCGCGTCATTCCATGTCTTTCTCTTTCCCTTTTCTCAATCTCTCTCCCCCATTATCTCTCTCTCTCTCTCTCTCTCTCTCTCTCTCTCTCTCTCTTTCCCATTCTGTCTCTCTATCCATCTCACGTCCATTCGTCTCTCTCTACCCATTCTCTCTCTCCCCTACATCTCTCACTCACCTCTTAGATGAGGCCAAAGAAAAATTGATTATTTAGTGAAGAAGAAGGATGGAGGGGTAGATTTCTTACTTGTAATCTAACGAGAAAGGGTGTAAGTTAATTTATTTTTATTGACTGATTTTATGTGTGAGCAATTTTAATTCAAAATATGATTTTTAATTTATTGATCTATTTTCTTTATTTATATCTTTTCGATGCCATATTTTCAAATGATATATCGCATGCTTAAAGGCCGTTGAATACTAAAAATATTCGCAGGAGACTAGAGCCTTTTGGAAATTTCTCAAATATTAATAAATCTGATTTTTCAGATTTTGAATCTTGAATGAAATTGCCCATATTTTCAGTATTAGAAAACAACTAAACCCTGACTCTTAGATTGCAAGGCTTATTCAATTCTGAATTTCACTTTAGTTATTTTTGAATTTTTAACATCTCCAATTGGTTTTCTAATTAATTTTATGGTGGATGCAGTTTTTAGCATAGGTTTATTAGACTAGGCTTCGAGTTTAGTATTTTTTTTTAATTTGAGTTGTAATTAATTTTTTATTTATAACTAATCTTTAATTAAAGTAGGATTTGTGGTGTCGCGACCCCGGAACGGATCCCGGGCCCGCGACGTGTTGTTACATTGTTTTCCCACAGGTTCCCGCGGTGAGGATTCCCTAAGACACGTGGAATCTGACTCACACGTACAAGATATGCGGAAGCGTGTAGCAAATCATATCAAGATAAGCACCAATAAAATATTTAAGTGCTATCACAATAATAAACAAGACATAGCATCAAAGAAAAGAGTTATCAAGGCATTCCCAAACATAGTTCAAGTTATAAGTTTAACATGAAAGTAAGTTAAGTTTAGTACAACCCATAAGAGACCAATAAAGGTCAATACAATCTCAAAATAATCAAAAGAAACCCCAAGACTAAAGGTGACGAAACTCGAGAACCAGACCGACATCTAAATGACATCGTCGGGCTGCCACTCTCTCACGGGAGTTGGCTCACAAGCCTCCTCCTGACGCTCCTCCTCAAAGGCAACGTCTCCTGCACCTGGGCACCAATAAACAAGGGTCAAACACGACGGTTTGGCAGGTAATCAATGTAGGCATGAACATGAACAATAACATTTAGAGAAAACATGTAAGCAAATCTTTGGTATGAAGTACTATCAAAGCTGAGATACATTTTCAAGAATACGAACAAAGCTGAGATACAAAAACAAACTAGCGTGAGTACATAATATATCATGAATAGTTACAATCCACAAAGAGCCCATCCTTTCTCTATCATTTATATAATGAAAAGAGCAAGCACGCACGACAAGCACGATATACATAATATAAGCACGACACGATTTCCCACAAAGACGGGAATTCCGGCCGCGGAACCGGACACGCACGATGTGTAATAAATACACGACCAGTCTGCAGACAGTCCACATGTTTAAAGACCCCCAGGCAGTGGATCAAACCGAAAGGGCAGTCTAAGCTCAGTGGTGTTTACTTAGTTCATGAATGCACAAAACACGTGAAACACGATCAAAGCATGTCGAGATAAAAAAGGGGGAAATCACTTATCAAAACACGACGAACACGACTAGCAAGAGGCATAATAATTATGCATAACACGCTTAGGAAGTGATCCCCTTTTTCTTGAAACAAAACTTCAAAACAAGCTTATACTTGAAACTCAAAACAAGTGCACGTTTATACTCATCGTACCAAGACGGAAGTTCAAATACAAAATCTGACAAGCATGTGCTAAGGCTACTAATTGACCTTTGTGTAATTGAAACCCCAAACGTCAGAAAATACGAGAATTGGTGTCCCCGAAGTTGGGTTTCATTTCAAGGTTCCATTTACACAATGTCAAGTTAAGACCCTTAACATAGTCTAGTTTTCAACCCTCAAGAAAACACACAAAATGGAAAAACTCATCTTCCTGAATCTGGCAGGTTCGTTCGAGCGAACCTGACGCGTTGATGACACTTCGCTCGAGCGAGACAGTTCGCTCGAGCGAACCTTACAAGGCGTAGACAGTTCGCTCGAGCGAATGTTGGCTCGAGCGAATAATAAAATGCGTTCGAACGAACGACTCACTGCCTCGTTCCATAGCAGACAGTGGCTTGTTCGCTCGAGCGGACCCAGGGGTCGCTCGAGCGAACAGGCTGCTGCCTGAGCTCGCTGAGTGCAGAAATCTCCTTTCCTTTGCACATCTTTCACTACATTCTTCTCCTTCTTCTCATCCATCAACCACATATCATCCCTTGAGCCTTCATGCTCACCAAGAGTTCATTTATCACCATTTCACATCCAAATCAAAAGAAAACATAAACATGAAGCTTATAAACAAGATAAATGCACAATTTCTAAAATACAATGATATCCAAATACACATGCATCATTCCTATAGAGATCACTTGCCTTGCCCAAATGCTAAATATACTCCTCCAAGCACTTCACTCAAGCTATCAAGCACTACAAGAAAAACCCAAGAGAAACACACAAACTCACTCAAAAATGGAAACAAAGAACCCATTTTAACAAAAGGGTTTGTGAACAAGAAAAACACAAATCTTAAGGAGCTAAAAAGACTTTATGGAAAACATGGCTTGAAGCTCTTACCTAGAGGAAGTCAAACAAGAGAGATGGAAGAGAATGGAGAGCTTTCCCAACTTGAAACCTTAAGAAAATTGTATCAATGGAGAGCTTGCAAGGAGATGAAGAAAATGGTAGTCTTAGAATCTTCTTTGGAGCTCTCTAGCTAGATCAAACAAGATGGGGAAGATAGAGAGAAAAAGAGACTCTTCCTTGCCCTAGGTTAAGAAGTTGCAGGATTTTTGGTAAAGTGAATGGAAGGGAGGGAGATGGGACTTAAGACTTTAGCAAATGGGGCCCAATGACTTAAACCTTGAAGTGGCCAAAACACGATCTTGTGGGCCTCGGATGACTTCGACGAAGAAGGATAAAACGATCGTCGAAATATCTAGTTTCCAAAAAGTATATTTTTGACATAGTTTTGAAGTCTCGAAAATTGTGTCCAGATTTGTGCAAGAAAGACAATTTTACCCTCTTTGGGCCAAAACTTGGGTTTTTGGGCTTCAAACATGAATGGGCTTAATGCGAAAGTTGTAACACGTCGAAATATCAATCAAATGAAATCAAAATCACAATCACACGGAAATCGATACGATCTTCCCAAGCACACACGTGCACTCAGGCCATCCTGAGTGTGTCTAACTAATATTAAACGTTCTCAAAATTACCAAAGCTATGTCCAGGACTAAAGCTAATCACTTCTAACCCAACCACAACTAAACTCACTTAGAACTAAACACACACTGATCGCACACTAATCGACTTGGTCTGGGTCGGGGTCTAACATGTGGTTTGTATAGATTTTTTATAGGATAGCACTATTTTCTAATAAGACAGGTACATTGAGATCATCGGCTCCCTGTGGATAAACCCTGGACTCACCAGGATGTTAACTACATCGTGATGACCCTACACTTGGGGAAGCGATCAACCCTCCTAAAACTTATAAATTGCTTATAGGATTTCTAGCTAACTAATTAATCCTAGGGAGTCCATCTAACACCCTAAAAAATCTAAAAATCTCAAAAACACTCTAATCCTATAAAATATGCCTAACTCCTAGGAAAAGACTAGTCTACCCTAACTAACCCCTACTAATTAGCATAGATATATATAATTAGTTTAAAATTAGCATATAATTAGGCTAGTAAAGGGACGGGGTCTCACATTCCTCCCCTCTAAACACATTTGGTCCCCAACTGTAAAAGTGAACATAGAAGCGTACCTCTGGTAGAAGGTACAGATACTTCTTCAGCACTTGCTCGCAAAGCTCCCAAGTCGCCTCTTTTAGGGTGTGATGCTTCCACTGGACTTTCACCCATGGAATGGTCCGCGTCCGAAGCACCAGATCCTTGGTGTCGATGATGGCGACTGGCTTCTCGATGTACGAAGCATCTGGTTAAATACTCAGGGTTGATGGTACAAGATGTGTGTCGATTCCTACACGCATTTCTTCAACATTGAAACATGAAATACGTTGTGTATGCCTGACGACTCTAGAGGAAGTTGTAGCTTGTACGCAACATCACCAATCTGGTTCTTGATCTCGAAAGGTCCTACGTATCTTTGAGCTAACTTACCCCTCTCGCCGAATCTGGGAGTACCTCTGGCCGGGGAAACTTTTAGGAACACTTTGTCCCCCTTTTGAAACTCAAACGATCTCCTTCTATAAGTAATATTTTTATAAAAGGACAAGATAACTAGTTTGGTGCATTCTTTTAGAAGTGGTACAAAAGATTTACTTTCACATTACACCTCGAATATGTTAGGGATTTTGTATTTGCAATTTGATGGATGCATTTTCACTTTAGCATCATTTGATTTACACACACTTACATTGTTTTAGAAAACCTTGAAATCTGGTTTTATACATGCATTGCTTTTAAGATTTGTAAAAGTATTGTTTTATGCATGTTTTGTTTCTAAACTTGAATGCATTGATTTTAGAATCCAAACTCTTTTGAAAACCTAATTCTTTGTGCATTACTTTTGAGAAATCATATTGAGAATTTAGGTTTGTGCCTTGCATACTTTCATCACTTTCAGAATCATTTTTGTATGCATTTTTATGAGAAAAGAGTTTTATCAAATCAAGCTAGCCTTTGGATTTAAAGTTTCGAATCTATTTAGGCCTTGTGTGTTTCATGTTTTTTAAACATCTTCATTTGATTTAAAACATGCTACCAAGCTTGGTTTAGTGGCCCAAAAATCCCCACAAAGAGAAACCTTCAAATATGCCAAATTGGGATTTTTTGTCCCAAGGGGGTGGTCCGGCAGTGTCGCCGGTCGACCGGCCCAGAGGTCCCGGTCGACCGGGAACACTGCAGGCCAACTGGGCCCCTGGAGCCCCAATGGTCATTTTTCTGACCGTTGTGTGATCCCGGTCGACCGAGACCTGTTTGCAGGTCGACCGAGGACTAGCCGTTGGACTGTTTTTCATTATAAAGTCCATTCATTTCCAACCTTCTTTGGGGCTAGAAACATGAACCTTTGAGACTATATTGGAGCCAAAGAAAGGGGAAGAAGTTGGAAAGGCTAAAGGGCTATTTGGAAATCAACTGCTTGAGTTTTCAAAAGGTACATCTTTACTTGTATTTTGATTTCCATTAAAATGAAATCCATGCATGCTTAAATCTTTGTATTTTCACTTATGCATGATTTCTAGAGTTGTGTTGCAAACTCAAAATCATCTTTGGTAAATTAGTTTGGTTTGCAAACTCTCTTATCCTAATCACATGTGTTCTTAGACTTTAACATTCATACAACTTGTTTGTTTCATTTCTTCAAAGTTGTTTGAATCTTTTATGTGATTAGTTTTCTCTTCAATCATCATTTTATAAGCTTTGATTTTAAAATGCATCATGCATTCATTTAAGAGCTTCATTGTTGAATTTGATTGAAGAAAAGCATTCATACACTTGTGCACACACTTTAGCTCATTTAGTGTATGTTTGTAATTGAAATTTCACTTTCATATTAGCCTATTTAGAGGCAATCCAATTGTGCTTAAATTGTATCTCTTAGAGTGATCTTTTGTAAAGACACCTTCTTAGAGAAATCTTTATTTGTAAAGGTTATTGCTTAGCCTAAGAAAAGCATTGTGTAAAGGTTATTGCTTAGCCTAAGAAAAGCATCTTGTAAAGGTTATTGCTTAGCCTATAAAAGCACATTGAGAGGTTGTTGTTTAGCCTAGAAAAATAACATTGTAAGGGTTATTGCTTAGCCAAGTAAAATGCATAAATAGTGGAAATCCGGTGGGGTGATTGGATCACAAGCCGGTAGTGGACGTAGGCATTGAGGCCGAACCACTATAAACCTTGGTGTTGTGGTGCTTGCTTGTGGTGATTCATTTATTAGCTTCCGCATCTTGTTTGGTTAATATCATCACATGTGACTAGTTTATGTTAAGAATTTAAAATTGGTCTAAATTGGTCATAATTCTAGCACACCCTATTCACCCCCCCCCCCCCCCTCTAGGGTTAGGATCCCAAGGACTTTCAGAATAAAGGCAGACTAGCATTATGATATAGAGAAATCATTATATTTGGTAATATTTAAAAAATTATTTCTTTCGGCCCTGGTCCCTGACCCTTGAGGTTATGGTAAGGGCTTTGATATTGTAGGTGTTAGACCCCGACCCAGACCAATTCGATTAGTGTACGATTAGTATGAGTTTAGTCCTAAGTGGGTTTAGTTGTTGTTGGGTTAGAAATGATTAGTTTAGTCTTGGACATAGCTCTGGGGATTTTGAAAACGTTCAGTATTAGTTAGACACACACTCGGAAAGGCCCGAGTGCACGTGTAAGTTTGGGAAAATCGTATTGGTTTCCGTGTGATTGTGATTTTGATTTCATTCGAATGATTTTTCTATGAGTTGCAACTTTCGTTTTAAGGCCATTCTTGTTTGAAGCCCAAAAACCCATGTTTTGGCTCAAAGAGGGTAAAATTGTCTTTTATGCACAAATCTGGACACAATTTTCGATACCTCAAAACCATGTCAAAAATATACTTTTTGGAAACTAGATATTTCGACGATCGTTTTATCCTTCTTCGTCGAAGTCATCCGAGGCCCACAAGATCGTGTTTTCGTCGTTTCAAAGTCAAGTCAGTTGGGCCCCACTTGCTAGTGCCTTAAGTAACTCATCTCTTTCCCCTCTTTGCTCTTTTCATTCTAAAACCCAAATCTCTGCAATTGTTCTTGACCTAGGGCAAGGAAAGCTCTTCTTCTCTTCAATCTTCTTCATCTTGCATGCTTTGGCTAGAGAGCTCCAAATAGAATTCCAAGCTTATCATCTTCTTCATCTCCTTGCAAGCTCTCTATTGATATAAACTTCTTGGAACTTCTTGTGAAACAAGCCTTCATCTTCTTCATCTCTTCTTGTTTGGCCATTGTTAGGTAAGAGCTTCAATACTTGTATTTCATGAGGTCTTTTGGTTCCTTAAAGAACATGTTTTTCATGTTACAAACCCTATTTGTAAAGTGGGTTCTTTGTTTCCAATCTTGAGTGAGTTTTGTGTGTTTTCTTTGGGTTTTGTAGTTCTTGAATAGCTTGAGTGAAGTGCTTGGAGAAGTATTTTAGCATTTGGGCAAGGCAAGTAATTTCTATAGGATTGATGCATGTGTATTTTGATTTCATTGTTATTTTAGAAATTGTGCATATAAACTTGTTTATGAACTTCATGATCTTGTTTCTTGTGGATTTAATGTTGGAAATGGTGAGAAATGAACCCTTGGTGAGCATGAAGGCTCAAGGGATGATATGTGATTGATGGATGAGAAGAAGGAGAGAAATGTAGTGGAAGTTGTGCAAGAGGAAGGAAATTTCCGCACTCAGCGAGCACAAGCAGCAGCTTGTCCGCTCGAGCGACCCCTGGGTTCGCTCGAGCGACCAAGCCTCTGCTTGGTCCGAGCGCAGACAGAGAGCTGTCCGTTCGAGCGCACCTTATATTCGCTCGAGCCACCGTCTCGCTCGAGCAAAGTGTCAACGCTTTATCAGGTCCGCTCGAGCGAAGTGTCATCACCCTATAAAGTTCGCTCGAGCGAACCCGCCAGATTCAGGGAGAAGAACTATTTTCGTTGTGTATTCCCTTGAAGGTTGAAAACTAGACTATGTTAAGGGTTTTAGTTTGACATTGTGTAAATGGAGCTTAGAAATGCAACCCAACTTTGGGGTCACCAATTCTTGTATTTTTCGACATTTGAGGGTCCCAGTTACACAAAGGTCAACTAGTAGCCTTAACATATGCTTGTCAGATTTCGTGTTGGAATTCCGTTTTGGTACGATAAGTACCACCGTGTACTAGTTGTGGATTTCCAGTATAAGCTTGTTTTGAAGAATGATTTCAAGAAAAAGGGGATCACTTCCTAAGCGTGTTATGCATATTTATTATGCCCTTTTGCTAGTCGTGTTCGTCGTGTTTCGATAAGTGACTTCCCCCTTTTAATCTCGACAAGTTTTGATAATATCTCGTGTGTTTTGTGCATTCATGAATTAAGTAAACACCACTGAGCTTAGACTGCCCTTTCGGTTTGATCCACTGTCTGGGGGTCTTTAAACATGTAGACTGTCTGCAGACTGGTCGTGTATTTATTACACATCGTGCATGTCTGGTTCCGCGGCCGGAATTCCCTTCTTTGTGGGAAATCGTGTCGTGCTTATATTATGTATATCGTGCTTGTCGTGCGTGCTTGCTCTTTTCATTATATAAATGATAGAGAAAGGATGAGCTCTTTGTGGATGATAACTATTCATGATATATTATGTATTCATGCTAGTTTATTTCGGTACCTCAGCTTTATTCGCATTCTTGAAAATGTACCTCAGCTTTGATAGTATTTCATATCAAGGAATTGCTTATATGTTTTCTCTAAAAGTTATTGTTCATGTTCACGCCTAAATTGATTACCTGCCAAACCGTTGTGTTTGACCCTTGTTTGTTAGTGCCCAGGTGCAGGAGACGTTACCTTTGAGGAGGAGCGTCAGGAGGAGGCTTGTGAGCCAACCCCTGTGAGAGAGTGACAGCCTGACGATGTCATCTAGACGTCGGGCGGGTTCTTGAGTCTCGTCACCTTTTTGTCTTGGCGTTTCTTTTGGTTATATTTTGGAGAAGTGTATTGGCCTCTATTGGCCTCTTATGGAATTGTAACAAAACTTAAAATACTTTTGATTTAGTCTCATAACTTGAATATTAATGGGAATGCCATGTTAGCTTCTTTCTTTGATACTATGTCTTGTATATTATTGTGATAGCACCTAAATATTTTATTGGGGCTCATCTTGTTGTGTTTTGCTACACGCTTCCGCATACTTGATCGTGTGAGTCAGATTCCGCATGTCTTTAGGAATCCTCACTGCGAGAACCTGTGCGAAAGCAAAATCTTCAATAGTAGTTGTGACAAACCACGTCGCGGGTCCAGGGATCTCGTTCCGGGGTCGCGACAGTAGGCCCACCATGAGCTCCGAGGGCTTTGGCTTACCTCGGCCCGGCCGAGGCCCTACCCTTTGGCAACCCTAGTCTTGCAGTAGGAAAGACACATGATATCTAATATAAACATTTATGTATTTTGAAATATGTAAAGATTTTACACCAAAAAACTCAAAGTCTTTTTTCCTAAAGCTCAAGGTTTCACCATAAATCAAATTGTCAAGACCAAAATCCTTTAGTTGTCTTTGTCACTGTACATTGGAAGAGAGGATAATAGTCTAGTGTGTCAGGCATACGCTAGTTTTGTTACCAGCAGACTCTACGTTTCTGAAATTCATTTGCTTACACCATCACAAGTACTGAGGAATTGGCCAGCAACCACTCATGGATGCACACCAACACCTTCAAAGACAATCCTTTGTTTTGGGTCTATATGTAACATAAATATTGTTAGTTTTGTGGTCTCAATACCAAGAATTTGACGTAATAAATGATTAATTTCTTTATTTATCAATACAATCATGCTTTCCTTTCATGAGATGAATGGTGTTTAATTATATACTCGCACATAACCAATAGAATGATATAATGGTTCATGAGATGAACCGGAGTCCACAAGTATACTGGATGTAATACATGTGTGTGGATGAGATCCACATACAGGAGACATGTATTGCAAATCTTATACTTAAATATCTTCACAACCAGTGATGAGATTGGGCATCTCATCTGACAAGGTTGCAGCACTTTGATCACTATGAGATAGTGTGATTTGTCTCGATCATCGGAATGTAATAAGATTCTGCATCATGGTGCTGGTACATTGGATGTATTGAAGGACCATGAGATGCACCTTCTATACACTGTCTTTACTTTAAGGTTTGCTCTCATAATTCCCTAGCAATAGGCTCATAATCATGAGACATTAATGAACTCAAGTTTCTATCTATTCATTTGCTTTGAGTCACCAATGAGTGAGGCCAATTGTAGGTCAACACCTCAGTGATTTGGGTACGTGGTAGTAGAGTTGTGGGAACATTCAATGGTCAAGATGGAATCTATATTTAATATCCCCTTGTGCCAATTAATGGATTTTTCATTGGTAAGTGTGCACCCATTTCGATTAAGAGTTAATTGGATCGGTACCAAATGACCACTATAATTAATTGGGGCTCAAGGATAATAAGATATAGATCTAATTTGGTAGACAGGTCCGGATATAGATGGAGGGGCCTAGTTGTGATAATAGGGAAGTTTAGGGTCTTCATTGTAATATATTCCTAAGATTGGAGTGCAATTACATTTATATAGTGGAGTTATTTGCAATTAACTGTGGGCCCGGATTGCTTGCGTGATCATGCTGATCAAGATTCTATTGAGTTACTTTACATTCCAACTGATTCTCAATTGGCTAACTTATTTACTAAACCCCTTGGAAATGAACGGTTCATGAAATTGAGACAACAATTGGGCATTGGCCCTTGCCCTGAATTCTAAATTCTTGTTGGCTAATCACCTGTTACCACATTTTATTTTTATCATCTCTTATAAACAGGTGCTGCTAACAAGGTTGTATGTTTTATCTTTGATGAGCAGGCTCCTTTGCAATTAGATGTCAAAGTGGGAGAGAAATATCAAGTGTTCCTCAAAGAGTTCACCAATTGAGGGGGAGAAGATTCAAGGGTTGCTAATGTTGAGGGGGAGTAGCTTTGCCTAGAGTTTATGTAGCTTCTAAGTTTGTCGTCTAAGGTCGTCGCTCTCGCGAGGAAAATCCAAAGCTCCAAAATATCCAAATGCTCCCGAACATCCAAAGCTCCTTAAATATCCAAAGAAGTTGTTGCTCAAGATTCAAAGGAGTTTGAGAGAGAGTTCAAGCTTCTAAGGTTGTCATCAAATTGCAAAGGGGGAGATTGTTAGAGTTTTTGTTTTGTTGCAATTTGATAGGATGCATTCATTTTCATAGCTTAACCTCTCATTCTTTCATGTTCTTAATCTTAGAATCCTCATGCATATTTCTCATTCATAATCTTTGTTTTTATCATATGTTATGCATGGTTTTCAAATCAGTTATGTCTCTTAAGTTCATGAAGGTTTGAGTTCAGTTTTTCAATCTTCCAGATGATTAATCCTTAAGTTCAAATCTTTTCAAGCTTTCCAAAGTTTTCTTCTTTAAATCTATATTTTGATTTGGAGTTTCATGTCTTTAGAAAATCAGTTTTCATCCTTTTTCAGTCATGAATCCAAGCTTGAGAAATGTGCCTCAAAGCCCCCTGGAAAGATGCCCTCTTAGTTACAAGTTTCTAAAAATTCAGAATTTCTGGACAGTCTTCAGCATGGTTCAAAATCTCGGTAGCGGTCGCGGTATCAGCCGGGCCGAAAAACCGATATGATATCGGTATCGGTCGCGAATATCGATCCGTCGCGATCATCGCGATATGATTTTTTTTTTAATCCAAAAAAATTCGCAAAAATATCCAAAAAATCCAGAATATTAGAAAATGCTGGAAAACAATATTTTTTTCCATTAATAACAACAATAAATCAAAATCTCGGTCACCTTAAGTTATGAGTCCTGTTTGTGTCGCAGTTCACTGGCTTTTCCAGTATTTCATATAATGCAAACATTATTAATGCTCATGATCAATTTATTAGTGTCAAATATAAGAAGATAAAGATAACATATCAATTATCATTTAATATTAACTTAATCACCAAATAAAGTTGTGAAATTCAAGACCCTGAAGATTAGTGAATGAGATAGTGAGTTAGTGACTGAGATAGATAAATCATAAAGCACTTGGGCATCAAAATATTCATGGTTTATCTGAAAAATGATATTTATGATGAAATCAACATATTTATGATGAAATCCCCAAAAAATGATATATTATAATTCAAATATTAAAAAATTCAAAAATAAAAAATAAAAATCTAAATCATGTTTATGACTATGAGTAGATGTAGATCTATCATCTACACACTATTAATAAGCCATTAAGCCTTTGGTATCACAAATATCCTAACAAGTAACAACAATTATTTTTTGGAAAACAAAAATTAATAAAATCATTTTCAAAATCCTAAATATATAGATGTAACATAAAAGTATGTAGATCAATCATTTACACACCATACAATGATCATGAATCATTAAAACAACATATTTATGATGAAATCCCCAAAAAATGATATATTACAATTCAAATATTAAAAAATCTGAAAATAAAAAAATTTGAAAAAAAAGTTCAAAATCATGTGTATGAGTAGATCTAGCATGAAAGTATGTAGATCTAACTTCTAAATGAAGAAAATAACACAAGTGAGTAAGTGACAAACCTCTATGCTTCATCTATAAAAAAAAAAAAAAAAAAACCGCTATCTCGGCCGATATTTTGAAAATATCGGCCGAGATATTGAAGAATCCGAGATGAAGTTCATCTCGGCCGGATGGGCCGAGATGATGAAGAAAAAACCCTAGACCGATATCTCAGTGAGATATCGGCTCGGTATCGGTTGATTTTTAAAACCATGGTCTTCAGGTCGACTTGCCTGTGTGGCCGGTCAACCGGGCCAAGGGACTCGGTCGACCGGGCACACTGCGGGTCGACAGGGATTTTGAGTTGTTAGCTTCTCCAACGGGCATTTTTATAGCCGTTGTGTGTACCGGGTCGACCCGGCCCTGTGCCAGGTCGACCGGGAACTAGCCGTTGGGTACTTTTTCTTTATAAAAAGTGGCTTTTTGTTTGGAGAAAGTTGTTGAACTTTCAAGGACTTTTGAGGCCAAGGACTTACAACTTTTCTAGAGCATTATTGAAGGGATTATGAAGTCATTCCATTGATTCAACATTTGATCTTCTAATGGGTGTGCTTTCTTTATCCTAAGTCTTTTAAAATCATGCTTTGTTTCTTTATCTTTTCTTTCTTCAATGCATGATAAAATAGATGCTTATCTTTTGAAATGTTGTCTTTCATAACATGCTAAGAACTTTAAAAATCTCATAGCTTTATGAATCCAACATATAGTTTTTATTTCACATGAAATTGTTTTCTTGTTTCAAAACTAACTTGTTAGACTTAAGTTTATCTTCTTTAAAAACAAGTTAGTTCACTTTAAAAAAAAATCATGTGTTTGTCAAATAACTCTTTCTCATACATATGATTATCATCTTTGCATCAATTTAAAGTTTCATCTTTCTAAAAAGAGATAAGAGTGATTTCTAGTATATGCATGTTAGTTTTATGGTCTCAATACCAGTATATGATGAATAAATTGATTAATTTCTTTATTTATCAATATATATTATTGCTTTCCTTTCATGAGATGAATGGTGTTTTATTACTTGTTTGCACATAACTAATACGAATGAAATAATGGTTCATGAGATGAACCGGAGTCCACAAGTATACTAGATGTAATACATGTGTCGATGAGATCCATATACAGGAGACATGTATTGCAAATCTTATACTTAAATATCTTCATAACCAGTGATGAGATTGGGCATCTCATCTGACAAGGTTGCAGCACTTTGATCACTACGAGATTGTGTGTTTTGTCTCGATCATCGGAATGTAAGATTCTGGATCATGGTGCCGGTACATTGGATGTATTGAAGGACCATGAGAAACACCTTATGTACACTGTCTTTACTTTAAGGTCTGCTCTCATAATTCCCTAGCAATAGACTCATAATCCTAAGACATTAATGAACTCAAGTTTCTATCTATTCATTTGCTTTAAGTCACCAATGAGTGAGGCCAAATGTAGGTCAACACCTCAGTGATTTGGGTACGTGGTAGTAGAGCTGTGGGAACATTCAATGGTCAAGATGGAATCTATCTTTAATATCCCCTTGTGCCAATTAATGGATTTATCATTGGTAAGTGCGCACCCATTCCAATTAAGAGTTAATTGGATCGGTACCAAATGGTTATTATAATTAATTGGGGCTCAAGGATAATAAGATATGGATCTATTTTGGTGGACAGGTCCAATTGATCCATGGATATAGATGGAGGGGCCTACTTGTGGTACTGAGGAAGTTTAGGGTCTTCATTGTAATATATTCCTAAGACTGGAGTTCAATTGCATTTATATAGTGGAGTTATTTGCAATTAACTGTGGGTCCGGATTGCACATGAGATGTGGGGTCGCGTGTCCCAGTTGGAGCCAGCTTTCTAAGGAATCCCTAGTGGTCCCCACGCTAGCCCAAGATATTAGAAAGATACTAATTATAGTAGAACTCTAAAAGGAAATAGAAAGTTATTATTTCTATTTGAAGTGAGACTTCTAATAGTGGTAATAGTAAGTTACTAATTATTAATGGAAGTGAGACTTCTATTTTAATTAGTAAAAGAGGAAGTTACTAATCATATTTGAAGTAAGACTTCTTATTGTGATTTGGTAAGCAACTAATTGTTATGGAAGTAAGACTTCTATTTCAATTAGTAAGAGGATGTTGCTTAAGTGCTATAAAAGAGAGAGAGAGAGAGAGAGAGAGGAGGGTTGGATGCCCCAATGCAAGAATTCCACCTAGGGATTCATGCCCATCATCTCTCTTCCTCTCTTGTGTAAGTTGTTGCACATATCTTCCCTCTTCTAGTTCTCTTCTCTTCCTCCTCTAGTTCCTCGGAGTTACTAGTTGGGTTTTCTCTTGGAGATTCCACCATCTTCTTGAGAAAAGAGAATCTGATACGGGTCATAGCGTGGAAGATCAAAAGGTGTTGGAGATTCTAAGTTGATTAGTGAAGGTGTTCATCATCAAAGAAAGAAATCAACTTCTCCATTAGAGCACTACTAAAATCCAAAGGTATAATCTACATCCTTGTATGTTGTAGATTTTGTGGTTGCATGTTTATGTATTGTTTTCTATCTTCTAAATAGGATATATTGTTGTACATGGTTTATGAGTTTGAGGGATTGCATCCTGGATTGGGTTTGTTGCCTTCAAGATAGTTGATCCCTGCATCAAGTGGGTCAAGAGTTTTTGAAACCTATTTGAATGGCCCACCTATTTTCCAACAATGCATTATTTATAGACTTTGTCATTCATATGCATGCTTCTAGAAGTTAAGATTTCACTTTATATTCAGCCTATTTAGAGGCACTCATTTGCACTTACATTGTTCTCTTAATCCATGCATTTATAGGCATTTTACTTAAGAGAAAATCTTCTTGTTGTAAAGATTGGTGCTTAGCCTTGAAAAGCATACATAGTGTTGTAAAGGTTTATGCTTAGCCTTGAAAAGCATAGTGATGAATTTGTAAGGTTTGAGGTGATCCTAAACCTTAATTTGAGTTAGTGAAATCCGGTAGGTGTACTGGGAGTGGATGTAGGCAATATGGCCGAACCACTATAAATATATGTGTTATGGTGATTGATCTTTTACCTTCTTTATATGAATGATGTTCTTATGTTTGAATGAAGATTGTAGTTGGTTATTCATTGTGTATGCTTACCTTAGAAACTCCTCTCTATCACAAGATAATTAATCTTCATCAAAGCTTAATTGACTTAAAAGCTAAAAGAATTCAAATTGGTCTAGGTTCTTAGAGCTCACCCTATTCACCACCCCCCCCCCCCCCCCCCTCTAGGATTCGTTCTTGGACTTTCAGGGAATATCTCTCTGGTGATTATCACAAGATAATTAATCTTCATCAAAGCTTAATTGACTTAAAAGCTAAAAGAATTCAAATTGGTCTAGGTTCTTAGAGCTCACCCTATTCACCCCCCCCCCCCCTTCTAGGATTCGTTCTTGGACTTTCAGGGAATATCTCTCTGGTGATTTTATGGCACACTTATCAGAAAATGGGATTCTATCCTAGTTGTCTGCTCCTGGCATGCATCAACAGAATGGAGTAGCGGAAAGAAGGAACCGGACTCTTTTAGATATGATTAGGTCTATGTTGAGTTTCTCAGGATTACCTATATCCTTTTGGGGATATGCCTTGGATACTGCGATGTACATACTAAACCTCGTACCATCTAAATCTGTACCTACGACTCCCCGGGAGTTATGGTCTGGGCGAAAGCCTAGTCTACAACATTTACACATTTTGGGTTGTCCGGCACACGTGCTAAAGGTAAAGACAGATAAGTTGGAAACGAAGTCGGAAGTATGCACGTTTGTAGGATATCCTAAAGGAACTAAAGGTTGGTTATTCTATAATCCCAGAGAGCAAAAAGTGCTGGTAAGCACCAATGCGGTTTTTCTGGAGGAAGATTATATGATGGACCGGAAATCTTTAGAAAATGTGATCTTGGAAGAGATTCAAGAATAATCAATTCCAAATTCAAGTATGTCCGAACTTGAGGAAGAACCGCCGCTACCAGACCCAGTAGTTACACTAGTGCCTCGTCGTAGTGGGAGAATAATCAGGCCCCCTGATAGGTTCTCGTTCTTGGGAGAGTCTTACGAGGCAATCCTGGAAGAACTGGAACAGGATCCCTGTAACTATGATGAAGCAATTAATGACATAGATTCGGGACATTGGCAAGATGCTATAAAAGCTGAGATGGAGTCTATTACTCTAATCAGATCTGGACACTTGTGGACTTGCCTATCAATATCAAACCTATTGGGTGCAAGTGGGTCTACAAGAGAAAAAGAGGACCAGATGGAAGAGTTGAGACCTTTAAGGCCAGGCTTATTGTGAAAGGGTATACTCAGAAAGAGGGTATCGATTATGAGGAAACCTTCTCGCCGGTAGCCATGCTCAAGTCCATCCGGATACTCTTATCCATTGCGGCTCATCTCGATTACGAGATTTGGCAAATGGATGTCAAGACGGCGTTTCTCAACGGCCATCTTGAGGAAGACATCTATATGATGCAGCCAGATGGTTTTATAGCAAGTAACCAAAAGCAAAGAGTTTGCAAGCTGCAAAAGGCCATTTATGGGCTGAAGCAGGCATCCCGAAGCTGGAACGTCCGTTTTGACCGGGCAATCAAATCATTTGGTTTTAGTCAAAATCCGGATGAGTCATGTGTGTACATGAAAAATGAAGGTGACAGGGTAGTTTTTCGGATTTTATATATCAACGACATCCTTCTCCTTGGGAAGGATATATGAATGTTGTCAACAGTAAAAGTTTGGTTAGCAAAGTCATTTGATATGAAGGACTTGGGAGAAGCTAGTTACATCATAGGGATCAAACTCCATCGAGACCGAAAAAATAGGATGATTGGCTTATCTCAAGCTGCTTACATAGATAAGGTACTGGTACGGTTTGCTATGCATGACTCCAAGAAGGGTATCACACCTTTTAGGCATGGAGTGCACCTTTCCAAGGATCAGGGTCCCAAGACCCCGGAGGAAAAGGAGCAAATGAGAGCAATTCCTTACGCTTCGGCTGTTGGTAGCCTCATGTATGTTATGCTATGTACTAGACCGGATATCTGTCATGCAGTGGGCTTAGTCAGCAGATATTAGTCTAACCCAGTCCTGACCATTGGACTGCTGTAAAATGTATCCTCAAGTACTTGAGAAGAACTAGAGATTACATGTTGATTTACGACAATGATGAGTTGATTCCAGTCGGGTACATAGATTCTGACTTTATGTCATATAAGGATTCCAGGAAATCCACCTCTGGTTACGTGTTTACGCTTGGTGAAGGAGCCATTAGCTGGAGGAGTATTAAACAGGAATGTACCGTTGATTCCACTTCTGAGGCTGAATATGTAGCGGCTTGTAAAGCAGCTAAGGAAGCAGTATGGCTAAAAAAATTACTTTTGGAACTTGGAGTTGAACCTTTGGCACGACAGCCGCTCACAGTTTACTGTGACAGCAGCGGGGCAGTCGCTCAGTCCAAGGAACCCAGGAGCCATAAAAGCCAAAAGCACGTACGGAGGAAGTATCACTTGGTCCGAGAGATTGTGCAGAGAGGTGACATTGCTATCACCAAAATAGCTTCTGCGGACAATCTGGTAGATCCCTTTACTAAGCCTTTGACCACCAAAGTCTTTGAGCAGCATGTAGATGGGATGGGCATGAGATGCAATCCTGATTGGCATTGAGCCCAAGTGAGAGATTGTTAGTTTTGTGGTCTCAATACCAAGAATTTGATGTAATAAATGATTAATTTCTTTATTTATCAATACAATCATGCTTTCCTTTCATGAGATGAATGATGTTTAATTATATACTTGCACATAACCAATACGAATGACATAATGGTTCAGGAGATGAACCGGAGTCCACAAGTATACTGGATGTAATACATGTGTGTGGATGAGATCCACACACAGGAGACATATATTGCAAATCTTATACTTAAATATCTTCACAATCAGTGATGAGATTGGGCATCTCATCTGACAAGGTTGCAGCACTTTGATCACTACGAGATTGTGTGTTTTGTCTCGATCATCGGAATGTAAGATTCTGGATCATGGTGCTGGTACATTGGACGTATTGAAAGACCATGAGATGCACCTTATATACACTGTCTTTACTTTAAGGTCTGCTCTCATAATTCCCTAGCAATAGACTCATAATCCTGAGACATTAATGAACTCAAGTTTCTATCTATTCATTAGCTTTAAGTCGCCAATGAGTGAGGCCAATTGTAGGTCAACACCTCGGTGATTTAGGTACGTGGTAGTAGAGCTGTGGGAACATTCAATGGTCAAGATGGAATCTATCTTTAATATTCCCTTGTGCCAATTAATGGATTTATCATTGGTAAGTGCGCACCCATTCCAATTAAGAGTTAATTTACCAAATGGTGATTATAATTAATTGGGGCTCAAGGATAATAAGATATGGATCTATTTTGGTGGACAGGTCCAATTGATCCATGAATATAGATGGATGCGCCTACTTGTGGTACTGAGGAAGTTTAGGGTCTCCATTGTAATATATTCCTAAGACTGGAGTGCAATTGCATTTATATAGTGGAGTTATTTGCAATTAACTATGGGTCCGGATTGCACATGAGATGTGGGGTCGCGTGTCCCAGTTGGAACCAGCTTTCTAAGGAATCTCTAGTGGTCCTCACGCTAGCCCAAGTTATTAGAAAGATATTAATTCTACTTGAACTCTAATAAGAATGTTACTATTTCTATTTGAAGTAAGACTTCTAATAGTGGTAATAGTAAGTTACTAATTATTAATAGAATAAAGACTTCTATTTTAATTAGAAAGGAGAAAACTACTAATTGTTGTGGAAGTGAGACTTCTATGGCAACTAGCAAGGGAGAAGGTTACTATTTTGTAATGGGAGTTGAACTTCTATTTCAAATAGATAAAGAGGTGGAATAGAGGACTCTAAATAGGGGATATATCCCCTCTTGGACGTCCATAACAAAGAGAGCAATTCCAGCCCTTTTGTGCAAGTGTTGCACAACTTCTCTTCCTCTTTTAGTTCTCTTCTCTTTCTCCTTTAGTTCCTTAGAGTTACTAGTTAGGTTTTCTCTTGAAGTTTCCACCAATCTTCTTGAGAAAAGAGATCTAATACAGGTCATAGCGTGGAAGATCAAAAGGTGTTGGAGATTCTGATTTGATTAGTGAAGGTGTTCATCATCAAAGAAAGAAATCAACTTCTCCATTAGAGCACTACTAAGCTCCAAAGGTATAATCTACATCCTTGTATGTTGTAGATTTCGTGGTTGCATGTTTATGTGCTGTTTTCTATCTTCTAAATAGTATATATTGCTGTACATGATTTATGAGTTTGAGGGATTGCATCCTGGATTGGGTCTTGTTGCCTTCTAGATAGTTGATCCCTACATTAAGTGGATCAAAAGTTTTTGAAACCTATCTAAATGGCCCACCTATTTTCAAACAAATATTTCAAGAAATAGAAAGGGGTAGGGTCAAGGTGCTTTAGTTGAGAACTCACCTTTGCAGAAAAGTGCTTCCTACAAGTACTTCAGGTGTGGATTGTGAAAGTCCTTGGGATCCTAACCCTAGAGGGGGGGTGAATAGGGTGAGCTACAATTGTGACCAATTAAGACCAATTTTAACTTCTTAACATAAACTAGTCACATGTGATGATTAATCATACAAGATGCGGAAGCTAACAAAAGAATCACCACAAAGCAATCACCATCACACAAGTATTTATAGTGGTTCGGCCTCAATGCCTACATCCACTACCGACTTGTGATCCAATCACCCCACCGGATTTCCACTATTTATGCTTTTTACTAGGCTAAGCAATAACCCTTACAATGTTGTTTTTCTAGGCTAAACAACAACCTCTCAATGTACTTTTATAGGCTAAGCAATAACATTTACAAGATGCTTTTCTTAGGCTTAGCAATAACATTTACACTATGCTTTTCTTAGGCTAAGCAATAACCTTTACAAATGAGAGATTTCTCAAAGAAGGTGTCTTCACAAAAGAACACTCCAAGAGATACAATTTAAGCTCAATTGAATTGCCTCTACATAGGCTAATATGAAAGTTTAATTCAAATTACAAACATACACTTGAATAAGTTAAAGTGTGTGCACAAGTGTATGAATGCTTTTCTTCAATCAATTTTAACAATAAAGCTCTTAAATGAATGCATGATGCATTTTAAAATCAAGGTTTATAAAATGATGATTGAAGATAAAACTAATCACATGAAAGATTCACACAACTTAAAGAAATGATCTAAAACATGTTGTATGAATATAAAAGTCTAAGAACACATGTGATTTAGATGAGAGTGATCGCAAACCATTCTAATATACCAATGAAGATAATGAGTTTGCAACACAACTCTTTAAAGGCTTGAAATCATGCATAAATGAAAATACAAAGGATTTGAACATGCATGGATTTCATTTGAATGGAAATCAAAATAACTATAATGATGTACCTTTTAAAAACTCAAGCATTTGATTTCCAAATAGCTCTCTAGCCTTTCCAACTTCTTCCCCTTTCTTTGGCTCCAAAATGCTCTCAAAAGTTCATGTGTCAAGCCTTGAAAAAGGTTGGAAATGAATGGACTTTATAACAAAAAAACAGTCCAACGGCTAGTCTCTCGATCGACCTAAAAACAGGCCTCGGTCGACCTAGACCACACAACGGTCAAAAAAGTGACCGTTGGAGCTTCAGGTGCAGTCAAGCTGCAGTGTCCTCGGTCGACCGAGATACAGGTCTCGGTCGACCGGCGACACTGCCGGGTGACTGCCCTGTTGACCAAAAATCCAATTTTTACATATTTGAAGGTATTTCTTTGGGGAACTTTTTGGCCACTAAATCAAGCTTGAATAACATGTTTTAAGTCATTCTAAGAAGTTTAAAAAACATGAAACACAAGGAGCCTAAAATGATTTGAAACTTTAAAACCAAAGGCTAGCTTGATTTCTAAAAACTCTTTTCAAATGAAAATGCATACAAAACTGATTCTGAAAGTGATGAATGATGCAAGGCTCAAACCTAAATTCTCAAAATGATTTTCCAAATATAATGCATAAAGAATTAGGTTTTCAAAAGAGTTTGAATACTAAAAACAATGCATCCAAGTATAAAACCAAAACATGCATAAAACAAAACTTTTACCACTTTTAAAAGCAATGCATGTATTAAATCAAGATTTCAAGATATTTTAAATCAAAGCAAGTGTGTGAATTCAAATGATGTGAAAATGCAAATGCATCCATCAAATTGCAAATACAAAATCCCTAACAGATTGATGTCCTTCAAGATGGGTAATGGATTATTAACAATCTAGACATAGGTACAATTTTCATATAAATAAAACATTTTACCAAAAAATATATACAAAGAAATAAAAGATGAAATAACAAATAAAAAATGGATGGTGCTTTCGCAGCAGAAGTGGCACATTGTCGTAAGTACCCTATAGTGTGTCCCGATGCTAGCTTACATGGGTTAAGACTCACCACAATAGCAAATTAAATGTCCCAAAACTATACTTGTATGAATGAATGAGGTACTTCAATCAAACCCCAATTCGTAATTTTAGATCTGAAGTACCTCTAAATCTTCTTAATTCACTACAACAAAATACAGTTTTGTTAACGCAATCATCGTGTCTTGAAAGGTAGGTTTTGCTTCGGCAAAGGATTTCCCAACGCATTTCAATGCGTCGGCCGCGCGTCGGCAACCATGTGTAGCCAAATCCATAGTCGACGCTATTTTAACTACATCAGCATATCCCTGTACAATTGCCAACGCACTGCAGCGTCGGCCAATACGTCGACAAAGAGATGTGCGTCGGCAAAAAGTCCAACTTTCCTAATTCGAAAACCATATTTGCCAACGCAGTACTAGCGTCAACAAAATAAATGCCGATGCTGGTAGTACATTGGGAGTTCCTAGTAATGGCCGACGTTGGTAGCGTGTTAGGAATTCATAGTAATGGCCGACGCTTGTAGTGCGTTGGAAATTCCTAGTAATAGACGATGCTCGTAGTGCGTTGGGAATTCATGATAATGGCCGACGATGATTAAGCGTTGGGAATTCATGAAATAGCCGACACTAACAATGCATTGAGAATGCATGAAATAGCCGACGATACTAATGCGTTGGGAATGCGCTATATCTTTGGGCCAATGTATTAGGAAATGCAGCTTCGTCGACGCACAAATCACATCGGGAAATGTTGTAATACATTTTATTTTTTATAACGCACGCTAGTGCATTAGGAAAGATAATTATTATTTTTTTAAATTAAATTTTCATTTCTCCCTCTGAATACTGGTTCAAACCAACAAACTTGATGCACAACCCAATTTAAAATAGGTTCACCAACAATTCCAAAATAATATCCTCAACCAAATATCCTACATCCATAAACCAAAATAAACCCACAAATCTCTAAAATACACAAATATTATTACTTGATCATTTCCAAAAATCTTTAACATCCACAAATGTCTGTGATCAAAATAAACAAGGTAATCCCTAAGAGGAAAACTATAAAATCTTTGCTTCAAAATCCCATTCAAATAAGAATATAAAAACAATAATAACAATTCCAAAATTATGCCCAGCAACTTTTGCATGTTACAATGACGCGGCAATGATCTACTTCCTCGGAGTTACTTCATCATCACCATCATCAAAGACTTATCCCACCTATATTGGGATCGGCTAAATGAATTTTGTTTCTTCGTTCTGATCTATCTTGAGTCAAATCCTTAGATAAGTTACACGTCTTTGATCTACTTTTACTACCCCTTGAGTCCCTGAAATTTTGAAAAAGAAAATACAATTAAAACAACAATGTGACTAGTATCTCCTCCAATAAGCATCATTTGATTGTGAAGAAGTAAACAACCACAACAGAGATTTCTCACGAGTATTGTGTTGTGCCTAAATTCACTCGACCATTTCTCCTATTCAACGTATATGAGAACATGGTGAACAAAGAAGATAAAAAGCAACGGTCGTAGAGTCGTTTTTCCACACGTTTTTACCCAAAAATAAAAATAAAAACTCTCACAGCAAAAAATAATAGGATTTTCTAACATATGATTGATAAGGTATCATAGTGGTATGGTCTTCTAACATATGATTGATAAAGCAACAGTCTTGTATATATCCAAGCTAATGCCAATTAATTACTAATTTCAAGTTCCAACACAAAGATTCACCATTACGACCTCAAGAGCATGGAGATTATGCGAAAAAAAAAACTTCTGCACAAATATTTACCATCCCATCCTTCATTGAAGTTAGATGGTTGTATTTTTTTATCCATCTATTTGATGACTCCTCACCAGGTTGTAATTTATTCAAAATCAGGTAGAATCTTTTGGCTACGTGTCATCTGAAGTTGTAAGACCCTGTCCTGAGTGACCTCGATTAGTATTAATTAAGTTGTGTTTTAGTTTTAAGCGTGTTTAGTGGATTTTGACTAAGTTGGGATTGGAATAACTTTTGATATAGTTTTGGAGAATTTCGATTGCTTAGTAATTAGTGGGGCCCTTTGGGGGTTCCTTTTTATGACCTTGCATGTACTTGGGGATTTATCGGAGATTTTGCATTCATTGTTTTAATCCCGTTTTATTTGTAGTGTTAACCCCTACAACTTTCATGTTGATCATGTCCCCGTTCAAGATCCCGAAACCCGATTCCATAGCCTTGAGGGCAAAACAGTCATTGCACACTAAATCTGTACCCAAAACTTGATATTCCCGAAACCCGCGAAACATATACTTTTTGGAAACTAGATATTTCGGCGATCATTTCTTCCTTCTTCGTCGAATTCATCCAAGATCCCGAAAGACATGATTTCAGCCCAAAGAGTGTCTTAAGTAGTGGGACCCATTCCCATTTGCTTATATAAGGAGAACTCTAATCAAGCAAATCAAGCTCCTAATCACCTCTTAGGCTCAAGATCCACAATCTCTACAAAAACCCCCAAAACAACCCAAAAATGGGTTAAACAATGAAATGACAATGAAACTTTCCAATAATCAAGGTGGAGCTTCTCTAAGGCTAGAAGATTACAAATCTAGAAGATGGGAAGAATCACTTACTTGGAAGGTCCTCTAATGGACAAGGTGAGCTCAAGGGAAGCCTTGTGATGGAGGGTTCTCTTCACAAATGATACCAATGGAAAGCTTGTAAGATGAGGAAGGAGATGATGATCTCTATTGCTTGATTGATGAGCTCTAGGTGTGGCTTGAAGATGGAGAGCAAGAAGAAGAGGAGAAAGCAAGAAAACCCTAGACTCAAAAGGGTTGTGCTGGAACAATGAAAAATGGAAGAGGAAGGGGAAGGGTCTCCTTTTATAAGCAAGTGAAAATGGGTCCCACAACTTAAAGAACTTGGGTGGCTGAAATCATCTAATTCGGGACCTCGGATGGATTCGACGAAGAAGGAAGAAATGATCGTCGAAATATCTAGTTTCCAAAAAGTGTATGTTTCACGGATTTAGAGAATATCAAGTTTTGGGTACAGATTTGGTGTGCAATGACTGTTTTGCCCTCAAGGCCAAGAAATCGGGTTTCGGGTTCTCAAATGGATACGAGATCAACATGAAAGTTGTAGGATTCCTCAAGATGAATGCAACGGGCCAAAAACACAATATGAAACCAATCGGGAAAATCTCACAAGAAAATGCAAAGCCGAAAAGGGAACCCCCAAAGGGCCCCACAAGCTACCAAAGCACTCAAAAGCCCAAAACTAGAAGAAAAACCATTCTGGCTCACAAACTCAACCCAACAACTACTAATCCCACTAAAAGAACTAATCCACAAATAAAACAACACTAATCCAAGAGATTAGGGGTCGGGTTCTCACACTCGGGAAATGAGGAAATATAATGCACTATACCATTTCGGGAAGAATATTGATTGCAAGATCTATTTAAGTGAATAGGGGTCCCGTATGTCGATTATAATAATTACTTGGTACTCCTTGAGTTTGAAGACATTCCGGGCTCCTTATGCACTTTTACTATTTTAAAATCTTAACATGAGCTTATGGGTAGTACTAGATGTTACAATAGCAAGAATCAAGATTATAAACGGTCCATCCTAGGCATGACATTAATCCGGAAACATCGAGCAACCTATTCAGTCACCGAAAGGAATGGAATTCGCGATAACCAAGGGAAAGACTTGTGTTTAGATATAAAGAAGATATCGCGTCGTTCCATCCCGTTCAAGATTGAAATGAATTGGACTTCGATGCCACCGAACCAACCGTGAGGCATGTCGGCTCAAGACATTCTCACACATGGTCCAAACAGTCCAAAGAGGGTAGCCAGGGTCCCACCTAAAACCAAGAATTAGTGTCTAGATCATCATCATTCTTTCCTTTTTGTTCCCTAGTCTTAGAGACCTTAGATTAGGGTATGATTGGTCTTAACACTAAGGTATATACCCCTAGGACTCATAGAAAGCCCAAAGGTTTCAAAAAAAAAAAAACAAATATCAAATTTCACTGGACTCAAACTGAGTCCTCCGGTCCGATCGATCGGTCAAAATTTCTGTACCAGAAATGCACAGGGTCCGATCGATCGGCCCAAAAAGCCTTACAGTTAAAAGACAGACCGATCGATCGGCCTGTAGGTCCGATCGATCGGACCTGGGCGTGCAGCAGGTCCGGGACACTGATTTTTCCTTCCTTTTTCCTTTCCTTTCCAACACTTAAACAATCACATAGAACTATAAACAAGAGGACTAAAACACATGTTTCCAAGACAATAATATGAGCTAAAGAGCTCCTCATTTCAAATTCCTCTCTTTCCATTCTTTCCATTCACAACAAATCTCAAGGTGGAGAAAAACTCATTCATGTGAAACCATTTGAAACCTTGACAATATGATGCATACATTTTCCAAGCATGAACAAGAGGGAAATAACTCATCAATAAGCACATTTCGAAATCAATATTAATCATAGTAAAACAACTACTAAAAATCACCAAAACCCTTAATGAAACAAGATTTTTCTCACAAGACATGTTAATAATCAAAACAATTCATTCATCCACTTGCCTTTGACTCTAATCAAGCAAATCAAGCTCCTAATCACCTCTCAAACTCAAGATCCATAATCTCTACAAAAACCCCCAAAACAAACCCTAAAATGGGTTAAACCATGAAATGACAAGGAAACCTTTCAATAATCAAAGTGGAACTTCTCTAAGGCTAGAAGATTACAAATCTAGAAGATGAAGAAGAACACTTACTTGTAAGGTCCTCTAATGGACAAGGTAAGCTCAAAGGAAGTCTTGTGATGGAGGGTTCTCTTCACAAATGGTATCAATGGAAAGCTTGCAAGATGAGGAAGAGGTTGGTGATCTCCATTTCTTGATTGATGAACTATTGGTGTGGCTTGGAGATGAAGAAGCAAGAAGAAGAAGAGAAGCACAAGGGAAAACCCTAGGCTGCTGGTTTGTGCTGGAAAATGAGGAATGGAATGGAATGAAAGGGGATGGGTTCCTCTTATAAGCAAGTGAGGTTTGGGTCCCACAACTTAAAAAACTTGGGTGGCTGAAATCATCTAATTCGGGACCTCGGATGGATTCGACGAAGAAGGAAGAAATGATCGTCGAAATATCTAGTTTCCAAAAAGTATATGTTTCACGGATTTCGAGAATATCGAGTCTTGGGTACAGATTTGGTGTGCAATGACTGTTTTTCCCTCAAGGCCAAGAAATCGGGTTTCGGGTTCTCAAATGGATACGAGATCAACATGAAAGTTGTAGGATTCCTCAAGATGAATGCAACGGGCCAAAAAGACAATACGAAACAAATCGGGAAAATCTCACAAGTAAATGCAAAGCCGAAAAGTGAACCCCCAAAGGGCCCCACTAGCTACTAAAGCACTCAAAAGCCCAAAACTAGAAGAAAAACCATTCTAGCTCACAAACTCAACCCAACAACTACTAATCCCACTAAAAGAACTAATCCACAAATAAAACAACACTAATCCAAGAGATTAGGGGTCGGGTTCTCACACAACAGTAGGTAAATTTCATCGATTCCATGGTCGGATTGAAAGTTATGGTCATTTGAAGATGAGTTGTCCTGAGAAAAACGAGATTAGCTTTTAAATTTTGATTTGTAATGGATTCTATCTCTGCGCAACTTCCATTTTTGAAAGGACATCAAATGTGAATGGTTCAAACTCTTCTTCTTTTGTTCCAATCAGAATGGTACTCTTTGAATTATCCATTAATAATTTCAAATTTGCAACCACTGTGGGCCCTGCCATGTGAGACATTTTATCTGTTTGAATAGTAGGCCCTATGAGAAGTCTTCTACTATAGTTAGGATTCTTCAGCTGACATGATGAGTGGACCCCTCCTTTGATTGATTTGCATATGGCTTATATGTGGGGTCCACGTGGTGAATTCTTCAATTTTCTTCTTTTCAATCTTCAATTCAGCAATGCAGGGCCCATGATAACTATGTGTGCTTGAAAGTGGGCTCCGTGACAGAGGTCTGCAATTCTCATTTTCTGCACATTCTAATTTAACACATTAAATACTGAAAAGCCCATATTGAAGCGGGACCCATCCGGACAAAGTTCTACTCCAATTGGGACTCTTCGGAGAAAATTTGCAAAACAGTCTAAGTTAATGCAGAAAATATATGAAAAGTATGAAAATTCAAGTTCCTAGGTGAAAATGCATGAAATGATGAAATTAGATGAATAATGATGCAATTCACCCAATTAAATCCCTAATTCATCCTAAAATGATGCGTAAAATGTGTAAATTCAGGAACTCAACACCCATGTTTTGAATGGGTTAGATAAGTAACAGAGCCTAAAATAGTGACGCTAACAACTTTGTATTTTATTTTATTTCATTTCTCTTAGAAGCCTCAAAGGATCTCCATCATAAAATATACATGTGAATATTATAGAATCTAATGCACAAAATAATCAATTAATATATATTGAATAATATTGGCTACATGTTTCACATAACATCATTATATAAAAAGTCTTTAGGCAAGGTATGGGATATAGCAGTAGTACAAGCTATATCCATATATTTTTCACATTTTTTTTCTTTCACAGTTCACATAGTATTGGTAAAAGATCCACATCAAACACATGCCAAAAAACATGTCTAGTGAAATAAAAATATATAATGGGATTTGGGAACAAGGAATAAAGGATACAAAAGCCACACAGTAACATGGCAAATTTGTGATCTCCATAGAATCAGGGGTAGGTTGATTTGATCATAGCATCATGCATTCATTAGAGAAAAGCAAAGGTAATGATAACTCTCCATAACAAGAGAGTGTGAAAACTAAAATAAAAATCTTTAAACTCTTTTTGTAATCAACTGGAAACTACATCAAGGTACAAAATCCACGATGAAGCTCATGAAACTACATTGGGAGCACTAAACATATCACTATGGACCAAGATTATTCCTACAACAATCAAACCTATGCATACACTGTCCTACATCAAATATGATTATGCAGACACATATCGAACATGAGTAATAGGTACAAAGACACATTGAGGTGATTTGCATGCTTGATGACATCTGTCCATAAACATAAAACCATAAAAAAGAGCAACCTCAACTCCAACCTAGACTTTGGAGCTAAGCATCACAAAATCTTGGTTGTAAGAGTTTGAACTAAGCATCACAAAATCTTGGATAAGATCCTCAAACTTTCAAATATATATATATATATAACTGATTAATTTGACCCAAAATGGATTTACAGGACAAAAGTACTAATCACAAAAGGAATTGCAAATAGAAGCTAAAAAAATCAAAAGGAACAAGCACGGATACGTAGGAACACTGAACATAAGGAACAAGCATGACTCCAGATCCATCAGTAGAGCGGGGAAAGATAAAGCACCAGCAGTTTGTTGGATATCGCGATCACTGAGAGGGGGGGTGAATCAGTGATTTCTTAAAACCAGGTCCAATTTCAACAATCAAAAGATCAAATCACACACACGGACAACAGATTTAACGTGGTTCACCAAAAGGCTACGTCCACGGTTCAAAGACTGTCCGAACACCGATCCGGAATAGGTCTGAATCTATTTAGTCGCACCAACGACAAAGAGCACCAACCCTTGAGTTTCAGATAGCACCCACTATCTAGGAAGCACCTACTCCCTTTCCAAGATGTCTGCACCCACAGACAGGATCACCAAATCCCCAACACCAAGCACCCACTTGATGTTTTACAGAATAAAAGTTTAGATCTTTCTACAGCCCTTCCCCTCTACAATCTCTCTCTCACAATCCCTTACAATCAGACTTTAAATAAATATGAATTGAGAGACACTTATCTAACAGAACTGCTGATTAAGAACCATCTTCTTGATGCAGATTTTCTTATTGACTTGCTGTAGAAGAATCACGACAGTATCTCCTTGCAAGCTGCTCACCTTCATTCCAATCTCTCCTCTTCTTTTTAATAATACTGCTTTCCAACTTCATATGTCAGATCCTAAAAAGTTGGATCTCAAGCCAATGGAAGAAGTTGCTAACAACTAAAAGATAGGAGGAATATCTTTTTGACTTTCTTGCCAAGCAAAAGGACCCAACATGCAATCCCACGTTCGGACTAGGCTGACTTACCATTTGAGTCAGATGAATCTGATGGGCCATCTGCTTATTACTTTCCAACACATAATGGGACCCACAACAACCTATCAAGAAGATATATTAATCTCGCAGTGCAGAAAAACTGCAAAATTTGTCTCCACTACAAAATTCATAACTTCCTCTTCCGAGCTCGAAATGACATGATTCTTGAGCCAAATGAAAGATTTATCAGAGGGCTACAACTTTCATGTTTTGAGATTTAACCCAGATTGAATGGGAGGTAGAGTAAAATCACCTTGAAGCTGACTGGTTACAGAAAAACAGCAACTGAGTGAGGCAGAGTTGTCCTGCTGTCCGGGCCATAACTTTAAAACCTGAAGTCAGATCGACCTGATTCCTAAACCAAAAATCAAGCCCTCTCACTGATGCACAAAAGTCATGTTGACCACTTTTTAATTCAGATGTTAGATGAAGATATATGCATAACACCATTTGGTTCACAGCTGTGTTGTAGTTCTGCACCACACTTGTTTGCAATGTTGCTATTCTACACCACACTCTGTTATGCACCACACTTGTCTGCACCACACTTGTTAGCAATCTGTTCTGCACCACACTCTGTTCTGCACCACACCTGTCTGCAATCTGTTCTGCTTGCTATTCTGCACCACACTCTTTTCTGCACCACACTCTGTTCTGCATCATACTTGTTTGCAATGTGTGTGACAATGTGTTGACAATAATTCCAACACATAATCATGCTTGACACTTCATCAATTTTCTCAAAGCATCTCAAATTCCAACATTAATTCATACAGATCATAAGGAGCAATACATGCATATATATCATAGGATAGGATAGAAGCACATTCAAGTGCAGTTCTTAGAAAGTGAAAGCAAACAAATCTCTTCAAGTATGAAAAAATATGCAAGTGTAAGGTATATAAAAATGAAAAAGAAAAAAAGTTACCGGTTCCTACTTCAAACCCATGTATGGCCTCTGATTCTCAAATGGGGAAAAGAGATGCTCTGCTTCCTAAAATCTGGTGGCTTCATTTAAAACATTGTGGTGATAATTGCGCCTAAAATTGGAATAGAAAAATCCATGTCAATAAATTGTGGTAATTTGTAGCAAAATAGAAAACTTTGTCTTACAAATGTCAGTAATTTGCAGGAGGGAACATATGAGGCCATTTTTACCAACTTAGTAGTTTTGTCTCTTCCCAAAGTCATTTTCATCTATCTGTCACGGCATCTGGTTGCACCTTCACAATAATAGATTAAATTGTTTCTACCACACCAGTTTGTGAGAGGCAAACCAAAATGCATCTAGGAAGAAAACAAACGTTAAACGAACCTGAGAATGATGTTTTTTGTAGTTGGTAGAGAGCAGAGGGGAAATCGTAGAGCTTGCATAGGAAAGCTGGGCAGTGGCTCTGGTTGGGAGGCAATGGCAGTGGAGCAGGGTTGTAAGGCTGGGCGGTGGTGCTAGGTGAGAACACTGGAGGCCGGTGCTTGGTCACTGGTAGTGGCTTAGAAGCTGTGGCGCTGGGTTGAGAGGCAGGGGTGCTCTGCCCCTCCTACGCAATTATCTGCTGGCAACATCAATAGGGGCACGAGGATGGGGTGGGCCACCCCAAGGGAGGCGGAGAGGTTCTCAGACGAATGACGGGGGAGGAGGGATCATGACGGGGGAGAGGGATTTTTCGGCGCTGGAGTCGGATACCGGCGGCGAAGATCCGGCAGCCGATCTGGACAGCGTTTGGTCGGGCGGCGCGCCGAGGGTTATGAAGCTGACTTGGCGGACTTTGGGGTCGATCACCATGCGAGAAGCTCGACGGGCATCCATGGATTGAAGGGATTGCAGAGAGAGATAAAGGGGAGAAAGGTAGAGAAACTGTTGTTAGGGTTTGGAGGGTTTTGGGTAGAAGATGAGGGATTTTGATTCCATGGAGATGGGAGATTTGAGAGAGGGAAGAAATGTGATTTGGGGAAATCTAGGGTTTTTGGAGGGATTGAAAGAGAGAGAGAGAGGGGATAAGGGTTTTAGAAAATCTAGGGTTTGATGAGATTACGGGGGACGGAAGATGATGGACATTGCAGTGTGTAGGAGTGTTGACGGGGGAGAGAGAGAGGGGGATCGAGTGTTGGCGTCGGTCGAGGGGGAAGAGAAAGGAGAGAAAGACGCAATAGACTGTGATTCGGGTTTTGAGGGGCGGGAATGAGAAGGGGGTGGGAATTCGCATTTTTTTTTCCATTTTCACCATGGTTTAAAATCTCGGTCTCGGTCGCGGTTTCGGTCGAGCCGAAAAACCGATATGATATCGGTATCGGTCGCGGATATCGGTCCGTCGCGGTCATCGCGGTGTGAATTTTTTTTTTAATCCAAAAAAATTCGCAAAAATATCCAAAAAATCCAGAATATTAGAAAATGCTGGAAAACTATATTTGTTTCCATTAGTAACAACAATAAATCAAAATCTCGGTCACCTTAAGTTATGAGTCCTGTCTGTGTTACAGACTCGCAGTTCAGTGTCTTTTTTCCAGTATTTCATATAATGCAAACATTATTTATGACTATGAGTAGATGTAGATATATCATCTACATACTATTAATAAGCCTTTGGTATCACAAATATCCTAACAAGTAACAACAATTATTTTTTGCAAAACAAAAATTAATAATATCATTTTCAAAATCCTAAATATATAGATCTAACATAAAAGTATGTAGATCTATCATTTACACACCATACAATGATCATGAATCATTAAAACAACATATTTATGATGAAATCCCTAAAAAATGATATATTATAATTCAAATATTAAAAAATCCGAAAATAAAAAAAATTGAAAAAAATTTTCAAAATCATGTGTATGAGTAGATCTAGCATGAAAGTATATAGATCTAACTTATAAATGAAGAAAACAACACAATTACACAAGTGAGTAAGTGACAAACCTCTATGCTTCATCTCTAAAAAAAAAAAAAAAAAAAAAAAACGAGATAATGGTCATCTCGGCCGATATCTCGGCCGAGATGAAAAAAATCCCGAGATATTGAAAATCTCGGCCATCTCGGCCGAGATTTTGGAGAATCTGGGCCGAGTCCGATATCTCAGCGAGATATCGGACCGGTCACGGCCGAGACCGGTTCATCTCGGCCGAGATGAACCGGTCTCGGCCGAGATTTTAACCCATGATTTTCACATTACCGACTGTTATGGGCCGCCCAGAAATTTAATTATCGGTCGAGAAAAAAACAACCTGGTAAAACCAATTATACATGGGTCCGACCCTCGATGAATAATCAAAGTTGTTCAGAATAAGTACTCCATATATTTATAAAGTATCGTCAAATCTCATTTTAAATGGAGGTTATTTCACTGTACGATTGAACACACAAAAAAAAAATTAATAATAATAATAAAACAATATTTTTTAGCCATGTTTTTTTGTGTGGTCAATCTTATGGTGGGACTAATTCAATTCTAAACAAAAATTGCGATGCCCCATAAATAAGTAAGTTGATCATTTTGAACGACTCTGATTATCCATATATGAACCCGAGTGGGCTCCACTAAAAAAAGGTTCCCAGCATACTCCTCTAAAAGCCATTGAAGTTATCCCTAGAAGTGTCTTCTTTTTTTTTTTGAATAAAAAAACATGAAAGAGGCAAAGGGTTGGAAATAAATCAAAGCATTGAAAATGGTGTGCTCAGGTTATTTTGGCAAAAGGGAAAATTACTAAATGGGGTTTTGCGGACACAAATCATGCATTGGCAATAATGCAGATAAAAAGTCAGAGCTTTCCCAACGAACACCTATGTGTCACTAGTAGGCAAAATAATTGCCAACACATTATTCCGTAGCCATTAGGAAAACATGCGTTGGCAAAACTTTTCCTCTCGTTTGGGGAAAATTTTGTTGGTGCCAATGTGTTTTCCACAGCTTTTGCCAACGCGATCTTACTTGCGTCGGTACAAGTAGCAAGTCTCTGTGATTTTTGCCAACGCATATTTTCACTGCATCGAAAAATAGTGCCGGGAAAGGTTTTCCACAACTTTTGCCAACGCAGTCTTACTTGCGTCGATAAAAGTAGCAATTCTCAGTGACTTTTGCCAACGCAAATTTTCATTGTATCGGAAAATAGTGTCGGAAAAGGTAAGTTTATCATAGATGGGGCTTTGCGAACGTAACTCATGCGTTGGCAAATGTGCAAATAAAAACTCAGAGCTTTCCCAACGCACACCTGTGCGTCACCAGTAGGCAAGATAATTTCCAACGCATTACTGCGTTGCCATTAGAAAAACACGCGTTGGCAAAACTTTTCCTCTCTTTTGGGGGGATTTTTTATTGGCACCAATGTGGTTCCCACAGCTTTTGCCAACACAGTCTTACTCATGTCGGTTGAAGTAATAATTTTCTAGGACTTTTGTCAACACGGTCCAAATATGCGTCAGAAATAAGACTTTTACCAACGCGAATTTTCACTGCGTCGGTAAATAGTGTCGGGATATGTGTTCCACAACTTTTGCCAACGCGGTCTTACTTGCGTTGGTAAAAGTAACGATTCTCTATGACTTTTGTCAACGCAGATTTTTACTGCGTCGGAATATAGTGTCGGAAAAGGTAAGTTTGTTATAGATGGGGCTTTGTGGACACAATAACTGCGTTGGCAATAGTACGCATAAAAACTCAGAGCTTTCCCAATGCATACCAGTGCATCGCCAGTAGGCAAGATAATTGTCAACGCTTTATTGCATCACCATTAGAAAAACACACATTGGCAAAACTTTCCCTCTCTTTTGAGGAGATTTTTTGTTGGCGCTAATGTGGTTTCCACAGCTTTTGCCAATGCGAGTTTACTTGCGTTGGTAAAAGTAGCAATTTTTGTTACTTTTGCCAATGCAGTCCAAATATGCGTTGAAAAAAGACTTTCACCAACACAAATTTTCACTGCATCAGCAAATAGTGTCGGGAAAGGTGCAATTTGTTGTAGTGACACTGCCAGGGTTGACGTCAACTTGGTGCATTACAGTTGGGGTCAACGTCGACCCTCAACACAGAAATGAAGGTTGATGTCGACCTTAAAAAAAAAGAGTAAAAAAAGAAGGTTTTTTGGGCGAGAAGGCTGGTTTGGTGTGGGTTTGGCTAAAGTGAACTTTTTGGTGCAAATGCCACCTAATTTTTATTTTTTTTTTGTAAAAATTTTAACCTTCTAACATTTCCTAAAGTGAAAATGTTGCTTCCAAACGAACATGCTGTCAACTTGCATGTGTAAATTTTAGATAGCATGTAAAATTTACTCATAAATCATATTTTCATATCCCATATGTGAAATACTTTGTTGAAAATAGGGTGTTCATGGCCCTGATTGAAGCATGTCTAGGGCCTTATCTGGCCTAAGCCCAACCGGGCCATCAAAGTAAGACTCAAGCCCGTCCATTTAATCAATCGGGCTAGGCCAAAACCAACTTTCTATGAATTGTTTGGACTTTCTAGTATTGTTTGGAGAAAATATTATATATATATATATATTAAAGCAAACGGGGAGGAGGGCTGTGGAGGGAGCCACATCATCAGTATGTGAGTTCTCCTTTAAGAAAAATACTTATAAAAACACACAGTGCTTTGAGTTTAATATGAGCCACTACACTTCCCAAATCTCCTCCCTAAATCTCTCCATTTAAATTAAGATTATAGTTTTATAAACCTATATTTCTAAATTCCTTCTAACTTCCCCAAAAATCTCTCTTTTCCTAACTTTACTATTTTATCTTCTTATCTTAATCCTCAATTATTAATTTTGATGGTGCAATATTATATACTATGGACCCCATCTAGCTAAAGTCATAAATCTCCAATATTGTGGAGCCCACCAAGCTATGAAGAATGTTAATGATATGTGGCCCATCTAATCAAATGTGGCAAATCTTATAATACGTGGATGGGAATTCAGAGCCCAACTAACTGTGAAGAAAATCCGATGCAATACAATAGCACATGTTACTTATCCATCTAACGAAAATTGTAGAGCTCACATACCATGAGTTTCATCTAAATGTGAAGAATATCTAATGATGCAATCAATGTTATATGTATGGGGCCTATCTAATCAAATGTCATAAATTTAAAAACACTAAATGTACAATTTCTATACATTTCCCTTTTTATGTATTTTTTGGTGTTTAATGATTTTTTTCTTTTATCATAATCCTATTTTATTTTTCTTTCTATTTTGATAGGTTTTTATGGATTTATGGTTTTTCTTTTATTTCTTAGTTTCAATTTTTTATTTTTAAGCGTTGAGTTTCCATGATTTTATTTGTTTCTTCTAAACTATTTCTATTATTGGATTGTCTATGCACTTATGTTTTCATGATGTATTTTGTGGTGTTTTTCTTAATTTTATTTTTTTTATTATGGGTTTATTCTTCTAATTTTAAAAGAATGTTTGAAGTAAAATACTCAACTAATTTCAAATAAATTAAAAAGCTGCGAGCCTTGCCCATGCATGGTAAATTGGTTCGACGGGCCTCCATGGGCACAGCAGCACAGGGCATCGATTTTCATTGGGATGACGATCGTGGGCAATGGTCCCATGTTCTTTGATTAACGATGACATTTGAGATTTCTTTGATTAAATAGGCCGTCTTGCTTGAGTTTAATGTGGGTTTGAGAGTATGATCCACCATAAAGCTTGAAATTTCTTTTCCTATTTTCTTTATTTTTATATGTATTTCAGACATAGTCAATTTGACGGTAGCAAGAACTCCATTTATGAGGTCTCGATGATCCTATCATCAAAAAGGAGTTGAACTCATTGGGCTTTGAAATTAGCAATATGACTAATATTAATGGATGCATTTTTTTGTCCTTTTCTCATTTTTTTTCCTTCTTTGAATGGTATCATTTTTTCTTTTTGCTTCCATCTAGAATTTTCTCTTTTTTAGTGGAGATATTCAACTCATGCATTTTTCAATTTACAAAGATTTTATAGGTGTGATATTACAAGTTTCTCATTATTATTTTTTATGATAATTTCTTTCTTTTACCCTAAAATCTTAAGGTCTTTTTTCACTTTATTTTCTTTTAAATTTTTTTTAAAATAATAATAGTGAATTCTTCTTTTAAAGTTTTAATTATTACAATAATTTACTTTATCTTTGTTTTAGCCTGAGATCAGCGTTTGTTGCTGATCACTAAATTATAGGCATCCCCTCACATGCACCTTTGGGCTTTTGACTATTTAATGATACATATCCATGACCAGGCCATGAGCACCCACTCCTACGTAGCCAGAAACCCATTTTACAAAGCCATCCTGTACCATTCAATTCATCACACAAACGGGCCGGACCTTCCATGCGTGGACTGGTGGGGCGTAGCGTAGCCACTTGCTGCGAAAAGGCGAGGGACACGACACCCATTGGATTTCTCTCTCACTTGGTCGCCCGTCCAAAAGAGAGAAACTTCCTGGTGCGTGTTTCTAACGCACACAAAAACAAAAAAAAAAAAAAAAAAAAAAAAAAAAGAAACATCGCCCAAAGACTCCTCTTCATCTTTCTTTAAGCAAAAAAAACATTCATTTTGTCTTGCTCAAACTCGGCCTCTGGAATTCCCATCTCTCCCAAAGTTTGAGCTGCCCTTCAAGACCTGTTGATGCAGCGGGAGCTGAGTTTCGGATCTAGGGTTTCTCATTTTTCTCATCTCGGTCCATCGACCAGGTCCAGAGGTATGGATTTCTATTGCTTTGGGGGTTTTATTTTGAGTGATTTTTAATGTTAAAGACTTTGGGTTTTAGGGCTTTTAGGGTTTTGGGAGTTTATCTGATTTGATTCGATAAATGAGGATGGAAAATGGCATCATCAAATCCAACCCTAGAAAATAGAAATGATGGGCTGTTTTTCAGTTCGATCTCACTTTACTTTACGCCTTAAGGTGCTCCTTATAAGTAATTACTTCTACGGATTTAATGAAACGGGAAAAATGCAAGCAGTAACTGTTCAAATTTATCATCTGATCATTATCGAATTGGGAGGTAATGTGGTGAGATGAGTCCCATCTTGGGTCTGTGTTGATCTGCGGTGGATCCCTCAATTTCGAGGGTTTGGACAAAATTCATGTATGCCATGTTACCCATGTACAGTGGTTTGGCGGCTTTACTGCTGCTGTACTCTTGCTGGGAAATGTTCCTGTTCTGGTCCCCTTTTTTTTTTTTTTTTTTTTGTTTTCGGTGATATTCACCTCAATCTCCAATGTGGATAGTTCATCATGGTGGTCTACCGTCTACATTGTCTACACATTGATGCTGAGAAAGATGCATTTGATTTCCATTGAAATTGAATGTATTTGATGTTCCAGGTTCCAACCTTGGATTTTTGGCATCCCTTGCTACATGTAGCCAGATTAGTGTAGAAGGATCATCCCAGGCGTAAACAGCTTAAAGCTAAGCACAACACAATTACTATTATGGTTTTATCCAAAAAAGATGTGAAAATCTGAATATTATTGCAGATTGACTTTAATAATACATGAAAGGTCCTTAAATAAGCCACTTGGACAGACTAAGAAAGAAAATTTCTTTTTACACGTAGATTCCCTCTCCTGAAAAAAGAAAAAGAAAAAAAACATTCATTGAACTTTAAACCCTATTAATGTAAGAAAATTGAAAAAAGGAAGATGCTTGCTGTAAATAATAATTCTAACGAAGATATTGAAGGATATATGATTATTGCTCATTTCATGAGCATGGTTCATTGCTTAATTTAAAAATTATTTATTGCTTAATTAGGAGGCTTGGGTCATACATTTGAGCATGGTTCATTGCTTATTTTTTTTTTATTTTATTGCTTAATTAGGAGGCTTGGGTCATACATTTTGGCATAGGCTTGGGTGCAATGGATCTGAGCTGGCACAAGGGTCTTGGGATGTATCCGGCTTAAAGCCCATTCCATGGCTACGTGATGCAGGCTCTAAGGTTAGAGCTTGCATGTAAGTGCTCAAAGCACAATGGGTGCCGAATCACATGTCCGAAGACACAATAAATTTCCACAGAGACGATAAACAAGGATGCACCTCAATAGGAAAACCCAATTTCATTAATCAACTCTGAATAATTATTTACTACTATGTCGTATAAATAAGAAAGATAACTTAGGGCCTAAGAAATCTAATTAATCTAGGAAACTAAATAAAATGGAAACGTAATCCTCCTTACAATATTTGAAGAAACTAATGACATAAAAATAAATTTCTAAATCTACGTGGGCCCTACACATGTGGCCATGAAGTCTATGTTGCATCATTGCCTCTCTTGGGATAATTGTTTAGTACCTTAACATAAGTTGTGCATGTTAATTATAAAAAGATAAATTGTTTAGTGCCTTTGAATAACTTTTGGCTATTTGCTTTCGAATTTTCTTGGTAGGTGTCAGTTTGCTGGTGGCAGCGAGAGAAATTTAGGCTTTGGGATCTTTTGATGTATGAGTTTCAGATGTTATAATGGATCACTACATTTCTAGCATTGGTTCTAGGTTGACTTTTGCAAATTTGGGTCTTTTAAGGGAGTAGGGATATAAGGAGTTTTTGGTTACATGATTTTACACAAGATCAACTCTCTTAGACTCATCCGTCACACTCAGAAACACATACTAATCCTTCACAGCTGCACCCCCTCTTGAATTCTCACCCCAATATGCTCAATCAAGCTGTACTCCCCATGTATTTATTGATCGTTCAGAAAATTTGAAATTATGCAGTCATCTCATTACTAAAAAGAAATCCAAATTTGTGGCTTTAAATGTGGAGGTAGAATGATCATATGGTCCCATCTTGTGCATGCATCTAGTTCAGGCATAGGCATTTTATTCTTTCTAGATCTATGCCAAGATTTGATTTGCTTGATATTATTGATTTCTTAAGGAAGTTATTCTGGGGCAACCGAAACTTCGGGATTTTTGTGTTTCGAAAGTGAGGAGAATTAGTTTTATTTTATGGTTTTCAGGAAGAATTCTGCTATGGAGGATTCAACAGGGATGACTATTGAGTTCCTCCGTGCCCGGTTGCTGTCTGAAAGATCTGTGTCGAGAACTGCAAGGCAGAGAGCTGATGAACTTGCTAAAAGGGTTAGTTCATTGAAATGTAGTGTTTTATTTAGAGAGGGTTTTTTTCCTCCTGCTTTTTGAGCATTGAGCTATTGGTTTCTTTCTCGCTTGCTTTCATTATTCAGATTTTGCAAATGTCATGAGGGCGTGCTGCCATTTAAGAGTGGTTAATGCTATGTTATTCTTGAACTAACTGTCTATCCTCTTCTTCTTCTTTTCTATTTTTTTTTTCCATGTGTGGTTATTACTTTCTGGTTGTTGAGCATCATTTAGGCTTTCTGTAGTCTGGGAAAATTATGCTAGTGAATCTTTTGCTTCTTCGAATGAATGTAATTTAATATGTTGCATTTATAGGTTGACGAACTGGAGGAACAACTAAAGTTTGTCAGCATCCAAAGAAAGAACGCTGAAAAGGCAGCCGCTGTGGTTCTTGCAATCTTGGAAAATCATGGGGTCAATGACTTCTTTGAGGCATTTGATCCGAGCTCTGACCAGGATGAAGTCCTTTGTGAATCGAAAGAGAACAACAATCCTGTCAAGGAAGACGATTGTTCGATGACCTCAAAATCAAGAAGCGGACCAGAAGAAGGGTTATCAGGCTCAGAGATCGAAGCTTCCACAACCCCTGGTAGAAGCTTATCGTGGAAAAGTGGCAGCAATCGTTTGAATTCGTCTGGAAGGAAGAACTTAGCTCAATCCAGGCGACGGCACGGCAGCATTATTTCTATTGGTAGTTCTCCCAAGTACCGGTTAGGGAAGTCGTGCCGCGAGATAAAAAGAAGGGAACAAAGGTCAATTTCGATCTGCAATTGATTATTTCACTTTAGTTTCTTATATAAGGTTCGTTAGGTCCTGTCATGACCAAATATAAATGCTCAGTGGTGTTTCTGTTTTGTAACATAACATCCTTCTTAAAAATTATGAAAGTAAGGAAAATGTGGTCTAGAAGGTTCAAGGGCATTATCCTAGAATCTTTTTCCTTATTCTATAAGGAGAATTCAAACTCACACACTCAGGCACTCATGTCCCTAACCATCTGAGCAACCGCCTTTTTTTTTAGTCCTAGAAATTGTTGATAAATCTAATTGGTGTAACTATTGAATGAGTTATCAGATATATTTTATTTTGGAAGCATATAGTGATGTCAACAAGCCAAGATAACTCACAAGCCAGCTCGGCTCAGCTCATTTTCACCCGTACACCCCATATTCCTTTTTTTTTTAATAAAAAAAACTTATATACATATATGAGGAATGCTAGAAAATGCCCGTGCATTTTTGTAGCAAAAGAACGCCCCTCTTTTGATGAATGAAAGGGGTGTTAATTCCTATTGTGCTAAGGTGCAGTTCTCATCATAAAGGCCTACTTTTAAGGAAGCTTACTTTAAGGATAAGATATTTAATGGCATGAACAGTTCTCTAGTTTTTATCTTCTATTAATTCATGATTGATTGCACATCCTGTTCGTTTTCTCCTTCTCAAGAGGGATTAAAATTTGGCAAAACCTCTCAAAGAGGCTGACTTCAAGAAAAATCCAGACCAATTTTTTATGGGTCCTTAATTTAAGTAGGGAGTGGGCCCCATCATTGAGTTTGAAATTTGTCTGCATTTTTCACTAGTAGGCCCACTATTAAATGATCACTAAAATACTTAAAATTTATAATTTCATAGTGGTGAGAAATTCATGATGCTTCTCAATGGGTTCCACATGAGATCAAATGCATTAAAAACTACTCAACCGTAGATTGATAGGTACAAAAAACTTGAATATTTTATAATCTCATGGCAGTCCCAACCCCTATTGGAGTGAAATCTTGATGCAATCCTAGGGTTAGGATCGCAAGTGCTGGGGCATAATTAGGGTTCCGATGGAACAATCACACAATGAAGACACTCTCCAACGCTAAACCCACAAAGGGAAAATTCTATTAACTCAAATCTCTGATTACCAATCTCTACGATGCCATATATATATATATAATAAAAAGATACTTAAGCCCTAAAAAACAATCTTAATCAAACTAGGAAACAAAAATAAGAATCCTATTCAAATTAGAAACTAATCCTAAATACAATCTTTGCTAAAACTAAAACTAATAATGATTAGGATTTCATGGGTCCCACATGTGGCCCACAATAGTTTTTTTTTTTTTTGAATGGTTACTTTCATTAAAAAGAGCAAATAGAACAAGAGAAAAGTATTGAAAGCAGAAGAAAACAAAACATGACAAACTAAGGCCCTGACAAAGAAAAGGTCACCTCTTTCCCGTGATTTACAATTTGATCTAAAGAGTATCCCTTAAAAGAAGGGAGAATAGACAACCAAAACGCTACTAAAAATTTCAATTTCTCCACCAGTTTGCTTTCACTAACTGCAATTCCTTCAAAATATCTTGAGTTTCTTTCCTTTCAAATGTTCCAGATCACCGCTAGGAAAGACAACCACCACATCACTTTGCGTTTCGGGTCCTCAATTGGAACCTTCCAAAGCTTGGAAAAGCTCGGGGAGAGAATGAGGAAGAGCCCAACAACAACCAAACCCTTCTAAAATAGCCATCCATATAGTCTGAGCTGAATTACGATTTAGCAAGAGGCGGTCCACTGATTCTTCATCCTTCAAACACATCAGGCATCCATTCACAATCGACATCCCTCTCTTCCTCAAAAGGTCCATAGTAGGGATCCTTTTCATAAGCCCAAATACAAGCATCCTAGGAGGAGCTTTCATCTTCCAAATACCATACACTTTGCTCCTATCCCTAGGATTGTCTGAAAGAAAGAAGACAATGAAAGTGATCCATTCTTAGAGGCAATCCACACCCTCTCATCTTCTTTGCTGTCTTGAATGGTGAAGCTATTCAGGGAATTAAGAAGATCAATGAACTGGGATTCTTCATTGTCCTTCAAGTTCCTTCGAAAAGTGGGACACCAAACCCTCTGGCCTCCAGTAGTACTCATATAAGAGCTGACCGTTGCTTCCTTGTCTTGTGCACAGCTAAATAGGTATGGGAATTGAGCACAGAACGGATCCTCACCTCCTCACCTATCTTTTCAAAAAAGGATCCTCTCCCTCGATCCAGTTCGGTACCTGATGTTCTCCATGAAGAGTCTCTTGACCGAGAGGATTCCTTTCCATATAGCAGATGAGTTCTAAGGTGGATCCTGAACATCCCACCCATGTCTTGGAAGGTTGTATTTCCTTTCCAGCACCTGTCTCCAAAGACCTTTTGGACTGTCTCCAATCCTCCACAGCCATTTACCTATGAGGGCTTGATTCATCTTCTTAAGGGGTCTAATTCCCAGCCCTCCTGCCTTCGACTTACATATGGATTCCCAACCTACCAAGTGGATCTTCTTCTGAGAGCTTGTGCCATGCCATAAGGGTTACTTTTCCACCTATAGATAGATAATTTGCTTTTCATGTAGACAGCTTCCACTCTACCCTTTCCACAACTGGGTTCCAAAGAGATTTAGTAACCCTCCCCGAGCACAGATACATCCCTAAGTACGAAATAGGAAGATCCCCAATCTTGCAGCCCATAATACCCGATGCTTTAAGGAGAAGGGGCTTCTCTGTACGTAGACCAATCACCTCACTTTTGAAGAAGTTGACTTTTAGCCCTGACACTGCTTCAAAGCATAGGAAAGTGGCTTTAACATTTCTAACTTGAGCTTCAACTTCTCCACATAATATGAGAGTATCATCAGCATACTGGAAGTGACTGATAACTGGGGTATTTCTAGCCACTCTAAAGCCTTCGAACATTCCTGCATTCACAGCTTTTTGTATCATTCTTCCCAACGCTTTTGCTACAATTAGGAAGAGGAAAGGGGATAGGGGATCCCTTTGACGGAGCCCCCTTCTAGCCTGGAAGTAGCCCTTTGGTGACCCATTCACCAATATAGAGAACCAAGTTGACGATACGCACTCCTGAATCCAACTCCTCCATTTTTCCCCAAACCCCATTCTCCCTAACATGTATTGAAGGAATTTCCAGTCCACCCTATCATAAGCTTAAGTCTAGCTTGCATATGATCCCTAGCGCCCTCTCCTTAAGTCTTGAATGCACACATTCATTGGCCACCAATATGTCATCTAAGATTTGCCTTCTACAAAAGCCTTTTGCTCATTGGAGATAATCTTTGGCAAAACCTTTTGGATTCTTCCTGCTAGAACTTTGGTTAGGATTTTATAGAGGCTTCTCGGAAGACTAATGGGTCTGTAATCTTTGATGCCAAGGTCTCCTGTCTTCTTTGGGATTAACGCAATGAAAGAGGCTCCCAATCCTTTGGACAGTTTACCCCTCTGAGAGAATTCCTCTAGAAAATCCATGACATCATTCTTCACCATTTTCCAGAAGCGTTGAAAGAAGGCCATCGGAAAGCCATTTGGGGCTGGAGACTTATCTCCAGCTAAACCAAAGACCGCTTGCCGAACTTCCTCCTTATCAAAGTTCCTCTCCAGCCAATTCGCCTCTTTTTCACCAATAACTTCGAAGACTATATTTCCCAAATGAGGTCTTTCCCAACCCTCATCAGTGTAGAGCGACTGGAAATAATCTATGATGTGAGATATTATCTCCTCTTTTTTCTTTAACCTTTCCCCCCATCCATTATGCTAGCTAATCCGATTAGCCCTTCTTCTCGAAGATGCCATGCCGTGAAAAAACTTTGTATTTTTATCCCCTTCTTTTAACCAGCTGCATCTCGATCTTTGTTTCCATCTAATCTCCTCCTTCCTCAGATTTCTTTGAAACTCTTCTTTTAAGTCCAGCCTCTTCTTTTCTTCTTCCGGGGACAGCTGATCAGTCTCCTCCTTACCATCTAAAGATTGGATTTCTTCTAGAATTTTAGACTTTTGGTGCTTCACTTCCCCAAAGTGCTCATTGGCCCACTCCTTCATTTTGATTTTTAGCAACTTCAGTTTTGTAGCCAGCCTATCACCCGCCCATCCATTCGCCGTTATCTCCTCCCACCACTTCTGAACGAGCTTATGGAAACTCTTTTCCTCCAGCCACATAAGTTCGAAGCGAAAAGGCGCAGGTCCCCATCTTTCACACTCCGAGTCTAGCAGAATCGGGCAATGATCTAAAACTGGCTTAGGCAGAGCAGTCTGTATAACCTCTAGTAAGATTTCCAGCCAGTCTGAAGAGACCAAGAACCTATCCAGCCTGGACATAACAGGATTGCTCTGATGGTTAGACCAAGTAAATGAGGCTCCACCCATTTGCAAGTCCACCAAAGAATGAGAGTTGATCCAATCAGACAAGCACCTCATTTCTCCTTTAAGTTTGCTACCTCTTAGTTTTTCACTTGGAAATCTAATGATATTCCAGTCTCCCCCAATACACCACGGCCCACTCCATCTTCCCCTTATCGTGTCCCAACTCTTTCCAAAAATCTTCTCCTCTGGCTGTTATTAGGACCATATACTGAAGTAAGGAGCCATTTTTTATTGTTCTGAAGGTCTTCCACCATCATTGATAGGGAAAAGACATCCACCCAGCTTCGTTCCACTGAAACTGATCTTGTGTCCCATAGGGTCAACAGCTCACCTACAGCACCCACTGCTTCTACTGCAGCCCACGTAACTTGCCTTCTTCCCCAAACCTCTTTCACCACCCTTTCAGAGACTTCTTTCAATTTTGATTCTTGAAGGATTACTATCTGAGCCTTTTGAATCCTAATAATCTCTTTCACCACTAGCCTGTGCAAGGCTCCCCCCAGTCCATGAACGTCCCATGAGAGCACCTTCATTTAAGGTTTGGAAGACTCCTTGACTTTTCCACACCTTTGTACTGCGCAGCATGCTCCTCTGTCTCCTTTGATTTAGTTTTCTCATAATTAATTGAGCAATTCAGATTATTCAATTCCCTAACCCCTTTCCTTGTGGATTTGCCACCCTTCCTTTCTAGACCATTCAGGCTCTCCCGGCTGTGAACAAACTTTACTAACAGATCTCATCCATCTGTTGCCCCCTCTACTGTTACTCCAGTAACCTTGGCACAAGAAACAATTTCCTGAGGTGACCAAAGCATTCTGCTAGCCTCCTCTTCCCCATAGGGTCTCCCCTTATGGCTATCGTGATCATCCACTGCCCCAAAAAATTCTCCAAAGCCCTTCATACCTGGGTCCATATCATCAGCATGCCACTGCTTATGTCTGACGGTGGGCGTCCTCTCCTCTCCCCCCAATCTGTTGAGTTGCAGCATCTTTGCTCCTCTTGGACCCAAAGGGGGAGCTGACCTAGAACCCCCCTTCGCCAGACATGGAAGGTGGCCTTGACGCTTCTGTTGGACAGAAATCCAGCCCTCTGAGTCTCTGGTAGGTGTTCCACTTTCGTTGGGGTCATTGTAGCCTCTCCCATTCCTTGACATCTCCTTTCCTTGGTGTTGTAGTCCTCTCCCATTTGTAACGCTGCTTCTCCATATCGGCAGCACATCTCGCTGGCGAGCACATCTCCCTTCTTTTCCTTCTCCAATTTCTACTCCTCTGTGATCCACTTCTACTTCTCCTTCCCCAAAAGAGGAGCTAGGTGTCTTTGCCCTCCCCTCTGATTTCTCCCCCTCCAGCGAGCATTTAACTATTTCTTCCCTCTCCCCGGTGTCACTCTCTTCCTGTTCTCCGTTTTCGCCATCGACAGAGCTTTACCGGCTACTATCCTCCTCTACGTCGGAAAGGTCCTCCTCTTCTGGCTCATTCGCTTGCTCCGAGGTAGGTTTTGCATTGTTTCACAGAGACTCCAGCTCTCCATTTTTGCCCTTGCTCTGCTTTTCCCTCTTTGTCTTCGGCATAAGGCGTTGAAAGGAGCCCTAGCCCTTCAAAATATTCTTCTCTTGAGTCGGATCCTCCAGGCCCAACACGACTTAAGTCTTGGCTTTAAGTAAGCTATAGCCCAAGCGACTGTCCGGACCCATAGCAACCAGATTCGCCACTGGCCCATCTCTATTCACCAAATGGGCGGTCGATTTGAAATTTGAAATGGGGCTGCTGGTGTCATCGTCTTCCTCCCTCTGTACCTGTTGGTCTCTGCAACTACACCTTGTTGCCTTCTTCTTCTCCTTCAGTCTGAGCCCATTTCTTACTTCTTCCACCATCAATTTTCCTCCCTCCTCCCTTTCCACTGTGACGATGAATTTCAAGTCATCCACCCATATTGGTATCAGCAGGGGTAGACTGGTTGAACTGTTGAGCATTACCTGCACCCTCCCCTCCTTGAGTACCTCTTTCTCTCTGGTTCTTACATCCACCTCCAGTCTTGCCAGCACATTCACCTATTAGTCTGAACACACCTTCATGCCAAGCCTGAAGTGGTACTCCTTTAACTTTCACCCATATAGGATTCGGTGGTGTACCTAGAACTTCCATCCATCTCTCAATCATTGAGAATGGAGATGATGAGCCTCCTGTTGCTGCAATTCTGAGGAGGAACTCATCAACTTCAGAAGAAGACAACTGCATCCATACCAGCTGTTCATCCAGCTTTTGCAACTTGATGGGTAGCTGGCCATAGCACTCTTGGATCCAGGATTCTATCTGTTTAGTATTGGCTGATTTTTCTTTTAAGAATCCCACCAGGCTGTTGACAAGAGATCTCTTCTGTTGCTTGACTACCCACTGTGCTACCCTCACCCCTTTACCAGTGTCTTCTTCCACTATCCTTCTAGCAGCTTCTGCGCTTGGTTTGTCACCCCTTTCTCCTTCCCCTTTCTTGCTGCTCTGATCTTGGGCATCTCCTGTGTGGTGCTCCCCAGGCTAGAAAGACGACTGCCTAAAGGCCTTCCACTCCCTCTTGGATGTTTCCTCACCCCTGCTCTTTCTGGTTTTGGGGGCAGAACTGAGCCAAGTTGGCTTGTAACTTCTTACCTCCCAAGACTCCGCCCTCTACCATTTCAGCTGCTTTCTCTGCTTCTGTTACGGTTGCAAATCTGACATATGCAAAACCCCTGTTGCCTTTGTCCCTTTTATCTTAAGGTATGAAGACATCTTTTGTTCTCACTACTCTCCAGAAGATAGCTTAAATCTCAGCTTTGGAAGTCTATTGTGGAAGATTTGATACAAAGACTGAGAAGGATTCCTCCCTGATCTTCCAAATCTCTTCTAGATGAGGCACCTTGTGAGACTGCCTCCTGCCTGCGCTCCAAGAGGCTTCCCTTCTCTCTCTCTCAGACATGCTCATCATGGAAAAACCAAATAAAAAATAAAAAAATAAAAAATGTGGCCCACAATATATCTCACGTTAGGTATTGGCGCTGTTGCATCATTCTCCTCGGCTTGGAAAGAACATTGAGTTCGGAAAATGTCCACCACCTGATGCAGAGCAGGCTACCACTCCACCAATGGTTCCACCTAGCATATTTTAGTAGCTTCCTAATTTTATTGTAATTATGATTAGTATTCTAATTTATTTGGTTTCCTAGTTTGATTAGAATAGTTGCTATTATCAGATTAGGTTTTCTTAGGCCCTAAGTTACTTTGCCTATTTATATTACAATGTAGTGATGATAATTTCAGATTTGGAGTTGAATAAAATTGGGATTTTCCCTGGGAGAGGTTGTTCCTCGTGTTAGAAATATCCGCGAAGATAATTTGAGGTGTCTTTTGACACGTGCTTCGGCATCTACGCAAGCCCTAACCCTAGGGCTTGCATTAGTTGGTATTAGAGGGAAGATCCATGTCGCTTCGATCCGTCTCCGGTCACCGATCGGAGCACATCCCCCTTTTCCATTCCCATACCATCATCGCCCCCTTCCTTGTGGAACCCCACTCACTGTTGACATCCCCAACACAATCCATTCTATATCCGTTGCACCATTCCACAATCGCATCCCATACCCGACCCCAGCCCTTCCAGAACCTCCCGCCACCTCTCCCCTGCCCATCAGCCAATTGAAACACCCCACAGCCCTCCTAAATCAGATCCAGCCACATCGACCCTGCCCTCTGCCTTGCACGATCCAACCAAACCTTCACTTCCCCTCGCCTCCATCACCCATCTCCCATTCCCTGAAAATCCGTTCGAAACCCTTGCATAGCCGCACCAAACCACCTTTCGCCCCATTGCCAGACACCCGTTTCCTTCGCAAACTTTCGACATCCCCACTTCTCGACCCTTTTTGTCCGAAACCCTTTCGTCCGAAACCCCATACCTAGGGATGGCAGTGGACCGGGGAAAAACGGGTATTCGTCCAAACCCGCCTCGTTTGGACCGGGGATGGACTATACGTATTGGACGGTGGACGTATACGGGGATACCCGTATAAACCCGTGCGGGGATGGAGGTGGGGATGGACTTACCCTTACCCCCGCCCCATACCCGCCCCGCCCCGCTACCCGCTAAATAAATAAATAAATATATATGTAGTGTACCTATGGTGTTATGACATTTAGTGATTTGAGTGCTGTTGTTTTTCATATGAATGTATGTATCAGGTGTTCGTGGCAGCAGTGATTGGTTTGATTTCGCTGTTATGTATATGATTTTTTAGGAGTAGTTCTCTATTGATGTTTGTGTATTGAAAGTGTCATAATATTTCTCATACCCTTGATTCAGGTGTGATCTCCTGTTGCAAGGAAGCTAGGGGAAGGCTAGAAAAAAAAAAAAAAAAAAAGGGCTTACGCTTAGGCGGGTACGGGGGAAGCGGGGACGGGGATGGGGACGGGGATTATAAATTTACCCGCGGACGGGGATGGGGATGAAAATTATACCCGTTAGCGGGGGTGGACCGGGGATGGACGAAGATTTTTTAAGCGGGTATGGGGATGGAGACCATGCCCCCCGCCCCCACCCCGGTCCATTGACATCCCTAACCTTATCAGAGAAAAAAAAAAAAGCAGAAAGAAGAGAAGTAGAAGCAGTAGATAAGAGGAATGCAACGTGTACCTTGCACCACAGTCGTCCGCTTGCCTCCAGCCGCCGCCATCGCCATCTTCATCGCCATTGCCATCGCTAGAGCCACAACGCATCTTCCCTGCTTCATCTCTTTGAAAAGGGTAGAGGAACCCTTTTCCTCTTCGTGCAGCGAAACGTGCCAACTTAAGTGTTATTGGGCCTGGGCTCTAGTTTGGATCCACTCAGCCACTTTTTGCTGTACATCTTTTGCAAATTTGGATTAGGTGGATCCGACCCAATTGATATTGAAGCCCAACTTGCTTTGAAGCGCACAGCAGTATAAAACATAAAATTTCAAGCAGAGTGCAGGCATCAGCACATCTGATCAACGGCAAATTTGACCAAGATCAACCGTTGGATCTTGTTTCGGAACTATCACAGCCATCCGTCGTCAAATTTTAGATCCATTTTCGCCTGATCGTGGAGAGCAAATCTAAACATCAGGTTAATTAGAAATTTTAAATTTGCTTTAAACGAAAATGCCTCCCAAGAACCAGGTAGAAGTGGAGTCTTCCTCTCATAATGATGATGATTTGAGGGGAATCGTTGCGGAATTATCAGCAAATGTTAATCAATTATTCGCAATGATGGTTGAAATGCAAGACACTCTTGCAAGGATTGAAAATCGATTAGCTACTTTAGACACTAATCGGCGTGAGGATGATCATCGAGATGATGGAAGGCATAATCAAAATCAACGAGATCCACATGTCGTCAATGTTGATCGTGATTTGGGTATTAAACTCGTGATTTCCGAGTATGATGGAAAATTGAAACCAAATGAATTCATGGATTGTGTTAGTATGTGTTGAAAATATTTTGCGCACAAACCAATGACGGATGGTCATAAGGTTACATTGGTGGCAATTTGATTTCGCAATTATGCTGCGATTTGGTGGGCCGAGTTGCAAAAGAAAAGAAACCAAAATATTGACCTCGTTGACACCTGGATCGAGATGAAGAATTTGTTGAAGGAAAAATTTATTCCAAAGATCTCCGTTCAAGTTTTCAAGATTTGAAACAAGGTTTCAAAATTGTTATTGAATATTCAAAGGAGTTCCTAACCATGCAAGCTCGTTGTGGCTTGAATATGATGATGTGTTGGTTGATCGATATTTCCATGGGCTGCGCATTGACATACAACATATCCTTTCAAGAATTTTGATAATGTTGATGAGATCATCCAACATGCGATCAAAGCGGAAGACATTGCTAATTATCAAGCTCGAAAGTTTAGTCTCTAAATGGCCTGCACAAAAGACCCCAGCAAAGCCAGAGTTCAATCCAAGTGTCAGTTCCTCAGAAAAGTTTTCCTCCAAGTTTGAAGATTAGAACAAGTTCACATGTTTTCATTGTAAGCAAAAGGGTCACCGTGCATTTGAATGCCCAAAAAGAATAAATTTAATAGAAGGTGCACCAGAAGAACCGGAAACAAAAGATGATCCTAAAAGTGAAGAATCCGATGAAGTGGAGGAAATAGCAGCTGAAACAGATGGTGCACTTCTCTTGGTGCAACAAGAGTCTATATCCACTGTTGAGAAGAAATGGTTGCGGAAAAATATTTTTCGTTCCATAGGTTCAATACATGGACAAAATTGTACAGTTGTGATTGATGGCGGAAGTTGTGAGAATATTATCTTTCAAACTCTTGTTGATCGCTTGAAGTTGAAGGTTTACAAGCACAATCATCCCTACTTTGTCAAATGGCTAATGACAGGTGATGAAGCGCAAATGCGGCATACATGTTAGGTTATCTTTTCAGTTGGTGATGATTACAAAGATACAATTTGGTGCGATGTGCTACCAATGGACAGTGGAGATATCCTATTGGGTCGCCCATGGAAGTATGACAAGAACGACACTCATGGGATGCGCAACAACACATATACCTTCATGCACGGTGGAAAGGAAGTTACTCTCCATCCCAAGAGACCAAAATCACCGAAGAGGAAATCAAGGGCCCATGCTACAAAGGAAGTGCTTCACGTACATCATATATATAGAGGCAATTTGAAGAAGACTCAAGTTCAAGGTCGAACTTTTCTTTCAACTTGGGGGGAATGATGCAGAGCAGGCTACCACTCCACCAATGGTCCGACTCAGCATATTTAGTAGCTTCCTAATTTTATTGTAATTAGGATTAGTATTCTAATTTATTTGGTTTCCTAGTTTGATTAGGATAGTTGCTATTATTAGATTAGGTTTTCTTAGGCCCTAAGTTACTTTGCCTATTTATATTACATTGTAGAGATGATAATAATAGATTTGGAGTTGAATAAAATTGGGATTTTCCCTGGGAGAGGTTGTTCCTCGTGTTAGAAATATCTGCGGAGATAATTTGAGGTGTCTTTTGACATGTGCTTCGGCATCTACACAAGCCCTAACCTTAGGGCCTACATCGCAACCTGGATCAAAGATCAATATGATGAACTTTCGATTCGTTGGTAGATCTGCAACTTCCATGTATAGCTTCATGCATAACTGTTTTTGATGGTTGAGATTTGTGTTGATGTGACTTACTTGTAGAACCTGCAACATCAAATCATAATCTCTAACTATCCACTGGTCATCTCCCAGTTTACATTGTTGATCCCCAAAGACAATCAATATGAGAAATTTTAACAACTGATGGTTCTTCTCTAGCCGTCTGTATATCACCATTACCCATAGAATTGTATTCCTCTAGCTTTTCAGACTGAATATCTTCTGCCACTGGTTCCTCAACATGATGGTTTGTTGTTATTTGAGGCAACTGTCCTTCTTGAGGCATAACTTTGCCTAGGTAAGATCGTTTAAGCATGCGCTGCACATGAATTGCTTCCCAATATGCCTCATGAACGGTCGTACAACCATTCATACTCCACTATATTTGGTCTCAAGCCTCTTACAAAACTTATTAAATCATGTTCCTCATCATCTTCTAATCCACACTTGTCTTGAAGCCATGCAAACATGTCAACATAGGCAAGAACATATGATTCTCCTTGTTTCAAATCAAGAGAGGACTGAAAATAGACTTCATTTTCAAAATACCACGAGCCATATTTATCTGCATATTTGTATCTTTGAAGTATGTTGAAGATCACGGAGTTTCATCGTGGATGAAAGTATGAGGAACCTGATGTGTAGATTTGCTCACGACAAATACGCTGGCAAAGACAGATTGGAAATCTAATGGTGGATGAGCTTGATAATGCAAAAAGAAGTTTCAGCCGCTGGTCTGGTCAAGGGGCTGGATGACTATTGCAGACTGATCCGATCAGTGATACAAATTTGCGGATTGGCTTTCCTTTTTAAACAGGTCGAAATTGACCCAAATGTATAAATCAGGCCCAAACTTTCTGTTTGTGGGCTTCTGACCTGAACTGACCCGGACTAGAAACCAGGCACAACAAATTTAGGCCCACAGAACACTTAAGTTTGGCACGTGTAATGAATGGCCCCTCGGGTTTGCTGCAGAAAGGGTTTTTTTTCTCCTTTTCGTTTCTGTTGACAAGAAGAGAGGAGAGGAAGGAAGGCGAGAGGAGGTGCTGCGCATATGACGAGAGCAGGTGTGGGACTACTGGCGATCGAGGAGTAGGAGGTGCCTACGAAGATGGAGGGAAGGCTCTAGCGGTCTATAGTTGGGCTTCTTTTGCTGCAGTGGAAGGGCGATGATGATGGGGACAAGGCAGATGGTGTCACAACCAGGAAGGTCTCCTCTTTCCGCTGTTCCTATCTTTTCACTACTACACTTCTCTTTCTACTGCTGTTGCTCTTTTTTTTGTGGAGGGTGACGGGATAGTGTATGGGATGGGTATGGTTTCGGGAAATAGGGATTTGGGACTGCGGCAGTGCAGAGGTAAGGTGTTCTCTGGTGGAATTGGATGAGATGGGTCTAGGGTTTTGGACAAGTGGATGGGTGGGAGTCTGGTAGCGGGCGGAGATGGGTGGAAAGATTGAGAGTGAAAGTTTTGCTCATGGGATGATGAACAGAAGGAGTGATAGGGGTAATCATGCCGACGATTGGATATCGTTCGGCTTTGATACCAATTGATGCAATCCTAGGGTTACGATCGCAAGTGTTGGGGCACAATTAGGGTTCGGATGGCACAATCGCACGATGAAGACACTCTCCAACGATAAGCCCACAAAGGGAATATTCTATTAACTCAAATCTCTTGTTACCAATCTCTACAATGCCATATATGTATATATATATATAATAAAAAGATACTTAAGCCCTAAGAAATGATCCTAATCAAACTAGGAAACAAAAATAAAATTCCTATTCAAATTAGAAAATAATCCTAAATACAATCTTTGCTAAAACTAAAACTAATAATAATTAGGATTTCATGGGTCCCACATGTGGCCCACAATATATCCCACGTCAGGTATTGGTGCTGCTACATCAAATCTAATGAGGGTTGATTGATTTGAATCTTTTATTTTATAAGTGGGCCCTTCATAGGAAGAGTCACAATTTCTCAAGTTTCAAAAGTGAGCTTACTAAGGATGGTCACAAATCTCTCCCAAGTTCCTAAAGAATTGCAAATTGGTATTGCTTCCACCTTTTGTGCAAATTTCAAGGTATACTTCATGGCTTGCTATGGTCGGAATTTATGAGGGGCAGAAACTCCTCTTTTGCATTGGGGGGCAATCTGTAGAACTTCTCTATATTTATTTATTTATATATGGGAAATCCTCAAGTGCACTCATGAGCACACCCTATGTTGCACTCAACTTCTAGCGTGGCCAACTTATGATCCATCTAAGTGGACCACAAAGCAGAGACCCTGCTGTTGGTCACGGATCCCTAGGTTTTGCACCCATCTGAATGGACTAGACCGTTGGATCAATTGTGCACTCATTCTAAATAGTGAAAACTTCTTGATCAGGCAGTTAGGATTATGATCCATGCATCCGTCACCATACACGAAGAGGAGAGGGAAATCTTTCGAACTCGGTCCCATCCCCAGGTAGGGCCCCAAAAGAGAGAGCCCAATAAGGTGCATTTTTTAGCGCACTAGAGGGGGGCTTGTTAATATATATGGAAATTTTTATAATTGGTGAAATGTTATATTCCTCCCTTTAAAATGAGGTTTTCTGCCCATAAGTAACGACTGAGTAAAGAAAGTTATGGGGTTTACTTTGTCTCCTTTAAAAGTAATAATTAATTACTTATCTCTTAAAGCAATCACTAGTTCTAGTCATTTAATGAGGTTCTATGGAGAGAAAATAGGAAAGATAAAGTAATCACTTGTTCAAATCATTTAATGAGGGAGAAAAGTAGGAAACACATATTAATGTCCTTTATTTCAACTCCATGTCAGCAAGCTCTCATTCGTGCAAGGAGGGGGTGTATTTTTTTTTTGCCGAGTTGGCCTAGTGGCTAGGCGAGGAAACTTTAAACCACCCTGCCAGGGATCAATCTCTGGCAGGGGCTATGGGAGCGGGAGTTGTTATCCACAGAAACTCCCTGTGATTCCCAGGAGCGGGCTATGATGCACGGATACCTCAAAATGGGCAACGTGTCGTGTCGTATCGTATCCGATACTTCGTTTTTTAAGTGTAAAATCTATTTTCTTGCCGTGTCCATGGCGTGTCACTACCATGTCCATGCCATATCTGGGCATCATAGGGAGCGGGTGTTTTTCCTTTACTTAATGCCCGAGCATTTTGTAGCACTCCTCTCTCTGTGTATACTTGTAATTGGAATGACGTTATATTTGATAGAAATCTTTTCTATTTGTGTATAGAAGTGTTAATTCACTTTGTAAAATGGTGAAATGATGTTGTGTTTAGTAACAACTATGACTTTGTTTACAGCTTAATGTAAGTCATGTACATTTCAAACAGAATCGGAATCTATCTTGTCTGGATGATAGATCTCCTTGACAGACCAGAAACTATGACTCTGTTTATTAAAAATCTTAGTATAGCTTCTGTTATTGTTGCCAGAGCAGCAGCAGAGAATGTAAGAGATGCTCAAGAAAATGGAGTTGCCACTGCTGGGCTTGGAAATACTTCTAATCAGTTTGATTATAAACCTGAGAACTTAAATGGATGTTTAGAGAATGTGGAAAACAGCGTGTTCCAAGAAAATCAACAAAAAGAAAATCGTGCTGGTCTTCAGGCTAATGGAATAGATAGATATGGAGATATGGAAAGAGCACTGGAACAGCAGGCCCAGCTTATAGGCCGGTTTGAAGCAGAGGAAAATGCTCAACGAGAATGGGAAGAGAAGTACAGAGAGAACAACTATACTGTGGTATGTATACATCTTCTTCCCCTCTCACGTGCCTTCTGTAAGTTTTATGTAGATGTTGTAGATTGCCTAATTGTCAGAACTAATTTATGTTATCTGTATCGTTAAATTGTTTTATTGAGCAAAAAAATTATAATGTGCTAGTTGCTGAATGCCAGAATGGAACAATCTTCAAAGGGCATGGAATGCCTAGGGTGTGTAGACTTGTGTGCATCCATTCTTTGGCATGGTTTGTTAATGATGTGAGGCAGAGAAGGGATTTTGGTTTTTCGAGAAAGTGAGCCTACACTGCAAATACTGTGAAGAATAATTTTTTTTTTCTTTTAGGCAGCAGGTCCCACCCACTGGCAGGCTGTATATTATCTCACAAAGGATAGCCCTTGCCTTTAAAGTATTTAGTCCACTTGTATGAGTATGCCAGAAAGGGCTATTTATTTGTGCCTTCAGGAATAATTTCAGGCATGGCATTTAATTACTAGGCGAAATAAAAAAGGCCCAGACCCAGTATGGATGCTTAAAACAGAAAATCCTGCATTCAAGGATAATTTCAGGAATGACAAAAAATAATTACTTGATGCCCAGTAAATAGGCTTGAAAACAGCAAATCCAGCCCCAAAAGGCTCGGCCCAGATCAGGTCCAAGCTGGCCCAGCTTCTGATTAACACGACTGCTTTACATATTTTTTAACAGGTAGCTCTAATGTCTGCTCGAGCCTGGATATCAGTGTGTGAGTGTTGTCATTTTGGCTTGTCATTATTTTGTTTGATTGATTTTATCAACTCTTTAGGATGCGATTTTATTAATTTTAAGTAGTCTAGTCCATCTTTGCGTGTGAATCATTTGTTCTCTCCTTTCATCAGTATCCAAATATTAAATTCTTGTTACCCTTGTCCATTCCTGATGCAACCCCTATCCAAAGAAAAATAGACTGCATTCCTCAATGGGGTTGGCCGAAAGTGGATTCCTCAATAGTAGTCAGTAGCACATACAAGCACTCATAAGAAGAAACCATCAGTAGCACACACAAGCACTCATAAGAAGAAACCAAGATTCCATTAATTGTTAAAGAAGATGATTGCTCTAGATGGGAGTGATTTACATATATAGTGTGGGTGTTGGATTTCCCCCTCTTTCTTTCATAATGCAATTCAAATTTCCTAAAGTCTCTCCAACTGGCCACTTGGAAACTCTAATCTAATAAGAGCTAATTAGAAAAGGTCTAAAATAGAAGCTCTAATTTTTAAGTTATAATTTACAATTAGCTTGTTTGGTAAAACTATGAAAATGAAGCTCCCATTTCACAATGGAGTGTTTGGCAAACATACAAATAAGAGCTTATTAGAAGGGGCATTTCTCCCTCATTTTTCTAAACACTCTTTGCCCAAGGGACCCAACTTTAGGAATTAGGATAGGGGCCCACCTTTATAGGATTTAAAACTTGGGCCCAACTTTTGTGGCTGTGAACCATAGTTGTCAATCCTCTAAAATGAATATTTCGGTTGTTTCGGAATTTTGGCGAAATATTTTGGAGTTCTATTTATGAAAAATGAAAAATAAAATATAAACAGTTAAAATAAAAATATATAATTAGAAAATGTTAAAGCGAAGTTGGCACCAGGCCCAGGCTCAACCCTTTTATAAAACTTATCCCGAAACAGGCCCAACCTTATATAACTAGCCCCATCCCAACCCTATACCCAACACTAACCCATGCCCAGCCCCAATCCCTTTTCTACACTTTTCTAGAAGACTCAGGGCATTTTGTGTACACACCCTTTCCGCGGAAAGAGAAAATTGCCACGTCAGCAAATTCTATAGAAATGAAAACCTTGGAAAAGGATTTCCGTAGAATTTAGAAATTCATGTTTGGTGCAAAAAGAGTTTCCTCATTGAATTAGTGCGAATTAGTGCAGATGTTGTTTGGTGCGGCTGTGGATTCCTTATAGAAAATCAAAATTTCTTATTTGGTGGTATAATTTTTTGAAGAAAAATAACATAACATGTATATTATTTATTTAACATTAAATAATAATTTATATAAAGAAATAAAAAATGAAAGAGTTATAGGGTTTTTGGGTTGAAATGGACAAGAGTGAGGAAAAGAGGGAGAAGTTTTTCGAGGAAATCCATTTTCCATACCCCCCACTGGAAATCCATTTCCACAATTATCAAGGAAAATGCTGACAAGGCAGGAAAGCATTTCCGTGGAATTGTTCTGCACCAAAGGCCGGAAAAATGAGTTTTCCGCGGAAAATTGTCCACTTTTCCGCGGGAAAGTGTTACACAAACATGCCCTCAAGCTGTCCATTGCCCATCAATCATTTCCAAACCAAATCTTGATGGAAAGTAAAAAAAGGAAAGGAGGAAAAAAAATGAAGAAAAGAAAGAGAGAGAGAAGGAAGAAGAGATAGGGAGGAGTAGTGGCAGCAGCAAGTCAGTGAGGTAGAGGCTACAACGAGGTGGGGTCAACGGCGAGACGGGCCATCAAGCAGAGGTGCTTTCAACCCGCTTCCTTTATCTTTTTTCCCAGCAACCTCCCATCTCTTCTTCCTCTTCCTCTTCCTTTTTTTGCCTCCTGCTGGGGCTACATTTTTTCTTTAAAAAAGGAAAAACAAAGAAAACGAAAAATCCAGATTTTGGCCCTTTTAGGCGAAATCTGTGATTTTCGTTTGAAATCCAAGATTTCGGCCGAGATGGTCCGAAATCCAGTCCGAAAAGTTTTAGCATTTGTTTTGTTTCTGTTGTGCATGGCTGAAATGAAAATTTTTGGCCATTTTGGCCGAAGCAAAACAACACGACGAGACCCATCTTTAGGAATTACAACATAGTCCCACATTATTGTACATGGGCCCCACCTATTGTGATTGCGAACATGAGATCCACCTTTAGGAATTGTGGTAATTAGGGCCGACCTGTTAAAAATTACAATGTAAAACTCACGATTAAGGTCATTTTCATCCAAAACAGTTGTAAATCTTGCATTGTCCACCTCCTTCCACTTTAGCTAAAAATCTCTACTAAAAACAGTAGCTCCCCTTAGCTTATTCTTTGAGAGTCCAAAGCTCTATTTCTAATAAAATAGAAAATATAATTAGAGGGTTACCAAATACTCTAATTTGTAAATAAGCTCTAAATCATACAATAAGAGCTTATTTTAAGAGTTTCCAAATGGCCCCTTGAAGTCTCCTAATTCTAAGGTAGTTATATATTACTAAAGATCTGCAGAAACAATCCAAATCAAACTAAAACTCATAAAAGCCCTAAATTTTCTTAAAATTTCCACAGCAAGTGATTGGTCCCTATTGGACCTGTAGGCTAAACCCACTATGCCTGGTTAACCCATTGATCTTGGGTCTGACTCAGTTGACCTAGCTGTGGCTCAACTTGCACCAACTCCTTTAAATTACAGTTCATCAGCCTGACGCTGCTTTCATTTTTAAGTTCCTGTATCGAAGGGTTTTCCTTTTCTGTTCTCTTCTGGCAGGAACCACAGGATTCTTGTGAACCTGGCAACCAATCAGATATTACTGAAGAGAAAAATGAGCCCCAGACAAATGAGGACACAGAACCAATTGACACAGTTTCATCATTTAATGGAGTGAAGCAGAAAGCAGGCAAAGTTTGCAGTGTCAAAGAGGCCACGACTGAAACTCCTGCCAACGGTCATGTGCCTGCTGTTCCTACAGGCTGTGATCAAAATAAGCTGCTTGCTGGCAATTCAGGTCAACAGCTCAACAGAAAGGACATTGATGAATGTGAAGTGGGCTTTCCAGAATTTGTATTTCCGGCCCAAGGATATTCGCAGGCTAAAATGAAAGGAAAGCAGTCTGACGACAGGGTAGTTGTTGATTCGAAGTTCCAACCTCTTCCACATGAATTGCCCCTTGATGGATCAGCTGCAAACTCTTCTTTCCAGGGTGATGGGAAATTTTTCAAAGGGGAAGTGTCGGGAAGACTCCATGGAACTCCACATAAAAGTTCTAGCAGCCTGGGTGGTGTGTTGGAAGCTCTTCAGCGTGCCAAGGTATCTCTGCAGCAAGAACTCAATTCATCATCGCCAGGTCAAGGTGCCATGATAACATTACCTGACAGTTGGGTGCGGTCTATAAAAGCTACTGATGCTATGGACATTTCCCTTGGCTCTGCTGGGCTTTTCAGAGTACCAACGGACTTCCAAAACTACAATTCTTTATATTCCAGCTTTTCGACACCATATTCTGATTTTGGATCAACTAGGCATAGTGCAGATGCAAACTTTGGAACCCTATCAAGTTATCACTACCCTTCCAGTCCATACATTGAACCCAGGTCTAGAATTTCTGGAGGCCAACCTTACTTCAATCCCTACGATACGGGGTCGGGAATTCCAGCTGTCGGTGCATATTTCAATCCTCAAATGGACTTATCAAGGGCAATTGTGCCCACCAATGATAGGCATCCTGCACCCTATTCAGATACAAGACCAGGAATGCCAACTGGAGATCGATACTCTCTTTATGATGACCGATTTAGATCCGGTATGTACAGATAGATCCTGTTCCACCATTGGCAGATTCTCACTTTGCCAGGTTCCTGGTATGTGCTCGTATTGTTTGGTCTGGAATGATGCTCTAGTGAGATGCTTTAGGATGGTTTTTGTACCCTTATGTGCACTGTTCTTGTTATGTAGATGTACTGTACAATCAACTTCCTAGATGATTATTGGGTCTTAGTTTCCAATCCTATCTGCCTGTTCTGGTTTTCTCATGTTTGAGGATGCTATGTGATTGGTGTGACATAATGGGGGATAATGAGGAAAGCTTTGTAGCCGAAAATGTTGCAGACCTTCTTGTGGGGCTTTTCTCAATCATCACATGTAGCGTTGGACTGGTTCTGATTATGGAGGAGGATTAGACCCTGCATGGGCATGTACAAATCCCACCCTATCCTTAAGCTTGCATGAACCAAAGTGGGCCAAACAACCACTATGCTAAAATTTGTGCTGTATCCTGGATATTCTTCATCTGAACCACTGATGGATGTCCATAAATGAAATGGGTAATGTTTATTGACAGGATTTATTTTGACAATTGGAATCATTCCAGGAAGTTTGTTTTGTTTTTTTTTTTTTGGTAAAATATGTTTTATTTTTTGGTAAGACATTCCAGGAAGTTGTTGGCACAATAAAAGCATGAAGCAGCCCGTATTACATAGGATAGATCGGGTTTGAAAAACGCGAGTCAACGGATGAGGCCAAGGTTTCATTCCTCCCCCCACCATGCCCTGACTATCAGGAATCTCTCTCACTTGACTTCGGAGGCCCCAAAATTACAGCTCATGAAGGAGTATATGAACCAGGGACAGCGAAATGCGAGCCAGCCATCGAGATAGCCTCGGCTTAAGAAGATGAAAATTTGATCATTTTCAATTTGAATAGGATGCGACTCTTATGAAATTGGTAAATCTTTCTCATTGGAACTAGCGCCCAATAAATTTATAATATAAAAAATATAAAATTTTAAAATAATACTTAGTCTTAGTTATATTGGGATAGTTAAAATTACAATCAAGATTAAAATCTATAATAATAATAGAAAAAAGTAGTTGGTTAATTTCAAAATAAGAGCACTTTAATTTGTTTGAAATCAATTGAGTATTTTACTTTAAACATTCTTCAGAAATCGGAATAAAAATAAATAATAAAAAAACAAAATTGATAAAATCACCACAAAACTCCAATATGAAAACAAAAGCCCATAGACAATCCAATAATAAAAACTATTTAGAAGAAATAAATAAACCCATGGAAACTCAATGCCTAAAAACCAAAAATTGAAACTAAGAGATAGAATATAAATCCATGAAATTAAACCTATGACCAAAAACTAAAAGAACTCATCAAAACCAAAGAAAATAATAAAAAAGAACTATGAAAAAAAAGCAAAAAAAAAAAAACAAAAAAAACATTAAGACACAAAAGAAGATAAAAAAGAAGGAAGAAACTTTAAAAAAGGGAAGAGAGATGATACGATTGTGTTGCAAAAATCATTGAAAAAGCAATTGTGAGAATCCCCGTGTTTCACTGACTCTTGTTAATTCGAATTACGTGAGTGAAGGAACTTAAAGTGTTTAGGTCCAATTAAACCCATCTAAAATCGAAAACCATGATGGGATTGTACAAGATAAGGGATGGAAGGTTCAAATGAGAGACTCTTTAATAAGACATTATATGAGATTTGCTTCTCTATCACATTAGATAAGAAAACCTAAATATACATTAAGACTTAAACATGCATTGAATGATTAGAGACCATGATAAATTAGACTCTCTAAAAGGAAATTCCTTATAGAATGGTCTCTTTATTTAGATGGCTCAAATTGGAAATTTCTCTCCAACCCTAAATCTCTCCCTCAAAATTAAAATTGAAATTGAGCTCCAATTTTGAGATTGAATCCTACACCTTTTGTATATAATAATTATTGCACTTTAATTTAGATACAAATCTCATCAAATTTGGCCGACGCGGCGAACACGTTGATGGTTTTGTGGTGTTACCAGTGATAGAAAAAAAATGAAAAGGCTGAAACTGTTGGGATTGGTGTATGCCCTAAAGCCCACTGACTGCACTCACATCTCTGTTACTGGATATTTATTGGTTATTTAATAGAATGACATTTTTCTCTTATTACTTGTGTATATGTATGGTTGTGTAAGGCCCATTGTTTTCTAGTAAATGACTTGGGTGTGTAGTGGCTACACACAGAAAGGTCTGAGTTATGGACACTTGAAACAATAAACTTGTTCATAACTGAGAGATGGAGTTGGGCACTTCATCTTGGTATAAGTTATAGTGAGAAACTCTCCTGTGTTCAGGGTGACTTACCTTAGTCACGGGAGGTCTTTCCCGGATATATCTCACTAGTGCATGTGTCATGCATTGAATAGGACCATTAAAGGTGTGATCTCTAAAATAGTACTATCACAGAGAGAGATCAAGTCACCTCTTGCTACTGAGTGACCAGTGCTCTTAATCTTGAGCATTTGTGGATGAACTGACGAAGTCGAGTTCTTGTACTTTAATTCACTATGGGTGAGATCCTGTTCATGGGTCAACAGCTCTGTGTTTTGGGTACTCGGGCTTGATTAGTTGGGACGTGCAAATGCAATATGGAATCTATGCCATCGTGTGATGGAATGATCGTCCCCTTAGAATTATCCGATTAATCATCAGAATCTAAGATCTTAGTATATGGATGTTCCATATGGATATTGAACTTGTGGGTCGCTCCCTGGATCAAGAGAATGATATCCGGATGATGATTAAGTCAAGGGTATGAAGTTCTAAGGATGAGATGTAATCAAGAAGGTAGATAGTACATCGGTTAACCTACTTGATTATGGATGTCAGATAGAGGGGCATTGTGGTCATTGTACTTGGTAGGTCAAAGACAATCGTCAGTTTATGATGAGCTTAATTTGCAATTTAATATTTGTCCCTGGAGTGCAACCATAACTCTTTAGTGGAATGAGTTAGGGTTAAAATGATCTTAATGTTGCTATGGGGTTAGCATGGACATTTTGGTCATTTTGGGAGCCAAGGGCAAATATGTCTTTTGGTCCCTCTTCTAGCCATCTTCCTATATTGGCATGGTTTCCTAATTTAATTAGATGATATGTGGTTGAATTAATTTTGTGGAAGAATAATTTTGAGTTTAAATTCAAATAGGCTTTTGATGGCATACATGAATTTAACTCTAGCTAAATTATTAACTTGTGGGCCATGGTGTGTTTATCTATCTTGTGGGCAAGCCATAAGGGGAGCCCCTTGTGTGAGGTTTCCAAGTTTAACTAGGTATCTTTACTTGGAAGGAAGAACTCCTCTTTGGGTAAGAATTCCTATAATTAAAGTTTGCTAATTTTTAGTATCTTTAATTAGAAAGTGTTGCACAACTAAGGTGGCTGGTTGCTTATTTTATGGGATTGTCATTCCTATTAGAGAGAGGACTCTTAAAGGAATGAGATCTTTATAAATATAACCCTCACTACCCTGGGCGTGGAACACAAGAGACAAAGTGAGAGGAAAAACCCTAGGCGTGGATCAATTTGGTGCTCCATTGGCCGCCCATGAGATAAAGAGAAACTCACGCCCAGCAGCCTTCTTCTTCTTCTCCATTGGAGAGAGGAGATCAGGTCCTGGACTTTTTCCACAAATTGTAGTTCAGAAAACCCTTCTTGGAATCCATATTTTGATCCCACAATCAGAGCCAATCAGATTGGGTTGTGGAATAGAAGAGAAGATCAAAGGAAAAATCTGCTGCAGAAATTCCTGCAACTTACATTGCTGATTGCAGGCTGAGATCAGACCTTTGTAGCTTTCTTTTCAGAGATTTGAGGCATTCATATCATCAAGGTATTAGTCCTCTATCATCTCCTTGCTTTATACACATGTTGATCATGATTTCATGGAGTTTTTATGCAAGTTTCATGGCTGAATAATCAGATTTGGTTTTATTTTAAAAACAAGAAAAACCATATCAGCCATGGACGTCCAAGTTCAGATCTCTATAGCATGAACTTTTAGTGGTATTAGAGCCTCTCCATGTGAAATCATGATCCCATGATGTGTTAATATTAATCCTATCTTAGTTAAGGGCATGGTGGCACCCTTCTAGATACAGTTTACTGCATGTTTGGAGTGCAGGAATTTTTCCAAGTTGCTGGAATTTTTCCAGAACACTGTTTAGTGCATGTTTGGAGTGCAGGAATTTTTCCAGACTGCTGGAATAATTTCAGAATGCTGTTTAGTGCTGTACACTGCACTTTGAATGCACTAATCTTTTTGGTTGCAGCCATATAATTGCATCCTTGATGGTTCGCATGTATGTGTGTGGATTTGGATGTTTTTTAATTAGTAGGAAAGTGTACGATTGCGCGTTTAGCAATCATAGGAGGTTGTAATTTTTCCTTATTTTTATTTCAACTAGTCTTGATGTAAGCTTTCGTGAAAAGCATAGGTATATCCAATGTAATTTTGGTTTTTTTTTTCATGGGTTTGCTAGTATAAAATTTATTTATTGTAACAAGCAAGGAGAAGAAAGCTTCAAAGATTGCATGGTTGCAAGTAGAAGCGGATTCCATGGTGGTGGAGGCAACGAAGGTGTCCTAGTGCGAAAAGGACTCTTAACCAAGTATCCTAGTTGGATTAGGATTCCTAGTCGGATAAGGTTTCCTAGTTGGATAAGGATTTGAAGTCTGAAGAGCAGGGAGCCATCAAGGATTGTATTATATTTATTGCTTTATATAATTGCTATTATTGCTATGTTTATCACCTAGTAACATGGCCACCACTAGGTTCTTAAAATTGGCATCTTTCTATATTGGGTTGTTTTTAGTTTGGCAAATTGTTTTTAAACGGATCTTAGACCAGCACCTTCTATTTGTCTAAGGTTTAAAAATTGGATAGGGTTTAGTTTATCTTGGTACCCTAAGTTTCCAAAAGAGGCTAAACTAAAATCTAATATGTTGCTACCTTAGTGGGCCCATAACCCACTGGTCCCAAGTTAGGAAATTTGACCCTTTAAAGTGATTTGCTCAAATATTTTAAAGCAAAAGTTATTTATGTTCAAGATGACTTAAGTCATTGAGTCATGAATTTAATTAACTAAGTTTGCTAGATTTAAAAAGATTTTTTGAGTAACCAATGTAAAGGTCAAAAGAGTTTTTTCAATACCCTAGTGTTAAATAATCAAGTGGGAGAGGGGTTTGGAAAAACCCCACGGCTTTCCATTTTCGGTTCATGCTATCTCAATGGAGTATTAGTGGGAGCGGCCACCCCTTCGGTGGAGTTCTTTACTAAAGATCGCTTTGATGGGTTAGTGGGTGAACTAAAGTGAATATTCGTAATGAGGTGTTAGTGGGAGCGGCCATCCATTCGGTGGAGTTCTTTACTAAAGATCACTTCTATAGAATGTCAATGAAGTGTTGGTGGGAGCGGCCATCCCTTCGGTGGAGCTCTTTACTAAAGTTCACTTCAAGATTGGATTAAAGTCACTTCCCTTCGGAGGACTTGAGTCATAGACATTCTGGGAACGTTCATAAGAGATGGTAATACACTTGACATAAGACGGTAATAACCCCTCCCTAGGAGTTAGTGTTATTTGTCATATGAGGCCAAACCAATCAGTGATTGGATTGTCGCTGGATATGCTAAATCCAGATAGTCATAATCCAAATAAGTGAGGCTTTACTCAACGAGACTATAGATTCGGCCATCCCTTCGATGGAGGGTCTATGAGGAGGTTGAGGCACTGATACATTATAATTAGGGTTAAATAATGTAAAAAGTCTTGTGCATGTTTTTCCTTTTATTACAAGCACCATATACATGTTACATATATACCGCCTGTCTAATTATAACCTGTTATATATCCAGAGAGATGGGGAAGGATTCTTTTAGCCCGTTGATGAGTATTCTGCGTGAGAACAAATTGACTGGCCCAAATTACGTAGACTGGAAAAGAAACCTTAACATAGTACTCACCGCTGAGGAGTACAAGTATGTTTTGTCGAAACCCTGTCCTACGATTGATGATTATTCTACAGATGACCAGCAAGAGGCTGAAAGGAAATGGAAAAAGGCGAATAGCATGGCCAAATGCTACATGCTTGCTTCCATGTCCAACGTGTTACAAACACAGCATGAGCAAATGGACACAGCTTCTGATATCATGTTGTCCTTGTCTGAGATGTTCGCAGACAAAAGCAGGCCAGCTAGGCAAGCTGTTTTAAGGACAATCATGAATTCTAGGATGGCTGAGGGAACACCTGTCAGAGAGCACATGCTCAAAATGATGGATTGTTTCAATGAAGCTGAGATCCTAGGGGTTGAGATTGATGCAGGGAGTCAGACTGATATGATTCTCGAAACTTTGCCGTAGTCTTTCAACCAGTTCAAGCTCAACTTCAGCATGAGCAAGATGGACATGACTCTCTCTGAGTTAATGAAAGAACTCCAGGCGGTAGAGGCCATCATGAAGCCTAAAGGCCAAGTTCACTTTTCCCAGTCTTCCTCTAAACTGAACCCGAAAGGGAAAAAGTTGAAGAAGAAGTAGGGTAAGAGAAAAGGACAGAAAAAGGGCAATGCTGGGAAGAAGGACAAAGGTACAGGTGTAAAGCCCAAAGGGAAATGCTTCAAGTGCGGCCTCAAAGGTCACTGGAAGAAAGATTGTCCCAAGCTCCTAGGCTCAGATAAGAAAGGTATATCTCTTTCCTACTACATTGAAACCTGTCATGTGGTTGATTCTACTGATTCTTGGATAGTAGACTCTGGAGCCACTAATCATATCTGCAATTCATTGCAGGGGTTTCAGATAATGAAAAAGCTTGAGAAAGGGGAGTTTGACCTTAGAGTTGGAAATGGAGCAAAGATTTGGGCTGTTGCAGTGGGAGCTGTTACTTTACATTTTCCGCATGATAGGATATTAGTTTTAAATAATGTTATCTATGTTCCGGACATAAGGAAGAATTTAATTTCAGTTTCCAGACTTATTGAATTTCATTATTCAGTTTCTTTCCATTCTGGTGTTGATATCAGTAGAAATGGAAATATTATATGTTCCGGTAGAATGCATGACAACTTATTTTATATATATCCTATTGCTCCCACACTGCATTGAAAGTTCATGCATATCAGATTTAAAAGAGATAAACATGGCTGATTAGAGTTTTAAAAACTTAAAACCATGTCTGATATCAGCCATTAAATCATGCATGTAAACCCATGAAATCATGACCAACATGTTCCTAAATCAAGGAGTAGATAGTAATCTATTACCTTGATGATTTGTGTGCTCTGAAACTTTGAAAAGAGAAGCTTTAAGGTTCTGAAATCCTCCTGCAATCTACAACCCAGGTGCAGGAATTAATGTGCAGATTTATCTCCTTTGATCTTCTCTCCTATTCCACTTCCAAATCTGATTGGCAATGATGGTGGGATCAAAGTATGGGATCCAAGAAGTGATTTCTGAATCACTAATTGTGGAGAAGAAAGCTGCTGATGTTCTCTCTCCAGGAAGAAGAAAAACCAGCAACTCAAAGGCTTGGGCGTGAATCCTATGCAACCTTCTCTTGGACGGCCAAGGGAAATCCTATGGTGATGCACGCCCCTCAAGGGTTTTCCTTCTCTCTTAGCAACTCTATATTGCACGCCCAAGATAGTGCACCCATTATATGGAGATTACATTCCTATTTCAAATAGGAATAACCTTTCCATAATAATTAGCAACTAATCCCCTTAGATGTGCAACACTTACTAAATTAGGATACTAAAATTAGTAACCCTTAAAGATAGGAATTCTTACCCAAAGAGGAGTCTTGCCTTCCAAGTAAAGATGCCTAATCAAACTTGGAAACCTCACTCATGTGACCCCACTTATGGCTGGCCCACAAAGTAGCTAAACACCCCATGGCCCACATGTCAATAATTTAGCTAGAGTTAAATTCATGTATGCCCATAGGAGCCTATTAGAATTTAAACTCAAAATTATTCTTCCACAAATTAATTCAATCACATTTCATCTAATTAGGAAACCATGCCAAAATAGGAAAGTGGCTAGAAGAGGGACCAAAAGACATATTTGCCCTTGGCTCCCAAAATGACCAAAATGTCCATGCTAACCCCATAGCAACATTAAGATCATTTTAACCCTAACTCATTCCACTAAAGAGTTATGGTTGCACTCCAGGGACAAATATTAAATTCAATTAAGCTCATCATAAATTGACGATTGTCTTTGACCTACCAAGTACAATGACCACAATGCCCCTCTATGTAACATCCATAATCAAGTAGGTTAACCGATGTACTATCTACCTTCTCGATTACGTCTTAACCTTAGAACTTCATATCCTTGACCTAATCATCATCCGGATATCATTCTCTTGATCCAGGGAGCGACCCACAAGTTCAATATCCATATGGAACATCCATATACTAAGATCTTAGATTCTGATGATTAATCGGATAATTCTAAGGGGACGATCATTCCATCTCCCGATGGCATAGATTCCATATTGCATTTGCACGTCCCAACTAATCAAGCCCGAGTACCCAAAACACAGAGCTGTTGACCCATGAACAGGATCTCACCCATAGTGAATTAAAGTACAAGAACTTGACTTCGTCAGTTCATCCACAAATGCTCAAGATTAAGAGCACTGGTCACTCAGTAGCAAGAGGTGATTTGATCTCTCTCTGTGATAGTACTATTTTAGAGATCACACCTACAAGTGGTCCTGTTCAATGCATGACACATGCACTAATGAGATAAATCCGGGAAAGACCTCCCGTGACTAAGGTAAGTCACCCTAAACATAGGAGAGTTTCTCATTATAACTTATACCAAGATGAAGTGCCCAACTCCACCTCTCAGTTATGAACAAATTAGTTGTTTCCAATATCCATGACTCAGACCTTTCTGTGTGCAGCCACTGCACACCTAAGTCATTTACTTGAAAACAATGGGCCTTATACAACCATACATATACACAAGTAATAAGAGAAAGATGTCATTCCATTAAATAACCAATAAATATCCAGTTACAGAGATGAAAGTGCAGTCAGTGGGCTTTAGGGCATACACCAATCCCAACAATCTCCCACTTGCACTAAAGATCATTGCGACCTAACCTAACTCCCATAGACTCAATATGTGAAGAAAACACTTTCTCAGTAAGAGTCTTAGTAAATGGGTCAGCTAAGTTATCTGCTGAGGCAATCTGCTCTACCAGCTAAGATTGTACTGCTTCCATGGTATAGCCCCTCCTGATTGAGTAAAGACGTATCCCGAGGTAGACTTTCTGCTATCTACATCCGTCTGGAAATCAGAATCTGTATACGCCTGTGGCGTTAGATCATCTGCTTGGTAGGTTAGCATATAATCTTTCGTTCTCTGAAGATACTTGAATATATGCTTAACTGCTGTCCAGTGCATTGGTCCAGGGTTTGACTGATATCTACTAACCATGCCAACGGCAAAGCAGATATCTGGTCTAGTACACAACATTGCATACATGAGGCTTCCAACAGCTGAAGCATATGGTACTCTCCTCATGCTTTCTATCTCCTCGGGTGTCTTCGGACATTGATTCCGAGATAGTGGTACTCCATGTCTAGAAGGTAGCAAGTCCTTCTTGGAGTCATGCATGTTATACTTGACCAATATCTTCTCAATATACGAAGATTGTGATAAGGCTAACATCTTGTTCTTGCGATCTCGCATAAGCTTGATCCCTAAGACATAGCTTGCCTCACCTAAATCCTTCATCTGGAATTGAGATGATAACCAAACCTTTGTAGACGACATCATGCCAACGTCATTTCCAATGAGTAATATGTCATCCACATACAGGACTAAAAATGCAACTGCGTTTCCACTCCCTTTCTTATACACGCATGGTTCATCAATGTTTTGATCAAAGCCAAAGGACTTGACTGCCTGATTAAACTTGATGTTCCATGCCCTAGATGCTTGCTTAAGTCCATAAATGGACTTCTTAAGCTTACAGACCATGTTCTCTTGGCCACCAGCAATGAATCCCTCTGGTTGCATCATATAGATGCATTCGTCAAGACTTCCATTAAGGAAAGCTGTCTTGACATCCATCTGCCATATCTCGTAGTCATAATGACATGCAATGGCTAAGAGAATCCTTATAGACTTAAGCATAGCCACTGGTGAAAAAGTTTCCTCATAATCGATACCCTCTTTCTGAGTATATCCTTTCGCCACCAGTCTTGCTTTGAGGGTTTCAACCTTCCCATCCACTCCTCTCTTTCTCTTGTAGATCCACTTGCACCCTATGGGTTTGATCCCTTCAGGTGCATCCACAAGTTCCAAGACTTGATTGGAATACAGAGAATCCAATTCAGATTTCATCGCTTGCTGCCACATGTCAGCATCTATATCCGTTACTGCTTCATCGTAACTAGTAGGATCCTCAACCAAATCCTCGGAGTCTGTCATAAAAGACACTCCTAGGTATCTATCTGGTGGTCTAGAAATTCTCCCACTACGACGAGGCTCCGGAGTGTTAAAAGGAATGTCTTGATTTTCTACACTCTCAGGTTCTGGCACAGATGTTGCAGGAGTTTCTGAAAGAATCTCCTTAATGGTTTCTTTACAACCAAGCTCTTGGCGCATCATGCAATCATCCTCCAAGTATGTAGCATGAGTGCTGATAAGCACTTTTTGCTCCTTTGGATGATAAAAGATGTCACCTCTCGTTCCCTTAGGATACCCAATGAAGTAGCACATTTCTGATCTGGGTTCTAGCTTGGTAGCTTTGTCATTCAGTACATAGGCTGGACAACCCCAAATGTGGATATGTCTTAAACTAGGTTTTCGACCTGTCCACATTTCTTGAGGTGTCCTAGGTACTGATTTAGAAGGTACCAGATTCAAAATGTATGCTGCTGCTTCTAGGGCATATCCCCAAAATGATATGGGTAGGGTTGCATGACTCATCATGGACCTTACCATATCTAGAAGGGTACGGTTTCTTCTCTCCGCTACACCATTTTGCTGGGGTGTACCCGGTGCAGACAACTGAGACACAATCCCATGTTGTGTGAGGTACTCCTTGAACTCACCCAGGAGGTACTCGCCACCTCGATCAGATCGAAGAGCTTTGATATGTTTCCCTAGTTGTAGCTCCGCCTCAGCCTTGAATTGTTTGAACTTATCAAACGCTTCAGACTTGCGTCGCATTAGGTACACATATCCATACCTAGAGTAATCATCGGTGAAGGTGATGAAATACTCATAACCTCCTCCAGCTAATTTGTTCATAGGACCACACACATCAGTGTGAACCAATTCTAACAACTCCTTTGACCTTAGTCCCTTCGCAGAGAATGACCTTTTGGTCATCTTTCCCATGAGACATGATTCATACTGAGGTAAAGGTTCGAGATCCAATGAGCTCAAAGGCCCATCCTCCACCAACCTCTGAATCCGTTTTAGGTTAATGTGACCCAAACGTAAGTGCCAAAGATAAGTGTCATTGGTCGAAGATACCTTCCTCTTTAGGGAAGCTGAGCTTTCTAGTTGTACATTGTGCAGTGAGGGAGCAATAGGATATATATAAAATAAGTTATCATGCATTCTACCGGAACATATAATATTTCCATCTCTACCGATATCAACACCAGAATGGAAAGAAACTGAATAATTAAATTCAATGAGTCTGGAAACTGAAATTAAATTCTTCCTTATGTCCGGAACATAGATAACATTATTTAAAACTAATATCCTATTTTGCGGAAAATATAAGGTAACTGCTCCCACTGCAACAGCCCATATCTTTGCTCCATTTCCAACTCTAAGATCAAATTCTCCTTTCTCAAGCCTTTTCATTATCTGAAACCCCTGCAATGAATTGCATATGTGATTAGTGGCTCCAGAGTCTACTATCCATGAATCAGTAGAATCAACCACATGACAGGTTTCAATGTAATAGGAAGGAGATATACCTTTCTTATCAGAGCCTAGGAGCTTGGGACAATCTTTCTTCCAGTGACCTTTAAGGCCGCAATTGAAACATTTCCCTTTGGGCTTTTCTCCTGTGCCTTTGTCCTTCTTACCAGCATTGCCCTTTTTCTGCCCTTTTCCCTTACCCTGCTTCTTCTCGAACTTTTTCCCTTTCGGGTTCAGTTTAGAGGAAGACTGGGAAAAATGAGCTTGGCCTTTAGGCTTCATGATGGCCTCTGCCGCCTGGAGTTCTTTCATTAACTCAGAGAGAGTCATGTCCAACTTGCTCATGTTGAAGTTGAGCTTGAACTGGTTGAAAGACTCCGGTAGAGTTTCTAGAATCATATCAGTCTGACTCCCCGCATCAATCTCAGCCCCAAGGATCTCAGCTTCATTGAAACAATCCATCATCTTGAGCATATGCTCTCTGACAGGTGTTCCCTCAGCCATCCTAGTATTCATGATTGTCCTTAAAGCAGCTTGCCTAGCTGGCCTGCTTTTGTCTGCGAACATCTCAGACAAGGACAACATGATGTCTGCAGCTGTGTCCATTTGCTCATGCTGCGTTTGCAACACGTTGGACATGGAAGCAAGCATATAACATTTGGCCATGCTATTAGCCTTTTTCCATTTCTTTTCAGCCTCTAGCTGGTCATCTGTAGAATAATCATCAATGAAAGGACAGGGTTCCGACAGAACATACTTGTACTCCTCAGCGGTGAGTACTATGTTCAGGTTTCTTTTCCAGTCTACGTAATTAGGGCCAGTCAATTTGTTCTCACGCAGAATACTCATCAATGGGCTAAAAGAGTCCTTCCCCATCTCTCTGGATATATAACAGGTTTATAATTAGACAGGCAGTATATATGTAACATGTATATGGTGCTTGTAATAAAAGGAAAAACATGCACAAGTCTTTTTACATTATTTCACCCTAAAATAATGTATCAGTGTCTCAACCTCCTCATAGACCCTCCATCGAAGGGATGGCCGAGCCTACAGTAACGTTGAGTTAAGGTCTGCTTATTTGGATCATCACTGTCTGGATACGCATACCCAGTGATGGTCCAATCACTGATTGGTTTGGCCTCATATGACAAATAACACTAACTCCTAGGGAGAGGTTATTACCGTCTTATGTCAAGTGTATTACCATCTCTTATGAACGTTCCCAGAATGTCTATGACTTAAGTCTTCCGAAGGGAAGAGACTTTAATCCAACCTAGAAGTGATCTTTAGTAAAGAGCTCCACCGAAAGGATGGCCGCTCCCACCAACGCTTCATTGACATTCTATAGAAGTGATCTTTAGTAAAGAGCTCCACCGAAGGGATGGCCGCTCCCACTAACACCTCATTACGAATATTCACATTAGTTCACCTACTAATTCATCAAAGTGATCTTCAGTAAAGAACTCCACCGAAGGGATGGCCGCTCCCACTAACACTCCAATGAGTTAGCATGAACCGAAATTGGAAGGCCGTGGGGTTTTTCCAAACCCCTCTCCCACTTGATTATTTAACACTAGGGTTTTGAAAAACACTTTTGATCGTTACTCAAACCTTGTTTAAATCTAGCAAACTTGGTTAACAATTTTCATGACTCAATTGCTTAAGTCATCTCAAAAAAATAACCTTTGCTTTAAAACATATTGAGTAAAGATCCTGGGACCAATGGGTTATGGGCCCACTAAGGTATCAACATATTGGATTTTAAGTTGGCCTCTTATGGAAACTAAGGGTACCAAGGTAAACTAAACCCTATCCAATTTTAAACCTTAGACAAATAGAAGGTGCTGGTCTAAGAGCCGTTTAAAAACAATTTGCCAATTAAAACCAATCCAATATAGAAAGATGCCAATTTTAAGACCTAGTGGTGGCCATGTTTCTAGGTGATAAACATAGCAATTATATAAAGCATTAAACATGCATTCCATATATAAAAGCTAATTAAAGAAAGCAATCCTTGATGGCTCCCTGCTCTTCAGACTTCAAATCCTTTTCCAATTAGGAAACTTGGTAAAGAGTCCTTCCCGCACTAGGAAACCTCCATTGCCTCCATCACCATGGGACCCGGTTTGTTGCAACCTTCCTTGCTTGAAACTTTCCTTTTGTTGCTTGTTACAATAAATCAAATTTATACAAGCAACTCAATGAAAAACAAAAACCCAAAATTACATTGGAGATTCCTATGCTTTTCAAGAAAGCTTACATCAAGACTAATTGAAATAAAGACAAGGAAATAATTACAACTTCCTATGATTGCTATCCGCGCAATCGTACATATTTCAACTAATAAAATCACATCCAAATCCACACAAACATGCGAACCATCAAGGATGCAATATATGGCTGCAAACAAAGAGGTTAATGCATGCAATTGTGCTTGGAACAGCACTATTCATCATCTTGAAAAAATCTGCACACTACTAAATAAATTCCAGCATCATAGAACAGATTTCTGCACACTGTTTTTCAAATCCAACAGCCCAGAATTTTGTTCTGCACACTGGATTTTCAATTCCAGTAGCCCAGAATTTTTTCTGCACACTGAATCAGCCCAGAATAATTTTTCTGCACACTGCTAAAACAATTCCAGCAACCTAGAATAGATTTCTGCACTACTAATGTGCAGAAATCTGCACTTTGAAATTCCTGCACTAGAACTCATGCAATTCCAGCAGCATAAAAGAAAACTCTGCACTCCTAATAGGCAGCCACCATGCCCTTAATAATTCTAGGAATGTAAAAAACACAACATGGGATCATGATCTCACATGGTTAGTCTCTGATACCATTGAAATTTCATGCATATCAGATTTAAAAGAGATAAACATGGCTGATTAGAGTTTTAAAAACTTAAAACCTTGTCTGATATCAGCCATTAAATCATGCATGTAAACCCATGAAATCATGACCAACATGTTCCTAAATCAAGGAGTAGATAGTAATCTATTACCTTGATGATTTGTGTGCTCTGAAACTTTGAAAAGAGAAGCTTTAAGGTTCTGAAATCCTCCTGCAATCTACAACCCAGGTGCAGGAATTAATGTGCAGATTTATCTCCTTTGATCTTCTCTCCTATTCCACTTCCAAATCTGATTGGCAATGATGGTGGGATCAAAGTATGGGATCCAAGAAGTGATTTCTGAATCACTAATTGTGGAGAAGAAAGCTGCTGATGTTCTCTCTCCAGGAAGAAGAAAAACCAGCAACTCAAAGGCTTGGGCGTGAATCCTATGCAACCTTCTCTTGGACGGCCAAGGGAAATCCTATGGTGATGCACGCCCCTCAAGGGTTTTCCTTCTCTCTTAGCAACTCTATATTGCACGCCCAAGATAGTGCACCCATTATATGGAGATTACATTCCTATTTCAAATAGGAATAACCTTTCCATAATAATTAGCAACTAATCCCCTTAGATGTGCAACACTTACTAAATTAGGATACTAAAATTAGTAACCCTTAAAGATAGGAATTCTTACCCAAAGAGGAGTCTTGCCTTCCAAGTAAAGATGCCTAATCAAACTTGGAAACCTCACTCATGTGACCCCACTTATGGCTGGCCCACAAAGTAGCTAAACACCCCATGGCCCACATGTCAATAATTTAGCTAGAGTTAAATTCATGTATGCCCATAGGAGCCTATTAGAATTTAAACTCAAAATTATTCTTCCACAAATTAATTCAATCACATTTCATCTAATTAGGAAACCATGCCAAAATAGGAAAGTGGCTAGAAGAGGGACCAAAAGACATATTTGCCCTTGGCTCCCAAAATGACCAAAATGTCCATGCTAACCCCATAGCAACATTAAGATCATTTTAACCCTAACTCATTCCACTAAAGAGTTATGGTTGCACTCCAGGGACAAATATTAAATTCAATTAAGCTCATCATAAATTGACGATTGTCTTTGACCTACCAAGTACAATGACCACAATGCCCCTCTATGTAACATCCATAATCAAGTAGGTTAACCGATGTACTATCTACCTTCTCGATTACGTCTTAACCTTAGAACTTCATATCCTTGACCTAATCATCATCCGGATATCATTCTCTTGATCCAGGGAGCGACCCACAAGTTCAATATCCATATGGAACATCCATATACTAAGATCTTAGATTCTGATGATTAATCGGATAATTCTAAGGGGACGATCATTCCATCTCCCGATGGCATAGATTCCATATTGCATTTGCACGTCCCAACTAATCAAGCCCGAGTACCCAAAACACAGAGCTGTTGACCCATGAACAGGATCTCACCCATAGTGAATTAAAGTACAAGAACTTGACTTCGTCAGTTCATCCACAAATGCTCAAGATTAAGAGCACTGGTCACTCAGTAGCAAGAGGTGATTTGATCTCTCTCTGTGATAGTACTATTTTAGAGATCACACCTACAAGTGGTCCTGTTCAATGCATGACACATGCACTAATGAGATAAATCCGGGAAAGACCTCCCGTGACTAAGGTAAGTCACCCTAAACATAGGAGAGTTTCTCATTATAACTTATACCAAGATGAAGTGCCCAACTCCACCTCTCAGTTATGAACAAATTAGTTGTTTCCAATATCCATGACTCAGACCTTTCTGTGTGCAGCCACTGCACACCTAAGTCATTTACTTGAAAACAATGGGCCTTATACAACCATACATATACACAAGTAATAAGAGAAAGATGTCATTCCATTAAATAACCAATAAATATCCAGTTACAGAGATGAAAGTGCAGTCAGTGGGCTTTAGGACATACACCAATCCTGAGTCAAACATGTGATGCATAGGGATGTCAATCAAATCAACATGTAGCTCATAAAACATAAAATTAGATTTGATTGAAATAAGGGGACAAATCATATGTAATTATAAATACAACTTGAAAATGATATACCTATCAAAGTAAGGCAAGTTGTGAAACTTTAAAACAATAATACATATGATTTGTAAAGTTTGTTGAATCCAAAACATAAGATACATTTGAAAGAGATTTTCTTATGATGAAAAACAACACCTAAAGATTCAACCAAGTATATGAATCATGTTACATATAATTTCAAAGATTCTTTCATTAACATGATCTACTTAGATTTACCAAGGATAAAGTACTACTTGGATTGAATCAAATGGTGATGCATCCAAAACAATAGATCTATTCAAAATATAAAACATGCTAAGAATACAACACATCATAGGTTAACATGCTACTAAAGATTTATCAAAGATAAAACAAAACATGAAAACATATGATTTGTAAAGAAGTTGAATCCAAAACATAAGATAGTTTTGAAAGTGATTTTCTTATGTTGAAAAACAACAACCATAGATTCAACCAAGTATAGGAATCATGTTACATATGATTTCAAAGGTTCTTTCATTAACATGATCTACTTAGATTTACCAAAGATAAAGTACTACTTGGATTGAATCAATGGTGATGTATCCAAAACAATAAATCAATTCAAAATATAAAACATGTTAAGGACACAACACAACATAGTTTATCATGCTACAAATGATTTACCAAAACTAAAACAAAGCATGAAAACATATAATTAAGGAAAGTAGAGCCTACTGGTGATTTAACTTCATTAATCCAAGCTTTAGCTTTCCTAATGATCCCCTTCATCCCTTAGTTCATTTCCCTTTGATATGCCTCAAAACCCCTCAAGGAGGGCCTTAAAATTCCCAACTTTTGGCAAAGGAAAGAACTCATATTTATAGCAAAAAGTGCCCAACGGCTAGTCCTTGGTCGACCTGCAAACAGGTCTTGGTCGACCAGGATCACACAACGGTCAGAAATATGACCGTTGGTGCCCCAGGCCACTTTCTGCCTGCAGTGTTCCCGGTCGACCGGGGCCTCTGCGCCGGTCGACCGGCGACACTGCCGGGACCCCAAAATCCACTTTTGCAAGTTTCAAAGATTTTCTTTGTGGAACATTTTGGGCCATTAAATCAAGCTTAAAAACATGTTTTAAATCATTCTATGGGTTTTAAAACATGAACCATAAAAAACCTAAAACATTTTGAAAGATTTAAAACTCATAGGCTAGCTTGATTTTCTAAAACTCTTTTCAAATCAAATGCATCCAAGATTTAAAAGCAAATCATGCATAAATCAAAACTTTTACAACTCTTAAAAGCAATGCATGAATAAAACAAGATTTCAAGTTTATCTAAAACAAATGCAAGAGTGTAAATTCAAATGATGTGAATATGTTAATGCATCCATCAAATTGCAAATACAAAATCCCTAACAATTACTAATGAGCATAGTGATGAACAAGGTAAATTGCAATGCAAAAGGATATAACTTTGAAATGCATGCAATTTACAAAGTGACTAAATCATATGAATTCAACATCTAAGATATCCATCAAACATATAGAAATACGAGGAATGGATTTCAAAGAGTTTCATATGATCAATATCACTACTATGAAGTTGAAACATGTATAAGGATGACATCACTTAGAGAATATACATGAATCAACATCATAACCATCCAAAAAGAAATGACTATAAGGCATAGAGGATGGATTTTAGTTCTAGTATGGTTTCTACAAATATAATAAATATCACAACCATACATAGAACGATTTGACATTTGCATAGAGAGGATCAATCAACACTCAAGATCTAACTCATATCATATCATCAATAAAAAATATAACTATGTAATCACAAGAAGGTATGAAGTTAAAGGGATCAATCTATCATGTAACATCTCCACTCTTAGCAAATGTGCTAAGCTTACAATGCAATGGAAAAGGATATGAGGTTTATACCAAATGAACTTAGCACAATAAATCACATATGTACTTATTAGGCTCAAATGATAATAAAATAAAAGATTTTACTATAAAGCACATAAACAATCATCAATTTGCATTAATGAAAAAATATACCAAGTTAGGCACAAACATGCAAATCAATGAAACCATATCCAACCAAGCAATGTAAGACATCAAAATCAATTTGCATAAAGAATGTAACTGAATGAGCAAATATGCAAATTGTTTGTAAAAATTATTTCCTTCCAAATGATATAATCATAATTAAGCACAACGAAATAAATTCAAGGAAAATGCTTCTATAAATACAACCAATAAAGCTTAGAACATTTTCCAAAGTTTTTCAAATCAATTCAATATTTAAAATTCAAACAAAGAATCATTTATAGAATTAAGAGCAAGCGATTTTGAAAAACAAGTAGCGTACTACTAAATTTTCAATTTGTATTCTAAATATTGCAATAGACTTTCTTACAAATTGAACACATATTTTCCATACCAAGAGATATAACTTTGAAAAATCAATGGAAAATATAAATTGCTTCAAATCATTTGATTTACAAAAAAGATCTAACTATGACAATCATCAAATGATTTTCCAACATCAATTGATCATGAAAAATCTAGCTATGAAAGCTTTTGTAATCACAATCAATTGATCATGAATAGATATGCACTACAAGAGATATGACTATATGAACAAAATGCAAATCCATCATGAAATTATTGCAATCAAAGGATTTTGAAAACCATGAGATATAACTTAAAAGTTCATGAAGGAAAAATCAAATGATCACAAATAAACATTGCATTTTATAAGATGTGACTATAAAGAAACAAAATGAAAATGTAACATGACCAACAAAAAGATTTAACTAAAAAGGAATACGTTGGTCTAGAGAGGATCAAGGCCTTAAGGTTAGTCTAAATGTGTACCAATAAAGATTCACCTAACGTCTTGATAAGGATGTCCTTGAGAGTTCATATAGAGGACTCACCAACTCTTGAAGATATAACTTGAAAGAGTCTTAGAGTGGTGCAATGATACTAGGGGAAATTTCATTTTCAATCATAGTGGAAATCATCACAAAGATATGCAATAAAATACAACACTAGGGTTCTAACCTAGCAAGGATCAACTCCGGGTTGTTAAGCCCAAAAATGGAGTAACCTGCTCTGATACCAATTGAAAGTCTGGGGATCCGAACCCTAGAGGGGGGGGGGGTGAATAGGGTGAGCTTCAATTATGACCAATTTTAATCAATTTTAACTTCTTTAACTTAAACTAGTCACAAGTGATGATTACAAATAAAATGCGGAAGCTTAATAAAAACAATCACCACAAAGCAAGCACCATCACACAAGGATTTATAGTGGTTCGGCCTCAATGCCTACATCCACTACCGGCTTGTGATCCAACACCCCACCGGATTTCCACTATTTATGATTTTCAATAGGCTAAGCAATAACCTTTACAATATGCTTTTCAAGGCTAAGCAATAACCTCTACATTATGCTTTTCTTAGGCTAAACAATAACCTCTTCAACCACATGGTTGGTTATCTCTCTAATTAGTGTCTAAAATACACTTGATGGAGATTCAATTAAGCTCATTACATTTGCCTCTAAAATAGGCGGATATGAAAATGAAAATCCAACTCACACAAACACTAAATGAATGCAAAGATGTATGCTCATGATGTGTGTGTGTGTGTGTGATGTCCTCAATCATTTTGAAAATGAAAGCTCATAAATGTATGCCTAAGGCTTTTGAAAGTTTTAGCTCATAAAAACATTTATGATTGAGGAAAGAATGCAAGTCACATGTTAAAAGTAACAACTTGTTAATGATATCAAAGATTCACAAGTTGTATGAAATTAATTAGCTCTAAACATGTGATGCATAGTGATGCCAATCAAATCAACAATGTAGCTCATAAAACATAAAAATAGATTTGATTGAAATTAGGGGACAAATCATATGTAATTATAAATACAACTTGAAAATGATATACCTATTAAAGTAAGGTAAGTTGTGAAACTTTTAAAACAAAAGAACATATGATTTGTGAAGTTGTTGAATCCAAAACATAAGATAGTTTTGAAAATGATTTTCTTATATATGTTGAAAAACAACAACCATAGATTCAACCAAGTATAGGAATCATGTTACATATAATTTCAAAGATTCTTTCATTAACATGATCTACTTACATTTACCAAATAAAGTACTACTTGAATTGAATCATGGTGATGCATCCAAAACAATAAATCACTTCAAAACATATTCATGTTAAGGACACAACAAATCGTAGTTTATCATGCTACAAAAGATTTACCAAAAACAAAACAAAGCATGAAAACATATGATTAAGAAAAGTAAAGCTTACTTGTAATTTAACTTAATGAAACCAAGCTTTAGCTCTCCTAATGATCCCCTTCATCCCTTAGTTCATTCCCCTTTGATTTGCCTCAAAACCTCTCAAGGAAGGTCTAAAAATTCCCAACTTTTGGCAAAGGAATGAACTAGTATATATAGCCAAAATAGCCCAACGGCTTGTCCCCTGGTCGACCTGGCCCTTCCCCGGCTGACCTGGCCTTCACAACGGTAAAAAAAGTGACCGTTTGAAAAATGGCCAACGGCAGTATACCCGGTCGACCTGGGCCTGGCTCGGTCGACCTGGTACACTGCGTTTCTAGCCTGGGACCAAAATTCCCTAAAATCCATTTTTTAAAGTATTTTTGGTTAGGAATTTTTTGGGCCATTAAATCAAGCTTAAAAACATGTTTTAAATCATTCTAAGGGTTTTAAAATATGAAACATAAAAAGCCAAAAAAGATTCAAAACCATAAAACCAATGGCTAGCTTGATTTCTAAAAACTACTTATTCAAAAAACAAATGCATCCAAGATTAAAAACAAATCATGCATAAATCAATATCTTAAAAACAATGCATGTGTAAAACAAGATTTCAAGTTTATCTAAATCAATGCAAATGTGTGTAAATCAAATGATGCTTGAATGATAATGCATCCATCAAATTGCAATCTACAAAATTCCTAACAACATACAGCTTGTTCGGTCACAAGGTCAAACTCCAAAAATCAAACCCCGACCCCCTAACCTGCCACATACAGCTTGTTAGGTCACAAGGTCAAAAACCAAAAATCCTTATTGATCGCCTGATGCGCCACATAAAGCCCTTAGGTTCACAAGATCAAAAGGAAAACCCAAAATCCAAAACCCAAATCCAACTCCCTCATGTCATTTTCAAAACTTTGCCTTGAGATGGTACGTGATCCCTCTCACTACCATAAAATCCCCTTGGAAACTCAAAAGGCTATTAAAAAAAATGTTCAAAGACTCTTGGTCAAGTCAAAAGCTCTCCTTCAAGTTTCTCTTCGAGGCACATCGACTTCAAAAGCTACTTGTCGCTGTAGCTCGAGGGGGCATTTGTTGACACCAAAAATGTCACTTTGCCTCTACAACATCAAGAAGTTACATGAAGCCACATCCTACTACAAAAGGGCGTTGCTGCTTCAAGCATCAGATCTTGTCTGAATCACTTGAAAACTGATAGATCCTTCAAGACAGCCAAAAGAAGAGTTCACATGAAGTTTCGGGCCATTCCGACATCATATGGCCTAACTCACTCCTCCGGCAGCCAAACAGATGCTCCTGGCGGCGGTGGTGTCAAAGACATTAAAACTTCGATCTAAGCCTACGGATGGTCTCAAAATGCCTCCAAAAGGCTCCATGTCGAATTTCAGGTCATTCCGACAATGTTTGACCCTGCTTTGACACTCCGAAAGCCTCTCGGCGGCGAGAACCACCATGACCATTACTCATCAAACGGAGCACATAGGCGGCTTCAACATGCTTCAAAAGGGTTGCACATCAAATTCCAGGTCATTCTGACAACATTTGACCTGACTTCGACGCTCCGAAAGAAAATCAAGGCTACCGGCGGCGGAGCACCCCGGGACCATGACATCCAAATCGGAGCTAATGGATCATCTCAAAATGACTCCAATAAGCTCCCTGTCAAATTTCAGGTCAATCGGACATCGGTTGACTGCATATTAAAGCGCGACATCTTCGTCGCGGCAAAATCAAGCCTAGCAGTAACGGGACCCCAAACGGCTTCAAAACTCAAGCAAAACCCCATGGTTGGTCCTATCTACTGCTCAGGAGGCTTCACGTCAAATTTCAGGTCATTCCGACATCGTTTGACCTAGTTTCAATTCTTGATAAAAATCAGCAACTCTGCGTTGCAAAGTCTTTGGCTTTTCCAAAAAATAGGAAACTTTGTGCCCGGTTTTGCACGACTTCTCATTGGGTTTTCTCCAAGAGAACCAAGCCAAAAAAATGAGGAAAAATGTCAAGAAAAATACAGGAGAAAAAAATAAGCAAAAAAGCTAAAAAAACGGCCAACAATACGGCAACCAAAGGGGAAAATCCCTCTATGGTCGCCGGCGACCATGGCCCACGATCGCCGGCTTCCTTGCCCCATGGTCGCCGGCGACCCTGGAAATCCGGGTCGTCGGATTTTCGCTGCGAGGCCCTTTTTCCGATCCTTTTCGCATTTCGGGAGTTCCAGCCCCTGTGATTTCCTGAAAATCTGATTTTTAACACTAAAAAACGACTGATCTTCGTCGACATCTCGGATCCGTCGTCAAAAGCATGAAATCATCATCGATCGCTCCAAGATCGCCATCCGGCTAACCAAGAAAGTGCACTATCTGTCCGACCAATCGAGAAATCGACAAGACAGATGTCACTGGCCCGCTGGTATCAACTAATGTCTGAAGTTGCATGACCATCCAACATCAATCGACATGAAGATCCATCATCGATCATCGCGAGAAGAATTCCAAAAGACGCGGCACGGCCTACGACTCTTCAACTCCTCGGCGACCACTTAATGATGTTAATTGACCCAACTAAATGCGGTCATTAACTCATTATTTTGGACGGCCCAATCAGATTTAAGGAAATGGGAGTTACAAGTCCAAGTCATCATGACATTAAAGTTATGAAACTCCTCTAATCATGGATATTGAAGGCGATTAAATGCCCATTATCTCCACCGGCCAATCAGAAGCCAAGAAAAAGGAGTTACAAAATAAAGGATTTAAAACTTATAACTCCTCCCATTATGTGGTTTTAATGCATTAAAGCCCATAAAGTCACCTAAAGGCTACCAAATGCCTATAAAAGGAGGTGACTCCAAGAAGCCAGAGGACACAACACACAGAATCCCGAAATCCTGAAGTCAAAATCTAGAAGCCCCGCTACTCTGAAGAAACTCTGCTGCAACAAACACCCAAAGGTGATCAAAGTCCCTTGGGGGGGCGGGGGGAGTCTAAGAAAAAGCCTCATCTTCTTCTACTCAACATGGCCAAGACGCGGCTCTTCAGCCCGTCTCTTCGTTTTTCATTGGGTATAGGACCTTCCCTTGGTCCTTATCCTCTAAAAAATTGAAGTCCAAGCCAAGCCAAAGAGTCAAAGCATCAAGCGTTCTCATTTGAAGGACGATGGCGTAGTCCATACATGACTCGCGACCATCGATCTGAACTGGTCCCCACATTCTCCTGAGAAGTCAGATTCCCTTTCTTACTTTTCTATTGTACTTTTTATTTTTTTTAAGAGACAAAAAAATCACAATTCTTGTCTTTCATTTTGATGAGATTTGTAAATCGCCTTTCACGACAAAAATTGCCTTTAACGGCACAAAATCGCCTTTTACGGCAAACAAAATCACCTCTCACGGCATTTAAAAAACTGTCTCTTTTCTTAAATATATGTGCAATGGAAAGTTAGAAAAATGTTGATTTCCTTTCTACTTGTGAAGGTGGATCTCCGGATCACCATTTCTGAATTCCAACTCGAATAGAAAATCTGGCATACCAGTATAAAAAATATAAGATGCCCTTTTTTTCTCCCCCTTTCTTCCCTCCATTCGATTTTCCTCTCAGTGACCCCGGGACGGATGAGAGAGGAGAGGAAAGAGAGAAAAAATCGGGTCCATCATAAGGAATGGTGTGTATCCTCACCAAAATAATGGTCAAACACCTTGCTTTTGAAAAGGGGAATTAGTTGAAAAGTTAATCTATCTTATCTTATTGAAAAGAGAAAAAATAGGGGGTTGTTTCATTTGTTTCCAAAGAGGATAAGAATACACGTGAGCAACTTCTCGTTGGTAAAAGAAGGGGGCATTTTCTAGTGTACCTTATATATATGGGGTGTGTGTGTGAGAGAGAGTCATGCTACAAAACTCCCCGGGTGGTTATGTTGCGTAAAATGCCCCTTTTCTAATTGGTATATCCATTCCTCTTGCCTTTTTTTCAGGGAAAGTCAAAACATTTAAAGTCCCTATTTTTCTCCCCGAAAAGGCAACAAGTTTCGTTATTCTTTCATAATCTAACAGTGGGATCAACTCTTGATGATATTTGGTGGGCCCATAATAGATAAGGCATCTATTTGAATTGATTTGTTGATCTGAATTTTTGATAAGTGGGCCCCACTTAGTGTTATCACAAAATTGTAATTAATTAAATTTTTTCCTTAAAACTAGCCTCTCCTTAAAACTAGTTGTCTCCAATTATTTTTCTTTACACATGTGAGTGTTAGTTTGTATGGTCTCAATCCATCAGATGATGTAATAAATAGATTTATTTCTTTATTTATCAATATAATCATCTTTCCTTTCATGAGATGAATGGTGTTTTATTACTTAATACACATAACCAACACATACGACATGATGGCTCATGAGATGAACCGGGTCCCATTAGTATATTAGAAGTGATATATGTGTATGGATGAGATTCACATACAAATGTCGCAAATTTTATACTTAAATATCTTCACAACCATGATGTCTTATCTGAAAAGGTTGTAGTACTTTGATCACTATGAGATAGTGTGATTTGTCTAGATCATCAGAATGTAAGATTCTGGATCATTATTGTAAGACCCCGACCCGAGTGAACCTGATTAGTGCTAATTAAGTTGCGTGTTAGTGCTAAGCTTGATTAGTGATTTCTGGTTAAGTTGGGTTTGGATTAGCTTTGATTATGGTTTCGGGCTAATTCGATTGTCTTGATTTGCTTTGGTAGCTTGTGGGGCCCTTTGGGGGTTCCCTTTTCGGCTTTGTATTTTCTCGAGGAATTTCCCGATTTATTGTGGATTATGTTTTTGGCCCGTTGCATGCATCTTGTAGATCTCAACAACTTTCATGTTAATCCCGTATTCATTCGAGATCCCGAAACCCGATTTTCATAGCCTAAAGGGCAAAACAGTCATTGCACACCAAGTCTGTACCCAAAACTCGATATCCCCGAAACCCGTGAAACATGTACTTTTTGGAAACTAGATATTCCGACGATCATTTCTTCCTTCTTCGTCGAACCCATCCGAGGTCCCGAAGTAGATGATTTCAGCTAATATAGTTCCTTAAGTTGTGGGACCCAAGCTCCCTTTGTTAACAAAAGAGAACCCATCTCTTCTTTCTCATTCACTCTCCATTCTTGTTCCAGCACAACTGAGCCTAGGGTTTGCTCTTGTGCTTTTCTTCTTCTTCTTCTTGTTTCTTCATCCCCAAGCCACACCTAGGGCTCATCAATCAAACATTGGAGATCACCAATCACTCCCTCATCTCTCAAGCTTTCCATTGGTACCATTTGTGAGGAGAACCCTCCATTCCAAGACCTTCATTGAGCTTACCATTGCCATTAGAGGACCTTCAAGGTAAGTGATCATTCTCATCTTCTAGATTTGTTGTCTCCTAGGCCATGAGGTACTACTTTTGCATTATTGTTGGTTTGTTCATTGTCATTCCTTGTGTAACCCATTTTAGGGTTGTTTTTGGGATTTTTGGTTTGTAGCTTGGCTTTGAGCAATAGAGGTGATAAAAGGCTTGATTTCAACTAGCTTGGACTAGAGGCAAGTGAATGTTTGGATGTTTTTAAGTTTCAAATGGTTTGGTGAAGTATTTATGATTTCCATACTTTCATTTAATGAGGTTTGTTTGAAATAAATGCTCATAACGTATCTTGATAGTCCCATTCAATGTTTTGTAAACATGTTGGTAGGGCATTTATTGTCCTCGTGATAGCTTAGATGAATGTTTGTGAAATGGTTTACTTCTTTTTTTTCTTTGCATTGGACTTGACATGGAAGAAGTGATGGAGGGCACTCTTAATGGGGATTGGGAGAAGTGTAAAGAGGTGCATTGGGGGAGCTATTAGCTCATTGTTAATTTAAGGACTTGGTGGATGTGAGGAAGATGGTTTTGGGGAGGAAAATGACCCAAAACTGAACACAGTGAGCAATTCCGCAACTGGCGGTCAGCTCACGGTTAGCCAGCGGCTAACCGCCGAATGCATCGGCTGCTAACCGCCAGCCAACCGCCATTCACGGTGACTTTTCCAGAGAGCTCCATTTTCCCCCTTCAAATACGATCAGACTCACGGTTAGCCAGCGGCTAACCGCCGAACACATCGGCGGCTAACCGCTAGCCAACCGCCCGCTCTCGGTTACCTTTCCAGAGAGCATCAGATATCCCACTTGAAACTCGGTCAGCTCCACGGTTACCCAGCGGCTAACCGCCGAATGCATCGGCGGCTAACCGCCAGGTAACCGCATTTGACGGTTAGCTTTCCAGTAAGCTGCATTTCTGCAGCTTAGCCGCGGTCAGCTGCACGGTCAGCCAGCGGCTAGCCGCCTGCCCAACGACGGCTAACCGCCAGGTGACCGAAATTTCCCCAGGTTTCGAAAAGCTCCCCGCTCGAACGAACTCTTCGGTTCGTTCGAGCGTTGAGCTTTGTCAATCGAAGGGGGTTCACTAGGCATTGCTTGATGCCATCCGAGAAAGAAACCATATCACAAATATGTCATTCGAAATTTTGGAAAAATCGTAGGAGTGCATAAGGAGCCCGGAATGTCTCAAAACTCAAAGAGTACCAAGTAAGGGCTATAATAGACATACGGGACTCCTATTCACTTAATTGGATTTCTAAATTGATATTTTACCCGAATTTCATTATAGTGTATTGTTTCACCTCATTCCCAAGAATTTCATCGCATGACTTGTTTTCTCGAAAGCTTTGGAGCTACAATAGTAACAGTGAATTGCCCCGAAATGTATTGCCCGATATGGAAAGACAGTGTGCCCTTGAGCACCCCCGTTTTACCGTTTATTTACTGTACTTGAATACTTGATATGCCTCGATTGGTTTTATCCTATGAGTCGGCATCACTAAGCTTGGATACCTTGTCAGTCTGATCCACTGACTTGGAAATCCCTCTCCCGTCCCGCCAGCTGCAGTTTGGATCTCGATACCCGGTCTAATACCGTGGTCCCGTCCCGATACCCGGTTCGCTACCGTGGTCCCATTCCCGTATAATTATATTGTATATATGTATACGTTGTTTCTCCTCACCTTGTGTGACAGAGATCAACGTCCCGTGATACTGTTGTCACTTTAGTGACAGAGGACTTAGCTTTATGTGATTGCCACCTTGTTAGTTCCCGAATCCTTGGATACATGATATGTTTTATATTGTTTACTTGTTCATCTCAAATGATTTATCTATTTTATGAGAGTTTTTGCTTAACTCAGATTTATACGCTTTGCCAGAGATTTTCTTGTATTAGATATTGTTGTATCCTTGCTTTCTCTTGCCAGACCGTCGTGTCTGACCCTTTGCTTTGGTACTCAGGTCCCGTTGTCGGCTTCCTTGAGGAGGAGCCGGAGGAGGCGGTAGGCGCGCCGCAACCTCTAGTCGAGTGGCGTGCTGACGATGTCATGTAGACATCAGATTGCTTTGAGAAGCGTAACATTTTGAGGGGAACTATTTAACCATTCTTTTGGGTTGTTGTTTTGTGTACATTGGCCTTTGTTGGCCTCTATTTTTGGGAATGTAATTAAATGATAGTTTGTCTAACTTTAACAACCATTGGGAAACATGCTATAAATCATTGCTCATTCTGATACAGTATTTTAGTCTGGTGTTATTGTTTTTATGACCAAGGATGGTTTGACTATTTGATTTGCTACATGCTTCCGCATTTAACAGAAACATTCAATTATGGTTATGATATCCTCACCGCGGACACCTGTGGGAAATTAAATAAATCATATGGTATTATTAAGCAGTTGTGGATCATCCTAACATCAATATTAGTCCCGATCCCGGATCTCTCGGTCCGGGGTCGCGACAATTATGCTGGTACATTGAATGTATTGAAGGACCATGAGAAACACCTTATGGAACATTGTCTTTAGTTTAAGGTCTGCTCTCATAAATCTCTAGTAATAAGCTCCCAATCCTGAGACATTAATGAACTCAAGTTTCTATCTATTCATTTGCTTTGAGTCACCAATGAGTGAGGCCAACTGTAGGTCAACACCTCAGTGTCTTGGGTACGTAGTAGTAAGACCGTGAGAAATTCAATGGTCAAGATGGAATCTATCTACATTATCCCCTTGTGCTAATTAATGGATTTATCATTAGTAAGTGCGCACCTGTCTCAATTAAGAATTAATAGGATGGTGCTGATGATTACTAGAATTAATTGGGTCTCAAGGAAAATAAGATATGGATTTAATTTGGTGGACAAGTCCAATTAAACCATGGATATTGATAGAGGGGCCTACTTGGGGCTATAGAGAAGTTTAGAATTTTCTTTGTAATTTATTCCTAAGATTGGAGTGCAATTGCATTTATATAGTGGAGTTACTTGCAATTAATTGTAAGCCCGGATTGCACATGAGATGTGGGGTTCCAGTGTCCTAATTGGAGCTAGCTTTCTATGGAATCCCTAGAAGTCCCAATGCAAGCCCAATTATTGGATAACTACTAATTCTAGTGGAACTCTAAAAGGAAGGAATTAGAAAGTTACTATTTCTATTTGAAGTGAGACTTCTAATAGTGGTAATAGTAAGGTTACTAATTGTTGTGGAAGTAAGACTTCTATAATTATTAGAAAGGAGAAAGTTACTAATTCTTAATGGAAATAGGACTTCTATTTTAATTAGTAAGAGGAGGTTGCATGTATGCTATAAATAGAGGAGATCCAAGGGTTGGACGCCCCATGCTCCCTCATTGGAATGCATGCCCAGCCTTAGGATTGTGCAAGAGTTGCATGCCCCTCTCTCCCTCTTCTAGTTTCTTTTCTATTTCCTTAAGAGCTTCTAGTTAGTTTCTTTAGGAGATCCCACCCATCTCCTTTAGAGAAGAAATATGATACGGGATATAGCTTGAAAGACTAAGATGTTCGGGATTTTGTGTATTGCAATTTGATGGATGCATTATCATATTAGCATCATTTGAATTTTCACACATGCATTGTTTTAGAAAAACTTAAAATCTTGATTTACACATGCATTGTTAGAAATATTGATTTATGCATGTTTTGATTTTAAACTTGGATGCATTTTAATTTGAAAAGAATTTTTATAAATCAAGCTAGCCTATGTTTTAAATCTTTCAACTCAATTTAGGCTTTTTATGTTTTCATGGTTTTAATCCTCTTAGTTTGATTTAAACCATGTTTCTAAGCTTGATTCAGTGGCCCAAAAGTTCCCTTCAAGAAATACTTTGAAATATGAATTTTAAGGGAATTTTTCCCTGTGCCCGGGTGGACCTGCTGTGTGCTCGGTCGACCGAGCCCATGGACCCGGTCGACCGAGCCCACTGTAGGTCGATCGGGTAAAGAGCCGCTGGGCTTCTTTTCAAACGGTCAGTTTTATGACCGTTGAAGGCCAGGTTGACCGGGGAAAGGCCAGGTCGACTGGGGAAGAGCCGTTGGGCACTTTTTGGCTATAAATACTAGTTCATTCCTTTGCCAAAAGTGAGCAATTTTTAGGCCCTCCTTGAGATGTTTTCAGTCCAATCAAAGGGGAATGAGCTAAGGGATGAAAGGGGTCATTTGAAAAGCTAAAGCTTGGTTCCATTGAGTTAAATCACTAAGTAAGTTTTACTTTCCTTGACCATATGTTGTCATGCTTTGCTTTATTATTGGTAAATCTTTTCTAGCATGATAAACTATGTTTTGTTGTGTCCTTAACATGTATATGTTTTGAATTGATTTATTGTTTTGGATGCATCACCTTGATTCAATCCAAGTAGTACTTAAATTGGTATATCTAAGTAAATCATGTTAATGAAAACATCTTCGAAATTATATGTAACATGATTCCTATACTTGGTTGAATCTTTGGTTGTTGTTTTTCATCATAAGAAAATTACTTTCAAATCTATCTTATGTTTTGGATTCAACATCTTCACAAATCATATGTACTTTTGTTTTAAAGTTTCACAACTTGTTTTGCATTGATAGGTATATCATTTTCAAGTTGAATTTATAATTACATATGATTTGTCCCCTAACTTCAATCAAATCTATTTTTATGTTTTATACTTATAGCATACACATATTGAGCTACATTGTTAATTTGATTGACATCCCTATGCATCACATGTTTTGTTCTTAGAATTTCACAACTTGTTTAGAATACATATGTATATCTTTTACAAGTTATTTTTAACATGTGATTAGCATTCTTTCCTCAATCATAAATGTTTTTATGAGCTAAAACTTTCAAAAGCCTTAGGCATACATTTATGAGCTTTTATTTTAAAATTGATTGAGGACATCATACATACACATTGTGCATTCATCTTTGCATTCATAGTGTGTGTGTGTGTGTGTGAATTAGATTTTCACTTTCATATCCGCCTAATTAAGAGGCATTGTAATGAGCTATAAATTGTATCTCCATCAAGTGTGTTTTAGACACTACTTAGAGAGATAACCAACCTTTGGTTGTAGAGGTTATTGCTTAGCCTAAGAAAAGCATAATGTAGAGGTTATTGCTTAGCTTTGAAAAGCATATTGTAAAGGTTATTGCTTAGCCTATTGAAAAGCATAAATAGTGGAAATCCGGTTGGGGTGATTGGATCACAAACCGGTAGTGGATGTAGGCATTGAGGCTGAACCACTATAAATCTTTGTGTGATGGTGAATGCTTTGTGGTGATTGTTTTTGTAAGCTTCCGCATTTAGTTTGATAATCATCACTAGTGGCTAATTTAATTTAAAGAAGTTATAATTGGTCACTAATTTGAAGCTCACCCTATTCACCCCTCCCCCCCTCTAGGGTTCGGATCCAGGACTTTCATAAGAGGTGTTGGAGACCTTAATTACTACCAAGAAATAATTTCTTCACTTAGCAAGTCTTCTTCTCCTTTAAAGTACAACCGAGCTCCAAAGGTATAATCTATTTCCTTGTTTATTGTAGATTTTATGGTTGCTTGTTTGATGCTGCTTCTATCTTCTGGATAGAGTTTTCTACTTATCTCCATATGGCCCACAAGTCTTTTACTTTCTTTCTATGGTTGATTGGTTTATTTGAGGTTAAGTGTAAAGGGCATCATGGTTTCCTTGGTTTCCCATGAAAGGGCAAGGCATGGTGAATGCCTCTATAGCCATTTTATTTCCATGTTTGGATTACCATGTAAGTCTCATCATCGAAGCATAGGAATTTATGTGATTTTCTAAATTTATAAATTTTGGCGATGTTTGAGACGAAAAAGGAAAGTGATGCTGGACTCTTAATCAAAGAGTTTCAAGATTACCAAAAGAGTTTTGGAGATGCCCAAAGAGTTTGAGGAATCTCAAAGTTTTGGAAAGTTTATAAGTCTATTCCGCTTGAGCCATGTGGAGATTAATTTTTTGAAAGAGTTCTAATTAGTGTTGGTGGACCCATGAGATGGGCCCATTGGTAACACTAATCTTAAAAACTGGACTTTCCTTAAATACTAGCAAAACCCCGTGCTATGCACGGACCACGGAATTACCAAATGCACAGACTAATACAAATTATTTTTAATAAATTTATTAATTAGTAAACTTCTGAGTCCTTTTTGTTGCTAATTTTATCTTTATGTTTTTTTCCAGATGTTTTATTCTTTAGGTGAGATGTAAATGAAGCTTGATGAAGCTCGGGCACGTGCAAAAAAATAAATAAAGAAAAAACATATTCACAATAAAACAAAAGAATAAAGCAACCAGATTTAATTTGAATAACACGGGGTTCACAATATCCTAAACATATTTAATTTCAAACATTTTATTAGACTGGATAGATAGATTGTGCTTTTATTGCAGAAGTAATCCTACCTATTTGTATCTATTGCTCTTTTAAAATTAATTTTTTCGCCAGTTAGCACGGGATTTTATTTTGTTAAACGTTGTTTTTGTATTTGGGGTATTTTTTAAATTTCTCAAACATTTTTTAGTTATTTTAGATCATTGTCCTTTCTGTAAGAGAGTGTTTCAGCTACATGTATTACTATTACGGTTTATTTTGTCAATAATGTATAATATATCTTTTTTTACTATTATTTTTTCTGTTTGATCTAAGTTGGGTTTTTCTCCTTTTATTTTATTTCTTTTGGTTTCTAGATATGGTCATTATATTTATTTTTTTATTTTCGTTTTCATTTATGAGTCTTTTTTTTATCGAGTCATTATACTTATGAAACCTCGTGCTATACAGGGACCCAATGCTAGAGATTCGTATTTAAAAAAATACGACAAACATATAAATTACATCGGACAATAGTGTCAATGAGTTACATACCACAATTAAAAGTCTTTATAACATCACTTATATCATTAAAAAAAAAGATAATGAGGAACTATCTGCCTAAACTCCTAACTACAGTTAAGATTTGTTTACTTTATGCCCCGGTCCATATGTCATTATAGTTCAATTATTTTTTTTCCCGAGTGAAGCTTCTGTTTGAAGATAGCTCAATAAAATGTGTTTCTTTCAAAGGAAAAATATATGAAATAAAGAATTTCAAAATATAAATTACCGGCCTGATACCAGGCTTGGGTCTCTAATTCATCACAGGCTTGCAGTTAGACCCAGTACACATCTAGCAACCAAAACTTGGAATTGGGATGAGATTGAGAGCTCTTGATGTGGATTACCATGCATGTGTGAAGCAGTGAAGGTGACCCAAATCATCAAATGATATAAGAAATTCATCTAAGCTACAGCGTTACAGCAAAACATGAAACAGAATCGGGATAAATGAAAGAAAAATGAAGTTGAGAGATAGATATACTAACATGACATCCAAACAGAATCGCTGATTGAAAATGATGGGATCTCCTTATATTTTCTTCTCCCTTCTATATCTCTCTCCTTCTCCTCCTCTGCTGTCACTCGATTTCTTCTTTTTTTATTTTTATTATTCTCTATAATTGGAGTAGTAGATAGGAGAGCAGTTACAAATTGGGAAGTTGGTTCTTTTTGGAGGAATTTGTGCTAGTCAGTTAGTGGAGAGAGAGGAGACATGGCATGATTGAAGGCAAAGCACATTCCAATAGAGATTTACCCAAATGAATGGGTTCACCATCTCTATTCTAATTGTCCATAAAACCATATGATGCGGGCTGGGACCCATGAATTGCTTGATAAAGATCAAATGATCAAATGACCATAGACCTCACAAATTGACCAAACCTAACCTATTTAAGTGGGACCCCCTAGATGAATGGGGTCCACCATCTCTATTATAACCGTCCATAAAACCATATTATGCGGGATGTGACCCATGAATTGATTAAGATGAATGGGGTCCACCATCTTTATTCGAACAGTCCATAAAACAATATTATGCGGGATGGGACCCATGAATTGATTAGGAAAGATCAAATGATCAAATGATCATAGCCTAACAAATTGACCAAATATATTTAAGTGGGACCTAGATGAATGGGGTCCACCATCTCTATTCTAACCGTCCATAAAACCATATGATGCGGGCTGGGACCCATGAATTGATTGATAAAGATCAAATGACCATAGACCTCACAAATTGACCAAACCTAACCTATTTAAGTGGGACCATGATGAATGGGGTCCACCACCTCTATTCTAACCGTCCATAAAACCATATGATGCGGGATGAGACTCATGAATTGATTAAGGTAGAATTTCAAAATATAAATTACTGGTTTGTTGATTTGAAATATAGATCCTCTAATTGGCTTACTTTATCTTTTTTTTATTTATGTTATTTTCAATTTTGAATGTTACGGTGGTTTTGAGTTTGTGATTTTATTCTATTTGCTCTAATAAATCTAATTTAGTCCAACAGAGAAAGCAATTGTTCATTACTGTGTTTTTTTTTTTTTTAGATGCATATATTTTTGTATAGTAGATATGTATAGTAAATACATTTCTGCGTATATTTTAATAATTGCATACTGAGACAACCTTAGTATTATTCTCCAATCCCAGAACTTGTCAAGTTTTATTACAATTGATCACATGTGAGCCCCAACAAACAACTCCAATATCATGAATCCCTCCTTTCGAAGGTGGTCATGTTTTATTAAAATTGATCACATGTGGGCCCCATCCAAAAACTCCAAAATCATCAATCCCTCCTTTCTTATCTGATGACCAATTGAAAACCCCATATTCTAGAAATCTTAACAATTTTAGAAATCTGAAACCCAAAGCCCTAAATCAAGATTAGAAACTAAATCAAATCTAGATGATATAACAAAATCAATCCAATTAACCATTTAATGTAGAAAATAATAAGGAAGTTGCTTGAAAAGTATAATAGGAAGTTATACTGTTTAGTTATTTTAGAGAGAGGAGATAGGAGATAGGAGATAGGAGATAGGAGAGTGGAGAGTGGAGAGTGGAGAGAGAGGAGGGAGTGGAGGGTGGATTGAGATGTTGACACCTGTGTTTAGGTATTTTCTAAAATTAGGATTCTTAGTATGGAGGCCCATGGTTAAAGAAGGGAAAATACATTCCAGTAGAGGTATAGATAACTTGACTTGAAACCAATCATTGGTCATATCATGAGATGATTTGATGTTTATATATGTGGGCCCAAATACCTAAAAGGAAATCCTCAATTTTAAAATATTAAGTGGGAGCGGGGCATTTAAATTGAGAAATCCCCATGGTTTTCCACCATAGGTCCATTGTAAGGAAAATATTAGCCTCGCGCCATCTTGAGAATGATCGTTCCCTATGGAGGGCTTTTATTCATCTGGTTACTAGATATGGATCTCCTATGGATAGTGTTGGTGAGACGGAGTGGGGGCCCACTCCCCAAGGAGGAGCTGCCCGCAACAGTTGTCATGCAATTTTAGTTGGTGGGTCACACTTAACTAAAATAATGATGTAGTATCCCCAAGGATTTGCCTCATATATTTTAGAAACCAAAGCTAATCAGGAGTCATACATTATTTGGTATGTGATACCTAGACAATAATGAATGATGGGGATCATAGATAGTTAGTCTTAACCCTAATTTTGACCAACTTTGATCCGCATCAATCTAACTGGCATTCACACTCCCCAAGGAGGCATGTCCTAAGGGATTGAGATTCTGATGTATTCTAAATTTAGTGGTTATGAGGATTCCCACATAAATTTGGTAGAATACTAAACCCTAATGTCATTTATATTCTTTTATTGAATGTATGGTTATGTGCTATAGTTTTTCAAGCATGAATTCGAATACTTTCAATCCACTTGTGACTATCCTCAACCAGAATAAATTGGTGGGATCCAACTATATTGATTAGAAACAAAACCTGGATATTGTCCTGACAATTTCAGGATATAAATATGTCCTTACCACACCCTGCCCTAAGGAGCATGGGCTAGATGCACCACAGGATGAGCATGACCTTTACACCAAATGGACAAAAGACAATGAAATGGCCAGATTTTATATGCAGGTATCCGTCTCTAGTGTTTTACAACACCAACATCAATTATATAAGACTGCATCAGATATTATATTGAACTTAAAGGAGATGTTTGGGGACCAAGCGAGGCATGCTAGGCAGGCAGCTATTAGGGTGTTGATGAGCACCAAGATGGCTGAGGGAACTCCAGTACAGGACTACATGCTGAAGATGATGGACTCATTGGATGAGTTAGATGTACTGGGGGCTGCGATTGATGCAAAATCGTAGATCGACATGATCCTCGAGTCACTACCAGATTGATTCAACCATTTGAAGATTAATTATAATATGAATAAAATGAATCTTACCGTAGCTGAGTTGTCTAGCTAGCTGGTAGCAACTGAGGGTGTCATGAATAAGATAACTACCCTAATGGTAGAAAAGTCATTTGCCGGGTCCAAGCGGAATGGCAAAGGCCAGAAAGGCAAGAAGAAATAAGTCCCCAAGGGTCGTAAGGTGGAGAATGTATCTACTGGTGGTGTGGCCAAGGCTAAGGGTTCGGGAGCAAGGAGAAAGTGTTCCCACTGTGGTACGACAGGACATTGGAAAAGGAATTGTCCTGATTTTCTGTCTAAAAAAAAGGACCTCAGGTATGATTGAGTCACTTATTTCTGAAGTTAGTTTTACAACTGGTACTTCAAAATCCTGGTGTGTTGACTCCGGTGCAACTAGTCACATATGGAATACGTTGCAGGAGTTCCGAAAAACCAGGAGGCTTAGTAGCGGAGAAATCATTGTTAACTTGGGATCAGATACAAAGGCAGAAGCGGTTTTAGTGGGAGTAGTAACTTTGATAGTTTCAGATATTAAATTAGTTTTGTCATATACATTATATGTACTGTCTTTATGGCAGAATTTAATTTCAGTTTCTAGTTTGGTGAATAAGAGTTATTCTATTACTTTTGGTATCGAAGTTGTCATAAAGAGGAACGGTCTTTTATATGTTCTAGCAAGGTAACCAATGGACTTTATTTGATAACTCCCACAATGTATGGGATACATGATACCGAAATAGTTAATAGGCTATCATTAAAAAGGAAATCACCTTCATCTAATCCAACAAAACTTTGGCACTTGAGGCTAGGTCATATAAACCTAAACAGGATTGATAGGTTAGTGAAAGATGGTATCTTGTCTTCATTGGTGGTAGAAGCAATGTCTGTCTACGAATTCTGTCTGGAAGGCAAAATGACCAAACGACCATTTTCTTCTAAGGGCAATCAGTCAAAGATTTATTGGAATTAGTTCATTCAAATGTGTGTGGACCCATAAATGTTAGAGCCAAAGGAGGATATGAGTACGTCATCACTTTCACAGATGATTACTCAAGATATGGATACATATACCTTATGCACCGCAAGTCCAAGGCTTTTGAAAAGTTCAAAGAGTTTCGAGCGGAAACGAAAAAGCAATTAGGTAAAATATCAAGACTCTGCGATCAGATCAAAGAGGAGAATATCTCTCTACTGATTTTATGGGATACTTATCAGTGAATGGGATTCTATCCCAGTTGTCTGCTCTTGGAATGCCTCAACAGAATGGAGTAGTGGAAAGAAGGAACTGGACTCTTTTAGATATGATTAGGTCTATGCTAAGTTTCTCAGGATTACCCATATCCTTTTGGGGACATGCCTTGGATACTGCGATGTACATATTAAACCTCGCACCATCTAAGTCAGTACCTAAGACTCCTCGAGAGTCATGGTCCGGGCGAAAGCCTAGTCTACAACAATTATATATTTGGGGTTGTCTGGCACATCTGCTGAAGGCTAAGATGGATAAGTTGGGATTGAAGTTGGAAGTATGCACGTTTGTAGGATATCCTAAAGGAACTAAATGTTGGTTATTCTATAATCCCAAGGAGCAGAAAGTGTTTGTCAGCACCAATGAGGTTTTTCTGGAAGAAGATTATATGATAAACTAGAAATCTTTAAAAAAAAGGTGATCTTGGAAGTGATTCGAGAACAATCAATTCCAAATCCAAGTATGACCAAACTTGAGGAAAATCCACTCTTACCTGACCTAGTAGTTACGCCAGTGCCTTGTCATAGTGGAAGAATTGTCAGACCCCTGACAGGTTCTCGTTCTTGGGAGAGTTTTACGAGGCAGACCCGAAATAAGATCCCTGTAAATATGATGAAGCAATCAATGACATAGATTCGGGATGTTGGCAAGTGATAAGTCCACAAAACTAGGTCATTAGGTCATCATTTCATGAGCATTTGTGGACCTAATTAGGTTTAAATGCATAAAATTGCACTTAATTTCATGATTACATGCATTTGAGGTTATTTTGGAAACATGGTCAAAATAGGTTAAAATTCATTGAATTGCTCGACTCTTGTGAAATTAAGTTTTTCTCATCACATTTATCACCCCAAAATTAGGCTTTTGGTTTAATCAATGCATATCCTACTATTTTTTTGCACCATGTGTTATTTTTGGAAAGTTTTTCATTTGAGTGCATCATTAGGCATGTAGGGTCCCATGCATGATTCATGTTTATTTTCTTACACGTAATTTATGTTAAATTTATTTCTTTCAACTTGTAGGAGAAATCAACATGGGACCTACAATGAAGAAATTTGAGAAGAGAGGTCAAAGGAAAGTCTAATAAGCAAGCAAGGAAAGAGTCCAAGCATCCCTTCGACGTCCAACATGGGTCCCACATGCCAACATAGAAGCTTCCATTTGTGTACAATTATTCCTGGATTTTTCAGGGGCAGAAACTTAAGATGGCCATAATTCTCAAACCGAGTGTCGGATTGGGGTAATTTAGCCACCGTTGGAAAGCTCTTTTCGAGTAGATATCCGTGGAGCCCAAGATTGCATAAATCAGAGCTATATTGAGGGAGATATGACCTCAGGAAGTTGTCTACTACAGTTTTAGGCGGGAATTGCAAGAAATATCAATATTTGGAAAGTTTCTTCCCTCTACATCATCATGCAATTTTTAGAGATATTCTTGGAATTATGCAAGGAAGGTGTGTGCATCAAGAGACCTAATAAGGCAAGGACATCTCTCAAATTTAAAAGGCTTTCCAAAGAAAGAAGCTAGCTTAGAGCCTAAGCAAGAATATCTACATATAAGGAAACAAGAGCCCTAAAGATGAGGGATTCTTTACTAAAAAAGGATTTGCAAAAAGCATAAAAGGGAGTCATGGGAAGGGCTGGAGGTCCAATGCCTTGTAGTTGAAAAATCTTGGAAGTTTTCTCTCCCTCTCCACTCCCATCCACCCTTTCTCTCTAAGTCCCTTTCTTCTTCTTCTCCATTCTAATTCGTTAGACATAGATTGAGAGATCATGTTGAGAGAATGATGAAGAGAGAAGAATCTTAATTTTTTGTACTTCAAGATCAAGGAATAAAGACACTACTTGGATTGATTCTGCGTATTCTTTATGTAAGTGGCTTAATTTTCTATTTCTAGTTCTTTTATGTGTTTTGATTGGAGACAATATTTCACATGATTAGATCTAGGGATTTGAAAATAAAATAAAATGATCAAAAGTCGAGAAACATCAAGTAATGACTTGCATAAATTTTTCCTACTCTGAGAAGAGAGAATTTCATCATCGCATTGTCAATACTTGTATGATCGTATAGTTTCTAGATCTTTGGTACATCTTTTCCGCTTTTTATTTTTCCACCCTTTTGTTTTTATTTTTTAGTTAATATTCTGATCATTTTTTTATTTGCAAATTCTTGATTTAGAAACCCAATTTGCATCTTTCTATATTTAGTAGAAACTTTCTATTTTTTACTTGCATAATCTATGGTTGGAAAGTGTCTTTGCACATATTTCATATTTAGGGTTTTTGTTGCTGAAATCACAAGATTATCAACTGATTAGAAAGACTAAATTTGGACCTGGTATGTGAATAGTGAAAAATCCTGCACAGTTTCAGCAGAATGACCCAACTGGGTTACAAAAGTGCGTGATTTAAAAACCAGTTAAACGTGAATGTTTTGATCCGAAAAGTAGCAGATTTAAAGTATGGTAATTGGACTTTGAGACCCCAGAATTTCACCCAAAAATAAACTCGGGAACCATGTTAAGCAGAGGCACAAACAGGGGTAGTTGGAAAGCCTGTGATAAGATTTCAGCAGCATAACTGGTTCAAGTAGGCATCTTTAGGAGATCATAATTTTTTCGTTTTAAGTCCTTTTTCATTTCTTCTTTTTTGTTGTGTTCATGCATCATCAGAGTATTGATTCCAGCCATTAGATTTAGGTTTATATCATCTTAGATTAGTTGTACAGTCCAGCGAAATTGGGTCTGTGCAAGAGTTTCCATACTTAGAATATTTTACAGCATCCATCAGATTTGTAGAAATTTGCATAAAATTGCATTAGGGCATTATAGATCATTCATATTTGCATAAAAACTAATTTTGGTAATTGGGATCTAATTTAGAAAGTTTTGTTTTGATTTATTTTATATTAAATTGGTTGTTTTGATGAGTTTGTTACTTTTACAGGTTATAGTTAGAATAGGGTTGAATAAACTAGGTTTCTTTACGTAGTTTAGGTTTATTTTTTATTTGGAAAGTTGTAATTTGCTAATTTTTAAGTTTTTAGGAATTTTCTTGTAATTCGATTAGTTTTTTTATTAGGTTAGATTTAATTTCTAAATTAGAATAGGTTAAGGTTGGAAAGTTTCTTAAAAAGCACTGCTCCCTGTGGATCGACCAGGACTCACCAGATTATTACTACAATTGCACCCTATACTTGGGGTCTGATCAGCAAGATGATATGAAAGCTGAGATGGAGTCTATGTACTCCAATCAAGTCTAGACACTTGTGGACTTGTCTGCCAATATTAAACCTATTAGGTGCAAGTAGGTCTACAAGAGAAAAAGTTGACCAGATGGAAGAATGGAGACCTTTAAAGCCAGGCTAGTTGCAAAAGAGTATACTCAGAAAGAGGGTATCGATTATATGGAAACCTTCTCACCGATAGCCATGCTCAAGTCCATCCGGATACTCTTGTCCATTGCAGCTCATCTTGATTACAGGATTTGGTAAATGGATGTCAAGACGATGCTTCTCAACGGCCATCTTAAGGAAGACATCTATATTATGCAACCAGATGGTTTTGTAGCTAAAAACCAAGAGCAAAGAGTTTGTAAGCTGCAGAAGTCTATTTATAGACTAAAGCATGCATCCCAAAGCTAGAACATCCATTTTGGCCAGGCAATCAAGTCATTTGGTTTTTGTCAGAATCCGAATGAGTCATGTGTGTACATGAAAGGTGAAAGAGGCAGAATAGTTTTTCTGGTATTATATGACATCCTTTATCTCGGGAGAGACATGGGAATGTTGTCAATGATAAAAGTTTGGTTAGCCAAGACTTTTGATATGAAGGACTTGGGAGAATCTAGTTACATCGTAGGGATCAAACTCCATTGAGACCGGAAGAATAGGATGATTGACTTATCCCAAGCTGCATACGTAAATAAGATATTGGTATGATTTGCTATGCAAGACTCCAAGAAGAGTATCACACCTTTCAGGCATGGAGTGCATCTTTCCTAGTATGAGAGTCCCAAAACACCAGAGGAAAAGGAGCAAATGAGGTTGATACCATACGCTTCAGCTGTTGGTAGCCTCATGTATGATATGCTATGTACTAGACCGGATATCTGTCACGCAGTGGGCCTACTCAGTATATATCAGTCTAACCCACGTCTTGACCATGAAAGTTCATGCATTACAGATCTGAACTTGGTCTTCCATGGCTGATTTGGTTTTTCAAGTTTTTAAAACAAGAAACAAATCTGATTTCCAGCCATGAATCATGCATAAAAACTCCATGAAATCATGATCAACATGTGTATAAAGCAAGGAGATAATAGAGGACTATTACCTTGATGATATGAATGCCTCAAAACTCTGAAAAGAAAGACTTCAAAGGACTGATATCAGCCTGCAACCAGCAATGTGTGTTGCAGGAATTTTCTGCAGTAGCTTCCCCTTTGATCTTCTCTTCTATTCCACTACTTAATCTGATTGGCTTTGATTGTGGGATCAAAATATGGTTTCCTAGATGGGTTTTCTGAACTACACTTTGTGGAAAAAAACCCAGGACCTGATCTCCTCTCTCCAATGAAGAAGAAGAAGACAGCAAGGGCTGGGCGTGAGTGTGCTACCTTCTTGTCTTGGGCGGCCAAAGAAGCTCCAATGTGTTTCACGCCCCCTAGGGTTTCTTTCCTCTCACTTGTTTCATGTGTTCCACGCCCAAGGTAGTGCCTCATATTTATAAAGATTAGATTCCTTTTAAGAGTTCTCTTTCTAATAGGAATCATCATCCCATAAAATAAGGAACCAGCCCCCTTAGTTGTGCAACACTTTCTAATTAAAGATACTAAAAATTAGTAACCTTTAATTATAGGAGTTCTTACCCAAATAGGAGTTGTTCCTTCCAAGTAAAGATACCTAGTTAAACTTGGAAACCTCACACAAGGGGCTCCACTTATGGCTGGCCCACAAGATAGCTAATCACACCATGGCCCACTAGTTAATAATTTAGCTAGAGTTAAATTCATGTATGCCATCAAAAGCCTATCTGAATTTAAACTCAAGATTATTCTTTCACAAAATTAATTCAACCACAAATCATATAATTAAATTAGGAAACCATGCCAATATAGGAAAGTGGCTAGAAGAGGGACCAAAAGACATATTTGCCCTTGGCTCCCAAAATGACCAAAATGTCCATGCTAACCCCATAGCAACATTAAGATCATTTTAACCCTAAATCATTCCACTAGAGAGTTATGGTTGCACTCCAGGGACAAATATTAAATTGCAAATAAAGCTCATCATAAATAGACGATTGTCTTTGACCTACCAAGTACAATGACCACAATGCCCCTCTATGTAACATCCATAATCAAGTAGGTTAACCGATGTACTATCTACCTTCTTGATTACATCTTATCCTTAGAACTTCATACCCTTGACTTAATCATCATCCGGATATTATTCTCTTGATCCAGGGAGCGACCCACAAGTTCAATATCCATATGGAACATCCATATACTAAGATCTTAGATTCTGATGATTAATCGGATAATTCTAAGGGGACGATCATTCCATCACACGATGGCATAGATTCCATATTGCATTTGCACGTCCCAACTAATCAAGCCCGAGTACCCAAAACACAGAGCTGTTGACCCATGAACAGGATCTCACCCATAGTGAATTAAAGTACAAGAACTCGACTTCGTCAGTTCATCCACAAATGCTCAAGATTAAGAGCACTGGTCACTCAGTAGCAAGAGGTGATTTGATCTCTCTCTGTGATAGTACTATTTTAGAGATCACACCTACAAGTGGTCCTGTTCAATGCATGACACATGCACTAATGAGATAAATCCGGAAAAGCCTCCCGTGACTTAGGTAAGTCACCCTGAATACAGGAGAGTATCTCATTATAACTTATACCAAGATGAAGTGCCCAACTCCATCTCTCAGTTATGAACAAGTTTATTATTTCAAGTGTCCCTGACTCAGACCTAACTGTGTGTAGCCACTACACACCCAAGTCATTTACCAGAAACAATGGGCCTTATACAACCATACATATACACAAGTAATAAGAGAAAGATGTCATTCTATTAAATAACCAATAAATATCCAGTAACAGAGATGTGAGTGCAGTCAGTGGGCTTTAGGGCATACACCAATCCCAACAATCTCCCACTTGCACTAAAGATCACTACGACCTAACCTAACTCCCATAGACTCAACATGTGAAGTAAACACTTTCTCAGTAAGAGTCTTAGTAAATGGGTCCGCTAAGTTATTTGGTGAGGCAATCTGCTCTACCACTATCTCTCCATCCTGGACGAATTCCCGGATCAAGTGGTACTTTCTCTGAATATGCTTGCCTTTTTTGTGATTCCTGGGCTCTTTGCAGTTAGCTACTGCACCAGTATTATCGCAGTACATGACAATCGGTTTTTGCACTACAGGAACTACTCCCAATTCCATTAGGAATTTTCTGAGCCATACTGCTTCCTTCGCAGCTTCCGATGCCGCCACATACTCTACTTCCATGGTAGAATCAGCAGTACAATCTTGCTTGACACTTCTCCATGATATAGCCCCTCCTGATAGAGTAAAGACGTATCCCGAGGTAGACTTTCTGCCATCTACATCCGACTGGAAATCAGAGTCCGTATACGCCAGTGGCGTTAGATCATCTGCTCGGTAGGTTAGCATATAATCTTTCATTCTCCGAAGATACTTGAATATATGCTTAACAGCTGTCCAGTGCATAGGTCCAGGGTTTGATTGATATCTACTAACCATGCCAACGGCAAAGCAGATATCAGGTCTAGTACATAACATTGCATACATGAGGCTTCCAACAGCTGATGCATATGGTACTCTCCTCATGCTATCTATCTCCTCAGGTGTTTTAGGACATTGATTCCGAGACAGTGGTACTCCATGTCTAGAAGGTAGCAAGCCCTTCTTGGAGTCATGCATGTTATACTTGACCAATATCTTCTCAATATACGAAGATTGGGATAAGGCTAACATCTTGTTCTTGCGATCTCGCAAAAGCTTGATCCCTAAGACATAGCTTGCCTCACCCAAATCCTTCATCTGAAATTGAGATGATAACCAAACCTTAGCAGATGACAACATGCCAACATCATTTCCAATGAGTAAATGTCATCCACATATAGGACTAAAAATGCAACTGCGTTTCCACTCCCTTTCTTATACACACATGGTTCATCAATGTTTTGATCAAAGCCAAAGGATTTGACTGCCTGATTAAACTTGATGTTCCATGCCCTAGATGCTTGCTTAAGTCCATAAATGAACTTTTTAAGTTTACAGACCATGTTCTCTTGGCCACCAGCAATGAATCCCTCTGGTTGCATCATATAGATGCATTCGTCAAGACTTCCATTAAGAAAAGCTGTCTTGACATCCATCTGCCATATCTCGTAGTCATAATGACATGCGATGGCTAAGAGAATCCTTATGGACTTGAGCATGGCTACTGGCGAGAAGGTTTCCTCATAATCGATACCCTCTTTCTGAGTATATCCTTTCGCCACCAGTCTTGCTTTGAAGGTTTCAACCTTCCCATCCACTCCTCTCTTTCTCTTGTAGATCCACTTGCACCCTATGGGTTTGATCCCTTCAGGTGCATCCACAAGTTCCTAGACTTGATTGGAATACAGAGAATCCAATTCAGATTTCATCGCTTGCTGCCACATGTCAGCATCTATATCCGTTACTGCTTCATCGTAACTAGTAGGATCCTCAACCAGATCCTCTGAGTCTGTCATAAAAGACACTCCTAGGTATCTATCTGGTGGTCTAGAAATTCTCCCACTACGACGAGGCTCCGGAGTGTTAAAAGGAATGTCTTGATTTTCTACAGTCTCAGGATCTGGCACAGATGTTGCAGGAGTTTCTGAAAGAATCTCCTCAAGTGTTTCTTTACAACCAAGCTCTTGGTGCATCATGCAATCATCCTCCAAGTATCTAGCATGAGTGCTAATAAGCACTTTTTGCTCCTTTGGATGATAAAAGATGCCTCCTCTCGTTCCCTTAGGATACCCAATGAAGTAGCACATTTCCGATATGGGTTCTAGCTTGGTAGCTTTATCATTCAGTACATAGGCTGGACAACCCCAAATATGGATATGTCTTAAACTGGGTTTTCGACCTGTCCACATTTCTTGAGGTGTCCTAGGTACTGATTTAAAAGGTACCAGATTCAAAATGTATGCTGCTGCTTCTAGGGCATATCCCCAAAAAGATATGGGTAGGGTTGCATGACTCATCATGGACCTTACCATATCAAGAAGGGTACGGTTTCTTCTCTCTGCTACACCATTTTGCTGGGGTGTACCCGGTGCAGACAACTGAGACACAATCCCATGTTGTGTGAGGTACTCCTTGAACTCACCCAGGAGTGTTAGGAATTTTCTAGATTGCAATTTGATGGATGCATTTCTTTCTAGCATCATTTGATTTACACACTTGCATTGTTTTAAATAAACTTGAAATCTTGTTTTATTCATGCATTGTTTTTAAGAGTTGTAAAAGTATCAATTTATGCATGATTTGTTTTCAATCTTGGATGCATTTGTTTTAGAAAAGAGTTTTATCAAATCAAGCTAGCCTTTGGTTTTAAAGTTTTGAATCATTTTAGGCTTTTTATGTTTCATGTTTTTAAACCTCTTTGAATGATTTAAAACATGTATTCTAGCTTGGTTTAGTGGCCCAAAAATCCTCCCAAAGAAATACCTTCAAATATGCAAAATTGGATTTTTTAGGTCCCAGGTGGTCAACCTGCAGTGAGGTAGGTCGACCTACCCAGGGGCAGGTCGACCTACCTCTCTGCAGGTCGACTTGGTCCAGAAAGCTCCAACGGTCAGTTTTTTGACCGTTGTGTGTGGTAGGTCGACCTGCCCCTGTAGGTAGGTCGACCTGCTACTAGCCGTTGGGCATTTTTCTCTATAAAAATGAGTTCTTTCCTTTGTCAAAAGTTGGGAATTTTAAGCCCCTCCTTGAGAGGTTTTGAGGCATATTCAAGGGAAAAGAACCAAGGGATGAAGGGGAGCATTAGGAAAGCTAAAGCTTGGATTAATGAAGTTAAATCTCCAAGTAGGCTCTACTTTCCTTAATCATATGTTTTCATGCTTTGTTTTATTTTTGGTAAATCATTTCTAGCATGTTAAACTATGTTTGTGTTGTGTCCTTAACATGTTTTATGTTTTGAGTTGATTTATTGTTTTGGATACAACACCATATGATTCAATCCAAGTAGTACTTGAATTGGTAAATCTAAGTAGATCATGTTAATGGAAGAACCTTTGAAATTATATGTAACATGATTCATATACTTGGTTGAATCTTTGGTTGTTGTTTTCCATCATAAGAAAATCACTTTCAAAAGTATCTTATGTTTTGGACTCAACTTCTTTACAAATCATATGTTTTCATGTTTTGTTTTATCATTGGTAAATCTTTAGTAACATGATAAACTATGATGTGTTGTATCCTTAGCATGTCTTATATTTTGAATAGATCTATTGTTTTGGATGCATCACCATTTGATTCAATCAAAGTAGTACTTTATCTTTGGTAAATCTAAGTAGATCATGTTAATGAAATATGTAACATGATTCATTTACTTTGTTGAATCTTTGGGTGTTGTTTTTCCATCATAAGAAAATCTCTTTCAAATGTATCTTATGTTTTGGATTCAACATCTTTACAAATCATATGTGTATTATTGTTTTAAAGTTTCACAACTTGCCTTACTTTGATAGGTATATCACTTTCAAGTTGTATTTATAATTACATATGATTTGTCCCCTCTTTTCAATCAAATCTATTTTTATGTTTTGAGCTTCATGTTGATTTGATTGACATCCCTATGCATCACATGTTTGGAGCTAATTAATTTCATACAACTTGTGTAACTTTGATATCATTAGCAAGTTGTTACTTTTAACATGTGATTGCATTACTTCCTCAATCATAAATGTTTTATGAGCTAAAACTTTCAAAAGCCTTAAGCTTACATTTATGAGCTTTCATTTTCAAAATGATTGAGGACCACACACACACACTTCATGTACTTTCATCTTTGCATTCATAGTGTGAGTGTGTATTAGATTTTCACTTCCATATCCGCCTAATTAAGAGGCATTGTAATGAGCTTAATTGAATCTCCATCAAGTGTATTATAGACACTAACTTAGTGAGATAACCAACCTTGAGGTTGAAGAGGTTATTGCTTAGCCTATAAAAGCATAATGTATTGGTTGATGTTAAGCCTTGAAAAACATCAATGTAAAGGTTATTGCTTAGCCTTGAAAAGCATGTTGTAAAGGTTATTGCTTAGCCTATTGAAAAGCATAAATAGTGGAAATCCGGTGGGGTGTTGGTACACAAGCCGGTAGTGGATGTAGGCATTGAGGCCGAACCACTATAAATCCTTGTGTGATGGTGCTTGCTTTGTGGTGATTGTTTATATTAGCTTCCGCATATTGTTTGATAATCATCACTTGTGACTAGTTTGTTTTTAAGAAGTTAAAATTGTTAAAATTGGTCATAATTGGAGCTCACCCTATTCACCCCCCCTCTAGGGTTCGGATCCCCATGGACTTACAAGGAGGTACTCGTCACCTCGATCAGATCGAAGAGCTTTGATATGTTTCCCTAGTTGTAACTCCGCCTCAGCCTTGAATTGTTTGAACTTATCAAACGCTTCAGACTTGCGTCGCATTAGGTACACATATCCATACCTAGAGTAATCATCAGTGAAGGTGATGAAATACTCATAACCTCCTCTCGCTAGTTTGTTCATAGGACCACACACATCAGTGTGAACCAATTCTAACAACTCCTTTGACCTCAGTCCCTTTCCAGAGAATGACCTTTTGATCATCTTTCCCATGAGACAAGATTCACACTGAGGTAAAGGTTCGAGATCTAATGAGCTTAAAAGCCCATCCTCTACCAACCTCTAAATCCGTTTTAGGTTAATATGACCCAAACGTAAGTGCCAAAGATAAGTGTCATTGGTCGAAGAAGCCTTCCTCTTAAGGGAAGATGAGCTTTCTAGTTGTACATTATGCAGTGTGGGAGCAATAGGATATATATAAAATAAGTTGTCATGCATTCTACCGGAACATATTATATTTCCATTTCTACTGATATCAACACCAGAATGGAAAGAAACTGAATAATGAAATTCAATAAGTCTGGAAACTGAAATTAAATTCTTCCTTATGTCCGGAACATAGATAACATTATTTAAAACTAATATCCTATCATGCGGAAAATGTAAAGTAACAGCTCCCACTGCAACATCCCAAATCTTTGCTCCATTTCCAACTCTAAGGTCAAACTCCCCTTTCTCAAGCTTTTTCATTATCTGAAACCCCTGCAATGAATTGCAGATATGATTAGTGGCTCCAGAGTCTACTATCCATGAATCAGTAGAATCAACCACATGACAGGTTTCAATGTAGTAGGAAAGAGATATACCTTTCTTATCTGAGCCTAGGAGCTTGGGACAATCTTTCTTCCAGTGACCTTTGAGGCCGCACTTAAAACATTTCCCTTTGGGCTTTTCACCTGTACCCTTGTCCTTCTTCCCAGCATTGCCTTTTTCTATCCTTTTCCCTTACCCTGCTTCTTCTTGAACTTTTTCCCTTTCGGGTTCAGTTTAGAGGAAAACTGGGAAAAGTGAGCTTGGCCTTTAGGCTTCATGATGGCCTCTGCTGTCTGGAGTTCTTTCATTAACTCAGAGAGAGTCATGTCCATCTTGCTCATGTTGAAGTTGAGCTTGAACTGGTTGAAAGACTCCGGCAGAGTTTCGAGAATCATATCAGTCTGACTCCCTGCATCAATCTCAGCCCCTAGGATCTCAGCTTCATTGAAACAATCCATCATTTTGAGCATGTGCTCTCTGACAGGTGTTCCCTCAGCCATCCTAGTATTCATGATTGTTCTTAAAGCAGCTTGCCTAGCTGGCCTGCTTTTGTCTGCGAACATCTCAGACAAGGACAACATGATATCAGAAGTTGTGTCCATTTGCTCATGCTGCGTTTGCAACACGTTGGACATGGAAGCAAGCATGTAGCATTTGGCCATGCTATTCGCCTTTTTCCATTTCCTTTCAGCCTCTAGCTGATCATCTGTAGAATAATCATCAATCGTAGGACAGGGTTCCGACAAAACATACTTGTACTCCTCAGCGGTGAGTACTATATTAAGGTTTCTTTTCCAGTCTACGTAATTTGGGCCAGTCAATTTGTTCTCACGCAGAATACTCATCAACGGGCTAAAAGAATCCTTCCCCATCTCTCTGGATATATAATAGGTTATAATTAGACAGGCAGTATATATGTAACATGTATATGGTGCTTGTAATAAAAGGAAAAACATGCACAAGACTTTTTACATTATTTAACCCTAATCATAATGTATCAGTGTCTCAACCTCCTCATAGACCCTCCATCGAAGGGATGGCCGAGCCTACAGTCACGTTGAGTTAAGGTCTGCTTATTTGGATCATCACTGTCTGGATACGCATATCCAGTGATAGTCCAATCACTGATTGGTTTGGCCTCATATGACAAATAACACTAACTCCTAGGAAGAGGTCATTACCGTCTTATGTCAAGTGTATTACCATCTCTTATGAACGTTCCCAGAATGTCTATGACTCAAGTCCTCCGAAGGGAAGTGACTTTAATCTAATCTTGAAGTGAACTTTAGTAAAGAGCTCCACCGAAGGGATGGCTGCTCCCACCAACACTTCATTGACATTCTATAGAAGTGATCTTTAGTAAAGAACTCCACCGAAGGGATGGCCGCTCCCACTAACACCTCATTACGAATATTCACATTAGTTCACCCACTAACCCATCGAAGCGATCTTTAGTAAAGAACTCCACCGAAGGGGTGGCCGCTCCCACTAATACTCCATTGAGATAGCATGAACCAAAAATGGAAGGCCGTGGGGTTTTTCCAAACCCCTCTCCCACTTGATTATTTAACACTAGGGTTTTGAAAAACTCTTTTGACCTTTACATTGGTTACTCAAAAGATTCTTTTAAATCTAGCAAACTTAGTTAATTAAATTCATGACTCAATGACTTAAGTCATCTTGAACATAAATAACTTTTGCTTTAAAATATTTGAGCAAATCACTTTAAAGGGTCAAATTTCCTAACTTGGGACCAATGGATTATGGGCCCACTAAGGTAGCAACATATTAGATTTTAGTTTGGCCTCTAGTGGAAACTTAGGGTACCAAGAAAAACTAAACCCTATCCAATTTTTAAACCTTAGACAAATAGAAGGTGCTGGTCTAAGATCCGTTTAAAAACAATTTGCCAAACAAAAAACAATCCAATATAGAAAGATGTCAATTTTAAGAACCTAGTGGTGGCCATGTTACTAGGTGATAAACATAGCAATAATAGCAATTATATAAAGCAATAAATATAATGCAATCCTTGATGGCTCCCTGCTCTTCGGACTTCAAATCCTTATCCAACTAGGAATCCTAATCCAACTAGGATACTTAGTTAAGAGTCATTTTCGCACTAGGACACCTTCGTTGCCTCCACCACCATGGAATCCTCTTCTACTTGCAACCATGCAATCTTTGAAGCTTTCTACTTCTTGCTTGTTACAATAAATTAATTTATACAAGCAAACCCATGAAAAGCAAAATCCAAAAATTACATTCGAGATCCCTATGCTTTTCAAGAAAGCTTACATCAAGGCTAGTTGGAATAAAAACAAGGAAAATATTACAACCTCCTATGATTGCTAAACGCGCAATCGTACACTTTCCAACTAATTAAAAAACATCCAAATCCACACACATACATGCGAACCATCAAGGATGCAATTATATGGCTGCAAACAAAGAGGTTAGTGCATTCATTGTGCTATGGACAACACTATATAGTGTTCTGAAATTATTCCAGCACCCTGGAAAAAATTCCTGCACTCCTATCATACAGTAAACAACATTCTGAAAAATTCCAGCAACCTGAAAAAATTCCTGCACACTTTTTATGCAGTAAAAAGTATCTAGGAGGGTGCCACCATGCCCTTAACTAAGATAGGATTAATATTACCACATCATGGGATCATGATTTCACATGGAGTGGCTCTGATACCACTGAAAGTTCATGCATTACAGATCTGAACTTGGTCTTCCATGGCTGATTTGGTTTTTCAAGTTTTTAAAACAAGAAACAAATCTGATTTCCAGCCATGAATCATGCATAAAAACTCCACGAAATCATGATCAACATGTGTATAAAGCAAGGAGATAATAGAGGACTATTACCTTGATGATATGAATGCCTCAAAACTCTGAAAAGAAAGACTTCAAAGGACTGATATCAGCCTGCAACCAGCAATGTGTGTTGCAAGAATTTTCTGCAGTAGCTTCCCCTTTGATCTTCTCTTCTATTCCACTACTTAATCTGATTGGCTTTGATTGTGGGATCAAAATATGGTTTCCTAGATGGGTTTTCTGAACTACACTTTGTGGAAAAAAACCCAGGACCTGATCTCCTCTCTCCAATGAAGAAGAAGAAGACAGCAAGGGCTGGGCGTGAGTGTGCTACCTTCTTGTCTTGGGCGGCCAAAGAAGCTCCAATGTGTTTCACGCCCCCTAGGGTTTCTTTCCTCTCACTTGTTTCATGTGTTCCACGCCCAAGGTAGTGCCTCATATTTATAAAGATTAGATTCCTTTTAAGAGTTCTCTTTCTAATAGGAATCATCATCCCATAAAATAAGGAACCAGCCCCCTTAGTTGTGCAACACTTTCTAATTAAAGATACTAAAAATTAGTAACCTTTAATTATAGGAGTTCTTACCCAAATAGGAGTTGTTCCTTCCAAGTAAAGATACCTAGTTAAACTTGGAAACCTCACACAAGGGGCTCCACTTATGGCTGGCCCACAAGATAGCTAATCACACCATGGCCCACTAGTTAATAATTTAGCTAGAGTTAAATTCATGTATGCCATCAAAAGCCTATTTGAATTTAAACTCAAAATTATTCTTCCACAAAATTAATTCAACCACAAATCATATAATTAAATTAGGAAACCATGCCAATATAGGAAAGTGGCTAGAAGAGGGACCAAAAGACATATTTGCCCTTGGCTCCCAAAATGACCAAAATGTCCATGCTAACCCCATAGCAACATTAAGATCATTTTAACCCTAACTCATTCCACTAGAGAGTTATGGTTGCACTCCAGGGACAGATATTAAATTGCAAATAAAGCTCATCATAAATAGACGATTGTCTTTGACCTACCAAGTACAATGACCACAATGCCCCTCTATGTAACATCCATAATCAAGTAGGTTAACCGATGTACTATCTACCTTCTTGATTACATCTTATCCTTAGAACTTCATACCCTTGACTTAATCATCATCCGGATATTATTCTCTTGATCCAGGGAGCGACCCACAAGTTCAATATCCATATGGAACATCCATATACTAAGATCTTAGATTCTGATGATTAATCGGATAATTCTAAGGGGACGATCATTCCATCACACGATGGCATAGATTCCATATTGCATTTGCACGTCCCAACTAATCAAGCCCGAGTACCCAAAACACAGAGCTGTTGACCCATGAACAGGATCTCACCCATAGTGAATTAAAGTACAAGAACTCGACTTCGTCAGTTCATCCACAAATGCTCAAGATTAAGAGCACTGGTCACTCAGTAGCAAGAGGTGATTTGATCTCTCTCTGTGATAGTACTATTTTAGAGATCACACCTACAAGTGGTCCTGTTCAATGCATGACACATGCACTAATGAAATAAATCCGGAAAAGCCTCCCGTGACTTAGGTAAGTCACCCTGAATACAGAAGAGTATCTCATTATAACTTATACCAAGATGAAGTGCCCAACTCCATCTCTCAGTTATGAACAAGTTTATTGTTTCGAGTGTCCCTGACTCAGACCTAACTGTGTGTAGCCACTACACACCCAAGTCATTTACCAGAAACAATGGGCCTTATACAACCATACATATACACAAGTAATAAGAGAAAGATGTCATTCTATTAAATAACCAATAAATATCCAGTAACAGAGATGTGAGTGCAGTCAGTGGGCTTTAGGGCATACACCAATCCCAACAGACCATTGAACTGTTGTAAAGTTATTCTAAAATACTTGAGAAGGACTAGAGATTACATGTTGATTTACGGTAGTGATGGGCGCATTCCAGTCGGATACACAGATTCCGACTTCATGTCAGATAAGGATTCCAGGAAATCAACATCTGGGTATGTGTTCATGCTATAGCGGCTTGTGAAGCAGCTAAGAAAGCAGTATGGCTCAAAAGATTCATTCTGGAACTTAGAGTGGTACCTTTGGCGCTACAGCTGCTCACAGTTTACTGTGACAGTAGCGGTGCAGTCGCTCAGTCCAAGGAACCTAGGAGCTATAAGAGCCAAAAGCATGAACAAAGGAAATACCACTTGGTCAGAGAGATTGTATAGAGAGGTGATACTACAATCACCAAGATAGCCTCTGCGGAAAATCTTGCAGATCCCTTTACTAAGCATTTGACTACCAAAGTCTTTGAGCAGCATGTAAACATGATGCGCATGAGATACAACCCTGACTGGCATTGAGCCCAAGTGGGAGATTGTTAGTTTGTATGGTCTCAATCCATTAGATGATGTAATAAATAGATTTATTTCTTTATTTATCAATATAAGCAAGCTTTCCTTTCATGAGATGAATGGTGTTTTATTACTTAATGCACACAACCAACACATATGACATGATAGTTAGTGAGATGAACCGGGTCCCATTAGTATATTTAGATGTGATATATGTGTATGGATGAGATCCTCATACAGGAGACATATGTCGCAAATCTTATACCTAAATATCTTCACAACCAGTGATGAGATTGGGCATCTTATCGATAAGGTTGCAGTACTTTGATCATTATGAGATAGTGTGATTTATCTCGATCATCAGAATGTAAGATTCTGGATCATTGTGCTAGTACATTGAATGTATTAAAGAACCATGAGAAGCACCTTATGGAACACTGTCTTTAGTTTAAGATCTGCTCTCATAATTCTCTAGCAATAGGCTCTCAATCCTGAGATATTAATGAACTCAAGTTTATTTCTATTCATTTTCTTTGAGTCACCAATGAGTGAGGCCAACTGCAGGTCAACACCTCGGTGTCTTGGGTACGTGGTAGTAGGATTGTGAGAACATTCAATGGTCAAGATGGAATCTATCCACATTATCCCTTTCTGCCAATTAATGGATTTATCATTAGTAAGTGCGTACCCTCTCAATTAAGAGTTAATTGGATGGTACTGATGATTACTAGAATTAATTGGGTCTCAAGGATAATAAGATATGGATCCAATTTGGTGGACATGTCCAATTAATCCATGGATATTGATAGAGGGGCCTACTTGTGGTTATAGGGAAGTTTATGATCTTCTTTGTAATTTATTTCTAAGATTGGAGTGCAAATGCATTTATATAGTGGAGTTATTTGCAATTAACTATAGGCCCAGATTGCACATGAGATGTGGGGTGGCAGTGTTCTAGTTGGAGCCAGCTTTCTATGAAATCCCTGTGGTCCCACGCTAGCCCAATTAATAGATAGCTACTAATTCTAGTGGAACTCTAAAAGGAAGGATTTAGAAAGTTACTATTTCTATTTGAAGTGAGACTTCTAATAGTGGTAATAGTAAGGTTACTAATTGTTGTGGAAGTAAGACTTCTATAATTATTAGAAAGGAGAAAGTTACTAATTCTTAATGGAAATAGGTCTTCTATTTTAATTAGTAAGAGGAGGTTGCATGTATGCTATAAATAGAGGAGATCCAAGGGTTCGACGCCCCATGCTCCCTCATTGGAATGCACGCCCAACCTTAGGATTGTGCAAGAGTTGCATGCCCCTCTCTCCCTTTTCTAGTTTCTTTTCTATTTCCTTAAGAGCTTCTAGTTAGTTTCTTTAGGAGATCCCACCCATCTCCTTTAGAGAATAAATTTGATACGGGATATAGCGTGGAAGACTAAGAGGTCTTGGAGATCCTAATTGTTACCAAGAAAGAGTTTCTTCACTTAGCAAGTCTTCTTCTCCGTTAAGGCACAACCGAGCTCCAAATGTATAATCTACTTCCTTGTTTGTTGTAGATTTTATGGTTGCTTGTTTGATGTTGTTTCTATCTTCTAGATAGAGTTTTCTACTGATCATGATTAATGAGTTTGAGGTTTTGGATCCTGAATGTGGTTTATGGCCTTATGAGTACTTGATCCCCGAGTCAAGTGGGTTAAAAGTTTTGAAAACCTATCCACGAGGCCCACCTACTTCCAATAGTGAGTTGGCATTATCTCATTGGACAAATCAAAAGGGGTAAAACCCCCCTTCTTAAAATGGGGAGTTTTTGAGAACTCCTCATATATATATATGGGCTTTGTTCTAGTGAGAACTATCCTCACAGAGTCACCATGATAATTTTCTATGGGCCCATTTATGGGTCCCATCTAGGGATGGAACTAGAGGGGATGGAGAGAAAGAGAGTGTGTAATGGTCCTATGAAGACAATGAGGACCACCTAGTGGGGCCCACTTTATGATCCATCCAAATGGGCCATACATACACAATCTGTAATGCCCCAAGATCTAGGCGCCATAAATCTCGGGACGTTAAAGGAAAGTACCAAAAGAGAATCAGGAATCTAAGAAAATAGGCAAATGTGAATCTCATATGAGCAAGTAAATGGGCAATGCCATACAATTTTAGTTACACTTAATGGATTACAAAGGTCCTTTCCAAAATTAAACTAAGTACAATCCTACGCCAACACAGCTATCTACAAACAAAAGAAGGGAAATAGCAAACTTTAAGTGATAGAGGCCTCTATATGTACCAAATGCATCACTCTTAACCCTACGGTTATAGACAGCCGCCAAGCAATCAACCAAGCAAAGAATTGGGAAAAGTACCTGAAAGCCCTAAGGAATGGGTCGGGCTCATAGAGCTAGGTAAATAGACATGTTTATAACTTAATACATTACAATAACATATTGATAATAAAGCCATACCTGATCCCAGTTGTACCTGCATGATTAGTACCTCAATAATAAAGATAAGATATTAGAGTGCAACGAAAAACGGCATGGAGTGTAGTGTATGGACAATAAAAGAGATATGAATAACACAATATAACAAATGTTTGATACATCATGTCATATAAATAAAAGAAGCTATCATCATCAATATCGTTTCATAATTACAGTTAAAAGATATCTATAATGTAACAGCTTAATAGTATCATCATCAGTAGGTCAGCTATATCATAAACAAACACATAAGTATTGCTAACAAAAACGAAAACTTGAGGTAGTTCTACCATGTCCATATCCAATGACTTTGATCCAATAGTATCAATGTATGCAGCTATAAGCGCTATGCAACAACATTCACATTATCACGATAATAATTCCATCTCATATACATCCATACAAGCTCATAATTGTACGTCCACAGGTGAAGTACAAGGAATGTGGCAGGTCGAAACCACCCCATCATCATCGTTCTATCAACCGTCGATGGACATCAACCATGGGGATCATGGCCACCCATCGCTATCGTACCATCAAATAGGATCCTACACACATATCCATCTCGTCCATCGATATCCATATCCATCATATATCTCATCCTCTACACCTATCTCCCGCGTGTCTGGGTGTCTCAGTACCTCGCAGGTTCCTACTGTGCTCACATATCGTCTATTATATTCATCTTATCTATCACATCATCATCTCAGTGTAGCCGGTCCGAGTGTTGGCCTTCTTAGTAACCCATAGGTACCTACTGTACTCACACCTCATCATCGCATATCATCCAAATCACCAGGTGGGGGTATTCCGAACCAAATCACCTTACTGTCTCCATGTGGGACAATATTAGTCAAGGATATGATCCATGGAGTTTGCGTACTGCTATTCTTCCCTTGGAGTTCTCGACAGTTATTGACGTGTACTCTCGTATACTTCATTTCTCTATAAGCTTAATTAATATTATCTCGTTATTCAGTCTGTTTATTAATATCTACCATTGTGTTCCATAATCTATATCGGAGCTTCATGTGTCATGCCTTGACTTCCTACCCATACAGACTGTATTTGTGAATCAAAGCCTAAGTGCAATGCCTTGATTCATATTGCTTTCGGAGGTCTTACATTCTCAGTTCAGACCTACCAAACAACGTTGGTGTCCATCCATACAATATAGGCACCTTCATCCTTAATCTACCATAATCGTTGCCCCTCACTTTAGGTCCAGGGTCCCACTTCGCTCAAGACAGTGATAAACAGAGTCCTAGATCCGTATTTAAGTATCCTTGGTGCTCCTGTAGGTGAATAGCTTCTAAGGCCAACCATTGCTACTAAACATAGTCTATTTTACAACCCTAGACCCTAGTTAGGTGGCTACATGGCCAAGGTTAAGCTCGTCGTTCACTCGTGTCTAGCGTATCCCAAACAGTCCAAATGGAAGGTCAACGGGCCCACATATGATCAAATCCTCAAGGAACACCTGGGGAATTGTTGTCTACAATGTGCCTGGTCGACATCATGGATATCATGGTCGACCGAGTACATTGCAGGTCGACTAACAAGAACCTAGTAGGCAGTCCTTTATTCTAGATTTTATAGTGTTGACGGTAAACATCATGGATACCTTGATCGACCGTCTACACAGAGGAACTTGAGGGCCTGTCTATTAGTAGCTCTTAGTTACGTAGTGTACCCGTTCGACCTGGTATATGGCCGGTCACTGGCTATGTTGATTTGATGCAGAAAAGCCTAATAGACTTGCTCCAAGTTATTTGGAGTTCGTAGTGTCTTCGGTTGATCTGATCCTAGGCCGATCGACCGGGTACACATGAATTCCTGAATTTCCAGATTTCTGCCTCTTTCATTCTTTCATCAAATCTCCATCTATTTCCACCAATTTCATCCTAGATCTACACAAATACATCTCTATACATCAAATCCCCCCTCATACATCATTATTCCATCACAAATGGACCATTGATCTTCAAAATTGGGGGTTCCCATTCATCAATGGCCAAAAACATAGAAAAGGCTTAGCAAGAGGAAGATCTACACATCATAGCATTCCTTCAATCATCCATTTACATAATTCTACTCAAATAAGCGTATAAGCCATGAGTTATCAATCTAAGCATGTTTAATCAAGAACATCAAGGAAATCTAAGCATGTTTACTTGCCTAATTTGGGAAGAAACTCCACAGTAGCCCAATCTTCTACTCCAAGCCTTCCAAGAAATCTCTAATGGTCTGATCTACAATCCTTACACCCATTTCCCAAAGAGAAAGTGCATTAGAAGAGGAGATTATAAAAGAAATAAGTAGATCTACATAGAATTGGAGAGAGGAGTTGAAAGTTACCTTAGATTAAAGAGTGAAGGAAGATATAGGAGATGATAGAGATCATCTAACTTGAATGTGGCTGGACCTTGGTAAATTCCTCTCAAATCTTGTAGGAGAAGTTCTAGATCTAGATGGAAACCCTAATCCTTGATGAGGACGAAGAGGCTCTTAGGGAGGAGTTGAAATGAGAAGAGAAGAGAGGAAGGAAGATGAGATGAGAGAGGGAGAGACGGAATTCTCATTGGATGGAGGGATGGGTTTATTATATACACTTTGGTTTGGACAAAAGACTAAGATGCCCTCCTTGGTTAGTTATGGTCGAGGATAAGGATGAGGGCATTTAGGGTAGTCTAGATGTAATGACTAAAGAGCCCTTGTTTTGGTTATTGAAATAAAAGACAAGGATGATGTTAGTTTAGGTACTTAGGTTCATTGACTAAAGTGCCCCTCTTTTGGTTGGTTTGTTAAAGGAACCTAAGGGTATTTAAGGTATTTGGGTTTCTAATTTGGAGGGAAATGATTTTGGGTCAATTGTCCTAAATGCCATTTTCTAATTACTTGGTTAACGGATAAGGCCATGGGCAAATTGGCCACTCTAGGTTTGTTGCACTATTCTCCAGTGGAAGAGTCCTCCTATGATTTAGGATTTACAACTAAGGGCTTCTAACCAACTAATTAATTCGAGGGAGTTTAACTAGATCCCTAACGGTTCTACTAATGTGGGCCCTAATTCTATAAACTAGGCTTAATAAATGTGAGATAACTTAACTACCTGTCGCGACCCCGGACCGGCCCGTAGGACTAATCCGGGATCGGGACGATAATGATAAATAAGGAATGATAACCTGCACATTTGTATTCAATTTCCCACAGGTGTCCGCGGTGAGGATATCACAACAATCAATGAATATTTCTTCTTGAGTGCGGAAGCATGTAGTAAATCAAATAGTCCAACTATCATTAGTCATGAAGACCATAACAATAAGTATAATTACTGTATCAGAATGAGCAATGATATATATATATATAGCAAGTTTCCCCAAGTTGTCAAAGTTAAACAAAATATCAGTTAATTACATTCCCACAATAGAGGCCAACAAAGGCCAATACTACAAAAGAATAACCCCAAAAGAATAGTTAATAAGTTCTCCCCAAAGTGTTACGCCTCTTGGCAACCCGATGTCTACATGACATCGTCAGCACGCCACTCAACTAGAGGTTGCAGCTCACCTACTGCCTCCTCCGGCTCCTCCTCAAGGAAACCGGCAACGGGACCTGAGTACCAAAGCAAATGGGTCAGACACGACGGTCTGGCAAGAGAATGAAAAGATGCAGCAATATATAATAGATGAAATCTCTCGAAAAGCATAGAAATCTGTTTAAACAAGAACTCTCATAAAACCGGTAAATCATTTGCTATAAAACAAGTAAACAAGATAAAACATATGAGGTAACCAAGGGATCGAGAACAAGCAAGATGGCGACCACACGAAGCTAAGTCCTCTATCACTAAGGTGATAGAGCAATAACTAGGCCCTGATCTCAGTCACTCAAGGTGAGGAGAAACAGGGGATCTCATATAAATACATATACTATACATGACCACGGTAGCGAGCCGGGCATCGGGGACCACAGTAGCAATCTGCGGTATCGGGACAAGACCACGGTAATGACCGGGTATCGGGATCCATACTGCAGCTGGCGGGACAAGAGGGGGATCTCCAAGTCGGTGGATCAAACCAACGAGGTTATCCAAGCTTAGTGGTGCCGACTCATAGGTCAAATACAATCGAGACAATGCAAATAAATCAAGTACAATTATATATAATCAAGCGGGCAAGACGGGGGTGCTCAAGGGCACACTGACATATCATGTGGTGCAATGCACTTCGGGTCAAGTAACCATTTCAAGTATACACTATGCTTTCGGAGAAAACAAGTCATGTACTGTAAAACTGGGCAATGAAGAATATAATGAACTATACCAAATCGGGAAAGATAAATGTTTTAAGATCTATTTGAGTGAATAGGGGTCCCGTATGTCGATCATAGATATGACTTGGTACTCCTTGAGTTTGAAGACATCCCGGGCTCCTTATGCACTTTTACAATTTTCAAAACTTAAAATGAGCTTATGGTTATAACTAGATGTTATGATAGAAAAATCAATACTATACACGGTCCATCCTAAGTATGTTGTCAACCCGGAACCATCGAGCAACCTACTCAGTCACCGAAAGGAATAGAACTCGCGATACCCAAGGAAATAGACGTTGCATTTAGGTATGAAGAGGATATCGTGTCTCTCCATCCCGTTCAAGATTGAATAGATTGAACTTCGATACATTCCGAACCAACCGTGAAGAGCATCGGCTCAAGACGCTCTCACATATGGTCAAGTGAGTCCAAGGGGGGTGTAGCCAAGGTCCACAAAAAAAATAAATCTCAAAACCCACTGGACTCAAACTGACCGGCAGACCGCATCGCTCGAGCGAATCTGGGAGTTCGCTCGAGCGAACCCATCGGTCGAGCGGTTATTAAAATGCGTTCGAACGACCAAGCCACTGGAATTCCCGACTCCTTTTCTGGGCAGGTCGCTCGAGCGAACTGTCATGGTCGCTCGAGCGAACTGTCCAGAAATGAGTTCCGGACCAGTTCAGCTGTCCTCCTTCTCTTCCTTTTTACAACCTTCCTTTAGCCCTTCTTACACATCAAATGAGGAGCCTATTTCTCCCCCCAAACTACAACCAATCCTCCATTTAATCAATCACATTCTCCTCCATCAACCATACATCCAACACAAGGAAAAAGGAGAAGGAAATCACTTCACAATATATATACATTTGAACAAAATAATGAGACATTCAATGCCATAAACCACTACTTCTCCAAGATTATAAATGGGTCATTAACACTTATTATGAGCATTCATTTCAAAACAAAGCAATAAATGCACATTAATGGAAAATGTCCAAAAATCAATAAAAGCTTAGGAACATCATTCATTCACTTGCCTTAGGTCTTCTAACAAAGAAATCAAGCTCGGTCAAGTCTTCCAAGACAATGAATCCAAGCTACAAGGCAAAATCCCCAAATAAAACCCTAACATGGTCAAACAATGAAATCACAAAGAGACCTTCCAATAATGAAGGTGAAGCTCCTATAGGGTTAGAGGAACACCAATCTAGGAGATGAAGGGGGTTACTTACTTGCAAGGTCCTCTAATGGCAATGGTGAGCTCAAGGAAGGTCTTGTGATGAATGCTTTTCTCTAGCAATGGTGTCAATGGAGAGCTAAGGTGATGAGGAAGAAGATGATGATCTCCAATCTTCCTTTGGTGCAAGCTTGGGGTTGGATTGAGTGATGAAAGGCAAGAGCAAGAAGAAGAAGAGTTCCTCCCAAAGCCCTAGCTTTCCCTCTTGAGTTGGAAAAGAAGAATGGAGAAGAAGGGAAATGGCTTCCCTTGTTAACAAAGAATTGGGTTGGGTAGGTCCCACAACTTAAGAAGCTAAATGGACTGAAATCATCTCTCTCGGGTCCACGGATGAATTCGACTAAGAAGGAAGAATTGTTCGTCGAAATATCTAGTTTCTAAAAAGTATATGTTTCGCGGGTTTCGAGAATACTAAGTTTTGGGTACAGATTTGGTGTGAAATGACTGTTTTGCCCTCAAGGCCAAGAATTCGGGTTTCGGGATTTCAAACGAAAACGGGATCAACATAAAAGTTGTAGGGATCATTAAAGCGAGTAAAAATGGGATTAAAAATCATGAATGTAAAAACCTCCGATAAATCCTCAAACATATGCAATGTCATGAAAAGGAACCCCCAAAGGGCCCTACTAACACAAAGCCAATCAAAATCCCCAAAACTATATCAGAAGCTATTCCAAACCCATCTTAACCAAAAATCACTAATCAAGCTTAGCACTAACACGCAACTTAATTAGTACTAATCGGGCTCACTCGGGTCGGGGTCTTACACTACCCATGCTAATTACCTATCAAATAGGGCATCCTAGGGTTGACTAAGTCAAATTGGGTCCCACTAGGGTTCCTAATGAGGCAGGCCCCCAATCAATCCCCTATAGTCACCGAATGCCATGGATTTGCACGGGTCCAAACGAAATGGACCATTGGACTGATGGTGGATTTTGTCGTTTGATATAAAGTTATTAAACTTGTGGACCATGGATGAAGGGGTTAGATGTATTAGATAGACTTCAAATTTGATATCTAAGTTTGCCCCACTTGGATCTTTCAATCCCCCCTATCCCATGATTTGTGGGGTCCCAAGGTGGGCTCCACTAGGTGGTCCTCACCATAAGATTGCGAGGACCTTCCTACAGGGTGGGCCCACTAGGTGGGCCACTTCTTGAGGAAGCGACACGCGGCGTGCTCCAATTTCGAGTGTCAAGCACTCTCCAACAAATCTCTTATAATCCGCTTTAAGTCTGAATTTTCATAATTTCTCTAAACGGAAATCCCTTTCCCATCTAATCCCTACCCTGAATCTCTCTCATTGAAATCCCGCTTACCAATGAGACTTGTTTCCCCAAAGGAGGCTATATGTTTAAATACACTTATCAGTCTTCTACACGTTTTTATTGTAGGAGTTTTTCTTCTTTTCATTTCTTTCATTTTTATCATCCGTGGGCCCACTAGGTATTTGACTTTTGAAAGTTAAAAATTGGTCAGCAAATTTATTTTTTTCCCCTTTTTTATAAGACCAATCGACCCACTGTGCATTTCACCAATTTGTATTTGAGAGGTGCACCCCACTGATGGATCTCCTACAAGGTTTTTTCCCACCATTCTTTCATTTTTTTTCTTCATCCATTATTATTAGGCGCCATCATTGATTTTTAAGATAGGTGGGCATTATGGGACCCCCATGTCAGATCCAAGCTACGGAAATTGGAGGCACACTTATATATAGATCATATTTGGTTTCATCTTTGTTGTTTTTCATTAATATGTGGGGCCCACTGTCAAAGCCTTTTTTTTAATTCCAAGTTCCAACAATTTGTGGGCCCTATTCTAAAAGCCAAATATTTTTCTTTCTAATCTCACAATGTACGGGAGTCACTTTCATAGACGAACGGTAGTAATTTGCTACTTTTTCCTCTTTATTTTCTTTTCAATATTATGCATGATCAATTTGTGGGGCCTATTGTGGAAGCCAACTAATTTTAAAATCCATTTTTAATTTTGGAATTGATAATAAATTTGTGCATAGCACAAATATAATCAGATCAAGTTCTTAAACCTAGATAATTAATTGATTGGATCATTTAACTTATTTTTTCCTTTAAACCTTTATTTTTTGAAGCTCAATTTTAAGTATATTTGTGTTATGAACTATATGATAATATCATTTATAATTTATTTAATATTTATAAATATTTCTATTTTAAGATTTTAATTACTTTTTTTTATCAACGCCTCTCACCTATATATTTATATATATATATATATGCAAATCTCAAAAACTCCCCTTATAATTTGCTCCCCTATGTTTTTAGGGCGTGGAGGCTACCTTGTTCCAATCTAATCATTCCACCCATACTAACCCCCTCCAATGAATTAGTGTAAAGGTAAAGTCCAATTTGACACTCATCCATCTTTTATTCAATGTTGGATTGGACTAACAAGAATGTAATGCCTCTAAAACCATTAAACTTTGGGGCCATGGATGAAGGGGTTTAGATAGTGTAACGGAGTTGAAAATTTTCATATAGGTAGATCTTAATTAAATTATTTCGTCAAGTGGCATTCCATGGTTGTCATTCACCATAGCGGGGCCAACTAGGAGGGGCATTTTTCTGTAAAACAAAACTCCTCAGGAGTTTTCTAGCACTCCTCATATGCGCGTGTGTGTATATTTCTTGAAAGCCCTGGATCCTAACCCTAGGGGGGGGTGGTGAATAGGGTGAGCTTCAATTATGACCAATTTTAACTTCTTTAAAATAAACTAGTCACAAGTGATGATTATCAAACAAAATGCGGAAGCTAAAAGGAATCACCACAACGCATTCACCAGCACACAATGATTTATAGTGGTTCGGCCTTAATGCCTACATCCACTACCGGCTTGTGATCTAATCACCCCACCGGATTTCCACTATCTATGCTTTTCAATAGGCTAAGCAATAACCTTTACAATGTTGTTTTTCTAGGCTAAACAACAACCTCTCAATGTGCTTTTCTAGGCTAAGCAATAACCTTTACAAGATGCTTTTCAAGGCTAAGCAATAACCTCTACACTAATGCTTTTCTTAGGCTAAGCAATAACCTTTACAATAGAAAGATTTTCTCTTAAATTAGTGTCTACACAAACACTAGAAGAGATACAATAAAAGCTCAATTACAATGCCTCTAAAATAGGTGGATATGAAATTGAAAAACCTACTCACACAAACACTATATGAATGCAAATGTGTATGCTCATGATGTGTGGGTGTGTGATAACTTCAATCAAGTTAAAAACAAGGCTTAATCAAAATATGCTCAAGGCATTTAAAAGTTTAAAGAACATAGAAAGATTTGATTGAAGTCTAATGCAAATCACATGTATGAATATCAACTTGTTAATGATATGAGAATCAAAGACTCACAAGTTGTATGAAAATGACTAACTTAAAACATGTGATGCATATACAATGTTGTTTTCAAAACAAAACAAATTTGACTAAGGTTTAAATGTATGAAAACAACAAATAATGATTCAACCAAGTAAATGAATCATGCTATTAAAGGAAATCAAATATTTAGGCTAAGCATGATTAATGATGATTTTAAAACAAAACTTGGTTTGAAATCAAGGGTGTAGAATCCAATCCAACTTAAATCAAAGATTAGAAGAAGAATGGATTCAACACATCATAGTTATAATGCTAAAATTAATTTACCAATAATTTAAACAAAGCATATAACATATGATTAAGAAAGGTAAAACTTACTTAGAGATTTAACTTCATTAATCCAAGCTTTAGCTCTCCAAATGACCCCTTGGTCTCTTTTAGTTCATCCCCTTTGTCTTGTCTCCAAATACCTCAAAGAAGGCTTTTAAAAATCTCCAACTTTGACAAAGAAATGAACTTCATTTTATAGCCCAAAACTGCCCAACGGCTAGTCCCCGGTCGACCCCACGACCCCCGGGTCGACCTGGCCTTCACAACGGTCATAAAACTGCCATTTGACAGGAGCCAACGGCTCTTTACCTGGTCGACCTGGCCTTTAGTTGGGCCGGTCGACCTGGCCTTACCCGGTCGACCTAGCCTTCTGTTGGCCGGGTCGACCTGGCACACTGCAGGTCAGGGCCTGGGACCAAAATTCCCTAATTTGCATTTTTCAAAGTATTTTTGGTTGGGAGTTTTTTGGGCCATTAAATCAAGCTTGAAAAACATGTTTTAAATCATTCTAAGGGTTTTAAAACATGAAACATAAAAAGCCAAAAAAGATTCGAAATTATAAAACCAATGGGTTGCTTGATTTTCTAAAACTCCTTTTTAACACTAATTACATCCAAGATTAAAAACAAATCATGCATAAATCAATATTTCTTCAAGTCTAAAAACCAATGCATGTATAAATCAAGATTTCAAGATTTTCTAAATCAATGCATATGTGTGTAAATCAAATGATGCTAAAATGTTAATGCATCCATCAAATTGCAACATACAAAATTCCTAACAATCTCCACCTTTGCAATTTGATGGCAACTTACTCACTACCAAATTTTACACACTAAGTCTTCAGCCCCCCCTAAGCTGGACAAGTCTTGAAATCTCTTGGATGCTTCTTCTCTTAGCTTGGGCTCTTGGACTTTTTCTCCAATCTTCTTAATGCTTGAAGCTTGATCATTCTTCAGTCTTTCTTTCTTTAGCCAAGCATCTTCTTTAGCTCCCAAGCTTTCTTTCTTCTGCCTCTCCCCTTTGACCATGCCTCTCTCTCCCTTTGGCAAGATATGCATTCTCTCCCCCTGTAGAAGATCATATAACATCTCCCCCTAGGAAGCTTGGACATTCTCTTCCCCTTTAGAGAACTTGAATGCTCTCTCCCCCTTTGACATTAAATTACAAAGGTACCTACACACATGAAACAAGAAAAATACCTTTTAGTAGCACCTGTTAACAAAAGAAATCGAAAATGAAATACATAAAAGGTTATCATGTATGGAAGTAGTCTCTAAGGGTTCAAAGTCAATCCAATGGTCAATTTGATCAAAAATAATACTTCCTATGAAGGTTTACACTCCCCCTCAATCCATTCTCTCCTTTTGTCAAACTTTTGACAAAGATATAACTATTTGGTGCAAGAAGAAGATGGTTTTACCAATTGAGGGTAAACTTTCAAGGAAAGGATTAGACACATTTAAATATAAAGAACAAAATGATCAAATTACCAAAAGAGAGCAAGGTCAAGGAGAAAAACGATCATGGATACCAATTGGAAAAACAAAGAATACCAATTGAGATTCAAGGATAAGTCTAATAAAACAATCACTCTAAAATGGAGTTATAACGAATATAACTATTAAGATAAATCCAAAATAGAGCTATCCATTATGAAATGGGGTTTACTAAACATAGCATCAATCAATTTAACTATGAAAATCATATGCTATGAAAGTTTTGAAAATCATTTCATTCAATCATTAAATATGACTATCATGTGCAAGATGAGTGAAATGAAATCCAAACATGAAGTCAACCTCAACTAATAACCAACCAAGATTATGATCACATAAACATGGTGGTCATGAGATTTACCTATATGAGCAAGAGAGGTGGCAAACATGAAAATTATGATGCTAATGGAGTGTGACATGGAACAAATATATTACTATTAAGTTCAATCCAATGTACACAAGGTTTATCACATTCACAAGAAATCAAATCAATCGAAAATTATACCAATTGAAACCAATTGAATTTGACAACATGATAAGGAGCAAGAATGTGGCAAACACAAAATTCCATCAAGCATCATAAATGGATATTCATCACTTTTAAAGATATAACTAATGAGCATAGTGATGAACAAGGTAAATTGCAATGTGAAAGGATATAACTTGGTAATGCATGCAATTTCCAAAGTGTCAAGATCATATGAATTCAACTACTAAGATATCCATCAAACATATAGATATATGAGGAATGAATTTCAAAGAGTTTCATATGATCAAGATCACTACTATGAAGTTGAAACATGTATAAGGATGACAACACTTAAAGAATATACATGAATCAACATCATAACCATCCAAAAAGAAATGACTAGAAGGCATAGAGGATGGATTTGAGTTCTAGTATGGTTTCTACAAATATAACTAATATCACAACCATACATGGAACCAAATGACATTTTCATATAATAAGAATATAACTAAATAAGCAAAGATGCAAATGACTTATAACAACAATTGATCATGAATAATCTAGCTATGAAAGCTTTTGAAATCACAATCAATTGATCATGTATAGAAATGCAATGCAAGAGATATAACTAAATGTGAGCAAAACACAATTCTAACATGATGAAATTATAATCAAAAGATTTTGAAAACCATGATATGTAACTAGAGATGTACATGAAGACAAAATCAATTGATCATAAAGAAACAATGCATTTTAATAAATGTAACTATTAAGAAACAAAATGCAAATGTAACATGACCAACAAAAAGATTTAACTAAAAAGGATAGGTTGGTCAATGAGGTTCAAGGCCTTAAGGTTTGTCTAAGTTTCTAACTTTAGGAATCCACCTAAGGTCTTGAGATTGTTGATCTTTGAGGTCTAGTTTGGAAGTCCCACCAACTATAGGAGATTTGACTTGATAAATTTTCAATTTGAACTTATCACCATGATATTTAGATTTGACTAAATTTAGCTTAGATTGGTGATTAGTCTTTTGAGGTTGGTGAGTTTGTTTCTTAGGGGATTGATTCACTTTTCTTTTCTTCTTATTTTCTCCCTTTATTTGACTTTTGAATTTTAAATTTAACTTGGCTATTTTCTTCAAAAGTTCTTTCATGGGTTGATTTAAGGGAGATAGGTTGAAAAGCATTTTGTTTATAGATTCTTTTAAACTTGGTTTAACTTGTTTAAACTTTTTAGAATCTATCTTAGGAGACTCCATTTTAATTGATTTAACTTGTTTAATCTTTTTGGAGTCTTCTTTGATTTTTAGTGTCTTACCCTTCATAGATTTAGGTTCTATCTTTTTGGGCTCAAAGATGGGTTTAGACACATGGTTTCTTCTTAGTTTGCACTCAAACCTAAAATGCCCTTCAATGCCACAATAAATACAATTAGTTTTGGGCAAAGGAGAAAGAGGACTCACCTTTCACAAATGTGTTGGTGAATTTAGGGTCATGTGAAATATTCCTATCAAATCCAAGACCCGTCCTATCTCTTTGAGATTTACCCAATTTAAATAATTTTTCAAATCTCTCTTCACCTTGGGTAAACTTGCACTTATACTTTTGTTTGTAGCTTTCAAGTTGAGTGACTTTGGTTATAAGAATTGAATTTTCATTTTTGACTTTTGAAAGTTCATTTTCAATTTCCTTATATTTGATTAGTTCTTCTTGAGCAAGATTTAATTCAAATTTTAGTTCATTAACAACTTTAGATCCAAGTTCTAAGTTTTTTAAATTACTTTGAGCATTAGACAAGTTTTCCTTGGAAATTGTCACTTTGGATTCTAAATTGATAATGTCTTTGTCTTGCCTTTGTAGTTGATCTCTTGATTTAAATTTTCTTTATTAAGCTCATCATAACTTATCTTAATCTCATTTAGTTCATCTTTGATATTAGATAGGTTATGTAAAGAGATCATAAACTTAGAGTCTAGATATTGTATGACTTCTTCTTTCTCTCAAAGTTCATCTTTAGAAGAAACTAATTCTTTGTTTAGAATTTTAGATTCTTCTCTTAATCTTTTATTTTTCTTATCAAGCTCTACGGACAAAGTATATAATTCCTCATAGGCTTGTTGAAGTTCTTCTTCAATATAATCATTTTCTTCTTCTTTTGAATCAAATTGAGATTCATTACTTTGAGGGTTTGAATCTCCAATAGAAGAAAGAAGGAGGGGTCTAGAAGGATCTACAAAAGAATCTAAACTATCTATCATAGTGGAACCCATTCTAATGATTTTCATGAAAACACAACATTAGGGTTTTGACTCTAGGTTTTTACACCTAATCAAGAGTTCCAAACACTTGATCCTATAAGATAGAGACTTGGCTCGGATACCAATTGAAAGTCCTAGATCCTAACCCTAGAGGGGAGGGCAGGGGGGGGGGGGGGGGGAGTGAATACAGTGAGCTTCAATTATGACCAATTTTAGCCAATTTTAACTTCTTTAAAATAAACTAGTCACAAGTGATGATTATCAAACAAAATGCGGAAGCTAAAAAAGAATCACCACAACGCATTCACCACCACACAATGATTTATAGTGGTTCGGCCTCAATGCCTACATCCACTACCGGCTTGTGATCTAATCACCCCACCGGATTTCCACTATCTATGCTTTTCAATAGGCTAAGCAATAACCTTTACGATGTTGTTTTTCTAGGCTAAACAACAACCTCTCAATGTGCTTTTCTAGGCTAAGCAATAACCTCTACACTAATGCTTTTCTTAGGCTAAGCAATAACCTTTACAATAGAAAGATTTTCTATTAAATTAGTGTCTACACAAACACTAGAAGAGATACAATAAAAGCTCAATTACAATGCCTCTAAAATAGGCGGATATGAAATTGAAAAACCTACTCACACAAACACTATATGAATGCAAATGTGTATGCTCATGATGTGTGGGTGTGTGATAACTTCAATCAAGTTAAAAACAAGGCTTAATCAAAATATGCTCAAGGCATTTAAAAGTTTAAAGAACATAGAAAGATTTGATTGAAGTCTAATGCAAATCACATGTATGAATATCAACTTGTTAATGATATGAGAATCAAAGACTCACAAGTTGTATGAAAATGACTAACTTAAAACATGTAATGCTTATACAATGTTGTTTTCAAAACAAAACAAATTTGACTAAGGTTTAAATGTATGAAAACAACAAATAATGATTCAACCAAGTAAATGAATCATGCTATTAAAGGAAATCAAATATTTAGGCTAAGCATGATTAATGATGATTTTAAAACAAAACTTGGTTTGAAATCAAGGGTGTAGAATCCAATCCAACTTAAATCAAAGATTAGAAGAAGAATGGATTCAACACATCATAGTTATAATGCTAAAATTAATTTACTAATAATTTAAACAAAGCATATAATATATGATTAAGAAAGGTAAAGCTTACTTAGAGATTTAAGTTCATTAATCCAAGCTTTAGCTCTCCAAATGACCCCTTGGTCTCTTTTAGTTCATCCCCTTTGTCTTGTCTCCAAATACCTCAAAGAAGGTGTCACGACCCCGGACCGGGAATCCGAAGGACGGATCCGGGATCGGGACATTACACATTTGTTTAATAATAACATACATTTATTTAATTTCCCACAGGTGTCCGCGGTGAGGATATCACAACCATAAATGAACATTTCTATTAAGTGCGGAAGCGTGTAGCAAATCAAATAGTCAACCATCCTTGGTCATAAAACAATATCACAAGTATAAAGATACTGTATCAGAATGAGCAATGACCTATAGCATGTTACCCAAAGTAAGTTAAAGTTTATACAAATGTCATTTAATTACATTTCCCCAAAAATAGAGGCCAACCAGGCCAATATAACAAAATACCAATCCAAAGAATGGTTAAAAGTTTCCCAAAATGTAAAGTCTCTCATAGCAACCGAACGTCTACATGACGTCATCGGCACGCCACTCAACTAACTTCTGCGGTTCTACAACCGCCTCCTCAAGCTCCTCCTCGGGATATCCAACAACGGGACCTGAGTACCAAAGAGTAGGTCAAACACGACGGTTTGGCAAATGGAGGGAAAAACAACGACAATATGATAATAAAAGAATTTACCTTTAAAACATGTAAACCTGTTCAAATCACAAATTCTATGAACGAGATAAAACATTTATTCAATTACAAGGATGCAATGTAAAACATGTAAGGTGACCAAGGACACGGGAAACAAGCGAGATGGCAACCACACGAAGCTAAGTCCTCTATCACTAAGGTGATAGAGCAATAACTTGGCACTGATCTCAGTCACTCGAGGTGAGGAGAAACAGTGGATCTCATATAAATACATATACATATACATATACCATACATGACCACGGTAGCGAGCCGGGCATTGGGGACCACAGTAGCAATCTGTGGCATCGGGACAAGACCACGGTAATGACCGGGTAGCGGGATCCAAACTGCAGCTGGCGGGACAAGAGGGGGATCTCCAAGTCGGTGGATCAGACCAACATGGTTATCCAATTGTAGTGGTGCCGACTCATAGGTCAAATACAGTCGAGACATATGCAAGTAAATCGAGTACAAATACATAAACAAACGGGCAAGACGGGGGTGCTCAAGGGCACACTGTCATATCATGTGGTACAATGCACTTCAAGACAAGTAACTATTTCAAGTGTAATTCAATACTTTCGGGAAAATAAGGCATGTAGTATAAATCTAGGGAACAAAGAAATACTATAGAGCTTTTGAAATCTCAAGACAAGTATCGGGGTTCAAAACTAGTTCAAGGTGAATAGGGACCCCGTATGTCGATCTGATAAAAATTTGTTACTCTTTGAGTTTGGGGACATTCCGGGCTCCTTATACACTTTGAATTTTCAAAACTTCGAATGACATCTTCGTGATATGGTTTCTTTCTCGAATGGCCTCATACAATGCCTAGTGAATCTCCTTTGATCGACAAAGTTCAGCGCTCGAGCGAACCGGAGAGTTCGCTCGAGCGAGGAGCTCTCCGGAACCTGGGAAATTTCGGTCACCTGGCGGTTAGCCGCCACTGGGATGGACGGCTAGCCACTGGCTAACCGCGGCTGGGTTGTAAAAACGCAGCTTACTGGAAAGCTAACCGCCAAGGTGCGGTCAGCTGGCGGTTAGTCGCCGCTGGGATGGGCGGCTAGCCGCAGGCTAACCGTGAAGCTAACTGAGTTTCAGGTGGAGAAGTGTGCTCTCTGGAAAAGCCACCGTGATATTTCGGCTAGCTGGCGGTTAGCCGCTAGCCGCCAGGTGACCGCAGGCTGACTGCCAGGTGCGGGAAACACCCACTGTGTTCATATTTTGAGCCATTTCTCCTCCTCAAAACCATTCTCCCTACTTCCACTTAGTCCCTGCAATAAAATTGAGCTAAGAACTCCTCCAATACATCTATCTATACTTCTCCAAAACTCCAACTTGTGATCATTCATCACCTCATTCTTCCACATCAAGTCCAATACAAAGGAAGGAGGAAGGAAACCATTTCACAAACATTCATTTAGGATATAACTAAAAGACAATAAATGCTAAACCAACGTGTTTACAAAACATTAAATGACTTAGCCAATATGCATTCAAGCATTCATTTCAAAAATAAATGCAAGCCAATAAATATGAGTGAAATGACAAGTCAACCACATTCCTCATGGAAACCATTGAAAGCTCATAAAAATCAAGTAATCCACTTGCCTTGTGTCTTCAAATCAAGAAATCAAACTCCTATACTCTTCCAAGCCAAAGATCCAAGCTATAACAAAAATCCCCCAAAACAAACCCTAAAATGGGTCAAAACAAGAAATAGGAAGGGAAACCTTACAATAATGGAAATGAAGCTTCTCTAAGGCTAGAAGAATGCAAATCTAGAAGAAGGGAATGATTACTTACTTTTAAGGTCCTCTAATGGCAAGAGTAAGCTCAATGAAGGTCTTGGAATGGAGGGTTTTCTTCACAAATGGTATCAATAGAGAGCCATGGTGAAGAGGAAGAAGAAGATGATCTCCATTTCTTGATTGATGCAAGTTTGGTGTGGATTGGAGGTGGAGAGAGCAAGAGGAAGAAGAAAGGTTGCCAAAAGCAAACCCTAGGTTCTTTTTGTGCTGGAAAAAGGGAATGGGAAGATGGGTTCTCCTTATATGGTAAATGGGAATGGGTCCCACTACTAAAGACATTCAAGGGCTGAAATCTTGTCTTTCGGGGCTTCTAATGAATTCGTCGAAGAAGAAAGAAATGATCGCCGAAATATCTAGTTTCTAAAAAGTATATGTTTCACGGGTTTCGGGAATATCAAGTTTTGGGTATAGATTTTGTGTGCAATGACTGTTTTTCCCTCAAGGCTATGAAATCGGGTTTCGGGATCTCAAACGGGGACGGGATCAACATGAAAGTTGTAGAGCTTATCAGTACTAATAAAATGAGATTAAAACAATGAATGCAAAAATCTCCGATAAATCCTCAAACATATGCAATGTCATGAAAAGGAACCCCCAAAGGGCCCTACTTACCCAAAGCAATCAAAATTCCCCAAAACTATATCAAAAGCTATTCCAAACCCAACTTAGCCAGAATCACTAATCAAGCTTAGAACTAATACGCCACTTAATTAGTACTAATCGGGTTCTCTCGGGTCGGGGTCTTACAGAAGGCTTTTAAAAATCTCCAACTTTGACAAAGAAATGAACTTCATTTTATAGCCCAAAACTGCCCAACGGCTAGTCCCCGGTCGACCCCATGACCCCCGTGTAAGACACCGACCCGAGTGAACCTGATTAGTGCTAATTAAGTTACGTGTTAGTGCTAAGCTTGATTAGTGTTTTTAGCTAAGTTGGGTTTGGAATAGCTTTTGATATAGTTTTGGGGATTTTGATTTGCTTAGTGATAGTAGGGCCCTTTGGGGGTTCCTTTTCATGACATTGCATATGTTTGAGGATTTATCGGAGGTTTTTACATTCATGATTTTAATTCCGTTTTACTCGTTTTGGTGATCCCTACAACTTTCATGTTGATCCCGTCCCCATTTGAGATCCCGAAACCCGATTTCATAGCCTTGAGGGCAAAACAGTCATTGCGCACAAAATCTGTACCCAAAACTTGACATTCCCGAACCCGCGAAACATATACTTTTTGGAAACTAGATATTTCAACGATCATTTCTTCCTTCTTCGTCGACTTCGTCCGAGGTACCGAAATAGATGATTTCAGCCAAACTAGTTCCTTAAGTTGTGGGACCCAACCTCTCATTGTTAACAAAGGAGACCCTTCCCCTTCTTTTTCCATTTTCATTTTCCAGCACAAGAGAGAGACCTAGGGTTTTCTAGCAACTTTCCTTTCTTCTTCTTGCTTCTCCTTCTCCAATCCTCACCAATCTTGCACCAAACTCGAAATGGAGATCACCAACCTCTTCCTCAACTTGCAAGCTTCATCTTGATACCATTTTTGGAGAAATCTCCTAACCTTGAGATCTTCCTTGAACTAGTTCTCTTCTTTTGAAGGTCATCCAAGTAAGTAATCTTCCCCATCTCCTAGATTAATGTTCCTCTAACCCTTGAGAAGCTACATTTGCATTATTGAAAGTTCTATCATTTTCATTCTTTGTGTAACCCATTTTAGGGTTGTTTTGGGGGTTTTTTTTATTGTAGCTTGGATTTGAGCTATAGAGGTGACTTGAGGCTTGGTATAGCTAGCTTGGACTTGAGGCAAGTGTCACGCCCCCGAACCGAAACCTCGGGGGCGGGAAATGGGATTACGCATAAATGTATTTTACTTCTCTCAATATCCGCGTGTGTGAAGACAACACATTCTGAATATTTTGCGGAAGCATTTGTGGTGTTGCGACCCGAAGTCCGTGGCCATCGGATTCCGCGTCGCACTCAACCTTTAGCGTATAGCTATTATATCAAGAATCATATCAGACTGGAGTAACCATCACAATAAATTACAGAGCTGACAGTAACAGGATATTACATTCCCAAATATATTCAAGTTACAATTATCAATGTACATTAATTAAGAATCCCAAGAAAAAGGCTAATAAAAGCCATACAACAATAAGCTATAAACTACTACCCAAATGTGACGTAACTCCGATGTCAAGCTCAATGTCTACATGACATAGCCGACAAACTAACCTGCAAAGCATGGCTCTACAGCCAACAAAGGCACTCAACTCGGGGCGAAGAAATCTGAACCTGAGTACCAAAAGTAGTGGGTCAGACACGACGGTCTGGCAGGTGGATGAAAAGATAACAAATATACTGCAGAATAAAACATATGATAAATCATGCTATTCGATCAAATGCTGCATATAATTAAACGGGTGCAAAAGTCGGGAATCTCGGGGAAAACCTGTATTCCTTTCAAGCATGGGTAAAACATGAATGTCTAATAAAACATGTGTTCGTTTGCATCATCTATAATCATAGATATTTGACAATCGGGTGTTCGTCTAAAACATGTATAAATATAGTGGTTTGACAAAACAAACGTTCATTTGAAACTTAAGTAAAAACACAAGTATACAACAAATCGGGTATCCATAGCAGTCTGGCAAAACCAAAGTCCATTTGAAAGATATGTGAAAATACAGATATTTAATAAAACTGGGTGTTCATTTAAAACATATCTCAAAGCAGGGATATTTAACAATTCGGGTATTCATTTAAAACATGTGTAATCACATAAATCTAGTAAAACCATCGATCGTTTGAAACATATGTAAAAGCATGGGTATTCGCCCAACCGGTATCCATTTAAAACATATACGTGTGCAAAGGACATAAAACAATATAATAGTGACTGAATTTACAATAGAGAGCATTAACACTTATCTAAATAACAACTTTCATAAAAGCAATGAATCATTTATCTGAAAACAAGTAAGCAATATAAACCATGTCGGGTGTCCAAGGAATCGGGAACTGGCAAGATGGCAATCACAAGAAGCTAAGTCCTCTATCACCGAAGTGACAAGAGCGGGACGTTGGTCTCAGTCACACAAGGTGAGGAGACTCAACGTAAATCATATATACAATAATAAATATACGGGAATGGGAACGGGACCACGGTAGCGAACCGGGTATCGGGACGGGACCACAGTAATAACCGGGTATCGGGATCCAAACTGCAGCTGGCGGGACGGGAGAGGGATCTCCAAGTCGGTGGATCAAACCGACAAGGTATCCAAGCTTAGTGATGCCGACTCATAGGTCAAAACCAATCGAGACATATGCAAGTAAATCAAGTACAGTAAATAAACGGGTAAACCGGGGGTGCTCAAGGGCACACAGTCACTTCATATCGGGAATACATCTCGGGACAAATAACTGTTACTAAAGTAACTTCAATGCTTTCGGGAAACAAGTCAATCAAGTACAATAAATAAATGGGTAAAACGGGGTGCTCAAGGGCACACTGTCGTATCATGTGATGCAATGCACTTCGGGACCAATGACTGTTACTAGAGTAACTCCAATGCTTTCGGGAAAACAAGTCATGTAATGCAAATCTCGGGAAAAGAGGTGAAACAATGAACTATAACAATTTCGGGTAAAAATATCGATTTCAAGATCTATTTAAGTGAATAGGGGTCCCGTATGTCGATTATAACAATTACTTGGTACTCCTTGAGTTTAAAGACATTCCGGGCTCCTTATGCACTTTTACGCTTTTCAAAACTTCGAATGACATCCTTGTGATATGGTTTCTTTCTCGAATGGCCTCATACCATGCTTAGTGAATCTCCTTTGATCGACAAAGCTCAACGCTCGAACGAACCGGAGAGTTCGTTCGAGCGGGGAGCTTTTCGAAATCTGGGGAATTTCGGTTACCTGGCGGTCAGTTGGCGGTTAGCCGCCGCTGGGGCAGGCGGCTAGCCGCTGGCTGACCGCACAGCTGACCGCGGCTGGGCTGCAGAAATGCAGCTTACTGGAAAGCTGACCGCCAAGTGCGGTTACCTGGCGGTTAGCCGCCGATGGGGTCGGCGGTTAGCCGCTAGATAACCGTGAGGCTGACCGTGTTTTCAGGTGGAAAATGATGCTCTCTGGAAAAGGAACCGTGACATCTCGGCTACCTGGCGGTTAGCCGTCAGTCACCAGGCGGACCGCAGGCTGACCGCCAGTGCGGGAATCACCTACTGTGTTCAGATTTGAGTCATTTTCCTCCTCAAAACCATCCTTCTCACTTCCACTTAATCCTTGCCACATAACTGAGCTAAAAGCTCCTCCAATGCAACTATCTACACTTCTCCACAACTCCAATATGGGTTTATTCCATCACCTCATCCATCAATATCAAATCCAATGCAATTAAAGAAAGAAGGAAACCATTTCACAATAGGGTACATTTGATATAAGCAAGAAGAAATTAAATGACATTCACCAATACACTTATAAGACATAAATGCACTACCATGAATGCACTACCAAAGCTCTATCATGGGCATTTATTTCAAACCAATGTAATAAATAGACATGAGTGAAAAGCACCAAAATCATTGAAAGCTTATAAAGATCAAAACATCCACTTGCATTTCTCTTCCAAAATCACTTCAAATCCTCATTAAACTCCAATGAACAATTAAATTCAAACACCTCTTTAAATGAGTATCAATTCAAGTCAATGTGACTTATAACATAACCATGAATAGCCAATCCAACCTCATTCCTTATAAAACCATATGAACAAACTTGACTAAATAAAATGCATACATTCCCAAGAGTTCCAAGAGATTTAACAAGAGAGAAAAACCAATTCATATGCATTTCGAAATCAATAGAAATGTGACAAGAAGCATATGTGCAAACATGTATCCAATGATCAAGAACAAGTAATAAAACTTAAGATTTTCTCATAAAACTTAATAACATTCAAACCATCCATTCATCCACTTGCCTTTGACTCTAATCAAGCAAACCAAGCTCCTAATCCCTTCTCAAGCTCAAGATCCACAATCTCTACAAAAACCCCCAAAACAACCCTAAAATGGGTTAAACAATGAAATGACCATGAAACCTTCCAATAATCAAGGTGGAGCTTCTCTAAGGCTAGAAGATTACAAATCTAGAAGATGAAGAAGAACACTTACTTGGATGACCTTCAAATGAGAAGAACAAGCTCAAGGGAGGTCTCTAGGTTGGGAGATTTCTCCAAAAATGGTATCAATGGGGAGCCATGGTGAAGAGGAAGAAGAAGATGGTCTCCATTTCTTGATTGAGGAATTATTGGTGTGGCTTGGAGATGAAGAAGCAAGAAGAAGAAGAAGTTGCACAAGGGAAAACCCTAGGTTCAGCTGGAACAATGGTGAAGAATGAGCAATGAAGGAGATGGGTTCCTCTTATAAACAAGTGGGGTTTGGGTCCCACAACTTAAGGGACTTGGGTGGCTGAAATCATCTAATTCGGGACCTCGGATGGATTCGACGAAGAAGGAAGAAATGATCGTCGAAATATCTAGTTTCCAAAAAGTGTATGTTTCACGGATTTCGAGAATATCGAGTTTTGGGTACAGATTTGGTGTGAAAAGACTGTTTTGCCCTCAAGGCCAAGAAATCGGTTTTCGGGTTCTCAAATGGATATGGGATCAACATGAAAGTTGTAGGAATCCTCAAGATGAATGCAATGGGCCAAAAACACAATACGAAGCAAATCGGGAAAATCTCACAAGTAAATGCAAAGCCGAAAAGGGAACCCCCAAAGGGCCCCACAAGCTACCAAAGTACTCAAAAGCCCAAAACTAGAAGAAAACCCATTCTAGCTCACAAACTCAACCCAACAAATACTAATCCCACTAAAAGAAACTAATCCACAAATAAATAACACTAATCCAAGAGATTAGGGGTCGGGTTCTCACAGCAAGTGAATGATGAAGTGTTTTAAGTTTCAAATGGTTTAGTGAAGCATTTATGGATCTTCATGCTTTCATTAATGTGTTTATGGTTGAAATAAATGCCCTTTTTGCATCTTGATAGCCTCATTTAATGTTTTGTAAACATGTTGGTTTAGCATTTATTGTCTTTTGGGTATATCCTAAATGAATGTTTGTGAAATGGTTTCCTTCCTCCTTACTTTGTATTAGACTTGATATGGAAGAAGTGATGGAGTGAACATAAGATGGGGCTTTGGAGAAGTGTAGATAGAGGCATTGGAGGAGCTCTTAGCTCAATGTTATTACAGGGATTAAGTGGGAGTGGGGAGAAGGGTTTTGAGGACGAGAAGGGCTCAAATCTGAACACAGTGGGTGATTCCCGCACCTAACAGTCAGACTGCGGTCACCCGGCGGCTAGCCGCCTGGTGACTGGCGGCTAACCGCCAGGTAGCCGAAATGTCACGGTTGCTTTTCCAGAGAGCACACTTCTCCACCTGAAAACTCGGTCAGCTCCACGGTTAGCCAGCGGCTAACCGCCGAACACATCGGCGGCTATCCGCCAGCTAACCACACTTGGCGGTTAGCTTTCCAGTAAGCTGCATTTCTGCAGCCCAGCCGCGGTCAGCTGCGTGGTCAGCCAGCGGCTAGCCGCCCGTCCCAGCGGCGGCTAACAGCCAGGTGACCGAAATTTCCCAGGTTTCAGAGAGCGCTGAGCTTTGTCAATCGAAGGAGATTCACTAGGCATTGCATGAGGCCATCCGTGAAAGAAACCATATCACAAGGATGTGATTCGAAGTTTTGAAAATCCAAAGTGTATAAGGAGCCCGGGATGTCTTCAAACTCAAGGAGTACCAAGTCATTTCAATAATCGACATACGGGACCCCTATCCACTTAAATAGATCTCGAAATCAACAGTTTTCCCGAAATGGTATAGTTCATTATATCTCTTCATTTTCCCAGGTCTACTTAAATGCTTTGTTTCCCGAAAGCATGAGAGTTACACTAGTAACATTGACTTGTCCCGAAGTGCATTGCCCGATATGAAATGAAAGTTACACATTTGAGTATTCTTGCCCCGTTCATTTATTTACTCGGACTTGATGTATTTTGCATATGTCCCGATTTGTTGTTTAACCTATGAGTCGGCATCACTAAGCTTGGATACCTTGTCGGTTTGATCCACCGACTTGGAAATCCTTCTCCCGTCCCGCCAGCTGCAGTTTGGATCTCGATACCCGGTCATTACCGTGGTCCCGTCCCGATACCCGGTTCGCTACCGTGGTCCCGTCCCGATACCCGGTTCGCTACCGTGGTCCCGTCCCGTATATTTATATTGTATATATGATTTGCGTTGATTCTCCTCACCTTGTGTGACTGAGATCAACATCCCGTGATACTGTTGTCACTTTAGTGACAGAGGACTTAGCTTTATGTGATTGTCATCTTGTTAGTTCCCGATTCCTTGGTTACCTTAATTGTTTTACATTATTTACCTGTTTTCTAACAAGTGATTTATCTACTCTATGAGAGTTCTCGTTTAAACAGATTTCCTTGCTTTTCGAGATATTTCATCTATTATATGTTGTTGTATCTTTTCACTCTCTTGCCAGACCGTCGTGTCTGATACATTTGCTTCGGTACTCAGGTCCCGTTGCCGGTTTCCTTGAGGAGGAGCCAGAGGAGGCGGTAGGTGAGCCGCAACCTCTAGTTGAGTGGCGCGCTGACGATGTCATGTAGACATCAGACTGCTATGAGAAGCGTAACATTTTGGGAGAACTAATTAACCATTCTTTTGGGTTATTGTTTTGTTCATATTGGCCTGTGTTGGCCTCTATTCTTGGGAATGTAACTAAATGATATTTTGTCTAACTTTAACAACTTTTGAGAAAACATGCTATAGATCATTGCTCATTCTGATACATTTTTGATATTTGATGTTAATGCTTGCATGACTAGAGATAGTTGTCTATTTGATTTGCTACATGCTTCCGCACTTAAAAAGAAATATTCCTTGATGGTTGTGATATCCTGACCGCGGACACCTGTGGGAAATTAAATAAATGGTATATTCTTGATGTAGATAATCATCGTTAATCATTGTTCACTAATGTCCCGATCCCGGATTTCCGGTCCGGGGTCGCGACACCCCGGGTCGACCTGGCCTTCACAACGGTCATAAAACTGTCATTTGACAGGAGCCAATGGCTCTTTACCCGGTCGACTTGGCATTTAGTTGGGCCAATCGACCTGGCCTTACCCGGTCGACCTGGCCTTCTGTTGGCCGGGTCGACCTGGCACACTGCAGGTCAGGGCCTGTGACCAAAATTCCCTAATTTGCATTTTTCAAAGTATTTTTGGTTGGGAATTTTTTGGGCCATTAAATCAAGATTGAAAAACATGTTTTAAATCATTCTAAGGGTTTTAAAACATGAAACATAAAAAGCCAAAAAAGATTTGAAATTATAAAACCAATGGCTTGCTTGGTTTTCTAAAACTCTTTTTCAACACTAATTACATCCAAGATTAAAAACAAATCATGCATAAATCAATATTTCTTCAAGTCTAAAAACCAATGCATGTATAAATCAAGATTTCAAGATTTTCTAAATCAATGCATATGTGTGTAAATCAAATGATGCTAAAATGTTAATGCATCCATCAAATTGCAATATACAAAATTCCTAACATTTCTCTACATATAACCCCGTTCACTTTCCTCTCTATAGTCGATGTGGGACTCTAGGGCGTTACATTCCACCCCCCTTAGGGTTGCACGTCCCTGTGCAGTAGCTTGTCAGTCCCTGTAGCCTGCCAGTCCTCTTGGCCCGCCCACATGGAGACCCGCCCACTTGCATCAGGCCATGGGTGGGAACCCACACTCGAACTAGTCGAGAGTCGGCTATGATACCATTTGTCACGTCCCACCATTCACGCATGCATGATATTGTCTGCTTTGGCCTATTGTGTGTCCCCCCTCCTTTTTGAAATGCTTGGAGGGGACTCCTATTTATAGGCCTTTTGGTAGCCTTTAGGAGTGATTTATGAGCCTTTATGGTAATAAAGCTCATTAAGGGAGGAGTTACGAGTTTAATTGCTTTTTGTTTTGTAACTCCTGACCCTTGGATTTCATTGGCCGGAGGAGAGTCATGGGCATTTAATCGCCTTTAATCTCCATTATGTTAGGAGTTTCATGGCTTGAATGCCATGATTGCTTGGACTTGTAACTCCTGAACGGAGGCTTCTGATTGGGCCGTTCAAGATAATGGGTTAATGACCGCATTAACTTGCCATAAACGGGCCAATTGATTGCACTAAGTGGCCACCTTGGTAGCTGAAGAGTCGCGGGCCATGTTGCGTCTCTTGGAATTCCCTTTGCGATGATCATCGATGGATCCTTATGTAAATCAACATCAGATGATCATGTAGTTTCAGACATTGGTTGATACCAGCGGGCCGGCAGCATCTGTCCAGTCGATTTCGCGATCGGGCGGGCAGAAAGTGCACTTTTTGGTTGTTCAGCTGGCGATCAACGAAGTTTTTGAAGTTCTTGGAAGGATTCCTGTGATCTTGGCGAATATCGGCGAATTTGGAGCCTCAAAAGTCTGAATCTGGAAAAATCACAGGGACAGAACAACTCGTCTCGCGAAAACGGACGAAACGGGGGGTCCCGGGGCGAAATCGGCGCCCCGGACCTCCCAGGGTCGCCGGCCCCATGGTCTCCGGCGACCATGGGCCATGGTCGCAGGCCTGGCCCAGGGTCGCGGGGCTCTGCGACCCTGGGGGGAAAATTTCTTCCCGGGGCCCGTTTCTGGCCGTTTTTCGTCGTTTTTCGCTTCCGTTTTTTTTGTTTGTTTTCTATGACATTTCTCCACATTTTTGGCTTGATTTCCCTCTGAAAAACATGATGAGAATCCTTGCAAATTGGTTTGCAAAGTTTCCGATTTTCCGGGAAAAGCCGAGCGCAGAACTGCTGATTTTCCGCCAGAAGCTGAAACAGGGTCAAACGATGTCGGAATGACCTGAAATTTGAGGTGAAGCTTCTTGAGCATTAAATAAGACCAACCATGGGCTTTCTTTTGAGTTTTGAAGCCGTTTGGGGTCATGCAAATGCTTGCCTTTGATTTCACCGCGAGGGAAATGCCGAGCTTTGACTTTCGGTCAAACGATGTCCGATTGACCTGAAATTCGACGTGTGACTCCCTCATCAGTTGATAAGACCAACCATAGGCTTTCGTTTGAGTTTTGAAGCCACTTGGAGTCATGCAAACGCTTGCCTTTGATTTCACCGCAAGGGAAATGCCGAGCTTTGACTTCTGGTCAAACGATGTCCGATTGACCTGAAATTCGACGAGTGACTCCCTCATCAGTATTTAAGACCAACCATAGGCTTTTGTTTGAGTTTTGAAGCCATTTGGAGTCATGCAAACGCTTGCCTTTGTTTCTCCTACGAGAGAGATGCTGAGCTTTGACTTCTGGTCAAACGATGTCCGATTGACCTGAAATTCGACGAGGAGCCTATTGGAGTCATTTTGAGATGATCCGCAAGCTCTGAATTGGGTGCCATGGTCCCGGGGTGCTCTGCCGCTGGTAGGCTTGATTCAGCCGTTGGAGAGTTGATGATGGGTCAAACATTGCTGGTTTGACTTGAGACTTGACATGGAGCCTTTTGGACATATTTTGAGAACATCCATAGGCCCTGATCGAAGATTTGGTGTCTCCGATTCTGTCGCCGCCGGGAGCGCTTGTTTAGCTGTTGGAGAAGTGAAGCTAGGCCAAATGATGTCGGAATGGCCCGAAACTTCATGTGTACCTCTTCTTTTGGTTGTTTTGAATGACCTTGCAGTTTTTGTTTGATTCTGACAAGATCTGATGCTTGAAGTGGCGCCTGCCTATTTTTGGTAGGATGCGGCTCCATGTAGCTTTTGGTGTGAAGAGGCAAAGTGACATTTTTGGTGTCAACAAATGCCCTCGAGGTACAGCGTCGATATAGCTTTTGCAGTCGATGTGCCTCGAAGAGAATCTTGAAGAAGAGCTTCTGACTTGACCAAGAGTCTTTGAGCATTTTTTTTTTGATGGAGTAGCCTTTTGAGCTTCCAGGGGATTTTATGGTAGTGATAAGAATCATGCACCATTTTGAGGCAAAGTATTGAAGATGACATCGGGGATGCGGATTTGGATTTTTGTTTTGACCTTGAGTCCTAACAGGCTGTATGTGGCAAGTTAGGGGGTCGGATTTTGGTTTTGACCGTGTGACCCAACAAACTGTATGTGGAATGTTGGGGGGTCGGGTTTTGGTTTTTGATTTTGGTCTTGTGACCTAACAAGCTGTATGTGGAATGTTAGGGGACCGGTTTGATTTTTGGTGAAATGTCAATTTCAAGGTTTGGCTCAATTTGGCTCATGAGGTGAGATGGTTTTGGATCTTGGAAGCTCATGAGGCTTGGAATTTTTGTATGGTCCAATCAACTCAAAAGAGAGGCATGGAACCATTTTTTTTGTATGCTCTTGGTAAGAGGAATTTTGACTAAAAGCCACTTTTAGTGCCTAGGTGGTCAAACCTGGCTCATATGGGCTAACCCATGGGACCTTAAGCTTTTGGGAATGGCTTAGATCTCATATGGTGTCACTTTGTAAAGAATATCTAAAGATATCTCCTTTGGGTGGAGAATATCTAAAAATATCCTTACTTTGAGAGATTTTCTCAAGTTTCCTTGATTTTGGGAGAGATTCTCTCAAAATATCTTTCTTTGGGAGAGAATATCTCTCATTCCCTTTCTTTTTGGAGAGAATTTCTCAAAGAATCTTTGTTTTGGGAGAGAATATCCCAAGTTTCCTTTTCTTTTGGGAAGGTTGCTAATTTTTAGCCCTTTCCTCCTTGCTTTTCTCTTGTTTCCTCTTTTGGTTTGCTCTCTTCTATAAAAGCAATTGAGGTGGGATCTCTTGCTCCTATTGCTTTCTTTTTGCAAAAGTCTTCAAGAGTTGCTCTAAGATCAAGAATCCTCCTTCTTCAAGAGTCTTCAAGTTCTTCTTTCTTCTCCATCCATGGCTTCAAGTAAGTTTTTTATTTCTTTTTACAAGAAATTCCATGTAAAGAAAGTTTCATCATTTTTTTCTTCTCTTTTTTTTTTTTTTTTTTTTTTTTTTGCACGTGTTCTTTTTTTCTTTTTTTTTTTTACACGCCCTTTTTTTTTTTCTTTTCTCCTTTTTTTTTTTGCTGCTGTACGGACATGTCCGTACAGCTTTGGGCCGTACGGCCATGTGGCCCATGGGCCACGGCCTGTGGGCCAGCCCATAATTTTTTTCTTTTTTTTTTCTTCTTCTTTTTTTTTTAAAAAAAAAAAACTTTCCTTTCTCCCCTTTTTGTATCATCATGATAATGAGGTTTCATGCATTTCAAGATGTTTATGCATTTTTTTTTTGTTTGATGCATCAAGATAGAAGGCTAGAGTTTCTATGTTAAGTCAACATGAATTTTGACTTAGACAAAGTTTGATTTTGACCAAGTTGGGTTGGAATTGGTCAAATTTTGTCAAGGTTTTCCTAGCATCTAGTGCATGATGATTTTCTTTTATGCATGATTTTTGGTAAATTGAATTGGGAGCATGATGATGATGCACACCTGGAAATCTTTTGCAAGTCTTGAGATTTGAAGCTCGCAACAATGTTGAGCTCTTTCTTTAGTCTTGCGGGGGTTTCGAGGAGCTTTTTTGCAAGTTTTGGGATTTGAAGCTCGCAGCAATGTTGAGCTCTTTTCCGATTCTTGCGGAAATTTGAGAAGACTGTCTTGATCTCGCAACAATGTTTGAGTTCGAGTCTTCTTTGAGAATCCTTCATTGATCATGAGCTCGCAGCGATGTTGAGCTCATCTTCAGGCTTCCTTTCTTTTCGGGGTGATTCCCTTTTCTTCGGAATTGCCCCGGAGTCATGCCAAAATTTCGCTAGGATTTTTTTTTAGCAAAATTCTGTCATTCTGTTGATTGATTTTTTTTTTCAATCTTTGCAGGTAGTTCCTCCAGAACGAACAAGGGTAAGAAGCCCGTTACCGATACACCTCGTCGATCTGCCAGATCTTCCAATGCTGCTGTACAGCAGGCTTGGGAGAAGGTCCAGTATGTGGAGAGAAACTTGGAAGAGTGTGACTCGCTCAACCGAGATGAGATGAGACAGCGACTGATCGCTCTCAAGGATGAGGAGTTTTATAAGATTATGGCAAGCAATCGTCCTTGGGTCATGGACGATCAGAGCGTTGTGCCCAAGCCTACCTTTTTCTTTGGTGATGCAGCTCCTGATGACTCGTCATATCAAAGGAGATGCTTTCAGTTCTCTTACACAGCCGATGGTGAGGAGAGAACCATTTCTACCCGGTCGCCTTTTGATCGTACTATTTCGATCATGAGTCTTTCTCCCACTTGCTCTAAGAGAGAAGATCCTCCAAGCTGGGTGAAGAGGACCACTGTGGTCAAGACCGGGGTTTTTATTGGCGGTCCTTCTGGTTATGCAGAGAAGTCGCCTGTCCGTCTGGACATGTTGATGCCGGCCAGCGGCTACCAAGGATCTGATCATCCATCGGTTGATTTGAGACCGGTGGGCCTTGGCATTTTCAGGGGCGATGGCAGCAATTGGGTGAAGCCTTTTCGACTTCGTGGCCGTTTCAGTGTTGACTCGGGCTGGGAGTCGTGGACTGATCACATCCTGCAGATCGGCGGTGCCATTCTGAAGGAGGCCGAGATTTTTGATGCGGTTCGCGCTTTTAGGCAAACCGTATTTTTCTCCGATGAGGCTTTTATGGCCATGCTGGAGTCCTTCCTTCCACAAACCAACACCTTCATTGTTACGAATGGTGAGATTGGTTTTTCTTTGAAGGAGCTGAGTGCCATTACCGGGTTACCCATCCTCGGCAAACTCTATGAGGAATTTATGCCGATTGACAGCGTCCTTGAGGAGCAGTCTGAGGAGTTCAGGCTTTTGTACTTTCAGCTCGTCGCCTTCTACGATTTTTTGAGGGAGAAGGAGGGCTTGAAAGTCCGGTGTAGCAGTTGGAGGAGTTTCAGCTCTTTGTCTCCAAACTTTTTTGGCGACGAAGAATCTTCTGAGAGTATGACCCAGGAAGCCAAGACTAAGAATCCGGGGAAGAAGATTTCTGCCATGCGAGAGAATTTGAAGAACTTTCTCACAAGTACAGACGCCGTTTGCTCTGACATTGCGCTGCGGAGAGACGTTGCTGTGTACCTCACTTATTGGCTGGGTGAGGCTGTTTTTGCTGGAGGAGACGGAACACACATCAGGCCGCATTGTATAGTTCCGGCTTGTCAGATGGCGTTCGGAGAGCAGTTGGCTTTGGTGCCTGCTCTTTACTCCTATTTGTGCACCGAACTGCAGGCTGCTGCTTTTCTGGTTCGGCTTGGGCTTCCTATGAATAGGGTATTTTCAGCCCATATTTTTTATTCGTGGTATGTGTACCACTGTCCCGGCTTCCACCGTTTGGGCGCTGCTCAGGATGATGACCCTTTTATGATTCGGTTGGCTAGGGGAAAAGCCGTTTCCGATTCACTTTTGTCTGCCCGCTTGAGAATCCGACGATTCAGGGATGTCGAGATTGGGCAATCTTCAGTAAAGCTTTCTCCAGATTTGCGGAAGAAGGCTTTTGATTTTGGTGTCTCCCGAGATTCTACCAGGGCGGGATCGGGAAGACACTATTCTTTGACCAACGCAGAGAAGAGGTGGCTTTTAAACATACGTGTTGGCACGATGGTGTACCGCAGACATCTTTTTGTTGATATCCAGCCGTATGTCCCTTCGCGTTTTGCGTTGCAGTTAGGCTTCTCTCAAGGCGTTGTTGGAGCGCCTTCGAGCATGGTGAAGTGTTTTGGAGGTTTGCAGGACGGGAGAAATGCATGGGCTTTCTATAGTGCGGAGGACACTACTGCCATGATTTCCTATCCTGAGTTGCCCATTTTCCGGACTGCTGGCTTCACGAAGTGGTTCGTGGAGAGCTTTGCTGTGTACCGAGGGCTTTCCAAGAAGGAGCTGAATGTCAAGCAATCTCCTGGGAAGGGTCTTGGTAGATCAGATGGCATCCGTCGAGGGGAAGTTTTGTTCTTCCTTTCTGGAGAGAAGCATAGGATAGGCTTTCTCGAGGAACAGGATGTCATTAGATCCGGAGCCGCTCAAGAGATACCTGCTGAGGTCTTGAGACAGCTCGAGGAGGAGGAAGCCGAGATCGACACTTGGATGCAAGCAGAGCGAATGAAGGCTTCCATGGGGTCCACTGGTAGGAGCGGGTCATCCAGTGAGGAGCCAAGTGGAAGTCCTGACTTTGACAGTGAGGCAGGTACTTCAAGTAGACCGGCTCGTAGAAAAAAGAGGAGGAGAGGACAGCGTCGCACTGAGAGACGCCACGAAGACTCTCTTGATCTGGAAGTCCCTCCTACCATTGCCGAGGAGGTATCAGGAGATGCTGATGAGCCTCCAGAGAAGAGGAGTCGTGAAGAAGAGTCCGCTGATGTTGGTATGATTTTCCTTCTTCTCTATTTTCGCTTCTTTCCTTTTATGAGGTATTTTTTTTTGATCTGTTGTTTTCTTTCTTTTGCAGAAGATGAAAACTTGGTGATGCCCGAGGTTCCTGCCGATGAGGCGGTGATGGATCCAGTTGCGGCATCTGAAGAAAAGTTGAGGGACTCTGGGGAGGACCCAGAATCTCCACCTGGTATGAGGATGATGATTTTTTTTTTTTTTTTTTTTTGAATTTGCTGACACATATTTTTGTTTTCTTGTCAGCTGACTTGCCAGAGGGTTCCGACTTCGAGCCATCTATGGATATGGCTTTCGACGATGCTTCGGATGAGCAAATGGAGATAGAAAGTAATCCGCCCATCATGGAAGAAGGTATTTCATAGTGATAATCTTGACATTGATTTTTTTTTTGACAAGATCATATTCATACCTTTTTGTGTTTGGCAGATTTTGAAGTGACAGAAGAGAGTCCATCGCTTCCTTCAGAGCCAGAGCCAGGGATGCCAGAAGTTGACCCAGTAATTAGGACTTCTCCAGCCAATTCTGACGCGGCAGAGGCTAGACCTCATGTTGAGATTCCTTCTCCAGCGGCCCCGATTGGAAAGTGTTCTATTGTTACTCTTTCGATGGGACATGACTTGGGCAGCCAATCGACAGAGAAGGGTGATTCTTCATCTGGCCCATCTCTTCAGTATGCGAAGAAGGTGGTGATGCGGGTTTTGAGTTCTTGGATTGAGACCCTCCTTTCTGGACACTTGGATGTTGCACGTAGCAAGATTTCGCATGTGAAAGAGATTCTCAAAGATGCTGAGGAAGATATTGGTCTGGATGTTACGGACGCCCGGGCGATCGTTGATAAGATCATTGCATTAGGCGAGGGATGGTTTGAGACCATCAGCTATCCTGATGACCAGTTCTTCCAAGAAATGTTCCTGAACCCTGCTGCGAAGGCTCAATCGGATTTGAAAGAGACTACACAGGGCAGGAAGCAGCTGGTTCGGGAGAGGAACCGAGCGGAGTTAGACATCATCAGGCTGCAACATGACCTTAGCATCCTTGATGGAGAGGTTGAGGAGGCAAGGAAGCATCTCGAACACCGAAAGGCCCAAGTCGCCAGTACGTGGTCCGCCATAACAGAGGCTCGTGACAGGGAGAGTGCTTTGATTCGCCAAGTTGCAGAGGCCGATCAGATTCTCAATAGGAAGGCTAGAGAGAATGAACGATGGCAGACTGCACGGGATAGTCTTCCTGGTGTAGCAGAAGGGATAGAGCCTTCTCCAGCTACTCATGGCAGATTCTTGAAGAAGCGTGCCTTGGAGACTCTAACGGATGAAGCCAAGAGTTTGCTTGAGGAACTGAAAGCTTGGCTGGAGGGCATTTTTGGCTGAGACCCCTCTTTCTCTCTTTTTATATACCACATGTATTTTTTTTTGGTATACATTTTTGTAGTGCTTGTGAACACTTTTCTTTTCTTCTTTTTTTTTGGTACCACATGTATTTTTTGGTACTTTCTTTTTTTTGTTTTCCCTACGCTCACTCAAATATTGTGATTAAAGTGATTGCTAAATGGGATGTGATCAAAAGTTTGTCATTTTGTGAGAAATCTTTTGACAAATGATTGTTTTGGCATGGGAGCCAGTTTTTGAGACATGTTTTGGCATGGGAGCCAGATTTTGTTCACGGCATGAAAGCCAAATTTCGGGTGGCATCTATAGCCGGATTTGGATGGCATCTATAGCCGGTTTGTTTTGAAAACCAGTTTGTTTTGAAAACCAGTTTGTTTTGTTGGCATGAAAGCCGGGTTTCTGTTTTGGTTGGCGTAAAAGCCAGGTTTTTTTTTTTTTTTTTGATGGCATGAAAGCCGAATTTTGAGGTGGCATGAAAGCCAAATTTGGGTTTATGGCATGAGAGCCAAAATTTTGAGATGGCATGAAAGCCAAGATTTGGTTTGTGGCATGAGAGCCGGTTTTGTTTTTGGTGTAAGAACCAGATTTTGTTTTTGGCATGAAAGCCGAAATTTCTTTTTGGCATGGAAGCCAGATTTTTTGTTTTTGGCATGAAAGCCAGATTTTTTTTTTGAAAACCGAGTTTTGTTTTGTTGGCATGGAAGCCGAATTTTGATTTTTGGCATGAAAGCCGGATTTTTGATTTTTTGGCATGAAAGCCGGATTTTTGATTTTTTTGGCATGAAAGCCGGATTTTTGGCATGGAAGCCGGGTTTTTTTGGCGTGAAAGCCAGGTTTTTGGTTTTCAAAAATGCAAGTATCGACTAAAAAGTCGCCTCCCCGCTGAATGGTATTGCAAGTATCGATGGAATGTCGCCTCCTTGCTCATTCGGTTGTGAGTATCGATGGAATGTCGCCTCCTCGCGGATTTGGGTGCAAGTATCGACTAAGCGTCGCTTCCCTGCTTTTGTCTTCAAAAATTTTGTTTTGTGGGTATCGATGGAATGTCGCTTCCCCACGATTTTTGAAGTTTAAGGTTTTTTCGAACCTTTGTTTTGTTTTGTTTTTTTGTTTGTTTTAAAATTTGGGTTGTGGATATCATCTGGAACGTTGCGTCTCCACGATTTTTGAAATTTTGGGATTTTGGAAGTATCGAATGGGGTTCGCATCCTTCCGATTTTGGGTTTTGCAAGTATCGACTGAACGTCGCTTCCCTGCGGTTTTTGAAAAACCATTTTTTTGTTTAAAGACTCGAGGGTCGTAAATTTTGACTCAAAACCATTTTGGTGGTAAAAGTCGAGGTGGACTAAGGCTGAAATCCCTAGGTCCTGATTTTGTTTCAAACCATGAATTTTGGTTTCAAGGATCGAAAATTTTGGTCAAGTTTGGGAAGAAGCTCCTAAACTTGGATTTTTGGATTTGCTTCTTATTTTTTTTTTTTTAACAATGAAACGATGAAAGAAACATTGTTTTGAGGGGTTTTTTTTTAGAAATTTCAACAAGAGGATGAAAATTCCAAAAGGAGTGGATTTGACGAGCAGATACCTAGGAATAGGCTTTGGCCGTGCAGGCGTCGCTCTGACCAGATGGAAGAAGCCTTCAAGGGTAGTACCGCTTCAAGAACTTCCCATTGATGGGCAACATACATCTGTCACCCTCCATGTTTAGAAGAGCGTATGCGCCGTTGGAGAAGACTTTGTCGATGACGAAAGGTCCCTCCCATTTTGGTTCAAATTTGCCTTTGGATTTGTTGGCAAAAACCATTGGTCTTTTTACTGTAAGAACCAAGTCTCCCTTTTTGTAGGCGCGTTGCCTGACCTTCTTGTCAAAAGATCCTGCCATGCGTGCTTGGTAGAGTTCAATGCTTTGTAGAGCTTCGAGCCGTCTCTCATCGAGGTTATCCAGCTCTTGGAGTCTCAATTTGACATTGCTTTCTTGTGTCATGTTATTTTGCAGAGATACCCTTAAGGAAGGGATTTGAACTTCCAAAGGGACAACAGCTTCGCATCCATAGACCACGGAGAATGGTGTGCTATGGGTAGGTCCTCGAACGGTGGTTCGATAGGCCCACAGAGCTTCAGGCAGTTTGTCGCCCCAATCTCTTTTGTGACTAGAGACCATTTTCTTGAGGATTTTGCAAAGCGTTTTGTTGAAAGCCTCTGCTAGTCCATTTGCTGCCGGATTGTACGGAGTTGAAGGACAACTTTGGATTTTGTATTTATCGCAGAACCTGTAGAATCTGTGATCCCGGAATTGCGGTCCGTTATCATGGACGAATCTTTTAGGTATGCCGAAGCGACAAATGATGTTGGTGCACAAGAACTGAAGGACTGATGAGGTCTTCATTTCACTAAGCGCGAATGCTTCTGACCACTTGGAGAAATAATCCGTAGCAGCGAAAATGAAGCGATGACCTTTGCTTGATGGGGGAGAGATAGGACCTATGATGTCCATACCCCAGGCTTCAAAAGGCCATGAGATTGCTGTAGGATGTAGCCATTCCGGAGGCATGTGGACATAATCTCCATGAACTTGGCATTGTTGGCAGCGCTTAGCAAATTGCATTGCATCAGCCACCATGGTAGGCCAATAATAACCTAACCTTTTTATCTGATCGTAGAGCTTAGGCCCAGCCTGATGGGCTCCACAAAGACCAGCATGTACTTCTTTGAGTGTTCCCTCAGCCTCTTGTTGTGACAAGCAGCGTAGAAGTACTCCATTGTAGGATTTTCTATACAGCATTTTTGAAGGAATATCCAAATGAAAGTTTGGGGCTCGTCTTTGGATGCTTACCCGTTCTTTTGGATCTTCAGGTAGGATTCCGAACATTATGTAATCAATGAACGGATCCCTCCAGTCGCTGATCAGAGGTTTAAGGACGGAGATCCGACTTCCAACCACTTGGTGGCATTCAGCAACTGCTTGATGTGTGTTGAGAGGAGGGAGAATCCTTTTTTGACACACTGTAATTTGCATGTTTTCCCCTTCTTGGATTGCCATAGACGCAGCAAGTCCAGCCAGGGCATCTGCACGAATGTTTTCACCTCTGAGGATGTGGGTGATGTGACAGATGTCAAACTTTTGTCGAAGCGATTGTGCCTTGTTGTAGTAAGGCAACAGATCGGGCTTCCTGACTTCAAATTTCTGATTCATCTGGTTGACGATCAGTTGAGAGTCTCCAAAAGCTTCCAGCGTAGTGATGCCGGATTCAAGGGCGAGTTCCAATCCTATGATTAGGGCTTGGTACTCAGCTGCATTGTTTGAACATGGTTCCAGTAGCGAGAATGCGTGTGGAATCATGTATTTTTCGGGATTAACAAAGAGAATGCCAATTCCCGATATTTGATTTCCCTTTTCATTTGTCCTGGTTGCGCCATCGAAGTACATGTGCCAGGAAGCATTTGATAAGGAAGTCTCCACACTGTAGACTGATTCGTCTGGGAGGTCATCCCTGAGTGGAGAATCTTTAGGCAATGGATGCTCCGCGAGGAAGTCTGCTAGAGCTTGGCCTTTTATTGCTTTTTATGGTACATACCTAATGTCAAATTGTGACAGGAGGATGGACCATTTTGCCAGTCGGGCATTGAGAGAACCTGCTTTTGTGACAAGGACCTTTAGGAGGTTGATCCTCGAAATCAGGTACACTGTGTTGGATAGCAGATAGTGACGCAGTTTTTGTACGGCGAACATCACTGCCAAGCATTCTTTTTCGACTGGAGAGTAGCGATGCTCTGCACCTACCAACATGCGGCTAAGGTAATATAGAGCAGCTTCTTTTCCCTGGTCATTCTTTTGTGCGAGTAGAGCGCCTAAAGAACAGTCAAGGGCTCTTGTGTACAAGAGGAATGGTTTTCCAGTTGTGGGGGCAGCCAACACTGGAGGTTTAGTCAGGTATGACTTGATGTCCTGGAACGCGGCTTCACATTCAGCATCCCAGACAAAATCGACACCTTTCTTCATTAACCGAGAGAATGGACGGCACTTTCCTGATAGGTTGGAGATGAACCGCCGAATGTATGCCAATCTTCCTTGGAGCCCTTTTAATTGTCTTAGGGTTCTTGGAGATGGCATTTCTAGGATAGCCTTGACTTTGGTGGGGTCAAGCTCTATGCCAGCTTTCCGTACTATGAATCCGAGAAACTTACCCGATGAAACACCGAAGAAGCATTTGAGGGGATTCATTCGCAGTTTGTGTTTGCGAAGTCGGAGGAAGACTTCTCGAAGATCTTTGAGATGGTCTTCTTTTCTTTTGCTTTTGACGGCGAGATCATCGACATAACATTCGACCGTCTTGTGCTGCATATCTTGGAATATCTTCATCATAGCCCTCTGATATGTAGCGCCGGCATTCTTCAGACCGAATGGCATGACAGTGTAGCAATACACGCCAAACGGGGTCCGAAATGCTGTGTGTTTTCCATCTTCAGGATGCATCTTTATCTGATTGTAGCCAGAGAAGCCATCCATGAATGTCATTCGCTCGAACCCACAGGTATTGTCGATCATCACCTCCGGTATAGGGAGCGGGAATTCATCTTTTGGGCATGCATTGTTCAGGTCTCTGTAATCAATGCAGACCCTGATTTGCCCATTTTTCTTTGTCACGGGGACGATGTTGGCCAACCATTCAGGATGCTGTTCCTCAAGGATGAAGCCAACGCTTTTGAGTTTTTGAACTTCTTGTTCAATTTTGTCCATCACGTCAGGACGGAACCTTCTTTGGCCTTGTTTGACAGGCTTGATATCTTTTTGAAGATTGAGTTTATGGATTGCTATTTTGGGGTCTAAGCCAGGCATCTCAGCGTAAGACCATGCAAAACAATCAACGAACTCATGAAGAAACGCGATATACTCGGGTAACTCATCATCCTTTATATTCTTGCTTATGAATACAGGACGTGAGTTATCAGGTTTTCCCAAGTCTATCTTTTGAACAGAATCTTCTGTTGGAAGATTTGAAGGTGGTTCCTCCACAATATTTTCGGAGGCTTCCAACCCAACAAAGCCTTCTGGAGTTCCAAAGGTATCTACAGACCACGGCTCTGCTTTTGTCCATGGGTCTTCTTGATTGGTACTTTTCTCAAGATTTGCTATGAGATGGTCCCAATCACCTGTTGAAACTAGGTCGAAGTAGGGCACTTCCTTTGGAGACAGTGGTTCTTCTGGGTCAGAGAACCGTGTGTCTGTATTATCGGACAATTCCTCTTCATCATCAAAGAAATCGTACCAATTGGGTGAACTTCCTGGATCCTTGACGACCAACTCTTCAAAGAGATATCCAGGGAGATCAATGTCTTCATTAATATGAGATGTTGAGGCTTGGTCGGCAGGATGACTTTGCAGCCTTTGTGTCAACTGTCTCAAGGGGGCGTCAGGATCATACCCCAGCCCATATGAAGACTTTTCTATGTGGCGGTGGGGTTTCCAACCTTCCAGTTGACTTTTGGTCAGGGTTGGTTCCAATGGCGTGATAATACCACGGCCATCTCCCAAACCGATTGGGTTCTGAGCGTCGTAGCCCATTTTCTTCATGATAGCTTGCGCCATTGGACTATACAGGGATAGTTGAGGCATACCTTCATTTTTGAAAGGTTCAAGCGAAGAATTTGATGAAGAAACTCCCGATTTATGGAAGAAGATTGGCTTTTCTTCTGCTGATGTTGCTGGAACAACGAAGGAAGCAGATGCCGGATCTTCTATGTCAATGGTTGTCTCCATCGGAGTGAGAGCGGGCTGAACTTGTTGATCATCAGCTTGGCTTGACGATGTATCGTCTTCTGGCTCTGAGTCCGAATCCGTGTCTTGCAAGATAGACACGAAGGAGACAGCAAACTTGCCCCCAGCCCTCTGTTTTGTCTTCTTTGCTTTGGTGGTGATCACCAGAGGCTTTGAAGACTTGAGGGAGACCATGAAGGGAGATTGATTATTCTCTTCGGTTTTGATAGAGGGTTTATTTTCTTCCGGTGATTGCTGAGGAGCCTTGCCTTTGTCTTTCTGGAGATTTTCGGCAAAGGATGCTGTTTCTTCCTCCCTTTCTTCTTTTTCATCTTTGTACATTTGAGCATCTGCGAAATAGACTTCTTTGCCTTTGAAGGGCTTTTTGTCTGCAAACACTCGATGTATCAAGCCGTCATTGCCAACGAACTTGATGCACTGATGTAAAGTCGAAGGGACAACACCATTCTCGCGTATCCAGGGGCGTCCGAGAAGGATGTTGTAGCATGAAGGGGTCTTTATCGCATAGACAGTGACCTCGGAGATAAGATCACCGATTTGCAACTTGAACCTGATTTTGCCGATCGGCCTTTGAGCGCTGCCATCATATCCAAAGCTGGACACAGACGTGTGGCTCAGCTTGCTAGGCGGAATGCCCAGTTCTTCGAGTGCCGAAGTGGAGATGAGGTTGAGTGCAGAACCTGGATCGATCTGGATTTTGCGTACTGGCACCTCTTTGATGTACCCGGTGAAGTACAGGGGTCGGTTGTGCTTTGTCTCGCCTAGCAGGAGGTCTTCCTTGGTAAAGGCGATGGTTGCACTTGCTGCTTTTTGAACCGAGAGGCATTCGATGCAGGATCCTTCAGTTTTCTTCTTTTCTCCTTTTGAGGGAGCTTTTGATTTTTTGACCCTATGGTCCATTTCAATTTGTAGGACTTGTGGGGCATGTTTGTCGACATCCGCATCCAGCATTTGTAGTTCTGAAATGAGACTATCACGAGTCTGTGGTGACATTCGTAACAAGTCTAGGATGTGCAGACGTGCAGGTATGTGTTTGAAGTGCTGAATCAAGTCGTACTTGAAAGCCTCCTTGGGGCCTGCATTTTCATTATTCTTGCCACTAGGGGCGTTTACAACTTGTTTTCCTGAAGAGTTTACATAAGAAGCAGAAGGTTGGTTGTAGTTTTTGTGGTAATCCCGGCCAGAACGGGTACCTCTACCAACTTCAAGAGCTTCTGGAGAATGGTCTTTGTTTAGAAGATCACCCTCGAGATCGAGGGGTTGTTCCTTCTCATTTGCTGAAGATGTCTCTGTGTCAGCATTGCCATCTTCAGTAATCGTATTGCATGGAGCATTTTCCGGGAGCAAGTCCTGAACAGCATCCAGCAACTTTCCTTCTTTATCGAATATTTTGTTGGTCCAGACATCACCGATGAGATCGGGCATTTGGGACCAATTGACCGGATTTTCTCTGAAGAAGATTTCACCGGCTGGAATTTCTTCAAGGTGATCAGTCGGAAGAGGTTTGAGTTTCGATGTCACTGTTTCAGGAGACGAAGCCTGAGAAGGTGAGGAATTATCATCCTGAGCTATTGCATTGCAAGTAACTTTGACGGAAGATGCCTCCAAGATGAACTGTTGGGAATCAGATTCGTCCTCAGATGTAAGAGGATCGTCGATCCAACAACTTTCTTCGTTTTCCGGGGTTACCGGAGGAGATTCCTGTAGATTTTCAGGAACTTGCGGTGCTGGGTTGTGACGAAGCTGATTGATGCGACCTTGTTCTTGCTCTATAGCAAGGTGCTGCAAGATCCTTGCGTATTCATCGAGATTAGGCACGGGAGCCAAATCTTCTTCTTCGTCTGCTCCTTGTGGTTCCACTAGAGTATTTTCTTGGACAGCCTCTTGGTCTTCTTCATCATCAGACCAGGATCCTTGCGGCTGTAATGGGTTATACCAGATTACTGGCATAAGATGAGATTCAGGGATCCATTCCTCGTCGGAGAGATATTCTCCTGTTTCGAGGGATTCTTCCCACTCATCGATGTCACTGGCGGTGTCACTGGACTAATATCCATCCATGGAGAATCCGACCACTGAGTTGCAAGAGTATGATGCCCCCTGCGTAGTTTCATCTTTGAGATGTGGTGGCATGAAATCACCAAGAGTGAATTTTCTTGCCGCCTTTGAAGCCTTAGGAGAGGACTCTTCTGTTGCCCCCAGTGAAGCGGTAGAGGAGGTTTCTGCCTTTTCAGCGACTTCTTGCTTTTTTGGAGTTTTCTCCTGCTGTTTGAGCCTGCGGAGTTGTCTCCTGGCTTGCCTTCGCTGTTGAGCGGTTGGCTTTGTTTTGACGACCTCCCAATTTTCATCTTCTAGGAGATCGGGGTGTACCCATATGGGCTGTCCGTCTGATGTTGGATATGGAACCAACTCTCGGGACGTTTGGGTCATCTTTATCACCTTGAAGGGAGTAGTGATCTTCTCTTTTGGTGATTTTTGTTTTTGTCCACACGACACCATGTTGACGGAGGCAGACCCATAGTTCTTGTCGAAGGTAATGACTCCGTTTTTCCACATCTCATTTATCTTCTCTCTCACAACAAAGCATTGATTGAGAGGATGTGAGACCATCTGATGGTATGGGCAGTACCGAGGATCGTTGGTTTTGCCAACATCTCCTGGTCTTTTGGGGTCAGGCAATGTAAGTTTGCCGTTTGCTAGGAGTGCCCCAAAGATTTCTTCAACATCTTCATCGAACGGGTATTTCTTTTCTACTCGTTCTTTGAAGGGATCAGAGAGTTCAGGCTTTTTACCTGCAGCTTTGTTTTCAGCTTTCTTTGGCTGCTGAGGAGCTGACTTGGTTTGCACATTGAGAACCTCCTTTTTCTTTGGTTTTGAGGTTGCAATGGCAGTCGACTCTTTCTTTGATGACTTCTGACTGTTGAGGTCTTTGATCACCGTTTCAGCTTCCATAGATGCTTCCAGGAGTTCTCCCAGGTTCTTTGATTTGTTGCCGATGATCATGGAGCGGATTCTTGCTCTCATGTTGTTTCGGCAGATGTCGACCAGTGATGCTTGTGGCAGTACATCGGAGCATTTGTATGCCATTGCCTTCCACTTGTGAATAAAGTCATATGTTGACTCATTCTCTCCCTGTTTTAGGCTGCAGAGCTGAGCCATAGTAACAGGATGATCCTCACCTTTGAAGTGGGTTAGGAAGCGTGTCTCCAACATGGCCCAATTTTGAATGGAGTCCTCCGGCAGAGTGGAGTACCAATCAAAGGCCGTAACTTTTAGGGTACTTGCAAAGAGGCGGATTTTGAGGGCATCTTGATCCGCAATAGCTCCCGTCAGGATCTTGAAATGGATGGCGTGTTGTCTGGCTGAACCTTTCCCCGTATATGTTTGGAGAGTAGGTTGCTTGAATTTTGTAGGGAACGGGACCGAGTCCATCCACAAGGGATATGGTGGCTTGATCCCATGCTCCTTTAGTGTATCCTCTTCTTTTGCTTTGGCGAGGATATCGTCAACGTCCTTTTTGGTAAGGGCGCGTGACTCACTGTTTTCCGCATTTTCCTCGTCGCCTTGATGGCTCGGAGGAGCTTCATTGTTTTGTGGACGCTGAAGATTGAGAATTAGGTTCTCTATTAGAGTCTCTATCCTCTGCTGCCCTTGCTCCAGCTGCTGGATGCGTGCGGTTACGTCATCATGCGGCGGAGGTTGCTCAGCATTTGTTACCAAGACGTTCATTCTTCGAGAGTCGAAAGAGGATACAGTCTTGGTGACTGAGCTGGAGCTCATTCTTTTAGATGAAGAGCTCTAAGAGTGGTCACTCTGATGTCCTTGGCTTGAAGGAGCGGGAGAGTTTTCTTTATGTCTTCGTGTCCGGGAGACGCTGCGAGTCACCGGTCGTCTGACATGGATTTTAGTTGCTGACTTCTGGCGTTTTCTGGTTTTGCCAACCATATGAACAGCAACAAGTTGGTCGGGTCTTTCTTTTTCGACCCATTTTTGGGAGACTTGAAGTGCATAATCCTGGGTTCTTTGCTTCTCTAGTCTCTTTTGTCGATATGCCGTTCGGCGACGCATACGACGAGCGATTTGAGCTTTGGTTAGCTCTGGCTGTGCCCTAGCAATGAAGGAAGTAGTCCCTGGTGCGCAGCAGCCAAGCTTGTCTTCTTTGAAGATGGGCAGGGACAGGATCTGGACACGGTCCTTTGCCTGTCGCAGGGAAGCTTTGAATTTTGCGAGTTCGGCTCCCGTTGAGAGGAAGGGTCGACTCGCATGTGTGAAGGCCTTGGCAGGTTCTTGCGGAGGCCTTACGATGCACGATTTGATTTTGGGCTTGTATGAGCAAGCCGGCTCGTGCTGAGTTGGTTTTGTTTGACGGAGGGTAGGCTTCTCCTCTTTCATGTAAGCAAGAGGGTAGAACCGGTTCTCCTTGAGAGGGGCCAGGTATGCTGGCTTTGCTGATGTTTGTGACCTTCGCTGTTTGGGTGAAGGCCTTGGAGACCAAGTCTTTGAGCAGACCTGGTTTCTTGCTGGTTGAGGCTTTGCAGGAGCACTACGGGCCTCAGGTTTCTTGATGATCGCCCTTGGTATCACTGTAGTGATACGTTGAGGGGCGGTTCTCTGCTTCTTGGCAGGTGCGGTTTCTTCTGCGGGTAGTGGGAATGGTCCCAATGACCCGAAGACAATGGTCCGGGGAGTAGAGTTTGACCCAGTGTCTTCTGAGTTGCCGAGGGAAATGACGCTTCGGCAGCTGGCGGGGCGCTTGTAAGTGCGCTTGGTTTGTTTGTCTTGGAGCATGAGCTGGTACTTGTTCTCATCAAAGGTGATGGTTAATGAAGCTGCCATTGTTAGTTTTTGGAAAACTTCTGAAACAAGACCATATCCATTAGTAATCACAAGAATATGGTGATCATAAATGGAAAATACTATGGTTTCGCCTTTTCAAGTCGCCCGAGGGGACATGGCCCAGCCCAAGCAATATGAGGAAGGCAGAAAAGCCATAGAGGGCACAATTGTTCTGAACGCAGGTAGGGTCAGCTCAGAATGAGCGTCCCAGTGACTGCTAGAAGCAATTGTGAACCTTAATTCAAATTACCGAGAAGCAAAGCTCACTCAAGGTAAAATGATATAAGGTTGAGATACAAATGTGTCGGTTGCGAATACAGTAGACCCGAAAGGGCGTACTAGCACCGCTAGGCACAAATGTTGCAAATCGCATCCTTGGAAAGGATACGAGATGGGATTTTTGAAAGGTCAAGATTGGATTCATAGGAGAGAGCAAATGGTATTCCAATCCGAAAATGAGCTCAACATTTCTGCGAGCTCGAAAGTCCGAAAAGGAAGGAACCAGGATTTCTCAAATATGAATCCAAAAGTGACGGAAGTTTTTTTTTTTTGAAAGTGTCAAGATTGGACTTTATAGAAGAGAGCAAATGGTATTCCAATCCGAAAATGAGTTCAACATTTCTGCGATCTCGAAGTCCGAAAAGGAAGGAACCAGGATTTCTCAAATATGAATCCAAAAATGACAGAAGTTTTTTTTTTTTTTTCTTTTTTTTTTTGAAGATTTTTTTTTTTTTTTTTTAAGAGTTCACATAGATCTCCAATTCGATCTTATGAAACCTCAGTTGATAGATCAGCCCCCAGGTAAGGGTAGGATTACTTAATGAACCCGTTTGGAGGACCCTTGCCTAGAACAGTCTAGCTGTCTCCACACTCTGGACAAGGCTTTTCTTAGATCCACTTTGGTCAAAGAACGCAATTGGTGCAACCTTAGTGGCTTTTTTTTTTTGAAAGATTTTTTTTTTATGGATTCATAGAAGAGAGCGAATGGTGTTCCATTCTGAAAATGGGTTCAACATTTCTGCGATCCCGAAGTCCGAAAAGGAAGAAACCAAAGTTTCTCAACTTAAACCCAAAAGAGGAAAATCTGAAAAATTTTTGTAAATCAGATTTTTTTTTTTTTTTTTTTTTTATGGATTCATAGAAGAGAGCGAATGGTGTTCCATTCCGAAAATGGGTTCAACATTTCTGCGATCCCGAAGTCCGAAAAGGAAAAAACCAAAGTTTCTCAACTTAAACCCAAAAGAGGAAAATCTGAAAATTTTTTGTAAATCAGATTTTGTTTTTTTTTTTTTATGGATTCATAGAAGAGAGCGAATGGTGTTCCATTCCGAAAATGGGTTCAACATTTCTGCGATCCCGAAGTCCGAAAAGGAAGAAACCAAAGTTTCTCAACTTAAACCCAAAAGAGGAAAATCTGAAAATTTTTTGTAAATCAGATTTTGTTTTTGATTTTTTTGAGAAATTTTTTTTTTAGAAACAAGAAAGACTGGAAATAAACTCAAAAGAAGAAATTTCCAAGAATCCCATCTCATGTGTTTTTTTTAGATGCAAGATCCAACATAGGCCACCAACTAAAAAGGAGCCAAAAGGAATCTAAGCACATGTTCATCAAATGAACGAGTCCCACCGGGTATGCCAGCTTGACGGTCCCGGCTTTTGTCTTTTTCCAAAGCTGCCTCCGCCCCGGGGCTGACGGGGTATGGTGGAGGGAAAAAGGAAAAGCGGGCATCAGTTTTTTTGTACGGGTATGCCAATTTCTCTTTTATACTTGGAATTTAGAAATGGTGATCCGGAGATCCACCTTCACAAGTAAAAAGGGAAATGAAACTTTTTTCTAGTTTTCCATTGCATACATATTTTAATAAAAGAGACAGTTTTTTGATTTTGCCGTAAAAGGCGATTTTTTGGCATTTATAGCCGATTTTTGGCGTTTATAGCCGATTTGTGGCGTTTATAGCCGATTTACAATTCTCATCAATAATGAAAGACAAGAGTTGTGGTTTTTTGTCTCTTTAAAAAAAAAATACAATTTACAACAGAAAAGTAAGAAAAAGGAATCTAACTTCTCATGCGATTGTGGGAGGGCTCGTTCAGATCGATGGTCGCGAGTCATGTATGGGCTCCGCCATCGTCCTTCAGATGAGAACATAGTGCTTGATTTCTTGGCTTGGCTCCAACCTCAGATTTTTAGAGGATAAGGACCAAGATAAGGTCCTATATCCGGTAAAAAACTGAGTAGACGGGCTGAAAAGCCGCATCTAGCCATGTTGGATAGAAGGAGAGGTGGTCTTTGGGGGGGTGGCCCCCCCAAGGGGCTTCAATCACCTTGTTGAACTTGTTGCAGCAGAGTTTTCTTGAAGGAGCAGGGTTGTAGAGATTTCTCCAAGGATTTTTGAATGATTTTCTGGCTCTTTCTGTGTGTGTCCCCCTTTCTTTTTTTTCTGTGTGTCCCCCCTTTTCTTTTTTTTTTTGTGTGTCCCCCCTCCTTTTTGAAATGCTTGGAGAGGACTCCTATTTATAGGCCTTTTGGTAGCCTTTAGGAGTGATTTATGAGCCTTTATGGTAATAAAGCTCATTAAGGGAGGAGTTACGAGTTTAATTGCTTTTTGTTTTGTAACTCCTGACCCTTGGATTTCATTGGCCGGAGGAGAGTCATGGGCATTTAATCGCCTTTAATCTCCATTATGTTAGGAGTTTCATGGCTTGAATGCCATGATTGCTTGGACTTGTAACTCCTGAACGGAGGCTTCTGATTGGGCCGTTCAAGATAATGGGTTAATGACCGCATTAACTTGCCATAAACGGGCCAATTGATTGCACTAAGTGGCCACCTTGGTAGCTGAAGAGTCGCGGGCCATGTTGCGTCTCTTGGAATTCCCTTTGCGATGATCATCGATGGATCCTTATGTAAATCAACATCAGATGATCATGTAGTTTCAGACATTGGTTGATACCAGCGGGCCGGCAGCATCTGTCCAGTCGATTTCGCGATCGGGCGGGCAGAAAGTGCACTTTTTGGTTGTTCAGCTGGCGATCAACGAAGTTTTTGAAGTTCTTGGAAGGATTCCTGTGATCTTGGCGAATATCGGCGAATTTGGAGCCTCAAAAGTCTGAATTTGGAAAAATCACAGGGACAGAACAACTCGTCTCGCGAAAACGGACGAAACGGGGGGTCCCGGGGCGAAATCGGCGCCCCGGACCTCCCAGGGTCGCCGGCCCCATGGTCTCCGGCGACCATGGGCCATGGTCGCCGGCGACCATGGCCCAGGGTCGCGGGGCTCTGCGACCCTGGGGGGAAAATTGCTTCCCGGGGCCCGTTTCTGGCCGTTTTTCGTCGTTTTTCGCTTCCGTTTTTTTTGTTTTTTTTCTATGACATTTCTCCACATTTTTGGCTTGATTTCCCTCTGAAAAACATGATGAGAATCCTTGCAAATTGGTTTGCAAAGTTTCCGATTTTCCGGGAAAAGCCGAGCGCAGAACTGCTGATTTTCCGCCAGAAGCTGAAACAGGGTCAAACGATGTCGGAATGACCTGAAATTTGAGGTGAAGCTTCTTGAGCATTAAATAAGACCAACCATGGGCTTTCTTTTGAGTTTTGAAGCCGTTTGGGGTCATGCAAATGCTTGCCTTTGATTTCACCGCGAGGGAAATGCCGAGCTTTGACTTTCTGTCAAACGATGTCCGATTGACCTGAAATTCGACGTGTGACTCCCTCATCAGTAGATAAGACCAACCATAGGCTTTCGTTTGAGTTTTGAAGCCACTTGGAGTCATGCAAACGCTTGCCTTTGATTTCACCGCAAAGGAAATGCCGAGCTTTGACTTCTGGTCAAACGATGTCCGATTGACCTGAAATTCGACGAGTGACTCCCTCATCAGTAGTTAAGACCAACCATAGGCTTTTGTTTGAGTTTTGAAGCCATTTGGAGTCATGCAAACGCTTGCCTTTGTTTCTCCTGCGCGAGAGATGCTGAGCTTTGACTTCTGGTCAAACGATGTCCGATTGACCTGAAATTCGACGAGGAGCCTATTGGAGTCATTTTGAGATGATCCGCAAGCTCTGAATTGGGTGCCATGGTCCCGGGGTGCTCTGCCGCTGGTAGGCTTGATTCAGCCGTTGGAGAGTTGATGATGGGTCAAACATTGCTGGTTTGACTTGAGACTTGACATGGAGCCTTTTGGACATATTTTGAGAACATCCATAGGCCCTGATCGAAGATTTGGTGTCTCCGATTCTGTCGCCGCCGGGAGCGCTTGTTTAGCTGTTGGAGAAGTGAAGCTAGGCCAAATGATGTCGGAATGGCCCGAAACTTCATGTGTACCTCTTCTTTTGGTTGTTTTGAATGACCTTGCAGTTTTTGTTTGATTCTGACAAGATCTGATGCTTGAAGTGGCGCCTGCCTATTTTTGGTAGGATGCGGCTCCATGTAGCTTTTGGTGTGAAGAGGCAAAGTGACATTTTTGGTGTCAACACTTCTGATGGGCATCAACCCATCAAAAGGCCTCATACAAGGTAAGGGTGTAAGCTCTACATATAACTCCATTCACTTTCCTCTCTATAGTCGATGTGGGACTCTGGGGTGTCACACGGTCCAGTTTGAACACACTCTTTAATTGGCATGGGGACCACTTTGAGTCAATTCAGTCTTTTTACACATACTATACCCCCACGTCACAAGTCCAAATTTGATTATCATTCAACTTTTCCTCACAATTAGATTGAAATTGTAAGAAAATGATGCCTCTAAAACCATTAAACTTTAGGGTCATAGATCAAAGTGTTAAGATGATCTTATGAAAATTAAAATCTTCACATGGGTAGGTCTCATATATATCTTTTCATACAACGGACTTCCATGATCATATATATATATAATATTGAGAACCAGCCTTGTAAGGACGGTCCTTATAGGCTTACGGTGCGGACCACCTAGTAGGGCCCACCTTGGGACCCCACTTGTCATTGGACAAATGGGAACCGAAAGATCCATTTGGATGAAGGGGTTAGAGGTATTAGATTGACTTCAGATTTGATTTGTAGGTTGGCCCCACTTGGATCTTTCCGTCCCCTTTTGTCTAATGATGAGTGGGGTCCCAAGGTGGGCCATACTACGTGGTATGCACCTTAAGCCTAAGAGGACCGTCCTTACAGGACCGGTTCTCATATATATATATATATGGGAGATGCTCATATGAGAGATGCTCTTACCTTACTATGAGAGATAGGGTGGGGGCCCTCACATCCATATCTAATGCCAACAACTTAAATGTAAGGGCCCCACCCTATCTCTCATAGTAAGGTGAGAGCATCTCTCATAAGAGCATCTCCCTATGTATATATATATATATAGAGAGAGAATGAATGTGGATGGTTTTATTCAATTTCATTATTTTGGACACTTGGGCGTGTGGATGGTTCCATGCAATTTCATTCTTTTGGACATTTGGGCCTGTCAAGCAACCAATCTCTGAATACATGATACGGGATTTTATGTGTTGTTACAACAAACATAACTATAGATATGGGGCTTTTGTTTTCTTGTGACATGTGAAATGGACGAATGCATTTTATCATCTGCACTCGACAACCCCTCGTTAAAGCTTCTAGTACTGTTGAGGCTCTTGTTGGATGTGGCAGTTGCGTTGTTGGTGTTTCCTAGCAAGTGTACAACCAAAATACACACATGAGAAAAAAGATGCCAGTATTTAATTGGCATTGGTTCTTCTGATTGATTCATTAAAGATAGTGCTCAAGATACAGATGGTTGTAGATTGATGTCCATCATAAAGTAAGAGGAGAAAGAAGGGATGTTAAAAAAAAAGTCCAAAAGCCAGCAACCAAGAGCAATTGATTGGAATGAGAATTACTCTACTGCTTGCATGATATATTGCGAAAAAAACCCAGTTGCATAATTGTGAGAACCTGACCCTAATTTCCTGGATTAGTGTTGTTTTATTTGTGAATTAGTTTCTCTAAGTGGGATTAGTGTTTGTTTGGTTGAGTTTGTGAGATAGAATGGTTTTTCACTAGTTTTGGGGAGTTTTGAGAGCTAGTGAACCTAGACAGTAACCGTAGAGTCCTACTTGTTTTACATAATCAGCTTGGAGAGGTTCTTTGTGATTACCAAAAATTCCCATTTTGGCTTCGTTTGACTTATTTCGTTAATCTCTACAACTTTCGTTTTGATTCCGTCCCGGTTCAAGACTCTGAAACCCTACTTTTCTAATGTTAGGGGCAAAATAGTCCTTTTACATGAAAATCTGGACACTATTTTCAATGTCTCAGAAACCCGTAAAATATATAATTTTTGGAAAATAGATATTTCGACGATCATTTCTTCCTTCTTCGTCGAACACATCCGAGATCCTGAGAAACATGTTTCTAACCCAACAAGTCATGTTAGTTATGGGACCCACCTTCATTTTCTATAAAAAGGGACTAACCCCTCTCTTCTTCTCCCATTTGTTCCAGCACACTTGAGGGAGAGGAGTTTCAGCTCCTTTAGGGCTTTTGCCCTTTTCTTCATCTTCTTCTTGTTTTTCCTCCTCAATCCACCATTAACCTTGCACCAATCAAGAAATGAGTTTCATTTCCTTCTTCCCCACCTTGCAAGCTTTCCATGGATGCCATTAGAAGAGAAATCCACCAACTTTGAGACTTTCCTTGAGCTAACTCTTTCCATTAGAGGACCTTCCAAGTAAGCAATCCTCTCCATCTTCTAGATATGTATTCTTGTGACCCTAGAGAAGCTTCATCTTCATTATTGAAAGTTCTCTCCTTCAATTTCATTGTTTTGATCTTTTAGGGTTTGTAATGGTTTGTTTTTGGGGGTTTTTGTATAGCTTGGAAATCTTTGGCTTAGGAGTGAGATTAGAAGCTCGATTTGCTAGCTTGCACCCAAGGTGTTGCGACCCCGGAACGAATCCCGGGCCCGCGACGTTGTTTTCCCACAGGTTCCCATGGCGAGGATTCCTGAAACACGCGGAATCTAGCTCACGCCATCAAGTTTGCGGAAGTGTGTAGCAAATCACACCAAGATAAGCACCAATAAAATTTCAAGTGCCATAACAAATTAATATCAAGACATAGTATCAAAAGTAAGGAGTTAACATGACATTCCCATCATAAATTCAAGTTTTCGAAGGTTAACACAAAAGTAAGTTTAGTTTTGTTACAACCCATAGGAGGCCAACAAAGGCTAATACAATTCTCAAAACAACCAAGAGGGTTCCATGGAAAAATGAAGCGCAACTCAAGAACCCGCCCGACGTCTAGTTGACATCGTCGGGTTGCCACTCTCTGACTGGGGGTGGCTCAAGAGCCTCCTCCGGACGCTCCTCCTCAAAGGCAACGTCACCTGCACCAGGGCACCAACATACAAGGGTCAAACACGACGGTTTAGAAGGTAATCAATTTAAGCATGAAAATGTAATAAGTAAATGTTTAAAGAAACATATTAAGACTTTTTGCTGAATTGGAAACAGTTACATGACTAAGGTACATTTCAAAATACGAGCAAAGCTAGCATGAATACTTATAATATCATGAATAGTTACAATCCACAATGAGCCCATCCTTTCTCCATCATACATGGTGACAAGAGTAAGCACGCACGACAGGCACGATATACATAATATAACAAGACACGATTCTCACATATATGGGGATTCCGGCCGCGGAACCGGACACGCACAATGTGTAATAAAATACACGACCAATCTGCAGATAGTCCACATGTTTAAGGACCTCCAGACAGTGGATCAAACTAAAAGGGCAGTCCAAGCTCAGTGGTGTTCACTTAAATTCATGAATGCACAAAACACGGTGAAACACGTCTTAAACCAAATCAGGCTTGAAGGGGGAAATCCGTTATCAGAACTAAACAAGACACGGCTAGGAAGAGGCATAAGTATATATATGCATAACACGCTTAAGAAGTGATCCCTTTTTTTATCCTTGAAACAATTTTCAAACGAGCTTATACTTAACTTCAAAACGAGTATACGATAGTACTTCTTGCATCAAAACTAACGTTCAAAAGCAAAGTCTATCAAGCATATGTAAGGACCTTTGGTTGACCCTTGTGAGATTGAAACCCAAATGTTGGAATTGCAAAGAGAATTGGTGCCCCCGAAGTTAAAAGACATCTCAGGTTTCAAATGCACAATGTCAGGCTAAAACCCCCATAACATATTCCAGTTTTCATTCCTACAGAAATCATTCTAAAACAGCTCATATTGAAATTTCGGTTACCTCTAGGTCACCTGTCGGTCGACCAAGGCGGGGTATATCGGCTAGCCAACAGCTGACCGACTAGTTGACGGACAGATTTATCCAGGAAATCTCAGCTCTCGGGAAATGGAACCGAATTGATTTCGGTTGGTAATCGGTCGACCGAAGTGGAAATGTCGGTTAGCTGACAGCAGACCGAAATCTTTCCTGACGAAATGCAGGTCTCGGGAAATGGAGCCGAACTGAGTTTCTGTTGGTTGTCGATCGACCGAAGTGGGAATTTTGGTTAGCCGACAGCTGACCGACGACTGGCTGACACTGCACAGACAGTGCGTTTCAAGTCAGATTTTTACATATCTTCTTCCCTTCTTCTTATTTCTCCTTCAACCTGCACTTCCCTGAGCCTACAAGCTCTCTAAGGGATTAAACATACATTTTCAAGCACAATTTAAAACATCTCATTCCCATTCTCTAATCTAAAACAAAATCCCCAAAATTCCAATCAAGACATAGATTTCCAATGAGATGAAGAGAATGAAAGGAAAACAAACCAAACACACATATGATAACATCTATCCTAGATTGTTTACTTGCCTTAGTTGTCACGCCCAGGGACCGAGGCCCTGATAATCAAGTCCTTAATCCGGGGGATGTGGCGTGACGGGTCAGAAAATTCCACCCGCACACGCTAATTATTTTCCCATAGGATTCCGCGGTGAGGGTTCCAGACGATCCATCACAACCAATTAATCGAATTCACAACAAATAATAAAATGCGGAAGCTTGTAGCAAAATAAAAACCAAACGAGATATAAGATAATTGTACAAACTCTGTATCAAAAGAGAAATATATAAAGGGTATAACCCAAAGTTAGTTAAAGTTGTGAGGATCACAAAAGTATATTCAATTTATACATCCAAAAAAAAAAAAAGACCGATGAGGTCATAAACTAAGTTCCCAAAATGTTATCCCAGCTCAAATTCCAACACGACGTCTACATGACATCGTTGGGCTGCAACTCGCGCTCCACTGGCGGCTCTACCACCTCAACCGCGTGCTCCACCTCAAAATCTGCGGGTCCGACATCTGACAACAAAAAAAGAGTATCAGACACGAAGGTCTGGCAAGTGAATAAAGCAGATAAGGTATACAAGTTTTATAAATGCCATGTTTAAAATCATAAAAATACAATTGAAACAAAACATATATAAAGAGTAAACCAAATGAACCAAATCTATACAAAAGAAAGAATTTCATAGTTTAAATGTTTTAAACTAACTGAAAAATAATCAAAATATTGGCAAACCACATAAAGTTATATTCTCCTATTACCGAAATAACAAGAGCACACAAGCAAATAACCGTTGCCATATAAAATGGCCGGAACAGACAGACGTAAGCCGTTGCCACTACTCGTGGGACCAGAATACAGAACCGTTGCCATGGCCGAAGCAAACAAATAGAATCCAAACTGCAGTTGGCAAATAATTTTAAGATCCCAAGCCAGGTGATCAGCCCAACTAGGTGACCTAAGCTTAGTGGTGCCATTCAAAACCAAAACCTAAACCTAAATCGATACAATTCAAATCATAGTAATACATTTCCAAAATCGATAAAAGGAAGTACTCCAGACAAATACATACTGACAAATTCGAACGAATCAGATGAGTAGCCTTACCGATGTTTCCAAATGTGGCAAACCACTCAAATCTATTTCAAAACAATTTGTAGAAAGTATACAAATTTTCATAACTTAGAATGAATTGATGTATAGTGGTTTAATGGCTTACCCCGGGTCGTCTTGACATACAGTTAGACCCTTAATGTCAATAATATATGTAAAGCTTGGTGCCACTGAAGATCTTCGACAATTAAAGATATAAAGTGTATATTAAGACTTGAATAAATTTCCCGGGTAATTCTAACATCAAACAATTCCATCATTTTTGCCATTTAAATTTCACGATTTAAGGTAATTCGATTCAATGTATACATCTCATACTACTATGCTTCAATGGGTTTAAATGGGCTTCAAATAATGGGGGGAAAGGGGCTGGAAATAGAGCCTGATATGGGCTGGAAAGGGGCTGAAATGGGCTGGAATACAGCCCATAAAAAGGGTAGAAATCAGCCCTGAAATGGGTCTGAAATGGGTTGCAAAACAACCCAGAAATTGGGCCTGAAATGGCCTGAATACTGCCCAGAAATTGGGCCTGAAATAGGCCTGGAATCTGCCCAGAAACTGCGCCTGAAATTGGACTGGAAACTGCCCAGAAATTAGGCCTGAAATTGGACAGAAAACAGCCCTGGAATAGGCCTGATATGGGCTGGAAAACAGGCCTGAAATTGGGCCAGAAATAGACCTGAAACCAGCCCAGAGATGGGCCTGAAATCAGGCCTGAAAACAGGTCTGAAAATGTAACCTGGGCCCTGGCCAGGCCCGCTCACTGCCAGACATAGTTTCTGTACGCCCAGTTCAAAACTGGGTGCTGGTTCTGCACCCCTCCCTCCTCTGTTTATAGTTCCTTCACTGCTCCATTTCCCACTTGATTCATTGCATTTCTCCCAACTGAGATTTACATTCCATTCAACCACAAATATATCAATCCATTCCATTTACTAAAATCTAGTATAAACATAGCCTTCAATCCATTGAAAGCATAAAACTTTGAGATCCAAGAGATTAATGATTTAGAAATTGTAATGAACAACAAGGTTTAAATTTATGAAACAACAGCTCATATGAACAAAGTATCAACCATAACTTCATTAATTCAAAAATCAAAGCCATAAATTGTAAAGAACTAATGTTTAAAAGATATGCATTTCTTGTCTAGATTATTCACTTGCCTCTAGTCCAATGGAAATGGTCTCAAACACACTCCAAAGAGGCTCTAACACAGCTGCACCCAAATTTACACCAAATTCCATGGAAAAACTCATTCAAAAACCCAATATTTTGAAAAGAGAATGAGCTCTCAAAGAGCCTCCTTGCATGCAAGAAGAAGAGCTTCCAAAGGGTGTGAAAAACCCATATCTAAAAGGAGAAACAAAACCATACCTGTAGATGTAAAACCAGCAACAAATGTTTAAATAATGCAGAAATGGGTTCCACATAATGGGTCATATCTGTTGGGTAGATTTGTCTAATGGGTTCAGTCAGTTCTGTTATTGAGTTCCTAGTTATAAGTTTAGTTTGTTATGTACGTGTCTTACACTTCTCTAGTGTTGAGAAAGTGGTTAGTGTAATGGGTTATCTTTTACTGGGTCAAACTCTTAGTGGGTGAGTTGTTGCTATTTGTTTGGAAGTGGGTAGTTATCTCTGTGTATTTAAACTGCTGCAGAATCTTAATGAGATACATCGGTTGAGTTCAGATTTTCCTATCTTGATCTCCATCACAGTTTGTTTACTCTCAATCTAACAGTTGTAGAGTATAGTTATTTGTGCTTCCTTGTCACATTATCAAAGTGGTATCAGAGAACGGTTTAGCTGGGTGCTAGCTAATGGCAAACAACAGTATGGGCGTTGGGCCATCGCAGCAACCAATGATCCCATTCTTTCAAAGGAGTGGGTATGACATTTGGAGCACAAAGATGAAGACCCTGTTTGTATCACAAGATCTGTGGGACTTGGTGGAGAAAGGCTATGAAGATGGAGCATCTTCAGATGTGAAGAAGAAGGATGCTAAGGCACTGTACTTCATCCAGCAAGCAGTCGATGAGTCAAACTTTCGTCGAATTGGAGCAGCCACAAAATCCAAAGCAGCTTGGGATACATTGGAGAAAGTTTACAAAGGCAGTGATAAGGTATTGACTATCAAACTCCAAACTCTACGTAGAAAATTTGAGAGTTTGTTTATGAAAGATAGTGAATCTGTGCATGATTACACCTCTAATGTGCAAGATATAGTCAATCAAATTAGAAAATATGGGGATGATTTGCCTGAACAAAGAGTTGTTGAGAAAATCTTGCGTAGTTTGCCTGTGAAATTAGATCATGTTGTGGCTGCAATAGAAGAATCTAAAGACTTAACCACACTCACTGTGGATGAATTGTCTGGATCTCTCCAATCTCATGAGGAGCGACTAAAAAGGCACCATGAAAACTCTGTTGAAAGTGTTTTCCATACTAAGCTGAATTTGTCAAAAGAAAAGGATGGCAGTACAGGTGATTCTAGCAACAGGAATTCAGCAAGTAGAGGACGTGGTGGACGCTACTATAAAGGAAAAAGAGGTGGAGGACGTTCAGGAGGCAGCCATCAACAGCACAATGAAGGTGAAAATCGCCCAGGAGGTAACCATCAACAACACAATGAAGGTGAAAATCAAAACCGAAGGATTCAATGTTATTACTGTAAGAAGTTTGGTCATATAGAAAGATTTTGTAGACTTAAAGAAAAATATGCTAAGTTTGCTGAAGAACAAGATACAGAAAAAGAGAAAGCTGAAAATGAAAACTTGTTTTTGGCATGTTTTTCTGCTAAAGAATGTGGTCCAACTGATTGGTTTGTGGACAGTGGTTGTAGTAATCACATGACAGGTAACTTGGAGGCCTTCATCAGTTTAGATAAGTCTGTGACTAGCAAGGTGAAGATGGGAGATGGAAACATTCGTGAAGCACAAGGCAGAGGCACTATGAAGGTAAACTCATGTGGCTTTGATTCCACTAAAAATGTATTGTATGTGCCAGACTTGGATTCAAATCTGTTGAGTGTGGGACAATTTTTGTTAGATGGCTATTCTCTTGTTTTTCAAGATTTGAAATGTTGTGTGTTCCAAGATAAGACTAAGAAAGTTCTGTTGGCTGAAATTCCTATGACAAAAAGCAAAATTTTTCCTCTTAGTCTTGGCAGTGACAAGCATGCATTAAATGCATCATTGATAGATGATAATTGGCTTTGGCATAATCGATATGGCCATTTGAATTTTAGAAGCCTGGAATTTTTGTTTCAAAGGGACATGGTGCATGGTTTGCCTCCAATTCAGAATGCTAGTGAAATTTGTGAAAGTTGTGCATTTGGAAAACAACACCGGGATGTTTTTCCAAAAGGAAAGGCTTGGAGAGCCTCAAGCCCACTTGAGTTGGTACACGCTGATGTGTGTGGGCCTATGCAGACACCATCACTCAACAACAGTAAGTATTTTGTGGTCTTTGTGGATGACTACAGCAAAATGACATGGGTGTATTTTGCCAAAGAAAAATCTGATGCATTGCCTCTCTTTAAAAAATTCAAAAATTATGCTGAAAAACAGAGTGGTTTTTTCTTAAAAACCTTAAGGACAGATCGTGGTGGAGAATTTGTTTCTAAGGAGTTTGATCTCTTTTGTGAAGAATTTGGTTTGCGTAGACAGTTGACAGCTAGGTACACGCCACAACAAAACGGTGTAGCGGAGCGGAAAAATAGAAGTCTTGTTGAGATGGCCAAATACATGCTCAAGGCTAAGCATCTTCCAAATTCACTTTGGGCTGAAGCAATACATACGGCTGCTTACATTCTCAATCGAAGTCCCACCACTGCATTGCCCTACAAGACTCCTTTTGAAAGTTGGTATGGTCAAAAGCCTAAGGTAACACATTTTAAAGTTTTTGGGTGTGTTGCTTATGTGCATGTTCCTTCACAAAAGAGGCAAAAGCTAGATGATAATGCTGTTAAATGCATATTTGTTGGCTATAGTGTTGAAACAAAAGGTTACCGATTTTATGATCCTCTCACAAAAACTCTCATTGTTAGTCGTGATGTAAAGTTTGATGAACATGGTAGTTGGCAATGGAAAGCAGAGCAGCCCGGTCAAGTTCAAATTCTTGAAGAGGAAATTCCAACGGATGAAGGTGAAACTCTTGTTGCATCCTCCCCTGTATTATCTTCAACTTCATCTTCATCTTCCTCTTCATCTCCATCTCCACCTAGGAAGTTGAGGTCTCTACAAGAAATATATGAAACCTGTCATTTCACTCAAGCTGAGGACCCAAGTCAGTTTGTTGAAGCTGTACAACATGAGGAGTGGTGTGTTGCTAGGGATGAAGAAATCATGGCATTGGAGAAAAATGATACATGGGAGCTCATTGATCTACCTGATGGCAAAGAGGTTGTGGGACTGAAATGGATCTACAAAACAAAGTTCAAGCCAGATGGCTCGGTTCAAAAGTTCAAGGCACGGTTAGTAGCAAAGGGCTACATGCAGCAAGAAGGTATCGATTTGATTGAAACCTATGCTCCTGTGTCTAGATTTGATACTATTAGAATTTTTTTGGCCTTTGTTGCCCATCATAAATGGATTGTTTATTAGTTTGATGTAAAATCAGCCTTTTTAAATGGTGTTTTGGATGAGGAAGTGTATGTGCAGCAACCATTGGGATATGAAGTTGCTGGTGAAGAACACAAAGTCTACCGACTAAAAAAAGCTCTCTATGGCCTAAAACAGGCGCCAAGGGCCTGGTATGAGAGGATTGATAGTCATTTCACTAACCATGGGTTTCAAAGAAGTGAAAGTGAGCCAACTCTATATGTCAAGTCAAGAGGAGAAAATGAGGTACTTATTGTATGCCTCTATGTTGATGACTTGATTTACACTGGTAGTTGTGTTGCATTGATGGAGGAATTCAGAAAAATTATGATTGATGGATTTGAGATGACTGATCTTGGAAAGATGAATTTGCTTCTTGGTTTGGAAGTGAAACAATGTGATCATGGCATATTTCTTTCACAAGAAAAATATGTGCATGATCTTCTTGAGAAGTTTAAGATGATGGATTGCAACCCAATGAGGACACCCATGAACACTAATGAAAGATTTCGTGTAGATGATGGGACAGATAAGATTGATGCTCAGGTGTATCGAAGTTTAGTTGGAAGCTTGCTATATCTCACAAACACCCGACCGGACATTATCCAAGCTACTAGTCTATTGTCAAGGTTCATGCAAAGCCCAAGCAGGATTCATTTTGCTGCAGCCAAAAGGGTGTTGAGATACTTGAAGGGGACAAACTCCTATGGTATTTTTTATAAGACTGACAATCTTAATTTATGTGGTTTTTCTGATAGTGATTGGGTAGGTTCACTTGACGATCGCAAGAGCACTACTGGGTACGTCTTCAACCTAGGTTCTGGTGCAATTTCATGGAGTTCAAAGAAGCAATCTACTGTAGCTCTTTCATCATCTGAAGCTGAGTACATAGTAGTCACTTCAGCTGCTTGTCAAGCAATCTGGCTGAGAAGAATTTTGGCAGACATGAAGCAAGATCAGAAGGAAGGCACTGTAATCTACTGTGACAACATATCTGTAATTGCAATGACCAAGAATCCAGTGAATCACAATCGTACAAGGCACATTGAGCTGTGATATCATTTCATCCGCGAGTTGGTGGCGAATGGACGCATCAAGATTGTATATTGCAACACTAATGAACAGCTAGCTGACATTTTTACAAAACCATTACCTTCAGTTAAATTTGAGCAGTTCAAAAATATGTTGGGAGTTGTAGATTTCTGCATAATGGGGGAGTGTTGAAATAATGCAGAAATGGGTTCCACATAATGGGTCATATCTGTTGGGTAGATTTGTCTAATGGGTTCAGTCAGTTCTGTTATTGAGTTCCTAGTTATAAGTTTAGTTTGTTATGTATGTGTCTTACACTTCTCTAGTGTTGAGAAAGTGGTTAGTGTAATGGGTTATCTTTGACTGGGTCAAACTCTTAGTGGGTGAGTTGTTGCTATTTGTTAGGAAGTGGGTAGTTATCTCTGTGTATTTAAACTGCTGCAGAATCTTAATGAGATACATCAGTTGAGTTCAGATTTTCCTATCTTGATCTCCATCACAATTTGTTTACTCTCAATCTAACAGTTGTAGAGTATAGTTATTTGTGCTTCCTTGTCACATTATCAACAAAAGCTTGAGAAATGAAGTTGGTTTCAGCTGGAATTTTGCACAAATGATGTCCTTGGGTTGCTCATGGAATGGAGAAGATGAAGGTGAAATCAGATTTTCACCTTGGGTTTGATTTCATGGACATGCAGATGAGAGAAGGTAAGAAGAAGGGAGAAAACTCTCTCTTAGGTTCAGTTGCAGAATGGAGAATGAAGAAGAAGTATACTGACGTAGGGTTGGGTTTGAACGGGTTTAAGTTGTGAAAAGTGGGCCCCATGGGCCCAAATCTTCAAGTGGCTAGATCGATCATTTGTGGGTCCCGAATGGAAACGACGAAGAAAAGAACAATGATCGTTGAAAAATCTATTTTTCAAAAAGTATATTTTTCTCATGATTTTCAAATTTCGAAATTTATGCACATATTTGGGTGTGAAAAGACTGTCTTGTCCTTTTTCTCGAAAAACACAATTTCTGGGTTTCAAATGCAAACGGAACAAACATGAAAGCTTTTGGGATCAAAATAACAAATTCAAAAATGTCTAAATCCATATTTTTCATAAATCAAATTCCCACACTAACACTTGTCACACGGGCCACCCCGGGCCCGGTCAAACCAAACTCAACGCGCTCAAAATTCCCCAAAGCTATCCAAAATTCTAATCTAACTAAAAATCCAAGCTAATCGTCCCCTATTCCCACTTAGAGACTAATCACAGTCAAAACAATAATAATATATGCTAAACCTGGGTCCGGGCCTGACATCCTCCACCCTTTAAGGGCATTTGGTCATCCAAATGAATACTAACCTCTGGTAGCAAGTGCGGGTACTTCTTCTGAACCTGATCATGCAACTCCCAAGTAGCTTCTTCTGGCTTGTGGTTCTCCCAAAGCACTTTTACCCAGTGAATTGTCCGGTTTCTCAATTCCTACTCTTTCATATCAATGATTCTGACTTGTTTCTCAACATAAGTGGCATCATCCCGAATCTCTAATGGCTCATGTTAGTACATGTGAGGGGTCTGAAACATATTTCTTCAACATCGATACATGAAATACATTGTGCACACCCGAAAGTTCTAGCGGTAAGGCGAGTCTGTAAGCCACTTCACCAATACGACTCAGGATTTCATACGGTCTAATGAATCTTCCTGACAGTTTACCCTTCTGAATGAATCTCAATGTCCCTCTGCCCGGTGACACTTTCAAAAACACCTTATCTCCTACTTGAAACTGTAGATCCTTTCTTCTAACATCAGTGTAGCTTTTCTATCGGCTTCTCATAGTGTCTTTAAATGCTCATGAATGAGTTTAACTTTCTCATTGGTCTCACCAATCAATGTCGGTCCATGGAAGTTGTGTTCTCCGACTTCCTTCTAACACACCGGAGTTCTACATCTCCTTCCAAATAGTGCTTCGAAAGGTGTCATTCCTATACTCGAGTGGTAGCTGTTGTTATATGCGAATTCGCAAAGAGGTAGACTTTCGTCCCACTAAGTATTGAAGTCAAGCACACATGCCCTAAGCATGTCCTTGTTAGGTATTTTGTTTTTGCAATTTGGTGGATGCATTTGCATATTGGCATCATTTGAATTCACACACATGCATTGATTTAAAATATCTTGAAATCTAGTGTTATACATGCATTGGTTTTTTAGATTTGGAAAAGTTTGTGGTTTATGCATGTTTTGGTCATAAACTTGGATGCATTGGTTTTAGAACCCAAAACTCTTTTGAAAACCTAATTCCTTGTGCATTATATTTGGAAAATCATGTTAGGTATTTAGGTTTGAGCTTTGCATGCATTCATTACAAAAAGATTCATTTTTGTATGCTTGTTCACTTGAAAAGAGTTTTTATCAAATCAAGCTAGCCTTTGGTTTTAAACCTTTGAATCTTTTTAGGCTTTGTGTGTTTCATGTTTTTAAATGTTTTAAAACATGTTTTTAAGCTTGGTTTAGTGACCCACAAAATTCCACAAAGAAAATCTTCAAAATGCAAAAGTTGGAATTTTTGGGGTGTCCCGGCAGTGTCGCCGGTCGACCGAGACCTGGGTCTCGGTCGACCGAGAACACTGCAGGGCAAATGGACAGTTTTTGAACTGTTTCAGGCCAACGGTCAGAAATATGACCGTTGTGCTTTCTCGGTCGACCGAGACCTGTGTCTAGGTCGACCGAGAACTAGCCGTTGGCAACTTTTTGGCTATAAAGTCCATTCATTTCCAACCTTTTTCAAGGCTTGAACTATGAACTTTTGAGAGCATTTTGGAGCCAAAGAAAGGGGAAGAAGTTGGAAAGGCTAGAGGGCTATTTGGAAATCAAACTCATGAGTTTTTAAAAGGTACATCTTCTAAGTTATTTTGATTTCCATTCAAATGAAATTCATGCATGTTCAAATCCTTGGTATTTTCATTTATGCATGATTTCAAGCCTATAAAGAGTTGTTTTGCAAACTCAATATCTTCCTTGGTAAATTAGATTAGTTTGCAAACTCTCTTAACTAATTCACATGCTTTCTTAGACTTTTACATTCATACAACTTGTTTAGTTCATTTATTAAAGTTGTTTGAATTTCACATGTGATTAGTTTTCTCTTCAATCATCATTTTATAAGCTTTGATTTTAAAATGCATCATGCATTCATTTAAGAGCTTCTTTGTTAAGATTGATTGAAGAAACACATTCATACACTTGTGCACACACTTTATCTTGTTTTAAGTGTATGTTTGTAATTTGTATTAAACTTTCATATTAGCCTATTCAAGAGGCAATTTCATATGAGCTTAAATTGTAATCTCTTAGAGTGATCTTTTAGAAAGACACCTTCTTTGAGAAATCAACTTTGTAAAGGTTATTGCTTAGCCTTTGAAAAGCATCTTGTAAGGTTATTGCTTAGCCTTTGAAAAGCATCTTGTAGGGTTATTGCTTAGCCTAAGAAAAGCATTTTGTAAAGGTTATTGCTTAGCCTAGAAAAGCACATTGTAAGGTTGTTGTTGAGCCTAGAAAAACAACATTGTATAGGTTATTGCTTAGCCTTTGAAAAAGCATAAATAGTGGAAATCCGGTGGGGTGTTGGATGCACAAGCCGGTAGTGGATGTAGGCACGTTGGCCGAACCACTATAAATATTGTGTTGTGGTGATTGCTATGTGGTGATTGTTTTGTTTAGCTTCCGCATATTGATTGTTTAATCATCACATTTGACTAGTTTATATTAAGAATTTAAAATTGGTCTAAATTGGTCACAATTGTAGCTCACCCTATTCACCCCCCCCCCCTCTAGGGTTAGGATCCTCGTGGACTTTCAATTGGTATCAGAGCCAAGTTCTCTAATCCCTTAGGATCAAGTGTTTGGAACTCTTGATTAGGTGTAAAAACCTAGAGTTAAAACCCTAGAGTTGTGCTTATTTGAAAATCATTAGAATGGACTCCACTAGCCTAGACTTTGTAGATTCTTCTAGACCTCTCACTCTTCCCTCTATTAGAGATTCAAACCATCAATTAAAAGAATCTCAATGTGAATTAAATAAAGAGGAAGAAAATGATTATGATGAAGATGATCTTCAACAAGCCTATAATGAATTATATACATTATCTTCAAAGCTTGATAAGAGAAATAAAAGTCTAAAAGAAGAATCAAATAGACTAAACAAAGAGCTAGCCTCTTCAAAAGATGAACTTAGAGAGAAAGAAGAAGTTATAAAATGTCTAGACTCTAAGTTCATGATCTCTTTAAATAACCTATCCAACATTCAAGATGAACTAAAAGAATTAAAGATGGGTTATGAAAATGTCAATAAGGAAAATCTAAAACTAAGAGATCAATTACAAAGGCAAGATAAAGACTTTAACAATCTTGAATCTAAATTGTCTATCTCTAAGGAAAATTTATCAAATGCTCAAGATGAATTAAATAAGACTAAGATAAATTGTGATGAGCTTAAAAAGGAAAATTGTAACCTAAGAGATACAATTAAAAGACAAGATGAAAACATTAACTATTTAAAATCCAAGTTGACAATTTCAAATGAAAATTTGTCTAATGCACAAAGTAATTCAAAAACTTTAGAACTTGGATCTAATGTTGTTAATGAGCTTAATTCTAAGTTAAAACTTGCCTATGAAGAGCTAAGCAATTATAAGGAAATTGAAAATGAACTTTCAAAAGTCAAACATGAAAATTCAATCCTTATAACCAAAGTCACTCAACTTGAAGGATATAAACAAAAGTATGAGTGCAAGTTTACCCAAAGTGAAGAAAGACTTGAAAAATTATTTAAATTGGGTAAACCTCATGGAGATAGGACGGGTATTGGATTTAATAGGAATATATCTTATGACCCTAAATTCACCAACACTTTTGTGAAAGGTGAGTCCTCATTCTCTAGCACTCTTTCTCCTTTGCCCAAAACCAAATGTAATTTTTGTGGCATTGAAGGACATTTTAGGTTTGAGTGCAAACTAAGGAAAAGAAGCCATGTGTCTAAACCCATCTTTGAACTCAAAAATGGAGAATCTAAACCTATGAAGGGTAAGACACTAAAAATGAAGAAAGACTCCACAAAGACTAAACAAGTTAAATCCTTTAAAATGGAGTCTCCAAAAATAGATTCTAAAAAGGTTAAACAAGTCAAACCAAGTTTAAAAGAATCTATTAACAAAAAGCTTCTCAACCTACCTCCCTTAAGTCAAAACATGAAAGAACTTTTGAAGAAATTTACTAAGTTAAATCTAAATTTCAAAAGTCAAAGAAAGGGAGAAAATAAGAAGAAAAGAAAAGTGAAACAATCCCCTAAGAAGAAAACTCACCAACATCAAAAGACTAATCACCATTCTAAGCCAAATTTAGTAAAATCTAAATATCATGGTGATAAGTTCAAATTGAAAATTTATCAAGTTAAATCTCCTTTAGTTGGTGAGAATTCCAAGATAGACCTCAAAGTTCAACCCTCCCAAGACCTTAGGTGGATTCCTAAAGTTATTTACCTAGACAAACCTTAGGGTCTTGAACCTCATTGACCAACCTACTCTTTATTAGTTAAATCACTTTGTTGGTCATGATTGCATTTGCATTTTGTTTCTTTTAGTTAGATTTCTTAAGATGCATTGCTTATTTATGATCAATTGATTTTGTTTTCATACACCATTCTAAGTTACACTTCATGGTTTTCAAAATCTTTTGATTATAATCTCATCATGTTTGATTTGCTTGTTGCACTCATATGTTTTGCATTGCATTTCTACATGATCAATTGATTGTGATTTCAAAAGCTCTCATAGCTAGACTCTTCATGATCAATTGTTGTTTAATCAATTCAAGTTTTTCCATGGATTTCTAAGTTATACTTGATTATGGAAAATCATTGTTTTGAAAAAATCAACTTGTATGTGTTTCAATTAAGTTATATCTTTTAAAATACAATGTTGAAAATTGATCTTCAAAATCATTCTTTCTATGCTCATTGTTGGATTTTGTTTTTCAAAATGATTTGAAGATTGTTTGAATGGAAATGCCTATAACATCATTAGTTATATTCATCTAAAGCATGTTCCATGTTTTCATTTCCTTTTCTTTTGGTTTCATTATATTAGAATTGGAAATGAATGTTGTTTGCATCTTTGCTTTTTTTTTAGTTATTCTTTTTATATGCAAATGACTATTGGTTCCATGTATGGTTGTGTTCTTAGTTACATTTGTAGAATCCATACTAGAACCCAAATCCATCCTCTATGCCTACTAGTCATATCTTTATGGATGGTTATGATGTTGATTCATGTAGATTCTCTTGGAGTCATCCTTATACATGTTTCAACTTCATAGTAGTGTTCTTGATCATATGTACCTATTTGAAATCCATTTCTTGTATTTCATAGTTATATCTCTTGTTTGATGGATTTCTTAGTGTTGAATTCATATGATCTAGACACTTTGGAAATTGCATGCATTGCCAAGTAATATTCTTTTGCATTGCAATTTACCATTGTTCATCACTATGCTCTTTAGGAATATCATTAAAAGTGATGAATATGCATTTATGATGCTTGATGGTAGTTTGTCACATCCTTGCTTTGATTAATGTTATCATAGTCAATTGGTTTCATTTGGTATAACTTTCCATTGATTTCTTATCCAATTGATATCTTATCTTGTGTATGTGATAGACCTTGTGTGCATTGGACTAAACTTGATAAGTAATATGATCTTTCCATGTCACACACCATTAGCATCATAATGTTCATGATTGTCACCTCCTTTGCTCTTATAGGTATATCTCATGACCACCATGTTTATGTGTTCATAATATTGGTTGGTTATTAGTTGAGGTTGGCTTCATGATTGAATTTCATTTCACTCATTCATGCACTTTAATAAGTCATATTTATTGATTGAATGAAATGATTTTCAAAATCTTACATAGCATATGATTTTCATAAGTAATATTGATTGATGCTATGTTTAAGTAAACCCCACATCATGGATAGCTCTAATTTGGATTTCTCATAATAGTTATACTTTTAAATCCATTTTAGAGTGATTGATTTTATAGTCACATCCTTTAATCTCAATTGATATGTTTGTTTCAATTGATATCCATGATTGCTTCTCCCATTAGACCTAGCTCTCTTTTGGTAATTTGATCATATTGTGCTTAATAGTTAAATGAATCTAATCCTTTCCTTGAAGTTAACCCTCACTTGGTTAAACCATCTACTTCTTGAATCTAATAGTTAAATCTTTGTCAAAAGTTTGACAAAAGAAGAGAATGGATTGAGGGGGAGTGTAAACCTTCATAGGAAGAATTAGTTTTGATCAAATTCACCCTTGGATTGCTTTTGAGCCCTTAGAGTTAACTTCCATACATGATAACCTGTTATGATTTTCATTTTCGATTTCATTTGTTAACAGGTGCTACTAAAGGTATTCTTCTTGTCTCATGTGTGTAGGTACCTTTGCAATTTAATGTCAATGGGGGAGAGAGAGTTCAAGTGTGACTCAAAGATCTCCTACTCTTCAAAGGGGGAGAGAGTTCGAGAGTTCAAGTACTCGAAGATCTCCTATCCATCAAAGGGGGAGAAAGAACTCAAGTTCTCAAAGGGAGAGAATGCATACCTTGCCAAAGGGAGAGAGAGGCATGGTCAAAGGGGGAGAGCAAATAGAAGAAAGATAGCTTGGAGCTAAAGAAGATGCTTGGCTAAAGAGAGGAAGATGGAAAGAAAGCTTGAAGAATGATCAAGCTCCAAGCATCAAGAAGATTGAAGAAAAGAGCCCAAGAGCCCAAGCTAAGAGAAGGAGCATCCAAGAAGAAGATTTCAAGACTTGTCCAGCTGAGGGGGAGCTGAAGACAGAGTGTGTAATTTCAATGATGAGTAAGTTGCCATCAAATTGCAAAGGGGGAGATTGTTAGGTATTTTGTTTTTGCAATTTGGTGGATGCATTTGCATATTGGCATCATTTGAATTCACACACATGCATTGATTTAAAATATCTTGAAATCTAGTGTTATACATGCATTGGTTTTTTAGATTTGGAAAAGTTTGTGGTTTATGCATGTTTTGGTCATAAACTTGGATGCATTGGTTTTAGAACCCAAAACTCTTTTGAAAACCTAATTCCTTGTGCATTATATTTGGAAAATCATGTTAGGTATTTAGGTTTGAGCTTTGCATGCATTCATTACAAAAAGATTCATTTTTGTATGCTTGTTCACTTGAAAAGAGTTTTTATCAAATCAAGCTAGCCTTTGGTTTTAAACCTTTGAATCTTTTTAGGCTTTGTGTGTTTCATGTTTTTAAATGTTTTAAAACATGTTTTTAAGCTTGGTTTAGTGACCCACAAAATTCCACAAAGAAAATCTTCAAAATGCAAAAGTTGGAATTTTTGGGGTGTCCCGGCAGTGTCGCCGGTCGACCGAGACCTGGGTCTCGGTCGACCGAGAACACTGCAGGGCAAATGGACAGTTTTTGAACTGTTTCAGGCCAACGGTCAGAAATATGACCGTTGTGCTTTCTCGGTCGACCGAGACCTGTGTCTAGGTCGACCGAGAACTAGCCGTTGGCAACTTTTTGGCTATAAAGTCCATTCATTTCCAACCTTTTTCAAGGCTTGAACTATGAACTTTTGAGAGCATTTTGGAGCCAAAGAAAGGGGAAGAAGTTGGAAAGGCTAGAGGGCTATTTGGAAATCAAACTCATGAGTTTTTAAAAGGTACATCTTCTAAGTTATTTTGATTTCCATTCAAATGAAATTCATGCATGTTCAAATCCTTGGTATTTTCATTTATGCATGATTTCAAGCCTATAAAGAGTTGTTTTGCAAACTCAATATCTTCCTTGGTAAATTAGATTAGTTTGCAAACTCTCTTAACTAATTCACATGCTTTCTTAGACTTTTACATTCATACAACTTGTTTAGTTCATTTATTAAAGTTGTTTGAATTTCACATGTGATTAGTTTTCTCTTCAATCATCATTTTATAAGCTTTGATTTTAAAATGCATCATGCATTCATTTAAGAGCTTCTTTGTTAAGATTGATTGAAGAAACACATTCATACACTTGTGCACACACTTTATCTTGTTTTAAGTGTATGTTTGTAATTTGTATTAAACTTTCATATTAGCCTATTCAAGAGGCAATTTCATATGAGCTTAAATTGTAATCTCTTAGAGTGATCTTTTAGAAAGACACCTTCTTTGAGAAATCAACTTTGTAAAGGTTATTGCTTAGCCTTTGAAAAGCATCTTGTAAGGTTATTGCTTAGCCTTTGAAAAGCATCTTGTAGGGTTATTGCTTAGCCTAAGAAAAGCATTTTGTAAAGGTTATTGCTTAGCCTAGAAAAGCACATTGTAAGGTTGTTGTTGAGCCTAGAAAAACAACATTGTATAGGTTATTGCTTAGCCTTTGAAAAAGCATAAATAGTGGAAATCCGGTGGGGTGTTGGATGCACAAGCCGGTAGTGGATGTAGGCACGTTGGCCGAACCACTATAAATATTGTGTTGTGGTGATTGCTATGTGGTGATTGTTTTGTTTAGCTTCCGCATATTGATTGTTTAATCATCACATTTGACTAGTTTATATTAAGAATTTAAAATTGGTCTAAATTGGTCACAATTGTAGCTCACCCTATTCACCCCCCCCTCTAGGGTTAGGATCCTCGTGGACTTTCAGTCCTCCAATGTCTGAATGGTCCTTTCTGACTGTCCATCTGTCTGTGGGTGATACGCCGTGCTGAATTGAAGTTTTGTACCGATGGATTCATGTAGAGTCTTCCAGAATCTCGAGACAAATCTGTTATCTCTGTCCGATGTGATGGAGACTGGTTGACCATGTTGACTGACAATCTCGTTAACGAATGTTTGTGCCAGTGATAACATTTGCATCTTCTTTCCTATCTTCAATGGAATGAAACGTGCAGACTTCGTTAGTCGATCAACTATAACCGATATGGCATTGTTCCCTTTGCTAGTTGTCAGTAAACCCGAGATAAAATCCATTGTAAGATGTTCCCACTTCCACTGTGGAATCTCTAATGGCTGCAAAAGACCTGCTGGTTTCTGATGTTCTGCCTTAATCAACTGACAGGTCATGCATCGGGACACAAATGCTGCAATTTTTCTCTTCATATTGTTCCACCAGAATCTGCCCTTCAAATTATGGTACATCTTTGTACTCCCCGGGTGCATAGAATACTTGGTGCTATGGGCCTCAGCCATGATTTCATTTCTCAAATCATCAATGTTTGGAACACACAATCGGTCACGAAAGTACAATACTTCATCCTCGACTCTGAAATCTGGGCAATTTGAAATGTGCTCCACAATTTTTGCCAAGTCTGGATCTTGTAGCTGAGTCTCCTTGATTTTCTGAATGAGAGTAGGCTCAGACACTGACATGTTTGCTAGCATAAAACCTTGTCTCAACGTTTGAAACTCAACTCCCAATTCTTCAAGCTGTTGGAGAATACTCATTCCTTGCAAACTAGCCATGCTCCCAGACTTTCTACTCAATGCGTCTGCCACAACATTTACATTTCTTGGATGGTATTTAATTTGAAAATCGTAATCTTTAATATACTCCATCCATCTCTTCTGTCTCATGTTCAATTTCTTCTGGGAGAACAAATATTGGAGACTACGGTGATCCGAGTGAACTTCAAATTTTTCTCCATATAAATAGTGTCTCCACATCTTTAGTGCAAATACAACTGCTGCCAATTCTAAGTCATGCGTCACATAATTCTTCACGTGCTCCTTCAGTTGCCTTGAGCCATACGCTATGACTTTGCCATCTTGCATTAACACACATCCAAGTCCCACAGTCGAAGCATCTATATAAACTATAAAATTACCACTACCTGAAGGTAAGGTGAAAACTGGAGTTGTGGTCAATCTCTTTTTCAACTCTTCGAAACTTGCTTCACACCGTTCGGTCCACAAGAATGGCACGTTCTTCCGGGTTAGTTTGGTCAAAGGCGCTGCAATAGATGAAAATCCCTGCACAAACCTTCTGTAGTAGCCTGGTAAATCCAGAAAACTCCTAATTTTGGTTACATTCCTTGGCCTCTCACAATTGATGATTGCTTCTATCTTTGCCGGATCAACTGCTAAACCTTCTTTGGAAATAATATGACCGAGGAAAGAAACTTGTGTCAACCAAAAATCGCATTTCTCAAGCTTTGCATACAACTGGTTATCTCTTAACAACTGTAACGATGTCCTCAGGTGCTGCTCATGCTCTTCTCTAGACTTGGAGTATACTAATATGTCATCAATGAAGACAACTGTGAACTGATCTAAGTGAGGTGCAAGAATTTTATTCATTATTGTCATGAACACTGCCGGTGCATTAGTCAGTCCAAAGGGCATTACCAAAAATTCATAGTGCCCGTATCTTGTCTGGAAGGCTGTCTTTGGTTCATCCGATTCTCTAACCCTCAGCAGATAATATCCGGATCTCAAGTCTAGCTTCGAAAAATATTCTGCTCCCTGCAATTGATCAAATAGCTTATCTATTCTTGGCAATGGTATTTATTTTTTATGGTCACTTGGTTCAATCTTCTGTAATCTATGCACATTCTCAACCTTCCATCTTTCTTCTAAACAAACAACACTGGAGCTCCCCATGGTGATATGCTTGGTCTAATAAAACCTTTTTCTAACAACTCTTGCAGTTGAAGTTTCAATTCACCCAATTCCGTCGGAGCCATTCTATAAGGTGCAATGGAAATTGGAGCTGCTCCTGGCATAAGCTCTATGGTAAATTCCACTTCCCTGACTGGTGGCAATCCTGGAATTTCTTCCGAAAATACATCTGAAAATTCGCACACTACAGGAATTTGCTCCACCCCTTAGGACTGTTTGTCCTCTGTAATAAATACTATGAATCCCTCGCATCCACTTCTCAATAGCTTAACTGCTGATAATGCTGAAATAACACCAGCCTGTGAAACCCTTTTCTCTCCATGGAATTCGACCCCTGATGATGTTTCATTCAACTTGAAGGAAATGGTTTTGTTGAAACAATCCATACTGGCATGATGTCCAGACAGCCAATCCAACCACAAAATGACATTGAAATCATGCATGTCTAACATAATAAGGTCTGCTGGAAATGTGACATCACCTATCTTAACTGTGCAGTTAGGGTGATATGTGCTACAAACAACTTGTTTCCCTACTGGTGTTGTAACAGTTAGAATAAAGTCTAGTTCGCAAACAGGCACATCAATCAATTTAGCAAACATAGGAGATAGAAATGAATGTGTAGATCCAGGATCAAATAATACTTTAGTTTCTATTCCACAAACAAGAAGTATACCTTCAACTACGTTGCCCGCTGCATCCGCGTCCACTTGGTTCAGATGATATGCTTGACCTCGCTGCTGAGGTCTGTTCCAATTCTGGTTCAGTCTTCCTTACTGTGCATTCTTGTTCTGCTAAGGTGGATGAGTGTTCTGATTCTGAGGTTGTTGGCGAGGCTGTTGTTACTGGTTCTATTGTTGTGGCTGCCTGGGTTGGTTCTGAGCTGCTTGTTGATTCTGCTGAGGTGACATGTTGCCCTGGTTTCTATTGTTTGGACAATCCTTCATCAAGTGATCTGTATGACCACACTTAAAGCATCCACCCGTGACTCTGTAACATAGGTGGGAAGGATGATTCTTGCCACAATGCTCACATCTACCTTGTCTTTGGGTGTTCTGATTTGGCCTTGACTTCTTACCTTGATAGGATTTCTGTCCTTGTTGCTGACGCTTCCTTTGGGCATCCTTATTAATCTTGTTATTGATGTTTTCAAATTTATAAGCTCGTTTGACTGCCTCTTGGAATGTAGCTGGTATGACAACACCTGAAGCACGTCTTTCAATTATAGGGTTCAGTCCCTCTAGGAATTTGATAATCTTTTTCTCCTCAGTATCGACAAGCTCTGGTGCATACCGAGACAGTCTCTCAAATTTTGTAACATATTCGAGAACCGTCATGTCTCCTTGTGTGAGTAGCTGAAACTCCATTGCCATCTGTCTCTTAATATGAGTGGGCACATACTTCTCAGTAAACTGCTCCTTGAAAGTAGCCCACGCGATATCATTAGCAATATCATGATATCCATCCTTGAGTGTTTTCCACCAAATGTCAGCCAAGCCGATAAACATAGAGGCTGCTAGAAGAACTCGCTGTCTGCCTGTGCACTGAAAAAGGTCGAAGATGTTCTCAGTGTGGACTAACCAGTCATCTGCTATCAAAGGATCCTCATTTCCAGTGAATTCTTTAGGACCTCTCTTCCGGAAGCGTTCAAATAATGTATTTGGGTTGTTATCACTGTTATTGATAATAATCTGAGGACCCATGTTTTGAGGTTGTACTTGTTCTGGTCTCTTGCCTAACACTTCTAACAACTACCTCTGTACCAGTGTTAATTTCTCATCTTTCTTAGTCATCTGCTCCTGTAATCTGGCTTGATTCTCATTGGCTCTCCTCTGTTGTTCCATCATCATCTCATTTGTTTTCTATTGCTGTTCTATCATCATTTGCATAAGTTCTGAAATTGGCTATCTCCAGAGGAACCTGCAGCATGAGCATTGCTGGAAGAAGGATTTGTGTTTGAGTTGTCCCTGCGTGGAGGCATTTTGCTGCAAAACCATTTGTTAGTACAATAAATATATTAAGAAAAACACACCCATAATTCCCACGCAATACTAACTAACGAAAATTCTAACGAATCCTCTCCACGTCCCTGTGTTTCTAATGTCTTTTAATTGCCCGACATATTTCTCGCTATGATACCAAGCCTGTCACGCCCTGGGACCGAGGCCCTAATAATCAAGTCCTTAATCTGGGGGACGTGGCACGAAGGGTCAGAAAATCCCGCCCGCACAAGCTAATTATTTTCCCACAGGATTCCGCGGTGAGGATTCCAGACGATTTATCACAGCCAATTAATCGAATTCACAACAAATAATAAAATGTGGAAGCTTGTAGCAAAATAAAAACCAAATGAGATATAAGATAACTGCACAAACTCTGTATCAAAAGAGAACTATATAAAGGGTATAACACAGAGTTAGTTAAAGTTGTGAGGATCACAAAGGTATATTTAAACTATACATTCCAAAAAAAAAAGACCGAAGAGGTCATAAACTAAGTTCCCAAAATGTTATCCCAGCTCAAATTCCAACACGACGTCTACATGACAGCGTTGGGCTGCCACTCGCGCTCCACTGGCGGCTCTACCGCCTCAACCGCGTGCTCCGCCTCAAAATCTGCGGGTCCAACATCTGACACCAAACAAAAGAGTATCAAACACGACGGTCTGGCTAGTGAATAAAGCAGATAAGGTATACAAGTTTTATAAATGCCATGTTTAAAATCATAAAAATACAATTGAAATGAAACATATAGAAAGAGTAAACCAAATGAACCAAATCTATACAAAAGAAAGAATTTCATAGTTTAAATGTTTCAAACTAACTAACAAATAATCGAAATATTGGCAAACCACATAAAGCTATATTCTCCTATTACCGAAGTAACAAGCGAACATAAACAAATAACCGTTGCCATATAAAATGGCCGGAACAAACAGACAAAAGCCATTGCCACTACTCGTGGGACCGGAATATAGAACCGTTGCCATGGCCGGAGCAAACAAACAGAATCCAAACTGCAGTTGGCAAATAATTTTAAGATCCCAAGACGGGTGATCAGCCCAACTAGGTGACCTAAGCTTTTTGGTGCCAAGCAAAACCAAAACCTGAATCGATATAAATCAAATCATAGTAATACATTTCCAAAATCGATAAAAGGAACTACTCCAGACAAATACATACTGACAAATTCGAGCGAATAAGATGAGCAGCCTTACCGATCTTTCCAAATGTGGCAAACCACTCAAATCTATTTCAAAACAATTTGTAGAAAGTATACAAATTTTCATAACTTGGAATGAATTAATGTATAGTGGTTTAATCGCTTCCCCCGGGTCGTCTTGACATACACCTCATACTAATATGCTTCAATGGGTTTAAATGGGCTTCCAATAATGGGGGGAAAGGGGCTGGAAATAGCGCCTGATATGGGCTGGAAAGGGGCTGAAATGGGCTGGAATACAACCCAGAAATGGGGTAGAAATCAGCCCTGAAATGGGCCTGAAATGGGTTGCAAAACAGCCAAGAAATTGGGCCTGAAATGGCCTGAATACTGCCCAGAAATTGGGCCTGAAATTGGGCAGCAAACAGCCCTGGAATGGGCCTGATATGGGCTGGAAAACAGGCCTGAAATTGGGCCAGAAATAGACCTGAAACCAGCCCAGAGATGGGCCTGAAAACAGGTCTGAAAATGTAACCTGGCTAGGCCCGCTCACTGCCAGGCAGAGTTTCTGCATGCCCAGTTCAAAACTGGGTGCTGGTTCTGCACCCCTCCCTCCTCTGTTTATAGTTCTTTCACTCCTCCATTTCCCACTCGATTCATTGCATTTCTCCCAACTGAGATTTACATTCCATTCAACCACAAATATATCAATCCATTCCATTTACTAAAATCTAGTATAAACATAGCATTCAATCCATTGAAAGCATAAAACTTTGAGATCCAAGAGATTAATGATTTAGAAATTGTAATGAACAACAAGGTTTAAATTTCTGAAACAAAAACTCATATGAACGAAGTATCAACCATAACTTCATTAATTCAAAAATCAAAGCCATAAATTGTAAAGAACTAATGTTTAAAAGATATGCATTTCTTGTCTAGATTATTCACTTGCCTCTAGTCCAATGGAAAGGGTCTCAAACACACTCCAAAGAGGCTCTAACACAGCTGCACCCAAAACTACACCAAATTCCACGGAAAAACTCATTCAAAAACCGAATATTTTGAAAAGAGAATGAGCTCTCAAAGAGCCTCCTTGCATGCAAGAAGAAGAGCTTCCAAAGGGTGTGAAAAACCCATATCTAAAAGGAGAAACAAAACCTTACCTGTAGATGTAAAAACCAGCAACAAAAGCTTGAGAAATAAAGTTGGTTTCAGCTGGAATTTTGCACAAATGATGTCCTTGGGTTGCTCATGGAATGGGGAAGATGAAGGTGAAATCAAATTTTCACCTTGGGTTTGATTTCATGGACATGCAGATGAGAGAAGGTAGTAAGAAGTGAGAAAACTCTCTTAGGTTCAGTTGCAGAATGGAGAAAGAAGAAGTATACTGACGTAGGGTTGGGTTTTGAATGGGTTTAAGTTGTGAAAAGTGGGCCCAAATCTTCGAGTGGCTTGATCGATCATTTGTGGGTCCCGAATGGAAACGACGAAGAAGAGAAAAATGATCGTTGAAAAATCTATTTTTCAAAAAGTATATTTTTCTCATGATTTTCAAATTTCAAAATTTATGCACAGATTTGGATGTGAAAAGATTGTCTTGTCCTTTTTCTCGAAAAATGCAATTTCTGGGTTTCAAATGCAAACGGAACAAACATGAAAGTTATTGAGATCAAAATAACAAATTCAAAAATGTCTAAATCCATATTTTTCATAAATCAAATTCCCACACTAACACTTGTCACACGGGCCACCCCGGGCCCGGTCAAACCAAACTCAACGCGCTCAAAATTCCCCAAAGCTATCCAAAATTCTAATCTAACTAAAAATCCAAGCTAATCGTCCCCTAATCCCACTTAGAGACTAATCACAGTTAAAACAATAATAATATATACTGAACCTGGGTCGGGGCTTGACATTAGTCTAACATGCCACAAACCTTTCTTCAAGCACTTCCACTCAAGCTAAGCCAAAGACTACAAAACCCATGAAAAATCCATTCAAAACTCACTCAAACTTGAAAACAAGAAACCCATTTTCACAAAAAGGGTTTGTAAACATGAAAAACAAGATCTTTAGGAACAAAAAAGGCTCCATTAAAAAGATGGGTTGGAGCTCTTACCTAGAGATGCACAAACAAGAGGGAAGGAAGAAAATGGAGAGCTTGCCCAACTAGAGACTTCAAGAAACTTATATCAATGGAAAACTTGGGATGAGAGGAAGAAGATGATGGTCTTGGAATTTCATTTGGAGTCTTCTAGCTTGTGCATTCAAGAGAAATAAAGTGGAAGAAAAAATGGTTTTCTCTTCTTGGTTCTCTAGGGTTAGGGTTTGAGAGTGAAAAGAGGGAAGGAGAAAGAGTTGACTTTAAACACTTGCAAATGGGGCCCAATGAACCTGAACCTTGCATTGACAAAAACATGATCTTGCGGGCCTCGAATGAACTCGACGAAGAAGGATAAAATGATCCTCGAAATATCTAGTTTCCAAAAAGTAAGTTTTTGACAAGGTTTTGAGATTTCGAAATTTGTGTCCAGATTTGTGTATAAAAGACAATTTTACCCTTTTGGGGCCAAAACTTGGGTTTTGGGCTTCAAACACGAACGAGCTGAAAACAAAAGTTATAACAAATAATAAAACCGTTCAAATGAAATCAAAATTACAATTAAAAAGGGATAACCAATACGATCATCCCAAGTTTACACGTGCACTCAGGCCTTCCTAAGCGCGTCTGACTAACACTAAACGTTCTCAAAATTTCCAAAGCTTTATCCAGGACTAAAACTAATTATTTCTAACCCAATGTTAACTAAACTCACTTTAGGCTAAGCACATACTAAGCACACACTAATCGAGTTAGTCTGGGTCGGGATCTAACACAAGGCAAGTGGATGAATGGATTATTTTGAATATTTACATGTTTTATAGAGAAATCTCGATATTTCACTAATAATTCTTAATGTGATTTATCTATTCTTTTGCAATGGTTTCCATTACTCATTAATATGCATTTTTAAGAGTAATGGAAACCATTGCAAAAGAATTGATAAATCACATTAAGAATTATTAGTGAAATATCAAGATTTCTCTATAAAACATGTAAATATTCAAAACAATACATTCATCCACTTGCCTTGGGGCCAACCTAGCAAATCAAGCTTCTAATCTCACTCCCAAGCTATACCCAAACCCCCAAAAACAAACCATTACAAACCCTAAAAGAGCAAAACAATGAAATAGAAGGAGAGAACTTTCAATAATGAAGATGGAGATCCTCTAGGGTCACAAGAATACATATCTAGAAGATGGAGAAGATTGTGAGCTTTTGAGCACATTTTATTGCAGGGATTGAGATGGATTATAGGAGAAGTTTTTTGGAGGAAAAAGGGGCTGCAAAATAGTCCAAAACTGAACTACCTGCTGACTGGGCGGTCAGCATATCAATAAGGTGAATTTTTGGTTCCTATAGGGGCGGTCACCAGGCGGTGACCAGTCGGCTAGCCAACCTGGCCCAGGCAGCTAGCCGCCTGTTGATCGCCAAGGTGACCGACCTCCCAGTAATTTTTGGAGATTGAGAGGGAAGAAAACTGTTTTGAACCCTATGTTTATGGGATGGTTAGGAAGGACTGTTTAGGGACTTTTAGAGGAAAAATCTCATCTCGGAAATATGTTGAGGACTCTCGAATTATCAATGTGTATAGGATGCTTGGAATGTCCTTAATTTTATTGAGTACCAAGCCAGTGACAAAACTGACATACGGGACCTTATACAACTTGTTTTAAATCTTGAATCCTCAACGCATAGTCTGGTATCTAGTAGAAATCTTTCTGGTGTTTTCATCTACTTGAATTTTATATACACTCGCCTGTTTTCACGTGATTTTTACTAGCTTGTTCCAGAAAGCCTGAACTATATACTTTTAAGTGTCCTGCTAGCTTGTATATGCATGACCAGACATGAACGTGATTTATGTGCCTATGTGCACCCTGTCCCGCCTGCTAAGGTGTTACACACCTTCCTGTATATATATATATATATATATATATGTATATGTCTTGATCTATGTTTATACATGTTTTAGAGGAACACTTGATTTGTCAAATATCCATGTTTTACTCATGCTTTCAATGAATACATGTTTTGTCAGAGATCTATGATTTTCCACCCGTTTTAATTATATGCAGCCTTCGATCAAATAATATGAATTATCACATGCTTTTTTTTAGCACATTTATTATCTTTTCATCCACCTGCCAGACCGTCGTGTCTGACCCACTATTTTGGTACTTAGGTTCAGACTTCTTCGCCCCGGGCCGAGTGCTTTTGCTGGCTGTGGAGCCATGATTTGCAGGTTGTTTTGTTGGCTATGATATGTAAACATTAAGCTTGACATCGGAGTTGCGTCACATATGGGTAGTGGTTATTAGCTTGTTATTGTATGCTATTATTAGCCCTTTCTTGGGAGATTTTAATTAATGCACATTGATAATTTGTAACTTGAACATATGTGGGAATGTGATATCCTGTTACTGTCAGCTCTATACTCTGTTGTGATGGTTCACTCTAGTCTGATATGATTCTTAATATAATGCTATGTGCTAGCGGTTGAGTGCGACATGGAATCCGATGGCCACGGACTCCGGGTCGCAACACCATGAAATGCTTCTGCAAAATATTCAGAGTGTGTTGGAATATATTGTCTTCACACACATGGATCTTGGGAGAAAATATAATCATCCTTAATCCCATTCGCGCCCCCGAGGTTCCGGTTTGGGGGCGTGACAGACTGGTATCAGAGCGGGTAGGTTTCTAGGAAATAAAACACCTTAGGAACCTTAAGACGTGCGGTGAGGACTCGTTTAGCCGTAACAGTTTTCCTTTGGCTAGCCATTATTTCTGTGAGTTTCTGTCTGTTTTTCTTCTAGTGGGGGAGACTATCTTTGTCTCATTTTATTGTCCTTGTTGTTATGGAATTTGGGGGACCAAATTCTTTCTAGTGGGGGGAGAGTTTAATGTCTCAGTACCCACATTTAGTACCTTTTCCTTGTTTTCGCACCTGAGAGTCGGAGTTTTGTGGACTTAGCATGTGCTTCTCGAAGGACTTTGGTAGAATTTTCAGCTTTTTGATGTCATAGATGGAGCTAGAGAAGGAATTTGTGAACAATTGTTAGTCAGAAAGGAATATGAACAGCATATCGAGATCCAATTACAATTGAACGTGGACAGAGGGTGTATTAGGTCATTACAATTCAATTTTGTCAGAGGGTGTATTAGGCAAGTATGTGTAGATTTTTGGATAAACTTGGAACGTTTTCCTAAGTCAGAAGACTCCATAAGCCGAATAAGTGGTGAACTTTATGAAGTTTGAGGTGATTTTCAGTGGTACAGCTCCAAGAAGATGTGAAAAGTTAGAAATTTCTCGAGCATTAATGAACTTGTGACGGAGAATTGTTCGAGGAGGTTTAACAATTGCAATTATGATGGTGAAGTTAACTTAGCAGGGTGTCTCAATGGATGGTTAAAAGCATAGGAAATTAGTTTTCAGTAGAAGTGTAAAGAGTTGTATGTGGAATTGATTGTTACATGATCACATGATAAAGAAGATTGTGGATTTTACCGACTTGTAGAACATCAGTTTGGGCAGAGTACAGATACGAGCAGGAGAATCATCACTTATGGACAATGACAGTTGAAAGATTCAGAGAAGAATGAATTTGATAGAAGCACACCTCACGAAGTTGGACATGTGGAGTAACATGACATTTAAAGTGTTAGCAGGTCTAGTTAGAGCTGGAAACATACAGAGTTGTGAACCTTCTGTTTTCAATGAGCAAATAAAGATGAGTGAAATGTTCAGAGAACCGTTCAAACACTTGATTGAATCAGCTTAGCATATGAAGAAGTAACATATTTCCAAGTCATTCACCTTGAAGATTGTGCATTGGCAGGAGACCTAATTTCGACAACTTTGACAGAGATGATAGAAGTGTACCGAGGACTGGACGACATTGCCTAAAGTAAGATACATCTGGTAGTACTCAGTGTCACCAATTTTTCGAAGCCAAGGGCAGATAGAAGGACAAGACAATATTTCAGGGTAAATGCATGTGGTGGAATTCCAAGACTGGCAGAGACAGAGTGACAATACATCAGGATGAGTCAGAACCTTCATTTTCTCAGACCGACATTGGTGGACAAGACAAGTAGCAGATTCGAGGTTATATAAGAACATCTGTTGGGTGTCAGGGGTTTGACGGAAGGATTCTTCGAATATTGAGTGTGTCAGAGGAACAAGTTGCCGAGTAAAAATCTTGGACAGTTTGAGATCTTCAATCGAATCAGATACCTCAATCATAGACTCATCTCACCGCTATATTTGACCGGGGTTATTACAGTTGTACAAGAGCAGGGCAGATCATCAATGTTTAAAGAGAATTTTTCTTTTCAGTTGGTAAAGCTCCAAGGAGATGTCCAGAGTTAGAGATTTTCGGAATTTGATGAGTTTTGTCAGAGAGCTATTCGGGAATTTTCAATAAGTGTAACCATGTGGTGAAGTAGACCCATCAAGATACAAAGCATTGAAAGTCAGATTTCAGCAGTTGACTACAGAAAGGACCTATACTTGAACGCCTGATAACGAAGATTTTTGGTAGGTTTGATCAACATGAGGAACATCGGATTACAACGTACAAATACACGGAGCAGGAAGTTAATTATTTCGAGTTTTGTTTGGGCAAACAGATTCGGCGGAACAGTTGCAAGAGTGAATGCAGAACTTCTAATACTGAAGAACGACAAAGGGACAAGAATGATAGTGTCAGAGATCGACTGTTGTGCTGTGGATCAAGAGCAACAAACAGAAAGAGTTAGAGCTAGAAAGAGTTCACATAGAAGATTGTGTGTTTGATATGAGACCCTAGCTTCGACAGTTGTGATGAAGTCGACATAATTGTTCCAAGAGTTTTATGTATCATGGTGGCTAAAAACGAGAGACTTGGTGGAACTTAGAAGGAGTTAGAGATAGCAAATTCTTGAGTAGTCAGATTGGCAGAGCAATAACAGATTCGAGCCAGTGGTGGAATGTCTAACAACCGTTGATAGTTGACCGAAGAGTTCTACAGCGAGGATGGCCCAGCGAGTTCAAGTGCTTCCGAGAGGACCAAATTGGACCAGTCGTTTAAGGTTTTGCTTTCGAAGTGTGGGATTAATGTCCCCACTTTTTTTTGGGTTTGTTTAGTTCATTTGGAGGACCAAATGTTCTAAGGGGGGGAGGATGTGAGAACCCGACCCCTAATTTCCTGAATTAGTGTTGTTTTACTTATGGATTAGTTTCTCTAAGTGAGATTAGTGTTTGTTTGGTTGAGTTTGTGAGCTAGAATGGTTTTTCACTAGTTTTGGGGAGTTTTGAGAGCCAGTGAACCTAGACAGTGACCGTAGGGTCCTGCTTATTTTACATGATCGCTTGGAGAGGTTCTTAGTGATTCCCAAAAATTCCCATTTTGGCTTCGTTTGACTTATTTCGTTAATCTCTACAACTTTCGTGTTGATTCCGTCCCCGTTCGAGACCCTGAAACCCTACTTTTCTAATATTAGGGGCAAAACAGTCTTTTTACATGAAAATCTGGACACTATTTTCAATATCTCTGAAACAAGCAAAATATATACTTTTTGAAAACTATATATTTCGACGATCATTTCTTCCTTCTTCGTTGAACACATCCGAGATTCCGAGAAATATGTTTCTAGCTGGACAAGTCATGATAGTTGTGGGACCCACCTTCATTTTCTATAAAAAGGGACCAACCCCTCTCTTCTTCTCCCATTTGTTCCAGCACACTTGAGGGAGAGGAGTTTCAGCTCCTTTAGGGCTTTTGCCCTTTTGTTCATCTTCTTCTTCTTGTTTTTCCTCCTCAATCCACCATCAACCTTGCACCAATCCAGAAATGGGTTTTATCTTCTTCTTCTCCACCTTGCAAGCTTTCCATGGATGCCATTAGAAGAGAAATCCACCAACTTTGAGACTCTCCTTGATCTAACTCTTGCCTTTAGAGGACCTTCCAAGTAAGCAATCTTCTCCATCTTCTAGATATGTATTCTTGTGACCCTAGAGAAGCTCCATCTTCATTATTAATGAAAGTTCTCTCCTTCTATTTCATTGTTTTGATCTTTTAGGGTTTGTAATGGTTTGTTTTTGGGGGCTTTTGTATAGCATGAAGATCTTTGGCTTGGGAATGAAATTAGAAGCGTGATTTGCTAGCTTGGACCCAAGGCAAGTGGATGAATGGATTGTTTTGAATATTTACATGTTTTATAGAGAAATCTTGATATTTCACTAATAATTCTTAATGTGATTTATCAATTCTTTTGCAATGGTTTCCATTACTCTTAAAAATGCATATTGATGAGTTTATTTCTCTCTTGTTCATATCTTGGAAACAAAGATGGGAATTCCGGCCGCGGAACCGGACACGCACGATGTGTAATAAATACACGACCAGTCTGCAGACAGTCCACATGTTTAAAGACCCCCAGGCAGTGGATCAAACTGGAAGGGCAGTCTAAGCTCAGTGGTGTTTACTTAATTCATGAATGCACAAAACACGCGGAACATGATCGAAACACGTCGAGGTAAAAAGGGGGAAATCACTTATCAAACACGATGACCATGACTAGCAAGGGCATAATTAATATGCATAACACGCTTAGGAAGTAATCCCCTTTTTCCCTTGAAACACTTCTTCAAAACAAGCTTATACTTGAAATCCAAAACTAGTACACGATGCCACTCGTCGTACCAAAACGGAATTCAAACACGAAATCTGACAAGCATGTGTTAAGGCTGCTAATTGACCTTTGTGTACTTGAGACTCCAAATGTCGGAATATGCAAGAATTGGTGTCCCCGAAGTTGGGTTGCATTTCGAAGTCCCATTTACACAATGTCAAGTCAAGACCCTCAACATAGTCTAGTTTTATAATCTTCAAGAAAATACACAACGAATTAATTCTCCTACTGAATCTGGCAGGTTCGCTCGAGCGAACGTTATGAGGTGATGACACATCGCTCGAGCGAGACAGTTCGTTCGAGCGGATAATAAGTACGTTCGAACGGACAATTCTCTGTCTCATTCCAGATTATACAGAGGGCAGTTCGCTCGAGAGGACAATAGGGTCGCTCGAGTGGACAGCTCTCTGTCTGCGCTCGGACCAAACAGAGGCTTGGTCGCTTGAGGGGACCCAAGGGTCGCTCGAGCGAATCAGCTTCTGCCTGAACTCGCAGAGTGCAGAAACTGCCTTTCTTTTACACATCTTTCACTACATTCTTCTTCTTCTTCTTCTTCTTCATCAATCACACAAAATCCCTTGAGCCTACATGCTCACCAAGGGTTCATTCCATCATTCCAACCATCTAAATCAAATGAAAACATAATCATGAAGCTTGTGAACAAATCAAACGCACAATTTCTAAAATACAATGAAATCAAAATACACATGCATCATTTCCTAAAGAGATTACTTGCCTTGATCAATGCTAAAAATACTCCTCTTCAAGCACTTCACTCAAGCTATTCCAACACTACAACAAAACCCAAGAAAAACCACACAACTCACTCAAAAATGGAAACAAAGAACCCATTTTAGCAAAAAGGGTTTGTAAACATGAAAAACATGATCTTAAGGAACCAAAATAACTCCATGAAAGATATGAGTTGAAGCTCTTGCCTAGAAATGGCCAAACAAGAGAGAGGGGAGAAATGGAGAGCATGTCTCACAAGAAGTTCCAAGAAGTTTACACCAATAGAGAGCTTGCAAGGAGAGGAAGAAGAGGGTATCCTTAGAATTTTCTTTATAGTCTTCTAGCTAGGTCATGCAAGGTAAAGGAGATGGAAGAGAAGGAGAGTTTTCCTTGCCCTAGGTTAAGAGATTGCAGAGATTTGGGGGAAATGAATGGAATGAGAGGGAGAAGAGACTTAAGTGAAGACAATGGGCCCCAACTAACTGAACCTTGAAGTGGTCAAAACACGATCTTATGGGCCTCAGATGACTTCGACGAAGAAGGATAAAACGATCGTCGAAATATCTAGTTTCCAAAAAGTATATTTTTGACATGGTTTTGAGATCTCAAAAATTGTGTCCAGATTTGTGCATAAAAGACAATTTTACCCTCTTTGGGCCAAAACATGGGTTTTTGGGCTTCAAACATGAATGGCCTTAAAACGAAAGTTGTAACTCATCGAAAAATCATTCGAATGAAATCAAAATCACAATCACACGGAAATCAATACGACCTTCCCAAGCTCACACGTGCACTTAGGCCTTCCTGAGTGTGTCTAACTAATACTAAACGTTCTCAGAAATCCCAAAGCTATGTCCAAGACTAAAACTAATCACTTCTAACCCAACAATAACTAAACCCACTTAGGACTAAACACATACTAGTCGCACACTAATCGAATTGGTCTGGGTCGGGATCTAACACGAGCCCCAAACTTTCATTTGGATATACCTTCAAAAATCATTTTTAGAAAATCCTTCAACGAAGTACTTCTACGTTGCTTGTCACAACAAGAGGCCAAGGAAACGCTCAAAAAAGTTCATGCTGGTCTTTATGGAGCTCATCAGGCTGGTCCCAAGCTCTACAATTAGATAAAATGGTTGGGATATTATTGGCCTACCGTGGTAGCTAACACCATGCAATTTGCTAAACGCTGCAACCAATGCCAAGTTCAAGGAGACTATGTTCATATGCCTCCAGAATGGCTACACCCCACAACAATCTCATGGCCGTTCGAAGCTTGGGGTATGGACATCATAGGTCCTATCTCTCCTCCGGCAAGCAAAGGTCATCGTTTCATCTTCGCCGCTACGGATTATTTCTCCAAGTGATCAGAAGCATTTGCGCTCAGTGAAATGAGGACCTTATCAGTCCTTCAATTCTTGCACATCAACATTATTTGTCGCTTCGGCATACCTAAAAGATTCGGTCATGATAACGGACCACAATTCCGGGATCACCGATTCTATAGGTTCTGCGACAAATACAAAATCCAGAGTTGTCCTTCGACTCCATACAATTCGGCAGCGAACGGACTAGCAGAAGCCTTAAACAAGACACTCTGCAAAATTCTCAAGAAAATGGTCTCTAGTCACAAAAGAGACTGGGGAGACAAACTACCTGAAGCGTTGTGGGCTTATCGAACCACCGTTTGAGGACCAACCCATAGCACACCATTCTCTTTGGTCTATGGATGCGAAGTTGTTATCCCTTTGGAAGTACAAATTCCTTCCTTAAGGGTATCTTTACAAAATGACATGACGCAAGAAAGGAATTTCAAATTGAGACTCCAAGAACTGGACAATCTCGACGAAAGACGACTCGAAGCCTTACAAAGCATTGAGCTGTACCAAGCACGCATGGCAGGATCTTTCGACAAGAAGGTCAGGCAACGCACCTATAAAAAGGGTGACTTGGTTCTTGTGGTATAAAGGCCAATGGTTTTCGCCCACAAATCCAATGGCAAACTCGAACCAAAATGGGAGGGACCCTTCTTCATCAAAAAGTCTTCTCCCACGGCGTGTACGCTCTCTTAAACATGGAAGGCGACAGAAGTATGCTGCCCATCAACAACAAGTTCATGAAGCGGTACTATCCTTGAAGACTTACGCCACTGGGTCAGAGCAATACCTGCACAGTCAAACCCTATTTCCAGGTACTTGCTCATCAAACCCACTCCTTTTGGAATTTTCATCCTTATGTTGAAATTTCTAGAAAAAATCCAAAACAATGCTTACTTTCATAGTTTCATTGTTCAAAATGAAATCCAAAAATCCAAGTTTAGGAGCCCCTTCCTGGACTTGACCAAATTCTCAATCCCTGAACCCAAAATTCATGGTTTGAAAGAAAATCAGGACTCAGGAATTTCCACCCTAGTCCACCCTAACTTTTACAACCAAAAACAGTTTTAAGTCAAAATTTACAACCCCTGTGTCTTTAAACAAAAAAAAAACGTTTTCTTTTAGAAACCGCGGGGAAGCGACGCTCAGTCGATACTCGCAAAACCCAAAAATCGAAAGGATGTGAACCCCATTCGATACTTCCAAAATTTCAAAATCGCAAGGAAGCGATACTTTGTCGATACCTGCAGAATTTCAAAAATCGTAGAGACGCAACATTCCAATTGATATCCACAAACCCAAATTTCAAACAAAAACCAAGGTCCAAAAAAAAAACCAATACCTCAAATTTAAAAAATCGTGGGGAAGCGACATTCAATCGATACCCACAAAACCAAAATTTTTGAAAAAAGCAAGGAAGCGACGCTGAGTCGATACTTGCACCCAAATTCGCAAGGAGGCGACATTCCATTGATACACGCAACCAAATGAGCAAGGAGGCGACATTCCATCGATACTTGCAAAACCATTCAGCAGGGAGGCGACGTTTAGTCGATACTTGCATTTTTGAAAACCAAAACACGGTTCTCATGCCCAAATTGGCTATAAATGCCAAAACCCGGCTCTCATGCGAAAAATCAGCTATAACTGCCACAAAACCTGGCTCTCATGCCAATTCAAAATTTGGCTTTCATGCCAACAAAAAAAAACTTGGTTTTCCAAAAATCGGCTCTCATGCCAAAAATCAGCTATAAACACCACACAAAAATCGGCTATAAATGACACAAAAAACAGTTATAAACGCCACAAAACCGGCTATCAATGCCACAAACAAAAATTTTGGCTTTCATGCCATCTAAAAAAAAAAACTTTGGCTCCTACGCCACAAAATTCGGCTCTCATGCCATTTCAAAAATTGGCTTTCATGCCATCTCAAAAAAACCTTGGCTCCTATGCCACAAACAAAACCAGCTTCCATGCCATCACAAATTTTGGCTTTTACGCCACAAAATACTGGCTTCCATGCCTTTCCAAAATTTGGCTTTCATGCCATTTCAAAAAGGAACTCTGGCTCCTACGTCACAAAACTCGGCTTCCATGGCATCACAAAATTCGGCTTCCATGCCATCTCAAAATTCGGTTTTCACGCCAAAACAACCATTTGATAAAAGGTTTTTCACAAAATGAAAAACTTTTGATCAAGTTTCCAAAAAAATATTCCCATTTAATTATTGCTTGAATTTATCACAAAAGAATTTGAGTGAAAAGAGGGAATACAGAAAAAACAGAAGAGCTAAAAAAATGTCCAAAAGCACTATAAGAGAAAGAGTACCAAAAATAAATGTGTGTATACACGGGTACCAAAAAAAAAAGAAAAAGGGTTGTTATAAGAATTAGGAGTTCAGTCTCACATGGTCTTTAACTAAAGACTCAACTCCTCAATCAGACTCTTGGCCTTAGCCTCTAAAGCTTCCAGGTCGTGCTTCTTCAAAATCTTCCCATAAAATGCGGAAGAACGCCGTGATCCGTCTGCAGCATGGGGAAACTCTTCCCAAAGAATCTGCCATTGCTCGTACTCTTGAGTCTTCCTCCGGAGATTGCTCTCGACCTCTTCGACTTGGCGAATCAGAGTCTCTTCTCTAGCACGAGCTTCCACAATGGCGGCCCATTTTGCAGCAGCTTGTTCCTCCAATAACTCAAGACGCTGCCTGGTCTCAACGACCTCTCTATCAACATGGAACAGATTTTCTGTCAGCTCAATGATAACCAACTCGGTAACGTTCCTCTCCCGAACGAATTGCTTCCGAGTCCGCGAGATCTCATTCATCTCAGACTTGACCTCGCTAGAAGGCTTCAAAAACATCTCATTGAAGAAGTCACCACTTGGGAAGCTCTTGGTTTCATTCCACTTGTTCCCTAGAGCTATGACTTTATCAACGAAAGCCTTCACATCTGCAATGTCCAGACCGACTTCTTCTCTATCAACAAGGATGTTCTGTACATGCTTGATCATGCCAAAGCCGGCTTCTAAATGGCCAGAAGAAAGAGTTTTGACCCATGGGCTCAAAACTCTCTTCAACACTTTACTTGCATACTCAAGAGATGGCCTGGATGAAGGCTCGCCCCTCTCCATTGGTCGACTGCCCGTGTCATGTCCTGCTGGAGGAGTGATCATTAAGCTCTTTCTAATCAGAGACACTGACGAAAGAATCTGCTCAGAAGATTTCGTCTCTGTTGCATTAAAACTAGAAGAAGAAGTCCCTACTTCTGGTTCAACTATAGGCATCCCCTGCTCTGGCACTGAGAAAGACAGAGGAACTTCTTCAGCTACCTCACAATCGCCAGTAAAACAAAACAAAAGAGGTATGAATATGATCCTGTTGAAAAAATCATTATCATCAAGGTTATTGCTACAAATAACTTCTTCGACGATCAGCGGAATACTTTCTGCCTCCATGCGTTCATCCGAAGCGTCGTCAAAGGCCGCATCCATGGATGGCTCGAAATCGTCAGAATCCTGTGACAAGTCAGCTGACAAGAAAACAAGCAACATGTTAGCATATGACAGCACAGACAAAAAAAAAAGAAAATACAAAGAAGTCATGCCAGGTGAAGATTCTGGAATCACTCCAGAGTCCCTCGGTTCTTCTTCAGATGCCGCAATTGGATCCTTCACTGCTTCATCAGCCGGAACCTCAGGCATCACCAAGTCCTCATCTTCCACTGAAAAAGGGAGAAAAAATGAATAAAAAAAAAGAAAATCTTAATGAAAGAAATAGAGAGAGAAAGAGGAAGAATCGTACCTTCATCAACGGTTTCTTCCTCTCGACTCCTCTTTTCCGAACGCTCATCAGCATCCTCTGATGTCTCTTCAGCAAAGGTGGGAGGGACTTCTAAATCAGGAGAGTCTTCATCAATGCCGTCTCTTATTACGGCGCTGCCCTCTTTTCCTCTTGCTTCTATGGGTTGATTTATTTCAAGTACCCGACCCATTGTCAAAGTCAGGAGCTTCACTTGATTCCTCACCAGATGGTCTGCTCTTTCTAGTAGACTCCATGGAAGCTTTCATTAGTTCCGCTTGCGTCCAAGCATCGATCTCGGCTTCCTCCTCTTCTAGCTGTTCCAAGACTTCACTAGGTATCTCTTATACAGCTCCTGATCTGATGATGTCCTGCTCACTGAGAAAGTCAATCTTGTTCTTCTCTCCGGAAAGGAAAGCCAGAACTTCCTCTCGCCGGACTCCATCAGATCCTCCAAGACCCTTCCTAGGAGATTGCTTGACATTAAGCTCCTTCTTGGAAAGCCTCCGGTACACTGAAAAGCTTTCCACGAACCATTTCATGAAACTAGCAGTCCGGAAAGTGGGCAACTCAGGATAGGAAATCGTGGCAGCAGTGTCCTCCGCACTGTAAAAGGCCCATGCATTCCTCCCGTCCTGCAAACCTCCAAAACGCTTCACCATGCTCGAAGGCGCTCCAACAACCCCTTGAGCGAAACCTAACTGCAGCGCGAAACGTGAGGGAACATACGGCTGGATATCGATGAAAAGATGTCTCTGATACACCATCGTACCAACACGTATGTTAAAAAGCCATCCCTTTTCTGCATTGGTGAAGGAGTAATGTCTTCCCAACCCCGCCCTGGTGGAATCATGGGAGGCACCAAAGTAAAAAACCTTCTTCCGCAAACCCTGAGAAAGCTTCAATGAAGATTGCCCGATCTCGACCTCCCTGAACCGTCGGATCCTCAAACGGGCAGACAAAAGAGATTCGGAAACGGTTGTCCCTCTAGCCAACTGAATCATGAAAGGGTCATCATCCTATGCAACTCCTAAGAGATGGAAGCCGGGATAGTGGTAAACATACCACGAATAGAAAATATGGGCTGAAAATACCCTGTTCATAGGGAGCTCCAGCCGAACCAAGAAAGCAGCAGCCTGTAGTTCGGTACACAAGTAGGAGTAAAGAGTTGGCACCAAAGCCAACCTCTCTCCGAACACCATCTGACAAGCCGGAAAAATATATTGTGGCCTGATGTGTGTTCCATCTCCTCCAGCAAAAACAGCCTCACCCAACCAATAAGTGAGGTAAACAGCCAGATCCCTCCGCAGTGCAATGTCAGGATAAATGGCGTCGTACTCCCGAAGAACTTCCTTAAGTCATCTCGCACGACGGAGATCTTCTTCAAACCTATGTTCTTGGCCTTAGCATCTTGGGCCATACCATCAGAAGACTCTCCGCCATCAAAGAAGTTGGAGCTATAATTCTTCCAACCGCGACACCGGACTTTCGAGCCATCCTTCTCCTTTAAGACATCATAGAAGGCGACGAGCTGAAAGTACAAGAGCCTAAACTCCTCAGACTGCTCCTCAAGGAGGTTGTCGATAGGCATAAACTCCTCATAGAGTTTGCCAAGGATAGGCAGCCCGGTGATGACGCTTAATTCCTTCAAAGTAAAACCAATCTCACCGTTCGTCACAACGAAGGTGTTGGTTTGTGGAAGGAATGACTCTAGCATAGTCATGAAGGCCTCATCAGAGAAAACCACGGTCTTCCGAAAAGCCCAAACCGCGTCGAAGATCCCGGCCTCCTTCAAAATGGCTCCACCAACCTACAGGGTCTGATCAGTCCATGATTCCCAACTCGAATCAGCACCAAAACGGCCACGAAGTTGAAAAGGCTTCACCCAATTGCTGCCATCACCCCGAAAAATGCCAAGGCCAACCGTTCTCAAATTGACTGATGGATGGTCAGAACCCTGGTAGCCACTGGAGGGCATTAACATGTCCATATGGATAGGCGACTCCTCCGCATATCCGGAAGGGATTCCAACAAAAACCCCGGTCTTTATCACATTGGTCCTCTTCACCCAGCTTGGAGGATCCTCCTTCTTGGGACACGTGGGAGAAAAACTCATGATCAAGATAGTCCAATCAAAGGTCGACCGGGTAGAAATAGTTCTCTCCTTACCATCAGCTGTGTAAGAGAACTGAAAACATCTCCTTTGGTACGTCAAGTCGTCAGGGACTGCATCACCAAAGAAAAAGGTAGGCTTGGGCCCAATGCTCTGATCGTCCATGACCCAAGGACGGTTGCTTACCATAATCTTGTAAAACTCCTCATGCTTGAGAGCGATCAATCGCTGTCTCATCTCATCGCTGTTGAAGGAGTCACATTCTTCCAAGTTTTTCTCCACAAACTGGACCTTCTCCCAGGCCTGCTGTACGACCACATTAGGAGACCTGGTAGACCGACGAGGTGCATCAGTAACAGGCTCTTTGCCCCTGTTTGTTCTGGAGGAACTACCTGCAAAGGATGAAAAAGGAGAAATCAATCATTAAAGTGACATAATTTTTCTACAAAAAAGAAAATTCTAACGAGATTTTGGCATGATTCCAGGACAATTTTGAAGAAAAGGGAAACATCCCGAAGAAGATAGGAAGCTTGAAGATGAGCTCAACACCGCTACAAGCTCAATGAAGCATCCTCAAAGAAGGTTTGAACTCAAACATTGCTGCGAGATCAAACCAGTCTCATCAAATCTCTACAAGCTTGAAAAAGGGCTCAACATTGCTGCGAGCTCCAAACTTCGAAACTTGCAAAGCTCCTCAAAATCCAGCAAGATCAGGAAAGGGCTCAACATTGCTGCGAGCTCCAAATCCCAAAACTTGCAAAAGATTTCTAGGTATGCATCATCATGCTCCCAATCAATTTACTAAAAAGCATGCATCCAAAAAATCATCATGCATTAGATGCTAGGGAAACCTTAACCAAAGTTTGATCAATTCCAACCCAACTTGGTCAAAACCAATCAAACTTTGTCAAAGTCAAAATTCATGTTGACTTAACCTAGAGATTCTAACCTTTTATCTTGATGCATCAAAAGAAAAAAAGAAAAAAAGAAATATGCATGAACATCTTGGAATGCATAAACCTCATTATCGTGGTGCATAAACCTCATTATCTTGGTGCGCAAAAAAAGAGAGAAGCAAAAAAAAAAAAAAAGAGAAATTTCTTCAAAAAAAATAAATTTGGCCAGCAGGCCATGGCCCACTGCCACGTGGCAATACGGACCTGTCCGTACACACAAAGAAAAAAAAAACGTGCCAAAAAAATGCAAAAAAAAGAGGCAGCACATGAAAAAAAAATAGAGAAAAAACGTGGAGAAAAAATGAAAAAGAAAGAAAAAAAAGGGATAAAGAAAAGAAAAGAAAAGAAAAGAAGAGAAAAGGGAAAGAAATCTACTTCTACATAGAGTTTCTTATGAAGGAAGAAAACTTACTTGAAGCCATTGATGGAGAAGAAGAAAAAAGCTTGAAGATCTTTGAAGAAGAAAAAGAATTCTTGATCTTGGAGCACTCTTGGAGACTCTTGCAAAGAAAAAAAGCAATAAAGCAAAGATCCAATCTCCTCTTGCTTTTATAGAAGATGGCAAATCAAAAGAGGAAACAAGGAGAAAAGAAAGGAGGTATGTGCTAAAAATTACCTACCTTCCCAAAAGAAAGGAGATTTGAGATATTCTCTCCCAAAAAGAAGATTCCTTGAGAAATTTTCTCCAAAAAGAAAGGGAATGAGAAATATTCTCTCCCAAAGAGATACTTTGAGAAAATCTCTCCCAAAAGAAAGGAAACTTGAGAGATTCTCTCCAAGTAAGAATATTTTTAGATATTCTCTATCCAAAAGAGATACTTTTAGATATTCTTTGCAAAATGACACCATGTGAGATCTAAGTCATCTTTAAAAATTTAAGGTCCCATGGGCTAGCCCACATGAGCCAGGTTTGACCACCTAGGCACTAAAAAGGGCTTCCTTTCAAAAAATTCTTCTTACCAAGAGCACACAACATGGTTCCATGCCTCTTTTGAGTTAATTGGACCACACACAGAAAAATCCAAGCCTCATGAGCTTCCAAAATTTCAAACCATCCCACCTCATACCAAATTGAGCCAAAATCTTGAAATTGACATTCCACAAAATCCAAACCTGACCCCCTAGCTTGCCACATACAGCTTGTTTGGTCACAAGGTCAAAAACAAATCTGACCCCCCCCCCCCCAATTTGCCACATACAGCTTATTGGGTCACAAGGTCAAAATCCAAAAAAAAAAATCAAACCCCGACCCCCTAACCTGCCACATACAGCTTGTTAGGTCACAAGGTCAAAAACCAAAAAATCCTTCTTGATCGCCTGATGCGCCACATAAAGCCCTTAGGTTCACAAGGTCAAAAGGAAAACCCAAAATCCAAAACCCAAATCAACTTCGCCACATAAAGCCCTTGCGTGTTTGGTCCTGTGACCAAGCTGGCTGGTTCTGTAACCGAGCCAAGATTTTGGCCGAGTTCCATAATTGTGCGCTTTGTATAGCTGGTTCTGTAACCGAGCTACAATCTCTTCTATGCCGGTGCTATCACCGAGCTGAGACTGGTGCTAAGTTCTATAACTGCGGTGTTTTGTGCAGCTGGTTCCATAACCGAGTTGTAGTCCCATTCGTGCTGGTGGTGTCACCGAGCCGAGACTTCTGCCGAGTTCCATAACTGCGGCACTTTGTGCAACTGGTTATATAACCGAGTTGTGGCCTCTTCCATGCTGGTGTTGTCACCGAGCCGAGACTTCTATCGAGTTCCATAACTGCAGCACTTTGTGCAGCTGGTTTTGTAACAGAATTGTGGTCTCTTCCATGCTGGTGTTGTCACCAAGCCGAGACTTCTATCGAGTTCCAGAATTGCGAAACTTTGTGTAGCTGGTTCTATAACCGAGTTGTGGTCTCTGCCGAGTTCTATAACCTGGCGAGGAACGGAGTTATTGTAAGCGAAGCTTCCAGGTCATGGCTGGTGCATCACCGAGGCCATTGCCCAGGTTTTATAAGTCGAGGTTGGTGTTGCCTCTGAGACCTGACGCTGAAGCTGCGTAGCAGAGGCTGGTGCTATCACCGAGGCCGCTACTGAAGCTTTGTTTCATCTTTGAAGAAGCTGGGATGAGGCTGGTGTTGTCACCGAGGCCGCAGCCGAAGCTAGCAAGATTGGAACTGTCCAAGCTATGGCTGGTGCTATCACCGAGGCCGTTGCTGGAGCAGTCAAGATTAAAACTCTCGAGCTGTGGTTGGTGCTATCACCGAGGCCGTTACTAGAGTAGTCAAGATTGAGAATATCCGAGCAATAGCTGGTGCTATCACCGAGGCTACTGTTGGACTTATCAACCGAAGAAGCTGAGCTGCGGTCGGTGCTGTCATCGAGGCCGCAGCTGGAACTCCTGTTGGGTTGTGCTTCTACCCGAGTTGTGGCTAGTCATATCCCTGAGGCCGCTATTGGAGCTGTCGCGACAGGAACTATCCGAGCTGTGGCTGACGCTACCACCGAACCGGGACTTGAGGATGAAGACTGCATTGCTAGTCAAGGAACTGCTTCCGAGACCGCCGTTTCTTTTCTGGGGGAACTTTTCCTACTAAAGATTGAAGCTCTCGTGAGCTCGAGCTCGAGCTTCATCTTGGTTCGCCCTGGCGATCAGAGCTTTCACCATGACCACGAGGAACTGACAGAGGTCTCTTTGAAGCTCGCTGCATGGCGGCAGAGCTTGCTTGAAGGATGCGAGGGCCACGCCTTCGGGCCCTGGTATCAACAAGGGATGGATCTTCATCATCATTGCCGTCGCGATCCACCTGGTAGAGAAAATGACGAGACCTGATTGTTGCTGGAACTTTTGCTTGGGGGCGGGGGGGTTGGGGAGTTTCCAGCAGGGTAGCACTCTACTGGGGGTGCTCTGGTGGAGGAGCGTTTCGCTGAGGAGGTGCTATCACCCCCTTTGCTGATGAACCTATCTGACTTACAGGTCGTCCCATGCCTGTCGCATCACACTTTCCCTGGATTTCGTTCGACAGGGGGTCGTTGATGATGGTTGCTGAGCTTTACAGGCATCGCTTTGTTGATCAGTCCCCACAAACGGCGCCAATTACGATTGCCTAAAAATTACGGACTTGGATTAGGTGAGTGTGGAACTCATGATTATGTTGTTTAAGCTTCTTTGGGGAAGATGGATCGCCTTAGAACCTGAAAGGGAAGGAGAAAACGAGATCAGAGACCCTGGCTGCCGTCAGCCGAAGGCACTCCGATGCCTGAGTTAGTGCCATCACTGAACAAAGGATGGAGAAGAAGGGCAAGTATGCTCTCTTGCATGGTGTTCTGTAATGCGTTATGCAATGTATGATATCGCGTAATTCAGGGTACCTGAGAAGGGATTGGAATCCCTCTATATGTAGAGGTTTCACCTGGCGCACCCTTAGTGGGGGTAGATGGAGATATTGTCTGGTTGAATCAAGAGATGACCTCTTGTATTAATGTGGATGTGATTGATCAAGACGACACATGATCACTATCCGGCGCATGTTTTGTCTATCAGCACGTTCTATAACGTAGCCGTAACTTCGTGGAAGTACAATCTTGGTTTAGTACTCATCTCTGTGGAGGGACCGAGCTGAAGATGATACTGAGACCAGATTCGGATGCATCCAGGCACTATTGCCGAGGTGACTTATACCGAGACCAAGACGAGCCAAGTCGGTACTCTTACCGAGGCTAGCCCCAACTTGGCGCCAGCTGGCACTGTTTGCCGAGCTGAGATGAGATGTCTAGCTGGTACCGTTACCGAGCTAGATGAATCTTGGCACTTTGGCCGAACTTGGATACCGAGATCGGGATGAGCTGAGCCGGTACTACTACCGAGACTAGAGTAATCCTACTCTTAGGAAAACACCCCACACAATGTGCATGCTAGTATTGAGTTACGTTGCATTATGTTACGTCTTTGGGATCTTACCCTTGTATATATATTGGCGGAAGTCCCATCGGGCGCTACCTTAGTGGAGGTAGGTGGAGGTACTGTCCCATCAGCACATGCCATGTTTCCTTAGTGGAGGTAGGTGAAGGTACTGTCCCATCAGATCTTGCCTTGACTCCTTATATTATTACGAATGCGATCGTCGGATAAGGACAACCCATTATCTATATATGGCGCCCATCTTATTTGTCACTACATTCTATAACGTAGCCTCAGTTTTATGGGAATACAATTATTACCCAGTACTCATCTTTGTTGACCTGGCTGAGTTGAAGATGATACCGAGAACAGGTATGGATGCATCATGGCACTGTTGCTGAGGTGCCTTATGTAAGACCCCGTCCCGAGTGACCTCGATTAGCATTAATCAAGTTGTGTTTTAGTTTTAAGCGTGTTTAGTGGATTTTGGTTAAGTTGGGAATAGAATAGATTTTGATATAGCTTTGGGGAATTTTGATTACTTAGTAATTAGTGGGGCCCTTTAGGGGTTCCTTTTTATGACCTTGCATGTGCTTGGGGATTTATCGGAGATTCTTGCATTCACTATTTTAATCCTGTTTTATTTATATTGTTAATCCCTACGACTTTTATGTTGATCCCGTGCCCGTTCGAGACCCCGAAACCCGATTTTCTAGCATTTAGGGCAAAACAGTTATTGTGCACTAAATCTGTACCCAAAATTTGATATCCCCGATGTTGGAAAATAGGTGGGCCTTTCAGATAGGTTTCAAAAACTTTTGACCCACTTGATGCAGGGATTAATAATCTAGAAGGCAACAATACCCAATTCAGGATGCAATCCCTCAAACTCATAAATCATGTACAGCAATATATACTATCTAAAAGATAGAAAACAGCACATAAACATGCAACCAAGAAATCTACAGCATAAAAGGGTGTAGATATACCTTTGGAGCTTTGTAGTGCTCTAATGGAGAATTTGAGTTCTTTCCTTTGATGATGAACACCTTCACTATCCAATTCAGAACCTCCAACACCTTTTGATCTTCCACGCTATTACCCGTATTAGATCTATTTTCTCAAGAAGATGGTGGAATCTCCAAGAGAAAACCTAACTTGTAACTCTAAGGGCATGTTTGTGTAACACTTTTCCGCGGAAAACTTGACGATTTTCCTCGGAAAACTCATTTTTCCGGTGTTTGGTGCGGAACAATTCCGCGGAAATGCTTTCCTGCCTCGTCAGCATTTTCCTTGATAATTGTGGAAATGAGTTTCCCATGGGGGGGTATGGGAAATGGTTTTCCTCGGAAAACTTCTCCCTCTTTTCCTCACTCTTGTCGATTTCAACCCAAAAACCCTATAACTTTTTCATTTTTTATTTCTTTATATAAATTATTATTTAATGTTAAATAAATAATATACATGTTATGTTATTTTTCTTCAAAAAATTATATCACCAAATAAGAAATTTTGATTTTCTATAAGGAATCCACAGCTGCACCAAACAACATCTGCACCAATTCAATGAGGAAACTCTTTTACACCAAACATGAATTTCTAAATTCTATGGAAATCCTTTTCCGAGGTTTTCATTTTTATGGAATTTGCTGACGTGGCAATTTCCTCTTTCCACGGAAAGGGTGTGTACACAAACGTGCCCTAAGGAACTAAAGGTGAAAGAGAGGAGAACTTAGAGAGGAAGAGAACTTGTGCAACACTTGCACAAAGGGGCTGAAGTTGCTCACACTATTATACACGACCAAGAGGGATTTATTCCTCTTTATATAGCCCTCCAATCCACCTCTTTTCCTATTTGAAATAGAAGTTTAACTCCCATTACAAAATAGTAAACTTCTCCCTTGCTAGTTGCCATAGAAGTCTCACTTCCACAACAATTAGTAGCTTTCTCCTTTCTAATTAAAATAGAAGTCCTACTTCCATCAATAATTAGTAGCTTACCATTACCACTATTAGAAGTCTCACTACAAATAGAAATAGTAACCTTCCTTTTAGAGTTCAAGTAGAATTAGTATCTTTCTAATAACTTGGGCTAGCGTGGGGACCACTAGGGATTCCTTAGAAAGCTGGCTCCAACTGGGACACGCGGCCCCACATCTCATGTGCAATCCGGGCCCACAGTTAATTGCAAATAACTCCACTATATAAATGCAATTGCACTCCAGTCTTAGGAATATATTACAATCAAGACCCTAAACTTCCTCAATACCACAAGTAGGCCCCTCCATCTATATCCATGGATCAAATGGACCTGTCCACCAAATTAGATCCATATCTTATTATCCTTGAGCCCCAATTAATTATAGTGATCATTTGGTACCGATCCAATTAACTCTTAATTGGAATGGGTGCGCATTTACCAATGATAAATCCATTAATTAGCACAAAGGGATATTAAAGATAGATTTCATCTTGACCATTGAATGTTCCCACAGCTCTACTACCACGCACCCAAATCACCGAGGTGTTGACCTACAATTGGCCTCAGTCATTGGTGACTCAAAGCAAATGCATAGATAGAAACTTTAGTTCATTAATGTCTCAGGATTATGAGCCTATTGCTAGGAAATTATGAGAGCAGACCTTAAAGTAAAGACAGTGTATATAAGGTGCTTCTCATAGTCCTTCAATACATCCAATGTACCAGCACCATGATCCAGAATCTTACATTCCGATGATCAAGACAAATCACACTATCTCATAGTGATCAAAGTGCTGCAACCTTGTTAGATAAGATGCCCAATCTCATCACTGGTTGTGAAAATATTTAAGTATAAGATTTGCAATACATGTCTCCTGTATGTGGATCTCATCCATACACATGTATTACATCTAGTATACTTGTGGACACCGGTTCATCTCATGAACCATTATGTCATTCGTATTGGTTATGTGCAAGTATATAATTAAACACCATTCATCTCATGAAAGGAAAGCATGATTGTATTGATAAATAAAGAAATGAATCAATTTATTACATCATATACCCTTGGTATTGAGACCATAAAACTAACACCCGAAACCCGCGAAACATATACTTTTTGGAAACTAGATATTTCGACGGTCACTTTTCTCTTCTTCGTCGAATTCATTAGAAGCCCCGAAAGCCATGATTTCAGCCAAATTAGATTATTAGTGGTGGAGCCCACTCCCCCATTTGCTTATAAGAGAACTCTTCTTCCTCATTTCCCCCTTTTTCTAGCAAACTACAATCTCTCAAACTAGGATTTTCCCCTTTTCTCTCTTTTCTTGCTTTCCATCTCCCAATCCACTACCAAACCTTTGATTTTGGGATAATGCTTGTCGTCATCTTCTTCCTCATCACCATAGCTCTCCATTGATATCTTTTTTAGAGAAAACCCCACATTCCAAGACTCTCTTCGAACTCACCTTGCCTATTTGGAGAACCTACAAGTAAGCAACCTTCCCCATCTCTTGGATTTGTGTTTCTTTGATCTTGAAGAGGTTCCATTTTCATTATTGTAAGGTTTCCCTTTCTATTTCTTGTTTTGACCCATTTAGGGTTTGTTTTTGGGGATTTTTGTTCATAGCTTGGATTCTTGGCTTGGAGAGGTGATTAGAGCTTGATTTGCTTATTAGAGACCCAAGGCAAGTGGATGATTTGATTTTTATAAGCTTTCAATGGTTTTGGTATTTCTACTCATGCCTATTTATTGTATTGATTTGAAATAAATGTTCATGATAGAGCATTGATAGTGCATTCACTGTCATAGAAATGTTTTGGTTCATGGCATTCAATATTCCCTTGTTTCATCTCAAATGTACTCTTACGTGTAGTGGCTTCCTTCCCTCTTTTCCTTGCTTATGGATGTGACATTGTTGGAGGAGGTTAGAATGGATTTTGTTAGAAATTTAATATTGATTTGGATGAAGTTTTGAACTTCTCATTTGATGTGTTTAAAGGGGCTAAAAAGAGGTTGTAGATGGAGGAGAAAGAGAGAAGGAATTATCCCGGAATCAGTTTCTGGACAGTTCGCTCGAGCGAACATGACACTTCGCTCGAGCGAAGTGTCCAAAAAAGGGTTCGGAGCGTTCCAGTACGCAGTTCGCTCGAGCGGACCCCTTGGTCGTTCGAGCGAACCTCCCGGAGCTCGTTCTACAGAATGGTTAGTTCGAGCGAACCAATACTTTGCTCGAGCCAACCACCTACTGGATGAGTTCGCTCGAGCGACCTCAACTTCGCTCGAGCGAACCCACCCAGACAACCATTCCAGAGAGCTCCTCACTCGAGCGATGAGTTTTGTCGGTCAAAGGCTATGTTTGGGACAATGATGAGTTGTTTAAATGTTTTGGGACTGTTCATTGAGAACCCCTCTATGTCAAGGGGATTTACTAAGCAATGTATGGGGCCATTTGAGAAAGAAACCACATCACAAAGATTTCATTTGAAGTTTTGAAAATTCAAAGTGTATAAGGAGCCCGGAATGTCCCCAAACTCAAATAGTACCAAATTGTTATTAGACCTACATACGGGATCCCTATTCACTTCAAATAAATCTTGAACCCGATACTTTACCTGAAATTTTGATTGTTTATTGTATTTCACTGTTCCCGAGATTTATACTACATGATTTATTATTCCCAAAAACATTGAAATTGTACTTGCATTAACTGCTAGCCTCGAAATGCATTGCCCGACATGAAGTGACAGTTGTGCCTTTGAGCACCCCGTCCCGTTTATTTATGTACTTGCAATTGATGTATTTCATACATGTTTTACTCTTGTCATTTAACCTATGAGTCGGCACCACTAAGCTTGGATAACCCTGTTGGTCTGATCCACCGACTTGGAGATCCCCCTCTTGTCCCGCCAGCTGCAGTTTGGATCCCGCTACCCGGTTATTACCGTGGTCTTGTCCCGATGCCGCAGATTACTACTGTGGTTCTCGATGCCCGACTCGCTACCGTGGTCATGTATAGTATATGTATATTTATTTATAAGATCCGCTGTTTCTCCTCACCTCAAGTGACTGAGATCAGTGCCTAGTTATTGCTCTGTCACTTTAGTGATAGAGGACTTAGCTTCGTGTGGTTGTCATCTTGCTTGTTTCCCGATTTCTTGGTTACCTTTACATGTTTGACAATGCCTACTTGTATTTGTATAAATGTTTTATCTTGTTTATAGAAATTGTTATTTAAATAGGTTTAAATGCTTTTGAAGATAAATTCATTTATTATTATATTGTCATTATATGTTTACCCATGTGCCAAACCGTCGTGTTTGACCCACTCTTTGGTACTCAAGTCCGGACACTGTCTATCTCGAGACGGAGCTTGAGGATGCGGTCGGTGAACCGCAACGCCTAGTCGAGTCGCATGTTGATGATGTCATTTAGACATTGGTTTGCTAGAGAGAGATAACATTTTGGGAAAACATTTAGCCATTCTTTTGGGGATTGGTATTTTCTTTATATTGGCCTCTATTGGCCTCTATTTTTGGGTATGTAATTAAATGATCCGTTGTCTAAACTTTAACTTTACTTTGGGAAACATGCTAATGATCATTGCTTATTCTGATACAGTATTATACTTGTGTTATCGTCTTTATGACTAGAGATGGTTTGAATATTTGATTTGCTACACTTTTCCGCATTTAAACAGAAACATTTATTATGTTGATGTGATATCCTCACCGTGAACACCTATGGGAAGTTAAATAAATATTAAATAAATGTTCACACACATCATCAATGTGTCCCGATCCTGGATTCCCGGTCCGGGGTTGCGACAGTCTCGTATCAGAGCGAGACGTGTTTCAAGCAATTAAAAGAAACTAGAAATCCTAAGGACGTGGCGAGGATACGTTAGATCTTTCGTTAGCTAGTATCATGTGAGCAATGTGTGACCCTTATTTGATTATTATATGCTAACAACTTGTTTTGCAGCATCATGCCACCTGGTAAGAGACCGGTAAATGACAACCCTTCTGCAAGCAATAGTGATCATACAGGGCCAGTTGAGGGGGATGTAGTTGGTAATACTATGCCAATTCAATTCCAACAAATGATGCAGGCAATGCTTGACCAACAGCGTCAGGCTAATGAGAATCAAGTTAGATTGCAAGAACAGATGCTGAAGAAAGATGAAGATCATGCAAGAGGACTGGCAGAGATGCAGAGGCAATTATTAGAGGTGTTACAGAGAAGACCAGAACCGGTTCAACCCCAACTCGCCATTGTCATCAATCAGAAGAAACAATACCCGAATGCATTGTTTGAATGATTTCGGAAGAGAGCTCCAAAGGAATTCCTAGGCATAGAAAATCCATTAGCTGCAGATGACTGGCTAGAGCATACAGAGAACATCTTTGAGATCTTCTAGTGCACCGGAGGAGATAGAGTGAAACTTGCATCATCTCTCTTTATTGGTGCAGCAGACATTTGGTGCAAAACAGTCAGAGATGAATACAGGACTATGGCAGATGCAGTAGCTTGGGAGAATTTCAATAGGCAGTTTCATGATAAATATGTGCCCACACATATCAAGAGATAGAAGGCAATAGAGTTCCAGCAGCTTTTGCAAGGGAACATGGCAGTCCTCGAATACCTCACTAAGTTCGAGAGATTGTCTAGATATGCTGCGGAGTTGGTGGACACGGTAGAGAAGAAGATTGCTAAGTTCCTAGAGGGACTTAACCCTTTCATTGAGAGAAATGCCACCGGAGTTGTACCACCTGTAACTTTCGATGAAGCTGTCAAGAGGGCCTATAAGTTTGAGAACTTTCATAACAAGATCCTTAGAGTTCAAGGCAAGGGACAAGTGAAAGACCAAGACCGGATCCTAGAGGGGGGGGGGTGTGAATAGGATGAGCTCTAAAACCTAGACCAATTTTAAGTCTTTTAAATTCTAAGACAATTAAGTTAAGATGAAGCTTAATAATCTTGTGAAAGATAGGAATCTCTAAAATAAGCATACACCAACTACAATCTTCAATCAACCAAAAGTAAATCATCCATGAAAAGAAGTCAAAAAATCAATCACGATGACAAGCACATTTATAGTGGTCCGGCCAAATTGCCTACATCCACTCCCGGTACACCTACCGGTATTCACTAACTCCAATTAAGGTTTAGGATCACCTCAAACCTTACAAGCAACACTATGCTTTTCAAGGCTTAGCATAAACCTTTACAACATATGCTTTTCAAGGCTAAGCATAAACCTTTACAACGTAGAATTTTTCTCTTAAGAAATATGCCTAAGAATGCATGTATTAAGAGAGCAATGTAAGTGCAATGGAGTGCCTCTAAATAGGCTAAATAGAAAGTGAAAATTCAACTCCTAGAAACATGCAAAATAATGACAAAGTCTATGTATGATGCATTTACTAGAAATAACTCTTTCTCTTTGAAAAGATGAAACTTTGATTGATGCAAAGATGATAAACATAAGATAGAGAAAGAGTTGTTTGCCTAACACATGAATTTAGCAAAGTGAACTAACTTGTTTTCAAAGAAGATAAACTAATGCTTAACAAGTTGGTTTTGAAACAAGAAAACAAAATCATGTGAAACAAAGACCATATGTTGGTTTCATAATGCTATGATGTGTTTAAAGTTCTAAGCATGTTATGAAGAACAACATTTCAATAGAAAGGCATCTATTCTAATCATGCATTGAATAAAATCAAAGACAAAGAAGCATGCATGATTTTAAAGAACTTAGGATTAAAGAAAGCACACTCATTAGTAGATCAAAGGTTGAATCAATGGAATGGCTTCATAATCCCTTCAAAGATGCTCTTGAGAAGTTGCTAATGCTTGGCCTCAAAAGTCCCTCCAATGTCAGCAACTTTCTTCAAACAAAAAGCCACTTTTTATAAAGAAAAAGTTGCCAACGGCTAGTCCCCGGTCGACCCCAAGACAGGGCCCGGTCGACCGGGTACACACAACGGCTAGAAAAAGATCCGTTGGAGAGGCTACAGCTCAAAATTCCCTGATGACCTGCAGTGTGCCCGGTCGACCGGCTACCTTGGCCCGATCCACCGGCCACACTGGCAGATCAACCTGAAGAGTGCCCAGAATTCTGAAAATTTAGAGAATTGCAACTTTGGAGGGCACCTTTCCAGGGGACTTTGAGGCACATATCCAAGCATGAATTCATGACACAACAAAAGATGAAAACTGAATTTCTAAAGTCATGAAAACTCCAAATCAAAATAATGATTTTAAAGATAGAAACTTTGGAAAGCTTGGATGATTTTTGAAATAAAAAACTCCATGATCTTAAGAGATAAACCTGAATTGAAAATCATGCATATCATGAGATAAAAACAAAGATTAAGAAAGCGAGATATGCATGAAGATCCTATGACAAAGACCATGAATGAATGAGAGGACAAGGTTATGAAACTGAATGCATCCTATCAAATTGCAACAAAACAAAAACTCTAACAATCTCCCCCTTTGCAATTTGATGGCAACTCTTGAAGCTTGAACTCTCTCTCAATCTCCTTTGAAACTTGAACAGCAACTACTTTGGATATTTAAGGAGCTTTGGATATTTGGGAGCATTTGGATATTTTGGAGCTTTGGATTTTCCTTGCAGGAGCGACAACCAACCTAGAAGCTATAAAAATAACACTCTAGGCAAAGCTACTCCCCCTCAACAAAAGCGACCTTTGAATCTTCTCCCCCTCAATTGGTGAACACCTTGAGGAACAATTGATATTTTCTCTCCCCCTTTGACATCTAATTGCAAAGGAGCCTGCCCATCAAAGATAAAACATACAACCTTGTTAGTAGCACCTGTTTATAAGAGATATAAAAATAAAATGTGGAACAGGTGATTAGCCAACAAGAATTTAAAAATCAGGGCAAGGGCCAATGCCCAATTGATGTCTCAATTTTATGAAACGATCATTTCCAAGAGGTTTAGTAAATAGGTCAGCCAATTGGATATCTGTAGGAACAAACATTAGCTCAATAGTGCCTTGGTCAGCATGATCACGTAAGAAATGATAGCGAATGTCAATGTGTTTAGTGCGAGAGTGCTGAACAGGATTTTTTGAGATACTGATGGCACTAGAGTTGTCACACATGATAGGCATGCATTGTTGTGGAACATTATAATCTAATAAAGTTTTTTTCATCCACAACAGTTGGGCACAACAACTACCTGCAACAATATATTCAGCTTCTGCAGTAGACAAGGATACAGAATTTTGCTTTTTGCTATGCCAGGCTACTAAGCAGTTCCCTAAGAAATAGCAGCAGCCACTAGTGCTTTTCCTATCATCTATTGATCCTTCCCAATCTGCATCACTGTATCCAATTAATTGCAGAGTTGAGTCATGAGGATACCAGATACCATAATGAGAAGTCCCATTAATATATTTTATGATACGTTTAACAGCTTTAATGTGAGACTCTCGGGGGTCAGATTGATACCTAGCACATATTCCAACGCTAAAAGAGATATCAGGGCGGCTAGCAGTGAGGTAGAGAAGGCTTCCTATCATGCTCCTATAAAGTTTCTGGTCAGCTTTCTTACCCTTAAGGTCACTAGAGCTTTTAGTAGTGGATCCCATAGGATTGCAACTAGTCTTAGATTCTCCTAAGCCAAACTTTTTCACTATTTCTAGAGCAAACTTGGATTGACTAAGAAAGATACCATGATTAGTCTGACTAACTTGTAAACCTAGAAAGAATTGCAGGGGACCGACCAGACTCATCTCAAAAGTGGAGCTCATCAATTCTGAAAATCCTTGAGCTAGTTTCTCTGAAGTAGATCCAAATACTATATCATCAACATAGATTTGAGCTACAAGAATGTTTTGATCAATCTTCTAGATAAACAAGGTCTTATCAACTTTCCCACATTCAAAATCATTTTCAATCAGATGATTCGTAAGCTTTTCATACCATGCCCGAGGTGCTTGTTTTAATCCATAGAGAGCATTCTTGAGCTTATAAACATACTCAGGATGATGAGGGTCTTCAAAGCCTTCAGGTTGAGTAACATAAACATCTTCTTCAATTTCTCCATTCAAGAAGGCACTTTTGACATCCATCTGAAATAGTTTGATCCTCATGCTACTAGCATAACTCAATAGAATTCTTATGGACTCCAAACGGGCTACAGGAGAAAAAGTTTCTTCAAAATCAATTCCTTCTATTTGAGCATATCATTTTGCTACAAGTCTAGCTTTGTTTCTCACAACATTTCTAGATTCATCTGACTTGTTCTTGAAAATCCATTTAGTGCCTATGGGATTTTTCTCTGCAGGCAATGGGACAAGATCCCAAACATCATTTTTCTTAAATTGATTCAATTCTTCTTGCATAGCTTCCATCCATTCAGATTTTGATTCAGCTTCAGAAAAGTTTTTAGGCTCGATTTGAGAGACAAAGGAGTAATGAGCACATAGATTTTGGACTTATCTCCGGGTCATAACCCCACTGCTAATATCTCCAATAACATTATCCATTGTGTGATTTTTCATCAATTTAATTGGAACAATGGCTTTTGAAGGAATGATATCACTACTATCTTTAGGACTAGATTGGTCAATATCAATTTCAACTTCATCATCATCTTGGAGAATTCTTCCAACTTGATTCGTGTCATCTATGACAACATGAGCTGATTCCATTATGGTCATGGTTCTATGATTAAAAACTCTGTAAGCTTTGCTCCTTTCAGAATAGCCTAGGAAAATTCCTTCATCAGATTTAGGCTCAGATTTTTCTAACTGCTCCCTATCTCTTAGAATATAACATTTTCTTCCAAACACTTTCAAATACCCCAAATTAGGTTTCCTTTCAAAGTAAAGTTCGTAAGGGGTTTTGTTGGTATTCTTAGTGAGATAGACTCTGTTGATGAGATAACAAGCAGTATTCACAGCTTCAGCCCATAGATTACGAGAGAGATTCTTTTCATTAAGCATGGTCCTAGCCATTTCTTGAATAACTCTATTTCTCCTTTCAGCTACTCCATTTTGTTGAGGAGTTTTAGGAGCAGAATATTGATGATTTATTCCATGACTCTCACAAAATTTAGCAAATTTTTCATTTTCAAATTCTCCCCCATGATCACTTCTAATCTTTTGAATTTTACTGTCCCTTTCAACTTGAATCTTGTTGCAAATTCTTATGATATTGTCCACAGCATCTGATTTAGCATGAAGAAAGGCAACCCATCCAAAACGAGAATAATCGTCTACCATAACCAGTATAAATTTCTTTCCTCCAATACTTTGCACTGGTGCAGGTCCTATTAAGTCCATATGGATTAATTCAAGAGGACGAGTAGACGATATATCCTTTAAACCTTTAAAGCTCTTCTTGATTTGTTTTCCCAGTTGACAAGCCTTACAGAGTTCAGATTTTTCATCACTTAACTTGGGAATCTCTTTCACAATTTCATTCTTTGACAAGGTTTTCATCAATTTGAAATTTATGTGACCCATCCTTTGGTGCCATAAGTAATTCTCTTGATCTTTAGTTATCAAGCACCTAGATTCATTCTCATCACATTCTTCTATAATGTAAATGTTTCCTTTAGTTCTTGATCCAGTAAGGATAACTTGATGGGTTTTGTCATTTACCACTTTGCAAGATTGACTGTCAAAAACTACCTTGTTTCCTTTGTCACATAATTGGCTAATGCTAAGAAGATTATGTTTCAATCCTTCCACAAGGAATACATCATTTAAAGTTGGTATTTGATCTCCTTTCACACTTCCCTTGCCAATGATTTGAGCTTTACTATTGTCTCCAAACGAAACATTTCCTCCATCATATTCCACTATAGAGTTGAATCTAGATCGGTCTCCTGTCATGTGTTTAGAACAACCACTATCTAAGAACCAAGTAGGGTTTTCCTTTGCTTTTAAGGCGGTTTGAACTAGGAGACTCTCAAAGTTTGTTCCTTTTACCATCCAAGTGGATAAAGGGGATTTATAGGGAATGTTCTTGGGGACAAATTTGAAAGGTATTCTAGAAGGATTTTTGAGAGACAACCTAATTTTGTATGGGCAATTAGGGACCAAATGTCCACTACGATTGCAAAAGTGACAAGTCCATCTAGGTGTATAGTTTCTCTCAACTATAGGTTTGTGGGGACTCTTAGTAGATGCTTGAAAACTATTCTTCATGACACTAGGGGAACCTTCAAAACCTATTCCTTTCTTGTCACCATAAATTTTATGCATGCCCAACATTTGATAAAATTTGTCATTTCCCAAGGTGAATTTGTCAACAATGAATTTTCCTTTATTAAGTTTTACTTGAAGAGAGTTTGTTTCAAGTTGACTAGATTCAAGCTTGGATTGTAAATTATGAATTTGTTTTTGAGCATGAGTTAAATCTTCATTAAGAGTGGTGACTTGATGTTCCAAGTTGTTTTTCTCATTGATTGATAATTTCAATTCATCTTTTATGATACTCACTTCATTTACAAGCTTTTTGGAATCTTCTTTTAAAATTTTATTTTTCTTAAGTAAGATTTCCCAATTTTCATATAGTTCATTATAAGCTTGTTGAATTCCATTATCCTCATCTTCTTCATTAGTTTCTTCTTGCCCTAATGTGTCATCTATTAATGTATTATGCTCATTTGGATCTTCAATAGAAGAAAGTAGAAGCCAATTAGGGTAATTTTCATCTTCATCATTAGAGGATTCATTTTTGTCACACTCTTCATCTTCCTCATCCCAAGTTATGTTTAAAGTCTTTTTACCTTTCTTATCTCCTTTTTCAAATTCTTTAGGGGTGGAACAATTTTGAGCAATGTGTCCAAACCCCTTGCAATTGTAACATTGCACATCTTTTTTAATTAGAGATCCTTTGGGATTTCTTTGGAATCTAGGACTTTTGCTTTCATTAAAATTTCTAATGTTCTTGTTGTTACTAAAGAACTTTTTAAATTTCTTAACAAATAATGCATTGTCCTCATCACTATCAACATCACTTTCATTTTCTTTAGAATGAGAGGAAAAAGCTACTCCTTTCTTTTTATCTTGAACTTCAAAGTCTAATTCATATGTAAGGAGATTTCCTCTTAGTTCTTCAATTTTGATTTTATCAACATCCTTGCTTTCTGTTATGGCAACAATTTTAGGTTTGAATCTTTTTGGGAGAGATCTTAAAATTTTTCTAATAGCTTTAGATTCATCCATCTTTTCTCCTAGACCTATAAGAGAATTGACAATTTCCATGAACTTAGAATAAAATTCATCAAATGTTTCTTCTTCAAGCATCTTAATGTCTTCTAATTTAGAGGTCAACATTTGAATTTTGGCTATCTTGACTTGATCTGTGCCTTCATGGGTGGTCTCTAGGGTATCCCAAATTTCCTTAGCAGTGTTGTAATTAACTACTCTATTAAATTCTTCTTGAGATAGAGCACAATATAGAGAATTTTTTGACTTAGCATTTAAGCTTGCTCTATCCTTTTCTCCTTGAGTCCAAGTATTTTTGGGTTTGATTTTTATGGATATAACATTCCCCTCAGAGTCTTTTTCTGTGGTAGTGGGAGGATGATAGCCATCTTCAATAATGTTCCACACATCTAAGTTTTGGGATTCTAAGAACACTTGCACTCTAACTTTCCAATAGCGATGGTGTGTTCCATTAAAAAAGGGAGGTCTATTGGTTGCATTTCCCTCACCCAATTGAGATTGCATGGTGGCAACAAAATAAAAACACTCACTAGGATTCTAACTCTAGGTGATTAAACCAAAACAAGAGCAACCTTGCTCTGATACCAATTGAAAGACCAAGACCGGATCCTAGAGGGGGGGGGGGGTGAATAGGATGAGCTCTAAAACCTAAACCAATTTTAAGTCTTTTAAATTCTAAGACAATTAAGTTAAGATGAAGCTTAATAATCTTGTGAAAGATAGGAATCTCTAAAATAAGCATACACCAACTACAATCTTCAATCAACCAAAAGTAAATCATCCATGAAAAGAAGTCAAAAAATCAATCACCATGACAAGCACATTTATAGTGGTCCGGCCAAATTGCCTACATCCACTCCTGGTACACCTACCGGTATTCACTAACTCCAATTAAGGTTTAGGATCACCTCAAACCTTACAAGCAACACTATGCTTTTCAAGGCTTAGCATAAACCTTTACAACATATGCTTTTCAAGGCTAAGCATAAACCTTTACAACGTAGAATTTTTCTCTTAAGAAATATGCCTAAGAATGCATGTATTAAGAGAGCAATGTAAGTGCAATGGAGTGCCTCTAAATAGGCTAAATAGAAAGTGAAAATTCAACTCCTAGAAACATGCAAAATAATGACAAAGTCTATGTATGATGCATTTACTAGAAATAACTCTTTCTCTTTGAAAAGATGAAACTTTGATTGATGCAAAGATGATAAACATAAGATAGAGAAAGAGTTGTTTGCCTAACACATGAATTTAGCAAAGTGAACTAACTTGTTTTCAAAGAAGATAAACTAATGCTTAACAAGTTGGTTTTGAAACAAGAAAACAAAATCATGTGAAACAAAGACCATATGTTGGTTTCATAATGCTATGATGTGTTTAAAGTTCTAAGCATGTTATGAAGAACAACATTTCAATAGAAAGGCATCTATTCTAATCATGCATTGAATAAAATCAAAGACAAAGAACCATGCATGATTTTAAAGAACTTAGGATTAAAGAAAGCACACCCATTAGTAGATCAAAGGTTGAATCAATGGAATGGCTTCATAATCCCTTCAAAGATGCTCTTGAGAAGTTGTTAATTCTTGGCCTCAAAAGTCCCTCCAATGTCAGCAACTTTCTTCAAACAAAAAGCCACTTTTTATAAAGAAAAAGTTGCCAACGGCTAGTCCCCGGTCGACCCCAAGATAGGGCCCGGTCGACCGGGTACACACAACGGCTAGAAAAAGATCCGTTGGAGAGGCTACAGCTCAAAATTCCCTGATGACCTGCAGTGTGCCCGGTCGACCGGCTACCTTGGCCCGGTCGACCGGCCACACTGGCAGATCAACCTGAAGAGTGCCCAGAATTCTGAAAATTTAGTGAATTGCAACTTTGGAGGGCACCTTTCCAGGGGACTTTGAGGCACATATCCAAGCATGAATTCATGACACAACAAAAGATGAAAACTGAATTTCTAAAGTCATGAAAACTCTAAATCAAAATAATGATTTTAAAGATAGAAACTTTGGAAAGCTTGGATGATTTTTGAAATAAAAAACTCCATGATCTTAAGAGATAAACCTGAATTGAAAATCATGCATATCATGAGATAAAAACAAAGATTAAGAAAGCGAGATATGCATGAAGATCCTAAGACAAAGACCATGAATGAATGAGAGGACAAGCTTATGAAACTGAATGCATCCTATCAAATTGCAACAAAACAAAAACTCTAACAGCAAGCTCATCAACAGAACTACCAGCACAAGAACCATCAGAACAGGAAGTAGAGGAGAGAACCGAATACTCAGAATCCATTGGTTTGTGCTCATTATGGGAAGAATCATGCCAGTGCTGAATGTCGTACACTCACAGGAGCATGTTTCAGATGTGGTTCCATGACCCATCAAATGAGAGACTGTCGGAGACAGAACAGACAGAATTAGCTGCAGCAAGGGGCACAACGTCCAGCACCACCACAAAACGCAATCGTTATTCAGAATCAGGCAAGGCCACTTCAGCAACAAGCACCACCATAGCAGTAGTACAGACCACAGCAACAGGCTCGTCAGCGAGGATAGAATCAGAACCAGCGTCCCCCGCAACTAATAGAAATGCACCACAAAATAGGTGTGAGAACCCGACCCCTAATCTCTTGGATTAGTGTTGTTTTATTGGTGGATTAGTTCTTTTAGTGGGATTAGTAGTTGTTGGGTTGAGTTTGTGAGCTAGAATGGTTTTTCTTCTAGTTTTGGGCTTTTGAGTGCTTTAGTAGCTAGTGGGGCCCTTTGGGGGTTCCCTTTTCGGATTTGCATTTACTTGTGAGATTTTCCCGATTTGTTTCGTATTGTGTTTTTGGCCCGTTGCATTCATCTTGAGGAATCCTACAACTTTCATGTTGATCTCGTATCCATTTGAGAACCCGAAACCCGATTTCTTGGCCTTGAGGGCAAAACAGTCATTGCACACCAAATCTGTACCCAAAACTCGATATTCCCGAAACCCACGAAACATATACTTTTTGGAAACTAGATATTTCGACGATCATTTCTTCCTTCTTCGTCGAATCCATCCGAGGTGCCGAATTAAATGATTTCAGCCACCCAAGTTCTTTAAGTTGTGGGACCCAAACCTCACTTGCTTATAAGAGGAACCCATCCCCTTCATTGCACCCCATTCTTCATTTTCCAGCACAAACCAGCAACCTAGGGTTCTCCTTGTGCTTCTCTTCTTCTTCTTGCTTCTTCATCTCCAAGCCACACCAATAGTTCATCAATCAAGAAATGGAGATCACCAACCTCTTCCTCATCTTGCAAGCTTTCCATTGATACCATTTGTGAAGAGAACCCTCCATCACAAGACCTCCCTTGAGCTTACCTTGTCCATTAGAGGACCTTCCAAGTAAGTGTTCTTCTTCATCTTCTAGATTTGTAATCTTCTAGCCTTAGAGAAGCTCCACCTTGATTATTGAAAGGTTTCCTTGTCATTTCATTGTTTAACCCATTTTAGGGTTTGTTTTGGGGGTTTTTGTAGAGATTGTGGATCTTGAGCTTGAGAGGTGATTAGGAGCTTGATTTGCTTGATTAGAGTCAAAGGCAAGTGGATGAATGGATGGTTTGAATGTTATTAAGTTTTATGAGAAAATCCTAAGTTTTATTACTTGTTCTTGATCATTGGATACATGTTTGCACATATGCTTCTTGTCACATTTCTATTGATTTCGAAATGCATATGAATGGGTTTTTCTCTCTTGTTAAATCTCTTGGAACTCTTGGGAAGGTATGCATTTTATTTGGTCAAGTTTGTGCATATGGTTTTATAAGGAATGAGTTTGGATTGACTATTCATGATTATGTTATAAGTTGCATTGACTTGAATTGATACTCATTTAAAGAGGTGTTTGAATTTAATTGTTCATTGGAGTTCTAATGAGGATTTGAAGTGATTATGGAAGAGAAATGCTAGTGGTTTAAGTGTTGGAAAGGAAAGGAAAAAGGAAGGAAAAATCAGTGTCCCGGACCTGCTGCACGCCCAGGTCCGATCGATCGGACCTACAGGCCGATCGATCGGTCTGTCTTTTAACTGTAAGGCTTTTTGGGCCGATCGATCGGACCCTGTGCATTTCTGGTAGTTTGAGTCCAGTGAAATTTGATATTGTTTTTTTTTTTAAACCTTTGGGCTTTCTATGAGTCCTAGGGGTATATACCTTAGTGTTAAGACCAATTATACCCTAATCTAAGGTCTCTAAGACTAGGGAACTAAAAGAAAGAATGGTGATGATATAGGCACTAATTCTCGGTTTTAGGTGGGACCCTGGCTACCCTCTTTGGACTGTTTGGACCATGTGTGAGAATGTCTTGAGCCGACACGCCTCACGGTTGGTTCGGTGGCATCGGAGTTAATCCATTTCAATCTTGAACGGGATGGAACGACGCGATATCTTCTTTATATCTAAACACAAGTCTATTTCCTTGGTTATCGCTAATTCTATTCCTTTCGATGACTGAGTAGGTTGCTCGATGTTTCCGGATTAATGTCATGCCTAGGATGGACCGTTTATAATCTTGATTCTTGCTATTGTAACATCTAGTACTACCCATAAGCTCATTTTAAGTTTTGAAAGTAGTAAAAGTGCATAAGGAGCCCGGAATGTCTTCAAACTCAAGGAGTACCAAGTTATAATCGACATACGGGACCCCTATTCACTTAAATAGATCTTGCAATCAATATTCTTCCCGAAATGGTTTAGTGCATTATATTTCCTCATTTCCCGAGATTTGCATCACATGATATGACAGTGTGCCCTTGAGCACCCCGTTTTACCCGTTTATTTATTGTACTTGATCTACTTGTTTCCCCGAAAGCATTGAAGTTACACTAGTAATAGTTATTTGTCCCGAATGTATTGCCCGATATGAAGTGACAGTGTGCCCTTGAGCACCCCCGTTTTACCCGTTTATTCACTGTACTTGATTTACTTGCATATGTCTCGATTGGTTTTGTCCTATGAGTCGGCATCACTAAGCTTGGATACCTTGTCGGTTTGATCCACCGACTTGGAAATCCCTCTCCCATCCCGCCAGCTGCAGTTTGGATCCCGATACCCGGTTATTGCCGTGGTCCCGTCCCGATACCCGGTTTGCTACCGTGGTCCCGTTCCCGTATATTTATATTGTATATATGATTTACGTTGAGTCTCCTCACCTTGTGTGACTGAGACCAACGTCCCGTTATACTCTTGTCACTTCGGTGATAGAGGACTTAGCTTCTTGTGATTGCCATCTTGCCAGTTCCCGATTCCTTGGATACCCGACATGTTTTATATTGTTTACTTGCTTTCCGATAAATGATTCGTTTTCTTTATGAAAGTTGTTATTTAAACAAGTGCTAATATTCTCCAATGTAAATTCAGTTATTATTACATTGTTTTCTGTCCTTTGTACCCGCACATGTTTTAAATGAATGCTGGTTGGGTGAATAACCATGCTTTTACATATGTTCCATACGATCAATGATTTTGCTAGATTTATATGATTACACGTGTTTTAAAGGAATACCCGAATTGTTAAATATTCGTGCCTTGTTTTAAAGGACATTTGGTTTGTCAGATATCTATGTTTATACCTGTTTTTAAATGAATACCCGAATTGTTAAATACCCACGCTTTGAAATATGTTTCAAATGACACTCGTTTTGCCAGATCACTATGTTTATACCGGTTTCAAATGAATATCCGATTGGTTAAATATCCCTGCTTTGAGATATGTTTTAAATGAACATTAGTCTTGTCAGATTTCTTTGGTTACACCTGTTTTAAACGAACACCCGGTTTGTTAAATATCCGTATTTTCACATATGTTTCAAATGGACTTTGGTTTTGCTAGACTGCTATGAATGTCTGGTTTGTTGTATACTTATGTTTTTACTTAAGTTTCAAATGAACACATGTTTTATTACATAGTCATGTTTTACCCATGCTTGAAATGAATACAGGTTTTCCCCGAGATTCCCGACTTTGCACCCTGTTAGACCCCGACCCAGACCAATTCGATTAGTGTGCGATTAGTGTGTGTTTAGTCCTAAGTGAGTTTAGTGGTTGTTGGGTTAGAAATGATTAGTTTAGTCTTGGACATAGCTTTGGGAAATTTGAGAACGTTTAGTATTAATTAGACACACTCAGGAAGGCCTGAGTACACGTGTGAACTTGGGAAGATCGTATCGTTTTCCGTGTGATTGTGATTTTGATTTCATTTGAATGATGTTTCGACGTGTTGCAACTTTCGTTTTAAGCATATTCATATTTGAAGCCCAAAAACCCATGTTTTGGCCCAAAGAGGGTAAAATTGTCTTTCTTGCACAAATCTGGACACAATTTTCGAGATCTCATAACCATGTCAAAAATATACTTTTTGGAAACTAGATATTTCGACGATCGTTTTATCCTTCTTCGTCGAAGTCATCCGAGGTCCACAAGATCGTGTTTTGGCCATTTCAAGTTCAAGTTAGTTGGGACCCATTCTCCTCACTTAAACCCTTCTCCCTCCCTTTCATTCACTTTACCAAAAATCCTGCAACTTTCTTGACCTAGGGCTGAAATCCCTCTTTTTCCCTTCCATCTTCCTCTCCTTACTTGATCTAGCTAGAAGGCTCCAAAGAAAATTCTAAGACTACCAATTTCTTCCTCTCATCATAAGCTCTCCATTGATGCAAGTTTCTTAAGGTTCTAGGTTGGGCAAAAGCTTCATTTCATTCTCTTTCTCTTGTTTGACCCCTTCTAGGTAAGAGCTTCAACTCATATTCTTCATTGAGTCATTTTGATTCCTTAAGATTATGTTTTTCATGTTTTCAAACCCTTTTTATAAAAATGGGTTCCTTGCTTTCATCGTGTTAAGTTTGGTGTGGTTTCTCTTGGGTTTTCTTGTAGTGTTGGCTTAGCTTTTGAGTGAAGTGCTTGGAGAGGATTATTAGCATTTGGGCAAGGCAAGTAATCTCTATAGGACCATCGTGCATGTGTATTTTAAGCTACATTGTTGTTTTTGGGAATTTTGCATATGAAAATGTTTATAAGCTTCATGATCATGTTTTCCTTGGATTGGATGTTTGGGATTGTGAGAAATGTGTATTTTATCCCTTGGAGAGCATGGAGGCTCAGGGAGTGCAGGTGGAATGAAAAACAAGAAGAAGAGAAGAAGGAAATATGGAAAATCTGCACTGAACTGTACTTCCCGTACAGTTTCGGTCAGCTGGCGGCTAGCCGTAATTCCCATTTCGGCTAACCGCGAGCCAACCGAAATCAGCGGTTCCTTTTCCAGTAGCTGACATTTGCTTCAGGGTCCTGCGGTCAGCCCTGCGGTTAGCTCACGGCTAGCCGCCAGTTCCCTTGCGGCTAACCGTAAGCCAACCGAAATTATTACGGTTCCTTTTCCAGAGAGCGGCATCAGATCTGGGTTTTCAGCGGTCAGCCCTACGGTCAGCTTATGGCTAGCCGCCAGCTGACCGCAAGCTGACCGAAATTGACCAATTCCTAGTTTTGAAGAGGTTTTGCAAGAGTGAAAACTAGAACATGTTAAGTGACCTTTAGCTTGATATTGTGTACTCGAAACTCGAGATGTCTTGAACTTCCGGGACACCAACTCTATTCCAAATTCCAACATTTGGGCTTCGAATACACAAAGATCAATCAAGGGTCCTCACATGTGCTTGATAGGCTTTGTGTTCGTACCTTAGTTTGATATAATGAATATCATCGTGTACTCGTTTTGAAGTTTAGTACAAGCTAGTTTTGAAAATGTGTTCCAAGAAAAAGGGGATCACTTCCTAAGCGTGTTATGCATATTAATTATGCCCGTGCTAGTCGTGTTCATCGTGTTTCGATAAGTGATTTCCCCCTTTTTTCTTATCTCGACGTGTTTAGACCGTGTTTCGCGTGTTTTGTGCATTCATGAATTAAGTAAACACCACTGAGCTTAGACTGCCCTTTCAGTCTGATCCACTGCCTGGGGGTCTTTAAAACATGTGGACTGTCTGCAGACTGGTCGTGTATTTATTACACATCGTGCGTGTCCGGTTCCGCGGCCGGAATTCCCGTCTTTGTGGGAAATCGTGTCGTGCTTATATTATGTATATCGTGCTTGTCGTGCGTGCTTGCTCTTTTCATTATATAAATGATAGAGAAAGGATGGGCTCTTTGTGGATTGTAACTATTCATGATATATTATGTACTCATGCTAGTTTGTTTTGGTATCTCAGCTTTGTTCGTATTCTTGAAAATGTATCTCAGCTTTGATAGTACTTCATACCAAAGATTTGCTTACATGTTTTCTCTAAATGTTATTGTTCATGTTCATGCCTACATTGATTACCTGCCAAACCGTCGTGTTTGACCCTTGTTTATTGGTGCCCAGGTACAGGAGACGTTGCCTTTGAGGAGGAGCGTCAGGAGGAGGCTTGTGAGCCAACTCCCGTGAGAGAGTGGCAGCCCGACGATGTCATTTAGATGTCGGACTGGTTCTCGAGTTTCGTCACCTTTAGTCTTGGGGTTTCTTTTGGTTATTTTGAGATTGTATTGACCTTTGTTGGTCTCTTATGGGTTGTACTAAACTTAACTTACTTTCGTGTTAAACTTATAACTTGAACTATGTTTGGGAATGCCATGATAACTCTTTTCTTTGATGCTATGTCTTGTTATTAAATGTTATAGCACTTAAAGATTTGATTTTGCTTATCGTGATGTGTTTTGCTACACGCTTCCGCAATCGTGTACGTGTGAGTCAGATTCCGCGTGTCTTTGGGAATCCTCACCGCGGGAACCTGTGGGAAAATAATGAACCATTAAGCATAAACATCATCAATCGCGTCGCGGGCCCGGGGATCCGTTCCGGGGTCGCGACACACCCGTTTAATTATATGCAGCATTTGATCGAGTATCATGATTTATCTTATGTTTTATTCTTCAGTATATTTGTTATCTTTTCATCCACTTGTCAGACCGTCGTGTCTGACCCTCTACTTTTGGTACTCAGGTTCAAATTTCTTCGTCCCGAGATGAGTGCTTTTGTTGGCTGTGGAGCCATGTTTTGCAGGTTGTTTTGTCGGCTATGTCATGTAGACATTGAGCTTGACATCGGAGCTACGTCACATTTGGGTAGTAGTTTATAGCTTATTGTTGTATGGCTTTTATTAGCCTTTTTCTTGGGGTTCTTAATTAATGTACATTGATAATTGTAACTTGAACATATTTGGGAATGTAATATCCTGTTACTGTCAGCTCTGTAATTTATTGTGATGGTTACTCCAGTCTGATATGATTCTTGATATAATAGCTATGTGCTAAAGGTTGAGTGCGACGCGGAATCCGATGGCCACGGACTTCGGGTCGCAACGCCACAAATGCTTCCGCAAAATATTCAGAATGTGTTGTCTTCACACACGCGGATCTTGGGGGAAGTAAAATACATTTATGCTTAATCCCATTCCCGCCCCCGAGGTTTCGGTTCGGGGGCGTGACAATAGGCCACAGCAGGCTCAGAATAGGCCACAACATCAAGGGCAAATCTATGCGATCAATAGAGCTGATGCAGAGGCAGCGGGAAATGTAGTGGAAGCTACACTTCTTGTTTATGGGATGAAAGCTAGGATTTTATTTGACCCTGGCTCTACACATTCATTCTTATCCCATGAATTTTCTAAGTTGATTGATATGCATGTTAGAGAACTTGAGTTCATTTTGACTGTGGCAACCCCAGTAGGCAAATAAGTTATTTGTAAAACCTTTTACCCTAGTTGCACAGTTCAGATAGGAGAAGTGGTTTTAACCGCGGATCTCATTTTATTAGAGATGTATGATTTTGATGTCATCCTAGGGATGGACTGGCTGGTAGGTTACCATGCCACAATTGATTGTTTCCATAAGACCCTGACTTGCAAGTTGGATGAGACACTAGCAGGGGTGTTGTTTCAGGGAGAGAGGAGAAATCCTCGTACAAGGTTTGTCTCGGCATTGAAGGCTGATGGACTTTTGAAAAGCGGATGTGAAGCCTATTTGGCGTTTATCACGGAGGATAAATGGTCCCAAGGGGTGGAGGAAATCTTAATTATTTGGAAATTCCCGGATGTTTTTCCGAAGGAGATTCCAGGTTTACTACCCATCAGAGAGATTGATTTCACTATCGAGTTGTTACCAAGGACAGCTCCAATATTTATTGCACCATATAGAATGGCTTCGGCAGAGTTGGGAGAATTGAAGACTCAGTTGCAAGAATTATTGGACAAAGGATTTGTGAGACCGAGCATTTCACCATGGGGAGCTCCAGTTTTATTTGTCAAAAAGAAAGATGGTTCCATGAGAATGTGCATAGATTACCGAAGATTGAATCAAGTGACCATCAAGAACAAGTATCCATTACCAAGAATAGATGAATTGTTTGGTCAATTGCAAGGTGCTTCTTACTTTTCGAAGATTGATTTGAGATCCGATTACCATCAGCTGAGAGTCAGAGAATCAGATGTGTTGAAAACAGATTTCCGGACAAGCTATGGCCACTATGAGTTCCTAGTGATGCCATTTGGGTTGACTAATGCACCGGCAGTGTTCATGGCGTTGATGAACAAGATATTTGTAGAGTATCTAGATCAGTTTGTGGTAGTATTCATTGATGATATTTTGGTGTACTCCAAGACCAAAAAAGAGCATGAAGAGCACTTGAGGAAAGCACTGCAACTTTTGAGAGAGAACCAGCTGTATGCAAAGCTCAACAAGTGTGAATTTTGGTTGGAACAAGTAGCATTTTTTGGGAACATCATCTCCAAAGAAGGATTGTCAGTAGATCCATCCAAGATTAAAGTAGTTATGAGTTAGGAAAGACCGAAGAATGCATCAGAAATCAGAAGCTTTCTGGGTTTAGCAGGTTATTACCGGAGGTTTGTGCAAGGATTTTCGTCGATTACGTCACCTTTGACGAAGTTGACTAGGAAGAATGTGCCATATGTGTGGACAGATCAGTGTGAAGATAGTTTCCACGAGCTGAAGAAGAGATTGACTATAGCACCAGTCCTTACTTTGCCATCCGAAAGCGGCGGTTTTACCATTTTTACCGATGCTTCGAATGTTGGACTCGGTTGTGTGTTGATGGAAGAAGGGAAAGTGATTGCATATGGATCCCGGTAGTTGAAAGATCACAGATGAACTATGTCACCCATGATCTTGAGTTGGCAGCGGTTTTCTTTGCATTGAAAATGTGGAGACATTACATCTATGGAGAGAAGTTCGAAGTCCACTCCGATCACCGCAGCTTGCAATATTTATTTTCTCAGAAGGAATTGAACATGAGGCAGAGAAGATGGATGGAATATATCAAGGATTATGATTTTCCAATCAAGTACCACCTGGGGAAAGCTAATGTAGTTGCCGATGCCTTGAGCAGAAAATCAATAGGCTTGGCAAATCTAAGTGGCACTTGTATCTTTGAGCAATTTGAAGAGTTGAGTATAGATCTACAGCCACTAAGGAAGGGTGTTTTGTTAGCTAACATGTCAGTTTCAGAGCCCTCTTTCATTCAGAAGATCAAGGATAGTCAGTTGCAAGATCCAGAGTTGGCCAAGATTTCAAATAATATAGCAGACCGTCCTGATTTCCGTATTGTTGATGGAGTTTTGTACTACCGTGACCGTCTATGTGTACCTAAAATTGAAGATTTAAGGAATGACATCATGACCGAGGCTCACAGTACGAAGTATTCTATCCATCCACGTAGTACAAAGATGTACCAAAACTTGAAGGGTAGATTTTGGTGGAATAACATGAAGAGAGAGATTGCAGCGTTTGTCTCCCGTTGTATGACTTGTCACTTGATAATGGCAGAACATCAGAGGCCTTCAGGATTGTTACAGCCATTAGAGATCCCGGAATGGAAATGAGACCACATTACCATGGACTTTATTTCTGGACTACCGAGGACCAACAGAGGCAACGATGCGATATGGGTCATTGTGGACCGATTCACCAAATCGGCTCATTTCATTCCTATGAGGACAAGGAAGAAGATGCACATGCTACCTTTGGCGGAGTTATTTGTCAACGAGATTGTCAGTCGACATGGGCAACCAGTTTCTATCACTTCTAACAGAGACAGCAGATTCGTCTCGAGGTTTTGGAAGACGCTACATGAGTCTATGGGCACGAAACTACAGTTTAGCACGGCTTATCACCCGCAGAAAAATGGTCAATCAGAGAGATCAATTCAGACTCTTGAGGATATGCTCCTTGTTTGTGTGTTAGATTTTAAGACTCAATGGGATGAGACTTTACCATTGTGTGAGTTTGCTTACAACAACAGTTACCACTCGAGCATTGGGATGGCGCCTTTTGAGGCTTTGTATGGCAGAAGGTGTAGGACACCTGTGTGTTGGGAAGAGGTCGGAATTCGTAGTTTCCATGGACCGACCATAGTGAGTGAAACCAGCGACAAAGTGAAGTTGATCCAAGAACGTCTGAAAGTAGCCCGGATTAGACAGAAAAGCAATGCAGATTCTCATAGAAGGGATTTATAGTTCAAAGAAGGAGACAAGGTTTTCTGAAAGTGTCACCTACAAGAGGAACATTAAGATTTGGACAAAAGGGCCAGTTATCACGGAGATACATTGGACCATATGACATTGTGATCAAGATTGGTGATGTGGCTTATAGGTTAGCCTTACCACCTGAGCTATCCGGCGTACACAACGTCTTCCATGTGTCTATGTTGAAGAAGTATGTCCCCGATCCTTCACATGTACTCCGGCACGAGCCATTGGAGATCAGAGAGGATGCTACCTATGTTGAGAGGCCCGTTCAGATCATTAATACGAAAGAACAAGAGTTGAGGACGCGGATTATTCAATGGGTGAAAGTACTTTGGGAGAATCATGGACCGGAAGAAGCAACGTGAGAATTACGAGATCAAGTGCAGAAGAAGTATCCACATCTACTACCTGAGGTGAGTTTTATGTTTCATTTGGTGGACCAAATGCCCTAAGGGGTGAATGATGTAAGACCCCGTCCCGAGTGACCTCGATTAGCATTAATTAAGTTGTGTTTTAGTTTTAAGCGTGTTTAGTGGATTTTGGTTAAGTTGGAAATAGAATAGATTTTGATATAGCTTTGGGGAATTTTGATTGCTTAGTAATTAGTGGGGCCCTTTAGGAGTTCCTTTTTATGACCTTGCATGTGCTTGGGGATTTATCGGAGATTCTTGCATTCACTGTTTTAATCTCGTTTTATTTGTATTGTTAATCCTTACGACGTTTACGTTGATCATGTGCCCGTTCGAGACCCCGAAACCCGATTTCCTAGCATTGAGGGCAAAACAGTTATTGTGCACTAAATATGTACCCAAAATTTGATATCCCCGAAACCCGCAAAACATATACTTTTTGCAAACTAGATATTTCGATGATCACTTTTCTCTTCTTCGTCGAATTCATTAGAAGCCCCGAAAGCCATGATTTCAGCCAAATTAGATTATTAGTGGTGGAGCCCACTCCCCATTTGCTTATAAGAGAACTCTTCTTCCTCATTTCCCCCTTTTTCTAGCAAACTACAATCTCTCAAACTAGGGTTTTCCCCTTTTCTCTCTTTTCTTGCTTTCCATCTCCCAATCCACTACCAAACCTTAGATTTTGGGATAATGTTTGTCGTCATTGTGAGAACCCGACCCCTAATCTCTTGGATTAGTGTTGTTTTATTTGTGGATTAGTTCTTTTAGTGGGATTAGTATTTGTTGGGTTGAGTTTGTGAGCTAGAATGGTTTTTCTTCTAGTTTTGGGCTTTTGAGTGCTTTGGTAGCTTGTGGGGCCCTTTGGGGGTTCCCTTTTCGGCTTTGCATTTACTTGTGAGATTTTCCCGATTTGTTTCGTATTGTGTTTTTGGCCCGTTGCATTCATCTTGAGGAATCCTACAACTTTCATGTTGATCCCGTATCCATTTGAGAACCCAAAACCCGATTTCTTGGCCTTAAGGGCAAAACAGTCATTGCACACAAATCTGTACCCAAAACTCGATATTCTCGAAATCCGCGAAACATATACTTTTTGGAAACTAGATATTTCGACGATCATTTCTTCCTTCTTCGTCGAATCCATCCAAGGTCCCGAAAGAGACGATTTCAGCCACCCAAGTTCTTTAAGTTGTGGGACCCAAACCTCACTTGCTTATAAGAGGAACCCATCCCCTTTCATTCCATTCCATTCCTCATTTTCCAGCACAAACCAGTAGCCTAGGGCTTTCCCTTGTGCTTCTCTTCTTCTTCTTGCTTCTCCATCTCCAAGCCACACCAATAGTTCATCAATCAAGAAATGGAGACCACCTTCTTCTTCCTCATCTTGCAAGCTTTCCATTGATACCATTTGTGAAGAGAACCCTCCATCACAAGACTTCCTTTGAGCTTACCTTGTCCATTAGAGGACCTTGCAAGTAAGTGTTCTTCTTCATCTTCTAGAATTGTAATCTTCTAGCCTTAGAGAAGCTCCACCTTTATTATTGAAAGGTTCCCTTGTCATTTCATTGCTTAACCCATTTTAGGGTTTGTTTTGGGGGTTTTTGTAGAGATTGTGGATCTTGAGCTTGAGAGGTGATTAGGAGCTTGATTTGCTTGATCAGAGTCAAAGGCAAGTGGATGATTGGATCGTTTTTATTATTAACATGTTTTATGAGAAAAATCTTGTTTCATTAAAGGTTTTGGTGATTTTAGTAGTTGTCTTTACTATGATTAATATTGATTTCGAAATGTGCTTATTGATGAGTTTATTTCCCTCTTGTTCATGCTTGGAAAATGTATGCATCATATTGTCAAGGTTTCAAATGATTTCACATGAATGAGTTTCCTTCACCTTGAGCTTTGTTGTGAATGGAAAGAATGGAAAGGGAGGAACTTGAAATGAGGAGCTCTTTAGCTCATATTATTGTCTTGGAAACATGTATTTTAGTCTTCTTGTTTATAGTTTTATGTGATTGTTTAAGTGTTGGAAGGGAAAGGAAAAAGGAAGAGAAAGAGGACAGCTGAACTGGTCCGGAACCCATTTCTGGACCGTTCGCTCGAGCGACCATGACACTTCGCTCGAGCGACCTGTCCAGGAAAGGATTCGGGCATTTCCAGTAGCTTGGTCGCTCGAACGCATTTAAATAACCGCTCGACCGATGAGGTCGCTCGAGTGGACTCTTCAACTCGCTCGAGCGATGCGGTCTACCTGGCTTAGGCCACGTTGGGATAACGTTGAGCTGTTTTAATGCACTGAGACAGAAATTTCAACATATTGTTTTTTTTGGAAACCTTTGGGCTTTCTATGAGTCCTAGGGGTATATACCTTAGTGTTAAGACCAATTATACCCTAATCTAAGGTCTCTAAGACTAGGGAACTAAAAAGAAAGAATGGTGATGATCTAGGCACTAATTCTCGGTTTTAGGTGGGACCTTGGCTACCCTTTTTGGACTGTTGGACCATGTGTGAGAATGTCTTGAGCCGACACGCCTCACGGTTGGTTCGGTGGCATCGAAGTTCAATCCATTTCAATCTTGAACGGGATGGAACGACGCGATATCTTCTTTATATCTAAACACAAGTCTTTCCCTTGGTTATCGCAGATTCTATTCCTTTCGGTGACTGAATCGGTTGCTCGATGTTTCCAGATTAATTTCATGCCTAGGATGGACCGTTTATAATCTTGATTTTGCTATTGTAACATCTAGTACTACCCATAAGCTCATTTTAAGTTGTGAAAATAGTAAAAGTGCATAAGGAGCCCGGAATGTCTTCAAACTCAAGGAGTACCAAGTAATTATTATAATCGACATACGGGACCCCTATTCACTTAAATAGATCTTGAAATCAATATTCTTCCCGAAATGGTAGAGTGCATTATATTTCCTCATTTCCCGAGATTTGCATCACATGACTTGTTTCCCGAAAGCATTGAAGTTACACTAGTAACAGTTATTTGTCCCGAAATGTATTGCCCGATATGAAGTGACAGTGTGCCCTTGAGCACCCCCGTTTTACCCGTTTATTTACTGTACTTGATTTACTTGCATATGTCCCGATTTGTTATTTGACCTATGAGTCGGCATCACTAAGCTTGGATACCTTGTCGGTTTGATCCACCGACTTGGAAATCCCTCTCCCGTCCCGCCAGCTGCAGTTTGGATCCCGATACCCGGTTATTACCGTGGTCCCGTCCCGATACCCGGTTCGCTACCGTGGTCCCGTTCCCGTATATTTATATTGTATATATGATTTGCGTTGAGTCTCCTCACCTTGTGTGACTGAGACCGACGTCCCGTTATACTCTTGTCACTTCGGTGATAGAGGACTTAGCTTCTTGTAATTGCCATCTTGCCAGTTCCCGATTCCTTGGATACCCGACATGTTTTATATTACTTACTTGCTTTCCGATAAATGATTCGTTTCCTTTATGAAAGTTGTTATTTAAACAAGTGTTAATATTCTCCAATGTAAATTCAGTTATTATTATATTGCTTTCTGTTCTTTGTACCCGCACATGTTTTAAATGGATGCCGGTTGGGCGAATACCCATGCTTTTACATATGTTTCAAACGATCGATGGTTCTACTAGATTTATGTGATTACACATGTTTTAAATGAATACCCGAATTGTTAAATATATGTGCTTTGTTTTAAATGACATTTGGCTTGTGAGATTCCTATGTTTATACCTGTTTTAAATGGTATCCGGTTTGTTAAATATCCATGCGTTGAAATATGTTCAAATGAACACTAGTTTTGTCAGATTTCCTTGGTTACACCTGTTTAAATGAACACCCGGTTTGTTAAACATCCGTATTTCTACATAGGTTTCAAATGGACATTGGTTTTGCTAGACTGCTATGAATACCTGGTTTGTTGTATACTTATGTTTTTACTTAAGTTTCAAATGAACGTTGTTTTGCCATACCGTTATATTTATACATGTTTTAGACGAACTCCCGATTGTCAAATATCTATGATTATAGATGATGTAAACGAACACATGTTTTATTAGATATTCATGTTTTACCCATGCTTGAAATGAATACAGGTTTTTCCCGAGATTCCCGACTTTGCACCCGTTTAATTATATGCAGCATTTGATCGAATAACATGATTTACCTTATGTTTTATCCTTCAGTATATTTGTTATCTTTTCATCCACCTGCCAGACCGTCGTGTCTGACCCACTACTTTTGGTACTCAGGTTCAGATTTCTTCGCCCCGAGTCGAGTGTTTTGTTGGCTGTGGAGCCATGCCTTGCAGGTTGGTTTGTTGGCTATGTCATGTAGACATTAAGCTTGACATCGGAGCTACGTCATATTTGGGGTAGTGTTTATAGCTTATTGTTGCATGGCTTTTATTAGCCTTTTTCTTGGGATCCTTAATCAATGTACATTGATAATTGTAACTTGAACGTATATGGGAATGTGATATCCTGTTACTGTCAGCTCTGTAATTTATTGTGATGGTTTACTCCAGTCTGATATGATTCTTGATATAATAGCTATATGCTAGAGGTTGAGTGCGACACGGAATCCGATGGCCACGGACTTCGGGTCGCAACGCCACAAATGCTTCCGCAAAATATTCAGAATGTGTTGTCTTCACACACGCGGATCCTGGGAGAAGTAAAATACATTTATGCTTAATCCCATTTCCCGCCCCCGAGGTTCTGGTTCGGGGGCGTGACAGTCATCTTCTTCCTCATCACCATAGCTCTCCATTGATATCCTTTTTAGAGAAAACCCCACATTCCAAGACTCTCTTCGAACTCACCTTGCCTATTTGGAGAACCTACAAGTAAGCAACCTTCCCCATCTCTTGGATTTGTGTTTCTTTGATCTTGAAAAGGTTCCATTTTCATTATTGTAAGGTTTCCCTTTCTCTTTCATGTTTTGACCCATTTAGGGTTTGTTTTTGGGGATTTTTGTTCATAGCTTGGATTCTTGGCTTGGAGAGGTGATTAGAGCTTGATTTGCTTATTAGAGACCCAAGGCAAGTGGATGATTTGATTTTTATAAGCTTTCAATGGTTTTGGTATTTCTACTCATGCCTATTTATTGCATTGATTTGAAATAAATGTTCATGATAGAGCATTGATAGTGCATTCATTGTCATAGAAATGTTTTGGTTCATGGCATTCAATATTCCCTTGTTTCATCTCAAATGTACTCTTACGTGTAGTGGTTTCCTTCCCTCTTTTCCTTGCTTATGGATGTGATATTGTTAGAGGAGGTTAGAATGGATTTTGTTAGAAATTTAATATTGATTTGGATGAAGTTTTGAACTCCTCATTTGATGTGTTTAAAGGGGCTAAAAAGAGGTTGTAGAAGGAGGAGAAAGAGAGAAGGAATTGTCCCGGAATCAGTTTCTGGACAGTTCGCTCGAGCGAAGTGTCCAAAAAAGGGTTCCGAGCGTTCCAGTACGCAGTTCGCTCGAGCGGACCCCTTGGTCGTTCGAGCGAACCTCCTGGAGCTCGTTCCAGAGAATGGTTAGTTTGAGCGAACCAATACTTCGCTCGAGCAAACCACCTACTGGATGAGTTCGCTCGAGCGACCTCAACTTCGCTCGAGCGAACCCACCCAGACAACCATTCCAGAGAGCTCCTCACTCGAGTGATGAGTTTTGTCGGTCAAAGGCTGTGTTTGGGACAATGATGAGTTGTTTAAATGTTTTGGGACTGTTCATTGAGAACCCCTCTATGTCAAGGGGATTTACTAAGCAATGTATGGGGCCATTTGAGAAAGAAATCACATCACGAAGATTTCATTTGAAGTTTTGAAAATTCAAAGTGTATAAGGAGCCCGGAATGTCTCCAAACTCAAATAGTACCAAATTGTTATTAGACCGACATATGGGATCCCTATTCACTTCAAATAAATCTTGAACCCGATACTTCACCTGAAATTTTGATTGTTTATTGTATTTCACTGTTCCCGAGATTTATACTACATGATTTATTATTCCCGAAAACATTGAAGCCGTACTTGTATTAACTGCTAGCCTCGAAATGCATTGCCCGACATGAAGTGACAGTTGTGCCTTTGAGCACCCCCGTCCCGTTTATTTATGTACTTGCAATTGATGTATTTCATACATGTTTTAATCTTGTCATTTGACCTATGAGTCGGCACCACTAAGCTTGGATAACTCTGTTGGTCTGATCCACCGACTTGGAGATCCACCTCTTGTCCCGCCAGCTGCAGTTTGGATCCCGCTACCCGGTTATTACCATGGTCTTGTCCCGATGCCGCAGATTGCTACTGTGGTTCCTGATGCTCGGCTCGCTACCGTGGTCATGTATAATATATGTATATTTATTTATAAGATCCACTGTTTCTCCTCACCTCAAGTGACTGAGATCAGTGCCTAGTTATTGCTATGTCACTTTAGGGATAGAGGACTTAGCTTCGTGTGGTTGTCATCTTGCTTGTTTCCCGATTTCTTGGTTACCTTTACATGTTTGACAATGCCTACTTGTATTTGAATAAATGTTTTATCTTGTTTATAGAAATTGTTATTTAAACAGGTTTAAATGCTTTTGAAGGTAAATTCATTTATTATTATATTGTCATTGTATTTTACACATTTGTCAAACCGTCATGTTTGACCCACTCTTTGGTACTCAGGTCCGAACATTGTCTATCACGAGACGGAGCCTGAGGATGCGGTCGGTGAACCACAACGCCTAGTCGAGTGGCATGCTGATGATGTCATTTAGACATTGGATTGTTAGAGAGAGATAACATTTTGGGAAAACATTTAACCATTCTTTTGAGGATTGGTATTTTCTTTATATTGGCCTTTGTTGGCCTCTATTTTTGGGAATGTAATTAAATGATCCGTTGTATAAACTTTAACTTTACTTTGGGAAACACGCTAATGATCATTGCTCATTCTGATACAGTATTATACTTGTGTTATTATCCTTATGACTAGAGATGGTTTGAATATTTGATTTGTTACACGCTTCCGCATTTAAACAGAAACATTTATTATGCTGATGTGATATCCTCACCGCGGACACCTGTGGGAAATTAAATAAATATTAAATAAATGGTCACACACATCATCAATGTGTCCCAATCCCGGATTCCCGATCCGGGGTTGCGACACCTTATACCGAGACAAAGGTAAGTCTAGTTGGTACTTTTACCGAAGCTAGCTCAGGCTCGGTGTTAGCTGGCACTGTTGCCGAGCTGGATGTTGTTGGAAGTAGGTGGGTGTCGTGGACAGATTCTCAAAAATTTTGACCCACTTGACTCAGGGACCAAGCACCCATAAGGCCATAAACCATATCCAGGATGCAATCCCTCCATCTCTTCAATCATGTACCGAAATAAAACTTACCTAAAAGATAGAAATCAGCAACACCATGCTACAAAAATAATCCACAACAATTAGAGAAGTAGATTATACCTTTGGAGCCCGGTAGTGCTCTAATGGAGAAGAAGACAATTAACTTGAACAAGAACTCTTCTTGAAGCAAATTAGGATCTCCAAGACCTCGTTGACTTCCACGCTATGACCCGCTATCACATCTCTTTTCTCAAGAAGATTGGTGGAAACTTCAAGAGAAAACCAAACTAGAAACTCTAAGGAACTAGTAGAGAAAGAGAAGAGAAAAGAGAGAGTTGTGCAACTGTTGCACAAAGGGGCTGGGCGTCTTCTCCTATATATGGACGTCCAAAGGGGTCAATTCCCCTTTTTATAGCCCTTTAAAACTCCTCTTTACCTATTTGGAATAAAAGTCCAACTCCCATTACAAATTAGCTACTTTCTCCTTTCTAATTATTATAGAAGTCTCAATTCCACAACAATTTGTAAGTTTACTATTACCACTGTTAGAAGTCCTACTTCAAATAGAAATAGTAACTTTCTAATTCCTTCTTTTTAGAGTTAGAGTAGGATTAGTATCTTTCTAATAACTTGGGTTAGCATGGGGACCACTAGGGATTCCATAGAAAGCTGGCTCCAACTGGGATACCGCGACGCTACATCTCATGTGCAATCTGGGCCCACAGTTAATTGCAAATAACACCACTATATAAATGCAATTGCACTCCAGTCTTAGAAATAAATTACAAAGAAGACCCTAAACTTCCCAATTACCACAAGTAGGCCCCTCTATTAATATCCATGGTTCAATTGGGATATATCTGTCACATCCAATCTTAGATCCACATCTTATTATCCTTGAGCCTCAATTAATCACAGTGATCATGAGTTACATCCAATTAACTCTTAATCGAGATGGGCGCGCACTTACTAATGACAAATCCATTAATTGGCACAAGGGGATAATATAGATAGATTCCATCTTGACCATTGGATGTTCCCACAGTCCTACTATCACATACCCAAGACGCCGAGGTGTTGACCTACATTTGACATCACTCATTGGTGACTCAAAGCAAATGAATAGATAGAAATATGAGCTCATCAATGTCTCAGGATTGAGAGCCTATTGCTAGGAAATTATAAGAGCAAACCTTAAAATCAAGACAGTATTCCATAAGGTGCTTCTCATGGTCCTTCAATACATCCAATGTACCAACACCGTGATCCAGAATCTTATATTCTGATGATCGAGACAAATCACACTATGTCATAGTGATCAAAGTACTGCAATATTATCAGATGAGATGCTCAATCTCATCACTGGTTGTGAAGATATTTAAGTATAAGATTTGTGACACATGTCTCCCGTATATGGATCTCATCCATATACGTATATCACATCTAATATACTAATGGGACCTGGTTCATCTTATGAATCATCATGTCATATGTATTGGTCATGTGCATTAAATAGTAAAACACCATTCATCTCATAAAAGGAAAGCATGATTTTATTGATAAATAAAGAAATTAATCAATTTATTAAATCATCTGATGGATTGAGACCACACAATCTAACAAATGTATCTTGATACTATTGTCAAGTTGCAAACTGAGATCGAGATAAGCCAAGCCGGTACTGTTACTGAGACTAGCATAATCTCGCTATTAGGGAAACATTCCACACAGGTGTGATGGTATATTGGGTTCTTATTTTAGGGAGTTTTGGAAGAGGAGTTTTGGGGTTTGATTAAAGGAAGGTTTTCTTGGTTTTGGAAGTCTTGGCTAAACTGTGGAAGGTTTGGAATTAATCTTGGGCTAAGGCAAGTATCTAATTAAATTGCATAACTTGTTGGTGTTTTTAGTTCTAATTGATTTTAGACCATTAAGCATGTTAAGTGGAAATGGACTCATGCTAATCATGTTTATTACCGTAAAAGATTTAGCCATCTAGCATTACTTATCATGGGTTTTTATTAATCTTGTTAATCACCTCTTGATTAATTGGTTAATGACGGATTTAATTGGTGATTTTTGGGGCTTTAAACCCGTTCCATGATCAGCCATGGACCCCATCAGAAATCTGCCGTGAACAGCGCCTAAATGCACCAACCGTGGGCCCCACATGACCCTCTTCCCCGATTGGAATTGATGGCCAGCAGCCAGCAGCCAGCACTTCAGCTGGCTGCCAACAGGCCCAATAGCCAGTCCCCGCACACCTGTCCTCCCCCTTTCCCACCTTAGATCATGGCAGCAGCAGCAGCCACTATGCCGGCCTTGGCAGCCAGCATCCCTCGTCACACACTCACCATGCTCCGCCCTGCTGCCCCTTGGAGAAATGGCAGCAGCAGCGGCCGCTGTGCTGGCCTTTGGCGGCCAACACTCCGTTTCGTCCAGCCGTCCTGCTGCTCCCTCCCTCCCTCCATCGCATCTCACCAGATGGCCGGGCAGCCCCCTTCCAGTTGGCCTACGCCATGCATCAGCTGCAAGGTAGCTGGCCTAACAGCTAGTATCCAGCCCCCTCTTCGGCCAACACAGCTGGTCTGCACGTGGCCACCATACCAACGAGGCACCACAGCGGCCAGCTGCGCAATGGTCAGTGGGACCGGCCCTCGGGACCCTCAGAACCCGTTTTTAAATCGGATTTTTCGGCCTCATTTTAAACCCATTTCTTTAGCCCGATTAACCCCTGTGAATTTCTGAGTTTTTAGAACAAAAAATAGAATATTTTAACCAAGGATTAGGTGGAATAAGAAATTGTTTACTCCCCACAAAATGTGGGTTTTGACTTAAAAAGCCTGGGCAATCTGATGAGGCTAACTCGAACCGCCAATGAACCTAAGCTTAGGCCCAGGAGGCCCCAAAATGTTTATATTCATATAAAGAACATTTTCCCTGTGTGGAAGAAGGACCGAGACCTAGGCTATAATGAACCCGACCTTGCCCGATATTAATTTTAACTCAATACTTAAGCCCGAACCATTGCGAAAGCATGTATAGCGCGGTGTCTCGTATTTTTAGCCAAACCTTGGGTTGCATATTCTCACCTTCCGAATGCATCAAGTGCACGAATTTATGCACATTATCTATCCCTTTGAGCATGTAATTTTGGGAATCACCATACCTACATGTCTAAGATTTTAATCAAACTTTTCTTACTTTTACCATATGTCATGCACCCAGGACTTACCCAGCCCTAGTATCTTGCCCTACGGGACTCCTTAGATCTTAGCACGCGAGGTTTGCCCAGTTTGGTCGTTGGAATTATCCTGATCCTTGGGTTTCTCAGTTTGCATGTGAGCATTCAGTTGCCCTACCCTCCTGAGTTACCTGATCACCTAGCCTTTCTACCACCCGTTTCGGGTCCCCTATTTCTACCTAAAATGTTGCCCGTATTTCTATAGGTTTTCCCCGGACTTAGAAAATATTGTTTTAAAATCCATTTTTTTCTCGATTTACTGTTTTAAGCCCGATTTAACCTGATTTATTGTTTTAAAAGCCGAATCAACATCGTTTTTCATTTTTCAACATTCTAATTATCAGTCAACTTCTGTACTTGCACATACATCTTTTGAATGACCAAATTACTCATTAATTTCTGATTAAGTACCGAACCCTACATTCTGTATTGATTCTCGAGTCGACACGACCAAGTTGCTTATTCTAATATTTATTTAAATTTGGATATATATATTGCTCGCTGCAGTTTGTAATCATGTATATGGCTGGTGTCACTAAAGTACCTACCTTGTCCGGGCCAGACCAGGTACCCCCATGGCAAGGCCAAAGATTTCAAACAGCCATAAGCTCCAGGGTGAGTTCAAAGGTACTATCAGTCAGTTCAATTGGGGCAAGCGAATGCTCCCCCTTCTGAGAATTATGCGATATGGTTGCCATTTAGAATATAGTTACTTTTCTACTATTATTGATTATGTTATTTTACTCATGTTGTACTGACTTTGCCTTGACATACTGTTACCTGACCTTTGATTAATTAACCCATCATTTATATTCTACTTGTACATAAAAATTATGCTTTTCGTTTTGGATACTTGACAGGCAATTTGTATGATCTACGCTTGGTTCCATAGGTATGATTTCCTGACTTGTACCTTGATACGATTTCTGGGGAAGCTGTTGCCGAGACGTAGGTGACGTGTGATTGAGTTGCAGAAGTTGTCACGTAGACTCCGTGCATTCCACATGAGACGCGAAATACCTGCGAGTATTCTTTTGTATTTTATGTTCTGTTTTACTGGCCTTTGTTAGCCTTTCATTTTAGGGAATGTAATTAATACATCTTCTATAATTTATAACCTGAAAAATAAGAATGGTTTATCATTTTTGTTTGTCTAGCTCTGCTTATATTCTGTTTATATTATGCCAATTTGAGAACGTATTGTACAGTATTATTCAGCTAGTAAGACATTAGTGGTGTAACACGGAATTAGATGAGATCCGGACTTCGGGTTGTACCCAATGCAAGCTTCCGCTAAATGTTTCGTAACGGTGAAAGATCTTGTAATTCTTACCCATCTGAATCCTAGAAAAAGGATAGATTATAATTAGTAATCCCTGGTATCACGACCCCTTAATCCTACCCCGATTTTGGGGTCGTGACACTCATCGCAAAAACATGTGGGAAATCGTGTGACAATTTTCACACCGCATGCATTGTTCGTGGTCCGTGGTCGTGCTATCGCCGGCACCCAAATATAATAAAATCTTTACTCCAAAAATAATAAATGTAGTAGTGCGAGTAAGGATCGTTCCCACGGAGAGTGTTTAGCCAAATTTTATGCTATGTGATCAAAGATGAGGGGTTTTGTTTATATTGAAAAAATAAATAAATAAATAAAAGCAAAAAAATAGCAACAAAGTAACGAGTTCAATCAAATGAGCAAACATTGGTCAAAGTTAACATCCACCATCGGAAATTTACAACTGATCATTGATGCAAAAATAAATCAAGTAATACTTTGAATATTCATCGTTGGAATTAAATTCCTGCCTCCTTAATTAGTTAATTAGAAAACACGGCGCTCTAATTAACCCTAATTACTAAACAACCTAAGACAAGCGCTATAGATTTAATTTAGTAAAAGTATTAAAATCAGAGAGACCGATGAACCCAAATAACACAAGCACAACATTTAATTTAGCCAAGTGTTCTTCCTAATATCTAACAATTACTGACGCGGTAAATTATTAAATATCAGTTGCTTCGCAAATTTGAGGGATCAAACAATTACGGATTTGATTTCTAATTTAGCTGTAGATTGCAACGAAAAGTATACTAGTATGCATCCTAGCAATTAAACGAAACAATCATGATAACAAATTAAGCATAGAAGAACAATTCATATTCAAAGTATAAATTGAACAATGAAAATAAATTAGATCTCACAGTATTTATTCCGAGGCTTCAGTCTCCTTCAACCAATTACAGAAAATTAGCCACGCAGGGCCATGCTAACTTCCAAAATAAATTAAATGGAAAAAGAAGGAAGAAAGAAAAAGAGAATTCGTGGGTGCAGAGAGAGAGAGAGAGAGAATTCGTTGGTTAAGAAGGTATGGGGATCACTTTATATAGGGTGGAGAGGTTGGGCTGGAATAAGACACGTGGATGAGAGGATGAGAGAAAATTGCTTGTGAGATGGTAGAGTTTTAATGGGAAAGGGTGAGGTGGAGAGAAAAGATAGGTAGTTGGCCCATGTGATGTAGAGAAAAGGAATGAGGGGGAGATAAAGTAGGAGAGGATGAGAGATGACAGAGGTGATAGAGAGAAGACACTGAGATAGAATGCACCGTGAGTTGTTTTGAGAGAATTTGAAGTGGCTTGGGATTGAAGATGAGAATTAATAAAATAATCAACTAAATTCTAACTTAGTAAAAATCTTCTTCTTGACCATATCTTCTCATTCGGACTTCTGTTGGACTCGATCCAAGAATTAAAGTTGCACTATTTTTCGTTCTGCACAATATGAGCCCAATATTGGATATGTTTCGACGAACTCCTGATTTATTCAATTTTACCATAATGCCCTTCTGCTCGATTTCCTCTAAACTCGACTTAGCTCTGAATCAGTTCCGTCCATTCAGCATCAGATATGATCACCTTCTTTTGACATTCCACAATATCTTGAATCGTCTCCACCGGAGCTCGAATGAGAGAGTTATGCCCAACTTGCGAGGCGACGCGAAAATTCATCTAAAATTGTCCAATTAACTTCGTTTTGCGTTTAGCCCTCCAATTGCATCCTAAATCAAAATATAAGAATAATGAGTGCAATTAGATATCAAATAGGTACAAAGAACTAAATATTAATGGAGAAAAATATAACATTTGTCGTTCTTATCAGTCCGGGATTGGGAGTCGTGATTAGCTCTATCCTGCCCGAGGTCGCGACAAGTATGGAAGGGAATGATTGAGCTTAACGTCTCCCTTATAGTTTGTTTGGGAAGCGTATGAGATACAATACGAAGTCAGAAGCATGGTGGTCTTGGGAATATTGCTAATCACCATTAGAGGCATGCGGGTATTAAGGACAATAAGGGCCCTAGGATCGTGCAAGATCAAACGGTACCGTATCCGTATGTGATGGGAAATCTAGGACCTAGGATTTGATTGTAATGATTCCTTAACTTGCTTATAATTGACATGCTGATAGATGTCCTTCCGTTTGGTACTATCTACATGCTTAAAGCACATTCTCCTATTATTGTGGTCTATGTACCAGTTTTGAGTCACATGTAAGAATTTAGAATGGACCTATGAGGGTAGTTTTTGTACCCTTGTATTCTTGTATTGTCTGCAAGTCCATCTTGTGAGGGTAGATGGTGTTGCTAATTGTGTTTGAGGCTAAGAGGATTATCAGAAATATTTTTGGGAGATGATTACTCAAGGATATTCTTGAGGAATGGGTCTTGTTTCACTTGAGGGATTAAGAGTAATTCCATAGTATTGATGTTCTTATTCACACAAGAGAAAGTCTAGCCCAACACTAGCGTTTGATTATTCTCGAGTAAAGCACCACTTAGTTGATTGAGTCCACCATAGCGTGGGACCCCTTATGGCAAGGATTGTTTTATCTCGTAATATATATATATATATATATATATATATATATATATATAGATAGATAGATAGATAGAGAGAGAGAGAGAGCAAAGTCTCTCCTAAGCTTGAGCCTTAGGATAAAGTTCTGTAAGCTCATGCTTGTGGGGCCCACCCTTTGGTCCATCCAAACACATGACCCCCCCCTACCCTAAATTGCATAATTCCACCAACTTTCGGTCAGATCCGAATTGACTGGACCGTTGGATCGACTATGTATCAACCCGAATGGACTGTTGTCCATTAAATTTTTGGGTCCCATATGGAGATGATAGAAACCACGGTTGGGGCTATTTTTTGCAAAGACGAGGATCCTAAGGAGTCCATCCCCATCCCCTCAATCTCGATCCCCATGTGGGTCCCTAGGTGGGCCCCACCACACACTTGAGCTTACGTTATCCTCCTAAGCTTGAGCTTATATATATATATGAGAGGGGCTCTCCTAAGCTGCAGCTTATGATGTCCTAAGCTGAAATCGTTTGCAAAATCATATCCATTGTAAACCGCATCACATCATTGTTGTCAAAATCAAGATAAATTCAATCAGAACTAAATTTTCCAATTCCATCATCCCAAAATCAGATATAGTCAACTTTGATTTATGGGACCGGCACTGTTTCAGTTTAGGATAACATAAGTTGCAGCTTAGGAGAGCTTGCTATGTATATATGCATATATGTACGTACGTATATATGTTATTTGTATATATATATATATATGTATGTATCTATATATGTATGTTTATATGTATATATGTATGTGCGTATATATGTATATATGTATGAGTAATATTCAAGTGAGAACTAGTTCTCACATATTATATGAGAACTTATTTGTGGGGCCCACATTTAGGGATAGGAATAGGGGGATGGAAAGATCTATGTGAGACCACCCCAAGTATCAAGTTTAATCCTAAACCCATGCCCCTATCCCGTTCATCCGTAGCCCACAAGTTTAATGGCTTCATATTCAAGAAAATATTCAACACTCGATCTAACGGTTCAGTCCATTTGAAAGTGTGACAATCCTTGGGATCAGTGAGTATCAGGGGGTTCCCTATTGGTTGCTAGGTTTGGATGGATTGCTAGTTGGGCCCTGCAAAAAGGTTCTCATATAATAGATGAGAACTAGTTCTCACTTGAATATTTCCATCCATGTATGTATGTATGTGTGAATGGGGAGGTGCTCCCGTGAGAGTATCTCCCACCTTACTATGAGAGCTATATGAATATAACTGATATAGGGAAATATTTAAGTGAGTCCTAGTTCTCTCGTATTATATGAGAACTTTTTTACGGGGCCCAATTACCAACCCATCTAAACCTAGCAACCAATAGGGAACCCCCTGATAATCACTAATCCCAAGGATTGACACACATCCGAATGGACTGAACCATTGGATTGAGGGTTAAATAGTTTTTTGAATATGAAACCATTAAACTTGTGGGCCACGGATGAAGGGGTTAGAGGCATGGGTTTGGGGTCAAACTTGATACTTGGGGTGGTTTTCACATAGATCTTTCTATCCCCCTCTAGTCCCATCCCAAAATGGGCCCCACAATTGGGCAAAAAAAAAAAGGTTCTCATATAATGTGAGACCTAGTTCTCACCTGAATATTACCAAATGTATGTGTGTATGTATGTGGATATTCATGTGCATCCATCCCTCATTTATAATTATATATATATGGAGAATATTCATGTGCATCCATCCCTCACCATAGGGTGAGAGACACTTACATAATTGAAAATATTCATCCGCAAAAGAGGTAAAGTCATATATGGGCATATGCATAAAAAGAATGTTTATGTGCAAAGAGAGAAAACCATGTAAGTGTCCCTCAGAGGATCCCATGAATTACAACCCCCCCCCCCTTTTGTTTACACCCATCCGAATAGACTGCACTATTGGATCAATAGGTCAATGTTTTCAGGGGGTGAAACCTATAGGACATTGATATAGGGGTTAGGGACGATTAAATGGGGCACATTTTTTACACAGAAGTACAGTGCCCCAACAAGATAGAAAGGGACAACACAGTAGGGTTGACTTTATAATACATCTGAACCATACACACACATGAGACCCCCTTAAGTACACTAGACCCATTAAAGTCTCACTTATCCAAATGGATTGGACCGTTGGATTGAGGGTCAATTTTTTTTCATTTAATATAAAGTTGTTAAATTAGTGGGCCACGGATGAAGGGGTTAGAAGCATGGGATTGATCCCAAATTTGATATATATATATATATATATATGAGATTGTCTTGAGGTAATTGTACACAAAGAGGATTGAGATGTACTATATCTTGACCGGGCTATCATCCCACAACTTCGGGAAATTCTGAACGCACCATGGGTTTTCATGAACACACCCACAATTAATTTTTTTTTAATTACCAAAATGCCCCAAGTGAAAGGACGAAATCGCCCTTCACCATCAACCTCCTTTCCTCTTCCTTTGGTTCTTCTGCAATGTAGCTTTTTGGTTTCTCTACTCGCATCTCCTCTTCTTCTTCATCATTCTCCCTTTTATCCACTGTTTCGTCATTGTTCCTCGGCACTCCTTCCTCCTCATTGATGTTCATCTCCTTCCTCATCATCTTCTTCAACTCTTGGAAGTATCCTCAAGTCTCCTCCATTTCTTTAACGATATTGGAAGTACTCATCTCCCTACACCACATTGTCTATTGAAAGTAGGCATTTTAAATATGGACAAGCAACTGACGATCTACCAAGAGGAGTTATACTTTTTTACTTCGTTTCCAGCTCGTTATTTATATTTCTCGCGTCCTGCTCGGTATTCCAAAACCGTGCATCTTCAAAAAATTTTGGCTATTGAAAACCGTTCATTGGTATATTGCATAGTGCAATACTACCGGACAAATCATGATTGCACAGCACAACTATGTCGTATAAAGGGTTATTGCACGGCAACAATAAACCGAGCATATATATGAAGAACGACCTATATAAACCATGCAGTATAATATTGCACGGTTGTAAAGGCTCATGCATTGATAAACAGAGAATTTGTAATCATATTTTCAGGAGATTGATTCAACCAGTGCCAGTGAGTGCTCTTTGGATTTTACTAATGTCTTCACCACTAACATGATATTCAGAAGCCAAGAGGGCCTAATCCAATGGACAATGGATGTTGGAAAGAAACATGGCTTGGTAATTGTAATCAAAACTTCATATGCTGGTGGAGATGGTAGGAAGCTGAAAATAGTTTTATCTTGGGAGAGAGTGGTAGTTACAGGGGTCCATTGAAGGTCTTCGAAACGAAAAATCCTAATAAGGCAACGGGAACGAAGAAGTGTAGTTGCCCTTTTGCTTTGAAGGGCCAAAAGTTGGCAACTGACAATGATTGGATGTTAAAGTGGTTTGTAGGGTGCACAATCATCCAAACGCACAACATCTCGAGGGGCATTCATTTGCTAGGAGGTTTTGTGGTAAAAAATCAATGTTTTGATGATATGCCTAAGAGTTTGGTGAAGCCGAGGAACATCCTTCGAACATTGCAGGAAAGGGACATGCACAACACCACTACAATGAAGAGTATCTACAATGCTCGTAAGAGGTGGAGGGTGACTGAGATGGTCGGTTGATCATAGATGCAGCAACTCATGATGCATTTGGAGGAGAACAACTACATTGAGTATCATACTAGCAACGACGCTACAGATGCTATCATGGACCTATTCTGGACACATCCATCATCTAATCAATTGTTACGTGCATTTCCAGAAGTTTTGATAATGGATTTCACGTACAAGACTAATAGATATCGACTTCCCTTGCTTGAGATTGTTGGTGTCACATCTACTCAACTGACGTTCTTTGTTGCTTTTGTGTACCTTGAGTCAGAGAGGGAGGCCAATTATAGATAGGCTTTGCAGAGGCTTAAGGAATTAATGGATGGATGCATTCTACCCCGTGTGATTGTCACAGATAGAGAGTTAGCACTGATGAATGCAATAAATGTTGTTTTTTCGAATGCAGCAAACTTATTATGCAGGTGGCATATTTCTAGGAACATCTTGGCAAATTGTAAGAAGTTTTTTTAGACCAACGACAGATGCGATGCATTTATCTCTTGTTAGAACATGTTGGCAATCTCTCCCACTGAAAATGACTACATGCAACTTCTAAGTGCATTGGATCGGAATTACTGTGGGTATCCACACGCTGTTGATTATGTGAAGAACTCGTGGTTGAATAAGCACAAGGAACAATTTGTAGCTGCTTGTATGGATCGGCATATGCACTTTGGGAACGTCACTACGAATAAGGCTGAGAGTGCACATGCAAAATTGAAGAGACGCCTAGGCACATCGAATTATAGCTTTGATTCGTCCTGGCAGGTTATCCATGCCTTACTTGAGTTGCTCTTTACAAAGACAAATGCTTCTTTTGAAAAGAGTTTGAACACCGTGCAACATAAGTTCAAACCGGCACTGTTTCGTGAGTTGAGAGGATTTCTATGAAGGAATGCTTTGGATATAGTGTTGAATGAGTCGATAAGAGCTGGTGATATTAGTCTAGATTCGGCGACATGTGGGTCCGTAATTCGACAGACCCATGGGTTACCATGTGCACACGAAATTGCCAAGTATATAAGGGAAGGCTCTCAAATACCACTGAGCTGTGTCCAACACTATTGGCGGAAGCTCAATTTAGAGCCCACTATGGTGAATGAAGCCCTTGAGTTAACCACGACTTCCGAATTCGAGTTGATCGTTAGGAAATTTCAGAGTAGTGATCGAGGGGTAAAATACAACTATTGAAAAAACTTCGAGAATTGGGGAGTCCTTCATCTATTTTTCTTCTTGAACTGGATGTTAAATTGAATACTTGCGGCCGGTCATCATCGAAAAAGAAGAAGTTTGATCGGTCTATGCGTCGGGAGCCATCTGCTTTTGAGTATTCACTCTCTAGTAAAGATGGCATTCCAGCTAGATTAAGCAGTCCAGCTGTAACGAAGAAAAAGGAGAAACTGAGTGTCCGTCGCACTGGGACATGTTCGTTTTTGGATTTGCTTCCTCGGTCTTTAGGACCCTATATCCAGACTATTAAGGATGTTGCAGCTGATGGTAACTGTGGATTAGGAGCTATAGTCGGTCTTATGGGCATGGGCGATGATAGTTGGATGCAGGTTAGACTGGATTTGAGTAGTGAATTGCAGAGGTATCAAAATTATTATTCATTGGTATATGGAGGAGAGGAAAGGGTTGGGGAGCTGTATTACGCCTTGTCGTACTATGAAAGCAATCCTTCATTTGATCATTGGATGACAATGCCGGATATGGGTCACTAGATATCTTCATATTATAACGTTGTATTGGTACACATTTCCGTGCAGCAGTGTCTTACTTTCTTGCCTCTTAGATCATCCCCGATTCCACCAAGTTCTCACAAAGTTATCGCAATTGGTTTCGTCAATGGAAACCATTTTGTTTAGGTCTTCATGACACTCAGGGCTCCCATGCCTCCCATTGCTATAAATTGGCACAGACACCACCACCCTAATGCAGACGGACGATAACTCTCATATGCTAAAAGCATCGAGCAATTTAGAGATATAATTAGAGACAGTGTCACAACACAGGAGTCGGTTAATCTTGACAGCGATTGAATATTTGCACTCTCAATTTGATGTAAACAAACTTAATACTTGTTTTTTAACCGGATGGCTGATGAAATGGAAACAATCTTTTATGTTACTATGTTACATGTTTATTCACATACTGCATGGTAAACAAGCACCATGCAAATTACTATTGTACGCCAAACAGGCACCGCGCAAATCTATTTTGCACGTTACTAAAGTGCCGTGTAGAGTGTGTTTGGACCACATCATTGTGCCGTGCAGTGTGTTTTTAATGCATTTCCTTGGGGGTAACGAGGGATCATTTTCTTTGAGAGCTCTAAAGATTCAAATCTCGCCTCCCACCTTCTTTTCCTATGTGTAATATAGGTTAACCACCTTATATCATATGCCTCCATATTTCAAAATTTATCAAACCCCTGCTCTGTTTAACAACCCCTTGTAAAAAACACACTGCACAACAAATAATTTCTGATCATAATGAATCTACTCATTCCATGTTGCACGTGCAGAATGGATCTCCGCAGAACATGTTGGCCGTGCAGAATGGATATGCACGGAAATTGTTCGCCGTGCAGTCTTATATTATCACATCGTACAAGCTCATATAATATGTTCATAAAAAAAGTACACATATCAACCAGTTCATATAAAAAGATCAAAATAATACAAGTTCATCAACATTCATCAAAAGACCCAACCAAGTTCATAGAACACATAAATCATACAAAAAGACATTCCTTCATACAAGTTCATATAAATCCTAACAAAAAGAGCCATCCAACAACCCATCTCTCATCACAGTTGCGCACGTCATCGGTACGTCATCGGCAAGCCATCCAGGATCTCGAGGGTGGTCTGCAATGCCCGGTAATAGAAATCAGCAGACTGCTCCGTTCGCGCGATTGTGGCACGAAGATGGTCCCTCGCTCGAAAGATCTGTAAGAAAAAATAAAATGTGTCAATACTTAAGATAGTTTGAAAGAATGGATGCATAATGTTTCGAAAAAGTGGGAAATGCCCTCACCGTTCTTGAAGTCGGGTCATCTCTACCCTCATTAGGGTCATAATGGAAATGATGAGTGGGGTTCTGTCACGCCCCCGAACCGAAACCTCGGGGGCGGGAGATGGGATTAAGGAATAATTGTATTTTACTTCTCCCAAGATCCGCGTGTGTGAAGACAACACATTCAGAATATTTTGCGGAAGCATTTGTGGCGTTGCGACCCGAAGTCCGTGGCCATCGGATTCCGCGTCGCACTCAACCTTTAGCACATAGCTAGTATATCAAGTATCATCTCAGACTGGAGTAAACATCACAATAAATCGCAGAGCTGACAGTAACAGGATATTACATTCCCGAATATGTTCAAGTTACAATTATCAATGTACATTAATTAAGAATCCCAAGAAAAAGGCTAATAAAAGCCATACAACAATAAGCTATAAACTACTACCCAAATGTGACGTAGCTCCGATGTCAGACTCAATGTCTACATGACATAGCCGACAAAACAACCTGCAAGGCATGGCTCCAAAGCCAACAAAACACTCAACTCGGGGCGAAGAAATCTGAACCTGAGTACCAAAAGTAGTGGGTCAGACACGACGGTCTGGCAGGTGGATGAAAAGATCACAAATATACTAAAGAGTAAAACATATAATAAATCATGCTAATCGATCAAGTACTGCATATAATTAAACGGGTGCAAAGTCGGGAATCTCGGGGAAAACTTGTATTCATTTCAAGCACGGGTAAAACATGAACATCTAATAAAACATGTATTCATTTACATCATCTAAAATCATAGATATTTGACAATCGGGTATTCGTCTAAAACATGTATAAATATAGCGGTATGGCAAAACAACGTTCATTTGAAACTTAAGTAAAAACACAAGTATACAACAAACCAGGTATTCATAGCAGTCTAGCAAAAACCAATGTCCCTTTGAAACATATGTGAAAATACGGATATTTAACAAACCGAGTGTTCATTTAAAACAAGTGTAACCCAAGAAATCTGACAAGACTAATGTTCGTTTAAACCTATTCCAAGATATGGGTATTTAAACAAATCGGGTGTCATGTAGAATAGGTATAAACATAGGAATCTGGCAAAACAAGTGTCATCAAAAATATATTTCAAACCATGTATACTTGACAAATCGGGTAATCATTTAAAACGTGTATAAACATGGGAATCTCACAAGTCAAATGTCATTTAAAACAAAGCACGGATATTTAACAATTCGGGTATTCCTTTAAAACATGTGAAATCATATAAATCTAGCAAAATCATTTATCGTTTGAAACATATGTAAAAGCACGGGTATTTGCCCAACCGGCATTCCTGTAAAACATGTACGTGTGCAAAGGACATAAAACCATATAATAGTGACTGAATTTACAATAGAGAGCATTAACACTTATCTAAATAACAACTTTCATAAAAGCAATGAATCGTTTATCTGAAAACAAGTAAGCAATATAAACCATGTCGGGTGTCCAAGAAATCGGGAACTGGCAAGATGGCAATCACAAGAAGCTAAGTCCTCTATCACCGAAGTGACAAGAGCGGGACGTTGGTCTCAGTCACACAAGGTGAGGAGACTCAACGTAAATCATATACAGTAATAAATATACGGGAACGGGACCACGGTAGCGAACCGGGTATCGGGACGGGACCACGGCAATAACCGGGTATCGGGATCCAAACTGCAGCTGGCGGGACGGGAGAGGGATTTCCAAGTCAGTGGATCAGACTGACAAGGTATCCAAGCTTAGTGATGCCGACTCATAGGTTAAAACCAATCGAGACATATGCAAGTAATCAAGTACAGTAAATAAACGGGTAAACGGGGGTGCTCAAGGGCACGTAAATAAACGGGTAAACGGGGGTGCTCAAGGGCACACTGTCATATCATATCGGGCAATACATTTCGGGACAAGTAACTGTTACTAATGTAACTTCAATGCTTTCGGGAAAACAAGTCATGTAATGCAAATCTCGGGACAAGAGGTGAAACAATGAACTATGACAATTTCGGGAAAAGTATTAATTTCAAGATCTATTTAAGTGAATAGGGGTCCCGTATGTCGATTATAACAATTACTTGGTACTCCTTGAGTTTGAAGACATTCCGGGCTCCTTATGCACTTTTACTACTTTCCAAATTTCGAATGACATATTTGTGATATGTTTTCTTTCACGGAGGCCTTGTACAATGCCTCAAGGATTTCCTTCGACTGATAAAGCTCAGTGCTCGATCGAACCATAGAAGCTGGCTCGAATGAGGAATTCTCTGAAATCTGGGGAATTTCGGTCACCTGGGGTCACCTGGCGGTTAGCCGCCGCTGGGGCATGCGGCTAGCCGCTGAGTGACCGCCCAGCTGACCGCCACTGTGCTGCAGGAAATACAGCTTGCTGGAAGGCTGGCCGCCCAAACGCGGTTACCTGGCGGTTAACCGCTGATGCATTCGGCGGTTAGCCGCTGGGTAACCGTGGAGCTGACCGGATTTCAGGGGAGATTTCTGATGCTCTCTGGAAAGGTAACCGAGAGTGGGCGGTTGGCTAGCGGTTAGCCGCCGATAGGTTCGGCGGTTAGCCGCTGGCTAACCGTGAGGCTGACCATGTTTTAAGGGGGAAACGATGCTCTCTGGAAAAGTCACCGCGGTGCGCGGTTAGCTGGCGGTTAGCCGCCGATGGGTTCGGCGGTTAGCCGCTGGCTAACCGTGAGCTGACCGCTAATTACGAAAATGCTCACTGTGCTCAGTTTTGAGTCATTTTCCTCCTCAAAACCATCTTCCTCACATCCACCAAGTCCTTACAATAATATTGAGCTAATAGCTCCTCCAATGCACCTCTCTACACTTCTCCAAATCCCTATTATGAGTGCTCTCCATTACTTCTTCCATGACAAGTCCAATGCAAAGAAAAAGGGAAGTAAACCATTTCACAAACATTCATCTAAGCTATCACAAGGACAATAAATGCTCTACTAACATGTTTATAAAACAATGAATGAAGCTATCAAGGTACTTTATGAGCATTTATTCCAAATCAAAATGCATAAATGGGAACATGGAAAACCCATAAATACTTCACCAAACCATTTCAAAATTTAAAACATCCAACCATTCACTTGCCTCTAATCCAAGCTAGTTGAAAACAAGCCTTTGATCACCTCTATTGCTCAAAGCCAAGCTACAATCAAAAATCCCCAAAACAACCCAAAAATGGGTTACACCAAACTTGAAAATGAAAGAGCTTCCAATAATGCACATGTAGAATCTCAATGGCTAGAGGAACACTAATCTAAGAGATGGAAATGATCACCTACCTTGAAGGTCCTCTAATGGCAATAGCAAACTCAATGAAGGTCTTGAGATTGAGGTCTCTCTTCACAAATGGTATCAATGGCAAGCTTGTGAGATGAGGAAGAAGATGATGAGTTCCATTTCGAGTTTGGTGCAAGATTGGTGAAGATTTGAGATGGAGAAGCAAGAAGAAGAAGAGGAGAAAGCAAGAACCCTAGACTCAAAAGGTTTGTGCTGGAACTGAAGATGGGGAAGAAGGGAGGTGGGTTCTCTTATAGCAAGTGAGAAGGGGTCCCACAACTTAAAGAACTTGGGTGGCTGAAATCATCTAATTCGGGACCTCGGATGGATTCGACGAAGAAGGAAGAAATGATCGTCGAAATATCTAGTTTCCAAAAAGTGTATGTTTCACGGATTTCGAGAATATCGAGTTTTGGGTACAGATTTGGTGTGAAAAGACTGTTTTGCCCTCAAGGCCAAGAAATCGGTTTTCGGGTTCTCAAATGGATATGGGATCAACATGAAAGTTGTAGGATTCCTCAAGATGAATGCAATGGGCTAAAAACACGATACGAAACCAATCGGGAAAATCTCACAAGAAAATGCAAAGCCGAAAAGGGAACCCCCAAAGGGCCCCACAAGCTACCAAAGCACTAAAAAGCCCAAAACTAGAAGAAAACTCATTCTAGCTCACAAACTCAACCCAACAACTACTAATCCCACTAAAAGAACTAATCCACAAATAAAACAACACTAATCCAAGAGATTAGGGGTCGGGTTCTCACAGGTTCTGTACTCGAGGGTGTGAAATCCTACTAAACCACTCGATGTAATCGGGTGAACACTCCCATGCATGTTGCACTCGACGGCCACGGTGCACAACAGATAATACATGATCCTCCTAAGTAACCCATGTCGCGACCCCAGAACGGATCCCCCGGGCCCGCGACACAGCGTTGAATTAAAGATAGTTTATGTTTATTGTTTTCCCACAGGTTCCCGCGGTGAGGATTCCCAAAAACACGCGAAATCTGACTCACACGATCAAATATGCGGAAGCGTGTAGCAAAACACAACAAGATGAGCGCCAACAAAATATTTAAGTGCCCTAACAATTAATCACAAGGCATAGTATCAAAGAAAAGAGCTAACATGACATTCCCATTAATATTCAAGTTATGAGACTAATTCAAAAGTACTTTAAATTTGGTTACAACCCCTAAGAGGCCAACAGAGGCCAATACAGTTCTCCAAAATAATCAAAGAAACCCCCAACAAAATGATGACGAGACTCAAGAACCCGCCCGACGTTTAGATGACATCGTCGGGCTGCCACTCTCTCACAGGAGTCGGCTCACAAGCCTCCTCCTGACGCTCCTCCTCAAAGGTAACGTCTCCTGCACCTGGGCACCAACAAACAAGGGTCAAACACAATGGTTTGGCAGGTAATCAATTTAGGGTGCAAGCATGAACCAATAACGTTTAAGAAAACATATAAGCAAATCCTTGAATTGAAATACTATAATGACTGAGATACATTTGCAGAAATATTTAATCGAGCTGAGATACTAAAACAAACTAGCATGAGTACATAATATATCATGAATAGTCATCATCCACAAAGAGCCCATCCTTTCTCTATCATTTATATAATGAAAAGAGCAAGCACGCACGACAAGCACGATATACATAATATAAGCACGACACGATTTCCCACAAAGACGGGAATTCCGGCCGCGGAACCGGACACACACGATGTGTAATAAATACACGACCAGTCTGCAGACAGTCCACATGTTTAAGGACCCCCAGACAGTGGATCAAACTGAAAGGGCAGTCCAAGCTCAGTGGTGTTACTTAATTCATGAATGCACAAAATACGCGAAACACTATCAAAACATGTCGAGATAAAAAGGGAGAAATCACTTATCAAACACGATGAACACGACTAGCAAGGGCATATTTAATATGCATAACACGCTTAGGAAGTGATCCCCTTTTTCTTGAAACACATCTTCAAAACGAGCTTGTACTTAAACTTCAAAACGAGTACACGATGATATTCATTATATCGAAACCAAAGTACGAGTACAAAGCCTATCAAGCTCATGCAAGGACCTTTGGTTGATCGTTGTGCAGCCGAAGCCCAGATGTTGGAATTAAAACAGAATTGGTACCCCAGAAGTTCAAGGACATCTCGGTTTTCGGGTGCATAATATCAGGCTAAAGGCCCCTAAACATGTTCTAGTTTTTCATTCTTGCAAAGGCTCTTCAAAACAGGAAATTTGTCAAATTCGGTCACCTCGCGGTCAGGTGTCGGCTAGCCGAACTAAGGTTTGGCGGCTAGCCGCCAGTTGACCGACGAGCTGACCGCTGGAAATCCAGGTCCAACACAGCCCTCTGGAAAAGGAACCGAACTGACTACGGTTAGCTTACGGTTAGCCGAAATGAGACTTGGCGGTTAGCCGTAAGCTGACCGTAGGGCTGACCGCGGGAATCCAGTCTGAAATGTAGCTCTCGGGAAAAGGAACCGACAACGCGCGGTTGGCTAGCGGTTTGCCGACATGGGGTATGGCGGCTAGCCGCTTGCTAACCGACCAGCTGACCGAGAACCACTGTCGAAAAGCAAGCTTCTGGAAAGGGAACCGCCGAGCTCGGTCAGCTCGCGGTTAACCGAAATGGGGATTTCGGTTAGCCGCCAGCCGACCGACGGCTGACCGAACTGCACGGGAAAAACAGTCCAGTTCAGATTTTTCACATTTTCTTCTTCCCTTCTTCTTGTTTCTCATTCCACTTGCACTGCCTGAGCCTACATGCTCTCCAAGGGACAAAACACATAATTTTCCCAATCTTAAACATTCAATCCAAAGAAAACATGATCATGAAACTTGTAAGCATATTCATGTGCAAACTTTCTAAAACAACAATGAAGCTTACAAAACACATGCACAAAGATCCTATAGAGATTACTTGCCCTGCCCAAATGCTAACACTCCTCTCCAAGCACTTCACTCAAAAGCTAAGCCAACACTACAAGAAAATCCAAGAGAAGACCACACAACTTACTCAAAAATGGAACCAAAGAACCCATTTTAACAAAAGGGTTTGCAAACATGAAAAACATGATCTTAAGGAACCAAAATAACTCCATGAAAGATATGGGTGGGAGCTCTTACCTAGATATGGCCACACAAGGAGGAAATGAAGAAATGTAGAGCTTGTTCCACAAGAAGCTCCAAGAAATTTGTACCAATAGAAAGCTTGTAAGGAGGTGAAGAAGATGATGGTCTTGGAATTCTATTTGGAGATCTCTAACTAGATCATGCAAGGTGAGGAAGATGGAAGGAAAGAGGGGTTTTAGCCCTAGGTTAAGAAAGTTGCAGAGATTTGGTAAAGTGAATGAAAAGAGAGGGAGATGGGGCTTAAGTGATGAGAATGGGCCCCAACTAGCTGAACCTTGAAGTGACCAAAACAAGATCTTGAGGGCCTCGGATGACTTGGACGAAGAAGGATAAAACGATCGTCGAAATATCTAGTTTCCAAAAAGTATATTTTTGACATGATTTTGAGATCTCGAAAATTGTGTCCAGATTTGTGCATAAAAGACAATTTTACCCTCTTTGGGCCAAAACTTGGGTTTTTGGGCTTCAAACATGAATGGCCTTAACACGAAAGTTGTAACACATAGAAAAATCATTCGAATGAAATCGAAATCAAAATCACACGGAAACCAATACGATCTTCCCAAGCTTACACGGGCACTCAGGCCTTCCTGAGCGTGTCAGACTAATACTAAACGTTCTCAAAATTCCCAAAGCTATGACCAAGACCAAAACTAATTACTTCGAACCCAACAACAACTAAACCCACTTAGGACTAAACACATACTAATCGCACACTTGTAAAGTCCGGGAGATCCTAACCCTAGAGGGGGGGTGAATAGGGTGAGCTCCAATTATGACCAATTTTAAACAATTTTAAATCTTTAAAACAAACTAGTCACAAGTGATGATTATAAAAAAAAATGCGGAAGCTTAATGAAAAAAATCACCACAAAGCAAGCACCATCACACAAGGATTTATAGTGGTTCGACCTCAATGCCTACATCCACTACCGGCTTGTGATCCAACACCCCACCGGATTTCTACTATTTATGCTTTTCAATAGGCTAAGCAATAACCTTATACAATATGCTTTTCAAGACTAAGCAATAACCTTTACAATATGCTTTTCAAGGCTAAGCAATAACCTTTACAATGATGTTTTTCAAGGCTTAACATCAACCTATACATTATGCTTTTATAGGCTAAGCAATAACCTCTTCAACGACAAGGTTGGTTATCTCACAAAGTTAGTGCCTATAATACACTTGATGGAGGTTCAATTGATCTCATTACAATGCCTCTTAATTAGGCGGATATGGAAGTGAAAAACTAACTCACACAAACACTTAATGAATGCAAAGTTGTATGCTCATGATCTGTGTGTGTGTGTGATGTCCTCAATCATTTTGAAAATGAAAGCACATAAATGTATGCCGAAGGCTTTTGAAAGTTTTAGCTCATAAAACATTTATGATTGAGGAAATGCTAATCACATGTTAAAACTAACTAGTAAAAGATATACATTTGTATCCTAAACAAGTTGTGAAAATTCAAAGACCAAAACATGTGAAGCATAGGGATGTCAATCAAATCAACATGTAGCTCATAAAACATAAAATTAGATTTGATTGAAATAAGGGGACAAATCATATGTAATTATAAATACAACTTGAAAATGATATACCTATCAAAGTAAGGCAAGTTGTGAAACTTTAAAACAATAATACATATGATTTGTAAAGTTTGTTGAATCCAAAACATAAGATACATTTGAAAGAGATTTTCTTATGATGAAAAACAACACCTAAAGATTCAACCAAGTATATGAATCATGTTACATATAATTTCAAAGATTCTTTCATTAACATGATCTACTTAGATTTACCAAGGATAAAGTACTACTTGGATTGAATCAAATGGTGATGCATCCAAAACAATAGATCTATTCAAAATATAAAACATGCTAAGAATACAACACATCATAGGTTAACATGCTACTAAAGATTTATCAAAGATAAAACAAAACATGAAAACATATGATTTGTAAAGAAGTTGAATCCAAAACATAAGATAGTTTTGAAAGTGATTTTCTTATGTTGAAAAACAACAACCATAGATTCAACCAAGTATAGGAATCATGTTACATATGATTTCAAAGGTTCTTTCATTAACATGATCTACTTAGATTTACCAAAGATAAAGTACTACTTGGATTGAATCAATGGTGATGTATCCAAAACAATAAATCAATTCAAAATATAAAACATGTTAAGGACACAACACAACATAGTTTATCATGCTACAAATGATTTACCAAAACTAAAACAAAGCATGAAAACATATAATTAAGGAAAGTAGAGCCTACTGGTGATTTAACTTCATTAATCCAAGCTTTAGCTTTCCTAATGATCCCCTTCATCCCTTAGTTCATTTCCCTTTGATATGCCTCAAAACCCCTCAAGGAGGGCCTTAAAATTCCCAACTTTTGGCAAAGGAAAGAACTCATATTTATAGAAAAACTTCCCAACGGCTAGCCACCCGGTCGACCCCATGACAGGGCCCGGTCGACCGGGTACACACAATGGTCATTTTCTGGCCGTTGGTGTACAGTGACCCAGTCGACCTGTAGTGTGGCCGGTCGACCGAGTCCCCTGGGCCGGTCGACCGGCCACACTGCTGGTCGACCCCCTGGGACCAAAAATCCCAAAAATTGTATATTGAAGGTATTTTCTGTGGGAACTTTTTGGCCACTAAATCAAGCTTGAAAAACATGTTTTAAAACATTCTAAGGGTTTTTAAAACATGAACATAAAAAGCCTAAGATGATTCAAAACTTTAAAACCAAAGGCTTGCTTGATTTCTAAAAACTCTTTTTAAAAAACAAATGCATCCAAGTTTTAAAAACAAATCATACATAAATTGATACTTTTACCAATCTTAAAAGCAATGCATGAATAAAATAAGATTTCAAGTTTTTCTAAATCAATGCATATGTGTAAATCAAATGATGCTATAAAGAAAATGCATCTATCAAATTGCAATCTACAAAAACCCTAACAATCTCCCCCTTTGCAATTTGATGGCAACACACTCACCACTGAAATTACACACTAAGTCTTCAGCTCCCCCTCAGCTGGACAATTCTTGAAATCTTCTTGGATACTCCTTCTCTTAGCTTGGGCTTTGGGTCTTTTTCTTCATTCTTCTTGATGCTTGGAACTTGATCATTCTTTAAGCTTTCTTTCTTCTTTCTTTCTTTATCCAAGCATCTTCTTTAGCTTCCAAGCTTTCTTTCTTCTATTAGCTCTCCCCCTTTGACCATGCATTTCTCTCCCTTTGGCAAGGTATGTATTCTTTCCCCCTGTAGAAGATTATACAAAACCTCCCCTTAAGAAGCTTGGACATTCTCTTCACCCTTTTGAGAACTTGAATTCTCTCTCCCCCTTTGACATTAAATTGCAAAGGTACCTACACACATGAAATAAGGAAAAATACCTTTTAGTAGCACCTGTTAACAAAAGAAATCGAAAATGAAATACATAACAGGCTATAATGTATGGAAGTAGTCTTTAAGGGTTCAAAGACAATCCAAGGGTAAATTTGATCAAAACTAATTCTTCCTATGAAGGTTTACACTCCCCCTCAATCCATTCTCTCCTTTTGTCAACATATTGACAAAGATTTAACTATTAGATGCAAGAAGAAGATGGTTTAACCAAATGAGGGTCAACTTCAAGGAAAGGATTAGATTCATTTAACTATAGAGCACAATATGATCAAATTACCAAAAGAAAGCAAGGTCTAAAGAGAAAAGCAATCATGGATACCAATTGGAAAAACAAAGAATATCAATTGAGATTTAAGGATAGGACTTTTAAACACAATCACTCTAAAATGGATTTAAAAAATATACCTATTAGGAAAAAATCCAAATTAGAGCTATCCATGATGAAATGGGGTTTAAAAATCATAGCATCAAATAATCTAACTATGGAAAGCATATGCTATGAACGTTTTGAAAACATTTCATTCAATCAATAAATATGACTATTAAAGTGCAAGATGAGTGAAATGAAATTCAAGCATGAAGTCAACCTCAACTAATAACCAACCAATATTATGAACACATAAACATGGTGGTCATGAGATATACCTATATGAGCAAAAGAGGTGGCAACATGAAAATTATGATGCTAATGGAGTGTGACATGGAATGAAAACATACAACTACCAAGTTCAATCCAATGTACACAAGGTCTATCACATTCACAAGAAATCAAATCAATCAAACATTATACCAATTGAAACCAATTGAATTTGACAACATGATTAAGAGCAAGAATGTAACAAACACAAAATTCCATCAAGCATCATAAATACATATTCATCACTTTTAAAGATATAACTATTGAGCATAATGAACAAGATAAATTGCAATGCAAAAGGATATAACTTTGAAATGCATGCAATTTACAAAGTGACTAAATCATATGAACTCAACAACTAAGATATCCATCAAACATATAGATATATGAGGGATGGAATTCAAAGAGTTTCATATGATCAAGATCACTACTATGATGTTGAAACATGTACAAGGATTATATCACTTAGAGAAAATACATGAATCAACATCATAACCATCCAAAAAGAATATGAATAGTAAGCATAGAGGATGGATTTTAGTTCTAGTATGGTTTCTACAAATATAATGAATAACACAACCATACATAGAACGATTTGACATTTGCATAGAGATGATTAATCAACACTCAAGATCTAACTCATACCAATCATAAAAAAGAATATAACTATTTAAGCACAAGAAGGTATGAAGTTAAAGGAATCAATCTATCATGTAACATCTCCACTCTTAGCAAATGTACTAAGCTTACAATGCAATGGAAAAGGATATGCGGTTTATACCAAATGAACTTAGCACACTAAATCACAAATGTACTTAAAAAGCTCAAATACAAGATTTTACTATAAAGCACATAAACAATCATCAATTTGCATTAATGAAAACATATACCAAGTTAGGCACAAACATGCAAATCAATGAAACCATATCCAACCAAGCAATGTAAGACATCAAAATCAATTTGCATAAAGAATGTAACTAAATGAGCAAAGATGCAAATTGTTTGTAAAAATTATTTCCTTCCAAAAGATATAATTATAATTAAGCACAAGGAAATAAATTCAAGGAAAATGCTTCTAGAAATACAACCAATAAAGCTTAGAACATTTTCCAAAGTTTTTCAAATCACTACAAAATTTAAAATTCCAACAAAGAATCATTTAGAGAATTATGAACAAGTGATTTTGAAAAACAAGAAGTGTACTATTGTAAATTTTCAAATTGTAAAACAATAGACACTCACAAATTTTCCATACCAAGAGATATAACTTGAAAATCAATGGAAAACTTAAATTGCTTCAAATCATTTGATTTACAAAAAGGATCTAAATATGACATACATCAAATGATTTTCCAACATCAATTGATCATGAAAAATCTAGCTATGAAAGTTTTTGTAATCACAATCAATTGATAATGAATAGATAAGCACTACAAGAGATATAACTATATGAACAAAATGCAAATCCATCATGAAAAACTTGCAATCAAAGGATTTTGAAAACCATGAGATATAACTTAAAGGTTCAAGAAGACAAAATCAAATGATCACAAAGAAACATTGCATTTTAAAAGATATGACTAAAAAGAAACAAAATGCAAATGTAACATGACCAACAAATAGATATAGCTAAAAAGAATAGGTTGGTCTAGGGAGGATCAAGGCCTTAAGGTTAGTCTAAATGAGTACCAATGAAGATTCACCTAAGGTCTTGAAAAGGATGTCCTAGAGAGTTCACTTGAGGACTCACCAACTCTTGAAGATATAACTTGTAAAAGTCTTAGAGTGGTGCAATGAAACTAGGGGAAATATCATTTTCAATCATAGTGGAAATCATTATAAAGATATGCAATAAAACACAACACTAGGGTTCTAATCTAGCAAGGATCAACTCCGGGTTGTTAATCCCTAAAATGGAGTAACCCGCTCTGATACCACTTGTAAAGTCCAGGAGATCCTAATCCTAGAGGGGGGGGGGGGGGGGGTGAATAGGGTGAGCTCCAATTATGACCAATTTTAAACAATTTTAACTCTTTAAAACAAACTAGTCACAAGTGATGATTATCAAACAAAATGCGGAAGCTTAATGAAAACAATCACCACAAAGCAAGCACCATCACACAAGGATTTATAGTGGTTCGGCCTCAATGCCTACATCCACTACCGGCTTGTGATCCAACACCCCACCGGATTTCTACTATTTATGCTTTTCAATAGGCTAAGCAATAACCTTATACAATATGCTTGTCAAGGCTAAGCAATAACCTTTACAATATGCTTTTCAAGGCTAAGCAATAACCTTTACAATGATGTTTTTCAAGGCTTAACATCAACCTATACATTATGCTTTTATAGGCTAAGCAATAACCTCTTCAACGACAAGGTTGGTTATCTCACAAAGTTAGTGCCTATAATACACTTGATGGAGATTCAATTGATCTCATTACAATGCCTCTTAATTAGGCGGATATGGAAGTGAAAAACTAACTCACACAAACACTTAATGAATGCAAAGATGTATGCTCATGATCTGTGTGTGTGTGTGTGATGTCCTCAATCATTTTGAAAATGAAAGCACATAAATGTATGCCGAAGGCTTTTGAAAGTTTTAGCTCATAAAACATTTATGATTGAGGAAATGCTAATCACATGTTAAAACTAACTAGTAAAAGATATACATTTGTATCCTAAACAAGTTGTGAAAATTCAAAGACCAAAACATGTGAAGCATAGGGATGTCAATCAAATCAACATGTAGCTCATAAAACATAAAATTAGATTTGATTGAAATAAGGGGACAAATCATATGTAATTATAAATACAACTTGAAAATGATATACCTATCAAAGTAAGGCAAGTTGTGAAACTTTAAAACAATAATACATATGATTTGTAAAGTTTGTTGAATCCAAAACATAAGATACATTTGAAAGAGATTTTCTTATGATGAAAAACAACACCTAAAGATTCAACCAAGTATATGAATCATGTTACATATAATTTCAAAGATTCTTTCATTAACATGATCTACTTAGATTTACCAAGGATAAAGTACTACTTGGATTGAATCAAATGGTGATGCATCCAAAACAATAAATCTATTCAAAATATAAAACATACTAAGGATTTGTGAGAACCCGACCCCTAATCTCTTGGATTAGTGTTGTTTTATTTGTGGATTAGTTCTTTTAGTGGGATTAGTAGTTGTTGGGTTGAGTTTGTGAGCTAGAATGGGTTTTCTTCTAGTTTTGGGCTTTTGAGTGCTTTGGTAGCTTGTGGGGCCCTTTGGGGGTTCCCTTTTCGGCTTTGCATTTTCTTGTGAGATTTTCCCGATTGGTTTCGTATCGTGTTTTTGGCCCGTTGCATTCATCTTGAGGAATCCTACAACTTTCATGTTGATCTCGTATCCATTTGAGAAACCAAAAACCGATTTCTTGGCCTTGAGGGCAAAACAGTCTTTTCACACCAAATCTGTACCCAAAACTTGATATTCTCGAAATCCGTGAAACATACACTTTTTGGAAACTAGATATTTCGACGATCATTTCTTCCTTCTTCGTCGAATCCATTCGAGGTCCCGAATTAGATGATTTCAGCCACCCAAGTTCTTTAAGTTGTGGGACCCATTCCCACTTGTTTATAAAAGGAGACCCTTCTCCTTCATTCACTTCATTCTCCATTTTCCAGCCCAAACCAGCAACCTAGGGTTTTCCCTTGTGTTCTTCTTCTTCTCCTTGCTTCTTCATCTCCAAGCCACTCCAAGAGATCATCACTCAAGAAATGGAGATCACCATTCTCTTCTCCACCTTGCAAGCTTTACATAGATGCCATTAGAAGAGAAATCCACCAACATTGAAACCCTCCTTGAGCTTGTCCTTCTCATTTGAAAGTCATCCAAGTAAGTGATTCTTCCCATCTTCTAGATTTGTAATCTTCTAGCCTTAGAGAAGCTCCACCTTGATTATTGAAAGGTTTCATTGTCATTTCATTGTTTAACCCATTTTTGGGTTGTTTTGGGGGTTTTTGTAGAGATTGTGGATCTTGAGCCTAAGAGGTGATTAGAAGCTTGATTAGAGTCAAAGGCAAGTGGATGAATGGATTGTTTTGATTATTAACATGTTTTGTGAGAAAATCTTGATTCATTAATGGTTTTGGTGATTTTAATAGTTTTCTTTAATATGATTAATATTGATTTCAAGATGTGCTTATTGATGAATTATTTCTCCCTTGTTAATCTCTTGGAAATGTATGTATCATAGTGTCAAAATTTCAAATGATTTCACATGAATGAGTTTTCTCCACCTTGTGATTAATTGTGAATGGAAAGAATGGAAAGAATGGAAAGAGAGGAAATTGAAATGAGGAGCTCTTTAGCTCATGTTATTGTCTTGGAAACATGTATTTAAACCATCTTGTTTATGGTTCTTTGGGGTTGATTATATGTTGGAAGGAAAGGAAACAAAGTGGAAGAAAAATCAGCTTTCCCGGACCTGCTGTACCCAGGTCCGATCGATCGGACCTACAGACCGATCGATCGGACTGTCAGTAACTGTAAGCCTTTTTGGGCCGATCGATCGACCGATCGATCGGACCCTGTACATTCTGGTACAGAAATTTCGACCGATCGATCGGCCCTTCGGCCGATCGATCCAGTGAAATTTGGTATTGTGTTTTTTTGGAAACCTTTGGGCCTTCTATGAGTCCTAAGGGTGTATACCTTAGTGTTAAGACCAATTGTACCCTAATCTAAGGTCTCTAAGGCTAGGGGACTAAAAGGAAAGAATGGTGATGATCTAGACACTAATCCTTGGTTTTTGGTGGGACCCTTACCCTTTTTGGACTGTTTGGCCTATGAGTGAGGATGTCTTGAGCCGACACTCCTCACGGTGGGTTCGGTGACATCGAAGTTAATCCATTTCAATCTTGAACGGGATGGAACGACGCGATATCTTCTTTATATCTAAACACAAGTCTATTTCCTTGGTTATCGCTAATTCTATTCCTTTCGAGGACTGGGTAGGTTGCTCGATGTTTCCGGAGTAATGTCATGCCTAGGATGGACCGTTTATAATCTTGATTCCTGCTATTGTAACATCTAGTACTACCCATAAGCTCATGTTAAGATTTTAAAGTAGTAAAAGTGCATAAGGAGCCCGGGATGTCTTTAAACTCAAGGAGTACCAAGTAATTGTTATAATCGACATACGGGACCCCTATTCACTTAAATAGATCTTGAAACCGATATTTTTACCCGAAATTGTTATAGTTCATTGTTTCACCTCTTTTCCCGAGATTTGCATTACATGACTTGTTTTCCCGAAAGCATTGGAGTTACTCTAGTAACAGTCATTTGTCCCGAAGTGCATTGCATCACATGATACGACAGTGTGCCCTTGAGCACCCCGTTTTACCCGTTTATTTATTGTACTTGATTGACTTGTTCCCCGAAAGCATTGAAGTTACTTTAGTAACAGTTATTTGTCCCGAGATGTATTCCCGATATGAAGTGACTGTGTGCCCTTGAGCACCCCCGGTTTACCCGTTTATTTACTGTACTTGATTTACTTGCATATGTCTCGATTGGTTTTGACCTATGAGTCGGCATCACTAAGATTGGATACCTTGTCGGTTTGATCCACCGACTTGGAAATCCCTCTCCCGTCCCGCCAGCTGCAGTTTGGATCCCGATACCCGGTTATTGCCGTGGTCCCGTCCCGATACCCGGTTCGCTACCGTGGTCCCGTTCCCGTTCCCGTATATTTATTATTGTATATATGATTTACGTTGAGTCTCCTCACCTTGTGTGACTGAGACCAACATCCCGCTCTTGTCACTTCGGTGATAGAGGACTTAGCTTCTTGTGATTGCCATCTTGCCAGTTCCCGATTCCTTGGACACCCGACATGGTTTATATTGCTTACTTGTTTTCAGATAAATGATTCATTGCCTTTATGAAAGTTCTTATTTAGATAAGTGTTAATGCTCTCTATTGTAAATTCAGTCACTATTATATTGTTTTATGTCCTTTGCACCCGTACATGTTTTACATGAATGCCGGTTGGGTGAATACCCGTGCTTTTACATATGTTCCATACGATCAATGATTTTTGCTAGATTTATATGATTACACGTGTTTTAAAGGAATACTCGAATTGTTAAATATCCGTGCCTTGTTTTAAAGGACATTTGGTTTGTCAGATATCTATGTTTATACCTGTTTTTAAATGAATACCCGAATTGTTAAATACCCATGCTTTGAAATAGGTTTCAAATGACACTTGTTTTGCCAGATTCCTATGTTTATACCTATTTTACATGATAACCGATTTATTAAATATCCATACTTCTACATAGGTTTCAAATGGACATTGGTTTTGCTAGACTGCTATGAATACCTGGTTTGTTGTATACTTGTGTTTTTACTTAAGTTTCAAATGAACGTTGTTTTGCCATACCGCTATATTTATACATGTTTTAGATGAACACCCCATTGTCAAATATCTATGATTATAGATGATGTAAACGAACACATGTTCTATTAGATGTTCATGTTTTAACCATGCTTGAAATGAATACAAGTTTCCCTTGAGATTCCCGACTTTACACCCGTTTAATTATATGCAGCACTTGATTGATTAGCATGATTTATTATATGTTTTATTCTTTAGTATATTTGTGTTCTTTTCATCCACCTGCCAGACCGTCGTGTCTGACCCACTACTTTCGGTACTCAGGTTCAGATTTCTTCGCCCCGAGTTGAGTGCTTTTGTTGGCTGTAGAGCCATGCTTTGCAGGTTAGTTTGTCGGCTATGTCATGTAGACATTGAGCTTGACATCGGAGTTACGTCACATTTGGGTAGTAGTTAATAGCTTCTTGTTGTATGGCTTTTGTTAGCCTTTTTCTTGGGATTCTTAATTAATGTACATTGATAATTGTAACTTGAATATATTTGGGAATGTAATATCCTGTTACTGTCAGCTCTGTAAATTATTGTGATGGTTACTCCAGTCTGGTATGATTCTTGAGATAATAGCTATGGGCTAAAGGTTGAGTGCGACACGGAATCCGATGGCCACGGACTTCGGGTCGCAACGCCACAAATGCTTCCGCAAAATATTCAGAATGTGTTGTCTTCACACACGCGGATCTTGGGAGAAGTAAAATATAATTTATTCTTAATCCCATCTCCCGCCCCCGAGGTTCTGTTTCGAGGGCGTGACAGGATACAACACATCATAGGTTAACATGCTACTAAAGATTTATCAAAGATAAAACAAAACATGAAAACATATGATTTGTAAAGAAGTTGAATCCAAAACATAAGATAGTTTTGAAAGTGATTTTCTTATGTTGAAAAACAACAACCATAGATTCAACCAAGTATAGGAATCATGTTACATATGATTTCAAAGGTTCTTTCATTAACATGATCTACTTAGATTTACCAAAGATAAAGTACTACTTGGATTGAATCAATGGTGATGTATCCAAAACAATAAATCAATTCAAAACATAAAACATGTTAAGGACACAACACAACATAGTTTATCATGCTACAAATGATTTACCAAAAATAAAACAAAGCATGAAAACATATGATTAAGGAAAGTAGAGCCTACTTGGTGATTTAACTTCATTAATCCAAGCTTTAGCTTTCCTAATGATCCCCTTCATCCCTTAGTTCATTTCCCTTTGATATGCCTCAAAACCCCTCAAGGAGGGCCTTAAAATTCCCAACTTTTGGCAAAGGAAAGAACTCATATTTATAGAAAAACTTCCCAACGGCTAGCCACCCGGTCGACCCCATGACAGGGCCCGATCGACCGGGTACACACAACGGTCATTTTCTGCCCGTTGGTGTACAGTGACCCAGTCGACTTGCAGTGTGGCCGGTCGACCGAGTCCCCTGGGCCGGTCGACCGGCCACACTGCTTGTCGACCGCCTGGGACCAAAAATCCCAAAAATTGTATATTGAAGGTATTTTCTGTGGGAACTTTTTGGCCACTAAATCAAGCTTGAAAAACATGTTTTAAAACATTCTAAGGGTTTTTAAAACATGAACATAAAAAGCCTAAGATGATTCAAAACTTTAAAACCAAAGGCTTGCTTGATTTCTAAAAACTCTTTTTAAAAAAAAAATGCATCCAAGTTTTAAAAACAAATCATGCATAAATTGATACTTTTACAAATCTTAAAAGCAATGCATGAATAAAATAAGATTTCAAGTTTTTCTAAATCAATGCATATGTGTAAATCAAATGATGCTAGAAAGAAAATGCATCCATCAAATTGCAATCTACAAAAACCCTAACAACACTAATCGAATTGGTCTGGGTCGGTGTCTAACAACCCAGTACTGGTCTAGAAATCTATAGGAGACCTTGTATTTTTCAGCCGTAGATCCCCGAGATGCAAGAATGGGGGAGAGTGGTGCAGGTGGGATGGTCCGTATGTTGCCAAACTGTCGGAGAACCCTGTGTGGGTGGTAGGGTTCAATGACATCCAGCGATCTTAAGCAACCACAGAAGAAAGATATCTGAGCGACTAGATGTTGAGCCCTGGCAGCAATGTACGGATCCCAGGCCACCTGTGGCAAGTAAATGAAACAATAACTTAATGTAATATAAAGTTTTCTGTCGCAAAAACGTAAAATATATTTGAAGGCCTCTTTTGGGTGCTCACCTCACTTGGATGCAAGTCGTCCAACCTCTCACGCAACAACTATGTAAGGTCCGCGACCTTACTGGGTCAGTTGGGCCCAATAGCAGGCCCGTTGACCCATTTATTTTTATTTTTATTATAATTATTTGTATTTTAGATATTTAAGTGGGTTTAGTCTTTGAGTGAGTTTCTTTTAGTGTTCGGATAGTGTCTGCGAAGTTTCGTTCGATTCCGAGTTCGTTTGATCCTAGCAGGGGCGTAGTTTGCAAATCAGGGAAAATTGAGTGTTTTTCCAGAAAATTTCTATCACCGTGATTTTGGGTTCGTTGGAAAGGTCTCGTCGCGCTGATCATTTTTGTCTTCTGGGTCGTCTCGATCCGACGATCAGAAACCCTTCAAATAGTTCATTCTTTTACCGGACCCACTTAAAGGGCAAATTAGTCTTTTCCTCCATCTCTTCTTCTTAAGCAGAGATTAGCCCTAATCTCATTCTCACTTTTGCAACGATCGAGAGTTACAGCAGCCATCTTCTTCCTCTTCCCTTCTCAAGCCCAGATCTCCCTCCGGAAGAGATTACCTCTGCGATCCGGACCGCACATCTTTTTCCTTTCGATCTCCTCTCTCCATTGATACTAGTTGGTAAGCATTTTTCGATCATCAACTTTTCTATTCGTTTTCTATTTTGTTTAGAATAGGTTGGATCATGATCTTTTTTCTTTCTTTCTTTTTCTCGGTGTTTTAGATTACTTTTGAGCGGGGTAGATTGTGATCTTCGTGGTAGAAAGCTTCTCCTCAAGCTTTTCCAATTTCTAATCTTCTTGGTTGAGGCAAGTAGATATGCAATTATCTTTAATCATGTCTGTATTGTCTTCTTTTGATTGCAATGATACTCTTGTTAGATTACCCAAATTCCAAGCTTATTGTGGGTATTTTATTGGGATTGACATGTTAGGTTAATTTGTGGTTTGGATTGGATTAATGTTATAATTGTAGCTTTGGAAGTTTTTAATTTAATGGAAAGGATGGAAAGAATGATTAAAATGATTGGGGAGCATGGAGGCTCGTTTTATGCAGGAAAAAGGAAGAAGAAAAACCCATTTTCTGGCTCAGGTACAGTGCCGATCGATCGGGCCTTCAGTCCGATCGATCGGACTGAAATTGCTCTCAGTTAATTGAGACAAATCTCAGACCGATCGATCGGACCTCTTGTCCGATCGATCGGAGGATTGTGAATTCTGAAAACTTTGAAAAAAATAAACAAAGGACGTTCAGGCTGATGAGCCACATGTGCATAAAACAAAATAAAATAATAATAATAAAATAAATAAGGAAGCAAGAATCGTTGGCTGACCTGACTACCTGACATGCATATGGGTATAGTTGGATCCTCCATCCGATGAATCGGACCGATGGATGGTACGTCGCGCTTTATATATAAATATATATATATAAAGGGTTAAACTTCTATGGGCCATAACTTCTGAACCATACGTCGGAATTTCGCGAGCCATAGACCGTTGGAAAGCTCTTTGAGCGTAGAATCCAATGATACATGTCTCGTGATGATTGGGGATCAGGTAGGGAAGTAGTTAGGAGAGTAATTATTAGACCACTTTCTTGTTAGTAACGAGATTGTTAGCCTAGGTTTGGGCCTTAGACATTGGAAACCATGAAACCACTCTCACGTGACCATTAATGGGGTTTTGAAATCGTAGTACGTGGCTTGGTGTGCTTCGATGGGTTGTCTAGGTATTCGTGTATTGTGTATGGTTAACCGAATGCGTATGGAATTGAATCAATCGATGCTCAACATGATTGTACACCAAGGAAATTCTTTATAAGCATTGATTATTCTAATTCCCCACGCACTCCGTTAAAACACATATGGTACATGGATGACAACACTTGCCTAGGATTGGATTGTAATCTCTCCTTGATTTGTTAATCGTATCCGTTGATTTTGTATCCTTGTACACTCTCTTGGCATAAAACACCTAATTAATTATGAAACATAATCCCTTGTAGAATTAAGACTTGGACCTGACTTAGAGTGTACCTTAGGACCCCGTGTTATGTAATTGATAAACATGACTGGCTAGACTGAAGGGATTATCACGTGATTGAGTTTGTCTTGTATTGATTTGAAGGAGATAATCCCTATGAACATGTCTTGTATATTGAGTTAGCCAGACTTGCTTGTCTTGGTCTATTCTCGTGTCAACACCACATTATTATTATTATTATTATTATTATTATTTGCATATCATGGCCAGCTGCAGTTTGGGGGTTTATTGATGGGCCGGTTACTCGGACATCGGGGTGGGCAGTCGGCTTTGGACGGCGTTCATGGCGTTGAATAGTTGGGAGCGGGCTGGGACCGTGCTACTATTCCCAGGACCGGGAGCTGGGATCCCCCTGGAGCCGGACTTTGGTATCAGTAGTCTGGATAGGATTGTTACTGGTACCCCGTGAGGTGGCTAGGACATCCACGGAGTCTCCCTCTTGTGCATTGCATTATATTCGTAGTGGTGCTTGTTAGTGTTGCTAGGATTTCTATTTGTGATCCTGATGGTTATTTACTTATGCTACATGCCTAGTATTGTTCCTTGTATTCCTACGATCTTATACTTGTCACTACTCTTATATTTGAAGCATGTCATGATTATTTATATATTGCTTATCTATTGCTCAACATGTCGTTGACTCTATCCTTGGTGTGCAGACTCCTCAGGTGAGTACTATTACGAGGAGCAATCAAGTGAGGAGATCCCAGAGGATCTCCAACCGGTTGAGGAGGAACGAGAGTGGCGTGCAGATGACGTAGAGTAGCGTCATCATTCCCGGCACGAGAGTGATTCATCGGGACTTTCTTAGATTTTATTTCTTCATTTATTATCTCTCGTTGAACTTTCACACTATTGACTCCACTATTGTTTTAAATGGCCTTGATTAGTGGGATGGCCATTGAATAAATTAATTTCCTTGTTTAAGTTTATTTTATTATTGTTCAACTTTAATTTATATTGAGATTCATTATTCATTGTTGATATCCAAATATGCATAGAATTGTATGAGTTCCGCATATTATTATTTTATTTGAGGCTTGAAATATTATATCCTCACAGCGGACTTACGATCCTTGAGCCTAAAGGGCAAAAATTTTAATTAGCCCTAAATTTCACTCCCCGGATCCGGTTTATTCTCTAATCGGGTTCGGGGGACGTGACAAACTATATGTTCTCCCTCGCAATCCCAGAATCCTGACCAGGATTCCAGCGGCTCGTTAGAGGCATTCTAGCTGTATATCTGATAAGCGCTTAATTGTTTACAATCTAAGCCCTAATAATTGATTGATCTAATGCTAGTTAGAGTTGTTTTATTTGATTTTACAGTCTTTGTTAATTTTTTTTATTCAAAGGTAAAAAGGAGCAAAAAGAGAAGAATTAAATCATTAATGAAGAAAAGGAAGACAACTCCAAAGTGTGTCACATGCCCAAGGGGGGTCCACATCCATTGCTAAAGGTAGAATTTCAGAATTTAGGAAGTCCTATTCAAGTTAAAAGAGGAGTTCAAGAATGGAGAAAAAGAAGGAAAGTTAAAGGAAGATTTCAAGTTAAGATAGAAGTCCAAAAAGAGGGGTCCCACAATCATTTTACACGCACCAAATATGGGCCCACTTTTATTCTAAAGTTTCAGATTTAATTCCTTGCAATTAAAATTCAGGTTGGTGGGCCACATGTGAGGATTTGTCAAGAAGATACAAGTAAGATCAGAATTAGAAAGTGTTGCTAATTAAGAAAGGAAGACTCCTATTCTAATCTAATTAGGAAGCATACTTATAAAGAAAGATGGAGATCTAATCATACAAGGAGAGAACCTAAAAAGGAGGAGATTCTTCACAAAAGAGGGTTGTTGCAAGACTTATAAATAGAAGATACAACCTAGCCACGTCCAGCCATAAAACATCACACAAACCATCCACAAATCAACTACAATTTTTTACAAACTCTAGCAACCGTACAACACTATTGGGAGCAACTTTGGAGCATCTTTTGGAGAGCTTTCGGAGCGAGAAAAGGGGAAAAAGCTGCTGGCAGAATTCTTCTTCTTCTTTAATATTCAGAGTTCTTCTTATGGCTCTATTTTTATTTATTTTTCAATTCCAAACATGAGTAGCTAATTTTTTTAGGGCTAGGGTGTAGTTGATGTTGGAAGTAGGTGGGCCTCGTGGATAGGTTTTCAAAACTTTTTGACCCACTTGACTCAGGGATCAAGTATCCAGAAGGCCATTAACCATAACCAGGATACAATCCCTCATTCTCATCAATCATGTACAGCAATATAACCTATTTAGAAGATAAAAATCAGCAACTACATGCAACAAAATAATCTACCACAGGAGGAGAAGCATATTATACCTTTGGAGCCCGGTAGTGCTTTAATGGAGAAGTTGATCGCTTTCTTTGATGATGAACACTTTCACTAATCAAATCAGAATCTCCAACACCTTTGATCTTCCACACTATGACCCGTATCAGATTCTCTTTTCTCAAGAAGATGGTGGAATCTCCAAGAGAAAACCCTAAAGGAAACTAGAAGTGAAACTAGAAGAGGGAAAGAGAGAGATGGGCGTGTGCAACTCTTGTACTAAGGGTCTTGGGTGTGAATTCCAAGATAGAAGTGGACGTCCAAGCCACTTCTCTCCTCTTTTATAGCACTTAAGCAACCTCATCTTACTAATTGAAATAGAAGTCTTACTTCTATAATAATTCTTACTAATTGAAATAGAAGTCTTACTTCTATAATAATTAGTTGCTTACTAAATCACAATTAGAAGTCTCACTTCAAATATGATTAGTAACTTTCTCCTTTCTCTACTAAATCACAATTAGAAGTCTCACTTCAAATATGATTAGTAACTTTCTCCTTTCTCTACTAAATCACAATTAGAAGTCTCACTTCAAATATGATTAGTAACTTTCTCCTTTCTAATTAAAATAGAAGTCTCACTTCCATTAATAATTAGTAACTTACTATTACCACTATTAGAAATCTCACTTCAAATAGAAATAGTAACTTTCCATTTCCTTTTAGAGTTATACTATAATTAGTATCTTTCTAATATCTTGGGCTAGAGTGGGGACCACTAGGGATTCCTTAGAAAGCTGACTCCAACTGGGACACCGCGACCCCACATCTCATGTGCAAATAACTCCACTATATAAATGCAATTGCACTCCAGTCTTAGGAATATATTACAATGAAGACCCTAAACTTCCCAATTACCACAAGTAGGCCCCTCTATCATTATCCATGGATCAATTGGAATAAATCTGTCTCATCCAATCTTAGATCCACATCTTATTATCCTTGAGCCCCAATTAATTACAGTGTTCATCAGTACCATCCAATTAACTCTTAGTCGAGATGGGTGCGCACTTACTACCGACAAATCCATTAATTGGCACAAGGGGATAATATAGATATATTTCATCTTGATCATTGGATGTTCCCACGGTCCTACTACCACGTACCCAAGACACTGAGGTGTTGGCCTCACTCATTGGTGACTCAAAGCAAATGAATAGACAGAAACTTGAGTTCATCAATGTCTCAGGATTGAGAGCCTATTGCTAGGGAATTATGAGAGCAGTCCTTAAATCGAGACAGTAATTCATAAGGTGCTTCTCATGGTCCATCAATACATCCAATGTACCAGCATTATGATCCAGAATCTTACATTCTGATGATCAAGACAGATCACACTATCTCATAGTGATCAAAGTGTTGCAGTCTTGTCAGATGAGATGCCCAGTCTCATCATTGGTTGTGAAGATATTTTTATGTACAAGATTTGTGACACATGTCTCCTGTATGTGGATCTCATCCATATACATATATCACATCTAATATACTAATGGGACCCGGTTCATCTCATGAACCATTATGTCATATGTATTGGTCATGTGCATTAAGTAATAAAACACCATTCATCTCATGAAAGGAAAGCATGATTATATTGATAAATAAAGAAATTAATCAATTTATTACATCAACTGATGGGTTGAGACCATACAATCTAACAGTTGAAACCCTAGCCTAATCTATGTAGTCTCTTTTGGCATCTTTTAATTCAGATTTTAGTTTTATTAGATGAGATTCTAAGCCATGATTTAATTGATGAGTTGTGTATATGTCATGCCAACCATGTTATGTTCAATTAATTTTAAGAGTGATTAACTTAAATTTGATTGATCTTGATGTTAAGCATTTAGGGTTTAGAACCATGAATAATCTAAGTATATGACATGCTTAGACTCATGCATTTATCACTCCCATTGTTTTTATGCATTATGTGTCTTTTGATTAGGACATAAGCCATGCTTAGTTTTTGCATCATAATGAATAATTCATGTAGTATGCCACTCATGAATTGGGTTTAGGGGAATAGTAATCTAGACGCATATGCCATGGTCTAGGTTGATAGACGTCACTAATAAAATCTGATTTTTTATTAAAAGATAATAAGGGACATGTATAGGACTGGTTAGCGGAGTAGATGAAACCCTAGTTCATTCATTCTCATTGTCTTCAATTCTAATATTAGTTGTGTACTTTAGATTAATTTCCATTTAGCTTTTGATAGTTTAATTTACTGTTTTTAGTAGTTTAATTCAACCTTTCAGCATTCAATTGTTTCTTTTAATATTCTGATTTTTAGTTGCTTTTGACATTGTTTTATCACAAGTCTTCGTGGGATCGACCTCATACTTACAATTCACTACACTACATAGTGATCTTGTGCGCTTGCGAGTTTTAATTGTGTGCATACTAGTAGCTTATTTCTAGGTTGCTTGGTGCATACCAAGTTTTTGGCGCCGTTGTCGGGGACTTGTTCGCATAGAAGAGTGTCAAAGCTCATGCTTAGTGAAGTGTCATAGTCTAGTTTAGTTTTTAGTTCAGTTTTAAAGTGTTGTTATTTTATTTATTTTTCATAGAATTCTTCTAGTTCAGCTATTTTAATTTCAGTTTTTTTTTTACCTTTTCTTACTTTTAGCACATTGCTTATTTAGTAGATGTTTTCTTGCAGCCATAAAGCCTGTATATGCAAGGTAGGCGATCTCAGGATTTAGCAATCATTGTCTACTATCCAGAAATCGAACGAACCTTTAGACGACAACGAAGGCAAGCTCAGAAGGAAAAATCCAATACTCAACCCTCATCTAATTCTGAACTTGGAGAAATAAGTGTTAACGGAGAAAAAAAAAGTCTCGAAAGCAAGATGGCTGACGGAGAAGACAATCAAAAGAGACCAATGAAAGAGTCTTACATTCCCTTGCACACCGAACAGCCATCCACCATTCTTTATCCACCTAATACGGCTAGCAATTTCACCCTCACTGCACAACTGCTGAACATGGTGCCATACTATCATGGGTTACCTAATGAAGATCCTTATCTTCATATTAAGGAATTTTTTGAGCTGTGTGCGGCACAACAAATACAAGGAATTACCCTAGAGGGCATCAAGCTACGCCTATTTCCTTTTTCTCTTAAGGATAAAGCTAAAATATGGTTAAACTCCTTGGATGCTGGTTCTATCACCTCATGGCAGCAACTAGCTAGTAAGTTCTGTCGCGACCCCGGATCGGGCCCCACGTGACTGATCCAGGATCAGGACTATATTAATGATGATAGGGATAATGATACTACAGCATTTAAATGATTCCATACATTTATTTAATTTCCCACAGGTGTCCGCGGTGAGGATATCACAATCATACATGAACATTTCTATTAAGTGCGGAAGCGTGTAGCAAATCAAATGATAATTCACTTCTAATCACAAGATAAGTCACATGTATAAACAAGTATCAGAATGAGCAATGATCATTAGCATGCTACCCAAAGTAAGTTAAAGTTTATACAAATATCACTTAATTACATTTCCCAAAAATAGAGGCCCACAAGGCCAATATAACCAAAATACCAATCCAAAGAATGGTTAAGTAGTTTCCCAAAATATATAAAGTCTCTCATAGCAACCAAACGTCTACATGACGTCATCAACACGCCACTCAACTAACTGTTGCGGTTCTACGACCGCCTCCTCGTGCTCCTCCTCGAGATAACCAACAACGGGACCTGAGTACCAAAGAGTAGGTCAAACACGACGGTTTGGCAAATGGATAAAACACAATGACAATATGAAAAATACATGAATTTACCTCCAAAAACATTTGAACCTGTTTAAATGACAATTTCTCTAAACAAGATAAAACATTTATTCAAATACGAGTATGCATCATAAAACATGTAAAGGTAACCAAGGGAACGGGAAACAATCAAGATGGCAACCGCACGAAGCTAAGTCCTTTATCACTAAGGTGATAAAGCAATAACTAGGCACTGATCTCAGTCACTCGAGGTGAGGAGAAACAGTGGATCTTATAAATACATATACATATACTATATATGACCACGGTAGCGAGCCGGGCATCGGGGACCATAGTAGAAATCTGCGGCATCGGGACAAGACCACGGTAATAACCGGGTAGCGAGATCCAAACTGCAGCTGGCGGGACAAGAGGGGGATCTCCAAGTCGGCGGATCAGACCAACAGGGTTATCCAAGCTTAGTGGTGCCGACTCATAGGTCAAATACAATCGAGACATATGCAATTAAATCAAGTACAATAAATAAATGGGCAAGACGGGAGTGCTCAAGGGCACATTATCATTTCATGTGGTGCAATGCACTTCAAGACAAGTAGCTATATCAAGTGTAATTCAATGTTTTCGGGAAAACAAGGCATGTAGTATAAATCTCGAAATCGATAAAGTACAGTAAACAATTGACGTTTCAGGTAAAATATCTATTTGAAGTGAATAGGGACTCCGTATGTCAGTCTACTAATACTCTGGTACTCTTTGAGTTTGGGGACATTCCGGACTCCTTATACACTCCGAATTTTCAAAACCTCAAATGACATCTTCGTGATATGGTTTCTTTCACGAATGGCCTCATACATTGCTTAGCAAATCTCCTTGACATGGAGGGTTTCCCAAAGAATAGTCCCAATACGTTGAAATAGTTAAACATTGTCCCAAACATAGCCTTCACCCACAAGGCTCATCGCTCGAGCGGACTGGAGAGTTCGCTCGAGCGAGTAGCTCTCTGGAATGGCTGTCTGGGTGGGTTCACTCGAGCAAAGTTGAGGTCGCTCGAACGAACTCATTGGGTCGAGCGAAGTTTATGGTGCGTTCGAACGAACAACTCTCTGGAACAGGTTCTGGGATGTCCGCTCGAGCGACCAAGCTACTGGAATGCTCCGAGCCCTTCTTTGGACAGGTCGTTCGAGCGAAGTGTCATGTTCGCTCGAGCGAACTGTCCAGAAACTGATTCCGGACCAGTTTAGCTCCTCTCTATCGCTTCCTTCTACAACCCCTTTTTAGCCACTTTTATACATCAGATGAGGAGTCTAAAACTCCATTCAAATAACATCAAATCTTTCACCACATCCATCCCATTCTCCTCCATCCATATCACATTCAATAGAAGGAAAGAAAGAAGGAAACCATTTCACATAAGATATATATTTGAGACAAAACAAGAGGAATTAAATGCTATGAACCAACACATCTCTTGGACCATAAATGTACCATTAATACTCTATCATGAGCATTCATTTCAAAACAAGGCAATAAATATGCAATAATAGAAAATATCCAAAGTCAATGAAAGCTTAGGAAAAATCATGCATCCACTTGCCTTGGTCTCTAGTAAGAAAATCAAGCTCTAACAAGTCCTTTAAATCAAAGGTTCAAGCTACAAGGAAAATCCCAAAATAAAACCCTAAAGAGTCAAAACATAGAATAGGAAGAAAGAAGTTTCAATAACAAAGATGGAGATCCCCTTAAGCTAGGAGAACACAGTTCTAGAAGAAGAGAAGGGTTACTTACTTGCAAGGTCCTCTAATGGACAAGGTGAGCTCAAAGGGAGTCTTGTAAAGGAGGGTTTTCTCTAGCAATGGTACAAATAGAGAGCTATGGTGATGAGGAAGAAGGTGATGATCTCCTCCTCTCAATTTGTGCAAGGTTGGTGGTGAGTTTGGTGATGGAAAGCAAGAGCAAGAAGAAGGCAATGGAAAACCCTAGATTCACTCTCTTGTGCTGGAAAAAGGAAATGGAAGGGGAAAGGGTTTCCTTATACACAAATGGGGAGTGGGCTCCACCACTAGAAATCTAATTGGGCTGGATTCATGGCTTTCGGGACTTCTAATGAACTCGACGAAGAAGAGAAAAGTGATCGTCGAAATATCTAGTTTCCAAAAAGTATATGTTTCGCGGGTTTCGGGAATATCAAGTTTTGGGTACAGATTTTGTACACAATGACTGTTTTGCCCTCAAGGCTATGAAATTGGGTTTCGGGATCTCGAACAGGGACGGGATCAACATAAAAGTTGTAGGGATTAACAATACCAATAAGATGAGATTAAAACAATGATTGCAAAATCTCCGATAAATCTTCAAGCGCATTGCAGGGTCATAAAAAGGAACCCCCAAGGGTCCCACTAACACAAGACCATCAAAATTCCCCAAAAACTATTTCAAAAGCTATATTCCAAACCCAACTTAGCCAAAATCACTAATCAAGCTTAGAACTAACACACGGCTTAATTAGTACTAATCGAGTTCTCTCGGGTCGGGGTCTTACATCCTCCACCCCTTAGGGCATTTGGTCCACCAAATGAAATATAAAACTCACCTCAGGTAGTAGATGTGGATACTTCTTCTGAACTTGATCTCGTAATTCCCATGTGGCCTCTTCCGGTCCATGATTCTCCCATAGAACCTTTACCCACTGAATAGTCCGTGTCCTCAACTCTTGTTCCTTCGTATCAATGATCTGAACGGGCTTCTCAACGTAGGTAGCATCCTCTCGAATCTCCAATGGCTCATGCCGGAGTACATGTGAAGGATCGGGGACATACTTCTTCAACATAGACACATGGAAAACGTTGTGTACGCCGGATAGCTCAGGTGGTAAGGCTAACCTATAAGCCACATCACCAATCTTGCTCAGAATGTCATATGGTCCAATGTATCTCCGTGATAACTTGCCCTTTTGCCCAAATCTCAATGTTCCCCTCGTAGGTGACACTTTCAGGAAAACCTTATCTCCTTCTTTGAACTGTAAATCCCTTCTATGAGAATCTGCATAGTTTTTCTGCCTACTCCGGGCTACTTTCAAACGTTCTTGGATCAATTTCACTTTGTCGCTGGTTTCACTTACTATCGTCGGTCCATGGAAACTGCGAATTCCCACTTCTTCCCAACAAACAGGTGTCCTACACCTTCTACCATACAAAGCCTCAAAAGGAGTCATTCCAATGCTCGAGTGGTAACTATTGTTGTACGCAAACTCACACAACTGTAGAGTCTCATCCCATTGGGTCTTGAAATCCAATACACAAGCACAGAGCATATCCTCAAGAGTTTGAATCGTTCTCTCTAATTGACCATCTGTCTGCGGGTGATACGTTGTGCTAACTGTAGTTTCGTACCCATAGACTCATGTAGCGTCTTCCAGAACCTCGAGACGAATCTGTTGTCTCTGTCGGATGTGATAGAAACTGGCTGCCCATGTCGACTGACGATCTCGCTGACAAACAACTCTGCTAAAGGTAGCATGTGCATCTTCTTCCCTATCCTCATAGCAATGAAATGCGCTGACTTGGTGTCGCGACCCCAGAACGGAGCCCCGGGCCCGCGACGTCGTTGAATTACATTGGAGATATACTTTCCTACAAGTTCCCGCAGTGAGGATTCCCAAAGACACGCAGAATCTGGCTCACACGATCAAGTTTGAGGAAGCGTGTAGCAAAACACATCAAGATGAGCACCAGTAAAATATTTAAGTGCCATGACAAATAGTAACAAAACATAGTATCAAAGGAAGAAGTTAAAATGGCATTCCCATCATAGTTCAAGTTATAAGACTAACACGAAAGTAAGTTAATTTTTTGTTACAACCCATAAGAGGCCAACAGAGGCCAATACACTTCTCCAAAATAATCAAAGGAAACCCCAAAACAAAATGATGACGAGACTCAAGAACCCGCCCGACGTCTAGATGACATCGTCGGGCTGCCACTCTCTCACAGGGGTTGGCTCACAAGCCTCCTCCTGACGCTCCTCCTCAAAGGCAACGTCTCCTGCACCTGGGCACCAACAAACAAGGATCAAACACAACGGTTTGGCAGGTAATCAATTTAGGTACAAGCATGAAACAATAAACGTTTCAAGAAAACATATAAGCAAATCCTTGATTTGAAATACTACAATAGCTGAGATACCTTTTCGAGAATACATAATAAAGTTGGGATACTAAAACAAACTAGCATGAGTACATATAATATCATGAATAGTTATCATCCACAAAGAGCCCATCCTTTCTCTATCATTTATATAATGAAAAGAGCAAGCACGCATGATAAGCACGATATACATAATATAATCACGACACGATTTCCCACAAATATGGGAATTTCCGGCCGCGGAACCGGATACGCACGATGTGTAATAAATACACGACCAGTCTGTAGACAGTCCACATGTTTAAGGACCCCCAGACAGTGGATCAAACTGAAAGGGCAGTCCAAGCTCAGTGGTGTTTACTTAATTCATGAATGCACAAAACACGCGAAACACTATCAAAACATGTCGAGATAAAAAAAAGGGGGAAATCACTTATCAAAACACGATGAACACCACTAGCAAAGGCATAATTAATATGCATAACACGCTTAGGAAGTGATCCCCTTTTTCTTGAAACAATTCTTCAAAACCAGCTTATACTTGAAATCCAAAACTAGTACACGATGGTACTTATTGTACCAAAACGGAATTCAATTACGAAATCTGACAAGCATGTGTTAAGGCTGCTAATTGACCTTTGTGTAATTGGGACCCCAAATGTCGAAATATATAAGAATTGGTGTCCCCGAAGTTGGGTTGCATTTCGAAGTTCCATTTACACAATGTCAAGTCAAAACCCTTAACATAGTCTAGTTTTTCAACCTTCAAGAAACTACAGAAATGAAATAATTCTTCTTCCTGAATCTGGCAGGTTCGCTCGAGCGGACCTTGTAAGGTGTTGACACTTCGCTCGAGCGAGACAGTTCGCTCGAGCGGATAATAAGTGCGATCGAACGGACAGCTCTTTGTCTGCGCTCGGACCAAACAGAGGCTTGGTCGCTCGAGCGGACAAGCTTCTGCCTGTGCTCGCTGAGTGCAGAAAATGTCTTTCTCTTGCACATCTTCCACTACATCTTTCTCCTCCTTCTCATCCATAAATCACATACAATCCCTTGAGCCTTCATGCTCACCAAGGGTTCATTTCCACCATTTCACACATCCAAAACCAATAAAAACATAATCATGAAGCTTGTAAACAAGTTTAATGCACAGTTTCTAAAACACAATGGAATCAAAATACACATGCACATTAAACCTATAAAGATTACTTGCCTTGCCCAATGCTAACAATCCTCTCAAGCACTTCACTCAAGCTATTCCAACACTACAAGAAAACCCAAGAGAAAACCACTCAAAACTCAATCAAAATGGAAACAAAGAACTTATTTTTACAAAAGGGGTTTTCAAATGAAAAACAAGATCTTTAAGGAACCAAAAGACTTCATGAAAAGTATGGGTGGAAGTTCTTACCTAGAAATGCCAAAACAAAAGGGATGAAAACAAATGGAGAGCTTTCCCAACTTTAGCTTTTAAGAAGAAGACATCAATAGGAAGCTTAGGATGAGAGGAAGAAGATGATGGCCTTGGGATCTTCTTTGGAGATCTATAGCTAGAGCATGCAAGAGGAATGAAGTGGAAGGGAAAGAAGGTTTCTTACCCTAGGTTAAGAGAGTTGCAGGATTTTTGGTAAAGTGAATGAAAGAGATGAGGGTTTGGCTTTAAAACCTTAGCAAATGGGGCCCAATTAACTTGAACTTTGAAACGACGAAAACATGATCTTGTGGGCCTCGAATGACTTCGACGAAGAAGGATAAAACGATCCTCGAAATATCTAGTTTCCAAAAAGTATATTTTTGACATGATTTTGATATCTCAAAAATTGTGTCCAGATTTGTGCATAAAAGACAGTTTTACCCTCTTTGGGCCAAAACTTGGGTTTTTTTTTTTGCTTCAAACATGAATGTGCTTAAGACGAAAGTTGTAACACATAGAAAAATCATTCAAATGAAATCAAAATCACAGTCACACAGAAATCGATACGATCTTCCCAAGCTTACACGGACACTCAGGCCTTCCTGAGTGTGTCTGACTAATACTAAACGTTCTCAAAATTCCCAAAGCTATGTCCAAGACTAAAACTAATTACTTGTAACCCAACGACAACTAATCCCACTTAGGACTAAACACATACTAATCGCACACTAATCGAATTGGTCTGGGTCGGGGTCTAACACTTGGTGAGTCGGTCCACGATGACCCATATCGCATCGTTGCCTCTGCTAGTCCTCGGTAATCCCGAAATAAAGTCCATAGTAATGTGCTCCCATTTCCATTCCGGGATCTCTAATGGCTGTAACAATCTTGGAGGCCTCTGATGTTCTGCCTTTATCAACTGACAAGTCATACAACGAGAGACAAACGCTGCAATTTCTCTCTTCATATTGTTCCACCAAAATCTACCATTCAAGTTCTGATACATCTTCGTGCTGCCTGGATGCATAGAGTACTTCGTACTGTGAGCTTCGGTCATGATATCATTCATCAAGTCTTCAAGGTTAGGCACGCATAGACGGTCACGGTAGTACAAAACTCGATCAACAAAACGAAAATCGGGACGGTCTGCTATGTGCTCTGAAATCTTGACCAACTCTGGATCTTGCAACTGACTATCCTTGATCTTCTGAATGAAAGAAGGTTCTGACACTGTCATGTTAGCTAACAAAACACCCTTCCTTAGTGGCTGTAGATCTAAACTCAACTCTTCAAATTGCTCAAAGATACAAGTGCCACTTAGGTTTGCCAAGCCTACTGATTTCCTGCTCAAGGCATCGGCAACTACATTAGCTTTCCCCGGGTGATACTTGATTGGAAAATCATAGTCCTTGATATATTTCATCCATCTTCTCTGCCTCATATTCAATTCCTTCTGAGAAAATGAGTACTGTAAGCTGCGGTGATCGGAGTGGAATTCGAACTTTTCTCCATAAAGGTAATGTCTCCACATTTTCAACGCGAAAACAACCGCTGCTAACTCAAGATCATGGGTGGCATAGTTGTTCTCGTGATCTTTCAACTGTCGGGATCTATATGCAATCACTTTTCCTTCCTGCATCAACACACAACCAAGTCCAACATTCGAAGCATCGGTAAAAATGGTAAAACCGCTGCTCCCGGATGGTAAAGTAAGGACTGGTGCTATAGTCAATCTCTTCTTTAGCTCTTGAAAACTATCTTCACACTGATCTGTCCACACATATGGCACATTCTTCCTTGTCAACTTCGTCAAAGGTGACGCAATCGACGAAAGTCCCTGCAAAAACCTCCTGTAATAACCTGCTAAACCCAGAAAACTTCTGATCTCTGTTGCATTCTTCGGTCTTTCCCAGTCCATAACTGCTTCAATCTTGGACGGATCCACTGATAATCCTTCTTTGGAGATGATGTGCCCCAAAATGCTACTTGCTCCAACCAAAATTCACACTTGTTGAGCTTCGCATACAGCTGATTCTCTCTTAAGAGTTGTAGTGCTATCCTCAAGTGCTCTTCATGCTCTTCTCTGGTCTTGGAGTACACCAAAATGTCATCTATGAACACTACAACAAACTGATCCAAATACTCTGCAAATATCTTGTTCATCAACGCCATGAACACTGCCGGCGCATTAGTCAACCCAAATGGCATCACTAGGAACTCATAGTGGCCATATCTTGTCCGGAAAGCTGTTTTCAACACATCTGATTCTCTAACTCTCAGCTGATGGTAACTGGATCTCAAATCAATCTTTGAAAAGTATGATGCACCTTGTAACTGATCAAACAATTCATCTATCCTTTGCAATGGATATTTGTTCTTGATGGTCATTTGATTCAATCTTCTGTAATCTATACACATTCTCATCGAACCATCCTTCTTCTTGACAAACAAAACTGGAGCTCCCCAAGGTGAAATACTCGGTCTCACAAAACTTTGTCCAACAATTCTTGCAACTGAGTCTTCAACTCTCCCAACTCTGCTGGAGTCATTCTATATGGTGCAATAGATATCGGAGCGGTCCCTGGTAACAACTCGATAGTGAAATAAATCTCTCTGATGGGTGGTAAACCTGGAATCTCCTCCGGAAAAACATCCGGGAACTCCCAAACAATTGGGATCTCCTCCACCCCTTGGGACCATTTATCCTCCGTGATAAACACCAAATATGCTTCACAACCACTTCTCAAAAGTCTATCAGCCTTCAATGCTGAGACAAACCCTGTACGAGGACTCCTCCTCTCTCCCTGAAACAACACCCCTGCTGGTGTCTCATCTAACTTGAAAGTCAGGGTCTTATGGAAACAATCCATCGTGGCATGGTATCCTGCCAGCCAATCCATCCCTAGGATGACATCAAAATCGAACATCTCTAATTGAATGAGATCTGCGGTTAAAACCACTTCTCCTATCTGAACTGTGCAACTAGGATAATATGTTCTACAAATAATTTGTTTGCCTACTGGGGTTGCCACAGTCAAAATAAAATCAAGTTCTCTAGCATGCATATCAATCAACTTAGAAAATTCATGGGATAAGAATGAATGTGTAGAGCCAGGGTCAAATAAAATCTTAGCTTTTATCCCACAAACAAGAAGTGTACCTTCCACTACATTTCTCGCTGCCTCTGCATCAACTCTATTCACCCCGTAGATTTGGCCTCGGTGTTGTGGCCTATTCTGTGCCTGCTGTAGTCTGCCTTGTTGCGCATTCCTATGCTGCTGCGGTGCACACTGATTATGGTTATGTTCCTGCTGATGAGCCTGTTGTTGTTGCTGTTGTGGTCTATGCTGCTGCTATTGTGGTGCTTGTTGCTGTAGTGGCCTTGCCTGATTCTGGACAATGATCGCATTCTATGGTGCTGCTGGACGCTATGCCCCTTGCTGCTGCTGCTGATTCTGCCTATTCTGCCTTGGACAGTCTCTCATCTGATGGGCCATGGAACCACATCTGAAACATGCTCCTGTCAGTGTACGACACTGTACACTCTCATGGTTCTTCCCACAATGGGTACAAACCAATGGATCCTGAGCATTATGTTCTGTCCTCTGTCTCTTGTTCTGATGGTTCCTTTGCTAGTAGTTCTGCTGCTAAGCTTGTCCCTTGCCTTGGACTCTAAGGATCTTGTTGTGAAAGTTCTCAAACTTATAGGCCCTCTTGACCGCTTCATCAAAAGTTGCAGGTGGTACTACTCTAGTGGCATCTCTCTCAATAAAAGGGTTAAGTCCTTCAAAGAACTTGGCAATTTTCTTCTCCACCGTATCCACCAACTCCGGAGCATATCTGGACAATCTCTCGAACTTGGTGAGGTATTCGAGGACTATCATACTTCCTTGCACAAGTTGTTGAAATTCTATGGCCTTTTGCTTCTTGATATGAACGGGTACATACTTATCATGAAATTACCTCTTGAAGTTTGCCCAAACCTCTGCATCAGCCATGATCCTGTATTCTTCCCTCACTGTCTTCCACCATCTGTCTGCTGCACCGCTAAATAGAGATGATGCTAGCTTCACTCTTTCACCTCCGGTACAATGGAAAATCTCAAAGATGTTCTTCGTATGTTCCAACCAGTCATCTGCAGCCAATGGATCCTCTATTCCAAGGAACTCTTTCGGAGCCCTCTTCCGAAACCGCTCAAACAAAGCGTTCGGGTCATGTTGCCTCTGATTGATAACGATTGCAGGCTGAGGTTGAACCGGCTCGGGTCTTCTTTGTAACACTTCCAATAACTGCCTCTGCATATCTGCCAATTCTCTAGCATGGTCTTCCTCTCTTTTGAGCATTTGTTCTTGCAACCTAACTTGATTCTCATTAGCTTGACGTTGTTGGTCAAGCATTGCTTGCATCATCTGCTGAAATTGATTTGGTGGGTTGTTATCAACCCTATCCTCTTCAAGTGGAACTGTGTGATCACTATCGCTAGCAGAAGGGTTGCCATTTACTGGTCTCTTACGAGATGGCATGATGCTGCAAAACAAATTGTTAGCACATAAAAATAAAATAAAGGGTTACACATTGCTCACACGATACTAGCTAACGAAGAGTCTAACGAATCCTCGCCACGTCCTTAGGATTTCTAGTTTCTTTTAATTGCTTGAAAAACGTCTCACTCTGATAACAGTCTGTCGCGACCCCGGACCGGGCCCCACGTGACTGATCCGGGATCGGGACTATATTAATGATGATAGGGATGATGATACTACAGCATTTAAATGATTCCATACATTTATTTAATTTCCCATAGGTGTCCGCGGTGAGGATATCACAATCATACATGAACATTTCTATTAAGTGCGGAAGCGTGTAGCAAATCAAATGATAATTCACTTCTAGTCACATGTATAAACAAGTATCAGAATGAGCAATGATCATTAGCATGTTACCCAAAGTAAGTTAAAGTTTATACAAATATCACTTAATTACATTTCCCAAAAATAGAGGCCCACAAGGCCAATATAACCAAAATACCAATCCAAAGAATGGTTAAGTAGTTTCCCAAAATATATAAAGTCTCTCATAGCAACCAAACGTCTACATGACGTCATCAGCACGCCACTCAACTAACTGTTGCGGTTCTACGACCGCCTCCTCGTGCTCCTCCTCGAGATAACCAACAACGGGACCTGAGTACCAAAGAGTAGGTCAAACACGACGGTTTGGCAAATGGATAAAACACAATGACAATATGAAAAATACATGAATTTACCTCCAAAAACATTTGAACCTGTTTAAATGACAATTTCTCTAAACAAGATAAAACATTTATTCAAATACGAGTATGCATCATAAAACATGTAAAGATAACCAAGGGAACGGGAAACAATCAAGATGGCAACCACACGAAGCTAAGTCCTCTATCACTAAGGTGATAGACCAATAACTAGGCACTGATCTCAGTCACTCGAGGTGAGGAGAAACAGTGGATCTTATAAATACATATACATACACTATACATGACCACGGTAGCGAGCCGGGCATCGGGGACCACAGTAGCAATCTGCGGCATCGGGACAAGACCACGGTAATAACCGGGTAGCAGGATCAAAACTGCAGTTGGCGGGACAAGAAGGGGATCTCCATGTCGGCGGATCAGACCAACAGGGTTATCCAAGCTTAGTGGTGCCGACTCATAGGTCAAATACAATCGAGACATATGCAATTAAATCAAGTACAATAAATAAACGGGCAAGACGGGAGTGCTCAAGGGCACATTGTCATTTCATGTGGTGCAATGCACTTCAAGACAAGTAGCTATATCAAGTGTAATTCAATGCTTTCGAGAAAACAAGGCATGTAGTATAAATCTCGGAATCGATAAAGTACAGTAAACAACTGACATTTCGGGTAAAATATCTATTTGAAGTGAATAGGGACTCCGTATGTCAGTCTACTAATACTCTGGTACTCTTTGAGTTTGGAGACATTCCGGACTCCTTATACACTCCGAATTTTCAAAACCTCAAATGACATCTTCGTGATATGGTTTCTTTCACGAATGGCCTCATACATTGCTTAGCAAATCTCCTTGACATGGAGGGTTTCCCAAAGAACAGTCCCAATACGTTGAAATAGTTAAACATTGTCCGAAACATAGCCTTCACCCACAAGGCTCATCGATCGAGCGGACTGGAGAGTTCGCTCGAGCGAGTAGCTCTCTGGAATGGCTGTCTGGGTGGGTTCGCTCGAGCGAAGTTGAGGTCGCTCGAACGAACTCATTGGGTCGAGCGAAGTTTATAGTGCGTTCGAACGAACAACTCTCTGGAACAGGTTCTGGGATGTCCGCTCGAGCGACCAAGCTACTGGAATGCTCCGAACCCTTCTTTGGACAGGTCGTTCGAGCGAAGTGTCATGTTCGCTCGAGCGAACTGTCCAGAAACTGATTCCGGACCAGTTCAGCTCCTCTCTATCTCTTCCTTCTACAACCCCTTTTTAGCCACTTTTATACATCAGATGAGGAGTCTAAAACTCCATTCAAATAACATCAAATCTTTCACCACATCCATCCCATTCTCCTCCATCCATATCACATTCAATAGAAGGAAAGAAAGAAGGAAACCATTTCACATAAGATATATATTTGAGACAAAACAAGAGGAATTAAATGCTATGAACCAACACATCTCTTGGACCATAAATGTACCATTAATACTCTATCATGAGCATTCATTTCAAAACAAGGCAATAAATATGCAATAATAGAAAATATCCAAAGTCAATGAAAGCTTAGGAAAAATCATGCATCCACTTGCCTTGGTCTCTAGTAAGAAAATCAAGCTCTAACAAGTCCTTTAAATCAAAGGTTCAAGCTACAAGGAAACTCCCAAAATAAAACCCTAAAGAGTCAAAACATAGAATAGGAAGAAAGAAGTTTCAATAACAAAGATGGAGATCCCCTTAAGCTAGGAGAACACAGTTCTAGAAGAAGAGAAGGGTTACTTACTTGCAAGGTCCTCTAATGGACAAGGTGAGCTCAAAGGGAGTCTTGTAAAGGAGGGTTTTCTCTAGCAATGGTACAAATAGAGAGCTATGGTGATGAGGAAGAAGGTGATGATCTCCTCCTCTCAATTTGTGCAAGGTTGGTGGTGAGTTTGGTGATGGAAAGCAAGAGCAAGAAGAAGGCAATGGAAAACCCTAGATTCACTCTCTTGTGCTGGAAAAAGGAAATGGAAGGGGAAAGGGTTTCCTTATACACAAATGGGGAGTGGGCTCCACCACTAGAAATCTAATTGGGCTGGATTCATGGCTTTCGGGACTTCTAATGAACTCGACGAAGAAGAGAAAAGTGATCGTCGAAATATCTAGTTTCCAAAAAGTATATGTTTCGCGGGTTTCGGGAATATCAAGTTTTGGGTACAGATTTTGTGCACAATGACTGTTTTGCCCTCAAGGCTATGAAATCGGGTTTTGGGATCTCGAACGGGGATGGGATCAACATAAAAGTTGTAGGGATTAGCAATACCAATAAGATGAGATTAAAACAATGAATGCAAAATCTCCGATAAATCTTCAAGCGCATTGCATGGTCATAAAAAGGAACCCCCAAGGGTCCCACTAACACAAGACCATCAAAATTCCCCAAAAACTATTTCAAAAGCTATTCCAAACTCAACTTAGCCAAAATCACTAATCAAGCTTAGAACTAACACACGGCTTAATTAGTACTAATCGAGTTCTCTCGGGTCGGGGTCTTACAAGTTCCTAAAGAAATTTTTCCCTGCTCAAAAGATAAGGCAATTGAGAAGAGAGATCTAAACATTTCAGCAGAAAGATGGGGATCAGTTCTGGGAAGATGGGAGTTTATTATTGAAGTGCCTGCATCACAACCTTTCCAAAGATGATCAAGTTCAAGCCTTCTTTCTATGAAGGACTGAATGAGCTGAATAAGAGAATTGTAGACTCTGCATGTGGAGGAGCCCTGATGGAGAAAAATAGTGAAGAAGCTTATGAACTTTTGAAACTTTTAGTGAAAACTCACAACAATTCTCTTGTAGGACCAAACAGATGGGTAAGAAGCAAGGAGTATATGAGGCCAAGTCTCAAGGAAATGTAACTGCCCAGATGGCGGCCATGGATAAAAAGATAGACATGATCATCAAAGCAATGGCTTCCAATAGCATCTTCGGACAACCATCAAAAGAAGTATGTGCTATTTGTTCACACACTAACCATACTACTGAATGTTGTCCCATGTCATCTTTTACAGATCAGGAGCATGTCAATTATGTTGGTTCCTCTTATGTTGAGAAGAAAAGTCAGTTCACGCAGGACATCTTCGAGACTCTAAGGAAGGTAAAGATTAACATTCCGTTGATTGATGCTATTAAGTAGATACCCTCTTATGCAAAGTTTATCAAAGAGTTATGTACAAATAAGAGGAGATTCAGAGATCATGAAGAAGTTAAGTTAACTGAGGAAGTCAGTGCAGTTCTTTCGAGAAAGCTTCCTCCAAAGTTGAAGGACCCTAGGAGCTTTATTATACCTTGCAAGATAGGAGATCATATATTTGAGAGAGCCTTTGGCGAACAGCAGTGTGAAACACCCACGGGGAATTCTAGAGGACATTTTGGTGAGGGTAGGAAATTCATGTTACCTGCTGACTTTGTGGTACTGGACATGGAGAGTGTATCACTGCCTCACCACCTTTCTATTATACTTGGCCGACCTTTCATGGCCACTGCGGGTTCAAAGATAGATGTATAGAAAGGCACAATTGAAATGAAGGTCAATGGGCAGAAAATAGAGTTCAAAGTATTCAAAGCTATGAAAATGCCAAGAGATGAAGATTGCTTTCAGATTGAGGTGATTGAGAAAGCTATAGAAAAGGTATTTCCAAGAGCACATGGGTGTAAGGAAGAGTTGGACACATGCATTCAGCAAGGCCTCATCAAATCTGAAATCATGCAAGATAGTGATGAACTGAAGGCATCACTTATGGGGATTGTAAATCAACTAGAAGTACTCCCCTTCATCGTAAGAAAATATTCAAATTCTTATGAAATTCTTGGTTCTTCCACAAAACAACCCATTCCTTCTATTATAAAAGCACCAGAGTTAGAATTGAAGCCATTACCTGCACATCTCAAGTATGCCTTTTTGGGAGAGCATGAGACCTTGCCATGTATCATAGCCAGTGATTTGAGTTCTGATGAGGAAAGCAAGTTGTTAAAAGTGTTAAAGGCTCACAAGACGGCATTGGGGTGGAGCATTGCAGATATCAAAGGTATAAACCCAACCATGTGTATGCACCGAATCTTGCTAGAAGAGGAGTCTAAACCTACAAGGGAAGCACAGAGGAGACTCAACCCTCATATGAAAGAGGTTGTCAAAGCAGAAATTCTTCAGCTACTAGATGTTGGGATCATCTACCCAATCTCAGATGGCAAGTGGGTCAGCCTAGTGCAAGTTGTTTCCAAGAAGAGTGGTATGACAGTGGTAAAGAACAAGCATGATGAGTTGATTCCTACTAGAGTTACCACTAGATGGAGGGTATGTACAGACTACCGGAAGCTTAACACAACCACTAGAAAGGATCACTTCCCACTACCATTCATTGACCAGATGTTAGGGAGGCTAGCTGGGCATTCACATTATTGTTCTCTAGATGGGTACAGTGGATACGATCAGATTCCTATTGCTCCAGAGGACCAAGAGAATACCACTTTTACTTGTCCATTTGGGACATTTGCCTACAGGAGGATGCCTTTCGGACTATGCAATGCACCAGCAACTTTTCAGAGATGCATGATGAGTATATTCTCCGATATGGTAGAGCGCTTTATTGAGGTATTCATGGACGACTTCTCGGTCTTTGGATCATCATTTGATAACTGTCTGTACCATATGGAGTTTGTGCTAAAGATATGTGTGGAGTGTAATTTGGTGTTGAATTGGGAAAAATGCCACTTCATGGTTAAACATGGCATTGTACTTGGACATGTGGTGACAAGCAAGGGGATACAGGTAGATAAGGCTAAGATAGACTTGATCAACAAGCTTCCCCCACCTACATCAGTAAAAGGAGTACGGAGTTTCCTGGGTCATGCAGGATTTTATCGCAGATTCATTAAAGACTTCTCCAAGATTAAATGCCCACTTTGTGCTTTGTTACAAAAAAGATGTGGAATTTGTCTTTGATGAGGATTGCTTACGAGCATTTGAGCTGCTGAAAAAGCTTTTGACATCAGCCCCTATTATCAGGGCACCTGATTGGAGTTTGCCATTTGAACTGATGTGTGATGCCAGTGACTATGCTCTAGGGGTTGTGCTTGGCCAAAGAGTAGGGAAGCTTCCACATGTGATTTACTACGCATCCAAGACTCTAAATGATGCACAACTGAACTATTCTACCACTGAGAAGGAACTTCTTGCTGTAATTTTTGCACTAGAAGAATTCAGATCTTACCTTGTTGGGTCTAAGGTTATCGTTTACACCGATCATGCAGCACTGAAGTATCTATTGAGCAAGAAGGATGCAAAGCCAAGGCTAATTAGATGGGTATTGTTGCTACAAGAATTTGACCTTGAGATCAGAGATAAGAAGGGCAGTGAGAAAGTAGTGGCAGACCACTTATCCAGATTGCTGAATGAGGAAGCAAGCAGGGGGGACGAAATCCCTCTAAATGAATCTTTTCCAGATGAGCAGCTATTCCAGCTTACCAAACTTCCATGGTTTGCGGACTTGGTCTATTACAAGGTTTGTGGTGAGTTCCCACTGCATTTTACTAGTCAAGATAAGAAGTAGTTGGTGCATATGACACGTTTTTATTACTGGGATGACCCATATTTGTTCAAGTACTGCTCCGATCAAATCATCAAAAGATGTGTACTAGAAGAAGAAGTTCACAGCATCTTAGCCCATTGCCATAGTAAGGTGTGTGGGGGACACTTTGGAGGGAAGAAGACAACTGCTAAGGTACATCAATCTGGTTTCTTTTGGCCCTCTTATATTTAAAGATGCACATGTTTTTTGTGCTAGTTGTGATAGGTGTCAGAGAATGGGGAACATTTCCTCAAGCAATCACAAGCCACTGAAAGGCATAAAAGAGGTGGAGCTATTCGACGTGTGGGGGATTGATTTTATGAGACCTTTCCCATCATCCTATGGTTATCTCTACATTCTGGTAGGAGTTGATTATGTATCCAAGTGGGTGGAGGCTATCCCAAGTAAGACAAATGACCATAAGGTGGTTTTGGAATTTCTGAAGAGCATGATATTTGCCAGATTTGGGACACCTAGAGCAATCATCAGTGATGGTGGCAGTCACTTCAAGAACAGATCGTTTGAAGAATTAATGAAGAAATATGGGATAACTCACAAGATAGCTACTCCGTACCACACTCAAACTAGTGGCCAGGTTGAAGTCAGTAATAGAGAGCTCAAGCAGATATTAGAGAAGACAGTGCAGCCCAACAGAAAAGATTGGTATTTAAGCTTGAATGATGCACTTTGGGCATATAGGACAGCCTACAAGACTCCTATAGGCATGTCTCCTTATCGGTTGGTCTATGGGAAAGCATGTCATCTGCCAGTGGAATTAGAGTACAGGGCATTCTTGGCGATCAAGAAGTTTAATTTTAATATGAAAGAGGCAGCTGAGAAAAGGAAGTTACAGCTGAATGAGCTTGAGGAGCTACGATATGACGCATATGAGAATACCAAGCTGTATAAAGAAAGGACTAAGGTGTTCCATGATAAGAAGCTCGTGAGGAAGACGTTTGAGGTGGGACAGAAGGTATTACTCTTTGATTCAAAACTCAAATTGTTTCCAGGGAAGCTGAAGTCCAGATGGTATCACCCCTTTGAAGTCACTCAGGTTTTTGAGCATGGAGCTATTGAGATCTATAATTCCAAGAATGGTAATAAGTTCAAAGTCAATGGACATCAACTCAAACCCTATTGGGAGCAGAATTTTGACAAGGATGTGGATGTGATTACATTCACAGATCCCTCTTCCACTTGATAGAGAAGCACAGTCTAGCTGAAAACTATAAAGTAAGCACTACTGGGAGGTAGCCCAGACCTTTGCAAGGAAACGTTAAGGATGGCGATACATAGCTAGCGATGTACTCCATATCCAGCTGAGTTCTTTTACCCTTTTCCTTGTCTTTCTATTTATTTTTCTACTAAGTTTTTAGATTTTCTTTCTTACTTTCTTTTAAAACATTGCGAACAATGTTTAGTTTTAGTTTGGGGGAAGAATCTTAGTTAGGATAGAGTCATTATAGTAAAAAAACAAAAAAAAAAAAACCGAAAATCAAAAAATATTTGTTTGTTTCTCTCTGAGTCATAGTTCCTTCCTACCACAATGATGACAAATGATGATTTCTTTTGCATGGTTCATTGAACTTAATTATGTTGGTTCTTTATATTATTCAATTTTCGTAAATCTCAATTAAGCATGTTTGAGTTATCACTGTGTGGATTACAATGCTGATATGGTTGAGGTTGAAAGCTCTTGCATTGTTGAATGATTAGAAGCTTTTGATGGAAACTTGTATAACCTAGTGAGCTTTGAGCCTAAATGCTTATTCTTGAGAGGGTTATATGCTGAGTGATTTAATCTTTCATTTCTTGATCTATTTGATGCAGTTGATCTCATTATCATTCTTTGATCACATGTTCTGAATTTATATGGAATAACATGCTAGAACTCTCATTTTTTATCCGATCGAGGCATATTTCGACTACACGAACCATATGATATGATTTTAGGCCATGTTTGACTAGTTTGTGCTTTTCTATCCATTCCTTTTGATGTTTATCACTAGTTATCCATGTTGAGCCTTAATTAAGCCAATTCTTGCACCCATACCAACTCCTAAGTTTGGGGGAGTTACCTTACCTTATGTATAGCCTTACCCTATCTAAGGAAGTATATAGATGAATTCAAGGTTCAGTACAAAATGTGTGCAAGGCTCAAGAAAAAGAAAATAAAAGAAAGGTTGTCGTTACCCTGTCACTCCATAGTTTCAGTTGTGTTTTAAAAAAAATAGAAAAGAAAAAGAAAAAAAAAGAAAAAAAAGAAGAAAAAAAAAAGGAATAATACACTAAGGAGGGTATATGTGTGACTCAAGAAGGTGGAAATTCAAAATGCAAGCCTTAGCCGCTAAAATCAGAAGTGTATAAAGGAACCAGAAGTGTGATTCTATGCAAATTTCTTAGATCTTGTTGTACATTTCCTCTCATTCTTAAACCTTCACCCTAGCCCCATGATAACCCATGTGTAAAAGTCTTAATTGATCCTAGGTGAAGTGTAGTCCCAGTGTGGAGATGAGATGGAATGGGAGCCTTTGGTGTATGATTTCACTTCAAGCATGTGGTATTTTTCATGAGAGCATTGTCTGTTCATTCTTAGACAATTATTGATTTTTTTATTGTGACTGTATCTATGGTGAGGATTGCAGTTAAACTAATATCCAAGTGATTGTTTGGTTGTGTGAAAGCCTAAACCGGAAGTTATGATGGTATTGTTTTACACAGGACCTTTGAGCAAGTGGATGTGAGCTAACATATAAATTGGGTAATCTTTAGAACTGGTTGAGACTCTTGTTTCTTCGAATCATGTATTGATCAGACATCTCTGAGACTAATGGTGGAAGAATAGGATTCATACTTTAGTGTTTCAGATTTTTTTTTAATTGTTTCTTTTTATTTATATTGTTTTGCTCGAGGACTAGCAAAAGGTAAGTATGGGGGAATTTGATAAGTGCTTAATTGTTTATAATCTAAGCCCTAATATTTGATTGATCTAATGCTAGTTAGAGTTGTTTTATTTGATTTTACAGTCTTTGCTAATTTTTTTATTCAAAGGTAAAAGGAGCAAAAAGAAAAGAATTAAATCATTAATGAAGAAAAAGAAGACAACTCCAAAGTGTGTAACATGCCCAAGGGGGGTCCACATCCATTGCTAAAGGTTGAATTTCAGAATTCAGGAAGTCCTATTCAAGTTAAAAGAGGAGTTCAAGAATGGAGAAAAACAAGGAGAAAAAGAAGGAAAGTTAAAGGAAGATTTCAAGTTAAGATAGAAGTCCAAAAAGAAGGGTCACACAATCATTGTGCACGCACCAAATATCGGCCCACTTTTATTCTCAAGTTTCAGATTTAATTCCTTGCAATTAAAATTCAGATTGGTGGGCCACATGTGAGGAATTGTCAAGAAGATACAAGTAAGATCAGAATTAGAAAGTGTTGCTAATTAAGAAAAGAAGACTCATATTCTAATCTAATTAGGAAGCATACTTATAAAGAAAGATGGAGATCTAATCATACAAGGAGAGAAGCCTAAAAGGAGGAGATTCTTCACAAAAGAGGGTTGTTGCAAGACTTATAAATAAAAGATACAACCTAGCCACGTCCAGCCATAATACTAGCCATAAAACATCACACAAATCATCCACAAATCAGCTACAATCATCCACAAACTCTAACAGCCGTACAACACTATTGGGAGCATTTTGGAGCATCTTTTGGAGAGCTTTCGAAGCGAGGAAAAGGGGAAAAAGCTGCTGGCAGAGTTCTTCTTCTTCTTCAATATTCAGAGTTTTTCTTATGGCTCTATTTTTTATTTTGTTTTCAATTCCAGACATGAGTAGCTAATATTTTTAGGGCTAGGGTGTAGTTGAAACCCTAGCCTAATCTATGTAGTATCTTTTGGCATCTTTTAATTCAAATTTTAGTTTTACTAGATGAGATTCTAAACCATGATTTAATTGATGAGTTGTGTATATGTCATGCCAACCATGTTATGTTCAATTAATTTTAAGAGTAATTAACTTAAATTTGATTGATCTTGATGTTAAGCATTTAGGGTTTAGAACCATGAATAATCTAAGTATATGCCATGCTTAGACTCATGCATTTATCATTCCCATTGTTTTTATGCATTATGTGTGTTTTGACTGGGACATATGCCATGCTTAGTTTTTGCATCATAATGAATAATTCATGTAGTATGCCACTCATGAATTGGGTTTAGGGGAATAGTAATCTAGACGCATATGCCATGGTCTAGGTTGATAGACGTCACTAATAAAATCTGATTTTTGATTAAAAGATAATAAGGGACATGGATAGGATTGGTTAGGGAAGTAGATGAAACCCTAGTTCATTCATTCTCATTGTTTTCAATTCTAATATTAGTTGTGTGTTTTAGATTAATTTTCATTTAGCTTTTGATAGTTTAATTTACTGTTTTTAGTAGTTTAATTCAACCTTTCATCATTCAATTGTTTCTTTTAATATTCTGATTTTTAGTTGCTTTTAACATTATTTTATCACAAGTCTTCGTGGGATCAACCTCGTACTTACAATTCACTACACTGAAAATCCGGGATCCTAACCCTAGAGAGGGGGGGTGAATAGGGTGAGCTTCAAATTCGTAACCAATTAAAACCAATTTTGATTTCTTTAAAAAATAACTAGCCACTAGTGATGATTTATCAAACAAGATGCGGAAGTTAATAAAATCAATCACCACAAGCATTCACCATCACACAATGATTTATAGTGGTTCGGCCTCAATGCCTACATCCACTACCGGCTTGTGATCCAACACCCCACCGGATTTCCACTATTAATGCTTTTCAATGGGCTAAGCAATAACCTCTAACACTGATGTTTTTCAAGGCTTAACATCAACCTATACACTATTCTTTTCTAGGCTAAGCAATAACCTATGCAACCAGAATGTTGGTTCTCTCTCTGAGTAGTGTCTAGAATACACTTGATGGAGATATAGTTTAAGCTCAATTACAATGCCTCTTGATTAGGCGGATATGAAATTGAAAAACAAACTCACACAACACTCTATGTAATGCAGAGATGAATGCACATGGTGTGTGTGTGAAAACTTCAATCAAATTAAAAATGATAGCTTAATGAATGCAAGCTTAAAGCTTTTGAAAGTGTAAAACGCAAAAATAGTTTTGATTGAAGTGAAGGAACAAATCACATGTAATTTAAAAACCAACTTGAAAATGATATATATCAATGCTAAGCAAGTTGTGTAAAACTTTAAAACAAAATACAAGTGATTTGTGAAATTGTTGAATCCAAAACACAAGATAGATTTGAAAGTAATTTTCTTATGATGAAAAACAACAACCAAAGATTCAACCAAGTATAGGAATCATGTTACATATAATTTCAAAGATGATTCCAAAACATGATTCACTAAGATATACTAATTTGAGTCCTACTTGGTTTGAATGAAGGTGATGTATCCAAAATAATAAATCAATTCAATACATATATGTTAAGGACACAACAAATCATAGTTAACATGCCTAAAAGATTTACTAATAATTTACGCAAAGCATGAAAACATATGAAAATGAAAACTAAGCTTACATAGAAGATTTACTTATGATTCCAAGCTTTAGTTTCCCCTTTTGACCAACTAGCCTCCCTTAGCTCATTCTCCTTTGTTTGGCCTCAAAACACCTCAGGAGTATCCCTTGGATCCTCAAATTTGGTCAAGGAATGAACTTCAATTTATAGAAAATGTTGTCCAACGGCTAGCTCGACCGACATTTGGAGTTCGGTCGACCGAACTCAACGGTCATATTCCAACGGTCAAATATTTTGAAAGTTTGCTAACCAAATACACTTGTCGGTTAACCGAACTGAAGTTCGGCCGACCTACAAGTGACCAACACTTGACCGACAGCTGACCGAAGTTCCCATAAAACACAGATTTCATATTCTGAAATCGGAACCGACAGCTGACCGACAAAGGTTCGGTTGACTGAACTTTCCCTGATTATAAAGATTCGTAAAAATGATTTTTGAAAGGGAAACTTGGTCTTGAAGGACTAGGCATTAAATCAATCCTAGAAACATGTTTTCAATCATTCTAAGAGTTTTAAAAACATGAAACCTAAAATACCTAAGATGATTTGAAACTTTTAACACCATAGGCAAGCTTGATTCAAAAATCTTCTTTTGAAAACTAAATGCATCCAAGTTTAAAATCAAAACATGCATAAATCAAAATTTCTACAAGTCTAAAAAAAACAATGCATGTATAAATCAAGATTTCAAAAATTTCTAAATCAAAGTATGTGTGAAAATTCGAATGATGCTAAAATGATAATGCATCCATCAAATTACAATAACATTAAATCCCTAACATACACTACATAGTGATCTTGTGCGCTTGCGAGTTTTAATTGTGTGCATACTAGTAGCTTATATCTACGTTGCTTGGTTCATACCAATATCCCCACTGTGCAGGAGGACAAGTGAATGGGAAGTGCTCGTACACCCAAGCCTGCAGATGATACCAATTATTACTTCTACAATTTAAAGGACCAATTACGAGGGAACGTGTAAATGTAAAAAGTGTACACATTTACCGTGAGCAGCATAAGATATCCAGCAATATGTTGCATGTCAGCCCTCATGGCGATCCCCAACTGGCGATACAGTTATGCCAGTGCAGCAGCCCCCCATGCATACTGATGGACCCGTCTCAAGTCCATCAGTAGAGATAGGTAATAGACGGGGACTCTAGTGGATGACTTATTGGTGAAGAGTGTGCAACCTAACAAATACACAAGATATCCTCTAGCTGCAAGCTCTATGTGCTCAACGGACGACGCAGGAGTCACATTGCCGCACACCTGTTTAATTCACCCCATCCTGACTACCCCACCAAACAGGTGCCTTATCCACACCCAATCCACGCTCAAGTAAATCTACTTGATCAGTAAATCCCAAACTCATCGATGCGTGGATAGGAAAATCCAATACTGGGATGCCGAGGAGAGTAACGACATCATCTAAGGTGATCGTCATGTCACCAAATGGCATGTGGAAAGTATTTGTCTCAGGTTGCCATCTCTTTACAAAGATCGATACCAAAGGGCAGGAGATATATCGATAGGAGAAATGTTTCAAGTCTACCAATCCAGACTCTTCAATAATAGCACAAAACCGAGGAACATGAAGATCATCCCGATCCCCGCGTAGAGGTATTGTAAGACCCCGACCCGAGTGAACCCGATTAGTGCTAATTAAGTTCGTGTTAGTTCCAAGCTTGATTAGTGTTTTTGGCTAAGTTGAGTTTGGAATAGCTTTTGTACTAGTTTTGGGGTATTTTGATTGCTTTGAGTTAGAAGGGCCCTTTGGGGGTTCCTTTTCATGACATTGCATATGTGTGAGGAATTATCGGAGGTTTTTGCATTCATGATTTTAATCTCGTTTTATTCGTACTGCAACTTTCATGTTGATCCTGTCCCCGTTTGAGATCCCGAAACCCGAATTCATAGCCTTGAGGGCAAAACAGTCATTGCACACAAAATCTGTACCCAAAACTTGATATTCCCGAAACCCGCGGAACATATACTTTTTGGAAACTAGATATTTCGACGATCATTTCTTCCTTCTTCGTCGAATTCATTAGAAGCCCCGAAAGCCATGATTTCAGCCCAATTAGATTGTTAGTGGTGGAGCCCACTCCCCACTTGTTTATAAGGAGACCATTCCCCTTCCATTACCTTTTTCCAGCACAAGCATAAGCTAGGGTTTTCCCTTTTCTTCTTCTTCTTCTTCTTCTTGCTCTTGCTTGCAATCACCAAACTCACCATCAATCTTGCACAACTTGAGTAGTGGAGATCATCACCTTCTTCCTCATCACCCTAGCTCTCCATTGACACCATTGCTTGAGAAAACCATTCATCACAAGACTTTCTTTGAACTTTCCATTTCCATTAGAGGACCTTGCAAGTAAGTAATCCCCTTCATGTTCTAGATTTGTGTTCCTCTAACCTTAGAGAAGCTTCACCTTGATTATTAGAAAGTTTCCTTGTTATTTCATTGTTTTGACTCTTTTAGGGTTCTATTTTTGGGGTTTTTGCCTTGTAGCTTGGACTTTGATTTGAAAGACTTGTTAGAGCTTGATTTACTTGATTTGAAGACTTAAGGCAAGTAAATGTTATGATCTTTTATGAGCTTTCAATGTTTTTATTAGAAATGTGGAGAGTTTTATTAAATGTCACTCATGCCTATTTATTGTTTTCCCTTGAAATAAATGCTCATGAAGAGCCTTGTTAATGCATTTATGGTCATAAAGAAGTATTGGTTCATAGCTTTTAATTCCTCTTGTTTTCCCTCAAATATGTATATTATGTGATGTGGTTTCCTTCTCTCTTTGCTTGTATGGAATGTGATATGGATGGAGGAGAATGGGATGGATGTGGTTGGAAAAATTTTGAATAGAGATTCATACTCCTCATTTGATGTATGAAAGTGGTTAGGAAGGGGTTGTAAAAGGAAGAATTATAGAGGAGCTGAACTGGTCCGGATTTGGTTTCTGGACAGTTCGCTCGAGCGACCATGACACTTTGCTCGAGCAACCTGTCCAGAGAACGGTTCGGAGCTTTCCAGTAGCTTGGTCGCTCGAACGGGCCCCTGGTAGCTCGAGCGGACATCCCAGAACTCATTCCAGAGAGTTGTTCGTTCGAACGCATTTAAATATTCGCTCGACCCAATGAGTTCGCTCAAGCGACCTCAACTTCGCTCGAGCGAACCCACCCAGACAAACATTCCAGAGAGCGACTCGCTCGAGCGAACCTTCTAGTCCGCTCGAGCGATGTGGTTCGTCTGGCATAGGCTATGTTTGGGACAGTGTTCAACTGTTTCAACGCCTTGGGACTATTCTTTGGGAACCCCTCTATGTTTAGGAGACTTGTTAAGCATTGTATGAGGCCATTCGAGGAAGAAACCATATCACAAAGATTTCAATCGAAGATTTGAAAATTCAAAGTGTATAAGGAGCCCGGAATGTCCCCCAAACTCAAAGAGTACCAATTGGTCATTAGATTGACATACGAGGTCCCTATCCACTTTAAACGAATTTTGAACCCGATACTTTACTCGAAATCCCAATTGTTTATTGTACCTTATCGATCCCGATATTTATACTACATGTCTCGTTTTCCCGAAAGCATTGATGTACACTTGAAAGGATTACTTGACCCGGAGTGCATTGCACCACATGATATGATAGCGTGCCCTTGAGCACCCCCGCCTTACCCGTTTGTTTATGTATTTGTACTTGATTTACTGCATATGTCTCGATTGTATTTGACCTATGAGTCGGCACCACTAAGCTTGGATAACCATGTTGGTCTGATCCACCGACTTGGAGATCCCCCTCTTGTCCCGCCAGCTGCAGTTTGGATCCCGCTACCCGGTTATTACCGTGGTCTTGTCCCGATGCCACAGATTGCTACTGTGGTCCCCGATGCCCGGCTCGCTGCCGTGGTCATGTATAGTATATGTATATGTATTTATAAGATCCACTGTTTCTCCTCACCTCGAGTGACTGAGATCAGTGCCTAGTTATTGCTCTATCACCTTAGTGATAGAGGACTTAGCTTCGTGTGGTTGCCATCTTGATTGTTTCTCGTTCCCTTGGTTACCTTTACATGTTTTATGATGCATACTCGTATTTGAATGAATGTTTTATCTTGTTTAGAGAAATTGTTATTTAAACAGGTTTACATGTTTTGAAGGTAAATTCATTTATTTTCATATTGTTATTGTGTTTTCCTCCATTTGCCAAACCGTCGTGTTTGACCTACCTTTTGGTACTCAGGTCCCGTTGTTGGATATCCCGAGGAGGAGCTTGAGGAGGCAGTCGTAGAACCGCAGCAGTTAGTTGAGTGGCGTGCTGATGACGTCATGTAGACGTTCGGCTGCTATGAGAAACTCATTAATTTTGGGGAAACTCTTAACCATTCTTTTGATTGGTATTTTGTTATATTGGCCTTGTGGGCCTCTATTTTTGGGGAAATGTAATTAAATGTTATTTGTATAAACTTTAACCTACTTTTGGTATGCTAATGTTCATTGCTCATTCTGATACAGTATTTTAGACTTGTGTTATTGTCTTGATGACCAAGGATGGTTTGACTATTTGATTTGCTACACGCTTCCGCACTTAAAAAAAATATTCATTTATGGTAGTGATATCCTCACCGCGGACACCTGTGGGAAATTAAATAAATGTATGTTGTTATCATTTAAACAAATGTTATGGTTTTCTATTCACCATCATTTCAGATGTATAATGTCCCGATCCTGGATCAGTCCCTCAGGGCCCGGTCCGGGGTCGCGACAGGTATCTACCAATCCTTCAGCTTATACCAATGATTGATACATTTGAACGGGTTGCGTTCCTGCACATTATTAGTAAAAATCTTCATTAATATCTGTTATTATAGACTTCAACACATCTTATTTGAAAAACGATTAATTAAAACATTAAAAGAATGCAAGTGTACCTCCCCGTCCCATATGGATATGGCTACGTGCGTCCTAACACTCATAAGGACAAATAGGTCCGCCGAACCGCCAGGAATAGGACCTTCCCCTGCTGCCGCTGTAGGAGGACTAGACAATTGTGCCTCCTCGTCTGAAGAATCATCCTCTAAAGAACTGTGAACATCCTCCTCAACCAGCTCCGGGAGTGGATCCTGCTGCAATCGACGTCTTCGTTCAAATGTTGTTGGCCGTTGACGGCCAGCGGTCAAAGAACTCGCATGCGCACCTCGGTGACGTGGTCTAGCAACACCAATATTGGTCCGCACTCTTGATGGCTCGTCAGAAGAACTAGCTCGTCCACATGTCGGCTGTAAGCTACCACCAATACAACGACCTGGTCTTCTCGGCATTTCTTTCAATCTGTTAAAAATTAAAATCAATAAAAGGAAATAGCGTAACAAAAGATCTCAATTTTTCTTGTACAGCTCGATTCAAATGGACAGTGCTAATTGATTCTGCACGGCACAATTTTACGGTGCAAACTATTTATGCACAGCACAATAATTCCATGCATATTTGATGTGCACGGCATAAAAAACCTACATAGGTTAGATGTGCCGTGTATAGAGTACATGCACGGGATTCATGGCCATGCATATGGTCCCCGCACGATTTTGGATTGCCTAGCAGATCGCGAAAAACTGTAAACTGAGCCACGGGTTTTTACACAATGGACATGGATTATGCAGTTCGAGTGTGAAAATATAGTCCCTATTTGTTGCAAACGTCTGTAATGTAATCTCTAACGCATAAATTACGACCTAAAAAGAATGTGAAAATGATAAACCTATGAAGAAGAAGAAGAAGAACAGCTCACCGTTTTAAGTGTGCTTGACGTTGGATGAGAAGCAATGCAGAAGGGATGGTGATGAGAGCTGTGCAGTGGAGAAGAGATCGACGCGTCCCAACACAAATTTGAAAAACTCTCCACGAGGGAATGAGAATGGAAACAAAATGGGTGGTGAGCTCGGCTGGGCACTTTGGGAATTATAGTGGGTGGGCTCAGCAAAATCGTTTTAAAAATAGAATGGCTGTAGTGAGCTCAACAAGTGGGTGTGTTCAACAATTGTGGTGGATGCATATAGAATTCCCACACATCTTCTCTACCACAACTCGGTTTAAGTACAGGGTGGCTGTAATACTATCCCGTGGTGCTTCAACCTATTTGCTATGAAGTATTGTTGTATAGATTATTGTTTTCACATAATTCTGATTATTATTTATATTGTTGTACTAATTGCCTAGTTCCCTGTTATTGTTATTCTCTTGATCATTATTGTCACCATTCTATATTGATGCATCATATCTTTCTCTTTATATTTGCTTATTTGCTTTATTTTTTTAAATATGATGAGTTACACTCGTTCTATAGGTGAGAGACCCGGTCTTCTCCAAGAGAATCCACTAGCGGAGTTCCGTGAGTGGTGTGCACATGACGTAGTTTAGTCATCAGCCCCATCCACCAAGAGCCTTCATGCTGATACCTTGGGACATATTCATTTTATACATAATTTTGTTGATGGCCTCTGTTTAGGAGTTGGCCATTGTACTTAAAAATACTTTTGTTTATGTTGTTAATCTTTAACCTTATTTTGGAATGCGAACTCATGCCTTGATTTGTTTAATTGTTCATTGTTACTATCTGCCAACATTTAAATGTATTATTTATTAAGCTTCTGCAGTAATCGTCTGACTTGAGGAAATGTTTACAACTCACATCGCGAATCTTGACCTACATACGGGGCCATGTTGATATAAATGGTTAGAAAGACTTTAATTGGCCCCATAATTAGCACCTCAGTCCAGAGGCGTGACAAAGAATTAAGCATAAAATCATTATATCAAATTGCATAAAAATGCTTAACAAACTATAATAAATGTGTCAAAAATAAACTTGATAAAGTATTTATATATAAACATACGAAAAAATCAAAACAGATAAAAAATCGAGGTCTTGGCACATCAAACAAAGGAAACTATACTTATAGTCAATTTTCAGTCCACAGAATTATTTTTTAGAGTATTTCTTTATATTTGTTTCTACAATTACTTAAAAGTTTTAAAAGTGAAATTTACAACTGATTTTGCATAGTTTACACTCCTTTCCAAAACCAACCGGACACTAATATCGTGTATCAAATAAGGGCCCAAACGGTTTTGAAGTGCGGGCCTCCAACTCATTGCTAGACTTCTTAACCACCCGAGCAAGTTAATTGTGGGTAACAATTTAAGCATACAGTACACATGATTTCATGATGAGAACTCAAATGGAGCCCACTTTGAATATGCACAAACCAAGAGGCTTGCACAAAAGAGGCCTTGATTAGATTTTGAGTTTCCTACATTGTTGCTACTCTTTACGCGATCCCTGTTATCGAGATGAGTTAGGAAAGTATCCTGGTTGCAACACCAAGGCCTTATTAGTTTGCATTATAATTAGGGATGCAAACGGGTCGTCTCTGAGCTGGAATCATATTGGATCTGGTACTGGAACCATTTTGTAAAGATGATTCTGGTTCTGCCTCAGAACCTATTTTACTAGTGCCGCCGGACCTGGTTCCGATGAGAGGACCGAGTCTAGTTCTAGAATCAAGTACGACTTCTTTTTATTTTTATTTTTCCTTATAAATAGAGATATCAATCAACCCAAAAGTCTAAAAAGGAATATCATACAACCCAGTAACAGTGCATAGCAAGAAATTTCGATATCTTCGGAACTAATATATAGGTTATTACATGAAGTTTTTGACATTAGCATCTACAAAGTCAAGAACCACATCTTAAAAATGCACATTCATGAGTCAGATCTTGGATCCACGGGTTGGGATCCTGACCCATTCATGAGTCGGAAACTAAAACAAGTTCCTAACCCGATTCTTGAATAAGAGAATCCGATATCCATTTTACATAGGGTGTGTAAAAATATGATCAAAGGTAAACTTCCCCAAATGAACATCAAATAGCATGTAAACTTCCCCAAATGAACATCAAATAACATCTTCTCTTGATTATATTTACCTAAAAGAAAACATTATTTGATGTCCATTTTGAAAATTCACCTTTAACCCTCATTTCTAACCACCCTATATGTTTAAGTCCCATGTATTCTAATGCAAATAAGCCCCAAAGCAAGACAGGCTTATTCTGTGAAAAGAGGCTGAAATTAAGGAGCCTCGAGAGTGATTTCCTAGTGCTTTGATATTTAATTATCACTTTCGCCCTTGAAATTAGCCTTCAGAGGTGAACCATGTAAATCTTACTTCGAGTGGCGCTTACTTGTTTGCCCCAAAATTTTAGCTAATCGAGTAATATTGATATTGGATTGGAAACATAAACAGTCAATGATGGAGCCAAGATTTTCTTCTAAAGGGGGTAAGCAATAGTCAACTAGCAGCGGCAAAGCTATAATTTTCTTTAGAGGAGATCGATAATATTTTCATATTTATTGATTTCTTTTACTTATCATTTAAAGACATTTATTAATTTATTTTAAAGTTTTTTTAATAATATCCCAAGAAAAAGAATCTTGGATTTGAAAATACAAATTAAATTTAAAGACAATTTATCAAAACTTTGAGAATAATTAAAATACAAAAATAGTAAAGCTCACCATAATGAATCTAAATTGCTCAAAATAATCATTTACTCCTCTTTTTAGGATAAAGAGTTGTATGTCACTCTATTCAAAGTAAGGCTTATGCCGGATAAATTACTTGTAAATCATTCATCCCATTATTACTTTATGAATTGATTCATTACATGTGAATGTTTAATAGGCATGAGCCCGATGGTCGAAAATCTATAAAGTAATGACTTGTAATCTTTTGATGGACCATGATGCTTGCTTTAGAATAGATGATTAAAGACATCATCATTTATAGCCCATTTACAAATATTATAAAATGGTAAACAATGTAGGAAGATCCATGCTAGTCAAAATAAAAGCTCTTTCCTTGAGTGGTTTCTTCAAATTTTACTCCACTAGAAGTTAGTTATGATTGAATCAACTCCTATTGAGTAAACATTGTGGGCAACACAACAAAGAAGTGGCTTCATTTTGAACGGCTCGATTTCTTTCTTTCTTTCTTTTAGATCATTCTAGCCCTTGATTTAATAGCCATAATGTTTAGTGGTATTTTAGTCATAGATTTCTTTGAGATTTAATCCAATGGTAGGTAAATACTTAAAATTTAATTCAAAGAAAAGGCCAAAATGCCCAATTCTAGTTGCAGAAAGACTTCTCTCAAATTGCCGTGAAGATAAACATCTTGGAGATAAAGTAGGGATTGATGGCAAGCTGCAATCTCTCTTTAGAATTTGGAGAATCACTTACTTATCTCTTTGGAAACAATTAAAATACAAAAATATCTTCAAATCTTTTTAAATTCTCTTTTTTTGTGAATGAAAAGTAAGCGAACGGGGGCAAAATTGCAAGGGAACAAAATGCCATAAAATTCTTTGCAAAGTTGAAAGGGTTCAATTGAAACCACCCCCCCCCCCCCCCCCCCCCCCCAGTCCAAAGGTAAATGGAATAGCCAAAGGAATGAAACACCATGAAGGAGCATATGTAAATGATTCAACCCCCCCCCCCCCCCCCCCCCCCCCTTCCCTTTTCAATTGAAACCACGCCCCCCCCCAAAATCCCCCGATCCAAAGGTAAATGGAATAGCCAAAGGAATGAAACACCATGAAGGAGCATATGTAAATGATTCAACACCCCCACCCCCCATGAAGGAGCATATGTAAATGATTCAACCACACCCCCCCCCCCCCGGCGATCCAAAGGTAAATGGAATAGCCAAAGGAATGAAACACCATGAAGGAGAATATGTAAATGATTCACATACATAATGATTATGCATCAAGTTTGTTTTTACTCATAATGAGGTGTGAAAATAGTGTTTAATTAAGACCAGGCACACCAAAATTCAAACCTAAACATGTAAGACTTGCAAAAGGCACTGGCAGAGTTCTTACAAGGTGATTACATTCCCGTGGGCCCTATCAACTACCCTTATTATTATTATTTTCCCTACGGATTTCATATTTGTAATCCAAATCATTCAATTTGTTTATTGAAATAATAAACTCCAAGAACTTTAAGCTGATAATCTTAAATCTTAATAGATTTTGAGTAATTTGTGAAAAAGTTCCAACCTATAAATCCAATTTTCTACAGCAACCAATTAGGGGCACCGGTTCCTCATTTGGCAACATATCTACCGTGTGAGTTTCTTCACAAGCGAATGATGCATTTCCTAATTCAAAATCACATGCATGCACGCATACAAGCACACACATCAAATGTTGTGGGTTTAAAAATCAAAATTTAGAAATATTTTATGGGAGTGATATTTGGCCTGCCCCTATCTTGAAAACCCCATTAATAGGATGGATCCAAGGAAGCCCTCCCAGGGATAACAGAATGCTCTTCCGATCCTGCATAGGTAGGTTGGTTCCCCATGGGAGCTTGGTTGTTGGAAATAAGGCTTTCAAGTGACCAGAAAATTGTTGATAATTTGGAATAAGGAGCAGCTTCAAAATCCTGTCCTGCATGCCCCAGTAAACTGCATTTATTTTATGCAGCCAGCAGAAAAATGGAAGGGTCCACCGAGAACAAAATGCATAGTTCGGCCTCCTATTTCCATTTTTTTCCCAGTGTAATCCAACTTAAACCTGCAACTCATGGTTGAAAAATTAGTCCCTCCATCTTTTCTACAGGCATCTTGAAGAACTTGCTCTTGGCTCGCAGCCAAAAGCACAGATTGACCACACGCACACTGTAAAGTGGTTGTAAATTGCAAGGGTTGGTCCTTCAAAGAAAAAAAATTATTCGAATCACATCTTCTTGGATGTACCCACATCTGATTTTAAGCCATTCTTCCTGTTTAAACTAAAAAAGAAGATGAAAGAAGCCTACAAAGAAAAAGAACAGAAACAAGTACCTCCTATCAAAATCGGGAGCTCAACTTTGAAAACCATACCATGAATATCACTTGACCAGCACTTGCATTGTAACCCAGCAGTGACTCCCACCAGTTTCCAGGACCAAGATTCAGGCTTCCAGAAACGAGGTAATTGTTTATCGGCTTCCACCAACATCGTAGCAGCAAAACTTCCCACAAAAAAGTATCCAACAAGAAATTATCCAAATCACTCGTAGGCATGGGCGTCTCCAAAAAAAAGTACCCCATATCTTGAAGGGATGATGATTGCTGTACTGGAAAGGAGAAAACACTTATCCACTTAAAATTTTGGTCGCTTAAGCACACGAGTCAAAAAAACATACCTCCAAGCATTCGTAAGCATTCTTGATGATTATTCGCCCAAATCCAAAGATTCATCAAGATCCATGCATTGTTTATTCTGAGAACACATGATTGATTTTAATCCATTAACCACAACTGCATCATGACCAAATCCACTAATTACAGAACCAAACTCGGACTCTTCATCATCACTGTCAATTTGGTTTGGAGTCACCCGGTTCTGGTAACTTCTCCTCCTCAGAAGAAACACATCAAAATAATAATTCACCAAGCTTCGCCTGCTCTTATAATAGAAGCTTCTGTAAGCCTCCTCCCAGAAGCTCTTATCTAGAGATGGAGGGTTCCTGTATACTATTGCTTTGAACCTTCTTTCTTCTTCATCTGTCCAAGACAGTGAAACTTCCTCACCCATATGATCAAATCTCCATCTATAGAAAGCTGAACCTAATACGCGTTTCAGTTGGAACCTTTTCTCTGCCACGTGAAATCTGATGCATTCGATGGAACCTGCGAGCTTGCAGTTGCAAAAATCCGGGCTGCCTTTCCCAATCAGATGCTCCTCAGTCAAAGAATTGAGTTCTTTTGGCTTCAGAGGCCAAATCTGTGTCCCCAACCATTTGGAGTCACCAGAATTACAGGCCATGCCCGTCCACTCTGGCACCCTGGCTTGAAATCGTGGGCCCACTCGGACCCGTTTTTTAATCTGGTCTTTACTAAACAGACCCACTACTGTTTCTGCAGTTAAAGAACTAAGATTCTTGAGCACTTGCTTGTCAGAATCGTTCTCCATCCATGATACAAGGGGGCTCAGATTCTTATCTGAGCCGTCGGTGGCTGTGGATGCCTCTGAACAAGAGCTAGAGCGAGATCTCATGTGTTGGCGAAGCAGCCGCTGGCTGCATCGTAGTTTAGACTGGTCACGAGAACCTACATAATCTTCATACATTGAGGGATGCATCTTCTGCCTTTTCTGCAAGAGAACAAAGTAATTTCTTTGAATTGGATCAATAATAGATATGAATAGAAAACAAATCAACAATTATTGAGAATTCTAAGAGAGTGCTTCTGTGAATTCTGTGGACAACTCATCCTAATTCTGGAAATAGTAAGGGATCCATTTCTTATTACCTTTCATATATGTGGATTACAGATAAAGGTTCTCCCCTTACCGCAAAACTTTAAGCTGTTCAAAGTTTTAGCAAGCATTGACAAAGTTGGAATTTAGGGACAACACACTAACTAAATTCTCTAATCCATTTTATTGAGAACTATTTATAAAGTACAACCAAAGATATTAAACTCAAACTAGGAAACCTAATTACATCATAGTAGGAAATCCCAATCACATAAATAACACTAGCTAATATAACATAAATTAGTCTAATCCCAATGCAATAAGACAACCTTATCATCATAATTACAAATTAACCCATAATTATAAATCAACCCCTCACTGTTTCTCGACATTCCCCTCAAGTTGGTACATAGATACTACGAACAGCTTGGAATAAATATCATAAATCAGCATCCTTTTGTGCCTCTTTAGTGAGGAACTTTTCAGCTTAATCTTCACTGCATACAACCTTTGACAGAACTTCCATCTATTCTCGCAACTTGTGTGATGAAGGAGATGAAAACTTCACATGCTCTACATAAATTACATGCTCAGCAACACTGTTGATTTAAAATACACCTTTAGTATGCCACATTGCACATCTAAAGAGGGTAGAATGCTTCAAAGTATTACATAATATTTCACTGTGGTAGAGTAGGTTTCATGTGTCATTCTCACAATTGCAAACCACAAGAAGGAACGAGAGTTCTGGGAAAAATAATGTATTCAATTGAGTAGCTCCTTAGGAGATCCTCCCTCACTATATATAGGTATTACATGCCTTTAATCAAGGCTCTAAGTCAGGAAAGCATCTAATTACATGAATTTGAATCTAGGCAAGTATATCAATTACAACCAAAATAGAAAATATACACCTATGTACAACTCTATTAATTTGACCCAATCAATCCACATGATGTATTATGAATTGGGCTGGATCCCTTCATGGGTCGTGGGCCAACTTAACATCATGCACAACCCATTGATGGATAACACTTATTCACAACTCACCATATATATGGATGAACACTTACCGATGACTCACTAGTTGCTTGGATTCAGACTGCCAAATAACTGTGTGGCACTCCCAGTGTTTCTCCCCTTGACGAAAACAACCCCGTAAACCCTTGATTTAATTTACTTGAGCATTTTATGATGAAAAACAACCTAATATCCACACACTACAAGATTCGCGTTTAGCTCAGCAATTTGCCTTGACATTTGCAAGACATTAAAAGTTGACTAGTGACATTGCAACCGCGACATGTGGCATTCGATAGGCTCAGATTGAAAGACATGTCATGTCTCAAGATCTATTACTACCTCACAAGCATGCCAAAGTAATTGATATAACTTTAGGTAAGACGAACAACACAGTTCTTTCGCGCTCATAAAACAGCTATCGCTACAAACACTCTTTAGTTCCTTAGTGATTGAATGGAGAAGAAAAGCGGGAGCATCCTGGAAGCCATGTATGAGCAAGAAACCCTAGAAGACAAAAATCTCCAAGATGTCGAAATTGAAATGTTAAATGCCAAAACCCTAGACAAGAGCTCTCCCAATAGCACCAGGTAAACAAACGAGAAGAAAAGGGACTGATTAGAAGATCTGTGGTACCCTTTTGAGATTGAAGAGCATCTAAAGAGTTCTATGACTGTGATCTGAAGACCCCTCTTTCCTGAAATTCAGTAGAACACCTTAGATCTGAACACCAACCTCAAGGCATCCTTCTATTTCTTAAATTACTACAAAATCTACCAACAGATGTCTTCCTTGGGCAAATGACCTCTACACTGCAACAATAACCTTACAGTGTTCTCAATATCAAAATCGTAATGCAAATCGTTCAAGGGGATAAATCAAATCGTGTATTGAATTGTATCACGAGTCACAGGACTTTATTTTTCTTATAAAAATGAGAAGAAAAAATTTAAAAAGAAAAGAAAAAGGTAGTTACTCATTATTTATCCATAGCAATATAGATACAATGATAAATAAGACTGATACAATCATATCAAGACCATCATTGAGACATATTAATATATCATTAATGATATGTGTGAATAGCTAAATATGTTTAAGATATCAACCTTACTAGTACTAGAAAAAAAAATGAAAATAATATCCAAATCATTAACCTCATATGGTTAGGATGTTTGCTTTAGTTAAACAAACTGCCCATGAAAAGAAAAACCAAAAAAATTAAAATGAGTACTAGACAAACCCTATACATAAGTTAAAAAACGCTTCGCTTTAGTCACAAGCTCGTTCCTTATTTATCTCTAAAACCTCCACAAAAATGCAAAAATTCTCAAGATTTCTTTAATCACTAAATTACCTTTTAAAATTAAAAATCCTAACAAAAAGGGGGGAAAACACTAAAAGATCACCAATATTAACCTCTTGGCTATGGTTGTTCTCACTCAAAGAAATCGCTTAAATTATAAGATTCACTTAAAAAAAGTATTAAATCATAAAATTCATACCTAAATCCTAAGATTCATCTGTAAATCGGATTCATTGCATAAATATGAATCTTTTACGTTGGGATTTGATATAAATTGTAGGATTCAAGATACAAATCGTAGGATTCTACCATGTGATGTATTTATATTAGGTTTATATGAAAAGTGGTGAACCAATGCACGGTCTAAAGATCTAAGATGGATAAAAACTACTAAAGCATCATCAATCCATCTCCATATGCCTCTTGACTGGAGCAAGCTCCTGATAACAAAGGGAAAAATACAGTATTCTTTTCCCTTGGTTAACATGGAAAAACATTGAAAAGGGACAAAGTATATTGTTCGTGCGACAAAGACCACTAAGGGTACTTTTGTATGAGGTTGCAACCACTCCAATGAGTACAACTTTGGGATATCTAAGAGCCTTTCAAAATCTGTAAACAAATCTTTAAAGACAGTTGATACATGAACTATAGAAGAATTTCTTATTTGAACTTAAGAGTGTAGATAAAGAAAATGTAGTGGTAGAGTGTAGAGGTTTAGGAAATCGTGTGGGAGAGGAAAAAAAAAAACATTACTACAAAATTTGATAGAAATACCAAAAACTATGAAATGTATAAAAGGGCAAAGAAAGAAATGAAGAAAGTGGTTAAGTGATACAAAGTCCAAAGCATATGATGGCCTCTATAATAACTTTGGAACAATAAAAGAAGAGAGATACTTTCTAGGAAGCACGGACACCTCTCCGGGGCCGTCATGTCCGTGTCCGACACGGACACGCTCGGACACTTGTCGGACATGCTAAAAAGAGTATCCTATTTATTGTTTTATATTTCATATTCCGGACACGTTGGGGACACGCTAGGACACGTTGGGGACACGCTTAGGACACGCTGGGACACGCTGGGGACACACTGGCCTCTTTTAATTGGAAAAAATATTAAATTAGAGTAAAAAAAAGAAAAAAAAACGGGGTTGTTTGTAAAAATTCATAACTTAAGAGGAAAAGGGGGCTCTTTTAATTCATCCATCCAACTCCAGCCCTAAACGAAAGAGAAAAAAAACCTCATTCGTCCGTCCAGCCCTAAACGAAAAAGAAAAAACCCCATTCGTCCATCCAGTCCTAATGAAAAAAGAAGATATGCTATGTCGGCGTGTCCGTGTCCATGTATAGATTTATTATTATTATTATTATTATTATTATTATTATTATCATTAAATATTAATGTGTCCCCGACCTACTTTTTTGAGAAATGCCATGTCGGCGTGTCCATGTCATGTCGTGCCCGTGTCCGTGCTTCTTAGGATACTTTCAAGCTTGTCAGCATGAGGGAAAGGGAAAGTAGGGACTTCCATCATGTCTGATATATAAAAGTGACAACCACAGTTTTAGCAAAGGACAATGATATTAAAGGTGGAGAGAATATTTTAACAACTTTTAAATGAAGAATCTATATGATGCTTAAAAACAAGAGAGCATACTTTGTTAGTAGGAAATACAACCTATTGCAGAATTATAGTAGTAAAAGTAAAGAAAACATTGGCAAGATTGAAGACATTAGAGACTAAGGGGAAGATATCATTTCAATAGAGACTTGGAAATGCTTAAGAGAAATTGAATGGGTTTGGTTAACTAAGCTCTTCGATAATATATTAAAGAAAAAAAAATGTTGAATGAGTGGAGAAGTGTGTTGTAATGCCTATATAAAAGAACAAAGGAGATATACAAAGTTGCACCAATTATCGTGGGATTAAGGTTATGAATCATACTATAAAAACTATGGGAGAGAGTAATGGAGCAAAGACTTTGAGAAAAGACCAAGATTTAGAAAATCAATGTGGTTCCATGCATGGGAGGTCAATTATGGAAGCTATCTTCTCACTCAAACAATTAATGAAAAAAGAAGGAAAGGAGAAACAAATCTTCAAATGGCTTTCGTCGATCTAGATTCTAGAGAAAGCATACAACAAGGTACCTAGAGATGCAAATTGACAAAGAGGATGAAAACAGACAAAAATAGAGAAGGGAAACCAATGAGATGAGAGAAACATACACAAATAAAATTTAGAAATGAGTTGAAAATGTAAGTGTATCTATGTATTTTAAGTGAAATTGGGTAAAAAAAAATTTAATACCTCAAAGTTGAATTGCTAATTGGATCCCTCAGAGGATGTGATGCAATCCTAGGGTTAGGATGCAAATGCCAGAGCACAATTAGGGTTCCGAAGAACAATCACTCGAAGAATAAACATTCTCCAACGAAAAATCCACATAGGGAATTCTATTAACTCAATTCTAATCTCTACCCTGAGATCACTGATCTCTACAATATTTATAATGAAAGAAACTTAAGGACTCAGAAAGCATTCCTAATCAAACTAGGAAACAAGAATAAAATCCTATCCAAATTAGAAACCTAATTCTAATTACACTCTTTGCTAAAAATAAAACTAATAACCATTAAAAGTCAGAATTTCATGGGTCCCACAAGTGGCCCACGAGTCTTGTTACCATGACATTATTGCTGCTGCATCATTCCCCCCGGGTTGGAAAAGAGTTCGACCTCGAAATTGGCTCTTCTTCTTGATGTTACTTCTATAGATAGTGTGCACGTAAAGCGCATCATTGGTGAGACGAGAACTGGACCCTTGCTTTGGTGGTGTCGGCTTCAGAGGACAAAGTGTGACTTGCTTTTCACCATGCATAAATGTGAATGTGTTGTCGCGCATGCCATTAGTTCCATTGTCATACATCCATGGACGACCCAACAAGATATCACAACCATCCATGGGTATCACATTACACAAAACTGTAACTGTATAATCTGCACCAATGGAAAAGGCAACTGGACATGCATATCGGACTTGCACTTCATCACCTGTCATTAACCATCTAGCAAAATAAGGACGATGATGCTTCCGACCTTTCAGCTGTAAGCGATACACAAAAGCTTAGGATATAATATTCTGACAACTGCCTCCATCAATGACTACCATGCATTCCTAACCATTGACTGTTCCTTTTGAACGGAAAATATTTTCTCGCAGCCATTTCTTCGTAGTAGTCGATGTAGTTTCTTGGATGACCATGAGAGACTCAAAACCCTCCTCGGGCATAGTATCCCCCACTACCTCTGTTTCATTCTCTTTAGGATCATTGGGAGTATCTTTCACATCTCTTTCAATCTCAATGAGGTGGATACTTTTTGGACATCCTTCTGCCCGATGCCCTTATTGTTTACAATTAAAACAGGTGATCCTATTTTGACCTTCGGGCTTGGTGAAAACTTTCTCCGATGACGCACTCGGTTTAGAACCTGCAATTGAGGAATTCTTTTGCATAACCCATTTAGCTGCATTAAGTTTTTGGGCTTGATGATTTGCAATTCCCTCAGCTTTGATAGCATGCTGACTAATCTCATCAACATTATCAAAATGCTTGAATGCAAGGATATCTTGAATGTCAAGTGTAAGCCCATTAAAGTATCTGTCAACTAATACCTCATCATCTTCATTCAAACCACAACAGGCCTGCATGGTCATAAACTCCTCAAAATACTCAACAGCTATCTTAGATCCTTGTTTCAAGTATTGAAAACGTGAACGCAGATCTCTGGAGTAATTAACAAGTAAGAATTTTTGCTTCAACAAATTTTTCAGCAACTCGGCCCACCATATCGCAGCATTATTGCGAAATCGAGTTTCCACCAATATAATCTTATGATCATCCGTCATTAGTTTGTGCAAAAATATTTTCAACGCACACCAACCAATCCAAAAATTCTTATGGCTTCAATTTCCCATCATATTCAAGAATCACAAGTTCAATACCCAAATCACGATTAACATTCACGGCATGTGGATCTCGTTGATTCCGATTATGTCCTCCATATCTCGATGATTATCCTCACGCCGATTAGTCTCCAAATTTGTTAATCGGGTTTCAATCCTTCCAAGAGTCTCTTGCATTTGAGGTTGCATTGGAACGATCGTTGCAGATAGTTGACTAACAATAATCGATAATTGCGCAACGGTTCCCCTCAAATCATCATCATTAGGGGAGGAAGACTCCGCGGCAACCTGCCTCTTGGGAGGCATCTTTGTTTAATTAAAAATTAAAATTTCTGATCGACCTGATGTGTAGATCTGCTTTCCACAATCACGTTGGTGAAAACGGATCGAGGGATCGTTCGGCTCTGATACCAATTGATGCAATCCTAGGGTTAGGATGCAAGTGTCGGAACACAATTAGGGTTTCGAAGAACAATCACTCGAAGAAGAACCAGTCTCCAACGAAAAATCCACACAGGGAATTCTATTAACTCAATTCTAATCTCTACCCTGAGATCATTGATCTCTACAATATTTATAATGAAAGAAACTTAAGGACTAAGAAAGCATTCCTAATCAAACTAGGAAACAAGAATAAAATCATATCCAAATTAGAAACCTAATTCTAATTACACTCTTTGCTAAAAATAAAACTAATAACAATTAAAAATCAGAATTTCATGGGTCCCACATGTGGCCCACGAGTCTTGTTGCCATGACATTATTGTTGCTGCATCAGGATGGGGATTTTAAAATAATGATGATGATCACATGCATGCGAGAGAGAGAGAGAGAGAGAGAGAGAGAGGTCAAAATGATGGTAAAGCTAACAGTTCATGTGCATAATATGGAATATGGCGGACCACACGAAATGGTAGGATCCAAGACCATAGTTATCAGAATCTTACGATTCATATCCTGAATCTTAAGGAAAACGATTCATATCTATGTAATAAATCCCATTTACAAATGAATCTTAGGACTCGGGTGTGAATCCTATCATTCGATACTCATTTCATTGAATCTTACGATTCAAACGATTCGACTAAGCGAGAATGGCTATAGCCAATAAGCTAATATTAATAATCGCTTATCTTTTTCCTTTCTTTATTCTCTCTTTCTTTTATCGCTTGTATTTTTAAAAGGTTATTTAGTAGTTAACGAAACCTCGTAAGAATTTTTTACTGCTTTGATAAGGTTTTAAACATAAACAAAGAACATGTATTTAACTAAAGCATTTGACTGTATGTATGGTGCTTGTTTATATCTTCTTCTTTTTTTAATCGATATTGGTTTTCTTTCTTCATGAACACTTTCTTAACTTTAAGAGATATACTACCATGTAAGATTGATGGTATGGATTTTATTTTATTTTTATATTTTGATTTAAATATAATAAAAATATATATTGATACTTTAAACTTATTTAACTATTTACAGATCATTTATTTTATATATATATATAATACTATGTCATGATGTTCTTGATACTTGTTATTATATTTATACTACTCTAAATGGAAAAATGGATGATTATAAATAATTACTTTTTTCGTTTTCTTTTAATTTTTAATTATTTTTCATTTTCATTAGAAAAATAAAAAATCCTACAATTCACGATACGATTCGCGATTCAATTTGATTCATGGGTATGAACGATTTACGATACAATTCCGATTTTGAAAACTATGTCCAAGACTACTTGATGTGTAAAGATATTGTTGTGGTTTTTTTTTTTTTTTTTTTTTTTTTGTTGATAGGCAATGGAGAAAATATATTAAGAAGGGAAAGGGAGTTACAAAGAGGCCCAACCAAAAAGCACTATGGTATAAAAGCATTATACCACAAAACAAGTTACATAGTGAAAGCTAAAAAAGTTAGAAGACCTATCAACCCCTTGCTTAGCTAAAGAGTCCGCAAAGCCATTTGCTGACCTCCCAACATGAATAAAGGCCACTTGAATAGAAGACAATAGAGCTCTAATCTCATTCAAATAGAACTGAAATTTCCAAGGAAACATAGTCGAGGAGGACACCTAAGATATAGCATTAAGAGAATCACTTTCAACCACAAGTCTAGAACGAAAAGAGGTTGAAGTGAAAATCCGGATAGCTTCTACAATAGCAACCACCTCAGCCTCATTAGACTCCATACAACCCACATACTTTGAGAACAAAGCCAGCACAATGCCTTCACTATTGCGAAGCACCCCACCAATACCCGTCAGCCCAGGTTTTCCCCTAGCTGCCCCATCCACATTAAATTTAAGCACACCTTCCGAAGGAGGAACCCAGGAAAACACCTTTCTCATTCTCTTAATCCCACAAAATAGAGAGGCTTCCCAATTGTGCAACACACCATCAACTCTTAGACTATCAAACTCATACTTGAAAACGGCCCATTTGGCAATTCGAGCTGCCACCAATAATGTCAAGTCTTCCACTGACGACGAGGACCTTTTGAATACTCTGTCATTCCTCTCTTTCCACACAGACCACAATATAGCAAAAGGTATAAACCAAACCAAGCCTTTTCCCACTAGGTGGGGTCGGCTATATGGATTTGACGATGCCAATCAAATCTGTTTAGGGCCATGTCCTCCGTTAGATCCATGTAGGCAAGGTCATGGTTAATAGTTTCTTTCCAACTTCTCTTGGGTCTCCCTCTCCCTCTCCTACTCCGGGCAATCTCCATGCTTTCACACCTTTTAACAGGTGCCTCCGTTGGGCGCCTTCTAACATGGCCGAACCATCTCAGTCGATTTTCTCTCGTTTTATCTTTAATCGGTGTTATTTCTACTTTGCCCCTAATCTCCTCATTCATAATCCTATCTCTCGTGATCCCACATCCATCTTAGCATTCTCATCTCCGCAACTTCCATCTTCTTAACATGATTATGCTTTACTGCCCAACACTCTGATCCATATAACAACGCTGGACCTACCGCCACCTTATAATACTTTCCTTTAACCTTGAGGGGGACTTTCCGATCATACAAGACCCCCGAAGCACTCCTCCATTTGGTCCACCCGGCCTGAATCCTGTGACTTACATCAGTATCAATCTCTCCATAATATAGTAAAAGGTACAAGTCTCCAAAAAAGTAACCCACACCCGTAAAAACCAGAACACTTCCAAGCTTCAATCATCCCTGCCAAAGTCCGTGGGCTACATCAAATGACACCGCACCGCCGGAGGAGCCTACACCATAAGGTATGAGAAAACTCGCAATGGATAAAGAAATGGTCTACTGTCTCCATCCCTTTCCTGCATAACACACATAACCGCACCGCCGGAGGAGCCTGCACCATAAGGTATGAGAAAACTCGCAATGGATAAACAAATGGTCTACTGTCTCCATCCCCTTCCTGCATAACACACATAAGTTTGAAATAGCTTCAGAAGCCAAGCCTCTCCTCCTAAGGTTATCCGCTGTAGAAACCTTCCCCAAAATAGCAATCCAAACAAAAGCCTCCACTCTAGGTGGAGCCAGACAAAGCCAGAGAAGAAGAACCTCCCAAAAGTGTTGAATCTTCCAACTCCCTTGAAAAGGACTTATAAGAGAATTTTCCAGAAGTGGTAGGTCTCCAAATACGAGAATCTGGTACATCCCTGCAAAGAAAAACCTTAGAAAGAAGATTGACTAAAGACTCATACTCAGACACCTCAGAAATACGCAAAGCTCTCCTGAAGGATTACTCCAAGACCGAACTCCACCCATACCCACACAATAGTCTTGAATCGAAGCCCACTTATTGACCACAACCCTAAACAACCTAGGAAAGGACAAGGACAAAAGACCCACCCCCACCACCCACCCCCACCCAATCGTCAACCTAGAACCGGACCCGCCCTCCTTCCCCCAGGACCCCCACTTTAAACCCACCCCCCTAAGAATATAAATCCCCAACCCTTAGAATATTGCCCCACACACCCGACACATGAGACTTATGGACTCTACTAGGCTCCCAACCCCACTTGTCCTCACCATATTTAGCAACAATTATCCTTCTCCACAAAGCTTCCCTCTCCTCCCCAAATCTCCACCACCACTTAGCCAAAAGGGCACAATTCTTGAACTCCAAGTTACCCAAGCCTAAACCCCTCACCGCCTTAGGCATAATAACTTCCTTCCACTTTACAAGATGCAGTTTCTTTTGGTGCTCCTCCCACCCCAAAGAAACTCCCTTCTTAAACGATCCAATTACTCCCTAACAGCCACTGGCATCCTCAAAAGGGACATATAATAAACCGGTAAATTGGACAGAGAAGCCTTGATAAGGGTAATTCTTCCGCCTAAAGAGAGATAGTTTCGTTTCCACATGGACAACTTCCTTTTAAAATTGGCCACCACAGGATTCCACAACTGTTTAGATCTCACTTTACCCCCAACAGGCAAACCTAAGTAGGAAAATGGCAGACTCCCAACCTTGCAAAAAAGCTTCGAAGCTAGCAACTGAACTTTATCATTAGAGGATCCTATCCCCACCAACATGCACTTGGACAAATTTATCCTAAGCCCGGAGGAAAGCTCAAAGCACCTAAGAATCCTTTTTAAGACAACAATCTCCTCCCACCTCGAAGAGCTAAAAATGGTATCATCTGCAAATTGAAGATGGGTGATAATTTATGCTCCTCTACCAACCTCAAATCCTTCCGTGAGACCACAATCTTTAGCTTTAGAGAATAGCACACTGAGAGCCTCTACCACAATGTTAAACAAGAAAGGAGAGAGAGGATCCCCTTGTCTAAGCCCCCTAGATGCTTTGAACAAAAGGGAAGGAGAACCGTTCACCAAAACTGAAAAAGAAGTTGACAAGATGCATTCTCGAATCCAAGAACACCACCTTTCCCCAAAGCCAAATCTCCTTAACATATAATCCACAAAACTCCACTCAACATGGTCATAAGCCTTTTCCAGATCTACTTTAAAAATAACTTCGGGTTTCTTTAACCGTTTTCTGGCATCAATGAGTTCATTAGCAATAAGAATTCCATCGAGAATTTGTCTATTGTGCACAAAAGCTCCTTGATAAGGACCGCTGATAGATGGGAGGACCTTCAACCTGTTGGCAAGGATTTTTTACAACAACTTATAAATACAACCCACTAAGCTAATAGGTCTATACTCTTTGAGATCCACAACATTAGGAATTTTGGGAATGAGTCAAGAAAGTAGTATTAATTTCCTTACTCAGTCTACCCCTCCTGTGAAATTCTGTCAGCATGTTGCAAAAATCTCTTTTCACTATGTCCCAAGCTGCCTTGATGAAAGAGAAATTGAACCCATCCGGCCCCGGTGCCTTATCTCCCCCACATTCAGACAAAGCCACTCTAATCTCCTCATCCTCAAACTCTCTTTCCAGCCACACTCTATCTACATTGGAGATGGAAGGGAAAGACAAGCCCTCTAAGGTAGGCCTATACAGCTTCTCAAAATAACAAGCAATGTCTTCTTTAACCTCCTCAGGAACACTAGTAAAACCATTACTCATGCATATCTTGCCAATATAGTTAAGCCTCTTTCTAGCATTCGCCATCTGGTGGAAAAACCTCGTATACCTATATCTATTCCCTTCTTTCAACTACAGAGCTCTAGACTTCTGCCTCCACAAGACTTCCTCCATACGATCAAGGTCCCATAATTTGCTAGCAACCATACCCCTAGCCTTCTTCTCTTCTTGATTCAAACCTCTATCTTCCTAAATCAAATCCCACTCCTCAAGCTCCTTAGAGATCGTAAATCTAGAAGCCTCAATCCTCCCAAAAACCTCCTTATTCCACTCCTTAATTTTAGCTTTAAGAAATTGAAGTTTTTTCACTAGCCTGAAACCTCATTAGTGTTTAGCTTTATAGGCCTGTGATCAGAAATGCCTCTAGGGAGAGCTAATTGAATTACCCCAGAAAAGTGATCTTCCCACTCTTTAGAAATAAGAAACCGATCAATCCTGCTCATAGCCACAGAGATTTGGTTATTCGACCACGTGAACTTAGATCCTGATAGAGGCAAGTCGATGAACTCCTTGTCCTCAATAAAATCAAAGAACCTTTCCATGCTCCGAGAAAAGTACATAGCCCCCTTTTTCTCGTGAGGATAGCGAACCATATTGTTGCGTATTCTTAAGGGTTTTTTTTTTTTTTGCTAAATAGCTACTTGCATGAAAAGGCAGAGAATAGTTTTAACAGAAACTAACAAGCAAACATCAAACCAATAGAAAAGCACACAAAACCTACCAGAACAAAACGAACCACAAAGAATAGGAACTGCAACAGCAAACAACTGAACTCCTAACACACCTAATTGGTATGAGGAAACATTAAAAGTGCACCAATCCTAAGTTCATCATCGACACCTTCCCGTCAACCTAGAGCTTTCCCTTGACTGGCTTTCAACATCACTATTGCTTCCTACATTGATCAGGTTTTCTTGCATATAAGTAGGAAAGCAAGAATCTAGAGTCAAAAAAGGATTGTCGTTAGTTGGTGGTCTGGTCTTGGACAGCATAACAGCTAGCTGATTTCCTTCCCTACAACAAAGTGAGACTTGCAACTGGTGTATAGATTTCAGAAATTTGTGAACTAGCTTCTATAATTTAATCAAAAGCCATGGCAGGTTTGTTCCTTCAGATGGAGGGTCAGATAGAACAAAGGAATCCCCTTCTATCATAAGCTTGTGGATTTGATTTTTGCTCCATATCTTAAGCAATTGTAAAAGTTTGTGTTGCATCAGGAAAATGAAGAATTTCTTGATGGTTCCTGAGAATCCCTCCTATTCCTGTGTTATAGTTGTTATTCTAGCCAAAAATAGCAACAGAGGTCAACTTATACCGGGGGGGTGGGGGGGGGGGGGGTGGGTGGGGCGATGGATTTATGAATAAGGATTGGAGTAGTGGATAAAATAATTTAATTAAAGAGGATGTAAACTATTGTGATTGTTCGATTAATAGTTCTTGACTTAGATGTACTCAAAGGCCTTTGTGGCAACCTTGGTCCAAGTGAATATGCTTTTTTTTTCAAGCAGTCAATAGTCGGTGCCATACCGGTGCTGAAATTTCTAATGAAGCACCAATAACAACTCACGGAAGCTTCGAACTTCTTGAATACTCTTGCAGATAGGCCATTTTATGATGGCACTGACTTTCCCAAGGTATTCCAATACACCTTGTGATGAGACCTCAAAGCCATGGAAGATTACTTGCTCTGCCATAAATGGTAAATGTTGTTTGACTATCATTGGAGGGCGCAAGGTCCAAGATAGCAAATGTCCTCTGAAAGCCTTATAACCTCTGGTGGATGCTCCTCAACAGGGTTCTCTTGTCTGAAATTTCTTTGGCCACCACTGCGAAAATAATGCCTTTGTCGTTGGAGGGCGCAGGGACCAAGACAGCAAAATTCCTTTGAAAGCTTTTAACCTCTGGTGGATGCTCCTCAATAGGGTTCTCTTGTCTACAATAATTTCCTTGGCCACCACTGTGAAAATAATGCCTTTCTCCTTACTTTCATCTTCGAAATGACGCATGGTAAGGACTTCGGACATCTTTAGCTGCTTCTTTCATCATCTGAAGCTCTCGGGAAACCTTCATGGGCCTCCAAACATGTTCTTTCCCCCTTGAAAGTAAATGTATAGGCGTTTTCATACTTGCATTGTGAACTTCTCTATCATAGAGTCAAGGTTGTCCTAACAAAAATATGGGCGGAGTCCATTGGGATTGTCGCACCAAATTGAATCTTCATAAGTACCAACACGAATTAGTCACCAAGCACCTTTTGGTCACTGGAATAGCCATCTCATTCACCCAAGGAATCCAACATGGATTTGGGTGCTTCCCATGGGCAGCTGCAATATATCAGTAAGTTATTGCAAGACATTTATTGCACTACCACCATCCACAATAAGAATCCAGAGACGATCCTTACACTGAACAAGGGTATGGAATATGTTTGTGAGCAACCAATATTCCTTCTCCTCTTACTTACTGGTGAGAAAAATTCGAACCATTAAAGAGGTAAATCAGCATCAACATCTCCATCAAAATTACAGCTAGCGACTACATCGTCTTCCAGAGGATTCTGCTGCGCTTCTAAGATTTTACCGACCACAATATCTTCTATCACCTCTTCTCTATTATTTTCACAGTAATAGAGACTGTTAGTCTGGCATACTGCAATTACATGTCCTTTGGCACATCATTTGAAGCGTTGTCTTAATGTAATGTTTGCAGTCCGAATTGATAACGTAGCTTTTCATTTATTCTGTGCTTGTTGAGGTTGCGAGGTTTGTTAATTTGACCAAAGCACACAATAGTTATTGGAATAACTCTGAGTAGGCCTCTCGTTATGCTTTTGGCTTACCCCTATTACTCTCCAACTTGGGAGTCAGTGCACCTCCTTTGCACCTTAAGTGCCATCTGATACTTAACCTCAAGTTGAAAAAGCAATGCAAGGAATGATTTAAAATCAGTAGACAACTCACCTCTAATAGTTAGATCGTTGAACTTCTCCTTGTATTCTTTGAATAAAGAGGCTCCTTGAGAAGGTCTACAAGCTGATCAAACAGTGCAATCTCATAATCTAGAGGAAGGCACTTCTCATGCTGCCTCTTTTACTGCGAATGGGACAACAAATCTACTCAAGCTGCTCTTCAAATCTACACCACATGATGCATGCACGGCCCTTCATCTTTTTCTCGACAAACTAGATCTACAGACCATCAGGCATAGAGTATCACCCAGAGCAGTCCTCAAGGACGGTCATCCAATTGCAAAACTCTAGTGGGTTTGACTTGCCGTCAAAATCAGGCACCTTGAGATGAACCTTCTAGGTGATTCCATCATCTAGACAAGGTTCACTGTTCCAATTCTCTAAGATAAGATCCACAAAATAGACTCCATTAGGTGCTTGGACATCTTTGTTTCCCATTGGTTCTGCTATTTGTGTTTTCCTTTTTGTATTCATGATGAAGCTGCTCACCCACACCACTTGTGGGCTGCTCATTCTCTCGCTGAGGATTACAATTCTCTTAAAACTCCATGAGGCACTCGAATGTCCTTTCATGGCTCCAATCTCTCACAAACCAGGATAATGGATTGATCCTGTTCATGGTTGATGAACATGCCTCAATAATGACTCCCGCTTCTAGTGGTCACTATGATCTCCAAAGGCACAGGTAAGATATGATGCAAGTAGAATTGAAAAGGCTCCAAATTGTTACAATGGAATGAAAGAATAATGTTTGAGCAATGTCATATAATCAACAAGACTGGACGAAACTGAATGTTGACTGAAGTGTTTGATGGTGCTGCATTACCCACACTACTATGTACTGCCATACGGCTGCCAAAATAGGGCTGATGCTGTGGGGTTTGATGGTAGATAGATTGATGGATGGATAGTAAGGCACAGATATGAGGAACAAGAATTAATGCCACTGTTTGGGGAACTATAAGGCTGGTTAGATTCAAAATATTCGACTTGTTTGCTGTTGAAAATTGGGGCTGGTGTTGGGATTGTGCAGTAGCACAATTATTGATGTAAAAATAGGATAATGGTGGGGCTGTAAAAGAGGTTTGGGTTGAGGAATTAATGCTGAGAATGGAGTGATATGCTGCAGAAACAATGTAAAAAAGCTGGATTAGGAGCAACATGGCGCTACATTAAGAAAGGGACAAAATTGGTGACTATTTTCTCTCTGTTATGTAGCCGACCCCAACATACTTGGGACAAGTCTTTGTTGATGATGATGATGACGACGACGACGGCAACAAGGACGATGCAGGAAAGAAAAGATGCAAAGAAGTGGACAGCAAGTGGCTGAAATTTAGGTAGAAAGGGGATTTGGTGGGGTTTGTTCAAGATTTAGATGAAGTTTTGAGGGCCAGTAGGTGGTGAAATTGGGTCGGAAGGGGGTTTGCACAGGGTAGCAAGTATGTAGCACACATTTTTTTTTTTTTCACAGTAATAGCAGCAACAATAAAATTCACCTAAGACAGTGACACAGAACAGTAACGAAAGCAGTAAAGAAATTGAATGAGACATGAAACTAAATTGCAGGAAACATAAATCTAAATTCTCTCTGCTTTTTTCTTCCTTTTTGAAATTTTAATACTGATTAATTTTTTTATGAATAAACTGAATGAAAATTAGGGGAAACTAACAAGGATAGCATTTGGAACCTGACACAATTAAATAAACTCAAAAGGAACTTATTTGATCTGATAGCCTAAGAAGCACAGACACGATACGACAGGACACGCCGACACTACAGTTCTCAAAAAAGTAGGACACGGACACGTCGAGGACACGTTAATATTTAATAATAATAATAATAAATCATCTAATCATATACTAAAAGATAATATCATTTTAAATAAATAAAAATCCAAGAACGAGTGTACCACTGTAATATTTCCCCCTCCTTCATTAAGTTTCTCAAACTTGGTTACATATTTCCAAAGAGGCTTATTTATATCTTCTTCATTGGACGGGTGTGAGCTAGAGCCAGGTATGGAACTCATATTCCTAAATTCCAGAGGTGAAGAAGCAGCTGATAAATAAAAAAAGAATTATTTGATATAAACAACAGCAGCAAAAAAATAAAGAACATCAACAGCAAGGACATTTGATGAGCAAAATAAAAACAAGCAGCATGAGCAAAAACTAAACAGAAAAAAACAACAAAATGTTTTTCACAGCAAAAACTGAAAAAGAAAAAAGAAGCAGCAGTAGAGAAAGAAAAAAAAGAGCAGTAGCAAAAACAAAGCCAGCGTACCTGATGAGCAAAAGCAGTACCACAATCGAAAAAAGGGAGCAGAAGCAGTACCACAGCAGATCTTCTTCTTCATTTCTTTTCTACTTCTTCCTTCTTCCTTCTTTCTTTTCTTTCTTCTTCTCCTTCTTCTTTTTTCATTAGGGCTGGATATACGAATGGGTTTTTCTCTCTTTCGTTTAGGACTGGACGGACTAAGGGGGTTTTTTTTTCTCTTTCGTTTACGGCTAAAGCTGGATGGACGAATTAAAAGAGCCCCATTTTCCTCTTAAGTTATAACATTTTACAAACAGCCCCCTTTTCTTTTCTTTTTTGCCTCTATTTTTTTTTCCAATTAAAAGAGGCCAACGTGTCCCCCAGCGTGTCCGGAATATAAAATATAAAAAATAAATAGGATACTCTTTTTGGCGTGTCCGACACGGACACGACGGCCCCGGAGAGGTGTCCGTGCTTCCTAGCTGATAGCAAAATAATGGAGGGTGGATAGGTGTGGAGTCTTTTCACATCTTCAAGCCCTGCAAATGGAGTCTTCATGCATTGGAGTTGCTTAGGTGTCTTCATACATTGGCTGAGAGTTTGTATCACTCTGTATTGTAAGTGAGGAAAATATTCATTGAAGTCTTGGGGCCTATTTGTTTGCATAAAACACATAGAAATTCATTGTGAAAAGGGCTCCACCGAAGAATTATTAAAGAGGTGAGGGATAAAGGAAATGAGATGAAGGGTGAAAGATATAAGGTGGAGATGTAGATAGGACCTTGACTTTCCAAGGTATTGAATTACTAGGGTGATGGCTGGCTATTCATTTCCCATCTTTCCTTGATTCAATTTTGATTAAAGAGGAGGTTATTATGGACATTTTAGGATACTCGCCTTCGAGTCTTCATTTTTAACCACTTATAGAAACAAAATTCTAGGTATTCAATTACAGAAAACAAACAGACTCTTGGGTTGACAAACTCTTGGGAGAACCTCTACAGCCTTTATATAAAGAATTGGCCAACTACATTGGCTTTCTATTAGATATTATACCTGATAAGTCCACAAAATTAGGTCATTAGGTCATCATTTCATGAGCATTTATGGACTTAATTAGGTTTTATTGCATAGAATTGCACTTAATTTCATGATTACCTGTATTGGGGATACTTTTGGGAAAATGGTCAAAATTGGTCAAAATTCATTGAATTGCATGACTTTTGTGAAATTAAGGTTTCACTCATCACCCCCAAAATTAGGGGTTTTTTTTTCTTTTTTTCTTTTTTTTTTTTTTTTTGCTTCATCAATGCATACTTGCTATTTTTGGCACCATGTGCTATTTTTGGAAAGTTTGTCATTTAGGTGCGTCATTCGGCATGTAGGGTCCCATGAATTATTCATATTTATTTTTATTTCTTTATATATATATATATATGTGATTAATGTTAAAATTGCCTATTCCAATTTGTAGGATAAATCAGGAAAGTGGGGTCCACCATTCATCCAATATTACAACTCACATCAAAGAATCCAAATTTTGAAGAAATTCCAAGAAGGTGCAGGTGTTCAAAATGTGAGATAAAAATTGAAATCCAGATTTGGAACATTCTCAAGACAAGCTTGGACGTCCCATGTGGGGGACCCACTAAGTGTTACATGTTCAAAGATAGGGCCCACAAGTGTTCCAAAAGTCTAACATCAAAGCCTTCCATAGTTTGAAGTTTTTCAAAGGCAAGAATTATCCATGAAGACCATGTCAAAAAGGGAATCCACATCAGCACAAGATATGCAATGAATATGATTTATTCTAAGTCAAAGTGGGGTCCCACATGGGTCTCATACATGTAAAGGACGTCCCACACTCCCATGCATGGAAGCCTTCATTATGTGCAAAGCTTTTGAATTGTTGGAAAGCTCTCCCATGCATATCATGTAGAAATCTTTTGAGATAATCTTGGACTTTACAAAGAAACAATTGCTCTCCAAGGAATTCAATAAGGCAAGGAAATCCTCTCAAAGTCAAAGTCTTTCCAAAGAGAGAAGAGTAGCTTGGAGATGAAGAAAAGAATCAAGGCAAAAGAGGAAACAAAAGCCCTATGAAGGAGGGGAATTCCTGGCAACAAGGAGCATCAAAATATATAAAAAGAGACTAGCTAAGGGGGCTAGACGTGGAAGACTTTTGGTAGCAACCTTGGAGGCTCTCTCTTTCCATTCCATTCCACTCCACTCCTTTCTCTCTCCAAGTCCCTTTCTTCTTCTTCTTTCTTTTAATTCTTTTAGGCATAGGTTGAGAGGCCATGTAGAGAGAATGAAAACAAGAGAAGAATATTAATTTCTTGTACTCAAAGATCAAGGAATAAAGACACTACTTGGATTGATTATGCGTGTTCTTTATGTAAGTGATTTAATTTTTTTTCTTTCTAGTTCTTGTATGTGTTTTGATTGGAGACAATATTTCACATGATTAGATCTAGGTTTTTGAAAATAATAAAAAAAAATTGAATTAAAAGTCAAGAGACATCAGGTAATCACTTGCATTTTTTTTTGTCCTACTCCGAGAAGAAAGGACTTTATTATCTCATTTTCAATACTTGTATGATCATCTAGTTTCTAGATCAGTGATACATATTTTCCGCTTTTCATTTTTTCCACCCCTTTTGTTTTTATTTTAAGTTAATTTTCTGATAATTTTTATTTGCAAATTCTTGATTTAGAAACCCAAACTTGCATCTTTCCATGTTTAGTAGAAACTACTATTTTTGATACTTGCATCAATCTATGGTTGTAAAGTATTTTTGTTGGAAACTGTTTTTGTACATGCATCATATTTAGAAATTGCATTAGAACATGCTTTTGCTGCTGAAATTACAATGTTTGATGATTGATTAGAAAGATTAAATTCAGAGCTGGTATTTGAATAGTGAAAAAATTCTGCACAATTTCAGCAGATTTGACCCAACTGTGTTACAAAAGTGCGCGATTTGAAAACCAGGTAAACATGGATGTTTTTTTCTGAAAAATAGCAGATTTAAAGTACAGTAATAGAACTTTGAAACCCCAGAATTTCAGCAAAAAATAACCATGGGAACTGTGTCAACCAAAGGCACAAACAGGGGTACCCAGCAAGGTCGTACCAGATTTCAGCAGCATAACTGATTCAACTAGGCATCTTTAGGTGATCATATCTTTTTCGTTTTAAGTCCTTTTTCCATTCTTCTTTTTCTGTTGTGTTCATGCATCATCAGAGTATTGATTCCAGCCATTATATTTAGGTTCATATCATCTTAGACCAGTCGTACAGTCCAGCGAAATTGGGCATGTGCAAGAGTTTCCATACTTAAAATTTTTTCAGCATGCATCAGATTTTCAGGAACTTGTCTAGAATTGCATTTTTCTCATTAAGGATCTCATAAATCATTCATATTTACATTGTAATTTGTTTTAGGAAGGTTTTTATTTTATTCATTTTATATTAAATTGGTTGTCTGATTTGTGTATTCTTTTGCAGGTTTCTTAGATTAATTAGTAATATCTAAATTAGGTTTTCTTTATTTATATTAGTGTTTTTATTTATTTTTTTGAAAGTTGATGAAATTTAATTAGTTTCCATTTAGGCCAGATTTGGTGTTTATTTAGGATAGGTCAAAGTTGGAAAGTTTCACAAAAAGCATTGCTCCTTGTGGATCGACCTGGACTCACCAGATTATTACTGCAATCGCACCATACACTTGGGGTCCGATCAATACCTTTTAATTAGAGTGGTCAATAATCTTGACTCTTAACTGGAGATTGTACTAATCAAGGCTCCTAATGATAATGACTTCCACACCATTCTAAATTTAAGCAAATCAAAATGAAGTTGATTCTCTCAAGATTTAACTTTCTAAAATATGAGATTCAGCATGTGGCAAACCACAATGCCCTTATTTAGCGTGTGACTATTTAATCACTTAAGACTAAGCATGTGCCGGTCTTCTTGGGCTTTGCTTTATAAGTCTTCAAGGATGCATTTCGACCATGGCCTACACCACAATGCCTCATATGCAAGGAGTATGGGCATTATGCCAATCAATACACACAAAAAAAAAAAAAAAAAAAAAAAAAAGAAAATTCCAAAATTTTTTATTATTACAAAGAGTCTGGACATGTCATATCTGACTATAAGAAGAGGTCATAGAATCATATACCAAAAGCTTATCAAGCAACCACTACATCTGCTGCATCCTTTACTGGTGATGTTCTCTAACCATTGTCTCCTTCTTAGCCACTGGCTATGTACCCTCTCCATCTCTCATCACCCCTGATGTCATTCAACAAATGACTGCCTGTGCGCTGTTTGCCATGGGATTCTCAGGTAACTCCTCTTCAGAGTTGTCATTCAATAAATGTTTCACATCATTTCCCAACTTTAAATAATGGTTCTACCTACTTCAGTTGTAGTAAGGACAAACCCATGGTCCCATTGGTCAACCCATCAATGGGCCCAGCCCATCTGTCTTGACCAAGCCTTTGGGCCCAGCCCATTCATTTTATGTTATTTTATATTATTTAGAGCTTTTAATTATGTCTTAAGTTGTTATAGTAGGATATTTTAATCATGGCCTCCTAGTTTGGAGTTTGGTGAGAGCCCAAGTTTCTAACACCTCCGGATCGGAGTTTGGTCAAGAGCCCAATCTTCCCCTATCTCCATCTCCTATCCTTGCCCGCCCCGGATCTCTGCCTCCGTTCCGCATTAATTGGTATTAGAGCCGAAGATCGATTCACACGGAATTGATTGTCGGCTATTCAGTTAATCCCCTTTTCCATCGTTTCTATTCCATCCTTCATCATCCATCACCGTTGTTGATCATCATCTCATATCCCCACTGCCGACTGCCCTAAAACCCTAACAAAAATCCCACTATCAACCAAACCATCAAACCAGTCCCTTCTCTGCACCTATCAGCCCACACGATTCCAAACCTTCAATGCTAAAACCCATCTTCCAATGAGCCCATATGTTCCCCAAACCCTCAGTCAATCACAATCCCAGCCTCCAATCCCACAGTCGACACCCTCACTCATCAAATCCCACCAGCCAATTGCCAAAATCCATAAAACTAATATACCATATTACTATAAACCCAACCCACTCCATTCTCAATAACCACAACCTAACACCATTGGAACACCATTCCACATCAATCAACTACTCAATCCAGCCAATAAATGTTCCAAGAGCCCCATTCCACAACCATCGAACATCACCATAGCCCTAACACCCATATACCCTAGCCGAATCCTGCATAGGCCCAATCTAACCCATCCAAACCCATTTTGAACCCATCTCATCCATCTCCATCTCCTGTCATCCCCTCAAGTCATCTTAATTGAACCTCCCCTTCCCAAACCAAAGAAGAAAGAAAAAAAAAAAAAGGCGGTGGCAGAAAGGAGAGAAGCAGTGGAAAGAAGGGTACCTAGCACCATCACGTCACCTAGGTCACATCCCCATCAACCCGCGTCACCATCACCAACATCACTTCATTGCGATCGTCATCTTCCTCACCATCACCGCCTTCAACCCACACTGGCGAAGCCCTTCCAGTGTCCACAGAGAGAAGACCTCGCCTCTGCTTGCATGCACCACCAGCTGCATCACGTGTCTTCGTCGTAGTCGTCATCATCGTCGTCGAGCTCTGCTCTCTCCATCGCCGTCTCCATCTTCCAGCCCCATTATCGTTGATTGAAGTGCCAGCAAAGGAAAGGGGTCTATAAAGCCCTTTTGCCTTTTCTCCTGCAAGAAGCACGAGTAGAAGCCGCCCCTCTTGTGGCACAGGTCGAGCCCAGTAGTTGGGCTTAACTTTGGGTCAGGCCCAAAACAACAGTCAACAGCAGTTTCAAAAGAGAGAGAGAGACAGAGAGAGAGAGAGAGGCACTTGCATCAGAGTAGCAGACATCAGCACATGGGCCCATAACCCACAGATCTTCATAGCAACCATCATTCTTGATGTCATTTAGGTCAAGGCCCACTTGGTTCAAATCGGACAATTCAAATTTGATTTGCTAATATTGAAGCCATCCAGACTCCAATTGTTGATCTGTTTCCACCCGCAAATTCCTACAAATCAAGATCTACACAAAAGGTCGGTTCCAAATTATTCATTACACATCAAAGTCTACATGAAATTGGAACGTATTGAGATATTCAATAAAATTCAAAGAATACAGTTCAGACATAATTATGGAGATTGGTATGTTAGGAATATGGATTATTTTCAGGGATTCTTTATTTTGCGACAAGGAGAGATGACGGTTGATGAATATTATGATCACGGCTGCAAAAAGTATGTCGATTAGTTGAAAATGAGGAACATTATTGTATCGGTATTAGTTGAAAATGAGGAACATTATTGTATCGGCTTTATGAGAGGTTTGAGGCCAAGCATATTGGAAAACATGAAAGATTGCAAGACCAAGTATGAAGCACGTAGAGAAGCAATTCGCATTGAGCGAATGCTTAATCGGTCTCGCATGGAAATCTCCAAGCCTATAGCAAGAGAATCTCAACAATCCACAAAAGCATATATTGTGGAGACCGTGGCAAATGAAATCAATTCTGTTGTTGAGAAGCCAATTCAATGCTACCCTAGATCAATTTGCCAAGCAAATGCAAGACATGATGGCACAGATGATAGGTTTACTGCAGGAACAAAAGCAAGAAACTGATGATGCCACAATTAATTCAGGCGAAGTGACAAATGAGACTCCAACTAAGGATTCTGCTTCAGATGAATTGGGGAGACAAAGAAACAAAATCTTCTCATTTGGTCAGTGTTGATCAACAAATGCAAGCAACTCAAGAAGAAGACCAGCACATTGAAGGATTGAAAATAGTATGCAAGCCAACAGAGCATCTGATAGAACCTATTGTAAGCATGCTTCCAAAGCAGCCAGTTAAAGCATCATATGCACAAGCTATTGTATGCGAAAATCACTTGATTGAAATTCCCCATATTGATTTCATCTTCAGAGACTCACCATTATTACTCAGAGATTGTGGGCAAACAACAGAAGTTCACCAATTGAAGCATCTAATGGTTAAATCTCATGGTTAAATCTCACATCCAAGCAAATTTCAGATTTTAGAAGCATCGGTTCCCTCATTCTACTTCTACGTGGAAAACCAGACTCAAGTTGAAAATATTAAGTCAAGCCACCAAGCCATGCAAAGAGTATCAAGATAAGGCAACACAATAGAAAGTTATACGGTTGACTTTCGATCCTGGAGACATCTACAAAAATCGAGGTCGAGTTCTCTCCAAGAAGGGGAGAATCTGATGTAGGATAGACCGATGTCGGCATGGGTCGACCTGCCAATGGACCAAGCCCATTCATTTTATGTTATTTTTAAATTATTTAGAGCTTTTAATTATGTCTGAAGTTATTTTAGTAGGATATTTTAATCCTGGCCATCAAAGTGTTTGGATGGTCTTGATTAGTCCTAGGGTTATTTCTTTTCTTATATAATGGTGTGAAGCCTCTTTGGCTGATGAGAATGGTTAATGATTAATGAGAATGAGTTTTCTTCGAGTTCTCCTCCTTGAGATCTCTAATGCCTCCTGGTTTGGAGTTTGCAGAGAACCCAAGTTTCTAATGCCTTCGGATCAGAGTTTGGTGAGAGCCCAATCTTCCCCTATCTCCATCTCCTATCCTTGCCCGCCTCGCATCTCTATATCCGTTCCGCATTACTTCATGTCATGGTATCTCTCCTACTCCCTTTGATTAATACTTGTGTTTAAGGAAAAGAACATGTCATCTCACACTCTGGATTTAAATATTTTGTGACCCTTGTCGATGATTATAGTCTCTTTACTTGGGGTTATTTTCGACATTCTCATTCAGAAGTTTTTTTTTACAATTTTTTAAAATGTTGAAAAAAAGTTTCCAAAGTGTGTCAAGATCCTTAACTCTGATTCAAAGGGAGATCTCTCCACTAAATTTCAAGATTTTCTTACACATCACAATGTTATTTATCAATGGGTTTGTCTTCACACACCAGAACAACATGGTGTTTCTAAACAGAATAACCATCACATACTAAAAACTGTGCACATGCTCATCACTGATTCAGTTGTTCCCTCATGCTTTTGGGTTGCTGCAATTTCTACTGAAGTTTGTATCATAAATAAACAATGCTCTTCTAAATTTCATCATGAGCCACTGTACTTTCACCTTTTCCAAACTACTCAAACTATGACTCACTGCATACATTTGGTTGAGTTCTTAGTTCTTCCTCCACAGTAGCATATCAAACTTACCCCCACCACTCAAAACTGTTGTGTGTGTTTCTTGGCTATGGCAACCATTAAAAGGGGTTTGTTTGTTATGATCCTACAACCAACAAGATTTTATCTCTCGTAAATGTCTTCTTTGTGGAGCACAGGCTCTTCTTTGGTATCATGAAAAGAAGATTTAACCGTTGATCGGGTCAAATCTGCCGTTGATCAGATTTTGCTGATGCGGGGATGATTGCAGCACAACTCTACTGGGCTTCAAACAAGATTGGATCCTGACCCGGATCTAGGAAAAAAGCCCTAATAAGCAGTTTTTTATTTTGGTCTAGCACGTGTCACAAGTTAAGACACGTGAGGATTTTTTTGTTGCCTCCTTGTGTTCTGCGTGCAAAAGAAACAAAGCACCAAAACCCTTTTCCTTGTTTTCTGCTTCGTCAAAATAGAGAAACGAGAGAGATGGAGATGGAACTGGGCCGATGGTGGCTACTGCTGACAGGCAGTGCCAGGTATGCTATTCAAGGATGAAAATAGCGGTAGCGGCGGGCATAGCGGCCCGCCGCCAAAACGCTACGAAGCAGGCGATACGTAGCGTAGCGGGGATACGTAGCGGCGTAGCGGGGCGATTTGAAAAAATCGCCAACAAAATCTGAAAAAATTCCAAAAAATCCAGAAAATTGTAAAATGAAAGAAAATGTTTTTTTTTTTTTTTTTTTTTTTTTTTTTGCAAAAGCAACTAAGGTAAGGGGGGGTAACGGTCCCCTCACTGTATGAGGTCTTGTATCGCTGTATAAATAGAAAATAATAGTAATGATCATTTTTTTCACATGTGTTCATATTGCTTAGTTATACTAACTTAGAAACTAATGAAAGGCTTATAAAAGAAAAAACTATGTCATGAAGTCAAGACTTAAGAGTACCTAGAATAAAAAATACATCTACCAAAGGGGGTGTCTAATAGGATGTACTTAGAGAAGAATCATTGAGAAGAACTCTCTATATCGACTGTAATTCGGCGAGATCATATGCTTTTTGGTGTTCTTTTAAACATAAAAGGGTAGAAGAGTTGTGTAGAAATGTTATTTGGAGAGAAGGAGAAAAGAAATAAGTCTTATTATGCATTTAAAAAAAAATTTTGGAAAGTAGGAATTTTTCTCACCCCATAGTGGTCGTAGCAGCCCGTAGCGGCCATAGCGATCCCGTAGCGGACGTAGCGGCCGCTACGGGTGCGACGGCTGATAAATCGGCTGTAGCGTAGCGGTGGCGGCCGCTACGGCCGATATAGCAGCCGCTGACGCTGCCCAACTCTCTTCTCTGCTTCTTCCTTTCTTCTTTCTTCTCTCTACGTTTTTTTGGAAGATTTCTAGATGTGGGTAACAGCAATAGAGAAGGATCTCGATGGTGGGGTGGGCGGTGACGGTTTGGCTAAGGGTTTGAGGTTCTGGACTGGAAAACGAATGTAGGGCGAGATGGGCACTGTAGGATTGTAGGATTTGGGATCTAGGATTTGGTTTACTGCCAGTGGGAGGGTGATGGGCTGTGGAGGGTTTATCGAGTAGGGTTTGGGGGTGGTGGGTCTGTCGGTTTGGATTCTAGGATGGTTGGTGATGATGGGTTGGATTTCGGATGGGGTTGTGAGGTTCAGGGAAGAGGTGGGTTGGATGACAGTACCAGGATGGAATGGGATGGATGGATGGGTAGGGGTAATCAACGCCAACCGATCCTGGATCATTTGGCTCTAATGCCAATTGATGCAATCCTAGGTTAGGATCACAAGTGCCGGAGAACAATTAAGGTTCCCACAGGAACAATCACACGTAGAAGATCACTCTCCAACGATAAAACCCACAAAGGAAAATTCTATTAACTCAAATCTCTGAGATTATGATCTCCACAATGCCATATATATAATAAAAGAAACTTAAGGGCTAAGCAAATCCTAATCGAACTAGGAAACAAGATAAAATAAGAATAGTACTAAAACTAGAAACCTAATCCTAATTACAACTCATTAAATAAAAATGGGAACTAATAACAATTAAAAATAACAAAATCTCCTAAGCTTTACTGGGTCCCACATGAGACCCACGGGCCACGAGTATTTCTTACGTAGGCTATTGGTGCTGCTGCATCAAAATGGTTCCTCGAAATTTTGCAAACTAGGCTTGAGGGGCCCGCTTGAGCCTGTATAATGATTGATATAATTTAAATACCATAGATGATGCTGTAGGAATACTAGGCGATGGTCTTGTTAAAACAGTTTTGTTGAGACCGCCATGAAGGTATTCTTAATGTCTTTGATGCAAAGGCTAAGATTTAGCATCAGCAATGAGAGTCCGGACACTGGTTATTTCACAATTGGAAGCAAATGTTTTTCCATAGTCAACACTTGGGATTTCCTAATGCAACAAGATGGGCTTTGTAATGATCCAAATATCAATCAGTCTCAAGCTTCACACTATAAATCCATTTGCAACCAATCAGAGTAATACCAGGTGGTCCAGGAACCACATCTTAGGTGTGATTGTACTGCAAGGCCTGCAATTTCTCATACATGGCCTGTTCCGACAATCATGCTACACACTTCTTCATAGGTAAAAGGAATTTGAATAGAGTCCAAGGAGGCCAATAAATAGAGAGAAAAATAACCATATAGATCAGGAGGATGAGAAATCCAAGATGATTGACATAACAGAGATGTAGATCCATTGTGTTTCAGACCCAGTAAATGTTACTGCAGGATTTAGTGGTGAGGGCATGCTGTCTACTTCTGACTTTGATACATGATGCCTTTTTAGAGTTTAGTAAAGAGGACAGTGACATCCTCGAAGATAGGTAGAAAGAAAATGACAAAGCAGAAGTAGATATAGGAGAGGTTTTGGGAAATCATGGCGTCAACCACCATTGGATTTCAAATCCACCTTCACCAACGTGCTTGTGAAATCAGGTCAGTCAAATTTCTTAATTACATAAAAAATGGCGATTCATAAAAAGAAGGCAGAAGTGGAGTCTTCCTCCACAAACGAGGAGGATTTGAAGGGAACTTATGCGGAGTTATCAGAAAATGTTAATCAACTATCCACAGCGATGGTTCAAATCCAAGAGACTCTTGCAAGAATGGAATCCCGATTAGCCAATTTGGAAAATAATCAGCGTGCGGATAATCATCGAGATGATGGAGAAAATATCCGGAATCAACAAGATCCACAAGCAGTTAATGTTGATCGAGATTTAGGAATTAAACTTGTAATTTCCGAATATGATGGAAAATTGAGACCGGATGAATTCATAGATTGGTTATTGTGTTGAAAATATTTTCGCACACAAGCCAATGACAAATGGTCATAAAGTCACCCCAATGGGAACTCAATTTCGCAATTATGCTGCGATTTAGTAGGCCGAGTTGCAAAAGAAGAGAAGGAACCAAAATATAGATCATGTTGAAACATGGATTGAGATGAAAAATCTTTTAAAGCAAAAGTTCCTTCCGGTCAACTACTCTAGAGATCTACGTTCAAGTTCTCAAGATTTGAAATAAGGATCTAAAACAATTGTTGAGCATTCTGAAGAGTTTCCGACAATGCAAGCTCGTTGTGGCTTGAATGAGGTTGATGATGTGATAGTTGACAATATTTTCATGGGTTAATAATTGATATATAACATATCCTCGCATCAAAAATTTTGATAATGTTGATGAGATCATCCAGCATGCCATCAAGGCGGAGGATATTGCAAATTATCAAGCCCGAGAATTTAATGCATCTAAATGGGTTGTGCAAAAAAATCCATCAATTCAAGATTATAAACCAAGTGGTTCCTCATAAAAGGTTTTCACCAAGTCCGAAGGTCAGAATATGATCACATGCTTTCATTGTAAACAACAGGGGCACCGTGCAATGGAACGTCCCAAACACATCCACCTCATTGAAAATGAAAGTGATGAGAAGGATACACCAGATGATCCTAAAGATAAAGAAGTTGAAATTGAGACACGAGAATTAGAGATCCTCCACGCCTGTGAAGGTGAATCTCTCATGGTCGTCAAAGAGACTACATCGGCTACTAAGAAAAAATGGTTGCGAAATAATATTTTTCGCTCAAAAGGAACAATCAATGGTCAAGAATGCACATTAGTCATTGATGGAGGCAGCTGTCAGAACATTATATCTCAAGCTCTTGTGGATCAATTGCAGCTGAAAGTTCGAAAGCATCATCGTCCCTATTTTGCTAGATGGTTAATGACAGGTGATGAAGTGCAGGTGAGGTATGCATGTTCAGTTACTTTTTCTATTGGTGAAGATTATACAGATACAGTAGGGTGTAATGTGCTACCCATGGATAGTGGTGATATCTTGTTGACAAGAATGGCACTAATGGCATGCGCGACAACACATACACATTCATGCATGGTGAAAAGCAAGTCACACTTCATCCTAGGAAGCCAGCAACACCAAAGAAAGTGTCCGGTTCTCGTATCATCAAGGAGGCGCTTCAAGTACACAATGTATACTAAAGCAATATCAAGAAGAACCGAGTTCAAGGTCAAACTCTTTTCCAACCAGGGGGGAATGATGCAGCGGCACCAATAGCATACGTGAGAAATACTTGTGGACCACATGTGGGACACAGTAAAGCTTAAGAGATTTTCTTATTTTTAATTGTTATTAGTTTCCAGTATTATTTAATGAGTTGTAACTAGGATTAGGTTTCTAGTTTTAGTAGGATTCTTATTTTATCTTGTTTCCTAGTTTGATTAGGATTGGCTTAGCCCTTTATATATATGGCATTGTAGAGATCATGATCTCAGAGATTTGAGTTAATAGAATTTTCCCTTGTGAGTTTATCGTTGGTGAGTGATCTTCTATGTGTGATTATTCCTGTGGGAACCTTAATTGTGGTCCAGCACTTGTGATCCTAACCTAGGATTGCATCACATTTCCTTCTCCCAGTTTCATTAAAGAAAGCATGACCACAACTTATTCCTTTGATCCTCTTCAAAAGGTATCACAATCCTACTTGTCTATGTAAATGATATACTTAGTTATAAAGACGAGATTCAAAAGTCAAGCACTTTCTCCAATCCTTTCAGATGAAAGATTTAGGGTGTTTGACTTACTTCTCAGGACTTGAGGGTCAAACTTCTCCTGACGGAATTTGTCTGCCAAAAGAAACACACTCATGATCACATTCATGTGGCATGCTTTACAAATGCTAAGCCGGTCGACACTTTATTGGAATTAAATGTAACATATTGCAGAGATGAAGGAACTCTTCTTCATGATCCTTTCATTTATAAACGCCTCGTTGGCAGCCTTGTCTACCATACTACCACTTGCTCTAACATCTCTCATGCTGACAATGTTATCATTCAGTTTATGCCTGCCCCTCAACATTTGCACATGGTTGCTGTCCAGTGAAACATACTAACATAGTCCAGGATACCACAGGACAACGACTATTTTTTCCATCTCAATTTACCCTTCGTTTAAATATCCATTGTTCATTGGGTGGGATGTCTAGACAGACGATCTACTACTAGGGGGTGTACGGTTTATGGTTTATATATCCATTGTTCATTGGGCGGTATACGGTTTATGGGCTCAAACAAGCGCCGTAAAGCACCCCCACCCAAAATCCCCACCACAAAAAGGGAAAAAAAAAAGGTGCTTTGTGAAGTTTATCCTACAATTATTCAATTTCAACAAAACATGATCCTTCTATGTTTCTCCAATAGATATTACCTGCATCACTATTCTTCTCATCTACGTTGATGCCATCATTATCACAGGCACTAATTCTAGTCATATCCGCTAGCTAAAATACTCGCTCTTTGCATCTTTTATATGAAGAATCTTGGACATATCACCTACTTTCTGGGTCTTGAGGTTCACACTCCAGCCAAAGGTCTTTTTATTAACCAAAACAAATACACCAAAGAAGTTATTGCTCTAGCCCATCTACAAGATTCCACTCCTTTGAGACACCCCTCTGGAAGTAAATGTCAAGTACATATGAGATTATGGTAATCTTCTCCCTAATCCTACAATATATTGCAAGCTTGTTGAGAGTCCCGTCTACTTGAGCATTACTCGGCCAACATTTCTCCTGTTGTTTACCTTGTGAGTCAATTCATGACGACACCCTGACATCATCGCATGGCAGCATTCAAGCAAATTGTTCAAATCTTCTTAGCACACCCGAGCATGAGTTACCTTTTCCTACCCAACTTGCCCTCTATCTGTTGATAACCCTGACATTATCGCCTCTTCATGTTGATAACACCAATGTTTTTCAGATTGCAGCCAATCCAACTTTTCATGAACGGACCAAACACATTGAGGTTGCATGTCATTCCATACGTGTGAAGACTTTGACAATACCATTATTACTCTTTCTCTTGTCAGATTAATGATGTCTTCACCAAAGCTCTATCTCATTCTTGGCATCAATTTCTCACACACAAATTGCCACTGGTAGTCTCCATAGCATCAATTTGAGGGGGGTATTAGAATGGTTGGTATAAACTCGCGCATATCTTTGGATATGGAATATGATAATGTAGAAATCTCTAAAGACTTGGTTACGATTAGATTCACCGCAATTAAAGGGAATAACCCTATTTATGGGGATGCAGTTATTGTAATCTTGGTCTCAAGTTGTAATAAATATACTAGACTCTCATGCTTATTAGAAGGAATGCCCTCCACAATGGAAGAACCCAAACTTATTAAAAAAAATCTTATTATCTCGTCTTAAGACTCTATTGTACCTTGGTCTTGCTTTGATCTCATGAAAATGCTAAAGGCAAGATCAGGTTTCTAAATCCTCCAACAAATCAGAGTATCATGCTATATCTTCGGCATGCTGCGAAATTCTTTCGCTTTGTGGACCGTTACAAAAATTAGGCATTTTCACTTCATCTGCCACTCCACTTCATGCTCATAATACAAGTGCAATACAAATTTCCACTTCATGAGAGAACAAGTGGATATCGGTGTGAATACCCTTCCGCATGTATCTTTTGGTTTTCAACTTGCAGATATTTTCACTAAAGGAATGACTCACGATCAACTTTGATTTCTAATCAGTAAACTCATGCTTCTTGATCATCTACATCAATTTGAAAGAGTGTCAAAATGATGATACAACAAACTATGTACACTCCAGGAAAATCAAAGAGAATATGGAGGAGGTCATATAAGTGCAATATGCAAGACTACATGATGTCTAAATATATAGTTGCATATTATTGAGGACTTGATTAGGGGATAAATCTCTTAATTAACACGATTAAAGAATGTAATTTGTTGTGCTTATTTGAATGAAAGGATGTAAAACCTTTTTTTTTTTTTCTCTGTCTCTATGATGTCTTTAAAATTAATGCATTTGAGATCTGTTGTCAAGAGAGAATCTTGTTTCATGAACAGACAGATAGCATATTTAGAGTTTTCTAGTAGAACTCTTTTAGCCGACCCAGCTTGAAGGGGATGAGGCTCTGTCAGTGACAGTGATGATGATGACGACGACGACTATCATCATGATAGGATTCACCCATATGACAGGAACAAAGTGGTACCACCAATGGACAGACACATAGTCCACCCAATGATATTCACATAGTAGGGCCACCCTATGATAGGAATCATGCCATAGCTAATTACAAAACTAAATCATATTCAAAAGCACAAAGTAACCTAATATTGAGATTCCCATATGTTAAATTATCATTATCGGCATCATCATCAAAGCCTTGTCCGAACTCTGTTGGGGTCAGCTACATGATTTCTTTTTTAACATTCCAATCTATCACGAGCCAAATCCTTAAAAAGGATGCATTTTTTCATATATATATATATATATATATATCCTTACAACTTCCACCCATGTCCTCTCAGCCTACCCCTTATCCTTGGTGGGCCATCAACCTGCACAGAAAAGCTTTTCTTCAACGGTCCCACTGCTAGCCTGCATCGAACATGTCCAAACCATCTCAAACAAGTCTATCTTAATTTATCAATTATTGAGGATGCTACCTCCAAATGTTCCCGAAAGTGCTCATTTCTGATTCTTTCTTAGTTTTACCACACGTCTAGCTCAACATTTTCATCTATGCTCGACTCATTTTGGGCATGTGTTGCTTATTGATTGGCAACATTCTGCTCCATAGGTCATAGTTGCTCTACTCGTAGTCCTGTAAAATTTTCCTCTTACTCTTGTTGGTATGTACCAATCACAAAGCACTTCAGAAGCAAGTCTCCATTTCAACCATCTTACTCTTACCCTATGTTAAACATCTTCCTTATTCTCTCCATCCTTACTAATTATCAAGCAAATAAGGTATTGGAACGAATCACTTTATGGTACTGCTTAAGCTTCAATTCTCATAGGAGTCTCAACTCTTTACGCATCCCCACTGGAGTTGCAATTCATATATTTTGTTTTTATATGAATTTTTTTAAGCCCTTGGATTTCAAAGTCTCGTCATTTCTCAATTTTCGCATCCACACCATCTCTCAACTCATCTACAAAGACTATATTTGCTTGGTCATAGTTATCAGAATCCTACCATATGTATCCCGAATCCTGATTCGTATCCCGAATCATAAGGAAAACGACTCATATCTATGCAACGAATCCCATTTATAGATGAATCTTAGGATTCAGGCGTGAATCCTACGATTCAATACTCGTTTCATCGAATCTTACGATTCAAGCGGTTCGGCTAAGCAAGAATAGTTACAACCAATAAATTAATATTAATAATATTTTACGTTTTTCTTTCTTGATTCTTTCTTTCTTTTAGCGCTTTTATTTTTAAAAGGTTATTTAGTAGTTAACGAAACATCCTAAGAATTTTTTTGCGGCTTTGATAAGGTTTTAAATATGAATAAAGAGCATGCATTTAATTAAAGCATTCGACTATCCGTATGGTGCTTGTCTATATCTTCTTCTTTTTTTAATCTATTTTGCTTTTTTCCTTCACGAACACTTTCTTAACTTCAATAGATATCGTACCGTATAAGATTAATGGTTTGGATTTTATTTTTATTTTTCTATTTTGATTTAAAGATAACAAAAAATATGTATCGATACTTTAAACTTATTTAACTATTTACACATCATTTATTTCATGTATCTATATATATATATTAATATATGTCATGATTGTATTGATATTATTGTATGATGGACTTGTTCTTGTATTTATATTGCTATAAATGGGAAAATAGATGGTTACGAATGATTATTTTTTATTTTTCTTTTAATTTTCAATTAGTTTTCACTTTTATTAGAAAAATAAAAAATCCTAGGATTCGCAATTCTATTCGATTCATGGGTATGAAAGATTTGCGATACAATTCTAATTTTGAAAACTATACTCTTGGTACCTTGTCTTAGGGTGTCGCTAGATCAATGAAGACTATATGAAGATTTTCCTTTTCTCTTGGTATTTTTTTTAATTAATTGCTTAAACGAGCAGATAACTTCCACAAGTAACCTCCGTGGCATAAAATCAAATTGATTTTCAACTATCTCAGTCTTTTGTCTAAGTCTTTGCTCTATTACTCCCTTCATAATTTCATAGTGTGACTCATAAGTTTAATCCTATGATAATTGGTGCAACTTTGTATATCTCCTTTGTTCTTGTATACAGGTACTACAACACTTCTCCTTTTAGGCATTTTCTTTGTCCTTAATATCTTATTGAAGAAGCCTCGTTAGCTAAACCCATCCAATTTCTCCTAAGCATTTCCAAGCCTCTATCGGAACACCATTTGACCTATAGCCTTTCCAATCTTCATTCTCATCAATGCTTTCTTCACTTCTACTACCTTAATTCTGCAGGAAAAAGCATGTCCTGCAAGCGAAGTATTCTCTCAATCCTAAGCCTCATATAGAATCTTCATTGGTTAATAAAATAAAATGGAAAAACTTAAAGTAGTAAAATGATATCATTTCAAAATAATAATAAGATAATCATGGTCATCACATGATTGATGATATTGTTGCCTTTTAAGAATTGAACTTGGATAGCCAATGATACCAACATGATCAGGCAAGCAGATCATGGTGTTAATACCAAAGGATGGAACTCACTCACTCAATGATAGTAACATAGTGGGGCTACATTATGATGAAAATTCTGATACAGCTAATACAAATCAAAAAATTTACAATCAACAGATTGTCAATATCCAATGTAAGAATCCTTTTAATTTTTTAAGTATTATCATCATCATTTGTTGGAAACCTGGAACCATTTCCTGTCCAATAATGGTCACCTGAGTGCTACTTTTCATTTTAAGTAGCCTTGGAATTTCAGTGTCGTTAAGCATAATAAGCTATATATCAAACTCCCATATGTAAAATAATAATAAAAAATGGATCAAATCAAAGAAAGCAAACTGACTTCAATCATTGGGTAGATCCGAGAAAAATTCGGACCATCAATCAGATGTACAAAAAATATATTACATATAACATCAACATAAATATAAAAATATTAAAAAATATAAAATATAAGAAAGAAGACTAACATATCATAGAAGTGTGAAGTCACATTCATAAGAAACGACAATAAATACACAACTAAATGTAAGCTTTCAATTAAAGAAAGGATTCAAAGGATGCACATAAAGAACAAGAAATGAAAGGTTTTATTAGAATTTAGATATCTCATAAAAAAACAATATGGCTCAGGGAGGGCAAAAAACCTAGCTTTCTAAAACAATAGCTTAAAAAAAAAAAAAAAAAGAGGAATCATCATTATCAAGTCTTAAACATGTTGGAGTCGGCCACATGAATTATGTTTCTCCATTCCAATTTACCCTGAGCCAAATCTTTAGATAAGTTGCACTTCTTCAGATCTATTTGTATTACCTCCACCCACATCTTCTTCAACCTACCCCTTACCCTTGGTGGGCCATAAACCTGCATAGCCAAGCTTTTCCTTAGTGGTGCGGTTGTCGGCCTACTTTGGACATGCCCAAACCATTTCAAACGGAAATCTCTAATTTTATCCCCGATTGATGCTACCCCTAACTACTCTCGAAAGTGCTCATTTCTAATATCCTCAACATTTTCATCTCTACTACATCCATTTTGTGCATATGTTGCTACTTCGTTGGCCAACATTCTACTACATTCGTTATCTTGTAAATTTTTCCCTTCAATCTTGTTGGCATTCATCTATCACAAAGCACTCCAAAAGAAAATCTGGAGATGGAGAAATTTACCTGAGCCATTTCTCAATTATCCGCATCTGTCAATCAAATCAAAATCAAGCCACCCGCTCCAAGCAAAGCCTAGCATCAAAGACCGCAGCCAAGTATCACAAGGACTAATACCAATCAAAGTTGAATTTGACTCAATCAAGGGCTGAGATTAGTCTCTTCCTACATTTCGAGAAAAGCAAATCTACAATTCAGGTCCATCCAAATTTTAAATTTGCATTAAAAAAATGGTGGTTCATAAGAAGAAAGTACAAGTGGAGTCTTCATCCAAAACCACGGAGGATTTGACGAGAACCATTGCAAAGTTATCGAAAAATATTAATCAACCATCCGCAATGATTGCTCAACTCCAAGAAAATCTGGCCAAGATGGAAACCCAATTAAACAATTTATAAACTAATCGGTTTGGGGATCCTAACTGCGATGATGGAGGCCATGTCAAGCCCGAGAATTTAATGCATCTAAATGGGCTGTGCAAAAGAATTCATCAATTCAAGATTATAAACCAAGTGATTCCTCATAAAAGGTTTTCACCAAGCCCAAAGGTCAGAAGATGATCACATGCTTTCATTGTAAACAACAGGGGCACCATGCAATGGAATGTCCCAAACACATCCACCTCATTGAAAATGAAAGTGATGAGAAGGGTACACCAGATGATCCTAAAGATAAAGAAGTTGAAATTGAGACACGAGAATTAGAGATCCTCCACGCCTGTGAAGGTGAATCTCTCATGGTCATCAAAGAGACAACATCAACTACTAAGAAAAAATGGTTGTGGAATAATATTTTTCGCTCAAAGGGGACTATCAATGGACAAGCATGGACAGTAGTGATTGATGGAGGCAGTTGTGAAAACATCATATCTCAAGCTCTTGTGGATCGATTGCAGCTGAAAGTTCGAAAGCATCATCATCCCTATTTTGCTAGATGACTAATGACAGGTGATGAAGTGCAAATATGATATGCATGTCCAATTACTTTTTCTATTAGTGAAGATTATACAAATATAGTTTGGTGTAATGTGCTACCCATGGATAGTGGTGATATCTTGTTGGGTCGCCATGGATGTATGACAAGAATGGAACTAATTGCAAGCGCGACAATACATACACATTCATGCATGGTGGAAGGCAAGTCACACTCCATCTAATAAAACCAAAACCGCTGAAGTCAAGATTAAGAGCCTGTCTCACCAAGGAAGCGCTTCAAGTACACAATGTCTACAAAAGCAACATCAAAAAGAACCGGGTTCGAGGTCAAACTCTTTTCCAACCTAGGGGGAATGATGCAGTGGCAACAATAGCCTACGTGAGACACTCGTGGGCCACATGTGGGACCCACTAAAGCTTAAGAGAGTTTCTTGTTTTTTTTAATTGTTATTAGTTCTAATTTTAGCAAAGAGTTATAATTAGGATTAAGTTTATAATTCGGGTAGGATTCTTATCTTGTTTCCTAGTTTCATTAGGATTGTTTCGTAGCCCCTAAGTTTCTTTTATTATATATATGGCATTGTAGAGATCATAATCTCATATTTGAATTGATAGAATTATTCCCTTGTGGGATTTATCATTGGAGAGTGCTCTCTTCGTGTGATTGTTTCTGCGGAAACCTCTGATTTTGGTCTGGCACCTGCATCCTAACCCTAGGATTGCATCAACAAGTCTCTACTTCAACTATCCCGCTTTATCCTATTTTCATCATCTTCATCAATCTCCCGATCCTTACTGATTATCAAGCCAAGGTAATGGAAAGAATCTCTTTGTGGTATCTCCCAGGGTTCAATTCTCACTTTAGTTTCAGCTCTTTGTAAATGCCCACTGAAGTTGCAATCCATATATTCTATTTTTGTACAGCTTATTTTAAAGCCTTTCATTTCTAAAGCTTAACACCATCTCTCGAGTTTTGCATTCACATCGTCTCTTGATTTATCTACCAAGACTATATCATCTGCAAGCAACATACACCAAGGTACCTCCTCTTGAATATGAGCAATTAACTCATCCATAATCAGTGCAAAGAGTTAAGGGCTTAGGGTTAACCCCACATGCAAACCTATGGTCATAGGGAACTTACTTGTCTCTCCATGCGTAGTTCTCACACAATCACACTCATTACCACTCCTTCTTACATGTCTTTAATAATTTCAATGTACCCTCTTGGAACATTCATTTTATTTAAAACCCACCAAATTAAATTTCTACGTATCCTGTCATAAGCTTTTTCTATATCGATGAAGACCATAAGCAGATTTTTCCTCTTTGCTCGATATTTTTCCATTAATTGCCTAAGTAAGAAAATACCTTCCATACTTGACCTCCTTGGCATAAAACCAAATTAATCTCCCTCCTCAATCACTTTATCCTTAAATATTGTTGTAGTTTCTCCTTTCAAATCCCTCCAACTTGCTTTTGACCCCTCTTCCTACTTCTAATGCAAATATCTAAAACTACTAACCTGTGTTAAAAAAAAGGAATCATATATATCAAAAATTAAAAAGAATCCTTTTTATGAATAGTATAAAAAAGAAAAATAAAACATAATTCTTAAAACATAAAACCCACTTTTGAAAAATATAAAAATGTGAAACCCTAAAAAATGGTTTAAATAGGTTAGCCCTACTAAAACTGTTAAAAGGATTTGACATAAAAACATTGCCCGATGCCTACAGGCATCCTCTAACACGCATGAACCAGAAAAAGAAAAGAGAAAAAGTAAATAAATAAACCACATCTTATAAATAGAAAACTGAATCTCTATTGCCTAAAAGGGAAAGAAGGATCCAAACATTAGTTCAGCAGATTGAAAATAGTTACTCTTGTTATCCGCACTCAGCATATTTCCCTCTCTTTATCTATAATGCGAACATATGATATCATCATGTAGCTTGAGTTATTGGAATGGAATTTGTTATTTGAACTAAATTTAGAAAGTTAGAGATGGCAAGGGAATTTTGTAGGAGAAACATGAGACGAGATGATATGAAAAGGGAAGAGATTGTTTTGGAATTTGTAGGAATGGGAGGACACGTTGCATATGATGAAAAAGACATAACCTAAATGGTACGGAGATGGAGTTTATCATTGGTTTTACTAAAATGCCATATAATAAGATATAGTTACAATCTCGCAACACCAAATATGCATTCGAATCCTGGCCAGCTGTGTGAGATGAGACACCTTTGCCACTGGGGTGTCTCACATGTTTCATACAAATACCTATATATTAAGTATACTTACTGTTGCTAAGAGCATTAACTTTTTTACCACCACATCGGCACCCTAATCAATCCAACCCCTTAACACACAATAACCCCAGATGAATTAGGCCTCACTCTAATTTAACACCAATCTGAACTATATTCAGTGCGAGATAAGATGTCATTAAAAAAAAAAAAGTGACTGAAAAGTCACTAAACTGTAAAGCGCCTAAATCAATGGTTGTGATGATCTGGTTGGGATGATTTTTGCTCAAATCATAATCACGATGAGACGTTTCCATCACAATATCCTCTTATAATTAGCATCCATCCAATGGATTTCACAAAGAACTTAGAATTTTCTCTTAGAATTTTCTCTCTTACACAATCTGTCAGAGGCAGACTATCAGGAGCAAAATTACACAGGGTGAAAATCAATGCAGAGATGACATACCTGAAAGAAAGGTCCAAGAACACTTGAACAAGCGTTCCTTCTCCGAAATAAAGCTTTTCGAACAATGTGCGCCTGTTTGTGGTACTCCACCTCCTGTGCATTCCGTTTAGAGCCTTCTAGTGCCCTTCCAATAGCAGGATCTAACGGAGTTTTCGCAATCCTCTTCACCCAGTTCAACACTCCAAACACATACTCTCCCTCTCTCTCTCTCATTCTCTTAAGGGGAGATCTCTTAAGTGAAGAAGAGACCCCATTTGCATGATGTGATTCCAATACTATAACATCATCACAGAGAGACCCTTTGACCACCAATGACGAGTATCCTCCCGCAGGAGTCTTCATGACCTCCTTCTCCGTATGGAACTCCTTACCTTCATGACCATTTGCAGGCATCTTCATGACCTCCTTCACCGTATGGAACTCCTGACCTTCATGACCATTCGCAGGTGTCTTCATGACCTCCTTCACCGTACGCAACTCCTTACCTTCATGACCATTCGAACCCGCCTTCACCGTATGGAACTCCTGACCTTCATGACCATTCGCAGGTGTCTTCATGACCTCCTTCACCGTACGCAACTCCTTACCTTCATGACCATTCAAAGCCGCCTTCACCGTATGGAACTCCTGACCTTCATGACCATTTGCAGGCGTCTTCATGGCCGCCTTCTCCGTATGGAACTCCTTACCTTCATGACCATTCACAGGTGCCTCCTTGCCTTCATGACCATTCGCAGGTGTCTTCATGACACCCTTCACCATATGCAACTCCTTACCTTCATGACCATTCGCAGGCGTCTTCATGACCTCCTTCACTGTATGGAACTCCTTACCTTCATGACCATTCCCAGGCGCCTTCATGACCTCCTTCTCCGTATGGAACTCTTTACCTTCATGACCATTGGCAGGCGTCTTCATGACCTCCTTCACCATATGGAACTCCTTACCTTCATGACCATTCTTCCCATCCAAGACATTTCTCAACCAACATTTAGTATCTGCATCCAACCTAGCGAAAGACTCATTGTCTTCCACAATTCTCCACAACGATTGCATCCCCTTCTCCCCAACAATACTCCGCAACCATCGATCAAAATGTTCCAAATGCTTCTTGTAAATCAGTTTCATTGGTGCCCCCGCATCCGTGCCCAACCCTGCTTCCTCAGCGGTGGCACCCCACGACCTGCTCACTGTAACCGAATCATAACCACCCTTTTCTTTCACAATCCAATAGAGTTTGAACAAATCGACAGAGTGCCCATCACCCATGGCCACAGGTAGAGGCAAGATCTCCAGTTTTGGGGAAATTTCTTTGCGAAAATGAGAATGAATCAGATGGAAGAGGCATCTGAACTTACTTGTTTCATAACTGTCTTGGCAGATTCCGTTCGTGCGAAGGTTTTGGAGGGTTTCGGCCGAATCTGGAGAAGACCCATCTGACAAAAGAGACCATCCTGCCATAGGAGTGTGGACGGGGGTTTGTCCCGCCCTTTCTCCTGTCTTAACTCGCCTGTTGCAAAAAAGAAAGGCCAAAGAAGAGGTGGGTCTCAAAATTCTAATTGTGTACTCGGAAGAAAGGGAAGGAAGGGTTCAAGAAATGATTTCATTAAAATAATGAGGAGAGGTTACAAATGGCTTCCGGAAGAGTGGATTAGGACCCTTCATTTAGAGGTTTGATGGAGGAAGCCCTAAATTGAACGGAGAGATTATAAAGGCTTCTGGAAGAGTGGATTAGGACCCTTCATTTCGAGGTTTGATGGAGGAAGCCCTAAATTGAACGGATGAGATCAATTTGGAAACTCTAATTGGGAAGTCATGGTTGAACAGTTATTCAAATTTTTTTAGGGCATGTTTCTTTTACGGAATTCCGTATGAGGGCGATTTGGTAAATTTATTTGTAAAAATGGTAAGAGGAGGTTAGGTGTCACATCATTGGAAAGTAGCAGCGATAAAGTAGAGTTACACTTTTTGGTTAAATAAAAAAAGGTGTTTGAATAGTTTTTTTTTTTTTTAAAGTAGTGTTTGAATAGTTGTGGTAAAGGAAAAGTGACTTCTTTATTTATTTAATTTTTTTAAATGCATTTTCATATCATCAAGGCACAATCAGTCTTGTGCTCAATTGGATGGTAGGCTCTGCACCTGTTGATATGAAATTTTAGCATATTTTCTTGATGGGTATGGAAAGTATCTTGAATGGTCCAGATTATCTCTAAGTAGACCTCACGACGAATTGTCAAGGCAGTCTGCTAGTTCCTAACATGGAGTTAATCAAGTGTTCATCATATGCTCAATCAGATGGTGGGATCCACTTCTATTGAAATGAGATTTTAGGATATGTACACCCCGACCCAAATTAATCGTGTTTAGTACTAATTAATAATGTTTTAGTTAATTTAATTATACTTAATTATTAATTATGGTAGTTAGTGTTAATTAGTCCTCATGGGTCAAGTTAGATGAGTCTTGAGTCTTAGGTAGGTGAGTTGAAACCGATTTGATTCGGTTGAATAAAGTCGATGGCTTTTACATAATTATTGATTTTCTCATTGTGCATCATTTGCAAGTCGTCTTAGGGTCAACACGTGTATCTCATCAAGTACGTTAATTTTCGTATTAGACTCTACTTCATTTGACCAACCATTGAGTAAGTGGGTCATCATTTGACTCTTAATGAAAATACTAGAAAATAGAGGGGCTTTCTTATAAAATGGGACATCTTTATCTCTTAAAACCCATTATTCACCCATTCAAACCGTTCCATCTTCTTGCTGGTTGCAAGGGGAGCTTTCTTCCTCCTTTTTCCTCTACTTCCTCCTTTTCTCTTTTCCAATCACTACAAGAAAGGGGTGCATCTGTCTTTGGGAGCTAGAATTGGACTCATCTTCATCTTCTTCATCCTCTTCTACTCCTTTGTTGACAAGAACTCATCTCCACCATCTCCTACTCTTCCCAAATTTGGATTTCTTGTAAGGTAAGAGCCAAATCCTCTTTGTGTTATGTTTTTGAGTTGTATTAGAGTCAAGAGGCTCTTGGATAGTCATGCATGCATAATCATTTCCATTTTCTCCATGTGTGTTTGTGATTAGGGTTTGCTTTTTGGGGGTTTTGGGTTCTTGAGCAAAGTTTGGGAAGAGAGAGCTTGGAAAAAAGCTTTATTGAGGAAAGTATAAGCTAATTTGGATTGACATAGTGTCTATTCATCTATTGATTCAAGAATTCCATTTCCTTAATGATTCTAATCCCTTAATGGATGGTATGATGTGGATTGGTTCTATTGATTTGATTTGACGGAGATGAATGGAGGGATTAAATGTGTAATTGGGAGCAAGGACGCTCCATTGTACAAGTTGTTTGATAGAAGATGGCGTGAGAAGGAATGAAGGAAGAAACTTGAGCATTCCAGAATCAGGAATTCTGGAGTAGGTGCTCGTGCGAACAAGGGTCCGCTTGAGCGAACCCACTCAGGATGGCTTTCGCTTTGGTGAACAAAGGGGTCACTTGGGTCCACTCAAGCGAACCTGAACTGATGGATGGGGACCCTTTTTTACCCAATTTTAGGGTGGAATATCACCTGCCCTAGCCTATAGTAACCCCCCCATAATCCTCTCTAATAGATAATTATGGTGCCTACCTCGTTTCCATAGAGATTTCAGATTTCTAAGACCTTTTTGACCTTAAAATGGAACATTTAACCTTGTCATGGTCTAATGGGAATGTTTAGTCTAACGTTATGCCATGGGGGTCGTTCTAGAGATTCAACGTTCTTCCTATAATAAGTGACACTGAAACGAGAAGGTAGTACGTTGACTACTCTAAAACCATCGTATGGGACAGTGAAGGACTAAGAGTAACAGATTAGGGTTGGCTAGTAAAATACCTTGGATTCCCTTAACCTATTGCATTTCATATTGAAGTCAGATTCTTTCTTGATATCAACTTTATTTAAGGAATTAGTTGCATCATTGGTATTAATTATGATTCGATTACTCATTCCATCTCGTCACTAGAAATTGTTACACAACTGCTTCATTATTTGATGGAAATTTGATTTGAGTAAGTATTTGTGTACATGTGATTACTATTCGATTCAATCGTGACTAATTAGATGTAAACTTACTCAAATTCAATTATTATTCAATTTGATCGAGTCGGCACTATTTAACTTTGACCCTGCGATACTCGACGGGGTTGAAGTTAGTTATTCGAGACCACTGCAGTAAGTCATCTAAGCATCGGAACTCCAGAACCGAGTAGCCAGCTAGCCTTTAACCGAGCCACTAGTGACATCTCAACTAGATTTGCTTTCTTTTGAGAGGATGAGCTCAATGTAGTAGCCAATTAGAATGTTTTATTTCTCCCTGATTCATAAGCATGAATTATTCAATTTTTGCACAGTTGCCTAGTTATTATTTGATATTGACATCTATTAATAAATTGTCATTTAATTCAATTTGAAACAGTATGTATTTCCTTTAATGCCTATACTTGCTCAAATCGTTGTATTGAGATACTACACTTGGTGTCACAGTTGCAGGTGCAGCTCCTAGTCCTGAGGAGGCTTAGGAGGGAGAGGAGGGTACCGAAAAGATTCCTCCATGACTAAAGGAGTGGCCGGATGATGGTGTTGGAAATAGGTGGGCCTCGTGGATAGGCTTTCAAAACTTTTTGACCCACTTGACTCAGAGATCAACTATCCAGAAGGCTATAAAACTCAATCCAGGATTCACGTCCTCAATCTCAGCCATCATGATCAGTAAATAAACCTATCAAATAGATAGAACAACACCCAACAAGTATCCATAAAATCTACAACATGCAAGGAAGTAAATTATACCTTACGAGCTCGGTTGTGCTCTAATGGAGGAGTTGCGTCTTTCTTTGTTGATGAAACTCTCACGTATCAAATAAGAATCTCCAAGACCTATTGATCTTCCACACTATGACCCGTTTATCAGATCTCTTTTCTCAAGAAGATGGGTGGGATCTCCAAGAGAAAATCCTACTAGAATCTCCAAGGAACTAGAAGAGAGAAGAGAAGAATGAGAGATGTACAACTCTTGCACACAAGGGGCTGGGCATGTGTTTCTATATATTGGACGTCCAAGGGGTTGATCCCCTTAAATAGTCCTCAAGTCTCCTCTTTTAACTCTCTTACTAATTTGTATTAGAAGTCTCACTTCCACACTAATTAGCAACATACTATTACCACTATTAGAAGTCCCACTTCAAATAGAAATAGTGAGTTTCTAATTCCTTCCTTTTAGAGTTCAAGTAAGAATAGAATCTTTCTAATAACTTGGGCTAGCGTGGGGACCACTAGGGATTTCTTAGAAAGCTGGATCCAGCTGGGACTCGCGACCCACATCTCATGTGCAATCCGGGCCCACAGTTAATTGCAAATAACACCACTATATAAATGCAATTGCACTCCAGTCTTAGGAATAAATTACAATGAAGACCATAAACTTCTCAATTACCATAAGTAGACCCCTTCATCATTATCCATAGATCAATTGGAATAAATCTATTCCATCCAATCTTAGATCCACATCTTATTATCCTTGAGCCTCAATTAATCACAGTGTTCATCAGTACCATCTGTTATGATTTTTATATATTGCAATTTGATGGATGCATTATCATATTAGCATCATTTGAATTTTCACACTTGCATTGATTTAAAAAATCTTGAAATCTTGATTTATACATGCATTGGTTTTTAGACTTGAAGAAATATTGATTGATGCATGTTTTTCTTTTTAATCTTAGATGCATTTGTTTTTGAAAAAGGAGTTTTAGAAAATCAAGCAAGCCATTGGTTTTATAATTTTGAATCTTTTTTGGCTTTTTATGTTTCATGTTTTAAAACCCTTAGAATGATTTAAAACATGTTTTTAAGCTTGATTTAATGGCCCAAAAAATTTCCAAACAAAAATACTTTGAAAAATGGATTTTAGGGAATTTTGGTCCCAGGCCAGAAACGCAGTGTACCAGGTCGACCGAGCCAGGCCCAGGTCGACCGGGTAAAGAGCCGTTGGCTCCTTTTTTTCAAACGGTCATTTTTATGACCGTTGAAGGCCAGGTCGACCGGGGGTATGGCAGGTCGACCGGGGAGACGCAGAAACTCAACTTTTGATATATAAAATGAAGTTCATTCCTTTACTAAAGTTGGAGATATTGAAGACTCTTTTGAGGTGCCTTGAGACAAAGAAAAGGGGATGAACTAAGAGAGACCATAGAATCATTTGGAGAGCTAAAGCTTGGATTAATGAAGTTAAATTTCTAAGTAAGCTCTACCTCTCTTAATCATAGGTTATATGCTTTGTTTAAATTATTGGTAAATGATTTTTAGCATTATAACTATGATGTGTTGAATCCATTCTTCTCTTAATCTTTGATCTAATTAAGATTGGATTCTTGACTTTGATTTCAATCCAAGTTTTGTTTTAAAATCTTCTTTAATCATGCTTAGTCTAAATCTTTGATTTCTTTTAGCATGATTCATTTTCTTGGTTGAAACTCTATTTGTTGTTTTCATTCATTTAAACCTTAGTTAAATTTATTTTGAAAACAACATTACACATGCATCACATGTTAGGTTAATTAATTTCATACAACTTGTGAGTCCTTGATTTTCATATCATTAACAAGTTGATTTTCATACATGTGATTTGCATTAAACTTCAATCAAATCTTTTATGTGCCTTAAACTTTTAAATGCTTTGAGCATATATTGATTGAGCCTTCTTTTTAAACTTGATTGAAGTTATCACACACACACACATCATGAGCATACACATTTGCATTCATATAGTGTTTTTGTGAGTTTGTTTTTCACTTTCATATTAGCCTATTTAAGAGGCAATTTCATTGAGCTTAAATTGTATCTCTTAGAGTGATCTTTTGTGAAGACACCTTCTTAGAGAAATCTTTCTTTTGTAAAGGTTATTGCTTAGTGTGGGAACCCGACCCCTAATCTCTTGGATTAGTGTTGTTTTATTTGTGGATTAGTTTCTTTTAGTGGGATTAGTGCTTGTTGGGTTGAGTTTGTGAGCTAGAATGGTTTTTCATTAGTTTTGGGGAATTTGGAGTGCCTTTGTGATTAGTGGGACCCTTTGGGGGTTCTTTTAGTGACTTTGCGCATGATTGGGAGATTATTCGAAATTCCTGATAATTCTTGTTTTAGCCTCATTTGACTTATTTGGTTATTCTCTACAACTTTCATGTTGATCTCGTATCCATTTGAGAACCCGAAACCCGATTTCTTGGCCTTGAGGGCAAAACAGTCATTGCACACCAAATCTGTACCCAAAACTTGATATTCCCGAAACCCATGAAATATATACTTTTTGGAAACTAGAAATCTCGACGATCATTTCTTCCTTCTTCGTCGAATCCATCCGAGGTCCCGAAAGAGATGATTTCAGCCACCCAAGTTCTTTAAGTTGTGGGACCCAAACCTCACTTGCTTATAAAAGGAACCCATCTCCTTCATTGCATCCCATTCCCCATTTTTCCAGCACAGCCAGCTGAACCTAGGGTTCCTTGTGCTTCTCTTCTTCTTCTTGCTTCTTCATCTCCAAGCCACACCAAGAGTTCATCAAGCAAGAAATGGAGACCATCTTCTTCTTCCTCTTCACCATGGCTCCCTATTGATACCATTTTTGGAGAAATCTCCCAACCTAGAGACCTCCCTTGAGCTTGTTCTTCTCATTTGAAGGTCATCCAAGTAAGTGTTCTTCTTCATCTTCTAGATTTGTAATCTTCTAGCCTTAGAGAAGCTCCACCTTGATTATTGAAAGGTTTCCTTGTCATTTCATTGCTTAACCCATTTTGGGGTTTGTTTTGGGGGTTTTTGTAGAGATTGTGGATCTTGAGCTTGAGAGGTGATTAGGAGCTTGATTTGCTAGATTGGAACCCAAGGCAAGTGGATGAATGGATGGTTTTAATGTTATCAAAGTTTTATGAGAAAACCCTAAGTTTATTTCTTGTTCTTGATCATTGAATACATGCTTGCACAACTGCTCCTTGTCACTTATATATGGATTTCGAAATTTGCATATTAATGGTTGTTTCTATCTTGTTAATCTCTTGGAGAGGTATGCATTTCATTTGGTCAAGTTTGCTCATATGGTTTTATAAGGAATAGGATTGGTTTGGCCATCCATGGTTATGTTTATTAGTTACATTGACTTGAAGTTGATGCTCATTTAATGAGTTTTGTTAAATCATCTATTGTGATGGAAATGTGATCAATAGACTTTGTGTATCCATAGATTTTTGGCTCAATTGGACCTTTGTATACATTGGAGATTCTTTCCTTTGGTTTGGTTTTTTGTTAAATGGGAAGAAAGAGGTGTTTAAAGTTAATTTTTCATTGGAGTTTTAATGAGGATTTTAAGTGAATATGGAATAAAAATGTTAGTGGTTTATGTGTTGGAAGGAAACGAAGAGAAAGAGGACAGCTAAACTGGTCCGGAATCCATTTCTGGACCGTTCGCTCGAGCGACCATGACACTTCGCTCGAGCGACCTGTCCAGGAAAGGATTCGGGCGTTTCCAGTAGCTTGGTCGCTCGAACGCATTTAAATAACCGCTCGACCGATGAGTTCGCTCGAGCGATGCGGTCTGCCTGGCATAAGCCACGTTGGGATAACGTTGAACTGTTTTAATGCACTGAGACAGAAATTTCGACCGATCGATCGGACCGAAGTGAAATTTGATGTTGTTTTTTTTTTTTTTGAAACCTTTGGGCTTTCTATGAGTCCTAGGGGTATATACCTTAGTGTTAAGACCAATTGTACCCTAATCTAAGGTCTCTAAGACTAGGGAACTAAAAAGAAAGAATGGTGATGATCTAGGCACTAATTCTCGGTTTTAGGTGGGACCCTGGCTACCCTTTTTGGACTGTTTGGACCATGTGTGAGAATGTCTTGAGCCGACACGCCTCACGGTTGGTTCGGTGGCATCGAAGTTCAATCCATTTCAATCTTGAACGGGATGGAATGACGCGATATCTTCTTTATATCTAAACACGAGCCTTTCCTTGGTTATCGCGAATTCTATTCCTTTCGGTGACTCGATAGGTTGCTCGATGTTCCCGGATTAATGTCATGCCTAGGATGGACCGTTTATAATCTTGATTCTTGCTATTGTAACATCTAGTACTACCCATAAGCTCATTTTAAGTTGTGAAAATAGTAAAAGTGCATAAGGAGCCCGGAATGTCTTCAAACTCAAGGAGTACCAAGTAATTATTATAATCGACATACGGGACCCCTATTCACTTAAATGGATCTTGAAATCAATATTCTTCCCGAAATGGTATAATGCATTATATTTCCTCATTTCCCGAGATTTGCATCACATGACTTGTTTCCCGAAAGCATTGAAGTTACACTAGTAACAGTTATTTGTCCCGAAATGTATTGCCCGATATGAAATGACAGTGTGCCCTTGAGCACCCCCGTTTTACCCGTTTATTTACTGTACTTGATTTATTTGCATATGTCTCGATTGGTTTTGACCTATGAGTCGGCATCACTAAGCTTGGATACCTTGTCGGTTTGATCCACCGACTTGGAAATCCCTCTCCCGTCCCGCCAGCTGCAGTTTGGATCCCGATACCCGGTTACCGTGGTCCCGTCCCGATACCCGGTTCGCTACCGTGGTCCCGTTCCCGTATATTTATATTGTATATATGATTTACGTTGAGTCTCCTCACCTTGTGTGATTGAGACCAACGTCCCGTTATACTCTTGTCACTTCGGTGATAGAGGACTTAGCTTCTTGTGATTGCCATCTTGCCAGTTCCCGATTCCTTGGATACCCGACATGTTTTATATTGTTTACTTGCTTTCCGATAAATGATTCGTTTCCTTTATGAAAGTTGTTATTTAAAAAAGTGTTAATATTCTCCAATGTAAATTCAGTTATTATTATATTGTCTTCTGTTCTTTGTACCCGCACATGTTTTAAATGGATGCCGGTTGGGCGAATACCCATGCTTTTACATATGTTTCAAACGATCGATGGTTTTACTAGATTTATGTGATTACACATGTTTTAAATGAATACCCGAATTGTTAAATATCCGTGCTTTGTTTTAAATGACATTTGGTTTGTGAGATTCCTATGTTTATACCTGTTTTAAATGATACCCGATTTGTTTAAATATCCATGCTTTGAAACACGTTTAAATGAACACTAGTTTTGTCAGATTTCTTTGGTTACACCTGTTTTAAATGAACACCCGGTTTGTTAAACATCCGTATTTTCACATATGTTTCAAATGGACTTTGGTTTTGCCAGACTGCTATGAATACCTGGTTTGTTGTATACTTATGTTTTTACCTAACTCTCAAATGAACGTTTGTTTTGTCAAACCACTATATTTATACATGTTTTAGACGAACACCCGATTGTCAAATATCTATGATTATAGATGATGTAAATGAACACATGTTTTATTAGATATTCATGTTTTACCCATGCTTGAAAAGAATACAGGTTTTCCCCGAGATTCCCGACTTTGCACCCGTTTAATTATATGCAGCATTTGATCGAATAGCATGATTTATCTTATGTTTTATTCTTCAGTATATTTGTTATCTTTTCATCCACCTGCCAGACCGTCGTGTCTGACCCACTACTTTTGGTACTCAGGTTTAGTTTTCTTCGTCTCGAGATGAGTGCTTTTGTTGGCTGTGGAGCCATGTTTTGCAGGTTGTTCTGTCGGCTATGTCATGTAGACATTGAGCTTGACATCGGAGCTACGTCACATTTGGGTAGTAGTTTATAGCTTATTGTTGTATGGCTTTTATTAGCCTTTTTCTTGGGGTTCTTAATTAATGTACATTGATAATTGTAACTTGAACATATTTGGGAATGTAATATCCTGTTACTGTCAGCTCTGTAATTTATTGTGATGGTTACTCCAGTCTGATATGATTCTTGATATAATAACTATGTGCTAAAGGTTGAGTGCGACGCGGAATCCGATGGCCACGGACTTCGGGTCGCAACGCCACAAATGCTTCCGCAAAATATTCAGAATGTGTTGGAATGTGTTGTCTTCACACACGCGGATCCTAGGAGAAGTAAAATACATTTATGCTTTAATCCCATTTCCCGCCCCCGAGGTTCTGGTTCAGGGGCGTGACACTTAGCCTAAGAAAAGCATTGTGTAAAGGTTATTGCTTAGCCTAGAAAAACATCTTGTAAAGGTCGTTGTTTAGCCTAGAAAAACAACATTGTAAAGGTTATTGCTTAGCCTATTGAAAAGCATAGATAGTGGAAATCCGGTGGGGTGATTAGATCACAAGCCGGTAGTGGATGTAGGCTTTGAGGGCGAACCACTATAAATCTTTGTGTGGCGGTGAATGCGTTGTGGTGATTCTTTTTAGCTTCCGCATATTGTTTGTTTATCATCACTTGTGACTAGTTTAAGTTAAAGAAGTTAAAATTTGTTAAAATTGGTCATAATTGTAGCTCACCCTATTCACCCCCCTTCTAGGGTTCGGATCCCCGGACTTTCAATTGGTATCAGAGCTAAGTGCTCTATCTTTTAGGATCAAGTGTGTTTGAAACTCTTGATTAGGTGTAAAAACCTAGAGTCAAAACCCTAGTGTTGTGCTTTCATGAAAATCATTAGAATGGATTCCACTATGATAGATAGTTTAGATTCTTTTGTAGATTCTTCTAGACCCCTCTTTCTTCCTTCTATTGGAGATTCAAACTCTCAAATTAATGAATCTCAATTTGATTTAAAAGAAGAAGAAAATAATTATAATGAAGATGACCTTCAACAAGCCTTTGAAGAATTATATGAATTATCCTTAAAGCTTGAGAAGAAAAACAATAAGTTAAGAGAAGAATCTAAAAATCTAAACAAACAATTAGTCTCTTCAAAAGATGAGCCTAGAGAGAAAGAAGAAGTCATTCAATATCTAGACTCTAAGTTCATGATCTCTTTAAATAACCTATCTAATATCAAAGATGAACTAAATGAATTAAAGATAGGAAATGATGATCTTAAAAAGGAAAATTTAAACCTAAGAGATCTATTAAAAAGGCAAGACAAAGACTTTATCAATTTAGAATCCAAGTTGACAATTTCCATGGAAAACATGTCAAATGTTCAAAGTAAGTTAAAAACCTTAGAACTTGGATCTAATGTTGCTAATGAACTTAAACTTGAATTAAAACTTGCCAATGAAGAGATAATCAAATATAAGGAAATTGAAAATGAACTATTAAAAGTAAAAAATGAAAATTCAATCCTTATAACCAAAGTCACTCAACTTGAAAGCTATAAACAAAAGTATGAGTGCAAATTTACCCAAGGTCAAAAGAGACTTGAAAAGTTATTTAAATTGGGTAAATCTCATGGAGATAGGACGGGTCTTGGTTTTGATAGGTATACTTCATATGACCCTAAATTCACCAACACTTTTGTGAAATGTGAGTCATCTTTCTCTAGCACTCTTTCTCCTTTGCCCAAAACTAAATGTATTTATTGTGGCATTGAAGGGCATTTTAGGTTTGAGTGCAAATTAAGAAGAAGCCATGTGTCTAAACCCATCTTTGAACCCAAAAAGGTAGAATCTAAATCTATGAAGGGTAAGACACTAAAAAACAAAGAAGACTCCAAAAAGATTAAACAAGTTAAATCAATTAAAATGGAGTCTCCTAAAATAGATTTTAAAAAGTTTAAACAAGTTAAACCAAGTTTAAAAGAATCTATGAACAAAAAGCTTCTCAACCTATCTCCCTTATATCAACCCATGAAAGAACTTTTGAATAAAGTAACAAAGTTAAATTTAAAATTCAAAAGTCAAGTAAAGGGAGAAAATAAGAAGAAAAGAAAAGTGAATCAATCCCCAAAGAAACAAACTCACCAACATCAAAAGACTACTCACCAATCTAAGCTAAATTTAGTCAAATCTAAATATCATGGTGATAAGTTTAAATTGAAAATTTATCAAGTCAAATCTCCTAGAGTTGGTGGGACTTCCAAACTAGACCTCAAAGTTCAACCAGCTCAAGACCTTAGGTGGATTCCTAAAGTTATTTACCTAGACAAACCTTAGGGCCTTGAACCTCATTGACCAACCTATCCTTTATAGTTAAATCATATTGTTGGTCATGTTGCATTTGCATTTTGTTCTTTCTTAGTTACATTTCTTAAAATGCATTGTTTCTTTATGATCAATTGATTTTGTCTTCATGCACCATTCTAGTTACATATCATGGTTTTCAAAATCTTTTGATTATAATTTCATCATGTTAGATTTGCTTTTTGCTCATATTTAGTTGTATGACTTGCATTGCATTTCTTTACATGATCAATTGATTGTGAGTTCAAAAGCTTTCATAGCCATTCATGATCAATTGTTGTTGAATCATTTGTGTAGATGTCTTGGTAAGATTATTTGAACAAATGATTTGAATCAATTTAAGTTTTTCCATGGATTTCTAAGTTATACTTTAATATGGGAAATCATTATTTTGAAAAATCAACTTGTATGTGTTTCATTTAAGTTATATCTTTTAAAAATACAATGTTGAAAATTGTTCTTCAAAGTCATTCTTTTATGCTTATTGTTGGATTTTGTTTATTGAAATGATTTGAAGATTGTATGAATGGAAATGCTCTAAAACATCATTAGTTATAATCATCTAAGCATGTTCCATGTCCTCATTTCCTTTCCTTTTGGTTTCATCTCTTAGAAATGGAAATGAATGTTGTTTGCATGTTTCCTTATTTGTTTACATTCTTTTATATGCAAATGTCAAATTGTTCCATGTATGGTTGTGATATTAGTCATATTTGTAGAAACCATACTAGAACTCAAATCCATCCTCTATGCCTTCTAGTCATTTCTTTTTGGATGGTTATGATGTTGATTCATGTATATTTTCTTAGTGATGTCATCCTTATACATGTTTTCAACTTCATAGTAGTGTTCTTAATCATATGAAATTATTTGAGATCCACTCCTTGTTTTTCATAGTTATATCTATATGTTTGATGGATATCTTAGTAGTAGAATTCATATGATTTTGACACTTTGAAAATTGCATGCATTTCCAAGAGTTATATCCTTTTGCATTGCAATTTACCTTGTTCATTAGTTATATCATTCAAAGTGATGAATACCCTTTTATGATGCTTGATGGAATTTTGTGTTTGTCACATCTTTGCTCTTTATCATGTTGTCAAATTCAATTGGTTTCAATTGGTGCAATTTTTGAATGGTTTGATTTCTTGTGAATGTGATAGACCTTGTGTACATTGGATTGAACTTGATAGTAATATATTTGTTCCATGTCACACACCATTAGCATCATAATTTTCATGATAGCCACCTCTTTTGCTCATATAGGTAAATCTCATGACCACCATGTTTATGTATTCATAATCTTGGTTGGTTATTAGTTGAGGTTGGCTTCATATTTGAATTTCTTTTCACTCATCTTGCACATTAATAGTCATATTTTTGATTGAATGAAATGATTTCAAAACTTACATAGCATATGATTTTCATAGTTAAATTGATTGATGCTATGTTTAGTAAACCCCATTTCATCATGGATAGTTCTAATTTGGATTTTTCCTAATAGTTATATTTTTAAATCCATTTTAGAGTGATTGTATTAATAGACTTATCTTTAAATCTCAATTGGTATTCTTTGGTTTTCCAATTGGTATCCATGATTGCTTTTCTTATTGACCTTGCTTTTTTTTGGTAATTTGATTATATTGAGCTTTATAGTTAAACATGTCTAATCCTTTCCTTGAAGTTGACCTTCATTTGGTTAAACCATCTTCTTCTTGAACCAAATAGTTATATCTATGTCAAAAGTTTGACAAGAGGAGAGAATTGATTGAGGGGGAGTGTAAACCTTCGTAGGAAGTATTAGTTTTGATCAAATTGACCATTGGATTAGCTTTGAACCCTTAGAGATGACTTCCATACATGATAACCTGTTATGTATTTCATTTTCGATTTCTTTTGTTAATAGGTACTTCTAAAAGGTATTTTCCTTGTTTCATGTGTGTAGGTACCTTTGCAATTTAATGGCAAAGGGGGAGAGAGCATTCAAGTTCTCTAAAGGGGAAGAGAATGTCCAAGCTTCCTAAGGGGAGATTTTGTATGATCTTCTACAGGGGGAGAGAATGCATATCTTGCCAAAGGGAAAGAGAGGCATGGTCAAAGGAGGAGAGCAATTAGAAGAAAGAAAGCTTGGGAGCTAAAGAAGATGCTTGGCTATAGAGAGGAAGAAGAAAAGAAAACTTGAAGATTGATCAAGCTCCAAGCATCAAGAAGAATGAAGAAAGAGTCCAAGAGCCCAAGCTCAGAGAAGAAGCATCCAAGAAGATTTCAAGTCTTGTCCAGCTAAGGGAGAGCTGAAGACTAAGTGTGTTAATTCAATGTTGAGTAAGTTGTCATCAAATTGCAAAGGGGGAGATTGTTAGGATTTTTGTATATTGCAATTTGATGGATGCATTATCATATTAGCATCATTTGAATCTTCACACTTGCATTGATTTAAAAAATCTTGAAATCTTGATTTACACATGCATTGGTTTTTAGACTTGAAGAAATATTGATTGATGCATGTTTTTGTTTTTAATCTTGGATGCATTTGTTTTTGAAAAAGGAGTTTTAGAAAATCAAGCAAGCCATTGGTTTTATAATTTCAAATCTTTTTTGGCTTTTTATGTTTCATGTTTTAAAACCCTTAGAATGATTTAAAACATGTTTTTAAGCTTGATTTAATGGCCCAAAAAATTCCCAACCAAAAATACTTTGAAAAATGGATTTTAGGGAATTTTGGTCCCAGGCTAGAAACGTAGTGTACCAGGTCGACCGAGCCAAGCCCAGGTCGACCGGGTAAAGAGCCGTTGGCTCCTTTTTTTCAAACGGTCATTTTTATGACCGTTGAAGGCCAGGTCGACCGGGGGTATGGCAGGTCGACCGGGGAGACGCAGAAACTCAACTTTTGATATATAAAATGAAGTTCATTCCTTTACCAAAGTTGGAGATTTTGAAGACTCTTTTGAGGTGCCTTGAGACAAAGAAAAGGGGATGAACTAAGAGAGACCATAGAATCATTTGGAGAGCTAAAGCTTGGATTAATGAAGTTAAATTTCTAAGTAAGCTCTACCTCTCTTAATCATAGGTTATATGCTTTGTTTAAATTATTGGTAAATGATTTTTAGCATTATAACTATGATGTGTTGAATCCATTCTTCTCTTAATCTTTGATCTAATTAAGATTGGATTCTTGACTTTGATTTCAATCCAAGTTTTGTTTTAAAATCTTCTTTAATCATGCTTAGTCTAAATCTTTGATTTCTTTTAGCATGATTCATTTTCTTGGTTGAAACTCTATTTGTTGTTTTCATTCATTTAAACCTTAGTTAAATTTATTTTGAAAACAACATTACACATGCATCACATGTTAGGTTAATTAATTTCATACAACTTGTGAGTCCTTGATTTTCATATCATTAACAAGTTGATTTTCATACATGTGATTTGCAGTAAACTTCAATCAAATCTTTTATGTGCCTTAAACTTTTAAATGCTTTGAGCATATATTGATTGAGCCTTCTTTTTAAACTTGATTGAAGTTATCACACACACACACATCATGAGCATACACATTTGCATTCATATAGTGTTTTTGTGAGTTTGTTTTTCACTTTCATATTAGCCTATTTAAGAGGCAATTTCATTGAGCTTAAATTGTATCTCTTAGAGTGATCTTTTGTGAAGACACCTTCTTAGAGAAATCTTTCTTTTGTAAAGGTTATTGCTTAGCCTAAGAAAAGCATTGTGTAAAGGTTATTGCTTAGCCTAGAAAAACATCTTATAAAGGTCGTTGTTTAGCCTAGAAAAACAACATTGTAAAGGTTATTGCTTAGCCTATTGAAAAGCATAGATAGTGGAAATCCGGTGGGGTGATTAGATCACAAGCCGGTAGTGGATGTAGGCTTTGAGGCCGAACCACTATAAATCTTTGTGTGGCGGTGAATGCGTTGTGGTGATTCTTTTTAGCTTCCGCATATTGTTTGTTTATCATCACTTGTGACTAGTTTAAGTTAAAGAAGTTAAAATTTGTTTAAATTGGTCATAATTGTAGCTCACCCTATTCACCCCCCCTCTAGGGTTAGATCCCAGGACTTTCACTATCCAATTAACTCTTAATCGTGATGGGTGCGCACTTACTAATGACAAATCCATTATTTCGCACAAGGGGATAATATAGATAGAATCCATCTTGACCATTGGATGTTCCCTTAGTCCTACTACCACATACCCAAGACACCGAGGTGTTGACCTAAGTTGGCCTCACTAATTGGCGACTCAAAGCAAATGATAGACAAAAACTTGAGTTCATCAATATCTCAGGATTGAGAACTTATTGTTAGGGAATTATGAGAGCAGACCTTAAAATCGAGACACTGTTCATAAGGTGCCTCTCATGGTCCTTCAATACATCTAATGTACCAGCACCGTGATCATGAATCTTTCATTCTGATGATCGAGACAAATTACACTATCTCATAGTGATCAAAGTGCTGCAACCTTATCAAATGAGATGCCCAGTCTCATCACTGGTTGTGAAGATATTTTCAAGTATAAGATTTGTGACACATGTCTCCTGTATATGGATCTCATCCATATACATATATCACATCTAATATACTAATGGGACCCGGTTCATCTCATGAACCATTATGTCATATGTATTGGTCATGTGCATTAAGTAATAAAACACCATTCATCTCATGAAAGGAAAGCATGATTTTATTGATAAATAAAGAAATTAATCAATTTATTACATCAACTGATGGATTGAGACCATACAATCTAACAGATGGTCCTTTGTAGATACTTCTCCCTCGGAGAGCGTTGTGTACATTTTGGAGAGCTTTACAGTTAGAATGTGGCGAGCCCCTTTTTGTGTGGGTCACACTTAGCTTCTTAGTCATACTTTTGATTATACTTTTGGTATAGTAGTGCCGGGTATTTTTATAATCCCTCTTTTGTAAATCTATGTATATACTTGTGTAATTCTTCTGTATAAACTTGAACGTTTAATTGAACTAAATGAGAAATGATACTTTGGTGTGTATGAAATTACGGCTTCTGCTATGCTTTAAATGTTATTGACAGATTCCAGTGAGCTAGACTCACGAATAATAATAGTGGTTTTTCTCTCCGTCGTGTTGTTGTATTTGACTCGAGACAGGTACAATATCACGGGAGTACGTGTTACCTCGAGGGTTACCCTAGGCCAGGGTAATTCCGGACCGGGATGTGACATAAGCCTTCTCCTCTCTCACATCCCTTCCATTCAACAATGTTTCCCTCCCAATTGCAACCCACACTCCATTCCATTTGCATAGATTACATGTTTATTTAATTAGAAAAAAAATTAACATAGAGAAAAACAAAATGAAAGAAGTTGATGACGAACTTCGATTTATATGCCAAAGAAGAGCCGACGAACTTCGATTTATGGGGAGATGACGAACTTCGATTTATATGCCAAAGAAGAGCCGACGACGAAGAAGATAAGAAGATGAGCCGACGACGAAGCTCAGAGTAGATGCTCAAACGAACGGAAATGACAAATAGTTTTCTCAATGAGCGGACAAAAATGAGGAAGAAGGACAAGGAGAAGAAGAAGGGACACGTTGGTAATTTCTCATGGGTGGGCTCAGCAAAAAAAAGGGAGTTTATATTTTTTATGAAAGTGAGCTCAGAATGTGGGTTGGCTCAGCAAGTGGGGTGGGTGTATTTAGAATTTATCAAACAATACCCATGGAGATAATCTCCCATTTTCTCAAACTTTGGGGCATGTCTCTCTCGGTCCAATCAATGATGATCGTAGGTTACAAGGGAGCAACACTGGGTGATTTGTGGCACCGATGTCGGCATCGGTTCTATTATTTTCAAATCGAGAAATTCCCCATTTGTATGTTCTTGATATCGATGAGAGGGTTTTGGGACTAAGGATTTCCCCATTTGCAATTCAGGTGTGGTAAAAGTGTTTGGTTAAAGTGTTGATTTACTTCTCATCACTCAAATTAGCCCCCAAACATGGGAGGGAACTTTTTGACCGTTGGGGCTGATTTGACCTGTTACTTTACCTAACTGATAAGCATTCAAAGTTGAAACAAAAGACAACCATCATTGTCATTTGCAAATCCTCCACCTAAAGAGGATCTAGGTGTTAGAATTTCTATGGTGCCAAGATCTCATTGGATACAAACAAATAAAACTTAATGTAATTAAGATCATACCTGATTCCATTGCTGGGGTTAAACAGAGGAGGGATTTACAACTTCCTTGAACCCTTTTTCTTTTCTCTCTAGCAAATTGATGGAAGCCAAGAAAATTTACAGTAGGCAAGGAAGTAACCCAAGAATTCTTTTATAGTGAGAGGATCCTCCCATCAACGTAAATAATCTAAAATCTCTCCAATCATATCTCCCTAATTGAGCAACTTACAAAGGCAAGAATTTAAATCCTTTGACCATGGGGAAAATATCCTTTATTGGATGTTCTAGAAAGAAGTGATCCCATGTGGTCAGGTGGGCCACCTCCTTATTCCAACGTTCTCCCACTTGGTCCAATGACCACATAGGATAAAATAATTATATATATATATATATTAAGAAATTTGAAAATAAGACTCTGACTGGTGCGCACCATTTTTCAAAACATTCAAAACACTTGCCATGTTAACTTTTGAGCTCGATCTTTAACCACTGATTAAGTTAGCATGTTGATGAGAACTATGGTGGTTACACGTCGTAAATGACATGCTCCCTTCTATAATTACTGCATCTCCATATTCACTTAACCAAGTCTTTAATAAGGGTAAAATAGGGTACATTTCACGACAATCCTATTTAATGGGTTCATTAATGTCATTCACCTTACTATTCTCACTTTACAAATCTTTAAACACATGTGAACATAAATAAAGCAAGAATATACGAAATCACAAAACTATAATGTATACAATCAAGATGTGTCTTTACAAATTCTAATAGGACAATTCATATAAGCCCATACTTCTAACATGCTCTTGAAAAGGCTTTTGCGCCAGTGCTTTCGTTAAAGGATCTACCAACATCATGTTTGTTGGAGTTCTAATTATAGACACCAACTGATTTCGTACCTTTTCTTTTAACGCAAGATATTTTACTTCCAAAAACTTAGATTTCCTTGCAACCTTGTCATTATATGCAAATCTTCTAGTTGCATCGTTGTCACAATAAATCTTTAATGGTTTGGAGATTGTATCCATAATGTGCAGCACTGAAATAAAATCACGCATCCATAGAGCGTGGCCTGTAGCTTCAAAGCATGCCACATATTCTGCATCGAATGTTGATGGGGTAACTAAGGTTTGTTTCACACTTCTCCATGAAACTACCCCTTTAGCTAAACGAAAAATATATCTTGAAGTCGACTTTCTAAAATCGGGGCATCCTACGAAGTCTGCGTCCGAACATCCGATCACTTCTAAATGATCGGATCGCCTGTAAGAGAGCATATAATTCATAGTCCCGCTTAGATATCTTAAGACCTTCTTAACTCCCATCCAATGGGGCATACCTGGATCACTTTGATATCTACTTAACATGCTAACTGCAAAGCTTATATTGGGTCTAGTGCATGTTTGTGCATACATTAGACAACTGATTACGGGGCATATGGAAATTTATCCATTTCTATTTTTTCGATCTCATTGCTTGGACACTGAGCCTTACAAAACTTATCACCTTTGATCATAGGTGTATACTGAGCTTTACATTCTTCCATACGAAATCTTGTTAAAACAGTTTTGATATAGGCTTCTTGTGATAACCTAAGTAATCATTGAGATCTATCACGATAAATCTCGATTCCTATTACGAAGGTTGCTTCGCCCATATCTTTCATATCAAAATTGTTCTTTAGATACTCTTTGGTTTCATGAATCATACCAAGGTCATTGCTAGCTAGTAAAATGTCGTCAACATAAAACACCAAGATAATAAAGTTGCCCCCACTAATCTTGAGATAGATGCAGTGATCAACCACATTTTCGATGAATCCAAATGCTTTAATAACACAGTTGAATTTAAGGTACCATTGTCAGGAAGCTTGTTTAAGGCCATAAATCGACTTCTTTAATTTATAGACTAATTTCTTTTCACTCTGTTTTACAAATCCTTCAGGTTGTTCCATGTACACCTCTTCTTCTAGATTTCCATTTAAGAATGCTGTTTTGACATCCATTTGATGTAACTCAAGATTAAAGTGAGCTACTAGAGCTATAATTATCTTGAATGAATCATTTTTAGACACCGGAGAGTAAGTTTCATTGTAATCAATCCCTTCTCTCTGAGTAAAACCTTAGGCCACAAGTCTGGCTTTGAAACGTTCAACCTTTCCCTCTTAATCCCTTTTGGTCTTAAAGACCCACTTACAACCAAAGGTCTTGGAATTCTTAGGTAGTTCAACGATGTCTCAAACATCATTAGTGGCCATTAACTCTAGCTCATCTTTCATTGTATCTAACCATTTACCATAATTCTTACATTCTATGGCTTCTTTAAATGTCCTAGGATTATCTTTTACCCTAATATCGGCTTCTTCTAAGTATACAACATAATCATTCGAGATAGCAGCTCTTCTCGTACGAGTTAACATCCTTAAAATTTCAGGATCTGGATCATTATTCTGTTCTGGAAGTGGTTCAATAATGGGAAATTGGGTTTCCTGTGCTTCTTATTCATTTTGTGGTTGTTGTTCCTCTTGATTGTCATTGATCACGATATCAAGTAGGACATCAAACTCACTCCTTTTATTAGGTAGATCAACATCTACCATAATTTCTTCGTAGGTTATATTTCTATTTTGACCACTCACACTATTCAAATGATCATCCAAAAATTTGGCATTTCCCAATTCAACGATCCTAGTTGTATGGTTAGGAACATAAAATCTATACCCTTTGGACTTATCCGGATATCCAATAAAATATCCGCTAATTATTTTAGGGTTCAATTTTCGTTCATGCGGGTTGAAGATTCTTACTTCAGATGGACATCCCCATACTCTAAAATGATTTAAATTGGGTTTTCTATTAGTCCATAACTCAAAAGGGGTTTTTGGAACCGCCTTTGTAGGAACCCGGTTTAAGATGTACATTGCTATCTTTAATACTTCACCCCACATGGACTCGGGTAAATTAATGTTACTGACCATACTCCTGACCATCTCAATAAGCTTCATGTTTCTTCTCTCAGCTACACCATTCTACTAAGGTGAACCAGGCATTGTGTATTGGGCAACAACACCTTCCTCTTGTAGAAATCTAGCAAATGGGCCGGCCCATGTTACAACCCAATTCGGTGTATCTACTGTAATACTCACCACCTCTATCTGATCTCATGACTTTGATTTTTCTATCTAATTTCTTTTTTACCTCTGCCTTAAATATTTTTGAATGCATTTGTTACACCCCGACCCAATTTAACCCTAATTAGTGCTAATTAAGTGTGTATTAGCTAAATTAATTATATTTAACTACTAATTATGGTAATTAGTCATTTTAAGTTGAGTTAGTTGAGTTTTGAGTCCTAGATGGGTGAGTTAGAAACGAATTGACTCGGTTGAGTAAAGTCGAGGATTTTTTCATAATTATCGATTTTTCTCTTTTTTGCATCATTTGCACTTCATCTTGGCATCATCGCGTGTATTTTGACGAGCATGTCGATTTTCATAATAGACTCTACTTCATTTGACCAACCATTGAGTAAGGGAGCTTTCATTTGACTCTTCATGAAAATACTAGAACTTGGAGGGACTTTCCTATAAAATGGACATCCTTATCCCTTTAAATACAAGTTTTCATTTTCCTTTTTCCTTTCCTCTTCTCTCTACTCTTCTTCTCCTCTTCTCCTTCATTCCTTCTTCAATCACTACAAGGAGTGAGTGCATGTGCCTTGGGAGCTAAGAGGGGAACTCATCTTCATCTTCTTCATCCTCTTCTTCTCTTTGTTGACAAGAAACCATCTCCGCCATCTCCTACCTTTCCTAAATTTAGATTTCTTGTTATAGGTAAGAGCAAAACCTTTTAGTTTATGTTTTTGAGTGCATTAGAGTCAAGAGGCTCTTGGTTAGTCATACATACATGTTCATTTCCACTTTCCATGCGTATTTGTGTCTAGGGTTTGGTATTTGGGGGTTTTTGGTTTCCTTGAGTCAAGTTGGAAAGTGAGAGTTGGGAAGCACCATTTGAGGCAAGTATAAGCTTAATTTGGATTTATATATTGTTTAGTTACATTTGATTCAATGAGACTCTTTCTTAATGATTCTATTTTCTTTATGGGATGAATGGTGTGGATTGTTTTATGGAATTAATTGGTGGAAGTGATTGGAGGGATTAAATGTGTAAATGGGAGCAAGGAAGCTCCATTGTGCAGGTTGTGTATTTGGAGAAGTGTGGGAAGTGAAGGAGAGGAAGAACACATCACAATTCCAATTTCGGAATTCTGGAGTGGGCGCTTGAACGCGCAGAAGGCCGCTCGAGCGGACCCATCCATTGGAATTTTTAGAGTGTGAAATTCTACAGTGGGCGCTCGAGCTCGCAATCCCACTGGAGACATCCGTTCGAGCGGACCTGAAGCCATTCGTTTGGGCTTTTTCGGTCCAATTAGAGGGAGTATTAGCACTCCTAGCCTATAATAACCCCCCTAACCTTCATTAAGTGGATTTAGGGTGCACACCTTAAACCAATAGGGAATTAAGATTTTAAAGACTCTTATGACCTTAAAAATGGAACCCTTAACCTCCTCCCTTGGTCTAATGGAAGGATTATTAGTCTAACACTATGCCATGAGGGTTAGTTTAGGAATTCAACGTATTTCTTATAATAAGGGACACTCAAACAAGATAGTAGTGCGTTGACCTCCCAAACTACCTTGTGTTGGATGGTGAAAGACTAAGAGTAATAGATTAGAATTGGCTAGTAAAATACCTTGGATTCCTCTAAAATTATTGCATTTCATATTGTAGTCAAATTTCCCATTTGATATCAAATCCTAATTGACATTTGGTTGCATTATTAGTATTAGTTATGGTTCGATTTTCTATTCCAACTCGTGGCATAATTTTCGTACAACTATTTCGGTATTCGTTGAAATTGTGGGTTTAGTAAGTATATGTGTGTATGTGATTATTATTCGATTCAATTATGAACAAGTGATAGTAAACTTACTCAAATTCAATTATTATTATTTGACTCGATTGGGTCGGCACTACTTAGCTTCGACCCTGTGATACATGACGGGGTTGAACTTGGTTTAGTTATTCGAGACTACTATCGTAAGTCATCTGGAGCATCGGAACTCCAGACCCGGGTAACCAACTAGCCTTTAGCCGAGCAGCTGGTGACATCCCAACTAGATTCACTCTCTTTTGAGAGGATGAGCTCAATGTAGTAGCCAATTAGTATGTTTTTATTCTATCTTGATTCGCAAGCATAAATTATTTGATTTTTGCACAATTTGCCTAATTTTTACTTAAAATTGACATCTGTTAATTTAATCATCCTTTAATTCAAATTGCAACATTATGTATTTCCTTATTAATGCCTATACTTGCTAGATCGTCGTATAGAGATACTACTCTTGGTGTCACAGTCGCAGGTGCAGTTCCTGGCCTTGAAGAGGCCCAGGAGGGTGAGGAGGGTCCGAAGAGGTTCCTCCAAGAGTAGAGGTGTGGCCGGAGCGGGGGCCAGCGTAGTTACTTCCTCCTCCGGAGAGCGCGGTGTACATTTTTTAGGACTTCAGTAGAGTGTGACTAGCCCCTTTTTGTGTGGGTCACACTTAGTTGTTAGTTATACTTTTGATTTTACTTTTGGTATAGTTATATAGGGTTCTTTTATACACCCTCTTTTGTTAATCAATGTATTTATTTGTGTAATTCTTTTGTATAAACTTGAATGTTTAATTGGATTGAATGGGAATGATACCTTCAGGTGTATGAATTTCAGCTTCCGCTATAAATTAAATGTTATTGACATGTTTTAGTGAGCTTGACTCACGTGTGGAAAAAGTTGTTTTTCTCCTTTGTGTGTTGTATTTGGCTCGAGACAGGTATAACATCATGGGAGTACGTGTGTCTCACCTCGGGGATTACCCTAGGCCAGGGTGATTCAGAACTAGGATGTGACAACATTTAAAGCATCATATTTTTCTTTGATTAAATAGACATAACCAAACCGTGAAAAATTATCAATAAAAGTAATAAAGTATTCATCACCTGTAAAACAGAGTATGTGAATTTTTCCACAGATATCTGTATGGATTATTTCTAATAGACCCGAACTTCTTGTGGCTCTTTTCTTAATTGTATTGGTTTGCTTTCCTTTAATGCAATCAACACAAACTGTAAAGTCGGTGAAATTCAGATTAGGTAACAATCCGTCTTTCACCAATCTTGCCATTCTTTCTTTTAAAATATGGCCTAACCTTTTATGCCGCAATATATATGAGTTCTCATTAATGGCCATTCTTTTAACTCCCATGTTCATGCCACAATTAACGTGTTGTGTGTGAAGAGATTGTTCATACATAGAATTTAACTTTAATTTATACAATCCATCACATAAATAATCATTTCCAACAACTTTATTATTTCTAAGAACGTTCATATATCTATCACCAAAACCAACTTTAAAACCATCATAATCAAGTTTTGAAACAGAAATAAGATTTCTAGAAATATGCGGGATGGAGATCCAAAATGAATTAGGTGTCCAACACCAGCCTGTATGTGCCTATAGCTTTAACTCTTGACTCCTTTTGGTTCCCCATGGTGATGGTCCTTTCCCTATCATTTGGACTTCGGCTTGACAGGAATCCCTGCATACAACCAGAAACATGAATGGTTGCACCAAAATCAATCCACCAAGTATTAGATGGAACATCTAGTAAATTGATTTCGAAACAAATAAGAGTTTGACTTTTACCTTTACTTTCAAACCAATTCTTTCGTTTCAGGCAATCCTTTTTGAAATGACCTTTCTTTTCACAAAAATAGCATTTCTTCATTATCCCTTTGTCCTTCTTTTCTGGTTTTGTGGCTCGAGTATTTTCTGGTTTTGAGGATTGAGCATTTGCACCTTTCTTGCCTTTACCCTTGCTCTTGGACTTAGATCGAGAGACAAAATTAACCATCATTTGTCCCTCTACCTTCAACCTTCTTTTTTCTTGATAGGCTTAGCGATTAATTCATTTATGTCCCATGTCTTTGGGCTTTGGTTATAAGCTACCTTAAAAGCTCCAAAAGCAGGAGGAAGAGAATTGAAAATGAATTGGACTATATATTGACCAGACACATTCATGTCCACCTCTTTCAATTTTGACACTATGTGCGCCATTGCAAGGATGTGTTCTCTTACTCCCAGGGTTCCATCATATTTCATACTTGAAAGGCGGCTTATCAACGAAGCACCTACTGCCTTATCAGTTATCGTAAATTGTTTTTCACCGTATCTAAGAGGTCCTTGGCCTTATCTTTTATTCCTATGGACCCTCAAATAATACATGAAATATAATTTAAGATGATCTTTACTTCAACTTTGTTTGCCTTTATCCATTTTTCATAGATTGTCCTTTCTTCGGCAGTAGAGTTTTCAGTGGGATTTTCAGGCATGGGTTCGTCGAAGGCAATTTCTAAGTCCAAGAACGTTAGAGCAATCATTAAAACATCCATCCATTCAACGAAATTGGAACCATCCAAAGTGGGTATGGTCCATAAGGTGGAAAGTGCGACTAATGATCTGGTTACTGTAGGAAACAATAAATAGCTATATGTTAATATTCTGGAACTAGAACAAAGCAATGGGTACATTAATGTAAATATACCTTTGGGTGGATAAACAACATGTGAGTGTTAGTTTATGGTCTCAATACCAAGGGTATATGATGTAATAAATTGATTAATTTCTTTATTTATCAATACAATTCATGTTTTTCCTTTCATGAGATGAATGGTGTTTAATATACTTGCACATAACCAATACAAAAGACATAATGGTTCATGAGATGAACCGGAGTCCACAAGTTTACTAGAAGTAATACATGTGTATGGATGAGATCCACATACAGGAGATATGTATTGCAAATCTTATACTTAAATATCTTCACAACCAGTGATGAGATTGGGCATCTCATCTGACAAGGTTGCAACACTTTGACCACTATGAGATAGTGTGATTTGTCTCGATCATCGGAATGTAAGATTCTGGATCATGGTGCTAGTACATTGGATGTATTGAAGGACCATGAGAAACACCTTATATACACTGTCTTTACTGTAGGGTCTGCTCTCATAATTCCCTAGCAATAGGCTCATAATCCTGAGACATTAATGAACTCAAGTTTTTATCTATTCATTTGCTTTGAGTCACCAATGAGTGAGGCCAATTGTAGGTCAACACCTCGGTGATTTGGGTACGTGGTAGTAGAGTTGTGGGAACATTCAATGGTCAAGATGAAATATATCTTTAATATCCCCTTGTGCCAATTAATGGATTTATCATTGGTAAGTGCGCACCCATTTCGATTAAGAGTTAATTGGATCGGTACCAAATGATCACTATAATTAATTGGGGCTCAAGGATAATAAGATATGGATCTAATTTTGGTGGACATGTCCAATTGATCCATGGATATAGATGGAGGGGCCTACTTGTGGTACTGAGGAAGTTTAGGGTCTTCATTGTAATTTATTTCTAAGACTGGAGTGCAATTGCATTTATATAGTGGAGTTATTTGCAATTAACTGTGGGCCTGGATTGCACATGAGATGTGGGGTCGCGTGTCCCAGTTGGAGCCAGCTTTATAAGGAATCCCTAGTGGTCCCCACGTTAGCCCAAATTGTTAGAAAGATACTAATTCTACTTGAACTCTAAAAGGAAGGTTACTATTTTTATTTGAAGTGAGACTTCTAATAGTGGTAATGGTAAGCTACTAATTATTAATGGAAGTAGGACTTCTATTTTAAGTAGAAAGGAGAAAGCTAGTAATTGTTGTGGAAGTGAGACTTCTATGGCAACTAGCAAGGGAGGAGTTTACTATTTTGTAATGGGAGTTAAACTTCTATTTCAAATAGGAAAAGAGGTGGATTGGAGGGCTATATAAAGAGGAACAAAGCCCTCTTGGTCGTGCATAATACATAGTGCAAGTCCAGCCCCTTTGTGCAAGAGTTGCACAAGTTCTCTTCCTCTCTAAGTTCCCCTCTCTTTCACCTTTAGTTCCTTAGAGTTACTAGGTGGGTTTTCTCTTGAAGATTCCACCATCTTCTTGAGAAAAGAGATCTAATACGGGTCATAGCGTGGAAGATGAAAAGGAGTTGGAGATTTTGAATTGGATAGTGAAGGTGTTCATCACCAAAGGAAAGAACTCAAATTCTCCATTAGAGCACTACAAGGCTCCAAAGGTATATCTACATCCTTGTATGTTGTGGATTTCGTGGTTGCATGTTTGTGTGCTATTTTCTATCTTCTAGATAGGTTATGTTGCTGTACATGGTTTATGAGTTAGAGGGATTGCATCCTGGATTGTGTTTGTTGTCTTCTAGATAGTTGATCCCTGCATCAAGTGGGTCAAAAGTTTTGAAACCTGTCCGGAAGGCCCACCTATATTCCAACAATTGGTATCAGAGCCATACCTTATCTCTAATCATGTTAGATCAACAAGCTTGCTCCATTCTTTGCATGAGATGCGAAAAAGATGAAGTAAGGGCTATGTAAGGATCAGTTTTTGATGAATTTACTTGGTTTGATAGTAGATTCATGTTTGGATAGTCACAAAAGGGTTTAATAATGATGGAAGGATGGTAGGAAGCCATTGGAACACTTTGGAAGTGATTTGGGGAAGAATGGACACGAAACAGAAAACCCATGTTGCAGGTTTTCGTCAGTCCGGTCGACTTGGCCCGTGCTCGGTCGACCGGCTGACTCAGGTCGGTCGACCGAGCCCCCTGGCCGGTCGACCGAGCCTTCTGTGCAGGTTGCTGCAGAAACTGATTTTTCTAGTTTCGGGTCTTCTTTTACTTCCTGTTTTTCCAGCATTATTTGGCAGCCTATTTTTGTGATTTGTATGGTTGTATAAGATACTAACTTGCAGATGATAATGTCCTCTCCATATGGCCCACAAATCTTTTGCTTTCTATTTATGGTGATTGGTTTATTTAAGGCTAAATGTAAAGGGCGTCATGGTTTCCTTGGTTTCCCGTGAAAGGACAAGGCATGATGAATTTCCCTATAGCCCTTTTATTTCCAGTTTTAGATTACCATGTAAGTCTCATAATCGAGGCATAGGAATTTATGTAATTTCTCTAAATTTGTAAATTCTGGCGATGTCCGAGACGAAGAAGGAAAGCGATGTTGGACTCCAAATCAAAGGGTTTGAAGATTACCAAAAGAGTTTTGGAGTTGCCCAAAGAGTTTGAGGAATTCCAAAGTTTTGGAAAGTCTAGAAGTCCAAGAAGTCTATTCCGCTAGGGCCATGTGGAGGAGAGGACTAGTTTCTATTTTTAGCACTTTCTATTTATGGATGAATGCTTAATTTAGAATGTTTCCAAATCTGATCCAAACATAGCAAGTTACTAAAATTGGTCAAATCAAATTAATTTTTGGAAAGAGTTCTAATTAGTGTTGATGACCTATGAGATGGACACATTGGTAACACTAATTTAGAAACTGGACTTTCCTTAAAATAACTTGACTTGGAACCAATCTTAGATCATATCATGAGATGATTTGATGTTCAAATGTATACATGTGGGCCCTAATACCTTACAAAGAAATCCTCAATTCTAAAATATTAAGTGGGAGCGGGGCATTTATATTTAGAAATCCCCATGGTTTTCAACAATAGGTCCATTGTAAGGAAAGTATTAGCCTCGCGCCATCTTGAGAATGGTCGTTTCCCACGGAGGGCTTTTACTTGTCTGGTTACTAGATATGGATCTCCTATGGATAGTGTTGGTGAGACGGGGTGGGGGCCCACTCCCTAAGGAGGAGCTGCTCGCAACGGTTGTCATGCAATGCTAGTTGGTGGGTCACACTTAACTAAAATAATGATGTAGTATTCCCAAGGATTTGCCTCATTTATTTTAGAAGCCAAAGCAAATCGGGAGTCATACATTATTTGGTATGAGATACCTAGATAATAATGAATGAAGGGGATCATGGAAAGTTAGTCTTAATTCCAATTTTGACCAACTTTGATCCGTACCAATCTAGGTGGTATTCGCACTCCCCAAGGAGGCATACCCCGGGGATTGAGATTCCGATGTATTCTAGATTTAGTGATTATGAGGAATCCATATAAATTTGATAGAATACTAAACCCTAATGTCATTTAAATTCATTAATTGAATGTATGGTTATGTGCTACAGTATTTCAAGCATGAATTCAAATACTTTCAATCCACTTGCGACCATCCTCAACCACAATAAGTTGGTGGGACCCAGTTATGTAGACTGGAAACGGACCTGGATATAGTCCTGACAGCTTCAGGATATAAATATGTCCTTACCAAACCTCCCCTTGATGAGCCATTGCCGGAAGCATCACAGGAAGAAAAGGAACTTTACACCAAGTGGGCCAAAGACGATGAGATGGCCAGATGTTATATACAGGCATCCATGTCTAGTGTTTTGCAACACCAACATCAATCCTTTAAGACTGCATATGATATTATATCAAATTTAAAGGAGATGTTTGCGGAACAGGGCAGGCCTGCTAGACAGGCTGCTAGGAGGGTGCTTATAAGCACCAAGATGGTTGAAGGCACACCAGTACAGGACCACATGTTGAAAATGATGGACTCATTGAATGAGTTAGATGTACTAGGGGCTGCGATTGATGCAGAATCACAGATTGACATAATCCTTGAGTCACTACCAGAGTCATTCAACAATTTCAAGGTCAATTATAATATGAATAATGCATTTTAAAAGATGTAACTATAGGGAAACAAAATGCAAATGCAACATGACCAACAACATGATTTAACTTAAAAAGAATAGGTTGATCAATGAGGTTCAAGGCCTTAAGGTTTGTCTAAGTAAATAACTTTTGGAATCCACCTAAGGTCTTGAGAGGGTTGAACTTTGAGGTCTAGTTTGGACTTCTCACCAACTAAAGGAGATTTGACTTGATAAATTTTCAATTTAAACTTATCACCATGATATTTAGATTTTACTAAATTTAGCTTAGATTGGTGATTAGTCTTTTGATGTTGGTGAGTTTGATTCTTAGGGGATTGTTTCACTTTTCTTTTCTTCTTATTTTCTCCCTTTACTTGACTTTTGAATTTTAAATTTAACTTTGTTACTTTATTCAAAAGTTCTTTCATGGGTTTATATAAGGGAGATAGGTTGAGAAGCTTTTTGTTCATAGATTCTTTTAAGCTTGGTTTAACTTGTTTAAACTTTTTAGAATCTATTTTAGGAGACTCCATTTTAAATGATTTAACTTCTTTAATCTTTTTGGAGTCTTCTTTGGTTTTTAGTGTCTTACCCTTCATAGATTTTGATTCTACCTTTTTGGGTTCAAATATGGGTTTAGACACATGGCTTCTTCTTAGTTTGCACTCAAACCTAAAATGTCCTTCAATGCCACAATAAATACATTTTGTTTTGGGCATGGGAGAAAGAGTGCTAGAGAATGAGGACTCACCTTTCACAAAAGTGTTGGTGAATTTAGGGTCATGTGACATATTCCTATTAAATCCAAGACCCGTCCTATCTCCTTTAGATTTACCCAATCTAAATAATTTTTCAAATTTATCTTCTCCTTGGGTAAATTTGCACTCATACTTTTGTTTATAGCTTTCAAGTTGAGTGACTTTGGTTATAAGGATTGAATTTTCATTTTTGACTTTTGAAAGTTCATTTTCAATTTCCTTATATTTGCTTCGCTCTTCATTGGCAAGTTTTAATTCAAGTTTAAGTTCATTGATGACATTAGTTCCAAGTTCTTGAGTTTTTAACTTAGTTTTAATCAATTTGGATTCTAAATTGTCAATGTCTTTGTCTTGCCTTTTTATTTGATCTCTTAGATTTAAATTTTCCTTATTGACATTATCATAATCCATCTTTAATTCTTTTAGTTCATCTTGAATGTTAGATAGATTATTTAAAGAGATCATGAACTTAGATTCAACACAATTTATTACTTCTTCTTTCTCTCTAAGCTCATCTTTAGAAGAGACTAATTCTTTGTTTAGTCTTTTAGATTCTTCTCTTAACTTTTTGTTTCTCTTTTCAGTCTTTAAGGATAATTCATATAATTCCTCAAAGGCTTGTTGAAGATCTCCTTCATATTCATTAAAATCTTCTTCTTTTATGTCACATTGAGATTCATTAGATTGAGGGTTTGAATCTCCAATAGAAGGAGGAATGAGGGGTCTAGAAGAATCTACAAAGTCTAGCATAGTGGAGTCCATTCTAATGATTTTCATGCAATGACAACTCTAGGGTTTTTTGACTCTAGGTTTTTACACCTAATCAAGAGTTCCAAACACTTGATCCTAAAAGATAGAGCACTTGGCTCTGATACCAATTGAAAGTCCTTGGGATCCTAACCCTAGAGGGGGGGGGGTGAATAGGGTGTGCTACAAATATGACCAATTTTAGACAAATTTTAATTCTTAACATAAACTAGTCACATGTGATGATATTGACCAAACAAGATGCGGAAGCTAATTAAAAAATCACCACAAGCATACACCACAACACCAAGGATTATAGTGGTTCGGCCTCAATGCCTACGTCCACTACCGGCTTGTGATCCAATCACCCCACCGGATTTTCACTATTTATGCTTTTTACTGGGCTAAGCAATAACCCTTACAATGTTGTTTTTCTAGGCTAAACAACAACCTCTCAATGTGCTTTTCTAGGCTAAGCAATAACCTTTACAAAATGCTTTTCTTAGGCTAAGCAATAACCTTTACAAAATGCTTTTCTTAGGCTAAGCAATAACCTTTACACAATGCTTTTCTTAGGCTAAGCAATAACCTTACAAGAGATGATTTCTCTAAGAAAGTGTCTTCACAAAAGATCACTCTAAGAGATACAATTTTAAGCTCAATGTATTTGCCTCTAAACTAGGCGGATATGAAAGTGAATAAAAAATTACAAACATACACAAAAACAAGCTAAAGTGTGTGCACAAGTGTATGAATGCTTTTCTTCAATCAATTTCAACAATGAAGCTCTTAAATTAATGCATGATGCATTTTAAAATCAAAGCTTATAAAATGATGATTGAAGATAAAACTAATCACATAAAAGATTCAAACAACTTTGAAGAAATGAAACAAACAAGTTGTATGAATGTTAAAGTCTAAGAACACATGTGATTAGGAAAAGAGAGTTTGCAAACCAAACTAATTTACCAAAGAAGATATTGAGTTTGCAACACAACTCTAGAAATCATGCATAAGTGAAAATACAAAGATTTAAGCATGCATGGATTTCATTTTAATGGAAATCAAAATACAAGTAAAGTGTACCTTTTTAAATCTTAAGTATTTGATTTCCAAATGGCCCTCTAGCCTTTCCAACTTCTTCCCCCTTCTTTGGCTCCAATATGGTCTCAAAAGTTCATGTATCAAGCCTTGAAAAAGGTTGAAAATGAATGGACTTTATAGCCAAAAAGTGCCCAACGGCTAGTCCTCGGTCGACCTGCAAAGAGGCCTCGGTCGACCGGGAAAGCACAACGGTCATATATCTGACCGTTGGAAGGCTCTGCTCAAAACTGCCTTTAAAAGCTGCGGTGTTCCCGGTCGACCGGCAAGCCTGGCCCGGTCGACCGGCGACACTGCCGGGCCACCCCCCCTTTTGACAAAAATTCCAATTTTTGCACATTCAAAGGTATTTCTTTGGGAGGATTTTTGGGCCACTAAACCAAGATAGAAAACATGTTTTAAATCAAATGAAGATGTTTAAAAAACATGAAACACACAAAGCCTAAATAGATTCGAAACTTTAAATCCAAAGGCTAGCTTGATTTCTAAAAACTCTTTTCATATGAAAATGCATATAAAGATGATTCTGAAAGTGATGAAAGTATGCAAGGCACAAACCTAAATTCTCAATATGATTTCTCAAAAGTAATGCACAAAGAATTAGGTTTTCAAAAGAGTTTGAATTCTAAAACCAATGCATCCAAGTTTAGAAACAACACATGCATAAAACAAGATTTCTACAAGTCTAAAACCAATGCATGTAAAAATCAAGATTTCAAGGTTTTCGAAAACAATGCAAGAGTGTAAATTCAAATGATGTGAATATGTTAATGCATCCATCAAATTGCAAATACAAAATCCCTAACACCGGCGAGAAGGTTTCCTCATAATCGATACCCTCTTTCTGAGTATACCCTTTCGCAACAAGCCTGGCCTTAAAGGTCTCAACTCTTCCATCTGGTCCTCTTTTTCTCTTGTAGACCCACTTGCACCCAATAGGTTTGATATTGGCAGGCAAGTCCACAAGTGTCCAGACCTGATTAGAGTACATGGACTCCATCTCAGCTTTCATAGCATCTTGCCAATGTCCCGAATCTATGTCATTAATTGCTTCATCATAGTTACAGGGATCATGTTCCAGTTCTTCCGGGATTGCCTCGTAAGACTCTCCCAAGAACGAGAACCTATCAGGGGGCCTGATTATTCTCCCACTACGACGAGGCACTGGTGTAACTACTGGGTCTGGTAGGAGCGGTTCTTCCTCAAGTTCGATCATATTTGGATTTGGAATTGATTGTTCTTGAATCTCTTCCAAGATCACATTTTCTAAAGATTTCCGGTCCATCATATAATCTTCCTCCAGAAAAACCGCATTGGTGCTCACCAGCACTTTTTGCTCTCTGGGATTATAGAATAACCAACCTTTAGTTCCTTTAGGATATCCTACAAATGTGCATACTTCGGACTTCGTTTCCAACTTATCTGTCTTTACCTTTAGCACATGTGCCGGACAACCCCAAATGTGTAAATGTTGTAGACTAGGCTTTCGCCCAGACCACAACTCCCGGGGAGTCTTAGGTACAGACTTAGATGGTACGAGGTTTAGTATGTACATCGCAATATCCAAGGCATGTCCCCAAAAGGATATAGGTAATCCTAAGAAACTCAACATAGACCTAATCATACCTAAAAGAGTCCGGTTCCTCCTTTCCGCTACTCCATTCTGTTGAGGCATACCAGGAGCAGACAACTGGGATAGAATCCCATTTTCTGACAAGTGTCCCATAAAATCACCAAAGAGATATTCCCCTCCTCGATCTGATCGAAGAGTGTTGATACTTTTACCTAATTGTTTTTCCACTTCCGCTCGAAACTCTTTGAACTTTTCAAAAGCCTCGGACTTGCGGTGCATAAGGTATATGTATCCATATCTTGAATAATCATCTGTGAAAGTGATGAAATATTCATATTCGCCTCTGGCCCTGACATTAATGGGTCCACACACATCAGTATGCACTAATTCCAATAAATCTTTGGCCCTATTGCCCTTTGATGAAAAGGGCCTTTTGGTCATTTTGCCTTCCAGACAGGACTCACAGACAGGCATTGGTTCTACAACCAATGAAGACAAGATACCATCTTTCACTAGCCTGTCAATCCTATTTAGGTTTATATGACCTAGCCTCAAGTGCCAAAGTTTTGTTGGATTAGATGAAGGTGACCTTCTCTTTAATGATGGCCTATTAATTATTTCGGTATCATGTATCTCATACATTGTAGGAGTTAACAGATAAAGCCCATTGGTTACCTTGCCAGAACATATAGAAGTACCATTCCTCTTTATGACAACTTCAGTACCAAAAGTAATAGAATAACTTTTATTCACCAAACTAGAAACTGAAATTAAATTCCGTCTTAAAGATGGTACATATAGAGTATCTGACAAAACCAACTTATTATCTTGAAAACATAAAGTAATAACTCCTACTGAGACCGCATCCGCCTTAGCATCAGATCCTAGGTTGACAATGATTTCGCCGTCACTGAGTTTCCTGGTTTCCTTGAACCCCTGCAACGAATTACATATGTGATTAGTTGCCCCGGAGTCCACACACCAAGATTCTGAAGTACCAGTTGCAAAACTAACTTCAGAAACAAGTGACTCGATCATACCTGAAGTCTTCTTCTTAGACAGATATTCTGGACAATTCCTCTTCCAATGTCCTATCATACCACAATGGAAACACTTTCCTTTTGTCCCTGACCCCTTAGCCTTGCCAACACCACCATTAGGACCATTCTCCACCTTAGGACCCTTCGGAACTAATTTCTTCTTGCCTTTCCGCCCTTTGCCTTTCGGTTTGGACTTGGCAAATGACTTTTCTGTCATCTAGGCAGTTGGCTTCTTCTTCATAATCCCTTCAGTCACCACCAGCTGGCTAGAAAGCTCAGCTAGAGTCAAATTCATCTTTTTCATACACCATTCTAGTTACATAACATGGTTTTCAAAATCTTTTGATTATAATTTCATCATGATTAGATTTGCTTTTTGCTTACATTTAGTTTTATGTTTTGCATTGCATTTCGTTACATGATTAATTGATTGTGATTTCAAAAGCTTTCATAGCTAGATTCTTCATGATCAATTGTTATTGAATCATTTGTGTAGATGTCATAGTAAGATTTTTTGAACAAATGATTTGAATCAATTCAAGTTTTTTTATGGATTTCTAAGTTATACTTTTATTTGGAAAATCATTGTTTTGAAAAATCAACTTGTATGTGTTCCATTTAAATTATATCTTTTAAAATACAATGTTGAAAATTGATCTTCAAATTCATTTTTTTTTCTTGTTGGATTTTGTTTAAGCAAAATGATTTGAAGATTGGTTGAATGGAAATGCTCTATAACCTCATTAGTTATTATCATCTAAGCATGTTCCATGTTCTCATTTCCTTTCCTTTGGTTTGATTATCCTAGAAATGGAAATGTATGTTGTTTGCATCCTTGCTTATTTGTTTACATTTTTTTTATGCAAATGACTATTGGTTCCTTGTATGGTTGTGATCTTAGTAACATTTGTAGAAACCATACTAGAACCCAAATCCATCCTCTATGCTTTCTAGTTATTTTTTTTTGGGGATGGTTATGATGTTGATTCATGTATTTTCTCTAAGTGATATCATCCTTATACATGTTTCAACTTCATAGTAGTGATCTTGATCATATGAAACTCTTTGAAATCCTTTCCTCATATTTCTATATGTTTGATGGATATCTTAGATGTTGAATTCATATGATTTAGTCACTTTGACAATTGCATGCATTTCAAAGTTATATAATTTTGCATTGCAATTTCTCTTTTTCATCACTATGCTCATTAGTCATATCTTTAAAAGTGATGAATATCTATTTATGTTGCTTGATGGAATTTTGTCTTTGTCACATCTTTGCTCTTTATCATGTTGTCAAATTCAATTGGTTTCTATTGGTAAAATTTACAATTGATTTGATTTCTTATGAATGTGATAGACCTTGTGTACATTGGATTGAACTTGATAGTTATACATTTGTTCCATGTCACACACCATTAGCATCATAATGTTCATGTTGCCACCTCTCTTGCTCATATAGGTATATCTCATGACCACCATGTTTATGTGTTCATAATATTGGTTGGTTAATTGTTGAGGTAGGCTTCATGTTTGAATTTCATTTCACTCAACTTGCACTTTATTAAGTCATATTTATTGATTGAATGAAATGATTTTCAAAACCTTCATAGCATATGCTTTCCATAGTTAGATTATTTGATGCTATGTTTAATAAACCCCATTTCATCATGGATAGCTCTAATTTGGATTTTTCCTAATAGGTATATTTTTAAATCCATTTTAGAGTGATTGTGTTTAATAGACTTATCTTTAAATCTCAATTGGTATTCTTTGTTTTTCCAATTGGTATCCATGATTGCTTTTCTCATTGACCTTGCTTTCTTTTGGTAATTTGATCATATTGTGCTCTATAGTTAAATGAATCTAATCCTTTCCTTGAAGTTGACCCTCATTTGGTTAAACCATCTACTTCTTGAACCAAACAGTTATATCTTGTCAAAAGTTTGACAAAAGAAGAGAATGGATTGAGGGGGAGTGTAAACCTTCATAGGAAGTATTAGTTTTGATCAAATTCACCCTTGGATTGCCCTTGAGCCCTTAGATATAACTTCCATACATGATAGCTTGTTATGTATTTCATTTTCGATTTCATTTGTTAACAGGTGCTACTAAAGGTATTTTCCTTATTTCATGTGTGTAGGTATTTTTGCAATTTAATGGCAAAGGGGGAGAGAGAGTTCAAGTACTCAAAGATCTCCTACTCTTCAAAGGGGGAGAGAGTTTTCAAAGTTCTCTAAAGGTGAAGAGAATGTCCAAGCTTCCTAAGGAGAGTTGTGTATGATCTTCTACAAGGGGAGAGAATGCATACCTTGCCAAAGGGAGAGAGAGGCATGGTCAAAGGGGGAGAGCAAATAGAAGAAAGAAAGCTTGGAGCTAAAGAAGATGCTTGGCCAAAGAGAGGAAGATGGATAGAAAGCTTGAAGTTTGATCAAGCACCAAGCATCAAGAAGATTGAAGAAAAGAGCCCAAGCTAAGAGAAGGAGCATCCAAGAAGATTTCAAGACTTGTCCAGCTTAGGGGGAGCTGAAGACTAAGTGTGTAATTTCTATGATGAGTAAGTTGCCATCAAATTGCAAAGGGGGAGATTGTTAGGGATTTTTTATTTGCAATTTGATGGATGCATTAACATATTCACATCATTTGAATTTACACTCTTGCATTTTTTTAGAAAACCTTGAAATCTTGATTTTTACATGCATTGGTTTTAGACTTGTAGAAATCTTGTTTTATGCATGTGTTGTTTCTAAACTTGGATGCATTGGTTTTAGAATTCAAACTCTTTTGAAAACCTAATTCTTTGTGCATTACTTTTGAGAAATCATATTGAGAATTTAGGTTTGTGCCTTGCATACTTTCATCACTTTCAGAATCATCTTTATATGCATTTTCATATGAAAAGAGTTTTTAGAAATCAAGCTAGCCTTTGGATTTAAAGTTTCGAATCTATTTAGGCTTTGTGTGTTTCATGTTTTTTAAACATCTTCATTTGATTTAAAACATGTTTTCTAGCTTGGTTTAGTGGCCCAAAAATCCTCCCAAAGAAATACCTTTGAATGTGCAAAAATTGGAATTTTTGTCAAAAGGGGGGTGGCCCGGCAGTGTCGTCGGTCGACCGGGCCAGGCTTGCCGGTCGACCGAGAACACTGCAGCTTTTAAAGGCAGTTTTGAGCAGAGCCTTCCAACGGTCAGATATATGACCGTTGTGCTTTCCCGGTCGACCGAGGCCTCTTTGCAGGTCGACCGAGGACTAGCCGTTGGGCACTTTTTGGCTATAAAGTCCATTCATTTCCAACCTTTTTCAAGGCTTGATACATGAACTTTTGAGACCATATTGGAGCCAAAGAAGGGGGAAGAAGTTGGAAAGGCTAGAGGGCCATTTGGAAATCAAATACTTAAGATTTAAAAAGGTACACTTTACTTGTATTTTGATTTCCATTAAAATGAAATCCATCCATGCTTAAATCTTTGTATTTTCACTTATGCATGATTTCTAGAGTTGTGTTGCAAACTCAATATCTTCTTTGGTAAATTAGTTTGGTTTGCAAACTCTCTTTTCCTAATCACATGTGTTCTTAGACTTTAACATTCATACAACTTGTTTGTTTCATTTCTTCAAAGTTGTTTGAATCTTTTATGTGATTAGTTTTATCTTCAATCATCATTTTATAAGCTTTGATTTTAAAATGCATCATGCATTAATTTAAGAGCTTCATTGTTGAAATTGATTGAAGAAAAGCATTCATACACTTGTGCACACACTTTAGCTTGTTTTTGTGTATGTTTGTAATTTGTTATTCACTTTCATATCCGCCTAGTTTAGAGGCAAATACATTGAGCTTAAAATTGTATCTCTTAGAGTGATCTTTTGTGAAGACACTTTCTTAGAGAAATCATCTCTTGTAAGGTTATTGCTTAGCCTAAGAAAAGCATTGTGTAAAGGTTATTGCTTAGCCTAAGAAAAGCATTTTGTAAAGGTTATTGCTTAGCCTAAGAAAAGCATTTTGTAAAGGTTATTGCTTAGCCTAGAAAAGCACATTGAGAGGTTGTTGTTTAGCCTAGTAAAAAGCATAAATAGTGGAAATCCGGTGGGGTGATTGGATCACAAGCCGGTAGTGGACGTAGGCATTGAGGCCGAACCACTATAATCCTTGGTGTTGTGGTGTATGCTTGTGGTGATTTTTTAATTAGCTTCCGCATCTTGTTTGGTCAATATCATCACATGTGACTAGTTTATGTTAAGAATTAAAATTTGTCTAAAATTGGTCATATTTGTAGCACACCCTATTCACCCCCCCTCTAGGGTTAGGATCCCAAAGACTTTCAGCCGGTAGCCATGCTCAAGTCCATCCGGATACTCTGATCCTTTGCGGCTCATCTGGATTACGAAATTTGGCAAATGGATGTCAAGACGGTGTTTCTCAACAACCATCTTGAGGAAGACATCTATATGATGCAGCCAGACGGTTTTATAGCAAATAACCAAAAGCAAAGAGTTTGCAAGCTGCAGAAGTCCATTTATAGACTGAAGCAGGAACATCCGTTTTGACCAGGCAATCAAATCATTTGGTTTTAGTCAAAATCCGGATGAGTCATGTGTGTACATGAAAAATGAAGGTGACAGGGTAGTTTTTCTGATTTTATACGTCGACGATATCCTTCTTCTTGGGAAAGATATAGGAATGTTGTCAACTGTAAAAGTTTGGTTAGCAAAGACTTTTGATATGAAGGACTTGGGAGAAGCTAGTTACATCCTAGGGATCAAACTCCATCGAGACAGAAAAAATAGGATGATTGGCTTATCTCAAACTGCTTACATAGATAAGGTACTGGTACTGTTTGCTATGCAAGACTCCAAGAAGGGTATCAAACCTTTTAGGCATGGAGTGCACCTTTCCAAGGATCAAGGTCCCAAGACCCCGGAGGAAAATGAGTAAATGAGAGCAATTCTATACGCTTCGACTGTTGGTAGCCTCATGTATGCTATGCTATGTACTAGACCGGATATCTGTCATGCAGTGGGCTTAGTCAGCAGATATCAGTCTAACCCAAGTCTTGACCATTGGACTGCTGTAAAATATATCCTCAAGTACTTGAGAAGAACTAGAGATTACATGTTGATTTACGGTAGTGATGAGCATATTCCAGTCGGATACACAGATTCTGACTTCATGTCAGATAAGGATTACAGGAAATCCACCTTTGGTTATGTGTTTATGCTTGATGGAGGAGCTATCAGCTGGAGGAGTATTAAACAGGAATGTACCGCTGATTCCACTTCTGAAGCTGAATATGTAGCGGCTTGTGAAGCAGCTAAGGAAGCAGTATGGCTCAAAAGATTCCTTTTGGAACTTGGAGTGGTTCCTTTGGCACGACAGCCGCTCACAGTTTACTGTGACAGCAGTGGGGCAGTCGCTCAGTCCAAGGAACCCAGAAGCCATAAAAGCCAAAAGCACGTACAGAGGAAGTATCACTTGGTCAGAGAGATTGTGCAGAGAGGTGATATTGCAATCATCAAGATAGCCTCTGCGGACAATCTGGCAGATCCATTTACTAAGCCTTTGACCACCCAGGTTTTTGAGCAGCATGTAGAAGGGATTGGAATGAGATGCAATCCTGATTGGCATTGAGCCAAAGAGGGAGATTGTTAGTTTATGGTCTCAATACCAAGGGTATATGATGTAATAAATTGATTAATTTCTTTATTTATCAATACAATTCATTTTTTTCCTTTCATGAGATTAATGGTGTTTAATATACTTGCACATAACCAATACAAAAGATATAATGGTTCATGAGATGAACCGGAGTCCACAAGTATACTAGATGTAATACATGTGTATGGATGAGATCCACATACAGGAGATATGTATTGCAAATCTTATACTTAAATATCTTCACAACCAGTGATGAGATTGGGCATCTCATCTGACAAGGTTGCAACACTTTGACCACTATGAGATAGTGTGATTTGTCTCGATCATCGGAATGTAAGATTCTGGATCATGGTGCTAGTACATTGGATGTATTGAAGGACCATGAGAAACACCTTATATACACTGTCTTTACTGTAAGGTCTGCTTTCATAATTCCCTAGCAATAGGCTCATAATCCTGAGACATTAATGAACTCAAGTTTTTATCTATTCATTTGCTTTGAGTCACCAATGAGTGAGGCCAATTGTAGGTCAACACCTCGGTGATTTGGGTACGTGGTAGTAGAGCTGTGAGAACATTCAATGGTCAAGATGGAATCTATCTTTAATATCCCCTTGTGCCAATTAATGGATTTATCATTGGTAAGTGCGCACCCATTTCGATTAAGAGTTAATTGGATCGGTACCAAATGATCACTATAATTAATTGGGGCTCAAGGATAATAAGATATGGATCTAATTTTGGTGGACATGTCCAATTGATCCATGAATATAGATGGAGGGGCCTACTTGTGGTACTGAGGAAGTTTAGGGTCTTCATTGTAATTTATTTCTAAGACTGGAGTGCAATTGCATTTATATAGTGGAGTTATTTGCAATTAACTGTGGGCCTGGATTGTACATGAGATGTGGGGTCGCGTGTCCCAGTTGGAGCCAGCTTTATAAGGAATCCCTAGTGGTCCCCACGTTAGCCCAAATTGTTAGAAAGATACTAATTCTACTTGAACTCTAAAAGGAAGGTTACTATTTTTATTTGAAGTGAGACTTCTAATAATGGTAATGGTAAGCTACTAATTATTAATGGAAGTAGGACTTCTATTTTAAGTAGAAAGGAGAAAGCTAGTAATTGTTGTGGAAGTGAGACTTCTATGGCAACTAGCAAGGGAGGAGTTTACTATTTTGTAATGGGAGTTAAACTTCTATTTCAAATAGGAAAAGAGGTGGATTGGAGGGCTATATAAAGAGGAACAAAGCCCTCTTGGTCGTGCATAATACATAGTGCAAGTCCAGCCCCTTTGTGCAAGAGTTGCACAAGTTCTCTTCCTCTCTAAGTTCCCCTCTCTTTCACCTTTAGTTCCTTAGAGTTACTAGTTGGGTTTTCTCTTGAAGATTCCACCATCTTCTTGAGAAAAGAGATCTAATACGGGTCATAGCGTGGAAGATGAAAAGGAGTTGGAGATTTTGAATTGGATAGTGAAGGTGTTCATCACCAAAGGAAAGAATTCAAATTCTCCATTAGAGCACTACAAGGCTCCAAAGGTATATCTACATCCTTGTTTGTTGTGGATTTCGTGGTTGCATGTTTGTGTGCTATTTTCTATCTTCTAGATAGGTTATGTTGCTGTACATGGTTTATGAGTTAGAGGGATTGCATCCTGGATTGGGTTTGTTGTCTTCTAGATAGTTGATCCCTGCATCAAGTAGGTCAAAAGTTTTGAAACCTGTTTGGAAGGCCCACCTATCTTCCAACAATGAAATATTGCTTTCCATAATTAATATGTCAATGCTAACAAATGTGATGTAAATTAAGAAGATCATACCTTTGGGTGCAAATCATTCAAAATTTATATTAGATTCATAAACATGTCAAATTCCTATTTTTAACCGTTCGGATGATCTCACCTTTGGGTGAACCTCCATTAATGAAATCGCAATCTTAAGTGATATCATAATCACTCAAATAAGAGGTGATTCATTAAAGTCAATTCAAGAAATTATACATTTTCATAACTAGTGTCGCTTTGGCGGCTAACGAGTTAATCAAAAGCTAATTTCCAATTGATATATATGATAACACTTAATTTATCATTTGATTATCAAATAAAAGTATGACAAACTGATTTGGAGAAATCCTTAATCATACCAAATTCGTGTCAAATTCTTTTTTTTTTTTCATTTGACATTCAAAGTGTCGCGACCCCGGACCGGGTCTATCGAATGAATCCGGGATCGGGACTCATGATGGTGTGTAAACATTTATTTAATTTCCCACAGGTGTCCGCGGTGAGGATATCACAACCATATATGAACATTTCTATTAAGTGTGGAAGCGTGTAGCAAATCAAATATTCAAACCATCTCTAGTCATAAAGACAATAACACAAGTATAATGCTATATCAAAATGAGCAATGATCATTAGCATGTCTCCCAAAAGTAAGTTAAAGTTTATACAAAGATCATTTAATTACATTCCAAAAAATAGAGGCCAACAAAGGCCAATTTAAACAAAATGCCAATCCCTAAAGAATGGTTAAACGTTCCCAAATATTATGTCTCTCTTAGCAAACGAATGTCTACACGACATCTTCAGCACGCCACTCAACTAAGCGCTGTGGTTCACCGACCGCCTCCTCTGGCTCCTCCTCAAGGTAACCGGCAATGGGACCTGAGTACCAAAGAGTGGGTCAAACACGACGGTTTGGCAAATGGGTGAAAAGACATAACAATTCAATAATAAATACATTTACCTTTAAAAGCATTTAAACCTGTTCGATCAATAACTTCGTAAAAGAATCAAATCATTTAATGAAAACATAAGCACAGTGTAAAACATATATGGGTATCCAATGAAATCGGGAAATAAGCAAGATGACAACCACACATAGCAAAATCCTCTATCGCCGAGTGACAGAGCAAGATCAAGGCGTTGACCTCAGTCATCGTAGTGAGGAGGTACAATGAAATATACATATACATATAATATACTATACATGACCACGGTAGCGAGCCGGGCATCGGGAACCACAATATCAATCTGCGGCATCGGGACAAGACCACTGCAATAACTGGGTAGCGGGATCCAAATCACAGCTGGTGGGACAAGAGGGGGATCTCCAAGTCGGTGGATCAGACCAACAGGGTTATCCAAGCTTAGTGGTGCCGACTCATAGGTCAAATGATAATATCAAAACATGTATGAAATACATCAAGTGCAAGTACATGAACAAGCGGGATGGGGCGCACAAAGGCACAACTATCATATCAATCCGAGCATGCATATTGGGACTATCAAAATGCTATAATTACAATTTCAATATTTTCGGGAACTCATAAGAAATTCGGGAGTAATGAAATACAAAAGAACTTTCGGAATCTCAAGACAAGTATCGGGGTTCAAGATTTGTTTGAAGTGAATAGGGATCTTGTATGTCTAAATAGGTAAAGACTTGGTACTCTTTGAGTTTAGGGACATTCCGGGGTCCTTATTCACTTCGAATTTTCAAAGTTTCAAATGAAATCTTCGTGATGTGGTTTTCTTCTCAAATGGATGTCAAATCATAAGAACGGTTCTTCTCATCAAAATAGGGCTCCCAATAAACCTTTCTCAATCGTTTAAACATTTAGTTAGTGCTCCCAAAACAGTCCTAGGTAAACAATACCCATCGCTCGAGCGGGCTGGAGGTTCGCTCGAGCGGTGAACTCTCTGGAATGGTTGCTTGGGTGGGTTCGCTCGAGCGAAGTTGAGGTTGCTCGAGCGAACTCATCCAGTATCAGGTTGGCTCGAGTGAAGGTTCAGTTCGCTCGAACTAACCACTCTCTGGAATGAGTTCTAGGAGGGTTCGCTCGAGCGACAAAAGGTCCGCTCTGTCCTCTGGAACGACTCGAACCCTTTTCTGGACACTTCGCTCGAGCGAGCTGTCCAGAAACTGATTTCGGGACAGTTCTCCTCCTCTCTTTCTTTTCCTTGTACAATCCCTTTTAGCTCCTTTGTATACACCAAGAGAGGGGTTCAAAACTTCATCCAAATCAACATCAATTTTCCTCCAACATCCATTCTAACCTCCTCCAACATATCACATCCAAAAACAAGGAAAAGAGGGAAGGAAATCACTACACACAAGGGTACATTTGAGATAAAACAAGAGAAAATTAAATGCTATGAACCAATACATCTCTATGGCAATAAATGCACTATCAAGGCTCTTCATGAGCATTCATTTCAAGTCAAAGTAATAAATAAGCATGTATGGAAAAGTAATGAAATCAACCACATTTCTTATAAAGCCATTGAAAGCTCATAAAAATCAAATCATCCACTTGCCTTAGGTCTCTATTCAAGCAAGTCAAGCTCTAATCAAGCCTTCCAAGTCAAAGGTTCAAGTTACAAGCAAAAATCCCCAAAACAAAACCCTAAAAGAGTCAAAACATGGAATGGGAAGGAAGGAGCTTCAATAATAGAGATGGAGATTCCCTAAGGCTAGGAGAACACAATATCAAAAGAGGGGAAATATTACTTACATGAGAGTTCTTCAAAATGCTAGGTTAGTACCAAATAAGGTCTTGGAGTAGGTGGTTTTCTCCACAAATGCTATTAAGAGAGAGCTCTCAAAGAGATGAAGAAGATGATGGCCTTAAATCTCCTATTGGTGAAAGTTTGGGAGTTGATTGAGGATGGAGAAGCAATAAGAAGAAGAAGGAAGGGAAACCCTAGCTTGGTGTTTGGTTTGGGTTGGAAAAAGGGAAATGAGGGAGAATGGTTTCTTTATAAACAAGTGGGGAGTGGGCTCCACTATTAATAATCTCATTGGGCTGAAATCATGGTTTTCGGGACTTCAGATGAATTCGATGAAGAAGAGAAAAGTGATCGTCGAAATATCTAGTTTCCAAAAAGTATATGTTTTGCGGGTTTCGGGGATTCAAGTTTTGGGTACAGATTTAGTGTAAAAAGACTATTTTGCCCTCAAGGCTAGGAAATCGGGTTTCGGGATCTCAGATGGGCACAGGATCAACATAAAAGTTGTAGGGATTAACAAGATAACAAAACGGGATAAAAACACAAATCAAAACAATTTCGAAAAATCCCCTAAGTAAACGCAAAGTCACAAAAAGGAACCCCCAAAGGGCCCCGCTAGTCACCAAAGCACTCAAAATTCCCCAAAGCTATATCAAAAGCTATTCCAAACCCAATTTAGTCAAAGACTACTAATCAAGCTTAAGACTAATACACGACTTAATTAACACTAATCAGGTTCTTTCGGGTCGAGGTCTTACACAAAGATTGCGCATCATGATCTAATAGTTAAGTTTATAATGGTCAAAATATCCTTAATATGGCCAAAATTAAACCAAACTTAATCAATGGATCTATAAACTATTATTGCTAAAGAAATAATATTATATGCAAATAACAATTACACAATAAACAATTATAATATCAAACTTGATGTGGAAAAAATATTTTAAGAATCTAATTTACATGTTCAAGAAATGTGCCAAAATATTGGAGAGGTCTTATAATGGATCCGAACTGTTTAGAATAAAGATCTAATCGATACGAACCCATAGGAGAAAATACAACGCAATTCTGAGTTCATATGAGTCAAATATAATCAACATATGGTCTGGACCATCCATTTCTGCCCAACACGATCAACTTAGATTTTGATCAGTGACATCTAGAAATTATTACAATGCCGATGAATGACTTTAACGATTTTGATCTGATAAATTAAATAGTGTCAAAGACTAATTTAACATTTACTTGATCAATTTATACCCCTTGATTTGATCAGATAAGGGACCCAATCATGTTACCGGTATTTAATTTATACTTAGATATATTTTGGTACATTTTTACATGGACTACAGATATATTTAGAATGATCAAGCCAACAGGTCACACTGAAGCTTTAGTCAGTACCAGTATGTACAAAAATCTGGTTTAGGGGTCATTTTCTGAGCTTTAATTGGGCCAGATCTAGACCTCTTTTGTGCCAATTGATTGTACAAATACACACTATCTAACAAGTGGGTCAATCTGAAAAGTTTTACCTAAAACAGAAAAACGGGCGTAGTGGGTCCTTAATGGGCCAGGCCCACCCCTAATGGACCCATTCTTAGCCTAGTCCAAGACTAGACCTGATCCAACCCATGAGTGGGCTGGACCAGGTCAGAACTGGCTTATTCGAACCAGGCTAACGGGCCGGGCAGTTGTAGGTTGGGTTGGCCCAACCTTCTGGCCCGACCCACTAGCCTAGGCTGGGGTTTGCTGTACAATTTCTGTCTGGCTGCGCTGTACAGTTTATGTCCGGCTCGTTGGACTGTTTCGGTGACTTTTATTATTATTATTATATTCTTAAACCAATAAATTTATAATGAACGTGAAATAAATCTTTTATTCCCATCTCTTTCAGATTGGGTTGAGCACTATAATCCTTTTTTTCTGAGGAGTTTTATTCAATAACTTGAACATCATTTATCAAATACCCAGAATCTCTTTAGTTTGAGTATTTGGGTTTAATTCCTGGAGAAACTAGGAAGCCCCAAAAAAATACATAAAATGTAAACGATTATTTGTTATACCCAAAACCATGCTCTGATACTAAATGTTAGAATTTCTATGATGCCAAGATCTCATTGGATACAAACAAATAACACTTAATGTAATTAAGATCATACCTGATTCAATGGTTGGGGCTAAACAGAGGAGGGATTTACAACTTCCTTGAAAATTTACCGTAGGCAAGGAAGTAACCCAAGAGATTCTTTTATAGTGAGAGGAGATGATCCTCCCATCAAGGTAAGTAATCTAAAATCTCTCTAATCATATCTCCCTAATTGAGCAACTTACAAAGGCAAGAATTTAAATCCTTTGACCATGGGGAAAATATCCTTTATTGGATATTCTAGAAAGAAGTGAGCACATGTGGTCAGGTGGGCCACACTCCCTAATTCCAACACTAGGAATTCCAAGGAGGGGGCACCTTTTGAAGAATCTACAAATTTTGTAAATGTTAATTCCCTACAAGAATTTAAAGAATTCGTGAATGGAGAATTTGGGAACTCTCAAAATGCATTCCCCCACATGGAATCCCAAAAGCCTCCTAACTAGAGAATAATTTTGAAATGCCATGAAGGTTGGGATTTTGAGAATTCCAAAGGATATTATGCCTTTCCAAGTGATTGGAATTTAGAGTTTGAGCCAAAAAAAAAAAAAAAGGCATGGCATTTTGAAATGCCAAGGGGATAGTCATCACATCAATATTTTTTTTAAGAGTAAGTTAGTTCTTCAATTTCTCAAATAAAAATACAGAAATGGAAGTCTATCATCAGGATGATTATAGAAGCTTCCAGTAAGGGGCATACCCCTGCAAGTACAAGTCATAACGAAAGAAATAAACGAAATCAAATGATGACCATTATCTAGATTCCATCATAGATAGAATTATACAAAAGATCAATATTATCAACATTCATCAATGTAGGCCCAGAAAGTCTGCTTATGATTTTGCTGAATCTCACAGTCTGAGGGTGTAGAAGAGAGAATTCCACTCTCTCGAAACTAGTAATCACTGCATGAAGACGCCTAGCTTGAAAGCAAAGTAGTCATTCAGATTGCGTAGGATGGAGAAGAGTGCTATGTAAAGAAGAATCTGTCTCAATAGTAAGTGAGGAAACTGTTGGAAGTAGGTGGGCCTCGTGGATACGTTTTCAAATTTTTTGACCCACTTAACATAGGGATCAAGTACCAATAATGCCATAAACCACATCCAGGATGCAAACCCCAATCTCATCAATCATGTACATCAATAAACTCTATCTAGAAGATAGAAATAAGCAACACCATGCAACCAAAATAATCCACAACAAATAGAGAAGTAAATTATACCTTTGGAGTCCGGTAGTGATTGTTAGGGTTTTTGTATATTGCAATTTGATGGATGCATTATCATTTTAGCATCATTCGAATTTTCACTCATGCGTTGATTTAGAAAATCTTGAAATATTGATTTACACATGCATTGATTTTTAGACTTGTAGAAATATTGATTTATGCATATTTTGATTTTAAACTTGGATGCAATTTATTTTGAAAAGAAGTTTTATCAAATCAAGCTAGCCTATGTTTTAAATCTTTCAAATCATTTTAGGCTTTTTATGTTTCATGTTTTTAAACCTTTTAGTTTGATTTAAATCATGATTCCAAGCTTGATTCAGTGGACCAAAAGTTTCCATAAGAAATCACTTTAAAATATGCATTTTTGTGGATCTTGGTCCATGGACCCGGTCGACCGAGCCCACTGCAAGTCGACCGGGTAAAGAGCCGTTGGAGCTCTTTTCAAACGGTCAGATTTATGACCGTTGAAGGCCAGGTCGACCGGGAAGGGTGCAGGTCGACCGGGGAGACGCATGAACTCAATTTTTGAGTATAAATACAAGTTCATTCCTTTTGAAAAAGTGTGGATCTAAGAGGAACTTTTTAGCAACTCTTGAGGAGTTTGGAGACAAGAAAAAGGGGATGAACTAAGAGAGACCAAGGGGTCATTAGTGAAGCTAAAGCTTGGATCAATGAAGTTAAATCTCTAAGTAAGCTTTACTTTTACTAATCATATGTTATATGCTTTGTTTAAATTATTGGTAAATTAATTTTAGCATGATAACTATGATGTGTTAAATCAATTCTTCTTTTAATCTTTGACCTAAGTTGGATTGGATTCTTCACTTTGATTTCAAACCAAGTTTGTTTTCAAATTTTCATTAATCATGCTTAGCCAAAATCTTTGATTTCTTTTAGCATGATTCATTTACTTGGTTGAAACTCTATTTGTTGTTTTCATTCATTTAAACCTTAGTTAAATTTATTTGGTTTTGAAAACCACATTGCACATGCATCACATGTTTAGAGTTAATTAGTTTCATACAACTTGTGAGCCTTTGATTTTCATATCATTAACAAGTTTGTATTCGTACATGTGATTTGCATTTTACTTCAATCAAAATCTTTTATGCGCCTTAAATTTTTAAATGCTTTGAGCATATATTGATTGATCTTATTTTTTAACTTGATTGAAGTTATCACACACACACACACATCATGAGCATACACATTTGCATTTATATAGCGTTTGTGTGAGTTAGATTTTCAATTTCATATCCTCCTATTTTAGAGGCATTGTAATTGAGCTTTAATTGAATCTCTTAAAGTGTTTGTGTAGACACTACATTGAGAGAGAATATTCTTCTTGTAAAGGTTATTGCTTAGCCTAAGAAAAGCATAGTGTAAATGTTATTGCTTAGCCTAAGAAAAGCATAGTGTATAGGTTATTGCTTAGCCTAGAAAAGCACATGATAGGTTGTTGTTTAGCCTAGAAAAACAACATTGTAGAGGTTATTGCTTAGCCTATTGAAAAGCATAAATAGTGAAAATCCGGTGGGGTGTTGGATCACAAGCCGGCAGTGGATGTAGGCATTGAGGCCGAACCACTATAAATCTTTGTGTGGTGGTGAATGCTTTGTGGTGATTGTTTTTACTAGTTTCTTCATTTTGTTTGATAATCATCACTTGTGACTAGTTTATTTTAAAGAAGTTAAAATTTGGCATAATTGGTCACTAACTTGTAGCTCACCCTATTCACTCATCCTCTAGGGTTAGGATCCCGGACCTTCACTCTAATGGAGAAGAAGACAATTAGCTTGAATAAGAACTCTTCTTGAAGCAAATTAGGATATCCAAGACCATGTTGTCTTCCACGCTATGACCCTCTATCAGATCTATTTTCCCAAAATGATTGGTGGAAACTCCAGGAGAAAACCCAAGTAGAAACTCTAAAACTAGAAGAGAGAGAGGAATTGTGCAACTTTTGCACAATGGACAGCTTGGGCGTGAATCCCTATGTTGGACGTCCAAGGGGGTGTATCTCCTCTTTTATAGCTTAAAGACACCTCCTTTTACTAATTAAAATAGAAGTCCAACTTCCATTACTAATTAGTAACTTTCTCTTTCCTAATTATTATAGAAGTATCACTTCCACAACAATTAGTAACTTACTATTACCACTATTAGAAGTCTCACTTCAAATAGAAATAGTAACTTTCTAATTCCTTCCTTTTAGAGTTCAAGTAGGATTAGTATCTTACTAATAACTTGGGCTAGCGTGGGGACCACTAGGGATTCCATAGAAAGCTGGCTCCAACTGGGACACTACGACCCCACATCTCATATGCAATCCGGGCCCATAGTTAATTGCAAATAACACCACTATATAAATGCAATTGCACTCCAGTCTTAGGAATATATTACAATGAAGACCCTAAACTTCCTAATTACCACAAGTAGGCTCCTCTATCAATATCTATGGATCAATTGGATTAAATCTGTCCCTTCCAATCTTAGATCCATATCTTATTATCCTTGAGCCCCAATTAATCACAGTGATCATCAGTACTATCCAATTAACTCTTAATCGAGATGGCTGCGCACTTACTAATGACAAATCCATTAATTAGCACAAGGGGATAATATAGATAGATTCCATCTTGACCATTGGATGTTCCCACAGTCCTACTACCACGTACCCAAGACACCGAGGTGTTGACCTACAGTTGGCCTCACTCATTGGTGACTCAAAGCAAATGAATAGACAGAAACTTGAGTTCATCAATGTCTCAGGATTGAGAGCCTATTGCTAGGGAATTATGAGAGCAGACCTTAAAACGAGACAATATTCCATAAGGTACTTCTCATGGTCCTTCAATACATCAAATGTACCAGCACCATGATCCAGAATCTTACATTCTGATGATCGAGACAAATCACACTATCTCATAGTGATCAAAGTGCTGCAACCTTATTAGATGAGATGCCCAGTCTCATCACTGGTTGTGAAAATATTTAAGTATAAGATTTGTGACACATGTCTCCCGTATGTGAGTCTCATCCATACACATATATCACATCTAATATACTAATGGGACCCGGTTCATCTCATGAACCATCATGTCATATGAATTGGTCATGTGTATTAAGTAATAAAACACCATTCATCTCATGAAAGGAAAGCATGATTTTATTTATAAATAAAGAAATTAATCAATTTATTACATCATTTGATGGATTGAGTCCATACAATCTAATAGAAACATCAGTTGGAACAAGTTGTAACAGTTGAAAGAGGCCATCATAATAATTCAGTAGCTGCACTCGTTTTCCCTTCAAAGGGTGGTGAATATCTTGCCACAGAATGGCAACCAACACCTGATTTATAGTAGCTATGGAAAGCCTCCAGCCATGATGCCTGTTACTAACCAAAATTTAAATTTGTTCTCGGTCATGCAAAGGGATGTTCTAATGACACTAAAAGCCATCAACGTTAGGAATTCTCAATATGACAAATTCTTCTTGAGAATTCTGCTAAAGAAACATAGGTGAATAAGAATACGACATTTTTTGTCAAAGAAATAGAGTCGCGGTCGGTTAGAGTATGCCATGCATTCTATTTTTCTACTTCGAGCTATCCTAATCCAAATCCTTAGACAAGTTGCACTTTTTAATATTTTACTCATACTACTTCCATCCATCCAATTATGAAACTCTATAGATATAATTTATTCTTATACATACTTTCGTTTGGTACTACCAAGTTAAAAGAGAGAGTTTTTGCTTTGGTATTTATAAAAACCACTCTGAGAATATAATATAATTGTCATTACCATTGCCCATCACATAACATTGCCATTTAGAGAAAGAATCAAGAATAATATTATTCTTAATTAAATGACATTTCATGTACTTTCTCCATTAAATGACATTTCAGTAGAAATAATCAAGGAATTAAAAAGGCCATAATTGAATTGGTGAACAAAGAATTAAAAAGTCTGAAACCAATTTCTATGATATAAAATAATTTCTATAATAAATTATATAGTGGACAGATTACATTCATAAGCCCAAGCTAGTTGTCAATGAGACAACTAGCATTATAAAATGGAAGAAAAGATTAAACATTGAAGTGATTAAAGAAAGAGAGAGATCTTTAGAGATAAATGACTATCATAAAGCAATATAAATTGATGGATACAACCGCCCTGCTAACATATTTTCATTGCCTTACAAACGATAGAAAAAACACAATACAAGTAAAATAAAAATAATAATTTTTTCTTACAATAATTTTTTCAAAAAAAAAATGATCCTCGAGAATTAAATAAGAGATAACTAAGCTATAAAATGACACTAAAAATAAAAACAAATAATGACCAAAGGTATTTCCTCATTATGATGAAATGATTATGCCTGATCCCGCATGGCCCAAACATCTGAAGGCCTAGAACCTAAAATCTTCTCCTTTTGGAGATCAACTGAAACTTATTTACAACTTGAGTGAGAAAGTAGCCCACACATGTGGAAATGAAAACCAATACGATCTTGATAGCCTACATAAGTTACCGGAATGCATTTTTCTAAAGTAATAATACATCTTACTGGTTGTTCACTTGGCAACACGCCAACACCTATGGACAATAGGCATCTTCCCATCCAGGTATTGAAGAGTATTGCATGAAGAGTGTTAGGTGATGAGTTGGACATGGCAATGAGAGAAAAGTTGAGGATGTTGTGATGACTTACAACGACTAAAGCATCTGGAGTCTAGACACATTCTGAAAGTCCGAGATCCGAACCCTAGAGGGGGGGTGAATAGAGTGAGTACAAAATCTTGTCCAGTTTTAATTTCCTAATATCAATTATGCTTTGGTGAAGGTTAATTAATGTTGACTAAAAAAATGTTACTTTACGTCTTCAACATCAAAGAAGTGACATGAAGCTGCATTAGGCCACAACGGGCAATGCTACTTCAGGCATCAGATCTTGTTGGAACCGTTTAAAAACTTCAACATCATTTAAAATAGTCATAAGAAGAGTATACATGAAGTTTTGAGCCATTTCAACATCATTTGGCCTGACTTCACTCTTTCAGCAGCTAAATAGGAGCTCCCCGCGGCGATGAATCCGAGGACCTTGTTTCACAAAACAGAGCACACAGTTAGCCTCAAAATTCCACTAGAAGGCTCTACATCAATTTTCAGGCCATTCTAACACTGTTTTGGCCAAAAGTGTAAAAATTCGCATTCTCCACGTGACAGTCAATCGGAGACACCAAATCTTCAATCAAAGCATGTCGTTGGTTTTAAAATACTTCCAAGAGGCTCCACGTCAAATTTTAGGTCAAACTGACGACGTTTGATTCAACATTAACCCTAAAGTAGCAAAAACAAGCCTCCCGGCAGCCAAGACCGCTGAAGTCATCACTCATCAAATAGAATACATGGAAGGTCTCAAAATATTTTCAAGGGGCCACGTATCAAGTTTTAGGTCTTTTCGATATCATTTGACCCGACTTTGACCCTCCGGAAGCTAAACCAGGTCTCCCAGCGATGGAGCCCCTTGGGACCATGATTTACAAATCAAAGCCAACAGATCATCTTATAATGATTCCACGAGGTTCCCTGTCAAATTTCATATCAATTGAAAATCGTTTGACCATATATCAAAGCGCGACGTCTTCCTCACGACAAAATCAAGTCTACTGGCGTCAGGACCTCAAACGGCTTCAAAATTCAAACAAAATCCTTTGGTTGGTGTTATTTCTTGTCCATGGAGCTTCACCTCGAATTTCAAGTCATTCTGACATGGTTTGGCCCAGTTTTCGCTTTTGCCAGCAAATCGACATTCCTGCGCGACAAAGTCTTCAGCTTTTCCGAAAATGAGAGACTTTGCCCTCCATTTTGCGTAACTTCTCTTCAAGTTTCCTGTAGGAAAACCATGCCAAAATCTATACAAAAATACCAAGAAAAATATGCCGAAAAGAAGAAATAAAAAAAGGCCAAAAAGGTGACCAAACGGGCTAAAAAGCCCCTTGGCCGCCAGCGACCTTGGAAATCCGGGTTGTCGGATTTCGCCGAAAACCCAAATTTTGGGTCTTCTTCGCATTTCGAGGCCTCTGTGATTTTCTAAAAATTTGATTTTCGGGGCACAAAATCCGTCGATCTTTGACAACATCACGGATTCGCCGTCAAAATCATGGATTCGTCATTGGAATCCTCGAAATCATGAAATTGGCCAACCAAGAAAGCATGCCTTTTGCCTGACCGACCGAGAAATCAACAAGATGGATGGTATTGACCCACTGGGAATAATTAATGTCTAAAATTGCATGATCATTCGATGAAAACTAATATGAGAAATCCATCGGTGATTAAGGCTCCCTATGTCGCGGGTAGAATCTAAAAAGAAGCGGCATGGTCCACAACTCCTCAAGCACTTCGGCAGCTACTTAATGCAGTTAATGACCCATTTTTATCACAAATGAATTTGTTAATTACCCATTATCAAGGACGACCCAATTAGAATCTAAGAAAGAGGAGTTACAAATCAAAACAATTATGGTATTAAACCATGTAACTCCTCCCATCATGAAGGTTAAATGCAAATCATGGCCCATTACTCTCCAACCGCCAATCAAAATTCAAGAAAAAAGAGTTACAAAAGGATTAAAATAAAACATAAATTAAAATGTGTAACTCCTCCCATGATGGAGCATTAATGAAATTAATGCATTTAAAGCCCAACTACTCCCCCGATGCCCACCAAAAGCCTATAAAAGAAGGCCATTTCCACCTTTCTAGGGCATGTTCTTTCAACCTTGCATTAGTGCATAAAGCTCTGCATTGTTGCTCCTATGCTCCTCTAACGATCTCTCATTTGTTGAAGAAACTCTACAACAACCACTGCCATAAGGTGATTGAAGACCCATGGTGGACCACCCCACCAATGCCATCTCCTTTTATCTCCATGGCTTAGACACAACTTTTTTTCCCGTCTACTTGGATTTTTATTGGATATGGGATCTCTCCTTGATCCTTATTCTCTAAAAATCCGAGGTTAAAGCATAGCCAAGAGAATCAAAAGCATCCATTGTTATCATCTAAAGAACGACGGCGAAGCCCAAACATGACTTGCGACCATCAATCTGAACGAGTCCCCGCAATCTTCTGTGAAGTCAGATTCCCTATTCTTTCTTCATTGTATTTGTATTTTTAAAAGAGACACAAAAATCACAATTCTTATCTTTTCTTTTGATAAGAATTGTAAATTGCCTTTCACGACAAAACACAAAATTGTCTTTCACGGCAAAAACATCGCCTTTCAAGGCATTCAAATTCTAAATTATGTCCATTTTCTTAACACATGTGCAATGAAAATTAGAAAAAAAATTATTTTCTTTTCTACTTGAAAAGGTGGATCTATGGATCACCGCTTGTTATTTCTACGTAAAATAGAAAATTTGGCATATCTATACACAAAAAGAAATCGATGATGTTCGCTCATCTCAGGTCTTGAAAAGGTTGGACCCCACGGATTCTCACATCCGCTGACCTCGGTAGTCCAGAAACGATTCGTAAACAAGTCCATCAATTAACTTGAGTAATAAATTATTGGATAGAAGTAATAAATGATGCACACATGTTTTAAAACTTTTCAAAAAAAACAAAAAACTTCTCAAGAAAAATATGATTTCTTCACTTGTGGATTCAGATCCAAGAAGTTTTGGTCTCCTTCATTTTCGGATAAAAGCTCGTAGAAATGTTTGAGTTCGCGTTCGGATTGAGGGGGGGGGGGGGGGGGGGGGGGAGGGCATTTACTCTTTTTGATGGATCCATTTGTGATCTTAAAAAAAAAAAAAACTTTTCAAAAACAAAAAAAAAATTCTAAAATTTCTTTTAATTTCTTCACTTTTGGATTCGGATTTGAAAATTTTTGGTTTCTTTCTTTTATGGATAAAAGCTCGCAGAAATGTTTGATTTCTCATTCGGAATGGGAGGGCCATTTGCTCTCTTTGATTGATCCATTTGTGATCTTTCAAAAAATAAAAATAAAAAATTGTTTCATCACTTTTGGATTCGGATTTGAGAAATTGTGGTTCTTTCTTTTTTTGGATTAAAGCTCATAGAAATGTTTGAGCTTGCTTTTGGATTGGAGGGCCATTTGCTATCTTTGATGAATTCATTCGTGACCTTTCAAAAAACCCTAACCCCTTCTTGTGTCAATTCCATGATCGCAATCTTCAACATTTGTACCTAGCGGTACTAGTACCCCCTTTTGGGTCTACTGTATTCGCGACTGACACATTTGTTCCCTCCAACATTTGTGCCTAGCAGTGCTAGTACGCCTTTTCAGGTTAACTGTATTCGCGATCGACACATTTGTATCTACAACCTTATATTCATTTTATCTTGAGTGAGCTTTCCTCCTTGGTAATTTAAATTAAGGCACACAATTGTTTCTAGCAAGTACTTGTACACTCATTTTGAGTTTATTGTACCTACAACAAGAATAATTTTACTTTCTATGGATTTTTGCCTTCCTCATCTCGCTTGAGTTGGACCATGTCCTTTCAAGTGATTTGAGAAGACATGCCCATAATTTCCCATTTATAACCATCATATTCTTGTGATTACTAATGGATGTGGTCTTGTTTCAGAATTTTTTGAAACTACCATGGCAGCTTCATTGACCATCACTTCTTACAAGAACAAGTACATGCTTCAAGAGAAGCAAAATGCACGAGCCAACAAGCGTCCTGCTAGCTGTCGGAGTGTTATCTCCTTCAACAACTCATCAAACACCGGGTCGATTACTACTCCCCAGACCATTGTCTTTAGAATGCTGGGTCCATTCCCGTTTCCTGAATAAGAAGCTAAACCCATCAAAAAGTAAAGAATCATCTTGGGACATGTCACCACCGTGGCACCAATGGAAAAAATCAAGAAGCTAAAGCTCGTGGCACTTCCGTAAAGCTTTATCCTGTTAGAAACCAGGTCTACCCCAAGACTTGGTCCCCGAAGCCTTCACCCAAACAAAGGAGGTTTCAAAAAAATCTGCAAGGCTAGCCTACTTGGCCCCGCTTAAGGAAAATTGGTTCTATCTCTTGCTCACATGAAGGAGGAGAGACCTGTCTTCATCCCAACATCAAAATCAACTCAGCATGAGCCAGTCCCCTCCTGCAAGACCAAGGTCAAATCATACATCACAAGGCCTCCTCAAAAACCTGCTAAGGCCTTTATCCCTTCGGTTCGACCCCTTGTCTCAACAGGGGTTGAACTTGAAAAGTTCAAAGCATCACTTCGATAGGCAAAATACCGAGTCCAGATCCTGTCCATACTAAAACTTCAAAGAAGACAAGTTAGGCTGCTGCACTTGAGGGAGCAAACCCTTTATCACCAAAGCTCAGGCGTGTGTTGTACCGACAAAAGAGACTCGAAAGACAAAGGAGTTAGCATCCTACATTTCAAGTCTTTCAAAAATGGATCGAAAAAGAGAGAGTTGCTGCTGTCTATATGGTTAGAAAAATCAAAAGACGCCAAAGTTCAACAACCAAAATCCATGTCAGACGACCGGTGACTAGCAGCGTCATTCAGACACAAAGACATCAACCAGAGTCTCCTGCTCCTTCAAGCCAAGGAGAGCAAAGTGGCCCTTCTTATCGTGACCTGGACCGGGTCAGCGCACGAAGGGTGCACCTAATCCGGGATGATAATGCATTGTGTGCATTTAATCAATTTCTTTTTGACACGTACACGGATTAAGGAAAATATATAACATCCGTGCATGTGATTTCCCAGAGGTTTCCGCCGTGAGGATATCACACACACAAGTCATTCTCAATCAGGATGCGGAAGCATGTAGCAAATTAAGTTTGTAAGTTCATTCCATACTACAAGGGTGATAACACACGTATATAAAACATGATGTCAGAGTGAGCAATGATCATAAAGCATTCCCAAAGTGTAAGGTTAATGTTTATACAAAAGATCTAGTTAATTAATCACTCCCAAAAACTAAAGGCCAACAAAGGCCAGTACAACCAAAAAGAATTCCAAAATGTGTCAAATTGCCCTCCCAAAAGATGTTTCGTAACTCATAGCCCGACCAAATGTCTAAACGACATCGTAAGCTTGCCATTCTCCTACGCGTTGCTGCTCTCCGGCCACCTCCTCTAGCTCGTCCTTGAGAATGAGGAAATCTAGACCTGAGTACCAAAAAAGTGGGTCAGACTTGACGGCCTGGCAGGTGGGTGAAAAGATATAAACAATAAAGTGATTTAAAGATTACCTTAGAAAACATTGGAAACTTGCTAAACAATAATTTTTATGAAATAGCATGCATCATTTATCTAAAACACATGTGCAATATAAAACATGTAAAGGGTACCAAAGAATAGGAAACTGGCAAGATGGCAACCACACAAAGCTAATCCTCCATACTAATATGATAAGAGCACATTTGGGGTATTGGTCTCAGACACGCGAAGTGATGAGAGCCAACTAAATATATATATACATACATATAGCTAGACAAGACCACAGCTACGGAACCGGGTATCGGGGCAGGACAAAACCCAGACTGCAACTGGCAGGAGCAAGAGGGGGACCTCTAAGTTGTTGGATCAAGCCGACCAGGTTGTCCAAGCTTAGTGGTACTGACACATAGGTCATATGAAGAAATCGGAATACATATAGGGGTGTAACACCCAATTAGTTAAACGGGGTGCTCATAGGCACATATATTACATTAGTAACTGGTCATGCATATACAGGGCTAGCAGGATGCTCAAATGGCATAATTCATTATTTTTGAAGTAGAACTAGTAATGTTTCACAAAAACGGGAGAGTACATGTGTAATGCGGGTCAAATGATACACAAATGGATTTCCACAAAATACCAAACCATACATTGAGGCTTCAAGATTTGAATCAATGTGTATAAGGGTCCCATATGTCGAGTTTTCTATTGGTTTGGTACCCCAGAAGATCGAAGACATTCCAAGCCCCCAAAAGTCAAAATCCTCACTAAATTTCCATGATGGGGTTTCTTTCTCTACCAGCTCCATACATCACTTCCTCGGTCCCACCATTGCATTAGGGCTCCGAACAAAACCTCCCCAAGCCTTAAAACATCACTCCCAAGTCCCCAACACATACCCAGGCTTGAGGTACAAATGGCTCACTAGGAAGGGTTCGCTCGAGCGAACTTGGCCCAGTTAGGTTGGCTCTAGCCAACTAGTCTCTGGAAGTTTGCTCGAGCAAACTCCTTCAGAAAGTGTAATTTGTGCAGTTTCGGGCTCCTTATTCCCTCCTCTTGCAAACCCTTTTGGGTCACCACTCTTTCACATAAAAGAGGGGCTTATAACCTTCTCAAAACCACACTCATACCTCCACCAAAACGTCCCCAAAATGCATCAAAATCCATCACATTCATTCTCATTTCATCACAAGAACCCATCATTCATGGAACTCCATAGATCAAGATTTATCAAAAAAGCCAAATGCATGCACTTCCAAGAGGTTAAACAAGAGGAAAGTGATGGACCGCGCCCCTCCGTTCCTCCTCCGCTGCCATCCGCCCCGGGTCTGTCGGGGTCCGGAAGGAGGGTGGAGGAAATGGGAGAAACGGGTATCAACATTTTTTTTTGGGTATGCCAGATTTTCTATTCTACTTGGAATTTAGAATGGTGATCCGAAGATTCACCTTCACAAGTAGAAAAGGAAATCAACTTTTTTTCATCTTTCCATTGCACACATATTTTTAAAGAAAAGAGACAAGGTTTGTTTTTTTTGAATGCCGTGAGAGGCGGTTTTCTTTGTTTGCCGTGAAAGGCGATTTTGGTGCCGTAAAAGGCGATTTTACCGTGAAAGGCGATTTACAAATCTTATCAATAATGAAAGACAAGAGATGTGATTTTTTTGCCTCTTTATAAAAAAAATACAATGCAACGGAAAAGAAAGAAAAGGAATCTAACTTTTCATGCGATTGTGGGGGACCCGTTCAGATCGACGGTCGCGAGTCATGTATGGACTCCGCCATCGTCCTTCAGATGAGAACTTTGATGCTTGATTTCATGGCTTGGCTCCAACCTCAGATTTTTAGAGGATAAGGACCAAGGTAAGGTCCTATATCCAGTAAAAAAGAGAGTAGACGGACTGAAAAGCCGCATCTAGCCATGTTGGAAATCAGGAGAGGTCGCCTTGGGTTGGGGGGGGGGGGGGGGGTGGCCCCCCCAAAGGGGCTTTGATCACCTTGTAGTGCTTGTTGCAGTAGAGTTTTCTTGAAGGAGCAGGGTTGTAGAGATTTCTCCGAGGATTTTTGAATGATTTTCTGGCGATTTTTTCTGGCCCTGTTTCCCTTGGAATGGCCTCCTATTTATAGGCATTTGGTAATCGTTTAGGAGAGTTTATGAGAATTTATTTGTATTAATGTCATAATGGAAGGAGTTACAAGTTTTAATTTACTTGTTTTGTAACTCCTTTTCCTTGACTTTTGCTTGGCCGGTGGAGGATAATGGGCATTTAGTTGCCTTTAATCTCCATAATGAGGGGAGTTTCATGGTTTTAATGCCATGAATACTTGGATTTGTAACTCCCATTTGCTTGCTTTTGATTGGGCTGTCCAAGATAATGAGTTAATGACTGTAATAAGTTGCCATAAACAAGTCAATTAACAGCATTAAATGGTCTCCCGGTCGCTTGAAGAGTCACGGGCCGCGCTGCGTCCTTTGGAATTCTTTTGGCGATGATCATCGATGGATCTTCATGTTGATCGACATCGGATGATCATGCAATTTCAGACTTTGATTAATATCAACAAGCCGGCGACATCTGTCCAGTCGATTTCTCGATCGGTCGGGCAGAAAGTGCATTTTCTTGATCGGTCGGTTGACAATTTTGAGGTGTCGGATGATGATTCCATGATTCCGGCGGCGGATCCACGATGTCGACGAAGATCGACGGATTTCATGCTCAAAAAATCAGAATTTGGAAAAATCACAGGGGCCAATCAACTCGGAACGCGAAAGATACCCGAAAAACGGGGTTTTTGGGCGAGGTCCGGCGGCCCGGACCTCCATGGTCGCCGGCGACCATGGGGTTTGTGCCCCATGGTCGGCCGTCTTCCGGTCGCCTTTTCTTCGCCGTTTTTCGTCGTTTTTCGCTTCTGTTTTCTCCTGAATTTTTCTTGGAATTTCCTCTCATTTATTGGCTGGATTTCCCTCAAGAAAACCGGACGAGAAGCCGTGCAAATCGGATCGCAAAGTTTCCCATTTTCTGAAAAGCCGAAGACTTTGCTGTGGAGAACTGCCGATTTTTTGTCAAGCGTCGAAACTAGGTCAAACGATGTTGGAATGACCTGAAATTCGACGTGTAGCTTCTTGAGCAGTAGACAAGACCAACCATAGGCTTTTGTTCAGGTTTTGAAGCCGCTTGGGGTCCCGCAAACGCTTGACTTGATTTCACCGTGAGGGAAATGCTGAGCTTTGACTTTTGGTCAAATGAAGTCTGAATTACCTGAAATTCGACGTATGACTCCCTCATCAGTAGATAAGACTAACCATAGGCTTTCGTTTGAGTTTTGAAGCTGTTTGGGGTCATGCAAACGCTTGCCTTTATTTCACCGCGAGGGAAATGCCGAGCTTTGACTTCTGGTCAAACGATGTCCGATTGACCTGAAATTCGATGGGGAGCCTACTGGAGTCATTTTGAGATGATCCACAAGCTCCGAATTGGGTGCCATAGTCCCGGGGTGCTCTGCTGCCGGTAGGCTTGATTTTGTTTCCGAGCATTGAAACTGGGTCAAACGTCATCGGAATGACCTGAAATCTGACGTGTGGCCCTTTGAGAGTATGCAGAAGACGCCCATGTGCTCTGTTTGATGAGTGACGACCTCGGTAGTTCTCGCTACCTAAGGGCTTGATTTTGCTGCTCGAGAGTTGATGGAGGGTCAAACGGTGTCGGTTTGACTTGAAACTTGACATGTAGCCTTTCAGAGGTATTTTGAGACCATCCGTAGGCTCTGATCGAAGATTTGGGGTCTTCGACACTGTCGCCGCCGGGAGCTGCTGTTTAGCTGTTGGAGAAGTGAAGCTAGGCCAAATGATGTCGGAATGGCCCGAAACTTCATGTGTACCTCTCTTTTGGTTGTTTTGAATGACCTTGCAGTTTTTGTTTGATTCTGACAAGATCTGATGCTTGAAGTGGCGCCTGCCTATTTTTGGTAGGATGCGGCTCCATGTAGCTTTTGGTGTGAAGAGGCAAAGTGACATTTTTGGTGTCAACAAATGCCCCCTCGAGGTACAGCGACGATATAGCTTTTGAAGTCGATGTGCCTCGAAGAGAATCTTGAAGAAGAGCTTCTGACTTGACCAAGAGTCTTTGAGCATTTTTTTTTATAGAGTAGTCTTTTGAGCTTCCAAGGGATTTCATGATAGTGAGAGGAGTCATGTACCGTCTCAAGGCAAGATTTTGAGAATGACATTTGGATTTGGATTTGGTTTTGGTTTTTTGGTTTTGATTTTGACCTTGCGACCTAACAAACTGTATGTGGCAGGTTAGGGGGTCAGGTTTTTGGTTTTGGTTTTGACCTTGTGACCTAACAGGCTGTATGTGGCAAGTTAGGGGGTCGGGTTTTGATTTTTGGTTTTGGTCTTGTGACCTAACAAGCTGTATGTGGCGAGTTAGGGGACCATGGTTTGGTTTTTTGGTTCACTCTTTGGGACAATTTTGGGTCCATTGGAGTGGTTTGGGCTTTTGTGGAATGTCAATTTCAAGATTTTGGCTTAATTTGGTTCATGAGGTGGGATGGTTTGGAATTTTGGAAACTCATGAAGCTTGGATTTTTGTATGGTATGGTCCAATCAACTCAAAGGAGGCATGGAACCATTTTTGTATGCTCTTGGTAAGAGAAATTTTGACTAAAAGCCACTTTTAGTGCCTAGGTGGTCAAACCTGGCTCATATGGGCTAACCTATGGGACCTTAAGCTTTGATGGATGGCTTAGATCTCAATTGGTATCATTTTCGTAAAGAATATCTAAAGATATCTCCTTTGGGTGGAGAATATCTAAAAATATCTTTACTTTGAGAGATTTTCTCAAGTTTTCTTGATTTTGAGAGAGATTCTCTCAAAATATCTTTCTTTGGGAGAGAATTTCTCAAAGAATCTTTGTTTTGGGAGAGAATATCCCAAGTTTCCTTTTCTTTTGGGAGGGTTGCTAATTTTTAGCACTTACCTCCTTACTTTTCTCCTCTTTCCTCTTTTGGTTTGCTTTCTTCTATAAAAGCAAAGGGGTGGGATCTCTTGCTCCTATTGCTTTTCTTTTTGCAAAAATCTTCAAGAGTGCTCCAAGATCTTCTCTTCTTCAAAGACCTTCAAGTTATTCTTCTTCTTCTCCATGGCTTCAAGTGAGTTTTTTTTTCTCAACAAGAAATTGCATGTAAAAGTAGAAAAAAGTTTCTTTTCTCCTTCTTTTTTTTTCCTTCTTTTCTTCTTTTTTTTTCACGTGTTTTCCTTTTTTTTTTTTCACACGTTTTTTTTTCCCTTTTTTTTTTCTCTTTTTTTTTTCTTTCCTTTTTTTTTTCTTTTTTTTTTTTGCTGCTGTACGACCAGGCCTGTACGGCCTGGACCATATAGCCACGTGGCTTGTGGGCCATGGGCTGCGGGCCAGCTCAGAATTTTTTTTTTTTTTGAATTTGCTGACACATATTTTTTTTGTTTTCTTGTCAGCTGACTTGCCAGAGGGTTCCGACTTCGAGCCATCTATGGATATGGCTTTTGACGATGCCTCAGATGAGCAAATGGAGACAGAAAGTACTCCACCCATCATGGAAGAAGGTATTTCATAGTGATAATCTTGACATTGATTTTTTTTTTTGACAAGATCATATTCATACCTTTTCTTGTGTTTTTGCCAGCAGGTTGTGAAGCAACAGGAGAAGTTCCTTCGTCTTCCTCAGGGCCAGAGCAGGAGATGCCAGCAGCCGATCCAGAAGTAGGGGCTTCTTCTACCAGTCCCGTCACGGCAGAGGCGGGACTTTGTGGTGATATTGCTTCTTCAGTGGCTCCGATTGGAAAGAGCCTTTTGATTTCTTCTCCACCACGGCCTGACATGGGCAGTCAGCCAACAGAGCGTGGTGAATCTCCATCCGGACCATCCCTTCAATATACAAAGAAGGTGTTGAAGAGTGTGCTGAGCTCATGGGTTGAAACTCTCTCTTCTGGCCATTTGGAAGCTGGTTTTGGCATGGTCAAGCATGTACAGGACATCCTTGCTGACAGTGCAGAGGTCGGTCTGGACATTGCAAGTGCCAAGGCCTTTGTTGATGAAGTCATTGCTTTAGGCGACAAATGGACTGAGACCAAGAATTTCCCAAGTAGTGACTTCTTCAATGAGATGTTTTTGCAGCCATCCGGTAAGATCAAATCTGAAATGGATGAGATCTCACGGGCTCGGAAGCAATTCGTTCGGGAGAGGAACGTTACCGAGTTGGCTATCATCGAGCTAACACAGGACCTGCGCCGTCTTGGTAGGGAGGTCACAGAAGCTAGGCAGCGCCTTGAGCAATTGCAAGAACAAAGTGCTGCCCAATGGACTGCCATTGTAGAAGCCCGTGCTAAAGAGGGAACTCTGATTTTCCAAGTTGAAGAAGCCGGTAGCAGCCTTCAGAGAAAGACTCAGGAGTATGAGCAGTGGCAAATTCTCTGGGAAGAGCTTCCTCGTGCCGAAGATGGGTCGCGGCGTTCTGCCGTATTTTATGGCAAGATCTTGAAGAAGCGCGGCCTGGAAGCTTTAGAGGCTAAGGCCAAGAGTCTGCTTGAGGAGCTGGATCTTTGGTTGAAGACCATGCTAGACTGAGCTCTTTATAACAAACTCTTTTCTTCTTTTCTCTCCTTTTTTTTTTTTTTTTTTGGTACCTCTATGTAAAACATTTTTGGTATTCTGTGTACCTTTTACTTAAATTCTTTTTGATGAAAATAAGCAAAGGTTGGATGAAAATGTTTGTTTGAAAATTTTGATCAAAAGGTTATCATTTTGTGAAAATCTTTTGTCAAAAGGGTTGTTTTGGCATGAAAGCCAGATTTTGCGGCAAAAGCCAGGGTTTTTTTTTTTGTGTGGTTTGAAAGCCGAATTTCGAGATGGCATGAAAGCCGGAATTTGGGTTTATGGCATGAGAGCCAAAATTTTGGATGGCGTGGAAGCCGAAATTTTGAGGTGGCATAAAAGCCGATTTTGGTGGCGTGAAAGCCAAATTTTGGGATGGCATGAGAGCCAATTTTTTTTTGAGATGGCATGAAAGCCGAATTTTGAGGTGGCATGAAAGTCGATTTTTTGGTTTGTGGCATGAAAGTCGATTTTTTTTTTGTGTAAGAACCAGATTTTGTTTTTGGCATGAAAGCCGATTTTGTTTTTGGTGTAAGAACCAGATTTTGTTTTTGGCATGAAAGCCGAAATTTCTTTTTGGCATGGAAGCCAGATTTTTTGTTTTGAAAACTAAGTTTTGTTTTGTTGGCATGGAAGCCGAATTTTGATTTTTGGCATAAAAGCCGAGTTTTTTGGCGTGAAAGCCAGGTTTTGGGTTTTCAAAAATGCAAGTATCGACTAAAAGTCGCATCCCTGCTGAATGGTATTGCAAGTATCGATGGAATGTCGCCTCCTTGCTCATTCGGTTGCGAGTATCGATGGAATGTCGCCTCCTCGCGGATTTGGGTGCAAGTATCGACTAAGCGTCGCTTCCCTGCTTTTGTCTTCAAAAATTTTGTTTTGTGGGTATCGATGGAATGTCGCTTCCCCATGATTTTTTTAAGTTTGAGGTTTTTTCGAACCTTTGTTTTGTTTTTTGTTTGTTTTAAAATCTGGGTTGTGGATATCAACTGGAATGTTGTCTCTCCACGATTTTTGAAATTTTGGGGTTTTGGAAGTATCGAATGGGGTTCGCATCCTTCCGATTTTGGGTTTTGCAAGTATCGACTGAACGTCGCTTCCCTGCGGTTTTTGAAAAACCATTTTTTGTTTAAAGACACGAGGGTTGTAAATTTTGACTCAAAACCATTTTGGTGGTAAAAGTCGGGGTGGACTAGGGCTGAAATCCCTTGGTCCTGATTTTGTTTCAAACCATGAATTTTGGGTTCAAGGATCAAAAATTTTGGTCAAGTTTGGGAAGAGGCTCCTAAACTTGGATTTTTGGATTTGCTTTTTTTTGAACAATGAAACGATGAAAGAGACATTGTTTTGAGGGGTTTTCTTTTTTTAGAAATTTCAACAAGAGGATGAAAATTCCAAAAGGAGTGGGTTTGACGAGCAGATACCTAGGAATAGGCTTTGGCCGTGCAGGCGTCGCTCTGACCCGATGGAAGAAGCCTTCAAGGGTAGTACCGCTTCAAGAACTTTCCATTGATGGGCAGCATACATCTGTCACCCTCCATGTTTAGAAGAGCGTATGCGCCGTTGGAGAAGACTTTGTCGATGAGGAAAGGTCCCTCCCATTTTGGTTCAAATTTGGCTTTGGATTTGTTGGCAAAAACCATTGGTCTTTTTACTGTAAGAACCAAGTCTCCCTTTTTGTAGGCGCGTTGCCTGACCTTCTTGTCAAAAGATCCTGCCATGCGTGCTTGGTAGAGTTCAATGCTTTGTAGAGCTTCGAGCCGTCTCTCATCAAGGTTATCCAGCTCTTGGAGTCTCGATTTGACATTACTTTCTTGCATCATGTCATTTTGCAGAGATACCCTTAAGGAAGGAATTTGAACTTCCAAAGGGACAACAGCTTCGCATCCATAGACCAAGGAGAATGGTGTGCTATGGGTTGGTCCTCGAACGGTGGTTCGATAGGCCCACAAAGCTTCATGCAGTTTGTCGCCCCAATCTCTTTTGTTACTAGAGACCATTTTCTTGAGGATTTTGCAGAGCGTTTTGTTGAAAGCCTCTGCTAGTCCATTCGCTGCCGGATTGTACGGAGTTGAAGGACAACTTTGGATTTTGTATTTGTCGCAGAACCTGTAGAATCGGTGATCGCGGAACTGTGGTCCGTTATCATGGATGAATCTTTTAGGTATGCCGAAGCGACAAATTATATTAGTTCGCAAGAATTGAAGGACTGACGAGGTTTTCATTTCGTTGAGCGCGAATGCTTCTGACCACTTGGAGAAATAATCCGTAGCAGCGAAAATGAAGCGATGACCTTTGCTTGATGGGGGAGAGATAGGACCTATGATGTCCATACCCCAGGCTTCAAAAGGCCATGAGATTGCTGTAGGATGTAGCCATTCCGGAGGCATGTGGACATAATCTCCATGAACTTGGCATTGTTGGCAGCGCTTAGCAAATTGCATTGCATCAGCCACCATGGTAGGCCAATAATAACCTAACCTTTTTATCTGATCGTAGAGCTTAGGCCCAGCCTGATGGGCTCCACAAAGACCAGCATGTACTTCTTTGAGTGTTTCCTCAGCCTCTTGTTGTGACAAGCAGCGTAGAAGTACTCCATTATAGGATTTCCTATAAAGCATTTTTGAAGGAATATCCAAATGAAAGTTTGGGGTTCGCCTTTGGATGCTTACCCTCTCTTTTGGATCCTCAGGTAGGATTCCGAACATGATGTAATCAATGAACGGATCCCTCCAGTCGCCGATCAGAGGTTTAAGGACGGAGATCCGACTTCCAACCACTTGGTGGCATTCAGCAACTGCTTGATGTGTGTTGAGAGGAGGGAGAATCCTTTTTTGACACACTGTAACTTGCATGTTTTCCCCTTCTTGGATTGTCATAGACGCAGCAAGTCCAGCCAGGGCATCTGCACGAATGTTTTCACCTCTGAGGATGTGGGTGATGTGACAGATGTCGAACTTTTGTCGAAGTGATTGTGCCTTGTTGTAGTAAGGCAACAGATCGGGCTTCCTGACTTCAAATTTCTGATTCATCTGGTTGACGATCAGTTGAGAGTCTCCAAAAGCTTCCAGCGTAGTGATGCCGGATTCAAGGGCGAGCTCCAATCCTACGATGCGGGCTTGGTACTCAGCTGCATTGTTTGAACATGGTTCCAGTAGCGAGAATGCGTGTGGAATCATGTATTTGTCAGGACTAACAAAGAGAATGCCAATTCCCGATATTTGATTTCCCTTTTCATTTGTCCTGGTTGCGCCATCGAAGTACATGTGCCAGGAAGCATTTGGTAAGGCAGTCTCCACACTGTAGACCGGTTCGTCTGGGAGGTCATCCCTGAGTGGAGAATCTTTAGGCAATGGATGCTCCGCGAGGAAGTCTGCTAGAGCTTGGCCTTTGATTGCTTTTTGTGGTACATACCTAATGTCAAATTGTGACAGGATGATGGACCATTTTGCCAGTCGAGCATTGAGAGAACCTGCTTTTGTGACAAGGACCTTTAGGAGGTTGATCCTCGAAATCAGGTACACTGTGTTGGAAAGCAGGTAGTGACACAGTTTTTGTACGGCGAACATTACTGCCAAGCATTCTTTTTCGACTGGAGAGTAACGATGCTCTGCACCTATCAACATGCGGCTAAGGTAATATAGAGCAGCTTCTTTTCCCTCGTCATTCTTTTGTGCGAGTAGAGCGCCTAAAGAACAGTCAAGGGCTCTTGTGTACAAGAGGAATGGTTTTCCAGTTGTGGGGGCAGCCAACACTGGAGGTTTAGTCAGGTATGACTTGATGTCCTGGAACGCGGCTTCACATTCAGCATCCCAGACAAAATCGACACCTTTCTTCATTAACCGAGAGAATGGACGACACTTCCCTGATAGGTTGGAGATGAACTGTCGAATGTATGCCAATCTTCCTTGGAGCCCTTTTAATTGTCTTAGGGTTCTTGGAGATGGCATTTCTAGGATAGCCTTGACTTTGGTGGGGTCAAGCTCTATGCCAGCTTTCCGTACTATGAATCCGAGAAACTTACTCGATGAAACACCGAAGAAGCATTTGAGGGGATTCATTCGCAGTTTGTGTTTGCGAAGTCGGAGGAAGACTTCTCGAAGATCTTTGAGATGGTCTTCTTTTCTTTTGCTTTTGACGGCGAGGTCATCGACATAACATTCGACCGTCTTGTGCTGCATATCTTGGAATATCTTCATCATAGCCCTCTGATATGTAGCGCCGGCACTCTTCAGACCGAATGGCATGACAGTGTAGCAATACACGCCAAACGGGGTCCGAAATGCTGTGTGTTTTTCATCTTCAGGATGCATCTTTATCTGATTGTAGCCAGAGAAGCCATCCATGAATGTCATTCGCTCGAACCCACAGGTGTTGTCGATCATCACCTCCGGTATAGGGAGCGGGAATTCATCTTTTGGGCATGCATTGTTCAGGTCTCTGTAATCAATGCAGGCCCTGATTTGCCCATTTTTCTTTGTCACGGGGACGATGTTGGCCAACCATTCAGGATGCTGTTCCTCACGGATGAAGCCAACGCTTTTGAGTTTTTGAACTTCTTGTTCAATTTTGTCCATCACGTCAGGACGGAACCTTCTTTGGCCTAGTTTGACAGGCTGATATCTTTTTGAAGATTGAGTTTGTGGACTGCTATTTTGGGGTCTAAGCCAGGCATCTCAGCGTAAGACCATGCAAAACACTCAACGAACTCATGAAGAAACGCGATATACTCGGGTAACTCATCATCCTTTATATTCTTGCTTATGAATACAGGACGTGGGTTATCAGGTGTTCCCAAGTCTATCTTTTGAACAGAATCTTCAGTTGGAAGGTTTGAAGGTGGTTCCTCCACAATATTTTCAGAGGCTTCCAGCCCAACAAAGCCTTCTGGAGTTCCAAAGGTATCTACAGACCACGGCTCTGCTTTTGTCCATGGGTCTTCTTGATTGGTACTTTTCTCAAGATTTGCTATGAGATGGTCCCAATCACCTGTTGAAACTAGGTCGAAGTAGGGCATTTCTTTTGGAGATGATGGTTCTTCTGGGCTAGAAAATCGTGTATCCGTATCATCGGTCAATTCCTCTTCATCATCCGAGAAATCATACCAATTGGGTGAGCTTCCTGAATCTTTGACGGGTGACTCTTCAAAGAGATATCCGGGGAGATCGATGTCTTCATTAATATGAGATGTTGATGCTTGGTCGGCAAGACGACTTTGCAGCCTTTGTGTCAACTGTCTCAAGGGAGCGTCAGGATCATACCCCAGCCCATGTGAAGACCTTTCTATGTGGCGGTGGGGTTTCCAACCTTCCAGTTGACTTTTGGTCAGGGTTGGTTCCAATGGCGTGATAATACCACGGCCACCTCCCAAACCGATTGGGTTCTGAGCGTCGTAGCCCATTTTCTTCATGATAGCTTGTACCATTGGACTATACAGGGATAGTTGAGGCATACCTTCGTTTTGGAAAGGTTCAAGCGAAGAATTTGATGAAGAAACTCCCGATTTATGGAAGAAGATTGGCTTTTCTTCTGCTGATGTTGCTGGAACAACGAAGGAAGCAGATGCCGGATCTTCTATGTCAACGGTTGTCTCCATCGGAGTGAGAGCGGGCTGAACTTGTTGATCATCAGCTTGGCTTGACGATGTGTCGTCTTCTGACTCTGAGTCCAAATCCGTGTCTTACAAGATAGACACGAAGGGGACAGCAAACTTGCCCCCAGCCTTTTGTTTTGTCTTCTTTGCTTTGGTGGTGATCACCAGAGGCTTTGAAGACTTGAGGGAGACCATGAAGGGAGATTGATTATTCTCTTTGGTTTTGATAGAGGGTTTGTTTTCTTCCGGTGATTGCTGAGGAGCCTTGCCTTTGTCTTTCTGGAGATTTTCGGCAAAGGGTGTTGTTTCTTCCTCCCTTTCTTCTTTTTCATCTTTGTACATCTGAGCATCTGTGAAATAGACTTCTTTGCCTTTGAAGGGCTTTTTGTCTGCAAACACTCGATGTATCAAGCCGTCATTGCCAACGAACTTGATGCACTGATGTAAAGTCGAAGGGACAACACCATTCTCGTGTATCCAGGGGCGTCCGAGAAGGATGTTGTAGCATGAAGGGGTCTTTATTGCATAGACAGTGACCTCGGAGATAAGATCACCGATTTGCAACTTGAACCTGATTTTGCCGATCGGCCTTTGAGCGCTGCCATCATATCCAAAGATGGACACAGACGTGTGGCTCAGCTTGCTAGGCGGAATGCCCAGTTCTTTGAGTGCCGAAGTGGAGATGAGGTTGAGTGCAGAACCTGGATCGATCTGGATTCTGCGTACTGGCACCTCTTTGATGTACCCGGTGAAGTACAGGGGTCGGTTGTGCTTTGTCTCGCCTAGCAGGAGGTATTCCTTGGTGAAGGCGATGGTTGCACTTGCTGCTTTTTGAACCGAGAGGCATTTGATGCAGGATCCCTCAGTTTTCTTCTTTTCTCCTTTTGAGGGAGTTTTTGATTTTTAGACCCTATAGTCCATTTCAATTTGTAGGACTTGTGGGGCATGTTTGTCGACATCCGCATCCAGCATTTGTAGTTCTGAAATGAGACTATCACGAGTCTGTGGTGACATTCGTAATAAGTCTAGGATGTGCAGACGTGCAGGTATGTGTTTGAAGTGCTGAATCAAGTCGTACTTGAAATCCTCCTTGGGGCCTGCATTTTCATTATTCTTGCCACTAGGGGCGTTTACAGCTTGTTTTCCCAAAGGATTTACATAAGAAGCAGAAGGTTGGTTGTAGTTTTTGTGATAATCCCGGCCAGAACGGGTACCTCTACCAACTTCAAGAGCTTCTGGAGAAGGGTCTTTGTTTGGAAGATCACCCTCGAGATCGAGGGGTTGTTCCTTCTCATTTGCTGAAGATGTCTCTGTGTCAGCATTGCCATCTTCAGTAATTGTGTTGCATGGAGCATTTTCCGGGAGCAAGTCCTGAACAGCATCCAGCAACTTTCCTTCTTTATCGAATATTTTGTCGGTCCAGACATCACTGATGAGATCGGGCATTTGGGACCAATTGACCGGATTTTCTTTGAAGAAGATTTCATCGGCTGGAATTTCTTCAAGGTGATCAGTCGGAAGAGGTTTGAGTTCCGATGTCACTGTTCCAGGAGACGAAGCCTGAGAAGGTGAGGAATTATCATCCTGAGCTATTGCATTGCAAGTAACTTTGACGGAAGATGCCTCCAAGATGAACTGTTGGGAATCAGATTCGTCCTCAGATGTAGGAGGATCATCGATCCAACAGCTTTCTTCGTTTTCCGGGGTTACCGGAGGAGATTCCTGTAGATTTTCAGGAACTTCCGGTGCTGGGTTGTGACGAAGCTGATTGATGCGACCTTGTTCTTGCTCTATAGCAAGGTGCTGCAAGATCCTTGCGTATTCATCGAGATCAGGCACGGGAGCCAAATCTTCTTCTTCGTCTACTCCTTGTGGTTCAACATGGCTGGGTTCCACTGGAGTGTTTTCTTGAACAGCCTCTTGGTCTTCTTCATCATCAGACCAGGATCCTTGCGGCTGTAATGGTTATACCAGATTACTGGCATAAGATGAGATTCAGGGATCCATTCCTCGTCAGAGAGATATTCTCCTGTTTTGAGGGATTCTTCCCATTCATCGATGTCACTGGCGGTGTTACTGGACTCGTATCCATCCATGGGGAATCCGACCATCGAGTTGCAAGAGTATGATGCCCCTTGCATAGTTTCATCTTTGAGGTGTGGTGGCATGAAATCACCAAGAGTGAATTTTCTTGCCTCCTTTGAAGTCTTAGGAGAGGACTCTTCTGTTGTCCCCAGTGAAGCGGTAGAGGAGGTCTCTGCCTTTTCAGTGACTTCTTGCTTTTTCAGAGCTTTCTCCTGCTGTTTGAGCTTGCGGAGTTGTCTCCTGGCTTGCCTTCGCTGTCGAGCAGTTGGCTTTGTTTTGACGACCTCCCAATTTTCATCTTCTAGGATATCGGGGTGTACCCATATGGGCTGTCCGTCTGATGTTGGATATGGAACCAACTCTTGGGACATTTGGGTCATCTTTATCACCTTGAAGGAAGTAGTGATCTTCTCTTTTGGTGATTTTTGTTTTTGTCCACACGACACCATGTTGACGGAGGTAGACCCATAGTTCTTGTCAAAGGTAATGACTCCGTTTTTCCACATCTCATTTATCTTCTCTCTCACAACAAAGCATTGACTGAGAGGATGCGAGACCATCTGATGGTATGGACAGTACCGAGGATCGTTGGTTTTGCCCACATCTCCTGGTCTTTTGGGGTTAGGCAAGGTGAGTTTACCGTTTGCGAGAAGTGCCCCAAAGATTTCTTCAACATCTTCATCGAACGGGTATTTTTTCTCTACTCGTTCTTTGAAGGCATCAGAGAGTTCAGGCTTTTTACCTGCAGCTTTGTTTTCAGCTTTCTTTGGCTGCTGAGGAGCTGACTTGGTTTGCACATTGAGAACCTCCTTTTTCTTTGGTTTTGAGGTTGCAATGGCAGTCGGCTTTTTCTTTGATGATTTCTGACCGTTGAGGTCTTTGATCACCGTTTCAGCTTCCATAGCTGCTTCCAGGAGTTCTCCCAGGTTCTTTGATTTTTTGCCGATGATCATGGAGCGGATTCTTGCTCTCATGTTGCTTCGGCAGATGTTGACCAGTGACGCTTGTGGCAGTACATCGGAGCATTTGTATGCCATTGCCTTTCACTTGTGAATGAAGTCATATGTTGACTCATTCTCTCCCTGTTTTAGGCTGCAGAGCAAAGCCATAGTAACAGGATGATCCTCACCTTTGAAGTGGGTTAGGAAGCGTGTCTCCAGCATGGCCCAATTTTGAATGGAGTCCTCCGGCAGAGTGGAGTACCAATCAAAGGCCATACCTTTTAGGGTACTTGCAAAGAGGCGGATTTTGAGGGCATCTTGATCCGCAATAGCTCCCGTCAGGATCTTGAAATGGATGACGTGCTGTCTGGCTGAACCTTTCCCCATATATGTTTGGAGAGTAGGTTGCTTGAATTTTGTAGGGAACGGGACCGAGTCCATCCACAAGGGATATAGTGGCTTGATCCCATGCTCCTTTAGTGTATCCTCTTCTTTTGCTTTGGCGAGGATATCGTCAACGTCCTTTTTGGTAAGGGCGCGTGACTCACTTTTCCGCATTTTCTTCGTCGCCTTGATGGCTCGGAGGAGTTTCATTGTTTGGCGGACGTTGGATAGTGAGAAGGAGGTTTTCCATTAGGGCCTCTATTCTCTGCTGTCCTTGTTCCAGCTGCTGGATGCGTGCAGCTACGTCATCATGTGGCGGAGGTTGCTCAGCATTTGTGACCAAGACGTTCACTCTTCGAGAGTCGAAAGAGGATATAGTCTTGGTGACTGAGCTGGAGCTCATCCTTTTAGATGAAGAGCTCGAAGAGTGGTCACTCCGATGTCCTTGGCTTGAAAAAGCGGGAGAGTTTTCTTTATGTCTCCGTGTCCGGGAGACGCTGCGAGTCACCGGACGCCTGGCATGGATTTTTGTTGTTGACTTCTGACGTCTTCTGGTCTTGCCAACCATATGGACAGCAGCAACTTGGTCGGGTCTTTCTTTTTCGACCCATTTTTGGGAGACCTAAAGTGCAGAATCTTGGGTTCTTTGCTTCTCTAGTCTCTTTTGTCGATATGCCACACGGCGGCGCATACGACGAGCGATTTGAGCTTCGGTTAGCTCTGGCTGTGCTCTGGCAATGAACGACGTAGTTCCTGGTGCGCAGCAGCCGAGCTTGTCTTCTTTGAAGACTGGCAGGGACAGGATCCGGACGCGGTCCTTGGCCTGTCGGAGCGAAGCTTTGAATTTGGCAAGTTCGGCCCCTGTTGAGAGAAAGGGTCGACTCGCAGGTGTGCAGGCCTTGGCAGGTTCTTACGGAGGCCTTATGATGCACGATTTGATTTTGGGCTTGTATGAGCAAGCCGGCTCGTGCTGAGTTGGTTTTTTTGTTTGGTGGAGGGTAGGCTTCTCCTCTTTCATGTATGCAAGAGGGTAGAACCGGTTCTCCTTTACCGGGGCCAGGTAGGCTGGCTTTGCAGATTTTTGTGACCTTCTTTGTTTGGATGAAGGTCTTGGGGACCAAGTCTTTCAGCAGACCTGGTTTCTTGCTGGTTGAGGCTTCGCAGGAGCACTACGGGCCTCAGGCTTCTTGATGATCGCCCTTGGTATCACTGTAGTGATACGTTGAGGGGCGGTTCTCTGCTTCTTGGCAGGTGCAGTTTCTTCTATGTAGTGGGAATGGTCCCAATGACCCGAAGACAATGGTCCGGGGAGTAGAGTTTGACCCGATGTCTTCTGAGTTGCCGAGCGAAATGACGTTTCGGCAGCTGGCAGGGCGCTTGTAAGTGCGCTTGGTTTGTTTGTCTTGGAGCATGAGCTGGTACTTGTTCTCATCGAAGGTGATGGTTAACGAAGCTGCCATTGTTAGTTTTTTTGAAAAACTTCTGAAACAAGACCATATCCATTAGTAATCACAAGAATATGGTGATCATAAATGGAAAATACTATGGTTTCGCCTCTTCAAGTCGCCTGAGGGGACATGGCCCAGCCCAAGCAACATGAGGAAGGCAGAAAATCCATAGAGGGCACAATTGTTCTAAACGCAGGTAGGGTCAGCTCAGAATGAGCGTCCCAGTGACTGCTAGAAGCAATTGTGAACCTTAATTCAAATTACCGAGAAGCAAAGCTCACTCAAGGTAAAATGATATAAGGTTGAGATACAAATGTGTCGGTTACGAATACAGTAGACCCGAAAGGGCGTACTAGCACCGCTAGGCACAAATGTTGCAAATTGCATCCTTGGAAAGGACACGAGATGGGATTTTTGAAAGGTCAAAATTGGATTCATAGAAGAGAGCAAATGGTGTTCCATTCCGAGAATGAGCTCAACATTTTCTGCGAGCTCGAAATCCTGAAAGGGAAGGAACCAAGATTTCTCAAGTGTGAATCCAAAAGTGACGGAAGTTTTTTTTTTTTTTTGTTCTTTTTTATTTAGAGATTTTTTTTTTTTGAAGATTTTTTTTTAAGAATTCACATAGATCTCCAATTCGATCTTATGAAACCTCAGTTGATAGATTAGCCTCCAGGTAAGGGTAGGATTACTTAATGAACCCGTTTGGAGGACCCTGCCTAGAACAGTCTAGCTGTCTCCACACTCTGGACAAGGCTTTTCTTAGATCCACTTTGGTCAAAGAACACAATTGGTGCAACCTTAGTGGTTCTTTTTTTTTTTTTTTTTTTGAAAGATTTTTTTTATAGATTCATAGAAAAGAGCGAATGGTGTTCCATTCCGAAAATGAGTTCAACATTTCTGCGATCTCGAAGTTCGAAAAGGAAGAAACCAAAGTTTCTCAACTGTGAATCCAAAAGAGGAAAATCTGAAAATTTTTTTTTGTAAATCAGATTTTTTTTTGATTTTTTTTTCATGGATTCATAGAAGAGAGCAAATGGTGTTCCATTCCGAAAATGAGCTCAACATTTCTGCGAGCTCAAAAGTCCGAAAAGGAAGAAACCAAAGTTTCTCAACTGTGAATCCAAAAGAGGAAAATCTGAAAAAAAAAAAATTGTAAATCAGATTTTTTTTTTGATTTTTTTTTTTCATGGATTCATAGAAGAGAGCAAATGGTGTTCCATTCCGAAAATGAGCTCAACATTTCTGCGAGCTCAAAAGTCCGAAAAGGAAGAAACGAAAGTTTCTCAACTGTGAATCCAAAAGAGGGAAATCTGAAATTTTTATAAATCAGATTTTGTTTCTTTTTGAGAAATTCTTTTTTTAGAAACAAGAAAGATTGGAAATAAACTCAAAAGAAGAAATTTCCAAGAATCCCATCTCATGTGTTTTTTTTTAGATGCAAGATCCAACATAGGCCACCAACTAAAAAGGAGCCAAAGAATCCAAGCATTGTGTTCTCAAATGAACAGGGTCCCACCGGGTGTGCCAGCTTGATGGACCGCGCCCCTCCGTTCCTCCTCCGCTGCCATCCGCCCCGGGTCTGTCGGGGTCCAGAAGGAGGGTGGAGGAAATGGGAGAAACGGGTATCAACATTTTTTTTGGTATGCCAGATTTTCTATTCTACTTGGAATTTAGAATGGTGATCCGGAGATTCACCTTCACAAGTAGAAAAGGAAATCAACTTTTTTCCATCTTTCCATTGCACACATATTTTTAAAGAAAAGAGACAAGGTTTGTTTTTTTTGAATGCCGTGAGAGGCGGTTTTCTTTGTTTGTCGTGAAATGCGATTTTGGTGCCGTAAAAGGCGATTTTGCCGTGAAAGGCGATTTACAAATCTTATCAATAATGAAAGACAGGAGATGTGATTTTTTTGTCTCTTTATAAAAAAAATACAATGCAACGGAAAAGAAAGAAAATGAATCTAACTTTTCATGCGATTGTGGGGGACCCGTTCAGATCGACGGTCGCGAGTCATGTATGGACTCCGCCATCGTCCTTCAGATGAGAACTTTGATGCTTGATTTCATGGCTTGGCTCCAACCTCAGATTTTTAGAGGATAAGGACCAAGGTAAGGTCCTATATCCAGTAAAAAAGAGAGTAGACGGACTGAAAAGCCGCATCTAGCCATGTTGGAAATCAGGAGAGGTGGCCTTGGGGGGGGGGGGGGGGGGGGTGGCCCCCCAAAGGGGCTTTGATCACCTTGTAGTGCTTGTTGCAGTAGAGTTTTCTTGAAGGAGCAGGGTTGTAGAGATTTCTCCGAGGATTTTTGAATGATTTTCTGGCGATTTTTTCTGGCCCTGTTTCCCTTGGAATGGCCTCCTATTTATAGGCATTTGGTAGTCGTTTAGGAGAGTTTATGAGCATTTATTTGTATTAATGCTCATAATGGAAGGAGTTACAAGTTTTAATTTACTTGTTTTGTAACTCCTTTTCCTTGACTTCTGATTGGCCGGTGGAGGATAATGGGCATTTAGTTGCCTTTAATCTCCATAATGAGGGGAGTTTCATGGTTTTAATGCCATGAATATTTGGATTTGTAACTCCCATTTGCTTGCTTTTGATTGGGCCGTCCAAGATAATGAGTTAATGACTGTAATAAGTTGCCATAAACAAGTCAATTAACAGCATTAAATGGTCTCCCGGTCGCTTGAAGAGTCACGGGCCGCGCTGCGTCCTTTGGAATTCTTTTGGCGATGATCATCGATGGATCTTCATGTTGATCGACATCGGATGATCATGCAATTTCAAACTTTGATTAATATCAACAAGCCGGCGACATCTGTCCAGTCAATTTCTCGATCGGTCGGGCAGAAAGTGCATTTTCTTGATCGGTCGGTTGACAATTTTGAGGTGTCGGATGATGATTCCATGATTCCGGCGGCTGATCCACGATGTCGACGAAGATCGACGGATTTCATGCTCAAAAAATCAGAATTTGGAAAAATCACAGGGGCCAATCAACTCGGAACGCGAAAGATACCCGAAAAACGGGGTTTTTGGGCGAGGTCCGGCGGCCCGGACCTCCGTGGTCGCCGGCGACCATGGGGTTTGTGCCCCATGGTCGGCCGTCTTCCGGTCGCCTTTTCTTCGCCGTTTTTCGTCGTTTTTCGCTTCTGTTTTCTCCTGCATTTTTCTTGGAATTTCCTCTCATTTATTGGCTGGATTTCCCTCAAGAAAACCCGACGAGAAGCCGTGCAAATCGGATCGCAAAGTTTCCCATTTTCTGAAAAGCCGAAGACTTTGCTGTGGAGAACTGCCGATTTTTTGTCAAGCGTCGAAACTAGGTCAAACGATGTCGGAATGACCTGAAATTCGACGTGTAGCTTCTTGAGCAGTAGACAAGACCAACCATAGGCTTTTGTTCAGGTTTTGAAGCCGCTTGGGGTCCCGCAAACGCTGACTTGATTTCACCGCGAGGGAAATGCCGAGCTTTGACTTTTGGTCAAACGATGTCTGATTGACCTGAAATTCGACGTGTGACTCCCTCAACAGTAGATAAGACAAACGATAGGCTTTCGTTTGAGTTTTGAAGCTGTTTGGGGTCATGCAAACGCTTGCCTTTATTTCACCGCGAGGGAAATGCCGAGCTTTGACTTCTGGTCAAACGATGTCCGTTTGACCTTGTGAGAACCCGACCCCTAATCTCTTGGATTAGTGTTGTTTTGTGGTGGATTAGTTTCTTTTAGTGGGTTTTGTATTTGTTGGGTTGAGTTTGTGAGCTAGAATGGTTTCTTCTAGTTTTGGGCTTTTGAGTGCTTTGGTAGCTTGTGGGGCCCTTTGGGGGTTCCCTTTTCGGCTTTGCATTTTCTTGTGAGATTTTCCCGATTGGTTTCGTATCGTGTTTTTGGCCCGTTGCATTCATCTTGAGGAATCCTACAACTTTCATGTTGATCTCGTATCCATTTGAGAACCCGAAAACCGATTTCTTGGCCTTGAGGGCAAAACGGTCTTTTCACACCAAATCTGTACCCAAAACTCCATATTCTCGAAATCCGTGAAACATATACTTTTTGGAAACTAGATATTTCGATGATCATTTCTTCCTTCTTCGTCGAATCCATCCGAGGTCCCGAATTAGATGATTTCAGCCACCCAAGTTCTTTAAGTTGTGGGACCCCTTCTCACTTGCTATAAGAGAACCCACCTCCCTTCTTCCCCATCTTCATTTCCAGCACAAATCAGCAACTATTGAGCCTAGGGTTCCTTGTGCTCTCTTCTTCTTCTTGCTTCTTCATCTCCAAGCCACACCAATAGTTCACCAAACTCGAAATGGAGACCGTCTTCTTCTTCCTCATCTTGCAAGCTTTCCATTGGTACCATTTGTGAAGAGAACCCTCCATCACAAGACTTCCCTTGAGCTTGTTCTTCTCATTTGAAGGTCATCCAAGTAAGTGATTCTTCCCATCTTCTAGAATTGTAATCTACTAGCCTTAGAGAAGTTCCACCTTGATTATTGAAAGGTTTCATTGTCATTTCATTGTTTAACCCATTTTAGGGTTTGTTTTGGGGGTTTTTGTAGAGATTGTGGATCTTGAGCTTGAGAGGTGATTAGAAGCTTGATTTGCTAGCTTGGGACCCAAGGCAAGTGGATGAATGGATGGTTTGAATGTTATCAAAGTTTTATGAGAAAATCCTAAATTTTATTACTTGTCCTTGATCATTGGATACATGTTTTCACATATGCTTCTTGCCATATATATATTGATTTCGAAATTGCATATCAATGGTTGTTTCTCTCTTGTTTGTTTCTTGGAAAGATATGCTTTCAAATTGTCAAAGTTGCTCACATGGTCTTGAAATGAATGGGGTTGGTTTCCCCACCCATGTTTATGTTTACTAGCTTGTATGGATTTGAAATAGAAGCTCATTTAAAGAGTTTGGCCAACTAATCTATTGTCTTGGAAATGGGATCAAGGGTTTTTTAATTACCCCTTGATTATGGCAAATGGACACTTGTATACAATGGAGATTCTCCCCTTTGGTTTGGTTTTAAGTGAGAAGAAAGGAGATGTTTAGTTTTACTTTTTCATTGGAGTTTTCATGAGGAATGTGATTGGCTAAGTCATTCAAGGTTTTATAAACATATTGGTAGAGTACTTATCATCCTTGTGATAGCCTTTATGAATGTTGTGAAATGGTTTCCTTCCCTTTTTCTTTGCATGGGACTTGACATGGAAGTAGTGATGGATAGAACTCAAATGGGGATTTGGAGAGGTATAAAGAGATGCATTGGAGGAGCTATTAGCTCAATGTTATTGTAAGGACTTGTGGATGTGAGGAAGAGGGTTTTGAGGAGGAAAATGGCTCAAAACTGAACACAGTGAGCATTTTCGTAACTGGCGGTCAGCTCACGGTCAGCCAGAGGCTAACCGCCGAGTGCATCGGCGGCTAACCGCCAGCTAACCGCGCACCGCGGCGACTTTTCCAGAGAGCATCGTTTTCCCCCTCAAAATACGGTCAGCCTCACGGTTAGCCAGCGGCTAACCGCCGAACACATCGGCGGCTAACCGCCAGCCAATCGCCCACTCACGGTTACCTTTCCAGAAAGCATCAGATATCCCACTTGGAAACTCGGTCAGCTTCACGGTTGCCCAGCGGCTAACCGCCGAATGCATCGGCGGCTAACCGCCAGGTAACCGCACTTGGCGGTCAGCTTTCCAGTAAGCTATATTTTCTGCAGCCCAGCCGCGGTCAGCCAGCGGCTAGCCGCCTGCCCCAGCGGCGGCTAACCGCCAGCTGACCGCCAGGTAACCGAAATTCCCCAGATTTCGAAAAGCTCCCCGCTCGAACGAACTCTCCGGTTCGTTCGAGCGTTGAGCTTTGTCGATCAAATGAGATTCACTAGGCATTGTATGAGATCATTCGAGAAAGAAACCATATCACGAAGATGTCATTCGAAATCTTTGAAAATCGTAAAAGTGCATAAGGAGGCCGGAATGTCTTCAAACTCAAGGAGTACCAAGTAATGACCATAATCGACATACGGGACCCCTATTCACTTAAATAGATCTTGAAAGTAATATTTTACCCGAAATTGTTATAGTTCATTGTTTCACCTCTTTTCCCGAGATTTGCATTACATGACTTGTTTTCCCGAAAGCATTGGAGTTACTCTAGTAACAGTTACTTGTCCCGAAGTGCATTGCACCACATGATATGTTAGTGTGCCCTTGAGCACCCCCGTCTTGCCCGTTTGATTATGTATTTGTACTTGATTTACTTGCATTGTCTCGATTGTATTTGACCTATGAGTCGGCACCACTAAGCTTGGATAACCTTGTTGGTCTGATCCACCGACTTGGAGATCCCCCTCTTGTCCCGCCAGCTGCAGCTTGGATCCCGATACCCGGTTATTACCGTGGTCTTGTCCCGATACCGCAGATTGCTACTGTGGTCCCCGATGCCCGGCTCGCTACCGTGGTCATGTATAGTATATGTATATGCATTCATGAGATCCCCTGTTTCTCCTCACCTCGAGTGACTGAGATCAGGGCCTAGTATATGTATATGTATTGATATGAGATCCCCTGCTTCTCCTCACCTCGAGTGACTGAGATCAGGGCCTAGTTATTGCTCTATCGCTTTAGTGATAGAGGACTTAGCTTCTTGTGGTTGCCATCTTGCCAGTTTCCGATTCCTTGGATACCCGACATGTTTTATATTGCTTTTATGTTTTCTGATAAATGATTCGTTTCCTTTATGAAAGTTGTTATTTAAACAAGTGTTAATATTCTCCAATGTAAATTCAGTATTATTATATTGTCTTCTGTTCTTTGTACCCGCACATGTTTTAAATGAATGCCGGTTGGGCGAATACCCATGCTTTTACATATGTTTCAAACGATCGATTGTTTTACTAGATTTATGTGATTACACATGTTTTAAATGAACACCCGAATTGTCAAATACCCATGCTTTGAAATATGTTTCAAATGACACTTGTTTTGCCAGATCACTGTGTTTATACCGGTTTCAAATGAATATCCGATTTGTTAAATATCCCTGCTTTGAGATATGTTTTAAATGAACACCCAGTTTTATTAAATATCTGTATTTTCACATATCTTTCAAATGGACTTTGGTTTTGCCAGACTGCTATATTTATACATGTTTTAGACGAACACCCGATTGTCAAATATCTATGATTATAGATGATGCAAACGAACACATGTTTTATTAGATGTTCATGTTTCACCCGCGCTTGAAATGAATACAAGTTTTCCCCGAGATTCCCGACTTTGCACCCGTTTAATTATATGCAGCACTTGATCGATTAGCATGATTTATTATATGTTTTACTCTTTAGTATATTTGTTATCTTTTCATCCACCTGCCAGACCGTCGTGTCTGACCCACTACTTTTGGTACTCAGGTTCAGATTTCTTCGCCCCGAGTTGAGTGCTTTTGTTGGCTGTAGAGCCATGCCTTGCAGGTTGTTTTGTCGGCTATGTCATGTAGACATTGAGCTTGACATCGGAGCTACTTCACTTTTGGGTAGTGGTTTATAGCTTCTTGTTGTATGGCTTTTGTTAGCCTCTTCTTGGGATTCTTAATTAATGTACATTGATAATTGTAACTTGAACATATTTGGGAATGCAATATCCTGTTACTGTCAGCTCTGTAATTTATTGTGATGGTTACTCCAGTCTGATATGATTCTTGATATATTAGCTATGCTAAAGGTTGAGTGCGACGCGGAATCCGATGGCCACGGACTTCGGGTCGCAACGCCACAAATGCTTCCGCAAAATATTCAGAATGTGTTGTCTTCACACACGCGGATCCTGGGAGAAGTAAAATACAATTTTATGCTTAATCCCATCTCCCGCCCCCGAGGTTTCGGTTCGGGGGCGTGACAGACCTGAAATTCGATGGGGAGCCTACTGGAGTCATTTTGAGATGATCCCCAAGCTCCGAATTGGGTGCCATAGTCCCGGGGTGCTCTGCTGCCGGTAGGCTTGATTTTGTTTCCGAGCATTGAAACTGGGTCAAACGTCATCGGAATGACCTGAAATCTGACGTGTGGCCCTTTGAGAGTATGTAGAAGACGCCCATGTGCTCTGTTTGATGAGTGACGACCTCGGTAGTTCTCGCTACCTAAGGGCTTGATTTTGCTGCTCGAGAGTTGATGGAGGGTCAAACGGTGTCGGTTTGACTTGAAACCTTACATGTAGCCTTTCGGAGGTATTTTGAGACCATCCGTAGGCTCTGATCGAAGATTTGGGGTCTTCGACACTGTCGCCGCCGGGAGCTGCTGCTTAGCTGTTGGAGAAGTGAAGTTAGACCAAATGATGTCGGAATGGCCCGAAACTTCATGTGTACCTCTCTTTTGGTTGTTTTGAATGACCTTGCAGTTTTTGTTTGATTCTGACAAGATCTGATGCTTGAAGTGGCGCCTGCCTATTTTTGGTAGGATGCGGCTCCATGTAGCTTTTGGTGTGAAGAGGCAAAGTGACATTTTTGGTGTCAACAGAAAGACTCATCAATATGTCTTTTCAAAAGCAATAGAAACCATAGCAAGGAATGTAGATGAAAACACATATGAGATCACCAATAACAATTAATGTAAATCAAGGTTTTCCCATAAAACATGTTAACATTCAAAAATCATCCATTCATCCACTTTCCTTGGTTTTCAAGATAGAAAAACAAGCTCCTAACACCTCTCTCAAAGCCAACCTATAAGCACACCCAAAAACCCCCAAAATATAACCCATTTAGAACCCTAAATTGCCAAAAGAAAGAGAAAGAAAGAGAGAGCTTACAATAAGAGAGAAGAAGACTCCCTAGGGCTAGGAAAACACACATCTAAAAGATGGGAAGGATTTCTTACAAGGAAGTTCTTCAAATGATCAAAGCTTACTTAAGGAAAGCCCTAGGATGACTGGATTTCTCTCACAATGGCATCAATGGAGAGCGTTCAAGATGGGGAAGAAGATGATGAAACCCCATTCTCCATTTGGCAAGCGCTTGTAGTGGATTGAAGATGGAGAAGCACGGAAGAGAGGAGCAAACCCTAGAGTGGTTGCAGCCAAGCCCTTCCCAACATTTTGAGCAAGAAGAAGGGGGAAATGAAGATGGGTTCTCCTTTATATAGGAAGTGGAGATGGGTCCCACCACTGGCGAAGTTTGTCGGGCTAAAAACATGATCTTCTGGGCCTCGGATCAGTTCGACGAAGAAGGGAAAAATGTTCGTTGAAAAATCTAGTTTCCAAAAAGTATATGTTTCAAGGGTTCTGGAGACATTAAAATTTGTGTCCAGATTTTGTGTAAAAAGACTGTTTTGCCCTCAAAGTTGGAAAAGTCGGGTTTCGAGATCTTGAACGGGGACGAAGTAAACACGAAAGTTGTAGAGGTTAACGAGATAAATCAAATAGAATTAGAACACGATTTTTTTTGGAATCACAAATAATCCCCCCATACTTATGCAAGGTCACAAAAAGACCCTCCAAGAGTCTTATTAAATAAAAAAGGCTTTCAAAACTCCCCAAAGCTATATAAATGCTATTCTAATCCCAAACTAAACAAATCCACTAATCTCACTTAGAGAAAACACAACTTAATTAGTGCTAATCGCGGTCACTCGGGTCGTGGTCTTACACTTCCTCTAGCACTTAATCCAGAAGAATGAGTTCAGGCTTAGTCACCAAGACAATATCCTCTTTCGAATCCCGATGGATGAATGTCTTGGTCACAAACTTTGAGCCCATCTCATAGTCCGTCTCAAAATGACGTGACTGTGCGTGTCCAGCAACTGGAGCAAGGTCAGTAAAGGATTGAGGCCCTGATGGGAAATCTTCTTTTCACCCTCTAGCGCCAGGGAAATGATGATGTTCCTCCAAATCATCAAGAGGACAGAGCGGGCGAAGGAAAAAATGAGTCGCGCGCCATCACCGAAAAGAACGTTGATGACATCCTCGCCAAAGCAAAAGAAGAGGATGTAAGTGTCACAGTTGTGTGATCATTGTTTTTGTATTGTCTTTTCCGTGCCAATGTGTTCCGGAGGCCTTTCCTCTCGAAGTGTGTTAAGGAAGTTCTATTTCAAGGGTTTCTTTTAGCTTTTGGATGGCTCCGGATTCGTCAAGATTGCCTCATTGTGTGTGCCAACCATCTCAGGTATTTCGGACCCAGAACCTCTTCCTTTCCGAACCCTAGAACCCTTGGGAGCCTTGGTTTAAAACTTGTTTTCAAACTCTTTTATTCACATTCTGTTTTGTTCAGAAAAAGGAGGTTCGGTGACCTTTCGGTCACCTGGCGGCTAGCCTCTCTGCAAGAAGCGGCTAACCGGCAGGTAACCGAAAATCCCACGGTTACATTTCCAGTATGCATACCTCTGATGTTAAGGAAATTCGGTCACCCCGCGGTTACCTTGCGGCTAACCGCCATATGAACTGACGGCTAACCGCCAGGTAACCGAGTTATCGTGGTTACATTTCCCGAATACATACCATCTGCTGTTAAGGGAGTTCGGTCACCCCACGGTCACCTTGTGGCTAACCGCCATATGGGCTGACGACTAACCTCCAGGTAACCGAATGTCACGGTCACTTTTCCAGTATGCATCAATTTTCTGGGCTGTGAATTCGGTCACCCAGCGGTCACCTCATGGCTAGCCGCCAAGGTCTTCGACGGCTAACCGCGAGCTGACCAAATTAGAAAATCTAGCCGTTACTTCAGTGCAATTGAAATGAGGCGAGCCGAACTTCCAAGAGGCTAACCGCCATAACTAGCCGTTGGGATCTTTTTTATATATTTCTGGAGATCGTTTTGCTCTGCGAGTGAGACAGTTTTGAGAACTTCCATGACTTATTTCTTCCTATCATTTCCAAGCTCTTAACCCCTCTTCCAAACACACTTGTACCTTATCTAGAATATGTATGAGCTATCTTTAGCCTTAATATAAGTGTGAATGGAAGAAAGGCTTCTAGACTGATTCTCAAATAGATTAGATTCATGTTACCCTAGAACCCAAACCTCTTAAACCTTGGTTGTGCAACACAATGGAGGATCAACATCAACACCAAGCTTGCTTCAAGAGGTTAAAGCTTCAACTACAGGTGGAGCTTCATTGAACACTTTCTATCTTCATCAAAGGCAAGTGTTCTACTTCTCATCAACACCTACAACTTGTGTATTTTATGATAGTGGTATGAATATGTGTGATTCATCCACTCTAAAATGTATGTGGGGGATTAGATCTGTGTGATCGAACTTCGTTACCAAAATTACCCTGTGTATGTGATTGATGTCATTACTTGTGTAGTTTTAATTCATCATAGTGGAACCAAGGGACTGTGTGACCCTTGTGAGTGAATGTAGGACATATGGTCCGAACCACTATAAATTTGTGTGCATCTTCTCTTGTGGCTTGTCTCAATGTCTTGATATAGTTTTGAGCTTTATTTTATGCACACAACTTGTCTTCACATCACTTAGTTTCTTTGTCATCTTGTTTAATAAACAAAAAGTGGGTATGAAAATTTGTATTCCTATTCTCCCCCCCCTCTAGGACTTGTACATTGGCCCTTAGGTGCACTTTCAGAGGATACACTCTAAGAAAATGGGATGAACCACCATATCCCTTATGGATGAACTCGATCCTGTTTTGTTAGACCCCGACCTAGACTAATTCGATTAGTGTGTGATTAGTATGTGTTTAGTCTTAAGTGGGTTTAGTTACCATTGGATTAGAATATGATTAGTTTTAGTCCTGGATATAGCTTTGGGAATTTTTAGAACGTTTAGTGTTAGTCAGACACGCTCAAGAAGGCCTGAGTGCACGTGTAAGCTTGGGAGGATCGTATTGGTTTTCTGTTTTAATTGTGATTTTGATTTCATTTGAATGGTTTTACTATGTGTTACAACTTTTTTTTTCAGCCCATTCATGTTTGAAGCCTAAAACCCAAGTTTTGGCCCAAAAAGGGTAAAGTTGTCTTTTATACACAAATCTGAACACAAATTTTGAAATCTCAAAACCATGTCAAAAATATACCTTTTGGAAACTAGATATTTCGGGGATCATTTTATCCTTCTTCGTCGAGTTCATTCGAGGCCCGCAAGATCATGTTTTTGTTGATGCAAGGTTTAGGCTCATTGGGCCCATTTGCTAGGGTTTATAAGTATACTCTTTCTCCTTCCCTCTTTTCACTTTTAAACCCTAATCCTAGAGCAGCCAAGGAGAGAAAGCCCTTTTTCTTTCCACTTCATTTCTCTTGAATGATCAAGCTAGAAGACTCCAAATGGAATTCCAAGCCATCATCTTCTTCCTCTCATCCCAAGCTTTCCATTGATACAAGTTTCTTGAAGTTTCTAGTTGGGAAAGATATCCATTTCCTTCCTTCTCTCTTGTTTGTGCATCTCTAAGTAAGAGCTCCAACCCATCTTTTTTAATGGAGCCCTTTTGGTTCCTAAAGATCTTGTTTTTCATGTTTATAAACCCTTTTGTGAAAATGGGTTTCTTATTTTCAAGTTTGGGTGAGTTTTGAATGGTTTTCATGGGGTTTTTGTAGCCTTTGGCTTAGCTTGAGTGGAAGGGCTTGAAGAAGGTTTGTGGCATCTTGAACTAAGGCAAGTAAACAATCTAGGATGGATGTTAGCATGTGTGCATTTGGTTTGTTTTCTTTTCATTCTCTTCATTTCAGTGGCAAACTATGTCTTGAATGGGAACTTTTGGGGATTTTGTTTTAGATTGGAGAATGGGAATGAGATGCTTGAAATTGTGCTTGTATATGTATGTTTAATCCCTTGGAGAGCTTGTAGGCTCAGGGAGGTGCAGGTTGAAGGAGAAATAAGAAGAAGGGAAGAAGAAATGTAAAAATCTGACTTGAAACGTACTGTCCGTGCAGCGTCAGTCAGCTCGTCGGTCAGCTGTCGGCTAATCGAAACTCCCATTTCGGTCGACCGACAGCCAACCAAACTTAGTCGGCTCATTTTCCCGAGACCTGTATTTCGTCAGACAGATTTCGGTTAGCTGTCGGCTAATCGACATTTCCACTTCGGTCGACTGACAGCCAAGCGAATTCAGTTCGGTTCCTTTTCCTGAGAGTTGAGATTTTCTGGGTAAATCTGTCGGTCAGCTATCGGCTAACCGACATACCCCGTCTCGGTCGACCGAGAGGTGACCGAAATTTCAAGATGAGTTGTTTTAGAAGGATTTCTGTAGGAATGAAAACTGGAATGTGTTATGGGGCTTTTAGCCTGACATTGTGTGATTGAAACCCGAGATGTCTTTAACTTCGGGGGTACCAATGCTCTTTGCAATTTCAACAATTGGGTTTCAATTACACAGGGGTCAACTAAAGGTCCTTACATATGCTTGATAGACTTTGCTTTCGAACTTTAGTTTGATGTAACAAGTATTATCGTGTACTCGTTTTGAAGTTGAAGAATAAACTCATTTGACAATGGTTTCAAGGATAAAAAGGGGGTCACTTCTTAAGCGTGTTTTGCATATATACTTATGCCTCTTGCTAAGCCGTGTCTCGCATAGTTTTGATAAGTGATTTCCCCCTTAAGCTTGATTTGGTTTAAGACGTGTTTCGCCGTGTTTTGTGCATTCATGAATTTAAGTGAACACCACTGAGCTTGGACTGCCCTTTCAGTTTGATCCATTGTCTGGGGGTCCTTAAACAGGTGGACTGTTTGCAGACTGGTCGTGTATTTTATTACACATTGTGCGTATCCGGTTCCGTGGTCGGAATCCCCGTATATGTGGGAATCGTGTCGTGATTATATTATGTATATCGTATTTGTCGTACGTGCTTGCTCTTTTCATTATAAATGATAGAGAAAGGATGGACTCATTGTGGATTGTAACTATTCATGATATTATAAGTACTCATGCTAGCTTTGCTAGTAATTTGAAATATACTTAGTCATGTAACTATTTACGATTCAGCAAAAGGTCTTTATACGTGTCTTTAAACATGTACTTATTACATGCTCATTCCTAAATTGATTACCTGCCAAATCGTTGTGTTTGACCCTTGTATGTTGGTGCCCAAGTGCAGGTGACGTTGCCTTTGAGGAGGAGCGTCAGGAGGAGGCTCTTGAGCCACCTCCAGTCAGAGAGTGGCAACCCGACGATGTCAACTAGACGTCGGGCGGGTTCTTGAGTGGCGCTTCATTTTGGTCATGGGTTCTTTTGTGATATTTTGAGATTTGTATTGGCCTTTATTGGCCTCTTATGGGTTGTAACTAAACTTAACTACCTTTTCGTGTTAGTCTCATAACTTGAATGATGTTGTGAATGCCATGTTAATTCCTTACTTTTGATACTATGTCTTGATATTATTTTTGTCACAGCACTTAAAATCTTATTGGTACTTATCTTGATGTGATTTGCTACACACTTCAGCAAACTTAATTGTGTGAGACAGATTCTGCGTGCTTCGGGAAACCTCACCGCGGGAACCCGTGGGAAAACAAACATAACAACAGAATCAACGTCGCGGGCCCGGGACCCGTTCCGAGGTCGCGACACGTTTCCTACAAAATTCAAGTAACTTACTGTCCAGACATATACGGGGAAAGGTTCAGCTCGACAACACGTCATTCACTTCAAAATCCTAACAGGAGCCATCACGGATCAAGATGCCCTCAAGATCCGTCTTCTTGTAAGTACCCTAAAAGGTAGGGCCTTCGATTGGTACTCCACTCTGCCGGAGGACTGTTAGACCCTGACCCAGACCAAGTCGATTAGTGTGCGATTAGTATGCGTTTAGTTCTAATTGGGTTTAGTTATCGTTGGGATTAGAAGTCACTAGTTTTAGTCTTGGACATAGCTTTGGGAATTTTGAGAACGTTTAGTATTAATTAGACACACTCAGGAAGGCCTGAGTGCGCGTGTAAGTTTGGGAAGATCGTATTGATTTCCGTGTGAGTGTGATTTTGATTTCATTTGAATGATTCTTCTATGTGCTACAACTTTCGTTTTAAGCCCAGTTGTGTTTGAAGCCCCAAAACCCATGTTTTGGCCCAAAGAGGGTAAAATTGTCTTTCTTGCACAAATCTGGACACAATTTTCGAGATCCCAAAACCATGTCAAAAATATACTTTTTGGAAACTAGATATTTCGACGATCGTTTTATCCTTCTTCGTCGAAGTCATCTGAGGCTCACAAGATCGTGTTTTGACCACTTCAAGATTCAGCTAGATGGGACCCATTGTCCCCACTTAAGCCTCTTCTCCCTCTCATTCCATTCATTTCCCCCAAATCTCTGCAATCTCTTAAGCTAGGGCAAGGAAACCCTTTTTCTCTTCCTCTTCATTCCTCTTGCATGCTTTGGCTAGAGAGCTCCAAAGAGAATTCCAAAGTCATCATCTTCTTCATCTTCTTGCAAGCTTTCCATTGGTACCAATTTCTTGGAACTTCTTGTGAGACAAGCTCTTCATCTTCTTCATCTCTTCTTGTTTGGCCATTGTTAGGTGAGAGCTTCAACCCTTGTGTTTCATGAAGTCATTTGGTTCCTTAAAGATCATGTTTTTCAAGTATTCAAGCCCTTTTTGTTAAAATGGGTTCTTTGTTCCATTTTGTTGAGTTTTGTGTGTTTTCTTGGGTTTTCTTGTAGTGTTGGATAGCTTGAGTTAAGTGCTTGGAGAAGTATTTTAGCATTTGGGCAAGGCAAGTGATCTCTATAGGAATGATGCATGTGTATTTGATTTCATTGTTATTTTTAGAAATTGTGCATAAAAATTTGTTTACAAGCTTCATGGATATGTTTTATTTGGTTTTGATGCTTGATATTGTGAGAAATGAACCCTTGGTGAGCATGGAGGCTCAAGGGAGGCTATGTGATTGATTGATGAGAAGAAGGAGAGAAATGTAGCAAAAGTTGTGAAAGTGGAAGGAAGCTTCTGCACTCAACGAGCAAGCAGCAGCTTGTTCGCTCGAGCGACCCCTGGGTCCGCTCGAGCGACCAAGCTTCTGTTTGATCCGAGCGCAGACAGAGAGCTGGCCGTTCGAGCGCACCTTATATTCGCTCGAGCTACCGTCTCGCTCGAGCGAAGTGTCAACGCTTGATCAGGTCCGCTCGAACGAAGTGTCTCGCTCGAGCGAAGTGTCATCACCTTATAAAGTTTGCTCGAGCGAACCTGCCGGACTCAGGGAGAAGAACTATTTTTGTTGTGTATTGCCTTGAGGTTGAAAACTAGACTATGTTAAGGGTTTTAGCTTGACATTGTGTAAATGGGACTTCGAAATGCAACCCAACTTCGGGGGCACCAATTCTTGTATATTCCGACATTTGGAGTCTCAATTACACAAAGGTCAATTAGCAACCTTAACACATGCTTGTCAGATTTCGTGTTTGAATTCCGTTTTGGTACGATAAATACCATCGTGTACTAGTTTTGGGATTTCGAATTATAAGCTTGCTTTGAAGGTTTGTTTCAAGAAAAAGGGGATCACTTCCTAAGCGTGTTATGCATATTTATTATGCCCCTTGCTAGTCGTGTTCGTCGTGTTTTGATAAGTGACTTCCCCCTTTTTATCCCGACAAGTTTTGATAATATCTCGCGTGTTTTGTGCATTCATGAATTAAGTAAACACCACTGAGCTTAGACTGCCCTTTCAGTTTGATCCACTGTCTGGGGGTCTTTAAACATGTGGACTGTCTGCAGACTGGTCGTGTATTTATTACACATCGTGCGTGTCCGGTTCCGCGGCCGAAATTCCCGTCTTTGTGGGAAATCGTGTCGTGCTTATATTATGTATATCGTGCTTGCTCTTTTCATTATATAAATGATAGAGAAAGGATGGGCTCTTTGTGGATTGTAACTATTCATGATATATTATGTACTCATGCTAGTTTGTTTTTGTATCTCAGCTTTGTTCGTATTCTTGAAAATGTATCTCAGCTTTGATAGTACTTCATACCAAAGATTCGCTTACATGTTTTCTCTAAATGTTATTGTTCATGTTCATGCCTACATTGATTACCTGCCAAACCGTCGTGTTTGACCTTTGTTTGTTGGTGCCCAGGTGCATGAGACGTTACCTTTGAGGAGGAGCGTAAGGAGGAGGCTTGTGAGCCAACCCCTGTGAGAGAGTGGCAGCCCGACGATGTCATTTAGACGTCGGGCGGGTTCTTGAGTCTCGTCACCTTTTCGTTGGGATTTCATTTTGATTGTTTTGAGAAGTGTATTAGCCTCTGTTGGCTTCTTAGGGAATTGTAACAAAACTTAACTTACTTTTGATCAGTCTCATGACTTGAATATTAATGGGAATGCCATGTTAACTTCTTCTTTGATACTATGTCTTGTATATTATTGTGATAGCACTTAAATATCTTATTGGTGCTTATCTTGGTGTGTTTTACTACACGCTTCCGCAAACTTGATCGTATGAGTCAGATTCCGCGTGTCTTTGGGAATCCTCACCGCGGGAACCTGTGGGAAAACAAAATCTTCATCAGTAATCATCACCAATCGCGTCGCGGGCCCGGGGATCCGTGTTAAGAATTTTCTAGATTGCAATTTGATGGATGCATTATCATTCAAGCATCATTTGATTTACACACATGCATTGTTTTAGATAAACTTGAAATCTTGATTTATTCATGCATTACTTTTAAGAGTTGTAAAAGTTTTGATTTATGCATGATTTGTTTTTAAATCTTGGATGCATTTGTTTTAGAAAAGAGTTTTAGAAAATCAAGCTAGCCTATGAGTTTTAAATCTTTCAAAATGTTTTAGGCTTTTTATGTTCCATGTTTTAAAACCGTTAGAATGATTTAAAAGATGTTTTAAAGCTTGATTTTATGGCCCAAATAATTCCACAAAGAAATACTTTGAATTTGCAAAAAATGGATTTTGGGGCCACTGCAGTGTCGCCGGTCGACCGGCGCAGAGGTCCCGGTCGACCGGGAACACTGCAAGGCAGAAAGTTGCCCTGGCGCCCCAACGGTCAGAAATTTGACCGTTGTGTGGTCCCGGTCGACCGAGGCCTGTGTGCCGGTCGACCGAGGACTAGCCGTTGGCAACTTTTTGCTATAAATATGAGTTCTTTCCCTTGCCAAAAGTTGGGATTTTTAAGCCCCTCCTTGAGAGGTATTGAGGCATATCAAGAGGGAAAAGAACCAAGGGATGAAGGGGAAGATTAGGAAAGCTAAAGCTTGGATTAATGAAGTTAAACCACCAAGTAGGCTCTTCCTTTCTTAATCATAGTTTTTCATGCCTTGTTTTATTTTTGGTAAATCATTTCTAGCATGTTAAACTATGTTTGTGTTGTGTCCTTAACATGTGTTATGTTTTGAGTTGATTTATTAATTTGGATACAACACCATATGATTCAATTCAAGTAGTACTTAACTTTGGTAAATCTAAGTAGATCATGTTAATGTAAAAACCTTTGAAATCATATGTAACATGATCCATATACTTGGTTGAATCTTTGGTTGTTGTTTTCCATCATAAGAACATCTCTCTCAAAACTAACTTATGTTTTGGATTCAACTTCTTTACAAATCATATGTTTTCATGTTTTGTTTTATCATTGGTAAATCTTAGTAACATGTTAACCTATGATGTGTTGTATCCTTAGCATGTGTTATATTTTGAATAGATCTATTGTTTTGGATACATCACCATTGATTCATCAAAGTAGTACTTTATCTTTGGTAAATCTAAGTAGATCATGTTAATGAAATATGTAACATGATTCATATACTTTGTTGAATCATTGGTTGTTGTTTTTCCATCATAAGAAAATCTCTCTCAAATGTATCTTATGTTTTGGATCCAACATCATTACAAATCATATGTGTATTATTGTTTTAAAGTATCAACTTGCTTTACTTTGATAGGTATATCATTTTCAAGTTGTCTTTATAATTACATATGATTTGTCCCCTCTCATCAATCAAATCTATTATTATGTTTTGAGCTTCATTGATGATTTGATTGACATCCCTATGCATCACATGTTTAGAGCTAATCCATTTCATACAACTTGTGTAACTTTGATATCATTAACAAGTTGTTACTTTTAACATGTGATTGCATTACATCCTCAATCATAAATGTTTTATGAGCTAAAACTTTCAAAAGCCTTAGGCTTACATTTATGAGCTTTCATTTTCAAAATGATTGAGGACCACACACACACACTTCATTTGTTTTCAACTTTGCATTCATAGTGTGAGTGTGTATTTGTATTTCACTTCCATATCCGCCTATTTAAGAGGCAATGTAATGAGCTTAATTGAATCTCCATCAAGTGTATTAAAGACACTATCTTAGTGAGATAACCAACCTTGTGGTTGAAGAGGTTATTGCTTAGCCTATAAAAGCATAATGGATAGGTTGATGTTAAGCCTTGAAAAACATCAATGTAAAGGTTATTGCTTAGCCTTGGAAAGCATATTGTAAAGGTTATTGCTTAGCCTATTGAAAAGCATAAATAGTGGAAATCCGGTGGGGTGTTGAGTCACAAGCCGGTAGTGGATGTAGGCATTGAGGCCGAACCACTATAAATCCTTGTGTGATGGTGCTTGCTTTGTGGTGATTGTTTATATTAGCTTCCGCATATTGTTTGATAATCATCACTTGTGACTAGTTTAGTTTAAGAATTTAAAATTGGTCATAAAAGGAGCTCACCCTATTCACCCCCCCCCTCTAGGGTTCGGATCCCCATGGACTTACAAGTGGTATCAGAGCGGGTTACTCCATTTTAGGGCTTAACAACCCGGAGTTGATCCTTGCTAGATTTGAACCCTAGTGTTGTGTTTTATTGCATATCTTTTTAAAGATTTCCACTATGATTGAAAATGTTTTTCCCTAGCCTCTTTGCACCACTCTAAGACTTTTCTAAGTTATATCTTCTAGAGTTGGTGAGTCCTCAAAGTGATCTCTCAAGGACACATTTTCAAGACCTTAGGTGTATTTTCAAAGTAAGACTATTTGAGTAACCTTAAGGCCTTGATACCCCTAGACCAACCTATGCTTTTTACTTATATCTTTTTGTTGGTCATGTTACATTTGCATTTTGTTCCTTTATAGTCACATCTTTTAAAATGCAATGTTTCTATGTGATCATTTGATTTTGTCTTCATGAACTTTTATAGTTATATCTCATGGTTTTCAAAATCCTTTGATTGCAACCTTTTCATGATAGATTTGCATTTTGATCATATAGTTATATCTCTTGTAGTGCATATCTATTCATGATCAATTGATTGTGATTACAAATGCTCTCATAGCTAGTTTTTCATGATCAATTGATGTTGGAAAATCATTTGATGTTTGTCATAGTTAGATCATTTTTGCATATCAAATGATTTGAAGCTATTTAAGTTTTCCATTGATTTTTCAAAGTTATATCTCTTGGTATGGAAACTTTGTGAGTGTCTATTGTTTTACAATTTGAAAATTTACAATAGTACACTTCTTGTTTTTCAAATTCACTTGCTCTTAATTCTAAATGATTCTTTCATAAATTGAAGTGATTTGAGAAACTTTGGAAAATGTTCTATGCTTTATTGGTTGTATTTTTAGAAGCATTTTCCTTGAATTTATTTCCTTGTGCCTAATTATGATTGTATCATTTGGAAGGAAATAATGTTTACAAACAATTTGCATCTTTGCTCATTGAGTTACATTCTTTATGCAAATTGATTTTGATGTCTTACATTGCTTGGTTGGATATGGTTTCATTGATTTGCATTTTTGTGATTATCTTGGTATATATTCTCATTAATGCATTTTGATGATTGTTTATGTGCTTTATAGTAAAATCTTGTTTTTGAGCTTTTTAAGTACATATGTGATTTTATGTGCTAAGTTCATTAGGTATAAACCTCATATCCATTTTCCATTGCTTTGTAAGCTTAGTACATTTGCTAAGAGTGGAGATGTTACATGATAGATTGATTCTTTTAACCTCATACCTTCTTATGCTTAAATAGTTATATTCTTTTTGATGATTGGTATGAGTTAGATCTTGAGTGTTGATTGATCCTCTCTATGCAAATGTCAAATCGTTCTATGTATGGTTGTGGTATTGATTACATTTGTAGAAACCATACTAGAACTATAATCCATCCTCTATGCTTTCTAGTTATTTCTATTTGGATGGTTATGATGTTGATTCATGTGTATTTTCCAAAAGATGTCATCCTTGTACATGTTTCAACTTCATAGTAGTGTTCTTAATCATATGAAACTCTTTGAAACCCATTTCTCATATTTCTATATGTTTGATGGATATCTTAGATGTTGAACTCTTATGATTTTGACACTTTGTAAATTGCATGCATTACATAGTAATATCCTTTTGCATTGCAATTTACCTTGTTCATCACTATGCTCAATAGTTATATCCTTTAAAGTGATGAATATGCATTTATGATGCTTGATGGAAGTTTGTCACTTTCTTGCTCTTTATCATGTTATCAAATTCAATTGGATTCAATTGGTATATTGTTTGATTGATTTGATTTCTTGTGAATGTGATAAACCTTGTGTGCATTGGATTGAACTTGATAAGTAATATGATTGTTCCATGTCACACACCATTAGCATCATAATGCTCATGTTGCCACCTCCTTTGCTCATATAGGTATATCTCATGACCACCATGTTTATGTGTTCATAATATTGGTTGGTTATTAGTTGAGGTTGGCTTCATGTTTGAATTTCATTTCACTCAATTTGCACTTTAATAAGTCATATTTATTGATTGAATGAAATGATTTTCAAAATCTTACATAGCATATGATTTTCATAAGTAATATTGATTGATGCTATGTTTGAGTAAACCCCATTGCTTCATGGATAGCTCTAATTTGGATTTTTTCCTAATAGTTATACTTTTGAATCCATTTTAGAGTGATTGATTTAATAGTCATATCCCTAAATCTCAATTGGTATTCTTTGTTTTTCCAATTGATATCCATGATTGCTTTTCTCATTGACCTAGCTCTCTTTTGGTAATTTGATCATATTGTGCCTTATAGTTAAATGAATCTAATCCTTTCTTTGAAGTTGACCCTCACTTGGTTAAACCATCTTCTTCTTGTACCTAATAGTTAAATCTTTGTCAAGAGTTTGACAAAAGGAGAGAATGGATTGAGGGGGAGTGTAAACCTTCATAAGAAGTATTAGTTTTGATCAAATTTACCCTTGGATTGCCTTTGAGCCCTTAGAGACTACTACCTCACATGATAGCCTGTTATGTAATTCATTTTCGATTTCATTTGTTAACAGGTGCTACTAAAGGTATTCTTCTTGTTTCATGTGTGTAGGTACCTTTGCAATTTAATGGCAAAGGGGGAGAAATAATGCAAGTTCTCAAAAGGGTAAAGAGAATGTCCAAGCTTCCTAAGGGGAGGTTTTTGTATGATCTTCTACAAGGGGAGAGAATACATACCTTGCCAAAGGGAGAAAGAGGCATGGTCAAAGGGGGAGAGCAAATAGAAGAAAGAAAGCTTGGAGTTAAAGAATATGCTTGGATAAAGAAAGAAAGAAGAAAGAAAGATTGAAGAATGATCAAGCACCAAGCATCATGAAGAATGAAGAAAAGAGCCCAAGCTAAAAAGCATCCAAGAAGATTTCAAGCCTTGTCCAGCTGAGGGGGAGCTGAAGACTAAGTGTGTATTTTCAGTGGTGAGTGTGTTGCCATCAAATTGCAAAGGGGGAGATTGTTAAGAATTTTCTAGATTGCAATTTGATGGATGCATTATCATTCAAGCATCATTTGATTTACACACATGCATTGTTTTAGATAAACTTGAAATCTTGATTTATTCATGCATTACTTTTAAGAGTTGTAAAAGTTTTGATTTATGCATGATTTGTTTTTAAATCTTGGATGCATTTGTTTTAGAAAAGAGTTTTAGAAAATCAAGCTAGCCTATGAGTTTTAAATCTTTCAAAATGTTTTAGGCTTTTTATGTTCCATGTTTTAAAACCGTTAGAATGATTTAAAAGATGTTTTAAAGCTTGATTTTATGGCCCAAATAATTCCACAAAGAAATACTTTGAATTTGCAAAAAATGGATTTTGGGGCCACTGCAGTGTCGCCGGTCGACCGGCGCAGAGGTCCCGGTCGACCGGGAACACTGCAAGGCAGAAAGTTGCCCTGGCGCCCCAACGGTCAGAAATTTGACCGTTGTGTGGTCCCGGTCGACCGAGGCCTGTGTGCCGGTCGACCGAGGACTAGCCGTTGGCAACTTTTTGCTATAAATATGAGTTCTTTCCCTTGCCAAAAGTTGGGATTTTTAAGCCCCTCCTTGAGAGGTATTGAGGCATATCAAGAGGGAAAAGAACCAAGGGATGAAGGGGAAGATTAGGAAAGCTAAAGCTTGGATTAATGAAGTTAAACCACCAAGTAGGCTCTTCCTTTCTTAATCATAGTTTTTCATGCCTTGTTTTATTTTTGGTAAATCATTTCTAGCATGTTAAACTATGTTTGTGTTGTGTCCTTAACATGTGTTATGTTTTGAGTTGATTTATTAATTTGGATACAACACCATATGATTCAATTCAAGTAGTACTTAACTTTGGTAAATCTAAGTAGATCATGTTAATGTAAAAACCTTTGAAATCATATGTAACATGATCCATATACTTGGTTGAATCTTTGGTTGTTGTTTTCCATCATAAGAACATCTCTCTCAAAACTAACTTATGTTTTGGATTCAACTTCTTTACAAATCATATGTTTTCATGTTTTGTTTTATCATTGGTAAATCTTAGTAACATGTTAACCTATGATGTGTTGTATCCTTAGCATGTGTTATATTTTGAATAGATCTATTGTTTTGGATACATCACCATTGATTCATCAAAGTAGTACTTTATCTTTGGTAAATCTAAGTAGATCATGTTAATGAAATATGTAACATGATTCATATACTTTGTTGAATCATTGGTTGTTGTTTTTCCATCATAAGAAAATCTCTCTCAAATGTATCTTATGTTTTGGATCCAACATCATTACAAATCATATGTGTATTATTGTTTTAAAGTATCAACTTGCTTTACTTTGATAGGTATATCATTTTCAAGTTGTCTTTATAATTACATATGATTTGTCCCCTCTCATCAATCAAATCTATTATTATGTTTTGAGCTTCATTGATGATTTGATTGACATCCCTATGCATCACATGTTTAGAGCTAATCCATTTCATACAACTTGTGTAACTTTGATATCATTAACAAGTTGTTACTTTTAACATGTGATTGCATTACATCCTCAATCATAAATGTTTTATGAGCTAAAACTTTCAAAAGCCTTAGGCTTACATTTATGAGCTTTCATTTTCAAAATGATTGAGGACCACACACACACACTTCATTTGTTTTCAACTTTGCATTCATAGTGTGAGTGTGTATTTGTATTTCACTTCCATATCCGCCTATTTAAGAGGCAATGTAATGAGCTTAATTGAATCTCCATCAAGTGTATTAAAGACACTATCTTAGTGAGATAACCAACCTTGTGGTTGAAGAGGTTATTGCTTAGCCTATAAAAGCATAATGGATAGGTTGATGTTAAGCCTTGAAAAACATCAATGTAAAGGTTATTGCTTAGCCTTGGAAAGCATATTGTAAAGGTTATTGCTTAGCCTATTGAAAAGCATAAATAGTGGAAATCCGGTGGGGTGTTGAGTCACAAGCCGGTAGTGGATGTAGGCATTGAGGCCGAACCACTATAAATCCTTGTGTGATGGTGCTTGCTTTGTGGTGATTGTTTATATTAGCTTCCGCATATTGTTTGATAATCATCACTTGTGACTAGTTTAGTTTAAGAATTTAAAATTGGTCATAAAAGGAGCTCACCCTATTCACCCCCCCCTCTAGGGTTCGGATCCCCATGGACTTACAAGTGGTATCAGAGCGGGTTACTCCATTTTAGGGCTTAACAACCCGGAGTTGATCCTTGCTAGATTTGAACCCTAGTGTTGTGTTTTATTGCATATCTTTTTAAAGATTTCCACTATGATTGAAAATGTTTTTCCCTAGCCTCTTTGCACCACTCTAAGACTTTTCTAAGTTATATCTTCTAGAGTTGGTGAGTCCTCAAAGTGATCTCTCAAGGACACATTTTCAAGACCTTAGGTGTATTTTCAAAGTAAGACTATTTGAGTAACCTTAAGGCCTTGATACCCCTAGACCAACCTATGCTTTTTACTTATATCTTTTTGTTGGTCATGTTACATTTGCATTTTGTTCCTTTATAGTCACATCTTTTAAAATGCAATGTTTCTATGTGATCATTTGATTTTGTCTTCATGAACTTTTATAGTTATATCTCATGGTTTTCAAAATCCTTTGATTGCAACCTTTTCATGATAGATTTGCATTTTGATCATATAGTTATATCTCTTGTAGTGCATATCTATTCATGATCAATTGATTGTGATTACAAATGCTCTCATAGCTAGTTTTTCATGATCAATTGATGTTGGAAAATCATTTGATGTTTGTCATAGTTAGATCATTTTTGCATATCAAATGATTTGAAGCTATTTAAGTTTTCCATTGATTTTTCAAAGTTATATCTCTTGGTATGGAAACTTTGTGAGTGTCTATTGTTTTACAATTTGAAAATTTACAATAGTACACTTCTTGTTTTTCAAATTCACTTGCTCTTAATTCTAAATGATTCTTTCATAAATTGAAGTGATTTGAGAAACTTTGGAAAATGTTCTATGCTTTATTGGTTGTATTTTTAGAAGCATTTTCCTTGAATTTATTTCCTTGTGCCTAATTATGATTGTATCATTTGGAAGGAAATAATGTTTACAAACAATTTGCATCTTTGCTCATTGAGTTACATTCTTTATGCAAATTGATTTTGATGTCTTACATTGCTTGGTTGGATATGGTTTCATTGATTTGCATTTTTGTGATTATCTTGGTATATATTCTCATTAATGCATTTTGATGATTGTTTATGTGCTTTATAGTAAAATCTTGTTTTTGAGCTTTTTAAGTACATATGTGATTTTATGTGCTAAGTTCATTAGGTATAAACCTCATATCCATTTTCCATTGCTTTGTAAGCTTAGTACATTTGCTAAGAGTGGAGATGTTACATGATAGATTGATTCTTTTAACCTCATACCTTCTTATGCTTAAATAGTTATATTCTTTTTGATGATTGGTATGAGTTAGATCTTGAGTGTTGATTGATCCTCTCTATGCAAATGTCAAATCGTTCTATGTATGGTTGTGGTATTGATTACATTTGTAGAAACCATACTAGAACTATAATCCATCCTCTATGCTTTCTAGTTATTTCTATTTGGATGGTTATGATGTTGATTCATGTGTATTTTCCAAAAGATGTCATCCTTGTACATGTTTCAACTTCATAGTAGTGTTCTTAATCATATGAAACTCTTTGAAACCCATTTCTCATATTTCTATATGTTTGATGGATATCTTAGATGTTGAACTCTTATGATTTTGACACTTTGTAAATTGCATGCATTACATAGTAATATCCTTTTGCATTGCAATTTACCTTGTTCATCACTATGCTCAATAGTTATATCCTTTAAAGTGATGAATATGCATTTATGATGCTTGATGGAAGTTTGTCACTTTCTTGCTCTTTATCATGTTATCAAATTCAATTGGATTCAATTGGTATATTGTTTGATTGATTTGATTTCTTGTGAATGTGATAAACCTTGTGTGCATTGGATTGAACTTGATAAGTAATATGATTGTTCCATGTCACACACCATTAGCATCATAATGCTCATGTTGCCACCTCCTTTGCTCATATAGGTATATCTCATGACCACCATGTTTATGTGTTCATAATATTGGTTGGTTATTAGTTGAGGTTGGCTTCATGTTTGAATTTCATTTCACTCAATTTGCACTTTAATAAGTCATATTTATTGATTGAATGAAATGATTTTCAAAATCTTACATAGCATATGATTTTCATAAGTAATATTGATTGATGCTATGTTTGAGTAAACCCCATTGCTTCATGGATAGCTCTAATTTGGATTTTTTCCTAATAGTTATACTTTTGAATCCATTTTAGAGTGATTGATTTAATAGTCATATCCCTAAATCTCAATTGGTATTCTTTGTTTTTCCAATTGATATCCATGATTGCTTTTCTCATTGACCTAGCTCTCTTTTGGTAATTTGATCATATTGTGCCTTATAGTTAAATGAATCTAATCCTTTCTTTGAAGTTGACCCTCACTTGGTTAAACCATCTTCTTCTTGTACCTAATAGTTAAATCTTTGTCAAGAGTTTGACAAAAGGAGAGAATGGATTGAGGGGGAGTGTAAACCTTCATAAGAAGTATTAGTTTTGATCAAATTTACCCTTGGATTGCCTTTGAGCCCTTAGAGACTACTACCTCACATGATAGCCTGTTATGTAATTCATTTTCGATTTCATTTGTTAACAGGTGCTACTAAAGGTATTCTTCTTGTTTCATGTGTGTAGGTACCTTTGCAATTTAATGGCAAAGGGGGAGAAATAATGCAAGTTCTCAAAAGGGTAAAGAGAATGTCCAAGCTTCCTAAGGGGAAGTTTTTGTATGATCTTCTACAAGGGGAGAGAATACATACCTTGCCAAAGGGAGAAAGAGGCATGGTCAAAGGGGGAGAGCAAATAGAAGAAAGAAAGCTTGGAGTTAAAGAATATGCTTGGATAAAGAAAGAAAGAAGAAAGAAAGATTGAAGAATGATCAAGCACCAAGCATCATGAAGAATGAAGAAAAGAGCCCAAGCTAAAAAGCATCCAAGAAGATTTCAAGCCTTGTCCAGCTGAGGGGGAGCTGAAGACTAAGTGTGTATTTTCAGTGGTGAGTGTGTTGCCATCAAATTGCAAAGGGGGAGATTGTTAAGAATTTTCTAGATTGCAATTTGATGGATGCATTATCATTCAAGCATCATTTGATTTACACACATGCATTGTTTTAGATAAACTTGAAATCTTGATTTATTCATGCATTACTTTTAAGAGTTGTAAAAGTTTTGATTTATGCATGATTTGTTTTTAAATCTTGGATGCATTTGTTTTAGAAAAGAGTTTTAGAAAATCAAGCTAGCCTATGAGTTTTAAATCTTTCAAAATGTTTTAGGCTTTTTATGTTCCATGTTTTAAAACCGTTAGAATGATTTAAAAGATGTTTTAAAGCTTGATTTTATGGCCCAAATAATTCCACAAAGAAATACTTTGAATTTGCAAAAAATGGATTTTGGGGCCACTGCAGTGTCGCCGGTCGACCGGCGCAGAGGTCCCGGTCGACCGGGAACACTGCAAGGCAGAAAGTTGCCCTGGCGCCCCAACGGTCAGAAATTTGACCGTTGTGTGGTCCCGGTCGACCGAGGCCTGTGTGCCGGTCGACCGAGGACTAGCCGTTGGCAACTTTTTGCTATAAATATGAGTTCTTTCCCTTGCTAAAAGTTGGGATTTTTAAGCCCCTCCTTGAGAGGTATTGAGGCATATCAAGAGGGAAAAGAACCAAGGGATGAAGGGGAAGATTAGGAAAGCTAAAGCTTGGATTAATGAAGTTAAACCACCAAGTAGGCTCTTCCTTTCTTAATCATAGTTTTTCATGCCTTGTTTTATTTTTGGTAAATCATTTCTAGCATGTTAAACTATGTTTGTGTTGTGTCCTTAACATGTGTTATGTTTTGAGTTGATTTATTAATTTGGATACAACACCATATGATTCAATTCAAGTAGTACTTAACTTTGGTAAATCTAAGTAGATCATGTTAATGTAAAAACCTTTGAAATCATATGTAACATGATCCATATACTTGGTTGAATCTTTGGTTGTTGTTTTCCATCATAAGAACATCTCTCTCAAAACTAACTTATGTTTTGGATTCAACTTCTTTACAAATCATATGTTTTCATGTTTTGTTTTATCATTGGTAAATCTTAGTAACATGTTAACCTATGATGTGTTGTATCCTTAGCATGTGTTATATTTTGAATAGATCTATTGTTTTGGATACATCACCATTGATTCATCAAAGTAGTACTTTATCTTTGGTAAATCTAAGTAGATCATGTTAATGAAATATGTAACATGATTCATATACTTTGTTGAATCATTGGTTGTTGTTTTTCCATCATAAGAAAATCTCTCTCAAATGTATCTTATGTTTTGGATCCAACATCATTACAAATCATATGTGTATTATTGTTTTAAAGTATCAACTTGCTTTACTTTGATAGGTATATCATTTTCAAGTTGTCTTTATAATTACATATGATTTGTCCCCTCTCATCAATCAAATCTATTATTATGTTTTGAGCTTCATTGATGATTTGATTGACATCCCTATGCATCACATGTTTAGAGCTAATCCATTTCATACAACTTGTGTAACTTTGATATCATTAACAAGTTGTTACTTTTAACATGTGATTGCATTACATCCTCAATCATAAATGTTTTATGAGCTAAAACTTTCAAAAGCCTTAGGCTTACATTTATGAGCTTTCATTTTCAAAATGATTGAGGACCACACACACACACTTCATTTGTTTTCAACTTTGCATTCATAGTGTGAGTGTGTATTTGTATTTCACTTCCATATCCGCCTATTTAAGAGGCAATGTAATGAGCTTAATTGAATCTCCATCAAGTGTATTAAAGACACTATCTTAGTGAGATAACCAACCTTGTGGTTGAAGAGGTTATTGCTTAGCCTATAAAAGCATAATGGATAGGTTGATGTTAAGCCTTGAAAAACATCAATGTAAAGGTTATTGCTTAGCCTTGGAAAGCATATTGTAAAGGTTATTGCTTAGCCTATTGAAAAGCATAAATAGTGGAAATCCGGTGGGGTGTTGAGTCACAAGCCGGTAGTGGATGTAGGCATTGAGGCCGAACCACTATAAATCCTTGTGTGATGGTGCTTGCTTTGTGGTGATTGTTTATATTAGCTTCCGCATATTGTTTGATAATCATCACTTGTGACTAGTTTAGTTTAAGAATTTAAAATTGGTCATAAAAGGAGCTCACCCTATTCACCCCCCCCCTCTAGGGTTCGGATCCCCATGGACTTACAAGTGGTATCAGAGCGGGTTACTCCATTTTAGGGCTTAACAACCCGGAGTTGATCCTTGCTAGATTTGAACCCTAGTGTTGTGTTTTATTGCATATCTTTTTAAAGATTTCCACTATGATTGAAAATGTTTTTCCCTAGCCTCTTTGCACCACTCTAAGACTTTTCTAAGTTATATCTTCTAGAGTTGGTGAGTCCTCAAAGTGATCTCTCAAGGACACATTTTCAAGACCTTAGGTGTATTTTCAAAGTAAGACTATTTGAGTAACCTTAAGGCCTTGATACCCCTAGACCAACCTATGCTTTTTAGTTATATCTTTTTGTTGGTCATGTTACATTTGCATTTTGTTCCTTTATAGTCACATCTTTTAAAATGCAATGTTTCTATGTGATCATTTGATTTTGTCTTCATGAACTTTTATAGTTATATCTCATGGTTTTCAAAATCCTTTGATTGCAACCTTTTCATGATAGATTTGCATTTTGATCATATAGTTATATCTCTTGTAGTGCATATCTATTCATGATCAATTGATTGTGATTACAAATGCTCTCATAGCTAGTTTTTCATGATCAATTGATGTTGGAAAATCATTTGATGTTTGTCATAGTTAGATCATTTTTGCATATCAAATGATTTGAAGCTATTTAAGTTTTCCATTGATTTTTCAAAGTTATATCTCTTGGTATGGAAACTTTGTGAGTGTCTATTGTTTTACAATTTGAAAATTTACAATAGTACACTTCTTGTTTTTCAAATTCACTTGCTCTTAATTCTAAATGATTCTTTCATAAATTGAAGTGATTTGAGAAACTTTGGAAAATGTTCTATGCTTTATTGGTTGTATTTTTAGAAGCATTTTCCTTGAATTTATTTCCTTGTGCCTAATTATGATTGTATCATTTGGAAGGAAATAATGTTTACAAACAATTTGCATCTTTGCTCATTGAGTTACATTCTTTATGCAAATTGATTTTGATGTCTTACATTGCTTGGTTGGATATGGTTTCATTGATTTGCATTTTTGTGATTATCTTGGTATATATTCTCATTAATGCATTTTGATGATTGTTTATGTGCTTTATAGTAAAATCTTGTTTTTGAGCTTTTTAAGTACATATGTGATTTTATGTGCTAAGTTCATTAGGTATAAACCTCATATCCATTTTCCATTGCTTTGTAAGCTTAGTACATTTGCTAAGAGTGGAGATGTTACATGATAGATTGATTCTTTTAACCTCATACCTTCTTATGCTTAAATAGTTATATTCTTTTTGATGATTGGTATGAGTTAGATCTTGAGTGTTGATTGATCCTCTCTATGCAAATGTCAAATCGTTCTATGTATGGTTGTGGTATTGATTACATTTGTAGAAACCATACTAGAACTATAATCCATCCTCTATGCTTTCTAGTTATTTCTATTTGGATGGTTATGATGTTGATTCATGTGTATTTTCCAAAAGATGTCATCCTTGTACATGTTTCAACTTCATAGTAGTGTTCTTAATCATATGAAACTCTTTGAAACCCATTTCTCATATTTCTATATGTTTGATGGATATCTTAGATGTTGAACTCTTATGATTTTGACACTTTGTAAATTGCATGCATTACATAGTAATATCCTTTTGCATTGCAATTTACCTTGTTCATCACTATGCTCAATAGTTATATCCTTTAAAGTGATGAATATGCATTTATGATGCTTGATGGAAGTTTGTCACTTTCTTGCTCTTTATCATGTTATCAAATTCAATTGGATTCAATTGGTATATTGTTTGATTGATTTGATTTCTTGTGAATGTGATAAACCTTGTGTGCATTGGATTGAACTTGATAAGTAATATGATTGTTCCATGTCACACACCATTAGCATCATAATGCTCATGTTGCCACCTCCTTTGCTCATATAGGTATATCTCATGACCACCATGTTTATGTGTTCATAATATTGGTTGGTTATTAGTTGAGGTTGGCTTCATGTTTGAATTTCATTTCACTCAATTTGCACTTTAATAAGTCATATTTATTGATTGAATGAAATGATTTTCAAAATCTTACATAGCATATGATTTTCATAAGTAATATTGATTGATGCTATGTTTGAGTAAACCCCATTGCTTCATGGATAGCTCTAATTTGGATTTTTTCCTAATAGTTATACTTTTGAATCCATTTTAGAGTGATTGATTTAATAGTCATATCCCTAAATCTCAATTGGTATTCTTTGTTTTTCCAATTGATATCCATGATTGCTTTTCTCATTGACCTAGCTCTCTTTTGGTAATTTGATCATATTGTGCCTTATAGTTAAATGAATCTAATCCTTTCTTTGAAGTTGACCCTCACTTGGTTAAACCATCTTCTTCTTGTACCTAATAGTTAAATCTTTGTCAAGAGTTTGACAAAAGGAGAGAATGGATTGAGGGGGAGTGTAAACCTTCATAAGAAGTATTAGTTTTGATCAAATTTACCCTTGGATTGCCTTTGAGCCCTTAGAGACTACTACCTCACATGATAGCCTGTTATGTAATTCATTTTCGATTTCATTTGTTAACAGGTGCTACTAAAGGTATTCTTCTTGTTTCATGTGTGTAGGTACCTTTGCAATTTAATGGCAAAGGGGGAGAAATAATGCAAGTTCTCAAAAGGGTAAAGAGAATGTCCAAGCTTCCTAAGGGGAGGTTTTTGTATGATCTTCTACAAGGGGAGAGAATACATACCTTGCCAAAGGGAGAAAGAGGCATGGTCAAAGGGGGAGAGCAAATAGAAGAAAGAAAGCTTGGAGTTAAAGAATATGCTTGGATAAAGAAAGAAAGAAGAAAGAAAGATTGAAGAATGATCAAGCACCAAGCATCATGAAGAATGAAGAAAAGAGCCCAAGCTAAAAAGCATCCAAGAAGATTTCAAGCCTTGTCCAGCTGAGGGGGAGCTGAAGACTAAGTGTGTATTTTCAGTGGTGAGTGTGTTGCCATCAAATTGCAAAGGGGGAGATTGTTAAGAATTTTCTAGATTGCAATTTGATGGATGCATTATCATTCAAGCATCATTTGATTTACACACATGCATTGTTTTAGATAAACTTGAAATCTTGATTTATTCATGCATTACTTTTAAGAGTTGTAAAAGTTTTGATTTATGCATGATTTGTTTTTAAATCTTGGATGCATTTGTTTTAGAAAAGAGTTTTAGAAAATCAAGCTAGCCTATGAGTTTTAAATCTTTCAAAATGTTTTAGGCTTTTTATGTTCCATGTTTTAAAACCGTTAGAATGATTTAAAAGATGTTTTAAAGCTTGATTTTATGGCCCAAATAATTCCACAAAGAAATACTTTGAATTTGCAAAAAATGGATTTTGGGGCCACTGCAGTGTCGCCGGTCGACCGGCGCAGAGGTCCCGGTCGACCGGGAACACTGCAAGGCAGAAAGTTGCCCTGGCGCCCCAACGGTCAGAAATTTGACCGTTGTGTGGTCCCGGTCGACCGAGGCCTGTGTGCCGGTCGACCGAGGACTAGCCGTTGGCAACTTTTTGCTATAAATATGAGTTCTTTCCCTTGCCAAAAGTTGGGATTTTTAAGCCCCTCCTTGAGAGGTATTGAGGCATATCAAGAGGGAAAAGAACCAAGGGATGAAGGGGAAGATTAGGAAAGCTAAAGCTTGGATTAATGAAGTTAAACCACCAAGTAGGCTCTTCCTTTCTTAATCATAGTTTTTCATGCCTTGTTTTATTTTTGGTAAATCATTTCTAGCATGTTAAACTATGTTTGTGTTGTGTCCTTAACATGTGTTATGTTTTGAGTTGATTTATTAATTTGGATACAACACCATATGATTCAATTCAAGTAGTACTTAACTTTGGTAAATCTAAGTAGATCATGTTAATGTAAAAACCTTTGAAATCATATGTAACATGATCCATATACTTGGTTGAATCTTTGGTTGTTGTTTTCCATCATAAGAACATCTCTCTCAAAACTAACTTATGTTTTGGATTCAACTTCTTTACAAATCATATGTTTTCATGTTTTGTTTTATCATTGGTAAATCTTAGTAACATGTTAACCTATGATGTGTTGTATCCTTAGCATGTGTTATATTTTGAATAGATCTATTGTTTTGGATACATCACCATTGATTCATCAAAGTAGTACTTTATCTTTGGTAAATCTAAGTAGATCATGTTAATGAAATATGTAACATGATTCATATACTTTGTTGAATCATTGGTTGTTGTTTTTCCATCATAAGAAAATCTCTCTCAAATGTATCTTATGTTTTGGATCCAACATCATTACAAATCATATGTGTATTATTGTTTTAAAGTATCAACTTGCTTTACTTTGATAGGTATATCATTTTCAAGTTGTCTTTATAATTACATATGATTTGTCCCCTCTCATCAATCAAATCTATTATTATGTTTTGAGCTTCATTGATGATTTGATTGACATCCCTATGCATCACATGTTTAGAGCTAATCCATTTCATACAACTTGTGTAACTTTGATATCATTAACAAGTTGTTACTTTTAACATGTGATTGCATTACATCCTCAATCATAAATGTTTTATGAGCTAAAACTTTCAAAAGCCTTAGGCTTACATTTATGAGCTTTCATTTTCAAAATGATTGAGGACCACACACACACACTTCATTTGTTTTCAACTTTGCATTCATAGTGTGAGTGTGTATTTGTATTTCACTTCCATATCCGCCTATTTAAGAGGCAATGTAATGAGCTTAATTGAATCTCCATCAAGTGTATTAAAGACACTATCTTAGTGAGATAACCAACCTTGTGGTTGAAGAGGTTATTGCTTAGCCTATAAAAGCATAATGGATAGGTTGATGTTAAGCCTTGAAAAACATCAATGTAAAGGTTATTGCTTAGCCTTGGAAAGCATATTGTAAAGGTTATTGCTTAGCCTATTGAAAAGCATAAATAGTGGAAATCCGGTGGGGTGTTGAGTCACAAGCCGGTAGTGGATGTAGGCATTGAGGCCGAACCACTATAAATCCTTGTGTGATGGTGCTTGCTTTGTGGTGATTGTTTATATTAGCTTCCGCATATTGTTTGATAATCATCACTTGTGACTAGTTTAGTTTAAGAATTTAAAATTGGTCATAAAAGGAGCTCACCCTATTCACCCCCCCCTCTAGGGTTCGGATCCCCATGGACTTACAATCCGTTCCGGGGTCGCGACAGGACTGGTATCAGAGCGAGACATGTTTCAGGCACTTAAAAGAAACTAGAAAGGTCTTAGGAACGTGGCGAGGATTCGTGAGTTCGATAGATTCGTTCGTATAGGTTTTAAGAAACCCTTGTACCATGATTTTGTGTTCTAACTCCTTGTTTTACAGCAATATGCCTCCAAGAAAAGCTCCAAATCATCATGCTTCAGGCAGTAACCAGAATGAGTCAGATGCATCTGATACACCAACAACCACACAGTTTCAGGAACTTATGCAAGCCATGATAGCACAGCAAAGGCAGGCTAATGAGAACCAAGCAAGATTTCAAGAGCAGTTGGCTAAGAAGGATGATGAGATGGCACAAGTCCAAAGACAATTGTTGGAAGTCCTCCAGAACAGGAATGTAGCACCAACCGCAGGTCCACAGATTGTTATTCAGAATAGGGATCCTGACCCTAATGCCCTATTTGAGAAGTTTAGGAAGAGAGCACCGAAGGAATTTTCGGGCAATGAGGACCCGTTGGTGGCAGATGACTGGCTAGTCAATACGAAGAAGATCTTTGATGTCTTCATGTGCACGGGTATACAGAAGGTCAATCTCACAGCTTCATTATTTTATGGGCTCGCGGATAGGTGGTGGCAAACAGTCAAGGATCCTTATGCAATGATGGCAGATGATGAGGCATGGGCAGCATTCAAGATACAGTTTCAAGACAAGTACATTCCCTCTCATGTCAAGAGGCAGAAGGCTATTGAGTTTCAACAGCTTAAGCAAGGTAGCATGACAGTGTTGGATTATGTCACCAAATTTGAAAGATTGGCTAGGTATGCCACCGAGTTGATTGACACGGAAAGGAAAAAGATAACCAAGTTCTTAGAAGGGTTGAATCCGATTATTATGAGGGATGTCATAGGAGTAGTGCCTCCAGCTACATATGATGAGGCAGTCAAGCGGGCTTATACTTTTGAGGATATTAATAACATGATTGTTCAGGATAGGAAACAGCAGTATCAGTAGCAGAACTAGAGACAGCAGTAGGGCAAGAAACCAAGGCAAGAGCAAGCTCAAGTCAGGCAAGGGTGTGGACATTGTGGCAAGAATCATGAGACACACGAATGTTGTAAGGCCATGGGTGCCTGTTTCAAGTGTGGGGCCATGAACCATGCAATCAAGGATTGCCCATTACTTCAGACTCAAGGGAACAGAAACCAGCAGCAGAGACAAGTAGCTCCTCAGAACCAAGCACCAGTACAGAATCAGATGGGACCACCTCAATAGCAGCAGGCTAGGCAACCAGGACAGAATCAGAATGCTCGTCCTCCACAGCAGAACAGACAGGGCCAAGGAAGGCAGAACCAAGTACTGAACAGACTACAGATGCATGGACGTTTATACTATCTCAATCGTGCAGATGCTGAAGCTGCAGGAGACGTGGTAGAAGGTAAACTTCTTGTTTGTGGGGTAGAAGCCCATATTTTGTTTGATCCTGGATCCACGCATTCCTTTGCATCTCCTAGTTTTGCTAAGTTGATTGATGCACCATGTAGTGAGTTGGATTACATTTTAGTGGTTACCACTCCAGTAGGGAAACAAGTTGTGTGTAGAAACCATTACCCTAGTTGTACAGTGTTGTTAGGAGATGATAATCTACCGGCCAACCTCATAGTTTTGAACATGCATGATTTTGATGTCATTTTAGGCATGGATTGGTTAGAAGCATATCATGCCACCATGGATTGTTTTAGTAAGACCATCACATTCAGATTCCAAGGACCATAGGCAGAGTTGATATTTCAGGGGAACAGGAGGAAATCTCAGGCAGGGTTTATTTCAGTGTTGAAGGCAAGCAGATTAGTGCAGAGTGGGTGTCAGGCATTTATTGCGTTTATCACGGAGGATAAACAGTCCCAAGGGGTGGAGGATATCCCCATTGTGTGTGAATTTCCGGACGTTTTTCCAGAAGAAATCCCGGGTTTACCACTAATTAGAGAAGTGGAGTTCACAATTGAGCTTCTTCCAGGGACAGCTCCAATCTCGATTGCACCATACAGGATGTCTCCAGCAGAAATGGGTGAGCTAAAGCTCCAATTGCAGGATTTGTTGAGCAAAGGTTTTATTAGGCCAAGTGTTTCACCGTGGGGAGCACCGGTGTTGTTTGTGAAGAAGAAGGATGGAAGTTTGAGAATGTGCATAGACTACCGGAAGTTGAATCATGTGACAGTGAAGAACAAGTATCCTTTGCCAAGGATAGACAAATTGTTTGACCAATTGCAAGGAGCAGCCTATTTTTCCAAGATAGACTTGAGGTCAGGGTACCACCAGTTGTTAGAGTCTCAGATGTTCAGAAGACAGCCTTTAGAACAAGATATGGGCACTATGAGTTCTTAGTGATGCCCTTTGGTTTGACAAATGCACCAGCAGTCTTTATGGCTTTGATGAACAAGGTCTTTGCACCATATTTGGATCACTCCACGGTAGTGTTTATTGATGATGTTCTTGTATATTCCAAGAGTAAGAAGGAGCATGAAGAACATTTGAGGACAGCGTTGCAGCTCTTGAGGGACAACCAGTTATATGCAAAACTCAGTAAGTGCGAATTCTGGTTAGAGCAAGTTGCTTTTCTAGGCCATATCATCTCCAGAGAAGGTTTACCAGTTGATCCAGCGAAGATAGAGGCTGTTGTTAGTTGGGTGAGGCCAAGCAGTGTGACAGAAATTAGAAGCTTCTTGGGGTTAGCAGGCTACTACAGAAGATTTGTCCAAGGTTTTTCGTCCATTGCAGCCCCTTTGACAAAATTGACTAGGAAGAATGTCCCATTTGTGTGGACCGATCAGTGTGAAACCAGTTTCCAAGAGTTGAAAGGAAGGTTAACCTCAGCCCCAATCCTTACATTACCCTCGAGCAACGGCGGATTTATTGTTTATACAGATGCTTCGAATGTGGGACTAGGTTGTGTATTGATGCAAGATGGCAAGGTGATTGCTTATGGCTCGAGACAGTTGAAGGACCACGAGAAGAAGTATGCGACTCACGACTTGGAGTTGGCAGCAGTTGTTTTCTCATTGAAGATGTGGAGACACTACCTCTACGGAGAGAAGTTTGAGGTCCATTCAGATCACAGAAGTTTGCAATACTTGTTCTCTCAGAAGGATTTGAACATGAGGCAGAGGAGGTGGATGGAATATATCAAAGATTATGACTTTCCCATCAAGTATCATCCAGGCAAGGTGAATGTGGTAGCAGATGCTTTGAGTAGAAAATCAGTGGCTATGGCCAATTTGAGAGGAATGGGTGTCTTACAGCAGTTTGAAGAGTTGGGAGTAGAAGTACAAACCCTAAGATTGGGTGCGATGTTAGCAAACATGACAGTATCAGAACCTACCTTCATCCAGAAGATTAAGGAAAATCAGTTACAAGACCCAGACTTGGCCAAGATAGTAGATGTTATTGCAGAACGCCCCGATTTCAAGATGGTGAATGGGATATTGTATTTCCGTGACCGGTTGTGTGTGCCAAATGTGGATGATTTGAAGAATGAGATAATGAACGAAGCTCACAGTACGAGATATTCTATGCATCCGGGTAGCACGAAGATGTACCACAATTTGAAGAATAGATTTTGGTGGAACAATATGAAAAGAGAGATAGCAGCTTTTGTGTCTCGTTGTCTAACTTGTCAGTTGATCAAGGCAGAGCATCAGAAGCCTCCAGGTTTGTTACAGCCTTTGGAAATTCCGGAGTGGAAATGGGGGCACATTACCATGGATTTCGTCTCCAGTTTGCCTAATACTAAGAAGGGAAATAATGCAATTTGGATCATTGTAGATCGTCTGACAAAGTCTGCTCATTTCATTCCGATGAAGACCGGGAATATGATGCATATGGCACCACTTGCGAAGTTATTTGTTGATGAGATTGTTAGTAAGCATGGTCAACCCGTCTCCATTACTTCAGATAGAGACAGTAGATTTGTTTCAAAGTTTTGGAAAACTCTTCATGAGTCGATGGGTACCAAGCTCCAGTTCAGCACAGCTTATCATCCTCAGACCGATGGTCAGTCAGAAAGGACGATACAGACTCTCGAAGACATGTTGCGTGCTTGTGTATTGGATTTCAAGATTCAGTGGGATGAGTGCCTACCTCTTTGTGAATTTGCTTATAACAATAGTTACCACTCGAGCATCGGTATGGCACCTTTCGAGGCACTTTATGGTAGAAGATGCAGAACTCCGGTTTGTTGGGAAGAAGTCGGTGAACGTAGTTTCCATGGACCGACGATAGTTGGAGAGACAAGTGACAAGGTCAAGTTAATTCAGGAACGGTTGAAAATAGCCCGAAGTAGGCAAAAGAGTTATGCAGATACTCGCCGAAGAGAATTGCAGTTTCAAGTGGGTGACAAGGTGTTTTTGAAAGTCTCACCAACTAGGGGAACCTTGAGGTTTGGACAGAAGGGCAAATTGTCTAGAAGGTTTATTGGTCCGTATGAGATTTTGAGCAAGATTGGAGATGTTGCTTATAGACTTGCGTTACCGCCGGAATTCTCCGGGGTACACAATGTTTTTCATGTTTCTATGCTCAAGAAGTATGTCTCTAGTCCTGCACACATTATATAGCATGAGCCTTTAGAGATTCGGGAAGATGCTTCGTATGTGGAAAGACCGATCAAGATCATTGACACCAAAGAGCAAGAATTGAGAAACCGGACTATTCATTGGGTCAAGGTACTTTGGGAAAATCACGAACCAGAGGAAGCCACTTGGGAATTGAGAGAGCAAGTGCAAAGGAAGTATCCACAGCTTTTACCAGAGGTAATTGTTTGATTTATTTGGTGGACCAAATATCCTAAGGGGTGGAGGATGTTAGACCCCGACCCAGACCAAGTCGATTAGTATGCGTTTAGTTCTAATTGGGTTTAGTTATCGTTGGGATTAGAAGTAACTAGTTTTAGTCTTGGACATAGCTTTGGGAATTTTGAGAACGTTTAGTATTAATTAGACACACTCAGGAAGGCCTGAGTGCGCGTGTAAGTTTGGGAAGATCGTATTGATTTCCGTGTGAGTGTGATTTTGATTTCATTTGAATGATTCTTCTATGTGCTACAACTTTCGTTTTAAGCCCAGTTGTGTTTGAAGCCCAAAAACCCATGTTTTGGCCCAAAGAGGGTAAAATTGTCTTTCTTGCACAAATCTGGACACAATTTTCGAGATCCCAAAACCATGTCAAAAATATACTTTTTGGAAACTAGATATTTCGACGATCGTTTTATCCTTCTTCGTCGAAGTCATCCGAGGCTCACAAGATCGTGTTTTGACCACTTCAAGATTCAGCTAGATGGGACCCATTGTCCCCACTTAAGCCTCTTCTCCCTCTCATTCCATTCATTTCCCCCAAATCTCTGCAATCTCTTAAGCTAGGGCAAGGAAACCCTTTTTCTCTTCCTCTTCATTCCTCTTGCATGCTTTGGCTAGAGAGCTCCAAAGAGAATTCCAAAGTCATCATCTTCTTCATCTTCTTGCAAGCTTTCCATTGGTACCAATTTCTTGGAACTTCTTGTGAGACAAGCTCTTCATCTTCTTCATCTCTTCTTGTTTGGCCATTGTTAGGTGAGAGCTTCAACCCTTGTGTTTCATGAAGTCATTTGGTTCCTTAAAGATCATGTTTTTCAAGTATTCAAGCCCTTTTTGTTAAAATGGGTTCTTTGTTCCATTTTGTTGAGTTTTGTGTGTTTTCTTGGGTTTTCTTGTAGTGTTGGATAGCTTGAGTTAAGTGCTTGGAGAAGTATTTTAGCATTTGGGCAAGGCAAGTGATCTCTATAGGAATGATGCATGTGTATTTGATTTCATTGTTATTTTTAGAAATTGTGCATAAAAATTTGTTTACAAGCTTCATGGATATGTTTTATTTGGTTTTGATGCTTGATATTGTGAGAAATGAACCCTTGGTGAGCATGGAGGCTCAAGGGAGGCTATGTGATTGATTGATGAGAAGAAGGAGAGAAATGTAGCAAAAGTTGTGAAAGTGGAAGGAAGCTTCTGCACTCAACGAGCAAGCAGCAGCTTGTTCGCTCGAGCGACCCCTGGGTCCGCTCGAGCGACCAAGCTTCTGTTTGATCCGAGCGCAGACAGAGAGCTGGCCGTTCGAGCGCACCTTATATTCGCTCGAGCTACCGTCTCACTCGAGCGAAGTGTCAACGCTTGATCAGGTCCGCTCGAACGAAGTGTCTCGCTCGAGCGAAGTGTCATCACCTTATAAAGTTTGCTCGAGCGAACCTGCCGGACTCAGGGAGAAGAACTATTTTTGTTGTGTATTGCCTTGAGGTTGAAAACTAGACTATGTTAAGGGTTTTAGCTTGACATTGTGTAAATGGGACTTCGAAATGCAACCCAACTTCGGGGGCACCAATTCTTGTATATTCCGACATTTGGAGTCTCAATTACACAAAGGTCAATTAGCAACCTTAACACATGCTTGTCAGATTTCGTGTTTGAATTCCGTTTTGGTACGATAAATACCATCGTGTACTAGTTTTGGGATTTCGAATTATAAGCTTGCTTTGAAGGTTTGTTTCAAGAAAAAGGGGATCACTTCCTAAGCGTGTTATGCATATTTATTATGCCCCTTGCTAGTCGTGTTCGTCGTGTTTTGATAAGTGACTTCCCCCTTTTTATCCCGACAAGTTTTGATAATATCTCGCGTGTTTTGTGCATTCATGAATTAAGTAAACACCACTGAGCTTAGACTGCCCTTTCAGTTTGATCCACTGTCTGGGGGTCTTTAAACATGTGGGCTGTCTGCAGACTGGTCTTGTATTTATTACACATCGTGCGTGTCCGGTTCCGCGGCCGAAATTCCCGTCTTTGTGGGAAATCGTGTCGTGCTTATATTATGTATATCGTGCTTGCTCTTTTCATTATATAAATGATAGAGAAAGGATGGGCTCTTTGTGGATTGTAACTATTCATGATATATTATGTACTCATGCTAGTTTGTTTTTGTATCTCAGCTTTGTTCGTATTCTTGAAAATGTATCTCAGCTTTGATAGTACTTCATACCAAAGATTCGCTTACATGTTTTCTCTAAATGTTATTGTTCATGTTCATGCCTACATTGATTACCTGCCAAACCGTCGTGTTTGACCTTTGTTTGTTGGTGCCCAGGTGCAGGAGACGTTACCTTTGAGGAGGAGCGTAAGGAGGAGGCTTGTGAGCCAACCCCTGTGAGAGAGTGGCAGCCCGACGATGTCATTTAGACGTCGGGCGGGTTCTTGAGTCTCGTCACCTTTTCGTTGGGATTTCATTTTGATTGTTTTGAGAAGTGTATTAGCCTCTGTTGGCTTCTTAGGGAATTGTAACAAAACTTAACTTACTTTTGATCAGTCTCATGACTTGAATATTAATGGGAATGCCATGTTAACTTCTTCTTTGATACTATGTCTTGTATATTATTGTGATAGCACTTAAATATTTTATTGGTGCTTATCTTGGTGTGTTTTGCTACACGCTTCCGCAAACTTGATCGTATGAGTCAGATTCCGCGTGTCTTTGGGAATCCTCACCACGGGAACCTGTGGGAAAACAAAATCTTCATCAGTAATCATCACCAATCGCGTTGCGGGCCTGGGGACCCGTTCCGGGGTCGCGACAAGGACTCTATCCAAGATTGGGCCATGCTAGAGACACGTTTCTTAACCCTCTTCAGAGGTGAAGACCACCCTGTTACTATGGCTCAATTGTACAGTTTGTTGTAGGGAGAGAATTGAGTCTACATACATCTTCATTCACAAGTGGAAACCAGTGGCGTATAAGTGCTCAAACGTACTGTCACAAACGTCGTTGGTCGACATCTATCGTAACAACATGAGAACAAGGATCCGCTCCATGATCATTGATAATAAATCAAAGAACCTTTGGGAGCTTCTGGAAGCTGCCATGGAGGCTGAAACGGTGATCAAAGACCTCAACAGTCAGAAGTCAACAAGGAAAGAACCTACCACTGCTGCGACCTTAAGACTAAAGAAAAAAGGTGGTTCTCAATGTACAAACTAAGTCAACTCCTCAGCCACTAAAGAAAGCTGAAAATAAGACCACAAGATAGTGACTTGAACTCTCTGAGGCCTTCAAAAAGCCAGTAGAGAAGAAATACCCGTTCGTCGAAGATATTGAAGAAATCTTCAAGGCACTTGTGGCAACTGGCAAACTCACCTTACCTGACCCTAAAAAACCAGGATATGCTGGCAAAACCAACAGTCCTCGATATTGTCCACACGACCAAATGATCTCGCATCTTCTCAACCAATGCTTCATTGTGAGAGAGAAAATCAACGAGATGTGGAAAAATGGAGTCATCGCCTTTAACAAAAACTGTCGCGACCCCGGAACGGATCCCCGGGCCCGCGACGTTGAGGAGTTGCACTGTCTACTGTTTTCCCACAGGTTCCCGCGGTGAGGATTCCCAAAGACACGCAGAATCTGGCTCACATGATTATGTATGCGGAAGCGTGTAGCAAAACACAACAAGATGAGCACCACTAAAATATTTAAGTGCCCTAACAATAATAAACAAGACATAGTATCAAAGAAAGAAGCTAACAAGGCATTCCCATTAGAATTCAAGTTACAAGACGAACAAGAAGGTAATTTAAGTTTAGTTACAATTCCATAAGAGGCCAACAGAGGCCAATACACTTCTCCAAAATATAACCAAAAGAAACCACCAAGACTAAAAGGTAACGAGACTCAAGAACCCGCCCGACGTCTAGATGACAACGTCGGGCTGCCACTCTCTCACAGGGGTTGGCTCACAAGCCTCCTCCTGATGCTCCTCCTCAAAGGTAACTTCTCCTGCACCTGGGCACCAGCAAACAAGGGTCAAACACGACGGTTTGGCAGGTAATCAATTTAGGCATAAGCATGAACAATAACATTTAGAGGAAACATGTAAGCAAATCTTTGATATGAAATACTATCAAAACTGAGGTACATTTTCAAGAATGCGAACACAGCGGAGATACCGAAACAAACTAGCACGAATACATAATATATCATGAATAGTTATCAACCACAAAGAGCCCATCCTTTCTCTATCATTTTTATAATGAAAAGAGCAAGCACGCACGACAAGCATGATATACATAATATAAGCACGACACGATTTCCCACAAAGACGGGAATTCTGGCCGCGGAACCGGACACGCACGATGTGTAATAATTACACGACCAGTCTGCAGATAGTCCACATGTTTAAAGACCCCCAGATAGTGGATCAGACTGAAAGGGCAGTCTAAGCTTAGTGGTGTTTACTTAATTCATGAATGCACAAAACACGCGAGATATTAACAAAACTTGTCGAGATAAAAAGGGGGAAATCACTTATCAAAACACGATGAACACGGCTAGCAAGGGCATAATTGATATGCATAACACGCTTAGGAAGTGATCCCCTTTTTTTTGAAACACATCTTCAAAACTAGCTTGTACTTGACTTCAAAACGAGTGCACGATGATATTCATCATATCCAAAACCAAAGTACGAATACAAAGCCTATCAAGTTCATGCAAGGACCTTTGGTTGATCGTTGTGCAGTCGAAGCCCAGATGTTGGGATTAAAACAGAATTGGTGCCCTAGAAGTTCAAGGACATCTCAGGTTTCGAGTGCATAATATTCGGCTAAAGGCCCCTAAACATGTTCTAGTTTTCATTCTTGCAAAAACTCTTCAAAACAAGCAAATGTGTCAATTTCGGTCAGCTAGCGGTCAGCTGTCGGCTAGCCGAAATGGGAACTGGCGGCTAGCCGCAAGGTGACCGACAGGGTGACCGTTGGAAACCCAGGTCTGAAACAGCTCTCTGGAAAAGGAACCGAAATTCCGCGGTTGGCTTACGGTTAGCTGCAAGGGAAGATGGCGGTTAACCGCAAGTTGACCGCAAGGCTGACCGCCGAACCCTGATGCAAAAGCCAGCTACTGGAAAAGTAACCGCCGAGTTCAGTTAGCCTGCGGTTAGCCGAAGTGGAGACTAGCGGCTAGCCGCAAGCTGACCGCCAATGCACGGGACGCGCGGTTCAGTGCAGGTTTTTCACATCTTCTTCTACCCGTCTTCTTATTCTCATTCCACCTGCATTCCCTTGAGTCTACAAGCTCCCCAAGGGTAAAACACACATATTTTTCCCAATCTTAAACATTCAATCCGAAGAAAACATAATCATGAAGCTTGTAAACATATTTGTATGCAAAATTTCCAAAACAACAATGTAGCTTAAAATACACATGCACAATGGTCCTATAGAGATTACTTGCCTTGCCCAAATGCTAACAATCCTCTCCAAGCACTTCACTCAAAAGCTAAGCCAACACTACAAGAAAACCCAAGAGAAAACCATACCAAACTTAACACAATGAAAGCAAAGAACCCATTTTCATAACAAGGGGTTTTCAATTGAAAAAACAAGATCTTAAGGGACCAAAATAACTCCATGAAAATTATGAGTGGAAGCTCTTACCTAGAGAAGGTCAAACAAGAAGAGATGAAGAAGATGAAGGCTTGTCTCACAAGAAGTTCCAAGAAGTTTATACCAATAGAGAGCTTGCAAGGAGATGAAGAAGATGGTATTCTCAGAATTTCCTTTGGTGATCTCTAGCTATGTCATGCAAGGTGAGGAAGATGGAAGAAACAAGAGGGATTTCAGCCCTAGGTCAAGAACTTGCAGGAATTGGTAAAGTGAATGAAAAGAGAGGGAGATAGGGCTTAAGTGATGAAAATGGGCCCCAACTAGCTGAACCTTGAAGTGACCAAAACATGATCTTGGGAGCCTCGGATGACTTCGACAAAGAAGGATAAAACGATCGTCGAAAAATCTAGTTTCCAAAGAGTATATTTTTGACATGGTTTTGAGATCTCAAAAATTGTGTCCAGATTTGTGCAAGAAAGACAATTTTACCCTCTTTGGGCCAAAACATGGGTTTTTGGGCTTCAAATATGAATATGCTTAAAATGAAAGTTGCAACACGTCGAAACATCATTCAAATGAAATCAAAATCACACTCACATGGAAATCAATACGATCTTCCCAAACTTACACGCGCACTCAGGCCTTCCTGAGTGTGTCTGACTAATACTAAACGTTCTCAAAATTCCCAAAGCTATGTCCAAGACTAAAACTAATCATTTCTAACCCAACAACGACTATACCCACTTAGGACTAAACACATAATAATCGCACACTAATCGAAATGGTCTGGGTCGGGGTCTAACAAAAACTACATGTCTGCCTCCGTCAACATGGTGTCCAGTGGACAAACATCCAATCCTCCGAAGATGAAGCTCACCACTTCCTTCAAGGTGATAAAAATAGTTCAAGCATCCCAAGAACAGGTTCCTTACTCAACACTAGAGGGATAACCAATGTGAGTGCATCCTGATCTCCTGGAAGATTAAGACTGAAGATTGTCAAAACCAAGCCAATAGCTCAACTGTTAGGGATTTTATAGATTGCAATTTGATGGATGCATTTCATTCTAGCATCATTTGATTTACACATTTGCATTGTTTTAGATTAACTTGAAATCTTGGTTTATACATGCATGGTTTTTAAGAGTTGTAAAAGTTTTGATTTGTGTATGTTTTGTTTTTAATCTTGGATGCATTTGATTTGAAAAGAGTTTTAGAAAATCAAGCTAGCCTATGAGTTTTAAATCTTTCAAAATGTTTTAGGTTTTTTATGGTTCATGTTTTAAAACCATTAGAATTATTTAAAACATGTTTTAAAGCTTGATTATATGGCCCAAATAGTTCCACAAAGAAAATGTTTGAAATTGCAAAAGTGGGATTTTGGGGCCCCAGCAGTGTCGCCGGTCGACCGGCGCAGAGGTCCCGGTCGACCGGTAACACTGCAAGGCAAAAATGGCCTGGCGCACCAACGGTCAGAAATCCGACCGTTGTGTGATCCCGGTCGACCGAGACCTGTTTGCCGGTCGACCGAGGACTAGCCGTTGGGCACTTTTTGCTATAAATATGAGTTCTTTCCTTTGCCAAAAGTTGGGAATTTTAAGCCCCTCCTTGAGAGGTTTTGAGGCATATTCAAGGGAAAAGAACCAAGGGATGAAGGGGAGCATTAGGAAAGCTAAAGCTTGGATTAATGAAGTTAAATCACCAAGTAGGCTTTACTTTCCTTAATCAGATGTTTTCATGCTTTGTTTTATTTTTGGTAAATCATTTCTAGCATGTTAAACTATGTTTGTGTTGTGTCCTTAACATGTTTTATGTTTTGAGTTGATTTATTGTTTTGGATACAACACCATATGATTCAATCCAAGTAGTACTTGAATTGGTAAATCTAAGTAGATCATGTTAATGAAAAAACCTTTGAAATTATATGTAACATGATTCCTATACTTGATTGAATCTTTGGTTGTTGTTTTCCATCATAAGAAAATCACTTTCAAAACTAACTTATGTTTTGGACTCAACTTCTTTACAAATCATATGTTTTCATGTTTTGTTTTATCTTTGATAAATCTTAGTAGCATGTTAACCTATGATGTGTTGTATCCTTAGCATGTCTTATACTTTGAATAGATCTATTGTTTTGGATGCATCACCATTTGATTCAATCCAAGTAGTACTTTATCTTTGGTAAATCTAAGTAGATCATGTTAATGAAATATGTAACATGATTCATATACTTTGTTGAATCTTTGGTTGTTGTTTTTCCATCATAAGAAAATCTCTTTCAAATGTATCTTATGTTTTGGATTCAACATCTCACATGTTTAGAGCTAATCCATTTCATACAACTTGTGTATCTTTGACATCATTAACAAGTTGTTACTTTTAACATGTGATTGCATTCTTCCTCAATCATAAATGTTTTTGAGCTAAAACTTTCAAAAGCCTTAGGCATACATTTATGAGCTTTCATTTTCAAAATGATTGAGGACCACACACACACACTTCATGTACTTTCATCTTTGCATTCATAGTGTGAGTGTGTATTAGATTTTCATTTTCATATCCGCCTATTTAGAGGCAAATTAATTTGAGCTTAAATTGTATCTCTTAGAGTGTTCTTGAAGAGACACCTTCTTAGAGAAAATTCTCTTTTGTAAAGGTTATTGCTTAGCCTTAGAAAAGCAAATTGTAAAGGTTATTGCTTAGCCTTGAAAAGCATCTTGTAAAGGTTGTTGTTGAGCCTAGAAAAACAACATTGTATAGGTTATTGCTTAGCCTTTGAAAAAGCATAAATAGTGGAAATCCGGTGGGGTGTTGGATTCACAAGCCGGTAGTGGATGTAGGCACGTTGGCCGAACCACTATAAATATTGTGTTGTGGTGATTGCTTTGTGGTGATTCTTTTATTAGCTTCTGCATATTGTTTGATTAATCATCACATGTGACTAGTTTATGTTAAGAAGTTAAATTTGATTTAAATTGGTCATAGTTGTAGCAAACCCTATTCATCCCCCCCCCTCTAGGGTTAGGATCCCAAGGACTTACATCAACAACGTAGGCAAATCAAGAAACATCTCCATAAGCTCAAACAGAAGGAGAAAGCCAAAGAAAAATAAGAAATCCACGAAGAAGCGGAGACATCTTAAACCGCTTCGTTGGGGGTAAGAGAAAAGAGTCTCCCTAAAACTACAAATTTGGTGAGAAGATTCACTCTTGGTGACTTCATGCCACCACAACTCAAAGATAGAACTACGCAGGAGGCATCATACTTCTGCAATTCGGTAATTGGATTCTCCATGAATGGATACGAGTCCAGCGACACTGATGAATCAGAGGAATTCCTCAAAACAAGAGAATACCTCTTTGATGAATAGTGGGTTCCTAAATCTCACTTCATACTAGTATTCTGGTACAATCTCTCATAACTATAGGGATCTTGGTCTGATGATGAAGAAGACCAAGAGGCTGTTCAAGAAAATGTTATTAACCCAGCTCCTGTCCTTGTTATTGTGGATCCCAACCATGTTAAACCACAAGTGTAAGACCCCGACCTGAGTAACCTCGATTAGTACTGATTAAGTCATGTTTAGTTCTAAGCGTGATTGGTGAATTTTGGTTAAGTTGGGATTAGAATAACTCTTTTATAGCTCTGGGGAATTTTGAGTGCCTTTTTACTTAGCGGGACCTTTTGGGGGTTCTTTTTGTGACTTTGCCTTTGGTTGGGGGATTTTCTGAGATTCTTGTGATTTGTATCTTAATCCCATTTTACTTATCTCGTTATTCTCTTCAACTTTTATGTCGATCCCGTTCCCGTTCGGAACCCCGAAACCTGACTTTCCTAGCATTGAGGGCAAAACAGTTTTTTTACACTAAATATTCACCCAAAATCAGATATTCCCGAAACGCTTGAAATATATACTTTTTAGAAACTAGAAATTTCGTCGATCGTTTTTTCCTTCTTCGTTGAACTCATCTGAGGTCCCGAAAGCCGTGATTTCAACCCCATAAGAATTTCATGTGGTGGAGCCCATCTTATTTGATATAAAAAAAGACCCTTCTTCATCCTTTCCCTTTTTCCAGCTCAAACCAAACCCCAAAGCTAGGGTTTCTCTTTCCTATTCTTTTCCTTGCTCTTCCATCTCCATATCCCCACCAAACTAGCACCAATATCAGAGTAGAGATCATTATCTTCTTCCTCACTACTAAAGCTCTCCACTGATACTATTTGTGGAGGAAACCTTCCATCCGAAGACCTTGCTTGAGCTAATCTTGTGTCTTTGAAAAACTCTCATGTAAGTAATCCTTCCCATCTTTTGATATTGTGTTTTCCTGGCCTATAGGAGTCCCCATTTTCATTATTGAAACCTCTCTTTCCCCATTCATTGTTTTAACCCTCTTAGGGTTTGTTTTGGGGGCTTTTCTTATAGCTTTGAATCTTGGACTTGGAAGAGTGATTAGAGGCTTGATTTGGCTAAGCTTGGACCTAAGGCAAGTGGATGAATGGATAGTTTGAGCATTAAATGGTTTTATGAGAAATGTGTTGGTTTTGTTGTTTCCATTCATGTTTATTTATTTGCATCGATTTGAAATAAATGCTCATGAAAGAGTTTTATTAGTGCAGTTAATGTCCTGGTAATGTGTTGGTTTATAGCCTTCATTTATCTCTTGTTTATAGCTCAAATGTATTCTTGTGTATGGTGGTTTCCCTTCTTTCTCTCTTTATGATTGAATGTGAAATGAAAGGAGGTGGTTGGGCTGGATGTTGTAGAAGATTTGATGATGGTTTGAAGAAGGTTTTGATCTCCTTATTTGGTGTAGAAATTGGGCTAAAAAGGGGGTTGTAAAAGGATGAGAAAGGGGTGAGCAGAACAGTCCCCGGAACCAGTTCTGGACAGGTCCCTCGAGCGAACCCTTCGAGTGGACAGTTCGCTCGAGGGAACCTTGGCTCGCTCAAGCGAACTCTCCCATAGCTCATTCCAGAGAATGGTTAGCTCGAGTGAAGTGAAATTTCGCTCGAGCCAATCTGAACTGGATGAATTTGCTCAAGCGAACTCAACTTCGCTCGAGCAAGCCCACCCAGAAAATCATTCTAGAGAGCTCACCGCACGAGCGAACTTCAGGTTTGCTCGAGCGATGAGTACTGTTCACCTGGGGCTATCTTGGGAGTAAAAATGAAATGTTTAGATGATTGGGAGAGGTTTGTTGAGAGCCCCAATGAAATGGAGGTATGAAGAAACGATGCATGAAGCCGTTTGAGAAAGAAACCACTTCACAATGATCCATTATAGTTTTGAAATTCACCAAGGTGTATAAGGAGCCCGGAATGTCCCCAAACTTGAGGAGTACCAAGTTCATACCAACTCAACATATGGGACCCCTATTCACCTTGAATTAGTTTTGAACCCCGATACTTGTCTTGAGATTTCGAAAGTTCATTAGTATTTCATTGTTCTTGAATTTTATATGCGTTCCCGAAAATATTGAAATTGCAATTGTAGCATTTTGCTAGCCCCAATGTGCATGCCCGAACTGAAGTGATAATTGTGCCTTTGAGCACTCCCATCCCGCCCGTTTATATACTTGCACTTGATGTATTTTGTACATGTCTTGACTCTATTATTTGACCTATGAGTCGGCATCACTGAACTTGGATGACCCTATCGGTCTGATCCACCGACTTGGAGATCCCCCTCTTGTCTCGCCAGCTGCAGTTTGGATCCTGTTATCAGGTTTATTATCATGGTCTTGTCCCGATACCTCGGCTTGCTACCGTGGTTCCTGATGCCCGGTTCGCTACTGTGGTCATGTCCCGTATTATTATATGTATATGTATATTTTGTTGAATCTCCTCACCTTACGTGACTGAGATCAACGCCTTGATATGCTCTTGTCACTTCGGTGATAGAGGACTTAGCTTTGTGTGGTTGCCATCTTACTTGTTTCCCGATTACTTGGTTACCTGTACTTGTTTTACACTGCACATATGTTTTTGAATAAATGAATTATTTCTTCCATAGAATTTATTGTTTAAACCGGTTTAAATGTTTTTCCAAGGTAAATTCAATTATTGTTATATCCTTTCACCCACCTGCCAGACCGTTGTGTCTGATCCATTTCTTTGGTACTCAGGTCCAGACATTGTCTATCTTGAGACGGAGCTTGAGGAGGCAGTCGGTGAACCGCAACGCTTAGTCGAGTGGCATGCCGACGATGTTGTTTAGACATTCAGTTGCTCGAGTTACGTCACATTTTGGGGATTGTAATTAACCATTCTTTTGGGTTATTGTTTTGAAATGTATTGGGCTTTGTTGGCCTTTATTTTTTTGGGGAGTGAAAAACTAACTGATCTTTTGTATAAACTTTAACGTTACTTTTGGGAAAGTGCTAATGATCATTGCCCACTCTGATATTCTGTTATATAAATGTGCTATCAGTCTTGCTATTATGGATACGAATGTGTGAATTAGATTTGCTACACGCTTCCGCACCTAATCAAAAATATATATGTCGATGTGAATTATCCTTACCGCGGAAACTTGTGGGAAATCGCATGTACGGGTAGTATCTCATTCTTCAATGACCTGTGTACATAGAGGCCAAAATAAATACATTTATGTTATTTGTACAATGGTAATCCATCATTCATCATCTTATTCTTCTTAATCAGTCCCGATCCCGGATTAGGCCCGCGGGCCCAATCCGGGGTCACGACAAGACTCGTATCAGAGCGAGTTGTGTTTCAGGCAATTAAAAGAAACTAGAAATCCTAAGGACGTGGCGAGGATTCGTTAAACTTTTCATTAGCTAGAATCGTGTGAGCAATGTGTGACCCTTATTTGATTATTATGTGCTAACAACTTGTTTTGTAGCATCATGCCACCTCATAAGCGACCACTAAACGACAATCCCACCGCAAGTAACAATGATCATAAAGAGCCAGTCGAGGAAGATATTGTTGATAACACTTTGCAGAATCAATTCCAACAGATGATGCATATAATGCTTGACCAACAACGTCAGGCCAATGAAAATCAAGCTCGGTTGCAGGAACAAATACTGAAGAAAGATGAAGACAATCCCAAAGAATTGGCAGAGATGCAGAGGCAATTACTAGAAGTATTGTAAAGAAGGCCCGAACCGGTTCAAGCTCAAACCGCAATTGTTATAAATCAAAGAGAGCATGACCCGAATGCGTTGTTTGAGCGGTTTAGGAAAAGAGGTCCAAAAGAGTTTCTTGGAAAAGAAGATCCATTAGCTGCAGACGATTGGTTAGAGCATACAGAGAACATCTTCGAGGTCTTCCAATGCACTGAAGGAGAACAAGTAAAACTTGCAACATCTCTATTTACCGGTTCAGCGGATATCTGGTGGAAGACAGTCAGGGAAGAATATAGGACCATGGCAGATGTAGTTGCTTGGGCAAACTTTAAGAAACAGTTTGGAGACAAATATGTACCCACTCACGTCAAGAGGCAAAAGGCAGTGGAGTTCCAACAGTTGGTGGAAGGGAACATGACAATCCTAGAGTACCTAACAAAGTTCGAAAGATTGTCAAGATATGCTCCAGAGTTAGTGGACACTGTCGAAAAGAAGATTGTTAAATTCCTCGAAGGACTGAATCCCATAATTGAAAGAGATTCTATGGGAGTAGTGCCACCTGCCACTTTCGAGGAAGTTGTCAAGAGAGCTTACAAGTTTGAGAACTTTCACAACAAAATCCTCAGAGTTCAAGCAAAAGGGCAAGCTCATCAGCAGAACTTCCAGTAAAGGAACTAGCAGCACAAGTGGCATAGGCCAGATCAGAATGTTCAGAATCAGACAGTTTGTATCTACTATGGGAAGAATTATGAGAGTACCCAGTGTCGTACAATCTCAGGAGCATGCTTCAGATGTGGTTCGATGAGCCATCAGATGAGGGACTGTCCAAGACAGAATATGCAGAATCAACAGCAGCAGGGAACACAATGTCTAGCACCACCACATAATGCAATTGTTGTCCAAAATCAGGCAAGACCACTTCAGCAACAAGCACCACGGCAGTAGTATAGACCACAACAGCAACAACATGCCCGTCAACAGGGACAAAATCATAATTAGCGTCCCCCACAACAGAACAGGAACGTCCCACAAGGTAGGCCACAACAAGCTCAAACAAGCCACAACTGTGAGGACAAATTTATGCAGTCAATAGGGCTTATGCAAAGGCGGCAGGCAATGTAGTAGAAGGTACAATCCTCATTTGTGGGATTAAAGCTAGGATTTTATTTGACCCTGGCTCTACACACTCATTTTTATCTCTTGAATTCTCTAAGTTAATTGATGTGCATGATAGAGAACTTGAGTACATTTTGACTGTGGCTACTCCAGTAGGTAAACAAGTGGTGTGTACTGCTTATCACCCTAGTTGTACAGTTCAGATAGGAGAAGTGGTTTTAACCGCAGACCTCATTTTATTAGAGATGCATGGTTTCGATGTCATGCTAGGGATGAATTGGTTGGCAAGGTTCCGTGCCACAGTGGATTGTTTCCATAGAACCCTCACCTTCAAATTAGATGAGACACCCGCAGGAGTGTTGTTTCAAGGAGAGAGGAGGAATCCTCGTGCAGGGTTTATCTCAGCATTGAAAGGTGAAAGACTTCTGAAAAGTGGACGTGAAGCCTATTTGGTGTTTATCACGGAGGATAAATGGTCCCAAGGGGTGGAGGAGATCCCTATTGTTTAGGAATTCCCGGATGTCTTTCCGGAAGAGATTCTAGGATTGCCACCCATAAGAGAGATTGCTTTCACTATTCAGTTATTACTAGGGCCCGCTCCGATTTTGATTGCACCTTGTAGAATGGCTCCGGCGGAATTGGGAGAATTAAAGATACAATTGCAAGAATTGTTAGACAAAGGTTTTGTTAGACCTAGTATTTTGCCGTGGGGAGCTCCAGTTTTGTTCGTCAAGAAGAAAGATGGTTCAATGAGAATGTGTATTGATTACTGAAGATTGAATCAAGTGACCATCAAGAACAAATACCCATTGCCAAGGATAGATGAACTGTTTGATCAGTTGCAAGGTGCTTCGTAGTTTTCGAAGATTGATTTGAGATCTGGTTACCATCAGCTGAGAGTCAGAGAATCAAATGTACTGAAGACAACTTTTCGGATAAGATATGGCCACTATGAGTTCTTAGTTATGCCATTTGGGTTGACTAATGCACCGGCAGTATTCATGGCATTGATGAACAAGATATTTGCGCAGTATCTAGATCAGTTTGTGGTAGTGTTCATTGATGATATTTTGGTACACTCTAAGACCAAAGAAGAGCATGAAAAGTACTTGAGGATGGCACTGCAACTTTTGAGAGAGAACCAACTGTATGCGAAGCTCAATAAGTGTGAATTTTTGCTAGAGCAAATAGCATTTTTGGGGCACATCATCTCCAAAGAAGGATTGTCAGTAGATCCGTCCAAGATAGAGGCAGTAGTGAAGTGGGAAAGACCGAAGAATGTGACAGAAAAAAAAAATTTCTAAGATTGGCAGGATATTACCGGAGGTTTGTGTAAGGATTTTCGTCGATTGCATCACCATTGACGAAGTTGACTAAAAAGAATGTGCCGCATGTATGGACAGATCAGTGTGAAGCTAGTTTCCAAGAGCTAAAGAAGAGATTGACTACAACACTAGTCCTTACTTTACCATCCGGAAGCGGCGGTTTTACCATTTTCACCGATGCTTCGAATGTTGGACTTGGTTGTGTGTATATGCAAGAGGGAAAAGTTGTTGCTTATGGATCCCGACAATTGAAAGACCACGAGAGGAATTATGCCACCCATGATCTTGAATTAGCAGTGGTTGTCTTCGTGTTGAAAATGTGGAGACATTACCTCTATGGAGAGAAGTACGAAGTCCACTCCGACCACCGCAGCTTACAATATTTGTTTTCTCAGAAGGAACTGAACATGAGGTAGAGAAGATGGATGTAATATATCAAGGACTACGATTTTCCAATCAAATATCACCCAGGGAGAGCCAATGTAGTTGCTGATGCCTTGAGCAGAAAATTAGTAGGCTTGGCAAATTAAAGTGGCACTTTTATTTTTGAGAAATTTGAAGAGTTGAGAATAGACCTACAGCCACTGAGAAAGGGAGTATTGTTAGCTAACATGTCAGTGCCAGAGCCTTCTTTCTCAGAAGATTAAGGATAATCAAATGCAAGACCCAGAGTTGGCCAAGATTTCAGAACATATAGCAGACCGTTCTGACTTTCGTATTGTTGATGGAATTTTGTACTACCGTGACCGTTTATGCGTGCCCAACATTGAAGAATTGAGGAATGACATCATGACCGAAGCTCACAGTATGAAAGACTCTATGCACCCGGGCAATACGAAGATGTATCAGAATTTGAGGGGCAGATTTTGGTGGAATAACATGAAGAAAGAGAATGCAGCATTTGTCTCCCGTTGTATGACTTGTTAGTTGATAAAGGCAGAACATCAGAAGCCTCCAGGGTTGTTACAACCGTTAGAGATCTCAGAATGGAAATGGGAGCACATTACTATGGATTTTATTTCGGGACTACTGAGGACTAGTAGAGGTAACGATGCAATATGGGTCATTGTAGACCGTCTCACCAAGTCAGCACATTTCATTTCTATGAGGACAGGAAAGAAGATGCACATGCTACCTTTGGCAGAGTTGTTTATCAATGAGATTGTCAGTCGACATGGACAACTAGTTTCTATTACATTTGACAGAGACAACAGATTCGTCTCGAGATTTTGGAAGACATTGCATGAATCCATGGGTACGAAACTACAGTTCAGCACGACTTATCACCTGCAGACAGATGGCCAGTCAGACTCTTGAGGATATGCTCCGTGCTTGTGTGTTAGACTTCAAGACTCAATGGGATGAGACATTACCGTTGTGTGAGTTTGCTTACAATAACAGCTACCATTCGAGCATTGGAATGACACCTTTTGAGGCTTTGTATGGCAGAAGGTGTAGAACACCGGTATGTTAGGAAGAAGTTGGCATTCGTAGTTTCCATGGACCAACCATAGTGAGTGAGACCGGTGACAAGGTCAAGTTAATCTAAGAACATTTGAAGGTAACCCGGAGTAGACAGAAAAGTTGTGTAGGCACTCACCGAAGGGACTTACAGTTCAAAGAAGGAGACAAGGTTTTCTTGAAAGTGTCACCTACGAGGGGAACATTGAGATTTGGGCAGAATGACAAGCTATCACGGAGATACATTGGACCGTATGACATTGTGAGCAAGATCGGTGAAGTGGCTTATAGATTAGCCTGACCACCCGAACTTTTCGGCGCATACAACGTCTTCCATGTGTCATTGTTGAAGAAGTACGTCCCCAATCCATTACATGTACTCCAGCATGAACCATTGGAAATCCGAGAGGATGCTACATATGTTGAGAAACCCGTCCAGATCATTGATACAAAGGAACAAGAGCTGAGGACACAGACTATTCAGTGGGTAAAAGTGCTTTGGGAGAATCATGGACCGGAAGAAGCAACGTGGGAACTATAAGATCAAGTGCAGAAGAAGTATCCACATCTACTACCAGAGGTGAGTTGGGTATTTCATTTGGTGGACCAAATGTCCCAAGGGGTGGAGGATGTAAGACCCTGACCTGAGTGACCTCGATTAGTACTAATTAAGTCGTATTTTAGTTCTAAGCGTGATTAGTGAATTTTGGTTGAGTTGGGATTAAAATAACTCTTTTATAGCTCTGAGGAATTTTGAGTGCCTTTTTACTTAGCGGGACCTTTTGGGGGTTCTTTTTGTGACTTTGCCTTTGCTTGGGGGATTTTCTGAGATTCTTGTGATTTGTATCTTAATCCCATTTTACTTATCTCGTTATTCTCTTCAACTTTTATGTCGATCCCGTTCCCGTTCGGAACCCCGAAACCTGACTTTCCTAGCATTGAGGGCAAAACAATTTTTTTACACTAAATATTTACCCAAAGTCAGATATTCCCAAAACGCTTGAAATATATACTTTTTAGAAACTAGAAATTTCGTCGATCGTTTTTTCCTTCTTCGTTGAACTCATCTGAGGTCCCGAAAGCCGTGATTTCAACCCCATAAGAATTTCATGTGGTGGAGCCCATCTTATTTGATATAAAAAAAAGACCCTTCTTCATCCTTTCCCTTTTTCCAGCTCAAGCCAAACCCCAAAGCTAGGGTTTCTCTTTCCTATTCTTTTCCTTGCTCTTCCATCTCCATATCCCCACCAAACTTGTACCAATATCAGAGTAGAGATCATCATCTTCTTCCTCACTACTAAAGCTCTCCATTGATACTATTTGTGGAGGAAACCTTCCATCCGAAGACCTTGCTTGAGCTAATCTTGTGTCTTTGAAGAACTCTCATGTAAGTAATCCTTCCCATCTTTTGATATTGTGTTTTCCTGGCCATTCACTCTAATCACTCTAATCACTCTTTCCCCATTCATTGTTTTAACCCTCTTAGGGTTTGTTTTGGGGGCTTTTCTTGTAGCTTTGAATCTTGGACTTGGAAGAGTGATTAGAGGCTTGATTTGGCTAAGCTTGGACCTAAGGCAAGTGGAGGAATGGATCGTTTGAGCATAAAATGGTTTTATGAGAAATGTGTTGGTTTTGTTGTTTCCATTCATGTTTATTTATTTGCATCGATTTGAAATAAATGCTCATGAAAGAGTTTCATTAGTGCAGTTAATGTCTTGGTGATTGTTGGTTTATAGCCTTCATTTATCTCTTGTTTATAGCTCAAATGTATTCTTGTGTATGGTGGTTTCCTTTCTTTCTCTCTTTATGATTGAATGTGAAATGAATGGAGGTGGTTGGGATGGATGTTGTAAACGATTTGATGATGGTTTGAAGAAGGTTTTGAGCTCCTTATTTGGTGTAGAAATGGGGCTAAAAAAGGGGGTTGTAAAAGGATGAGAAAGGGGTGAGCAAAACTGTCCCCGGAACCAGTTCTGGACAGGTCACTCGAGCGAACCCTTCCAGTGGACAGTTCGCTCGAGGGAACCTTGGCTCGCTCAAGCGAACTCTCCCATAGCTCATTCTAGAGAATGGTTAGCTCGAGCGAAATGAAATTTTGCTCGAGCCAATCTGAACCGGATGAGTTTGCTCAAGCGAACTCAACTTCGCTCGAGCAAGCCCACCCAGAAAATCATTCTAAAGAGCTCATCGCATGATCAAACTCCAGGTCCGCTCGAGCGATGGGTACTGTTCACCTGGGGCTATCTTGGGAGTAAAAATGAAATGTTTAGATGATTGGGAGAGGTTTGTTGAGAGCCCCAATGAAATGGAGGTATGAAAAAACGATGCATGAAGCCGTTTGAGAAAGAAACCACTTCACAATGATCCATTATAGTTTTGAAATTCACCAAGGTGTATAAGGAGCCCGGAATGTCCCCAAACTTGAGAAGTACCAAGTTCATACCAACTCAACATACGGGACCCTTATTCACCTTGAATTAGTTTTGAACCCCGATACTTGTCTTGAGATTTCAAAAGTTCATTAGTATTTCATTGTTCCTGAATTTTATATGCGTTCCCGAAAATATTGAAATTGCAATTGTAGCATTTTGCTAGCCCTGATGTGCATGCCCGAATTGAAGTGATAATTGTGCCTTTCAGCACTCCCATCTTGCCCGTTTATATACTTGCACTTGATGTTTTTTGTACATGCCTTGATTCTGTTATTTGACCTATGAGTCGGCACCACTGAGCTTGGATGACCTTGTCGGTTTGATCCACCGACTTGGAGATCCCCCTCTTGTCCTGCCAGCTGCAGTTTGGATCCTGCTACCAGGTTTATTATTGTGGTCTTGTCCCGATACCCCGACTTGCTATCGTGGTTCCTGATGCCCGGCTCGCTACCATGGTCATGTCCCGTATTATTTTATGTATATGTATATTTCGTTGAATCTCCTCACCTTGCGTGACTAAGATCAACGCCTAGATATGCTCTTGTCACTTTGGTGATAGATGACTTAGCTTTGTGTGGTTGCCATCTTGCATGTTTCTCGATTCCTTGGTTACATTTACTTGTTTTACACTGAATATATGTTTTTGAATAAATGAATTATTTTTCCATGGAATTTATTATTTAAATGTTTTTCCAAGGTAAATTCAATTAATGTTATATTGTTATATCCTTTCACCCACCTGCCAGACCGTCGTGTCTGATCCATTTCTTTGGTACTCAGGTCCAGACATTGTCTAACCCTAGATGGAGCTTGAGGAGGTGGTCGGTGAACCGCAACGTTTAGTCGAGTGGCATGCCGACGATGTTGTTTAGACATTCGGTTAACTCAAGTTACGTCACATTTTGGGGATCGTAATTAACCATTCTTTTGGATTGTTGTTTTGAGATGTATTGGCCTTTGTTGGCCTTTATTCTTTTGGGGAGTGAAAAACTAACTGATCTTTTGTATAAACTTTAACGTTACTTTTGACAAAGTACTAATGATCATTGTTCACTCTAATATTCTGTTATATAAATGTGCTATCAGTCTTGCTATTATGGATACGAATATGTGAATTAGATTTGCTACACGCTTCCGCACCTAATCAGAAATATATATGTCGATGTGATATTCTCACCACGGAAACTTGTGGGAAATCGCGTATATGGGTATTATCTCATTCTTCAATGACCTGTGTACGTAGAGGCCAAAATAAATACACTTATGTTATATTTTCAATGGCAATCCATCATTCATCATCTTATTCTTCTTAATTAGTCTCGATCCCGAATTAGGCCCACGAGCCTGGTCTGGGGTCGCGACAACACGGAGCCGACGAAGAAAATGATCTGGCTCCCATGCTCAATCTTGAAGAGTATGCAAGGATCTTGCAATGTCTTGCCATAGAACAAGAGCAAGACAACCCGAATGAGCTTTGTCGCAATGAAAATCCAAAATTGGAAGTACCTAAAGTTCAACAGGTACCTCTTCCATTAACTCCTCAAAAATGAAGAAGGCCGCTGGATTGATGATCCTCTTACATCCGAGGATGAGTCTGACTCCCAACAATCTATTCTGGGAACTTCTCCCGTCGAAGCAATCTGCAACGCGATAGTTCCGAGGCCACTTACTCTCAGACAACATATGATAGTATATCTTCTATAGCTACGTCTTCTCAAGTGACTTCCACTGAGATATCACCTGCTCAGGCAACTCATTTTCAAACTATATCCCTTAAAACTGTGACATCAGAAGTCACACCCCTTTCGACTAATCATCATGAAGAAGCTTCGGCTGATGATATCTTCTTCAACGAAAGCCCAGTTGATTGGTCTCAGGTACCTGACCTCATCGGTGATGTCTGGACTGTTGAATTATTCAATAAAGAAGAAAAGTTGCTAGATGCTGTTCATGAACTACTCCCTGAAAATGTTCCATGCAACACAATCACCGAGGATGGCAATGTTGCTACGGATACGTCTTCTAAGCGAAAACCCCTCCCAAGAAACACTCAAAGTTGGTAGAGGTACCCACTCTGGTCGGAATTACCACAAAAATTACAACCAACCCTCTTCTTCTACGTATGTAGATCCTTGGACAGAATGTTATAAATACCCCAACTGGCAATAACAATAGAAATACAGGCCCTAATGAGGCTTTCAAGTATGACTTTGACTTCTATGGTTGTCGGCGACCATAGGGCTTTTAATGCCTATTTGGTCGCCTTTTTCTGACCTTTTTTTATTCTATTTTCTTGGTTTATTTTTGCTGACAATTTTGTACTTTTTTGACATATTTTTCTTTGGAGCAAAGTAGATGGAAAGCCGCGCAAAATGAGGAGCGGATTTTCCAATTTTGTAGGAAAGCCGAAGACTTTGTCACGCGCAGATGTCGACTTATCGACAGAAGACGATGTCGGAATGACCTAAAATTTGAGGTGAACCTTCATTGGCAAGAAATAGGACCAACCATGGGCTTTTATTTGAAGTTTGAAGCCGTAAGGGGTCCTGTCACCAGTAGATTCAATTTTATCACGAGGAAGATGTTGCGCTTTGATGTGTGGTGCAACGATGTCTGATCGACCTGAAATTTGACAGGGAGCCTCCTAGAAGCCTTTTGAGATGATCCATCGCCGGGAGACCTAGTTTTGCCACTAAAAGATTGATGTTAGGTCAAATGATGTCAAGTTGACCCAAAATTTGACATAGAGCCTCTTGAAAGTATTTTAAGACCATCCGCAAGCTCTGACTAAAGAGACAATGTCTCTGATATCTTTGTCGCCGAAAGGGTCGACTTTTTCGCGAGGAGAATGCGACTTTTGCACTTTAGACCAGATGATGCCGGCTTGGCCTGAAATTTGATATAGAGCTTTCTAGTGGTATTTTGAGACCAAGTGTGTGCTTTGTTTTTTGAGACAGGGTCTCTAGCACTGCTTTCTCCAGAAGGTCTTATTTGGCTGCTGGAAGAGTGAAGTCAATCCAAATGATGTTGAAATAGATCAGAACTTGATGTGTACACTCCTCATGGTTGTTTTGAAGGATTATTAAGTTTTTAGATGATTTTGAGAAGATTCGAGGCTCGAAGTAGTTTTGCCCATTCTTTCGTGAGAAGAATTATCACACGAAATGACATTGAAACTCCTCCAAAATGGTTTGAAAACTTTGGAAATCACACTTATGTGATTTGATGTAGCTTCGTGTGACTTCTTTGATGCTGAAGATGTATAAGGAGGCATAAGTGGCATTTTTGGTGTCAACACTACTTATGTTATGTTTCCTGTTGATTTGCTGCATGCTTCCTAAATTGTTATCATGCTTGCTCGTGAGGTTTTTACTAGTGTGGAATCCTCACCGCAGAAACTTGTGGGAAATCGCGTGCGCGGACAAAGGAATGTGCCTCGTTCCACATGCACATTGCTGCGATCCTGGATGGGGGGCCGTCATTAGCGCAAACTCAGTCTGGGGTCGCAACAATTGGATCCCTAGAAATTTCACTACAAGAAAGTTGGCATTTTGCCGCAAAATTTTTCGTGTCTAAAGGTCTCAAAGTCGCCACTAAATCTCTTTCCCTCCAAAATCCCATGCCGCCAAATGATGCGTTTGGCATCGTGCGATTTGGATGTTCCCATGTTCCCACGAGATAAGGGTAAATAAAACATGTTTGGTATGTGTAAATGATTGTTCCGGATTTTGTTCTCATGGGAGAGAATCTCAAAATCTTAACCAGCCAGCATAAGAAAGTTGGAATAAAAAAACATCATTTTTTTAAGAAACAACTTGCTGGCACAATTATTTCTTTCTTATCTCTTTTCTTTTAAAGAATATCATTTGAAGATTCAAAATCCTCTCACTTATCCTAAATGTAGGCCCCTCATTCACAATCCTAAAGGAAGTGACCCACTTTATAATTCCTAGAGATGGGTCATATGGTCACAATCACAAATGGTAGGCCCCTATTATAATTCTATAATGGTGGGACCACATTATAAATTGTTTATAGAGGATTTTACTGGAAAAATCCTGAAATATAGTCATTTATCCCGAAAGGTCCTCGCAAATTTTGTAGCACTAATGGGGTCCTCTCGCCAATTTTTTATATATATATTTTTTATACTTTTTCTAAGCGAAGCTAGCGTCACCATGGGTGACGCTAGCATCGCTCGTCACACCCACCTTTCTCTGTATCTCCCTGCACACCCATCTGCGACACCATGGCCGCACCAGCACCTCTTTTCTTTCTTTCTTTCTCTCCCTCATTGCACCACTCTGCCCTTCCCCACCTTCTTTTCTTTTCCTTTCTTTCTCTTTTTCCTCCTCTTTCTCCTGCTTATAAATACAACAATCCCATCTCATTTTCTACATTCATCAACACTTCTCCAACGTCCCATTCAATTCATTGAGATTTTCACATTTTGTCCTGATTTTTCAGTTCTTCTAATACCTTCATCTCTTTTTTCCCCCTGCTTTTCTTCTTGTTCCAATTCCTGCAACTCCTTTTGTTTTCTTGCATTATTGTTCTTCTTCTTCACGTGGACTGCATCAGTTCCAATTCAATGGAGCGTGTTATTTTCTATGACTTTCTTGGCACCAAAGTCAAGGAAAGAGAGATACAAAGGGGTGAAGGGTGAGTGCAGGTGGGGAGGAAGAGAAAGAGGAGGAGGAAGAAGTGAAAGAAAGGAAAAGAAAAAAAAGGGAAGAAGAAGGTGGGGAAGGGCAGAGTGGTGCAGTGTGCAGTGGGAGAGAGAAAGAGAGGGAGAGAAGAAAGAAAGGAAGAAGAAGGTGCTGTTGCGGTGCAAGGAAAGGTGGGTGTGGTGCGTCGCCCATGGAGATGCTATCGTCGCATAGAAAAAGTATAAAAAATTGGCAAGAGGACCTCATTAGTGTTACACAATTTGCGAGGACCTTTCAGGATAAAGGGCTATATTTCAGGATTTTTCCAGTAAGATCCTCTTGTTTATAAAGGTAGGCATCACGATGTAATTTCTCTAGGTGGGTCCCGTGTCCACAATCATATTTTAATGGTGGCCCCATGTTCAGATTTCTAAATGTAGGTACCACATTGTAATTTTTTAAAGGTGGGTCCCGTATTCACAATCAACAAAAAGTATGGCCCCACATTTTAATGATGGCCCCATGTTCGGATTTCTAAATATGGGTACTACTTTGTAATTTTTTAAAGGTAGGTCCTGTGTTCACAATTAACAAAAAGTATGGCCCCACATTATAATTCCTATATAGGTGGGCCCACGTGTAGATTTTATAAATGTGCCACCCCCATATTCTAATTTTTAAAGGTGGGCACTACATTCTAATTTCTAAAGGTGGGCCCTATGTCTACAAATATTATAAAAAATGTGGCTCCACTTTGTAATTCTTAAATATGGGTCACATGGTCTCGTTTACAAAATGTAGACCCATATTGTAAATCCTATGAATTTGAGCCTATATTCTAATTTCTAAAGGTGGATCCCATATTTACATTTACAAAAAGTTTGCCCACATTATAATTCCTATAAAGGTTGTCCCACATTATAAATCCAATGGATATGGGTTCCATGTTCTAATTTTTAAAGGCGGGTACCACATTGTAACTTCTATAGGTGGGTCCCATATATGATAATAATAGTATTGCAAATAATAAAAGGTGGGGTCCCACATTGTAAATCCTATGTTTGCTCCTTGGAGTAGAACTTTTATAATATTACTAAACAAGTTCCGTACAATATATTTTTAGTAGAGGAATTTAATATAATGTTGCCAAAAAAGTTTTGGAGAGTATAAACTCGGCGCAACCTGATCTCAGCACAACCTAATCCAAGCACAAAATTGGGAACAACACGAGAACGATGCGAAACAGGCCCAAAATTTCCCGCCAAGGAATTAGTGGTGAAATTTAGCCGCGACATAAAAGATGCCACTAAATGTGGGCACTGTAATACCTTTAGTGGTGACATCACATTTTTACCACTAAAGGTGAGTTTTTAGTGGCAAAAATTGTACTGCGGCTAAAAAGTTTCCACTAAAATCCAACTTTCTTGTATCGTTGGTCAAATTGGGTCTTTGCTCTTCATGTTTGACCAACCCTATATTGATCTGATTCTGCTGTATTTTGTCTGAATTTGGGTCTAATTGGTCTTCACTTGTTTTTAAAACTTTGAAGCATATTTCTAGAACTTGAGCTTAAACTTCTGGAGTAATCTCATCAGCTTTTGAACTTTGGGGGTTCATGGCTCGAAGTCCCTTTGCCTGAACCACTACCCAAATGACCCTTGGTCGCTTTGGAACTTTAGGAAACACCATAAGTGTGTATTTCTTAACTTCCGATGGGGATTCACATTGATCTGACCACTGGAACTAAATTGAATGCAGTTAGTGGGGTGCATGTTTGGGTATTTGTAAACTTCTCGGATATGGAGTTGACTTTCATTATTTTGGCTTCCCTTACATTTCTAGTAATGTTGGAGTCTTCTTCAACTCTTCTTTGATCATGGAGAATGTCCTTTAACCCTTAATTTGTTGAGATTGAAGAGTAGAGCTTCATGTATTCCCTGGTGCTCATCTTGGATGCTTGTTGCCCTGTTTGGTGCATTTGCCATTTTTTGTATGCTAACAAGTGCCCCCTTTGAGGTACAATGATGAAAAAGACCGGAATCATTGTGCCTCGAAGTAGCTAGTTTGTGGGGAGGGTGAAACGGAAAGTAAGGTTTTGTCATGCTAGGTTATAGGTCTAGACTTGAATTTTGAGGAATTAACAAAAAAACTTGGCTGGTTTTTGTTAAACATGAGATAATGACCTGTTACCTATTTTTCACGAATATCGTTTGTGTGCATCTCCGTGGGGAATGTGGGAAATGCCCAACAAAAACACTTGAGGTTTTAAGAAAATCAAGAGGTCTATGTGTTTGGGATGAAATTGGTCTGAAATTTTGTGGGTTTTGGCTTGTATTTTAAAATCAAAGTCATGGTTTAGACTTGACTTGACAAAAATGAGATTGGTATGACAATTTGAATTAAGCTGGCTATTTGGGTTGAATCCTGAGTTTCACTTGAATCGACTATTTTGGACTGTTGAGAGGCCAAATAGGTTTAAAACTAGGTAATTAATGACTTATTGGAGATGTATCTTTGAGGAAAATACCAATGTTATCTTGACTTTTGAATTGAAGTAGCACAGGGCTTCAGAAAGTGGGACCTAGTGCATAATAGGATTCTGCTGGACATGGACTACTAGAAGGTCGTGTCCGATAGGTTTCTGTATTAAGGCAATTGACCTGTTTCATTCCCTCACTTTTACTAAGTCAAATTTCCAAGAGAATGAGAGCTTTGGAAGCTTGGCTGACTGTCTCTTCTTGATTTCTATCATAAAATCCATTACTTTTTTTCACCGAAGGCAAATCCATGGCGGGTAAAGCTCGAACTCTTCTTCTTTTGAAAGCATCCATGGCCAATTGCGTTTTGAGCTATGTTCATCAATTCAGCTTGACTCTTTCCCAGCACTGGTGAGATTTCCCCACCGCAACTGTGTTCAGTATGGGAGGGCCACAGCATAATATCATGCGGTATCCAGCTTGTGTGAATGTGCCATGTTGTGTAGATAGATTGCCTTATCTTATTTTCCTAATTCTAAATGTTTATCTTGCTCAATTGCCTAGCATTTGTACCTTTGGTATTCTTATTAATTATATTACCGTCTCTACTCTTTTGATGCATACATCATATGTTATTTGTATATTGTAACTTACCAGATCCTTGGATCTAACCCATTTTTGGTGCTTAGGTGTTGTCCTTGATTGTGAGGACGACGCTCATCGAGGCGCCCATAGCCGGAGACTATAGATGTGGACCAGTCGACCAGGGGGTCGAGCTGGAGGATGGAGCGCCTGTATCGGAGGCTTGAGTGATTATCTTTCTTTTTTTTGGGTTTGAGTGTCTTTATGTTGTGAGCAGGCAGGTAGTCTGATATGTTTATAAACATGTTCTTAATTATACCTTGAAATTTAGGCTGGATTTCAGCCCTGCTACACTTGATATATCTTTATGATACCATATGCTTCCGCTTTGCTCTTTACACTTCCGCAGATTTTAACCATTGATTATATGTCAGTAAAAAAGGTTTAAATTGAATGTCACTGCGGACCTACGATCTTGGAAGTTCCCAGATTTTTGGAGAAGTAGCGCGCCAAATTCGGGTACCTTGATGGTTTTCTCAGTATTCGGAATTAGGGCGTTACAAGTTTATGGTATCAGAGCGGGCAAGTCTCTAGGAAATAAAAAACACTAGAAACTTTAGAACATAGTGAGGATTTCGGTGTTGGGATACGTGTAAGGACGATGGATGGGGTAGAATCAGTGTAGTCCTAAGTGTTAGACTCGGACTGACACAATTTCCTTCTCTTGACAGATGTCAGGAGGCGAAGCACCACCTGGAGCACTAGCGGTCGGCGATCAGTCCGGCCACGAGCATCGCTTTGAGAGGTTTCTACAGGCCTTCCTTGTCGCATAGGAGGCCCAGGCCATCGCACATCAGTAGTAGGCGTAGGACTTTGCGCAGTTCCAGACACAGGTCCTAAAGGTGATCGAGAGGGTGGCCCAGTCGGCTTCAGTGGATGTACCTATTCGGGAGGCAGACCCAAACGTTATATTTGAGAAGTTTCTCAAGAGGGGACCGCCAGAGTTAACCGGCGTGGATCACCCCATGGTTGCGAATGACTGGATAGTCCGTATGGAGAAGATCTTTAGCGTCTTTGAGTGTTCTGGACGCCAGAGGGTGCAGTTGGCAGCATATATGTTTCGTGGTGTGGCTGAGGACTGGTGGAGGACTATGCAACAACCTTATGAGGCGATAGGAGATAAGGTGGCATGGACTGCCTTAAAGATAAATTTCTTCAAGAAGTTTATTCCAGCTCATGTCAGGGAGCGTAAGCTCAGGGAGTTCCAGACTCTTGTCCAGTGTAGTATGACTATCTATCAGTACGAGTTCCGTTTCACCCAGCTGTCCCACTTCGCAGAGGCATTGCTTACGTCCGAGGCCGAGAGGATCCGACGGTTTGTCGACGGACTGAGGGAGGAGATCTAGCTGAGTATGTCTTGTATTGAGCTACCTACCTACGAGGAGGCCTTGAGGAGATCTTACTGGGCAGATGAGCGTCTTCAGTGGTTGGAGGCCACTCATCAGCAGAAACGGTTCCGGGCTGCCCCGATTAGGCAGCAGCCTGTGATCCCACAGCGATAACCGTTCCGAAGGCGGAGGCCAGCAGGCTAGGTGGGGTAGTATCATCAACAACAGCAGCAGTACTGCAGGCTTAGAGTATGCTTCGACTGCGGTGAGCAGGGGCACATATCCAGGCACTACCCACACCGTGAGCAGGAGCCCCCGATGCTTTAGCTTCCAGCACCTCCGAGAGCTCCAGCCCCAGCGGCTCAGCCAGCACGTCAGGTTGCACTAGCACCTCAGCCGCAACACCATGCGCAATTGGATCCGTCACTGCTTCATCAGCCGGAACCTCAGGCATCACCAAATCATCACCTTCCACTAAAAAAAAGGGAGAGAAAGAAAATAAAAAATAAAAGAAACTTCAATGAAAGAAGTAGAAAGAGAAAGAGGAGGAATCATACCTTCATCAACGATTTCTTCCTCTCGACTCCTCTTTTCCGGAGGCTCATCAGCATCCTCTAACGTCTCTTCAATAATGGTGGGAGGGACTTCTGGATCAAGAGAGTCTTCATGCCGTCTCTTACTACGGTGCTGCCCTCTCTTCCTCTTGCTTCTATGGGTTGGTTTAGTTGAAGTACCCGCCCCATTGTCAAAGTTAGGATCTCCGCTTGATTCCTCACCGGATGGTCTGCTCTTCCCAGTGGACTCCATGGAAGTCTTCGTCAGTTCTGCTTTCATCCAAGCGTCGATCTCGACTTCCTCCTCTTCTAGCTGTTCCAAGACTTCACTAGGTATCTCTTGTACAGCTGCTGATCTGATGATGTCCTGCTCACTGAGAAAGCCGATCTTGTTCTTCTCTTTGGAAAGGAAAGCCAGAACTTCCTCTCGTCGGACTCCATCTGATCTACCAAGACCCTTCCCAGGAGATTGCTTGACATCAAGCTCCTTCTTGGAAAGCCCCCGGTACACTGAAAAGCTTTCCACAAACCATTTCGTGAAGCCAGCAGTCCGGAAAATAGGCAACTCAGGATAGGAAATCATGGCGGTAGTGTCCTCTGCACTGTAAAAAGCCCATGCATTCCTCCTGTCCTGCAAACCTCTGAAACGCTTCACCATGCTCGAAGGCGCTCCAACAACGCCTTGAGAGAAGCCCAACTACAGCGCGAAACGCGAGGGAACATACGGCTGAACATCAACAAAAAGATGTCTCCGGTACACCATCGTACCAACATGTATGTTAAAAAGCCACCCCTTTTCTACATTGGTCAAGGAGTAGTGTCTTCCCGACCCCGCCTTGGTGGAATCACTGTCGACACCAAAGTCAAAAGCCTTTTTCCGCAAACCTGGAGAAACCGTCACTGAAGATTGCCCGATCTCGATGTCCCTGAACCGTCGGATCCTCAAACGGGCAGACAAAAGAGATTCGAAAACGGCTGTCCCTCTAGCCAACCAAATCATGAAAGGGTCATCACCATGTGCAACTCCTAAGCGGTGGAAGCCAGGACAATGGTACACATACCACGAATAAAGAATATGGCTGAAAATACCCTCTTTATAGGGAGCCTAAGCCGAACCACAAAAGCAACAGCCTGCAGTTCGGTACACAAGTAGGAGTAAAGAGCTGGCACCAAAGTAAGCCGCTCTCCGAATGCCATCTGACAAGCCGAAAAAATACAGTGCGGCCTGATATGTGTTCCATCTCCTCCAGCAAAAACAGCCTCACCCAACCAATAAGTGGGGTAAACAGCGAGATCTCTCCACAAAACAATGTTAGGATAAATGGCGCCTGTACTCCCGAAGAACTTCTTTAAGTCATCTCGCATGACGAAGATCTTCTTCAAACTTGGGTTCTTGGCCCTAGCATCCTAGCCATACCATCAGAAGACTCTCCGCCGTCAAAGAAGTTGGAACTACAATTCTTCCAACTGCTACACCGGACTTTCGAGCCCTCTTTCTCCTTGAAAAAAATCATAGAAGGTGATGAGCTGAAAGTATAAGAGCCTAAACTCCTCAGACTGCACCTCAAGGACGTTATCGATAGGCATAAACTCCTCATAGAGTTTGCCAAGGATAGGCGGCCTGGTGATGATGCTTAATTCCTTCAAAGTAAAACCAATCTCACCGTTCGTCACAATGAAGGTGTTGGTTTGTGGAAGGAATGACTCTAGCGTGGCCATGAAGGCCTCATCAGAGAAAAACACGGTCTTCCAAAAAGCGCGAACTGCGTTGAAGATCCTGACCTCCTTTAAAATGGCTCCACCAACATGCAGGGTGTGATCAGTCCACGATTCCCAGCTCGAATCAACACTGAAACGGCCACGAAGTCGAAAAGGCTTCACCCAATTGCTGCCGTCACCCCAAAAGATACCAAGGTCAACTGGTCTCAAATTAACCGACGGATGGTTAGAACTTTGGTAGCCACTGGAGGGCATCAACATGTCCATACGGACAGGCAACTTCTCCGCATATCCGGAAGGGCCGCCAACAAAAAGCCCGGTCTTTATCACATTGGTCCTCTTCACCCAGCTTGGAGGATCCTCCCTCTTGGGACACGTGGGAGAAAGACTCATGATTGAGACAGTCCAATCAAAGGTCGACCGGGTAGAAATAGTTCTCTCCTCACCATTAGTTGTGTAAGAGAACTTTGCTTACCATAATCCTATAATACTCCTCATCCTTGAGAGCGATCAAACGCTGTCTCATCTCATCGCGGTTGAGAGAGTCACATTCTCATAGACCTACTGTACGGTCACATTAGGAGACCTGGTAGACCGATGAGGTGCATCAGTAACAGGCTCTTTGCCCTTGTTCGTTCAGGAGGAACTACCTGCAAAGGATGGAAAAGGAAAAATCAATAATCAAAGTGACAGAATTTTGCTAAAAAAAAAAATTCTAGCAAAATTTTGGCATGATTTCGGGACAATTCCGAAGAAAAGGGAAACATCCCGAAAAAGATAGGAAGCTTGAAGATGAGCTCAACACTGCTGCAAGCTCAATGAAGGATCCTCAAAGAAGGTTTGAACTCAAACATTGCTGCGAGATCAAACCAATCTCATCAAATCTCCACAAGCTTAAAGAAGGGCTCAACATCGCTGCGAGCTCCAAATTCCAAAACTTGCAAAGCTTCTCAAAATCCAGCAAGATCAGGAAAGGGCTGAACATTGCCGCGAACTCCAAATCCCAAAACTTACAAAAGACTTTCAGGTATGCATTATCATGCTCCCAATTCAATTTACAAAAATCATGCATAGAAAGGAAATTGTCATGCATTAGATGCTAGGAAACCCTTGACAAAAGTTTGACCAATTCCAACCCAATTTGGTCAAAACCAATCAAACTTTGTCCAAACCAAAACTCATGTTGGCTTGACCTAGAAATTCTAGCGTTATATTTGATGCATAAAAAAATGCATGAACATATTGATTTGCATAAACCTCATTATCATGGTGAGGAAAAAAAAGAGAGAAAAAGAAACCCCTCAAAAAAAAAAACAAGAAGAAGAAGAAAAAACGGACTGGCCCACAGGCCCGGAAATCAAGAAAAATCGTCCAGAATTCCCAAAAGCTCTGCTACTTTGAAGAAATTCTGCTACAACAAACACCACAAGGTGATTGAAGTCCCTTGGGGGGCACACCCCCCCAAGGCAAAACTCTCTCTTCTCCTATTCAAAATGGCATAGACGTGGCTTTTCAGCCCGTCTCTAAATTTTTTTTATGGATATAGGACTTTCCCTTGGTCTTTATCCTCTAAAAAAACTGAAGTCCAAGCCAAGCCAAAAGAATCAAAGCATCGTATGTTCTCATCTGAAGGACGATGGCGAAGTCCATACATGACTTGCAATCGCCGATCTAAACGTGTCCCCGCAATCTCCTGAGAAGTCAGATCCCTTTTCTTACTTTTCTGTTGTATTTTGTATTTTCTTTAAGAGAAAAAAAACTCACAATACTTGTCTTTCATTTTGATGAGATTTGTAAATCGCCTTTCACGGCAAAAAAATCGCCTTTCATGGCAAAATTGCCTCTCACAGCATTAAAAAAAACCTTGTCTCTTTTTAAATATATGTGCGATGGGAAGTTAGAAAAAAGATTGATTTCCTTTCTACTTGTGAAGGTGGATCTCCGGATTATCATTTCTAAATTCCAAGTAGAATAGAAAATCTGGCATACCCGTACAAAAATGTTGATAACCGCCTTTCTCCCCTCCTTCCCTCCATTCGGCCTTTTTGGTGACCCTGGGGATGGATGCGGGAGGAACAGAGGAATCGGGTCCATCAGGCCACCCGTTGACCCATCTGATTTGTGGATCCGAAGGAGGACCCACGGGCGATCGAGGTGGGCCTCCAGCGTCTGATCAGAGAGAGGGAGAGGACGTGTTTAAGATGCAAACCAGTACTGTATCGGTGAATGGTGGGACCCACTAGATGACCCAATGGTAGATCTGGTCCCCACATCTGATAATGGACCCAGGGGCGAACCTGATGGTCTTAATCCATCAGTTGATGTAATAAATTGATTAATTTCTTTATTTATCAATAAAATCATGCTTTCCTTTCATGAGATGAATGGTGTTTTATTACTTAATGCACATGACCAATACATATGACATAATGGTTCATGAGATGAACCGGGTCCCATTAGTATATTAGATGTGATATATGTATATGGATGAGATCCACATACAGGAGACATGCCACAAATCTTATACTTAAAAATATCTTCACAACCAGTGATGAGACTGGGCATCTCATCTGATAAGGTTGCAGCACTTTGATCACTATCAGATAGTGTGATTCATCTCGATCATCAAAATGTAAGATTCTGGATCATAATGCTGGTACATTAGATGTATTGAAGGACCATGAGAAGCACCTTATGAACACTGTCTCGATTTTAAGGTTTGCTCTCAAAATTCCCTAGCAATATGCTCTCAATTCTGAGACATCGATGAACTCAAGTTTCTATCTATTCATTTGCTTTGAGTCTTGTCACGCCCCCGAACCGAAACCTCGGGGCGGGAAATGGGATTAAGCATAAATGTATTTTACTTCTCCCAAGATCCGCGTGTGTGAAGACAACACATTCTGAATATTTTGCGGAAGCTTTTGTGGCGTTGCGACCCGAAGTCCGTGGCCATCGGATTCCGCGTCGCACTCAACCTTTAGCACATAGCTATTATATCAAGAATCATATCAGACTGGAGTAACCATCACAATAAATTACAGAGCTGACAGTAACAGGATATTACATTCCCAAATATGTTCAAGTTACAATTATCAATGTACATTAATTAAGAATCCCAAGGAAAAGGCTAACAAAAGCCATACAACAATAAGCTATAAACTACTACCCAAATGTGACGTAGCTCCGATGTCAAGCTCAATGTCTACATGACATAGCCGACAAAACAACCTGCAAGGCATGGCTCCACAGCCAACAAAACACTCAACTCGGGATGAAGAAATCTGAACCTGAGTACCAAAAGTAGTGGGTCAGACACGACGGTCTGGCAGGTGGATGAAAAGATAACAAATATACTGAAGAATAAAACATAAGGTAAATCATGCTATACGATCAATTGCTGCATATAATTAAACGGGTGAAAACTCAGGAACCTCGGACAAAACATGTATTCTTTTCAAACATGGTTAAAACAGGAAGATCTAATAAAGCATGTGTTCATTTACATCATCTATAAAAGCATAGATATTTGACAATCGGGTGTTCGTGGAAAACATGTATGAATATGGAAGTTTGGCAAAACCACGTTCATTTAAACATATTTCAAAGAATGGATCTTCAACAGATCGGGCATTCCTTTAAAACAGGTATAACATAGGGATCTGGCAAAACGCGTGTCATTTAAAACATATTCTTAAGCATGGATGTTAAATAGCTCAGGTAATCATTTGAAACGGGTATAAACATAGAAACCTGACAAAACACGTGTCATTTAAAACATATTTCAAAACAGGGATATTTAACAAATCGGATATTCATTTGAAACCGGTATAAACTTAGTGATCTGGCAGAACAAGTGTCATTTAAAACAAAGCACGAATGTTTAGCAATTCGGGTATTCACTTAAAACATGTATAAACATCGGGATCTAACAAAACGAGTGTCATTTAAAACGCATTCCAAAGCATGGACATTTAATAACTCGGGTATTCATTTTAAAACATGTGTAATCATATAACTCTAGCAAAAACCATCGATCGTTAGAAACATATGTAAAAGCACGGGTATTCACCCAACCGGCATTCGTGTAAAACATGTACGTGTGCAAAGAACATAAAACAATATAATAGTGACTGAATTTACAATAGAGAGCATTAACACTTATCTAAATAACAACTTTCATAAAAGCAATGAATCATTTAACTGAAAACAAGTAAGCAATATAAACCATGTCGGGTGTCCAAGGAATCGGGAACTGGCAAGATGGCAATCACAAGAAGCTAAGTCCTCTATCACCGAAGTGACAAGAGCGGGACGTTGGTCTCAGTCACACAAGGTGAGGAGACTCAACGTAAATCATATATACAATAATAAATATACGGGAACGGGACCACGGTAGCGAACCGGGTATCGGGACGGGACCACGGCAATAACCGGGTATCGGGATCCAAACTGCAGCTCGCGGGACGGGAGAGGGATTTCCAAGTCGGTGGATCAAACCGACAAGGTATCCAAGCTTAGTGATGCCGACTCATAGGTCAAAACCAATCGAGACATATGCAAGTAAATCAAGTACAGTAACTAAACGGGTAAACCGGGGGTGCTCAAGGGCACACTGTCACTTCATATCGGGAATACATCTCGGGACAAATAACTGTTACTAAAGTAACTTCAATGCTTTCGGGAAACAAGTCAATCAAGTACAATAAATAAACGGGTAAAACGGGGTGCTCAAGGGCACACTGTCGTATCATGTGATGCAATGCACTTCGGGACAAATGACTGTTACTAGAGTAACTCCAATGCTTTCGGGAAAACAAGTCATGTAATGCAAATCTCGGAAAAAGAGGTGAAACAATGAACTATAACAATTTCGGGTAAAAATATCGGTTTCAAGATCTATTTAAGTGAATAGGGGTCCCGTATGTCGATTATAACAATTACTTGGTACTCCTTGAGTTTAAAGACATTCCGGGCTCCTTATGCATTTTTACTATTTTAAAAACTTAAAATGAGCTTATGGGTAGTACTAGATGTCACAATAGCAAGAATCAAGATTATAAACGGTCCATCCTAGGCATGACATTAATCCGGAAACATCGAGCAACCTGCTCAGTCATCGAAAGGAATAGAATTAGCGATAACCAAGGAAATAGACTTGTGTTTAGATATAAAGAAGATATCGCGTCGTTCCATCCCATTCAAGATTGAAATGGATTAACTCCGATGCCACCGAACCAACCGTGAGGCGTGTCGGCTCGAGACATTCTCACACATGGTCCAAATAGTCCAAAGAGGGTAGCCAGGGTCCCATCTAAAACCAAGAATTAGTGTCTAATCAACACCATTCTTTTCTTTTAGTTCTCTAGTCTTAGAGACCTTAGATTAGGGTATAATTGGTCTTAACACTAAGGTATATACCCCTAGGACTCATAGAAGGCCCAAAGGTTTCAAAAAAAAAACACAATATCAAATTTCACTGGACACAATATCGAAATTTCTGTACCAGAAATGTACAGGGTCCGATCGATCGGCTGAAAAAGCCTTACAGTTAAAAGACAGGCCGATCGATCGGCCTGTAGGTCCGATCGATCGGACCTGGGCGTGCAGCAGGTCCGGGACACTGATTTTTCTCCTTTTTGTTTCCTTTCCTTCCAACATATAATCAATCACATAGAATTATACATAAGGAGATTTAAACACATGTTTCCAAGACATTGAAATGAGCTAAAGAGCTCCTCATTTCAAGTTCCTCCATTTCCATCCTTTCCATTCACAATAAATCTCAAAAGTGGAGAAAACTCATTCATGTGAAACCATTTGAAATCTTGACACTATGATACATACATTTCCAAGAGATTAACAAGGGAGAAATAACTCATCAATAAGCACATCTTGAAATCAATATTAATCATATTAAAGACGACTATTAAAATCACCAAAACCATTAATGAATCAAGATTTTCTCACAAAACATGTTAATAATCAAAACAATCCATTCATCCACTTGCCTTTGACTCTAATCAAGCAAATCAAGCTCCTAATCACCTCTTAGGCTCAAGATCCACAATCTCTACAAAAACCCCCAAAACAACCCAAAAATGGGTTAAACAATGAAATGACAATGAAACTTTCCAATAATCAAGGTGGAGCTTCTCTAAGGCTAGAAGATTACAAATCTAGAAGATGGGAAGAATCACTTACTTGGAAGGTCCTCTAATGGACAAGGTGAGCTCAAGGGAGGTCTTGTGATGGAGGGTTCTCTTCACAAATGGTATCAATGGAAAGCTTGCAAGATGAGGAAGAAGAAGGTGGTCTCCATTTCTTGATTGATGAACTCTTGGTGTGGCTTGGAGATGGAGAAGCAAGAAGAAGAAGAAGAAGTTGCAAGAAAAGCCCTAGGCTCAGCTGGAACAATGGAGAATGGAGTGAATGAAGGAGATGGGTTCCCCTTATAAGCAAGTGGGGTTTGGGTCCCACAACTTAAGGGACTTGGGTGGCTGAAATCATCTAATTCGGGACCTCGGATGGATTCGACGAAGAAGGAAGAAATGATCGTCGAAATATCTAGTTTCCAAAAAGTATATGTTTCACGGATTTCGAGAATATCAAGTTTTGGGTACAGATTTGGTGTGAAATGACTGTTTTGCCCTCAAGGCCAAGAAATCGGGTTTTTGGGTTCTCAAATGGATACGGGGCCAACATGAAAGTTGTAGGATTCCTCAAGATGAATGCAACGGGCCAAAAACACAATACGAAACAAATCGGGAAAATCTCACAAGAAAAAGCAAAGCCGAAAAGGGAACCCCCAAGGGCCCCACAAGCTACCAAAGCACTCAAAAGCTCAAAACTAGAAGAAAACCATTCTAGCTCACGAACTCAACCCAACAAATACTAATCCCACTAAAAGAAACTAATCCACAAATAAAACAACACTAATCCAAGAGATTAGGGGTCGGGTTCTCACAAGTCTCCAATGAGTGAGGCCAACTGTAGGTCAACACCTCGGTGTCTTGGGTACGTGGTAGTAGGACTATGGGAACCTTCAATGGTCAAGATGGAATCTATCTATATTATCCCCCTGTGCCAATTAATGGATTTATCATTAGTAAGTGCGCACCCATCTCGATTAATAGTTAATTGGATGGTACTGATGATCACTGTGGTTAATTGGGGCTCAAGGATAATAAGATGTGGATCTAAGATTGGATGGGACAGATTTATTCCAATTGATCCATGGATATTGATAGAGGGGCCTACTTGTGGTAATGTGGAAGTTTAGAGTCTTCATTGTAATCTATTCCTAAGACTGGAGTGCAATTGCATTTATACAGTGGTGTTTTTTGTAATTAACTATGGGCCCGGATTGCACATGAGATGTGGGGTCGCGGTGTCCCAGTTGGAGCCAGCTTTCTAAGGAATCCATAGTGGTCCCCACACAAGTCCAAGTTATTAGATAATAATCTTACTTGAACTCCAAAAGGAAGGAATTAGAAAGTTACTATTTCTATTTGAAGTTGGACTTCTAATAGTGGTAATAGTATGTTACTAATTTGTGTGGAAGTGAGACTTCTAATTTAATTAGTAAGAGAGGTAGCGAGGAAGTTGCTTGAGGGCTTTATAAGGGGAACCATACCCTTGGACGTCCACAACCATTATTGCACGCCCAGCCCTCCCTTTTGCAAGTTATTGCACAACTAGAAATCACTCTAACTCTTTTTAGAAAGATGTAACTTTAAATGATGCAAAGGTGATAATCATATGTATGAGAAAGAGTTGTTTGACAAACACATGGTTTTCAAAAAGATTAAACTTGTATAGAAAAAGTACAATCTTAAGACTAACAAGTTAGATTTGAAAACAAAGATTCCTACCACATGTGAATGATAAATCATATGTTGATTTCATAAGGCTAAGAGATTTCAAAGTTCAAAGCATGTTATGAAACACAACATCTCAAGAAGAAAGCCGACTATTTGATCATGCTTAAAAGAAAAACAAAGATTTAGAAACTAAGCATGAAATAGAACTTGAGATTTAGAAAGCACACCCATTTGTAGATCAAAGATTTAATAAATGGAATGGCTTCATAATCCCTTCACAAATGCTCTTGAAAAGTTGGTCTTCCTTGGCTTCAAAAGTCCTCAAAAAATCAGCAACTTTCTCCAAACAAAAAGCCACTTTTTATAAAGAAAAAGTTCCCAACAGCTGGTCGACCTGGTACAGGGCCGGGTTGACCGGGTACACACAACGGCTATAAAAATGCCCGTTGGAGAAGCTAACAGCTCAAAATCCCTTTCGACCCGCAGTGTGTCCGGTCGACCAGGCCAAGGTCGACCTGAAGACTACCCAGAAATTCTGAATTTTTAGAAACTTGCAACTAAGAGGGCATCTTTCCAAGGGACTTTGAGGCATATTTCTCAAGCTTGGATTCATGACTGAAAAAGGATGAAAACTGATTTTCTAAAGACATGAAACTCCAAATCAAAATATGGATTTAAAGAAGAAAACTTTGGAAAGCTTGAATGAATTTTGAACTTAAAGATTAAACACTTAGAGGCTTGAAACTCTGAACTCAAAACTTCATGAACTTAAGAGATATAATTAATTTGAAAACCATGCATAACATACGATAAAAACAAAGATTATGAATGAGAAATATGCATGAAGATTCTAAGATTAAGAACATGAAGGAATGAGAGGTCAGGCTATGAAAATGAATGCATCCTATCAAATTGCAACAAAACAAAAACTCTAACAATCTCCCCCTTTGCAATTTGATGGCAACTCTAGAAGCTTGAACTCTCTCTCAATCTCCTTTGAATCTTGAACAACAACTTCTTTAGATATTTAAGGAGCTTTGGATGTTCGAGAGCATTCGAATATTTTAGAGTTTTGGATTTTCCTTGCGAGAGCGACGGACTTAGAAACTACGCAAATAACTCTCTAGGCAAAGCTACTCCCCCTCAACATTAGCAACCCTTGAAACTTCTCTCCCTCAATTGGTGAACACCTTGAGGAACACTTGATATTTCTCTCCCCCTTTGACATCTAATTGCAAAGGAGCCTGCCCATCAAAGATAAAACATACAACCTTGTTAGTAGCACCTGTTTATAAGAGATATGATAAAAATAAAATGTGGTAATAGGTGATTAGCCAACAAAAATTTAGAATTCAGGGCAAGGGCCAATGCCCAATTGATGTCTCAATTTCATGAACCGTTCATTTCCAAGGGGTTTAGTAAATAAGTCAGCCAATTGAGAATCAGTTGGAATGTAAAGTAACTCAATAGAACCTTGATCAGAGTGATCACGCAAGAAATGATAGTGGATGTCAATGTGTTTAGTGCGAGAATGCTGAACAGGATTTTTAGAAATGCTAATGGCACTTGAGTTGTCACACATGATAGGCATACAATGTTGTGGAACATTATAATCTAACAAAGTTTGTTTCATCCACAACAATTGAGCACAACGGCTACATGCAGGAATGTACTCAGCTTCTGCAGTAGACAAGGATACAGAATTTTGCATTTTGCTATTCCAAGCTACTAAGCAATTTCCTATGACATAACAACATCCACTGGTGCTCTTCCTATCATCTATAGATCCTGCCCAATCAACATCACTATATCCAATCAATTGCAAAGAGGAATCACAAGGATACCAGATGTCATAATGAGATGTCCCATTTATATATTTGATAATACGTTTAACTGCTTTGAGATGGGACTCTCGAGGATCCGATTGGTACCTAGAACAAATTCCAACACTAAAGGATAGATCCGGTCTAATAGCTGTGAGGTAGAGAAGACTTCCTATCATACTACGGTAGATTTTTTGGTCTACTTTTAACACCACCTGGGTCACTAAAGAGTTTTGAAGTAGAAGCCATGGGGTTGCAACTAGACTTAGAGTTTTCTAGACCAAACTTCTTAATGATTTCTAAGACAAATTTGGGCTGGCTAAGAAAAATCCCTTTCTCGGTTTGATTAACTTGAAGTCCTAGGAAGAATTGCAGGGGACCGACCAGACTCATCTCAAAAGTGGAGCTCATCAATTCTGAAAATCCTTGAGCTAGATTCTCCGAAGTAGATCCAAACACTATATCATCAACATAGATTTGAGCTACAAGAATGTCCTGGTCGATTTTCTTGATAAATAGGGTCTTATCAACTTTCCCAAAGTCAAAATCATTTTTAATCAGATGATTTGTAAGCTTTTCATACCAAGCCCTTGGTGCTTGTTTTAATCCATATAGAGCTTTCTTGAGTTTGTATACATACTCATGATGATGAGGGTCTTCAAAGCGTTCTGGTTGAGTAACATATACATCTTCTTCAATTTCTCCATTCAAGAAGGCACTTTTGACATCCATCTGAAATAGTTTGATTCTCATGCTACTCGCATAACTCAATAGGATTCTTATGGACTCCAAACGAGCTACAGGAGCAAAAGTTTCTTTAAAATCAATTCCTTCTATTTGAGCATATCCTTTTGCTACTAGTCTCGCCTTGTTTCTCACAACATTTCCAGATTCATCTGACTTGTTCTTGAAAATCCACTTAGTGCCAATGGGATTTTTCTCTGCATGTAATGGAACAAGATCCCAAACATCATTTTTCTTAAATTGATTCAATTCTTCTTGCATAGCTTCCATCCATTCAGATTTTGATTCAGCCTCAGAAAAATTCTTCGGCTCAATTTGAGAGACAAAGGAGTAATGAGCACATAGATTTTGAACTTGTTTCCGGGTCATAACCCTACTGCTGATATCTCCAATAATATTATCCAATGTGTGATTTTTCATTAATTTGGTTGGAACAATGGCGTTGGATGGAATGATATCATTACTATCTTTTGGAATAGGTTGTTCAATATCAATTTCAGCTTCATCATCATCTTGTAGAATTCTTCCAACTTGATTTATATCATCGATAACAACATGAGCCGATTCCATTATAGTCATGGTTCTATGATTGAAAACTCTATAAGCCTTGCTTCTTTCAGAGTATCCTAGAAAAATTCCTTCATCAGACTTAGGCTCAAATTTCTCCGACTGCTCCCTATCTCTTAGAATGTAACATTTACTACCAAAAACTTTCAAATACCCCAAATTAGGTTTTCTTTCAAAATAAAGTTCGTAGGGGGTTTTGTTGGTATTCTTAGTGAGATAGACTTTGTTTATGAGATAGCAGGCAATATTCATAGCTTCAGCCCATAGATTACGAGGAAGATTCTTTTCATTTAGCATAGTCCTAGCCATTTCTTGAATCACTCTATTTCTCCTTTCTGCTACTCCATTTTGTTGAGGAGTTTTAAGAGCAGAATATTGATGATTAATTCCATAACTCTCACAAAATTTAGCAAATTTTTCATTTTCAAACTCTCCCGCATGATCACTTCTAATCTTCCGAATTTTACAATCCTTTTCCACTTGTATCTTATTGAAAATTCTTATGATATTGTCTACAACATCCGATTTAGCATGAAGAAAAGCAACCCATCCAAAACGAGAATAATCGTCTACCATAACCAGAATAAATTTCTTTCCTCCAATACTTTGCACTGGTGCATGTCCAATCAAGTCCATGTGGATTAATTCAAGAGGACGGGAAGACGATATATCCTTTAAACCTTTGAAGCTCTTCTTGATTTGTTTACCTAGTTGGCAAGCCTTATAGAGTTCAGATTTTTCATCACTTAACTTGGGAATTCCTTTCACAATTTCATTCTTCGATAAGATTTTCATCAATTTAAAATTTATGTGACCCATCCTTTGGTGCCATAAGTAATTCTCTTGATCTTTAGTTGTCAAGCACCTAGATTCATTGTCATCACATTCTTCTATAATGTAAATGTTTCCTTTTGTCCTTGATCCAGTAAGGATAACTTGATTGGTTTTATCATTTACCACTTTGCATGAATGACTGTCAAAGACTACCTTGCTTCCTTTGTCACATAATTGGTTAATGCTAAGAAGATTATGTTTCAATCCTTCCACAAGAAATACATCATTTAGAGTTGGTATTTGATCTCCTTTCACACTTCCCTTGCCTTTACTATTATCTCCAAAAGAAACATTTCCTCCATCATATTCCACTATAGAGCTGAATCTAGATCGGTCTCCTGTCATGTGTTTTGAACAACCACTATCTAAGAACCAAGTAGGGTTTTCCTTTGCTTTTAAAGTGGTTTGAACTAGGAGACTCTCAAAGTTTGTTCCTTTTACCATCCAACTAGATAAAGGAGATTTATAGGGAATGGTCTTGGGGACAAATTTGAAAGGTATTCTAGAGGGATTTTTGAGAGACAACCTAATTTTGTATGGGCAATTAGGGACCAAATGTCCACTGCGATTGCAAAAATTAGAAGTCCATCTAGGGTATAATTTCTCTCAACTATAGGTTTGTGGAGACTCTTAGTAGATATTTGAAAACTATTCTTCATGTCACTAGGGGAACCTTCAAAACCTATTCCACTCTTATCACCATAAATTTTATGCATGCCCAACATTTGATAAAATTTGTCATTTCCCAAGGTGAATTTATCAACAATGAATTTTCCTTTATTGAGTTTCATTTGTAGAGAGTTTGTTTCAAGTTGACTAGATTCAAGCTTGGATTGTAAATTATGAATTTGTTTTTGAGCATGAACTAAATCTTCATTTAGAGTGGTTATTTTATGTTCCAAGTTGATTTTCTCATTGATTGTTAATTTCAATTCATCTTTTATGATACTTACTTCATTTACAAGCTTTTTGGAATCTTCTTTTAAAATTTTATTTTTCTTAATTAAGATTTCCCAATTTTCATATAGTTCATCATAAGCTTGTTGAATTCCATTATCTTCATCTTCTTCATTTGTTTCTTCTTGCCCTAATGTGTCATCTATTAATGTATTATGCTCATTTGTATCTTTAATAGATGAAAGTAGAAGCCAATTAGGGAAATTTTCATCTTCATCATTAGGGGATTCATTTTTGTCACTATCTTCATCTTCCTCATCCCAAGTTATGTTTAATGCCTTCTTTCCTTTCTTATCTCCTTTTTCAAATTCTTTAGGGGTGGAGCAATTTTGGGCAATGTGTCCAAACCCCTTGCAATTGTAACATTGCACATCTTTTTTAATAAATGATCCTTTGGGATTTCTTTGGAATCTTGGACTTTTGCTTTCATCAAAATTTCTATTGTTCTTGTTGTTCCTAAAGAACCTTTTAAATTTCTTAACAAATAAAGCATTATCCTCATCACTATCAACCTCACTTTCATTTTCTTTAGATTGAGAGGAAAAAGCTACTCCTTTCTTTTTGTCTTGAACTTCAAAGTCCAATTCATATGTAAGGAGATTTCCTCTTAGTTCTTCAATTTTAATTTTGTAAACATCTTTGTTTTCCGTTATGGCTACAATCTTAGGCTTGAATCTTTTTGGGAGAGATCTTAAAATCTTTCTAACAGCTTTAGATTCATCCATCTTTTCTCCTAGACCTATAAGAGAGTTGACAATTTCCATGAATTTTGAGTAGAACTCGTCAAATGTTTCTTCTTCAAGCATTTTAATATCTTCTAATTTAGAGGTCAACATTTGAATTTTGGCTATCTTAAACTGATCTGTGCCTTCATGGGCGGTCTCTAGGGTATTCCAGACTTCCTTAGCAGAGTTGCAATTTACTACTCTATTAAATTCTTCTTGAGATAGAGCACAATATAGGGAGTTTTTTACCTTGGCATTTAAATTTTCTCTATCCTTTTCCCCTTGAGTCCAGGTACTTTTGGGTTTGATTTGTATGGATATGACATTCCCCTCAGAGTCCTTTTCTGTGGTATTGAGGGGATGATAGCCATCTTCTATGATATTCCACACATCTAAGCTTTGGGATTCTAAGAACACTTGCATTCTAATTTTCCAATAACGATAGTGTGTGCCATTAAACAAAGGAGGTCTATTGGTGGCATTGCCTTCACCCAAATGAGTTTGCATGGTGGCAACAAAAGAAAAACACTCACTAGGATTCTAACTCTAGGTGGTTAAACCTAAACAAGAGCGACCTTGCTCTGATACCAATTGAAAGTCCAAGAACCAATACTAGAGGGGGAGGGGGGGGGGTGTGAATAGGGTGAGCTCTAAGAACCTAGACCAATTTGAATTCTTTTAGCTTTTAAGTCAATTAAGCTTTGATAAAGATTAATTATCTTGTGATAGAGAGGAGTCTCTGAGGTAAGCATACACAATGAATAACCAACTAAATTCTTCATTCAAACATAAGAACAACATTCATATAAAGAAGGTAAAAGATCAATCACCATAACACTCATATTTATAGTGGTTCGGCCAAATTGCCTACATCCACTCCCGGTAAATCTACCGGATTTCACTAACTCAAATTAAGGTTTAGGATCACCTCAAACCTTACAAATTCATCACTATGCTTTTCAAGGCTAAGCATAAACCTTTACAACATTAACTATGCTTTTCAAGGCTAAGCACCAACCTTAACAACAAGAGGTTTTCTCTTAAGAAAAATGCCTATGAATGCATGGATTAAGAGAACAATGTAAGTTCAATTGAGTGCCTCTAAATAGGCTAAATAGAAAATGAAAACTTAACTTCTAGAAATATGCATATGAATGACAAAGTTTATGCATAATGCATATACTAGAAATCACTTTAACTCTTTTTAGAAAGATGTAACTTTAAATGATGCAAAGATGATAATCATATGTATGAGAAAGAGTTGTTTGACAAACACATGGTTTTCAAAAAGATCAAACTTGTATAGAAAATGTACAATCTTAACACTAACAAGTTAGATTTGAAAACAAAGATTCCTACCACATGTGAATGATAAATCATATGTTGATTTCATAAGGCTAAGAGATTTCAAAGTTCAAAGCATGTTATGAAACACAACATCTCAAGAAGAAAGTCAACTATTTGATCATGCTTAAAAGAAAAACAAAGATTTAGAAACTAAGCATGAAATAGAACTTGAGATTTAGAAAGCACACCCATTTGTAGATCAAAGGTTTAATAAATGGAATGGCTTCATAATCCCTTCACAAATGCTCTTGAAAAGTTGGTCTTCCTTGGCCTCAAAAGTCTTCCAAAAATCAGCAACTTTCTCCAACCAAAAAGCCACTTTTTATAAAGAAAAAGTTCCCAACGGCTGGTCGACCTGGTACAGGGCCGGGTTGACCGGGTACACACAACGGCTATAAAAATACCCGTTGGAGAAGCTAACAGCTCAAAATCCCTGTCGACCCGCGGTGTGCCCGGTCGACCGGGTGCCTTGGCCCGGTCAACCGGCCACACAGGCAGGTCGACCTGAAGACTGCCCAGAAATTCTGAATTTTTAGAAACTTGCAACTAAGAGGGCATCTTTCCAGGGGACTTTGAGGCACATTTCTCAAGCTTGGATTCATGACTGAAAAAGGATGAAAACTGATTTTCTAAAGACATGAAACTCCAAATCAAAATATGGATTTAAAGAAGAAAACTTTGGAAAGCTTGAATGAATTTTGAACTTAAAGATTAAACACTTAGAGACTTGAAAATCTGAACTGAAAACTTCATGAACTTAAGAGACATAATTAATTTGAAAACCATGCATAACATATGATAAAAACAAAGATTATGAATGAGAAATATGCATGAAGATTCTAAGATTAAGAACATGAAGGAATGAGAGGTCAGGCTATGAAAATGAATGCATCCTATCAAATTGCAACAAAACAAAAACTCTAACACAACATAATGGGAGGGTGCATATAGAATTTTCCTTTTTTCTGTTACGCTTTTTCCTCTTATTGATTTTAATTTTTAACAGGTTTGAAGAAATGCCTAGAAGAGCAGCTCGTCGTATTGGTGGCACCTCAGATGCAACAGGTGGACATGCTAGTACTTCTTCTGGCGAGCCATCGAGAGTGCGGACTAAGATTGGCGTTGCTAGACCTCCTCATCGAGGTGTGCATGCCAGTACTTCGACTGGTGTCCGTCAATGGGCAACGACGTCTGAACGAAGACGCAAATTGCAGCAGGATCCACTACCCAAGCCGGTGGAAAAGCATATAGAGAGCTCTTTAGATGATGATTCCTCAGAGGATGAGGCAGGGCCGTCTAGTCCTCTACAGCCGTCTAGTCCTCCTATGGCAGCAGTAGGGGAGGATGATTCCTCAGACGAGGAGGCACAATCATCCATTCCTCGTGCAGCAACAGTAGGTGAAGGTCCTATTCCGGCGGTCCGGCCAACCTATCCGTCCTTGTGAGTGTTAGGACGCATGTGGCCATATCCATATGGGACGAGGAGGTACATGTTAATTATTTTAATGTTTTAAGTAAATTTTTTTTTCAAATAAGGTGTTTCTAGTCTATAATAACAGATGTTAATGAAGATTTATACTTGTAATGTGCAGGAACATGGCCCGCTTAAATGTATCAGTCATTGGCGTCAGCTGAAGACTGGTACATACCTCTGCCTGGAGATGGGGTTGATCTTCATGTGCCTCGGTTTAACGCTATCATAGAAGAGTCTGGATTGACAGACTTGAGGCGTTTCAGCTACAGATATATCTCCTGCCCCTTGGTCTCCAGCTTTGTGGAAAGATGGCAGCCCGAGACCAATACCTTCCACATGCCGTTTGAGGAGATGACGATCACATTAGATGATGTGGGTACTCTCCTCGGCATCCCAATTACGGGACTTCCTATCCACGTATCTACTAGTATGGGATTTACTGAGCAAGTAGATCTACTCGAGTTATGATTGGGTGTGGATAGGGCATCTACGGCAGCAGAGTTGAACCTGGCACATGGTGGGTAGTGAGGATGGGGTGGATTTGACGGGTGTGCGGTGATGTGACTCCTACGTCGTTGGTTGAGGAGGTAGAGTGTGCACCCAGAGGCTACCTTCTTTATTTGTTGGGCTGCACACTATTCACAGATAAGTCCGCCACTCGAGTCCCAGTCTACTACCTATCTTTGCTAATGGACCTGCAACGGGTCCGTCATTATGCATGGGGGGCTGCACACTATTCACAGATAAGTTCGCCACTCGAGTCCCAGTCTACTACCTATCTTTGCTGATGGACCTGCAACGGGTCCGTCATTATGCATGGGGGGTTGCCACACTAGCGTATCTGTATCGCCAGTTGGGGACCGCGACGAGGGCAGATGTGCAACAGATTGCTGGATATCTGACACTGCTCATGGTAAGACCAGTACATTTTATATATACACATACATGTTCTATCATAATTGATATTTTAGAATGTATAATTAATAATTTTTGTCATTTGTAGTCATGGGTGTACGAGCACTTCCCATTCACCCGTCCTCCTGCACAATGGGGAAACACTGCAGGGATGCCTCTCGCAAGCCGCTGGAATCCTGGTCAGGATTCCGGAAATGCGAGAGAAAATATACAGCTATTGCGGGAGAGGTTGGATGCCCTACACCTGAGCGAGGTGAGCACCGAATAGAGTCATTGACATTTATTTTACGTTTTTGATGAACTTATTACGTTTTTTGCTAACTAACATGTTTTATTAGGATTAATGACTTGTTTCATTTACATGCGACAGGTCAGTTGGGATCCGTATGCTAGTGTCAGGGCTCAGCATCCATTATAGCAGATATTCTTCTTCTGTGGTTGCTTGAGAGCCCTAGATGTCATTGAACCCTACCACCCACACAGGGTTCTTCGACAAATTGGCTATGTACAGACCATCCCACCCGCACCACTCGCCCCCATTCGTGCAACTCGGGGAACAACTGCTGGTAAATATAAGGTATCCTATGCGTTTCTTGACCAATACTGGGTTACATGTGTTAGACCCCGACCCAGACCAATTTGATTAGTGTGCGATTAGTATGTGTTTAGTCTTAAGTGGGTTTAGTTGTCGTTGGGTTAGAAGTAATTAGTTTTAGTCTTGGACATAGCTTTGGGAATTTCGAGGACGTTTAGTATTAGTCAGACACACTCAGGAAGGCCTGAGTGCACGTGTAAGCTTGGGAGGATCGTATCGATTTCCGTGTGATTGTGATTTTGATTTCATTTGAATGATTTTTCTATGTGTAGCAACTTTCGTCTTAAGCACATTCATATTTGAAGCCCAAAAACCCATGTTTTGACCCAAAGAGGGTAAAATTGTCTTTTATGCACAAATCTGGACACATTTTTTGAGATCTCAAAACCATGTCAAAAATATAGTTTCTGGAAACTAGATATTTTGAGGATCGTTTTATCCTTCTTCGTCGAAGTCATTCGAGGCCCACAAGATCATGTTTTCGTCGTTTCAAGGTTCAAGTTAATTGGGCCCATTTGCAAAGGTTTTAAGCCAAACCCTCATCTCTTTCATGCACTTTACCAAAATCCTGCAACTCTCTTAACCTAGGGTAAGAAACCTTCTTTTTCCTTTCCATCTTCCTCACCTTGCATGATCTAGCTAGAGATCTCCAAATAGAATTCCAAGACCATCATTTTTTTCCTCTCATTGCAAGCTTTCTATTGGTACAAATTTCTTGGAGTTTCTTGTGGGACAAGCTCTTCATTTTCTTCATCTTTTCTTGTTTGAGCATTTCTAGGTGAGAGCTTCAACCCATACTTTTCATGAAGTCTTTTTAGTTCCTTAGGATCTTGTTTTCCATGTTACAAACCCTTTTTGGTAAAATGGGTTTCTTGTTTTCAAGATTGAGTGAGTTTTGTGTGGTTTTCTTGGGTTTTTGTAGTTCTTTGGATTGGCTTGAGTGAAGTGCTTGAAGAGGTTTGTGGCACCTTTGACAAAGGCAAGTAACCAATCTAGGATGGATGTTAGCATATGTGCATTGCATTTGTTTTCCTTGCACTCTTCTCATTCATTGAAAAAAATTGGGGATTTTGTTTTGATTGGAGAATGGGATTTCTATGTCCCAAATTGTGTTTTGAAATGTGTGTTTTACCCTTGGAGAGCATGAAGGCTTAGGGAATGCAGGTGGAATGAGAAATAAGAAGAAAGGAAGAAGAAATGTAAAAATCTGAACTGGACTGCATTTCCCGTGCAACTCGGTTAGCCGTCGGTCGGCTGGCGGCTAACCGAAATCCCCATTTCGGTTAACCGCGAGCTGACCGAGCTTGGCGGTTTTTTTTCCAGAAGCTGACATTTCGACAGTGGGTTTCGGTCAGCTTGACGGTTAGCTAGCGGTCAGCCGCCATACCCCATCTCGGCTAACCGCTGGCCAACCGCGCGTTTCAGCTCCTTTTCCCAAGAGCTAAGTTTCAGACCGAGGTCCCAGCGGTCAGCCCTACGGTCAGCTTACGGCTAGCCGCCGAGCTGCTTTTCGGCTAACCGCAAGCCGGCTGAAGTCAGTTCGGTTTCTTTTCCAGAGAGTTGTGTTTGGACCTGGATTTCCAGCGGTCAGCCTGTCGGTTAGCTGCCTGCTAGCCGCCAGATCCTAGTTCGGTTAGCCGACACCTGACCGCGAGGTGACCGAAATTGACTAAATTCCTAGTTTTGAAGAAGTTTTGCAAGAGTGAAAACTAGAACTTGTTAAGTGACCTTTAGCCTGATATTGTGTACTCGAAACCCGAGATGTCTTTGAACTTCCGGGGCACCAATTCTATCTATAATTCCAACATTTGGGCTTCGAATACACAAAGATCAATCAAGGGTCTTTACATGTGCTTGATAGGCTTTGTGTTCGTACTTTGGTTTTGATACAACGAATATCTTTGTTTACTCGTTTTGAAGTTTAAGTACAAGCTTGTTTTGCAGATTTGTTTCAAGAAAAAGGGGATCACTTTCTAAGCGTGTTATGCATATTAATTATGCATTTGCTAGTCGTGTTCATCTTGTTTTGATAAGTGATTTCCCCCTTCTTATCTCGACGTGTTTCGACCGTGTTTCGCGTGTTTTGTGCATTCATGAATTAAGTGAACACCACTGAGCTTGGACTGCCCTTTCTATTTGATCCATTGTCTGGGGGTCCTTAAACATGTGGACTGTCTGCAGACTGGTCGTGTATTTATTACACATCGTGCGTGTCCGGTTCCGCGGCTGAAATTCCCGTCTTTGTGGGAAATCGTGTCGTGATTATATTATGTATATCGTGCTTGTCGTGCGTGCTTGCTCTTTTCATTATATAAATGATAGAGAAAGGATGGGCTCTTTGTGGATTGTAACTATTCATGATATTATAAGTACTCATGCTAGTTTGTTTTAGTATCTCAGCTCGATTAAATATTTCTGCAAATGTACCTCAGTCATTGTAGTATTTCAAATCAAGGATTTGCTTATATGTTTCCTAAAATGTTTATTGTTTATGCTTGCACCTAAATTGATTACCTGCCAAACCGTTGTGTTTGACCCTTGTGTGTTGGTGCCCAGGTGCAGGAGACGTTACCTTTGAGGAGGAGCGTCAGGAGGAGGCTTGTGAACCAACCCCTGTGAGAGAGTGGCAGCCCGACGATGTCATCTAGACGTTGGGCGGGTTCTTGAGTCTCGTCATCATTTTTGTTGGGGTTTCCTTTAATTATTTGGGAGAAGTGTATTGGCCTCTGTTGGCCTCTTATGGGTTGTAATTAAACTTAAATTACTTTTGAGTTAGTCTTATAACTTGAACTATGTTGGGAATGCCATGTTAGTTTCTTTCTTTGATACTATGTCTTGTGATTATTTTGTCATAGCACTTAAATATTTTACTGGTGCTCATCTTGATGTGTTTTGCTACACGCTTCCGCAAACTTGATCGTGTGAGTCAGATTCCGCGTGTCTTTGGGAATCCTCACCGCGGGAACCTGTGGGAAAGTATATCTCCGATGTACACAACGCACGTCGCGGGCCCGGGATCCGTTCCGGGGTCGCGACAACATGGGAGGACCATGTATTATCTCTGGCGCACCGTGGCCATCGAGCACAGCATGCATGCGAGTGTTCCCCGGACTATGTCGAGTGGTACACTAGGATATCACACCCTCGTGTACAGAACCCCGCCCGCCATTCCCACTATGACCCTAATGAGGGTAGATGTCGTGACCCCGGACCGGGAATCCATGAGAAGGAGCTGATCCGGAGTCGGGACAATTACATCTGTTATATTTATTTAATTTCCCACAGGTGTCCGCGGTGAGGATATCACAACCATAAATGAATATTTCTTTTAAGTGCGGAAGCATGTAGCAAATCACATAGTCAGACTATCTCTAGTCATGAAAGCATTAACATCAAGTATAAAATACTGTATCAGAATGAGCAACGTTCTATAGCATGTTACCCAAAGTAAATTAAAGTTTGTACAATTAACATTTAATTACATTTCCCAAAAATAGAGGCCAACAAAGGCCAATATAAACAAAACAATAACCCAATGAATGGTTAAATAGTTTTCCCCAAAATGAAACGCCTCTCTTAGCAACCCGATGTCTACATGACATCGTCAGCATGCCACTCGACGAGAGGTTGCGGCTCACCTACCGCCTCCTCCGGCTCCTCCTCAAGGTAGCCGGCAACGGGGCCTGAGTACCAAAGCAAATGGGTCAGACACGACGGTCTGGCAAGAGAATGAAAGGATACAACAACATAAAATAATAAGGGAAATACCTGGAAAAGTATAGACATCTGTTTAAAACAAGAACTCTCATAAATGTAGACAAATCATTTGCTAGAACACAGGTAAATAAGATAAAACATATAAGGTAACCAAGGAATCGGGAACTAACAAGATTGCAATCACATAAAGCTAAGTCCTTTGTCACTAGAGTGACAACAGTATAACGGGACGTTGATCTCAGTCACACAAGGTGAGGAGATTCAACTCAACTCATATATACAATATAAATATACGGGACGGGACCACGGTAGCGAACCGGGTATCGGGGCGGGACCACGGTAATAGACCGGGTATCGGGATCCAAACTGCAGCTGGCGGGACGGGAGAGGGATCTCCAAGTCGGTGGATCAAACCAACAAGGTATCTAAGCTTAGTGATGCCGATTCATAGGTGAAATAACAAATCGAGACATATGCAAGTAAATCAAGTACAATAAATAAACGAGCAAGACAGGGGTGCTCAAGGGCACACTGTCATTTCATGTCGGGCAATACATTTCGGGACAAATAACTGTTACTAGTGTAACTATCATGCTTTCGGGAAAACAAATCATATAGTATAATCTTGGAATGAAGTGAAACACTGAACTATAACAATCTCAGGTAAAATACTGGTTTCAAGATCTATTTAAGTGAATAGGGGTCCCGTATGTCAATTATGATAAAGACTTGGTACTCTTCGAGTTTGAAGACATTCCGGGCTCCTTATGCACCTTGAAGTTTCTAAACTTCGAATGAAATCTTTGTGATATGGTTTCTTCCTCAAATGACCTCATACAATGCTTAATAAATCTCCTTGACATAGAGGGGTTCCCAGAGAATAGACCTAACCATTGAAACAGTTGAACATTTGTCCCAAACATAGCCTATGCCAAACGAACCGCATCGCTCGAGCGGACTGGAGGGTTCGCTCGAGCAAGTCGTTCGCTGGAATGGTGGTTTGGGTGGGTTCGCTCGAGCGAAGTGGAGGTCGCTCGACCAAACTCATTGGGTCGAGCGAATATTTAAATGCGTTCGAACGATCAACTCTCTGGAATGAGTTCTGGAATGTCCGCTCGAGCAGCCAGGGGTCCGCTCGAGCGACCAAGCTACTGGAATGCTCCGAACCCTTTCCTGGACAGGTCGCTCGAGCGAAGTGTCATGGTCGCTCGAGCGAACTGTCCAGAACCTGAATTCGGACCAGTTCAGCTCCACAATAACTCTTCCTTTTTACAACCCCTTCTTAACCACTCTCATACATCAAATGAGGAGTATAAATCTCCATTCAAATAACCTCAAATTTCCAACCACATCCATCTAGGGTTGTAAACGGGACGGTTCCGGTTCGGGTCCAGGGTGGAACCGGAACTGGAACCGTTTTCTAAGAGGAGGACCCAGAACCGGAACCGGACCCGGTTCGGAACCAGAAAACTGGTTCCGGAACCGGAACCGATAAATATTAATGGGAACCAGAACCGGAACCGGAACCATTTGTGAGGCGGGTCTGGTTTCGGTTCCGGATATGGTTTCGAGTCTGGACTAATACATGTGTTTTTCTTTTTAAAAAAATTATGCTTTTTCCATATTTCAATTGGATTTGGATAACCTGCAAACACTAATGTGATTTTTGTCTATCAATAACATGCACTTTTAACGAAAAAACTCAGAAAGTAGAAAAGTAAAAAGGGTTCTGTTTTCATATACGAAAGTTACCTTATGTTAGTGTATATTAGGTCGGGTCTTGGGTCCACAGGTCTGAGCCACTGTGGATCCGAAACCGGACCCGTTTAGGTATCAGTTCCAAAAAAAGGATCCGGAACCGGAACCATTTGCTTATCGGGACCAAAATAAGGACCCAGACCCGGAACCTAACGGGTCGGAACCTTCGGGTAATCGGATAATCGGGGACCCATTTACAACCCTACTCCATCCCATTCTCCTCCATCCATATTTCATTCCATACAAGCAAAGAGAGAAGGAACCCATTTCACACATGATATATGTATTTGAAGGAAAACAAGAGGACATTAAAAGTTATGAACCAATACTTTTTTATGACCATAAATGCATTAACAAGGCTTTCCATTAAGAACATTTATTTCAACCATAAACACATTAAATGAAAGCATGAAAATCCATAAATGCTTCACCAAACCATTTAAGACTTAAAACACCCAATCATTCACTTGCCTTATGTCCAAGCTAGCCAAAAATCAAGCCTCTAATCACTTCTTAAGCTCACTTCCAAGCTACAATAAAAAATCCCCAAAACAAACCCTAAAATGGGTTACCCAAAGAATGAAATGGATATAACTTCCAATAATGCAAATGGAGCTTATCAAGAGCTAGAGGAACACTAATCTAGGAGATGGGGAGGGTTACTTACTTGGATGACCTTCAAATGAAAAGAGCTATCTCAAAGGGAGTCTCAAGGTTGATGGATTCCTCTACACAAGGTATCAAAATGAAGCTTGCTAGATGAGGAAGAAGGTGGTGAGTTCCATTTCTCAAGTTGTGCAAGATTGGTCTGGATTAGAGATGGGGAAACAAGAAGAAGAAGAGAAAAGCAAGAGAAAACCCTAGGTTCAAAAGTGGTGCTGGAACAAGAAGAATGAAATGAATGGGATAATGGTTTCCCTTTTGTTAACAATGAATTGGGTCCCACTACTAAAGGAACTTGGATGGCTGAAATCATCTCTTTCGGGATCTCGGATGAATTCGACGAAGAAGGAAGAAACGATCGTCGAAATATCTAGTTTCTAAAAAGTATATGTTTCGCGGGTTTCGGGAATATCAAGTTTTGGGTACAGATTTTGTGTGCAATGACTGTTTTGCCCTCAAGGCTATGAAATCGGGTTTCGGGATCTCAAATGAACACGGGATCAACATGAAAGTTGAAAGAAATAACAATACCAATAAAACGGGATTAAAATAACAAATGAAAAATCTCCGATAAATCCTCAAGCATTTGCAAGTCATAAAGAGGGAACCCCCAAAGGGCCCCACAAATCACAAAGCAATCAAAATAGCCCAAAACTAGAATCAAAGCTATTCCAAACCAACTAAGCCAAAAATCACTAATCAAGCTTAGCACTAACACACCACTTAATTAGTACTAATCGGGTTCACTCGGGTCGGGGTCTTACAGTAGAGATGACCCAACTCTAAGAACGGTGAGGGCATTTTAAACTATCTTATTCCAAACAATCTTTGTATTTATTCTTTCAAACTATCTTTGACACATTGTATTGTTTCTTATAGATCCTTCGAGCGAAGGATCATATTCGTGCCACGCTTGCGTGAATGGAGGAGCCAGTTAATTTCTATTATCGGACATTACAGACTACCCTCGAGATTCTGGACGACTTGCCGGTGACCTGCCGACGTGCGCAGCAGTGATGATATGGGGCTTTGTCACACTAAATTTTTGATGAGATGTATAAGAAATTTCATGAAGGAATTTCATTTTTTCTTGTTCATGTGTATTCCGAGAACTCCTATGTAGTACAAACTTTAATGTGTCAATTGATGAACTTTTTATGTTTTTTAACTTCTTATATTAAATGGTTGATATCTTTATTTGATAAACAACTAACAGTTCTTTCAAGATGGGAGATAGCACTGCACAGACAAAATATTATGTGCATATTCACTCTGCTCGGCCAACAAGTACTATGCAAAACAATTATGCACAGCCAATATGTGCCGAGCATATTTGTTGGCTATGCAGAACTGTTTTGCACAGTACATTTGTGCCGTGCAATACATTTTGATTGGAAGTTAATTGCCGTGCATAATTCAACCGAGCAGGGATCTTAAAAAATTAAACACTCAACATTTACCCAATAAAAGATTGCTTTCATTTCAACAACAAGTATTGAATTTGTTTACATCAAGTTGAAGTATAAGAATTTAATCGCTGTCAAGATTAACCGACTCCTGTGTTGCGACACTGTCTCCGATTATTTCTCTAAATAGCTCGATGCTCTGAGCATATGGTAGTTGCCATCCATCTGCATTAGGGTGATGGTGTCTATGCCAATTTGTAGCAATGGGAGGCATAGGAGCCGCGAGTGTCATGAACACCTACACAAAATGGTTTCCATTGACGAAACCAATCGCGATCACTTTACGAGAACAAGATGGAATCGGAGATGATCTCAAAGGCATGAAAGTAAGGCACTGCTGCACGGAAAGGTGGACTAATACAACATTATAATATGAAGATATCAGGTGACCCATGTTTGGTATTATCATCCAACGATCATATGAAGGATTGCTATCATAGTATGCCAGGGCATAATACAGCTCCCCAACCCTATCCTCTCCTCCATATACCAATGAATAATAATTTTGATATCTCTGTAGTCCATTGCTCAAATCCAGTCTAACCTACATCCAACTATCCTCACCTATGCCCAGAAGTCCAGTTATGGCTCTGAATCCACAGTTACCATCGGCTTCAACATCCTTAATAGTCTAGATATAGGATCCTAAAGACTTTAGGAATCAAATGTTGCAACGTGCATGATCGAGTGCGACGGACACTCAGTTTCTCCTTCTTCTTCGTTACATCTAGACTGTTGGATCTAGCTGGAATGCTATCTTCGATCGAGAGTGCATACTTGAAAGTAGATGGCTCCCGACGCTTAGACCGGTCCAACTTTTTCTTTTTCGAGGATGAACGACCCCGAGTATTCAATTTAACATCCGGCTCAAGAAGAGAAGTAGACGAATGACTCCCCAATTCTCTGAGTTTTTTCAAAATTTGTATTTTACCAACTTGATTGGTACTCTGAAATTTCCTATTAATCAACTCGAATTTGGAAGTTGTGGTCAACTCAGGGGCTTCATTCTCCTTAGTGGAGTCTAAATTAAGCTTCCTCTAGTACTGATGGACACAACTCAGTGGTATTTGAGTGCCTTCCCTTATGTATTTGACAATTTCATGTGCACATGGTAACCCATGGGTCCGTCGAATTACGCACCCACATGCCGCCGAATCTGGACCAATATAACCAGCTCTTATCGACTCATTCAGAACTATATCCATAGCATTCCTTGATATAAATCCTCTCAACTCACGAAATAGTGCCGGTTTGAACTTATGTTGCACGGTGTTCATGCTCTTCTCAAAAGAAAACTTTATCTCAGTAAAAAGCAACTCGAGCAATGCATGGATAACCTGCCAGGACGCATCAAAGCTACAGTTCGATGTGCCAAGGTGTCTCTTCTATTTTCCATGTGCGCTCTCAGCCCTGTTCGTAGCCACGTTCCCAAAGTGCATATGCCGATCTGTCCAAGCAGCCACAAATTGTTCCTTGTGGTTATTCAACCACGAGTTCTTCACATAATCAACAGCGTGTGGATACCCACCGAAATTCCGGTCCAATGAACTAAGAAGTTGAATGTAGTCATTTTCAGTGGGATAGACTACCAACATGTTCCAACAAGATATAAACGCATCCCATTTGTCATTGGTCTCAAAATACTTCTTACAATTTGCCAAGATTGTAAGACCCCGACCCGAGTGAACCCGTTTAGTGCTAATTAAGTTGCGTGTTAGTGCTAAGCTTGATTAGTGTTTTTGGTCTAGTTGGGTTTGGAATAGCCTTGATTCAGTTTTGGGCCTTTTGGAGTGATTGATAGCTTGTGGGGCCCTTTGGGGGTTCCCTTTTCGGCTTTGCATTTTTTTGTGAAATTTTCCCGACGTGTTTTAAATTGTGTTTTTGGCCCGTTGCATTCATCTTGTGGATTCTTACAACTTTCATGTTGATCCCGTGTCCATTCGAGGCCCCGAAACCCGATTTCATACCCTTGAGGGTAAAACAGTCATTTTACACCAAATCTGTACCCAAAACTTAATATTCTCGAAACTCGCGAAACATACACTTTTTGGAAACTAGATATTTCGACAAACATTTCTTCCTTCTTCGTCGAATTCATCCGAGGACCCGAGAGAGATGATTTCAGCCAACGTAGTTCTTTAAGTTGTGGGACCCAACCACCCAAGTGTTAACAAAGAGGAACCCTTCCCTTCCTTCTCCATTTTCATGTTCCAGCACAACTATTGAGTCTAGGGTTTTCATTGCTTTTCTTTTCTTCTTCTTGCTTCTCCATCTCCAAGCCTCACCAAGAGCTCATCAATCAAGAAATGGAGATTACCAATCTCTTCCTCATCTCACAAGCTTCCTCTTGATACTATTTTTAGAAGAATCCATCAACTTTGAGACTTCCCTTGAGCTTACCTTGTCCATTAGGGGACCTTGCAAGTAAGTGATCTTATTCATCTCCTAGATTAGTGATCTTCTAGCCTTAGGGAAGCTACATTTGCATTATTGGAAGTTCTTTCATTTTCATTCTTTGTGTAACCCATTTTAGGGTTGTTTTTGGGGTTTTTTATTGTAGCTTGGAAGTGAGCTTAAGAAGTGAGTAGAGGCTTGTTTTTGGCTAGCTTGGACTTGAGGCAAGTGAATGTTTGGATGTTTTTAAGTTTGAAATGGTTTGGTGAAGTATTTATGGTTTTCATGCTTTCATTGATTGCTTTCATTGATTTTTCCATGGTTGGAATAAATGATCTTTACACATCTTGATAGCCTCATTTAATGTCTGGGAATCATGTGTTTAAGTCTCCTTGTTCATAGTTAATTGTGGTTGTTGAGGTGTTGGAAGGAAAGGAAACAAGAAGGAGAAAAATCAAGTTCCCGGGCATGCTTCACGCCCAGTGCCGATCGATCGGACCTACAGGCCGATCGATCGGACCCTGTGTATTTCCGGTCCGATCGATCGGGGGACTCAATTTGAGTCCAGTGGGTTTTGAAATTTTTTTTTTTTGTGGACCTTGGCTACCCTCCTTGGACTCACTTGACCATATGTGAGAGCGTCTTGAGCCGATGCTCTTCACGGTTGGTCCGGAATGCATTGAAGTTCAATTGATTCAATCTTGAACAGGATGGAACGACACGATATCCTCTTCATACCTAAATGCAAAGTCTATTTCCTTGGGTATCGCGAATTCTATTCCTTTCGGTGACTGAGTAGGTTGCTCGATGGTTCCGGGTTGACATCCTACTTAGGATGGACCGTTTATAGTCTTGTTTTCCTATCATAATATCTAGTTATAACCATAAGCTCAATTTAAGTTTTAAAAGTCGTAAAAGTGCATAAGGAGCCCGGAATGTCTTCAAACTCAAGGAGTACCAAGTAATGGCTATAATTGACATACGGGACCCCTATTCACTTAAATAGATCTTGAAATCAATATTTCCCGGAATTGTAATAGTTCGTTTTATTCCTTCATTTCCAAGATTTACCTTACATGACCTGTTTTCCCGAAAGCTTGATGGTTACACTAGTAACATGAACTTGTCCCGAAGAGTATTGCCCGATATGAAATGAGAGTGATACATTGAATATTCTTGCCCGTGCATTGATTTACTTGTACTTGATTTACTTGCATATGTATCGATGTGTTATTTAACCTATGTGTCGGCATCACTAAGCTTGGATACCTTGTCGGTTTGATCCACCGACTTGGAAATCCCTCTCCCGTCCCGCCAGCTGCAGTTTGGATCCCGACACCCTGTCATTACCGTGGTCCCGTCCCGATACCCGGTTCGCTACCGTGGTCCCGTTCCCGTATATTTATATTGTATATATGTTTACGTTGCTTCTCCTCACCTTGTGTGACTGAGATCAACGTCCCGTGATACTGTTGTCACTTTAGTGATAGAGGACTTAGCTTTATGTGATTGCCACCTTGTTATTCCCGATTTCCTTGGTTACCTCATATGTTTTATCTTGTTTACATGTTTCTAGCAAATGATTTATCTATTTTATGAGAGTTCTTGCTTTAACAGATTTCCTTGCTTTTCGAGATATTTCATCTATTTTATGTTGTTGTATCTTCCCACTCTCTTGCCAGACCGTCGTGTCTGATCCTTTGCTTTGGTACTCAGGTCCCGTTGCCGGTTTCCTTGAGGAGGAGCCGGAGGAGGCGGTAGGTGAGCTGCAGCCTCTAGTTGAGTGGCGTGCTGACGATGTCATGTAGACATCGGGTTGCCAAGAGGCGTAACATTTTGGGGAGGACTTGTTAACTATTCTTTGGGTTATTATTTTGTAATATTGGCCTTTGTTGGCCTCTAATTTTGGGGAATGTAACTAAATGATATTTTGTCTAACTTTAACAACCTTTGGGAAACATGCTATAGATCATTGCTCTTTCTGATACAGTTTTGACATTTGATATTAATGCTTGCATGACTAGAGATAGTCTGACTATTTGATTTGCTACATGCTTCCGCACTAAAAAGAAATATTCATGCAAGGTTGTGAAATCCTCACCGCGGACACCTGTGGGAAATTAAATAAATTGTATATTGTGGATGTAGGTAATCATCACTAATCATCATTCACAATCATCAGTCCCGATCCCGGATTCGGGATTCCCGGTCCGGGGTCGCGACAAAGATGTTCCTAGAAATATGCCACCTGCATAATAAGTTTGCTGCATTCGGAAAAACAACGTTTATTGCATTGATCAGTGCTAACTCTCTGTCGGTGACAATCACACGGGGCATAATGCATCCATCCATTAATCCCTTAAGCCTCTCCAAAGCCCATCTGTAATTGGCCTCCCTCTCTGATTGAAGGTATGCAAAAGCAATGGAGAAAGTCAATTGACTAGATGTGACACCAACAATCTCAAGCAAGGGAAGTCGAAATCTATTAGTCTTGTACGTGGAATCCATTATCAAAACTTCTGGAAATGCACGTAACAATTGAGTAGATGATGGATGTGCCCAGAATAGGTCCAGCATAGCATCCGTAGCGTTGTTGCTAGTGTGATACTCAATGTAGTTGTTCTGCTCCAGATGCATCATGAGTTGCTGCATTTGTGATCGACCGACCAACTCAGTCACCCTCCACTTCTGACGAGCATTGTAGATACTCTTCATCGTAGTGGTGTTGTGCACGTCCCTTTCCTGCAACGTTCGAAGGATGTTCCTCGACTTTACCATACTCTTTGACATATCAATCAAAACATTGATTTCTTCCCCAGAAAGCCTCCCAGCAAACGAGTGCCCTTCGAGATGTTGTGCGTTTGGATGATTGTGCACCCCACAAACCACTATTAAATCCAATCATCGTCATTTGCCAACTTTCGGCCCTTCAAAGCAAAAGGAAATTACATTTCTTCGTTCCCGTTGCCTTATTAGGATTTCTCTTTTGAGAGACCTTCGATGGACCCTTATAACTTCCGCTTCTCTCACAAGATAAAACTATTCTCGGCTTCCTACCATCTCCACCAGTATCTGAAGTTTTGATTACAATTACTAAGCCATGTTTCTTTCCGACTTCCCTTGTCCATTGGATTAGGTCCTCTCGGCTTCTGAATATCGTGTTAGTGGTGAAAACATTAGAAAAATCCAAAGAGCACTCACTGGCACCGGTTGACTGAATCTCCTTAAAATATGATTGCTAAATGTTAGTACATCAATGCATGAGACTAAATGTCGTACTTGTGAAATATGCTCTGTTTGCTATTGCTGTGTAAAAAATTATTGCACGACATAAGTATGTTGTGCAAATTTAATATGTTTGGTGGGATTCTGCCGTGCAGTATTCATTTGCACAGCTCTAGAATACCAAGCACGACGCATGAAAATTAATTAAACTGCTAGAAACATAGTCAAGATGTATACCTCCTCTTCGTAGATCGTCAGTTGCTTGTCCATTTTGAAAATGCCTACTTGCAATAGACAATGTGGTGCAGGGAGATAGGTACCTCCAGTATCTTTAAACAAATGGAGGAGACTTGAGGATACTTTTTAAGAGTTGGAGAGGATGATGATGAAGGAGATGAAGATCAATGAGGATGAATGAGTGTAGATGAACAGTGGTTAAAAGGGATAATGAAGAATAAGAAGAAGACGAAGAAGAAGAGGAGGAGATGAGTAGAGAGGGAGGAGGGAACAAAACGCTGCAGGGAACCTAAAGGAAGAGGAGGGAAGAGGTTGATGGTGAAGGGTGATTTCGTCATTTTACCTGGGGGCATTTTGGTAATTAAAAAAAATTAAAATGTGGGTGAGCTCAGCAATAGTTGTGGGTGCGTATAGAATCACCCAGTTTCTAGTTGGGTTTTCTCTTGGAGTTTCTACCAATCTTCTTGAGAAAAGAGATCTGATAGCGCGTCATAACGTGGAAGACAACAAGGTCTTGAAGATCCTAATTTGATTTAAGAAGAGTTCTTGTTGTAGCTGATTGTCTTCTTCTCCATTAGAGCACTATCGAGCTCCAAAGGTGTTGTTGATTTCTATCTTTTAGATAGTTTTTATTGTTGTACTTGATTGATGAGATGGAGGGATTGCATCCTGAATATGGTTTATGACCTTATGGGTACTTGATCCCTAAGTCAAGTGGGTCAAACAGTTTTGAAAATCTATCCACGAGGCCCACGTACTTCCAACAATTGGTATCAGAGCCATATCTCATCTCTAATCATGTTAGATCAACGATCTAGATCTAATCTTTGCATGGGATGCGAAGAGGATAGACCTAGGGGTTTATAAGGATCAGATTTGATGATTGTGTGCTTTTTGTATCTGGTATGAATGCCATAGAAGGGGATGGTTCAGACAAGAAAAGGGATTTTTTTGCAGGTTTTCGAGCCGGTCACTCGAGCGGACCAGGTTCTAGAATAGTCCGCTCGAGCGAATCCCAATCCGCTCGAGCGAACAGTGTGCATAATTTTTCTTTTGACTGTCTGGGATTTTCGTCATGAGATGATAAATGGTATCCTTATAGACCTAGTTCCCACTATGTTCTTGATACTAACCATGCAGGTTCATGTCCTCTCCATGTGGCCCATAAGTCTTTTACTTTCTTTATATGGTTGATGGTTATTTTGGGCAACTTGTAAAGGGCATCATGGTTTCCTTGGTTTCCCATGAAAGGACAAGGCATGGTGAATTTCCTTACAGCCCTTTTATTTTCCTGTTTAGATTACCATGTAAGTCTCATAATTGAAGCATAAGAATTTATGTAATTTTTCTAAATTTGTAAATTCTGGCGATGTCCGAGACGAAGAAGGAAAGTGCAGTTGGACTCATAATCAAAGAGTTTGAAGATTAACAAAAGCGTTTTGGAGATGCCCAAAGAGTTTGAGGAATCCCAAAGTTTTGGAAAGTATAGAAGTCTAAGAAGTCTATTCCGTTTGGGCCATGTGGAGGAGATGACTAGTTTCTAATTTTAGTACTTTTTATTTATGGATGAATGCTTGTTTTAGAAAGTTTCCAAATCTGATCTGAACATAGCAATTTCCAAAATTGGTCAAATCAAATTATTTTTTGTCAAATCAAATTAATTTTTGGAAAGAGTTCTAATTAGTGTTGGTGGACCCATGAGATGGATCAATTGGTAACACTAGTGTTAGAAACTGGACTTTCCTTAAAATAACTTGACTTGGAACCAATCATTGGTCATATCATGAGATGATTTGATGTCAAATTTGTGGGCCCATATACCTATAAGGGAATTCACAATTCTAAAATATTAAGTGGGAGCGGGGCATTTATATTTAGAAATCCCCATGGTTTTCCACCATAGGTCCATTGTAAGGAAAGTATTAGCCTAGTGCCATCTTGAGAATGACCGTTTCCTACGGAGGGCTTTTACTTGTCTGGTTATTAGTATGGATCTCCTATGGATAGTGTTGGTGAGACGGGGCGGGGGTCCACTCCCCAAGGAGGAGTTGCCTGCAACAGTTGTCATGCAATGCAGTTGGTGGGTCACACTTAACTAAAATAATGATGTAATATCCCCAAGGATTTGCCTCATGTATTTTAGAAACCGAAGCTAATCGGGAGTCATACATTATTTGGTATGAGATACCTATATAATAATGAATGAAGGGGATTAGGGATAGTTAGTCTTAATCCTAATTTTGACCAACTTTGATCCGCACCAATGTAGGCGGTATTCGCACTCCCCAAGGAGGCATACCCTAGGGATTGGGATTCCGATGTATTCTAAATTTAGTGGTTATGAGGATTCCCACATAAATTTGGTAGAATACTAAACCCTAATGTCATTTATATTCATTAATTGAATTTATGGTTATGTGCTACAATATTTCAAGCATGAATTCAAATACTTTCAATCCACTTGCGACCATCTTCAACAGAACAAGTTGGTGGGATCCAACTATGTTGACTGGAAACGGAACCTGGATATTGTCTCGACTGCTTCAGGATATAAATATGCCCTTACCAAAACCCCCCTTGATGAGCCTGGCCCGGATGCATCCGAAGAAGAAAATGAACTTTACACAAAATGGGCCAAAGACGATGAGATGGCCAGATGTTATATTCTGGCATCCATGTCTAGTGTTTTGCAACACCAACATCAATCCTATAAGACTGTATATGATATTATATCAAACTTAAAGGAGATTTTTCCGGAACAGGGCAGGGCTTGTTAGGTAGGCAGCTATGACGGTGCTCATTAGCACCAAGATGGCTAAAGGTACATCAGTACAGGAACACATGTTGAAAATGATGGACTCATTGAATGAGTTAGATGTACTAGGGGCTGCGATTGATGCAGAATCGTAGACTGACATAATCCTTGAGTCACTACCAGAGTCATTCAACAATTTCAAGGTTAATTATAATATGAAAAAGATGAATCTGACTCTGGCTGAGCTGTCTAGCCAGCTGGTGGTGATTGAAGGGATTATGAAGAAGAAGCCAACTGCCCTGATAAAAGAAAAGTCAGATGCCAAGTCTAAGCCGAAAGGCAAAGGGCGGAAAGGCAAAAGGAAATCAGTTCCAAAGGGCCCTAAGGTGGAAAATGGTCCTAATGGTGGCGTGGCCAAGGCTAAGGGTTCAGGGACAAAAGGAAAGTGTTTCCATTGTGGTAAGACAGGACATTAGAAAAGGAAATGTCCATATTATCGGTCTAAGAAGAAGACCTCAGGTATGATTGAGTCACTTATTTCTGAAGTTAGTTTTGCAACTGGTATTTCAGAATCCTGGTGTGTGGACTCCGGGGCAACTAATCACATATGTAATACATTGCAGGGGTTCAAGGAGACCAGGAGGCTAAGTGACGGAGAAATCATTGTCAACATGGGATCTGACGCTAAGGCGGAGGTTGTTTCAGTGGGAGTCATTACTTTATGTTTCTAAAAAAAAAATGGAATTGTCAGACACATTATATGTACCGTCTTTACGAAGGAATTTAATTTCAATTTCTAGTTTGGTGAATAAAAGTTATTCTATTACTTTTGGTACTGAAGTTGTCATAAAGAGTAATGGTACTTTTATATGTTCTGGCAAGGTAACCGATGAGCTTTATTTGTTAACTCCCACGATGTATGAGATACATGATACTGAAACAATTAATAGACCATCATTAAAGAGGAAGTTACCTTTATTTAATCCAAGAAAACTTTGGCACTTGAGGCTAGGTCATATAAACCTAAATAGGATTGACAGGCTAGTGAAAGATGGTATCTTGCCTTCATTGGTGGTAGAATCAATGCTTGTCTGCGAGTCCTGTCTGGAAGGCAAAATGACCAAAAGACCCTTTTCATCTAAGGGAAATAGGGCTAAAGATTTATTGGAATTAGTGCATACTGATGTGTGTGGACCCATTAATGTTAGGGCCAAAGGAGGATATGAGTATTTCATCACTTTCACAGATGATTACTCAAGATATGGATACATATACCTTATGCACCGCAAGTCCGAGGCTTTTGAAAAGTTCAAAGAGTTTCGAGCGGAAGTGGAAAAGCAATTAGGTAAGAGTATCAAGACTCTTCGATCAAATCGCGGAGGGGAATATCTCTCTGCTGAATTTATGGGATACTTATCAGAAAATGGGATTCTATCCCAGTTGTCTGCTCCTGGTATGCCTCAACAGAATGGAGTAGCAGAAAGAACGAACATGACTCTTTTAGATATGATCAGGTCTATGCTGAGTTTCTCAGGATTACCTATATCCTTTTGGGGATACGCTTTGGATACTGCGATGTACATATTAAATCTCGTACTATCTAAGTTTGTACCTAAGACTCCCCGGGAGTTGTGGTTATAGTTGGTTACACAGATTCTGACTTCATGTCAGATAAGGATTCCATGAAATCCACCTCTGGTTATGTATTTATGCTGGGTGTCAGAGCTATCAACTGGAGGAGTATTAAATAGGATTGTACTATTGATTCCACCTCGGAGGCTGAATATGTAGCGGCTTGTGAAACAGCTAAGGAAGCAGTATGGTTCAAGAGTTCCTTATGGAACTTGGGGTGGTACCTTTGGCACGACAGCCGCTCACAGTTTACTGTGACAATAGCGGGGCAGTCGCTCAGTCCAAGGAGCCCAGAAGCCATACAAGGCAAAATCATGTATAGAGGAAATATCATTTAGTCAGAGAGATTATGCTGAGAGGTGATGTTGCTGTTACCAAGATAGCCTCTATGGACAATCTAGCAGATCCCTTTACTAAGCCTTTGACTACCAAAGTCTTTGAGCAACATGTAGATGGGATGGGCATGAGATGCAACCCTGACTGGAATTGAGCCCAAGTGGAAGATTGTTAGATTGTATGGTCTCAATCCATCAGATGATATAATAAATTGATTAATTTCTTTATTTATTAATAAAATCATGCTTTCCTTTCATGAGATGAATGGTGTTTTATTAGTTAATGCACATGACCAATACATATGACATAATGGTTCATGAGATGAACCGGGTCCCATTATTATACTAGACGTGATATATGTATATGGATGAGATCCACTTACAAGAGACATGTGTCACAAATCTTATACTTAAATATCTTCACAACCAGTGATGAGATTGGGCATCTCATCTGAAAAGGTTTCAACACTTTGATCACTATGAGATACTGTGATTTGTCTTGATCATCAGAATGTAAGATTCTGGATCACGGTGTTGATACATTGGACGTATTGAAGGATCATGAGAAGCACCTTATGGAATACTGCATCGATTTGAAGGTATGTTCTCATAATTCCCTAGCAATAGGCTTTCAATCGTGAGACATTGATGAACTCAAGTTTCTATCTATTCATTTGCTTTGAGTCACCAATGAATGAGGCCAACTGCAGGTCAACATCTCGGTGTCTTGGGTACGTGGTTGTAGGACTGTGGGAACATCCAATGGTTAAGATGGAATCTATCCATATTATCCCCTTGTGCCAATTAATGGATTTGTCAATAGTAAGTGCGCACCCATCTCAATTAAGAGTTAATTGGACGGTACTGATAATCACTGTAATTAATTGGGGCTCAAGGATAATAAGATGTGGATCTAAGATTGGATGAGAGAGATTTATTCCAATTGATCCATGGATATCGATAGAGGGGCCTACTTGTGGTAATCGGGAAGTTTATGGTCTTCTTTGTAATTTATTCCAAAGACTGGATTGCAATTACATTTATATAGTGGTGTTATTTACAATTAACTGTGGGCCCGAATTGCACATGAGATGTGGGGTCGTGGTGTCCCAGTTGAAGCCAGCTTTCTGTGGAATCCCTAGTGGTCCCCACGCTAACCCAAGATATTAGAAAGATACTAATCCTACTTGAACTCTAAAAGGAAGGAATTAGAAAGTTACTATTTCTATTTGAAGTAGGACTTCTAATAGTAGTAATAGTATACTTACTAATTGTTGTGGAAGTGAAACTTCTATAGCAATTAGAAAGGGAGAAAGTTACTAATTTGTAATGAGAGTTGGACTTCTATTTCAATAAGGTAAAAAGGAGATTTAAGGGGCTATAAAAAGGGGAATTAATCCCTCTTGGACGTCCACCATTGGAGAAGCACGCCCAGTCCCTATTTTGTGTAATTGTTGCACATTACTCTCTCCTCTCTTTCTCTTCTAGTTCTTTGGAGTTTCTAGTTGGGTTTTCTCTTGGAGTTTCCACCAATCTGAAAGTCCTGGGGATCCGAACCCTAGAGGGGGGTGAATAGGGTGAGCTCCAATTATGACCAATTTTAACCAAATTTAACTTCTTTAACCTAAACTAGTCACAAGTGATGATTACAAATAAAATGCGGAAGCTTAATAAAAACAATCACCACAAAGCAAACACCATCACACAAGGATTTATAGTGGTTCGGCCTCAATGCCTACATCCACTACCGGCTTGTGATCCAACACCCCACCGGATTTCCACTATTTATGCTTTTCAATAGGCTAAGCAATAACCTTTACAATATGCTTTTCAAGGCTAAGCAATAACCTTTACAATATGCTTTTCAAGGCTAAGCAATAACCTCTTCAACCATAGGTTGGTTATCTCACTAAGTTAGTGTCTATAATGCACTTGATGGAGATTCAATTAAGCTCATTACATTTGCCTCTAAAATAGGCGGATATGAAAATGAAAATCTAATACACACACACACTATGAATGCAAAGATGAAAGTACATGATGTGTGTGTGTGATGTCCTCAATCATTTTGAAAATGAAAGCTCATAAATGTATGCCTAAGGCTTTTGAAAATTTTAGCTCAAAAACATTTATGATTGAGGAAAGAATGCAAATCACATGTTAAAAGTAACAACTTGTTAATGATGTCAAAGATTCACAAGTTGTATGAAATTAATTAGCTCTAAACATGTGATGCATAGGGATGTCAATCAAATCAACAATGTAGCTCATAAAACATAAAAATAGATTTGATTGAAATTAGGGGACAAATCATATGTAATTATAAATACAACTTGAAAAGGATATACCTATCAAAGTAAGGCAAGTTGTGAAACTTTAAAACAATAATACATATGATTTGTAAAGTTTGTTGAATCCAAAACATAAGATACATTTGAAAGAGATTTTCTTATGATGGAAAACAACAACCAAAGATTCAACCAAGTATATGGATCATGTTACATCAAATTTCAAAGATGTTTCCATTAACATGATCTACTTAGATTTACCAAAGATAAAGTACTACTTGGATTGAATCAAATGGTTGTGCATCCAAAACAATAGATCAATTCAAAACATAAAACATGCTAAGGACACAACACATCATAGATTAACATGCTATTAAAGATTTACCAAAGATAAAACAAAAACATGAAAACACATGATATGTAAAGATGTTGAATCCAAAACATAAGATAGTTTTGAAAAAGATTTTCTTATGTTGAAAAACAACAACCAAAGATTCAACCAAGTATATGGATCATGTTACATATAATTTCAAAGATGTTTCCATTAACATGATCTACTTAGATTTACCAAGGATAAAGTACTACTTGGGTTGAATCAATGGTGATGCATCCAAAACAATAGATCAATTCAAAATATAAAACATGCTAAGGATACAACACATCATAGGTTAACATGCTACTAAAGATTTATCAAAGATAAAACAAAAACATGAAAACATATGATATGAAAAGATGTTGAATCCAAAACATAAGATAGTTTTGAAAGTGATTTTCTTATGTTGAAAAACAACAACCATAGATTCATCCAAGTATATGGATCATGTTACATATAATTTCAAAGATGTTTTCATTAACATGATCTACTTAGATTTACCAATTCAAGTACTACTTGGATGGAATCAAATGGTGTTGTATCCAAAACAATAAATCAACTCAAAACATAAAACATGTTAAGGACACAACACTTCATACATAGTTTATCATGCTACAAGTGATTTACCAAAAATAAAACAAAGCATGAAAACATATGATTAAGGAAAGTAGAGCCTACTTGATGATTTAACTTCATTAATCCAAGCTTTAACTTTCCTAATGATCCCCTTCATCCCTTAGTTCATTTCCCTTCTATTTGCCTCAAAACCCCTCAAGGAGGGCCTTAAAATTCCCAACATTTGGCAAAGGAAAGAACTCATATTTATAGCAAAAAGTGCCCAACGGCTAGTCCTCGGTCGACCTGCAAACAGGTCTCGATCGACCGGGATCACACAACGGTCAGAAAAATGACCGTTGGTGCATCAGGGCCACTTTCTGCCTGCAGTGTTCCCGGTCGACCGGGACCCCTAGGCCGGTTGACCGGCCACACTGCTGGGACCCCAAATTCCAACTTTTGCAATTTCAAAGTTTTTCTTTGTGGAACTATTTGGGCCACTAAACCAAGCTTGAATACATGTTTTAAATCATTCTAAGGGGTTTAAAAACATGAAACATAAAAAGCCTAAAATGATTTGGAAGATATAAAACATAGGCTAGCTTGATTTCTAAAAACTCTTTTAAAAAACAAATGCATCCAAGATTTAAAAGCAAATCATGCATAAATCAATACTTTTACAACTCTTAAAAACAATGCATGTTTAAAATAAGATTTCAAGAATTCTTAAAATAACTGCATATGTGTGTAAATCAAATGATGCTAGAATGATAATGCATCCATCAAATTGCAATCTACAAAATTCCTAACACAATCTTCTTGAGAAAAGAGATCTGATAGTGGGTCATAGCATGGAAGACAACAAGGTCTTGGAGATCCTAATTTGTTTCAAGAAGAGTTTTTGTTCTAGCTGATTGTCTTCTTCTCCATTAGAGCACTACCGGGCTCCAAAGGTATAATCTACTTCTCTAATTGTTGTGGATTATTTTTGTAGCATGGTGTTTCTGATTTTTATCTTTTAGATTGGTTTTATTACTGTGCTTGATTGATGAGATGGAGGGATTGCATCCTGGATATAGTTTATGGCCTTATGGGCACTTGATCCATGAGTCAAGTGGGTCAAAAAGTTTTGAAAATCTATCCAGGATGCCCACCAACTTCCAACTCCTTCTTGATTTAGAGGGACCCTATGGGGCTTCTTATTGTGACTCTGCGTGTGCTTGGGGGATTATTCGAGATTTCGATAATTCGTGTTTGGACTCCGTTTGATTTATCTCGTTAACTTCTACAACTTTCGTGTTGACTTCATTCCCGTTCGAGACCTCGAAACCCGACTTTTACAACTTCGAGGGCAAAACAGTCTTTTTACACCAAATCTGGACACAATTTTCAATATCTTTGAAACCCGTGAAATATATATTTTTCGAAAATTAGATATTTCGGTGAACATCTCTTCCTTCCTCGTCAAATCTGTCTGAGGCCCGGAAAGCCATGTTTGAGCTCAACAAACCTTGTAAGTTGTGGGACCCATCCCCATTTGCTATAAAAAGAGAGACCTTTCCCCCTTATCCTCTTTTCTTGGCTAAAAATTGTGGTAGGAGTGGTTGTGGTTGCCTAGGGTTTTCTTCTTCTCCCTCTTCTTGCTTTCTCTCCTCCCATCCACTACCAAGCTCTTGCCAATTGTTTAATGGAGGTCATCTTCTTCTTCCTCTCCTTGAGAGCTCTCCTTGGGATGCCATTAGAAGTGAAAACCAACCACATTAGAGTTTCCTTAGAGCTAGTCTTGTCCATTTGAAGACCTTGCAAGTAAGTTATTTCCCTCATTTTCTAGATATATGTTCTCTACCCTTGGAGAAGCTTCACCTTCATTATTGCAAGCTTTCTCTTCCCCATTCATGGTTTTGACCATTTAGGGTTTGGGTTGTATTTGGGGGTTTTTGTGTAGCTTGGTGGTTTTGAGCTTAAAAGGGAGATTAGGAGCTTGCTTAGTCATCCTTGAGGCCAAGGCAAGTGGATGAATGGGTTGTTGAATGATTTCATGTTTATGTGAAAAAAAATGGATTTCCATTTATTGCCTTCACCTATGCTTTCTCTATGAATTTTAATAACTTTGAAATATGTATATTAGTGAGCCTTTTCTCTTATTTGATCTCTTAAAATGTGTACATTATATTTTGTTAAAGTTGCTTGTCACTTATGGATCTTCATAAATGATGGTTGTTCTTGTGATAAATGAAGTGGGAAATGAATGTGGTTTAATGATTTTCGTGGTGTGGTTGGAGGAGTTAATATGGTTTGGTGAAGGCAAAGAGACATAAATGGTTGTGGGATAGAAGTGGTTCAAAGGAGGTTAGAAAGGGATGAAAGAAGAGAGCCCGAAACTGCATCTCTACAGCTTCTGTGACAGTTCGCTCGAGTGAACCCATCCAGAAGACAGTTGGCTCGAGCCAACTTGACAGTTTACTCGAGCCAACCTAACCTGGGAAGGTCCGCTCGAGCGAACCCCTCACATAGAATGGTTAGCTCGAGTGAACTTCGAGTCCGCTAGAGCCAACTGTGCAGTGGGTCTGGGCCAATGCAGGAAGTCTTAAAATGCTCTTCTAAGGCTTGGGGAGGTATTGTTTGTGTTGACACCAAAAAAGTCACTTTGCCTCTTCAACATCAAGAAGCCATATGAAGCCGTATCCTACAAAACAGGCAATGCTACTTCAAGCATCAGGTCTTGTCAGAATTAAATAAAAACTGCAAGATCCTTCAAGACAGCCAAAAAAGGGGTTCACATGAAGTTTCGGGTCATTCCAACATCATTTGACCCAACTTTACTACTCTGACAACTGAACAGGCGCTCCTGGCGGCGACAACGTCGAAGACATCAAAACTTCGACAGAGGCTACAGATGGTCTCAAAATACCTCCAAAGGGCTCCATGTCAAATTTCAAGTCAAACCGACAACGTTTGACCCTCCATCAACCCTAGAGCAGTAAAATCAAGCCTCTCGGTGGCGAGAACCACCGGGGACTAGTACTCATCAAACAGAGCACATGGATGGCTTCAACATGCTTCCAAAGGGCTACACGTCAAATTTCAGGTCATTCCGACAACGTTTGACCCGACTTTGACGCTCCAAAACAAAACCAAGGCTACCGGCGGCGGAGCACCCCGGGACCATGACATCCAAATCAGAGCAAACAGATCATCTCAAAATGACTCCAATAGGCTCCTTGTCAAATTTCAAGTCAATCAGACATTGGTTGACCGCACATCAACGCACGACATCTTTCCCGCAGCGAAATCAAGCCTACTGGTGATGGGATCCCAAACGGTTTCAAAACTAAAAAAAAAGCCCATGGTTGGTCCTATATACTGCTCAGGAGGCTCCACCTCAAATTTCAGGTCCTTTTGACATTGTTTGACCTAGTTTCGACTCTTGACGGAAGATCGGCTACAAAGTCTTCGGCTTTTCAAAAAAAAAAAAAAAGGAAACTTTGTGCTCCGATTTGTATGGCTTCTCATTAGGTTTTCTTCAGGAGAATCAAGCCAATAAATGAGGAGAAATGTCAAGAAAATTACAGGGGAAAAAAAGCATAAAAAAAGACTGAAAAACTGCTGAGAAACAGCGACCGAAAAGGGGAACAATCCCCATGGTCGCCGGTGACCTTGGCCTATGGTCGCCTTGCGACCATGGGAATCCAGGTGGCCGGGTGACCCATTTTCCGCCCTTTTCCCGTTTCGGGAGTTCCAACCCCTATGGTTTTCTGAAAATTTGATTTTTTATGCTCTTAATCGACCGATCTTCGTCAACATCTCGGATCCACCGTCAAGAGCATGAAATCATCATTGATCGCTCCAAGATCGCCAACCGGCTGACCATGAAAGTACACTTTCTGTCCGATCGATCGAGAAATTGACAAGACAGATGTCATCGACGATCATCACAAGAAGAATCCCAAAAGACGCGGCATGATCCGCGACTCTTCAAATGCCCTGGCGACCACTTAATGTCGTTAATTGACCCGTTTTATGACAGCTTAATGCAGTCATTAACTCATTATTTTGGACGGCCCAATCAAAATCAAACAAATGGGAGTTACAAACCCAAGTAATCATGGCATTAAAACCATGAAACTCCCCTCATCATGGAGATTAAAGGTGATTAGATGCCCATCATTCTCCACCAGCTAATCACAGGCCAAGAAAAAGGAGTTACAAAATCAAGAATTAAAAATTGTAACTCCTCCCATCATGGGTCATCAATCCCATAAATCACCGCATGGCTACCAAGAACCTAAAAAAGGGGGTAATTCCAAGAGAGACGGACACATACACACGGGTAGAGAGATCCATACTCATAAGCAAGGAAGAAGAACTCTGAAAAAATCCTGCTACTCTGCTACTGAAACACCACAAGGTGATCAAAGTCCCTTGGGGGGGGGCCACCCCCCCCCCCCCCAAGGCCACCTTTTTCCTTCTATCCAATAAGGCCTAAACGCGGCTCTTCAGCCCGTTTACTCGGATTTTCATTGGATATAGGACCTCTCTTTAGTCCTTATCCTCTAAAAAACTGAGGTCCAAGCCAAGCCAAAGAATCAAAGCATCAAGTGCTTTCATCTGAAGGACAATGGCGAAGTCCATACATGACTTGCAACCGTCGATCTGAATGAGTCCCCACAATCTCTTGAGAAGTCAGATAACTTTTCTTACTTTTCTTTGTATTTTGTATTATTTGTAAAGAGACAAAAAATCACATTTCTTGTCTTTCTTCATTGATAAGATTTGTAAATCGCCTTTCACGGCATAAATCGCCTTCTACGGCACAAAATCGCCTTTCACGGCAAACAAAATGAAATCGCCTCTCACGGCATTTAAAAAATTGTGTCTCTTTCTTAAAATATATGTGCAATGGAAAGTTAGATAGAAGAATTGATTTCCTTTCTACTTGTGAAGGTGAATCTCCGGATCACCACATCAAATTCCAAGTAGAATAGAAAATCTGGCATATCCGTACAAAAAATGTTGATGACTTGTTTCTCCTCCTTCGCCATACTCCCGGCAGCCCCAGGGGTGGGAAGGAGAGGACGAAAGGTCGGAGCCCCCATCAAGTTGGCACACCAGGTGGGACTCATTCATTTGAGAACGTGACGCTTGAATTCTTAGGCTCCTTTCTAGTTGGTGGCCTATGTTGGATCTTGCATAAAAAAAAAAAAACATCAGATGGGATTTTTGGGAATTTCTACCTTTGAATTTATTTCCATTCTTTCTCATTTCGAAAAAAAAATATGATTTCTCTTTTTTGGATTTAGATTTGAGAAACTTTGGTTTCTTCCTTTTTGGGTTTAGTGCTCGCAGAAATGTTTGAGCCTTTATTCGGAATGGAACACCATTTACTCTCTTTGATGAGTCCGATAGGGATTTTCCAAAAAAAAAAAGAAACTCTTTAAAAAAGAAAGAAAGAAACTCTTTAAAAAAAATTCTTTTTTTTTTTGGATTCAGATTTGAGAAACTTTGGTTTCTTCCTTTTCGGGTTTAGTGCTCGTAGAAATGTTTGAGCCTTTATTCAGATTGAAACACCATTCGCTCTCTTTGATGGGTCCATTAGAAATCTAAAATACATATATATACAAGACTTCAAAACCGACTAAAGTTGCACCAATTGTGTTCTTTGACCAAAGTGGATCTAAGAAAAGCCTTGTCCAGAGTGTGGAGGCAGCTAGACTATTCGAGGCAAGGGTCCTTCAAATGGGTTCATTAAGTAATCCTACCCTTACCGGGGGCTGATCTATCTACTAAGGTTTCATAAGATCGAATTGGAGACCTATGTCTTAAAAAAAATCTTCAAAAAAAAAAATCTTAAAAAAACTTTCATAACATTTGGGTTCAAATTTAAAAAATCTTGGTTCTCTCCTTTTCGGATTTAGTGCTCGCAGAAATGTTTGAGCCTTTATTCGGATTGGAACACCATTTCCTCTCTTTGATGAATTCAATTTTAAACAAAAAAAAAACCTCCGTCATTTTGAATTTAGATTTGAGAAATCTTGGTTCTTTCCTTTTCGGATTTAGCGCTCGCAGAAATGTTTGAGCCTTGTTCAGATTGGAATATCATTTGTTCTCCTTTATGAATCCAATCTTGACCTTTCAAAAAAATCCCAACTCGTGTCCTTTCCAAGGATGCGATTTACAACATTTGTGTCTAGCGGTGCTAGTATGCCCTTTCGGGTCTACTGTATTCGTGACCTACACATTTGTATCTCCAACCTTATATCATCTTACCTCGAGTGAGCCTTGCTTCTCGGTAATTTGAATTAAGGTTCACAATTGCTTCTAGCAGTCACTGGAACGCTCGCCCTGAGCCTACCATACTTGTATTTAGAACAATTGTACCCTCTATGGCTTTTTGGCTCTTTCATCTTGCTTGGGCTGGGCCATGTCCCCTCGAGCGATTTGAAAAGACAAAACCATAGTTATTTTCCATTTATGATCACTACATTCTTGTGATTACTAATGGATTTGGTCTTGTTTCAGAAGTTTTCCAAACTAACAATGGCAGCTTCATTGACCATCACCTTCGATGAGAACAAGGACCTGTAAGTCCTGGGGATCCGAACCCTAGAGGGGGGGTGAATAGGGTGAGCTTCATTTATGACCAATTGTGACCAATTTTAACTCAATTTTAACTTCTTTAAAACAAACTAGTCACATGTGATGATTAATCATACAAGATGCGGAAGCTAACAAAAGAATCACCACAAAGCAATCACCATCACACAAGTATTTATAGTGGTTCGGCCTCAATGCCTACATCCACTACCGGCTTGTGATCCAACACCCCACCGGATTTCCACTATTTATGCTTTTCAATAGGCTAAGCAATAACCTTTACAATATGCTTTCCAAGGCTAAGCAATAACCTTTACATTGATGTTTTTCAAGGCTTAACATCAACCTATACCTTATGCTTTTATAGGCTAAGCAATAACCTCTTCAACCACAAGGTTGGTTATCTCACTAAGATAGTGTCTATAAACACTTGATGGAGATTCAATTAAGCTCATTACAATGCCTCTTAATTAGGCGGATATGGAAGTGAAAATCTAATACACACTCACACTATGAATGCAAAGATGAAAGTATATGAAGTGTGTGTGTGTGGTCCTCAATCATTTTGAAAATGAAAGCTCATAAATGTATGCCTAAGGCTTTTGAAAGTTTTAGCTCATAAAACATTTATGATTGAGGAAATGCTAATCACTTGTTAAAAGTAACAACTCGTTAATGAGATCAAAGATTTACAAGTTGTATGAAATTAATTAGCTCTAAACATGTGAAGCATAGGGATGTCAATCAAATCAACAATGAAGCTCAAAACATAAAAATAGATTTGATTGAAAAGAGGGGACAAATCATATGTAATTATAAATACAACTTGAAAATGATATACCTATCAAAGTAAGGCAAGTTGTGAAACTTTAAAACAATAATACACATATGATTTGTAAAGATGTTGAATCCAAAACATAAGATACATTTGAAAGAGATTTTCTTATGATGGAAAAACAACAACCAAAGATTCAACCAAGTATATGAATCATGTTACATATTTCATTAACATGATCTACTTAGATTTACCAAAGATAAAGTACTACTTGGATTGAATCAAATGGTGATGCATCCAAAACAATAGATCTATTCAAAGTATAAAACATGCTAAGGATACAACACATCATAGTTAATCATGTTACTAAAGATTTACCAATGATAAAACAAAACATGAAAACATATGATTTGTAAAGAAGTTGAGTCCAAAACATAAGATAGTTTTGAAAGTGATTTTCTTATGATGGAAAACAACAACCAAAGATTCAACCAAGTATAGGAATCATGTTACATATAATTTCAAAGGTTCTTTCATTAACATGATCTACTTAGATTTACCAAAGATTAAGTACTACTTGGATTGAATCAATGGTGATGTATCCAAAACAATAAATCAATTCAAAACATAAAACATGTTAAGGACACAACACAAACATAGTTTATCATGCTACAAATGATTTACCAAAAATAAAACAAAGCATGAAAACATATGATCAAGGAAAGTAGAGCTTACTTGTAATTTAACTCATTAATCCAAGCTTTAGCTTTCCTAATTATCCCCTTCATCCCTTAGTTCATTTCCCTTGAATATGCCTCAAAACCCCTCAAGGAGGGCCTTAAAATTCCCAACTTTTGGCAAAGGAAAGAACTCATATATATAGCAAAAAGTGCCGAACGGCTAGTCCTCGGTCAACCGGCAAACAGGTCTCGGTCGACCGGGATCACACAACGGTCGGATTTCTGACCGTTGGTGCGCCAGGCCATTTCTGCCTTGCAGTGTTCCCGGTCGACCGGGACCTCTTCGCCGGTCGACCGGCGACACTGCAGTGGCCAAAAATTCCAACTTTGCAATATTTGAAGGTTTTCTTTGTGGAACTTTTTGGGCCATAAAATCAAGCTTTAAAACATGTTTTAAATCATTCTAAGGGTTTTAAAACATGGAACATAAAAAGCCTAAAACATTTTGAAAGATTTAAAACTCATAGGCTAGCTTGATTTTCTAAAACTCTTTTCTAAAACAAATGCATCCAAGATTTAAAAACAAATCATGCATAAATCAAAACTTTTACAACTCTTAAAAACAATGCATGAATAAAACAAGATTTCAAGTTTATCTAAAACAATGCAAGTGTGTGAATCAAATGATGCTTGAATGATAATGCATCCATCAAATTGCAATCTACAAAATTCCTAACAGGACCAACTCCTGCTTCAAGAAAAACAAAACAAGCTCACTCACAAGCACCCTAACAGCTGCCGAAGCATCACCTCCCTCGGCAACTCTCAAACCGAGCCGACCTCTACTCCCCAGACCATCGTCTTCGGGTCGTTGGGACCATTCCCACTCCCCGTAGAAGAAATCGCACCTGCCAAGAAACAAAAAATCGCCCCTGAATATGTCGTTGCTCCGACACCAAGGGCGACAATCAAAAAATCTGAAGCCTGTGGCAACCTCACAAAGCCTCAACCTCCAAGAAACCAAGTCTACCCCAAGACTTGGTCCCCGAGACCTTCCCCAAAACAAAGCAGGTCCCGAACATCTGTTAAGCCAGCGTACCTAGCCCCTCTCAAGTAGAATCGGTTCTACCCTCTCTCTCTTTCACATGAAAGAAGAGAAACCTACCCTCCACCAAACAAAAAAATCAACTCAACATGAGCCGGCTTGCTCCTACAAGCCCAGAATCAAGTCATGCATCACCAGGCCACGGCAAGAACTTGCTAACGCCTACACTCCTGCGAGTCGACCCTCCATCTCAATAGGGGCCGAACTTACAAAATTCAAAGCCTCACTACGACAGGCAAAGGACCGCGTCCAAATCCTGTCCATGCCCAGCTTCAAAGAAGACAAGCCCGGCTGCTCGCACTGGGGACTATATCCTTCATTGCCAGAGCACAACCAAAGCTAACTGAAGCTCAAATTGCTCATCGTTGCGCGACATATCGACAAAAGAGACTAGAGAAGCAATTGACCCAACATTCTACCCTTCAAGTCTCTAAAAAGAGGGTCAAAAAAGAAAGGCCCGACCAAGTTGTTGCTGTCTATATGGCTGGCAAAACCAGAAGACACCAGAAGTCAGCAGCCAAAATTCGTGTCAGACGACCGGTGACTCGCAGCGTCTCCCGGATACGAAGACATCAGGAGGATTCTCCCGCTCCTTCAAGCCAAGGACATCGGAGTAACCATTCCTCTGACTCTTCATTCAAAAGAATGAGTTCCAGCTCAGTTACCAAGACGATATCCTCATTCGACTCTCGAAGGATGAACGTCCTGGTTACAAATGCTGAGCAACCTCCACAACATGATGACGTAGCACCATGCATCCAGCAGTTGGAGCAAGGATAGCTGAGAATTGAGGCCCTGATGGAAAACCTCCTCCTCACTTTTCAGCGTCCACCAAACAATGAAGCTCCTCCAAGTCATCAAGATGACGAGGAAAACAATGAGTCACGCGCCCTTACCAAGAAGGACGTCGACGGTATCCTCGCCAAAGCAAAAGAAGATGATACACTAAAAGAACATGGGATCAAGCCACCATATCCCTTATGGATGGATTCGGTTCCATTCCCTGCAAAATTCAAACAACCTACTCTCCAAACATATACGGGGAAAGGTTCAGCCAGATAGCATGTCATCCACTTCAAAATCTTGACGGGAGCCATTGCGGATCAAGACGCCCTCAAGATCCATCTCTTTGCAAGTACCCTAAAAGGTACAACCTTTGATTGGTACTCCACTTTGTAGGAGGACTCCATCCAAAACTGGGCCATGCTGGAGACACGCTTCCTCGCCCACTTCAAAGGTGAAGATCACTCTGTTACTATGGCATGGCTCTGCAGCCTAAAACAGGGAGAGAATGAGTCAACATATGACTTCATTCACAGGTGGAAGGCAATGGCGTACAAGTGCTCAGATGTACTGCAACAAGTGTCACTGATCGACATCTGCCGTAACAACATGAGAGCAAGGATCCGCTCCATGATTATCGGCAACAAATAAAAAAAACCTGGGAGAACTCCTAGAAGAAGCAATGGAGGCTGAAATGGTGATTAAAGACCTCAACAATCAGAAATCATCAAAGAAAGAGCCGACTGCCATTACAACCTCGAAACCGAAGAAAAATGAGGTTCTTAATGTGCAAACCAAGTCAGCTCCTCAGTAGCCAAAGAAAACTGAAAATAAAACTGTAGGTAAGAAACCTGAGCTCTCTGAGGCCTTCAAAGAACGAGTAGAGAAGAAATATCCGTTTCATGAAGATGTTGAAGAAATTTTTGAGGCTCTCTAGCAAATGGTAAACTTACCTTACCTGAGCCTAAGAGACCGGGAGATGTTGGCAAAACCAATGATCCCGATATTGTCCATACCACTAGATGGTCTCGCATCCTCTCAATCAATACTTCGTTGTGAGAGAGAAGATCAACGAGATGTGGAAAAACGGAGCCATCACCTTTAACAAAAATGATAGGTCTGCCTCCGTCAACATGGTATCATATGGACAAACTTACAAGTCACTAAAGGAAAAGATCACTACTTCCTTCAAGGTGATAAAAATGACTCAGACGTCCCAAGAGTTGGTTCCTTATCCAACATCAAACGGGCAACCCATATGGGTACATCCCGATCTCATAGAAGATGAAAATTGGGAGATCGTCAAAACAAAGTCTACCGCTCAACTGTGTAGGCAAGCCAAGAGATAACTCCACAAGCTCAAACAGCAGGAGAAAGCTCAATCAAAGCAAGAAGTCCCTGAAAAAGCAGAGATCTCTTCCACTGCTTCGCTGAGGGGAACGGAAGAATCCAAGGCTTCAAAGGTGGTAAGAAAATTCACCCTTGGCGATTTCATGCCACCTCATTACAGAAATGAAACTATGGAGGGGGCATCATACTCTTGCAACTCAGTAATTGGAATCTCCATGGATGGATACGAGTCTAGTGATACTGCCAGTGATACCGATGAGTGGGAAGAATCCCTTGAAACAGGAGACTACCTCTCCGATGAGGAATGGATTCCTGAATCTCATCTTATGCCATTAATCTGGTATAACCCATATCAGCCACAAGGATCCTGGTCTGATGATGAAGAAGACCAAGACGCTATTCAAGAAAGTGTTGTTGATCCAGCACAAGCAAGCGCTCTAGTGGAACCTAACATTGATGAACCACAAGGAGCAGGTGACGAAGAAGATTTGGCCCCTATGCCCGATCTTAAAGAATATGCAAGAATCTTGCAACGTCTTGCCATAAAGCAGGAGCAAGATCGCATCAATGAGCTTTGTCAAAATCAAAATCCAGAACCGGAAATCTCGAAAAATTCACAGACATCTCCTCTGGTAACCCAAGAAAATGAAGAAAACTGTCGGATAAATGACCCCCTCACATCTGAAGAAGAGTCTGAATCTCAGCAGTGTATTGCTTACAATGTGATAGTTCGGGATGATCATGCCTTAGAAGCTTCGTCTACCGATGCCTCAGATTCTCAGACTACATCCGGTAGCATATCCTCTGGAGCTACATCTCCTTAGGTGACTTCCACACAGATATCATCTTCTCAGCCTTCATCTCCTGAAATTGTGACGTCGGAACTCAAACCTCTTCCGGCTGATCATCTCGAAGAAGCTCCTGCCAATGAAGTCTTCTTCAATGAAAATCCAGTCAATTGGTCCCAGATACCCAACCTCATAGGTGATGTCTGGACCGATAAACTACTCAACGAAGAAGAGAGGTTGCTGGACGCTGTTCAAGACTTGTTCCCAGAAAATGGTCCATGAAATGTGATCACTTAAGATGGCAATACTGCTACAGAAACATCTTCAGCAAATGACAAGGATCAACCCCTTGATCCTGGGAGTGATCTTCCGAAAGAAGACCCTTCTCCAGAAGCTCTTGAAGTTGGTACAGGTACCCGCTCTGGCCGGGATCACCACAAAAATTATAACCAACCTTCTTCTTATGAAAATCCTTTGAGAAAAAAAGTTGTAAACGCCCTAAGTGGCAACAATAATGAAAATGCAGGCCCGAAGGAGGTTTTCAAGTACGAATTGATTGAGCACTTCAAACACATACCTGCACAACTGCAGATCCTTGACTTATTACGAATGTCTCTACAAACTCGTGATAGTCTCATTTCAGAATTGCAACGGCTGAATGCGCATGTCAACAAACACGCCCCACAAGTCCAAATTGAAATGGACTATAGGGTCAAAAAATCAAATACTTCCTCAAAGGGAGAAAAGAAGAAAACTGAGGGATCAGGCATCGAATGCCTCTCAATTCAAAATGCAGCAAGTGTAACAATTGCCTTTGATAATGATGACCTCCTGTTAGGCGAGACAAAGCACAACGGACCCTTGTACTTCACAGGGTACATCAAAGAAATGCCAATACACAGAGTCCAGATCCACCCAGGTTCTGCACTCAACCTCATTTCTACTTCAGCACTCGAAGAGCTAGGCATCCCACCTAGCAAGCTGAGTCACACGTCTGTATCCATCTTTGGATACGATGGGAGCGCTCAAAGGCCTATCGGAAAAATCAGGTTCAAGTTGCAAATCGGTGACCTTATCTTTGAAGTCACTGTGTACGCAATAAGAACCCCTTCATGCTACAACATCCTTTTTGGACTCCCCTGGATACACGAGAATGGCGTCCTCCCTTCAACTCTACATCAGTGCATCAAATTCGTTGGCAACGACGGCTTAATACATCGAGTATTTGTAGATAAAAAACCTTCAAAGGGAAAGACGTTCATCTTGCAGATGCTCAGATGTACAAGGATGAAGAAGAAGAAAAGGAGGAAGAAACAACACCCTTTGCCAAAAATCTCCAGAAAGATAAAGGCAAGGCTCCTCAGCGATTATCGGAAGGAAATAAACCTTCCAACGAAACCGAAGAGAGCAATCATTCTCCCTTCCTCGTCTCCTTTAAACCCTCAAAGCCTTTGGTAATCACCACCAAGGCAAAGAAGACAAAACAAAAGTCTAGGGGCAAGTTCATTGTCTCCTTCGTGTCCATTATGCATGATACAAATTCAGATTCAGAGGCAGAAGACGACACATCGTCAAGCCAAGCTTATACTCAGCAAGTTCAGCCCACTCTCACTCCATTGGAGACACCTGCTGACGTAAAAGACCCAACGTTTGCTTCCTTCGTCGTGCTGGCAACTTCGGCAGAAGAAAAGACGATCTTCTTCCACAAATCGGAAGCCTCTTTACCAAAATCTTCACTTGAACCTTTCCAACATGAAGGTATGCCTCAACTATTCCTATATAGTCTAATGGCACAAGTTATCATGAAGAAAATGGGCTATGATGCTTAAAATCCAATCGGTTTGGGAGGTGGCCGTGGTATTCTCACGCCATTGGAACCCACCCTGACCAAAAGTCAACTGGAGGATTGGAAACTCCATTGTCACTTAGACAAGTCTTCATACGTGTTAGGGTATGATCCTGACGCTCCCAAGAGACAGTTGACACAAAGGCTACAAAGTCGTTTTGCTGACTAAGCCTCAACATCTCATGTCCATGAAGACATTGATCTCCCTGAATATCTCTTTAAGGAGTCACCCGTCAAGGATTCAGAAAACTCTTCTAGTTGGTATGATTTCTCTGACGATGAAGAGGAATTGTCCGATGACACAGACGCACGGTTTTCCAGCCCAGAAGAACCATCGTCTCCAAAAAAAAGTACCTTACTTTGACCCAGTTTCAACAGGTGATTGGGATCATCTCATTGCCACTCTTGAGAAGAATATCGATCAAGAAGACCCATGGATAAAAGCAAAGCCTTGGTCTGTAAATGCCTTTGGAACTCCAAAGGTCTTGTTAAGTTGGAAGCCTCCAAAACATTGTGGAGGAACCACTTTCAAACCTTCCAACAGAAGATTATGTCTAAAAGATAGACTTGGGGTCACCTGATAACCCACGTCCTGTATTCATAAGTAAGAATATAAAGGATGATGAGTTACCCGAGTATATCGCTTTTCTTCGTGAGTTCGTTGATTGTTTTGAATGATCTTATGCTGAAATGCCTGGCTTAGACCCCAAAATAGCAGTCTACAAACTCAATCTGCAAAAAGACATCAAGCCTGTCAAACAAGGCAAAAAAAGATTCCGTCCTGATGTGATGGAAAAAATTTGAACAAGAAGTTCAGAAACTCAAAAGCGTTGGCTTCATCCGCGAGGAACATCATCCTAAGTGGTTGGCCAACATCGTCCCCGTGATAAAGAAAAATGGGCAAATCAGGATCTGTATTGACTATAGAGACCTGAATAATGCATGCCCTAAAGATGAATTTCCGCTCCCCATACCAGAAGTGATGATCGACAACACCTACCGATTCGAGCGAATGACATTCATGGATGAATTCTCTGGCTACAATCAGATAAAGATGCATCCTGAAGATGAAAGACACACATCATTTCGGACTCCGTTTGGCATGTATTGCTACACTGTCATGCCATTTGGTTTGAAAAATGCTGGCGCAACATATCAGAGGGCTACGGTGAAGATATTCCAAGATATGCAGCACAAGACGGTCGAATGTTACGTTGATGACCTCGCCATCAAAAGCAGAAGAAAAGAAGACCATCTCAAAGATCTTCGAGAAGTCTTCCTCTGACTTCGTAAACACAAACTGCGGATGAATCCACTAAAGTACTTATTCGGTGTTTCATTGGGTAAGTTTCTTGGATTCATAATTCGGAAAGGCGGAGTAGAATTGACCCCACCAAAGTCAAGGCTATCTTAGAAATGCGATCTCCAAGAACCCTAAGAGAACTGAAAAGGCTTCAAGGGAGGTTGGCATACATTCGACGATTCATCTCCAATCTGTCACGGAAGTGTCGTCCCTTCTCTAGCCTCATGAAGAAAGGTGTGGACTTTATTTGGGATGCTGAATGTGAAGCCGCATTTCAAGACATCAAGACATACCTGACCAAACCTTCAGTGTTGGCTGCCCCCACAACTGGAAAACCATTCATCTTGTACATAGGAGCTCTCGATTACTCTTTGGACGTCCTACTAGCACAAGAAAATGACGAAGGAAAAGAAGCTGCTCTATATTACCTCAGCTGCATGTTGGTAGGTGCAGAGCATCACTACTCCCCAGTCAAAAAAGAATGCCTTGCAGTGATGTTCGCTGTACAAAAGCTGCGTCACTATATGTTGTCCAACACAGTATACCTGATTTCGAGGATCAATCTCTTAAAGGTCCTTGTCACAAAAGCAGGTTCACTCAATGCCCGATTGGCAAAATGGTCCATCCTCCTGTCGCAATTCGATAACCACAAAAAGCAATCAAAGGCCAAGCTCTAGCAGACTTTCTCACAGAGCATCCATTGCTTAAGGATTCTCCACTAAGGAATGATCTCCCAGAAGAATCTGTCTACAATGTGGAAACTTCCTTACCAAATGCTTCCTGGGACATGTACTTTGACAGCGCAACCGGGACAAATGAAAAAGGAAGGAAAATATCGGGAATTGGCATCCTCTTTGTCAGTCCCAACAAATACATGATTCCACACGCTTTTTTGCTACTGGAACCATGTTCAAACAATGCAGCTGAGTACCAAGCCCTGATAGTGGGATTGGAACTCACCCTCAATCTGGCATCACCATGCTGGAAGCTTTTGGGGACTCTCAACTGATTATCAACCAGATGAATCAGAAATTTGAAGTCAGGAAGCCTGATCTGTTGCCTTACTACAACAAGGCGCAATCGCTTTGACAAAAGTTTGACATCTGTCACATCACCCACATCCCCAGAGGTGAAAACATCCGTACAGATGCCTTGGCTGGACTCGCCGCATCTAAGGCAATCCAAAAGGGGGAAAACATGCAAACACAGTATGTCAAAGAATGATTCTCCATCCTCTTAACACACACCAATAAGTTGTTGAATGCCACCAAGTGGTTGGAAGTCGGATGTTCATCCTCAGACCTCCGATCGGCAACTGGAGGGATCCATTCATTGATTACATTATGTTCGGAATCCAAATTGAAGATCCAAAAGAACGGGTAAGCCTTCAAAGACGAGCCCCAAACTTTCATTTGGATATTCCTTCAAAAATGCTTTACAGAAAATCCTTCAATGGAGTACTTTTACGCTGCTTATCACAACAAGAAGCCGAGAAAACTCTCAAAGAAGTACATGCTGGTCTTTGTGGGGCTCATCAGGCTGGTCCTAAGCTCTACGATCAGATAAAAAGGTTAGGTTATTATTGGCCTACCATGATAGCAGACGCTATGCAATTTGCTAAACGGTGCCAATAGTGCCAAATTCATGGAGATTATGTCCACAAGCCTCCAGAATGGCTACATCCCACAGCGATCTCATGGCCTTTCGAAGCCTGGGGTATGGACATCATAGATCCTATCTCTCCTCCATCAAGCAAAGGTCATCGCTTCTTCTTCGCTGCTACGGATTATTTCTCCAAGTGATCAGAAGCACTTGCGCTCAGCGAAATGAAGACCTCATCAATCCTTCAATTCTTGTGCACCAACATTATTTGTTGCTTCGGCATACCTAAAAGATTCATTCATGATAATGGACCACAATTCCGCAATCACAAATTCTACAGGTTCTGCGATAAATACAAAATCCAAAGTTGTCCTTCGACTCCATACAATTCGGCGGCGAACGAACTAGCAGAAGCCTTCAACAAGACACTCTTCAAAATTCGTAAGAAAATCATCTCTAGTCACAAAAGAGACTGGTGAGACAAACTACCTAAAGCTTTGTGGGCTTATCGAACCACCGTTCGAGGACCAACCCATAGTACACCATTCTCTTTGGTCTATGGATGCGAAGCTGTTGTCCCTTTTTAAGTACAAATTCCTTCCTTAAGGGTATCTTTGCAAAATAACATGACACAAGAAAGCAATGTCAAATTGAGACTCCAAGAACTGGACAATCTCGATGAAAGACGGCTTAAAGCTCTACAAAGCATTGAGCTGTACCAAGCACGCATGGCAGGATCTTTTGACAAAAGGGCCAGGCAACGCGCCTACAAAAAGGGTGACTTGGTTCTTGCATTAAAAAGGGCAATGATTTTCGCTCATAAATCCAAAGGAAAGTTCGAACCAAATGGGGGGGGGGGGACCCTTCGTCATCGACAAAGTCTTCTCCAACGGCGCATACGCTCTTCTAAACATGGAGGGCGACAGATGTATGCTGCCCATCAATGGCAAGTTCTTGAAGCGGTACTACCCTTGAAGACTTAGGCCACTGGGTCAGAGCAATGCCTGCATGGTCAAAGCCTATTTCCAGGTACTTGCTCGTCAAACCCACTCCTTTTGGAATTTTCATCCTTATGTTGAAATTTCTAAAAAAAAAAAAAAAAAACTCTCAAAACAATGCTTACTTTCATAGTTTCATTGTTAAAAACAAATCCAAAACTCCAAGTTTAGGAGCCTTTTCCCGGACTTGACCAAATTTTCGATCCTTGAACCCAAAATTCATGGTTTGAAACAAAATTAGGACTCATGAATTTCCACCCTAGTCCACCCCGACTTTTACAACCAAAAATGGTTTTAAGTCAAAATTTTCGACCCTCGTGTCTCTAAACAAAAAATGGTTTTAGAAAAACCACAGGGAAGCGACGTTCAGTCAATACTCGCAAAACCCAAAAATCAGAAGGATGCGAACCCCATTCGATACTTCAAAAAAAATCGCAAAGAAACGACACTTTGTCGATACTTGCAAAACTTCAAAAAAAATCGTGGAGACGAACATTCCAGTTGATATCCACAAACCCAAAATTCAAACAAAAACCGAGGTCCCAAAAAAAAAAAAAAAAAAAGACCTCCAATTTCAAGAATCATGGGGAAGCGACATTCAATCGATACCCACAAAACCAAAATTTTTGAAACAGCAAGGAAGCGACATCCAGTCGATACTTGCACCCCAATTCGCAAGGAGGCGACATTCCATCGATACTCGCAAACCGAATGAGCAAGGAAGCGACATTCCATCGATACTTGCAATACCATTCAGCAGGGAGGCGACTTTTAGTCGATACTTGCATTTTGAAAACCAAAACCTGGCTTCTATGCCAGAAACAAAAAATCGGCTTCTACGCCAAAAACCAAAATCGGCTTTTACGCCAAAAACAAAATTTCGGTTTTTATGCCAAAAAAAATCCAAAAACCCGGCTTTTATGCCAAAAACCTAAAATTTGGCTTTCTCACCAACAAAACAAAACTTGGTTTTCAAAAAATCTGGCTTTCATGCCAACAAACAAATTTCGGCTTCCATGCCATCCCAAATTTCAGCTTTCACGCAAGCAAACAAAATCTGCTCCTACGCCACAAAACCTGGCTCTCATGCCAATTCAAAAATCAGCTCCTATGCCACAAAACGACTTTCATGCCATCTAAAAAAAAAACTTTGGCTTCCATGCCACAAACAAATTTTGGCTCTTACGCCACAAAATCCGGCTTTCATGCCATCCTAAGAAAAAGCCTGGCTTTCATGCCAATTCAAAATTCGGCTCCCATGCCATCTCAAAATCTAGCTTTCAAGCTATAAAAAAATCGGGCTTTCGCCACAAAACCTATCTCTCATGCCCAAAACAACTCTTTGACAAAAGATTTTCACAAAATGATAACCTTTTGATCAAATTTCCAAACAAACATCAACATCCTACTTTTGCTAATCTTCATGAAAAAGAATTTGAGTAAAAAGTATATAGAGTACCAAAAAATGTTTTTACATGGAGGTACCAAAATGAGAAGAAGAAACAAAGAGTTTGTTACAAAAGTCAGGAGCTCAGTCTAACATGGTATTCAACCAAAGATTCAACTCCTCAAGCAGATTCTTGGCATTAGCCTCTAAAGCTTTCAGGCCACGCTTCTTCAAAATCTTTCCATAAAAAGCGGCAGAACGCCGCAACCCATTTGTAGCATGGGGAAGCTCTTCCCAAAGAATCTGCCATTGCTTGTACGCTTGAGTCTTCCTCCGAAGATTGCTCTCAGCCTCCTCGACCTGGCGAATCAGGGTCCCTCCTCTAACACAAGCTTCCACAATGGCGGCCCATTTTGCAGCAGCTTGTTCCTCCAATAGCTCAAGACGCTGCCTGGTCTCAACGACCTCCCTATCAACACGGCGCAGGTCTTCTGTTAGCTCAATGATAGCCAACTCAGCGTCATTTCTCTCCCGAACGAATTCCTTCTGAGTCCGCAGATCTCGTTCAGTTCAAACTTGACCTCGGCAGAAGGCTTCAAAAACATCTCATTGAAGAAGTCACCACTTGAGAAGTTCTTGGTCTCATTCCACTTGTTGCCTAGAGCTATGAATTCATCGACAAAAGCCTTCACACCTGCAATGTCCAGACCGACCTCTTCGCTATCAGCAATGATGTCTTGTACATGCTTAATCATGCCAAAGCCAGCTTCCAAATGGCCAGAAGAAAGAGTTTCGGCCCATGAGCTCAAAACACTCTTCAACACTTTTTTCACATACTCAAGAGATGGCCCAAATGAAGGCTCGCCCCTCTCCATTGGTCGACTGCCCGTGTCATGCCCTGCTAGAGGAGTGATCATCAAACTCTTTCTAATCGGAGACACTAACGAAGGAATCTGTTCAGAAGATTTCATCTTCGCCACATTGAAACTGGAAGAAGAAGTCCCTACTTCTGGTTCAACTGCAGGCATCCCCTACTCTGGCACTGAGAAAGATGGAGGAACTTCTTCTGCTACCTCACAATCTGCCGGCAAAATAAAACAAAAAAAAGGGTATGAATATGATCCTATTGAAAACTCATTATCATCAGGGTTATTGCCACAAACACCTTCTTCGACGATCGGCGGAATACTTTATGCCTCCATGAGTTCATCCGAAGCATCGTCAAAGGTCACATCCATGGATGGCTAGAAGTCATCAGAATTCTGTGGCAAGTCAGCTAACAAGAAAACAAGCAACATGTTAGCAAATGACGACACAACCAAAAAAAAAGAAAGCACGAAGAAGTCGTACTAGGTGAAGATTCTGGAATCACTCTAGAGTCCCTTGGTTCTTCTTAAGATGCCACAATCGGATTCATCACTGCTTCATCAGCCGAAACCTCAGGCATCACCAAATCATCATCTCCCACTAAAAAAGGTAGAGAGAAAATAAAAAACAAAAGAAACCTCAATGAAAGAAACGAAAAGAGAAAGAGGAGGAATCATACCTTCATTAACGGTCTCTTCCTCTTGACTCCTTTTTTTCGGAGGCTCATCAGCATCCCCTGACATCTCTGCAGTAATGGCGGGAGGGACTTCTGAATCAGGAGAGTCATCGTGTCGTTTCTTATTACGGCGCTGCCCTCTCTTCCTCTTGCTTCTATGGGCCGGTTTACTCCAAGTACCCATCCCATCATCAAAGTCAGGACCTTCGCTTAACTCCTCACCAGATAGTCTGCTCCTCCCAGTGGACTCCAAGGAAGCCTTCGTTCGTTCCGCTTGCATCCAAGCGTCAATCTCGGTCTCCTCCTCTTCTAGCTGTCTCAAGACCTCATCAGGTATCTCTTGTGTAGCTCTTGATCTGTTGATGTCTTGTTCACCGAGAAAGCCTATCTTGTGCTTCTCACCAGCAAGGAAGGCCAGAACTTCCTCTCGACGGACTCCATCTGATCTACCAAGACCCTTCCCAGAAGATTGCTTCACATCAAGCTCCTTCTTAGAAAGCCCCTGGTTCACTAAAAAGCTCTCTACGAACCATTTCGTAAAGCCAGCACTCTGAAAAGTGGGCAGTTCAGGATAGGAAATCATGGCGGCAGTGTCCTCCGCATTGTAAAAAGCCCATGCATTCCTCCCATCCTGCAAACCTCCAAAATGCTTCACCATGCTTGGAGGCGCTCTAGCAATGCCTTGAGAGAAGCCCAACTGCAGTGCGAAACGCGAGGGAACATACGGCTGGATATCAACAAAAAGATGTCTCTGGTACACCATCGTACCAACACGTATGTTAAAAAGCCACCTCTTTTCTACGTTGGTCAAAGAATAGTGCCTTCCTGAACCCGCCCTGGTGGAATCACGGGAGACACCAAAATCAAAAGCCTTCTTCCGCAAACCTGGAGAAAGCTCCACTGAAGATTACCCAATCTCGACGTCCCTGAACCGTCGGATCCTCAAACAGGCAGACAAAAGAGATTCAGAAACGACAGTCCCCCTAGCTAACCGAATCATGAAAGGGTCATCATTCTGTGCAACTCCTAATCGATGGAAGCCAGGACAGTGATATACATACCACGAATAGAAAATATGGGCTGAAAATACCCTGTTCATAGGGAGACCAAGCCGGACAAGAAAAACAGCAACCTGCAGTTCAGTACACAGATAGGAGTAAAGAGCAGGCAACAAAGCAAGCCGCTCTCCAAATGCCATCTGACAAGCTGGAAAAATACAATGCGGCCTGTGTTAGGGATTTTGTGTATTGCAATTTGATGGATGCATTAACATTTTAATCATCATTTGAATTTTCACAAGAGGATTGATTTAGAAAAACTTGAAATCTGTATTTACACATGCATTGTTTTCTAAACTTTTAAAAATCATTTTACATGCATGTTTTGGATTTTAAACTTGGATTCATTAAGTTTCAAAACAATTTTTTTTAATCAAGCAAGCCTATGATTTTAAAACTTTCAAATATCATCTTAGGCATTTTAGGATTCATGTTTTTAAAACTATTAGATTGACTTAAAACATGTTTCCATGCTTGGTTCCATGGCCTAAAGTCCCCACAAGAAAATTACTTTAAAAAACATATATTTGGGAAAACAGGACTTCTATCGACAGCCAAACCACTTTTACCGGCGGTCTCTGGCCCCCGCTAAAAGCAGTTTTTCAAACAGCTATATTTATGACCGTTGAGTACCCGGTTGACCGGGCAAGGGTCTAGGTCGACCAGGGACTAGCCGTTGGGCACTTTTTGGGTATAAAATGAACCTCATTCCTTTGCCAAAGGGTGCAACATCTAGGCCATCCTTAAGGTGTTTGGAGACAAGGAAAAGGGAATGAACTAAGAGAGACCAAGGGGTCATTAGTGAAGCTAAAGCTTGGATTAATGAAGTTAAATCTCTAAGTAAGCTTTACTTTTATTAATCATATGTTATATGCTTTGTTTAAATTATTGGTAAATGAATTTTAGCAATATAACTATGATGTGTTGAATCCACTCTTCATTTAATCTTTGATCTAAGTTGGATTGGATTCTTCACATTGATTTCAAACCAAGTTTGTTTTAAAATCTTCTTTAATCATGCTTAGCCAAAATCTTTGATTTCTTTTATAGCATGATTCATTTACTTGGTTGAATCTTTATTTGTTGTTTTCATTCATTTTAACTTTAGTTAAATTTATTTAATTTTTAAAAACAACATTGTACATGCATCACAATAATAAACAAGACATAGTATCAAAGAAAGAAGCTAACAAGGCATTCCCATTAGAATTCAAGTTATGAGACTAACACAAAAGTAAGTTAAGTTTTAAGTACAATCCATAAGAGGCCAACAAAGGCCAATACAGTTCTCCAAAAATATAACCAAAAGAAACCCCATGACAAACAGGTGACGAGACTCAAGAACCCGCCCGACGTCTAGATGACATCGTCGGGCTGCCACTCTCTCACAGGGGTTGGCTCACAAGCCTCCTCCTGACGCTCCTCCTCAAAGGTAACGTCTCCTGCATCTGGGCACCAACAAACAAGGGTCAAACACGACGGTTTGGCAGGTAATCAATTTAGGTACAAGCATGAACAATAACTTTTAGAGAAAACATATAAGCAAATCCTTGATATGAAATACTATCAAAACTGAGGTACATTTCAAGAATGCGAACAAAGCTGAGATACCAAAACAAACTAGCATGAGTACATAATATATCATGAGTTGTTAACATCCACAAAGAGCTCATCCTTTCTCTATCATTTATATAATGAAAAGAGCAAGCATGCACGACAAGCACGATATACATAATATAAGCATGACACGATTTCCCACAAAGACGGGAATTCCGGCCGCTGAACAGGACACGCACGATGTGTAATAAATACACGACCAGTCTGCAGACAGTCCACATGTTTAAAGACCCCCAGACAGTGGATCAGACTGAAAGGGCAGTCTAAGCTCAGTGGTGTTTACTTAATTCATGAATGCACAAAACACGCGAGGTACTAGCAAAACTTGTCGAGATAAAAAGGGGGAAATCACTTATCAAAACACGATGAACACGACTAGCAAGGGCATAATTAATATGCATAACACGCTTAGGAAGTGATCCCCTTTTTCTTGAAACACATCTTCAAAACTAGCTTGTACTTGACTTCAAAACGAGTGCACGATGATATTCATCATATCAAAAACCAAAGTACGAATACAAAGCCTATCAAGTTCATGCAAGGACCTTTGGTTGATCGTTGTGCAGCCGAAGCCCAGATGTTGGAATTAAAAACAGAATTGGTGCCCCAGAAGTTCAAGGACATCTCGGGTTCCAAGTGCATAATATCCGGTTAAAGGCCCCTAAACATGTTCTAGTTTTCATTCTTGCAAAAACTCTTCAAAACAAGCAAATGTGTCAATTTCGGTCAGCTCGCGGTCAGCTGTCGGCTAGCCGAAATGGGAACTGGCGGCTAGCCGCAAGCTGACCGACAGGGTGACCGCTGGGAACCCAGGTCTGAAATAGCTCTCTGGAAAAGGAACCGAAATGCCCGCGGTTGGCTTACGGTTAGCCGCAAGGGAAGCTGGTGGTTAACCGCGAGCTGACCGCAGGGCTGACCGCCGAACCCTGATGCAAAAGCCAGCTACTGGAAAAGTAACCGCCGAGTTCGGTTAGCCTGCGGTTAGCCGAAGTGGAGACTGGCGGCTAGCCACAAGCTGACCGCCAATGCACGGGACGCGCAATTCAGTGCAGGTTTTTCACATCTTTCTTCTGCCCTTCTTCTTATTCTCATTCCACCTGCATTCCCTTGAGCCTACATGCTCTCCAAGGGTAAAACACACATATTTTTCCCAATCTTAAACATTCAATCTGAAGAAAACATAATCATGAAGCTTGTAAACATATTTGTATGCAAAATTTCCAAAACAACAATGTAGCTTAAAATACACATGCACAAAGATCCTATAGGGATTACTTGCCTTGCCCAAATGCTAAATACACATGCACAAAGATCCTATAGGGATTACTTGCCTTGCCCAAATGCTAATAATCCTCTCCAAGCACTTCACTCAAAAGCTAAGCCAACACTATAAGAAAACCCAAGAGAAAACCACACAACTTACACAAAAATGGAACTAAAGAACCCATTTTAACAAAAGGGTTTGCAAACACGAAAAACATGATCTTGAGGAACCGAAATAACTCCATGAAGGATATGAGTGGAAGCTCTTACCTAGAGAAGGTCAAACAAGAGAGGAGGAAGAAAATGTAGAGCTTGTCCCACAAGAAACTCCAATAAGCTTGTATCAATGGAAAGCTTGCAAAGAGATGAGGAAGATGGTATTCTTAGAATTTCCTTTGGTGATCTCTAACTATGTCATGCAAGGTGAAAAAGATGGAAAGAAGCAAGAGGGATTTCAGCCCTAGGTCAAGAACTTGCAGAGATTTGGTAAAGTGGATGAAGAGAGGGGGAGATGGGGCTTAAGTGAATACAATGGGCCCCAAATGACTTGAACTTTGAAATGGCCAAAACACAAACTTGTGGGCCTCGGATGACTTCGACGAAGAAGGATAAAACGATCTTCGAAATATCTAGTTTCCAAAAAGTATATTTTTGACAAGATTTAGGGATCTCGAAAATTGTGTCCAGATTTGTGCAAGAAAGACAATTTTACCCTCTTTGGGCCAAAACATGGGTTTTTTTTGGGCTTCAAACATGAATGGGGTTAAAACGAAAGTTGTAACACATAGAAAAATCATTCAAATGAAATCAAGATTACAATCACACGGAAACCGATACGATCTCCCAAAGCTTACACACGCACTCAGGCCTTCCTGAGTGTGTCTGACTACTACTAAACGTTCTCAAAATTCCCAAAGCTATGTCCAAGACTAAAACTAATCATTTCTAACCCAACAACGACTAAACCCACTTAGGACTAAACACATACTAATCGCACACTAATCGAAATGGTCTGGGTCGGGGTCTAACAGTTTGTGTAAACACTATTTTGAGAGAAATCTTTCTATTGTAAAGGTTATTGCTTAGCGTAAGAAAAGCATCTTGTAGAGGTTATTGCTTAGCCTTGGAAAAGCATCTTATGAAGGTTATTGCTTGGCCTAGAAAAGCACATTGATAGGTTGTTGTTTAGCCTAGAAAAACACCGTTGTAAAGGTTATTGCTTAGCCTTTTGAGAAGCATAAATAGTCGAAATCTAGTGGGGTGTTGGATCATAAGCCGGTAAAGGATGTAGGCATTGAGGCCGAACCACTATAAATCATTGTGTGATGGTGTATGCTTGTGGTGATTGTTTTTGTTAGCTTCTGCATTTTGTTTGTTAATCATCACTAGTGGCTAGTTATTTTTAAAGAAGTTAAAATTTGGCATAATTGGTCACTAACTTGTAGCTCACCCTATTCACCCTCCCCCTCTAGGGTTCGGATCACGAATTTTCAATTGATATCAGAGCCTCGTGCTCTATTTTAGGATCAAGTGTTTTGGAACTCTTGATTATGTGTAAAATCCTAGAGTTAAAACCCTTGTGTTGTGTTTTCATGAAAATCATTAGAATGGATTCCACTGTGTTAGATTGTGTAGATTCTTCTAGATCCCTCCTTCCATCTATTGGAGACTCAAACCTTCAAGTTAATGAATCTCAATTTGATTTAAAAGAAGAAGAAAATAATGAAAATGAAGATAACTTTCAACAAGCTTATGATGATTTATGTGCATTTTCCTTAGAGCTTGTTAAGAAAAATAAAAAATTAAAAGAAGAATCTAAAAAGCTAAACAAAGAATTAGTTTCTTCAAAAGATGAACTTAGAGAGAAAGAAGAAGTAATACATTGTTTAGACTCTAAGTTTATGATCTCTTTGCATAACCTATCTAATATTAAAGAAGAACTAAATGGATTTAAGATAAGTTGTGATGAGCTTAATAAGGAAAACTCTAAACTAAGAGATCAATTACAAAGGCAAGACAAAAATATTAACAACCTAGAATCCAAGTTAACCATTTCTAAGGAAAATTTATCTAATTCTCAAAATAAGATAAAAACTCTAGAATTTGGATCTAATGTTATTAATGAACTTAAATTGGATTTAAAACTTGCCCATGAAGAACTAAACAAATATAAGGAAATTGAAAATGAATTATTAAAAGTTAAAAATGAAAATTCAATCCTTATAAACCAAGTCACTCAACTTGAAAGCTACAAACAAAAGTATGAGCGCAAATTTACCCAAGATGAAAAGAAATTTGAAAAGTTATTTAAATTGGGTAAATCTCAAAGAGATTGGACGGGTCTTGGACTTGATAGGAATCACCAACACATTTGTGAAATGTGAGTCCTCATTCTCTAATACTCATTCTTCTTTGCCCATGACTAAATGTAATTATTGTGGCATAAAAGGGCATTTTAGGTTTGAGTGCAAACTAAGAAGAGGCCATGTGTTTAAACCCATCTATGAACCCAAAAAGGTAGAATCAAAATCTATGAAGGGTAAGACACTAAAAATCAAAGAAGACTCCAGAAAGATTGAACAAGTTATATCAATTAAAATGGAGTCTCTTAAGATAGATTCTAAAAAGGTTAAACAAGTTAAACCAAGTATCAAAGAATCTATAAACAAAAAGCTTCTCAACCTATCTCCCTTAAATCAACACATGAAAGAACTTTTGAAGAAAGTAACAAAGTTAAATTTAAAATTCAAAAGTCAAATAAAGGGAGGAAATAAGAAGAAAAGAAAAATGAATCAATCCCCTAAGAAACAAACTCACCAACCTCAAAAAACTAATCACCAATCTAAGCTAAATTTAGTCAAATCTAAATATCATGGTGTTAAGTCCAAATTAAAAATTTATCAAGTCAAATCTCCTAAAGTTGGTGGGGCTTCTAAACTAGACCTCAAAGATCAACCCTCTCAAGACCTTAGGTGGATTCCTAAAGTTAGATACTTAGACAAACCTTAAGGCCTTGAACCTCCTTGACCAACCAATCCTTTATAGTTAAATCTTTTTGTTGGTCATATTTACATTTGCATTTTGTTCTTTCATAGTTACATTTCTTAAAAAGAAATGTTTATTTGTGATAAATTGATTTTGTCTTCATACACCATTCTAGTTACATATCATGGTTTTCAAAATCATTTGATTATAATTTCATCATGTTAGATTTGCTTTTTGCTCATATTGAGTTATATTTCTTGCATTGCATTTCTATATATGATCAATTGATTGTGATTTCAAAAGCTTTCTTAGCTAGATTATTCATGATCGATTGTTGTTATAAGCCATTTGCATCTTTGCTTATTTAGTTATATTCTTTTTATATGCAAATGTCATTTGGTTCCATGTATGGTTGTGATCTTATTTATAGATACCATACTAGAACTCAAATCCCTCCTTTATGCTTTGTAGTCATTTTTTAAATGGATGGTTATGATGTTGATTCATGTATATTCTCTAAGTGATGTCATCCTTATACATGTTTCAACTTCATAGTAGTGATCTTGATCATATGAACCTCTTTAAAATCCATTCATTGTATTTCATAGTTATATCTATTGTTTGTTGGATTTCTTTTAGATGTTGAATTCATATGATTTTGACACTTTGAAAATTGCATGCATTACCAAGTTATATCCTTTTACATTGCAATTTCTCTTGTTCGTCACTATGCTCATTAGTTATTTCATTAAAAGTGATGAATAACCATTTATGATGCTTGATGGAATTTTGTGTTTGTCATATCCTTGCTATTAATCATGTTGTCATAATTCAATTGGTTTCAATTAGTATAATTTCCGATTGATTTCATATCCAATTGATGTCATTTCTTGAGAATGTGATAGACCATGTACATTGGATTGAACTTGATAGTAATATATTTTTGTTCCATGTCACATTCCATTAGCATTATAATTTTCATGTTTGCCACCCCACTTGCTCATATAGGTAAATCTCATGACCACCATATTTATGTATTCATAATCTTGGTTGGTTATTAGTTGAGGATGGCTTCATGTTTGAATGTCATTTCACTCATCTTGCACATGATAGTCATACTTAATGATTGTATGAAAAGATTTCAAAACTTTCATAGCATATGATTTTCATAGTTAAATTGATTGATGCTATGTTGAGTAAACCCCATATCATCATGGATAGCTCTAATTTGGATTTTTCCTAGTAGTAATATTCTTTTTAACTCCATTTTAGAGTGATTGATTTAATAGTCTTATCCTTGAATCTCAATTGATATTCTTTGTTTTTCCAATTGGTATCCATGATCGCTTTTCTCCTTGACCTTGCTCTTTATATTGGCCATTTGATCATATTGAGCTCTATAGTTATATGTGTCTAATTCTTTCCTTGAAGTTTACCCTCAATTGGTAAAACCATCTTCTTCTTGCTCCAAATAGTTAAATATTTGTCAAAAGTTTGACAAAAGGAGAGAATGGATTGAGGGGGAGTGTAAACTTTCATAAGAAGTATTAGTGTTGATCAAATTGACCTTTGTATTGGCTTTGAACCCTTAGAGACTACTAAGCATACATGATACCCTGTTATGTATTTTATTTTCGATTTCTTTTGTTAACAGGTGCTACTAAAAGGTATTTTCCTTATTTCATGTGTGTAGGTACCTATGCAATTTAATCTCAAAGGGGGAGAGAGCAATCAAGTTGTCTAAAGGGGGAGAGTATGTCCATACTGCAAGTCCAAGATCGAATCCTAGAGGGGGGGGGGGGTGAATAGGGTGAGCTCAAAGTCCTAGACCAATTTTAATTCTTTTAGCTTTTAAGTCTCTTATGCTTTGAAGAAGAATAATGAAATCAACCAAGGGAGCATAATCCATAAAAAGAAAGCATAAAGACAATCACCATAACACAATCACATATAGTGGTTCGGCCAAATTGCCTACATCCACTCCCGGTACACCTACCGGTATTCACTAACTTCAATTAAGGTTTAGGATCACCTCAAACCTTACAAACAACACTATGCTTTTCAAGGCTAAGCATAAACCTTTACAGCATATGCTTTTCAAGGCTAAGCATGAACCTTTACAACAAGGAACTTTTCTCTTAAGAATTATGCCTAAAAATGCATGGATAAAGAGAACAATGAAGTGCAATGGAGTGCCTCTAAATAGGCTAATTAGAATGTGAAAACTCAACTCCTAGAAATATGCATAACTGTGTCAAAGTCTATGAATGATGCATTTTCTAGAAATAACTCTTTCTCTTTGAAAAGATAAAAACTAGAATGATGCAAAGATGTTAATCAAATATTTGAGAAAGAGTTGTTTGTCTAACACATGTGATTAACAATGAAAAATAACTTGTTTTCAAGAAAGATGTTCTAAAGTCTAACAAGTTGATTTTTGAAACAAGAAAGTAAAATCATGTGTAACATAGACCATATGTTGCATCCATAAAGCTTATGTGATTTCTAAAGTACTAAGCATGTTATGAAGGTCAACACTTTAATAGGAAAGCAACTTGCATTGAGGAAGATCAAAGATTTGAAACAAAACATGATTGTAAAAAGACTTTGGATTAAAGAAAGCACACCCATTTGAAGATCAAAGGTTGAATAAAAGGAATGGCTTCATAATCCTTGTAAAAATGCTCTTGAGAAGTTGTTAAACCTTGGCCTCAACAGTCCCTCCAATCTCAGCAACTTTCTTCAACCAAAAAGCCACTTTTTATAAAGATAAAGTTGCCAAGGGCTAGTCCTCGGTCGACCTGCAAACAGGTCTCGGTCGACCGGGAAGGCACAACGGATATATTTCTGACCGTTGGAAGGTTACAGTTCAGGACCTGCAGTGGTCCCGGTCGACCGGGAAGCAGGTCTCGGTCTGTAAGACCCCGACCCGAGTGAACCCGATTAGTGCTAATTAAGTTGCGTGTTAGTGCTAAGCTTGATTAGTGTTTTTGGTTAAGTTGGGTTTAGAATAACCTTGATTCTAGTTTTGGGCTACTTTGAGTGTGTTGATAGCTAGTGGGGCCCTTTGGGGGTTCCCTTTTCGGCTTTGCGTTTTCTTGAGAAATTTTCCCGATTTGTTGTGAATTGTGTTTTTGGCCCGTTGCATTCATCTTGAGGAATCCTACAACTTTCATGTTGATCCCGTCCTCGTTTGAGATCCCGAAACCCGATTTCATAGCCTTGAGGGTAAAACAGTCATTGCACGCCAAATATGTACCCAAAACTTAATATTCTCGAAACCCGCGAAACATACACTTTTTGGAAACTAGATATTTCGACGAACATTTCTTCCTTCTTCGTCGAATTCATCCGAGGACCCGAGAGAGATGATTTCAGCCAATGTAGCTCCTTTAGTTGTGGGACCCAACCCAACCCAACTCACTTGTTAACAAGGGAAGCCATTTCCCATTCATTTCATTCTTCATATTCCAGCACAAGAGGAGAGCCTAGGGTTTCCTTGCTTTTCTCTTCTTCTTCTTGCTTCTCCATCTTCAATCTACACCAAACTTGCATCAACCAAGAAATGGAGATCATCTTCTTCTTCCTCTTCACCATGGCTCCCTATTGATACCATTTGTGGAGAAAACCCTCCATTCCAAGACCTCCATTGAGGTTACTCTTGCCATTAGAGGACCTTAAAGGTAAGTAATCATCCCCATCTACTAGATTAGTGTTCCTCTAGCCCTTGAGAAGCTACATTTGCATTATTGTTGGTTCTTTCATTTTCATTCTTTGTGTAACCCATTTTAGGGTTGTTTTTGGGGGGTTTTTTATTGTAGCTTGGCTTTGAGCAATAGAGGTGAATAGAGGCTTGTTTTCAGCTAGCTTGGACTTGAGGCAAGTGAATGTTTGGATGTTTTTAAGTTTGAAATGGTTTGGTGAAGTATTTATGGATTTTCCATGCTTTCATTAATGTGTTTTTAGTTGAAATAAATGCTCATAATGCATCTTGATAGCCTCATTTAATGCCTTGGAAAACATGTGTTTAAGTCATCTTGTTTATAGTTCTAAGTGGTTGTTGATGTGTTGGAAGGAAAGGAAAAAGGGAAGAAAAATCAGTGTCCCGGACCTGCTGCACGCCCAGGTCCGATCGATCGGACCTACAGGCCGATCGATCGGTCTGTCTTTAACTGTAAGGCTTTTTTAGCCGATCGATCGGACTCTGTTCATAACTGGTACAGGAGTCCAGTGGGTTTCGATATTTATTTTTTTTGTGGACCTTGGCTACCCTCCTTGGACTCACTTGACCATATGTGAGAGCGTCTTGAGCCAATGCTCTTCACGGTTGGTTCGGATGCATCGAAGTTCAATCTATTCAATCTTGAACGGGATGGAACGACATGATATCTTCTTCATACCTAAATGCAAAGTCTACTTCCTTGGGTATCGTGAATTCTATTCCTTTCGGTGACTGAGTAGGTTGCTCGATGGTTCCGAGTTGACATCATACTTAGGATGGACCGGTTATAGTCCTGATTTTTCTATCATAACATCTAGTTATAACCATAAGCTCAATTTAAGTTTTGAAAATCGTAAAAGTGGATAAGGAGCCCGGGATGTCTTCAAACTCAAGGAGTACCAAGTCATTTCTATCATCGACATACGGGACCCCTATTCACTCAAATAGATCTTACAATCATTATCTTTCCCGAATTGGTATAGTTCATTTTATTTCTTCATTTCCAAGATTTACTTTACATGGCTTGTTTCCCCCGAAAGCATTGTTGTACACTTGAAATGGTTACTTGACCCGAAGTGCATTGCACCACATGATATGTCAGTGTGCCCTTGAGCACCCCCGTCTCGCCCGTTTGATTATATATTTGCACTTGATTTACTTGCATTGTCTCGATTGTATTTGACCTATGAGTCGGCACCACTAAGCTTGGATAACCTCGTTGGTTTGATCCACCAACTTGGAGATCCCCCTCTTATCCCGCCAGCTGCAGTTTGGATCCCACTACCCGGTCATTACCGTGGTCTTGTCCCGATACCGTAGATTGCTACTGTGGTCCCCGATGCCCGGCTCGCTACCGTGGTCATGTATAGTATATGTATATGTATTTATATGAGATCCCCTGTTTCTCCTCACCTCGAGTGACTGAGATCAGGGCCTAGTTATTGCTCTATCACCTTAGTGATAGAGGACTTAGCTTCGTGTGGTCGCCATCTTGCTGGTTCCTGATTCCTTGGATACTCGATGAGTTTTATCTTGTTTACATGTTTTCTAAAAAATGATTTATCTATTTTATGAGAGTTCTTGCTTGAACAGATTTCCTTGCTTTTCGAGAGATTTCATCTATTTTATGTTGTTGTATCTTCTCACTCTCTTGCCAGACCGTCGTGTCTGATCCTTTGCTTTGGTACTCAGGTCCCGTTGCCGGTTTCCTTGAGGAGGAGCCGGAGGAGGCGGTAGGTGAGCTACAACCTCTAGTTGAGTGGCGTGTTGACGATGTCATGTAGACATCGGGTTGCTGCAAGAGGCGTAACATTTTGGGGATAACTTATTAACCATTCTTTTGGGTTACTATTTTGTAATATTGGCCTTTGTTGGCCTCTAATTTTGGGGAATGTAACTAAATGATATTTTGTCTAACTTTAACAACTTTTGGGAAACTTGCTATAGATCATTGCTCATTCTGATCCAGTTTTGATATTTGATATTAATGCTTGCATGATTAGAGATAGTCTACTATTTGATTTGCTACACGCTTCCGCACTAAAAAGAAATATTCATGCAAGGTTGTGATATCCTCACCGCGGACACCTGTGGGAAATTAAATAAATTGTATATTGTGGATGTAGATAATCATCATCAATCATCATTCACTAATTAGTCCCGATCCAGGATTGGGATTCCCGGTCCGGGGTCGCGACACGATCGACCGGCGACACTGGGAGAACAGCCCAGATTTTTGAAAAAAGAGAGAAACTTGTAACTTTTGAGGGCACCTTCCAGGGGACTTTGAGACACATATACCAAGCAATAAATCATGACTGAAAAAAGATGAAAACTGAGATTTTAAAGCCATGAAAACTCCAAATCAAAACAATGATTTTAAAGATAGAAACTTTGGAAAGCTTGGATGGATTTTAGAAATCAAAAACACTATGAACTAAAGAAGCAAACTGAAATGAAAACCATGCATATCAAATGATAAAAACAAAGATCAAGTGTGAGAAATATGCATGATGATCTTATGAATAAAAACCATGAATGAATGAGAGGACAAGCTTTATGAAATTGATTGCATCCTATCAAATTGCAACAAAACAAAAACTCTAACAATCTCCCCCTTTGCAATTTGATGGCAACTCTTGAAGCTTGAACTCTCTCTCAATCTCCTTTTAAATCTAGAACAGCAACAACTTTGGATATTTAAGGAGCTTTGGATATTTAAGGAGCGTTGGATATTTGGGAGCATTTGGATATTTTGGAGCTTTGGATTTTCCTTGCAGGAGCGACGACGCGACGACACAAGACGACCAACCTAGAAGCTACACACAAAATGCACTCAAGGCAAAGCTACTCCCCCTCAATCAAAGCAACCCTTGAAATCTTCTCCCCCTCAATTGGAGAACTCTCTCCCCCTTTGACATCTAATTGCAAAGGAGCCTGCCCATCAAAGATAAAACACATAACCTTGTTAGTAGCACCTGTTTATAAGAGATATAAAAATAAGATGAGGAATAGGTGATTAGCCAACAAGAATTTAAAAAATAGGGCAAGGGCCAATGCCCAATTGATGTCTCAAATTTATGAAACGGTCATTTCCAAGGGGTTTAGTGAACAAATCAGCCAATTGTGTATTTGTAGGGACAAATAATAACTCAAAAGTGCCTTGGTCAGCATGATCACGCAAGAAATGATAGCGAATGTCAATGTGCTTGGTGCGAGAGTGCTGAATAGGATTTTTTGAGATACTGATGGCACTGGAGTTGTCACACATGATAGGCAAGCATTGTTGTGGAACATTATAATCTAATAAAGTTTGTTTCATCCACAACAGCTGGGCACAGCAGCTACCTGCAGCAATATATTCAGCTTCTGCAGTAGACAAGGATACAGAATTTTGTTTTTTGCTATGCCAGGCTACTAAGCAGTTCCCTAAGAAATAGCAGCAGCCACTAGTGCTCTTCCTATCATCTATAGATCCTGCCCAATCTGCATCACTATCCAATTAATTGCAGAGTTGAGTCATGAGGATACCAGATACCATAATGAGAAGTCCCATTAATATATTTTATGATACGTTTAACAGCTTTAATGTGAGACTCTCGGGGGTCAGATTGATATCTAGCACATATTCCAACGCTAAACTAGATATCAGGGCGGCTAGCAGTGAGGTAGAGAAGGCTTCCTATCATGCTCCTATAAAGTTTTTGGTCAGCTTTCTTACCCTGAAGGTCACTAGAGATTTTAGTAGTGGATCCCATAGGATTGCAACTAGTCTTAGATTCTCCTAAGCCAAACTTTTTCACTATTTCTAGAGCAAACTTGGATTGACTAAGAAAGATACCTTGATCAGTCTGACTCACTTGTAATCCTAGAAAGAACTGAAGGGGTCCTACCAAACTCATTTCAAAGGTGGGGCTCATTAACTTAGAAAATCCTTGAGCAAGATGATCAGATGTTGATCCAAAAACAATGTCGTCAACATATATCTGAGCAATGAGAATATCTTTATCAACCTTTTTAATAAATAGAGTCTTGTCCACATTCCCACACTCATATCCATTTTCAAGTAAGTGACTTGTCAGCTTTTCATACCAGGCTCTTGGGGCTTGTTTCAATCCACAAAGAGCCCTTTTCAACTTAAAAACATATTCTGGGTGATGAGGATCCTCGAACCCTTGAGGTTGAGTAACATACACATCTTCCTCAATTTCACCGTTTAAAAAGGCACTCTTCACATCCATTTGAAACACTTTAATCTTCATGCTGCTGGCATAAGCTAATAGGATTTGAATAGACTCCAAACGAGCTACTGGGGCAAAGGTTTCCTCAAAATCAATTCCTTCAACTTGAGCATACCCTTTGGCTACAAGTCTAGCTTTGTTCCTTATAACATTTCCTGATTCATCCAGCTTGTTCTTGAAAATCCATTTGGTGCCAATTTGGCTTTTGCCTTCAGGAAGAGGTACAAGATCCCACACATCATTCTTTCTAAACTGATTTAATTCATCTTGCACAGCATCAATCCATTCAGACTTGGTTTCTGCTTCAGAGAAGTTCTTGGGCTCAATTTGTGAAACAAAAGAATAGTGAGCACACAGATTATGAACCTGTCTTCTTGTCATGACTCCTTTTGTGATATCTCCAATGACATTATCCAAGTTGTGATTTCTTAATAACTTTGTGGGCATGGTAGGGATTGAGGGAATCTCTTCTTCAATTTCAAATGAAATAGGCTGCTCAACTGAGGTCTCTTCTTCATCATGAGGAGCTTTCTTAATTTGATTAGTCTCATCAAAGACAACATGAGCTGATTCCATGACAGCCATTGATATGAGGTTGAACACTCTATAAGCCTTGCTTTTATCAGAATATCCTAAGAAGATCCCTTCATCAGATTTGGAATCGAACTTTTCAAGCTGCTCTCTATCTCTTAAAATATAGCACTTGCTACCAAACACTTTAAGATAACCCAGATTTGGTTTTCTTCCAAAATACAGCTCATAAGGGGCTTTGTTAGTGTTCTTTGTCAAATAAACACGGTTAATAAGGTAGCATGCCGTATTGATAGCTTCTGCCCATAAGTTGCGCGGGAGATTTTTCTCATTAAGAAGGGTTCTGGCCATTTCTTGAATAACTCTGTTTCTTCTTTCAGCTACTCCATTTTGCTGGGGAGTTTTTGGAGCAGAGAATTGATGACTGATCCCATGGCTTTCACAGAAGTCTGCAAATCTTTCATTTTCAAATTCGCCTCCATGATCACTTCTTATCTTCTTAATTTTACAGTCCTTCTCAACTTGAATTTTCTTGCAAATCCTTATGTTATTATCTACTGCATCTGATTTTGCATGAAGAAAGGCTACCCATCCAAATCTCGAATAATCATCAACCATTACTAGGATATACTTTCTCCCACCAATACTCTGAACGGGTGCAGGTCCAATGAGGTCCATATGAATGAGTTCAAGAGGACGAACAAAAGATATATCTTTTATACCTTTAAAACTTTTCTTGATCTGTTTACCCATTTGACAAGCCTTGCACAATTCAGATTTGTAGTCATCTAATTTGGGTATTCCTCTAACAATTTCTTTCTTTGATAAGATCCTCATCAGTTTGTAATTTATATCTCCCATTCTTTGATGCCACAACTGATTTTCTTGAACTTTAGACAATTAAACACATGGATTCATTCTCACAACATTCTTCTATGGTATAGATGTTATCTTTAGTACGTAATCTAGTGAGTAGTACTTTGTGAGATTTCTCATCCAGAACTTTGCAAGATTTGCTATCAAAAACAACTTTGTTTCCTTTGTCACACAACTGACTTATGCTCAAGAGATTATGCTTTAAACCATCCATAAGGAAAACATCTTTTAATGTAGGCATTTGATCTCCTCCAACACAGCCTTTTCCTATAATCTGAGCTTTCCGATTATCTCCAAAAGAAACATTACCTCCATCATAGTCCTCAAGAGTGATAAATCTAGAACGGTCTCCAGTCATATGCTTGGAGCAACCACTGTCCAAAAACCATCTAGAGTTTTCTTTAACTTTAAGAGCGGTTTGAACTAAGAAATTCTTGACACTTTTCTCTTTTTCAATCCAAGTAGCCTTAATGAAGGTAGAGGTAGAAGTCTTGGGAACAAACTTGAAATGAGCTCTAGAACTATGATTTTGAGACATCCTAAACTTAAAAGGACAGTTAGGAACTAGATGACCTATTTGATTGCAAAAATGACAAGTCCATCTAGAGGAAAAGAAGATTTTACCTATAGGTTTGAGATGAGTCCTAGTATTATGTTGAAAGCTATTCTTCTTGCTACTAGAGGAGCATTCAAAACCTATACCATTCTTGTTACCAAAGACTTTATTCAAGCCTAACATTTGATAGAATTTGTCATTGCCTAAGGTAAATTTTTCAACAACATGTTTCCCCTTTTCAAGTTTCATTTGAAGAGATTCTGATTCTTGTTGACTAGATTCCAGCAGACTTTGTAATTTATGAATTTCTTTTTCAGCTTTAGCAAGATTGTCATTAGAGGTAGTCAACTTAGATTGAACATTTTTTTATCTCATTGTCTTTCAAGATTAATTGATCTTTTAAAACATCTAGATCATTCACAAGCCTTTTAGATTCACTTTTTAAGCTTTTATTTTTCTTGGTTATGACTTCACATAGTTCATATAGTTCCTCATAGGCTTGATGAATATCATTGTCACTATTCTCTTCATTTACTTCTTCTATTAACACATTATGATCAGTGTTTTCTTCAATGGGAGTGAAGAGAAGCCAAGAAGTGGAATTATCATTTTCTTCATCATTTTGAGGTTCATTATTGTCACTACTTTCATCTTCATCATCATCCCAAGTTATGTTCAAGACTTTCTTTCCTTTCTTATCTTTCTTTTCAGATTCTTTAGGGGAGGGACAATTTTGAGCGATGTGACCAAAACCTTTACAGTTGTAACATTGCACATCCCTTTTGGTAAAAGATCCCCTTGAGTTTCTTTGAAAATTTTCATTTTTAGAATCTTCAGAATATTTATAGTTCTTTTTGTTCTTAAGGAAATTCTTGAACTTCTTAGCAAGCAAAATAGTGTTTTCATCATCACTCTCACTCTCATTGTCATTTTCTTTATGTTGGGAGCTAAGAGCTACACCTTTCTTCTTGCTAGGGACTTCAAAATCTAGTTCATAAGTGAGAAGATTTCCTCTAAGTTCTTCTATTTTGATCTTGTCAACATCTTTGCTTTCAGTTATAGCTACTATCTTAGGTTTGAATCTTTTGGGGAGAGATCCTAATATTTTTCTAACAGCTTTGGACTCATCCATCTTCTCTCCTAGACCTATGAGGGAATTAACAATCTCCATGAATTTAGTATAGAACTCGTCAAAGGTTTCTTCCTCTTGCATTTTGAGTTCTTCATACTTAAAAGACAACATTTGGATTTTAGCTACTTTGACTTGATTGGTCCCATCATGAGTGGTCTCTAAGGTATCCCAAACTTCCTTAGCAGTAGTACAATTTACTACCCTATTGAACTCTTCTTGGGACAAGGCACAAAATAAGGCATTTTTAGCTTTAGCATTTAGATTTGCCCTTTCTTTCTCTCCTTGAGTCCAATCTTTCTTAGGCTTTTCTTTGATAGCTATGACATGTCCTTCCGAATCTTTTTCTGTGAGAATTGGTTCATGATAGCCTTCTTCAATGAAACTCCAAACATCTAGACTTTGAGATTCTAGAAAGACTTGCATCCTAATCTTCCAATACCGGTAATGCGAGCCATTAAACAAAGGTGGTCTATTAGTAGCATGACCTTCTCCTAATTGGGATTGCATGGTGACTACAAAAGCAAAAACTCACTCTAAGGATTCTAACTCTAGGTTGTTAGACCTAAACAAGAGCACCTAGGCTCTGATACCAATTGCAAGTCCAAGATCGAATCCTAGAGGGGGGGAGGTGAATAGGGTGAGCTCAAAGTCCTAGACCAATTTTAATTCTTTTAGCTTTTAAGTCTCTTATGCTTTGAAGAAGAATAATGAAATCAACCAAGGGAGCATAATCCATAAAAAGAAAGCATAAAGACAATCACCATAACACAATCACATATAGTGGTTCGGCCAAATTGCCTACATCCACTCCCGGTACACCTACCGGTATTCACTAACTTCAATTAAGGTTTAGGATCACCTCAAACCTTACAAACAACACTATGCTTTTCAAGGCTAAGCATAAACCTTTACAACATATGCTTTTCAAGGCTAAGCATGAACCTTTACAACAAGGAACTTTTCTCTTAAGAATTATGCCTAAAAATGCATGGATAAAGAGAACAATGAAGTGCAATGGAGTGCCTCTAAATAGGCTAATTAGAATGTGAAAACTCAACTCCTAGAAATATGCATAACTGTGTCAAAGTCTATGAATGATGCATTTTCTAGAAATAACTTTCTCTTTGAAAAGATAAAAACTAGAATGATGCAAAGATGTTAATCAAATATTTGAGAAAGAGTTGTTTGTCTAACACATGTGATTAACAATGAAAAATAACTTGTTTTCAAGAAAGATGTTCTAAAGTCTAACAAGTTGATTTTTGAAACAAGAAAGTAAAATCATGTGTAACATAGACCATATGTTGCATCCATAAAGCTTATGTGATTTCTAAAGTACTAAGCATGTTATGAAGGTCAACACTTTAATAGGAAAGCAACTTGCTAATCATGCATTGAGGAAGATCAAAGATTTGAAACAAAACATGATTGTAAAAAGACTTTGGATTAAAGAAAGCACACCCATTTGAAGATCAAAGGTTGAATAAAAGGAATGGCTTCATAATCCTTGTAAAAATGCTCTTGAGAAGTTGCTAAACCTTGGCCTCAACAGTCCCTCCAATCTCAGCAACTTTCTTCAACCAAAAAGCCACTTTTATAAAGATAAAGTTGCCAACGGCTAGTCCTCAGTCGACCTGCAAACAGGTCTTGGTCGACCGGGAAGGCACAACGGATATATTTCTGACCGTTGGAAGGTTACAGTTCAGGACCTGCAGAAATGACCTGCAGTGGCCCCGGTCGACCGGAAAGCAGGTCTCGGTCGACCGGCGACACTGGGAGAACAACCCAGATTTTTGAAAAAAGAGAGAAACTTGTAACTTTTGAGGGCACCTTCCAGGGGACTTTGAGACACATATACCAAGCAATAAATCATGACTGAAAGAAGATGAAAACTGAGATTTTAAAGCCATGAAAACTCCAAATCAAAACAATGATTTTAAAGATAGAAACTTTGGAAAGCTTGGATGGATTTTAGAAATCAAAAACACTATGAACTAAAGAAGCAAACTGAAATGAAAACCATGCATATCAAATGATAAAAACAAAGATCAAGTGTGAGAAATATGCATGATGATCTTATGAATAAAAACCATGAATGAATGAGAGGACAAGCTTTATGAAATTGATTGCATCCTATCAAATTGCAACAAAACAAAAACTCTAACACATACTTCCTAAGGGGAGATATTGTATGATCTTCTACAAGGGGAGAGAATGCATATCTTGCCAAAGGGAGAGAGTGCATGATCAAAGGGGGAGAGTTGAAAGAAGAGAAAGCTTGGGAGTTAAAGAAGATGCTTGGCTAATGAAAGAAAGATGAAAAGAAAGCTTGAAGAATGATCAAGCTCCAAGCATCAAGAAGATTGAAGAAAAAGAACTAGAGCCCAAGCTAAGATAAGAAGCATCCAAGAGATTTCAAGGCTTGTCCAGCATAGGGGGAGCTGAAGACTTAGTGTGTAAATTCTGTGTTGAGTAAGTTGCCATCAAATTCCAAAGGGGGAGACTGTTAGGGATTTTGTGTATTACAATTTGATGGATGCATTAACATTTTAATCATCATTTGAATTTTCACATGAGCATTGACATAGAAAAACTTGAAATCTGTATTTACACATGCATTGTTTTTTAAACTTTTAAAAATCATGTTACATGCATGTTTTGGATTCTAAACTTGGATGCATTAAGTTTGAAAAAAAGTTTTTTTAATCAAGCAAGCCTATGGTTTTAAAACTTTCAAATATCATCTTAGGCATTTTAGGATTTATGTTTTTAAAACTCTTAGATTGACTTAAAACATGTTTCCATGGCCTAAAGTCCCCACAAGAAAATTACTTTAAAAAACATATTTTTGGGAAAACTGGACTTATACCGGCGGCCAAACCACTTTTACCAGCGGTCTCTGGCCCCCGCTAAAAGCATTTTTTCAAACGGCTATATTTATGACCGTTGAGTACCCGGTCGACCGGGCAAGGGTCCAGGTCGACCGGGGACTAGCCGTTGGGCACTTCTTGGGTATAAAATGAACCTCATTCCTTTGCCAAAGGGTGCAACATCTAAGCCATCCTTAAGGTGTTTGGAGACAAGGAAAAGGGAATGAACTAAGAGAGACCAAGGGGTCATTAGTGAAGCTAAAGCTTGGATTAATGAAGTTAAATCTCTAAGTAAGCTTTACTTTTATTAATCATATGTTATATGCTTTGTTTAAATTATTGGTAAATGAATTTTAGCATTATAACTATGATGTGTTGAGTCCACTCTTCATTTAATCTTTGATCTAAGTTGGATTGGATTCTTCACATTGATTTCAAACCAAGTTTGTTTTAAAATCTTCTTTAATCATGTTTAGCCAAAATCTTTGATTTCTTTTATAGCATGATTCATTTACTTGGTTGAATCTTTATTTGTTGTTTTCATTCATTTGAACTTTAGTTAAATTTATTTAGTTTTTGAAAACAACATTGTACATGCATCACATGTTTAGAGCTAATTAATTTCATACAACTTGTGAGCCTTTGATTTTCATTTCATTAACAAGTTTGTATTCATACATGTGATTTGCATTTCACTTCAATCAAATCTTTTTATGTGCCTTAAACTTTGAAATGCTTTGAGCATATATTAATTGAGCTTACTTTTTAAACTTGATTGAAACAATCACACACACACATCATGAGCATACACCTTTGCATTCATATAGTATTTGTGTGAGTTAGATTTTCAATTTCATATCCGCCTATTTTAGAGGCATTTTAATTGATCTTTAATTGTATCTCTTAAAGTGTTTGTCTAGATACTACTTTGAGAGAAATCTTTCTATTGTAAAGGTTATTGCTTAGCCTAAGAAAAGTATCTTGTAGAGGTTATTGCTTAGCCTTGGAAAAGCATCTTGTAAAGGTTATTCCTTAGCCTAGAAAAGCACATTAATAGGTTGTTGTTTAGCCTAGAAAAACACCGTTGTAAAGGTTATTGCTTAGCCTTTTGAAAAGCATAAATAGTGGAAATCTGGTGGGGTGTTGGATCACAAGCCGGTAAAGGATGTAGGCATTGAGGCCGAACCACTATAAATCATTGTATGATGGTGTATGCTTGTGGTGATTGTTTTTGTTAGCTTCCGCATTTTGTTTGTTAATCATCACTAGTGGCTAGTTATTTTTTAAAAAGTTAAAATTTGGCATAATTGGTCACTAACTTGTAGCTCACCCTATTCACCCCCCCTCTAGGGTTCGGATCACGGACTTTCAGCCTGATGTACATATCATCTCCTCCAGTAAAAACAACCTCACTCAGCCAATAGGTGAGGTAAATAGCAAGATCCCTCCGTAGCGTAATGTCCGAATAAATGGCATTTGTGCTCATAAAGAAGTCCTTCAAGTCTCCTCGCGTGACAGAAGTCTTCTTCAAACTCAGAGTCTTAGCTCTGGCCTCTCGGGTCGTGCTATCAGAAGACTCTCTGCTGTCAAGGAAGTTCGGGAACAAGGAGCCAAAACTCCTCCAACTGCTGGACCTTACAAGCCCTCCTTCTCCTTAAAAAATCATAGAAGGCGGCGAGCGAAAGTACAAAAGCCTGAACTCCTCAGACTGCTCGTCAAGGACGCTATCAATAGGCATAAACTCCTCGTAAAGTTTGCTGAGGACAGGCAGCCCGGTGATGGCACTCAATTCCTTCAAAGTAAAACCGATCTCACCATTCATGAGAATGAAGGTGTCGGTTTGTGGAAGGAATGACTCCAACATGGCCATGAAGGTTTCATCAGAGAAAGCCACGATTTGCCAAAAAGTACGAACCGCATAAAAAATCTCTGCCTCCTTCAAAAGGGCCCCACCAACCTGCAAGATGTGATCAGTCCATGACTCCCAGCTTGAGTCAGCGCTGAAACGTCCACGAAGTCGAAAAGGCTTCACCCAATTGCTGTCGTCACCCTGAAAAATGCCAAGGCCCACCGGTCTTAAATCGACCGATGGATGATCCGAACCTTGGTAACCGCTAGCTAGCATCAACATGTCCATGCGGACAGCCGACTTCTCTGCATAACCGGAAAGACTGCCAACAAAAACCCCGGTCTTGATTACATTAGTCCTCTTCACCCAGCTCGGAGGATCTTCCCTCTTGGGACACGTGGGAGAAAGACTCATGATCGAGATAGTGCGATTAAAGGTCGACCAGGTAAAAGTAGTTCTCTCCTCACCATCTACCGTGTAAGAGAACTGAAAACATCTCCTTTGGTATGTCAAGTCGTCAGGGACTGCGTCACCAAAGAAAAAGGTATGCTTGGGCATAATGCTCTGATCGTCCATGACCCGAGGACGATTGCTTAACATAATCTTGTAAAACTCCTCATCCTTGAGAGCGATCAATTGCTGTCTCATCTCATCACGGTTGAGGGAGTCACATTCTTCCAAGTTTCTCTCCACAAACTGGACCTTCTCCCAGGCTTACTGTACAGCCACATTAGGAGACCTGGTAGATCGACGAGGTGCTTCAGTAACAGGCTCTTTGTGAAAGTCATAGGATCCTAACCTTAGAGGGGGGGGTGAATAGGGTGAGCAACAATTATGACCAATTCTAACCAATTTTTAATTTCTATAAAGTAAACAAGTCACAAGTGATGATTTACCAAACAAGATGCGGAAGCTAATAAGAGAAATCACCACAAGCATACACTATAACACAAAGGTTTATAGTGGTTCGGCCTCAATGCCTACATCCACTACCTGCTTGTGATCCAATCACCCCACCGGATTTCCACTAACTATGCTTTTTACTAGGCTAAGCAATAACCTTTACAATGTTGTTTTTCTAGGCTCAACAACAACCTTTACAAGATGTTTTTCAAGGCTAAGCAATAACCTTTACAATGTGCTTTTCTTAGGCTAAGCAATAACATTTACAAATGAAAGATTTCTCTAAGAAGGTGTCTATACAAAACACTTTAAGAGATACAATTTAAGCTCAATTGAATTGCCTCTTAAATAGGCTGATATAAAAGTTTGATTCAATGCACAAAAATACACTAACAAGAAGCTAAGGTGTGTGCACAAAGTGTATGAATGTTTTACTTCAATCAAATTTTAAAATGAAGCTCTTAAAAGAATGCTTGATGCATTTTAAAATCTAAGCTAAGAAAATGATGATTGAAGTTATATGCTAATCACAAGAAAGATTCAAGCAACTTGAAAGAAAGAACTAAACAAGTTGTATGAAGATTAATTACTAAGAGCACATGTGATTTAGACAAGGATGTTTGCAAAACAATCTAATATTCCAAAGATGATAATGTGTTTGCAAATCATCTCTTTAAAAGCTAGAAATCATGCATTTATGATAATACAAAAAGTTAAACATGCATTGATTTTAATTGGAATGGAAATCAAAATAACTAGTAAGATATACCTTTTAAAAACTCAAACATTTGATTTCCAATGGCCTTCTAGCTCCCTTGGCTTATTCCACTTCTTTTGGCTTCAATGGAGTTTCAAAGATTCAAAGATCAAGCCTCTCAAAAGAAGGGAAAGGAATGGACTTTAAAGCAAAAATCAGTCCAATGACTAGTTGGCCCGGTAGACCCCATGACCCCGGGTCGACCTGGCCCAACGGCTAGTTAACCGGTCGACCTGGGCCTGGCTCGGTCGATCGGGTACACTGGCTGTTTTTCCAGCAGGCCAGTTGGGCCGGTCGACCGGGCACAGGGGTCGGTTGACCGACCAAACTGGCCTGGGATGAGTTCCTGAAGGATTATCAAAATTCCAAAGATGACACTTGGAACTCAAGGCCAGTGTGATTAAGCATAATAAAATGTTTCTAAAAATGGAGAATGTATGCAAATCACAAACCTAAATTCTTAATTTGATTTTCCAAAATAATGAATGAAGAAATAGGTTTTCAAATGAGTATTTGGATTCTAAAACATGCATGAATAAAACATATGCAAATGCAAGTAGAATCTAAGATTCCAAAGTCAAAACTAAGAGCATGAGTGTGTGATCATTTGACAGTGAAGGTGAATGTGAGGCCCCACCCCTTGTGGGCCCTCTAATTGAATATTTGAATACTATTTAATATTAATTAGTAGCTAATTATCCTAATTAGGGGTTAGTAAGGGTAATATATTTCCTAAGTTTTATTTAGATTAGCTTAGTTGAGTTAGATTAGCCTAGTTGTATTAGTCATAGGGTTAATTGGAGTCTTTTGCTATTTTTAGGATTAATGATGAGTGGAGGCCCTAGCTTGTTAATAGTGTTTACCATAGGGGGGTATCCGCAAAATTCTTTTCCAGAACCTTCCCACCTAAAGACCCATTTGCCCCCAACCCTAACCCTAATTCTATACAACCCTAAAGGGCATTCTAGTCCTTAGCCACCCCCAAACCCTATAAATCTAGCACACTTCCCAAGTAAAACCTAGCAACTATTCATTCCCCTCTCATTTCTTCTCCTACCTCTCTCTCTCATTTCTCCCTTTGAGCTAAGTACTGGGCTGTTCTTGTGTTGGAAAAAGACCTAGGAGCTGTTATCATCTTCATCTTCTTGCTTGGCTTGGTTTTTTTCTCTATCTCTCTATACAACTTCTCATACATCAAAGGCAAGTTCAATATACTTATTTAACATAGGTTGTATGTTTCTGTTCATTTGATTCTCTAATTTTAGTTCAGTTATGATTCATGTGATAGAAACTACATTGAGCTTAGTTTTATGGAATTATGGCATTGATGGATGGGTCTTCACCCATTTGGAAGATCAATGGCCCCTTGTTGTGTGGAATGGAGGTACATTGAAGTCTATATATGTTTTTCTTTGATTTGGTGTTGATTAGGAGAGATTGGAGGTGTTTTGGGGGAAATACGAGTTGAAAAGGATGAAACCCTGAAAATCTGGGTTTCAGCAGATTGCGTGTACCTGGTCGACCGACCTGCAACCCGGTCGATCGGGCACACCGAAACTGAGAAAAATCTCAGTCTCAGTTAATTCTCTGTAGAACTCATAGTTTAGTGTACTCGGTCGACCGAGCCCTGTGCCAGGTCGACCGAGCACACTGTTTTTGCAGAAATTAGCTGGGAATGGAATTTTCTCGCAGACCCAGACATCCAATGTGCCAGGTCGACCGAGCACACAGGAATTTCAAGAGAGAAGGCTGAGAGTTGGGACATCAAGGTTCCAGGGTTTCAGTGCACTCGGTCGACCGAGCACACATGAAGTCCCTGGGAACAAACCAGGCCTTCCAGGTGCTTGACTAGTTTTCTCAGTGCACTCGGTCGACCGACCTGCAGCCAAGTCGACCGAGCACACTGCATACCAGGTCGACTTGGGGGTCAACCCCTAGTGTGCCAGGTCGACCGAGCCTGTGCCAGGTCGACCGAGCACACTGGGAATTTGTGATTTTCCAGTTTTCAGTCATTTGGAGTTCTGATTATCTGTGGGGCCCATTGACCATCCAAATGGACATTTATTGATGTGCCAAGCCCGAGTCAACGGTGTGGCTCAACCTTGACTCGTGGGGACCACCAAGTAGGGTTTTGGTCATTTAATCTAAGATGATTCGATCCTTAAAAGTTGTCAACAATGCCCGTAACCTCAGGAGCACCAAACACAATATCCTTTGGCATCTGAGACTCCATTTAGAGATCTAATTACCGGAGATGGGCCTAGACCTGAATGTGGTCCATTACCTAGGATTGGACTGTTGTTATTTCCCCTGTGGATTTTCTTGCTGAAGTTCATACTTCACCTTTCTTATTTGCTGTCATTCTTATATCTTTAGTGTAGCTGTTAACTGTTAATTAAATGGAAATGGAGGACCTGAACCTAGGATATCTTAGAAGTGACCCGATAGCATGATTTGAAGAACACTGACCCGTGTCTGTGGCTAGGCGGGCCCTTTTTGGGCCTAAGTATGGAAATGTGTACCCTTAGAATTGGAGAGGAGGATTTTAATAGTCTTATAACTCATGATGGATGAAAATGAGATGTTTATCAGTAGAAATGGATATGATGCCTCGTTTGGACTGTTTTAGACCAAGCCATGTGTTGATGGGCCTTGGTATGGATCCAACGAGTGGGCTTGGACTTGGATTATAATCCATGGACTGATTTGTTATTTGAACCTCTTAGAGACTTGGTTAGGGCATTGTTCACGCAAGGCAAAGCCTAGACAAACACAGACCCTTAGAGTTTCTAGACTTGGCATAGACATTCACTCGGTTGATTTAAGCTCAGCCTGTGGACTGATCATCCCCTGTAGGAGCTATTATGAGTGTTGAGGAGCTATCATGATGAGCTATGTTGTTAAGACGGACGGTGTGATACCGAGTCCGGTCTTTGAGTGATGAGTGTATGAGATGGTTGAGTGATTTGCGGAGTTAGTAATCCCCAGCACTGGTGAGATTCCTCGCCGCAACTGTGTTCAGTATGGGAGGGCCACGGCATAAAATCCCACGGTATTCCAGCTCGTGTGAATGTGCCATTTCGTATTAGACTAGATGTTGTATTTTATTCTGATTCTATTTGTTTATCTCGCTTAACTGCCTAGATCATTTACCTTGTTATTCTTTAAATTATATACCTGTCTCTACTCTTTTGATATATATATCCTATGTTACTTGTATATACTGTGACTTGCCAGATCTTTAGATCTGACCCATCTTTGGTGCTTAGGCCTTGACCCTGAGTTTGCGGATGACGCACTTGCGCTTGTAGAGGCGCTTGTAACCGGAGACTACGTTTGGGGCCCAGCCGACCCCGATGTCGAACCGGAGGGTGGAGAGCTATTACCAGGGCCAGGGCTTTGAGAGTTACCTTGTTTGGGTTTGAGCGAATTTTGTAGTGAGTCGGGTAGCAGTTAAAATGTAATTAACTTTTGTCCTTAACAACTGATACCTTTAAACTAGACTGCTGTTCAGTTCTTATTTAATACATATATTGATACTCATTGCTTCCGCTTTACTTGTTATGCTTCCGCAATTTAACCGTTGATAGTATATCGTCCAAAAGTTTTAAATTAGACCTCACTGCGGGCCTACGATCTTGGAAGTTCTCGGATTTTTTGGGAAGTAGCGCGCCAACTTCGGATATTCGAACGACTTTATCGGTATCCGGAATTGGGGCGTTACAGTGAATGTGCATCCATCAAAATTGCAACAAACAAGAACCTAACAATCTCCCCATTTGCAATTTGATGGCAACTACTATGATCTCAACACTTCTAGGACTTTGGATCTTCTTAACTGCTCTTATCTAGAAATCTCTTGAATGTAGCTTCGACCGTATGACCGATTCGTCGAGAGCTTTTGACTTAATCTTTCCAAGATGATTTCTCCCCCTTGGTTAGAGCTCTCCCTTGCTCTTTGCATCCAAGCGATCTTCCTTTAAGCTTTTGAAGCAGATATCCCCCTTAGTTAGATCTGATCTTCTCTCCCCCTTTGTTTGATCTTCTTTGTGTCTGATCATCAGATCTTCTACTCTTCTCTCCCCCTGGGTCATTAAGTAGATCTGTTCTTTTTCTCCCCCTTTGACATCGAATTGCAAAGGAACCTGTATACATGAGAAAACATATACCTTTCAGTAGCACCTGTTACCAAATGAGAATGCAATTGAAATACGAAACAGGTTATCATGTATATAGATTTGTCTAGCATTGTTTGAATGAAGCTAAGATAACAAATATAATTTGATTTAACACTGGAAAGCTTCAAAACAACATAAACATCCATCAAGAGAAATATAACAAGAGGAAAAGAGATAAAATGTGAAATTGTACTTTCATTGATATAACAAGAGAAGTTCAGTACATGAATCACTAAATACTTGACCATTTATGTAAACAAAAGATAATGGTCAGTAAACAATACATCAAGTCAGTTGATAGATAAAGAATACATCAAGAAAAACAATCGATCACTACCCAAAATAATCCCCACAAAAAGAAATGAAAAACACTCCTAAAGGTCTAAGAAGAGTCTGTAGGAGACGGAGGCATAGTGTCATCAAGGCGCCTGCAGCTCTTGGATATGTTCGAGAGATACTTTAGAGTTTTCTTCATCATCCCTTTGAACTCTTAAAACTCTGCGCGAATGGAAACAACTGCTTGCTCCACAGATGATATGCGCTCCTCCATAGTACGCTGAGGAGGGGGCTGGGACTGACGTGGCTGATGCTCTGGCTGAATGGGCTGAGGCTGCTGCTGATCTGTAATCTCTGTATCTGCAGCCTCTAACTCTGCATCTCCTTCTGCTATTGGGTTTGCTCGAGGTGGTGGAGGAAGCCTCATCAAGAGAATGTTCGTCTTGTTGAAAACTGTGGTTGGCTCAGGTCTCTCAGAGGCAAGAGGGATCACTCCAAAAGAACAGGCAATCTCAGTGATAAGAAACCCGAACGGAGCAGCACACGGCTGAGAGCCAGTGATAACCCGGATGATATGGTGCATGATGATGGAAGGTAGACACATAGGCACCCCAGTAATCACATTATGAAGGATATTTGCCATGTACGGAGTTACTTCTGTTCGATTCCCTTTCCTCGGGTAAATGGAGTGAGTAAAGATAATGTGAATGATGCATAGGGAGGGAATCATCGAAGAAGCTTGGAGACAGTTTTTGGCTGACCATTCTTCAGGGTGGCCACATAGAGCAGTGGTGACAGACTCTCTCTCATCAAGAGGTAGGACATCTGAGATGAATCTGGGACCGTCAGACCTAGGATGCCTAAGATGGAGGAGATCAAGTCTATGGTAACTACCTCCTCACCGTGAAGAAATCTAATAGTAAATGAATTTGCAGTAGAGGCACATATAGATTCATAAAGGCCATGGACGGAGGATGTGAGAACCCGACCCCTAATTTCCTGGATTAGTGTTGTTTTATTTGTGGATTAGTTTCTTTTAGTGGGATTAGTATTTGTTGGGTTGAGTTTGTGAGCTAGAATGGTTTTTCATTAGTTTTGGGGAGTTTCGAGTGCCTTTGGGATTGGTGGGACCCTTTGGGGGTTCTTTTAGTGACTTTGCGCGTGATTGGGAGGTTATTCGAAATTCCTGATAATTCTTGTTTTAGCCTCATTTGACTTATTTTGTTAACCTCTACAACTTTCGTGTTCACTCCGTACCCATTCGAAACTCCGAAAATCAGTTTTTCCAGCCCGGAGGGCGAAATCGGTCTTTTCACATTGAATCTGGACCCAAATTTTGAGATCTCAGAACCATGCCAAAATTATACTTTTTGAAAACTAGATTTTATGAGAAACATTTTTCCCTTCTTCGTCGATCGTAGCCGAGGCCCACAAATAGATGTTTTACCCTTGGCAAGTCTTAAGTGTGGTGGGGCCCATACCCACCCATTATAAGATGTCTCCACTCTCTTTCTCCCTCATTTTCCACTCCCCATCGGCTGCAACTCTCCAGCTACAGTGGCAGCAGCCATTCTTCTTCATTTCTTCCATTTCTCTTGCTCTAATGGAGCCTCCAAGCCACCAATCCAACGAGGGAACTCCGGCAACTTCTTCTCCTTCATCTCCTCTCTTGTTTGACACCATTTTTGTGGGAAACCAAGGTGGGCAGCCCCTATTGCAAGCTTCTTCTTGTTGATTCATGACTCTAGAGGTAAAGACTCCTTCCCATTTTCCTTGGATGTGCAATGGCTTTCCCTTAGGCTCCATTTCTTAGTTTGATTTGAGCCCATTCATTGTCTTCCTTTGTTTAACCCATTTTAGGGTTTGTTTTGGGGGTTTTTGTAGAGACTGTTGATCTTGAGCTTGAGAGGTGATTAGAGGCTTGGTTTGCTAGCTTGGGACCCAAGGCAAGTGGATGAATGGATGGTTTGAATGTTATTAAGTTTTATGAGAAAAACCTAAGTTTTATTACTTGTTCTTGATAATGTGATATATGTTTCTACACATGCTTCTTGTCATATTTCTATTGATTTCGAAAATGCATATTAATGGTTGTTTCTCTCTTGTTAAATCCCTTGGAAATATATGCATTTCATTTGGTCAAAGTTTATTCATATGGTTTTGAAATGAATGGGGTTGGTTTCTCCACCCATGTTTATGTTTACTAGCTTGCATTGATTTGAAATAGATGCTCATTTAATGAGTTTTGCTAAATCATCTATGGTTAAGGAAATGTGAATCAATAGTCTTGATTTATCTCTAGATTTTTGGCTCAAATGGACCTTGTGTATATTGGGGATTCTTCCCTTTGTTTATTGTGAAATGAGAAGAAAGGAGATGTTTAGATTTAATTTTTCATTGGAGTTTTGATGAGGATTTTAAGTGATTATGGAAGAAAAATGTTAGTGGTTTAAGTGTTGGAAAGGAGGGGAAAGAAGGAGGACCAAGGCCACTGCAGAACAGAACCTGGGTTCTGTTTTGCAGTGTACCCGGTCAACCAGGAGGGGTCCCGGTCGACCTTGTACACACTGACGAGATTTATGGGCACAATTTTAAGTTACAACTGCCGGTCAACCAAGCCCTTGGCTGGTCGACCGGGCCTCGAGGCCCGGTCGACTGGCCCAACTGGAAACCCTGCAGAGTGTGAATTTTCACCCTGTTTAGAATGGTTTTAGGGGGGGACCTTGGCTACCCTTTTTTGGACTGTTTGGCCTATGTGTGAGGATGTCTTGAGCCGACACTCCTCACGGTTGTTTCATTGGCATCGAAGTTCAATCCATTTCAATCTTGAACGGGATGGAACGACGTGATATCTTCTTTATATCTAAACACAAGTCTTTTTCCTTGGTTATCGCGAATTCTATTCCTTTCGATGATTAAATAGGTTGCTCGATGTTTCCGGATTAACGTCATACCTAGGATGGACCGTTTATAGTCTTGATTTTTCTATCATAGCATCTAGTACTATCCATAAGCTCATTTAAAGTTTTGAAAAGTGTAAAAGTGCATAAGGAGCCCGGAATGTCTTCAAACTCAAGGAGTACCAAGTAATGACTATAATTGACATACGAGACCCCTATTCACTTAAATAGATCTTAAAATTAATATTTTTCCCGGAATTGTTATAGTTCATTATTTCACCTCATTTCCAAGATTTGCATTATATGACTTGTTTTCCCGAAAGCATTCGAAGTTACTCTAGTAACAGTTAATTGTCCCGAAATGTATTGCCCGATATGAAATGACATTGTGCCCTTGAGCACCCCCGTTTTACCCATTTATTTACTGTACTTGATTTACTTGCATATGTCTCGATTGGTTTTGACCTATGAGTCGGCATCACTAAGCTTGGATAACCTTGTCAGTCTGATCCACTGACTTGGAGATCCCCCTCCCGTCCCGCCAGCTGCAGTTTGGATCCCGATACCCGGTTATTGCCGTGGTCCCGTCCCGATACCCGGTTCTCTACCGTGGTCCCGTTCCCGTATATTTATATTGTATATATGATTTGCGTTGAGTCTCCTCACCTTGTGTGACTGAGACCAACATCCCGTTATACTCTTGTCACTTCGGTGAAAGAGGACTTAGCTTTTTGTGATTGCCATCTTGCCAGTTCCGGATCCCTTGGATACCCGACATGTTTTATATTGCTTATATGTTTTCTGATAAATGATTCGTTTCCTTTATGAAAGTTGTTATTTAGACAAGTGTTAATATTCTCCAAAGTGAATTCAGTTATTGTTATTATGTTGTTTTCTGTTCCTTGTACACGTACATGTCTTAAATGAATGTCGGTTGGGTGAATACCCATGCTTTTACATATGCTTCAAACGATCAATCATTTTACTTGATTTATACGATTACACATGTTTTAAATGGATACCCGTATTGTTAAATACCCATGCTTTGAAAAATGTTTCAAATGACACTTGTTTTGCCAGATCCCTAGGTTTATACATGTTTTAAATGAATACCCGAATTGTTAAATACCCATGCTTTGAAATATGTTTCAAATGACACTTGTTTTGCCAGATCACTATGTTTATACCGGTTTCAAATGAATATCCGATTTGTTAAATATCCCTGCTTTGAAATATGTTTTAAATGAACATTAGTTTTGTCAGAATTCTTTGGTTACACATTGTTTTAAATGAACACCCGGTTTGTTGAATACGTATGCTTTTACCTAAGTCCCAAATGAACGTTTGTTTGTCAAACTTCTATATTTACACATGTTTTAGACGAACACCCGATTGTCAAATATCTATGCTTTTATAGATGATGTAAATGAACATATGCTTTATTAGATTTTCAGGTTTTACCCATGTTTGAAACGAATACACGTTTTGTCCGAGATTCATGATGTTTCACCCGTTTAATTATATGCAGCATTTTGATCAAATAGCATGATTTATCATATGTTTTATTCTTCAGTAATTTGTTATCTTTTCATCCACCTGCCAGACCGTCGTGTCTGACCCACTACTTTTGGTACTCAGGTTCAGATTTCTTCGTCCCGAGATGAGTGCTTGGGTTGGCTGTGGAGCCATGTTTTGCAGGTTGTTTTGTCGGCTATGTCATGTAGACATTGAGCTTGACATCGGAGCTACGTCATATTTGGGGTAGTGATTGTAGCTTATCGTTGTATGGCTTTTATTAGCCTTTTTCTTGGGATTCTTAATTAATGTACATTGATAATTGTAACTGGAACATATATGGGAATGTAATATCCTGTTACTGTCAGCTCTGTAATATATTGTGATGGTTTACTCCAGTCTGTTATGATTCTTGATATAATAGCTATACGCTAAAGGTTGAGTGCGACGCGGAACCCGATGGCCACGGACTTCGGGTTGCAATGCCACGAAAGCTTCCGCAAAATATTCAGAACGTATTGGAATGTGTTGTCTTCACACACGCGGATCTTGGGAGAAAAATATATTTTTGTAAAATCCCATTTCGCGCCCCCGATGTCGCGGTTTGGGGGCGTGACAGAGGATGAATGAGTTTTGCCACTCCAAGTGAGGATGTTATCCCATCCAATGGCTTCTAGAATGGCCAGGACATTGTCGTCCACAAGATCTCTTACAACACAAAACTTCTCAACAATAATGCCTTTGCTTCGAAAAGATTTGACAACTGAAGACGGAGAACGAATTGGGTTGAATTTGATCTCTGGAGGTGGGCCAAGCTCAGGAGAAATGGAGGGAGATCTATGGGAAGATGAAGCTTGTCCGGTTTTGGACTTCTTGTTAGGCCTCCTCCATGTTTGCTTTGTGCGAGCCATCGGAAGAAATCAAAGTAAGAGATGCTCAAGAATGAATAAAAGGCTGAAAAATGGGCACAACAGTTGTTATTTGAGGAAAGAAGTGGTTCAGTCAATTTGACAAACACTTGGTGTGCAGATTGTGGAGCTAGGAGTTTTACAACTGAGTGATGCCAAGATAGGTGTCCAAAAGACTACCGAAGTTCCTAAAACAAGGAAGAAAAACACAAAAAAAAAAAAAAACAGAAACAGTCAAACAGAAAAGGAAATAAACAGAGGTTGGGGAAGACAGAGAATGGTGAGGATGCACAGTGAATGGGACGCCTAAACAGTGAAGATGAAGAAGATCAAGAGGGATAAGAGAGTGATCCAGAGAAGAGAAGGGAAGATTTGATCCAGGAGAAGAGAAAAGAAAAAATGGAAACAGGGCTTGCTGCGGTCGACCTGCACTGGAGGGAAGGAAATTCTGTTTGAAACAGAATAGACTCAGTGCAACATTTTAAGTTGTTGGGCTGCGCAGACTCAGTCGACCGGCCACTTAGCCCGGTCGACCGGGAAAACAGGGGCAGGCTGAATTCTAAAAAAAATCAGAGAAAAAGCCTGGAAGCCAAAATGGGTCAAACTAACAGCTCAAACCCCTAAACCCCAGCTACCAAACAAGCTAAAAAGATTTAGAAAAGAGATTTTGCAAAATCAATTCCAAATAATTCCTTTTTAAGAAAATAAGGCTCGTAAGATAGAAATCATTTTTCAAAATCATTTAAATTTGACAAGACAAAAATTTGACTATGAATCCATTCAAAACTAAACAATTTGAAAAACAAATCAATTGATTGAGAATATATAACTTTTAAAAGCTTTTTCAAATCAATTTGATCAAAATCATGCATTTAATCATCAAATTCCATTTTAAATTCAAAATGCATAATCAACAAACAAGACTCAACTAAATGAATCTAAAAGCCTAAAGAGATACTAAGAGAATAGAAAGAACTAGATACAAGACCAACTAGACATATTACTAAGAGAAATGGTTGGTCCTATCTATCTAAGAAGCCTTAGTAATCTTCTAAAGGTCTAACCTTAGGTATCCATCTAAGGTCTTGAGCTTTGGAGACTATCTTAGAAATTCCACTAACTAGAGGAGATAAGGATTGAATTCTTTTAGACTTGTCATCAAATCTTTGAGGTTTGACTATTTTAGATTGATGATTAGTCTTTGGAAGTTGGTTTTTCATTTTCTTTTTATTCTTCTCATTTCTTTTAGATTTTCCTCCCTCTTTTTGCCTTTTGAACTTTAATTTTAACTTTTCAACATTTTTCAAGAATTCTTTCATTTCTAAGGTTAAAGGAGGAAAAGAGAGAAGCTTCTTTTTGATAGATTTATTTTGATTATTAGTCTTTTTAAAATCTATCTTGGATGACTCTTTGTGAATTGTTTTAAATTGTTTGAATTTCTTAGAGTCTTCCTTGGAATTCAAAGTCTTTCCCTTCATAGAATTAGATTTAATTTTCTTAGGTTCAAAGATGGGTTTTGACATATGACTTTTCCTTAATTTTCACTCAAATTTGAAATGTCCTTCTTTACCACAATAATGACATTTAGTTTTGGACATAGGAGAAAGAATGCTAGTGAAAGAGGACTCACCTTTCACAAAAGTGTTGGTGAATTTAGGGTCACGTGAAGTATACTTATCAAAACCAAGGCCCGTCCTATCTCCTTGAGATTTACCCAATTTAAATAACTTTTCAAATCTCTCTTCACCTTGGGTAAACTTGCACTCATATTTTTGTTTGTAACTTTCAAGTTGAGTGACTTTGGTTATAAGGATTGAATTTTTATTTTTGACTTTTAATAAATCATTTTCAATTTCCTTATAGTTGTTTAGTTCTTCATTGGCAAGTTTTAATTCGAATTTAAGTTCATTAACAACATTAGGTCCAAGTTCTAAGTTTTTTGAATCACTTTGAGCATTTGACAAGTTTTCCTCGGAAATTGTCAACTTGGATTCTAAATTGATAAAGTCTTTTTCTTGTCTTTGTAGTTGATCTCTTAGATTTAAATTTTCTTTATTAAGCTTATCATAACTTATCTTAATCTCATTTAGTTCATCTTTGATATTAGATAGGTTATGTAAAGAGATCATAAACTTAGAGTCTAAACATTGTATGACTTCTTCTTTCTCTCTAAGTTCATCTTTTGAAGAGACTAGCTCTTTGTTTAGTCTTTTTGATTCTTCTCTTAATTTTTTGTTTTTCTTATCAAGCTCTATAGATAATGTATATAATTCTTCATAGGCTTGTTGAAGATCATCTTCATCATATTCTTCTTCTTTTAATTCACATTGAGATTCATTTATTTGAAGGTTTGAATCTCCAATAGATGGAAGAAAGAGAGGTCTAGAAAAATCTACACAAAAGTCTAAACAATCTACCTTAGTGGAATCCATTTCAATAGTATTCATTCAAACACAAATCTAGGGTTATGACTCAAGGTTTTTACACCTAATCAAGAGTTTCAAAAACACTTGTGTTAGGTATTTTGTGTTTTGCAATTTGATGGATGCATTAACATTTTAATCATCATTTGAATTTTCACGCATGCATTGATTTAGAACATCTTGAAATCTTGATTTATACATGCATTGGTTTTTAGACTTGTAGAAATATTGATTTATGCATGTTTTGTTTTTTTAAACTTGGATGCAATTAGATTTGAAAAGAATTTTTATAAATCAAGCAAGCCATTGGTTTTAAAGTTTTGAATCTTTTTTGGCTTTTTATGTTTCATGTTTTAAAACCCTTAGTATGATTTAAAACATGTTTCCAAGCTTGATTTAATGGCCCAAAAATCCCCACAAAGAAATACTTTGAAATATGCAATTTTTGGGAATTTTGGTCCAAGGGGGTCGACCAGTAGTGGGCCCGGTCGATTGGCCCAACAGGGGACCCGGTCGACCGAGCCCTCTGCGGGTCGACCGGGAAAGAGCCGTTGGCTCCTGTCAAATGGCAGTTTTTTTACCGTTGTGAAGGCCAGGTCGACCCGGGGGTCATGGGGTTGACCGGGGACTAGCCGTTGGGCAATTTTGAGTTATAAAATGAAGTTCATTCCTTTGTTAAAGTTGGAGATTTTTAAGCCTTCTTAGAGGTGTTTGGAGACAAGAAAAAGGGGATGAACTAAGAGAGACCAAGGGGTCATTTGGAGAGCTAAAGCTTGGATTAATGAAGTTAAATCTCTAAGTAAGCTCTACCTTCCTTAATCATATGTTATATGCTTTGTTTAAATTATTGGTAAATGAATTTTAGCATGATAACTATGATGTGTTGAATCCATTCTTCTCTTAATCTTTGATCTAATTAAGATTGGATTCTTCACTTTGATTTCAATACAAGTTGTTTTAAAATCTTCCTTAATCATGCTTAGCCAAAAACTTTGTTTTCTTTTATAGCATGATTCTTTTACTTGATTGAATCTTCATTTGTTGTTTTCATTCATTTGAACTTTAGTTAAATTAATTTGGTTTTGAAAACAACATTGCACATGCATCACATGTTCTAAGTTACCAAATTCCATACAACTTGTGAGCTCTTGATTTTCATGTCTTTAACAAGTTGATATTCATACATGTGATCTGCTTTAAACTTCAATCAAATCTTTTATGTGCCTTAAACTTTGAAATGCTTTAAGCATATATTAATTGAGCTTTTTTTTTAACTTGATTGAAGTTATCACAGACACACATCATGAGCATACATCTTTGCATTCATTTAGTGTTTGTGTGAGTTAGTTTTTCACTTTCATATCCGCCTATTTTAGAGGCAGATATATTGAGCTTTAATTGTATCTCATAGAGTGTTTTTGCATAGACACCTTCTTTGAGAAAACTCTCATTTGTAAAGGTTATTTCTTAGCCTAAGAAAAGCACTGTGTAAAGGTTATTGCTTAGCCTAGAAAAGCATCTTGTAAAGGTTGTTGTTTAGCCTAGAAAAACAACATTGTAAAGGTTATTGCTTAGCCTATTGAAAAGCATAGATAGTGGAAATCCAGTGGGGTGATTGGATCACAAGCCGGTAGTGGATGTAGGCATTGAGGCCGAACCACTATAAATCTTTGTGTTGTGGTGCATGCTTTGTGATGATTGTTTTTGTAAGCTTCCGCATTTATTTACTTCATCACCACTTGTGACTAGTTTAATTTAAAGAAGTTAAAATTTGTCTTAACTGGTCATAATTGAAGCTCACCCTATTCACCCCCCCCCCCTTTAGGGTTCGGATCCCAGGACTTTCAATTGGTATCAGAGCCTCGTACTCTATCTTTTAGGATCAAGTGTTTTTGAAACTCTTGATTAGGTGTAAAAACCTTGAGTCATAGCCCTAGATTTGTGTTTGAATGAATTCTATTGAAATGGATTCCACTAAGTTAGATTGTTTAGACTTTTGTGTAGATTCTTCTAGACCTCTCTTTCTTCCATCTATTGGAGATTCAAACCTTCAAATAAATGAATCTCAATGTGAATTAAAAGAAGAAGAATATGATGAAGATGATCTTCAACAAGCCTATGAAGAATTATATACATTATCTATAGAGCTTGATAAGGAAAACAAAAAATTAAGAGAAGAATAAAAAAGGCTAAACAAAGAATTAGTCTCTTCTAAAGATGAACCTAGAGAGAAAGAAGAAGTAATAAATTGTGTAGACTCTAAGTTTATGATCTCTTTGAATAACCTATATATTGTTCAAGATGAACTAAAAGAATTAAAGATGGGTTGTAATAATATCAATAAGGAAAATTAAAATCTAAGAGATCAATTAAAAAGGCAAGATGAAGACATTAACAATTTAGAATCCAAGTTAACCCTTTCTAGGGAAGATTTATCTAATTCTCAAAATAAGATAAAAACTCTAAAACTTGGATCTAATGTTATTAATGAACTTAAATTTGATTTAAAACTTGCCCTTGAAGAACTAATCAAATATAAGGACATTGAAAATGAACTATCAAAAGCTAAAAATGAAAATTCAATCCTTATAAACAAAGTCACTCAACTTGAAAGCTACAAACAACAGTATGAGTGCAAGTTTACCCAAGGTGAAGAGAGATTTGAAAAATTATTTAAATTGGGTAAATCTCAAAGAGATAGGAAGGGTCTTGGATTTGATAGGAATATTTCACATGACCCTAAATTCACCAACACATTTGTGAAAGGTGAGTCCTCTTTCTCCTTTGCCCAAATCTAAATGTATTTATTGTGGCATTGAAGGGCATTTTAGGTTTGAGTGCAAACTAAGAAGAAGCCAAGTGTCTAAACGCATCTTTGAACCCAAAAAGGTAGAATCTAAATCTATGAAGGGTAAGACAATAAAAATCAAAGAAGACTCCAAAAAGATTAAACAAGTTAAATCAATTAAAATGAAGTCTCCTAAGATAGATTCTAAAAAGTTTAAACAAGTTAAACCAAGTATAAAAGAATCTATAAACAAAAAGCTTCTCAATCTATCTCCCTTAAATCAACCCATGAAAGAACTTTTGAAGAAAATAACAAAGTTAAATTTAAAATTCAAAAGTCAAATAAAGGGAGAAAATAAAAAGAAAAGAAAAATGAATCAATCCCCTAAGAAACAAACTCACCAACCTCAAAAGACTAATCACCTGTTGGGATTGGTGTATGCCCTAAAGCCCACTGACTGCACTCACATCTCTGTTACTGGATATTTATTGGTTATTTAATAGAATGACATTTTTCTCTTATTACTTGTGTATATGTATGGTTGTGTAAGGCCCATTGTTTTCTAGTAAATGACTTGGGTGTAAGACCCCGACCCGAGTGAACCCGATTAGTGCTAATTAAGTTGCATTTTAGTGCTAAGCTTGATTAGTGTTTTTGGTCTAGTTGGGTTTGGAATAGCCTTGATTCTAGTTTTGGGCTTTTTGGAGTGATTGATAGCTTGTGGGGCCCTTTGGGGGTTCCCTTTTCGGCTTTGCATTTTCTTGTGAAATTTTCCCGATTGGTTGTGAATTGTGTTTTTGGCCCGTTGCATTCATCTTGTGGATTCTTACAACTTTCATGTTGATCCCGTGTCCATTTGAGGTCCCGAAACCCGATTTCATAGCCTTGAGGGTAAAACAGTCATTTCACACCAAATCTGTACCCAAAACTTAATATTCTCGAAACCCGCGAAACATATACTTTTTGGAAACTAGGAATTTCGACGATCATTTCTTCCTTCTTCGTCGAATTCATCCGAGGTACCGAAAGAGATGATTTCAGCCACCCAAGTCCATTAAGTTGTGGGACCCAAACTCCTTTGTTAACAAAGAGGAACCCAACCCTCCATTGCATTCCATTCTCTTGTTCCAGCACACATATGAGCCTAGGGTTTTTCTAGCAAGTTTCTTCTTCTTCTTCTTGCTTGTCCATCTCCAAGCCTCACCAAGAGCTCATCAATCAAGAAATGGAGATTACCAATCTCTTCCTCATCTCACAAGCTTCCTCTTGATACTATTTTTAGAAGAATCCATCAACTTTGAGACTTCCCTTGAGCTTACCTTGTCCATTAGGGGACCTTGCAAGTAAGTGATCTTATTCATCTCCTAGATTAGTGATCTTCTAGCCTTAGGGAAGCTACATTTGCATTATTGGAAGTTCTTTCATTTTCATTCTTTGTGTAACCCATTTTAGGGTTGTTTTTGGGGTTTTTGATTGTAGCTTGGAAGTGAGCTTAAGAAGTGAGTAGAGGCTTGATTTTTGGCTAGCTTGGACTTGAGGCAAGTGAATGTGTGGATGTTTTTAAGTTTGAAATGGTGTGGTGAAGTATTTATGGTTTTTATGCTTTCAATGATTGCTTTCATTGATTTTTCCATGGATGAAATAAATGATCTTTGCATCTTGATAGCCTCATTTAATGTTTGTAAACATGTTGGTTTAGCATTTATTGTCTTTTGGGTATATCCTAAATGAATGTTTGTGAAATGGTTTCCTTCCTCTTTACTTTGTATTAGACTTGATATGGAAGAAGTGATGGAGTGAACATATGATGGGGCTTTGGAGAAGTGTAGATAGAGGCATTGGAGGAGCTCTTAGCTCAATGTTATTACAGGGATTAAGTGGAAGTGGAGGGAATGGTTTTGAGGAGGAGAAGGGCTCAAATCTGAAACAGTGGGTGATTCCCGCACCTGACGGTCAGCCTGCGGTCACCCGGCGGCTAGCCGCCTCGTGACTGGCGGCTAACCGCCAGGTAGCCGAAATGTCACGGTTGCTTTTCCAGAGAGCTCACTTCTCCACCTGAAAACTCGGTCAGCTCCACGGTTAGCCAGCGGCTAACCGCCGAACACATCGGCGGCTAACCGCCAGCTAACAGCACTTGGCGTTCAGCTTTCCAGTAAGCTACATTTCTGCAGCCCAGCCGCGGTCAGCCAGCGGCTAGCCGCCTGCCCCAGCGGCGGCTAACCGCCAGCTGACCGCCAGGTAACCGAAATTCCCCAGATTTCGAAAAGCACCCCGCTCGAACGAACTCTCCGGTTCGTTCGAGCGTTGAGCTTTGTCGATCAAGGAGATTCACTAGGCATTGTATGAGGCCATTCGAGAAAGAAACCATATCACGAGAATGTCATTCGAAGTTTTGAAAATCCAAAGTGTATAAGGAGCCCGGGATGTCTTCAAACTCAAGGAGTACCAAGTCTTTTCAATAATCGACATACGGGACCCCTATCCACTTAAATAGATCTCGAAATCAACAGTTTTCCCGAAATGGTATAGTTCATTATATTTCTTCATTTCCAAGATTTACTTTACATGATCTATTTTCCCGAAAGCTTGATGGTTACACTAGTAACATTGACTTGTCCCGAAGAGTATTGCCCGTTATGAAATGGAAGTTATACATTTGGATATTCTTGCCCGTTCATTGATTTACTTGTACTTGATTTACTCGCATATGTAACGATGTGTTATTTAACCTATGTGTAGGCATCACTAAGCTTGGATACCTTGTCGGTTTTATCCACCGACTTGGAGATCCCTCTCCCGTCCCGCCAGCTGCAGTTTGGATCCCGATACCCGGTCATTACCGTGGTCCCGTCCCGATACCCGGTTCGCTACCGTGGTCCCGTTCCCGTATATTTATATTGTATATATGATTTGCGTTGTTTCTCCTCACCTTGTGTGACTGAGAACAACATCCCATGATACTGTTGTCACTTTAGTGACATAGGACTTAGCTTTATGTGATTGCCACCTTGTTATTCCCGATCCCCTTGGTTACCTCATATGTTTTATCTTGTTTACATGTTTTCTAGCAATTGATTTATATATTTTATGAGAGTTCTTGCTTAAACAGATTTCCCTGCTTTTCGAGATATTTCATCTATTTTATGTTGTTGTATCTTCTCACTCTCTTGCCAGACCGTCGTGTCTGATCCTTTGCTTTGGTACTCAGGTCCCGTTGCCGGTTTCCTTGAGGAGGAGCCGGAGGAGGCGGTAGGTGAGCCGCATCCTCTAGTTGAGTGGCGCGCTGACGATGTCATGTAGACATCGGGTTGCTACAAGAGGCGTAACATTTTGGGGAGAACTTCTTAACCATTCTTTTGGGTTATTATTTTGTAATATTGGCCTTTGTTGGCCTCTAATTTTGGGGAATGTAACTAAATGATATTTTGTTTAACCTTAACAACTTTTGGGAAACATGTTATAGATCATTGGTCTTTCTGATACAGTTTTGATATTTGATGTTAATGCTTGCATGACTAGAGATAGTCTAACTATTTGATTTGCTACACGCTTCCGCACTAAAAAGAAACATTCATGCAAGGTTGTGATATCCTCACCGCGGACACCTGTGGGAAATTAAATAAGTTGTATATGGTGGATGTAGATAATCCTCATCAATCATCACTACTTCTAATCAGTCCCGATCCCGGATTCGGATTCCCGGTCCGGGGTCGCGACATTGGGTGTGTAGTGGCTACACACAGAAACGTCTGAGTCATGGACACTTGAAACAATAAACTTGTTCATAACTGAGAGATGGAGTTGGGCACTTCATCTTGGTATAAGTTATAGTGAGAAACTCTCCTATGTTCAGGGTGACTTACCTTAGTCACGGGAGGTCTATCCCGGATATATCTCACTAGTGCATGTGTCATGCATTGAACATGACCATTAAAGGTGTTATCTCTAAAATAGTACTATCACAGAGAGAGATCAAGTCACCTCATGCTACTGAGTGACCAGTGCTCTTAATCTTGAGCATTTGTGGATGAACTGACAAAGTCGAGTTCTTGTACTTTAATTCACTATGGGTGAGATCCTGTTCATGGGTCAATAGCTCTGTGTTTTGGGTACTCGGGCTTGATTAGTTGGGACGTGCAAATGCAATATGGAATCTATGCCATCGTGTGATGGAATGATTGTCCCCTTAGAATTATCCGATTAATCATCAGAATCTAAGATCTTAGTATATGGATGTTCCATATGGATATTGAACTTGTGGGTCGCTCCCTGGATCAAGAGAATGATATCCGGATGATGATTAAGTCAAGGGTATGAAGTTCTAAGGATGAGATGTAATCAAGAAGGTAGATAGTACATCGGTTAACCTACTTGATTATGGATGTTACATAGAGGGGCATTGTGGTCATTGTACTTGGTAGGTCAAAGACAATCGTCAGTTTATGATGAGCTTAATTTTCAATTTAATATTTGTCCCTGGAGTGCAACCATAACTCTTTAGTGGAATGAGTTAGGGTTAAAATGATCTTAATGTTGCTATGGGGTTAGCATGGACATTTTGGTCATTTTGGGAGCCAAGGGCAAATATATCTTTTGGTCCCTCTTCTAGCCACTTTCCTATATTGGCATGGTTTCCTAATTTAATTAAATGATATGTGGTTGAATTAATTTTGTGGAAGAATAATTTTGAGTTTAAATTCAAATAGGCTTTTGATGGCATACATGAATTTAACTCTAGCTAAATTATTAACTTGTGGGCCATGGTGTGTTTATCTATCTTGTGGGCCAGCCATAAGGGGAGCCCCTCGTGTGAGGTTTCCAAGTTTAACTAGGTATCTTTACTTGGAAGGAAGAACTCCTCTTTGGGTAAGAATTCCTATAATTAAAGTTTACTAATTTTTAGTATCTTTAATTAGAAAGTGTTGCACTACTAAGGTGGCTGGTTCCTTATTTTATGGGATGGTGATTCCTATTAGAGATAACTCTTAAAGGAATGTAAACTATTTATAAACCCCTCCCTACCCTAGGCGTGCAACAAGGAAGAAACAAGGAAACAAAAAGAAACTCCATTGGCCGCCCAAGAGAAGAAGAGGAATTCACGCCCAGCCTTCTTCTTCTTCATTGATTGGAAAGAGGAGATCAGGTCCTGGTCAGGTCCTGGTCTTTTTCCACAAAGTGTAGTTCAGAAAACCCTTCTTGGAATCCATATTCTGATCCCACAATCAGAGCCAATCAGATTGGGTTGGGGAATAGAAGAGAAGATCAAAGGAGAAGCTACTGCAGAAAATTCCTGCAACCTGTATAGCTGATTGCAGGCTTGTGATCAGTTCTTTGCAAGTTCAGTTTCAGAGATTTGAAGATTTCATATCATCAAGGTATTAGTCCTCTTTCATCTCCTTTCATTATACACATGTTGATCATGATTTCATGGAGTTTTTATGCATGTTTCATGGCTGAATAATCAGATTTGGTTTTGTTTTAAAAAACAAGAAAAACCATATCAGCCATGGACGTCCAAGTTCAGATCTATATAGCATGAACTTTCATCACCAATCTAAGCTAAATTTAGTCAAATCTAAATATCATGGTGATAAGTTCAAATTGAAAATTTATCAAGTCAAATCTCCTAAAGTTGGTGGGACTCCTAAACTAGACCTCAAGGATCAACCCTCTCAAGACCTTAGGTGGATTCCTAAAGTTAGATACGTAGACAAACCTTAAGGCCTTGAACCTCATTGACCAACCTATCTTTTATAGTTATATCATATTGTTGGTCATGTTACATTTGCATTTTGTTCCTTGATAGTTACATTTATTAAAATGCATTGTTCCTTTATGATCAATTGATTTTGTCTTCATGTACATCTCTAGCTACATTTCATGGTTTTCAAAATCATTTGATTATAATTTCATCATGTTAGATTTGCTTTTTGCTCACTTTGAGTTATATCTCTTGCATTGCATTTCTATTGATGTTCAATTGATTGTGATTACAAAAGCTTCCATAGCTAGATTATTCATGATCGATTGTTATTATAAGCCATTTGCATCTTTGCTTATTTAGTTATATTCTTTTTATATGCAAATGTCATTTGGTTCCATGTATGGTTGTGATCTTATTTATATTTGTAGATACCATACTAGAACTCAAATCCATCCTTTATGCTTTCTAGTCATTTTTTTATGGATGGTTATGATGTCGATTCATGTGTATTCTCTAAGTGATGTCATCCTTATACATGTTTCAACATCATAGTAGTGATCTTGATCATATGAAACTCTTTAAAATCCATTCATTGTACTTCATAGTTATATCTATTGTTTGATGGATTTCTATTAGATGTTGAATTCATATGATTTTGACACTTAGAAAATTGCATGCATTTCCAAGTTATATCCTTTTACATTGCAATTTCTCTTGTTCATCACTGTGCTCATTAGTTATATCATTAAAAGTGATGAATATCCATTTATGATGCTTGATGGAATTTTGTGTTTGTCACATTCTTGCTCTTAATCATGTTTTCAAATTCAATTGGTTTCAATTAGTATCGATTGATTTGATGTCTTATCTTGAGTATGTGATGACCTTGTGTACATTGGATTGAAGTTCATAGTCACATATTTTTGTTCCATGTCATATTTCATTAGCATCATAATTTTCATGTTTGCCACCTCTCTTGCTCATATAGGTAAATCTCATTACCACCATGTTTATATATTCATAATCTTGGTTGGTTATTAGTTGAGGTTGGCTTCATGTTTGAATTTCATTTCACTCATCTTGCACATGATAGTCATATTTTTTGATAGAATGAAATGATTTCAAAACTTTCATAGTATATGATTTTCACAGTTAAATTAATTGATGCTATGTTTAGTAAACCCCATAATATCATGGATAGCTCTAATTTGGATTTATCTTAATAGTTATATCCTTTATAACTCCATTTTAGAGTGATTGTTTTAATAGACTTATCTTTGAATCTCAATTGGTATTCTTTGTTTTTCCAATTGGTATCCATGATCACTTTTCTCCTTCACTTTGCTCTTTACATTGGTAATTTGATCATATTGTGCTCTATAGTTAAACGTGTTTAATCATTTCCTTGAAGTTGACCCTCAATTGGTTAAACCATCTTCTTCTTGAACCAAATAGTTATATCTTTGTCAAAAGTTTGACAAAAGGAGAGAATGGGTTGAGGGGGAGTGTAAACCTTCATAGGAAGTATTAGTTTTGATCAAATTGACCCTTGGATTGGCTTTGAACCCTTAGAGACTACTTCCATACATGATAACCTGTTATGTATTTCATTTTCGATTTCTTTTGTTAACAGGTGCAACTAAAAGGTATTTTCCTTATTTCATGTGTGTAGGTACCTTTGCAATTTAATGTCAAAGGGGGAGAGAGCATTCAAGTTCTCTAAAGGGGAACAGAATGTCCAAGCCTCCTAAGGGGAGATTTTGTATGATCTTCTACAGGGGGAGAGAATGCATATCTTGCCAAAGGGAGAGAGTGCATGGTCAAAGGGGGAGAGTTGAAAGAAGAAAGAAAGCTTGGGAGCTAAAGAAGATGCTTGGCTAAAGTAAGAAAGATGAAAAGAAAGCTTGGAGAATGATCAAGCTCCAAGCATCAAGAAGAATGAAGAAAAAGAAATAGTGCCCAAGTTAAGAGAAGGAGCATCCAAGAGATTTCAATACTTGTCCAGCTTAGGGGGAGTTGAAGACTTAGTGTGTAAATTCAGTGGTGAGTGAGTTGCCATCAAATTGCAAAGGGGGAGATTGTTAGGTATTTTGTGTTTTGCAATTTGATGGATGCATTAACATTTTAATCATCATTTCGATTTTCACACATGCATTGATTTAGAACATCTTGAAATCTTGATTTATACATGCATTGGTTTTTAGACTTGTAGAAATATTGATTTATGCATGTTTTGTTTTTTTAAACTTGGATGCAATTAGATTTGAAAAGAATTTTTATAAATCAAGCAAGCCATTGGTTTTAAAGTTTCGAATCTTTTTTGGCTTTTTATGTTTCATGTTTTAAAACCCTTAGTATGATTTAAAACATGTTTCCAAGCTTGATTTAATGGCCCAAAAATACCCACAAAGAAATACTTTGAAATATGCAATTTTTGGGAATTTTGGTCCTAGGGGGTCGACCTACAGTGGGCCCGGTCGACCAGCCCAACAGGGGACCTGGTCAACCGAGCCCTCTGCGGGTCGACCGGGAAAGAGCCGTTGGCTCCTGTCAAATGGCAGTTTTTTTACCGTTGTGAAGGCCAGGTCGACCCGGGGGTCATGGGGTCGACCGGGGACTAGCCGTTGGGCAGTTTTAAGCTATAAAATGAAGTTCATTCCTTTGTCAAAGTTGGAGATTTTTAAGCGTTCTTATAGGTGTTTGGAGACAAGAAAAAGGGGATGAACTAAGAGAGACCAAGGGGTCATTTGGAGAGCTAAAGCTTGGATTAATGAAGTTAAATCTCTAAGTAAGCTCTACCTTCCTTAATCATATGTGTTAGGAATTTTGTATTTGCAATTTGATGGATGCATTTTCACTTTAGCATCATTTGAATTTTCACACATGCATTGTTTTAGAAAATCTTGAAATCTGGTTTTATACATGCATTGCTTTTAAGATTTGTAAAAGTATTGTTTTATGCATGTTTTGTTTCTAAACTTGGATGCATTGATTTTAGAATTCAAACTTTTTTGAAAACCTAATTCTTTGTGCATTACTTTTGAGAAATCATATTGAGGATTTAGGTTTGTGCCTTGCATACATTCATCATTTTCAGAATCACTTTTGTATGCATTTATTTGAGAAAAGAGTTTTTAGAAATCAAGCTAGCCTTTGGTTTTAAAGTTTCGAATCATTTTAGGGTCTTTGTGTTTCATGTTTTTAAACATGTTAGATTGATCTAAAACATGTTACCAAGCTTGGTTTAGTGGCCCAAAAATCCCCACAAAGAAACACCTTCAAATTTGCATTTTATGGGAATTTTTGTCCCAGGGGGTGGTCCGGCAGTGTCGCCGGTCGACCGGCCCAGAGGTCCCGGTCGACCGGGAACACTGCAGGCCAACTGGGCCCCTGGAGCCCCAACGGTCATTTTTCTGACCGTTGTGTGATCCCGGTCGACCGAGACCTATTTCCAGGTCGACCGAGGACTAGCCGTTGGACTGTTTTTCATTATAAAATCCATTCATTTCCAACCTTTTTAGAGGCTTGAACCATGAACTTTTGAGACCATTTTGGAGCCAAAGAAAGGGGAAGAAGTTGGAAAGGCTAGAGGGCTATTTGGAAATCAAATGCTTGACTTTTAAAAAGGTAGATCTTACTTATCATTTTGATTTCCATTAAAATTAGAATCTATGCATGTTTAAATCTTTGTATTTTCTTTTATGTATGATTTCTAGTTTTTAAAGAGTTGTTTTGCAAACTCATTATCATCTTTGGAATATTAAGAATGGTTTGCAAACTCTCTTGACTAATTCACATGTTCTTAGACTTTAATATTCATACAACTTGTTTAGTTCATTTCTTTAAAGTTGTTTGAATCTTTTATGTGATTAGTTTTATCTTCAATCATCATTTTCTAAGCTTTGATTTTAAAATGCATCAAGCATTCATTTCGGAGCTTCATTGTAGACATTGATTGAAGTAAAGCATTCATACACTTGTGCACACACTTTAGCTTGTTTTAGTGTATGTTTGTAATTTGAATTAAACTTTCATATTAGCCTATTTAAGAGGCAATTTCATTGAGCTTAAATTGTATCTCTTAGAGTGATCTTTTGTGAAGACACTTTCTTAAAGAAATCTTTATTGTGTAAAGGTTATTGCTTAGCCTAGGAAAAGCATCTTGTAAAGGTTATTGCTTAGCCTAAGAAAAGCATCTTGTAAAGGTTATTGCTTAGCCTAGAAAAGCACATTGAGAGGTTGTTGTTTAGCCTAGAAAAACTTCATTGTAAGGGTTATTGCTTAGCCTAGTAAAAAGCATAAATAGTGGAAATCTGGTGGGGTGATTGGATCACAAGCCGGTAGTGGACGTAGGCATTGAGGCTGAACCACTATAAACCTTTGTGTTGTGGTGCTTGCTTTTGTGGTGATTGTTTATATTAGCTTCCGCATATTGTTTGATTAATCATCACATGTGACTAGTTTATGTTAAGAATTTAAAATTGTTTAAATTGGTCATATTTGTAGCACACCCTATTCACCCCCCCCCCCCCCCTTTAGGGTTAGGATCTCAGGACTTTCAATTGGTATCAGAGCCTCGTGCTCTATCTTATAGGATCAAGTGTTTGGAACTCTTGATTAGGTGTAAAAACCTAGAGTCAAAAACCCTAGAGTTGTCCTTGCATGAAAATCATTAGAATGGACTCCACTATGCTAGACTTTGTAGATTCTTCTAGACCCCTCATTCTTCCTTCTATTGGAGATTCAAACCCTCAATTAAATGAATATCAATTTGATTCAAAAGAGGAAGAAAATGAGTATGATGAAGATGATCTTCAACAAGCATATAATGAATTATATACATTATCTTCAAAGCTTGATAAGAGAAATAAAAGTTTAAAAGAAGAATCAAATAGACTAAACATAGAGTTAGCTTCTTCAAAAGATGAACTTAGAGAGAAAGAAAAAGTAATAAAATGTGTAGAATCTAAGTTCATGATCTCTTTAAATAACCTATCTAACATTCAAGATGAACTAAAAGAATTAAAGATGGGTTATGATAATGTCAATAAGGAAAATTTAATTCTAAGAGATCAAATAAAAAGGCAAGACAAAGACTTTATCAATTTAGAATCCAAGTTGATTAAAAGTAAGTTAAAAAACTCAGAACTTGGATCTAATGTTGTTAATGAACTAAAACTTAAATTAAAACTTGCCAATGAAGAGCTAAGTAATTATAAGGAAATTGAAAATGATCTTTTAAAAGTTAAACATGAAAATTCAATCCTTATAACCAAAGTCACTCAACTTGAAGGATATAAACAAAAGTATGAGTGCAAGTTTACCCAAAGTGAAGAAAGACTTGAAAAATTATTTAAATTGGGTAAACCTCATGGAGATAGGACGGGTCTTGGATTTGATAGGAATATTTCACATGACCCTAAATTCACCAACACTTTTGTGAAAGGTGAGTCCTCATTCTCTAGCACTCTCTCTCAAATGTCCAAAACTAAATGTCATTTTTGTGGTAAAGAAGGACATTTCAAATTTGAGTGCAAACTAAGAAGAAGAAGCCTTGTGTCCAAACCCATCTTTGAACTCAAAAATGTAGAATCAAAATCTATGAAGGGTAAGACACTAAAAATCAAGAAAGACTCCAAAAAGACTAAACAAGTTAAATCTATTAAAATGGAGTCTCCAAAGATAGATTCTAAAAAGGTTAAACAAGTCAAACCAAGTTTAAAAGAATCTATAAACAAAAAGCTTCTCAACCTATCTCCCTTATATAAACCCATGAAAGAACTTTTGAATAAAGTAACAAAGTTAAATTTAAAATTCAAAAGTCAAGTAAAGGGAGAAAATAAGAAGAAAAGAAAAGTGAATCAATCCCCAAAGAAACAAACTCACCAACATCAAAAGACTAATCACCAATCTAAGCCAAATTTAGTTAAATCTAAATATCATGGTGATAAGTTTAAATTGAAAATTTATCAAGTCAAATCTCCTTTAGTTGGTGAGAAGTCCAAAATAGACCTCAAAGTTCAAACCTCTCAAGACCTTAGGTGGATTCCTAAAGTTATTTACTTAGACAAACCTTAAGGCCTTAAACCTTCTTGACCAACCTATTCTTTTTAAGTTAAATCTTTTTGTTGGTCATGTTGCATTTGCATTTTGTTTCTATATAGTTACATTTATTAAAATGCATTGTTTCTTTATGATCAATTGATTTTGTTTTCATGTACATCTCTAGTTACATTTCATGGTTTTCAAAATCATTTGATTATAATTTCATCATGATTAGATTTGCTTTTTGCTCACATTTAGTTTTATGTTTTGCATTGCATTTCTACATGATAAATTGATTGTGATTTCAAAAGCTTTCATAGCTAGATTATTCATGATCAATTGTTGTTGCAAAATCATTTGTGTAGATGTCATGGTAAGATTATTTGAACAAATGATTTGAATCAATTCAAGTTTTTCCATGGATTTCTAAGTTATACTTTTATATGGAAAACCATTGTTTTGAAAAATCAACTTGTATGTGTCTCATTTAAGTTATATCTTTTAAAATACAATGTTGAAAATTGATCTTCAAAATCATTCTCCTTTTGCTCATTGTTGGATTTTGTTTATCAAAATGATTTGAAGATTGTTTGAATGGAAATGCTCTATAACCTCATTAGTTTTAATCCTCTTAGCATGTTCCATGTTCTCATTTCCTTTTCTTTTGGTTTCATTATCTTAGAAATGGAGATGTATGTTGTTTGCATCCTTGCTTATTTATTTACATTCTTTTTATATGCAAATAACTATTGGTTCCATGTATGGTTGTGATCTTAGTAATATTTGTAGAAACCATACTAGAACCCAAATCCATCCTTTATGCACTCTAGTCATATCTTTTTGGATGGTTATGATGTTGATTCATGGATATTTTCTTAGTGATGTCATTCTTATACATGTTTCAACTTCATAGTAGTGTTCTTAATCATATGAAACTCTTTGAAACCCATTTCTCATATTTCTATTTGTTTGATGGTTATCTTAGATGTTGAATTCATATGATTTTGACACTTTGGAAATTGCATGCTTTACCAAGTCATATCCTTTTGCATTGCAATTTGCCTTGTTCATCACTATGCTCATTAGTTATATCTTACAAAGTGATGAATATCCATTTATGATGCTTGATGGAATTTTGTGTTTGTCACATTCTTGCTCTTTATCATGTTGTCAAATTCAATTGGTTTCAATTGGTAAAATTTTCGATTGATTTGATTTCTTGTGAATGTGATAGACCTTGTGTACATTGGATTGAACTTGCTAGTTATATGTTTTCATTCCATGTCACACTCCATTAGCATCATAATGTTCATGTCTGCCACCTCACTTGCTCATATAGGTAAATCTCATGACCACCATGTTTATGTGTTCATAATATTGGTTGGTTATTTGTTGAGGTTGGCTTCATGCTTGAAATTCATTTCACTCATCTTGCACCTTAATAGTCATATTTAGTGTTTGAATGAAATGATTTCAAAACTTTCATAGCATATGATTTTCATAGTTAAATTATGTAATGCTATGTTTAGTAAACCCCATTGCATCATGGATAGCTCTAAGTTGGATTTATCTTAATTGTTATATTATTTATAACTCCATTTTAGAGTGGTTGATTTTAATAGACTTACCCTTAAATCTCAATTGGTATTCTTTGTTTTTCCAATTGATATCCATGATTGCTTTTCTCAATGACCTTGCTTTCTTTTGGTAATTTGATCATATTGTGCTCTATAGTTAAATGAATCTAATCCTTTCCTTGAAGTTGACCCTCATTTGGTTAAACCATCTTCTTCTTGAAACAAATAGTTATATCTTGTCAAAAGTTTGACAAAAGAAGAGAATGGATTGAGGGGGAGTGTAAACCTTCATAGGAAGTATTAGTTTTGATCAAATTGACCCTTGGATTGCCTTTGGACCCTTAGAGACTACTTCCATACATGATCACCTACTATGATTATCATTTTCGATTTCTTTTGTTAACAGGTGCTACTGTCAAGCCCCCAAACCAGAACCTCGGGGGCGGGAAATGGGATTAAGCATGAAATATATTTTTACTTCTCCCAGGATCCGCGTGTGTGAAGACAACACATCCCAACACATTCTGAATATTTTGCGGAAGCATTTGTGGCGTTGCGACCCGAAGTCCGTGGCCATCGGATTCCGCGTCGCACTCAACCTTTAGCACATAGCTATTATATCAAGTATCATATCAGACTGGAGTAACCATCACACTAAATTACAGAGCTGACAGTAACAGGATGTTACATTCCCAAATATGTTCAAGTTACAATTATCAATGTACATTAATTAAGAATCCCAAGAAAAAGGCTAATAAAAGCCATACACCAATAAGCTATAAACTACTACCCAAATGTGACGTAGCTCCGATGTCAAGCTCAATGTCTACATGACATAGCCGACAAAACAACCTGCAAGACATGGCTCCACAACCAACAAAACACTCAACTCGGGGCGAAGAAATCTGAACCTGAGTACCAAAAGTAGTGGGTCAGACACGACGGTCTGGCAGGTGGATGAAAAGATAACAAATATACTGAAGAATAAAACATAAGATAAATCATGATACTCGATCAAATGCTGCATATAATTAAACGGGTGCAAAAGTCGGGAATCTCGGGGAAAACCTGTATTCATTTCAAGCATGGGTAAAACATGAATATCTAATAAAACATGTGTTCATTTACATCATCTATAATCATAGATATTTGACAGTCAGGTGTTCGTCTAAAACATGTATAAATATAGCGGTATGGCCAAAACAACGTTCATTTGAAACTTAAGTAAAAACATAAGTATACAACAAACCAGACATTCATAGCAGTCTAGCGAAACCAAAGTCCATTTGAAACATATGTGAAAATACGGATATTTAACAAACCGGGTGTTCATTTAAACATATTTCAACGCATGGATATTTAACAAACCGGTATCGTTTAAAACAGGTATAAACGTAGGGATCTGGCAAACAAGTGTCATTTGAAACATATTTCAAAGCATGGATATTTAACAAATCGGGTATCATTTAAAAACAGGTATAAACATAGATATCTGACAAACCAAATGTCCTTTAAAGCAAGCTCGGATATTTAACAATTCGGGTATTCCTTTAAAACATGTGTAATCATATAAATCTAGCAAAATCATTGATCGTTTGAAACATATGTAAAAGCATGGGTATTTAACGAATCGGGTAATCATTTAAAACATGTGCGGGTACCAAGAACAGAAGGCAATATAATAATAACTGAATTTACATTGGAGAATATTAACACTTGTTTAAATAACAACTTTCATAAAGGAAACGAATCATTTATCGGAAAGCAAGTAAGCAATATAAAACATGTCGGGTATCCAAGGAATCGGGAACTAGCAAGATGGCAATCACAAGAAGCTAAGTCCTCTATCACCGAAGTGACAAGAGTATAATGGGACGTTGGTCTCAGTCACACAAGGTGAGGAGACTCAACGTAAATCATATATACAATATAAATATACGGGAACGGGACCATGGTAGCAAACCGGGTATCGGGACGGGACCACGGCAATAACGGGGTATCGGGATCCAAACTGCAGCTGGCGGGACGGGAGAGGGATTTCCAAGTCGGTGGATCAAACCGACAAGGTATCCAAGCTTAGTGATGCCGACACATAGGTTAAATAACACATCGATACATATGCAAGTAAATCAAGTACAAGTAAAACAATGAACGGGCAAGAATATTCAATGTATAATTTTCATTTCATATCGGGCAATACTCTTCGGGACAAGTCCATGTTACTAGTGTAACCATCAAGCTTTCGGGAAAACAGATTATGTAAAGTAAATCTTGGAAATGAAGGAATAAAACGAACTATTACAATTCCGGGGAAATATTGATTTCAAGATCTATTTAAGTGAATAGGGGTCCCGTATGTCAATTATTGAAATAATTTGGTACTCCTTGAGTTTGAAGACATTCCGGGCTCCTTGTACACTTTTACTATTTTTAAAACTTAATATGAGCTTATGGATAGTACTAAATGCTATGATAGAAAAATCAAGACTATAAACGGTCCATCCTAAGTATGATGTCAACCCGGAACCATCGAGCAACCTACTCAGTCACCGAAAGGAATAGAATTCGCGATATCCAAGGAAGTGGACTTTGCATTTAGGTATGAAGAGGATATCGTGTAGTTCCATCCCGTTCAAGATTGAATAGATTGAACTTCGATGCATTCCGAACCAACCGTGAAGAGCATCGGCTCAAGACGCTCTCACATATGGTCAAGTGAGTCCAAGGAGGGTAGCCAGGGTCCCACCTAAAACCAAGAATTAGTGTCTAAATCAACACCATTCTTTTCTTTTAGTTCCCTAGTCTTAGGGACCTTAGATTAGGGTACAATTGGTCTTAACACTAAGGTATACACCCCTAGGACTCATAGAAGGCCCAAAGGTTTCCAAAAAAAACAATTATCAAATTTCACTGGACTCAAACTGAGTCCTCCGATCGATCGGCCGAAATTTCTGTACCAGAAATGCACAGGGTCCGATCGATCGGCCCAAAAAGGCCTTACTGTTAAAAGACAGGCCGATCGATCGGCCTGTAGGTCCGATCGATCGGACCTGGGCGTGCAGCAGGTCCGGGACACTGATTTTTCCTCCTCTTTTTCCTTTCCTTTCCAACACTTACACAATCACATAGAACTATAAACAAGATGGTTTAAACACATGATTCCAAGACATTAAAATGAGCTAAAGAGCTCCTCATTTCAAGTTTCTCCCTTTCCATTCTTTCCATTCACAATAAATCTCAAGGTGGAGAAAACTCATTCATGTGAAACCATTTGAAACCTTGACAATATGATGCATACATTTTCCAAGCATGAACAAGAGGGAAATAACTCATCAATAAGCACATTTCAAAATCAATATTAATCATAGTAAAGACAACTACTAAAATCACCAAAACCCTTAATGAAACAAGATTTTTCTCACAAAACATGTTAATAATCAAAACAATCCATTCATCCACTTGCCTTTGACTCTAATCAAGCAATTGAAGCTCCTAATCACCTCTCAAGCTCAAGATCCACAATCTCTACAAAAACCCCCAAAACAAACCCTAAAATGGGTTAAACAATGAAATGACAAGGAAACCATTCAATAATCAAGGTGGAGCTTCTCTAAGGCTAGAAGATTACAAATCTAGAAGATGAAGAAGAACACTTACTTGGATGACCTTCAAATGAGAAGAACAAGCTCAAGGGAGGTCTCTAGGTTGGGAGATTTCTCCAAAAATGGTATCAATGGGGAGCCATGGTGAAGAGGAAGAAGAAGATGGTCTCCATTTCTTGATTGATGAACTCTTGGTGTGGCTTGGAGATGAAGAAGCAAGAAGAAGAAGAAGTTACACAAGGGAAAACCCTAGGTTCAGCTGGAACAATGGTGAATGAAATGAATGAAGGAGATGGGTTCCTCTTATAAGCAAGTGAGGTTTGGGTCCCACAACTTAAGGAACTTGGGTTGCTGAAATCATCTAATTCGGGACCTCGGATGGATTCGACGAAGAAGGAAGAAATGATCGTCGAAATATCTAGTTTCCAAAAAGTATATGTTTCACGGATTTCGAGAATATCGAGTTTTGGGTACAGATTTGGTGTGCAATGACTGTTTTGCCCTCACGGCCAAGAAATCGGGTTTCGGGTTCTCAAATGGATACGAGATCAACATGAAAGTTTTAGGATTCCTCAAGATGAATGCAACGGGCCAAAAACACAATACGAAACAAATCGGGAAAATCTCGCAAGTGAAAGCAAAGCCGAAAAGGGAACCCCCAAAGGGCCCCACAAGCTACCAAAGCACTCAAAAGCCCAAAACTAGAAGAAAACCCATTCTAGCTCACAAACTCAACCCAACAAATACTAATCCCTCTAAAAGAAACTAATCCTCAAATAAAACAACACAATCCAAGAGATTAGGGGTCGGGTTCTCACAGCTACTAAAAGGTATTTTCCTTGTTTCATGTGTGTAGGTACCTTTGCAATTTAATGGCAAAGGGGGAGAGAGCATTCTAGTACTCAAAGATCTCCTATTCTTCAAAGGGGGAGAGAGCATTCAAGTTCTCAAGAGGGGAAGAGAATGTCCAAGCTTCCTAAGGGGAGATGTTGTATGATCTTCTACAGGGGGAGAGTGCATATCTTGCCAAAGGGAGAGAGAGGCATGGTCAAAGGGGGAGAGCTGAAGAAGAAAGAAAGCTTGGAGCTAAAGAAGATGCTTGGCCATACAGAGGAAGATGAAAAGAAAGCTTGAAGAATGATCAAGCTCCAAGCATCAAGAAGAATGAAAGAAAAGAGCCCAGGAGCCCAAGCTAAGAGGAGGAGCATCCAAGGAGATTTCAAGACTTGTCCAGCTTAGGGGGAGCTGAAGACTTAGTGTGTAATTTCAATGATGAGTAAGTTGCCATCAAATTGCAAAGGGGGAGATTGTTAGGAATTTTGTATTTGCAATTTGATGGATGCATTTTCACTTTAGCATCATTTGAATTTTCACACATGCATTGTTTTAGAAAATCTTGAAATCTGGTTTTATACATGCATTGCTTTTAAGATTTGTAAAAGTATTGTTTTATGCATGTTTTGTTTCTAAACTTGGATGCATTGATTTTAGAATTCAAACTCTTTTGAAAACCTAACTCTTTGTGCATTACTTTTGAGAAATCATATTGAGGATTTAGGTTTGTGCCTTGCATACATTCATCATTTTCAGAATCACTTTTGTATGCATTTATTTGAGAAAAGAGTTTTTAGAAATCAAGCTAGCCTTTGGTTTTAAAGTTTCGAATCATTTCAGGGTCTTTGTGTTTCATGTTTTTAAACATGTTATATTGATCTAAAACATGTTACCAAGCTTGGTTTAGTGGCCCAAAAATCCCCACAAAGAAACACCTTCAAATTTGCATTTTATGGGAATTTTTGTCCCAGGGGGTGGTCCGGCAGTGTCGCCGGTCGACCGGCCCAGAGGTCCCGGTAGACCGGGAACACTGCAGGCCAACTGGGCCCCTGGAGCCCCAACGGTCATTTTTCTGACCATTGTGTGATCCCGGTCGACCGAGACCTGTTTCCAGGTCGACCGAGGACTAGCCGTTGGACTGTTTTTCATTATAAAATCCATTCATTTCCAACCTTTTTAGAGGCTTGAACCATGAACTTTTGAGACCATTTTGGAGCCAAAGAAAGGGGAAGAAGTTGGAAAGGCTAGAGGGCTATTTGGAAATCAAATGCTTGAGTTTTAAAAAGGTAGATCTTACTTATCATCTTGATTTCCATTAAAATTAGAATCTATGCATGTTTAAATCTTTGTATTTTCTTTTATGCATGATTTCTAGTTTTTAAAGAGTTGTTTTGCAAACTCATTATCATCTTTGGAATATTAAGAATGGTTTGCAAACTCTCTTGACTAATTCACATGTTCTTAGACTTTAATATTCATACAACTTGTTTAGTTCATTTCTTTAAAGTTGTTTGAATCTTTTATGTGATTAGTTTTATCTTCAATCATCATTTTCTAAGCTTTGATTTTAAAATGCATCAAGCATTCATTTAGGAGCTTCATTGTAGACATTGATTGAAGTAAAGCATTCATACACTTGTGCACACACTTTAGCTTGTTTTAGTGTATGTTTGTAATTTGAATTAAACTTTTATATTAGCCTATTTAAGAGGCAATTTCATTGAGCTTAAATTGTATCTCTTAGAGTGATCTTTTGTGAAGACAGTTTCTTAGAGAAATCTTTATTGTGTAAAGGTTATTGCTTAGCCTAGGAAAAGCATCTTGTAAAGGTTATTGCTTAGCCTAGGAAATGCATCTTGTAAAGGTTATTGCTTAGCCTAGAAAAGCACATTGAGAGGTTGTTGTTTAGCCTAGAAAAACTTCATTGTAAGGGTTATTGCTTAGCCTAGTAAAAAGCATAAATAGTGGAAATCCGGTGGGGTGATTGGATCACAAGCCGGTAGTGGACGTAGGCATTGAGGCCGAACCACTATAAACCTTTGTGTTGTGGTGCTTGCTTTTGTGGTGATTGTTTATATTAGCTTCCGCATATTGTTTGATTAATCATCACATGTGACTAGTTTATGTTAAGAATTTAAAATTGTTTAAATTGGTCATATTTGTAGCACACCCTATTCACCCCCCCCCCCCCCCCCTCTAGGGTTAGGATCCCAGGACTTTCAATATGTTATATGCTTTGTTTAAATTATTGGTAAATGATTTTTAGCATGATAACTATGATGTGTTGAATCCATTCTTCTCTTAATCTTTGATCTAATTAAGATTGGATTCTTTACTTTGATTTCAATACAAGTTGTTTTAAAGTCTTCCTTAATCATGCTTAGCCAAAAACTTTGTTTTCTTTTATAGCACGATTCTTTTGCTTGATTGAATCTTCATTTGTTTTTTTTTCATTCATTTGAACTTTAGTTAAATTAATTTGTTTTGAAAACAACATTGCACATGCTTCACATGTTCTAAGTTAACAACTTTCATACAACTTGTGAGCTCTTGATTTTCATGTCTTTAACAAGTTGATATTCATAAATGTGATTTGCATTAAACTTCAATCAAATCTTTTATGTGCCTTAAACTTTGAAATGCTTTAAGCATATATTAATTGAGCTTTGTTTTTAACTTGATTGAAGTTATCACACACACACATCATGAGCATACATCTTTGCATTCATTTAGTGTTTGTGTGAGTTAGTTTTTCACTTTCATATCCACCTATTTTACAGGCAAATATATTGAGCTTTAATTGTATCTCATAGAGTGTTTTAGAGGCAAATATATTGAGCTTTAATTGTATCTCATAGAGTGTTTTTGCATAGACACCTTCTTTGAGAAAACTCTTATTTGTAAAGGTTATTGCTTAGCCTAAGAAAAGCATTGTGTAAAGGTTATTGCTTAGCCTAGAAAAGCATCTCGTAAAGGTTGTTGTTTAGCCTAGAAAAACAGCATTGTAAAGGTTATTGCTTAGCCTATTGAAAAGCATAGATAGTGGAAATCCGGTGGGGTGATTAGATCACAAGCCGATAGTGGATGTATGCATTGAGGCCGAACCACTATAAATCTTTTTGTGGTGGTGCATGCTTTGTGGTGATTGTTTTTGTGAGCTTCCGCATTTATTTACTTCATCACCACTTGTGACTAGTTTAATTTAAAGAAGTTAAAATTTGTCTTAATTGGTCATAATTGAAGCTCACCCTATTCACCCCCCCCCCCCCCCCCCCCCGTCTCTAGGGTTCGGATCCCAGGACTTTCAACTTGATCCTAAAAGATAGAGCACGAGGCTCTGATACCAATTGAACGTCCTGGGATCCTAACCCTAGAGGGAGGGGGGTGAATAGGGTGAGCTACAATTATGACCAATTGTAACCAATTTTTAATTTCTATAAAGTAAAGAAGTCACAAGTGATGATTTACCAAACAAGATGCGGAAGCTAACAAGAGAAATCACCACAAGCATACACCATAACACAAAGGTTTATAGTGGTTCGGCCTCAATGCCTACATCCACTACCGGCTTGTGATCCAATCACCCCAGCGGATTTCCCCTAACTATGCTTTTTACTAGGCTAAGCAGTAACCTTAACAATGTTGTTTTTCTAGGCACAACAACAACCTTTACAAGTTGCTTTTCCAAAGCTAAACAATAACCTTTACAATGTGCTTTTCTTAGGCTAAGCAATAACCTTTACAAATGAAAGATTTCTCTAAGAAGGTGTCTATACAAAAAACTCTAAGAGATACAATTTAAGCTCAATTGAATTGCCTCTTAAATAGGCTGATATAAAAGTTTGATTCAATGTACAAAAATACACTAACAAGAAGCTAAGGTGTGTGCACAAAGTGTATGAATGTTTTACTTCAATCAAATTTTAAAATGAAGCTCTTAAATGAATGCTTGATGCATTTTAAAATCTAAGCTAAGAAAATGATGATTGAAGTTATATTCTAATCACAAGCAACTTGAAAGAAAGAACTAAACAAGTTGTATGAAGATTAATTACTAAGAGCACATGTGATTTAGACAAGGATGTTTGCAAAACAATCTAATATTCCAAAGATGATAATGTGTTTGCAAAGCATTAGAAATTATGCATTTATGATAATACAAAAAGTTAAACATGCATTGATTTTAATTGGAATGGAAATCAAAATAACTAGTAAGATATACCTTTTAAAAACTTAAACATTTGATTTCCAATGGCCTTCTAGCTCCCTTGGCTTATTCCACTTCTTTTGGCTTCAATGGAGTTTCAAAGATTCAAAGATCAAGCCTCTCAAAAGAAGGGAAAAGAATGGACTTTAAAGCAAAAAACAGTCCAACGGCTAGTTGGCCCGGTCAACCCCATGACCCCTGGGTCGACCTGGCCCAACGGTCATATTGGCCCAACGGCTAGTTACCCGGTCGACCTGGGCCTGGCTCGATCGACCGGGTACACTGGCTGTTTTACCAGCAGGCCAGTTGGGCCGGTCGACCGGGTACAGGGGTCGGTTGACCGACCAAATTGGCCTGAGATGAGTTCCTGAAGGATTATCAAAATTCCAAAGATGGCACTTGGAACTCAAGGCCAGTGTGATTAAGCATAATAAAATGTTTCTAAAAATGGAGAATGTATGCAAATCACAAACCTAAATTCTTAATTTGATTTTCCAAAATAATGAATGAAGAAATAGGTTTTCAAATGAGTATTTGGATTCTAAAACATGCATGAATAAAACATATGTAAATGCAAGTAGAATCCAAGATTCCAAAGTCAAAACTAAGAGCATGAGTGTGTGATCATTTGACAGTGAAGGTGAATGTGCATCCATCAAAATTGCAACAAACAAGAACCTAACACTTTGCACTTGTTCGTTCTAGAGGAACTACCTGCAAAGGATGGAAAAGAAAAAAATCAACCATCAAAATGACAGAATCTTGCTAAAAAATTCTAGCGAAATTTTGGCATGATTCTGGGACAATTTCGAAAAAAAGGGAAACATCCCGAAAAAAAGATAGGAAGCTTGAAAATGAGCTCAACACCGCTGTAAGCTCATAGTCAATGAAGCATCCTCAAAGAAGGTTTGAACTCAAACATTGCTGCGAGATCAAACTAATCTTTATTAAATCTCTACAAGCTTGAAGAAAGGGCTCAACATTGCTGCGAGCTCCAAATCTCAAAACTTGCAATAGATTTCCAAGTATGCATCATCATGCTCCCAATCATTTTACTAAAAATCATGCATCAAAGAAAATCATCATGCATTAGATGTTAGGAAAACTTTAGCAAAAGTTTGACCAATTCCAACCCAACTTGGTCAAAACCAATCAAACTTTGTCCAAGTCAAAAATGATGTTGACTTGACCTAGAGACTCTAGCCTTCTATCTTGATGCATCAAAAAAAAAAAAAAAAAAGAGAAAAATGCATGAACATCTTGGATTGCATAAACTTCATTATCATGGTTTACAAAAGAGGAAAAGCAAAAAAAAAAGAGAGAAATCTCTTAAAAAAAAAATTGGACTAACCAGTAGGCCGTAAAAAAGTGCAAAAAATAAAAAAAAAACTTGCAAAAAAAAGTCAGTAAAAAAGAAAAGGCAACACGTGTAAAAAAAGAGAAAACGCGTGGAAGAAAAAAAAGAAGGAAAAAAAAAGAAGAGAAAAAGAAGAGAAAAGAAAAGAAAATAAAGGAATCTCTACTTCTACATGGAGTTTCTTGTGAAGGAAGAAAACTTACTTGAAGCCATGGATGGAGAAGAAGAAAGAGAACTTTAAGATTCTTGAAAAAGAAGAGGAGTTATTGATCTTGGAGCACTCTTAAAGACTTTTGCAAAAAGAAATCAATAAGGGCTAGAGATCCAACCTCCTTTACTTTTAAAGAGGAGAGCAAACTAAAAGAGGAAACAAGGAGAAAACCAAGGAGGTAAATGCTAAAAACTAGCAACCTTCCCAAAAGAAAGATTTGAGATATTCTCTCTTAAAAAGAAGATTCTTTGAGAAATTCTCTCCAAAAAGAAAGGGAATGAGAAATATTCTCTCCCAAAGAAAGATACTTTGAGAAAATCTCTCCCAAAAACAAGGAAGCATGAGAGATTCTCTCCAAGTAAAGATATTTTTAGATATTCTCTACCCATAAGAAATATTTTTAGATATCCTTTACAAAATGACATCATATGAGATCTAAGCCATCTCCAAAGCTTAAGATCCCATGGGTTAGCCCACATGAGTCAGGTTTGACCACCTAGGCACTAAAAGGGGCTTCCTATCAAAAACCTCCTTTGCCAAGAGCATACAAAATTGTTCCATGCCTCTCTTGAGTCGATTAAACCATTCAAAAAAAAAAAGCCTCATGAGTTTCCAAAAAACCAAACCATCTAACCCATGATCCAAATTAAGCCAAAATCTTGAAATTGACATTCCACAAAAAACCAAAGCTCTGGTCCCTTAGCTCGCCACATACAGCTTGTTAGGTTATAAGGCCAAAACCAAAAAAAAAAAAAAAAAAAAACTCCTGACCCCTTGGCTTGCCACATACAGCTTGTTAGGTCACAAGGTCAAAACCAAATATGACCCCCCAATTTGCCACATATAGCTTGTTGGGTCACAAGGTCAAAATCAAAAATCAAATCCCGACCCCCTAACATGCCACATACAGCTTGTTAGGTCACAAGGTCAAAAACCAAAAATCCTCTTGGTCGCCTAATGTGCCACATACATCCCTTAGGTTCACAAGGTCAAAAGGAAAACCCAAAATCCAAAACCCAAATCCAACTCCCTCATGTCATTTTCAAAATTTTTCCTTGAGATGGTACGTGATCCCTCTCACTACCATAAAATCCCTTTGGAAACTCAAAAGGCTATTCAAAAACAAATGCTCAAAGATTCTTGGTCAAGTCAGAAGATCTCCTTCAAGATTCTCTTCGAGGCACATCGACTCCAAAAGCTACTCGTCGTTGTACCTCGAGGGGGCATTTGTTGACACCAAAAAAGTCACTTTGCCTCTTCAACATCAAGAAGCCACATGAAGCCGCATCCTACTACAAAGTAGGCAATGCTACTTCAAACATCAGATCTTGTCAGAATCAAACAAAAACTGAAAGATCCTTCAAGACATCTAAAAGAGGGGTTCACATGAAGTTTCGGGTCATTCCAATATCTTTGACCCAACTTCACTCCTCCAGCAATTGAACAGGCGCTCCTGGCTGCGACAGCGTCAAAGACATCAAAACTTCCATCAGAGCCTACAGATGGTCTCAAAATACCTCCAAAGAGCTCCATTTCAAATTTCAAGTCAAACCGACAACGTTTGACCCTCCATCAACCCTCGAGCAGTAAAATCAAGCCTCTCGGCGGCGAGAACCACCGGGACTATTACTCATCAACAGAGCACATGGATGACTTCAACATGCTTCCAAAGGGCTACACGTCAAATTTCAGGTCATTCCGACAACGTTTGACCCGACTTTGATGCTCTGAAACAAAATCAAGGCTACCGGCGGAGGAACACCCCAGGACCATGACATCCAAATTGGAGCCAACAGATCATCTCAAAATGACTCCAATAGGCTCCCTGTCAAATTTCAAGTCAATCAGACATCGGTTGACCGCACATCAACGTGTGTCATCTTCCCCGCAGCGAAATCATGCCTACTGGCGATGGGACTCCAAACAGCTTCAAAACTCAAACAAAAGCCCATGGTTGGTCCTATCTAGTACTCAGGAGGCTTCACCTCAAATTTCAGGTCATTCCGACATTGTTTGACCTAGTTTCGACTCCTGACGGAATATCGGCTACAAGGTCTTCGGCTTTTCCAAAAAAAATAGGAAACTTTGTGCTCTGATTTGTATGGCTTCTCATCAGGTTTTCTTCAGGAGAATCAAGCCAATAAATGAGGAGAAATTTCAAGAAAAATACAGGAGAGAAAAAGCATAAAAAAAACCAAAAAACGCTGAGAAACGGCGACCGAAAAGGGGAACAATCCCCACGGTTGCCAGTCGAGACCATGGCCTATGGTCGCCGGCGACCTTGGCCCATGGTCTCCGCCAGCGACCCCAGCCCATGGTCGCCGGCGACCATAGAAATCCGAGTGGCCGGATTTGTCTCCGGGTGACCCGTTTTCCGCCCTTTTCGCGTTTCAGGAGTTCCAGCCCCCATGGTTTTCTGAAAATCTGATTTTTTATGCTCAAAATCGACCGATCTTTGTCAACATCTCGAATCCGCCATCAAGAGAATGAAATCATCATTGATCGCTCCAAGATCGCCAACCGATTGACTAAGAAAGTACACTTTCTGTCCGACCGATCAAGAAATCGACAAGACAGATGTCACCGGCCCGCTCGTATCAACCAATGTCTGAAATTGCATCGCCATCTAACATCAAACAACATGCGGATCCATCGGCGATCATCATAAGAGGAATTCCAAAAGATGCGGTACGGCCCGCGACTCTTCAAATGCCCTGGCGATCACTTAATGTCGTTAATTGACCCGTTTTATGACAAATTAATGCGGTCATTAACTCATTATTTTGGACGGCCAAATCAAAATCAAGGAAATGGGAGTTAAAAATCCAAGTAATCATGGCACTAAAATCATGAAACTCCCCTCATCATGGAGATTAAGGGTGATTAAATGCCCATCATTCTCTACCGACCAATCACAAGCCAAGAAAGAGGAGTTACAAAATCAAGAATTAAAAATTGTAACTCCTTCCATCATGGGTCATCAATCCCATAAATCACCCCATGGCTACCAAGAGCCTATAAAGGGGGTAATTCCAAGAGAGACGGACACATACACATGGGTAGAGAGAGATCCATACTCACAAGCAAGAAAGAAGAACTCTGAAGAAATCCTACTACTCTGCTGCTGAAACACCACAAGATGATTGAAGTCCCTTGGGGGAGCCACCCCCCCCCCCCCCTCCCCAAGGTCACCTCTTTCCTTCTATCCAACATGGCCTAAACGCGACTCTTCAGCCCGTTTACTCGGATTTTCATTGGATATAGGACCTCTCTTTTGTCTTTATCCTCTAAAAAACTGAGGTCTAAGCCAAGCCAAAGAATCGAAGCATCAAGCGTTCTTATCTGAAGGACGATGGCGAAGTCCATACATGACTTACGACTGTCGATCTGAACGAGTCCCCACAATCTCCTGAGAAGTCAGATACTTTTTCTTACTTTTCTTTGTATTTTGTATTATTTGTAAAGAGACAAAAAAATCACACTTCATGTCTTTCTTCATTGATAAGTTTTGTAAATCGCCTTTCACGGCATAAATCACCTTCTACGGCACAAAATCGCCTTTCACGGTAAACAAAATGAAATCGCCTCTCACGGCATTTAAAAATTGTCTCTTTCTTAAAATATATGTGCAATGGAAAGTTAGAAAGAATAATTGATTTCCTTTCTACTTGTGAAGGTGAATCTCCGGATCACCACTTCAAATTCCAAGTAGAATAGAAAATCTGGCATACCTGTACAAAAAATGTTGATGACTCGCTTTTCCTCCTCCGCCATACTCCCGGCAGTCCCAGGGGTGGGAAGGAGAGGACAAAAGGTCGGAGCCCACATCAGTTTGGAGCCCCAATATGATGGTAAGACTGATAAAGTGAAAAGTGGAATTCGATTGAAGAAGAAACCCCACCATGAAGATTCATATAGGATTATTGGACTTGTCGATTTGCATAGGGAGCTTGGAATGTCCTTAATATCATCGAGTACCAAGCCAATGGAAAAAAAATCGACATACGAGACCTTATTCACATTGAATGAATCTTGAACCTCGATGCTTGGACCAGGAATTTTGGAAATTCATTGTGTTCTACTTTTTCCGAAATTTTGACATTCACTTCTCAAAATTCATACTATATGAATAGTCATGCCCGATAACATTGAAATTTTTATTTTTAGTATTTTGTTAGCCCCGTGATGCATTGCCAGAGAATAAAGTGATATTTGTGCCTATGGGTACCCCATCCCGCCCATTTATGTGTCTTACTTCATATGTATATTTGTTCATGCCCCGATTTCATTCATGTGACCTATGAGTCGGCACCACTAAGCTTGGACGACCTTGTCGGCTTGATCCATCAACTTGGAAGTCCCCCTCCCGTCCCGCCAGCTGCAACCTGGATCCTGTCTCGTCCCGATACCCAGTTCGCTGTCGTGGTTCTGTCCCCTATAGTTATATGTATATATATATTCGTTGAATCTCATCACCTCGTGTGTCAGAGATCAACACCCCGATGTGCTCTCATCACTTCAGTGATAGATGATTTAGCTGTGTGGTTGCCATCTTGTTAGTTTCTTGTTCTTGGTACATTTACATGTTTTCATATTATACATGTGATTTCTAATAAATGATGCACTCTATTTCATGAAATTTACTGTTCAAACAGGTTTTAATGTTTTCCAAGGTACATTTAAATATTATTATGTTGCTATATCTTTTCACCAACTTGTCAAACCGTTGTGTCTAACCCACTCTTTGGTACTCAAGTCCAAATGATGGTTATCCCGAGGAGGAGCCAGAGGAGGCGGCCAGAGAGCCGCAATTTGTAGGAGAATGGCAGGCTGACAATGTCGTCTAGACACTCAATCGAGCCTTGAGTTACGAAACATTTTGGGGATTGTAACTAACTCATTCTTTTGGTTGTATTGGGCTTTGTTGGCCTTTATTGTTTGGAAGTGATTAATTAACTGATCTTTTGTATAAACATTCAACTTCAAATTTTGGGGATGCTATAATGATCATTGCTCACTCTGACATCAAGTTGTTTATACATACTATCAGTCTTGTGATTTTGAAATAAATTTTGAATTTGATTTGCTACACACTTCTGCACCTCAAATGGGAAATGTTATGTATGTGTGATATCCTCACTGCAGACACCTGTGGGAAATCACGTGCACGGGTAGTATCATGTTCTTAGTAATCCGTGTGTGTATTAGCCAAATAAACATATGCACTAATGCATTGGCAATTTCAACTAACACCATCCCAATCTCGGATTAGGCCTGCGGGCCCGGTCCAGGGTCGCGACAGTTAAACCAACTAAAAGCAACTCAAAGAAAACTTTTCACCAACATAATCCTAATAAAACAAGGTCTCAAGGTTTTAGTGCGATTCCATTCACCCAAAGGTACATGTGGGTGCCTAAGAATAAAGGCTATTTAGTTTACATAGCTCTTAAAGCTAGAGACCGGTCTTTATGGCTCCCAGATAGTGGATGTTCTAGACACATGACTGGTGATAGAGAACACTTCTTCAAATTAATTGAATATGATGGTGGAACTGCCACTTTTGGTGATGGTAATGTAGCTAAAGTAGTTGGTAAGGGTACATTGAATGTTCCGAACATGCCTCTGATTGAAGATGTTTTATGTGTTGATGGTTTGAAACATAACTTGCTTAGTATTTCTCAAATATGTGATAAAAACCATGTTGTCAACTTCAGATGTCATGGTTGTGAGATCTCCAAAATTGGAAAGGTAATTCTAAGAGGTCTTAGAACCAATGACAACTGTTATGTTATCGGTAACCACAACAAATCATCTAGTTCAACTTGTTACATTGCTCATCTTGATGAAACACAACTATGGCATCAAAGACTTGGACATGTGAACCATAGAGATTTGTCCAAGCTAAACAAATATGTAAAGGGTCTTCCAAAAATCAGTAGGAAGTCAAAAACAGTTTGTGGAGAGTGCCAAAAAGGTAAACAAACCAGAAGCTTTCACAAAAAGACTAAAGTCTCTAAGGACCTCTAGACCCTTAGAGCTACTCATATGGATTTGGTTGGTCCAACAGAGAGAAAGAGAGAGAGAGAGAGAGAGAGAGAGAGAGAGAAAGAGAGAGTAGGGGTGGCAAAAGATACTTTCTTGTTATTGTTGATGATTATTCCAGATTCACTTGGGTTACATTTCTAAGAGAAAAATATGATGCATGTGCTGAATTTAAAAAGATTGTGAAAAGAGTTCAAGTTGAAAAGGGAAGAGCAGTTGCTCGAATAAGAAGTGATCATGGTGGTGAATTTGAAGATACTAAATTTGAGAAATATTGTGATAAGTATGGAACTCACCATGAATTTTCAGCCCCTAAAACTCCTAAATAGAATGGAGTTTCTAAGAGAAAGAATAGAGTTTTACAAGAGATGGCCATAGTTATGCTTTATGGCTAGAATGTCCCTAGAGATCTATGGGCTGAAGCAGTGAATACAACATGTTACATCATAAATAGGGTGTACTTGAGAACTGGCATGGATAAAACTTCTTACGAACTATGACACGAGAAGGGCCTAACAGTAGCTACTTCAAAAATTTTGGTAGCAAATGCTATGTTCTCAAAGATAGAGAATATTTGAGCAAATTTGACTCAAAAAGTGATGAAGTCATTTTATTGGTTATTCTCAAACTAGTCGTGCCTACAGAGCGTTGAACATAAAAACTGGAACCATAAAAGAATCTATAAATGTTGTCATTGATGACAAACTAAATGATTCCAGTAATCAAGAAAACCCTGATAATGATGAGATAGATGTCTCTACTGCAAAACTGGATGAGTTTCTAACCTCTAATGATTTGGTGAATGTGAGACATCACCCTATGGATTAAGTTCGAGGAGATCCTTTGGATGGTGTTAAGACTAGAATGCAGTTAGAAAACGTTCTAAACTATCTTTGTTTTACTTCTACCCTTGAACCTAAAAGTGTTGATGAAGCTTTTCTTGATGCTAATTGGATAAATTCTATGCAAGAGGAGCTAAATCAGTTTGCTAGAAATGAAGTACAGGAATTAGTACCTAGGCCTGATGACAAAAATATTATAGGTACCAAATGGATTTACAAAAATAAACTTGATGAAAATGGTACCATAGTAAGTAACAAGGCTAGGTTGATTGCCCAAGGTTATTCTCAAATTGAGGGAATAGATTTTGAAGAAACATTTGCTCCTATTGCTAGACTTGAATCCATTAGAATTTTACTTGCCATTGCTTGCCCTTTAAAGTTCAAATTATATCAAATGGATGTCAAAAGTACTTCTCTAAATGGATTTCTAAAAGAAGAAGTATGTGTTGAGCAACCGAAAGGGTTTGAAGACCCTAAGCAACCTAATCATGTTTACTATCTTAAAAAGTCTCTCTATGGTCTCAACCAAGCCCCTAAAGCATGGTATGAAAGGCTTACACAATTCTTTATTAATCATAATTTTGAAAGGGGCAGTGTGGGTAAAACACTTTTTATTCAAAGAAACAATGATACTATATTAGATGCTCAAATCTATGTTGATGATATTGTGTTTAGATCTACTTGTAATGATTTGACAGAGAAATTTGCTAACCTCATGAAATCTGAATTTGAAATGAGCATGGTTGGTGAACTTAATTTCTTTTTAGGATTACAAGTAAAGCAATTGCAGGATGGAATGTTTGTTTCCCAAACTAAGTATGCTAAGGGCCCATTTGGTAATTTACTTTTAAAATAAAGTGGAGTGAAGTGAAATGAAAAGAATGAATAAAATATAAGTGAGTTATGATGGTATTTTGTTTTTAGTTGTTTGGGATGGAATATTTTTTACTTTTTGTATGGGGAAATTGAGTTTTTTTTGTCTTTTAGTGAGTAAATGTAGTTGTTTTTTGACTTTTTTTAGAAAAGATGGAGGGAGTTTTGCTAAAAAGTGTTTTTTGATGGAATGTTTAACTTGACTTCACTTCACTTGACTATATTAGTAAATTTACCAAACGGGCCCTAAAGAGTTGGTCAAAAAGTTTGGATTAGATTCAGCCAAGACCATGAACACAACCATGAGCACAACACTCAAATTGTCTAAGGAACCTAGTGGTAAGAGTGTTGACCCTAGTATGTATAGAAGCATGATCGACAATTTGTAATATCTTACAGCTAATAGACCTGAAATTCATTTAGTGTAGGAGCTTGTACTAGATATCAATTCGATCCCAAAGAATCTCATTTGGAAGCTATTAAGAGAATCATTAGATATGTATCATGGACCTTAGAATATGCTTTATGGTATCCATATGATTCATCTACTTACATTACCGGATACTCAAATGCAGATTGGGCTGGAAATGTGGATGATAGAAAGTCTACTAGTGGTAGATGTTTCTACTTAGGAAACTGTCTAGTTGCTTGGCACAACAAGAAACAAACATATATTTCCTTATCTATAGCTAAAGCAGAATATATAGTAGCTGGAAATGGTTGTACTCAACTGCTATGGATGAAACAAATGCTCAAAGACTATGGTATTGAACAAGGTAGCATGAACTTATATTGTGATAACACTAGTGCTATCAATATCTCCAAAAATCCTGCCCAACACTCTAGAACTAAGCATATAGATATTAGACACCATTTTATTAGAGAATTGGTTAAAGAGGGAGTCATAGTATAAAAGCATATTCCTACTGAGAGGCAGCTAGCAGACATTTCAACAAAACCTTTGAATGTTTCAAAATTTGAAAATAAGAGAAAATCCATTGGTGTTTGTGCACTTAGATAATCTTTTTGTGTGTAGCATATAAATTATTTTTTATTATTTTCTATTAAGTTAAAAAAAGGGGGTACAACAGCTAGCCAAGAATCTCCTTAGCGGCTAACCGCTGGATCGGGCCAACAACTTTAAATCTAGCAAAACCTTGTTCTGTTTTCCCTCTTCTCACATCGTCTTCTTCACTCTCCCTTCCTCCTCGTTTGTTCTGTTGGTATTTCATCTTCTCACTCCTCAAAAGGTATTCTTTCTCTATTTTTATTTATTTTCTTCATTTAATCTCAAATTTTCCATTGTGTTGTTTGCTCTTATGTGTTTTTCAATACGTGGCTGTGTTTTCCTTCTTCTCTTTGTAAGGCATTCCAACCATTTCATATCTGTAGACACCTCATTTGGCTCCCTATGATACCCTTAAACACTTATCATAAATAATGATGCCCCCATTCCACCCATAATTGAATGGTTAATGGCATAATTCAAATTAATTAATGACGATGAAGATGCTTGTTGATGATTTTCGGCTTAGTTCGACGACTCATAGAAATTGTGAGAGAAAAGGCCAAATCACGTTGAGATCTCGAGTTCAACCCACTACTCATACCAGGAATGGACTACAACACTACCCAAGCCCCTTCTAGACTATATAAAACACACCCAGGTTATTCTTAGAGAGATTACACTTAGTTTGCCTAAGTACGATACGATTAGCATGAATTAGGAGGTTAGAATCATTGATCCAAGTATCCCTTACTTTTCCTGACCTATGGACCAACATATTCTACATTCCGAGAGCTTTCCGACAATATGTGGAACGTCCAATTCCGACCAATGGATCAAAAGATATGGCCCTCGAAAGACTACACAAGCGGTCCCGCACCAAGGACACACTTGAGCGCCAATATAGGTACGCCCAAGTCCCAAATTGCACTTGGGCGCACACACAGGTGCGTCCAAGTCCCAAGATCACACTTGGGTGCACACACAAGTGCGCCCAAGTCCTTGGTTGCCCTAGAAAGCACTTTGGTGCATATTTAGGTGGGTTTCGCTCTAACATTCGTAGTTCCGACCCAACCTCAACCCAAAAATGATTCGAAACCAAACCATAAGCCCACTTGACCACAAGGGAAGACCTGGGCGCACCTGTGTGCTCACCTAAGTCCTAAGACCCACATGGGCGTACACCCTGAAAACCCTAAATCTCCTTGGTTTGTGTGAAGCTTCTGGAAATTCGTGCAAATGGCAACCCTAACCCCTCCTCCACGCCAAAACCTCTATAAAAAGTATCTCTAATACCATTTTCCAAAGGGGCTACTAGAAAGAGAGACAAGCTAGAAGAAAAGAGAGAAAAAAGAGAGTAGCCACCATTGAGAGAGAAGTCATAAAGGAGATCTTTAGATCTAGAAGAAAGGAAAAGGAAGAGCACTTTGGTTCTCCAAAATCAGCAATGGAGAAAGCCTCCCAAAGCTATGGATTTGCGCAAGAGCTCCAGTTTAGGACTTGAAGTTTACGAATCCAAACCGGTATCTCTAGATTTAGTCTTTTTCTTTAGTTAACTATCAAGCACCATTAGTAGTTAGAAATATGCTTAGGATCATGTATACATTGTAGATCTGCATTGGTAGTGATATTTTCAAAGTAGATCTGACATCCAATATTCATTAATAACATGCTTAGGATCATTCCTAGTCTGTAGATCTGCATCATTTTTAGCATTATGAACTTGTGATTAGAATAGATCTTGCATTCATATTATTTTCATTAAGAAAAATCCGAATCTAAAAAAAAAGTGCAACAGAGCACTTGGGCACAACAGTGGGTGCGCCCAAGTATCTGCATAGGGTTTCAACCCCAATTTTCATATCAAGCGTATTTTATTTTTTAGATCTGAATTCATTCTCATACATATTGATATCGGGACCTTCGGATCTGTAATTTTTCATTCCAAGTCACACGAAAAGTATTAAGAAAAGAAACAAAAGAGGAGGAAAAGTGCAAGAAAGCACTTGCGCGCAACTGTGTGTGCGCCCAAGTCTCTGGATAGGGCTTTAGCCCCGATTTCCCATTTCGCACTATTCTAGTTCATAGATCCGAGTCTATTCTCATAAAAGCTAATATTAAAGTCTTCAGATTTGAGAAAAGCATTGAAAGAATTAGAAGAAGACCAAACATATCATTGAAAAAGAGAGAAAAGTGCATAAAAGCACCTGGGCGCCACTGTGGGTGCGCCCAAGTCTTTGAAGTGAACTTTTGGCCCCAATTTCCATTTCATGTGCATTTTGCTTCTTAGATCCGACTCCAAACTCATATAAGTCAATAGCAAAGCGTTCGGATCTATAAAGAGCATCAAAAGAATCGAAAGTGGATTAAATCTTATTGTTGGAAAGGAAGGAGAAGAGAAGAAAGAAAAACAGAGGCACTTGCAAGTGCCTCTGTGGGTGCGCCCAAGTCCCCACAAAGGAACCCCCCCAAAAATAAATAAATAAATAAATTTGAATCCTCGCATTATTGCTCTCAAATTCGGAAGTCTTGATATTAATAGTTCATATTAAGACCCTGCATTTAGTCAAAAATTATTGGAAATTGCATCCGAACATCGTCAAACAACAGGGATACATCACAATCCGCATGGGAAACACTTGGGAGCAACTATGTGTGCGCCCAAGTCCTGCAGACACACTTGGGCGCCCCTGTGTGTGAGCCCAAGTCCCCAGTTCATCTTCCGGCCCGCATTTTCCACACTTTGCATTTCATTCAACTTGTTGTTTCATCTTTGTGATTGATTGCCAAATTTCTAGATTGCAAACTATTAAATTATAATCACTCTAGGTTAGGATATTTGCATAAAATACCAAAACAAAATATAAAATCATAAAATACTTCCCTTCTCATCTTGCTCTTTAGTAATTAGAGAAGAGAACACAAAAAAATTAAAATAATTAAAAGAAGTAGTAGAATTATAAAAGTAGACATTAAATACGTGATCCTAGGTTATTCCATTCGCCCCTAAGTAAATTAATAAACTTGATCAACCCTAATCTAAAACACTTAACTAACTCAAAATACCTAATTAAAACATCCAATTAAAATCCATAGAATTAATTGATTAAATCCCTCAAATTGATTAACAACTCCTAATAAAATCCTAATTGAACAAAACCCTAGTCAACAAGTTCTAACTAAAGTCTTGATTAACAAACCTAATCAATAAGCTCCAATCCATTAAGACCTCAGTCAAAACCTAATTAAAGACAAAAAGACCAAGCCATATCCAAAAAAAAAAAAAACATCTTTTAACCAAGATACGAGTTAGAATACCTGAATCTGACTTAGAAACACCCTAGAATCAGACAAACTCGTACCCCCACAACAGGCAACCACTTGGGCGCCACCACAGGCGCGCCCAAGTCATCCCAGATACCTGGGCGCCCATACAGCTGCGCCCAACCCTCCTTGGTTCTACCCTGAGACACGTATTTGTTGCGTTTCGTCTCATGAACTCCAACCACAGTTACACTTAAGGTTTACAGACTTAAAACCAATTCAGGATACATAATTATTGATATAGATCACCTGAAACTCCAAGCCTAAGTGAACAAAATCCCGGAAGTAATCAACACCCGCGAACTAACCACTCATATTTTAGCCCGGGACCACTAAATCCTTATTGATTTCAAAGCTCGACCTAAATCAACACACCATAATACTTTTACGATTTGAAACAACTGAAGCCAGAAGCCTAAACTAACCTAAACCCTCGAACCGAAGTCAGAACACTAAAAAGTATCAAATTGAGACTTAGGCGCGCACACAGGTGCGCCCAAGTCCATTTTCAATCCCTGGGACTACCGACCCCCTATTCATCTCGAGTCTCAATCCAAATCACTACCCAGAACCATCACAGAACCAATAACAGCCTTAGAATAAAAATATTAATCAAATTAGACCCACCCAAAGCCTCGAATGAAGTCAAAAAACTAAAGAACATTAAATTAAGACAGTGGTGGCGCCCAAGTGCACAGAACCACTTAAGCGCATATATAAATGCGCCCAAGTCCTCTGTGTAAGACCCCGACCCGAGAGATCTCGATTAGTGTTAATTAAGTTGTGTGTTAGTCTTAAGCGTGATTAGTAGTTTTTGACTAAGTTGGGTTTGGAATATCTTTTGATATAGTTTTGGGGAATTTGATTGCTTAGTAATTAGTGGGGCCCTTTGGGGGTTCCTTTTTATGACCTTGCATGTGCTTGGGGATTTATCGGAGATTCTTGCATTCATCGTTTTAATCCTGATTTACTTTTATTGTTAATTCCTACAACTTTTATGTTGGTCCCGTACCCGTTCGGAATCCCAAAAACCAACTTTCCTGGTATTGAGGGCAAAACAGTCATTGTGCACTAAATCTATACCCAAAATTTGATATTCCCGAAATATGTGAAACATATACTTTTTGGAAACTAGATATTTCGGTGATCATTTCTTCCTTCTTCGTCGAATAAATCCGATATCCCGATGGACATGATTTCAACCCTTGAATGTTTCTAATGGTGGGACCCAACCCCATCTTCTATATAAGGAGAACCTTTCTCTCCTTTTCCCTTTTTCTAGCAAACTCCAATCCTAAGCTAGGGTTTTTCCCTTCCTTTTTCTTCTTCTTGCTTCCCCATCCTCAATCCACTCTCAAACTTGCACCAATAGGAGATTTGAGGCCATCATTTTCTTCATCTCTTTGAGAGCTTTCTCTTAATAGCATTTGTGGAGAAAACCACCTACTCCAAGACCTCCTTTGGTACTAACCTAGCATTTTGAAGAACCCTCATGTAAGTAATCCTTCCCTTCTTTTGATATTGTGTTCTCCTAGCCTAAGGGAATCTCCATCTCTATTATTGAAGCTTCTTCCTCCCCATGGTATGTTTTGACTCTTTTAGGGTTTTATTTTGGGGATTTTACTTGTAGCTTGGATTCTTGGCTTGGAGGAGTGTTAGAACTTATTATTGTTTAGCTTGGACCTAAGGCAAGTGGATGACTTGATTTGTTATAAGCTTTCAATGGTTTTGGTATTTTCCACTCATGCCTATTTATTGCATTGATTTGAAATAAATAATCATGATAGAGCATTGATAGTGTATTTATGTCATAGAAAGGTACTGGTGCATGGCATTTAATTTCTTCTTGTTTTATCCCAAATGCACTCTTATGTGAAATGGTTTCCTTCCTTCTTTCTTTGTATTGGATGTGATGTTGATGGAGGAGAATGGAAGGGATACTATAAGAGATTTGATGTTGTTTGAGTAAAGTTTTGGACTCCTCATTGGATGTATAAAAGAGGCTAGAAAGAGCTTGTAGAAGGAAGAGACAGAGAGGAGTTGAACTGCCCCGTAATCAGTTTCTGGACAGTTCGCTCGAGCGAACATGACACTTCGCTCGCTCGAGCGAAGTGTCCAGAAAAGGGTTCGGAGCATTCCAGTAGGCAGTTAGCTCGAGCGGACCCCTTGGTCGCTTGAGCGAACATCCCATAACTTGTTCTAGAGAGTGGTTAGTTCGAGTGAACCAATACTTCGCTCGAGCCAACCACCTATTGGATGAGTTCGCTCGAGCGACCTCAACTTCGCTCGAGCGAACCCACCCAGATAACCATTCCAGAGAGCTCCTCGCTCGAGCGAACCGGAGAGCGATGAGTTTTGTCGGTCAAAGGCTCTGTTTGGGACAGTGATGCATTGTTTAAATGTTTTGGGACTATTCATTGAGAACCCTGTTAGGAATTTTGTATTTGCAATTTGATGGATGCATTTGCACTTTAGCATCATTTGATTTACACACACTTGCATCGTTTTAGAAAACCTTGAAATCTTGATTTATACATGCATAGCTTTTAAGTTTTGGAAAAGTATTTGTTTTATGCATGTTTTGGTTCTAATCTTGGATGCATTGGTTTTAGAACCCAAAACTCTTTTGAAAACCTAATTCCTTGTGCATTATATTTGGAAAATCATCTTGAGAATTTAGGTTTGAGCCTTGCATACATTCTTCACAAAAAGAATCATTTTTGTATGCATTTTCATTTGAAAAGAGTTTTATCAAATCAAGCTAGCCTTTGGTTTTAAACTTTCAAATCTTTTTAGGCTTTTTATGTTCATGTTTTAAAAACCATTAGAATCTTTAAAACATGTTTTCCAAGCTTGATTTAGTGGCCAAAAGGTCCCCCAAAGAAAAACCTTCAAATATGCAAAAGTTGCATTTTTTGCAAAAAGGGGGTGTCCCGGCAGTGTCGCCGGTCGACCGAGACACAGGTCTCGGTCGACCGAGACAACTGGAAGTCATTTTTCCAGAACCTGAGCTGTAACCCTCCAACGGTCAGAAATATGACCGTTGTGCCTTCCCGGTCGACCGAGACCCCTTTACCGGTCGACCGAGGACTAGCCGTTGGACACTTTTTGGCTATAAAATCCATTCTTTTCCAACCTTTTTCAAGGCTTGACACATGAACTTTTGAGAGCATTTTGGAGCCAAAGAAAGGGGAAGAAGTTGGAAAGGCTAGAGGGCCATTTGGAAATCAAATGCTTGAGATTTAAAAAGGTAGACCTTACTTATCTTTTTGATTTCCATTAAAAGTATAATCAATGCATGGTTAAATCTTTGTATTTTCATATGTGCATGATTTCTAGCTTTTAAAGAGTTGTGTTGCAAACTTTAAATCATCCTTGGTAAATTAGATTAGTTTGCAAACTCTCTTAACTAAATCACATGCTTTCTTAGACTTTAACATTCATACAACTTGTTTATTTCATTTCTTCAAAGTTGTTTGAATCTTTTATGTGATTAGTTTTCTCTTCAATCATCATTTTATAAGCTTTGATTTTAAAATGCATCATGCATTCATTTAAGAGCTTCTTTGTTGAAATTGATTGAAGAAACACACTCATACACTTGTGCACACACTTTAGCTTAATTGAGTGTATGTTTGTAATTTGTATTAAACTTTCATATTAGCCTATTCAAGAGGCAATTTCATTTGAGCTTAAATTGTAATCTCTTAGAGTGATCTTTTGGAAAGACACCTTCTTAGAGAAATCTATATTTGTAAAGGTTATTGCTTAGCCTAAGAAAAGCATCTTGTAAGGTTATTGCTTAGCCTAAGAAAAGCATTTTGTAATGGTTATTGCTTAGCCTAGAAAAGCACATAGAGAGGTTGTTGTTTAGCCTTGAAAAGCAACATTGTATAGGTTATTGCTTAGCCTTTGAAAAAGCATAAATAGTGGAAATCCGGTGGGGTGTTGGATTCACAAGCCGGTAGTGGATGTAGGCACGTTGGCCGAACCACTATAAATATTGTGTTGTGGTGATTGCTATGTGGTGATTGTTTATTTGAGCTTCCGCATATTGATTGATTAATCATCACATGTGACTAGTTTATGTTAAGAAGTTAAAATTGGTCATAATTGGTCATAGTTGTAGCTCACCCTATTCACCCCCCCCCCCCCCCCTCTAGGGTTAGGATCCTCGTGGACTTTCAAACCCCTCTATGTCAGGGGGAATTACCAAGCAATGTATTATGCCATTTGAGAAAGAAACTGTTGGAATATAGGTGGGCCTTCCGAACAGGTTTCAAAAAATTTTGGCCCACTTGATGCTGGGATCAATTATCTAGAAGGCAACTAACCCAATCCAAGATGTAATCCCTCAAACTTATAAACCATGTACAGCAACATATACTATCTAGAAGATAGAAAATAACACATAAACATGCAACCACGAAATCTACAGCATACAAGGATGTAGATATACCTTTGGAGCTTTGTAGTGCTCTAGTGGAGAATTTGAGTTCTTTCCTTTGATGATGAACACCTTCACTATCCAATTCAGAATCTCCAACACCTTTTGATCTTCCACGCTATTACCCGTATTAGATCTCTTTTCTTAAGAAGATGGTGGAATCTTCAAGAGAAAACCCAACTAGTAACTCTAAGGAACTAAAGGTGAAAGAGAGGAGAACTTAGAGAGGAAGAGAACTTGTGCAACACTTGCACAAAGGGGCTGGACTTGCTCTATGTATTATGCACGACCAAGAGGGGTTTATTCCCCTTTATATAGCCCTCCAATCCACCTCTTTTCCTATTTGAAATAGAAGTTTGACTCCCAAAATAGTAAACTTCTCCCTTGCTAGTTGCCATAGAAGTCTCACTTCCACAACAATTAGTATCTGTCTCCTTTCTAATTAAAACAGAAGTCCTACTTCCATTAATAATTAGTAGCTTACCATTACCACTATTAGAAGTCTCACTTCAAATAGAAATAGTAACCCTCCTTTTAGAGTTCAAGTAGAATTAGTATCTTTCTAATAACTTGGGCTAGCGTGGGGACCACTAGGGATTCCTTAGAAAGCTGGCTCCAACTGGGACACGCGACTCCACATCTCATGTGCAATCCGGGCCCACAGTTAATTGCAAATAACTCCACTATATAAATGCAATTGCACTCCAGTCCTTGGAATAAATTACAATGAAGACCCTAAACTTCCCAATTACCACAAGTAGGCCCATCTATCATTATCCATGGATCAATTGGAATAAATCTGTCCCATCCAATCTTAAATCCACATCTTACTATCCTTGAGCCCCAATTAATTATAGTGATCATTTCGTACCGCTCCAATTAACTCTTAATTGAAATGGGTGCGCACTTACCAATGATAAATCCATTAATTGGCACAAGGGGATAATGTAGATAGATTTCATCTTGATCATTGCATGTTCCCACAGTCCTACTACCACGTACCGAAGACACCGAGGTGTTGACCTACAGTTGGCGTCACTCATTGGTGACTCAAAGCAAATGAATAGACAGAAACTTGAGTTCATCAATGTCTCAGGATTGAGAGCCTTTTGCCACGGAATTATGAGAGCAGTCCTTAAATCGAGACAGTATTTCATAAGGTGCTTCTCATGGTCCTTCAATACATCAAATGTACCAGCACTATGATCGAGAATCTTACATTCTGATGATCGAGACAAATCACACTATCTCATAGTGATCAAAGTGCTGCAACCTTGTCAGATGAGATGCCCAATCTCATCACTGGTTGTGAAGATATTTTAAGTATAAGATTTGTGACACATATCTCCCGTATGTGGATCTCATCCATATACATATATCACATCTAATATACTAATGGGACCCGGTTCATCTCATGAACCATTATGTCATATGTATTGGTAATGTGCATTAAGTAATAAATCACTATTCATCTCATGAAAGGAAAGCATGATTATATTGATAAATAAAGAAATTAATCAATCTATTCATCATATACTGGTATTGAGACCATAAAATCTAACAACAACAGTATCACCTCTCTGCACAATCTCTTTGATCATGTGTAACTACCTTTGTACATGTTTTGGCTCCTAGGTTCCTTGGACTTATCGACTATCCTGCTGTTATCACAGTAAACTGTGAGCGGCTGTCTTGCCAAAAATACCACTCCAAGTTCCATAAGGAATCTTTTGAACCAATCTGCTTCTTTAGTTGCTTCTCAAGCAGCTATAGCATAAACACATACCCAGAAGTTGATATCTTGGAATCCTTATCTGACATGAAGTCAGAATCTGTGTAACCAACTAGAATCAACTCATCACTGCCGTAAATCAACATCTAATCTCTAGTTCTTCTCAAGTACTTGAGGATACATTTTACAACAGTCCAATGGTCAGGACCTGGGTTAGACTGATATCTGCTGACTAAGCCCACTGCATGAAAGATATCCGGTCTAGTACATAGCATAGCATACATGAGGCTACCAACAGCCGAAGCGTATGGAATTGCTCTCATTTGCTCCTTTTCCTTCGGGGTTTTGGGACCCTAATCCTTGGATAGGTACACACCATGCCTAAAAGGCACGATACCCTTCTTGGAGTCCTGCATAGCAAACCGTACCAGTACCTTATCTATGTAAGCAGTTTGAGATAAGCCAATCATCCTATTTTTCTGTCTCGACGGAGTTTGATCCCTAGGATGTAACTAGCTTCTCCCAAGTCCTTCATATCAAAAGTCTTTGCTAACCAAACTTTTACTGTTGACAACATTCCTATATCTTTCCCAAGGAGAAGGATGTCGTCGACGTATAAAATCAGAAAAACTACCCTATCACCTTCATTTTTCATGTACACACATGACTCATCCGGATTTTGACAAAAACCAAATGATTTGATTGCCTGGTCAAAACGGATGTTCCAGCTTCGGGATGCAGATTTCACCGGCTGGAATTTCTTCAAGGTGATCAGTCGGAAGAGGTTTGAGTTCCGATGTCACTGTTCCAGGAGACGAAGCCTGAGAAGGTGAGGAATTATCATCCTGAGCTATTGCATTGCAAGTAACTTTGACGGAAGATGCCTCCAAGATGAACTGTTGGGAATCAGATTCGTCCTCAGATGTAGGAGGATCATCGATCCAACAGCTTTCTTCGTTTTCCGGGGTTACCGGAGGAAATTCCTGTAGATTTCCAGGAACTTCCGGTGCTGGGTTGTGACGAAGCTGATTGATGTGACCTTCTTCTTGCTCTATAGCAAGGTGCTGCAAGATCCTTGCGTATTCATCGAGATCAGGCACGGGAGCCAAATCTTCTTCTTCGTCTGCTCCTTGTGGTTCAACATGGCTGGGTTCCACTGGAGTGTTTTCTTGAACAGCCTCTTAGTCTTCTTCATCATCAGACCAGGATCCTTGCGGCTGTAATGGGTTATACCAGATTACTGGCATAAGATGAGATTCAGGGATTCATTCCTCGTCAGAGAGGTATTCTCTTGTTTTGAGGGATTCTTCCCATTCATCGATATCACTGGCGGTGTCACTGGACTCGTATCCATCCATGGGGAATCCGACCACCGAGTTGCAAGAGTATGATGCCCCTTGCATAGTTTCATCTTTGAGGTGTGGTGGCATGAAATCACCAAGAGTGAATTTTCTTGCCGCCTTTGAAGTCTTAGGAGAGGACTCTTCTGTTGTCCCCAGTGAAGCGGTAGAGGAGGTCTCTGCCTTTTCAGTGACTTGTTGCTTTTTCGGAGCTTTCTCCTGCTGTTTGAGCTTGCGGAGTTGTCTCCTGGCTTACCTTCGCTGTCGAGCGGTTGGCTTTGTTTTGACGACCTCCCAATTTTCATCTTCTAGGATATCGGGGTGTACCCATATGGGCTGTCCGTCTGATGTTGGATATGGAACCAACTCTTGGGACATTTGGGTCATCTTTATCACCTTGAAGGAAGTAGTGATCTTCTCTTTTGGTGATTTTTGTTTTTATCCACACGACACCATGTTGACGGAGGCAGACCCATAGTTCTTGTCGAAGGTAATGACTCCGTTTTTCCACATCTCATTTATCTTCTCTCTCACAACAAAGCATTGACTGAAAGGATGCGAGACCATCTGATGGTATGGACAGTACCGAGGATCGTTGGTTTTGCCCACATCTCCTGGTCTTTTGGGGTCAGGCAAGGTGAGTTTACCGTTTGCGAGAAGTGCCTCAAAGATTTCTTCAACATCTTCATCGAACGGGTATTTCTTCTCTACTCGTTCTTTGAAGGCATCAGAGAGTTCAGGCTTTTTACCTGCAGCTTTGTTTTCAGCTTTCTTTGGCTGCTGAGGAGCTGACTTGGTTTGCACATTGAGAACCTCCTTTTTCTTTGGTTTTGAGGTTGCAATGGCAGTCGGCTCTTTCTTTGATGATTTCTGACTATTGAGGTCTTTGATCACCGTTTCAGCTTCCATAGCTGCTTCCAGGAGTTCTCCCAGGTTCTTTGATTTGTTGCCGATGATCATGGAGCGGATTCTTGCTCTCATGTTGTTTCGGCAGATGTCGACCAGTGACACTTGTGGCAGTACATCGGAGCATTTGTATGCCATTGCCTTCCACTTGTGAATGAAGTCATATGTTGACTCATTCTCTCCCTGTTTTAGGCTGCAGAGCTGAGCCATAGTAACAGGATGATCCTCACCTTTGAAGTGGGTTAGGAAGCGTGTCTCCAGCATGGCCCAATTTTAAATGGAGTCCTCCGGCAGAGTGGAGTACCAATCAAAGGCTGTACCTTTGAGGGTACTTGCAAAGAGGCGGATTTTGAGGGCATCTTGATCAGCAATAGCTCCCGTCAGGATCTTGAAATGGATGACGTGCTGTCTGGCTGAACCTTTCCCCGTATATGTTTGGAGAGTAGGTTGCTTGAATTTTGTAGGGAACAGGACCGAGTCCATCCACAAGGGATATGGTGGCTTGATCCCATGCTCCTTTAGTGTATCCTCTTCTTTTGCTTTGGCGAGGATATCGTCAACGTCCTTTTTGGTAAGGGCCCATGACTCACTGTTTTCAGCATTTTCTTCGTCGCCTTGATGGCTCGGAGGAGTTTCATTGTTTGGCAGACGTTGGATAGTGAGAAGGAGGTTTTCCATTAGGGCCTCTATTCTCTGCTGTCCTTGTTCCAGCTGCTGGATGCGTGCAGCTACGTCATCATGTGGCGGAGATTGCTCAGCATTTGTGACCAAGACGTTCACTCTTCGAGAGTCGAAAGAGGATATAGTCTTGGTGACTGAGCTGGAGCTCATCCTTTTAGATGAAGAGCTCGAAGAGTGGTCACTCCGATGTCCTTGGCTTGAAGGAGCGGGAGAGTTTTCTTTATGTCTTCGTGTCCGGGAGACGCTACGAGTCACCGGACGCCTGACATGGATTTTTGTTGCTGACTTCTGACGTCTTCCGGTCTTGCCAACCATATGGACAGCAGCAACTTGGTCGGGTCTTTCTTTTTCGACCCATTTTTGGAAGACCTGAAGTGCAGAATCTTGGGTTCTTTGCTTCTCTAGTCTCTTTTGTCGATATGCCGCACGGCGGCGCATACGACGAGCGATTTGAGCTTTGGTTAGCTCTGGCTGTGCTCTGGCAATGAAGGACGTAGTTCCTGGTGCGCAGCAGCCGAGCTTGTCTTCTTTGAAGACTGGCAGGGACAGGATCCGGACGCGGTCCTTGGCCTGTCGTAGCGAAGCTTTGAATTTGGCAAGTTCGGCCCCTGTTGAGAGGAAGGGTCGACTCGCAGGTGTGCAGGCCTTGGCAGGTTCTTGCGGAGGCCTTACGATGCACGATTTGATTATGGGCTTGTATGAGCAAGCCGGCTCGTGCTGAGTTGGTTTTTTTGTTTGGCGGAGGGTAGGCTTTTCCTCTTTCATGTATGCAAGAGGGTAGAACCGGTTCTCCTTTAGCGGGGCCAGGTAGGCTGGCTTTGCAGATTTTTGTGACCTTCTTTGTTTGGATGAAGGTCTTGGGGACCAAGTCTTTGAGCAGACCTGGTTTCTTGCTGGTTGAGGCTTCACAGGAGCGCTACGGGCTTCAGGCTTCTTGATGATCGCCCTTGGTATCACTGTAGTGTACGTTGAGGGGCGGTTCTCTGCTTCTTGGCAGGTGCAGTTTCTTCTGCGGGTAGTGGGAATGGTCCCAATGACCTGAAGACAATGGTCCGGGGAGTAGAGTTTGACTCGGTGTCTTCTGAGTTGCCGAGGGAAATGACGCTTCGGCAGCTGGCAAGGCGCTTGTAAGTGTGCTTGGTTTGTTTGTCTTGGAGCATGAGCTGGTACTTGTTCTCATCGAAGGTGATGGTTAACGAAGCTGCCATTGTTTGTTTTTGTGAAAAACTTCTGAAACAAGACCATATCCATTAGTAATCACAAGAATATGTTGATCATAAATGGAAAATACTATGGTTTCGCCTCTTCAAGTCGCCTGAGGGGACATGGCCCAGCCCAAGCAACATGAGGAAGGCAAAAAAGCCATAGAGGACACAATTGTTCTAAACGCAGGTAAGGTCAGCTCAGAATGAGCGTCCCAGTGACTGCTAGAAGCAATTGTGAACCTTAATTCAAATTACCGAGAAGCAAAGCTCACTCAAGGTAAAATGATATAAGGTTGAGATACAAATGTGTCGGTTACGAATACAGTAGACCCGAAAGGGCGTACTAGCACCGTTAGGCACAAATGTTGCAAATTGCATCCTTGGAAAGGACACGAGATGGGATTTTTGAAAGGTCAAGATTGGATTCATAGAAGAGAGCAAATGGTGTTCCATTCTGAGAATGAGCTCAACATTTTCTACGAGCTCGAAATCCTGAAAGGGAAGGAACCAAGATTTCTCAAGTGTGAATCCAAAAGTGACGGAAGTTTTTTTTTTTGTTCTTTTTTTTTTTAGAGATTTTTATTTTTTGAAGATTTTTTTTTTTAAGAGTTCACATAGATCTCCAATTCGATCTTATGAAACCTCAGTTGATAGATCAGCCCCCAGGTAAGGGTAGGATTACTTAATGAACCCATTTGGAGGACCCTTGCCTAGAACAGTCTAGCTGTCTCCATACTCTAGACAAGGCTTTTCTTAGATCCACTTTGGTCAAAGAACACAATTGGTGCAACCTTAGTGGTTCTTCTTTTTTCTTTTTTTTTTGAAAGATTTTTTTTTTATAGATTCATAGAAAAGAGCGAATGGTGTTCCATTCCGAAAATAAGTTCAACATTTCTGCGATCTCGAAGTCCGAAAAGGAAGAAACCAAAGTTTCTCAATTGTGAATCCAAAAGAGGAAAATCTGAAAAAAAAAATTATAAATCAGATTTTTTTTTTTTGATTTATTTTTTTTCATTGATTCATAGAAGAGAGAAAATGGTGTTCCATTCCGAAAATGAGCTCAACATTTCTGCGAGCTCAAAAGTCCGAAAAGGAAGAAACCAAAGTTTCTCAACTGTGAATCCAAAAGAGGAAAATCTGAAGAAAAAAAATTTGTAAATCAGATTTTTTTTTTTGATTTTTTTTTTTCATGGATTCATAGAAGAGAGCAAATGGTGTTCCATTCCGAAAATGAGCTCAACATTTCTGCGAGCTCAAAAGTCCGAAAAGGAAGAAACCAAAGTTTCTCAACTGTGAATCCAAAAGAGGAAAATCTGAAAAAAAAAATTGTAAATCAGATTTTTTTTTTATTTATTTTTTTTCATGGATTCATAGAAGAGAACAAATGGTGTTCCATTCCGAAAATGAGCTCAACATTTCTGCGAGCTCAAAAGTCCGAAAAGGAAGAAACCAAAGTTTCTCAACTGTGAATCCAAAAGAGGGAAATCTGAAATTTTTATAAATCAGATTTTGTTTCTTTTTGAGAATTTTTTTTTTTTTTTTTTAGAAACAAGAAAGACTGGAAATAAACTCAAAAGAAGAAATTTCCAAGAATCCCATCTCATGTGTTTTTTTTTTTAGATGCAAGATCCAACATAGGCCACTAACTAAAAAGGAGCCAAAGAATCCAAGCATTGTGTTCTCAAATGAACAGGGTCCCACCGGGTGTGCCAGCTTGATGGACCCGGCTTTTTCTTTTTCCAAAGCTGCCTCCGCCCCGGGGCTAACGGGGTACGGTGGAGGGAAAGAAAGGAAAAGCGGGCATCAGTTTTTTTTTTGTACGGGTATGCCAATTTCTCTTTTACACTTGGAATTTAGAAATGGTGATCCGGAGATCCACCTTCACAAGTAAAAAGGGAAATGAAACTTTTTTCTAGTTTTCCATTGCAAATATACTTTAATGAAAGAGACAATTTTTGAATGTCGTGAAAGGTGTTTTTCATTTGTTTGCCGTGAAAGGCATTTTTGTGCCGTAGAAGGCGGTTTGGTGCCGTTGAAGGCGATTTTGCCGTAAAAGGCGATTTACAAATCTCATCAAAATGAAAAGACAAGAATTGTGATTTTTTTTTGTCTCTTAAAAAAAATACAATTTACAACAGAAAAGTAAGAAAAAGGAATCTGACTTCTCATACGATTGTGGGGGACCCGTTCAGATCGATGGTCGCGAGTCATGTATGGACTCCGCCATCGTCCTTCATATGAGAACTTTGATGCTTGATTTCTTGGCTTGGCTCCAACCTCAGATTTTTAGAGGATAAGGACCAAGGTAAGGTCCTATATCCGGTAAAAACCCGAGTAGATGGGCTGAAAAGCCGCATCTAGCCATGTTGGATAGAAGGAGAGGTGGCCTTGGGGGGGGTGGCCCCCCCAAGGGGCTTTAATCACCTTGTAGTGCTTGTTGCAGTAGAGTTTTCTTGAAGGAGCAGGGTTGTAGAGATTTCTCCGAGGATTTTTGAATGATTTTCTGGCGATTTTTCTGGATTTTTGAATGATTTTCTGGCGATTTTTCTGGATCTTTGAATGATTTTCTGGCGATTTTTCTGGATCTATTTCCCTTGGAATGGCCTCCTATTTATAGGCATTTGGTAGTCGTTTAGGAGAGTTTATGAGCATTTATTTGTATTAATGCTCATAATGGAAGGAGTTACAAGTTTTAATTTACTTGTTTTGTAACTCCTTTTCCTTGGCTTCTGATTGGCCGGTGGAGGATAATGGGCATTTAGTTGCCTTTAATCTCCATAATGAGGGGAGTTTCATGGTTTTAATGCCATGAATACTTGGATTTGTAACTCCCATTTGCTTGCTTTTGATTGGGCCGTCCAAGATAATGAGTTAATGACTGTAATAAGTTGCCATAAACAAGTCAATTAACAGCATTAAATGGTCTCCCGATCGCTTGAAGAGTCACGGGCCGCGCCGCGTCCTTTGGAATTCTTTTGGAGATGATCATCGATGGATCTTCATGTTGATCGACATCGGATGATCATGAAATTTCAGACTTTGATTAATATCAACAAGCCGGCGACATCTGTCCAGTCGATTTCTCGATCGGTCGGGCAGAAAGTGCATTTTCTTGATCGGTCGGTTGACAATTTTGAGGTGTCGGATGATGATTCCATGATTCCGGCGGCGGATCCACGATGTCGACGAAGATCGACGGATTTCATGCTCAAAAAATCAGAATTTGGAAAAATCACAGGGGCCAATCAACTCGGAACGCGAAAGATACCCGAAAAACGGGGTTTTTGGGCGAGGTCCGGCGGCCCGGACCTCCATGGTCGCCGGCGACCATGGGGCCGGCGGCCATGGGCCATGGTCGCCGATGACCATGGGGTTTGTGCCCCATGGTCGGCCGTCTTCCGGTCGCCTTTTCTTCGCCGTTTTTCGTCGTTTTTCGCTTCTGTTTTCTCCTGCATTTTTCTTGGAATTTCCTCTCATTTATTGGCTGGATTTCCCTCAAGAAAACCTGACGAGAAGCTGTGCAAATCGGATCGCAAAGTTTCCCATTTTTTGAAAAGCCGAAGACTTTGCTGTGGAGAACTACCAATTTTTTGTCAAGCGTCGAAACTAGGTCAAACGATGTCGGAATGACCTGAAATTTGACGTGTAGCTTCTTGAGCAGTAGACAAGACCAACCATAGGCTTTTGTTCAGGTTTTGAAGCCGCTTGGGGTCCCGCAAACGCTTGACTTGATTTCACCGCGAGGGAAATGCCGAGCTTTGACTTTTGGTCAAACGATGTCTGATTGACCTGAAATTCGACGTGTGACTCCCTCATCAGTAGATAAGACCAACCATAGGCTTTCGTTTGAGTTTTAAAGTTGTTTGGGGTCATGCAAACGCTTGCCTTTATTTCACCGCGAGGGAAATGCCGAGCTTTGATTTCTGGTCAAACGATGTCCGATTGACCTGAAATTCGATGGGGAGCCTACTGGAGTCATTTTGAGATGATCCACAAGCTCCGAATTGGGTGCCATAGTCCCGGGGTGCTCTGCTGCCGGTAGGCTTGATTTTGTTTTCGAGCATCGAAACTGGGTCAAACGTCATCGGAATGACCTGAAATCTGACATGTGGCCCTTTGAGAGTATGTAGAAGCCGCCCATGTGCTCTGTTTGATGAGTGACGACCTCGGTAGTTCTCGCTACCTAAGGGCTTGATTTTGCTGCTCGAAAGTTGATGATGGGTCAAACGGTGTCGGTTTGACTTGAAACTTGACATGTAGCCTTTCGGAGGTATTTTGAGACCATCCGTAGGCTCTGATCGAAGATTTGGGGTCTTCGACACTGTCGCCGCCGGGAGCTGTTGGAGAAGTGAAGCTAGGCCAAATGATGTCGGAATGGCCCGAAACTTCATGTGTACCTCTCTTTTGGTTGTTTTGAATGACCTTGCAGTTTTTGTTTGATTCTGACAAGATCTGATGCTTGAAGTGGCGCCTGCCTATTTTTGGTAGGATGCGGCTCCATGTAGCTTTTGGTGTGAAGAGGCAAAGTGACATTTTTGGTGTCAACAATTGCTAGGGAATTATGAGAGCGGACCTTAAAGTAAAGACAGTGTATATAAGGTACTTCTCATGGTCCTTCAATACATCCAATGTACCAGCACCATGATCTAGAATCTTACATGCCGATGATCGAGACAAATCACACTATCTCATAGTGATCAAAGTGTTGTAACCTTGTCAGATGAGATGCCCAATCTCATCACTGGTTGTGAAGATATTTAAGTATAAGATTTGCAATACATGTCTCCTATATGTGGATCTCATCCATACACATGTATTACATCTAGTATACTTGTGGACTCCGGTTCATCTCATGAACCGTTATATCATTCGTATTGGTTATGTGCAGACGTTCCCTTTTTACCTACCCCCACTTAGGAGAGAAAGTACAAGCCGATGGGACTTTCTTCTTCCCCTGAGGGGCCCAGTCCGACGATGACTCTTACGTCTATATAATGCATGAAGAAAAACTACAGGAGGTATGCAACAAATCTGTCCTCTATAGTCTTTCTTCTTCATTTTTCCTCAGTGACCAAACTAACTCAGGCATCGGAGTGCCTTCTGCTGCCTGCAGCTAGGGGCTCTGACTTTTTTTTCTCCTTTCAGATTCCCGGAAGCTGATCCTTTCCCAAAATCATCAAATCTAGAGTCTAATCCTCTCCTAACCAAGTCCGTAAATTTTATGCACTTACAATATGTGTGCTTTGTGTTTGGTAATTGGACAGGGATTTCTTGCAGAAGGTTTGCAAAGGACTTCAGCTGGAATGGGCAGTGTCTGTCAAATTTCTGCTCTAATTCGATTTGACTTTAGTTGATTATTAATGATATACTATTAACAATACTTAAAATAATATAGTATTTAACTTTTGCTATATTGGAAGGTGCACATTGCGGTTCCTGCATTTATCTGCATTCATTGATCTGTAGATGATGGGCTAATTGTTTATTATGGAAATTCCATTTTTTTTTTCTTTCTTTACAACCATGTCTTATGTTGATACTTAGGCATCAGCTGAATTGGCTGATTTTTTTTTTTTTCCAAATAAGTCACGGGTTTCATTTGTTCTTTACTTTTTTTTTTTTCTATCTGATCCAAACGACTTGGTACGTTTATTTTTTAATTGAAGTTACTGTTTCAGCTTTAGAAAAACTTAGTGAAGCCTTCTAAATGTCACTGTTGTGATGCACTCTCAGGTACCTTGACGAGACTAAGCTCCCTTACATTTCTGACACCAATGTTTGCTTCAATTTTTGGGTAAGATGATTGTAATTCTTGCTATCATTTTTTTTGTTTCTTTTTATAAATGGTCCAAAAATTCATTTCCAAGAAATCAGATTTACAAGAGAATGATCTATGAGTACATACTTGATGTCTGCATAGAAAGAGTAGGTTACATAAAAATGCATCAGATAAGCAAAAACAAAGGATAATTAAGAAACCACCCGAGAACATCCCATTCAGGGCCTAAGTAGAAAACAACAGCTTTTAAGGCTAGTTCCCTCCTATGCTAATTGTCTGCTTGAGTTTTGAGGTTAGGGATGTGTTGAAGAGCAAATGCCTGTCTTACAAGGAAGATTATCTCAACTGCTCCAGAGAGCAGTCTCAAGCAGACACATTATCAAAGTATCGGCAAGGCCCTCCTCATGTTTGGGCTGCCTTCTGTTTTTCTCCATTTCTGTTGTGGCTTTTATTTCCTCTTCAGTAATTTGGAATGAAATTAGATGGTAAGTTGAAAAGAACTGTCCATAGTTTAACTAAAATTGGTATAGAGGGCAAGATGTTGGTGTCTTTGATTTTCCTACTCATGGTTTTGAAACTCTGGACCATCTTTCCTACTTTCCTGTTGATTTTTAAACATGGGTCTTCCTTTGATACTTTGTCATGTATTTTCCTGTCAACTGTGTCCTTAAGGATGTAATTTTGTTGGTTGTTTCTTTAATTACTAAATATTTTTGTTTTGGGATCAGGTTCATATACTTGGGGGAAACATTCTCTCCAGTGCAATTGGTGGGTGCGTTAGTGACATTGGTTGCCATTTCCATGGTCAACTACCGGAACAGCATTGATCAAGCATAAGCAGCACAGGCAAAAGTCTATGTTTAATGTAAATAAAAAAGCAACACAAGTTCAGCTGTAGTTCTCGCCTGTATAGCAAATATTTGGCGCATTGTTGTGGAGCCAAACAAGTTCCGCTATAATTTCAGTGCCAAACAGGGAATAAAGCCTTTCGGGTCTTTGGAGGATCTGCAACCAGTCACACCCAGTTACGAAGACATTTGAGGACTGCAACAAAGTGAGGTCTTTGATTGAATCACACTGCGTTCAGATGATTGAGAGCGACATTTCAATGAATTCTGGGTTTAGGGAGGAGTTGAGGGTGTTGATGGAGAACGAGGTGAGAGTGCCTGTGGTGTTTGTGAAGGGGAGACTGATAGGAGATGCTGATGAGGTGCTGAAATTGGAAGAGGAGGGGAAATTGAGCATACTTCTTCTAGGGATTCCACAGGCTGTTGAGGTGTGCCAGGGGTTTGGAGGGTTGAGATTCGTCATGTGTATGGATTGCAGTGGAAGCTGTAAGATCTTGGATGCAGAGTAGAAGAGTGTCGTGAAATGTGAAAAGTGCAATGAGAATGGGCTGATTCAATGCCGCATCTATTGCTGATTAGGTGATGGTTTGATCTGTTTACAACCACTCCGTATGGTAAATGTTGTTACAAGATTTGAACAAATTTGTAACGGTTCTGATTGTTTACGATGTCATGCTTATGGTATTATTGTGTTGAATGTAGCATCCATCATGTTTGCCTATAATCTGCTAATTTTCACTTAATAAGTAGCACGTTTGCCTGCGTTTCAAACCGCGCACTTTTACAACTTGGTTAAGAAAATCCGCAGGAACCAAGCTGAGTACCCCTGTTTAGGACACTTATTAGCCCACCTCCCGAGGGGTTTTTTTGCTGAGATTTTGGGATTTCCAAGACCATATTATGAACCTATAAGTTGCTAATTTTCACTTAATAAGTAGCACGTTTGCCTGCGTTTCAAACCACGCACTTTTACAACTCGGTTAAGAAAATCTGCAAGAACCAAGCTGAGTACCCCTGTTAGGATACTTTTTAGCCCACCTCCTGAGGGTTTTTTCTGCTGATATTTTTTGATTTCAAAGGCCATATTATGAACCTATAATCTGCTAATTTTCACATATTTAGAAGCACGTTTGCCTGCGTTTCAAACCACGCACTTTTGCAACTCGATTAAGAAAATCTGTAGGAACCAAGCTGAGTACCCCTGTTTATGACACTTTTTAGCCCACCTCCCGAGGGGTTTTTTTTTGCTGAGATTTTGGGATTTCCAAGACCATATTATGAACCTATTATCTACTAATTTTTACTTAATAAGTAGCACGTTTGCCTGTGTTTCAACCCGCGTACTTTTGCAACTCGGTTAAGAAAATCTATAGGAGCCAAGCTGAGTACCCTTGTTTAGGTCACTTTTTAGCCCACCTCCCGAGGGGTTTTTCTGCTGAGATTTTGTGATTTCAAAGACCAAACTATGAACCTATAATCTGTTAATTTTCACATAATTAGAAGTACGTTTGCTTGCATTTCAAACCGCGCACTTTTGCAACTCGATTAAGAAAATCTGCAGGACTTCTCATTGCATGGAGGTGATGCATTGTTAATGTTCATTTATTTTTCCAGAGATTAAATATCTAGGATTGTGCAGTCACTGCAACTATTGAGTCATCCATTTTTGTATCCTCATGAGAACAGTAGCTCTGGCCCAGTTGTTGGAATCTCTTCATGACACAAAATAAAAAAGGTTTCCAAACATTGCAATCTAGAAGCATGAATTTCAAGAACCTTCCAAAGCCTACAATAGAAGCTGAAAAAAATATATTCTAGACCCAATGTAACAACAACCCTTCCATTGAAAAATTGCAACACCGGTACACCACACTCAGGTTTGATACCGGATATATGTCATGAAATCTAAAAACAAATGTGTACAGATTTATTAGAACTAAATTTCTTTGAAATCAACCAGTCCAAATCCAACGAATTCATGACAACATCATTTAACATTTCCAACATCTGCCAAGTCCAAAATCCAACATATTTATGACAACATCCAAGTCCAAATATGAACAATACCACAAATAAAATACCACATCCAAAAATTCGACAACTAAAATTCCGAATATTCAAATACCACAAATAAAATCCCAACATCTGCCAACCCATTAATATCCACATTCGAATACCACAAATAAAACTCCAAATCCATGTTTCGTTTTGACGGATCTTCTTAAGGGCCTGTTTGTTTACCCTGTATTTCTGGCCAGCATTCAGGTGGTCGGGCATTTCTGTCATTTATGTCAGAAATGTTATGTTTGGCTGGACTGATTTTGGAAAAAGTAGAAATGCAGGAACTTTAAAAGGGGAAAAGCAAGCATTCGGAATGCCAGGAGCTCATCCAGCATCTGGAATTCGTAGGAAGAGGGGTATTCCGGTGGGAGTTCCGTTTTCTCCAACGGTCATCTTCCTTTTGTGATTTCAACCCAAAAATCAGTGGTATAAGGTAATTTTTCGGTGCTTCTCTCTTCTACCTTCTCTATTTTCTTGTTTTTATTACATTTTCTGTATCTATCATTGTCTTCTTCTCTGTTGAAGACCATCTTCTTTGTTATTAGTTTTTGCTATTTTTGTTTATCTGATATGGGTTCTGACTTCTGGGTTTTCTATGATCTTTTGGGTGGATTTTCTGGTTTTTGGGTGTTGGGGGTTATCATGATGGGTTCATTTGTCCTTTGTTTTTCATTCTTTTTCTTAAATAGATCCCGTTTCTTTTTTTCCTGTTCTTGAGGATTTTGTTTTGTCATTTGAATGATTGGGTCCAGATATGTTTTTGGGTTTTTTTTTTCTTTCCTGAAATGAGTTTTGAGGGGGGTTTCATCAACATTTGATGCACCAGATGGGGGGTTTCATCAACATTTGAAGCCACGGCAAACAGAGAGGATTATAATGAGAATCAAAGCAATGATGATGCCCAAAACAATCAGCTTTATCTTCATATTCTGCAGCCACATCTTCCTCCTCAGCTGTTGCCCTCATATCCCATATGCCTGTTGTTGTCACTATCTTCTTTTCCTTGGTCACCTTTTGAATCCTTCATTCGATTTGTCCTCACAGATGTGGATGATCATTGTTGATTAAATGTTCTGTTAAATGTCCTATTTCTAATTGTATCTTTGGGTAGCTGACAGATTGTTGATCTGTTTTTGAATATCCTGGGTAGTCAAATGCACTTCCTCTGCTATGCTATTGAAAACCCACCATGTCACCTCTTGTACGCTTGACAAGTCATCCAAAACATCATAATGTGATGGAGTCCGGCTTGTTTTATTAATCTGTTCTCATTCGATCAAGGGAATCAATGGTTTATTTAGATCAGATCCAGCCAGTAGGCCAGGCCATGGTCCAAATTCATAAGTTTGAACTACACTAGTCCATGATGATACAGCCCCATTTTTCAGAGGACTGAATTTATTGGATGCTAGCCATTATAGGCTAGTTATAATGTAACGTGAAGGATCCACATTACCACTAAACATTGGTTTTACTCTAGCATAGAAAAACATTTCCTCAATCTTCACTTTTTGCTAGGTACAGTATACACTCAACATACCCTGTGACATGAAGAGGCCTTCCACCTCGCTGAAGGTGTGTTGTAACTAGAATAGTTGGTGGGCTAACAACATTTACAACCCAACATCACATCATGTTCAGATGTCCTTCAATAATTGAGAAACAATATCTGTTTCACCCAGCCATTAGCCCAAAATCCAATCACACCACGTGGCACAGATGGTTCTCATATCATCCCATCATCGACTTCTAAGCCAAGGTCCATAATGTCAGGGCCATCAATTTGCATGTCTCAATTCACTTGCACACACAAGTGAATGCTACAGCACCTTGGCAGTCAAGATTGTTAAGGCTGTCGATTGATTCAATTACCAGATCATTCAAAGAAAAAGAGAGTGATTCTGCGACTATGATGATTGATGGGTGCTTGGGATTTTGATGAAGAACAATAAAATCAGCACTTACCTTTGAAAAAGTTTTTTAAGATCTGGCACCTACTGCCTTAAGTAGCAATAAGCACCGAGAAACTTAAAAATGACAGTGGTAAAAATTGGCATCTGCTTTAGGTCAGCATCATGAGTCATACTTGCCACCTAACGGTTGCTGTTTTTGGATGATATTTGAAGTTTGAAGGTTTGTCATCTATTGGGTTTTACTATAGATACAATTTTTCCTTACATTGGTCAGTGGTACTATACCATGTGAATCCTGAGTGGCTGCATGAGCTGAGACATCCTTTCCCATTACTGCCTTAATCACTGAGATTCCGTGCTTTGATTAGGTTTGCACATTTAAAAGTGAGAATCTTCATAAATTTCGCAAATTAAAACAATCCAAGATTTTCAGTTGGTTGCCATAACTTCTCAACTTTTCTAGTTTCTTCAAAGAAAATAAAAATTTTAAACCCTACAAAAATTTCAAACTTTGTCAGCCTATAATTGCTGTTACCAACAAAACAGCAACCATGAAGCCAACAAGCCATTATTTGTGGCTTAATCTCATCCTGATATCATGGAATTAGGACTTAATTAAACTCTGATATTCTTATCTTCCTTGCTGATATTTTTCTTTGCAATCATTGTAACTTGATGGATTATGTTTGTTGATAATTGATCTGCAGAATGTTCACCTTCCTATGTTTAAGCTAGTCCCAAGTATTAACTGCTCCTTGTCCATTTTAATGAGTACCCCTTGTAATCAGTTCCATTAAAATGAGAACTGGTCCTTCCAATTTGTTCATATACATTGGACTTCCCATAAGGCTTGGCAGTTTTCAACTTCCCATTTAGTTCTCAAGCTGATAAAAAAAAAAAAAAAACAATCAGATGTATGATTTTCTATTTTTATGAGGATGTGGCTGTTGGATTTGAATTGCATATTCATTCTCTTCTCAACAAGATCAGATTGGTTGTTCCGGGACCCAGATAGATTGCTTTCTATACAGTATGCAAGATGGCCTTTCTACCTTTTTTCATATTCAATTAATTACCTTCATCTAATCCAACTGATTAAATCCATTGTCTGATTTGTCTATTCCATTATGTTGTAAATCAATTCATTTTATATCCACCAGGGAAACCACACTTGAGCAGAAAAGATATATTCATGTTATATCCACCAGGGTCATTGCTGTGTCTGGGTCTGCCAGCTACCAAGTCCACTCAGACTTTGACCCATCAAATCCAAATCAAATTTAAGTCTTTAAACCCTTCATAGTAAAGAAGTTCCACCAACCTGTGAATGAAGATTCTCTGTTTTGTCTACAAGAAGTTCAATTTTCTATGGGATAGACTTGTTATTTTAGCTATAGTTAGTTGGATTCTATGGGATTTGTCTAGAGCATGTGAGAAGTATAGTTTGATCGGGTCTTCTCATTTCTCTTCGGATTAATTTAAAAGTGTCTTTTGAGCTGAATAAGGAGATTTTTAATGGTGAACATCAGTATCTTAGATTTCTGTACACAATTGAAGAATTGATAATGCCTGTATAGTTGGTTTTGACTATATGATTAATGTAATTTGTGCTTGTATAGGTGACTTGGATCATTTTTTACCTCTGTGGCGACAGTGCTCAATGGAAGGTATTAATTCGTCGCAACTATTAGCTAAAATTTATTGTGATATTATTGAAAACATCAATGCTGTAGAATAATTATTATTTTTACATCCTAACTTCTATTTTCACTAAGTTCATTTTTTAATTGCTCCTATAGTCACATAATACTTACAAAAAAAAAACCTTTTAACTTGATGCAATAACAGAGTTGGACACAAGTATTTTAGTATCTGCATTAGTTGCTATGGTAGCTGTATGTTGTGAGTTAGCCACATTATGGTTAGCCTTAAAAGAGGAAAGACCAAGAAAAAAGCGACGCATTTCATCATTGTCAGGCGACATATGGGTGAAGGAACTCTTATCTAGTACAGGGCCTCAGTGCCACGAGAACCTCCGTGTGGATCCAGAATGTTTTTCTATATTGAGTGACACTTTTATGCGGCGTAGTCTTCTTCGAAGAAGACGTGTTTTGTCAATTGACGAGCAATTAGCGATGTTTCTACATACATTGGCGCACAATGTTACAAATCGAGTAACGGCAAATAGATTTAACCATTCGGGTGAAACTGTTAGTCGTTATTTTCATGAAGTCTTGAATGCAGTTTGCAAGATTTATCCAGAATACATTTTTATTCCAGAAAATCCTTCAATTCCACAACAGATCCAGATGAATAACCGATTTTATCCATACTTTAAGGTTATCCCCTTAAATATTTACACATTTTTACTTACATCAACTAATATAGATATATATATATATGTCTATGTTAACCCATTTGCTAAACATTTTCATTCACTCAATAGGATTGCATAGGTGCCATTGATGGGACACATATACCAGCTCATGTTCCATTTTCAATGCAAGCCATGTATCGAAATAGGAAAGGAGTTCTATCTCAAAATTGCCTTATGGCAAGTGGATTTGATATGAAATTTCATTATGTACTTGCGGGATGGGAAGGTTCTGCATCGGATGCCACTGTGCTTTGGTCTGCAATGAACAGGGGAGATATGCTAAGAATACCGGATGGTAATCAACTCGCATAAATAATATAAATTTGCATTTCAGTATAACTTAAATGCTCATTAACTATACCCTTCATTTAATAATGATTATTTTGATTCATAATTGTAGGTAAGTTTTATCTAGTGGATGCTGGATATGGTAATGCACCGGGTTTTTTGACACCATATAGAGGTGTTCGATATCATCTTAAAGAGTTCAACATCACTTGTCCTCCAACAAATGCAAAAGAGCTTTATAATTTGCGTCACTCCTCATTACGTACCACAATTGAGAGGGTCTTCGCAGTGTTAAAAAACCGCTTTCCAATATTAAAATTGCCACGTGATTATTCATTAACAACCCAACGAGATATTGTAATTGCATGTTGTGTTCTTCACAACCATATTGCTATGTATGGTGTTGGAGATGAATTACTTGAAAAAATTCGAATGGCTCCATCTAATGCACCAGGAATTGATCCTCAGTTGAGAACGGCAAGAGATGAGATGACGGTTCCAAGGTGGACTAGAGATACGTGGACTGCATTTCGAGACTCCATAGCTGAGCAAATGTGGGCAGACTATGAGTTGCAAGTACAAGGGGATCAACAACCATAAAAGGGGAAATGACAAAAAAATATATAAAATCACTTTTTGGCAAGGTTTGTAAATGGTCGTATTTTGTGAAAAGAGATGTTTTTGTCCTGGTGGATGATAGTTAAGTTTCATCTTTTGATATCAACACATGAATTTCTCTTGTATATGTTATAGGTTGTATTTTGTGACAGGGGATTTATATATAGTAGTCATACATCACAAGTTGCAGTAGTTTTGAAGAATCATTACATTTTCATTCAATTTATATTTTTTCTTGCTATATTCGTGGTGTACTTTAAATGCTTGAAATTCTAATAGGACGGGGAAGGAGAGAAAATTATCTTTGGGACCAAAAAGAAGAAAGGGTCCTAATGGATATGCTTCTACTTATGAAGCAAAGAGGTAGGAAGGTTGAAAAAAACTTCACAAAAGCTTGTTGGGATGAAGTAATTGCAAAGATCAAAGAAGAGACCGGACGAGAACCAGACATATATAATGCAAAAAATAAATTGAAGACTTGGAGGGCTCGATATAAAGAGGTTAGGCAACTCCTAAATATGTCTGGGTTTGGATGGGATGACACAGAAGATGGTAACGGCTTCAAATGATGTATGGCAAGATTTAATACAGGTATATCAAAATATTACATCCATTCACTTTATTATTGCTTAAAGTGTTTTAATAAATGAATTTCTAACCCATTAGACTTTTTACAGGCAAAAAACAAATTGAGTAAGTATCGGACTATTCACGTCAATTTCTTCGATGAGATACATGACCTTGTTGCTGATGATGTTGCCGAAGGGAACATTGCAATGACTGGCGCTGAACGCAGCACTATTGATGTCGAGGCTATGATGACAGATGACGAATTTGTCAATACAACCTTTGGGTCAACATCCAGAGGCTTGGATGATATGGATGATGGTAGCTTGCCTCAAATGGATGAAGAAACAAATGGGGCAAGCAGACCTCCACCAACTCCTACGAATAACAGGAATGCTGCTAAAAAACGTAAGACGGTGGTAGGTGATGAAATAAGGGACACATTGGCTAGTGTTGCAACTGCTGTTAATGCACTTGCGGAGAGGATAAACACACCTGAACCCGTTCATATATTGATGAACAAGGTTACAACCGCAGTGACATCGTGTCCATTTATACCTCCGCAAGCATATGTGCATGTTACTGAATATCTTGCCAAGGACATTTCTATGGCCAACTTATTTTTCACCTACAATGACCAGATGAAGCAGCAATGGTATGAGATACATTTCCTTCATGGCTCATCTAGCAATGGTCATTGAGTTTGTAAGAACATACTATGGAGATGAAAGTTAGATGGTTAATATTTTGGTATATGTGTTATAACTTGCTATTTTGAGGCGTAAGGTGTAACATTGAAATACTTTATCTTTTGATATTTTGAACTTAACTGTTAGGACCCAACCCTATAGTGACAGGATCTAATGGATGACTTATGTACAACTTTCTATTGATGACTATGCCAATAGATCTTTTGGAGCTGCTATACTTTATTGCCACTTAAATTTATTTTGAAAATTATGTATCTTTGTGTCACCATTGATTCATTTTTTTTTAAATCTATGATTTATAATTGTTAGATTCATTATAGAAGTGGTATGTATGGTGGATAGTATGAAATGTTGATATTGGAGTTCTGAGGGGCACCGGGGTTATATATGAAGTGTTTTATTTAGAAGTGACAGGTTTTGTGTACCGGAGATATTTCCCGGGGTCCAAAATACAGAGGAGACTCTGCCAAAATTTTCCTAGAAAGTTACTAAGTCAAAAATCATTGTAAATTACCAAACAGAGAATTTCAGGAATCCAGGGTATATTGAATTCTCAGGCTTGAATTCCTAACGAATCAAACGGAGAATTAGAATTCAGAATGAATTTAGCAGCATTTTGAATTCCAGCATTCTAAATTCTCCAAATTCCACCAGACATGAATTCTCCAAATTCCTCCAACCAAACGGGCCCTAAAGGTTCAATTCAAGATCTACCGCCGAAAGCTACACATGTAACAAAAGTATATGAGGCCATATGCAATAAAGTTAAGCAAAACATATAGTAAATTGGGGGCATTCTTACGGTTAAATTCACAGTCTCTTCTGCGATGATCTCGTCTCCATGATCAACCACCGTCGTACCCTGCACATGCACGAAATGCAAGTGTTGAGAAAAATGAAGCATCATTTTGTAAATCTAAGCTAGAGCATTCACTTTTTATTTTTTTTCATTAGCAACATAACTTGAGCCTACATATCATTCATACACAAACACCAACGCACGTGTACACACACACAGAGTATGTATGAGAGAGAGAGCCAATAAACTCGTCAAATAAATCTGAGAATCCATCATTTTATTTCTTTTCCAACAACAAAAGCAAACATGATAATGTGGCAAAGAAATGGAATAACATGTAAGGGTATTAACAAATTCATCGGGGAAAAGAAAACCCCAAAAATATGAATTTTTAGTAAAAGATTTCTTCAGCAAGTACATGAATAACAAACATAGTCCTGAAGCCTTCCCTTCTTTGTACAAATCACAATCTCCATGTCATAAATTACAATAAATAGAGGAACCCATCAATAATCTAAAAAAAAAAACGTATTAGGACCAAGTTTTTTTTTTTTTAATCAATACATATCAAACCCATTTGAGAATTCCTAAGCAGAACAATTATAGATAAGAATAACATTCCGAATTCATATATCAGAAAATTGATGATCAGAACAGGTCCCGTATCCACTTATGGTTTTTGTTTCACAATCGGGTCCAGGTCCACTCAGCTTTATAATGTATTTAATGTATAACAACATATATGATAAAATATATTGCACATATAATTATTTATGCATAAATGTATAATATTATATTAGATTAACATTATTATTTTTAATATAATATCAGACTTTCACTTGAGCTTGGAGGCCTAGTCTGGGCCCCATGCGAAATCCACTTCATTCATCAAAGGTGCCCATCTCTAATTTTCCCTAACATCCAATCTACATGTTTAGTGGGTCACATGTATGAGAAACATCTAACGGTGTGCATTCAGTACGCAAGTGCCCCATCTTGTTCTCCCTTGGAACCCCCTAAAAACAATGTACATTTTTGGTTCATTTTAATTTCTTTGTTGAATCCCTTGTAGTTTGATTATGATATCAAATTTAAATGCTACTAATTGAATCTAGGATGAAACTCTGACAAACAAAAGTCAATTGGCTCTCCTAGACATTGTTGGCCCCACATGTATGGAATTGGAAGGATTCTACAGTCTACACCACTATTGATATGGATCTCCAGCAATGCTATTGCAAACCATTTGAATTGATTGATCTTAGTTACTGACATTGATAACAGTCTTCTTTTCTTCCAGCCTTCCTCAGCTTCGACTGTGGCATCGCAGGGGATCTCAGCTACACTGATGACACAACTCAGATGTTTTACACTTCAGATACTAAAAAAATTTCACCTGCAGGGGATCGAAGGGAATCTTCTTTTCTTGTTAACTGCTGCAGAAAAGCAAGACATATCACCTGCCTTAATATTTACATAAATAAATTTCAAATTTGCCAATCAGTATTGATTCTCAATGCTTGTTGGCTCGCAATTTGCTCGAATCAGTTACATCTTATGCATAGGTTTGGACAATTACTCTATTCCACTAATCTTATGTTTGTACTTATTTGTATGGGATATGGTCTAAGGCTACTACTGTTTACATGGTAGGTCATGACACAGCTGCCTGCATTTGAATTTAGTCTAATTCACTGATCTAAACTCTCTAACCTGTCAAAAATTTGAAAATACTGCCTTGTGGACGATCTGTGAATCAAGCCATTTCCTTCTTCTTCTTCCAGACCATGTGAAATATATCATTTTTGTTGGTTCGGAGGTACAGAAGAGGAAGAAAAAAAAAAGAGCCAGATAGAGATGCAGCAGGCAACATCAAAGATGAGCATTTCTGTCGCGACCCCGGAACGGGACCCCCGGGCCCGCGACGTTGGTGTTGCATTAATCTGTTTAATAGAGATGTACTTTCCCACAGGTTCCCGCGGTGAGGATTCTCAAATACACGCGGAATCTGACTCACACGATCAAGTATGCGGAAGCGTATAGCAAAACACATCAAGTTGAACACCAATAAAGTATTTAGGTGTCATGACGAAGGATAACAAGACATAGTATCAAAGAAAGAAGCTAACATGGCATTTCCATTAAGTTCAAGTTATAAAACTATCACCAAAGTAAGTTAAGTTTTAGGTACAATCCATAAGAGGCCAACAGAGGCCAATACACTTCTCCAAAATAATCAAAAGAACCCTAGGACAAAGATGACGAGACTCGAGAACCCGCCCGACGTCTAGATGACATCGTTGGGCTGCCACTCTCTCACAGGGGTTGGCTCACAAGCCTCCTCCTGACGCTCCTTCTCAAAGGTAACGTCTCCTGCACCTGGGCACCAACAAACAAGGGTCAAACACAACGGTTTGGCAGGTAATCAATTTAGGGTGCAAGCATGAACCAATACCGTTTAAGAAAACATATAAGCAAATCCTTGATTTGAAATACTATAATGACTGAGATATATTTGCAGAAATATTTAATCGAGCTGAGATACTAAAACAAACTAGCATGAGTACATAATATATCATGAATAGTCATCAACCACAAAGAGCCCATCCTTTCTCTATCATTTATATAATGAAAAGAGCAAGCACGCACGACAAGCACGATATACATAATATAAGCACGACATGATTTCCCACAAAGACGGGAATTCCGGCCGCGGAACCGGACACGCACGATGTGTAATAAATACACGACCAGTCTGCAGACAGTCCACATGTTTAAGGACCCCCAGACAGTGGATCAAACTGAAAGGGCAGTCCAAGCTCAGTGGTGTTACTTAATTCATGAATGCACAAAACACGCAAAACACTATCAAAACATGTTGAGATAAAAAGGGGGAAATCACTTATCAAACACGGTGAACACGACTAGCAAGGGCATATTTAACATGCATAACACGCTTAGGAAGTGATCCCTTTTTTCTTGAAACACGTCTTCAAAACGAACTTGTACTTAACTTCAAAATGAGCACACGATGATATTCATCATATCGAAACCAAAGTACGAACACAAGGCCTATCAAGCTCATGCAAGGACCTTTGGTTGATCGTTGTGCAGCCGAAGCCCAGATGTTGGAATTAAAACAGAATTGGTGCCCCAGAAGTTCAAGGACATCTCGGTTTCGAGTGCATAATATCAAGCTAAAGGCCACTAAACATGTTCTGGTTTTCATTCTTGCAAAAACTCTTCAAAAAAGGAAATTGTCAATTTCGGTCACCTCGCGGTCAGGTGTCGGCTAGCCGAACTAAGGCCTGGCGGCTAGCCGCCAGCTGACCGACGAGCTGACCGCTGGAAATCCAGGTCCAACGCAGCCCTCTGGGAAAGAAACCGAAATGACTACGGTTAGCCGAACTGAGACTTGGCAGTTAGCCGTGAGCTGACCGTAGGGCTGACCGCTGAAACCCAGTCTGACATGTAGCTCTCGGGAAAAAGAACCGACAACGCGCGGTTGGCCAGCGGTTAGCCAAGATGGGATATGGCGGCTAGCCGCTCGCTGACCGTCAAGCTGACCGTAACTCCCTTGCGAAATGTCAGCTTCTGGAAAGGGAACCGCCGAGCTCGGTCAGCTCGCGGTTAACCGAAATGAGGATTTCGGTTAGCCGCCAGCCGACCGACGGCTGACAGAAACTGCACGGGAAATGCAGTTCAGTGCAGATTTTCACATTTCTTTCTTCCCTTCTTCTTGTTCCTCATTCCACTTGCACTCCCTGAGCCTACATGCTCTCCAAGGGACAAAGCACACATTTCACATATCCAATATCCGATAAAACACAATCATGAAGCTTGTAAAAAAGTTTAATGCACAATTTCTAAAGTAACAAAGGAATCAAAATACACATGCACATTGAACCTATAAAGATTACTTGCCTTGCCCAAGCTAAACACTCTTCTCCAAGCACTTCACTCAAGCCAATCCAAAGACTACAAAAACCCAAGAAAACCACACAAAACTCACTCAATCTTGAAAACAAGAAACCCATTCTACCAAAAGGGTTTGTAACCTGAAAAACAAGATCTTTAAGGAACTAAAAGACTTTATAAAAAGCATGGGTTGAAGCTCTTACCTAGAGAAGGTCAAACAAGAGAGGAGGAAGAAAATGAAGAGCTTGTCCCACAAGGAACTCCACGAAATTGGTACCAATAGAAAGCTTGCAAGGAGATGAAGAAGATAGTATTCTTAGAATTTCCTTTGGTGGTCTCTAGCTATGTCATGCAAGGTGGGGAAGATGGAAAGAAACAAGAGGGATTTCAGCCCTAGGTCAAGAACTTGCAGAGATTTGGTAAAGTGAATGAGGGGGGGGGGGGGGGGGGGGGGGGGGGGGGGGGGTGGGGCGCTTAAGTGAATACAATGGGCCCCAATCAACATGAACTTTGAAGTGACCAAAACACGATCTTGAGGGCCTCGGATGACTTCGACGAAGAAGGATAAAACGATCGTCGAAATATCTAGTTTCCAAAAAGTATATTTTTGACATGATTTAGGGATCTCGAAAATTGTGTCCAGATTTGTACAAGAAAGACAATTTTACCCTCTTTGGGCCAAAACTTGGGTTTTTGGGCTTCAAACATGAATGAGCTTAAAACAAAAGTTGTAACACATAGTAAAATCATTCAAATGAAATCAAAATCACAATCACAAGGAAACCGATACGATCTTCCCAAACTTACACGTGCACTCAGGCCTTCCTGAGTGTGTCTGACTAATACTAAACGTTCTCAAAATCCCCAAAGCTATGTCCAAGACTAAACTAATGACTTCTAACCCAACGACCACTAAACCCACTTATGACTAAACACATACTAATCGCACACTAATCGACTTGGTCTGGGTTGGGGTCTAACAATTTCTTTCTTTAAATATTACCAGAATGAACATATAAACAGCCAAATAGACAGTCCATAACCTCAAAAAACTTTAACCCATTTGGATTTAAAACTACCATCAATGAAACATGTCAAGTTTCAATCTTTCACTCTTGTTTCCAACAAATGCCACAAATTCCTCACAAAAACAGAGGCACAAACGAATGCATCGACTCAATAACAAAGAAACAGAAATCCCCATGAGCAATTTGGATGAAAACCCATGTCGAAAAACATCAAAATCTTCCACATTTGGTAATCTTTTTTTATTACCTGAGAGAGAGGGTGGTGCTGCGCTGGATCAGAGAGAGAGAGAGAGAGAGAGAGAGAGATTAGAGATGGGGAGGTGATGTGGAGGAGAAATGTTTGGGCGCTTCTGCGAGGGGGTGCTGCTTCGAGGTTCTTGCTGATGCGAGAGGGTGCTGCGCGCTGTCGCCGAGCGAGAGAGAGAGAGAGAGAGATGAGATCCAGGGAGGCAATGTGGAGGAGCGTTTGGGAAGGGAGAAAACCAAAGGAGAGACGTTAAGGCTTTTTCATTCATTCACCGATTTCGTTTCCAATGGTCCTCTTGGGGGATCCAATGGTCCTCCTGGGGGACCGGGCCCGAAATCGTTCCCCCAGTCGCGCCGTGTAGCGAGGCTCGAATGAAAATGCTCACTTGGGCCACCTCAGCGATCCACGTAGGATCGGTCCAAAAATAGGGCCTTGGAGTCGGACCATATAGACTTTTTGCAAAAGAAATGAAAAAAAATCACGCTGCTGAATTTTATTGTCTTTAACTGGTCCGTTTGCTAGACAGGCCCGGGCCTTTGCTTGCCTTGTTAGGTTCGTGTAATCAACACGCATTCGCAGTTGGTTATCCTTTGAGACAGAATGATGTTTGCCTGCCATTCCATATATGTAGATGGATACAACAACCCTGCTCGGATCTGCTTTCAAGACTCACCTGTCATTTACAAATTAGACATGAGCACTCACAGGTACCCTACGTAGGTCACAACATCAACATTAAATGATCTAGTTTAGGGTTCGACTCGTTAATTTGTTAGAATCTCGATGTTCTTGGATTGCTATCCAAGTTTTCATAATCCAATAATCAGATTACATGGCCCATTGTATAGAAAAACCTTGAAATATTTGATCCAAAACATAACCCCTCTTGTACATTACAAAGTAAGCTTGCATCCATGTTAGAGATCCAAATATATGAGTTCTCTTCCTACCCTAGTCAACCAGGATAATTGACATTAAGACAACTGGAATAGCAGATTGAGATCCTGAAATCGAGGTAAAACCCTGATTTCCATTTTTTTCTGTTTCTGATTGGGCAGGAAGCCCGGGAGAACATTTGTTGTATCCATAAAGAATAGGTTCAGATCAACAGATAGGTCCAATTTGTCTCTTAAAGGTATTTTACCTTTTTCTTAATAAGAGCACCCTAAGTCTTAAAGACAAGAAGACCCAGCTGCCTAACATAATGGCCCAGGTATAAAATTTTCAAACGGCTGGACTCGGAGCCATCCCGTTAAACTAGTTTTTCCTTTTTTCTGTTTCATTTGTGTGGCTGACTGTAAACACACGAGAGAGGTGCAGCAGCAGAAGAGAGAAAAGAGGGTTTGAAAGAGGTTTCATTGGGTCATCATAGGAATTGAAAGGTATTGGATCTGAGAGGGAACTTGTTCGGTTAGGGTTTGAGAGAAGGCCTGAAAAAGAGACTCAAGAGGGCTTGAAAGAGGTTGGGTTTGATAAGGAGCTTGAAAGAGGGTTAGAAGAAACTTTTTGGGTTAGTGTTTGAAAGGGGCTTTTGAGAAGGGTATGGGAGGGTTTACAAAGGAGGAAAATGCAGTTTCATGGGGACTCAACTGAGTCCAACTTGACGGGGAAGGCCAAGTCCGGGTTTAGTCGGCCGAGTTCAATTTTTAGATCCCTGTGATGGCCTACATCTATATGGTTATCATCCAAAATTACAGGGTCCTTAATGTGCTTTATTAAAATTCTTTGTTAAAGAAATACAGGGTCCTTAGTTGCCAATACAAAGGGCAGGATGTTCCATTCTGGTAGTTTTATAGCAATTGTCCAAAAAAAAAAAAAAAAGGAGGCCTCTCAACCGTCTCATCCCAATCCACAGGACCCACTTGGACAGAATGTGCACTTCAAGTATCAAAACTATATGACTCCACTCATGCCACAAGGAAATTCATTGTTGATTTCAAATACATGAATAGAAGTTAGGATTCACAACCATGCTATGTCAGCTAGGTGGGAAAGGAGAGGATCACAAACCAAAATTATTTTCACCAAATATCCAAAATATGATAGATAACTACTGTTCCGCTTTGTTAACAGAAAAAGTCTCTAGTCAGTTTAACTCAACGGTGTCGGTAAAAGCTCTCCCAATCAGTTGAGGGAAGCATCTGCAATGGCTTCAATCTCCTTCATGCTCTTAACCAAAGACCTTTTTTTTGTTTCAAAATCAAGTTTATCCAGGTCCTCAGCGATCCCCATGTATCCATACAGCAAAAGTTCTTCTGCCTTCCCAACAGGAGCTTCTCTGACTTTGCCACTGGATACGCAGTCATCAGAAGCAATCTGCTGGAATTCCTTTCTCCCTCGCTCATTTTCAACATAATACTTGTGAAGCCTTTCGGCTTCTTGCAACCCAGAGAAGGTTGGCAAAAACTTCACCACCAAAATGCTGTGATTAGCAGGCTTCCCACGGCAAACCTTGGACCCTGCACGAAATCCCATTTCTGACAGCACAAAAAATAATAATAATAAATAAAAGAATAGATAACAGTTAAGGCCAAAAGGATTGTTCTGTACGTGTCATTAAAACAGAAAGAGAAACCCAATTATTAACAAAACCAACAAAACCACTCAAGAATTCTGCCATGATTCAACGAATTCCTAATTCCTATGAAACAAGTTCAAGATATATCAAAGTGCAAGTGGAACTAAATATCTAAGGGGTGAACATGAATGCAGTAGTGGTGTGTGTTAAAACCTCCCCCCCCCCCCCCCCCCGCCGCGTCCTTCATGGGAATTACACCATCCATGGGAGAATACAAGGCTCCGCACGGGAATCACACCCTCCGTGGGAGAATACAAAGCACAACAGCCAAGGAGATTCGAACTTACTTAACATCCCGCTCTGATACCATGTAATCAACCGCTTACTCTAAAAGCTTATGCTGGTAGAGAATGGTGTAAACAATGTATATCAAGCTTACAACAGTGTGGTCCTACATATTCCAGATATTAAGTCTATGGAACTAAACATCAAACCAATGAACTAAATATCTAAGAGTTGAACATGAATGCAGTAATGGTGTGGTACTACATATTCTAGATATTAAGTCTACGGAACTAAATATCAAACCAATGAACACACAATGTGCATTAGTAGCAGAAGCAGGGTAGGGTTGGTAATGGGCTGAGCTGGCCCTTAAGGCTCAGCCTGCTTTAGGCCAGGATTGAACTGCTCTTAAGGCCAATGGCCAGGCCTAAAAAGTAAGCTTGTCTAATGCAAGGGCCAGGTTGGGGTGTCAGCCCATCTTACATCCCACTATATAATATATACGTCTATTTAATGAACTCAAAAGAAACAAAATGATTGATTACCATATTATTTTTTATAAATAAATCAAGCATATAACTTTTCTAGTTGTTAAAACTAAACTCTTTAACTTAAAATGATCATGTGGCTTATTATTATAACCAAGGATTGTTGGTACTCCATGGTTACAATAGTTACATTCGATTTGAACATTTAATTAGAACTATTTTTGAGTGTTTACAAATAGAATCTATGGGGGATGAGACCAGGCCCATGCTCGGCCTCAAACATTTTCTACTAGGTCCAGGTTTGGGTTTGACATTTAATCTGTAGGCCCAACCTAGGCCAAAATTTGAGGCACAATGATGAACAAGCTGGGCTAGGGACACACCTGACAGAACCAATTGACATGCTAGCAGCAAAGGCAATGTATTTTGAAATTCCACATGGATCATAAAAATGCAGCCAACAGTACTAATAATAATAAAGAACAGTTATATAAGTAAATAATAGTGAAAATAACATAGTAGATAGAATGTAATATGGCATTTCCACCTGAGAATATATTTGGTTTACAACACCAAACATACAGCTATGAAATAAAGTGCTAGATTATTGAACAATATATGATTGGCAGCGGCTCCACGTTGTTGCTTGACCTGCTTGCCGCAAGCATTTGGACTCCAGCAATCCCCAATCCAGAATAAAGATTTTCCAGTGGTACAGTAAACAGAATTATTACAAGTGAATTCTGCTAGCAATAGCACCATATCCCATTGACTTCTACTGGTTCCAGTAACTCTTCTCACCATGTTACCTAGGTTCCACTTCACAACCTCAATCTGGCCATCTGTGTAAAGGTGATAGGACTAAAGAATCAAGAACCAATGTACCCAACTGCTTCCCCAAAGTGGCTAACAAATTTCATGACAATCGGATGAAATGGTCTGAGGCAATCCATACAAATACACTATCTTCTTAACAAAATCATTGGCAATGACTCACATTGACATTAACACAAAAGAGTGCAGCATATTTGAAAATCTATCTACTACATAAAAAATAGAAACAATACACTTAATGCTTGTATAATGCACAATCTTCCTAAAAAAATGTTAACTATATGACTCGATTGACATTACCACAAATAAAGTGCACCATATTTGAAAATCTATTCACACACAAAAAAAAAAAAAAAAAAAAAAAACAGATAGATAATTCCCCTTAAGCGTAGCACTAAACCCATAGAGCTGTGGTGTCTTGGCAGGTAATGGTGTGTGGACACTTATACCTGGTACATGTCAAGGACAATCTGGAACTCGGTACATGTCTAGAACAATCTGGTATCAACATCAAAAAATGTTCCCTAGCCCGCCTGCCCGCCCACCCCAAGAACCATCACCTCTAACTTTCTATGTAGAGACAGCAGTCTAGTTCGATCCCAAAATGACAATTCATAGGCAACTTGGTAACAATGGGCTCTTAAAAGGAACCATCAATACACAATCACAAATCCCCTGAATCAATACCCATCTTGTGACACATTAATTCAAAAGTGTATGCCTAGATCCAATGGATCATGTGATAAATCGAGACCTCGATTATATACATCATATAATCAGTCAAATGAGGCCTCAATCCACCTTAACAAGGGCTCAATCAAAAACAACGGATGAAATCACAAAATCAATGGTCAAGATGAGTCAAGATCATATTTAAAAGGTGTCACCAATTTTGGCTTAAAGTTCAACATCCAGTTAAACCCACAAAGGTCAACAAGCTAGAGCCCGCATTCCCCTAGAAATCCACGATGACATAATCATGTCCATACGGTTCTCTGTTTGCTTCATTTGAATTATTCCTCTCCCTATTTTAAGTATAATAATACTCACGTGGAAAGGTTGTTAGGATTAGAATGGATTAAGTGGAATCTCTACAAGGCAATTAGGGATTTATATCTCCTAATAATCTTACCAAGACCAACAAGCAAGCAATCTCTCATACTATTACTATTAAGTTTTTTTTCTCTCTATTTCCTACTTTGAATGAAATAAGACTCCATTATTTAGGATCTTCATTATTCTAAGAGGTTTTTCCCTGTAGCTGACCTCTAGAGGTGGTTTTCCCCTGCCCCTTTCCAAAGTTTGAATATTTCCTCACAGCTACAACTACACCATTTTATGACCAAAATACCCATAGTGTTCACATATCAGAAATGCACTCTTATGTGTGGGTTTGGAACTTTGGTCAATGAAATTTCAAACTTGAATTGTGACATTTGTGGGCTAAAAATGCACCGGTGTAAATGGGTTTTGGATGAAAATGTATAGCATTATTATGTAATTGAGTGGTGATCTAACATGCATTTTCTTATATTCTTTTGGATCTTAAGGCATGTTTGGATATGTGCAGAATAAAATATTTCTAGAATTAAATATTGTAATATTACAATATTGAAGTATTGCAGCTATTTGGCAGTTTCCTAAAGATTCAATAGATTTTGAATTGAATTGTTTGGCAGTCATCCCACGTTATAATATACACTAAATTCAAGATTGACCTCAATTTTCAAATCAAAGAAATGGTAAACGACTATGATTTTGAATCAATTAATTTTTTAATGGAAAGGCAATGACAACATTTCTTAGGAATTCAACCCTATGAAAATAAAAAAAATATCCAAGCATGCTCACTGCAAAACTGATGTCTGAACGTGTACAAGTCTAAGCAGATAGAAGACTTCCTACTGCAGAAGCATATGGAATGTCCTACATCTATCTTCTCTTTGTTGTCTTTATTGGGACATTGATCCTTGGAGAATTGATCACCTCTGAATATAGGTGCTTTTCCTCCAAAACAGTTCTCCACATTGAATCTTTCAAGAATCTATTGATATAGGCTTTCCGTAAAAGTCCTAGTAGTCCTCGACATCTGTCTCTAAAAATCTCGATTTCAAGTACAAAGGATGCTTCACCCATATGTTTTATTTCCAAGTTCTCTGTGAAGTATTCTTTTGCTTCACGTAATATGCCTAGATCAGTACTAGCAAGTAGAATGCCATCTACATATAGGACTAAAATAATGAACTTGCTCCCACTGATCTTCAGGTATATACATTGATCAACAATGTTCTCCTTAAACCCGAAGGATGTAATGGTATCATTGAACTTAATATACCGTTGCCTTGAAGCTTGTTTAAGCCCATATATGGATTTCTTTAATCTACGAACTAGATTTTCTTTGCCTTTTTCCTCAAATCCTTCTGGTTGTTTCATACATAACTCTACAGCTAAATACCCATTCACGAACATTGCTTTCACATCCTTTTGATGTAACTCGAAATTAGAATGAGTGAATAGATAATCCAGACCATCAACTAAATAGATCTGACCTCTAGAAGTACACATGCGAAGAAGGATTAAAATTCCTAAATCAGATGTGTCCGCAATAATCAAAATACCATTTTAACAATCGATTTGGTCAATCTGGACCGAGTGTTGACATTAGCATGATGACAGCAATTATCTTATACCAGATCAGGTCTCTGATATTCTAGATCAGTCCTAGAATGGCTTATTCATAATGTCGTATATAGCCTTTACAGACAACTAAAATGTACAGTGTGTGTGTGTGTTAGATGAGGTCATTGCCAGATCAGAGCACGTGCATGGTTTGACATGGCCTCAAAGTCGTGTGCATTAAGCACTTGCACAGACAGTGAGGCCCACCTCTAAAATGATTTGCATCTAGATCCATGGTGTGTCGCACAAAATGATATAATCGACTTTACAAACTGTGTTTCATCCAAACAACCACATAATAATTGAATTTAAATTACAATTGGTATTAGAGCTTAGGCTTAGATTTATGCATTGGCGATGCTTTGGGTTTTCCTTTTCCAAAGATGATTGTTTGAGACCTGAGCATAACTATTTTTCTAGTTATATGTGGTTATCATCTTCGCTTTTGATTTCTCTTTTTTTTTTTTATGCCCGATCATCTAGTTCGCTTTTTCTTACGTGCATTCATTGCATGAAAGTGATTTGTTTGCTTTATTTGATTAATATGATTGGTTCGGATCACACAGATAGCACGTGATCTAAGATGGCTCCAGCACCATGATCATCCCAGTATTTGTTTGAGGCCCTACTTGATTTGACCATTGTCTCATACCATGTTGCACGTTGATTTCTCATGTAAGGGAAGTCCATGCGTATGATAGCCACTTCAAAAGTGAAACGCATGGTCAATATGTGTCTAGACAGAAATCTTGGTGGAATATGGTGGTTAGATATGACACATGGTGGATGGGTTTGTGGTTGTGTGCAGGATGATTGGAGCAATCGATTTGCATATCTATTGATTATACTTTCCTCAATTGTGCACATTAGATTTAAACAGTTAATGTAAACTATGCAAATCGTTTGTTATTTATATGGGAACCATTGTAATATAAATTCAATTATTTTGGGGTTATTGGGATGAAACCCAATTTGTAAAGTACATGATATCATTTTGTGGGACACACCATGGATCTATATGCAAATCGTTTTAGAGGTGGGCCCAAGCCAACTGCACAACTGCTGCACATGTGGCTGCCCCATCAACCAAAGCATCCCCACAAGCACCACACCTCAGCACCGACTCCAGGAGTGTGCCAACTTTCCATCCGAGTCCCACCAGTGGTCAACCGAGTCCACCATGGCCATCGGCGTGCCATACAGTGCATATCATGTGCTAACAGCCTGCATCTGTCCATCGTGCCAACCAACGGGCATACACTCTACATAGAAGAAATCCCTGCCAATCATGATCCTCCATCTCCTAGGAATAGATGTCCGAGATTGAGGAAATAAAACGGACTGGTCATTTCTGCACTACCATGCACAGATTCTACCACACACCGACTGCCATGCATCGACTGCCTTGGACGTGTATATGTTGCCAGCAACACAAGGTTGGTCAACAAGTTAGTCCACAGCACATGCACACCCGTCGCTCGCAGCACCGCGCCACTGCACCGCATGCACGCAGCCAGCCACACAGCACAGCGAGTGCTTACACCGTGTGTAGTGCAGCACATCACACTACACACACCATGTGTAGTGCAGCACACTGCACACATCGTGTGTAGTGCAGCACAGCATAGTTAGGCACCGCAACACCCCGCACCAACGAATGAAGAGTAACACTAATCCACATCGAGGAACCAACATGCACTATTTAAGGCATCATAACACAGTCCACATGCACCGATGGACCGTTTGTGCATCAGTTAGGTCTAGAGCACCCAATCGACCGCAAACACTGCACACCAACGCAGTGTCAACTGTTTAGGAGCTAACAAACCTCCCCCACTTAAGCCGCAGACATCCTCATCTGTTTCTGTGCCAAGTACTCCTCAATCTCCATTTCAAACAACCATGAAGTGGTTTCTTTCTCACAAGAAGGTTCATTCTCTGCACTCTCCCATTGTACCAAGTAACTAGTCCCTCCAATTTTTCTTGCTTTCGCCCTCAGTTTTGTCAGCCAAAATTTTATCGATTTTGCAGTCAAGCTGAGCACAAATTGTTGGTGGTTCCCTCCAAGAGACACCCCGACTTGGATCACTTGGGTCTTCATGGTAAGGTTTGAGAAAGCTGACATGGAAGACTGGGTGTACCTTAATCCTTTCAGGTAGATTCAGTCTATATGCCAGTTTCCCCACTTTCAACACAATTTCAAAAGAATCATCATACCTTGGAATTAGTCTCCTATGGACCTCCTCGGCTCTAATCTTGATCCAAATATGAGGTGAAAGTTTCAGCATCACTTTAGCCCCAACTTGAAATTCTCTGAAAATTCGATTCTTGTCTGCACATTTCTTCATTCTACGGACTGCTCTTTCAAGACAATCCCTAGCACTGTCAATTATCTCAGTCCTCTCTCGTGCAAATCTGTAAGCAGCAGGACAACTTCCTTGTGATTTCTGCTTAGCGACTTCATGAGGGGCCAGAGGCTTTTGGCCTGTTGCCTACTCAAAGGGGCTGGAACTAGTTGCTGAACTACGATGAAGATTGTAGCAGAATTGTGTTGTATCCAACACGTCTACCCAATTCTTTTGATTCGCAATCACAGAGTGCCGAAGATACTCCTCCAACATGCCACTGATTCGCTCCGTTTCTCCGTCCGTCTGCGGATGATTGCTTGTGGAAAACTCAAGTTGAGTACCAATCGACTCAAACTATGCAACCCAAAACCTACCAGCAAACCTCGCGTCCATGTCAGACACGATGTCCAAAGGAATTCCCCACAATTTGACAATGTTTCTGACGAAGAGATTAGCGGTCATCTCTGCAGAAACAACATGCGGAGCCAGTATAAACGTCACATACTTAGAGAACCAATCCGCCACGGGATGTGATAACTCATTGTTCTATACACTGGAATTTTAACATGCTAGTTGGGACTAGCACTTCATGATTTTATATATGTTGTGGATACCGTGATGGGGACATCATGCCTAATTCCCCCAATTCCTTCAAGGTCTACCAGAGGAGGAAGCATAGGGTGGCGGATAAAGCTATGATGTGGATGGATGATGTGTATCATGACGTTGCTCGCCAAGATGTTACAAATCCACCATTGGATTACCACTACGATGATATCCGACGGTTGGATTTTAGTTGATCCATCATTTGAAGGAGAGAAGCCCCCATGTGAGCAATCACATAGAAGGCCCCACTTTGGGAAGTGCCACATGGGTTGAAATAAGAGGGTTTCAAAGTTTAGAGGGGTCCAAGTTATTTAAAAGAGTCTTAGTAGCATAAAAAGGGCCCATGTTTTTTTGTTATAAACATAAGTAATAAAGAAGAGGGGGACCCACAACTTAAGTAATAGGGGTTTAGTTCTTGGAATGTGTGCATATACTCCTTATGCACGAATTTCAATGCATCTTGTGCAAGTCCTTTTTTATTTTCTTCTTATTTTCTTTTGTTTCTTTTATTTTCTTCTTATTTTCTTTTGTTTCTTTTAATTGTGATGATGTCATCATCTCATTAGGGTATTTTAAAAGACTGTCATTGTATTCCTATTGGTTATGTTATGTTTTGGATATTGAATAAAAGGAGACTTCTTCTTCCACCTTGGATCTCTAGAGCCTACCTTCTCTTGAGAATCTTTGTAAAGCCTCCGGATCGGAGTTTGGTGAGAGCCCAATAAAGGTATCTTCTATCTCTTTCACTTTTCTATTCCTAGAGCTTTATGGATCTTTGTCATCTAAACCTAAACCAGATCTAGAACCTTCTTCTCACCACAGATCTTCAAACTTTAGATCTTGACCTTTACTGTCATAAGCCTTTTTTTTTTTAATCTGAAAATTATCAGATCTGAAATGTTATCGAAACTGAACCTTTTGTAAATCTAAACTTCATTAGATCAGTACTTTATTGATATAAACCTCACATTTAAATCATTGGAAATACATCAGTATCCTTAAGCAACTTGGAAGTTCTATCTTCCATTAAGATCCTCCCATTTTCTTGCTAAAAGGGATTTACTGTGGAATCTGTGAGATCACCTTGGACTTCTGATTTATTATTTACTTGATATCCAATGTTCCTGTTTTAATTGGCATGCTTATAACTTGATTTTAATTGTTAATTCAGATCTGATCTCATCATATTAGGGTAGATATCCTATTGTCTTGCATCATGATCTCATCATATTAGGGTAGATCTCCTATTGTCCTGCATCAATCTTGGTATCAGAGCTTAGGATTGCTTAGGGAGTCATTCTAAAAAAGAAAAAAAAAAGGTGTCGCCCAAGTTGAGTCATCATACATCTTATTGCACTGCATCATTAGGATAGCCATCATAATCTTTCTTTTGAATTTGCATGCCCACGAGAAGTGGTAAGGACATTCAACCAGAACATCTCAAAATGAATCTTGAACAGTTGTCTAAGAGTATCCAAGAACAGTTGTCTAAAAGTATCCAAGAAATCTTGGCCAAAAATAAGGACACCGATGCCCGACTGGATGCCTTTCTGCAACAGTCACAAGCCCAAACTGAGGAACTCAAGACTCGTCTTGAGCACATTGAGAGGACCCAACACGGTGATATGGTACATCGCCGTAATCGCAATAGGAACCATGAGAGGAACCGGGGTAATGAGCGCAACGATGACTCTAACCTCGAATCCGAGGCTCGGTATGACCGTAGGGCTCGTGGTAGAGGATAGAATGCTGATGAGCAGGCCGTGAAGAGTGTTAAGATAGAAGCCCCAACTTTTGATGGTCGCATTGACCCGAGAGCCTATTCCGATTGGGAATCGGACATGGACCACTACTTTGAGAGGTATGACATGTATGAGGAGAGGAGAATTCAATTTGCCAAAATGAAACTGGTAAGTCAAGCCCAGTTGTATTGGTCGGACGTTGAACATAGGTTACATCAGCGTCGAGAGGAGCCCATTGGTACATGGGATGAGATGAAGGAGCACTTGCGGGTTAAATACCTACCCCAGTCTTACCATGATAGACTTTTAGATCAAAGGTCTAACCTCCGACAGGGTAGTATGTCTGTGACTGACTACATCAATAAGTTCGAGGAACTTAACCTTCGATGTAGGATCCAAGAAGACCTTCCTGCTAGAATTTCCAAATTTAGGACGGGTCTTCGTCAAGAATTTCAGCGGAAACTAATCACTGTCAAAACAACTAGCCTAGAGGAAATTTACGAAGTAGTGCAAAACCTTGAGTCTGCCATGAAAAGTAAACAGGCTAGGCGTAGTAGTGATTACCGCGGAGCAGATTCTAAGCCTTACTCTTTGAGCGGTAAATCAAATTTTGGTGGTCAACCTCCCAAGACTCCCGCGAATTTACCGCCTGCCATCAAAGATAATAAAGGCAGAGGAATCGTTGGTGACAGATCTAAATGGAGCAATTCAGTTACCTGTCACCGTTGTCACGGATTTGGGCATATCACCCGTGATTGCCCCACCCGAAACCTTTGCATTGAGGATGTGGAGGGTGAAAGTGATCCAACAATAGATGACTACATCCCAGATTTTGTTCCTAGTGATGATGATTATGATGACCCGGAGGATTGGGTATCCCTTATTAGATTTTGCCCCCTCATGTCATGGAGATAAAAATGCACTGAGCAAAACGGAAGGTGATCCACCTCATATGATAGTAGTGAGATGTGCATTGACCCTCCAAGAAAATGAGGATTGGCGTAGAACTTCCATCTTTCATACCTACGTCAAATGCAATGATAAGAGCTGTAAGGTCATCATCGACAGTGGAAGTTGTACCAATGTAGTTTCTGCCAATAATTTGTCTCATTTAGGCTTAACCCCAGTTCCCCATCCCAAGCCTTATCGTGTGTCATGGGTAGATTCTACATCTATTCCCGTCACTCAGCTTTGCCTGGTCCCAATTAACATGTCACTTATCAGGACCAGTTGTGGTGTGATGTGGTCCCCATGGATGTGGAACATATTATCTTAGGGAGACCTTGGATCTACGATTTGAATGTCACCAACTTTGGACGTACTAACATCTGCGTCTTTAATTTCAAAGATAAAAAGCTGAAGTTGCACCCATTACCCCCTAAAGATAAAATTGGCAAGAAGGAGAATGATGAGAAAGCCAACACTAGTGCCTCAAGTTCTAAGACCAAAGGCTTGCACATTTTGAGTGCTAGTGAGTTCCAGGCTGATTTGGAAGAAAGGACTAGCAAAGGCTCTAAGGAAGACCCCATTGTTTATGTCGTAGTGACTACGGAAGTTTCTAAAGAGCCAGCTACTAGTATTCCACATGAGGTGGAACCTCTCTTCCGGGAGTTTCAGGATGTCTTTCCTGACGAGTTACCAAATGAACTCCCACCCATGCGTGACATCCAACACGCAATTGACCTTGTCCCAGGAGCGACACTGCCTAATCTACCTCATTACCGAATGAACCCATCGGAACATGCAGAAATGAAGAGGCAAGTAGATGAACTCCTCAACAAGGGCTTCATTAGGGAGAGCCTAAGCCCTTGTGCCGTTCCCGCACTTTTGACTCCAAAGAAAGATGGAACTTGGAGGATGTGCGTGGACAGTCGAGCGATCAATAAGATCACTGTCAAGTATCGATTTCCGATACCCAGGTTAGACGATATGCTCGACATGATGGCTGGTGCCACTATCTTTTCTAAGATCGATCTTAAGAGTGGCTACCATCAGATTCGAATTCGTCCTGGGGACGAGTGGAAAACCGCCTTTAAGACAAAGGACAGGTTGTACGAATGGCTAGTGATACCATTCGGGTTGTCCAACGCGCCAAGTACCTTCATGCGCATCATGACACAAGTATTAAGGCCATTCATTGGAAAATTCTTAGTAGTTTACTTCGATGACATTCTCATCTATAGTAGTACTAAGGAACATCTTCTCAACCACTTGTGGCAAGTTTGCGGTACTTTGCGAAAGGAACAACTGTACGCAAACCTTAAGAAATGCACATTCATGGCAGATCGTGTGGTATTCTTAGGTTTCGTAGTCTTTGCGGCAGGAATGTCCGCTGATCCTGAAAAGGTGCGTGCGATTATTGAATGGAAGACTCCATCCAGCATTCATGAGGTACGTAGTTTCCATGGTCTAGCCACGTTTTATCGTCGTTTTATCAAGGGATTCAGTACCATCATGGCTCCAATTACAGATTGTATGAAAAAGGGAGAGTTTAATTGGAGCTCAGCTGCTACCAAAGCCTTTCAGAAAATCAAAATCAAAATGACAGAAGCTCTCGTCATGCGATTACCTGACTTTTCTAAAGTTTTTGAAGTAGCCTGTGACGCATCTGGAGTTGGAATAGGAGTCAGGAAGGACACCCCGTTGCTTATTTCAGTGAGAAACTAAATGAGGCTAAACGAAAGAAATATTCCAACTACGAAAGAGAATTTTATGCAATAGTTCAGTCGTTGAAACATTGGCGACATTACCTGTTACCGCAAGAGTTTGTTTTGTACTCTGATCATGAGGCATTGCGGTACTTGAATTCCCAATCCAATATAAAAGGGGAACATGCGAAATGGGTCAAACTATTGCAAGAGTACACTTTCGTTTTGAAACACAAGGCAGGAGTGGAGAACAAACCCGCTGATGCGTTAAGTCGCAGAGTAAATTTAATCCACTCCATGAATGTGGAAGCCACTGGGTTTGATCGTTTGAGAGATGATTATCCATCATGCCCAGACTTCGGGGACTTGTTTGCATCTCTTTCTGATAATCCTCTGCGGAGCATTGATCGGTTTACATTGAAAGATGGCTATATCTTTTGAGGAAATCAGATTTGCATTCCCCGCACATCCATGAGAGAATTTTTTATTTGGGAGCTCCACGCTGGTGGAGTGGGCGGGGGCGGTCACTTTGGTCATGACAAGACCATTCTTCTTGTCGATGACCGTTTCTTTTGGCCCAGTCTCAAGCGAGACGTCGCCCGCACTATTGAACGCTGTCGCACTTGCCAACTGGCAAAACAGCGCAAACAGAACACGGGGTTGTACACTCCACTGCAAGTGCCTCACGCACCATGGCAAGATATTAGTATAGATTTTGTGCTTGGGCTTCCCAAGACAAATAAACAACATGACTCCATACTGGTGGTCATGGACCGCTTCTCTAAGATGGCCCACTTTGTTCCTTGCTCCAAGACATCAGATGCTTCGCATGTTGCGAAAATTTTCATGGAGCGCATTGTTAGCCTGCATGGTGTTCCCAAAACCATCGTGTCTAACCGAGATGTTAAGTTTACCAGTTACTTTTGGAAGACACTGTGGAAAATCTTGGGCACAAAACTGCAATTCTCATCTGCGTACCATCCACAGGCTGATGGTCAGACAGAAGTAGTCAACCGGGGAATCTTTTGAGATGTTTAGTTGGTGAGCATATCAGATCATGGGAGTCTGTCCTACCAGTCGCAGAGTTTGCATACAATAGTTCAGTTAATAGATCCATAGGCATGAGTCCTTTTGAAGCAGTAACTGGGTACAAACCTAGGATGCCTGTAGATCTCATTCCCATGTCCTCCATTCATCGTCCATCTGAGTCAGCCGATGCATTCATTCAACACATTCATTCATTGCATAATGAGATTAGACAGCGAATTAACTTGCAAAATGATAGTTATAAAATCTCCGTTGATTCACATCGTCGGTTCATTGAATTTCAAGTGGGTGATGATGTCATGGTCCGCATAAGGCCAGAGCGGTTCCCACAAGGAATTGCCAAGAAATTACACGCCCGCAGCACTGGCCCGTTCAAAGTTTTGACAAGGTTGGGTCCTAATACATATGTCTTAGAACTTCCACCTGATATGGGTATTAGTGTTACCTTCAATGTGGAGGACCTGGTTCCTTTTCGGGGTCCTCCCATGTGTCCAAATAACCCAACTTCTACCCCTTCACCCAACCGTGTGGACCATCTTTTTGAGCCCACTACTTTCCACAACCGTTTCCCACAACCAACCCCACCTCCACCACCTAAAGCTCAACGAATGGACATTGTGGAAGATATATTAGATGATCAGTTGGTCTCCACCAGACAAGGAGGCATCCAGAAATTCCTTATCAAGTGGAAAGACAGATCGCAGCTTGACAGCACATGGATCACACGTAATGAGTTGCAGCGTCTCAATCCGGACCTCCTGGAGCGGTATGATAGTTTTATCTCACCAGATGTGAGATTTTCTCAGCCGAGGGGAATTGATGGGGACATCATGCCTAATTCCCCCAATTCCTTCAAGGTCTACCAGAGGAGGAAGCGTAGGGTGGCGGATAAAGCTATGATGTGGATGGATGATGTGTATCATGACGTTGCTCGCTAAGATGTCATAAATCCACCGTCGGATTACCATTACGATGATATCTGACGGTTGGATTTTAGCGGATCCATCATTTGAAGGAGAGAAGCCCCCATGTGTGCAATCACATAGAAGGCCCCACTTTGGGAAGTGCCACATGGGTTGAAATAAGAGGGTTTCAAAGTTTAGAGGGGTCCAAGTTATTTAAAAGAGTCTTAGTAGTATAAAAGGGGCCCATGTTTTTTGTTATAAACATAAGTAATAAAGAAGAGGGGGACCCACAACTTAAGTAATAGGGGTTTAGTTCTTGAAATGCGTGAATATACTCCTTATGCACGAATTTCAATGCATCTTGCGCAAGTCCTTTTTTATTTTCTTCTTATTTTCTTTTGTTTCTTTTAATTGTGATGATGTCAACATCTCATTAGGGTATTTTAAAAGACTGTCATTGTATTCCTATTGGTTATGTTATGTTTTGGATATTGAATGAAAGGAGACTTCTTCTTCCACCTTGGATCTCTAGAGCCTACCTTCTCTTGAGAATCTTTGTAAAGCCTCCGGATCGGAGTTTGGTAAGAGCCCAATAAAGGTATCTTCTATCTCTTTCACTTTTCTATTCCAAGAGCTTTATGGATCTTTGTCATCTAAACCTAAACCAGATCTAGAACCTTCTTCTCACCACAGATCTTCAAACTTCAGATCTGGACCCTTACTGTCATAAGCCTTTTTTTTTAATCTGAAAATTATCAGATCTGAAATGTTATCAAAACTGAACCTTTTTTGTAGATCTGAACTTCATTAGATCAGGACTTTATTGCAATAAACCTCACATTTAAATCATTGGAAATACATCAGTATCCCTAAGCAACTTGGAAGTTCTATCTTCCATTAAAATCCTCCCATTTTCTTGCTAAAAGGGATTTACTGTGGAATCTGTGAGATCACCTTGGACTTCTGATTTATTATTTACTTGATATCTAATGTTCCTGTTTTAATTGGCATGCTTATAACTTGATTTTAATTGTTAATTCAGATCTGATCTCATCATATTAGGGTAGATATCCTATTGCCTTGCATCATGATCTCATCATATTAGGGTAGATCTCCTATTGTCCTGCATCATACCGATGTTGGATTTATGTTTCATATTGCTTCCGCTTATTTCTCTAACTACTTCTGCTTAAATGTCCTTTACTAAATGTTTTTCAAAAAGTTTTAAATCGGACCCCAAAGCGGACCTAGATCTTGGATGTCCGCATTCCCAAACTCGGTGTTCCGTGCGGTTTTCAGAATTCCTAATTTGGGGGCATGACAATCTTATTGGCTGGAAGCAGGCTTGCAAACCTTTGGGGAAGGGTGGCTTGGTAATGACATCCAACGATTCAGGTCTTCATTTAGGGGCCTACAGTATTCAAAAAATTGAAAATAGATAGACTATCACAAATAATGTCCTCCAGTTCACTGTAGCACTTGCCCATGAACAGTAACATGAGTAAATGTTTACTTGGGATAGAGGTGCAAAAATTTTGGGCCCATTTTTAACAGCAATTTTCACACCATTTTCACACATCATTTACGCATCACATGCATAATTGGTGCAAACAAACATGAGATGTGTAACAGTTACACATGAACCCCATTTACATACGTATATGGGTGCAAACGACCAACCCCCCTAGTACGAGCTGTAATTCTACACAATATGCATGGGGGCCATTGTAGATGGTTGAGTTGCTCTAGGTATTTTGTCGTTTTACATGCTAGCTAAATGCTATCTGCATTTAGGGCTATGATCATGATAAATTTGATCAAGTTGTGGCCTTTCTAATTAATTCAACAAGTCAGATATCTAGTAAAATCCAACGCACAACAGTCAACAATATAAAGATATCCAGCTCAGATATAATGAGCATGTTACTGAATCAAATCAACTCAGATATAATAAGCCCAGCAGCTTATAATTGCTTAAACTAATCCATAATATTTAAAACAGGAGTATTCAAATTTTATAATTGGACCTCAGTTTCTACTTTCTAGCTTTACGCAAAATGGATGGAAAAGATTAATTATGTACATGCTGGGTTATCGTTTTTCAGTTTAGGGACATGATCAATATAAGTTTGATTATGTTGTGGCCTTTCTAATATATTCAACAGGTTGGATTCTCATAGAATCCAACTCACAATAGCCAACAATATTAACATACCTAGCTCAGATATAATAAGCCCTTAATCAAATCAACTAAGACATAATAAGCCTGGCAGCCTATAACAACTTTAACTAATTAATAATAAATTAATAGTCAAAACAGAAGTCCTAAAAGTTGTCTTTCATACTATTTTCTAATTTTTTATGGTTTTTTTTCAAGGTTTTTGGCCTTTTGGGTGTGTCTTGATTTGTTTAAATCTACACAACTTGAGAGTATACTAGGCTATTGAAAAACTTTGGCATAAATACAGTACTAGATGTAAGTTGCAGACCTGTAAGTATCTCCTCCATTCTTTCATTGGTTATGACCACCTGTTCGCCGGCATTCTTCCTTCCAATGGAACTGTTATGAATGACAATGAGTGGAGGCCAGAGAATCAGGTCCTCCTTCAAAGCAGAAGCCTCTGCAGCAGGAATGGACTGGTAGGCCCTCGCATTGTCAGGTGCCATCAGACTGTTCCAGCCCATCATAACACAGAGTGCCTTGTGAAGACCCAAGTGATCTGTTTTTAGGCCAACCTTGGAAGAATTGAACGCATGAGTCACTAAGCTGTGTGTGTCCACAAACTCCTTCGAGAGGCTGAACAAATACAAGATAAGACGAGCAACTGTTAGAAAGACATCACCATTTCAGAGTATGGTGATTATTATAAAAGTGAAAAGCAGATCTGTGAATTCCATTGCTTTAAAGATTAAAAAAAAAAATGGAGAACTCTTGGAGCCTGAGATAAGCCTTCACAAAACATATACTTTATTTTTGCAGAGCTGCATTCTTCTTACGCTATTCAATAAGGGAGAGCCATTACCTCATTTGGAATAAAATAAACAATAAAAAAAAATTGGTAACCCTCGTTTGGAATAATATAAAGGCAGAAGCTTCCCCCTTTGTCTCAAATATTACAATAAAGCTCATAATCCGATTTTTAGTAACAATACTTTGATGGACAACTGGAATGCCCATACCTCTCGCACAACAAGATTGCTCGCTCAAGCTCACTGCAGAAGGGGGGATCCCAGCAGTGGGGTGGTAGAGCATTCCAAGACAATTATTGAACCAGGAGTACCTGACTACAAATCCAGCTTCCTACTTTTTAACTGATAGTTAACCTGGACTTCCTATTCTCTCCATTAATATTCCAGTAGCAGAAGACACGCCTAAACAACTTAACAATAGAAATGGTGCACTTGGAGCTAAATGCTAGCTGGGGTTAGAAAGGAAATTTGAAGAAGAAGTTCGAGAAGCAATATTTTCTCTTGCGGGAGATAAGGCCCCAAGACCGGACGGTTTCCCAATGGCTTTTTTTCCAACGTTTTTTGTCTTTGCTGAAGGAGGATATACTAGCCTTCGTTAAAGGATTTTGCGAAAGAGGGAAGTAATCTAAAGGCATGGGTGCATCGTTTATCACGCTCATACCAAAAAAAGGGGGAGAAATTGGCGAGAGGGACTTCATTCCTATGAGTCCAATTGGCAGCATTTACAAGATTCTCACTAAAGTCCTCGCAAGGAGATTACAAAAGGTCCTTGTATAATTTCTAGAGAGCAAGGAGCCTTCGTGGAGGACAGACAGATTTTAGATGGAGTCTTGGTGGCAAACGAATGTGTGCACTCGAGGAATAAACAGAGAAAACCAGGGTTAATTTGCAAGTTGGATTTGGAGAAGGCCTACGATAGAGTGGATTGGCAGTTTCTACAATATTTGCTTCGAAGAATGGGCTTTGGGGAGATATGGAAAGGTTGGGTTCAGCTATGTGTGTCTTCAGCTTGGTTTTCTATTATGATAATTGGATCCCCTAAAGGTTTCTTTCCTACTGAAAGGGGTCTTAGGCAAGGTGATCCTCTATCTCCGGGTTTTTTTTTTTTTTTGTTTTAGTAGCAGAAGCTTTGGGTAGAATGGTGAACAAGGCTGCAACAGAAGGTCTCCTAGGAGGATTTAAAGCAGCCCAAGCAGTCCCTCTGGTCACTCACTTGCAGTATGCAGATGACACTTATATTTTCTGCAAGGCAGATGAAGAACAGATAAGGAATGTCAAAGTAATTCTTCTATGTTTTGAGGTTGTGTCAGGCTTTAAAATTAACTTTCTCAGAAGTGAGCTGATTGGAATCAAAGCTGGGGAAGCACATATATATCAATATGCAGATATTCTGGGATGTAAGGTGGGGGCCTTTCCAGTTTCTTATTTAGGGCTGCCTGTGTTTGGGTTCGGTTAGAAAGGATGTGTGGAATCCGGTGGTGGAAAGAGTTGAGAGAAAGTCATCCATATGGAAGGCAAATTACTCATCCATAGGAGGTAGAGTCACTTTAATCAAATCTGTGTTGGCAAACCTTCCGGTGTATTTTCTATCTCTGTTTAAGTGCCCGGTTTCAATCATCAGTCGAATTGAGAAGCTGCAACAAGATTTCTTGTGGCACGGAAGGAGTGAACAGAAGAAATTTCACTTGGTTGACTGGATCTCAGTTGGTAAGTCAAAGGAGGGAGGGTTGGGAATAAGACCTCTTAGACAAATGAACCAAGCTTCACTTGGAAAGTGGCTATGGAGACTAGGAGATGAATCAGATGGTCTATGGAAGCAATTACTGATCGGGAAATACAGTATTTCTAGAAATGGATGGGATGTTCATGATGTCCTATATAAAGCCTCAGCTATTTAAAAGGGTATTCTCTCCGTCAAAGAGAACTTCATGAAGAATATTACATATCAAGTTGGTTCGGGTGAGAAGGTTTTATTTTGGCGTGACAGGTGGCTTGGGGAATGGCCATTGGCAAAGAAATTCCCAGACAACTTCAATTGCGCTCTCAATAAGGATGCAAGGGTTCATTGCTATTTGTCGTCTTCTGGTGAGCAAAAGGTATGGTGCCCCAATTTTGAGGAGAAACCTTAAAGAGCATGAGGAAGACCAATTTATTTCCCTAATCAATCTCTTAAGTGGGGCTTATATTGCAGAAAGGGAAGGGGGGCGGCGGGGTGTGAAGGTATGGAAGGCTTCCAAGGATGGAATATTTTCAAACTTTACTTTTTTCCTGAGCCTTAGCCAGAACGGTAGTTTCAAAAAGCAAAAAGCTCCGTCGGTAGAATTTAGAAAATTAAGGCTTTGCCTATAGTTGTGGTCTTTAGATGGATAGCTCTTCGTAAAAGGATCCTTACTATGGATAATCTAAGGCTAAGCGGGAAGATTGTGGTCAATTGATGTCCCATGTGCTTGGGGGATGAGGAATCGGTGGACCACCTCTAGCTCAAGTGATTTAGAGATCGGTGGTTGACTGGTTTGGGTGCAGTTGGGTTTTCCCAAAGTGCATCCTAGAGCTTTATCAAACATGGTCCCCTCCAATAGGATCGCCCAAGGGGAAGGAGTTGTGGAGAATGTCCTTTTTAGCAGTTATTTGGATCTTGTGGAAGGAAAGAAATTCCAGATGTTTTGAGGGGAGGTATGCGAGGTGCGAATCCTTGTTGGAAAAGATTAAGTTCTCGGTTGCTTCTTGGGTAACCATTAATCAGCATTTCAAGCTACTATTTGGATCAAATTATGCGAAATTGGAAAGAAATGGCTCTCTCTAATGCGGTGCCTTCGTTCGATATTGTTTCCTTGTGTTTCCTGTTGTCTTTGGTGTTGCCTAGTTTTGTGTTAGCTGTTTTTCTTCTCTTTGTAAGCTTGTCAGTATAGTCCTCTCGTACTACTTGCTTTTAATGAAAAGTTACCATTCAAGAAAAAAAAAAAAAGAGCTAAATGCTAAGCTGGAGCTAGATATGCACTATGCAAATGTGGTTGTAAGTGGCTCTCAATATTAAGAGAATGAGTAATCACATCTGTGATCACAACAAAAATTTTCCAATATTTGCTACCCGAAAGGGCATCTTGGGTTGGAAAAGAGTTCGACCTCGAACTCAGCTCTTCTTCTTGATGTTGCTTTTGTAGATAGTGTGCACGTGAAGCGCCTCCTTGGTGAGACGAGAACTTGACCCTTCCTTTGGTGGTGCCGGCTTCATAGGATGGAGTGTGACTTGCGTGTTACCATGCATGAATGTGTAGGTAATGTCGCGCATGCCATTAGTTCCATTCTTGTCATACATCCACGGGCGACCCAACAAGATATCACAACTATCCATGGGTACCACATTACACCAAACTGTAACTGTATAATCTTCACCAATGGAAAAGGTAACTGGACATGCAGACCGAACTTGCACTTCATCACCTATCATTAACCATCTAGCAAAATAGGGACGATGATGCTTCCAAACTTTCAGCTGCAATCGATCCACAAGACCTTGAGATATAATGTTCTGACAACTGCCTCCATCAATGAATACCATGCATTCCTAACCATTGACTATTCCTTTTGAGCGAAAAATATTTTCTCGCAGCCCATTTTTTCGTAGTAGTCGATGTAATGACCATGAGAGACTCAAGACCCTCTTCGGGCATAATGTCCCCCACTTTCTCTGTGTCATTCTCTCTAGGATCATCTGGAGCATCTTTCGAATCACTTTCATTCTCAATGAGGTGGATGCATTTTGGACATTCCACTGCACGATGCCCTTGTTGTTTACAATTAAAGCAGGTGATCCTATTTTGACCTTCGGGTTTGGTGACAACTTTCTCCGATGAAGCACTCGGTTTAGAACCTACAATTGAGGAATTCTTCTGCATAACCCATTTAGATGAATTAAGTTTTTAGGCTTGATGATTTGCAATCCCCTCAGCTTTGATAGCATGCTGAACAATCTCATCAACATTATCAAAATCCTTGAATGTGAGGATATCTTGTATGTCAAGTGTAAGCACATTAAAGTATCTGTCAACTAATACATCCTCATCTTCATTCAAACCACAACGAGCCTGCATGGTCATAAACTCCTCAGAATACTCAACAACTGTCTTAGATCCTTGTTTCAAATATTGAAAACTTGAACATAGATCTCTGGAATAATTAAAAGGAATTTTTGCTTCAACAGATTTTTCATCTCGGTCCACGTGTCAAACCAAACCAAACCAAGCCTTTTCCCACTAGGTGGGGTCAGCTATATGGATTTGATGACGCCAATCAAATCTGCTTAGGGCCATGTCCTCCGTTAGATCCATGTAAGCAAGGTCATGTTTAATAGTTTCTTTCCAACTTCTCTTGGGTCTCCCTCTCCCTCTCCTACTCCTGGCAATCTCCATGCTTTCACACCTTTTAACAAGTGCCTCCATTGGGCGTCTTCTAACATGGCCAAACCATCCCAGTCGATTTTCTCTCATTTTATCTTTAATCGGTGTTATTCCTACTTTGCCTCTAATCCCCTCATTCTTAATCCTATATCTCTTTGTGATCCCGCACATCCATCTTAGCATTCTCATCTCTACAACTAACATCTTCTTAACATGATTATGCTTTACTGCCCAACACTCTGATCCATATAACAACGCTGGACGTGCCGCCACCTTATAATACTTTCCTTTAACCCTGGATCACACAAGACCCCCGAAGCACTCTTCCATTTGGTCCACCCTGCCTGAATCCTGTGACTTACATCAATATCAATCTCTCCATCCTGTTGCACCATAGATCCAAGGTACCTAAAGTTTTCTTTCTCTACAATCTTTTGTGTGCCCAAACTTACTTCTAAGTTAACGTGTCAACAGGGTCAATTTGTTGGTTTCTTCTCTTCCTTTGCAACTCGGCCCACCATATCGCAACATAATTACAAAATCAAGTTGTCACTAGTGTAATTTTATGACCATCTGTCATTGGTTTATGTGCAAAAATATTTTCAACGCATACTAACCAATCCATGAATTCATCCGGCTTCAGTTTTCCATCCTATTCGGGAATCACAAGTTTAATACACAAATCTCGATCAACATTGACGACATGTGGATCTCGTTGATTCCAATTATATCTTCCATCATCTCGATAATTTTCCTCACGCCGATTAGTTTCCAAATTGGTTAATCGGGTTTCAATCCTTTCAAGAGTCTCTTGCATTTGAGCTTGCATTTGAACTATCATTGCAAATAGTTGATTAACAGTAATCGATAATTCCACAATGGTTCCCCTCAAATCATCATCATTATTGGAGGAAGACAACACTTCTACGTGCTTCTTGGGAGGCATATTTGGTTAATGCAAATTTAAAGTTTGTGACTGACCTGATGTGTAGATCTGACTTCCACGATCACGTTGGTGAAAACGGATCGAAAATCTAGGTCCAACAATACCATTTGATGCAATCATTGGTACGATTGCAAGTGCCGGGCACAATCAGGGTTCCACAGGAACAATCACGTGAAGAAGACAACTCTCCCTCGATAAAACCCACAAAAGGGAATTCTATTAATCTCAAAATCTCTACCTTAAGATCATTGATCTCTACAATATTTATAATGAAAGAAGCTTAAGGACTAAGAAAGCATTCCTAATCAAACTACGAAACCAACTAATAATTCTATCTAAATTAGAAATTAACCCTAATTACAATCTTTACTAAACTTAAACTAATACTAATAATTAAATTTAGAATTTCATGGGTCCCACATGTGGCCCACGAGTCTTGTTACAATGACATATTATTGCTGCTGCATCACATCTCCTCTCGCCTAAGAAGTAAAATAGTAGAAATTGGGAAAAAAAAAAACTGGAAACGAACATGAACACCACCCATATGTAAAAGCATCTCATACAAGCACAAAAAGTGACTGGACAGTGACCAAAAGACAAAAACACGGGAAAAAAAAAAACCAAAATGGAAGCAATACAAGGCAAACAAAACTTAGACACGGGTAAGGTGGATAAAGAAGCATAGCATGACTTCTCATTAAATAAAAAAACAGAAAATAAGGTTGGAACATTAATTTCAACCTCAAATATTGGCAGAAAATACTGGTTGAAGCCATAAATTTTCTACAGTACTAAAGCCTAATGAGTATATTCATTCTAATACTACAGAAAAATTCTTCTAATAACTCAGAATGTTATTTAATAGAAACATGTGAACTAATAAAAATAATTATGAAAAGAATTTCTGAAATCAGAAAAAAAAAAAAAAACAAATGAGTATCTCACACTGCAAATTACTAGACAGAAATAAAGTTATTGGCCAATATTACTCACAAAAAGCATTGAACATCACTGGCTTCTTGAGTTTCAACTGTACATCTATACCATGTAGGGCACGGCTTATCACCAATTTTCCAGGAATGCAGCATGACAATGTTGACGAGAGTATTGAGATGCTTAGTAGGATGTTGAGAACTTATAGAGCTTGGGGCTATTACTGCTGCTGCTGCTGGTGGTGAAATGTAGGAGGAGAAACGTATAATGTCCAGATTAATGTGGTGGAGAACCAATATGTGAATAAATATGTTCATTCTTTCTTCAACCAGAAACGTATAATGTCCAAGTGAGTTGCTGAGAACTTGGGTCCATTTATGCTGGTTGATCATGAACCTTTGGGCCTTCTTTTGTAGGCAATTGCCACTTGGACTAGCACTCAGCTTGTCTTGAGACCCTGGAGCGTGTAAGGCTTAATATCATTTAAAGAAGCCCAGATTAATGTGGTGGAGAACCATACTTGTAATCTTGGAGAGAGGCCTTCCTTTCCATCGAACCAAGAAAATTTGGCACCCACTTTTCTTGTGTCAGTGCCAACTAGTAACCAAGAACGTCTTCAGTCTCACAAGGCAGCATGAGCACAACTGGGCACTGAATTGTTAAGGAAAATTGTATTGCAATCAGAGTTATTCACACCATGAGAGAGAGAGAGAGAGGAGAGAATAGTTGGATAAAATTTTGACAAAAATGACACTGATTTGGGAATGGTGACCAAAGGAGTATGGGAAACTTGACCAAGGAGAGGTAGGAGAGGAATATGTGTTGACCCACGGAGTCTAGTCTCCATCAGTCAGTGCCAAAGACATAAAAGACTCATTTGCATCAAAAGAGAGCATGCCATACAGAGATTTGAGCATTTACCTGGGTCATCTGGAGATATTTGTAGATGGATATTAAAGGTAATATAGAGACTCATGCTCAAAGGAGGGTTTTGATGGAGCTTCGTTTTTGGAAAGGATCTAACAGATCCATGTGAGAGGACATTGCATGAATGGAGACATCAGGGGATGGTTCACGCCCACTAGCGATTAGCAAGTTTAATCCTGTCAGCTCGTGCAAAGCTTTTCTGGCACAAGTTTTAGCATCCCCAGTTGTGGATCAGAAAGCCCAGCTCACACAGCCGATTAACTTTGCACAATATCAAAACCAATCTAGATTCACCAAGCCCCATTCCTCGCTAAATTCAGGTAGGCCCGAAGCCTCACTTCTTGAGAGCCCATTTCAGTCTAAAAGTGCTACTCTTTCAGACAATATAGGCCCTCAGAAGTCAGAACGCATCCTGTGAAGACAAGAGTGGGATTGAACGAAGCCTGTTAGGAAATAGCAGTGGCGAGAAAGGAGGAGGGGGCTCCCAGGCACAAAGATACAGAGTTAGGAAGGATAAATAGAGGAAGAGAACTAAGGCTCGCTTCCATATGAGGACAAAGGCAATGTAGTGCATGCAAAGATCAGTAGGGTGATTCATGTTCAATTCTTGCTTTGAAGGGGACAAAAACAGGCAGTCAGGTAGAATAGAAATCCAGTGATGCAGCCCCAGATCCTCAATCAGAAAATAGACCAATCCCAAGGGATTGATCAAATCCAAAGAAGAATTCAGCCACTAGGGAATGCTCACGGTAATGGGAAACACCATAACTGAATAGAAAACTCAAATGCAGAGATAAATTGATTAATAATAGTAAGCATGAATTATAATGAGGAAGTCCACCCATATATATAGAGTAGGATCAGCCTACTGTAACTTGGACACCAAGACTTTCCTAAAAAATAAAGGAAACCAAACTTGCCTAATAATCCAAATTAAATAAAACTCCTAATTTAAATACTTCTACATAAATCAACTCTCCAAATAAGATTCCTATTTAAATAGATGTCCCGTTGGGCTTATGGATTGGGCCCAATGGGTTGGCTGACCTATGGTCTGGCCTGCATCATCCAGTCAGTGTAGAGAATCAGCAGTTCAAATGGTTAAGGTAGGAAAGCAACTAGCAGTCACATTTAAAATTGGTAGAGAAGTCGCAGTTAATTAATTCATGGAGATAGAGAGCACAGATTCCAAGAAAACTGAAGTGGGTGCAGTAACACTGACTTAGGTCTCTAGTTCAGGCGGCCAACTGGTTGTGTGCAGTTTCTCTCAATCTTCGAATGTTAACTATTAGTTGGAATCTTAGAAGTTCAGGGAGATCTAACGTAACTTTTCTTTTTTTCTTTTTTATCTCTAGTAAATACTCACTCATCCACCCACACACAGTATCCCAAGCCCCGCACCAACACAAAGGGGGGACCTATCCCTACTTGTCTCTATAGAGAGGGAGATGCCTAATCACTGACCTTTCAGTTGGTTGGACATATAAAGCTGTTGTGGTTTGTGGTTAAAAGATTGTTGAGGAGTAAGAACACCAATGTCTCCATGTAATTAGATACTAATAAAGAAGTGGTTAGCCAGAGTCTCTTTAATTAGATTGTAGGGGAATCGGTTAGTGTCTGTTCCTTATGTTGATGCCATGATGCTGTGAAATAAAAGGTCTATGGAATTCTTGGATGTTAACAAGTCCGAAAGGATCCTACCTCTGAAGTTTAAATCTGTTGGGAATGGCTACATTTTGTGTCAAACCTCTAAGGCCCACATGAAGATGGTAAGCTCTTTCTGGGAAGATTTCCAAGCCGTTAGAAATAGGTTATCGGAGCCATGGTGTATGCACTGTATTGGGGGTTTAGGATGGGAATGGATTTGGTTAAGTACAAAAGTGTTTTTTATTTTATTTATTTTTATTTTTAATGGTAAGTAGAAGAATGTTAACAGCAGTAAATAGCAATAATCAAAGCAGTATTGAACTGAACCAGAAAGACACTATAAGGTGTAATGGATTGTAAGGAAGAAGCAGTAGTAATAACTTCTCTTGATATTGAAGTTCATTCATTATTTTAAATAATGGCTTAAATTTCTTAAGTGATGATAACAACGAAAGCCAATGAACCGTTACAAACAGGCCCATAGCCCACGTGTGGGACCCAAGAAAGTCTAAGGATTTTGTTTCTTATTTTCTTAATGAGTTGCAATTAGGATTAGCTTTAATTTTAGTAGCATTCCTTCATTTAGTTTCCTAGTTTGGTTAATATTTAGTTTCCTAGCTGCAATTAGGAGTCTTGGACTCTAAGATTTCTTTTCCTATTCATGATCATTGTAGCAGGGCACAATCAGGTCTGAGTTGAATAAAAACTTTCCTTCGTAGATTATTTCCCCTGCAATGTTCGTCCTCTTTGCAACAACCTCGTTGGAGATGTTTTGCATGCTTCAGCACTTTCAAGTCTTTGATCCAAAGCCTTCCTAGTGTTTGCATCACAATGTAACCATGAAGATAGATATTGTAAATACTACCAACTTAAACGGGGAAGTATAGTAAAAGGTGCCTCACTTCTAATCCTACATGAGAAGAAGTGACAATGTAAACTGAGAACTGCCTTTTAACATGAATGCAATGGAAACTTGAGAATCTGCAAATGCTCCCACAACCTCAATTATGTGCACCAATGTTCTTCAACAAGAAGTACAAAGGAAACTAATGTAAAACCCTAGTTAAAGTTCAATAACAAATGCAACAGATCATCCTGCATGAAATAAGCAAGGAACCTTTCATCAAAGGACCAACTACTGCCTAATAGTGACACAAAAGAAGAAAATTTCATCCAATCATAGCGATGGAAATTTTAATGAGCCTGATAGCTTCATACTCAAAATGATTCTGGCAAGCTATGTTTATATTATATTATAATATATATATATAGGGAGATGCTCGTATGAGAGCATCTCTCACCTTACTATGAGAGATAAGGTGGGGGCCCTCACATCCATATCTAATGTCAACAACTTAGATGTGAGGGCCCCCACCTTATCTCTCATAGTAAGGTGAGAGATGCTCTCATAGGAGCGTCTCCCATATCTATATATATATATATATATATATATATATATATAACTTCATTGCCTACATGGATCTAACGGAGATTGTCCGGAGTAGGAGAGGGAGAGGGAGACCCAAGAGAAGTTGGAAAGAAACTATTAAACATGACCTTGCCTACATGGATCTAACGGAGGACATGGCCATAAACAGATTTGATTGGCGACGTCAAATCCATATAGCCGACCCCACCTAGTGGGAAAATGCTTGGTTTAGTTTGGTTTATATAACTTCATCTAATGCGCAAGGTGCGTATGGAGCCTTCCATGGCCCACTTTAGGATGGGACCTAGGGGTATTTGAAGATCTAGTTGGGGCCCTCCTATGTACAAAAAATAGCCTCATCCGATCATCCTAACCCTATCATCCGGGCCCCACACATCCAATCCACTCAGATGGGTGTTCAGTCAATCGAACAGTTCAGTCCATTCGGATGGGTGCAAACATAGTGGTGGTGGTTGGTGTTGGGGGTAGAAATCGAAGATTTAAGCAACTTAAAGCTAATTAGAATATACATATGTATGTACGTACGTATCTACATATGTCTATATCAGAATCCCGGCATAGATGCTCTTCAACAATCGGCTCCCAATCTAAGTTACTGAGCAACCAAATACCAAGTTGCATTTAAATCCATGTTGAGACTTGAGAAGTCAAACCTACTCTAATTCACTGATTGAACACCGAAAAGTGAGTGGTGCCAGATTCTCCAGCAATCAATTAAAGCAAGTCAGCAAGGATTAAAGCCTGAAACATCTTATGCATACAGCAACCAAAAGGCAATCACAGTACTTCATGTCAACCAAAACTCATTTATCCAAGTTGTATCACCCACTAAACCAATCTTTAGTCACAAAATCTTTTGGGTGGTCTGAAATATTCCTTTGAACAGAAACAATCTCTCTCAAAATACATCATAGGTTGGCCTGATTTCAACACCTAAAAAGGCTTTGAGCTTACATTGCAGGCCTACATTCCATCAGATTAGACGAAGGATCATTTACAAGCTACAAAACCAGTGCAGTCATCCTTCCTTATGATGGACAAATATCTCCTCATCTATCCCGCAAAATTTCCAATACTCATCAGACAGCCAACTATTATAATCTTCAACAACTATAATGTGACTTGAATAGAAACCAAAAATGGAAACCTAAACAGTAAATTCCTTCTAAAAATCACAGCAACGCCACTAACATGAGCAGACACAAACTTGAAGTGGCAAAAAGTAAAATAAAATTCGTGCCACGAGTCATGGATTAACTTAATGCTTGGAGGCAGGCAACTAATGAAACGACATAAAATTACCTCTGAATCAAAATATACAGGGCTCCCCTTTCTGAAATGTATGACAAATTAGAAGACACACCTGCCACATGGGAAGCAAAGCAGGCTACCAGCTTTTCCTTGCTCCCTGTATCTTCTTTGCTGAGCCAGATTCTCATTCAACTGTTTAGAAAACCGAAGGAAGGCCCTTTGGACTTGTTGCTTAAACTCCTCGGAGCCTTGTGGAGGATCAGTCTTCACAACAGGCGCTTTATCTTCATCTTGTAGATTCGCTCCACCATGCCTATCATCCAGAGATCCCTTTTTAAATTTGTGTGGTCGGTTAAAATTGTGTCTTTTGTCAAATGAGCCATGAAATTCTGGAGCCCCGGGTCTCAACCGCCTTTTCATGCTCGCATCTTGCATGCCCACTGCTCGCATGCGCAATGGCACGTTCTTAAATGGAAGCCCTGCTGAACTTACTTTATGTGGACCACTATATGACTTCCCAGGCATTCTATATGGGGCACGCCTAAAGCCCGACCATTTTGATGCGAATAATCCAACCCGGTCTTTACCAACCCACTTCTCATGCTCATCTCTGCCATTCCGCTTCTGGAAGTGTCTAGATGTACTCCTAGCTACTGCACTTCTTGAGTCATGTCGATTCATCTCATCTATAACATACTTTCTTTTGGCTGTCCTCTCAGAAGGATCATAAACTCCAAGGCCCTCCACATTTAACCTCCTTTGAGCATCCAAATCTAGTTTGTAAATATCCGTATCATGGTCTGACAATGGAGGGCTCTTCAATCTTTCTCTGTAAGCCATGGAACCTACATCTCTTCCATAGCCATAGTCATCACCATCAGAATGCATGAATTCTTGATCCCGAGTTACTTTTGTTACAAACTCGAGATGCGTGTCTCCAGGATTAAAAGGTTCTCCAAGGCGGTCCACAGTCAAAGGCATTCCTCTATTCATATCATGGTAGCTAGTGATTGGATCATCTTTTTGGTGATCCCATAAACTTCCAACAGTCTCTCTCTGGTTTCCACGTGAAGAATCAGTGGCATCAATCCTGTCTCGTATGTGACCAGTAAAAGTTGATCCCAGTGGGTCCCTAAGAGAATAGTTCCCTCGAGCACTCGGGTGCATCGTTTCGTATGGTTCATCAGACAAAAACCTTGAGCCACCCCTGTCTCTCTCATCAAGTTCGAGGAAGCTATAAGCATGGGGTTCATCCCTGGATGGACTGAGCAAGCTCCGGTGGTATGGTTTCACATCTTTTAACTCCATATCGGGGCCATTCATAGGGCAATCAAAGAGTTTTCGCCCCACACCATGTCCATCACTGTCCAAAGAATCCATAAACTTGCCACTAGTCCCACCAAATCCACCAACTGATTGCAAATTTAAACTGTCACCATATGAACTGAAAAAGTTGTCCCTAGCAAGGCTACCCAAGGCAGGCCCAAAGGCCTTTGACTGAGATGCCGATGATGAAGATAGCAGCGGATACGGATATGAAACATCTCTTGAATACATCATCCCCTGTTTATCCTCTTCTTCGTATGTTTCTCTAGTGGGCGGCTTGCTGGAACCCAGGCGATCATGGAAACGAATTCCGTGATCTTCAGATATGCCTGTATTTAAATTGCCTCCAAATGAAGACGATGTGGAAGGATAGGTACTACTTCCACCAATTTTGCGAGGATTAAAACCCAAAGTAGAATATCCTGGATCTGAAGGCAGCATAAAGCTCCTCGTCGTCCCACCATCCAAGCCAAAGGAATTTTTAGTTGGCCCATCAAAACCTGAAGATCCATACCCCAGAAAGCCCTTATCTGTTGCAGCTTTGCCAACGCTGCTACCTCCTCCAATGCTACTCACACCAACATGTTTTGAATTAGGGTTTTCTTCAATTTCTACATCAAAGTACCTGTGCCTGTAATCAGAGTGTGAGGACTCTTGGAATGGGAAGCTCTCATCCAATGGCTGCGAATGGATTTGAACCCCGCTGTCATCTCTACCTCCATCGAAATCAAAATGACCAGGAAAGCCCCTCCTCTCCACAGAGGCGCTTCTTCGCTCCCCACTGCTCAAAGCCCTCCGAGACAGCCTCTGGCGCTCGAGGGGAGGGCTCAAGCGCTCCTCCCTGTACAGATTCGGATGCCAGTCGGACCTGTGGTGATCGCGGACCTTTGAAGGCGGTGGAGAACGAATCCTAATGCCGCCAGCACCGCTGCCTTCAATCCTTCGAGATCGCATCTCACAAATCGTTCAAGAACTCAGCAAAAACACACTCACAAATATATATATATATATATATATATATATATATATATATATACATACACACACCACCCCAAGTTGATATTGCTCCCGTCGTCGTCCGCTTTGACAAAATCAAACGATTTATAGAAGATTTGAACGAAAAGATATCAGCACTAAAAGGAAAAACACAGAAAATACAGAAGGAAGATTGAAACCTTGGAGATTTGGCCACCAAATGACGGGAGATTGAGTAAACTTAGGGAAAGATCCTAACCCTAGAAAAGATCGTAAGAACTGACCACGTAAAAGGAAAAAAACAGAAACCCTAACCCTAGAAACCTTCGAATGTATTGGCAGCACGAGCAGGATCAGGATCAAAGAAATCAGGGCTTTTTTCCGTATGAATACATGAGAGATTGCGATTGCAAGAGACCTAAAGATGATTTCTAACCTGTTGGGACGGAGAAGATGAAGATGAAGAAGAAGAAAGCCTCTCCATGCGGTTTGGGGAGTTACACTAACCGCTCTAAAATGAGGATTGAATTGGATTAATGAGGCGCGTCTTCTGCCTATTACAAATAGTGATAATTAGTGAAAGGTACCTGGGACTATTATTCAGGACTTGGAACTTGGAAGGCCTCGGGTCCATAACACCAACTTTTCATCTAAGGCCTCCGGTACATATAAGCAGTTTGAATATATTTTGCAGAGAGGTCTCTCGACACTTCACCTCTTAGGGAGAGGTCCTAGACACGCCACCTCATATATTTTCATGACTGATTTATCCTTTTAACTAATTAGGCATAAAATTTTAAATTATAAAATTTTAAATATTCCATTCTCCCTCTTCTTCTTCTTCAATCTGGACATGGACAATGACGAATTAGATCTCAATAGTTGAGATCAATCTCTATTTTTTTTTCAGAGAATAAGATTGAGGTATTTCATAGAAGTATTGCCAAACGTTGTTGCTTCCTTAGCCCACACGCCGTTACCAGAGAAGAAGAAGAAGACCCCTGCAACCTTGCCAAGGTTCTGTTGTAAACTTGCAAAACACGAAACGAAGAAGAAGACGATCTTCTGCGTCATCGCCGGATTTCCTGAGCCACCATCGTTCTCGCGTGTCGCCGGAGAAGGAGGATCGTCATCAGACGCCGCGCCATGCCATCGCCAAAATCAAGGAAAAAGGCGAACAGAAGATGACTTTTGTGTTTCTGGTTCCAGAACGAAGAAGAAGAAGTAGAAGAAAGTGGGCTTGGGCTCTACAGCAGTTCCAGGTTGGTTCCAGGACAGGTTCGACCTGATCCGTTCCAGAAGTCCATCCCCATTCCAGTCAAAGTCAAATTTATCTGATTTTTGTATTTTTTGTCAAATTTATCTGAGTTCTTGACAAATCTATCTGAGTTTTTGGCTATTTATTTGACTTTCTGTAACAAATTTATCTGAGTTCTTGACAAATTTATATGGGTTCTGGACAAATTTATCCGAGTTTTTGGCTATTTATCTGAGTTATGGAACAAATCTATCTGAGTTATAAACAAATATATATGAGTTTTTGACAAATTTATTTAAGTTTTTGAAAAATATAGGTGAGTTTCTGACAAATTTATCACCATTTTAAAAAAAATTAACTGATTTTGAAAGAATATTTCTATGTTTTTGGCAAATTTATTTGTATTTTCTTAGATCTATTTGTTTTTTTGAGTTTTATATGTGTCTTTTGAAATTTATTTGTATTTTTTTAAATAAATTTAACTGAATGTTTTACAAAAAGACTTGAGGTTTTTGCCACATTGTTCGCTAATTTGGAAAATTGGGTTATCTTAGTTTTGACAAGTGTATTTGCCTTTTTTAAATTTATTTGCGTTTTTTAATTTTATTTACGTCTTTTGAAATTTATTTGAGTCTTTTGAAATTTATTTATATTTTTTTGAAATTTATTTGGATCTTTTGAAATTTATTTTGGATCTTTTTATATTGATTTTCATCTTTTGAAGTTTATTTATATTTTTTGAAATTTATTTGTGTCTTTTTAAATTTACCTACGTTCTTTTGAAATTTATTGCGTTTTTTTAAATTTATTTTGAAATTTATTTGTGTGTTTTTAGAATTTATTTGAAAATCTCATTAATGAGATTCCATTAATCGTGGCCCATTAAATGGAAGTTGACTATTATTAATTGGATATCCCACAAATCATAGGGTATGATTTAAAGAAATGGTAAATTAGACATATCAGGCATGGAAATATGTTAGAGGACCTTTGGCTACAAGACTTTTTTTTGTGGATTGTTTGCAACAAAGTCATACTTTAAGGGACCTCTGGCCGAATACCCGTTTGTAATATCTTGGACAACCATTCTGCTGTGCACGGCCCGATTGCAACTACAATTGGCCCGCAAGGAGAACTTGGGATTCGGGAATAGAATGTGGGCCATGATTAATGAGGAATAGAATGCAATTGGCCCGATTGCATCTACAATTGGCCCGCGAGGAGCACTTTGGGCCACGATTAATGAGGCGGCTATTTGTAATATCTTGGACAACCTTTCTGCTTTGCACGGCTTGATCCTGATGTGCATGGCCCGATTTCATCTACAATTGGCCCACGAAGAGCACTTGGGATTGGGGAATAGAATGCAGGCCACGATTATCAACCCCCACCGAGAGTGGGGCCCACCTAAAACCTCATCTAGGGAGGGGATTGGGAAGGATCGAAAGATCTTTTCCCCTGCATATTCCCATCCGCTTATGGTTCATCCTAACTCCTTGATCAACGACCAACGATCTTTCACTGTCCAAAATGAGTCCACGGTCAACCCAGCAGCTTAGTTCATTCGAATGAGTATTAGACCCCAAGAAGACTCGTGACTATAGGGCGTCCCTGTTGTGTGGTCCACTTAGATGGGCCTACAATGGGCACCAGACATGTGAGCGTATGCATAGATTGAAGGTGATCTTTTCTAGATTTTATAAATACTACTGGAGCCCTGCACATGCACCGAACACACATTTTACTAAGAAAATTTTAAAAAAATAAAGTTCTTAAAAAATTCAGTAGAAGCTTCAATACATTTAAAAATAAAACAAAAAAATGAGTGATTGTAAATTGCAAGGCCCATGAAATGTCCAAATACAGCTGACACTATTTTTTTCTATACATTTGGAAATAATAAAATACTGATATAGTGAGAAAAATGAGATCTCAAAAGACAATCAATATGGAATTTATTTAACTTTTGGAGGATATAAATCACATATTTTTAGATATTTTATCATGAATGTGTACAAAGAAATTTTAATTTACTTTATTTAATCTGTTAGGTTGACTTATTAGTTTCCTAGTAGACTTGACCTGCTAAAGCTGGAGTCCAGTCGAAAGCATAGTCAAATTGATAACTTGCAGTTTTATAAAAAATAAAAATAAAAACTAAAAACCAAATGAGCTTATTGTCCTAACCAATCACCATGAACATTATATGTTCACTACAAAATCAAATTCTATTAAGGAAAAAAAATTAATTATGTCTTACCTAAGGACATCAGACTAACAAAACTAAGATGGTGGTTTTAGTCTTAACTTACAAAGAAGAATAACATCTCACACCGCCCGTTAAGAATAATGAAGTAATTCGGCTTGTCCTCAAGCGACAGGGATCAACAATGGTGGAACTATGATAATGATATGAACTCTGACGGGTAAGATTTGCAGAGCACCTATTGATCAATATTAGTATTTAACATATGCTTTGTTTTATTTTATAAGACGGACCACTATCAGGTAAAAAGAGGCAATACCTCTCCAAGAGTTGTTGACACCGAAAATGTCACTTTGCCTCTTCAACAACAAGAAACCACATGAAGCCGCTTCCTACTACAAAACAGGCAATGCTACTTCAAGCATCAGATTTTGTCATAATCAAACAAAAACTGCAAGATCCTTCAAGACAGCCAAAAGAAGGGTTCATATGAATTTTCGGGCCATTCCAACATCATTTGACTCAACTTCACTCCTCCGACAACTAAATAGGCGTTCTTGGCGGCGACGGCGTCGAAGACATCAAAACTTCGATCAGAGCCCACAGATGGTCTCAAAATACCCATAAAAGGCTCCATGCCAAATTTCAAGTCAAGCCGACAATGTTTGACCCTCCATCAACCATCGAGTAGTAAAATCAAACCTCTCGGCAGCAAGAGCTATCGAGGTCGTCACTCATCAAACAGAGCACATTGGTGGCTTCAACATGCTTTAAAAAGGTTGCACATCAAATTTCAGGTCATTTCAACAACGTTTGACCCGACTTTGATGCTTTGAAACAAAATCAAGGCTACCGGCGGCGGAGCACCCCGGGACCATGACATCCAAAATGGAACTAACGGATCATCTCAAAATGAATCCAATAGGCTCCCTGTGAAATTTCAAGTCAATCGGACATCGGTTGACCGTACATTAAAGCGCGACATCTTCCCCACGGCAAAATCAAGCCTACTGGCGACGGGACCCCACATGGCTTCAAAACTCAAACAAAAGCCCATGGTTGGTCCTATCTACTGCTCAGGAGGTTTCACCTCAAATTTCAGGTCATTCCAACATCGTTTGACCTAATTTCAACTCTTGACGAAAAATCGGCTACAAAGTTTTCGGCTTTTCCAAAAAATAAGAAACTTTGTGCTCCAATTTATACGGCTTCTCGTCAAGTTTTCTTCAGGAGAATCAAGCAAATAAATGAGGAGAAATGTCAAGAAAAAAACATGAGAAAAAAACATCGAAAAAGATCGAGAAACGGCCGAGAAACGGCGACCAGAAGGGGAAGAATCCCCATGGTTGCCGGATTTGTCGCCGGGTGGCCCGTTTTCAGCCCTTTCCGCGTTTCAGGAGTTCCAGCTCCTGTGGTTTTCTGAAAATCTAATTTTTTATGCTCGAAATCGACCGATCTTCGTCAACATTTCGGATCCGCCGTCAAGAGCATGAAATCATCATTGATCGCTCCAAGATCGTCAACCGACTGACCAAGAAAGTACACTTTCTGTCCGACCGATCAAGAAATCGACAAGACAGATGTCACCGGCCCACTAATATCAACCAATGTCCGAAGTTACACCGCCATCCGACATCGAACAACATGTGGATCCATCGGTGATCATCAAAAGAAGAATTTCAAAAGACGCGGCACGGCCCGCTGCTCTTCAAATGCCCTGGCGACCACTTAATGTAGTTAATTGACCCGTTTTATGACAACTTAATGCGGTCATTAACCCATTATTTTGGACTGCTCAATCAAAATCAAGCAAATGAGAGTTACAAATTCAAGTAATCATGACATTAAAACCATGAAACTCTTCTCATCATGGAGATTAAGGGCGATTAAATGCCCATCATTCTCCACCTGCCAATCACAAGCCAAGAAAAAGGAGTTACAAAATCAAGAAATAAAAACATGTAACTCCCCTCATCATGGAGCATCAATGCCATCAATGCTCATAAACCCACCTTATGGCCACCAAAAGCCTATAAAAGAGGGGTCATTCCAAAAAAAGGAACGCTGGAACCCACCCTAGAAAAAGTCAAGAAAATTTTGAAGAATTCTCAAAGAAACTCTACTACTCTGCTGCAGAAGAAACACCACAAGGTGATCGAATTCCCTTTTGGGGGGGGGGGGGGGGGGCATCCCCCCAAGGTCTCCTCTCTCTTTCTATCTAACATGGCCTAAACGCGGTTCTTCAGCTCGTTTACTCAGTTTTTTCATTGGATATAGGACCTCCCCTTGGTCTTTATCCTCTAAAAAACTGAGGTACAAGCCAATCCAAAGAATCAAAGCATCAAGCGTTCTCATCTGAAGGACGATGGCGAAGTCCATACATGACTTGCGACCGTCGATCTGAATGACTCCCCGCAATCTCTTGAGAAGTCAGATCCATTTTCTTACTTTTCTATTGTATTTTGTATTCTTTGTGTTAGACCCCGACCCAGACTATTTCGATCAGTGTGCGATTAGTGTGTGTTTAGTCCTAAGTGGGTTTAGTTATCGTTGGGTTAGAAATAATTAGTTTTAGTCTTGGACATAGCTTTGGGAATTTTGAGAACGTTTAGTATTAGTCATACACACTCAGGAAGGCTCGAGTGCCCGTGTAAGCTTGAGAGGATCGTATCAGTTTCCGTATAATTGTGATTTTGATTTCATTTGAATGATTTTTACTATGTGTTACAACTTTCGTCTTCAGCTCATTCATGCTTGAAGCCCAAAAACCCAAGTTCTGGCCCAAAAAGGGTAAAATGGTTTTTATACACTAATCTGGACACAAATTTCAAGATCTCAAAACCATGTCAAAAATATACTTTTTGAAAACTAGATATTTTGAGAATCTTTTTATCCTTCTTCGTCGAATTCATTCGAGGCCTGCAAGATCATGTTTTTGTCAATACAAGGTTCCAGTTCATTGTGTCCCATTTGCAAGTGTTCAAGTCAACTCTCCTTTTCTTTCACTCTTTTCATTCTCAAAACCCTAACCCTAGAGCAGCCAAAGGAGAGAAAGCTTTTTCTTTCAACTTTGTCCTCTTGAATGATCTAGCTAGAAGACTTCAAAGAGAATTCCAAGACCATCATCTTCTTCCTCTCACCCTAAGCTTTCTATTGATGCAAATTTCTTGAAGTTCCTTGTTGGGCAAGAGCTCCATTTTTCTTCCTTCTCTCTTGTTGGCATTGTCTAGGTAAGAGCTCCAACCCATCTCCTTAATGAAGTCTTTTTTACTCCTTAAAAATCTTGTTTTTCATGTTACAAAACCCTTTTGTGAAAATGGGTTTCTTGTTTCCAAGATTGAGTGAGTTTTGTGTGGTTTTCATGGGTTTTGTAGTTCTTTGGATTAGCTTGAGTGAAGTGCTTGGAGAAGTGTGTGACATCTTGGACTAAGGCAAGTAATCAATCTAGGATAGATGTTAGCATGTGTGCATTGCATTTGTTTTCCTTGCACTCTTCTCATTCATTGAAAAATTTGGGGATTTTGTTTTGATTTGGAGAATGGGATCTTAATGTCTCAATTAATATTTTGAAATGTGTGTTTTACCCTTGGAGAGCATGGAGGTTCAGGGAGTGCAGGTGGAATGAGAAACAAGAAGAAAGGAAGAGGAAAATGTGAAAAATCTGAACTCAGCTGCACTTCCCGTGCAGTTTCGGTCAACCGCTGATCAGCTGGCAGCTAGCCGAAATCCCCATTTCGGCTAACCGCGAGCTGACCGAGCTCGGCGGTTCCCTTTCCAGAAGCTGGCTTTTCGACAGTGGGTTTCGGTTAGCTTGACGGTCAGCTAGCGGCTAGCCGCCATATCCCATTTCGGCTAACCGCTGGCCAACCGAACGTTTTTGGCTCCTTTTCCCGAGAGCTAAGTTTCAGACCTGGGTTCCAGCGGTCAGCCCTACGGTCAGCTTACGGCTAGCCGCCAGGTCGCTTTTCGGCTAACCGTGAGCCAACCGAAGTCAGTTCGGTTTCGTTTCCAGAGAGCTGCGTTGGACCTGGATTTCCAGCGGTCAGCATGTCGGTCAGTTGGCGGCTAGCCGCCAGATCCTAGTTCGGCTAGCCAACACCTGACCGCGAGCTGATCGAAATTGACAAATTACCTGTTTTGAAGAGGATTTGCAAGAATGAAAACTAGAACATGTTAAGTGACCTTTAGCCTGATATTGTGCACTCGAACCTGAGATGTCTTTTAACTTCCGGGGCACCGATTCTCTTTTAAATTTCCAACATTTGGGTTCAATTACACAAGGATCAACCAAAGGTCCTCACATGTGCTTGTTAGGCTTTGTATTCGTACTTTGGCTTTGATGCAATGAATATCATTGTATACCCGTTTTGAAGTTTAAGCACAAGCTCGTTTGAAGATTTGTTTCAAGAAAAATGGGTCACTTCCTAAGCGTGTTATGCATATTAATTATGCCATTTGCTAGTCATGTTTGTACATGTTTTGATAAGTGATTTCCCCCTTTTTATCTCGACATGTTTAGACAGTATTTCGTGTGTTTTGTGCATTCATGAATTTAAGTGAACACCACTGAGCTTGGACTGCCCTTTTAGTTTGATCCACTGTCTGGGGGTCCTTAAACATGTGGACTGTCTGCAGACTGGTCGTGTATTTATTACACATCGTGCGTGTCCGGTTCCGCGGCCGGAATCCCCGTATATGTGGGAATCGTGTCGTGATTATATTATGTATATCGTGCTTGTCGTGCGTGCTTGCTCTTTTCATTATATATGATAGAGAAAGGATGGGCTCTTTGTGGAATGTAACTATTCATGATATATATTAGTATGCATGTTAGTTTCGCTTGTATTTTGAAATGTACCTTAATCTTGTAGCTGGTTACAACCCAGCAAAATGTCTTTATATGTTTCTTTAAACGTTTACTACTCTATGCTCATGCCTAAATTGATTACCTGCCAAACCGTTGTGTTTGACCCTTGTTTGCTGGTGCCTAGGTGCATGTGACGTTGCCTTTGAGGAGGAGCGTCCGGATGAGGCTTTTGAGCCACCCCTAGTTAGAGAGTGACAGCCCGACGATGTCAACTAGACGTCGGGCGGGTTCTTGAGTTTCGCCATTTTGTCATGGGGTTCTTTTATTATTTTGAGAATTATATTGGCCTGTGTTGGCATCTTATGGGATATAACTAAACTTAACTTACTTTGTGTAGTCTCATAACTTGAATTCTGATGGGAATGTCATGTTAACTCCTTTCTTTTGATACTAAGTCTTGTTATTAATTGTCATAGCACTTAAAAATCTATTGGTGCTTATCTTGATGTGATTTGCTACACGCTTCCACATACTTGATCAAGTGAGTCAGATTCCGCGCGTCTCGGGAATCCTCACCGCGGGAACCTGTAGGAAAAACAGAACAACGCAATCAACTCGTCGCGTGCCCGGGGTCCGTTCCGGGGTCGCGACAAGACTGGTATCAGAGCGGGACATGTTTCACGCACTTAAAAGAAACTAGAAAGGTCTTAGGAACGTGGCGAGGATTCGTGAGTTCGATAGATTCGTTGGTATAGGACCTTAGAAATCCTTATACCGTGATTATTGTGTACTAACTCCTTGTTTTACAGCACCATGCCTCCAAGAAAAGCTCCAAACAATCATGCTTCAGGCAGTAATCAGAATGAGTCAGACACATCTAATACACCAACAACTACACAGTTTCAAGAACTAATGCAAGCTATGATAGCGCAACAAAGGCAGGCTAATGAGAACCAAACAAGATTCCAAGAATAGTGAGCTAAGAAAGATGAAGAAATGACTCAAGTCCAGAGGCAACTCTTGGAAGTTCTTCAGAACAGGAATGTAGCTCCACCGCCTTTGGGTCCACAGATTGTTATCCACAATAGGGGTCATGACCCTAATGCACTATTTGAGAAGTTCAGGAAGAGAGCACCGAGGGAATTTTCGGGCAATGAAGACCCGTTAGTGGCAGATGACTGGCTAGCTACTGCCGAGAAAATTTTTGATGCCTTCACATGTACAGGGAGGCAGAAGGTCAACCTCACAGCTTCCCTATTCTATGGGCTTGCTGATAGGTGGTGGCAACGGTCAAGGACCCATACATGGCAATGGCTAACAAAGATGCGTGGACAGCGTTCAAGACACAGTTTCAGGATAAGTACATTCCCTCCCATGTTAAGAGGTAGAAGGCTATCGAATTTCAGCAGCTCAAGCAAGGCAGCATGACGGTGCTAGACTATGTCACCAAGTTTGAAAGATTGGCTAGATATGCCACCAAGTTGATTGACACTGAACAGAAGAAGATAACGAAGTTCTTGGAAGGGTTGAATCCCATTATTATAAGAGATGTAATAGGGGTAGTTCCACCAGCTACGTATGATGAGGCGGTCAAACGGGCATACAAGTTTGAGGATATTAACAACCTGATCGTTCAAGACAGGAAGCAGCACTACCATCAGCAGAATAAGAAGCAGCAGCACAACAAGAAACCAAGGCAAGAATAAGGTTAAGTGAGACAGGGTTGTGGACATTGTGGCAAGAATCATGAAACTCATGAATGTCGTAAGGCCTTGGGTGCCTGTTTCAAGTGTGGGGCTATGAACCATGCAATTAAGGATTGCCCACAACTTCAGAATAAAGGGAACAGAAACCAGCAGCAGAGACAAACAGCCCCTCAGAATCAAGCACCAGCTAGAATCAAGTTAGACCACCTCAGCAGTAGCAGCAGGCTAGGCCACCAGCACAGAATCAGAATGCTCGTCCTCCACAGCAGAACAGACATGGCCAAGGAAGGCAGAATCAAGCACCGGATCACCACTTCAAATTCTAAGTAGAATAGAAAATCTGGCATACCCGTACAAAAATGTTGATGACTCGCTTTTCCTCCTCCGCCATACTCTCGGCAGCCCCAGGGGTGGGAAGGAGAGGACGAAAGGTCAGAGCCCCCATCAAGTTGGCATACCTGGTGGGACTCGTTCATTTGAGAATGCGATGCTTGAATTCTTAGGCTCCTTTCTAGTTGGTGGCCTATGTTGGATCTTGCATCTAAAAAAAAACATGAGATGGGATTTTTGGGAATTTCTATCTTTGAATTTATTTCCATTATTTCTCATTTCAAAAAAAAATTATGATTTCTCTTTTTTGGATTCAATTTTGAGAAACTTTGATCATCTTCTCTTAGAATTTGATAGCTCACAGAAATGTTTGCAGCTATTGTTCGTATCGGGGAGTGGGCCATCTTTTCTCTTTGCTAAGTCCGATAGGGATTTTCAAAAAAAAAAAAAAACTCTTTAAAAAAAATCTTTTTTTTATTCAAATTTGAGAAACTTTGGTTCTCTCTTTTTCGGATTTAGCGCTCGCAAAAATGTTTGAGCCTTTATTCGGATTGGAACACCATTCTCTCTCTTTGATGAATCCATTAGAAATCTCAAAAAAAAAAAAAAAAGAGTTCAAAACCCACTAAGGTTGCACCAATTGTGTTCTTTGACCAAAGTAGATCTAAGAAAAGCCTTGTCCAAAGTGTGGATGCAGCTAGATTGTTCGAGGCAAGGGTCCTCCAAACGGGTTCATTAAGTAATCATACCCTTACCTCGGGGTTGATCTATCTACTAAGGTTTCATAAGACCAAATTGGAAACCTATGTCTAATCTTCAAAAAAAATATATTCAAAAAAAATCTTCAAAAAAAAATCTTGAAAAAAAAAACTTTCTTCACATTTGAGTTCAGATTTAAGAAATCTTGGTTCTCTCCTTTTCGGATTTAGTGCTCGCAGAAATGTTTGAGCCTTTATTCAGATTGGAACACCATTTGCTCTCTTTAATGAATTCAATCTTGATCGTAAAAAAAAAAAAAAAAACCTCCGTCATTTTGAATTCAGATTTGAGAAATTTTGGTTCTCTCCTTTTTGGATTTAGCACTCGCAGAAATATTTGAGCCTATGTTCGGATTGGAACACCACTTGCTCTCTTTGATGAATTCAATCTTGACCTTTCAAAAAAAAAAAAAAACACTTCCGTCACTTTTGGGTTCAAATTCGAAAAATTCTGGTTCCTTCCCGTTCGGACTAAGTGCTCGCAGAAATGTTTGAGCCTTGTTCGGATTGGAATACCATTTGCTCTCCTTTATGATTCCAATCTTGACCTTTCAAAAAATCCCATATTGTGTCCTTTCCAAGGATGCGATTTACAATATTTGTGCCTAGCGGTGCTAGTACGCCCTTTCGGGTCTACTGTATTCGCGACCGACACATTTGTATCTCCAACCTTATATCATCTTACCTCGAGTGAGCCTTGTTTCTCAGTAATTTGAATTAAGGTTCACAATTGCTTCTAGCAGTCATTGGAACGCTCGCCCTGAGCCTACCAGACTTACATTTAGAACAATTGTACCCTCTATGGCTTTTTGCCTCTTTCATCTTACTTCGGCTGGGCCATCTCCCCTCAAGCGATTTGAAAAGACAAAACCATAGTTATTTTCCATTTATGATCACTATATTCTTGTAATTACTAATGGATCTAGTCTTGTTTCAAAAGTTTTCCAAACTAACAATGGCAGCTTCATTGACCATCACTTTCGATGAGAACAAATACCAACTCTTGCTTCAAGAAAAGCAAAATAAGCGCACTCACAAGCGCCCTAGTAGCTGCCGAAGCGTCATCTCCCTTGGTAACTGTCACGCCCCCAAAAGTGAAACCGGGGTTATGCGTGAGATTAGGGCCAATTTAAAACTTTTTCCAACATTAATCAAATGTCACTTGCCCTAATCATGTCCCATAGGATCGTAAGTCCGCGATGAGGTATAAATATTTCCTCGGTAACCAAAAAACACAGCGGAACATCATAATTAAACAAATGGTACAAAATAACATTTCAGAGTATGCACATCTTTCTTTTCTATAGTTTTAGTTTAACAAAAGATAACAAAAGTATATTAATTAATGGCCTCTAACAAAACCTAAGCCAAAAGCGAATAAATACGAACTAACCAAAGTATGAAGGCACTCATGTGCTGGTCATGACGACAATACCGGCGACACACAATTCGTACTCACCATCAAGCTAAACTGCCTGAAGCGTCGCCTCCACTTTCCCAAAAGTAGATGTACCCGATTGGATTTTTCCTAATAGTTATACTTTTAAATCCATTTTAGAGTGATTGTGTTTAATAGTCTTATCTTTAAATCTCAATTGGTATTCTTTGTTTTTCCAATTGGTATCCATGATTGCTTTTCCCATTGACCTTGCTTTCTTTTGGCAATTTGATCATATTGAGCTTGATAGTTAAATGAATCTAATCCTTTCCTTGAAGTTGACCCTCATTGGTAAAACCATCTTCTTCTTGCATCTAATAGTTAAATTTTTGTCAATATGTTGACAAAAGAAGAGTATGGATTGAGGGGGAGTGTAAACCTTCATAGGAAGTATTAGTTTTGATCAAATTGACCCTTGGATTGACCCTTAGAGTCTAACTTCCATACATGATAGCCTGTTATGTATTTCATTTTCGATTTCTTTTGTTAACAGGTGCTACTAAAGGTATTTTCCTTATTTCATGTGTGTAGGTACCTTTGCAATTTAATGTCAAAGGGGGAGAGAGTTCAAGTACTCAAAGATCTCCTATTCTTCAAAGGGGGAGAGTGCCAAAGGGAGAGAGAGGCATGGTCAAAGGGGGAGAGCAAATAGAAGAAAGAAAGCTTGGAAGCTAAAGAAGATGCTTGGCTAAAGAAAGAAAGATTGGAGAATGATCAAGCTCCAAGCATCATGAAGAATGAAGAAAAGAAAAGAGCCCAAGCTAAGAGAAGCATCCAAGAAGATTTCAAGACATGTCCAGCTGAGGGGGAGCTGAAGACTAAGTGTGTAATCTCAGTGGTGAGTGTGTTTGCCATCAAATTGCAAAGGGGGAGATTGTTAGATTGCAATTTGATGGATGCATTATCATTCAAGCATCATTTGATTTACACACTTGCATTGTTTTATATAAACTTGAAATCTTGTTTTATTCATGCATTGTTTTTAAAGTATTGATTTATGCATGATTTGTTTTTAAATCTTGAATGCATTTGATTTGAAAAGAGTTTTAGAAAATCAAGCTAGCCTATGAGTTTTAAATCTTTCAAAATGTTTTAGGCTTTTTATGTTCCATGTTTTAAAACCCTTAGAATGATTTAAAACATGTTTTAAAGCTTGATTATATGGCCCAAAAAGTTCCACAAAGAAAATCTTTGAAAATTGCAAAACTGGAATTTGGGGCCCTGGCAGTGTCGCCGGTCGACTGAGACCTGCTTCCCGGTCGACCGGGAACACTGTCGGTCGAGTGTGCAGGTTCTGAGCTGAAACCTGCCAACAGTAAAAAATATGACCGTTGTGCCTTCCCGGTCGACCGAGATCTCTTTGCAGGTCGACCGAGGACTAGCCGTTGGGCACTTTTTGCTATAAATGAGTTCTTTCCTTTGCCAAAAGTTGGGAATTTTAAGCCCCTCCTTGAGAGGTTTTGAGGCATATTAAAGGGAAAAGAACCAAGGGATGAAGGGGAGCATTAGGAAAGCTAAAGCTTGGATTAATGAAGTTAAATCTCCAAGTAGGCTCTACTTTCCTTAATCATATGTTTTCATGCTTTGTTTTATTTTTGGTAAATCATTTCTAGCATGTTAAACTATGTTTGTGTTGTGTCCTTAACATGTTTTATGTTTTGAGTTGATTTATTGTTTTGGATACAACACCATATGATTCAATCCAAGTAGTACTTGAATTGGTAAATCTAAGTAGATCATGTTAATGAAAGAACCTTTGAAATTATATGTAACATGATTCCTATACTTGGTTGAATCTTTGGTTGTTGTTTTCCATCATAAGAAAATCACTTTCAAAACTATCTTATGTTTTGGACTCAACTTCTTTACAAATCATATGTTTTCATTTTTATTTTATCATTGGTAAATCTTTAGTAACATGTTAACCTATGATGTGTTGTATCCTTAGCATGTCTTATATTTTGAATAGATCTATTGTTTTGGATGCATCACCATTGATTCAATCAAAGTAGTACTTCATCTTTGGTAAATCTAAGTAGATCATGTTAATGAAATATGTAACATGATTCATATACTTTGTTGAATATTTGGGTGTTGTTTTTCCATCATAAGAAAATCTCTTTCAAATGTATCTTATGTTTTGGATTCAACATCTTTACAAATCATATGTGTATTATTGTTTTAAAGTTTCACAACTTGCCTTACTTTGATAGGTATATCACTTTCAAGTTGTATTTATAATTACATATGATTTGTCCCCTCTTTTCAATCAAATCTATTTTTATGTTTTGAGCTTCATGTTGATTTGATTGACATCCCTATGCATCACATGTTTAGAGCTAATTAATTTCATACAACTTGTGTAACTTTGATATCATTAACAAGTTGTTACTTTTAACATGTGATTGCATTACATCCTCAATCATAAATGTTTTTGAGCTAAAACTTTCAAAAGCCTTAGGCTTACTTTTATGAGCTTTCATTTTCAAAATGATTGAGGACATCACACACACACACACTTCATGTACTTTCATCTTTGCATTCATAGTGTGAGTGTGTATTAGATTTTCACTTCCATAACCGCCTAATTAAGAGGCATTGTAATGAGCTTAATTGAATCTCCATCAAGTGTATGATAGACACTAAATTAGAGAGATAACCAACCTTGTGGTTGAAGATGTTATTGCTTAGCCTATAAAAGCATAATGTATAGGTTGATGTTAAGCCTTGAAAAACATCAATGTAAAGGTTATTGCTTAGCCTTGGAAAGCATATTGTAAAGGTTATTGCTTAGCCTATTGAAAAGCATAAATAGTGGAAAACCGGTGGGGTGTTGGATCACAAACCGGTAGTGGATGTAGGCATTGAGGCCGAACCACTATAAATACTTGTGTGATGGTGATTGCTTTGTGGTGATTGTTTATATTAGCTTCCGCATATTGTTTGATAATCATCACTTGTGACTAGTTGGTTTTAAAGAAGTTAAAATTATTAAAATTGGTCATAATTGGAGCTCACCCTATTCACCCCCCCTCTAGGGTTCGGATCCCCATGGACTTACAGTACTAAAGAGAGTGAACGATAACCATGATCATAAGATATGCATAGCACTTTGATCGTAAGAGATGCATTGCATTCGAATAATAAACAAACTATCAAAGTAGGCGATCCACATATACTAATATATATCATCAATTAGGATAAAACCCAATATCCAATATCCAAACAACTCGTAGCTCAAGTACTCCGGCTCCGAGAGCTCTGGCACTATCTTGCTTTGAGGACCAAGTAGCTCAAGTAGCTCGGGCTCCGTGAGCTCTGACTCTATCTTGCTTCAAAACAAAACAAACATCTCGAGGAATATAACTCTCAGCTCAAGTAGCTCAGGCTCCGTGAGCTCTGGCTCTATCTTGCACTACAAGAAAAGTTACAATTAGCGGCGGTTTATAGCGGCGGTTTATGTATCTGTCACTACATCTAAGTATCAGTATACATACAGTGGCCGAAATTATATTTTGCTGCTATAAACGTATTCATACATACTTATAGCAGCGGAAAATATATTATGCCACTATAAATACGTATAGCAGCGGAAAGTATGGTCCGTCACTACATCTAAGTATATAAAATTACATAATACGAATACATATTAATGTATAGCAGCGGAAAGTATGGTCTGTCACTATATCTAAGTATATATAATTACATAATACTACATATAGTAGTAGAAAATATATTATGCCACTAATAAGGTAGAGGAAATACATAATACATACAGCAACAGAAAATGTATTATGCCACTATACATAATACATATAACATATGGCAGCAGAAAATTTATTATGCCACTATACATTATACTTATAGCAGCAGAACATATATTATGCTGCTATACATTATCTACTGTACTATACATCCCCCACAAAACCAAAGCCTTTTTTCCCCTTCCCTAAAACCCTAAACCCACACCAAAGCTGTTTTTTCCTCTTCCCTAAAACCCGAAACCCACATCCAGTCTCAAGACCAACGTCTCATCGTCGTCCAGTCCCAAAACCCTATTCTCACTCGATCCCTCTCTTTCCCTCTCCTAATCAGAAAAAAGCGCAGTAGACGGAGCTTCGTTTGCTGAATCTCATGGCTATGGGAATTGGATTCACGATCGGTATTTTTGAGGTGTTGCTATGCGATGCAGCGATCGCTCAGATTGTGTGATGGATGGATCCAGAAATCGGATCTAGTTAAAGAAGAGATCAATCGCAGTTGATCTCGGTGGGCCAGCAAGACCCTCTGTTGCAGAGTTGTTCCCGGAAGGAGGAGAAAGAGACAGAGTCGATCCCCAGACTGTGTGTTTTTGTTGCAGATCGGAGTCGATCAGGGGTTCTGCGTTGAAATCGCAGAGGATCCGGAATCTCTCTGGCCGAAGAAGAGATCCGGACCTTTCAGATTGTTGCAGTCGCTGGAGGAGAAGCAGAGGACCTGGTCACAGTCGCAGATTTCAGGCTGTGCTTGCAAAGGGTCTGCACGTTGCAGAAATTGGTTCAGGAGGAGACAGAGTACCTGATCTTATGGTCGGCCATAATCTTGGTGAAGTGGAGACCTGTTGCAAAACAGACGATCAATACCTATAAAGCTTCTTCTGCACGCTTTATGCTTCTCAGTTCTCAGTCGTCACTCTCTCCCCTTTCTATCTCTCTCTCTTTCTAGCGATTGCTTCTCCTACAAGATCAAGGAAAAAACCCATTCTTTTCTTCACTTGATCTTATTCTCATCTATGGTGTTTGCAGATCTTACGACGATGTTAAGATCTATCCATGGCGATGCACAGATCCTAACAACAATCTCAACCAACAGCTCTACCGCTCGTCAGGTATTTTGATCAATCTCTCCCTCTGTCTCTCTCTTGAATTCTGTTCTCTGATTTGTTTTTTGGTGCATTACAAGATGCATTTTGAAGATTGTTGTTTGCGTTGATTGCATTTTAGGGTTAGTTTTTGTGTGTGTGATTTCCTTTATCAGATTGAGGTTTTGATAGGTTTAGATGTTGATGTAATGTAACGAGCTCTGTATTTATCGATTTGTCTGGTTTTGATGAAATGGATGCTTATCTGATGTTATATAAAGTTGGCTTCTTCTCAAATTAACCTATTCTTGTGCAGATTTTCCTTACCACTATAGAGAGATTGGGGAATCTCTCTATAGTTTGTTTAGCTGTGAATACCTCGTTTTCGTGAATTCCCCAATTCCTAGATTGGTGAAGTAGGTCCCTGATTGGACTACAACAGAGTACTGTAGTTCCCTCAATAAATGGAGATTTAATGCACCTTTTAAGTGGTTAGCTGAGAACATTGGCAGTACGTTTTGGACTTAAAGAGTGTTTCCTTTTCTCATGATATTTATAGCAAAATCAATGTTCAGAAATAAGAAGGTTATGCTATGTTTTCTCCTTTTGTTTATTTTGTACACATAGACCTATGAGTTTATGCCATCATTGTAAATCCAAGATAGAATAATAGAAACTTTTTCATTGCATTAATCTCTCAATCTCTCAATCTTTTTATAATGTTAATATATATTTCACTTGGGGGATTTGTTAAATGACAGCTTCCTTCTATGGTGATATTGCAGGTCTTCAGAGGTGTGGAAAGAGCTGCAGGCTAAGGTGGGTAAACTACTTGAGGCCTGACTTGAAAAGGAGTACATTTTCACCGCAAGAAAAGAACCTGATAATTGAACTCCATGCGGTCTTAGGCAACAGGTAATCTTTGTTTCCCTATCTCATGATCAGAAAAAAAAATTACAAGTTATTTTCTGAAGATTAAGTCTCCATTGTTCCTTGAATGTATCCCTCGGCAAATGGAATGAGATGCAGGTCAGAGATTAAAAAGGTGTGCAGCAGTCGGAAGCCTTTGACACATTGCTTATCAGTACTACTGTCTTTGGAAAGTTCATAGTGTAAGCATTGAGAGATGTGATTCAGGATGACAAGTTTTGGAATGTTTTTTAGGATGCTGCCAAGGAGAAGACTGGTTCACAGATGCAACATAATTGTGCTGCACCCTAGGGAGTCATGACTCATACTTATATCCCATTTATAGGAAAATTCTGTCAATGGATATAGTTCTACAAATTAAATCATATATTATCCACCAATTTTGAGGATATTTTCACCTTCAATCATCTATTGCAATGTACTTGACAGAAATACGTATCTTCATTGATTTTTTTTTAAATAACTGATGAGTGCTGATAGATTAAAACAAGTGCCAGTTGAAAAGGCTTGCTGAAATAAATTGAACTAGACGGATATCATTGCTCTTAAGCTGTTGTTGTGCCTAAAGTAAATTGCACTATACAATTACAAACTATAGTTTGCTTTTGAGTGTTGTTTTGATATTGGAGATGAGTCTAGGTTATTTTCGAATAAGAACAAATTAGGTTGATCCATGAATTCCAAGCGCTGATGCAGTTGTGGTCCCTGGTGGCCCACATAAATCATTAGCATTACTTGGCTATCTATCCATCATTGAGATTGCAGCAGCTTGCCTTTCTCATTCAGGATTGGAAGCTAAAAACATTCTTGTTGGAGTCCAGTATGAATTTGGGACTCTTTTTTTTTTTTTTTTGTTTGAATGTTATGAAATTGGGACTGTTATACTCTTAATTGTAGACTAAGCACCGTGGACGTAGATATTAATTCAATGTTCAGAAGAATGACCTCGTATTTTTTTAATTGATTGATACAGGAAGTTTTGAGGATAAAAATAGAACATGCTGATGACAACCAAGCAATTTTGAATAATAGAGTGAAAGGACAGCTGAAAGTAACGCGAGCTTTTGGTGCTGGGTTTCTCAAGAAGGTTAGTTAGGATATAGTTCTCACTTCTTTTTTTTTTTCAACTAGTTTCCAAGGAATTTCTTTTATTGCCGATTTTCTTTAATTTATTTATAATTTTTTTTGAAATGGTTATGACATTAAATCATATTTGAAAATTAAGATAGAGTTTAAAAGACAAATTGCAAATACTACAATATTTCATGTATTCTTTGATCACCACTGCTATCACGTTGGGAGAGTTGTACTATCTCGATAAAAATGATGTGGAACACTGAATAATATCAAGCTTTCTGTTCCCATAAGTAATGTCTCTTGAAGGTTGAACAATTGGCAATGATATGATGCTGCTCCTATCTAAAGTTTCATCCTATTCTGAATGCTTGAACAGAATACCTGTTTACTGTTTAGTACTTCTAGCTCATAATTGCCTATCATTAATGTCAAAGGAAATTGTTCTCTGATTTATGAATTGTTTCTCCTGTTATTAAAGATAGTTGTCTCTGATATTCAGTGCATCATGTATACATGTTCCTCAATGTCATTATAGACTTCCATGCTTTTAGCCTTCTTTGCCAACATCACTTCTTCAGTTGCTTTTGACATGGTTTCCTTTTCTTCTAATGATAGAATTGATGCATATGGGTGCAACTGTACCATTTTTTTTTTGTATTTTGAGTTCTCCTCTAGACAATGTATAAAATAGAATCTCCTGTGCATTGCAGGTGATTAGGATAGTGATTATAGTGGCATGTGGAACTATTTTTTACAGCACTAGACAAAGAAAGACCAGGTCCTTACAGAACTCCATTCCTGTTACTTTGACCTTTTTTATCTAATGTTTTTCCAACCTTGGTTTCATTAAAGTCCACTAACTCCATTACAATGTGAGCCGGTAAATAGGGCTGGTAAAGTTCTCTTGCTATGACTAAAGCTTAGCAGCCTTGACCACTATAGGCCAGACCTGGTCCTATTTTGTATTATATTTATTTTAATTTATTTTGCCCTGCTTACTGGGTGTGTGCTTTGAGGCCTTATAGACAGGCAAGCTGGGCCCCACCTAGGTTCTAACATTTTCCACATCAAGGCTAAGGATTGAAAAATCCATGGCCAAGCTCTGTTAGTGGTTGCCCAGACCTGAGTTCAAGGCCTGGTAGATCAATGGTTTTCTGCCACTTGGGCAACAAGGATTATATTGTTCTCTTGATCAGTCTTATGATGAAACTTTCTTCTGTCTTCTCATTGGCAGGTAAGCAGGTTATGTGAAGGAGGACTTTGAGGAGGCTGCAAGACTGAAAAAGGCTATCACAGAATCAACATCAAAAGACACAGTGGCAAAAAGTATGCCTGTGTCATGTGAGGTGGCTCTTGCTTCGATATCTAAGGATGGTGGCAATGAGGATGAAATTAGCTGTGCTGAATCTTGGGCTTCTGCTTCAATTTCAGAACTAGAGCATTTTAAAAATGGGAAACCAAAGGGTCAATCATGTAAAAGTAGTGCGCTATCGGACCTACTTTTCCAATGGAAAAGTTCTGAACTTAGTGGTGTTCTACAGAATTTTGTCCAGATTTGTAATGATCTTTTACATGGAGAGGCTGATCTTGAAATTTTTGTGGGAGAACTGATGTAAACTTTGAACTTGATTATGAATCACTGCTTTTCCCTTTAAGATGTTTCAAGCATGAACGTGGGCACAACTAAATTTCATTGCTTTCTTCATGATCTTGAGGTTTAAATTGTTTCTGCAGCATCAGGTTGACCACTTTTGATGCTGTGAAGGGTCTGATTGAAGCCAGTCAGAAAGAGCTTCAAAGAATCATGGAAGAGAATAAAGCAAAACTTGATAACAGAGCAAAACTAGATAACAGTGCAAAAATAGATGACACGGCAAAATTGGTGAGCTGACTCAGGGTTTGTTTAGTATTATTCCTTAGCTGAGAATATTTCTATTATGAGAAAAGCTCTATCCTGAGTATGTATGTTTGCTTTTCATCTGGGTGGTTTTGATCATCTCAATTTTTCTCTCGAACCGGAAGAACAAGTTCGACGAGAGTTTTTGTACAATGGCGACGATCTAGACGTGCATCTGATTCTTTGTTTCTAAAATTGGTGAACTTTTGTAATGCCTGAAACTTTTGCCTGTCCCCCCATTTTCATTTTTTTTTTTTGCGGTGGTGAGATTTTGTGTATACACAGTATCTGGTGGAGTCTGCTTCTGTCACCCCAGTGAATCAGGTTGGTTTGGTGTCTGTCAAAAATGGATGGTAAAGAAAGATTGACCGATTGAACATAGCGCTAAACTTAGAAGGCAGAGGACCTGATGAATGTCATCAATCTACTAAATTGACATTGTAGACTTAAGGTCTTTTAGCAGCAGTTTGTGATGTCTGCTGCTACAAGACTTGAGGCCTTTTAGCAGCAATTTGTGATGTCTGCTGCTACAAGATACAAATAGCAGCAGACAATTATAAATATAATATTGAAAATGCTATGAATCAGTAGCGGCAGATTATAATAATTAGTGGCGGTTTACAACCGCTGTTATTGATAATTTTTTAGCAGCAGCCCCAATTCTATTGCAAATACAATCAGCGACAAGATCTTCAACGACAAAAGTGGCGGCGGACATTTTTCCGCCGCTAAAGGTATTAGTGGCAGTTTTCATACATATAACAGCGGTTTTTATCCGCCGCTAAATGTAATTTTTCTTGTAGTGTTGCTTCGAGGTGGTATCGGGTTCTCCCACAGTCGGTGCCCCAACTGTGTTGAACGTTAATAGCTGAGTGGTGCCTGACACAAAGAATCTTAAAACATCTGTGAAGGGCTAGGTTTCTTGCGCGAACAAGATTCAATATCAATAGAGAACTACTTTATTCCAAATCAAATCGAACTTCAAAACAAATATCAATAATAGTCCTCTTTAAGCCTAACAATCAAAGCTCCCTAGCCTCAACAATTCAAACGAATATCGAAACAAACGAAACAACAAAGGGGATCCTAAGTCCATCATCTAAGTTCTCAAAGTGATCCTCTAATAAAGTAAAGCAAACAGAACTAAAGAACATGCTCATCACATGTAGAAGATAGTACCCGAAGGTACCATTCAGAATCCAAGCGAATAAACAATCCAATCCTAAGTAAAGTGTTAACCCTGAAGCATCGCACAACCTATTCAGTCGACGAAGGGGTTAGGGTTCGCAATACTCGGACGAACAATCTTCGTGCATAGATTTATAGAAGAGTATCCCGTTGTCCCATACCATTCAAGATTGAACTAGGTTAACTTCCGATGCAACCGGATCGACAGTGACGAACGTCGGCTCAAGACGCCCTCACAATAAGTCAAATGAGTCCACAAAAGAGGTATCCAAAAGTCCACCAAAGTCCACTTCACAATTGGGTAAAAATCCCTTCACAAAAGGAAATCTGCAGGAGGCCCGGTTGACCTACCTGTTACCAGGTCGACCCGCCCCTGCAGCCCGGTCGACTGGCTGGCCTGCGGGAACTGGGTGCAGGCCCTGTTCTGGGCTGAAATGGAACTCTTTCCATTTCTTTCTTCTTGGACCTGATAAGCAATATATGTAGGGATAAAAACACCTCAACTAAGATCCATAAAACTAGCTAATCACCTCATCAAACTCTAAATCCATTCCATTCAATATGTAAGCCAATTTATCATGTTTTCAACCTTCTAAAGTATCAATTGAGCCATAAGCATCTAAGACATGATTTTATCAAACAAATCAAGGTAAAACAAACATATCAAGCATTAATATAGCTATTGACTTGCCTTTGGTTGAAAGTGCACAAATCCACAAATCTTAGCTCCGTAGTCCAACAAACCAAGCCTAAGGGATAAACAACAAAATAAAACTAAATTAAATATAAAAGTACTAGAGGGGAAGCTCTAAGCTACCAAACACATTTCTACACCCAAAGTGTATTAACCCAAACCTAAGGGGAAAGAGAGCTTACCAAACAAATGGGAATGGAGTGGTGGCTTGCAAATTGGAGATGATTGAACTTGCGGGGTCCACGCGGAGATGATAGTGATCATCGGAGGTTATGAGGCCCACTTGATCAGTGGTCCACTGATTAGTGGTGATATGGCTCTTGGTGGTCCATTGACAAGGAGGAGAGTGAAGATAGAGAGAAATAAAGAATGGAGAAAGAATGAGAATGAAGAAACAGAGAATGAATTAGAGAGAGAGAGTGAAATGGTGAGATGGGTGAGGGGGGGAAAAGTCAATGTGAGTGGAGTGAGGTGAGGGAGAGGTGAGATGAGATGGGATGATGAGAAAATGAGAGGGAATGAGAAAATGAAAGGGTATGAAATGGGTATGGGTTAAAATCGTTGGCAGCAAGGGAGTGAGAGAGAAAGAAAGTAAGAGAGAGAAACAAAGAAAGAAAGGGAAATAGAGAATGAAAGAGAGAAACAGAGAAGGAAAGGAATGAACAGTGAAGGGGAAAAATGGGGGAAAACAGAGAGAGATGAAGTGGGCTGGTTCGCCGGAGATGGGGAGCTCGGCGACGGTGATGGCGCCGGGACAGTGGGCAGCATGGCTGGGTGAGGGAGAGATGTTTGAGAGATGAGATGAGAAGAGATGGGAGAAGGAGAGGAGTCCGTCGGAGATGAGGGTGACCGGTGGCGGCGTGCTCGTTGTCCGGCGAGGAGAGTGAGATGGAGAGAACGGGAGAGATGAGAGAAAAGAGAGGGGCTGCTGCTATGTGGAGTGAAGAATGAGAAGAGGGAAATGAAGATAAGGGAGAAGGAAAGAAGAATAGAGAAAAGAGAGGGGTCAGCTGGCTATGCATGTGGAGTGAGGGGAGAGAAGGAAATGAGTGAGGAGAGAGAGAGGAATGAGGAGAGAGAAAGAAATGAGAGAGAAAAAGGGCAGTTTACATGGGTTTGGGCCCGGTCACGTTTTGGGTCGGGTTCGAAGGTCCGGATCGAGGTGCAACAGAAGGATAAAGTCCGAGAAATTAGGTAATCTACCCGATGGTGCCAAAATCTCGAAAAGCGGAAAACTACTAAAAAGCCCTCGGAACTTTCCGGAAATAACGACACACACCCCTACTGTACCCAAACGAGCTCGGATCTCAACCCAATTTCGCACGCGCAACCCTAAAGATTAATCGGACCTGTTTGGTTTATAAACGAGCTTAATTAGCTAAAAACACAATTAACTAAGCTAATTACAACCTTGGAATTTCGGGATGTTACAGTAACTCTCAAACCGGGTCGACTTCTACTCCTCGGACCATCGTCTTCGGGTCGTTGCACTACAAGAATTTACACTTTTACTGGCTTTTTTTCCTTGCGCAATCATTAAACGCTGGGAAAAGTATAACTTTTACCGGAGGTAGAGTTTTCCCGGCGACATAGTTTCGTCGGCAAATGTTCGATTTTTTCCGACGAATTCTTTTTTTCACCGGCAATGGTTAGTATTTTACTGCCGAAATTTTTTTGTCGCCAGTAAATGTTATATTTTTGCTGACAACCTACCTGGATTGCCGGCAAATTTCACCCTCCAAATTTCCTAAAGGGGCGTGGCTTTTATTTTATTTTTGCTGGCGCAGTAATTGCGCCGAGAATAGTTTTTTTTTTAATTTTTTTTACAATGTTTTTGCGGGCACATTAATTGCGCCGGGAAAGTTCTGAAATTTAAGATATTTTTTATAATGTTTTTGCCATCGCATTGTTCGCGCCAAGAAGTAAAAAAGCGGGGCCAAAGCATACTTATGCCCCCTTTTTTTCGTTCCTTTCCTGAAAAGGGAAAACTTCACACCATTCTTTCTTCCATTCCTTATTCTTCTCCCTGCGCCTCCTCCATCTTCACCAAGAGACGTGTGTGGTCGATTTGCAGACAGAGCCCAGCCCGGATCTTCTGTTTCTCTTTCGCTCTTACTCTGGCGACCATCAACACATAGATTTGGCGATGGAACCCTCTGCAATTTGAGATCAGACCCATGCTCTGTCTTCTCTATAAATCAGAAAGTGGGTTCTCCACATAGAGGCTTGAATCCCTTCACCCTTCTTAGTTTCTCACTGATGTAGGAGTCCTTCAATGAGTAGAGTGATTGCTTGAAGAAATGGATGTCTTTCAATCTGAGCAGTAGTTTCGTCACAGCAGAGAGATTGCTTGAAAACTGACCTACTAGAACCTCAATCGATCTTTCTTTGTTCATCGATTTCGATTAGAATCGAGAGCTCGGAGAAATCTAGGGTTTTCATTTTCGCCATGAGATTTGATGGATGAAGGATGTGGGAGCTGCATAGTGGAGCGCGCAGGGGCCATGCACAACTGATCGCCGTCGCCGAGGGGCAGGGAGCAGCGGTGAACACGCGGCGGAGGCAGACTCCAAAGAACAACTGGTAGGAGGCGCAGGAGCCGACAGTGGCCGCGGTCGATGAGAACATTGCTGTGAGGGATTGCGGTCCGACACAATCTTTGGAGGCCAATGAGGAGGCGAGGCTTTTGGAAGGCGTGGGAGATTTCGGAGGAGAACGGAAGGGGCTGGTCGAGGAGAAGAAGATGGAGGATCAGGACAGCAGTGGGAAGAGCACCGATAAGGTTGTGGCTGGTGTAACGCCCCAATTTCGAATACCGAGAAAGTTGTTGAAATACCCGAAATTGGCGCGCTACTTTCAGAAAAATCCGAGAACTTCCAAGATCGTAGGTCCGCAGTGAGGTCCAATTTAAAACTTTTGGACGATATACTAACAATAGTTAAATTGTGGAAGCATAACAAGTAAGCGGAAGCAATGAGTATCAATATATGTATTAAATAAGAGCTGAACAACAGTCTAGTTTAAAAGGTGTTAATTGTCAAGAACTTAAAGTTAATTACAACTTTGATTTCTACCCAACTCTCACTACAAAATCCTCTCAAACCCAAAACAATGTAAAACTCTCAAAACCCTGGTAAAAGCTCTCCATCCTCCGGCTCGACATCCGGGTCGGCCGGGCCCCACGCGAACTCTCCAGCTACGGGCGCTTCTACGAGCGCAAGCGCATCCTCTGCGATCTCGGGGTCAAGGCCTAATCACCAAAGATGGGACAGATCTAAAAGATCTGGCAAGTCACAGTATACTAATAACATAGGACATATATATCAAATGAATAGAGGCAGGTATATAAATTTAAAGAATAACAAGGTAAATGAACTAGGCAGTTGAGCAAAATAAGCATAAGGAATCAGGATAAATGTACAACATCTAATCTACTACAAAATGGCACATTCACACGAGCTGAAATACCGGGAGATATTATGCCGCGGCCTGCCTTCATCGAAACTGGCAAGAAGTGAGCCGACTTAGTCAGTTGATCCACAATCACCCAAATGCCATCGTGGCGCCTCCTGGTAGCTGGGAGTCGTGCGATGAAGTCCATGGTGATATGCTCCCACTTCCACTGAGGTATCTCGAGCTGGTGAAGTAGTCCTGGCGACTTCTGGTGTTCGACCTTGATCTGCTGACACGTCAAACATCTAGAGACATAGCGAGCTATCTCTTTCTTCATGTTGTTCCACCAGTAGTAGCTTCTCAGGTTCTGGTACATCTTGGTGCTGCCGGGGTGAATCGAGTATCTGCTATGGTGTGCATCTGCGAGGATCTCGTCCTTCAGCTCCTGAATATCCGGCAAGCACAATCTGTCCTGATAGTAGAGCACTCCGCCAATCAATCTGAACTCTGGCCTTTGGTCAATCTGCTCGATCACTCTGACAAGCTTGGGATCGTTGCGTTGACTGTCCTTGACCTTTCCTAGCAACTCTGGTTCCCATGCGGACATGGTAGCAAGCAAGACTCTTTCGCTGAGCGGCTGAAACTGGACGTCTAAGCTGCTGAAGACGTCGGTCCACACACCCTCTGCTAGAAAACTGACGAGGGCGGTCTTCCTGCTCAAAGCGTCTGCTATGACATTCGCCTTACCAGGATGGTATTTGATAGGAAAGTCGTAATCCTTGATGTACTCCATCCATCTCCTCTGCCGGTTGTTGAGGTCGTTCTGAGTGAACAAGTACTACAAACTGCGATGATCTGAATGCACCTCGAACTTCTCCCCGTAAAGGTAGTGCCGCCACAACTTCAAAGCAAAAATGACCGCTGCATGCTCCAGGTCGTGCGTTGCGTACTTCTTCTCGTGCTTTTTCAACTGGCGCGATCCATAGGCAATGACTTTGCCCTCCTGCATCAGGACACAACCAAGACCGGTCCCTGAAGTGTGGTGAAGACTACGAATCCACCGTTACCAGTAGGTAGAGACAAGATCGGTGCTGTCGTCAATCTCTCCTTCAGCTCTTGGAAGCTGTTCTCACAAGCATCGGTCCAAACGAACGATACATCCTTCCGTGTCAGCTTGGTCAACGGGGCTGAGATCGTGGAGAAACTCTTGACGAATTTGCGATAGTAGTCTGCCAAGCCGAGAAAACTCCGAATCTCCGTGGCATTCTTTGGTCTTGCCCAATTCGTCACTGCTTCTATCTTCGCTGGATCCACCGCTAGTCCGTCCTTGGAGATGATATGTCCGAGGAAGACTACTTGTTCCAGCCAAAACTCGCACTTGCTAAGCTTCGCGTACAACTGGTTGTCACGTAACAACTGTAGAGACGTCCTCAAATGCTGCTCGTGCTCCTCTCTGGTCTTGGAGTAGACTAACACATCGTCGATGAACACAACTGTGAAGCTGTCGAGGTACGGAGCGAAGATCTTGTTCATCAGGGACATGAACACTGCTGGTGCATTCGTCAACCCGAACGGCATCACAAGGAACTCGTAGTGGTCATAGCGCGAACGGAACACCGTCTTCTGCACATCATGCTCTCTGACTCGTAGCTGATGATATCCCGATCTCAAGTCTATCTTTGAAAAGAATTGCGCACCCTGAAGCTGGTCGAAGAGCTCGTCGATCCGGGGAAGAGGATACTTGTTCTTCACTGTTGCCTGGTTCAGTTGTCGATAGTCGATGCACATCCTCATCGATCCATCCTTCTTCTTCACTAAGAGCACTGGTGCGCCCCAGGGCGACACACTCGACCTGATGAAGCCTTTGTCTAGCAACTCCTCCAACTGGGTCTTCAACTCTCGTAGCTCTGCCGGAGCCATGCGATAAGGAGCTCTGGAAATCGGTGCTGTGCCTGGTGCAAGCTCGATGGTGAAGTCGATCTCTCGAACAGGTGGTAATCCAGAGATCTCGTCGGGAAAAACATCGGGGAACTCGTAAACAACTGGGATCTCCTCTACTCCCTTGGTCGACTTATCCTCCGAGATGAACGCGATGTAACCTTCGCAACCTGACTTCATCAGTCTCTCGGCCTTCAGTGCCGAAATCATCCGAGTGCTAGGTGATCTCCTCTCACCAACAAACTCGATCGTGTCATCTGAACCGTCGATAGTGAGTCGGACTGTCTTCTCGAAGTAATCCATCATCGCTCGATATCTAGCCAACCAATCCATCCCCAAAATGATGTCGAAGTCATGCATGGGTAGCACGATCAGATCTGCAAGCAAAGTGCAGTCCCCAATCTGCACTCGACATCTAGGGTGGTAAGTCTGACACACCACACTCCTACCCATAGGGGTGGACACAACTAGAGTACAAGGCATAGCCTCTCCTATCCCACCAAGGACTAAAGCAAAATCCGAAAACACATACGAATGTGTCGCTCCTGGATCTAGCAATACTCTAGCAGGATGATCACAAATAGAAAGGGTACCTTCGACCACGTTGCCTGCGGCCTCTGCATCCTCATGAGTGAGTGCGAAAGCTCGACCCACAGCCTGGGGTCTCTGCTGCTGGCCCTGGTGCCTCTGATGTCGCCCTCGCTGGAAGTGCTGCCCTCTAGGCTGCTGGGGTCCCCGTACCTGCTGCTGAGGTGGCTGAGTGTGAGAACCCGACCCCTAATCTCTTGGATTAGTGTTGTTTTATTTGTGGATTAGTTTCTTTTAGAGGGATTAATATTTGTTGGGTTGAGTTTGTGAGCTAGAATGGTTTTTCTTCTAGTTTTGGGCTTTTGAGTGCTTTGGTAGCTTGTGGGGCCCTTTGGGGGTTCCCTTTTCGGCTTTGCATTTTCTTGTGAGATTTTCCCGATTTGTTTCGTATTGTTTTTTTGGCCCGTTGCATTCATCTTGAGGAATCCTACAACTTTCATATTGATCCCGTATCCATTTGAGAACCCGAAACCCGATTTCTTGGCCTTGAGGGCAAAACAGTCTTTTCACACCAAATCTGTACCAAAAACTCGATATTCTCGAAATCCGTGAAACATATACTTTTTGGAAACTAGATATTTCGACGATCATTTCTTCCTTCTTCGTCAAATCCATCCGAGGTCCCGAATTAGATGATTTCAGCCACCCAAGTTCTTTAAGTTGTGGGACCCAAACCTCACTTGCTTATAAGAGGAACCCATCCCCTTTCATTCCATTCCATTCCTCATTTTCCAGCACAAACCAGCAGCCTAGGGTTTTCCCTTGTGCTTCTCTTCTTCTTCTTGCTTCTCCATCTCCAAGCCACACCAATAGTTCATCAATCAAGAAATGGAGACCACCTTCTTCTTCCTCATCTTGCAAGCTTTCCATTGATACCATTTGTGAAGAGAACCCTCCATCACAAGACTTCCTTTGAGCTTACCTTGTCCATTAGAGGACCTTGCAAGTAAGTGTTCTTCTTCATCTTCTAGATTTGTAATCTTCTAGCCTTAAAGAAGCTCCACCTTGATTATTGAATGGTTTCCTTGTCATTTCATTGTTTAACCCATTTTAGGGTTTGTTTTGGGGGTTTTTGTAGAGATTGTGGATCTTGAGCTTGAGAGGGGATTAGGAGCTTGATTTGCTTGATTAGAGTCAAAGGCAAGTGGATGTATGGATTTCGAAATTTGCATATCAATGGTTGTTTCTATCTTGTTAATCTCTTGGAGAGGTATGCATTTCATTTGGTTAAGTTTGCTCATATGGTTTTATAAGGAATATGATTGGTTTGGCTATTCATGGTTATGTTTATGAGTTACATTGATTTGAAATTGATACTCATTTATAGAGTTTTGCTAAAACATCTTTGGTTATGGAAATGTGATCAATAGACTTTGTTTATCCATAGATTTTGGCTCAAATGAACCCTTGTATATGATGGGAACTCCTCTCCTTGTTTGGGGATTAAATGTGGAAAAAGAGGTGTTTAGATTTAATGATTCATTGAAGTTTTGATGGGAGTTTTATTTTAGTTTGGATGTTTGTTGAAGCAAGGAAAAGCTCAATTTGTATAAGAGTTCAAGTGGAAGAGAAAGGAGGGAAAGGATGTAAAAAAAAACAGCAAAATTTCGGTTGCCTGGGAGGTTTCTGCCTCCTGGCGTCCAGATGCCAGGTTTCGGGCGTCCAGACGACAGGAGACAGAGACCTGGGTGCCCTTTTCTGCTTCCGGGCGTCCAGACGCCTGGTTTCTGGCGTCCGGACGCCGGGAACCTGCAGGGGGTAAAAATTGCCACTTTGAAACGCCTATAACTTTTGATTCCCATATCGGATTTGGAAGTTCTATATACCGTTGGAAAGCTCTTGAAACAAGGAATCCAATGGTATACTTATCTTAGTGATAAAAGATTGAAAAGTGAAGTGGATATTTGAACCAATGAAAACTAGTATGTGATTAAGAGTTTTCAACTTGATGTTGTGCATTTGAAAAGCATAAAAGTGCATAAGGAGCCCGGAATGTCTTCAAACTCAAGGAGTACCAAGTGATGACTATAATTGACATACGGGACCCCTATTCACTTATATAGATATTGAAATCAATATTTTCCCGGAATTGTTATAGTTCATTATATTCCTCATTTCCAAGATTTGCATTACATGACTTGTTTTCCCGAAAGCATTGAAGTTACTCTAGTAACAGTTACTTGTCCCGAAGTGCATTGCACCACATGATATGTCAGTGTGCCCTTGAGCACCCCCGTCTTGCCCGTTTAATTATGTATTTGTACTTGATTTACTTGCATTGTCTCGATTGTATTTGACCTATGAGTCGGCACCACTAAGCTTGGATAACCCTATTGGTCTGATCCACCGACTTGGAGATCCCCCTCTTGTCCCGACAGCTGCAGTTTGGATCCCGCTACCCGGTTATTATCGTGGTCTTGTCCCGATACCGCAGATTGCTACTGTGGTCCCCGATGCCCGGCTCGCTACCGTGGTCATGTATAGTATATGTATATGCATTCATGAGATCCACTGTTTCTCCTCACCTCGAGTGACTGAGATCAGTGCCTAGTATATGTATATGTATTTATATGAGATCCCCTGTTTCTCCTCACCTCGAGTGACTGAGATCAGGGCCTAGTTCTTGCTCTATCGCTTTAGTGATAGAGGACTTAGCTTCGTGTGGTTGCCATCTTGCTAGTTCCCGATTCCTTGGATATCCGACACGTTTTATATTGCTTACTTGCTTTCTGATAAATGATTCGTTTCCTTTATGAAAGTTGTTATTTAAACAAGTGTTCATATTCTCCAATGTAAATTCAGTTATTATTATATTATTTTCTGTCATTTGTACACGCACATGTTTTAAATGAATGCCGGTTGGGTGAATACCCATGCTTTTACATATGTTTCAAACGATCAATGATTTTGCTAGATTTATATGATTACACATGTTTTAAAGGAATTCCCGAGTTGTTAAATATCCATGCTTTGAAATATGTTTTAAATGACACGTGTTTTGTCAGGCTTCTATGTTTATACCTGTTTTAAATGACTACTCGAGTTATTTAATATCCATGCCTTGAAATATGTTTAAATGAACATTAGTTTTGTCAGATTTCTTCGGTTACACCTGTTTTAAATGAACACCCGGTTTGTTAAATATTTGTATTTTCACATATGTTTCAAGTGGACATTGGTTTTGCTAGACTGCTATGAATACCGGGTTTGTTGTACGCTTATGTTTTTACCTAAGTCTCAAATGAACGTTTGTTTTGTCAAACTACTATATTTATACAGGTTTTAGACGAACACCCGATTGTCAAATATCTATGTTTATAGATGATGTAAATGAACACATGTTTTATTAGATCTTCATGTTTTACCCATGTTTGAAACGAATACATGTTTTGCCCGAGATCCACGATTTTTCACTCGTTTAATTATATGCAGCATTTAATCGAATAGCATGATTTATCATATGTTTTATTCTTCAGTATATTTATAATCTTTTCATCCACCTGCCAGACCGTCGTGTCTGACCCACTACTTTTGGTACTCAGGTTCAGATTTCTTCGTCCCGAGATGAGTGCTTTGGTTGGCTGTGGAGCCATGTTTTGCAGGTTGTTTTGTCGGCTATGTCATGTAGACATTGAGCTTGACATCGGAGCTACGTCATATTTGGGGTAGTGATTATAGTTTATTATTGTATGGCTTTTATTAGCCTTTTTCTTGGGATTCTTAATTAATGTACATTGATAATTGTAACTGGAACATATATGGGAATGTAATATCCTGTTACTGTCAGCTCTGTAATTTATTGTGATGGTTTACTCCAGTCTGATATGATTCTTGATATGATAGCTATATGCTAAAGGTTGAGTGCGACGCGGAATCCGATGGCCACGGACTCCGGGTCGCAACGCCACGAAAGCTTCCGCAAAATATTCAAAACGTGTTCGAATGTGTTGTCTTCACACACGCGGATCTTGGGAGAAGTAAAATACATTTATGCTTAATCCCATTCCCGCCCCCGAGGTTCTGGTTCGGGGGCGTGACACTGAGGTGCTGGAGTAATCTGCTGAACGGGTAGAGCGGGAGCTGGAGCTCTAGGTGGTGCTGGAAGCTGCAGCATCTGAGGCTGCCCTCCTTGGAGTGGGCAAAATCTGGAGATGTGCTCTGTCTCTCCGCAGTCATAGCACACTCTGGGCCCACGCTGCTGTTGCCGATGCTGATGATACCGTCCCACCTGACCTGCCGGCCTCTGCCTCTGGAAAGGCTGTCGCTGCGGAATCACAGGCTGCTGTCTAATCGGGGGATCCGGAGTCGTTTCTGCTGGCGAATGGACTTCAACCGTTGAAGATGCTCATCTGCCCAAAAAGCTCTCCTCAAGGCCTCCTCGTAGGTGGGTAGGTCGATGCAAGTCATGGCTATCTGGATCTCCTCTCTCAATCCGTCAACGAACCGCCGAACCCTCTCGGCCTCTGATGTGAGCAGCGCCTCTGCGAATCGAGACAGCTGAGTGAAGCGGACCTCGTACTGACAGACCGTCATGTCACCCTGAACAAGAGTCTGGAACTCTCGGAGCTTACGCTCTCTGACATGGGTGGGGATAAACTTCCTAAGAAAATCAGTCTTGAACGCCGTCCATGCCACCTCATCTCCTATCTCCTCATATGGCCTCTGCATAATCCTCCACCAGTCTTCCGCCACGGCGCGAAACATGTAGGCTGCCAGCTGCACTCTCTGGCGTCCCGAGCACTTGAACACTCGGAAGATCTTCTCCATTCGGACGATCCAATCGTCCGCCACCATAGGGTCATCGGTGCCTGTGAACTCTGGCGGTCCCCTCTTGAGGAACCTCTCGAATATCACGTTCGGGTCTGCCTCCCGAACTGGTACATCCACGGGGGCTAGTGGGGCCACCCTATCAATCACGTCTAGGACCTGTGCCTGAAACTGCGCAAAGTCCTCTGTCTGCTCCTGATGGGCGGTAGTCTGGGCCTCCTGAGCAGCGAGGAAAGCCTGAAGAAATCTCTCGAATCGACGCTCATGGACTGACTGATCGCCGATCGCTGTCGTCCCAGGTGGTGCATCGCCTCCAGACATTTGTCATGGAAAGGAATTGTGTCAGTTCGAGTCCAAAACCTAAGACTACACTGATCCTACCCAATCCATCGTCCTCACACGTATCCCATCACAGAAATCCTCACTACGTCCTAAGGTTTCTAGTGTATTTTATTTCCTAGAGACCAGCTCAACTCTAATACCATAAAAATGTAACGCCCCAATTCCGGATACCGAGAAAGTCGTCGAAATACCCGAAATTGGCGTGCTACTTCCTGGAAAATCCGAGAACTTCCAAGATCGTAGGTCCGCAGTGATGTCCAATTTAAAACTTTTGGACGATATACTAACAATAGTTAAATTGTGGAAGCATAACAAGTAAGCGGAAGCAATGAGTATCAATATATGTATTAAATAAGAGCTGAACAACAGTCTAGTTTAAAAGGTGTTAATTGTCAAGAACTTAAAGTTAATTACAACTTTGATTTCTACCCAACTCTCACTACAAAATCCTCTCAAACCCAAAACAATGTAAAACTCTCAAAACCCTGGTAAAAGCTCTCCATCCTCCGGCTCGACATCCGGGTCGGCCGGGCCCCACGCGAACTCTCCAGCTACGGGCGCTTCTACGAGCGCAAGCGCATCCTCTGCGATCTCGGAGTCAAGGCTTAATCACCAAAGATGGGTCAGATCTAAAAGATCTGGCAAGTCATAATATACTAATAACATAGGACATATATATCAAATGAATAGAGGCAGGTATATAAATTTAAAGAATAACAAGGTAAATGAACTAGGTAGTTGAGCAAAATAAGCATAAGGAATCAGGATAAATGTACAACATCTAATCTACTACAAAATGGCACTTTCACACGAGCTCGAATACCGCGAGATATTATGCCGCGGCCCTCCCGTACTGAACACAGTTGCGGCGGGGAATCTCACCAGTGCTGGGAATTACTAATCCCGCAAATCACTCATCATCTCATCACACTCATCACTCAAGACCGGACCCGCTATCACACCGTCCGTCTAACAACAGCTCATCATGATAGCTCACTACAACACTCATAATAGCTCCTACCGGGGATGATCAGTCCACATGCTGAGCTTAAATCAACCGGGTGAATGTTTATGCCGACTCGAGAAACTCTAAGGGTCTGTGTCTGTCTAGGCTTTGCCTTGCGTGAACAAGGTCCTAACCAAGTCTCTAAGAGGTTTATATATATCCATCCGTCCATGGATTACAATTCAAGTCCGAGCCCACTCGTTGGATCCATACCAAGGCCCATCAACACCTGACCTGGTCTAGAATGGTCCAAACGAGGCAACATATCCATTTCTACTGATAAACATCTCATTCTCAATCATCATGAGTTAAAATCCCAGTGTACACTACCTCTCCAATCTAAGGGTTCACATAACCATACTTAGGCCCAATAAGGGCCCGCCTAGCCACAGACACGGGTCAATGTTCTCCAAATCATACTATCGGGTCACCTCTAGATATCCTAGGTTCAGGTCATCCATTTCCATTAATTAACAGTTATTAACTACACCAAGGATATAAGAATGACAGTAAATAAGAAAGGTGAAGCATGAACTTTTGTAAGAGAATCAACAGAGAAAATAGCAACAATCCAATCCTAGGTAATGGGCCACATTCAGGTTCAGGTCCATCTCCAGTAATTAGATCTCTAAATGAAGTCTCATATGCCAACGGATACTGTGTTTGGTGCTCCTGAGGTTACGGGCATCATTGACAACATTTAATGATCAAATCATCTTAGATTATACGACCAAAATCCTAATCGGTGGTCCCCACGAGTCAAGGTCAAGCCACGCCATTGACTCGTGCTTGGCACATTGATGGAAGTTCATTTGGATGGTCTAATGGGCCCCACAATCGATCAATCATAAAACAAAGGTTAAACTCACATCTTAGTGTTCACAGTGTGGCAGGTCAACCTGGCAAGGGTCGGGTTGATCTGCTCCACGGGAATCAAGGTTGGGACTTGGTTTGGATTCTGGAATTTCCAGTGTACCCGATCGACCAGGTGGCCAGCCAGTCGATCTGGTACACAGGTGTACCTAAGTCAACAGATTCCAGGCCAAATCTCAACTTCTGCACTAAAGTCTGGGTCTGATGGAAAAATCCAGATCATACACAAACTATTCTAATTGGGTTCATAAAATACTCAGGGCTTAATCAAATTATAAAATCTAATGAAATTTCTAAAAGTATAAATCTAAAGGGTCCAAACTCAATTTAGGTTAAATAAAGACTAATGGATCTATAATTTCTAATTTCTAAAATTAAAGAGGTCAAGAAATATTATTTTATAGGTAACAAGTTAATTTATTCTAATAAGGTTCCATAAAGGCTAAGGGTCCTACTTTCCTAATTTTCTAAAACTAATGGGTCCCATTGTACACATTAGAAACTAAATGTTTTATTTTAATTGCTAAAACTAATGGGTTATAGATTGTGGGCCCCACTGGTCCCGACTCCAATTTGGTTCAATAAAAACTAAGGGGTCTATATTTCCAATGTATGAAAATTAATGGTGCTAATTGTATACATTAAAAACTAAAGGATTAATTTTAATTAATACAACTAGTGGGTTATTGGATCAGTGGGCCCCACTGGGCCCCGTCCTAGATCAGTCCTCATCATCATGGTCACTAAGCAGCCCCGGATCAAATGTCCGGATCTGATATGAAATCAGGGACCCACCTGGCCCCACAATTTCAGTGGACCACAATTTCCCATACTCCTTCGCATCACCTCTTTTCCCATGCTCCTATGGACCACCCTTTCCCCACTCATCTCTTTCCTCTCTCTGTCACTAAACACGTTATGAAACTGGACTTGAAACAGAACGTGCGCCTGGGATATGGAGTCTCAGCGATCGTGGGCCCCACTGATCAAGGGCCCACGATCAGCCCTCATCATCCGGGTCTCCCAAGGTGTCCCTACATGATGTGTGGTCCGGATTTCCAAAGGTGGCCCACCTGGGCCCCACAGTTTACAAAAAACGGAAAGAAAACTACTCACGGTTTGGGTTTAATAGGTTAGTGTTCAACCCTTGGATTAGGGTCCTACCTCTGATCAAATCTGGATCGGCTTTTACCCCTATGGTCGCCCTGTAAGTCCATGGGGATCCGAACCCTAGAGGGGGGGTGAATAGGGTGAGCTTCTTTTATGACCAATTTTAACAATTTTAACTTCTTTAAAACAAACTAGTCACAAGTGATGATTATCAAACAAAATGCGGAAGCTTAAAGAAAACAATCACCACAAAGCAAGCACCATCACACAAGTATTTATAGTGGTTCGGCCTCAATGCCTACATCCACTACCGGCTTGTGAACCAACACCCCACCGGATTTCCACTATTTATGCTTTTCAATAGGCTAAGCAATAACCTTTACAATATGCTTTCCAAGGCTAAGCAATAACCTTTACATTGATGTTTTTCAAGGCTTAACATCAACCTATACACTATGCTTTTATAGGCTAAGCAATAACCTCTTCAACCATAGGTTGGTTATCTCACTAAATTAGTGTCTAACATACACTTGATGGAGATTCATTTAAGCTCATTACATTGCCTCTTAATTAGGCGGATATGGAAATGAAAAACTAATACACACTCACACTATGAATGCAAAGATGAAAGTATATGAAGTGTGTGTGTGTGGTCCTCAATCATTTTGAAAAAGAAAGTTCATAAATGTATGCCTAAGGCTTTTGAAAGTTTTAGCTCAAAAACATTTATGATTGAGGAAGTAATGCAATCACATGTTAAAAGTAACAACTTGTTAATGATATCAAAGTTACACAAGTTGTATGAAATGGATTAGCTCTAAACATGTGATGCATAGGGATGTCAATCAAATCAACATGAAGCTCAAAACATAAAAAAAGATTTGATTGAAAATAGGGGACAAATCATATGTAATTATAAATACAACTTGAAAATGATTTACCTATCAAAGTGATGCAAGTTGTGAAACTTTAAAACAATAATACACATATGATTTGTAATGATGTTGAATCCAAAACATAAGATACATTTGAAAGAGATTTTCTTATGATGGAAAACAACAACCAAAGATTCAACAAAGTATATGAATCATGTTACATATTTCATTAACATGATCTACTTAGATTTACCAAAGATAAAGTACTACTTTGATGAATCAATGGTGATGTATCCAAAACAATAGATCTATTCAAAATATAACACATGCTAAGGATACAACACATCATAGGTTAACATGTTACTAAGATTTACCAATGATAAAACAAAACATGAAAACATATGATTTGTAAAGAAGTTGAGTCCAAAACATAAGATACTTTTGAAAGTGATTTTCTTATGATGGAAAACAACAACCAAAGATTCAACCAAGTATAGGAATCATGTTACATATGATTTACCAAATTTCTTTCATTAACATGATCTACTTAGATTTACCAAGATTAAGTACTACTTGAATTGAATCATATGGTGTTGTATCCAAAACAATAAATCAATTCAAAACATAACACATGTTAAGGACACAACACAAACATAGTTTAACATGCTAGAAATGATTTTCCAAAAATAAAACAAAAGCATGCAAACATATGATTAAGGAAGGAAGAGCCTACTTGGTGGTTTAACTTCATTAATCCAAGCTTTAGCTTTTCTAATCATCCCCTTCATCCCTTGGTTCTTTTCCCTTTTGATATGCCTCAAATCCTCTCAAGGAGGGGTTAAAAATTCCCAACTTTTGGCAAGGGAAAGAACTCATATTTATAGCAAAAAGTTGCCAACGGCTAGTCCTCGGTCGACCGGCAAAGAGGTCTCGGTCGACCGGTAAGGCACAACGGTCAGATTTCTAACCGTTGGAGGTTTCAGTTCAGAAACTGCAGGTTTTACCTCCAGTTGTCTCGGTCGACCGAGACCTGCCTCTCGGTCGACCGGCGACACTGCCGGGACAGCCTCCCTTTGACAAAAAATGCAACTTTTGCAAATTAGAAGGTTTAGCTATGGGGGACCTTTTGGCCACTAAATCAAGCTTGGAAAACATGTTTTAAAGATTCTAATGGTTTTTAAAACATGACATAAAAAGCCCAAAAAGATTCAAAACTTTTAAAACAAAGGCTTGCTTGATTTCTTGAAAACTCTTTCTTAAAACAAATGCATCCAAGATGAAAATACAAATCATGCATAAATCAATACTTTTACAAATCTTAAAAGCAATGCATGAATAAAACAAGATTTCAAGTTTATTTAAAACCAATGCAAGTGTGTAAATCAAATGATGCTTGAATGATAATGCATCCATCAAATTGCAATCTATAAAAACCCTAACAATCTCCCCCTTTGCAATTTGATGGCAAACACACTCACCACTGAACACACTTAGTCTTCAGCTCCCCCTCAGCTGGACAAGTCTTGAAATCTTCTTGGATGCTTCTCTTTAGCTTGAGCTCTTTTCTTCATTCTTCATGATGCTTGGTGCTTGATCATTCTTCAATCTTTCTTTCTTTAGCCAAGCATATTCTTTAGCTCCAAGCTTTGTTTCTTCTATTTGCTCTCCCCCTTTGACCATGCCTCTTTCTCCCTTTGGCAAGGTATGTATTCTCTCCCCTGTAGAAGATCATACAACACCTCTCCCCTTAGGAAGCTTGGACATACTCTTTACCCTTTTGAGAACTTGCATAATTTCTCCCCCTTTGTCATTAAATTGCAAAGGTACCTACACACATGAAACAAAGAAAATACCTTTAGTAGCACCTGTTAACAAATGAAATCGAAAATGAAATACATAACAGGCTATCATGTGAGGTAGAAGTCTCTAAGGGCTCAAAGGCAATCCTAGGGTGAATTTGATCAAAACTAATACTTCCTATGAAGGTTTACACTCCCCCTCAATCCATTCTCTTCTTTTGTCAAACTTTGACAAGATATAACTATTAAATGCAAGAAGTAGATGGTTTAACCAAGTGAGGATCAACTTCAAGGAAAGGATTAGATTCATTTAACTATAAAGCACAATATGATCAAATTACCAAAAGAGAGCTAGGTCTAATGGGAAAAGCAATCATGGATATCAATTGGAAAAACAAAGAGTACCAATTGAGATTTAAGGATATGACTTATTAAATCAATCACTCTAAAATGGATTTAAAAATATAACTATTAGGAAAAATCCAAATTAGAGCTATCCATGATGCAATGGGGTTTATTAATCATAGCATCAAATAATCTAACTATGGAAAGCATATGCTATGAAGGTTTTGAAAATCATTTCATTCAATCAATAAATATGACTTATTTAAGAGCAAGATGAGTGAAATGAAATTCAAACATGAAGCCATCCTCAACTATTAACCAACCAATAATATGAACACATAAACATGGTGGTCATGAGATATACCTATATGAGCAAAAGAGGTGGCAACATGAACATTATGATGCTAATGGTGTGTGACATGGAACAATCATATTACTTATCAAGTTTAATCCTATGCACACAAGGTTTATCACATTCACAAGAAATCAAACCAATAGAAAATTATACCAATTAAAATCAATTGAATTTGACAACATGATAAAGAGCAAGGATGTGACAAACACAAAATACCATCAAGCATCATAAATGCATATTCATCACTTTTAAAGATATAACTATTGAGCATAGTGATGAACAAGGTAAATTGCAATGCAAAAGGATATAACTTAGAAATGCATGCAATTTCCAAAGTGTCAAAATCATATGAATTCAACATCTAAGATATCCATCAAACATATAGAAATATGAGAAATGGGTTTCAAAGAGTTTCATATGATTAAGAACACTACTATGAGGTTGAAACATGTACAAGAATGACATCTTTTAGAGAAAGCACATGAAACAACATCATAACCATCCAATAAAAATATGACTATAAGGCATAGAGGATGGATTTGGGTTTTAGTATGGTTTCTACAAATGTAATAAATAACACAACCATACAAAGAACCATTTGACATTTGCATAGAGAGGATCAATCAACACTCAAGATCTAACTCATACCAATCATCAAAAAGAATATAACTATTTAAGCACAAGAAGGTATGAAGTTAAAGGGACATCATGGATCACATAAAGATGAAGATGGACCACATAAATGGATATACCTATTAAGAACAATGGTTTAATTCCAATTCATCTAAAATGATTCATTAAGCTATCATGTAACATCTCCACTCTTAGCAAATGCACTAAGCTTACAATGCAATGGAAAAAGATATGAGGTCTATACCAAATGAACTTAGTACATTAAATCACAAATGCACTTAAAAAGCTCAAATACAAGATTTTACTATAAAGCACATAAACACTCATTAATTTGCATTAATGAAACTATATACCAAAAAAAGGCACAAACATGCAAATCAATGAAATCATATCCAACCATGCAATGTGAGACAACAAAATCAATTTGCATAAAGAATGTAACTCAATGAGCAAAGATGCAAATTGTTTGTAAAAATTATTTCCATTCAAATGATACAATCATAATTAGGCACAAGGAAATAAATTCAAGGAAAATGCTTCTAAAAATATAACTAATAAAGCTTAGAACATTTTCCAAAGTTTTTCAAATCACTTCAATGTATGAAATTCCAACAAAGAATCATTTATAGAATTAAGAGCAAGTGATTTTGAAAAACAAGAAGTGTACTATTGTAAAGTTTTCAATTTGTAAAAACAATAGACACTTACAAATTCTCCATATCAAAAGATATAACTTGTAAAACAATGGAAAACTAAGGTTGCTTCAAATCATTTGATTTCCAAGGAGGATCTAACTATGACAAACATCAAATGATTTTACAACATCAATTGATCATGAAAAAACTAGCTAAGAAAGATTATGTAATCACAATCAATTGATCATGAATAGATATGCACTACAAGAGATATAACTATATGAACAAAATGCAAATCCATCATGAAAAAATTGCAATCAAGGGATTTTGAAAACCATGAGATATAACTATAAAAGTTCATGAAGACAAAATCAAATGATCACAAAGAAACATTGCATTTTAAAAGATGTGACTTTAAAGAAACAAAATGCAAATGTAACATGACCAACAAAAAGATATAACTAAAAAGCATAGGTTGGTCTAGGGGTATCAAGGCCTTAAGGTTACTCAAATAGTCTACCTTTGAAAAAACACCTAAGGTCTTGAAAAGGTGTCCTTGAGAGATCACTTTTAGGACTCACCAACTCTAGAAGATATAACTTGTAAAAGTCTTAGAGTGGTGCAAAGAGGCTAGGGAAAATATCATTTTCAAACATAGTGGAAATCTTTAAAAAGATATGCAATAAATCACAACACTAGGGTTCAAATCTAGCAAGGATCAACTCCGGGTTGTTAAGCCCTAAAATGGAGTAACCCTCTCTGATACCACTTGTAAGTCCATGGGGATCCGAACCCTAGAGGGGGGGTGAATAGGGTGAGCTTCTTTTATGACCAATTTTAACAATTTTAACTTCTTTAAAACAAACTAGTCACAAGTGATGATTATCAAACAAAATGTGGAAGCTTAAAGAAAACAATCACCACAAAGCAAGCACCATCACACAAGTATTTATAGTGGTTCGGCCTCAATGCCTACATCCACTACCGGCTTGTGAACCAACACCCCACCGGATTTCCACTATTTATGCTTTTCAATAGGCTAAGCAATAACCTTTACAATATGCTTTCCAAGGCTAAGCAATAACCTTTACATTGATGTTTTTCAAGGCTTAACATCAACCTATACACTATGCTTTTATAGGCTAAGCAATAACCTCTTCAACCATAGGTTGGTTATCTCACTAAATTAGTGTCTAACATACACTTGATGGAGATTCATTTAAGCTCATTACATTGCCTCTTAATTAGGCGGATATGGAAATGAAAAACTAATACACACTCACACTATGAATGCAAAGATGAAAGTATATGAAGTGTGTGTGTGTGGTCCTCAATCATTTTGAAAAAGAAAGTTCATAAATGTATGCCTAAGGCTTTTGAAAGTTTTAGCTCAAAAACATTTATGATTGAGGAAGTAATGCAATCACATGTTAAAAGTAACAACTTGTTAATGATATCAAAGTTACACAAGTTGTATGAAATGGATTAGCTCTAAACATGTGATGCATAGGGATGTCAATCAAATCAACATGAAGCTCAAAACATAAAAAAAGATTTGATTGAAAATAGGGGACAAATCATATGTAATTATAAATACAACTTGAAAATGATTTACCTATCAAAGTGATGCAAGTTGTGAAACTTTAAAACAATAATACACATATGATTTGTAATGATGTTGAATCCAAAACATAAGATACATTTGAAAGAGATTTTCTTATGATGGAAAACAACAACCAAAGATTCAACAAAGTATATGAATCATGTTACATATTTCATTAACATGATCTACTTAGATTTACCAAAGATAAAGTACTACTTTGATGAATCAATGGTGATGTATCCAAAACAATAGATCTATTCAAAATATAACACATGCTAAGGATACAACACATCATAGGTTAACATGTTACTAAGATTTACCAATGATAAAACAAAACATGAAAACATATGATTTGTAAAGAAGTTGAGTCCAAAACATAAGATACTTTTGAAAGTGATTTTCTTATGATGGAAAACAACAACCAAAGATTCAACCAAGTATAGGAATCATGTTACATATGATTTACCAAATTTCTTTCATTAACATGATCTACTTAGATTTACCAAGATTAAGTACTACTTGAATTGAATCATATGGTGTTGTATCCAAAACAATAAATCAATTCAAAACATAACACATGTTAAGGACACAACACAAACATAGTTTAACATGCTAGAAATGATTTACCAAAAATAAAACAAAAGCATGCAAACATATGATTAAGGAAGGAAGAGCCTACTTGGTGGTTTAACTTCATTAATCCAAGCTTTAGCTTTCCTAATCATCCCCTTCATCCCTTGGTTCTTTTCCCTTTTGATATGCCTCAAATCCTCTCAAGGAGGGGTTAAAAATTCCCAACTTTTGGCAAGGGAAAGAACTCATATTTATAGCAAAAAGTTGCCAACGGCTAGTCCTCGGTCGACCGGCAAAGAGGTCTCGGTCGACCGGTAAGGCACAACGGTCAGATTTCTGACCGTTGGAGGTTTCAGTTCAGAAACTGCAGGTTTTACCTCCAGTTGTCTCGGTCGACCGAGACCTGCCTCTCGGTCGACCGGCGACACTGCCGGGACAGCCTCCCTTTGACAAAAAATGCAACTTTTGCAAATTAGAAGGTTTAGCTATGGGGGACCTTTTGGCCACTAAATCAAGCTTGGAAAACATGTTTTAAAGATTCTAATGGTTTTTAAAACATGACATAAAAAGCCCAAAAAGATTCAAAACTTTTAAAACAAAGGCTTGCTTGATTTCTTGAAAACTCTTTCTTAAAACAAATGCATCCAAGATGAAAATACAAATCATGCATAAATCAATACTTTTACAAATCTTAAAAGCAATGCATGAATAAAACAAGATTTCAAGTTTATTTAAAACCAATGCAAGTGTGTAAATCAAATGATGCTTGAATGATAATGCATCCATCAAATTGCAATCTATAAAAACCCTAACAATCTCCCCCTTTGCAATTTGATGGCAAACACACTCACCACTGAACACACTTAGTCTTCAGCTCCCCCTCAGCTGGACAAGTCTTGAAATCTTCTTGGATGCTTCTCTTTAGCTTGAGCTCTTTTCTTCATTCTTCATGATGCTTGGTGCTTGATCATTCTTCAATCTTTCTTTCTTTAGCCAAGCATATTCTTTAGCTCCAAGCTTTGTTTCTTCTATTTGCTCTCCCCCTTTGACCATGCCTCTTTCTCCCTTTGGCAAGGTATGTATTCTCTCCCCTGTAGAAGATCATACAACACCTCTCCCCTTAGGAAGCTTGGACATACTCTTTACCCTTTTGAGAACTTGCATAATTTCTCCCCCTTTGTCATTAAATTGCAAAGGTACCTACACACATGAAACAAAGAAAATACCTTTAGTAGCACCTGTTAACAAATGAAATCGAAAATGAAATACATAACAGGCTATCATGTGAGGTAGAAGTCTCTAAGGGCTCAAAGGCAATCCTAGGGTGAATTTGATCAAAACTAATACTTCCTATGAAGGTTTACACTCCCCCTCAATCCATTCTCTTCTTTTGTCAAACTTTGACAAGATATAACTATTAAATGCAAGAAGTAGATGGTTTAACCAAGTGAGGATCAACTTCAAGGAAAGGATTAGATTCATTTAACTATAAAGCACAATATGATCAAATTACCAAAAGAGAGCTAGGTCTAATGGGAAAAGCAATCATGGATATCAATTGGAAAAACAAAGAGTACCAATTGAGATTTAAGGATATGACTTATTAAATCAATCACTCTAAAATGGATTTAAAAATATAACTATTAGGAAAAATCCAAATTAGAGCTATCCATGATGCAATGGGGTTTATTAATCATAGCATCAAATAATCTAACTATGGAAAGCATATGCTATGAAGGTTTTGAAAATCATTTCATTCAATCAATAAATATGACTTATTTAAGAGCAAGATGAGTGAAATGAAATTCAAACATGAAGCCATCCTCAACTATTAACCAACCAATAATATGAACACATAAACATGGTGGTCATGAGATATACCTATATGAGCAAAAGAGGTGGCAACATGAACATTATGATGCTAATGGTGTGTGACATGGAACAATCATATTACTTATCAAGTTTAATCCTATGCACACAAGGTTTATCACATTCACAAGAAATCAAACCAATAGAAAATTATACCAATTAAAATCAATTGAATTTGACAACATGATAAAGAGCAAGGATGTGACAAACACAAAATACCATCAAGCATCATAAATGCATATTCATCACTTTTAAAGATATAACTATTGAGCATAGTGATGAACAAGGTAAATTGCAATGCAAAAGGATATAACTTAGAAATGCATGCAATTTCCAAAGTGTCAAAATCATATGAATTCAACATCTAAGATATCCATCAAACATATAGAAATATGAGAAATGGGTTTCAAAGAGTTTCATATGATTAAGAACACTACTATGAGGTTGAAACATGTACAAGAATGACATCTTTTAGAGAAAGCACATGAAACAACATCATAACCATCCAATAAAAATATGACTATAAGGCATAGAGGATGGATTTGGGTTTTAGTATGGTTTCTACAAATGTAATAAATAACACAACCATACAAAGAACCATTTGACATTTGCATAGAGAGGATCAATCAACACTCAAGATCTAACTCATACCAATCATCAAAAAGAATATAACTATTTAAGCACAAGAAGGTATGAAGTTAAAGGGACATCATGGATCACATAAAGATGAAGATGGACCACATAAATGGATATACCTATTAAGAACAATGGTTTAATTCCAATTCATCTAAAATGATTCATTAAGCTATCATGTAACATCTCCACTCTTAGCAAATGCACTAAGCTTACAATGCAATGGAAAAAGATATGAGGTCTATACCAAATGAACTTAGTACATTAAATCACAAATGCACTTAAAAAGCTCAAATACAAGATTTTACTATAAAGCACATAAACACTCATTAATTTGCATTAATGAAACTATATACCAAAAAAAGGCACAAACATGCAAATCAATGAAATCATATCCAACCATGCAATGTGAGACAACAAAATCAATTTGCATAAAGAATGTAACTCAATGAGCAAAGATGCAAATTGTTTGTAAAAATTATTTCCATTCAAATGATACAATCATAATTAGGCACAAGGAAATAAATTCAAGGAAAATGCTTCTAAAAATATAACTAATAAAGCTTAGAACATTTTCCAAAGTTTTTCAAATCACTTCAATGTATGAAATTCCAACAAAGAATCATTTATAGAATTAAGAGCAAGTGATTTTGAAAAACAAGAAGTGTACTATTGTAAAGTTTTCAATTTGTAAAAACAATAGACACTTACAAATTCTCCATATCAAAAGATATAACTTGTAAAACAATGGAAAACTAAGGTTGCTTCAAATCATTTGATTTCCAAGGAGGATCTAACTATGACAAACATCAAATGATTTTACAACATCAATTGATCATGAAAAAACTAGCTAAGAAAGATTATGTAATCACAATCAATTGATCATGAATAGATATGCACTACAAGAGATATAACTATATGAACAAAATGCAAATCCATCATGAAAAAATTGCAATCAAGGGATTTTGAAAACCATGAGATATAACTATAAAAGTTCATGAAGACAAAATCAAATGATCACAAAGAAACATTGCATTTTAAAAGATGTGACTTTAAAGAAACAAAATGCAAATGTAACATGACCAACAAAAAGATATAACTAAAAAGCATAGGTTGGTCTAGGGGTATCAAGGCCTTAAGGTTACTCAAATAGTCTACCTTTGAAAAAACACCTAAGGTCTTGAAAAGGTGTCCTTGAGAGATCACTTTTAGGACTCACCAACTCTAGAAGATATAACTTGTAAAAGTCTTAGAGTGGTGCAAAGAGGCTAGGGAAAATATCATTTTCAAACATAGTGGAAATCTTTAAAAAGATATGCAATAAATCACAACACTAGGGTTCAAATCTAGCAAGGATCAACTCCGGGTTGTTAAGCCCTAAAATGGAGTAACCCTCTCTGATACCACTTGTAAGTCCATGGGGATCCGAACCCTAGAGGGGGGGTGAATAGGGTGAGCTTCTTTTATGACCAATTTTAACAATTTTAACTTCTTTAAAACAAACTAGTCACAAGTGATGATTATCAAACAAAATGTGGAAGCTTAAAGAAAACAATCACCACAAAGCAAGCACCATCACACAAGTATTTATAGTGGTTCGGCCTCAATGCCTACATCCACTACCGGCTTGTGAACCAACACCCCACCGGATTTCCACTATTTATGCTTTTCAATAGGCTAAGCAATAACCTTTACAATATGCTTTCCAAGGCTAAGCAATAACCTTTACATTGATGTTTTTCAAGGCTTAACATCAACCTATACACTATGCTTTTATAGGCTAAGCAATAACCTCTTCAACCATAGGTTGGTTATCTCACTAAATTAGTGTCTAACATACACTTGATGGAGATTCATTTAAGCTCATTACATTGCCTCTTAATTAGGCGGATATGGAAATGAAAAACTAATACACACTCACACTATGAATGCAAAGATGAAAGTATATGAAGTGTGTGTGTGTGGTCCTCAATCATTTTGAAAAAGAAAGTTCATAAATGTATGCCTAAGGCTTTTGAAAGTTTTAGCTCAAAAACATTTATGATTGAGGAAGTAATGCAATCACATGTTAAAAGTAACAACTTGTTAATGATATCAAAGTTACACAAGTTGTATGAAATGGATTAGCTCTAAACATGTGATGCATAGGGATGTCAATCAAATCAACATGAAGCTCAAAACATAAAAAAAGATTTGATTGAAAATAGGGGACAAATCATATGTAATTATAAATACAACTTGAAAATGATTTACCTATCAAAGTGATGCAAGTTGTGAAACTTTAAAACAATAATACACATATGATTTGTAATGATGTTGAATCCAAAACATAAGATACATTTGAAAGAGATTTTCTTATGATGGAAAACAACAACCAAAGATTCAACAAAGTATATGAATCATGTTACATATTTCATTAACATGATCTACTTAGATTTACCAAAGATAAAGTACTACTTTGATGAATCAATGGTGATGTATCCAAAACAATAGATCTATTCAAAATATAACACATGCTAAGGATACAACACATCATAGGTTAACATGTTACTAAGATTTACCAATGATAAAACAAAACATGAAAACATATGATTTGTAAAGAAGTTGAGTCCAAAACATAAGATACTTTTGAAAGTGATTTTCTTATGATGGAAAACAACAACCAAAGATTCAACCAAGTATAGGAATCATGTTACATATGATTTACCAAATTTCTTTCATTAACATGATCTACTTAGATTTACCAAGATTAAGTACTACTTGAATTGAATCATATGGTGTTGTATCCAAAACAATAAATCAATTCAAAACATAACACATGTTAAGGACACAACACAAACATAGTTTAACATGCTAGAAATGATTTACCAAAAATAAAACAAAAGCATGCAAACATATGATTAAGGAAGGAAGAGCCTACTTGGTGGTTTAACTTCATTAATCCAAGCTTTAGCTTTCCTAATCATCCCCTTCATCCCTTGGTTCTTTTCCCTTTTGATATGCCTCAAATCCTCTCAAGGAGGGGTTAAAAATTCCCAACTTTTGGCAAGGGAAAGAACTCATATTTATAGCAAAAAGTTGCCAACGGCTAGTCCTCGGTCGACCGGCAAAGAGGTCTCGGTCGACCGGTAAGGCACAACGGTCAGATTTCTGACCGTTGGAGGTTTCAGTTCAGAAACTGCAGGTTTTACCTCCAGTTGTCTCGGTCGACCGAGACCTGCCTCTCGGTCGACCGGCGACACTGCCGGGACAGCCTCCCTTTGACAAAAAATGCAACTTTTGCAAATTAGAAGGTTTAGCTATGGGGGACCTTTTGGCCACTAAATCAAGCTTGGAAAACATGTTTTAAAGATTCTAATGGTTTTTAAAACATGACATAAAAAGCCCAAAAAGATTCAAAACTTTTAAAACAAAGGCTTGCTTGATTTCTTGAAAACTCTTTCTTAAAACAAATGCATCCAAGATGAAAATACAAATCATGCATAAATCAATACTTTTACAAATCTTAAAAGCAATGCATGAATAAAACAAGATTTCAAGTTTATTTAAAACCAATGCAAGTGTGTAAATCAAATGATGCTTGAATGATAATGCATCCATCAAATTGCAATCTATAAAAACCCTAACAATCTCCCCCTTTGCAATTTGATGGCAAACACACTCACCACTGAACACACTTAGTCTTCAGCTCCCCCTCAGCTGGACAAGTCTTGAAATCTTCTTGGATGCTTCTCTTTAGCTTGAGCTCTTTTCTTCATTCTTCATGATGCTTGGTGCTTGATCATTCTTCAATCTTTCTTTCTTTAGCCAAGCATATTCTTTAGCTCCAAGCTTTGTTTCTTCTATTTGCTCTCCCCCTTTGACCATGCCTCTTTCTCCCTTTGGCAAGGTATGTATTCTCTCCCCTGTAGAAGATCATACAACACCTCTCCCCTTAGGAAGCTTGGACATACTCTTTACCCTTTTGAGAACTTGCATAATTTCTCCCCCTTTGTCATTAAATTGCAAAGGTACCTACACACATGAAACAAAGAAAATACCTTTAGTAGCACCTGTTAACAAATGAAATCGAAAATGAAATACATAACAGGCTATCATGTGAGGTAGAAGTCTCTAAGGGCTCAAAGGCAATCCTAGGGTGAATTTGATCAAAACTAATACTTCCTATGAAGGTTTACACTCCCCCTCAATCCATTCTCTTCTTTTGTCAAACTTTGACAAGATATAACTATTAAATGCAAGAAGTAGATGGTTTAACCAAGTGAGGATCAACTTCAAGGAAAGGATTAGATTCATTTAACTATAAAGCACAATATGATCAAATTACCAAAAGAGAGCTAGGTCTAATGGGAAAAGCAATCATGGATATCAATTGGAAAAACAAAGAGTACCAATTGAGATTTAAGGATATGACTTATTAAATCAATCACTCTAAAATGGATTTAAAAATATAACTATTAGGAAAAATCCAAATTAGAGCTATCCATGATGCAATGGGGTTTATTAATCATAGCATCAAATAATCTAACTATGGAAAGCATATGCTATGAAGGTTTTGAAAATCATTTCATTCAATCAATAAATATGACTTATTTAAGAGCAAGATGAGTGAAATGAAATTCAAACATGAAGCCATCCTCAACTATTAACCAACCAATAATATGAACACATAAACATGGTGGTCATGAGATATACCTATATGAGCAAAAGAGGTGGCAACATGAACATTATGATGCTAATGGTGTGTGACATGGAACAATCATATTACTTATCAAGTTTAATCCTATGCACACAAGGTTTATCACATTCACAAGAAATCAAACCAATAGAAAATTATACCAATTAAAATCAATTGAATTTGACAACATGATAAAGAGCAAGGATGTGACAAACACAAAATACCATCAAGCATCATAAATGCATATTCATCACTTTTAAAGATATAACTATTGAGCATAGTGATGAACAAGGTAAATTGCAATGCAAAAGGATATAACTTAGAAATGCATGCAATTTCCAAAGTGTCAAAATCATATGAATTCAACATCTAAGATATCCATCAAACATATAGAAATATGAGAAATGGGTTTCAAAGAGTTTCATATGATTAAGAACACTACTATGAGGTTGAAACATGTACAAGAATGACATCTTTTAGAGAAAGCACATGAAACAACATCATAACCATCCAATAAAAATATGACTATAAGGCATAGAGGATGGATTTGGGTTTTAGTATGGTTTCTACAAATGTAATAAATAACACAACCATACAAAGAACCATTTGACATTTGCATAGAGAGGATCAATCAACACTCAAGATCTAACTCATACCAATCATCAAAAAGAATATAACTATTTAAGCACAAGAAGGTATGAAGTTAAAGGGACATCATGGATCACATAAAGATGAAGATGGACCACATAAATGGATATACCTATTAAGAACAATGGTTTAATTCCAATTCATCTAAAATGATTCATTAAGCTATCATGTAACATCTCCACTCTTAGCAAATGCACTAAGCTTACAATGCAATGGAAAAAGATATGAGGTCTATACCAAATGAACTTAGTACATTAAATCACAAATGCACTTAAAAAGCTCAAATACAAGATTTTACTATAAAGCACATAAACACTCATTAATTTGCATTAATGAAACTATATACCAAAAAAAGGCACAAACATGCAAATCAATGAAATCATATCCAACCATGCAATGTGAGACAACAAAATCAATTTGCATAAAGAATGTAACTCAATGAGCAAAGATGCAAATTGTTTGTAAAAATTATTTCCTTTCAAATGATACAATCATAATTAGGCACAAGGAAATAAATTCAAGGAAAATGCTTCTAAAAATATAACTAATAAAGCTTAGAACATTTTCCAAAGTTTTTCAAATCACTTCAATGTATGAAATTCCAACAAAGAATCATTTATAGAATTAAGAGCAAGTGATTTTGAAAAACAAGAAGTGTACTATTGTAAAGTTTTCAATTTGTAAAAACAATAGACACTTACAAATTCTCCATATCAAAAGATATAACTTGTAAAACAATGGAAAACTAAGGTTGCTTCAAATCATTTGATTTCCAAGGAGGATCTAACTATGACAAACATCAAATGATTTTACAACATCAATTGATCATGAAAAAACTAGCTAAGAAAGATTATGTAATCACAATCAATTGATCATGAATAGATATGCACTACAAGAGATATAACTATATGAACAAAATGCAAATCCATCATGAAAAAATTGCAATCAAGGGATTTTGAAAACCATGAGATATAACTATAAAAGTTCATGAAGACAAAATCAAATGATCACAAAGAAACATTGCATTTTAAAAGATGTGACTTTAAAGAAACAAAATGCAAATGTAACATGACCAACAAAAAGATATAACTAAAAAGCATAGGTTGGTCTAGGGGTATCAAGGCCTTAAGGTTACTCAAATAGTCTACCTTTGAAAAAACACCTAAGGTCTTGAAAAGGTGTCCTTGAGAGATCACTTTTAGGACTCACCAACTCTAGAAGATATAACTTGTAAAAGTCTTAGAGTGGTGCAAAGAGGCTAGGGAAAATATCATTTTCAAACATAGTGGAAATCTTTAAAAAGATATGCAATAAATCACAACACTAGGGTTCAAATCTAGCAAGGATCAACTCCGGGTTGTTAAGCCCTAAAATGGAGTAACCCTCTCTGATACCACTTGTAAGTCCATGGGGATCCGAACCCTAGAGGGGGGGTGAATAGGGTGAGCTTCTTTTATGACCAATTTTAACAATTTTAACTTCTTTAAAACAAACTAGTCACAAGTGATGATTATCAAACAAAATGTGGAAGCTTAAAGAAAACAATCACCACAAAGCAAGCACCATCACACAAGTATTTATAGTGGTTCGGCCTCAATGCCTACATCCACTACCGGCTTGTGAACCAACACCCCACCGGATTTCCACTATTTATGCTTTTCAATAGGCTAAGCAATAACCTTTACAATATGCTTTCCAAGGCTAAGCAATAACCTTTACATTGATGTTTTTCAAGGCTTAACATCAACCTATACACTATGCTTTTATAGGCTAAGCAATAACCTCTTCAACCATAGGTTGGTTATCTCACTAAATTAGTGTCTAACATACACTTGATGGAGATTCATTTAAGCTCATTACATTGCCTCTTAATTAGGCGGATATGGAAATGAAAAACTAATACACACTCACACTATGAATGCAAAGATGAAAGTATATGAAGTGTGTGTGTGTGGTCCTCAATCATTTTGAAAAAGAAAGTTCATAAATGTATGCCTAAGGCTTTTGAAAGTTTTAGCTCAAAAACATTTATGATTGAGGAAGTAATGCAATCACATGTTAAAAGTAACAACTTGTTAATGATATCAAAGTTACACAAGTTGTATGAAATGGATTAGCTCTAAACATGTGATGCATAGGGATGTCAATCAAATCAACATGAAGCTCAAAACATAAAAAAAGATTTGATTGAAAATAGGGGACAAATCATATGTAATTATAAATACAACTTGAAAATGATTTACCTATCAAAGTGATGCAAGTTGTGAAACTTTAAAACAATAATACACATATGATTTGTAATGATGTTGAATCCAAAACATAAGATACATTTGAAAGAGATTTTCTTATGATGGAAAACAACAACCAAAGATTCAACAAAGTATATGAATCATGTTACATATTTCATTAACATGATCTACTTAGATTTACCAAAGATAAAGTACTACTTTGATGAATCAATGGTGATGTATCCAAAACAATAGATCTATTCAAAATATAACACATGCTAAGGATACAACACATCATAGGTTAACATGTTACTAAGATTTACCAATGATAAAACAAAACATGAAAACATATGATTTGTAAAGAAGTTGAGTCCAAAACATAAGATACTTTTGAAAGTGATTTTCTTATGATGGAAAACAACAACCAAAGATTCAACCAAGTATAGGAATCATGTTACATATGATTTACCAAATTTCTTTCATTAACATGATCTACTTAGATTTACCAAGATTAAGTACTACTTGAATTGAATCATATGGTGTTGTATCCAAAACAATAAATCAATTCAAAACATAACACATGTTAAGGACACAACACAAACATAGTTTAACATGCTAGAAATGATTTACCAAAAATAAAACAAAAGCATGCAAACATATGATTAAGGAAGGAAGAGCCTACTTGGTGGTTTAACTTCATTAATCCAAGCTTTAGCTTTCCTAATCATCCCCTTCATCCCTTGGTTCTTTTCCCTTTTGATATGCCTCAAATCCTCTCAAGGAGGGGTTAAAAATTCCCAACTTTTGGCAAGGGAAAGAACTCATATTTATAGCAAAAAGTTGCCAACGGCTAGTCCTCGGTCGACCGGCAAAGAGGTCTCGGTCGACCGGTAAGGCACAACGGTCAGATTTCTGACCGTTGGAGGTTTCAGTTCAAAAACTGCAGGTTTTACCTCCAGTTGTCTCGGTCGACCGAGACCTGCCTCTCGGTCGACCGGCGACACTGCCGGGACAGCCTCCCTTTGACAAAAAATGCAACTTTTGCAAATTAGAAGGTTTAGCTATGGGGGACCTTTTGGCCACTAAATCAAGCTTGGAAAACATGTTTTAAAGATTCTAATGGTTTTTAAAACATGACATAAAAAGCCTAAAAAGATTCAAAACTTTTAAAACAAAGGCTTGCTTGATTTCTTGAAAACTCTTTCTTAAAACAAATGCATCCAAGATGAAAATACAAATCATGCATAAATCAATACTTTTACAAATCTTAAAAGCAATGCATGAATAAAACAAGATTTCAAGTTTATTTAAAACCAATGCAAGTGTGTAAATCAAATGATGCTTGAATGATAATGCATCCATCAAATTGCAATCTATAAAAACCCTAACACGCCCCACCAAATCAGGCCTGATGGACGGACTAGATCTGTGATTAGATTAGTCCGTGGGTCCCGCAACAGTTCAAGCCAAAACTGGGTTTCTTTAAAACAATTTTCTCTCACTCTGATCAGACGCTAGATAGTGGCCAAGGGGGTGTCCACACACCATGGGACCAGCCCCTCTAGGATCGCCCGTGGGTCCTCTATCAGATCCACGGGTCGGATCGGCCATCGGTGGGCCCACCTGGGCTCCGATCTCGATGCCAGAAACGAAAAACCTCACTGTTTCACTAACAGTGACTGTTACAGTCACCCTCTTCAACCCATTTCTAATCAAATAGATTCTATAGCACCTCCATTCATCCAATAATCAAATAAAATTATAAAAACACTACAATGCCCAACCATCCATCAAGAAATAGGCCCATTGATCTTCCAAATGGGGTGAAAACCCATCCATCAATGTCCAACCATCCATCTATTCTAAGCTCAATGTTGTTTCTAACACATGAAAATAGTTGAACTAAAATTAAATGAATCAAATGCAACAGAATATACAACCTAAGTTAAAGGTATAATGCACTTGCCTTTGATTTGGAATAGAAGGTTTGTAGAGAAAGAAGAGAAGAAAGATAGAGAAACCCAAGCTAAGAAGATGAAGCAGCTCCTAAGTTCTCCTCCAGCACAATAACAGTCCAAGGCTCAACTCTTAGGGAAGAAATGAGAGAGGAAGAAGAAGGAATGAGAGATGAATAGTTGCTAGGGTTTTCCTTGGGAATAGTGCTATATTTATAGGATTTGGGGAGTGGCTAAAGACTAGAATGGCCTTTGGGGTTGTATAGGGTTAGGGTTAGGGTTAGGGGCAAATAGGTCTTTAGGTGGGGGAAGGTTCTAGAATGGAATTTTTATAGACACCCCCCTATAGTTCACTCAAAACCCTAGTAAGGGCCTCCAACACACTACTAACTGTAGAATTACACAAAACTCCCTACTAGCTCAATTATTAACTCAACTAAGCTAGTCTAACTACAACTTAGGAGATTAATACATAATTACCCTGATTAACCCCTAATTAGCATAATTAGCTAGTAATTAGTATTTAAAAATACAATTAGAGGGCCCACAAAGGGTGGGGCCTCACAGCTGGGGAAGATGAGGGGAGCACTACGCCGATCTGGAAAAGGTTTGGGCTTTGATTTCTATGGTTTTGGTTGTTCTGCGGTTTTGGTTTTGGTGTGATTTGGGGAAAACTGATGCGCTTTTGGAAGTGTCCCTCTCTTTTACTTCGGTTTTGGGTGAGGCCCAATTGAAATGGGGTTTATTTGTTCTTCTTGTTATGGTTATTTGTGCTTGATCATTGATTTTTATGTGTTTTGGGGTTAGGAAATGCACGAACTTTTTTGTTTTGTGTTAAGAGTTCTTTTCATTTATATGGTATTTTGCACATGCAGTCATTCTTATGATAAATACAGATTTGTCGAATGGTCCCAATTCCATGTTGGACACGAGCAAATGCTTCATAGATATCACTTTGTTTATATTGGATTTTCTCTTTTCTTGTTCTTCCTTTGTCTATGTTCTCCTTGAAGTTTTTTTTTTTTTTCAATGATGGTTGTGTTTGGATAATCAGGTAAATAATCAACCAGCCACCTGGGATGTAGTTCTGATGATGATACCAACCAAATTATTAAGGCTGTATATGAAAGTATCCAAGGGTAGCATAAAGCTGGACCTTCTTCATAGAATGTTACCGCATTAGAATTTGGCTTCTGCTTTTGTTCTGTCAAAAGCACTAAACTTCGCCATGCCATTAAAGACCACAACTGCTCTTTACAAAAATCTCTAGGTATAATCTTTGCTCTTTTTTTTTTTTTTTTTCATTTTCATGTGTGGTTGCATCAGAGATTATTAAGAGTTTTGGTCATCAACATTATTTTGAGTCTCTGCGGTCCTTTTTCAGGTGGAAAGAGATAAAGCATGACAATACAATTACCTGGTTAGCATTTTGGAATGATCCAATCAATCCAAAAGAATTCAAGTACGTCTTCTTAGCAGCAAGCAGTTCCTTGAAAGGACAGAGTGACAGAGAAATACGAGAAAGCAAGGATGTTGAAGGCAAGTTTTGTATATGGTTTTTATTTGTGGAATTGGTCATAATTTGTGTTTTTTTGCTGTTGATTCTCAGATGAATTGGAAGTTTCACTGGACACGCAATATCTTTTACCCCATAACTTTATGTGCAGGACTACATTGATGGCATTAGAGCGACATACACAAAGGATTTTGCGAGCAAGGATCTAACCAAGCAACAAATAGCTGTTGCTACATATCTCATTGATAAGCAGCTCTTAGGGCGGGCAATGAGAAGGTAAAGTCTAATTGCCCATGCACATGCTGGTTGAACAATTATTTTATGATTTTATCCTCTATATTGGTTTTAGAGACACACTACTGGTGTGAGAGTTTATATATATATATATTACTTGCATCTACTGACTTTTTGGACACGACGCCCGCATATTCTTGTCCCTTTCTGACTTTTATCCTGTTCACTATAGTGTGCTTCCTCTATCTATTACATGTTTTGACCAATACTTATGGATGTGCGCATGTGTGTGGTTTTTTTAGTAATGTTCTTTGTAAGTTGATCTGTTTTGACCCATATAAAATGTGAGAACCCGACCCCTGATCTCTTGGATTAGTGTCGTTTTATTTGTGGATTAGTTCTTTTAGTGGGATTAGTATTTGTTGGGTTGAGTTTGTGAGCTAGAATGATTTTTCTTCTAGTTTTGGGCTTTTGAGTGCTTTGGTAGCTTGTGGGGCCCTTTGGGGGTTCCCTTTTCGGCTTTGCTTTTACTTGTGAGATTTTCCCGATTGGTTTCGTATTGTGTTTTTGGCCCGTTGCATTCATCTTGAGGAATCCTACAACTTTCATGTTGATCTCGTATCCATTTGAGAACCCGAAAACCCGATTTCTTGGCCTTGAGGGCAAAACAGTCTTTTCACACTAAATCTGTACCCAAAACTCGATATTCCCGAAACCCGCGAAACATATACTTTTTGGAAACTAGATATTTCGACGAGCATTTCTTCCTTCTTCGTCGAATTCATCCGAGGACCCGAGAGAGATGATTTCAGCCAATGTAGTTCTTTAAGTTGTGGGACCCAACCTCCCTTGTTAACATAAGAGAACCCATCCCCTTCATTTGCATTCCTCTCCATTGCTCCAGCACACCCAGCTGAACCTAGGGTTTTCACTTGTGTTCTTCTTCTTCTCCTTGCTTCTCCATCTCCAAGCCACACCAATCTTGCACCAACATCAAAATGGAGATCATCAATCTCTTTCTCTCCTTGCAAGCTTCATCTTGATAGCATTTTTGGAGAAATCCACCAACATTGAGACCTTCCTTGAGCTTGTTCTTCTCATTTGAAAGTCATCCAAGTAAGTGTTCTTCTTCATCTTCTAGATTTGTAATCTTCTAGCCTTAGAGAAGCTCCACCTTGATTATTGAGAGGTATCCTTGTCATTTCATGGTTTAACCCATTTTAGGGCTTATTTTTGGGGGTTTTTGTAGAGATTGTGGATCTTGAGCTTGAGAGGGATTAGAGGCTTGATTTGCTAGATTGGAACCCAAGGCAAGTGGATGATTGGATTGTTTTTATTATTAACATGCTTTGTGAGAAAAATCTTGTTTCATTAAGGGTTTTGGTGATTTTAGTAGTTGTCTTTACTATGATTAATATTGATTTTTGAAATGTGCTTATTGATGAGTTTATTTCCCTCTTGTTTATGCTTGGAAAATGTATGCATCATATTGTCAAGGTTTCAATGATTTCACATGAATAAGTTTCCTCCACCTTGAGCCTTGTTGTGAATGGAAAGAATGGAAAGGGAGGAACTTGAACTGAGGAGCTCTTTAGCTCATATTATTGTCTTGGAAACATGTATTTTAGTCTTCTTGCTTATAGTTCTATGTGATGGTTTAAGTGTTGGAGAGTAGGTTGTAAAAAGGAAGAGAAAGAAGGGAACTGAACTGCCCAGAATTCAGTTTCTGGACAGTTCGCTCGAGCGACCATGACAGTTCGCTCGAGCGACCTGTCCAGAAAGGGATACGGGCGTTCCAGCAGCCTGGTCGCTCGAACGCATTTAAATAACCGCTCGACCGATTAGTTCGCTCGAGCGAACTCCCAGATTCGCTCGAGCGATGCGGTCTGCCTGGCATGGGTCACGCTGGTGCAGAAATTTCGGCCAATCGATCGGCCCTTCGGTCCGATCGATTGGAGGACTCAGTTTGAGTCCAGTGAAATTTGATATCGTTTATTTTTGGAAACCTTTGGGCTTTCTATGAGTCCTATGGGTATATACCTTAGTGTTAAGACCAATTATGCCCTAATCTAAGGTCTTTAAGACTAGGGAACTAAAAGAAAAGAATGGTGTTGATTTAGACACTAATTCGTGGTTTTAGGTGGGACCCTGACTACCCTTTTTGGACTGTTTGGACCATGTGTGAGAATGTCTTGAGCCGACACGCCTCACGGTTGGTTCGGTGACATCGAAGTGCAATCCATTTCAATCTTGAACGGGATGGAACGACGCGATATCTTCTTTATATCTAAACACAAGTCTTTCCCTTGGTTATCGCGGATTCTATTCCTTTCGGTGACTGAATCGGTTGCTCGATGTTCCCGGATTAATGTCATGCCTAGGATGGACCGTTTATAATCTTGATTTTTGCTATTGTAACATCTAGTACTACCCATAAGCTCATTTAAGTTTTGAAAGTAGTAAAAGTGCATAAGGAGCCCGGAATGTCTTCTAACTCAAGGAGTACCAAGTAATTGTTATAATCGACATACGGGACCCCTATTCACTTAAATAGATCTTGAAACCGATATGTTTACCCGAAATTGTTATAGTTCATTGTTTCACCTCTTTTCCCGAGATTTTGCATTACATGACTTGTTTTCCCGAAAGCATTGAAGTTACACTAGTAACAGTTATTTGTCCCGACATGTATTGCCCGATATGAAATGTTAGTGTGCCCTTGAGCACCCCCGTCTTGCCCGTATATCTATTGTACTTGATTTAATTGCATATGTCTCGATTGTATTTGACCTATGAGTCGGCACCACTAAGCTTGGATAACCTTGTTGGTCTGATCCACCGACTTGGAGATCCCCCTCTTGTCCCGCCAGCTGCAGCTTGGATCCCGCTACCCGGTTATTACCGTGGTCCCGTCCCGATACCCGGTTATTACCGTGGTCTTGTCCCGATACCGCAGATTGCTACTGTGGTCCCCGATGCCCGGCTCGCTACCGTGGTCATGTATAGTATATGTATATGCATTCATGAGATCCCCTGTTTCTCCTCACCTCGAGTGACTGAGATCAGGGCCTAGTATATGTATATGTATTTATGAGATCCCCTGTTTCTCCTCACCTCGAGTGACTGAGATCAGGGCCTAGTATATGTATATGTATTTATGAGATCCCCTGTTTCTCCTCGCATCGAGTGATTGAGATCAGGGCCTAGTTATTGCTCTATCGCTTTAGTGATAGAGGACTTAGCTTCGTGTGGTTGCCATCTTGCCAGTTCCCGATTCCTTGGATACCCGACATGTTTTATATTGTTTACTTGCTTTCCGATAAATGATTCGTTTCCTTTATGAAAGTTGTTATTTAAACAAGTGCTAATATTCTCCAATGTAAATTCAGTTATTATTATATTGTTTTCTGTTCTTTGTACCCGCACATGTTTTAAATGAATGCCGGTTGGGTGAATAACCATGCTTTTACATATGTTCCATACGATCAATGATTTTGCTAGATTTATATGATTACACGTGTCTTAAAGGGATACCCGAATTGTTAAATACCCATGCTTTGAAATATGTTTTAAATGAACACTAGTTTTGACAGATTTCTTTGGTTACACCGGTTTTAAATGAATACCCGGTTTTGTTAAATATCTGTATTTTCACATATCTTTCAAATGGACTTTGGTTTTGCCAGGCTGTTATGGATACTTGATTTGTTGTGTACTTGTGTTTTACTTAAGTTTTAAATGAACGTTTGTTTTGTCAAACCACTATATTTAAACATGTTTTAGACGAATACCCGATTGTTAAATATCTATGATTATAGATGATGTAAGGGAACACATGTTTCATTAGATATTCATGTTTTACCCATGCTTGAAATGAATACAAGTTTTCCCCGAGATTCTCGACTTTGCACCCGTTTAATTATATGCAGCATTTGATCGAATAACATGATTTATCATATGTTTTATTCTTCAGTATATTTATGATCTTTTCATCCACCTGCCAGACCGTCGTGTCTGACCCACTACTTTTGGTACTCAGGTTCAGATTTCTTCGCCCCGAGTTGAGTGTTTTTGTTGGCTGTGGAGCCATGCCTTGCAGGTTGTTTTGTCGGCTATGTCATGTAGACATTGAGCTTGACATCGGAGCTACGTCACATTTGGGTAGTAGTTTATAGCTTATTGTTGTATGGCTTTTATTAGCCTTTTTCTTGGGATTCTTAATTAATGTACATTGATAATTGTAACTTGAACATATTTGGGAATGTAATATCCTGTTACTGTCAGCTCTGTAATTTATTGTGATGTTTACTCCAGTCTGAGATGATACTTGATATACTAGCTATGTGCTAAAGGTTGAGTGCGACGCGGAATCCGATGGCCACGGACTTCGGGTCGCAACGCCACAAATGCTTCCGCAAAATATTCAGAATGTGTTGTCTTCACACACGCGGATCCTGGGAGAAGTAAAATACATTTATGCTTAATCCCATTTCCCGCCCCCGAGGTTCTGGTTCGGGGGCGTGACATAAAATATGGTGGGTTAGACCTCAAAGTGACTTAATTCATGTTTGAATAAGGAGCTGAGTTTGGGGCAGCAAGGAAGGGAGAGTTAGCATTAATGAATTTTCTCTTTTACCTTCTGCTTTTTTGTTTTGGTTTTCCACATGCTTCAGTTTGGTCTGAAACTGATAACTTTATATTCTAGGAACCACCACCTCCATGCTCTTTTCTCACTGGCAGTAAAAGTACCCTTTTTTATATCAACAAAGTGCCTAATTTGTCATATATTTCACAAATTTGTGCCTTTTGCAATTGATTTTTCTTCCGCAGGATGATGATGAGGCTGATACAGTTGGTTGCTGCACTCTGAAAGTTGAAAATGTCACGTTAGTCTCTCCGAATAAGTTACAAGTAAGAGATTGGATCTTCTGGCTATTTTTTTTAGTGTTTATCTGATTTTAGTCAAAGGATTCCTTGGGTGAACCATTAATCACTTAATTGTGGATTCTTCTTCTCTGGAGTGATTTTCTGAGCCTTGGTTCAATGATTATTTGGGTGAGTGATTGATTTCTTATTGGTGCTATCTGCTTTCCCATTCAGTTTGTGAGACTAAATGAGTATCTTTGTTTCTGTTGATTAGGAAAAAAGGAAGGGGAAGATCTTTTTGACAAGTTGGACACCAGCAAACTCCATGCGCATTTGATGGAACTGATGCCTGGCCTTACAACAAAAGTTTTTTCATACATGCAATGCATCTATTACCTTGGATGATAAGGTAAGATGTAGTGGAATTATGTTTTGGAGGGAAAGTCCTTGAGCTCAGTTTTCAGCTCTGATCTTTATACACTTGTGACATTCAATTCTTCTCACTTGGAGATATTTCAGTACCATATAATTAAGCCCTTTTACTTGCTCATCATACCTGATTTGCTGGATGTGCATAGATTGCATTTCAGAAATTAGTACGGCTGTATGTAAATGTGTCCAGGTTATTTGACAAGGATGCACTTTTTCCCTAAAAATGATCTATACTTATCATGGATCTGACATTCAGCAGGAACTTCAGTTATGAAAAAAGTAGTTTTTCCTCTTGTTTTTTAACAATATTTTAATAAAACCTGTGATAGGGTTATAATGTGCTTCTATTTGGGTATACACAATTTTCTGGTTCTTGTGTTTTGTGGACTGCAATTTATCTTGATGATTCGAGGTTAAAAAAAATTGTACAAGTAAAATGATATATGCAACCATTCTTCTAAATAGATTATTACACCTATTTCTATCTTAAGAAGATAAATTGTTACACCCAGCGGAAGTGAAAAATGATGGGTTTATAATGACACATTTCTTGCACCTGTTACACCTGTTTTTAGTTCCCTTTATATAATGGTACTTTACAAAATATTTTTTAATGTTCTTATATGCTTGTATGTGCTTCTCAGCAAAAAAATAAATTGTTACACCTAGTGGAAGTGAAAAATGATGGGTTTATAATGGCACATTTCTTGCACCTGTTACACCTATTTGGTTCTCTAGTAGGAACTGTACCTGAAGTATTTCTTACAATTTATAGGTTTGGAATCTTTCCCCCTTCTTTTCAAATGCTTTACATTAAATACTATTTGAATGTTGTACCCTTTTTTGGGCCTATTTTGAAAGGTAAGTTGACTCTAGCTCTGTGCCATATGGTTGAGACAATGAGCACCTTTCAATTGTATTGCAGCGGGCTTTTCTTCTTATATTGCTTGTAATTGAGTTCTTCGTCCTAAAGAAGCGAGCCTTGATGGTTTTATTTTAAGGAACTTATTGCTCTATCAATAATTTTTAGGAGTTGCATGGAAAAGAAAAATGAAACCCTTTATATTGGATTGGGCAATATCGTTTTGAAAATGAATCGTGTTACTGCTTGCTGTTGTGTGTCTTTTCTTCTGTGTTGTTTTTTGCATTTCTATGTTAGTGTGGTTGTGTTTTCATTAGGCTCTTGTAGTTCCCCTCTAAGCTCCTGATTCCTTAGACTATTGATGTGTAGTAGCGAAATTTGATGTTAGGATGATAGCACCCATTGGATATCACTTTTCTTTATGTTGTCACGACTGAGAAAGAATAAAAGTTGGCCGCTGGCTGGTACATGTAATATGAGAAATTTTCTATTTTTTCAATTACTGAGAAAGAATAAAAGTTGGCTGCCATAGATTCTTTTTGGGATAGTATCAACTAACTATCAATAAGTGATAAAATAAGAGAAACCGTTTATGATGATTGGACATATCCAATGCAAGCTAACACCAAGGGGAAATAGTAGGCCGAAGAAAAATAGGATAGAAGTAATAAGAATAGATTTGAATAAGTGCAATCTATTTGAACATTTGGACCAAAATAGATTAGAATGGATAAACAACATTCATATAATTGACTCTAGCATAAATGGGATGAGGCTTTATTGCTGATGTACATGTTACATAAATTTTTCTTCTTTGAGGTGTGAAAGAAAATCACATTAAACATGTGATGTGAGAAATATATCAGAAGTTTAAGCTGGAGAATTTTCCAGGAGGACTTTCTCAACCAACGCACGACCCTTATTGAGTATCAAGTGATTGATATATTTGCCCACGGTTTCCAGTGACAAATGTATGGATTTGGCAGTTAGGGATGCTTTCCTTCGAATTTTATTTTTCTTGCGCTGTTTGGATCCTTGAAATCAGTTGCAGTTCACTTAGTCAGAAAAAAGAAAAAGAAAAAGAAAGAAAAACACCTTTAACTCTGTTTACAAGTAATTAGTTGCAGCAAAGAACAAAGCTATTCGGGCATATATATGACTCAGGATATTCAAACGAAAGAATCCTGATTTTGTATAAATCGAGTTATCTTCATTTGGTTCATGAAGATCCAAGCGGGCCCAATGCATCAATGTTTATCATGAAACAGGAATTGTATACTGTGTTGTAATGAAAATGGCATAGGAAGCTGATCTTATAATTATCAATTCTGCTGATGTTGCTCTACATGTATGTGGTACATCCAAAATGCACCTCTACTGTCAAAATGAACTTTGATGTTTGCGTGTGGGTTCACCTTTATCCACATAATGAACTTTGATGAATTTTTTTCCTCACTTGGTTATAGGTACTGTTTTTGCATATGGACAAACTAATAGTGGGAAAACACACACCATGCAAGGATCCACAGCTGAACCTGGGGTTATTCCTCTTTCCGTGCTTGACTTATTTCATATCATACAAGAGGTTGATACCTATCATCATAAATCAACTAGTATTGCAGCTCTTGTTACGGAAGTTTGGTGGTCACGGACTCACGGGTGTCATTTCTTGCTTATAAAATTATGTGCATGTTTTCAAGATTAAGTTATTTTTTTTATCATTTTAAAATAAACTAGATTACAACAGTAGTTGTAGCTTTAAGTAAATGCTTATCTAATAGAATCTTTACACAAGGACATTATGGTCCCTTTTTGCTAAAATAAAGGAGCCAACCAGATTTTTTTCTTCAACTATTGATGCCCCTGAATTTGTTTCTTACATGTAAGTGCCAACGTTTTGCCGCTGATTAATGAGAAGCCACAAGTAATTCACGAGTATGAATCTTGGAAAGCTGTTCCAAATCTGGGAAATGAAGTAGGAGAAACTACCAAATCCATACCTTCTGTCACTGTCATTTTCACCTCCTGTAATGCATAGAGTGGTAGTCTCTGTATTTTATCAGCTTTTTTCATACCTATTTAAGGACACATGGAACTTTAATACTTGAAGAGTCATGTTTTATTCTAAAGTTTCATTAAAAGTTGTGCATATGACATTCTTAATCATATGTTAATCTTGCTATTTTTTTATGCAGATTGAATGAAAATTGAAAAACAAATTTTGTTGAAAGAGTCCATGCAGCTAGGATGTAGCCAACATGAAGGCCAAGTATGCAGAGTAACAGATTGCTATATGTTAAAATGGGATGCATGAAGTTTTTTAAAACAATGGTGCAGGAGTTGGAATGGTGCAACAATGAAATTATTATATATGAATATGTAAATTTTCATTGGCATTTGAATGTTGGTACATAGTAGAATGTTAGCATTTGTTTTAATTTTGTAATGGTAATAGTAAAGTGTTTTCAATGTTGTAAGAATGTTTGAATATTAATATGAATTGAAATGAATTTTCTTGTTTCATTTGTTGATGATTTTGGAATGGAAATGGATGTAGGGTGTGTAGTAGATGTGGTCTTGGATAATGAAATTAGAAATTTCAATTTATTCATGTGACAAACAAGAAAAGAAATTTAAAAATCAAATAAATAAAAAAAATTATTCCCGACGAGAAAAGACGCCGGCAAAAAGATTTTGAAAAAATAATTTTCGTAAATTGTAAATCTTTTCCGAGCGTAAAAAACGCCGGCGAAAGTTTTTCTAAATATATTTTTGAAAAAATAAACCACTTTTCCCGGCGCAAATTAACGCCGGCGAAAGTCTTTCTAAATTTATTTTTAAATAAATAAACCACTTTTTCCGGCGCAAAATAACGCCGGCAAAAGTTTTTCTAACATTTATTTTTGAAAAAATAAAATCTTTTCCCGGCGCAAAATAACGCCGGGAAAAGTTTTTCTAAACATTTATTTTTAAAAAACAGAACTCTTTTCCCGGCGAAATAAAACGCCGGTAGTGTATGGACTTTTAGCGGCGCTGCCTTTTTTTCGTCGACAAATGCTATTAAGGGCGAGCTTTTCTCGGCGCATTGCCGGCGTAAGAGAAATCGCCGGTAATAGACATTGCCGGCGTTTAATGGACCTTTACCGACGCTTTTTTAGCGCCGACAAAAGTGCAAATTGTTGTAGTGTTGGGACCATTCCTACTAGAGGAAACTGCGCCTGCCAAGAAGCAGAAGACCGCCCCTAAACATGTCGCTGCTCCGAAACCAAGGGCAACAATAAACAAGTTTGAAGCCCGTGGCAACCCCACGCAGCCTCAACCTGCAAGAAACCAAGTCTACCCTAAGACTTGGTCCCCGAGACCTTCCCCAAAACAAAGGAGGTCCCGAGAATCTCCAAAGTCAGGGTACCTGGCCCCTCTCAAGGAGAACCGGTTCTACCCTCTCTACCCTCTCTCTCATATGAAAGAGGAGAAACCTACCCTCCACCGAACAAACAAATCAACTCAGCATGGGCCGGCTTGCTCCTACAAGCCCAAAATCGAGTCATCCATCACCAGGCCACCGCAAGAACCTACTAAGGCCTACACTCCTGCAAGTCAACCCTTCATCTCAACAGGGGCCGAACTTGCAAAATTTAAAGCCTCACTGCGATAGGCAAAGGACCGCGTCCAGATTCTTTCCATGCCCAGCTTCAAAAAAGACAAGCTCGGCTGCTATGCACAGGGGACTATTAGATTGTGTGGTCTCAATCCATCAGTTGATGCAATAAATTGATTAATTTCTTTATTTATCAATAAAATCATACTTTCCTTTCATGAGATGAATGATATTTATTACTTAATGCATGTGACCAATACATATGACATAATGGTTCATGAGATGAACCGGGTCCCATTAGTATATTAGATGTGATATATGTATATGGATGAGATCCACATATGGGAGACATGTGTCACAAAACTTGTACTTAAAATATCTTCACAACCAGTGATGAGACTGGGTATCTCATCTGACAAGGTTGTAGTACTTTGATCACTATGAGATAGTGTGATCTGTCTCGACCATCAGAATGTAAGATTCTGGATCATAGTGCTGGTACATTGGATGTATTGAAGGATCATGAGAAGCACCTTATGAAATACTGTCTCGATTTAATGACTGCTCTCATAATTCCCTAGCAATAGGCTCTCAATTCTGAGACATTGATGAACTCAAGTTTCTATCTATTTATTTGCTTTGAGTCACCAACGAGTGAGGCCAACAGTGGGTCAACACCTCGGTGTCTTGGGTACGTGGTAGTAGGACTGTGGGAACATGCAATGATCAAGATGGAATCTTTCTATATTTTCCCCTTGTGCCAATTAATGGATTTGTTATTAGTAAGTGCGCACCCATCTCGATTAAGAGTTAATTGGATGGTACTGATGATCATTGTAATTAATTGGGGCTCAAGGATAATAAGATGTGGATCTAAGATTGGATGAGACAGATTTATTCCAATTGATCCATGGATAATGATAGAGGGACCCTACTTGTGGTAATTGGGAAGTTTAGGATCTTCATTATAATTTATTCCTAAGACTGGAGTGCAATTGTATTTATATAGTAGTGTTATTTGCAATTAACTGTGGGCCCGGATTGCACATGAGATGTGGGGTCGCGTGTCCCAGTTGGAGCCAGCTTTCTAACGAATCCCTAGTGGTCCCCACGCTAGCCCAAGTATTAGAAAGATTCTATTCTTACTTAAACTCTAAAAGGAAGGAATTAGAAAGTTACTATTTCTATTTGAAGTGGGACTTCTAATAGTGGTAATAGTAAGCTACTAATTTGTGTGGAAGTGTGACTTCTAATACAAATTAGTAAGAGAGATAAGAGAGGAGACTTAACAACATTAGATCGTTAGTGAGGATTTCTGTGATGGGATACGTGTGAGGACGACAGGGACTGGCAGGCTACTGCACAGGGACGTGCAACCTTAAGGGGGGTGGAATGTGACGCCCGGAGTCGCATATCGACTATAGAGAGGAAAGTGAATGGGGTTATATGTAAAATTTACACCCTTACCTTGCATGAGGCCCGTGGGCCAAAGCGGACAATATCATACATGCGTGAAGGGTAGGGCGTTACAAATGGTATCAGAGCCGACTGTCGACTAATTCGAGTGTGGGCCCCCTGCCGTGGCCTGGTGCAAGTGGGCGGGTCTCCATGTGGGCGGGCCAAGAGGGCTGATAGGCTACAGAGACTGGCAGGCTACTGCACAGGGACGTGCAGCCCTAAGGGGGGTGGAATGTGATGTCTCGGAGTCCACATCAACTATAGAGAGGAAAGTGAATGGGGTTATATGTAAGAGCTTACACCCTTACCTTGCATGAGGCCTTTTGATGGGTTGAGGCCCATCAGAAGCAAAACCGTGAGGCCCGTGGGCCAAAGCGGACAATATCATGCATGTGTGAAGGGTGGGACGTTACAATAGATCTAGCTATGTGAAGATTTGAGGGCCATTGGGGCCCACTTCCTCAACTTAAAACCTTAAACCCACGTTGGGTTCTTCTTCCATTCTTTTTCCTGCAACTCAGCTGAAGAGAGAGCTTGCTTCCTCCTCCATTTCCAGCCACCTTCTCTCCTCTTGCATGTACCCTTCTTGAAAGCCATTTGGAGAGAAAATTTCACCGATCTCTTTCCCTTTGTCTTAGCTTCCTTGTGACACCATTTTCAAAGAATTTGGGCTGGGACAACTTTCTTCTCCAAGCTCTTATCTTTGTTTAAAGCTCTTCAAAGGTTATAATGGCTTCCCCTTCAAACTTCTGGTTTTATTGGACCCTTTAGAACTCTTTTATCTAGCATGCAAATGGGTTCTTGAGAGCTCCTTTTTAATTTCGAATTTGGTTGTTTTGCATGGTGTTCTTGGGTTTCTTGGTGTAGGTTGAAGCAGCTGAGATTAGGAGACTTCTTGGAGTGTTTTAGATTTTATTGCAACCCAAGGCAAGTGAGTAAATTAGATTTGAATGCATGCAAACAAATGGGTATTCTTCTCAAAGTTTTGTTGAATTATTATCTTAGATTTGGAATGGTTGTTCTCTCCATGATTTGAAATCAGATTGTATGTGATTTTCATGTAGGAAATGGTTACTATTTTATTGCATAAAGTCATGATCTGTCACTATTTTACAATGTTGAAAAATGGGTTCTCCAAGCTCTGTTTTTTTAAACCCATTTCATCTTGAACTCTTGTTTGGTGATGGTCATTGGAATGAAAATGATTAATGTGGTTGGATGGAGTTGATTGAATGTTGATAGAAGTGGAGAAAGTTGTAGTTGAATGATGGGAATGCAAAGGAATGGAAAGAAGGATGAGGGAAATTAAAAAACAAAGGCAAGAGAAAGAAGGAAACAGTGCAGATTTCCTGCACTGAACCGGGCTGGACAAAGCCCAGTCCGCTTGAGCGGGCCTGGGCCCTGTTTCAGGTCCAATTCTGGACTGTTTTCAGGTCCAATTCTGAGCTGATTTCAGGTCCAATTTCAGGCCTGTTTTCAGCCCATTTCAGGGCCTGTTTCCAGCCATTTCAGGGCCTGTTTTCAGCCCATTTCAGGGCTGTTTTCCAGCCCAATTCAGCCAATTTCTGGGCTGTTTTCCATCCCATTTCAGCCCTTTTTCCAGCCCTTTTTCCCCACTATTTGAAGCCCATTTAAACCCATTGAAGCATAGTAGTATGAGATGTATACCTTGAATCGAATTACCTTAAATCGTGAAATTTAAATGGGAGATATGATGGAATTGTTTGATGTTAGAATTACCCGGGAAATTTATTCAAGTCTTAATATACACTTTATATCTTTAATTGTCAGAGATCTTCAGTGACACCAAGCTTTACATATATTATTGACATTAAATGTCTAAGTGTATGTCAAGATGACCCATGGTAAGCCATTAGACCACTATACATTAATTCATTCCAAGTTATGAAAATTTGTATACTTTCTACAAATTGTTTTGAAATAGATTTGAGTGGCTTGCCACATTTGGAAACATCGGTAAGGCTACTCATCTGATTTGTTCGAATTTGTCAGTATGTATTTGTTTGGAGTAGTTCCTTTTATCGATTTTGAAAATGTATTACTATGATTTGATTTGTATCGATTCCGGTTTTGGTTTTGAATGGCACCACTAAGCTTAGGTCACCTAGTTGGGTTGATCACCCGGCTTGGGATCTTAAAATTATTTGCCAACTGCAGTTTGGATTCTGTTTGTTTGCTTCGGCCATGGCAACGGTTCTGTATTCCGGTCCCACGAGTAGTGGCAACGGCTTCTGTCTGTCTGTTCCGGCCATTTTATATGGCAACGGCTATTTGTCTGTGTGCTCTGGTTACTTCGGTAATAGGAGAATATAGCTATATGTGGCTTGCCAATATTTCAATTATTTGTCAGTTAGTTTGAAACATTTAAACTATGAAATTCTTTCATTGGTATAGATTTGGTTCATTTGGTTTACTCTTTATATATGTTTCGTTTCAGTTGTATTTTTATGATTTTAAATATGACCTTTATAAAACTTGTATACCTTATCTGCTTTATCCACTTGCCAGACCGTTGTGTCTGATACTCTTTTGTTTGGTGTCAGATGTCGAACCCGCAGATTTTGAGGCGGAGCACGCGGTTGAGGCGGTAGAACCGCCAGTGGAGCGCGAGTGGCAGCCCAACGATGTCATGTAGACGTCGTGTTGGAATTTGAGCTGGGATAACATTTTGGGAACTCAGTTTATGACCTCATCGGTCTTCTTTTGGGATGTATAAATTAAATATACTTTTGTGATCCTCACAACTTTAACTAACTTTAGGTTATACCCTTTATATATATTTCTCTTTTGATGCAGAGTTTGTGCAATTATCTTATCTCTCATTTGGTTTTTATTTTGCTACAAGCTTCCGCATATTATTATTTGTTGTGAATTCGATTAATTGGTTGTGATGGATTGTCTGAAATCCTCACCGCGGAATCCTGTGGGAAAATAAATAGCGTGTGTGGGCGGAATTTTTTGACCCGTCGCGCCACGTCCCCCAGATTAAGGACTTGATTATCAGGGCCTCGGTCTCGGGGCGTGACATTATCCCCTTGTGTCAATTAATGGATTTATCATTAGTAAGTGCGCACCCATCTCGATTAAGAGTTAATTGGATGGTACTGATGATCACTGTGATTAATTGGGGCTCAAGGATAATAAGATGTGGATCTAGGATTGGATGGGATGGATTAATTCCAATTGATCCATGGATATTGATAGAGGGGCCTACTTGTGGTAATTGGGAAGTTTAGGGTCTTCATTGTAATTTATTCCTAAGACTGTAGTGCAATTACATTTATATAGTGGTGTTATTTGCAATTAACTGTGGGCCTGGATTGCACATTAGATGTGGGGTTGCGTGTCCCAGTTGGAGCCAGCTTTCTAAGGAATCCTTAGTGGTCCCCGCACTAGCCCAAAATATTAGAAAGATTCTATTCTTACTTGAACTCTAAAAAGGAAGGAATTAGAAAGTTACTATTTCTATTTGAAGTGAGACTTCTAATAGTGGTAATAGTAAGCTACTTATTTGTGTGGAAGTGTGACTTCTAATGCAATTAGTAAGAGAGTCTTAAGAGGAGATTTGAGGGCTATAAATAAGGGAAGAAACCCCTTGGACGTCCAACATATATCCCCACCTAGGGATTCACGCCCAACCCTTGTTTGTGCAAGTGTTACACATCTCTTCCTTCTCCTCTCTCTTTTCTAGTTCCTTGGAGTTTCTAATAGGGTTTTCTCTTGGAGATCCCACCTATCTTCTTGAGAAAAGAGATCTGATAGAGGGTCATAGCGTGGAAGACAACAAGGTATTGGAGATTTCTAATTGCTTCAAGTAGAGTTCTTGTTCTAGTTGATTGTCTTCTCCTCGATTAGAGTAGTACCGGGCTCCAAAGGTATAATCTGCTTCTCCTCTTGTGGTAGATTATTTTGTTGCATGTAGTTGCTGATTTCTATCTTCTAGATAGGTTATATTGCTGTACATGATTGATGAGAATGAGGGATTGCATCCTGGATATGGTTAATGGCCTTTTAGATACTTGATCCTTGAGTCAAGTGGGTCAAAAAGTTTTGAAAATCTATCCACGAGGCCCACCTACTTCCAACAGGGACTACATCCTTCATCACAGAGCACATTCATGTCAGACGACCAGTGACTCGCAGCGTCTCCCGGATGCGAAGACATCAGGAGGATTCTCCCGCTCCTTCAAGCCAAGGACATCAGAGTAACCATTCTTCGGACTCTTCATCCAAAAGAATGAGCTCCAGCTCAGTCACCAAGACGATAACCTCATTCGACTCTCGAAGGATGAACGTCCTGGTTACAAATGCTGAGCAGCCTCCACTGCATGATGATGTAATAGCACACATCCAGTAGTTGGAGCAAGGATAACAAAGAATTGAGGCTTTGATGGAAAACCTCCTTCTCACTTTCCAGCGTCCACCTAACAATGAAGCTCCTCCGAGTCATCAAGATGACGAGGAAAACAATGAATCACGGGCCCTTACCAAAAAGGGTATTGAAGATATCCTCGCCAAAGCAAAAGAAGAGGATATACTAAAAGAACACGGGATCAAGCCACCATATCCCTTATGGATGGACTCGGTTCCATTCCCTGCAAAATTCAAACAACCTACTCTCCAAACATATACGAGGAAAGGTTCAGCTGGACAGCATGTCATCCACTTCAAGATCCCGACGGGAGCTATTACGGATCAAGATGCCCCCTCAAGATCCGTCTCTTCGCAAGTACCCTAAAAGTTACAACCTTCGATTGGTACTCCACTCTGCCGGAGGACTCCATCCAAAACTGGGCCATGCTGGAGACACGCTTCCTCACCCACTTCAAATGTGAAGATCACTATGTTACTATGGCACAACTTTGCAGCCTAAAACAGGGAGAGAATGAGTCAACATACGACTTCATTCACAAGTGGAAGGCGATGGCGTACAAGTGCTCAGATGTACTGCCACAAGTGTCGCTGGTCAACATCTGCCGTAACAACATGAGAGCAAGGATTCACTCTATGATTATCGGCAACAAATCAAAAAACCTAGGAGAACTCCTAGAAGCAGCGATAGAGGCCGAAACGGTGATCAAAGACCTCAACAGTCAGAAATCATCAAAGAAAGAGCCGACCGCCATTACAACCTCAAAACCAAAGAAAAATGAGGTTCTTAATGTGCAAACCAAGTCAGCTCCTCAGCAGCCAAAGAAAGCTGAAATTAAAACTGCAGGTAAGAAACCTGAACTCTCTGAAGCCTTCAAGGAACGAGTAGAGAAGAATCACCCATTCGATGATGATGTTGAAGAAATCTTCGAGGCTCTCGTAGCAAATGGTAAACTCACCTTACCTGAGCCCAAAAGACCGGGAGATGTTGGCAAAACCAATGATCCCCGATATTGTCCATACCACTAGATGGTCTCACATCCTCTCAATCAATGCTTCATTGTGAAAGAGAAGATCAACGAGATGTGGAAAAATGGAGTCATCACATTTGACTAAAACTATGGGTTTGCCTTCGTCAACATGGTGTCATCTGGACAAACTTCCAAGTCACCAAAGGAGAAGATCACTACTTCCTTCAAGGTGATAAAAATGACTCAGACGTCCCAAGAGTTGGTTCCTTATCCAACATCAGACGGACAACCCATATGGGTGCATCCCGATCTCCTAGAAGATGAGAATTGGGAAATCGTCAAAACAAAACCTACCGCTCAATAACGAAGGCAAGCCAAGAGACAACTCTGCAAGCTCAAACAGCAGGAGAAAGCTCAATCAAAGTAGGAAGTTCATGAAAAAGCAGAGACCTCTTTCACTGCTTCACTGGGGGCAATGGAAGAATCCAAAACTTCAAAGGTGGTAAGAAAATTCACCCTTGGTGATTTCATGACACCTCATTATAGAAATGAAACTACGCAGGGAGCATCATACTTTTACAACTCATTAATTGGATTCTCCATCGATGGGTACGAGTCCAGCGATACTGCCAGTGATACCGATGAGTGGGAAGAATCCCTTGAAACAGGAGAATACCTCTCCTATGAGGAATGGATTCCCGAATCTCATCTTATGCCAGTAACCCATATCAGTCACAAGGATCCTGGTCTGATGATGAAGAAGACCAAGACGATGTTCAAGAAAGTGTTAGTGATCCAGCACAAGCATGCGCTTTAGTGGAACCCAACATCGATGAACCACAAGGAGCAGATGACGAAGAAGATTTGGCCCCTATGCTCGATCTCGAGGAATATGCAAGAATCTTGCAATGTCTTGCCATAGAGCGGGAGCAGGATCACATCGATGAGCTTCGTCAAAATCAAAATCCAGAATTGAAAATCCCGAAAAATTTACAGACATCTCCTCCAGTAACCCCGGAAAATGAAGAAAACTGCTGGATTGATGATCCCCTCACATCTGAAGACGAGTCTGAATCTCAACAGTACGTTGCTTGCAATGCGATGGTTCGAGATGATCATGCCTCTGAAGCTTCATCTGCCGAGGCCTTAGATTCTCAGACTACATCCGGTAGCATATCTTCTGGAGCTACATCTCCTCAGGTGACTTCCACAGAGATATCATCTTCTCAGCCTTCGTCTCATGAAACTGTGACGTCAGAACTCAAACCTCTTCCGACGGATCATCTTGAAGAAGCTCCCACCAATGAAGTCTTCTTCAATGAAAATTCGGTCAATTGGTCCCAGATACCCGACCTCATAGGCGATGTCTAGACCGATAAATTACTCTACGAAGAAGAGAAGTTGCTGGATGCTGTTTAGGACTTGTTCCCGGAAAATGCTCCTTGCAACACGATCACTGAAGACGGCATTACTGCTACAAAGATGTCTTCAACAAATGACAAGGATCAACCCCTTAATTCCAAGAGTGATGTTAAAAAATAAAACCCTTCTCCCGAAGCTCTTGAAGTTGGTAGAGGTACTCGCTCTGGCCGGGATTACCACAAAAATTACAACCAACCTTCTTCTTCTTATGTAAATCCTTCGAGAAAACAAGTTGTAAACGCCCAAGTGGCAACAATAATGAAAATGCAGGCCCAAAGGAGGCTTTCAAGCATGACTTGATTGAGCACTTCAAACACATACCTGCACGACTGCACATCCTTGACTTATTACGAATGTCTCCACAAACTCGTGATAGTCTCATTTCAAAACTGCAAAGGCTGAATGCGGATGTTAACAAACATGCCCCACAAGTCCTACAAATCGAAATGGACTATAGGGTTAAAAAATCAAGTACTTACTCAAAGGGAGAAAAGAAGAAAACCGAGGGATCAAGCATTGAATGCCTCTTGGTTCAAAAAGCAGCCAGTGCGACCATCACCTTCGATAAGGATGACCTCTTGCTAGGCGAGACAAAGCACAACCGACCCTTGTACTTCACAGGGTATGCCAAAGAAATGCCAATACACAGAGTCCAGATCGATCCAGGTTCTGCACTCAACCTCATCTCTACTTCGGCACTTGAAGAGCTGGGAATCTCACTTAGCAAACTGCGTCACACGTCTGTATCCATCTTTGGATTCGATGGGAGCGCTCAAAGGCCTATCGGCAAAATCAGGTTCAAATTGCAAATCGGTGATCTTATCTCTGAAATCACTGTGTACACAATAAAAACCCCTTCATGCTACAATATCCTTCTTGGACGCCCTTGGATACATGAGAATGGTGTCGTCCCTTCAACTCTACACCAGTGCATCAAGTTCGTTGGCAACGACGGATTAATACATCGAGTGTTTGCAGATAAAAAGCCTTTCAAAGGCAAAGACGTCCATCTTGCAGATGCTCAGATGTACAAGGATGAAGAAGAAGAAAACGAGGAAGAAACAACACCCTTTGCCAAAAATCTCTAGAAAGATAAAGGCAAGGCTACTCAGCAATCATCGGAAGAAAACAAACCTTCCAACAAAACCAAAGAGAGCATTCATTCTCCCTTCGTTGTCTCCCTCAAACATTCAAAGCCTTTGGTAATCACCACCAAAGCAAAGAAGACAAAACAAAAGTCCGGGGGCAAGTTCGCTGTCTCCTTCGTGTCCATTATACAAGACACGGACTCGGACTCAGAGCCAGAGGATGATGCATCGTCAAACCAAGCTGATACTCAGCAAGTTCCGCCTGCTCTCACTCCATTGGAGACACCTGTCGACGTAGAAGACCCTACGTCGGCTTCCTTCATTGTTCCGGCAACTTCGGCAGAAGAAAAGACAATCTTCTTCCACAAATCGGAAGCCTTTCCATCAAATTCTTCGCTTGAACCTTTCCAAAATGAAGGTATGCCTCAACTATTCCTGTATAGTCCAATGGCACAAGCTAACATGAAGAGAATGAGCTATGATGCTCAAAATCCAATCAGTTTGGGAGGTGACAGTGGTATTCTCACACCATTGGAACCCACCCTGACCAAAAGTCAATTGGAGGATTGGAAACTCCGTCGTCACATAGACAAGTCTTCATACGGGTTGGGGTATGATCCGGACACTCCCATGAGATAATTGATACAAAGGCTATAAAGTCATTTTGCCAACCAAGCCTCAACATCTCGTGTCCATGAAGACATTGATCTCCTTGGATATCTCTTTGAGGAGTCACCCGTCAAGGATCCAGGAAGCTCTTCCAATTGGTACAATTTCTTTGACGATGAAGAGGAATTGTCCGATGACACTCGGTTTTCTAGCCCAGAAGAACCATCGTCTCCAAAAGAAGTACCTTACTTCGACCCAGTTTCAACAGGTGATTGGGATCTGAAAGTCCTGGTATCCTAACCCTAGAGGGCGGGGGTGAGAGTCCTTGGATCCTAACCTTAGAGGGGGGGGGGGGTGAATAGGGTGTGCTACAAATATGACCAATTTAGACAAATTTTAAATTCTTAACATAAACTAGTCACATGTGGTGATTAACAAACAAGATGTAGAAGCTAATAAAACAATCACCACAAGCATACACCACAACACAAAGGTTTATAGTGGTTCGGCCTCAATGCCTACGTCCACTACCGGCTTGTGATCCAATCAACCCACCGGATTTTCACTAATTATGCTTTTTACTAGGCTAAGCAATAACCTTTACAATGTTGTTTTTCTAGGCTCAACAACAACCTTTACAAGATGCTTTTCTAGGCTAAGCAATAACCTTTACACAATGCTTTTCTTAGGCTAAGCAATAATCTTTACAAAATATGGTTTTCTCTAAGAAGGTGTCTTCACAAAAGATCACTCTAAGAGATACAATTTAAGCTCAATGAAATTGTCTCTTAAATAGGCTAATATGAAAGTTTAAAACAAACTCACACAAACACTAAATGAGTGCAAAGATGTATGCTAATGATGTGTGTGTGTGATAACTTCAATCAAGTTTAAAAACAAAACTCAATTAATATATTGCTTAAAGCAATTCAAAGTTTAAGGCTCATAAAAGATTTGATTGAAGTTTAATGCAAATCACATGTATGAATGTCAACTTGTTAATGATATGAAAATCAAAGATTCACAAGTTGTATGAAAATGACTAACTTAGAACATGTGATGCATATGCAATGTTGTTTTCAAAACTAAACAAGTTTAACTAAAGTTCAAATGAATGAAAACAACAAACAATGTTTCAACCAAGTAAAAGACTCATGCTATGAAAGAAAAACAAAGATTTTGTCTAAACATGATTAAGAAAGTTTTTTTTTTTAAAACAACTTGGATTGAAAACAAAGTGAGGAATCCAATCTTAATTAGATCAAAGTTTAAGAGAAGAATGGATTCAACACATCATAGTTATCATGCTAAAATCATTTACCAATAATTAGAACAAAGCATATAACCTATGATTAAGAGAGGTAGAGCTTACTTAAAGATTTAACTTCATTAATCCAAGCTTTAGCTCTCCAAATGACTCTTTGGTCTCTCTTAGTTTATCCCCTTTTCTTTGTCTCAAAGCTCCACAAAAGAGTCTTCAAAATCTCTAACTTTTGAAAAGGAATGAACTTCATTATATACCTAAAAAGTGGGTTCTGCGAGTGCCCGGTCAACCTGGTAACAGAGCCCGGTCGACCTGGCTATAAACGGTCATAAAAATGACCGTTGGAAGAGTCAACGGCTCTTTGCCCCAGTCGACCTGCACAGATCGGCCACACTGCAGGTCGACCACCTGGGACCAAAATTCCCAAAAATCTCACATTTCAAAGTTTTTCTAAAGGGAACTTTTTGGGCCATTAAATCAAGCTTGAATAACATGTTTTAAATCAAACTAAGATGTTTAAAAACATGAAACACAAAAAGCCTAAAATGATTTGAAACTTTAAAACCAATGGCCTGCTTGATTTGATAAAACTCTTTTCACATTAATTGCATCCAAGTTTAAAAACCAAAACATGCATAAATCAATACTATTACAAATCTTCAAGTCTAAAAACCAATGCATGTGAAGATCAAGATTTCAAGATATTCTAAAATAATGCATGTGTGAAAATCAAGATTTCTAGATTTTCTAAAACAATGCAAGTGTAAATTCAAATGATGCTAATATGAAAATGCATCCATCAAATTGCAAATACAAAATCCCTAACAATCTCCCCCTTTGTAATTTGATGACAACTTACTCATCATTGAAATTACACACTAAGTCTTCAGCTCCCCCTAAGCTGGACAAGTCTTGAAATCTTCTTGGATGCTCCTCCTCTTAGCTTGGGCTCTTGGGCTTTTTCTTCAACCTTCTGGATGCTTGATGCTTGATCAATCTTCAAGCTTTCTCTTCATCTTCCTCTCTATGGCCAAGCATCTTCTTTAGCTCCAAGCTTTCTTGCTTCTATTAGATCTCTTAGGTTTAAATTTTCCTTTTTAAGATCCTCATTTCCTATCTTTAATTCATTTAGTTCATCTTTGATATTAGATAGGTTATTCGAAGAGATCATGAACTTAGAGTCTAGACATTGTATTACTTCTTCTTTCTCTCTAAGTTCATCTTTTGAAGAGACAAGTTCTTTGTTTAGTCTTTTAGATTCTTCTCTTAAACTTATATTCTTCTTGTCAAGCTTTAAAAATAATGTATATAATTCTTCATAGGCTTGTTGAAGATCATCTTCATTTTCATCATATTCTTCTTCTTTTAAGTCACATTGAGATTCATTTATTTGAAGGTTTGAATCTCCAATAGATGGAAGAATGAGGGGTCTAGAAGAATCTACACAAAAGTCTAAAAAATCTAGCTTAGTGGAATCCATATCAAAAGTATTCAATCAAACACAAAACTAGGGTTATAAACTCTAGGTTTTTACACCTAATAAAGAGTTCTAAACACTTGATCCTATAAGATAGAGCACGAGGCTCTGATACCAATTGAAAGTCCTGCGATCCTAACCCTAGAGGGGCGGGGGCGGGGGGGGGGGGGGGGGGGTGGTGGTGAATAGGGTGTGCTTCAAATATGACCAATTTAAACAATTTTTAATTCTTTAACATAAACTAGTCACATATGATGATTTACCAGACAAGATGCGGAAGCTAAGAAAACAATCACCACAAGTAAACACCACTACACAAAGATTTATAGTGGTTCGGCCTTAATGCCTACGTCCACTACCGGCTTGTGATCCAATCACCCCACCGGATTTCCACTAATTATGCTTTTTACTAGGCTAAGCAATAACCTTTACAATGTTGTTTTTACTAGGCTCAACAACAACCTTTACAAGATGCTTTTCAAGGCTAAGCAATAACCTTTACAATGTGCTTTTCTTAGGCTAAGCAATAACCTTTACAAATGAAGATTTTCTCTAAGAAGGTGTCTCTTCAAGAACACTCTAAGAGATACAATTTAGGCACAAATGAATTGCCTCTAAATAGGCTGATATGAAAGTGAAATTCAAACTACAAACATACACTAAAATAAGCTAAAGTGTGCGCACAAGTGTATGAATGCTTTACTTCAATCAATTTCAACAATGGAGCTCTTAAATGAATGCTTGATGCATTTTAAAATCAAAGCTTAGAAAATGATGATTGAAGATAAATGCTAATCACATGAAAGATTCAAACAACTTAAAGAAATGAACTAAAACAAGTTGTATGAATATTAAAGTCTAAGAACACATGTGATTTAGACAAGAGCGATTATAAACCATTCTAATATTCCAAAGATGATAATGAGTTTGCAAAACAACTCTTTAAAAGCTAGAAATCATGCATAAAAGAAAATACAAAGATTTAAACATGCATTGATTCTAATTTAAATGGAAATCAAAATGACAAGTAAGATGTACCTTTTAAAAACTCAAGCATTTGATTTCCAATGGCCTTCTAGCTTTCTCAACTCATTCCCCTTCTTTTGGCTTCAAAATGGTTCCAAAAGTTCATCCAAAAAAACTCTCAAAAGTAGGGAAAAGAATGGACTTTATACCAAAAAACAATCCAACGGCTAGTTGGCCCGGTCGACCCCATGACCCCCGGGTCGACCTGGTACACACAACGGCTAGAAAAATGACCGTTGGTGCTTCAGAAACCCTGTCGACCTGCAGTGTGCCCGGTCGACCGGCCACACAGGCAGGTCGACCTGATGATGCCCAGAAATCTGATTTTTTGTAGAAACTTGTAACTTTAGAGGGCATCTTCCAAGGGACTTTGAGTCACATTTCTCAAGCATGGATCATGATATAAAATATGATTAAAAAGTGAATATTAAAAGCATGAACCATTTAAACCAAAGAAAAGATTTGAAAGATAAAGCAATTGGTAAGCTTGATTTGATAAAATTCCTTTTCTAAGACAAATGCATCCAAGTTTAAAAACAAATCATGCATAAATCAAAACTTATACAAATCTTAAAAACAATGCATGTGAAAATCAAGATTTCAAGATTTTCTAAATCAATGCAAGTGTGAAAATTCAAATGGTGCTAATATGATAATGCATCCATCAAATTGCAATATACAAAATTCCTAACAATCTCCCCCTTTGCAATTTGATGGAAACTTACTCATCATTGAATTAACACACCAAGTCTTCAGCTCCCCCTAAGCTGGACAAGTCTTGAAATCTTCTTGGATGCTCCTTCTTTTAGCTTGGGCTCTTGGACTTTTTCTCCAATCTTTTTGATGCTTAGTGCTTGATCATTTTTCAAGCTTTCTCTTCTTCTTTCTTTCTTTAGCCAAGCATCTTCTTTAGCTCCAAGCTTTCTTTCTTCTATTAGCTCTCCCCGTTTGACCATGCCTCTCTCTCCCCTTGGTAAGATATGCCTTCTCTCCACCTGTAGAAGATCCTACAATATCTCTCCTTAGGAAGCTTGGACATTCTCTTCCCCTTTAGAGACCTTGAATGCTCTCTCCTCCTTTGCCATTAAATTGCAAAGGTACCTACACACATGAAACAAGGAAAATGCCTTTTAGAAGCACCTGTTAACAAAAGAAATCGAAAATGAAATACATAACAGGTTATCATGTATGGAAGTTATCTCTAAGGGTTCAAAGGCAATCCAATGGTCAATTTGATCAAAACTAATACTTCCTATGAAGGTTTACACTCCCCCTCAATCCATTCTCTCCTTTTGTCAACCTTTTGACAAAGATATAACTATTTGCTTCAAGAAGAAGATGGTTTTACCAAATGAGGGTCAACTTCAAGGAAGGGATTAGACAAGTTTAACTATAAAGCACAATATGATCAAATTACCAAAAGAAGGCAAGGTCAAAGAGAAAAGCAATCATGGATACCAATTGGAAAAACAAAGAATACCAATTGAGATTCAAGGATAAGTCTATTAAAACAATCACTCTAAAATGGAGTTATAACGAATATAACTATTAAGATAAATCCAAAATAGAGCTATCCATGATGAAATGGGGTTTACTAAACATAGCATCAAATAATTTAACTACGAAAATCATATGCTATGAAAGTTTTGAAAATCATTTCATTCAATCATTAAATATGACTATCATGTGCAAGATGAGTGAAATGAAATTCAAACATGAAGCCTACCTCAACCATTAACCAACCAATATTATGAACACATAAACATGGTGGTCATGAGATTTACCTATATGAGCAAGTGAGGTGGCAAACATGAAAATTATGATGCTAATGGAATGTGACATAGAATGAAAACATATAACTATCAAGATCAATCCAATGTACACAAGGTCTATCACATACACAAGATAAGACATCAATTGGATATGAAATCAATGGAAAATTATACCAAATGAAACCAATTGAATATGACAACATGATTAATAGCAAGGATGTGACAAACACAAAATTCCATCAAGCAACATAAATGGATATTCATCACTTTTAATGATATAACTAATGAGCATAGTGATGAACAAGGTAAATTGCAATGCAAAAGAATATTACTTGGTAATGCATGCAATTTCCAAAGTGTCAAAATCATATGAATTCAACATCTAAGATATCCATTAAACATATAAAAATACGAGGAATGGATTTCAAAGAGTTTCATATGATCAAGATCACTACTATGAAGTTGAAACATGTATAAGAATGACATCACTAAGAAAATATACATGAATCAACATCATAACCATCCAAAAAGATATGACTAGAGTGCATAGAGGATGGATTTGAGAGTTCTAGTATGGTTTCTACAAATATAACTAATATTACAACCATACATGGAACCAAATGACATTTGCATATAAAAAGAATATAACTAAATAAGCAAAGATGCAAATGGCTTGAAACAACAATTGATCATGATTAAACTAGCTATGAAAGCTTTTAAAATCACAATCAATTAATCATGTAGAGAAATGCAATGCAAGTCATATAACTAAATGTGAGCAAAAGGCAGATCAAACATGATGAAATTATAATCAAATGATTTTGAAAACCATGATATGTAACTAGAGATGTACATGAAGAAAAAATCAATTGATCATAAAGAAACAATGCATTTTAATAAATGTAACTATATAGAAACAAAATTCAAATGCAACATGACCAACAATATGATTTAACTAAAAAGAAAGGTTGGTCAAGAAGGTTCAAGGCCTTAAGGTTTGTCTAAGTATCTAACTTTAGGAATCCACCTAAGGTCTTGGGCTTTGGAGACTATGTTGGAAATTCCACAAACTAGAGGAGATGAGGATTTAATTCTTTTAGACTTGTCATCAAATCTTTGAGGTTTGACTATTTTAGATTGATGATTAGTCTTTGTATGTTGGTGTTTCATATTCATTTTATTCTTCTCATTTCTTTTAGCTTTTCCTCCCTCTTTTTGTCTTTTGAATTTTAATTTTAACTTTTCAACCTTTTTCAAGAATTCTTTCATTTCAAAGGTTAAAGGAGGGAAAGTGAGAAGATTCTTTTTGATAGATTTACTTTGATGTTTAGTCTTTTTAAAATCTATCTTGGATGACTCTTTGTGAATTGTTTTAACTTGTTTGAACTTCTTAGAGTCTTCCTTGTTATTCAAAGTCTTACCCTTCATAGAATTAGATTTAACTTTCTTAGGTTCAAAGATGGGTTTAGACATGTGATTTTTCCTTAATTTGCACTCAAATTTGAAATGTCCTTCTTTACCACAATAATGACATTTAGTTTTGGACATTTGAGAGAGAGTGCTAGAGAAAGAGGACTCATCTTTCACAAAAGTGTTGGTGAATTTAGGGTCATATGAAGTATACTTATCAAAATCAAGACCCGTCCTATCTCCATGAGGTTTACCCAATTTAAATAACTTTTCAAGTCTCTCTTCACTTTGGGTAAACTTGCACTCATACTTTTGTTTATATCCTTCAAGTTGAGTGACTTTGGTTATAAGGATTGAATTTTCAATATCCTTCAAGTTGAGTGACTTTGGTTATAAGGATTGAATTTTCAATTTTAACTTTTAATAAATCATTTTCAATTTCCTTATATTTGATTAGCTCTTCATTGGCAAGTTTTAGTTCAAGTTTAAGTTCATTAACAACATTAGATCCAAGTTCTAAGGTTTTTAACTTACTTTGAACATTAGACATGTTTTCCATGGAAATAGTCAACTTGGATTCTAAATTGATAAAGTCTTTGTCTTGCCTTTTTAATAGATCTCTTAGGTTTAAATTTTCCTTTTTAAGATCCTCATTTCCTATCTTTAATTCATTTAGTTCATCTTTGATATTAGATAGGTTATTCAAAGAGATCATGAACTTAGAGTCTAGACATTGTATTACTTCTTCTTTCTCTCTAAGTTCATCTTTTGAAGAGACAAGTTCTTTGTTTAGTCTTTTAGATTCTTCTCTTAAACTTATATTCTTCTTGTTAAGCTTTAAAAATAATGTATATCATTCTTCATAGGCTTGTTGAAGATCATCTTCATTTTTATCATATTCTTCTTCTTTTAAGTCACATTGAGATTCATTTATTTGAAGGTTTGAATCTCCAATAGATGGAAGAATGAGGGGTCTAGAAGAATCTACACAAAAGTCTAAACAATCTAGCTTAGTGGAATCCATATCAAAAGTATTCAATTAAACACAAAACTAGGGTTATAAACTCTAGGTTTTTACACCTAATAAAGAGTTCTAAACACTTGATCCTATAAGATAGAGCACGAGGCTCTGATACCAATTGAAAATCCTGGGACCCTAACCGTAGAGGGGTAGGGGTGGGGGTGAATAGGGTGTGCTTCAAATATGACCAATTTAAACAATTTTTAATTCTTTAAAATAAACTAGTCACATATGATGATTTACCAGACAAGATGCGGAAGCTAAGAAAACAATCACCACAAGTAAACACCACTACACAAAGATTTATAGTGGTTCGGCCTCAATGCCTACGTCCACTACCGGCTTGTGATCTAATCACCCCACCGGATTTCCACTAATTATGCTTTTTACTAGGCTAAGCAATAACCTTTACAATGTTGTTTTTACTAGGCTCAACAACAACCTTTACAAGATGCTTTTCAAGGCTAAGCAATAACCTTTACAATGTGCTTTTCTTAGGCTAAGCAATAACCTTTACAAATGAAGATTTTCTCTAAGAAGGTGTCTCTTCAAGAACACTCTAAGAGATACAATTTAGGCACAAATGAATTGCCTCTAAATAGGCTGATATGAAAGTGAAATTCAAACTACAAACATACACTAAAATAAGCAAAAGTGTGCGCACAAGTGTATGAATGCTTTACTTCAATCAATTTCAACAATGGAGCTCTTAAATGAATGCTTGATGCATTTTAAAATCAAAGCTTAGAAAATGATGATTGAAGATAAATGCTAATCACATGAAAGATTCAAACAACTTAAAGAAATGAACTAAAACAAGTTGTATGAATATTAAAGTCTAAGAACACATGTGATTTAGACAAGAGCGATTGCAAACCATTCTAATATTCCAAAGATGATAATGAGTTTGCAAAACAACTCTTTAAAAGCTAGAAATCATGCATAAAAGAAAATACAAAGATTTAAACATGCATTGATTCTAATTTAAATGGAAATCAAAATGACAAGTAAGATGTACCTTTTAAAAACTCAAGCATTTGATTTCCAATGGCCTTCTAGCTTTCTCAACTCATTCCCCTTCTTTTGGCTTCAAAATGGTTCCAAAAGTTCATCCAAAAAAACTCTCAAAAGTAGGGAAAAGAATGGACTTTATACCAAAAAACAATCCAACGGCTAGTTGGCCCGTTCGACCCCATGACCCCCGGGTCGACCTGGTACACACAACGGCTAGAAAAATGACCGTTGGTGCTTCAGAAACCCTGTCGACCTGCAGTGTGCCCGGTCGACCTGATGATGCCCAGAAATCTGATTTTTTGTAGAAACTTTAACTTTAGAGGGCATCTTCCAAGGGACTTTGAGTCACATTTCTCAAGCATGGATCATGATATAAAATATGATTAAAAAGTGAATATTAAAAGCATGAACCATTTAAACCAAAGAAAAGATTTGAAAGATAAAGCAATTGGTAAGCTTGATTTGATAAAATTCCTTTTCTAAAACAAATGCATCCAAGTTTAAAAACAAATCATGCATAAATCAAAACTTATACAAATCTTAAAAACAATGCTCGTGAAAATTAAGATTTCTTGATTTTCTAAATCAATGCAAGTGTGAAAATTCAAATGGTGCTAATATGATAATGCATCAATCAAATTGCAATATACAAAATCCCTAACAGGATCATCTTATTGCCAGTCTTGATAAGAGTACCGATCAAGAAGACCCATGGAAAAAAAACAAAGCCTTGGTCTGTAAATGCCTTTGGAACTCCAAAAGATCTTGTTAAGCTGGAAGCCTCTGAAAACAATGTGGAGGAACCACTTTCAAACCTTCCAATAGAAGATCCTGTTCAAAAGATAGACTTGGGAACACCTGATAACCCACGTCCTGTATTCATAAGTAAGAATATAAAGGATGATGAGTTACCCGAGTATATCACTTTTCTTCTTGAGTTCGTTGATTATTTTGCATTGTCTTACGCTGAAATGCCTGGCTTAGACCCCAAAATGAAAGTCCACGAGGATCCTAACCCTAGAGGGGGGGGGGGGGGGGGTGAATAGGGTGTGCTACAATTGTGACCAATTTAAACCAATTTTAATTCTTAAACTAAACTAGTCACATGTGATGATAAATCAATCAATATGCGGAAGCTAAAACAAAAACAATCACCACAAAGCAATCACCACAACACAATATTTATAGTGGTTCGGCCAACGTGCCTACATCCACTACCGGCTTGTGCATCCAACACCCCACCGGATTTCCACTATTTATGCTTTTTACTAGGCTAAGCAATAACCCTTACAATGTTGCTTTTCAAGGCTAAACAACAACCTCTCTATGTGCTTTTATAGGCTAAGCAATAACCTTTACAAAATGCTTTTCTTAGGCTAAGCAATAACCTTACAAGATGCTTTTCTTAGGCTAAGCAATAACCTTACACAAAGCTTTTCTCTAAGAAGGTGTCTTTACAAAAGATCACTCTAAGAGATACAATTTAAGCTCAAATGAATTTGCCTCTTGAATAGGCTAATATGAAAGTTTAATACAAATTACAAACATACACTTAAAACAAGCTAAAGTGTGTGCACAAGTGTATGAGTGTGTTTCTTCAATCAATCTTAACAACGAAGCTCTTAAATGAATGCATGATGCATTTTAAAATCAAAGCTTATAAAATGATGATTGAAGAGAAAACTAATCACATGTGAAATTCAAACAACTTTAATAAATGAACTAAACAAGTTGTATGATTGTAAAAGTCTAAGAAAGCATGTGATTTAGTTAAGAGAGTTTGCAAACTAATCTAATTTACCAAGGAAGATATTGAGTTTGCAAAACAACTCTTTATAGGCTTGAAATCATGCATAAATGAAAATACCAAGGATTTGAACATGCATGAATTTCATTTGAATGGAAATCAAAATAACTTAGAAGATGTACCTTTTAAAAACTCATGAGTTTGATTTCCAAATAGCCCTCTAGCCTTTCCAACTTCTTCCCCTTTCTTTGGCTCCAAAATGCTCTCAAAGGTTCATGGTTCAAGCCTTGAAAAAGGTTGGAAATGAATGGACTTTATAGCCAAAAAGTTGCCAACGGCTAGTTCTCGGTCGACCGGCAAAGAGGTCTCGGTCGACCGAGAAGGCACAACGGTCAGATTTCTGACCGTTGGGGCTACAGAACAGGTTCTGGAAAAAATGACTTCCAGTTGTCTCGGTTGACCGAGACCTGTGTCTCGGTCGACCGGCGACACTGCCGGGACACCCCCTTTTTGCAAAAAATGCAACTTTTGCCATTTCAAAGGTATTTCTTTGGGGGACCTTTTGGCCACTAAATCAAGCTTGGAAAACATGTTTTAAGACATTCTAAGATGTTTAAAAACATGAACACACAAAGCCTAAGATGATTCAAAAGTTTAAAACCAAAGGCTAGCTTGATTGGATAAAACTCTTTTCAAATGAGAATGCATACAAAAATGATTCTTTTTGAGATGAATGTATGCAAAGCTTAAACCTAAATTCACAAGATGATTTTCCAAATATAATGCACAAGGAATTAGGTTTTCAAAAGAGTTTGGGTTTCAAAACTAATGCATCCAAGTTTAGAACCAAAACATGCATAAAACAAAAACTTTTCCAAATCTAAAAAGCTATGCATGTATAAAACCAGATTTCAAGGTTTTCTAAAACAATGCAAGTGTGAGAATTCAAATGATGCTAAAGTGCAAATGCATCCATCAAATTGCAAATACAAAATCTCTAACACAAAATAGCAGTCCACAAACTCAATATGCAAAAAGACATCAAGCCTGTCAAACAGGGCCAAAGAAGATTCCGTCCTGATGTGATGGACAAAATTGAACAAGAAGTTCAGAAACTTAAAAGTGTTGGCTTCATTCGCGAGGAACAGCATCCTAAATGGTTGGCCAACATCGTCCCCGTAACAAAGAAAAATGGGCAGATCAGGGTCTGTATTGACTATAGAGAGCAGAATAATGCATGCCCTAAAGATGAATTTCCGCTCCCCATACCTGAGGTGATGATCAACAACACCTACGGACTCGAGCGAATGACATTCATGGATGGATTCTCTAGTTACAATCAGATAAAGATGCATCCTGAATATGAAAGACAAACATCATTTCGGACTCTGTTTGGCGTGTATTGCTACACAGTCATGCCATTTGGTATGAGAAATGCTGGTGCAACATATCAAAGGGCTATGATAAAAATATTCCAAGATATGCAGCACAAGACGATCGAATGCTACGTTGATGACCTCGCCATCAAAAGCAGAAGAAAAGAAGACCATCTCAAAGATCTTCGAGAAGTCTTCATCCGACTTCGCAAACACAAACTGCGGATGAATCCACTAAATGCTTCTTCGGTGTCTCATCGGGTAAGTTTCTCGGATTCATAGTTCGGAAAGGCGGAATAGAACTTGACCCCACCAAAGTCAAGGCTATCCTAGAAATGCCATCTCTAAGAACCCTAAGAGAACTAAAAGGGCTTCAAGGAAGGTTAGCATACATTCGATGGTTCACCTCCAATCTGTCAGGGAAGTGCCGCCCATTCTCTCGCCTAACGAAGAAAGGTGTGGACTTTGTTTGGGATGCTGAATGTGAAGCCGCATTTCAAGACATCAAGACATACATGACTAAACCTCCAGTATTGGCTGTCCCCACAACTGGAAAACCATTCATCTTGTACACAAGAGCTCTCAATTACTCTTTGGGCGAGGAAAAAGAAGCTGCTCTATATTACCTCAGCCGCATGTTGGTGGGTGCATAGCATCGCTACTCTCAAGTCGGAAAAGAATGCCCTGCATTGATGTTTGCCGTACAAAAGCTGCGTCACTATCTGTTGTCCAACACAGTATACATGATTTCGAAGATCAATCTCTTAAAGGTCATTGTCACAAAAGCAGGTTCTCTCAATGCCCGATTGGCAAAATGGTCTATCCTTCTGTCGCAATTCGATATTAGGTATGTACCACATAAAAACAATCAAAGGCCAAGCTCTAACAGACTTTCTCGCAGAGCATCCATTGCCTAAAGATTCTCCACTGAGGGATGATCTCCCAGGCGAATCTGTCTATAATGTGGAAACTTCCTTACCAAATGCTTCCTGGGACATGTACTTTGACGACGCAACCAGGACGAATGAAGAAGGAAAGCAAATACCGGGAATTGGCATTCTCTTTGTCAGTCTCAACAAACTTGCAAATCTCAGTGTGTCAAAGAAGGATTCTCCTTCGTCTTAACACACACCAAGCAGTTGCTGAATGCCACCAAGTGGTTGGAAGTCGGATGTTCATCCTCAAACCTTCAATTGGCGACTGGAGGGATCCGTTCATTGATTACATTATGTTCGGAATCCTACCTGAAGATCCAAAAGAGTGGGTAAGCCTTCAAAGACGAGCCCCAAACTTTCATTTGGATATTCCTTCAAAAATGCTTTACAGAAATCCCTTCAACGGAGTATTTCTACACTGCTTGTCACAACAAGAGGCCGAGGAAACTCTCAAAGAAGTACATGCAGGTCTTTGTGGAGCTCATCAGGCTGGTCCTAAGCTCTACGATCAGATAAAAATGTTAGGTTATTATTGGCCTACCATGGTAGCGGACGCTATGCAATTTGTTAAACGCTGCCAACAACGCCAAGTTCATGGAGATTATGTCCACATGCCTCTAGAATGGCTACATCCCACAGTGATCTCATGGCCTTTCGAAGCCTGGGGTATGGACATCATAGGTCCTATCACTCCTCCATCAAGCAAAGGTCATCACTTCATCTTCGCCACTACGGACTATTTCTCCAAGTGGTCAGAAGCATTTGTACTCAGCGAAATGAAGACCTCATCAGTCCTTCAATTCTTGCTTATCAACATTATCTGTCGCTTCGGCATACCTAAAAGATTCATCCATAATAATGGACCACAATCCCGGGATCACAGATTCTACAGGTTCTGCGACAAGTACAAAATCCAAAGTTGTCCTTCAACTCCATATAATCCGGCAGCGAATGGACTAGCAGAAGCCTTCAACAAGACACTCTACTAAATTCTCAAGAAAATGGTCTTTAGTCATATAAGAGACTGGGGCGACAAACTACCTGAAGCTTTATGGGCTTATCGAACCACTGTTCGAGGACCAACCCATAGCATACCATTCTCTTTGGTCTATGGATGTGAAGCTGTTGTCCCTTTGAAAGTACAAATTCCTTCCTTAAGGGTATCTTTGCAAAATGACATGACGCAAGAAAGTAATGTCAAATTGAGACTCTAAGAATTGGATAATCACGATGAAAGACGGCTCGAATTTCTACAAAGCATTAAGCTGTACCAAGCACGCATGGCAGGATCTTTCGACAAGAAGGTAGGGCAACGCGCCTATAAAAAGGGTGACTTGGTTCTTGCAGTAAAAAGGCCAATGGTTTTTGCTAACAAATCCAAATGCAAATTCGAACCAAAATGGGAGGGACCCTTCGTCATAGACAAAGTCTTCTCCAACGGCTCATATGCTCTCTTAAACATGTAGGGTGACAGATGTATGCTGCCCATCAACGGCAAATTCTTGAAGAGGTACTACCTTTGAAGACTTACGCCACTGGGTCAGAACAATCCCTGCATGGTCAAAGTTATTCTTAGGTACTTGCTCGTCAAACCCACTCCTTTTGGAATTTTCATCCTTATGTTGAAATTTCTAAAAAGAAAAACTCTCAAAACAATGCTCACTTTCATAGTTTCATTGTTAAAAAAAAAAAAAACCAAATTTCCAAGTTTAGGAGCCTCTTCATAGACTTGAAACCCAAAATTCATGGTTTGAAACAAAAATAGGACTTAGGAATTTCCACCCTAGTTCGCCCCAACTTTTATAACAGAATATGATTTTAAGTCAAAATTTACGACCCTCGTGTCTTTAAACAAAATGGTTTTTTAGAAACCGCGGGGAAGCGACGCTCAGTCGATAGTCGCAAAACCCAAAAATCAGAAGGATGGAAACCCCATTCGATACTTCCAAAATTTCAAAATCGCAAGGAAGCGACACCTTGTCGATACTTGAAATTTTTCAAAAATCGTGGAGACGCAACATTCCAGTTGATATCCACAAACCCAAAATTCAAACAAAAACGGAGGTAAAAAAAAACCCTCAAAATTAAAAAATTGTGGGGAAGCGACATTCGGTCAATACTTGCAAAACCAAAATTTTGAAAAGCAGGGAAGTGACGTTCAGTCGATACTTGCACCCCAATTCACGAGGAGGCGACATTCCATCGATACTCGCAAACCGAATGAGCAAGGAGGCGACATTCCATCGATACTTGCAATACCATTCAGTAGGGAGGCGACTTTTAGTCGATACTTGCATTTTTGAAAACCAAAACCTGGCTTCTACGCCAAAAGCAAAATTGGCTTCTACGCAAAAAAAAAAAAAAAAAAAACAAAATTTCGGCTTTTATGCCAAAAATTCCAAAAAATCGGCTTTTACGCCAAAAATCTAAAACTTGGCTTTCATGCTAACACAACAAAACTTGGTTTAAAAAAAAATCTGGCTTTCACACTAATAAACAAATTTCGGCTTCCATGCCAAAAACAAACTTTGGTTTCCTTGCCACAAACTTTAGCTTCCATGCCACAAACAAAATCAGCTCCTACGCCACAAAACCTGGCTCTCATGCCAAGCCAAAATCGGCTTTCATGCCATCTCAAAAACCCGGCTCTCATGCCAATTCAAAGATCGGCTTTCATGCCACCTTAAAAATCCGGCTTTCATGCCACTTCAAAATTCGGCTTTTCATGCCATCTCAAAAATTCGGCTCTCATGCCATCTCAAAAATTCGGCTTTCATGCCATCTCAAAGACTTTGGCTTCCATGCCACAAACAAATTTTGGCTCTTACGCCACAAAATTTGGCTCCCATGCCATCTCAAAATCTAGCTTTCAAGCGATCAAAAACTAGGCTTTCGCCACAAAATTTGGCTTTCATGCCCAAAACAACCCTTTGGCAAAAGATTTTAACAAAATGATAACCTTTTGATCAAATTTCCAAACAAACATTCTCATCCAACTTTTGCATATTTTCATCAAAAGAATTTAAGTAAAGAGTATATAAAGTACCAAAAATGTTTTTTACATGGAGGTACCAAAAAGAGAAGAAGAAAAAAAAGAGTTTGTTACAAAAATCAGGAGCTTAGTCTAACATGGTATTCAACCAAAGATTCAACTACTCAAGTAGACTCTTGGCCTTAACCTCTAAAGCTTCTAGACCACGCTTCTTCAAAATCTTTCCATAAAATGCGGCAGAACGCCGCGACCCATCTGCAGCATGGGGAAGCTCTTCCCAAAGAATCTGCCATTGCTTGTACTCTTGAGTCTTCCTCCGGAGATTGCTCTTAGCCTCCTCGACCTGGCGAATCAGAGTCCCTTCTCCAGCACGAGCTTCCACGATGGCGGCCCATTTTGCAGCATCTTGTTCCTCCAATAGCTCAAGACGCTGCCTGGCCTCAACGACTTCCCTATCAACACGGCGCAGGTCTTCTGTTAGCTCAATGATAACCAACTCGGTGTCGTTCCTCTCCCAAACGAATTGCTTCCGAGTCCGTAAGATCTCGTTCAGTTCAGACTTAACCTCGCCAGAAGGCTTCAAAAACATCTCATTGAAGAAGTCACCACTTGGAAAGTTCTTGGTCTCATTCCACTTGTTGCCTAGAGCTATGACTTCATTGACAAAAGCCTTCACACTTGCAATGTCCAGACCGACCTCTTCGCTATTAGCAAGGATGTCCTGTACATGCTTGATCATGCCAAAGCCAGCTTCCAAATGGCCAGAAGAAAGTGTTTCGACCCATGAGTTCAAAACGCTCTTCAACACTTTCTTCGCATATTGAAGAGATGGACAGGATTAGGGATGGCAACGGGGCGGGGCGGGGCCGGAATTGGGCTGCCCCGTCCCCGCCCTGAACCTCCCTGTCCCCGCCCCGATCCCGCCCCGCCCCGCCCCGCAATGCGGGGTATGTTACATACCCCGTCCCTGCCCCGACATGCCCCGCCCCGATGTGGTATAATCATAAATATAATAAATTAATTTTGAATTGACTATAATAAAAAAGGTAAATTAATTTATTTTACATGGTAAAAAGCACATGAATGATTCATCTATGTTGTCTCTATGCTTTTAATAATATTAAAAAAAATCTCCCAAAATAGAATAAAAAGATCTCCCCGCATAAATATTTTATAAGTGTGGGGCACTATTAGATTGTTTAAATTTTTTAAAATTATCTAATATTAATAATATAAATTTTCCTTTTCCTGAAATTTTACCTATTTAAAGTGAGATTTATTCTTATAAGATTTTCTCTAAGCCCTTGAAGGCCACTAACATACATTTGAAAATATCATATATGCTTTGAGACATTCTTTATAAAAAAGACAATATCTCTCTAAAATATCATGAACTCCATCAATACATGGTTTCACTTCATTTCTGGTATTGAACTCCACTCACTAATGACTAGTTAATTTTAAAGAAATTAAAATTTGGCTTAATTTGTCACTATCTTGTAGCTCACCCTATTCACCCCCCCCCCTCTAGGGTTAGGATCCTCGGACTTTCACAAAAAAACTACAAATACAAATTTGCCAAAAGAATTGGACCTTCCTCTTAAGAAATACATAAGAATGTAACCTATGTATTCTAGATCAACTCTTCTACTCTGTTTTGTATAGATGATGGGAGTGCTGATCAAAGTAAAAAAAATTCAAGACGAACAAAGACAAACTGAATTTGTTGCAGTGCAGCATCAGATACTTATTTTAGTTATTTACACTTAAAACGACCACTTCATTCATTGACTCTGAAGTTAGTAGTAACACTAGCATAACAAACAGTTTTTATAAGATTCTCATTTTTCCTTTAAGGAAAGGAATGACGTTTCATTGAAATATATGAGAAGAAGAAGAAGCTTGCAATGATGAAAGAAATAAATGTGTTAAAAAATTATCAAAGTTTTTCAATTTAAGCCTCATGAGTAAGAGCAATAATAAATAAATATACTCATGCCCTTGAAATGCCCTTTTATAATAAAAAAAAATTCAAAGGTTAATATTTCGTTAAAAGAGAGAAAAAAACAGAGCGGACATAAAATGAGTTTAAGTTTGTACATTTCACTTTCTTATTTATGATATTTTGTTAGTTGCTACTTTTTTCTAAAAAGAAAAAGAAAAAACTAAACATAAAACAATAATGCAAACGAAGTACCTGTATATATGGGATGTGCTTATAAGTTTTGGAGGTCCCTGTACCTTTTTCAAAGGCCATAATAAATAATATACAATTGGAGGAACATCAAATTACAAATATTTAAGGTTAGTGTACAAAATATTAAATGGTTAATATTTAAAAAATAATAACAAAGAGTTACATCCGTGCAAAGAAAATAATCTCGTATCTTCTGGAAACCTCCCGGAACCCTTTGATGTTCTTAACTCTCAAATTTCAAATACAAATACCACTCAAGTATCTTTTAGTTTTACCAAAAAATAAAAATAAATAAATAAATAGAAACTATTTGCACAATTTGCATTGTTTTAGGGAAGAAAAAAACAGAGAATGTTAATTCTCTTGTGTGTAGTCAATTTGGTATTTGAAGTATAACACAACCACCAATTGGCCACCAACAACAATAACAAAAGTAGCAAGCTAGTTAATACCTTTTGTCGTGACTTTTAAACAGATGGCGAAGTATTTAAAGTGCCCACAAAATTGTAAGTATTGAACATCAAAAGGTAACAAGTAAAATACACTTGATTCATTTTCTTTTGATCCATTATAAAATACACTATTCATTTTCTTTTTTATTTTCATCCCGTCTTAGTTCAAGGTCTATTATTGAAAAAGCACATGGCATTTAAGTTTTCAGAGTTAAAAGACAGTATGTACACCATGAACCACATAATGGAGTAAATAATGGATAGTTAAAATCTTTTATTTTTCCCACTTTGGCTTAGGTTATTAACCGGGGTGGACAAAATAGTGCTAAGAAATACTAAAAACTTTTTGAATGATAAAATCTGAAATATTTTTCCTTTGAAATGATTCTTTAATTGCAACATATCTCACAATTAATTTTATAAAAGACAAAAAAAAAATTGAATTAAAATTTGAAAATTAGTAAACAAAATAGTTCAATGAGAACCACGAATGAATGCTTATTGGTCTTATCACTCTTGAGGGGTTTGGAGGGTGACGATTGAAGGGGCCTCGGTCTAAAGCGTAAGAGTTTAACTAACATAAACTAAAATAGGAAAAATAAACAAAATAAAATGTCAGATTCTTATACAAATATGGATTATGTTTTTTGGCCTTTTGAATATTAGCACCGTACTGCTTAAAAAAAGCCCTTCCCCTTCGACTCTATGGAGAAGAAAAACAAATTCTGACAGATAATGGAAAGCTTTTTCATGCCTCATAGCATCATCCTTTTACTTATTGTCTATTTGCTTTTCTAAACCAGGACACTTTCTGTTTGAGTTTTCCATTTCCCTATCTTACATAACAAAACAATATCAATTTTACATTTTAAATGCTATGCACAAATTCATATTCCAAACATAGAGTGAGAACTAAATACAAAGTTTTACCATAAGGAAGCACGAAACACTTACAATTTGGAAGCTTGCAAGTAAGATTAAAGAAATAAAATAGACATATAATTAAAATTATCAGAGCATGAAGGCTATCAATGAGCTTAACTTTGGCCCAAACAGGAATGAGAAAGAAAAAAAAATCAACTCTTCATCATCATTTTCATAACTCTGGTTGCACCTATTTTTCTTAGAATGAAGATTTTATTGCAACATTAAAAAAACTGAAGAGGAAGACATAATCAAACAATAATAATTTCAATAGACAATGCTCACTTACATTTATGAAAACTCCCTTCATTCCAAAAGAAGCTAAGAGTTAATGAAGAATCTGTAAAAATATCATGTTCTTCCTTACACAATTACTCACAGAGGAAAAACCTCATACCCACAAAATTCCCTGCATTGAAAATCTTGTAGTATCTGAATAAGAAGAATGTTAAAAGAAAATTGAAAAAAGAAAAGGGAAAAAAACAACATTTGAGATACTCATCATATTGCAGTATATTAGCAGGTCTATTCCATCTTAGTGTCCGCCCACCCCAGCGTCTATACAAAGGATTACGTATGGGCAATATTGAAACTGCCCTTTTCTAGTAGTATCGCTGCTGTCTTTTTTGCAGCTTTCGTTGTTGTTGGAACTATGTGGTATGGCTCAACAACTACCCCGATCGAATTATTTGGTCCCACTCGTTATCAGTGGGATCAGGGATACTTCCAGCAAGAAATATATTGAAGAGTTAGCGCCAGTCTAGCTGAATTGATTTGAGATAGATTCCAATCTTATCCACATTTTCATTTTCTTTTCTCCACCACCTTAAAAAAAAAAAAACAAAGAAATCGAAAAAATTACTGGATTTATTGGAATGTATTAAAACGAAATTTTATTACGTTTAAAATATCAGCATCTACTCAATAGAAGAGATTAAAAAAGTTATTAGGATCATGTGTGCCAAGTTTGGTTTGGATCCGAGTTCATTGGGGTTAAATTATTAGGATCGTGTGTGCCAAGTTTGGTCTGGATTCGAGTTCATTTGGAGGGGTAGTTAGCAATTTTCCAGAGAATTTAGGGGTTTTTTTCGTAATTTTGGATTTTTGAGATTATGGTACCATTGGGTAGATATTTTTAATTCCTAAACTTTAGTCTGCTAGATCATCTTGATCCGGATCCTTAAAAACCCTCTATTTTAGACAAATTGAAAAATTCTCATTATGTCTCCATCTCATAAAATACATATACATAATAAATATATATATATATAAGGGTGGGCCCCACCGAAAGTCCTTGGGATCCTAACCCTAGAAGGGGGGGTGAATAGGGTGTGCTACAAATATGACCAATTTAGATATATTTTAATTTCTTAACATAAACTAGTCACAAGTGATGATATTAACCAAACAAGATGCGGAAGCTAATAAATGAATCACCACAAGCAAGCACCACAACACCAAGGTTTATAGTGGTTCGGCCTCAATGCCTACGTCCACTACCGGCTTGTGATCCAATCACCCCACCGGATTTCCACTATTTATGCTTTTTACTAGGCTAAGCAATAACCCTTACAAAGTTGTTTTTCTAGGCTAAACAACAACCTCTCAATGTGCTTTTCTAGGCTAAGCAATAACCTTTACAACATATGCTTTTCAAGGCTAAGCAATAACCTTTACAAATGAAGATTTCTCTAAGAAAGTGTCTTCACAAAAGATCACTCTAAGAGATACAATTTAAGCTCAATGTATTTGCCTCTAAAATAGGCGGATATGAAAGTGAATAACAAACTCACACAAACACTAAATGAATGCAAATGTGTATGCTCATGATGTGTGTGTGTGATAACTTCAATCAAGTTTAAAAAGTAAGCTCAATCAAACATATGCTTAAAGCAATTCAAAGTTTAAAGCTCATGAAAGATTTGATTGAAGTCTAATGCAAATCACATGTATGAAAATCAACTTGTTAATGACATGAAAATCAAAGACTCACAAGTTGTATGAAAATGACTAACTTAGAACATGTGATGCATGTGCAATGTTGTTTTCAAAACCAAATTAATTTTACTAATGTTTAAATGAATGAAAACAACAAGTAATGTTTCAACCAAGAAAATGAATCATGCTATATAAAGGAAAACAAAGATTTAGGCTAAGCATGATTAAGGAAGATTTAAAAACAACTTGGATGAAAACAAAGTGAGGAATCCAATCTTAATTAGATCAAAGATTAAGAGAAGAATGGATTCATCATATCATAGTTATCATGCTCAAAATCATTTACCAATAACTTAAGCAAGGCATGTAAACTATGATTAAGAGAGGTAGAGCTTACTTAGAGATTTAATTTCATTAATCCAAGCTTTAGCTCTCCAAATGACTCTTTGGTCTCTCTTAGTTCATCCCCTTTGCCTTGTCTCCAAACACCTCTAAGAAGGCTTAAAATTCTCCAACCTTTGACAAAGGAAAGAACTCATTTTATAGCCAAAAAATGCCCAACGGCTAGTCCTCGGTCGACCTGCAAACAGGTCTCGCTCGACCGGGATCACAACGGTCAGAAAAATGACCGTTGGAGCTCCAGGGACCCAGTCAGCCAGCAATGTCGCCGGTCGACCGGGACCCCTGGGCCGGTCGACCGGCGACACTGCTGGCCGACCCCCTGGGGCCAAAATTCCCAATAATTCATATTTTCAAAGGATTTTCTTAGGGGAACTTTTGGCCACTAAACCAAGCTTGGAAACATGTTTTAAATCAATCTAAGATGTTTAAAAACATGAAACACAAAAAGCCTAAAATGATTCGAAACTTTAAAACCAAAGGCTAGCTTGATTTGATAAAACTCTTTTCAAAATCAAATGCATCCAAGATTTAAAAGCAAATCATGCATAAATCAAAACTTTTACAAATCTTAAAAGCAATGCATGTATAAAACCAGATTTCAAGATCTTCTAAAACAATGCATGAGTGTAAATTCAAATGATGCTAAAGTGAAAATGCATCCATCAAATTGCAATTACAAAATCCCTAACAATCTCCTCCTTTGCAATTTGATGGCAACTTACTCATCAATGAAATTACACACAAAGTCTTCAGCTCCCCCTAAGTTGGACAAGTCTTGAAATCTTCTTGGATGCTCCTTCTCTTAGCTTGGGCTCTTGGGCTCTTTTCTTCATTCTTCATGATGCTTGGTACTTGATCATTCTTCAATCTTTATTTCTTCTTTCTTTCTTTATCCAAGCATCTTCTTTAGCTCCCAAGCTTTCTTTCTTCTATTTGCTCTCTCCCTTTGGCAAGGTATGCATTCTCTCCCTTTGTAGAAGATCATACACAACTCTCCTTAGGAAGCTTGGACATTCTCTTCATCTTTAGAGAACTTTGAAAGCTCTCTCCCCCTTTGAAGAGTAGGAGATCTTTGAGTACTTGAACTCTCTCTCCCCCTTTGCCATTAAATTGCAAAAATACATACACACATGAAATAAGGAAAATACCTTTAGTAGTACCTGTTAACAAATGAAATCGAAAATGAAATACATAACAGGCTATCGTGTATGAAAGTTATCTCTAAGGGCTCAAAGGCAATCCAAGGGTGAATTTGATCAAAACTAATACTTCCTATGAAGATTTACACTCCCCCTCAATCCATTCTCTTCTTTTGTCAAACATTTGACAAAGATTTAACTATTAGATGCAAGAAGAAGTTGGTTTAACCAAATGAGGGTCAACTTCAAGGAAAGGATTAGATTCATTTAACTATAAGGCTCAATATGATCAAATTACCAAAAGAAAGCAAGGTCAAAGAGAAAAGCAATCATGGATATCAATTGGAAAAACAAAGAATACCAATTGAGATTCTAAGATAAGACTTTTAAACACAATCACTCTAAAATGGATTTAAAAATATAACTTATTAGGAAAAATCCAAATTAGAGCTATCCATGATGAAATGGGGTTTATAAATCATAGCAACAAATAATCTAACTATGGAAAGCATATGCTATGAAGGTTTTGAAAATCATTTCATTCAATCAATAAATATGACTATTAAAGTGCAAGATGAGTAAAATGAAATTCAATCATGAAGCCAACCTCAACTAATAACCAACCAATATTATGAACACATAAACATGGTGGTCATGAGATATACCTATATGAGCAAGAGAGGCGGCAAACATGAAATTTCTGATGCTAATGGTGTGTGACATGGAACAAATATGTAACTATCAAGCTCAATCCAATGCACACAAGGTTTATCACATTCACAAGAAATCAAATCAATCAAGAATAATACTAATTGAAACCAATTGAATTTGATAACATGATAAAGAGCAAGAATGTGGCAAACACAAAATTCCATCAAGCATCATAAATGGATATTCATCACTTTTAAAGATATGACTAATGAGCATAGTGATGAACAAGGTAAATTGCAATGCAAAAGAATATGATAAGTCTCTCATAGCAACCGAACGTCTACATGACGTCATCAGCACGCCACTCAACTAATTGTTGCGGTTCTACGACCGCCTCCTCAAGCTCCTCCTCGGGATATCCAACAACGGGACCTGAGTACCAAAGAGTAGGTCAAACACGACGATTTGGCAAATGGAGGAAAACACAATAACAATATGAAAATAAATGAATTTACCTTCAAAACATGTAAACCTGTTTAAATAACAATTTCTCTGAACAAGATAAAACATTTATTCCAAATACACGTATGCAATGTAAAACATGTAAGGTGACCAAGGAAACGGGAAACAATCAAGATGGCAACCACACGAAGCTAAGTCCCCTATCACTAAGGTGATAGAGCAATAACTAGGCACTGATCTCAGTCACTCGAGGTGAGGAGAAACAGTGGATCTCATATAAATACATATACATATACATATACTATACATGACCACGGTAGCGAGCCGGGCATCGGGGACCACAGTAGCAATCTGCGGCATCGGGACAAGACCACGGTAATGACCGGGTAGCGGGATCCAAACTACAGCTGGCGGGACAAGAGGGGGATCTCCAAGTCGGTGGATCAGACCAACATGGTTATCCAAGCTTAGTGGTGCCGACTCATAGGTCAAATACAATTGAGACATATGCAAGTAAATCGAGTACAAATACATAAACAAACGGGCAAGACGGGGGTGCTCAAGGGCACACTGTCATATCATGTGGTGCAATGCACTTCAAGACAAGTAACTATTTCAAGTGTAATTCAATACTTTCGGGAAAACAAGGCATGTAGTATAAATCTAGGGAACAATGAAATACTATAGAGCTTTTGAAATCTCAAGACAAGTATCGGGGTTCAAAACTAGTTCAAGGTGAATGGGGACCCCGTATGTCGATCTGATAAAAATTTGGTACTCTTTGAGTTTGGGGACATTCCGGGCTCCTCATACACTTTGAATTTTCAAAACTTCGAATGACATCTTCGTGATATGGTTTCTTTCTCGAATGGCCTCATATAATGCCTAGTGAATCTCCTTTGATCGACAAAGCTCAGCGCTCGAGCGAACCGGAGAGTTCACTCGAGCGAGGAGCTCTCCGGAACCTGGGAAATTTCGGTCACCTGGCGGTTAGCCGCCGCTGGGATGGGCGGCTAGCCGCTGTCTGACTGCTGGCTGACCGCGGCTGGGCTGCAAATTGCAGCTTACTGGAAAACTAACCGCCAAGGTGCGGTTAGCTGGCGGTTAGCCGCCGATGGGTTCGGCGGTTAACCGCTGGCTAACCGTGGAGCTGACTGAGTTTTCAGGTGGAGAAGTGTGCTCTCTGGAAAAGCAACCGTGACATTTCGGCTAGCTGGCGGTTAGCCGCCAGTCACCAGGCGGCTAGCTGCCAGGTGACCGCAGGCTGACCGCCAGGTGCGGGAAACACCCACCGTGTTCATATTTTGAGCCATTTCTCCTCCTCAAAACCATTCTCCCTACTTCCACTTAGTCCCTGAAATAAAATTGAGCTAAGAACTCCTCCAATACATCTATCTATACTTCTCCAAAACTCCAACTTGTGATCATTCATCACCTCATTCTTCCACATCAAGTCCAATACAAAGGAAGGAGGAAGGAAACCATTTCACAAACATTCATTTAGGATATAACCAAAAGAAAATAAATGCTAAACCAACATGTTTACAAAACATTAAATGACTTAGCCAATATGCATTCAAGCATTCATTTCAAAAATAAATGCAAGCCAATAAATATGAGTGAAATGACAAGTCAACCACATTCCTCATGGAAACCATTGAAAGCTCATAAAAATAAGTAATCCACTTGCCTTGTGTCTTCAAATCAAGAAATCAAACTCCTATACTCTTCCAAGCCAAAGATCCAAGTTTTAACAAAAATCCCCCAAAACAAACCCTAAAATGGGTCAAAACAAGAAATAGGAAGGGAAACCTTACAATAATGGAAATGAAGCTTCTCTAAGGCTAGAAGAATGCAAATCTAGAAGAAGGGAATGATTACTTACTTTTAAGGTCCTCTAATGGCAAGAGTAAGCTCAATGAAGGTCTTGGAATGGAGGGTTTTCTTCACAAATGGTATCAATAGAGAGCCACGGTGAAGAGGAAGAAGAAGATGATCTCCATTTCTTGATTGATGCAAGTTTGGTGTGGATTGGAGGTGGAGAGAGCAAGAGGAAGAAGAAAAGTTGCCAAAAGCAAACCCTAGGTTCTTTTTGTGCTGGAAAAAGGGAATGGGAAGATGGGTTCTCCTTATATGGCAAATGGGAATGGGTCCCACTACTAAAGACATTCAAGGGCTGAAATCTTGTCTTTCGGGGCTTCTAATGAATTCGACAAAGAAGAAAGAAATGATCGCCGAAATATCTAGTTTCCAAAAAGTATATGTTTGATGGGTTTCGGGAATATCAAGTTTTGGGTACAGATTTTGTGTGCAAATGACTGTTTTGCCCTCAAGGCTATTAAAAATGGGTTTCGGGATCTCAAACGGGGACGGGATCAACATGAAAGTTGTAGAGCTTATCATTACGAATAAAATGAGATTAAAACAATGAATGCAAAAATCTTCGATAAATCCTCAAACATATGCAATGTCATGAAAAGGAAAACCCCAATGGGTCCCACTAATCACAAGATAACAAAAACTCTCCAAAACTATATCAAAAGCTATTCTAAACCCAACTTAGCCACAAACACTAATCAAGTTTAGAACTAACACGTAACTTAATTAGCACTAATCGGGTTCACTCGGGTCGGGGTCTTACAGCGGGATATTATGCCGCGGCCCTCCCATACTGGATATAGTCGCGGCGGGGAATCTCACCGGTACTGGGGAATGACTAGCCCCGCAATACACACTCAACAGTCTCACCACACTCATCACTCGGGGAGACTGGACTCGGCATCACACCGTCCGTCTAAAACATAACTCATCATGATAGCTCACTCAACACTCATAAATAGCTCCTACCAGTGATGATCAGTCCAAATGCTGAGCTTAGAACAACTGAGTTAATGTCTATGCCGACTCGGGGAAACATTAAAGGTCTGTGTCTGTCTAGGCTTTGCCTTGCATGAACAAGGTCCTATCAAGGTCTCTAAGAGGTCCAAGTGTCAATTCAATCCATGGATTACAATCCAAGTCCAAGTCCACTCGTTGGACCCATACCAAGACCTATCAAGTACATGGCCTGGTCTAAAACAGTCCAAACGAGGTAATAAGTCCATTTACAGTGATAAACAATTCATTCTCCTCCAAAATGAGTTATAAGTCTAATATAATCCACATCTCCAATCTAAGGGTATACCCATCCATACTTAGGCCATAAAAGGGCCCGCCTAGCCACAGACAGGGGTCAATATTCTCCCAATCACACCATCAGGTCACCTCTAAGTAGTCCTAGGTTCAGGTCATCCATTTTCCATTTAATTAACAGTTATAAGCTATAATAAGGACATAAGAGTGACAGTGATAAGATAAGTGAAGTAAGAACTTCAAGTACAAGAATCAATTAGGGAAATATCAATAATCCAACCTAGGTAATGGTCCACATTCGGGTCCGGGTTTATCTTAGGTAATCTGATCTCTAAATGGAGTCTAAGATGCCAATGGATATTGTGTTTGGTGCTCCTGAAGCTACGAGCATCATTGACAACGTTTAAGGATCGAATCATCGTAGATTATCCAACCAAGACCTTACTTGGTGGTCCCCACGAGTCAAGGTTGAGCCACACCATTGACTCGTGCTTGCACTACTAGAAAAAAAGGGTTTTTATATCCGCTAAAAACCGATATAAAAGACCTATTATATCGGTTTTTCAGTAAACTTCAAACCGATATAAGTACCCCCGATATAATAAACAACTATAACCGATATAATATGTGTAATATTTCATATCGGTTTTTGGACAACTGATGTCTTTTGAACCTGAAATTATAACACATATTACTGTAAAACCGATATAAAAAAAAAACTATAACCGATATAAAAAATATTTATAATATCGATTTTCGATCAACTGATGTGTTTTGAAACTGAAATTATAGCATACATTACTGTAAAACCGATATAAAAAAGAATGAAACCGATATAAAAATTAATTATAATATCGGTTTTCGGAGAACTGATGTGTTTTGAAACTGAAATTATAGCATACATTACTGTAAAACCGATATAAAAAAGAGTGAAACCGATATAAAAATTATTTATAATATCGGTTATAAAGGGCTTTGTTATATCGGTTTTTTGGGATTGTATTATATCGTTTGTTCTATAACCGATTTAATATTATATACGCATATTTTTTTTATCAAAAGAATTTGCATTGCTCCTGTACCATTGCAGTACACTGTACACCAATAAAACTTTGCACTATATATACAAATTAATAAAGTGATCATATATATAACTAATTAATAATTAACATAAAGCTTGACTAGACAAATCTCTATGGAAATATTGTGTGTGTGTCTATATATATATATAGTATCTACATTGTCTTCCATGGGATGTACAAAAAGTTGGAACTATATATAAACAAAAAAACCAAAAGATAAATAATCATAATTTACCTCCAGAGCTTCAACAACCATCTTTTGGCTTCCCTTGAAGGCAAGACCCAACTCCTTTTTTACTGGTGTTATGATCAGTTTCTGAAAAAAATTTACACTGCATGAATCATCTGTGAAATTGCACTCAATGGAACCATCAACTAAATTGCTATAACTCTGATGTCTATAGACATGCATGCAGATGTTGCCCATCCACACACTGATAAATGTGCTAGTATGGCATGGTTGGAAGGCGATCATTGTTGCAATCATAAGGTAGCAGGTTCAACTTGTGCCACCATTCAAAAAAATTAAAAAATTAATAAAAATGATTGGTTCATCAGATTGATGTATTCGTTTGTGAGGGTCATGCATAAAAATAATCTGCATGGTCGAGAGAGAGATAGATACCTCCACCTCCCTGGGTTCTGAAAACTTTTCATGTGAAACAAGAGGGACACCACTTGTAAGGTCCGCGACCTTACTGGGTCAATTGGGCCCAATTACAGGCCTGTTGACCCATTTATTATTATTATTATTTGTATTTTAGATATTTGAGTGGGTTTAGGCTTTGAGTGAGTTTCTTTTAGTTTTAGAATAGTGTCTGTGAAGTTTCGTTTGATTTCGAGTTCGTTTGATCCTTGCAGGGGGTAGTTTGCAAATTAGGGAAAATTGAGTGTTTTTCCGAAAAAATTCCTATCACCGTGATTTTGGGTTCGTTGGAAAGGTCTCGTCGTGCTGATCATTTTTGTCTTCTGGCTCGTCGCAATCCGAAGATCAGAAACCCTTCAAATAGTCTATTCTTTCACCGGACCCATTTAAAGGGCAATTCGGTCTTTTCCTCCCTCTCCTCTTCTTAATTAGGGATTAGCCCTAATCTCATTCTCACTTCTGCAACGAAGCTACAGCAGCCCTCCTTCTCCCTCTTCATCTTCTCAAGCCCAGATCTCCCTCCGGGAGAGATTACCTCCGTGATCCGGACCGCACATCTTCTTCCTTTCGATCTCCTCTCTCCATTGATACTAGTGGGTAAGCCTTTTCCCATCATCAACTTTTCCATTCGTTTTCTCCTTTGTTTAGAATAGGTTGGATCATGATCTTTTCCTTTCTTTCTTCTTCTGGGTGATCTAGATTACTTTTGAGCGGGGTAGATTGTGGTCTTCGTGATAGAAAGCTTCTCCTCAAGCTTTTCCCAATTTTTAATCATCTTCTTGGTTGAGGCAAGTAGATATGCATTTCATATTTAATCATGTGTGTATTGTTTTCTTTTGATTGCAATGATATCCTTGTTAGATTACCCAAATTCCAAGCTTATTGTTGGTATTGCATTGGGATTGACATTTTAGGTTAGATTTGTGGTTTGGATTGGATAAATTGTTAAATGGTAGCTTTGGAAGTTTTTCATTTGATAAGAATGGATGAGAATAATGATTGAAATGATTGGGGAGCATTGAGGCTCGTTTTCTGCAGGAAAAAGATGTGAAAAACCCATTTTCGGGCTCAGGCTACAGTGCCGATCGATCGGGCCTGCAAGCCGATCGATCGGACTGCAATTTGGTCTCAGTTAACTGAGACAAATATCAGTCCGATTGATCTGACCTGTTGTCTGATCGATCGGAGGGCATTTTCATAATTTCGGACAACTTCGGAAAAGGACTTAAAACACTTATAACTTTTAATCCGTATGTCGGATTTCTACATATTATATACCGTTGGAAAGCCCTTGAGATGTAGAATCCAATGGTTCTAGTTTCATCACGATCGGAGGTCGAGAAGTGATGTAAAAACTCATATTATTGACCCAACCTATGTTTTATTAGAAATGAGACCAATAACTTAGGTTTGGGCCTTAGATGTTGGAAACCAAGAACCTACTATCAGTTGACCATTAATGGGGATTAAATCGTAGCACATGGCTTGGTGTGCTTCGATTAGGTGTCTAGGTATTCGTGTATTAACTTGGGATAACCGAATGCGTATGAAATTGAATTAATGGATGCTTAACATGATTGTACACCAAGGGATTTCCTTATAAGCATCGTTGATCCAATTCCACACGTACTCCGTTAGAACATGTAGGATACATGGATGACACCACTTGTCTAGGTTTGGATTGTAATTCCTCCTTGACTTATTTGATTGTATCCGTTGTTATAAATCCTTGTACACTCACTCTCAGCATAATACACCTAATTAATTATGAAACATAATCTCTTGTAGAATTAGGACTTGAACCTGACTTAGAGTGTAGCTTAAGATCCCGTGTTATATAATTGATAAACATGACTGGCTAGACTGAAGGGATTATCACGTGATTGGATTTGTCTTGTATTGACTTGAATGAGGTAATCCCTATGAACATGTCTTGTATATTGAGCTAGCCAGACTTGCTTGTCTTGGTCTATTCTCGTGTCAACACCACATTATTATTATTATTATTTGCATATCATGGTCAGCTGCAGTTTGGGGTTTATTGATGGGCCGGTTACTCGGACATCGGGGTGGGCAGTCGGCTTTGGACGGCGTCCATGGCGTTGAATAATTGGGAGTGGGCTGGGACCGTGCTACTATTCCCAGGACCGGGAGCTAGGATCACCCTGGAGCCGGACTTTGGTATCAGTAGTCCGGATAGGATTATTACTGGTACCCCGTGAGGTGGCTTGGACATCCACGGAGTCTCCCTCTTGTGCATTGCATTACATTGGTAGTGGTGATTGTTAGTATTGCTAGGATTTCTATTTATGATTCTGATGATTATTTACTCATGCTTTATGCCTAGATTCGATTCCTTGTATTCTCTTGATTATTATGCCTGTCATTACTCTTATACTTGATGCATGTCATGATTACTTATATCTTGCTTATCTATTGCTCAACATGTCGTTGATTTTGTTCCTTGGTGTGCAGACTCCTCAGGCGAGTACTACTACGAGGAGCAAGCAGGTGAGGAGATCTCGGAGGATCTCCAACCGGCTGAGGAGGAACGAGAGTGGCGTGCCGATGACGTAGAGTAGCGTCATTGATCTTGCACGGGAGAGATTCATGGGGACTTCCTTAGATTCCTTATTCTTTATTTATCTCTCGTTGAATCTTTCATATCATTGACTTCTTAATTGTTTTAAATGGCCTTGAGTATTGGGATGGCCATTGTAATAAATTAACTTCATTGTTTAAGTTTTATTTTATTCCTTGTGCAACTTTAATATATATTGAGATTCATTATTCCTTGTTGATATCCAAACATGCCTAGAATTGTATGAGTTCCGCATATTCTTATTATATTTGAGGCTTGAAATATTATATCCTCACAGCGGACTTACGATCCTTGGGCTTAAAGGGCAAAATTTTTAATAGCCCTAAATTTCAGTCCCCGGATCTGGTTTATTCTCTAATCGGGTTCAGGGGACGTGACACCACTCTTTTCCTGTTATACAGTATTGCCAAATCCATTAGCTATATTCAGGCAACTGACTAAGGTTATAATACCAAATTCATAAGATTTCCATTGCAAAGAAGAAAATTTCAGAGTGATCAAACAGCTAAAGCCATTTAAAGTTAGAATTCTTTTATTGAAAAAGTGAATCCCAACACGCACACACACAAAAAAAAAGCTTCTGCCTAAGAAAAATGAACTATTGTAAATTAAATAACCATCAGCTTTTGAGATCCCAACTTGTTTTCAGCGTTCCATCCTACATAGAGATTCAGAAATGGACAAGCAATGGTTCCATTCTACATAGAGATTCAGAAATGGACAAGCAAGGCAATAGATAAATAATATCTTAACAGCCATCATCGAATATAATGGTGCAAACTAAACTGTATATGCAAGAATCAAGATTATGTTTTCCAAATGAAAACAGAGGTAAACGACAAAGTGTAAACAAACAACCTTTGCCACTGCTTCCCCAAGGCAAATTTTCTTAGCTGGTTTTCCAGACATTTGCTATTCTCTAGGGAACATTAAAAACTCCAAATCAGCAACCTCTTTGTATTTAGGGAACTTATGCACAAACAAACAATCTCATAAAGTCAAAAAATTAAGTGGAACATCAACAGTACAGCTTGAGGCTGTATTTGTGTGTGTGTGTGTGATGAGGAAAGATACAGAAAAGAAACCCATGGCCACATCAATGCATTCAGCATGAGAAACAATGAAACATAGCAACTGATCAAGTATATCAGACATTCAAATGATTTCACATGAAGAACAAATGGAGGAGAAACCTTATTTCTAAAAGCTTGACCAATCTGGGCTGCAGCAAAAGGAAGCTTGTTCCCATTATAATAGTCTGAATTGCAGAGTATAGACACCATATATGAATGAAGTTACAAAGGAATTGCCTATTAACCTCTTTAAGAAAACTCTATAACAAGAAATAGGTAACTGAATTAGTTGCAAGAGAGCAAATCCAAATGTTCACTCCACTGTAATACAACTCTTGAGGTGGTGTATGAAAAATAATCATTAGCTAGTAAATAGAAAATATTAGCTAGTAAATAGAAAATATTCTTGCAAACAGAAAGAAAAAAAATGATTCCGCATCTTCCTATTCATTGATCCGATGATGACAAGAGTGGGCACCTGTTCATGTAAATACTATAGATTTTCCTGCAAAATAAAGGGGAAAGAAGGGGGGAGGTGGGGGTTTAGATATCACTAATGTTAGCCTCAGCGACTAGGTTTTCCATTTAGATTAGTCACAATTTACCCCACGAGTCGTCTTCACTACATGAGGAGTGTCTATGACCACATAAGCGATCTTAGTTCTTGCAAAAATCAAGACTCACTGGACTCGGTCCTCGCGATTAACCAAAATTTCCCTTACTATGTATAATTTGGTCAGGTTCGGTTACCTGGCGGTTAGCAGAAACTGTACTGCCGGTTAGCCGAAACTTTGTTGGCGGCTAGCCGAACCAAGTTCGGTTAGTTTACGGTCAGCTTTCCAGAAGCTGATTTTTCTGACGCATTTTTGACCCAATTTCGGTCAGCTCGGCGGTTACATTGCGGCTAACCGAAATTTGGCGGTTAGCTTTCCAGAAGCTCGCCAAAACTAGGGATTTTTGGCGGTTAGCCCGCGGCTAGCCGAATTCACCCTAAAATATCATTTGTAAAGTGTTCTATGCATCTGGTCACAAAATTATCAATTTTTATGCAAAATATATAACAAGAGAAATGAAGACACTTACAAATTGTTCACTGTAGGATGGCTTCCAAATAAGTTTCTAAAGAAACAACAATAAAATTTTAAGCAGTAGGAATAAGCAACTACATATAGCTGGAAAGCATGAGGACCTACAAATTACTGGAAAGAGGTCTCACAATTTTCCTTGTTGACATTGCCTAGACCGACCCAACGTCATATTGTTGTAAAAAAGGTCACTGCAACAACAATGCTTTGGAATATCAACAACAAAATGAAGGGGAGTAAAAGATTTCATGGCAACAATATCATTGTGCATATGGATTGCAGGGAACTTGTTAGTTATCTATGTTTCTTGCATTGGCCGCAATTGATTTTTCTCATGTCCATTGTTTTGCTCCACAATCCACTTCTCCATGCTGGAAAGAATAATGAACTTGAATGCGAATATAAGGAAAACCAACATTAAGAAAATAGGAAGAACATACATTAGATCTGCATTCTCCAGCAGCCAGTCTGATACTGTCCCAGTTAGCAAGTTGCTAGTTAAAAATCTATCACAAAACCACAACAGTGATACATTGTGATTGAATTGTTGTTCGTAATAAGAGCATAATCAGCAAAATTAAAGAACCCATTCTCATCATCCCACCACCTCAACTTCACCACTACATCAACATCTCTCTATCCATCCAATCAAGCCCAAAAAATCCAGCACAAACCAAAACCATCATTATCATTTGTTAATCATCTTCACCAATCAACTGACTTCATCATCTTTATCACCCTCAATGCATCTTCTTTCCTCTCACCCATGAACCCACTTACTCATCAAACACCATTCCGAAACCAACCCATTTGAAGTGTATGCTGTTAGGGATTTTGTATTTGCAATTTGATGGATGCATTAACATATTCATATCATTTGAATTTACACTCATGCATTTTTTTAGAAAACCTTGAAATCTTGATTTTTACATGCATTGGTTTTAGACTTGAAGAAATCTTGTTTTATGCATGTTTTGTTTCTAAACTTGGATGCATTGTTTTTAGAATTCAAACTCTTTTGAAAACCTAATTCTTTGTGCATTACTTTTGAGAAATCATATTTAGAATTTAGGTTTGTGCCTTGCATACATTCATCACTTTCAGAATCATCTTTGTATGCATTTTCATTTGAAAAGAGTTTTTAGAAATCAAGCTAGCCTTTGGATTTAAAGTTTCAAATCATTTTAGGCTCTTTGTGTTTCATGTTTTTATACATCTTAGATTGATCTAAAACATGTTACCAAGCTTGGTTTAGTGGCCCAAAAATCCCCCCAAAGAAATACCTTCATCTATGCAAAATATGGATTTTTTGGTCCCAGGGGGTCAGTGGCCAGTGTCGCCGGTCGACCGGGACCACTGCAGCCTGACAGCGCCCTGAAGCACCAACGGTCAGAGATTTGCCCGTTGTGTGATCCCGGTCGACCGAGACCTCTTTGCAGGTCGACCGAGGACTAGCCGTTGGGCACTTTTTGGCTATAAAGTCCATTCATTTCCAACCTTTTTCAAGGCTTGATACATGAACTTTTGAGACCATATTGGAGCCAAAGAAAGGGGAAGAAATTGGAAAGGCTAGGGGGCTATTTGGAAATCAAATACTTGATTTTTAAAAAGGTACACTTTACTTGTATTTTGATTTCCATTAAAATTAGAATCTATGCATGTTTAAATCTTTGTATTTTCTTTTATGCATGATTTCTAGTTTGTAAAGAGATGTTTAGCAAACTCAAATCATCTTTGGTAAATTAGTTTGGTTTGCAAACTCTCTTATTCTAATCACATGTGTTCTTAGACTTTAACATTCATACAACTTGTTTATTTCATTTCTTCAAAGTTGTTTGAATCTTTTATGTGATTAGTTTTCTCTTCAATCATCATTTTATAAGCCTTGATTTTAAAATGCATCATGCATTCATTTAAGAGCTTCATTGTTGAATTTGATTGAAGAAAAGCATTCATACACTTGTGCACACACTTTAACTCATTTAGTGTATGTTTGTAATTTGAATTACACTTTCATATTAGCCTATGTAGAGGCAATTCCATTGTGCTTAAATTGTATCTCTTAGAGTGATCTTTTGTAAAGACACCTTCTTAGAGAAAACTTGATTTGTAAAGGTTATTGCTTAGCCTAAGAAAAGCATATTGTAAGGTTATTGCTTAGCCTAAGAAAAGCATTTTGTAAAGGTTATTGCTTAGCCTAGAAAAGCACATTGAGAGGTTGTTGTTTAGCCTAGAAAAACAACATTGTAAGGGTTATTGCTTAGCCTAGTAAAAAGCATAAATAGTGGAAATCCGATGGAGTGATTAGATCACAAGCCGGTAGTGGATGTAGGCATTGAGGCCGAACCACTATAAACCTTGGTGTTGTGGTGCTTGCTTTTGTGGTGATTGTTTATATTAGCTTCCGCATATTGTTTGATTAAATCTTCACATGTGACTAGTTTTTGTTAAGAAGTTAAAATTGGTTTAAATTGGTCACAATTGTAGCTCACCCTATTCACCCCTCCCCCCTCTAGGGTTAGGATTCCAATGACTTTCAATTGGTATCAGAGCCAAGTGCTCTATCTTTTAGGATCAAGTGTTTGGAATTCTTGATTGGGTGTAAAAACCTAGAGTCAAAAACCCTAGAGTTGTCATTGCATGAAAATCATTAGAATGGACTCCACTATGCTAGACTTTGTAGATTCTTCTAGACCCCTCATTCTTCCTTCGATTGGAGATTCAAACCCTCAATCAAATGAATCTCGATGTGACATAAAAGAAGAAGATTTTAATGAATATGAAGGAGATCTTCAACAAGCCTTTGAGGAATTATATGAATTATCCTTAAAGACTGAAAAGAGAAACAAAAAGTTAAGAGAAGAATCTAAAAGACTAAACAAAGAATTAGTCTCTTCTAAAGATGAACTTAGAGAGAAAGAAGAAGTAATAAATTGTGTTGAATCTAACTTCATGATCTCTTTAAATAACCTATCTAACATTCAAGATGAATTAAAAGAATTAAAGATGGGTTATGATAATGTCAATAAGGAAAATTTAAATCTAAGAGATCAAATAAAAAGGCAAGATGTAGACATTGATAACTTAGAATCCAAGTTGATTAAAAGTAAGTTAAAAACCAAAGAACTTGGATCTAATGTTTCTAATGAACTTAAACTTAAACTAGAACTTGCCAATGAAGAGCTAAGCAAATATAAGGAAATTGAAAATGAACTTTCAAAAGTTAAAAATGAAAATTCAATCCTTATAACCAAAGTGACTCAACTTGAAAGCTATAAACAAAAGTATGAGTGCAAGTTTACCCAAAGTGAAGATAGACTTGAAAAATTATTTAAATTGGGTAAACCTCATGGAGATAGGACGGGTCTTGGATTTAATAGGAATATGTCTCATGACCCTAAATTCACCAACACTTTTGTGAAAGGTGAGTCCTCTTTCTCTAGCACTCTTTCTCCTTTGCCCAAATCAAAATGTAATTATTGTGGCATTGAAGGGCATTTTATGTTTGAGTGCAAACTAAGGAAAAGAAGCCATGTGTCTAAACCCATCTTTGAACTCAAAAATGTAAAACCTAAATCTATGAAGGGTAAGACACTAAAAATCAAAGAAGACTCCAAAAAGACTAAACAAGGTAAATCATTTAAAATGGAGTCTCCTAAGATAGATTCTAAAAAGTTTAAACAAGTTAAACCAAGCTTAAAAGAATCTATGAACAAAAAGCTTCTCAACCTATCTCCCTTATATCAACCCATGAAAGAACTTTTGAATAAAGTTGCTAAGTTAAATTTAAAATTCAAAAGTCAAGTAGAGGGAGGAAATAAGAAGAGAAAAATGAAACAATCCCCTAAGAAACAAACTCACCAACATCAAAAGACTAATCACCAATCTAAGCTAAATTTAGTCAAATCTAAATATCATGGTGATAAGTTTAAATTGAAAATTTATCAAGTCAAATCTCCTATAGTTGGTGGGACTCCAAAACAAGACCTCAAAGTTCAACCCTCTCAAGACCTTAGGTGGATTCCTAAATTTATTCACTTAGACAAACCTTAAGGCCTTGAACCTACTTGACCAACCTATTCTTTAATAGTTAAATCTCTTTGTTGGTCATGTTGCTTTGCATTTTGTTCTTTCTTAGTTACATTTCTTAAAATGCATTGTTTCTTTATGATCAATTGATTTTGTTTTCATACACCATTCTAAGTTACATGTCATGGTTTTCAAAATCATTTGATTATAATTTCATCATGTTTGATTTGCTTTTTGCACACTTATGTCTTGCATTGCATTTCTTTACATGATTAATTGATTGTGATTTTAAAAGCTTTTATAGCTAATTTATTCATGATCAATTGTTGTTGAATCATTTGTGTAAATGTCATAGTAAGATTTTTTTTGAACAAATGATTTGAATCAATTCAAGTTTTTCCATGGATTTCTAAGTTATACTTTTATATGGAAAATCATTGTTTTGAAAATTCAACTTGTATGTGTTTCAAGTAAGTTATATCTTTTAAAATACAATGTTGAATATTGATCTTCAAAATCATTCTTTTTATGCTCATTGTTGGATTTTGTTTATCAAAATGATTTGAAGATTGTTTGAATGGAAATGCTCTATAAATTCATTAGTCATATTCATCAAAGCATGTTCCATGTTTCTCATTTCCTTTTCTTTTGGTTTCATTATCTTAGAATTGGAAATGAATGTTGTTTGCATCTTTGCTTATTTAGTTATTCTTTTTATATGCAAATGACAATTGGTTCCATGTATGGTTGTGATCTTAGTAATATTTGTAGAAACCATACTAGAACCCAAATCCATCCTCTATGCCTTATAGTCATTTCTTTTTGGATGGTTATGATGTTGATTCATGTAGATTCTCTGGGTGTCATCCTTATACATGTCTCAACTTCATAGGTAGTGATCTTAATCATATGAAACTCTTTGAAATCCATTCCTTGCATTTATGATGGTTGATGGATATCTTAGTAGTTGAATTCATATGATTTAGTCACTTTGGAAATTGCATGCTTTACCAAGTCATATCCTTTTGCATTGCAATTTTCCTTGTTCGTCACTATGCTCAATAGTCATATCTTTAAAAGTGATGAATATGCATTTATGATGCTTGTTGGGATTTTGGGTTTGTCACATCCTTGCTATTAATCATGTTGTCAAATTCAATTGATTTTAATTGGTATAATTTTCTATTGGTTTGATTTCTTGTGTATGTGATAGACCTTGTGTACATTGGATTGATCTTGATAGTTATATGTTTACATTCCATGTCACATTCCATTAGCATCATAATGTTCATGATTGCCACCTCTCTTGCTCATATAGGTATATCTCATGACCACCATGTTTATGTGTTCATAATATTGGTTGGTTATTAGTTGAGGTTGCCTTCATGTTTGAATTTCATTTCACTCATTCTTGCACATTAATAGTCATATTTATTGTTTGAATGAAATGATTTCAAAACTTACATAGCATATGATTTTCATAGTTAAATTATTTAATGCTATGTTTAGTAAACCCCATTGCATCATGGATAGCTCTAATTTGGATTTTTCCTAATAGTTATATTTTTAAATCCATTTTAGAGTGATTGCTTTAATAGACTTATCTTAAATCTCAATTGGTATTCTTTGTTTTTCCAATTGATATCCATGATTGCTTTTCTCAATGACCTTGCTCTCTTTTGGTAATTTGATCAAATTGTGCTTTATAGTTAAATGAATCTAATCCTTTCCTTGAAGTTGACCCTCATTTGGTTACACCATCTACTTCTTGAACCAAATAGTTATATCTTGTCAAAAGTTTGACAAAAGAAGAGAATGGATTGAGGGGGAGTGTAAACCTTCATAGGAAGTATTAGTTTTGATCAAATTCACCCTTGGATTGCCTTTGAGCCCTTAGAGATAACTTCCATACATGATAGCCTGTTATGTATTTCATTTTCGATTTCATTTGTTAACAGGTGCTACTAAAGGTATTTTCCTTCTTTCATGTGTGTAGGTACCTTAGCAATTTAATGTCAAAGGGGGAGAGAGTATTCAAGTATTCAAGTACTCAAAGATCTCCTATTCTTCAAAGGGGGAGAGAGCATTCAAGTTCTCAAGAAGGGTGAAGAGAATGTCCAAGCTTCCTAAGGGGAGAGTTGTGTATGATCTTCTACAAAGGGGAGAGAATGCATATCTTGCCAAAGGAAGAGAGAGGCATGGTCAAAGGGGGAGAGCAAATAGAAGAAAGAAAGCTTGGAGCTAAAGAAGATGCTTGGCCATAAAGAGGAAGATGAAAAGAAAGCTTGAAGAATGATCAAGCTCCAAGCATCAAGAAGTTTGAAGAAAAGAGCCCAAGAGCCCAAGCTAAGATGAGGAGCATCCAAGAAGATTTCAAGACTTGTTCAGCTTAGGGGGAGCTGAAGACTTGTTGTGTTAATTCAATGATAAGTAAGTTGACATCAAATTGCAAAGGGGGAGATTGTTAGGGATTTTGTATTTGCAATTTGATGGATGCATTAACATATTCATATCATTTGAATTTACACTCATGCATTGTTTTAGAAAACCTTGAAATCTTGATTTTTACATGCATTGGTTTTAGACTTGAAGAAATCTTGTTTTATGCATGTTTTGTTTCTAAACTTGGATGCATTGTTTTTAGAATTCAAACTCTTTTGAAAACCTAATTCTTTGTGCATTACTTTTGAGAAATCATATTTAGAATTTAGGTTTGTGCCTTGCATACATTCATCACTTTCAGAATCATCTTTGTATGCATTTTCATTTGAAAAGAGTTTTTAGAAATCAAGCTAGCCTTTGGATTTAAAGTTTCAAATCATTTTAGGCTCTTTGTGTTTCATGTTTTTATACATCTTAGATTGATCTAAAACATGTTACCAAGCTTGGTTTAGTGGCCCAAAAATCCCCCCAAAGAAATACCTTCATCTATGCAAAATATGGATTTTTTGGTCCCAGGGGGTCAGTGGCCAGTGTCGCCGGTCGACCGGGACCACTGCAGCCTGACAGCGCCCTGAAGCACCAACGGTCAGAGATTTGCCCGTTGTGTGATCCCGGTCGACCGAGACCTCTTTGCAGGTCGACCGAGGACTAGCCGTTGGGCACTTTTTGGCTATAAAGTCCATTCATTTCCAACCTTTTTCAAGGCTTGATACATGAACTTTTGAGACCATATTGGAGCCAAAGAAAGGGGAAGAAATTGGAAAGGCTAGGGGGCTATTTGGAAATCAAATACTTGAGTTTTAAAAAGGTACACTTTACTTGTATTTTGATTTCCATTAAAATTAGAATCTATGCATGTTTAAATCTTTGTATTTTCTTTTATGCATGATTTCTAGTTTGTAAAGAGATGTTTAGCAAACTCAAATCATCTTTGGTAAATTAGTTTGGTTTGCAAACTCTCTTATTCTAATCACATGTGTTCTTAGACTTTAACATTCATACAACTTGTTTATTTCATTTCTTCAAAGTTGTTTGAATCTTTTATGTGATTAGTTTTCTCTTCAATCATCATTTTATAAGCCTTGATTTTAAAATGCATCATGCATTCATTTAAGAGCTTCATTGTTGAATTTGATTGAAGAAAAGCATTCATACACTTGTGCACACACTTTAACTCATTTAGTGTATGTTTGTAATTTGAATTACACTTTCATATTAGCCTATGTAGAGGCAATTCCATTGTGCTTAAATTGTATCTCTTAGAGTGATCTTTTGTAAAGACACCTTCTTAGAGAAAACTTGATTTGTAAAGGTTATTGCTTAGCCTAAGAAAAGCATCTTGTAAGGTTATTGCTTAGCCTAAGAAAAGCATATTGTAAGGTTATTGCTTAGCCTAAGAAAAGCATTTTGTAAAGGTTACTGCTTAGCCTAGAAAAGCACATTGAGAGGTTGTTGTTTAGCCTAGAAAAACAACATTGTAAGGGTTATTGCTTAGCCTAGTAAAAAGCATAAATAGTGGAAATCAGGTGGGGTGATTAGATCACAAGCCGGTAGTGGATGTAGGCATTGAGGCCGAACCACTATAAACCTTAGTGTTGTGGTGCTTGCTTTTGTGGTGATTGTTTATATTAGCTTCCGCATATTGTTTGATTAAATCTTCACATGTGACTAGTTTTTGTTAAGAAGTTAAAATTGGTTTAAATTGGTCACAATTGTAGCTCACCCTATTCACCCCCCCCCCTCTAGGGTTAGGATCCCAAGGACTTTCATATGCCAGCCTCCAAACTCACAAACCAAGCACACCACCTTTCATCTGAATCCAATTCATCTCTCTGCCCATCAACTCACTACCATCAAAACAAAAGTTTTTGCTCCAAGACTACCAAAACAATCAAATGCAGATTACTAGTAGAACCCCACCAAAAAAAAATTGAAATAGAATAAAATGAAGACTAAAGAAAAGAAAAAACAGAGAGTAACAATAAGAAATGGAACCTATTAACCACGAAAATTCCAAACAGAAGCTGCAAATACCCATATCAGATAGAAACGAAGAGAGAAGAGATGAGAAAGTTATTCTACCTGTAGAGAGGGGAGAGATGCAGAGGCAGCAACGGCAGAGAGGGTCCGAGCAGAGGCAGCGGCGCGAGAGAGGGAGACCATTTTCTTTCAGATCGGTTTTGGGCAGAGAGAGAGTGAGAGAGAGAGAGAACAGAGAGATCGAGCGAGAGAGAGAGAGAGAGAGAGAGAGAGAGAGAGAGAGAGAGAGAAATAACAGAGAGAGTGAGAGAAGCGCGGATAGAGAGAGAGAGAAAAGAGGGAGAGGGAGAGAGATAAAAGAGGGCTTTTGGTGGGAGGCGGGAGAGGGAAAAGCGTAGATCGAGAGAGTGGAGAAAGAAGGAATGATGGAGAAAGAAAGAGAAGGGAGGGAAGGAAACAAAAAGGAGGGAAAGAAGGAGTGAGCCAGCGCGATGTAAAATCATTGTGTATATAATATCGGTTTCATAATAACCGATATAAAATATGTGTATATAATATCGGTTTCATAATAACCGATATAAAATATGTGTATATAACCGATATAAAATATAGAAATTAATATCATATATTTTATAACCGATATTATATATAGAGATTATTATGCCGGTTCCTGTGTAACCGATATAAAAAAAATTGACCGATATAAAAAAATATTAACCGATATAAAAAACCTTGACTGAAGATATTATATCGGTTATATGAAAAACCGATATAGGGCAGTTTTTGTAACCGATATAAAAATCCTTTTTTTAGTAGTGTTGGCACATCAATAGAAGTCCATTTGGATGGTCAATGGGCCCCACAAACTGTGAGAACCCGACCCCTGATCTCTTGGATTAGTGTTGTTTTATTTGTGGATTAGTTTCTTTTAGTGGGATTAGTATTTGTTGGGTTGAGTTTATGAGCTAGAATGGTTTTCTCTAGTTTTGGGGAATTTTGAGGGCCTTGTGATTTGTGGGACCCTTTGGGGGTTCTTTTAGTGACTTTGCGCGTGATTGGGAGGTTATTCTAAATTCTCGATAATTCTTGTTTTAGCCTCATTTGACTGGTTTTGGTAACCTCTACAACTTTCATGTTGATCTCGTATCCATTTGAGAACCCGAAAACCGATTTCTTGGCCTTGAGGGCAAAACAGTCTTTTCACACCAAATCTGTACCCAAAACTCGATATTCCCGAAACCCGCGAAACATATACTTTTTGGAAACTAGATATTTCGACGATCATTTCTTCCTTCTTCGTCGAATCCATCCGAGACCCACAAATAGATGATTTCAGCTACCCAAGTTCCTTAAGTTGTGGGACCCCTTCTCACTTGCTATAAGAGAACCCACCTCCCTTCTTCCCCATCTTCATTTCCAGCACAAATCAGCAACTATTGAGCCTAGGGTTCCTTGTGCTCTCTTCTTCTTCTTGCTTCCCATCACTCAATCCACTTCCAAGCTTGCACCAAGAAGAGATTGGAGGCCACCATCTTCTTCATCTCCTTGAGGACTTTCTTTCCATAGCTTTTGTGGAGCTCACCAACCATTACAAGACTTTCCTTGAGCTTACCTTGTCCATTAGAGGACCTTCCAAGTAAGTGATTCTTCCCATCTCCTAGATTAGTGTTCCTCTAGCTCTTGAGAAGCTCCATTTGTATTATTGAAAGCTCTTTCATTTTCATTCTTTGTGTAACCCATTTTAGGGCTTTTTGGGGGTTTTTGTAGAGATTGTTGATCTTGAGCTTGAGAGGTGATTAGGAGCTTGTTTTGCTAGATTGGAACCCAAGGCAAGTGGATGAATGGATGTTTTTAATGTTATCAAAGCTTTATGAGAAAATCCCAAGTTTATTTCTTGTTTTTGATCATTGAATACATGCTTGCACATATGCTCCTTGTCACATATATATGGATTTCGGAATTTGCACATTAATGGTGGTTTCTATCTTGTTAATCTCTTGGAGAGGTATGCATTTCAATTGATCAAGTTTACTCATATGGTTTTATAGAAATGTGGTTGATTTTATTGTTTCTCCCTACATGTTTATTTATTACTTGGACTTGAAATGAATGCTCATGAAGAGCCTTGATAGTACATTTATTGTCATAGATATGTGATGGTTCATAGCCTTAATTCCTCTTGTTTTGTCCCAATTATATCTTATGTGAAATGGTTTCACTCTTGCTTTCCTTGGATTGAATGTGATGTTGATGGAGGGGAATGTGATGGAGGTTGTGAAACATTTGATGGTATTTGAATCAAGTTTTAGACTCCTCATTTGATGTGTAAGAAGGGCTAGAGAAATGTTGTAAAAAGGAAGAGAAAGAGGGGAAATGAACTGCCCAGAATTCAGTTTCTGGACAGTTCGCTCGAGCGACCTGTCCAGAAAGGGATACGGGAATTCCAGTAGCTAGTTCGCTCGACCACATTTAAATATTCGCTCGAACGATGAGTTCGCTCGAGCGAACTGTCAGGTTCGCTCGAGCGATGCGGTCTGCCTGAACTGTTTCAAATGCACTGGGCCAAAAATTTTGGCCGATCGATCGGACCGAGTCCAGTGGGTTTTGAGGTTTATTTTCTTCGTGGACCTTGGCTAACCTCCTCGAACTCACTCGACCATATGTGGGAGCGTCTTGAGCCGATGCTCTTCACGGTTGGTTCGGTAGCATCGAAGTTCAATACATTTCAATCTTGAACGGGATGGAACGACGCGATATCTTCGTTATATCTAAACACAAGTCTTTCCCTTGGTTATCGCGAATCCTATTCCTTTCGGTGACTGAATAGGTTGCTCGATGTTTCCGAATTAATGTCATACCTAGGATGGACCGTTGATAATCTTGATTCTTGCTATTGTAACATCTAGAACTACCCATAAGCTCATGTTAAATTTTGGAAGTAGTAAAAGTGCATAAGGAGCCCGGAATGTCTTCAAACTCAAGGAGTACCAAGTAATTGTTATAATCGACATACGGGACCCCTATTCACTTAAATAGATCTTGAAATTAATACTTTTCCCGAAATTGTCATAGTTCATTGTTTCACCTCTTGTCCCGAGATTTGCATTACATGACTTGTTTTCCCGAAAGCATTGAAGTTACATTAGTAACAGTTACTTGTCCCGAAATGTATTGCCCGATATGATATGACAGTGTGCCCTTGAGCACCCCCGTTTACCCGTTTATTTACGTGCCCTTGAGCACCCCCGTTTACCCGTTTATTTACTGTACTTGATTACTTGCATATGTCTCGATTGGTTTTAACCTATGAGTCGGCATCACTAAGCTTGGATACCGTGTCAGTCTGATCCACTGACTTGGAGATCCCTCTCCCGTCCCGCCAGCTGCAGTTTGGATCCCGATACCCGGTTATTGCCGTGGTCCCGTCCCGATACCCGGTTCGCTACCGTGGTCCCGTTCCCATGTATTTATTATTGTATATATGATTTACGTTGAGTCTCCTCACCTTGTGTGACTGAGACCAACGTCCCGCTCTTGTCACTTCGGTGATAGAGGACTTAGCTTCTTGTGATTGCCATCTTGCCAGTTCCCGATTCCTTGGACACCCGACATGGTTTATATTGCTTACTTGTTTTCAGTTAAATGATTCATTGCTTTTATGAAAGTTGTTATTTAGATAAGTGTTAATGCTCTCTATTGTAAATCCAGTCACTATTATATTGTTTTATGTCCTTTGCACACGTACATGTTTTACATGAATGCCGGTTGGGTGGATACCCGTGTTTTTACATATGTTTCAAACGATAAATGATTTTGCTAGATTTATATGATTACACGTGTTTTAAGGGAATACCCGAATTGTTAAATACCCGTGCCTTGTTTTAAAGGACATTTGGTTTGTCAGATATCTATGTTTATACCTGTTTTTAAATGAATACCCGAATTGTTAAATACCCATGCTTTGAAATAGGTTTCAAATGACACTTGTTTTGCCAGATTCCTACGTTTATACCTATTTTACATGATACCCGATTTGTTTAAATATCCATACTTTGGAATAGGTTTAAATGAACATTAGTCTTGTTGAATCTCTTTGGTTACACCTGTTTTAAACGATACCCGATTTATTAAATATCCATATTTCTACATAGGTTTCAAATGGACATTGGTTTTGCTAGACTGTTATGGATACCTGATTTGTTGTATACTTGTGTTTTACTTAAGTTTCAAATGAACGTTTGTTTTGTCAAACCACTATATTTATACATGTTTTAGACGGATACCCGATTGTCAAATATCTATGATTATAGATGATGTAAATGAATACATGTTTTATTAGATGTTCATGTTTTACCCGTGCTTGAAATGAATACAAGTTTTCCCCAAGATTCCCGACTTTGCACCCGTTTAATTATATGCAGTACTTGATCGATTAGCATGATTTATTATATGTTTTATTCTTTAGTATAATTGTGATCTTTTCATCCACCTGCCAGACCGTCGTGTCTGACCCACTACTTTTGGTACTCAGGTTCAGATTTCTTCGCCCCGAGTCGAGTGCTTTTGTTGGCTGTAAAACCATGCTTTGCAGGTTAGTTTGTCGGCTATGTCATGTAGACATTGAGCTTGACATCGGAGTTACGTCACATTTGGTAGTAGTTAATAGCTTCTTGTTGTACGGCTTTTGTTAGCCTTTTCTTGGGATTCTTAATTAATGTACATTGATAATTGTAACTTGAACATATTTGGGAATGTAATATCCGGTTACCGTCAGCTCTGTAATTTATTGTGATGGTTACTCCAGTCTGGTATGATTCTTGATATAATAGCTATGGGCTAAAGGTTGAGTGCGACGCGGAATCCGGTGGCCACGGACTTCGGGTCGCAACGCCACAAATGCTTCCGCAAAATATTCAGAATGTGTTGTCTTCACACACGCGGATCCTGGGAGAAGAAAAATACATTTATGCTTAATCCCATCTCCCGCCCCCGAGGTTTCGGTTCGGGGGCGTGACACAAACGATCGCAACCTCAAAATGTGAAAACTAGAAAATCATTGTATACAGTGTCCTCGGTCGACCCGGCACAGGGCTTGGTCGACCGAGTGCAATGGTCTGTCAGGATGTTGACTCCCAGGTCGACCCTCTGCGCTGTGTGCTCGGTCGACCTCCTGGCCTGGTCGGTCGACCGAGTACTCTGAGAATATGGGGTCAAGCACTTGGCAGGCAATGTCCTAATCTCAGGAGTTCACTGTGTGTCCAGTCGACCTCCTGGCCTGAGCGGTCGACTGCATACGCAAAGAAACCTGGAAAAGATGTCCCAGCTCTCTGACATCTTTCACTACAAATTCTGTGTGCTCGGTCGACCCGGGACAGGTCTGGTCGACCGCGCACACTGAATCCTGAACCTAAGACAGAAATTCAACTCTTAGTTACTTCCAGCAAAACCTGTGTCCTCGGTCGACCAAGTACAGGGTCCGGTCGACCAAGTACACAGGACTGAGAAACCTGCAGAATAATAACTGGGACTTAGTTTCTCCCCAATACAGTGTCTTCGGTCGACCTCCCTGCAGGTCGGTCGACTGAGTACACGTAGTCTGCAGAATTCCAGAATTCTGGATTTCTTCTCCTCCAATCCAATTTTTCATCAAAAATCATCCAATCTCGTCCAAACATCACAAGACCATCATAAAACATGAAAAACACTTCAATACACAACCATCCATCACCAAACGGGCCATTGATCTTCCAAATGAGAGAACTCATCCATCAATGGCCGTAAATCCATGAAACTAAGCTCAAATGGTAGATCTAACATAATTGCAACAATTAAATTGAAAATACATAATCAAAAGAGAATAAAACATGCATTTTATGCTAAATAGGTATATTGCACTTGCCTTGATCAAATTGCAAGATTGTAGAGAGAGAAAAGAGAGATCCAAGCTATAAAATGAAATCCCAAGCTCCTATAGTCTCCAACACACAAAACGGCTCCAAAACTCAGATCTAGAGAGATCTTTAACTCCTACGCCCACATCCATAAGAGAATTTCTATAAGGAAGGAGATCTAGAGAGAGAAAATAAGAAATCTAAGGAAATAGAACTAGATGAAGAAGAATACCTTGATTGGAAGGAAAAGAAGAGGTTAGGCAAGAAAAAAGAGCTCCTTAAGATAGGTAGTAGCTGTAGCTTGTAGTAGATGACCTTTTTTTTCTTGTTTGGGTTCTAGATCTAGGGTTTTAGAGAAAGAGAGAGAAGAGATGGGAGAATTGAAGGGAAATGAGAGATAGAATTGGAGGGAAATGAGAGAGGGAATTGTAGCTAAAGTATGAGATAGGGATGAATGTAATATATATAGGTTGGGTTTGGGCTAGGTACAAGAATGCCCTTTTAGTTAACATAGGATTAGGGTTAGAGTCATGAGTAGTTTGGTCTTTAGGTGGGAATCTAGAAGCTTCTCAAGTGGATTAACCCCTATAGTAAATACTAATTACTAGCTAGGGCCTCTAACCAATTAGCTAACTCAAAAATTATAAAAGACACCCTATTAATTCTATAATTTACAACAAGGCCTAATACTTATCTACCTTTACTAATCCCTAATAAATAGTATGATTAGCTACTATGGGCTATTAAATAGTATTCAATTCAAAAGTGAGGGTCCACAAGGGGTGGGGCCTCACAGATTGGGCTTGGAACAATGGGTTGTGTGTTAGGATAGTGAGTATGCCCAAAGTATTGGGTCAAGAACTTGGGCCTACTTATCATGGGTGAACCCTATATACTAAGTGAACCAGGGATAGTGGGCAGAAGCAATACTCAATTTGACAATATCTCCTTTGGACTAGGACCACAGGTTGAGTGAGCCAAGGAACAAATGAATTAAAGTATGGGTAGAGACATTACAAAATTGGGCCCAACTCATTTAGATAATGCAAGTGGACCTCACAATTTAAGTTGAATTCATCATGCATGTCAAATGGTCCAAGTATAATGGGCCTCATATCTCAATTGAGATGGACTAATTTATGAGGATATAGCAATATGTAATCGGGATCATAGGTGAGATCAAAGGTTGAGATGGCATGGGTTTACTACACTGTGGCCACTGATGTTCATTTAGTAGAAAGAAAGAATGGGGAAAAGATGAGCTGGTAAGATGGTGGGTATCACACAAGCATATAGGTTAAGTAGGTTAGACCTAGGCAGTGGGCCACATAAGTTTAATTGGGTTGGGCTTGAATCAATAACCTTATAATAATGGAAGAGTAAGAATGAGAGAGATGGAAAGGAGGCACAACCTTAAATAGAGTCAAGCTTGAGATGGTACACACAGAGACTGATGAAGGAGGAAGTGGATATTCATGTTACAGGTAAAGTGAATAGAATACAGGGATGATGAATATAATGAGTTATGGATGTATGCTATGAGAGGGTGAGAGGGTGATGAGGTGGGTTCCAACTCTGCAACAGTGGTGGCAGAGTTGTTCAACCTAAGGTGGTTGCTCAGTTGAGGGGTGGTTCTGGGATGATGTGGATTAAGTCTCCTGATTGTAAGTTGGTAGAGATGATGACAGGAGATCAAGAAGACAGGGGTTGATGAAGAAGAAGATGTGTAGATGGATTTCGTTTGCTGCAGAAGCAAGAAGAGGAAAAAGAAAACAAAAAAACGGAAAAGAAGAGTTACAATATTCTCTGTTTGGAACAATGGTGATGGGAATGAAACAAAAAGGAAGCAGGGAAAATGAAGGTGAAGAAAGAAAGAAAAGAAAGATAGGCTGAAGGGGTGGTGGAGTTTCGTTGGGTATAATTTGTGAAGTGGGCACGAATGTTAAGGCAAATTAGTTTGTATGAACGATGGTGGCATGGAGTGATGATGAGGTTACAGGTGATGGTGGGCATGGGTTGGGTACCTTGGTTGCTAATGTTAGTGTCATGCACTAAGTTGAGATGAAATTCGATCATCACATGGGCTCTATGGGTGACAAAGGTATTGTTGCAGAGGTATGAACTGTTGATGAAGGCCATGATGATAGTTGATGAATTTATGAATACAGGGGCTGTTAATGTACTTATTGTAAGGTGGGTGTGTGGCCTAGATGCAAAATGAACCCAAGGTTGTGGATGAGTCTCATTGGTGTGATCCAACATGCTAAGGAAGTTTTAACAGGAAAGAAGCAATAAGAAGATAAAAGCCTACTATGAAGATAAATGAAGTGAAGTAATACTGAAATAAAATAAGCATACACAGTAAATGAAATAAATGAACCAGAAAGTGTGAAGGGAAATACTTCGAATAGAGAGAGCTTGAGGTGGGAGAGGAGATTCGTATGAGAGGAAGAGATATTGAAAGGTGCTGTGGAAAAAATGGGCCCTACAAGTAGGATCCCTCTAATAAAGGAAAAGATGGAGTTCTAGTGGAAGGAAAGATCGTGAAGGTGGAGAGAGTGCTCTAACTAACAATACCCACAACGTGGGATTCCAATTTAACGGGGTCTAATTCCCTTAATGAAACCAAGTATAATGAGATTTTAATCTCCATTATCAATATTGGGTCCCACTCAAAATATGATGAAATTACACCAATAACTAATTTAATTCAATGAATGGGTTGGGTCCAAGCATGATCCAATCTATGATTAAAATTAAATAGCAAAAAAAAAAATAGTAATAATAATAACAATAATCACAATAAAAACCAAGGGGTTGGGTACTTACAGTGATCAACACAAATCGTACATGGATGATTTGATCATGCATATCTCAAATGATGAGAAGAAGTCATGCATAGATGATTTTAGTTACTTAATCTGGACTTGGATTGGATTTCTTATTGAGATTATTGAGAGAGGCAAAAAGGACTTCAAAATATTCGCGATCAATCCCAACCTAGAGTCCTAGACGTTCCAACATGACACTAATATGACAAATATTCGTCTATGGCGGACAAAACCATATGTACTCTTAAAGACCACATCACCATCATCAATGGGGTTCTTTTTACCCCACCGTAATCCAAATCAAAGCCTTCCTATTTCATCCTATTCATGATTGAAATATCACAATCCAGGTCTTTACCCCCCCTCTATATATATTCACTATTACCAAAAACTCAATACAATAAACATTTCCTACCATCCAGTATGTTTCATTTTCTCCTATTGAACTATTCTTTCTCTTGAAAGCTAGAAAACGATTGTGGAGAAAAATGCCAAAGTCTCTTTCTGCTTGAGCCACATCAGCTCATTTATCAAGTGGGGCGTTGTTTGTCTGCCTCCTTCAATAGGTATAGATTTTCTTCATCTATGGGGGCTTTTCATTTGGGGATCTAACTCTTGAAGGAATTGACTACTAAAGACACCATAGTGTAAATTCTGAAGTCTCAATGTAAGTTTGGTTCTGTAATAAAAAAGAACTTAGTACTGGAGGTTCAAGGGACTCGGCTACATAAGAATCTATCATTGATAAATCTAGGAAGAATGCTTTTGTCATGTGTGTTATGTGAGGAGAAATCTATATTAGTATTTTTTATACATAAGTTTGCCTTGATCATACTAAGGTTATCTTGCTAAAAATGTCTATTCATGTAATCCTATTGGTGGAGTGTATGCAAAATCCGGTCATTTGGCGAATGTGTGCCATTTGTTTGTGAAAATGCATGAGAAGAACTCAATCTTATGGAATGACATGATTATCACTTATGCAAGAAGTGGGCTACAAGGAAAAGCCCTCAATTTGTATTACATAATGATTAGGGAGGAGTTCAAGGTAGCCAAATTTTCTTTTGATCAGTGTTATGAGTGCATTTGATTGTTTCCTAGATTTAGGCAGCGAGAAGGTGACATGGTCTCTAACAAAGATTTATTCTACATACATGTTCGTTTCCTTTTATGTGAGAGGTTTATATTAACCCCAATAGAATAGAATTTTTTGTTGTGATATATTTTGCTACTTAAATTATCTTCCTCAAATTTAGTGTTCAATGGAGTCCGAGTAAAAACATTCAGTGTGGCTTGCATTTCTCTATAACTTACAAGCAGCAAAAGAGAATGGTTGTGTACGATTTACATACTTAAGTAGTAAAACGGGTATCTTTAATGACGATATGTTGCCTTTGAGCCCAACATGATAGTACACCCTTAACAAATAGCCTTTAATTTTTAGGAGAAACGCAATTGTTAAAAAAAGATTTTATTTATTTACTTTGAAAAATTAGAAACATGATTTCACTAAGTTCTAACATAATCTCAATTTGGTTATGATAAATTTAGTCCTCAGATGGATGACTATAGCAAAATATTACTATAGCCACTGCTCCCTCCTCAATTTCCATAAGCTTTGATATTGTATTACTCATTTCTAAAAGTGATGATGAGTTTTTAATGCTATTAATCTAGATGATGGTGTAATTCACCTTTGTTATGTTAAGTGGGGGAATTGAATGAATAATTTATCCTTTTTTAATTGATAATTAACTTGAAAATGATTTTTAATTAAACTATTTGATTTGTATGGTATTTAATTGTAAGACCCCGACCCGAGTGACCTCGATTAGCACTAATTAAGTCGTGTTTTAGTTCTAAGTGAGATTAGTGGATTCCGGTTAAGTTGGGATTAGAATAGCTTTTATATAGCTTTAGGGAATTTTGAGTGCCTTCTTGATTTAGCGGGACCCTTTGGGGGTTTTTTAAGTGACCTTACGTGTACATGGGGGATTATTCGAGGTTCCGATGATTTGTGTTTTAGCCTCATTTTACTTATCTCGTTAACCTCTACAACTTTCGTGTTGACTTCATTTCCGTTCGAAACCCGAAAACCCGACTTTTCCAACTTCGAGGGCAAAACGGTCTTTTTACACCAAATCTGGACACAAAATCCAATGTTCCCAAAACCCTCAAAATTTATACTTTTTAGAAACTAGATTTTTTGATGATCGTTTCTCCCTTCTTCGTCGAACGCATCCGAGGTCCCGAAAAGTATGTTTTTAGCCCGACAAGATTTGCTAGTGGTGGAGCCCACCCTCACTTGTTATAAAAGGAGAACAATTTTTCCCTTTTCCCTTTTTCTAGCTCAAAAGTTACAGCCAAGCTAGGGTTTTCCCCTCTTCTTCTTCTTGCTCTTCCATCTCCAATCCACTACCAACCTTGCACCAATTGATAAATGGAGGTCATCTTCTTCTTCCTCACCATGAAAGCTCTCCATTGACACCATTTGTGAAGGAATCCAGCCCCATTGAGGTCTTTTTGGAGCTTATCTTGTCCATTTGAAGATCTTCCTTGTAAGCTACCTCTCCCATCTTCTAGCATTGTTTTCTTCTACCCTTAAGGAAGCTCCAGCCTAATTATTGCAAGCCCTTTCTTTATCATTTCTTGTTTTGACCATTTAGGGTTTGTGTTTGGGGGGTTTTTGGATGTGTTTGTAGGTTGGCTTTGAGAGAGTGTGATTAGGAGATTTCTAAGCTTGTTTGAGACCCAAGGCAAGTGGATGAATGGATGTTTTAGTGTTTTCATGTTTTATGGTGAATGTGGTTTTTCCATTTCATGCTCTTGGTGATTTAGTACATATATGCATTTTTCTATTGATTTCAAAATGTGTATATTGATAAGCCTTGTTCCTTTTGCTTAACTTCTTGGACATGTGTATATTTGATTTTGGTTAGAGCTTGGTTCATGGAATGTTATGAATCTCATACATGGTTGGGTTTCTTTGATGAATAAGGAAGAATGAGGAAGAATTTGATACATCTTATGGAGTGTTTTAAATGGAGGAATTAGTGTGGTTTTGGAGAGGGTTGTGAGCCCTCCTTTATGTGCAAAAAGAGTGCCCAAAGATGTATGCAAAAGGGAAGAAATGGAGGAGCCCGAAACTGCATTTCTGTAGCTTTTGTGATAGTTCGCTCGAGCGAACCCCATCCAGAGGACAGTTGGCTGTAGCCAACTTGATAGTTCGCTCAAGCCAACCTGACCTGGGAAGGTCCGCTAGAGTGAACCCCTCACAGAAAGCCATTAGCTTGAGCAAACTTCAGGTCCGCTCGAGCCAACTGTGCAGTGGGCCTGGGTCAATGTAGGAAGTCTTGAAATGTTTTTTTAAGGCTTGGGGAGGTATTGTTTAGAGCCCCAACGCGATGGTAAGACCGAGGAAACAAAGTGTGGCACTTGATTGAGAAGAAACCTGATCTTGGAGATTTATTGATGGCCTTGAACTTACCAGTGTGTATAGGGAGCCCGGATGTCTTCAAACTTCAAGGAGTACCAAGTCTATATTGAAATTGACATATAGGACCCTCTTCACATTGAGTTAATCTTGAACCCCGATGCTCGACCCAGAAATTTTGGAAATTTATTTGTGTTCTATTTTTCCCGAATTTTGACATGCACTTCTCAAAGTTTATACTACATGAGTAGTCATGCTCGAAAACACTGAAGTTGTATTTTTTTTAGCATTTTGCTAGTTCCATTGTGCATTGCCCGATAGTAAGAAATATTTGTGCCTATGGGCACCCCGTCCTGCCTGTTTATGTGTTTACATCATATGTATATTTGTACATGTCCCGATTTCTTTCATGTGACCTATGAGTCGGCACCACTAAGCTTGGACGACCTTGTCGGTCTGATCCACCGACTTGGAGGTCCCCCTCCTGTCCCACCAGTTGTAGCCTGGATCCCGTCCCGTCCCGATACCCAGTTCGCTACTGTGGTCCCATCCTGTATAGTTATATATGTATATTTCGTTGAATCTCATCACTTCGTGTGTCAGAGATCAGCGCTCCGATGTGCTCTCATCACTTTGGTGATAGAGGGTTTTTATTTGTGTGGTTTCCATCTTGCTAGTTCATGGTTCATTGGTACCTTTGCATGTTTTCATATTGTACGTGTGATTTTCTAGTAAATGATGCACTCTATTTCATGAAATTTACTATTCAAACAGGTTTCAATGTTTTCCAAGGTAAATTTAATTATTACTATGTTGTTATATCTTTTCACCCACCTACTAGACCGTCGTGTCTGACCCATTCTTTGGTACTCAAGTCCAGATGTCGGGTATCCCGAGGAGGAGCCAGAGGAGGCGGCTGGTGAGCCGCACCGAGTAGGAGAGTGGCAGGCCGATAATGTCGTCTAGACATTCGGTCAAGCCTTGAGATACAGAACATTTTGGGGGATTGTTACTGACACATTCTTTTGGTTGTACTGGCCTTTGTTGGCCTTTATTTTTGGGAGTGATTAATTAATTGATCTTTTGTATAAACATTCAACTTTACTTTTGGGAAATGCTATAATGATCATTGCTCACTCTGACATCAAGTTGTATACACGTGCTATCAGTCTTGTGATTTTGAAATGAATTATGAATTGATTTGCTACACACTTCCGCACTTGAATAAAAATGTTATGTTGATGTGATATCCTCACTGCGGACACCTGTGGGAAATCACGTGCACAGAGGTTTTGGTGTTCTTGTTGATCCATGTACGTATTAGCCAAATAAACATATGCACTAATGCATTGGCATCCCATCATCAACCAACACCGTCCCGATCCCGGATTAGGTCGGTAACGCGGTCCAGGTTCGCAATAGACTGGTATCAGAGCGAGACGTGTTTCAGGCAATTAAAAGAAACTAAAAATCCTAAAGACGTGGCGAGGATTTGTATGCCACCTCGTAAGAGACTAGTAAACGACAATCCCACCGCAAGCAATAGTGATCACATTGGACCAGTTGAGGAAGATACTCCTGATAACACCATGCAAAATCAGTTATAACAGATGATGCAGACCATGCTTGATCAGCAACGCCAGACCAATGAGAACTGGGCTAGGTTACATGAGCAAATGGCAAAGAGAAAGGAAGAACATGCTAGGGAAATGACATAGATGCAAAGGCAGTTGTTGGAAGTTTTAGAGAGGAGGCCTGAACCAGTCCTAGGTCCACAGATTGTCATCAATCAAAGGGAGAATGACCCGAATGCCTTGTTTGAGAGGTTTAGGAAGAGAGGTCCGAAGGACTTCACTGGGACAGAGGACCCTCTAGCTGCAGATGATTGGCTAGAGCATACAAAAAATATTTTTGAAGTCTTCCGATGCACCGGAGGAGAACAAGTGAAACTCGCAGCATCCCTATTCATCAGTTTAGCTGACATATGGTGGAAAACAATTAGGGCATAGTACAGAACCATGGTAGATGCAGGGGATTGGGCTAATTTCAAAGGGCAGTTTGGTGACAAGTATGTACCAATGTTGGAAATAGGTGGGCCTCGTGGACAGATTTACAAAACTTTTTGACCTACTTGACTCAGGGATCAAGTACCCATAAGGCCATAAACCATATCCAGGATGCAATCCCTCCTTCTCATCAATCATGTACAACAATATAACCTATCTTGAAGATAGAAATCAATAACTAATTGCAAGAAAATAATCTACAACAAGTAGAGAAGTAGATTATACCTTTGGAGCTCAGTTTCGCTCCAATGGAGAAGTTGCGTCTTTCTTTGATGATGAAACTCTTTCACGCATCAAATAAGAATCTCCCAGACCTTTTGATCTTCCACGTTATGACCCTCTATCAGATCTCTTTTCTCAAGAAGATAAGTGGGGATCTCCAAGAGAAAACCCTACTAGATACTCCAAGGAATTAGAAGAGAACTAGAAGAGAAAAAGGAGGAGAAAGAGTTGTGTAACTCTTGCACAAGGGGTTTTGGGTGTGGGATACAGGTAATGGACGTCCAAGGGGTGTTTCCCCTTATATAGTCCTCATGCAACCTCCTTTTCTTACTTCTCTTACTAATTGCATAAAAAGTCTTACTTCCATACAAATTAGTAACTTCTCATACTACTATTACTGTCAGGCCCCAACCCAAGTTTAGTATATATTATTATTGTTTAATTGTGATTAGCTTCTAAGTGGGATTAGGGGACGATTAGCTTGGATTTTTAGTTAGATCAGAATTTTACATAGCATTGGGGAATTTTGAGCGCGTTGAGTTTAGTTTGACCGGGCCCGGGGTGGCTCGTGTGTCGCGTGTTAGTATGGGAATTTGATTTATTAGATTTGTTTGATTTATGAAAAATATGGATTTCGACATTTTTGAATTTTTTATTTTGATCCCAATAACTTTCATGTTTGCTCCGTTTGCATTTGAAACCCAGAAACCACGTTTTTCGAGAAAAAAGGGGATAAACAGTCTTTTCACACCCAAATCTGTGCATAAATTTCGAAATTTGAAAATCATGAGGAAAATATACTTTTTGAAAACTAGATTTTTCAACGATCATTTTTCTCTTCTTCGTCTACTTCATCCGGGACCCACAAAAGGGAGTTTTAAACACTTGAAACTTTGGGGCCAATGGGGCCCACAAATGGACTTAAACCCATTCACATAAGAAAACCCACGTTGGGTTCTTCTTCCATTCTTTTTCCTGCAACTCAGCTGAAGAGAGAGCTTGCTTCCTCCTCCATTTCCAGCCACCTTCTCTCCTCTTGCATGTACCCTTCTTGAAAGCCATTTGGAGAGAAAATTTCACCAATCTCTTCCCCTTTGTCCTAGCTTCCTTGTGACACCATTTTCAAAGAATTTGGGCTGGGTTCATCATCTTCTCCAAGCTCTTCTTCTTGTTTGAACCACCTAAAGGTAAGCCATTGCTACCTTGTCGATACCATGTGTCCTTTTAAGCCTATAGAAGCCTCTTAACATTCATGCAAGGTGTTCTCTTGGAGGACTCCGCTAATTTCGAATTTTCATGGATTTTAAGCTAGTTTTCATGGGGCTTTTGGTGTAGGCTTTCAGCTGACTGTGTAGGAGTTATTTGGAGTATATTTGAGACCCATCGTGACTTGAGGCAAGTGAATAAACTGATATTGGATGCATGCCATTAAACTGTGTTTCTTCTTCAAAGTTTGATGTGAATTGTTATTTCATTTGATTTATTTTTCTTGGACTATGTAAGGCAGATTTCTGCAATTTTAGTGTGCAGTTCGTGTTCAACATTTCTGCAGAGTTTTAGTGTTCAGCTGTGTTCAACATTTCTGCAGAGTTTTAGTGTTCAGCTGTGTTCAAATTTAAATTTCTGTAGGTTTCAGTATTCTATTCATGTGCAGATTTCTGCAGGTTTTAGAGTTCAATTATATTCAGATTTCTGCAGTTTCTTTTGTGTCCAATTCAGGTTCAGATTTGCGCAGGTTTTATGTTCAGATTTCTGCAATTTTTGTGTTCAATCTGTGTGCAGATTTCTGCACTCTTTGTGTTCAAACTATGTACAAATTTCTGTAGTTTTCGTGTCCAATTGATGTTCATATCAGGCCCAATTTCTGGGCTATTTTCTAGGCTATTTCAGGCCCAATTTCTGGGCTGTTTCCAGCCCATTTCAGGGCCTGTTTTCAGCCCATTTCAGGGCTGTTTTCCAGCCCAATTCAGCTAATTTATGGGCTGTTTCCCAACCCATTTCCCCCACTATTTGAAGCCCATTTAAACCCATTGAAGCATAGTAGTATGAGATGTATACCTTGAATCGAATTACCTTAAATTGTGAAATTTAAATGGGAAATATGATGGAATTGTTTGATGTTAGAATTACCCGGGAAATTTATTCAAGTCTTAATATACACTTTATATCTTTAATTGTCAGAGATCTTCAGTGACACCAAGCTTTACATATATTATTGACATTAAGGGTGTAAGTGTATGTCAAGACGACCCGTGGTAAGCCATTAAACCACTATACATTAATTCATTCCAAGTTAAGAAAATTTATGTACTTTCTACAAATTGTTTTGAAATAGATTTGAGTGGTTTGCCACATTTGGAAACATCGGTAAGGCTACTCATCTGATTCGTCCGAATTTGTCAGTATGTATTTGTCTGGAGTAGTTCCTTTTATCAATTTTGGAAATGTATTACTATGATTTGATTTGTATCGATTCAGGTTTTGGTTTTGAATGGCACCACTAAGCTTAGGTCACCTAGTTGGGCTGATCACCCGGCTTGGGTTCTTAAAATTATTTGCCAACTGCAGTTTGGATTCTGTTTGTTTGCTCCGGCCATGGCAACGGTTCTGTATTCCGGTCCCACGAGTAGTGGCAACGGCTTCTGTCTGTCTGTTCCGGCCATTTTATATGGTAACGGCTATTTGTCTGTGTGCTCTTGTTACTTTGGTAATAGGAGAATATAGCTATATGTGGTTTGCCAATATTTCGATTATTTGTCAGTTAGTTTGAAACATTTAAACTATGAAATTCTTTCATTTGTATAGATTTGGTTCACTTGGTTTACTCTTTATATATGTTTCGTTTCAATTGTATTTTTATGATTTTAAACATGACATTTATAAAACTTGTATACCTTATCTGCTTTATCCACTTGCCAGATCGTCGTGTCTGATACTCTTTTGTTTGGTGTCAGATGTCGGACCTGCAGATTTTGAGGCGGAGCACGCGGTTGAGGCGGTAGAGCCGCTAGTGGAGCGCGAGTGGCAGCCCAACGATGTCATGTAGACGTCGTGTTGGAATTTGATCTGGGATAACATTTTGGGAACTTAGTTTATGACCTCATCGGTCTTCTTTTGGGATGTATAAATTGAATATACTTTTGTGATCCTCACAACTTTAACTAACTTTGGGTTATGCCTTTTATATATTTCTCTTTTGATGCAGAGTTTGTGCAATTATCTTATATCTCATTTGGTTTTTATTTTGCTACAAGCTTCCGCATATTATTATTTGTTGTGAATTCGATTAATTGGTTGTGATGGATCGTCTGGAATCCTCACTGCGGAATCCTGTGGGAAAATAATTAGCGTGTGCGGGCGGAATTTTCTGACCCGTCGCGCCACGTCCCCCGGATTAAGGACTTGATTATCAAGGCCTCGGTCCCGGGGCGTGACAGGCTTGGTATCAGAGCGAGAAATATGTCGGGCAATTAAAAGACATTAGAAACATAGGGACGTGGAGAGGATCCGTTAGAATTTTCGTTAGTTAGTATCGCATGGGGATTATGGGTGCGTTTTTCTTAATATATCTATTGTACTAACAAATGGTTTTGCAGCAAAATGCCTCCACGCAGGGACCACTCAAACACAAATCCTTCTTCCAGCAATGCTCATGCTGCAGGTTCCTCTGGAGATAGCCAATTTCAGAACTTTATGCAAATGATGATGGAACAACAACAGAAAACAAATGAGATGATGATGGAACAACAGAGGAGAGCCAATGAGAATCAAGCCAGATTACAGGAGCAAATGGCCAATAAAGATGAAGAATTAACACAGGTACAAAGGCAGTTGTTAGAAGTGTTGGGCAGGAGACCAGAACAAGTACAACCTCAAAACATGGGTCCTTAGATTATTATCAATAACCGTGATGACAACCCAAATACATTATTCGAACGCTTCTGGAAGAGAGGTCCTAAAGAATTCACTGGAAATGAGGATCCTTTGACAGCAGATGACTGGTTAGTCCACACTGAGAACATCTTCGACCTTTTTCAATGCACAGGCAGACAGCGAGTTCTTCTAGCAGCCTCTATGTTTATTGGGTTGGCTGACATTTGGTGGAAAACACTCAAGGATGGATATCAGGATATTGTTAATGATATCGCGTGGGCTACTTTCAAGGGGCAGTTTACTGAGAAGTATGTGCCTACTCATATTAAGAGACAGATGGCAGTGGAGTTTCAGCTACTCACACAAGGAGACATGACGGTTCTCGAATATGTTACAAAATTTGAGAGACTGTCTCGGTATGCACCAGAGCTTGTCGATACAGAGGAGAAAAAGATTATCAAATTCCTAGAGGGACTCGACCCTATAATTGAAAGAGATGCTTCAGGTGTTGTCCTACCAGCTACTTTCCAAGAGGCAATCAAACGAGCTTATAAATTTGAAAACATCAATAACAAGATTATTAAGGATGCCCAGAGGAAACGTCAGCAACAAGGACAGAAATCCTATCAAGGTAAGAAGTCAAGGCCAAATCAGAACACCCAAAGACAAGGTGGATGCGAGCATTGTGGCAAGAACCATCCTTCCCACCTATGTTACAGAGTCACGGGTGGATGCTTTAAGTGTGGTTGTACAGATCATTTGATGAAGGATTGTCCAAACAATAGAAACCAGGGCAACAGGCCACCTCAGCAGAATCAACAAGCAGCTCAGAACCAACCCAGGCCGCCACAGCAGCAGAACCAACAACAGCAGCCCCGTCAACAACCTCAGAATCAGAATGCTCGTCCACTTCAGCAGAATAGGAATGCACAGCAAGGAAGACCGAACCAAAATCGGAACAGACCTCAACAGCGAGGTCAAGCGTATCATCTGAACCGAGTGGACGCGGAAGCAGCGGGCAACGTAGTTGAAGGTATACTTCTTGTATGTGGAATAGAAGCTAAAGTATTATTTGATCGTGGATCTACACATTCATTTCTATCTCCTATGTTTGCTAAATTGATTGATGTGCCTGTTTGCGAACTTGACTTTATTCTAATTGTCACCACACCAGTAGGGAAACAAGTTGTTTGTAGCACATATCGCCCTAACTGCACAGTTAAGATAGGTGATGTCACATTTCCAGCAGACCTTATTCTGTTAAACATGCATGATTTCGATGTCATTTTGGGGATGGATTGGCTGTCGGGACATCATGCTAGTATGGATTGTTTCAACAAAACTATTTCCTTCAAGTTGAATGGAACATCATCAGGGGTCGAATTCCATGGAGAGAAAAGGGTTTCACAGGCTGGTGTTATTTCAGCATTATCAACAGTTAAGTTATTGAGAAGCGGATGCGAGGGATTCATAGCATTTATTATAGAGGACAAACAGTCCCAAGGGGTGGAGCAAATTCCTGTAGTGTGCGAATTTCCAGATGTATTTCCGGAAGAAATTCCAGGATTGCCACCAGTCAGGGAAGTGGAATTTACCATAGAGCTCATGCCAGGAGCAGCTCTAATTTCCATTGCACCTTATAGAATAGCTCCGACAGAATTGGGTGAATTGAAACTTCAGTTGCAAGAGTTGTTAGAAAAAGGTTTTATTAGACCAAGCTTATCACCGTGGGGAGCACCAGTGTTGTTTGTTAAGAAGAAAGATGGAAGCTTGAGAATGTGCATAGATTATAGAAGGTTGAACCAAGTGACCATAAAAAATAAATATCCATTACCAAGAATAGATGAACTATTTGATCAATTGCAGGGAGCAGAATATTTCTCGAAGATAGACTTGAGGTCCGGATATTATCAGCTGAGGGTAAGAGAATCGGATATACCGAAGACAGCCTTCCGGACAAGATACGGGCACTATGAATTTTTAGTAATGCCCTTTGGACTGACTAATGCACTGGCAGTGTTCATGGCACTAATGAATAAAATTTTTGCACCTCACTTAGATCAGTTCACAGTTGTTTTCATTGATGACATATTAGTATACTCCAAGTCCAGAGAAGAGCATGAGCAGCACCTGAGGACATCGTTGCAGTTGTTAAGAGATAACCAGTTGTACGCAAAGCTCGAGAAATGTGATTTTTGGCTGACACAAGTTTCTTTCCTTGGTCATATTATTTCCAAAGAAGGTTTAGCAGTTGATCCAGCAAAGATAGAAGCAATCGTCAATTAGGAGAGGCCAAGGAATGTAACAGAAATCAGGAGTTTTCTGGGATTAGCAGGCTACTACAGAAGGTTTGTAAAGGGATTTTCATCTATTGCAGCGCCTTTGACCAAACTAACCCGGAAGAATGTGCCATTTGTGTGGACCGAACGGTGTGAAGCAAGTTTTGAAGAGTTGAAAAAGAGATTGACCACAGCTCCAGTTCTCACCTTACCTTCAGGTAGTGGTAATTTTGTAGTTTATACAGATGCTTCGACTGTGGGACTTGGATGTGTGTTAATGCAAGATGGCAAAGTCATAGCGTATAGCTCGAGGCAGCTAAAGGAGCATGAAAAGAATTATGCGACGCATGACTTAGAATTGGCAGCAGTCGTATTTGCACTAAAGATGTGGAGACACTATCTGTATGGAGAAAAATTTGAAGTTCACTCAGACCACCGTAGTCTCCAGTATTTGTTCTCACAGAAGGAATTGAACATGAGACAAAAGAGATGGATGGAGTATATTAAAGACTACGATTTTCCAATTAAATACCATCCAGGAAAAGTAAATGTCGTGGCAGACGCATTGAGCAGAAAGTCTGGGAGCATGGCTAGTTTGCGAGGAATGGGTATTCTCCAACAGTTCGAAGATTTGGGAGTTGAGTTTCAACCGTTGAGACAAGGTTTTATGCTAGCAAACATGTCAGTGTCTGAGCCTACTTTCATTCAGAAAATCAAGGAGACACAGCTACAAGATCCAGACTTGGCAAAAATTGTGGAGCACATTTCAGACCGCCCAGATTTTAGAGTCGAGGATGGAGTATTGTACTTTCATGACCGATTGTGCGTTCCAAACATTGATGATTTGAGAAATGAAATCATGGCTGAAGCATAGCACCAAGTATTCTATGCACCCGGGAAGTACAAAGATGTACCATAATTTGAAGGGAAGATTCTGGTGGAACAATATGAAGAGAGAAATTGCAGCATTTGTGTCCCGATGCTTGACCAGTCAATTGATTAAGGCAGAACATCAGAAACCAGCAGGTCTTTTGCAGCTGTTAGAGATTCCACAGTGGAAGTGGGAACATCTTACGATGGATTTTATCTCGGGTTTACAGACGACTAGCAAAGGGAACAATGCCATATGGGTTATAGTTGACCGACTGACAAAGTCTGCACGTTTCATTCCATTGAAGACAGGAAAGAAGATGCAAATGTTATCACTGGCACAAACATTCGTTAACGAGATCGTCAGCCAACATGGTCAACTAGTCTCCATCACATCGGACAGAGATAGCAGATTTGTCTCGAGATTCTGGAAGACTCTGCATGAATCCATGGGTACAAAACTTCAATTCGGCACGGCATATCACCCACAGACAGATGGACAGTCAGAAAGGACCATTCAGACATTGGAGGACATGCTTAGGGCATGTGTGCTTGATTTCAAGACTCAGTGGGACGAAAGTCTACCTCTTTGCGAATTCGCATATAACAACAGCTACCATTCGAGTATAGGAATGGCACCTTTTGAAGCACTATAAGGAAGAAGATGTAGAACTCCAGTGTGTTGGGAGGAAGTCGGAAAACGCAGCTTCCATGGACCGACATTGATTGGTGAGACCAATGAGAAAGTTAAACTCATCCATGAGCGTTTGAAGACTGCGAGAAGCTGACAGAAAAGCTACGCTGATGTTAGAAGAAAGGATCTACAGTTTCAAGTAGGAGATAAGGTGTTTTTGAAAGTTTCACCGGTCAGAGGGACATTGAGATTCGGTCAGAAGGGTAAACTGTCAAGAAGATTCATTGGACCGTATGAAATCCTGAGTCGTATTGGTGAAGTGGCTTACAGACTTGCCTTACCGCCAGAACTTTCGGGGGTACACAATGTGTTTCATGTATCGATGTTGAATAAATATGTTTCAGACCCCTCACATGTACTAAGACATGAGCCATTAGAGATTCGGGAAGATGCCACTTATGTTGAGAAACCGGTCAGAATCATTGATACGAAAGAGCAGGAATTGAGAAACCGGACAATTCACTGGGTAAAGGTGCTTTGGGAGAACCACGAGCCAGAAGAAGCTACTTGGGAATTGCATGATCAGGTTCAGAAGAAGTACCCGCACTTGCTACCAGAGGTTAGTATTCATTTGGAGGACCAAATGCCTTTAAGGGGTGGAGGATGTCAGGCCCCGACCCAGGTTTAGTATATATTATTATTGTTTAACTGTGATTAGTCTCTAAGTGGGATTAGGGGACGATTAGCTTGGATTTTTAGTTAGACCAGAATTTTACATAGCATTGGGGAATTTTGAGCGCGTTGAGTTTAGTTTAACCGGGCCCGGGGTGGCTCGTGTGTCACGTGTTAGTATGGGAATTTGATTTATTAGATTTATTTGATTTATGAAAAATATGAATTTTGACATTTTTGAATTTGTTATTTTGATCCCAATAACTTTCATGTTTGCTCCGTTTGCATTTGAAACCCAGAAATCGCGTTTTTCGAGAAAAAAAAGGGGATAAACAGTCTTTTCACACCCAAATCTGTGCATAAATTTCGAAATTTGAAAATCATGAGGAAAATATACTTTTTGAAAACTAGATTTTTCAACGATCATTTTTCTCTTCTTCGTCTACTTCATCCGGGACCCACAAAATGGAGTTTTAAACACTTGAAACTTTGGGGCCAATGGGGCCCACAAATGGACTTAAACCCATTCACATAAGAAAACCCACGTTGGGTTCTTCTTCCATTCTTTTTCCTGCAACTCAGCTGAAGAGAGAGCTTGCTTCCTCCTCCATTTCCAGCCACCTTCTCTCCTCTTGCATGTACCCTTCTTGAAAGCCATTTGGAGAGAAAATTTCACCAATCTCTTCCCCTTTGTCCTAGCTTCCTTGTGACACCATTTTCAAAGAATTTGGGCTGGGTTCATCATCTTCTCCAAGCTCTTCTTCTTGTTTGAACCACCTAAAGGTAAGCCATTGCTACCTTGTTGATACCATGTGTCCTTTTAAGCCTATAGAAGCCTCTTAACATTCATGCAAGGTGTTCTCTTGGAGGACTCCACTAATTTCGAATTTTCATGGATTTTAAGCTAGTTTTCATGGGGCTTTTGGTGTAGGCTTTCAGCTGACTGTGTAGGAGTTATTTGGAGTATATTTGAGACCCATCTTGACTTGAGGCAAGTGAATAAACTGATATTGGATGCATGCCATTAAACTGTGTTTCTTCTTCAAAGTTTGATGTGAATTGTTATTTCATTTGATTTATTTTTCTTGGACTATGTAAGGCAGATTTCTGCAATTTTAGTGTGCAGTTCGTGTTCAACATTTCTGCAGAGTTTTAGTGTTCAGCTGTGTTCAACATTTCTGCAGAGTTTTAGTGTTCAGCTGTGTTCAAATTTAAATTTCTGTAGGTTTCAGTATTCTATTCATGTGCAGATTTCTGCAGGTTTTAGAGTTCAATTATATTCAGATTTCTGCAGTTTCTTTTGTGTCCAATTCAGGTTCAGATTTGCGCAGGTTTTATGTTCAGATTTCTGCAATTTTTGTGTTCAATCTGTGTGCAGATTTCTGCACTCTTTGTGTTCAAACTATGTACAAATTTCTGTAGTTTTCGTGTCCAATTGATGTTCATATCAGGCCCAATTTCTGGGCTATTTTCTAGGCTATTTCAGGCCCAATTTCTGGGCTGTTTCCAGCCCATTTCAGGGCTGTTTTCCAGCCCAATTCAGCTAATTTATGGGCTGTTTCCCAGCCCATTTCCCCCACTATTTGAAGCCCATTTAAACCCATTGAAGCATAGTAGTATGAGATGTATACCTTGAATCGAATTACCTTAAATTGTGAAATTTAAATGGGAAATATGATGGAATTGTTTGATGTTAGAATTACCCGGGAAATTTATTCAAGTCTTAATATACACTTTATATCTTTAATTGTCAGAGATCTTCAGTGACACCAAGCTTTACATATATTATTGACATTAAGGGTCTAAGTGTATGTCAAGACGACCCGTGGTAAGCCATTAAACCACTATACATTAATTCATTCCAAGTTAAGAAAATTTGTGTACTTTCTACAAATTGTTTTGAAATAGATTTGAGTGGTTTGCCACATTTGGAAACATCGGTAAGGCTATTCATCTGATTCGTCCGAATTTGTCAGTATGTATTTGTCTGGAGTAGTTCCTTTTATCGATTTTGGAAATGTATTACTATGATTTGATTTGTATCGATTCAGGTTTTGGTTTTGAATGGCACCACTAAGCTTAGGTCACCTAGTTGGGCTGATCACCCGGCTTGGGTTCTTAAAATTATTTGCCAACTGCAGTTTGGATTCTGTTTGTTTGCTCCGGCCATGGCAACGGTTCTGTATTCCGGTCCCACGAGTAGTGGCAACGGCTTCTGTCTGTCTGTTCCGGCCATTTTATATGGCAACGGCTATTTGTCTGTGTGCTCTTGTTACTTTGGTAATAGGAGAATATAGCTATATGTGGTTTGCCAATATTTCGATTATTTGTCAGTTAGTTTGAAACATTTAAACTATGAAATTCTTTCATTTGTATAGATTTGGTTCACTTGGTTTACTCTTTATATATGTTTCGTTTCAATTGTATTTTTATGATTTTAAACATGACATTTATAAAACTTGTATACCTTATCTGCTTTATCCACTTGCCAGATCGTCGTGTCTGATACTCTTTTGTTTGGTGTCAGATGTCGGACCTGTAGATTTTGAGGCGGAGCACGCGGTTGTGGCGGTAGAGCCGCCAGTGGAGCGCGAGTGGCAGCCCAACGATGTCATGTAGACGTCGTGTTGGAATTTGATCTGGGATAACATTTTGGGAACTTAGTTTATGACCTCATCGGTCTTCTTTTGGGATGTATAAATTGAATATACTTTTGTGATCCTCACAACTTTAACTAACTTTGGGTTATGCCTTTTATATATTTCTCTTTTGATGCAGAGTTTGTGCAATTATCTTATATCTCATTTGGTTTTTATTTTGCTACAAGCTTCCGCATATTATTATTTGTTGTGAATTCGATTAATTGGTTGTGATGGATCGTCTGGAATCCTCACTGCGGAATCCTGTGGGAAAATAATTAGCGTGTGCGGGCGGAATTTTCTGACCCGTCGCGCCACGTCCCCCGGATTAAGGACTTGATTATCAAGGCCTCGGTCCCGGGGCGTGACAAGCTTGGTATCAAAGCGAGAAATATGTCGGGCAATTAAAAGACATTAGAAACATAGGGACGTGGAGAGGATCCGTTAGAATTTTCGTTAGTTAGTATCGCATGGGGATTATGGGTGCGTTTTTCTTAATATATTTATTGTACTAACAAATGGTTTTGCAGCAAAATGCCTCCACGCAGGGACCACTCAAACACAAATCCTTCTTCCAGCAATGCTCATGCTGCAGGTTCCTCTGGAGATAGCCAATTTCAGAACTTTATGCAAATGATGATGGAACAGCAACAGAAAACAAATGAGATGATGATGGAACAACAGAGGAGAGCCAATGAGAATCAAGCCAGATTACAGGAGCAAATGGCCAAGAAAGATGAAGAATTAACACAGGTACAAAGGCAGTTGTTAGAAGTGTTGGGCAGGAGACCAGAACAAGTACTACCTCAAAACATCCGCACTTATTAATGAAAAGTCCATTAATTGACACAAGGAGATAATATAGATAGATTTCATCTTGACCATTGGATGTTCTCACAGTCCTACTACCACGTACCCAAGACACCAAGGTGTTGGCCTCACTCATTGGTGACTCAAAGCAAAAGAATAGATATAAACTTGAGTTCATCAATGTCTCAGGATTGAGAGCCTATTGCTAAGGAATTATGAGAGCAAACCTTAAAATCGAGACAGTATTCATAAGGTGCTTCTCATGGTCATCCAATGTACTGGCACTATGATCCAGAATCTTTCATTCTAATGATTGAGACAAATCACACTATCTCGTAATGATCAAAGTGCTGCAACTTTATCAGATGAGATGCCCAGTCTCATCACTGGTTGTGAAGATATTTTTAAGTATAAGATTTGTAACACATGTCTCCCGTATGTGGATCTCATCTATATACATATATCACATCTAATATACTAATGAGACCCGATTCATCTCATGAACCATTATGTCATATGTATTGATCATGTGCATTAAGTAATAAAACACCATTCATCTCATGAAAGGAAAGCATGATTTTATTGATAAATAAAGAAATTAATCAATTTATTACATCAACTGATGGATTGAGACCATACAATCGAACAACCAACTCATGTCAAGGCAGAAGGCAATAGAATTTCAGCAGCTTGTCTAAGGAAACATGACAGTTCTCGAATGCCTTACCAAGTTTGAAAGGTTGTCCCGATATGCTCCAGAGTTGGTAGACATTGTTGAGAAGAAGATAGCTAAGTTCCTTGAAGGACTTAATCCAATCATAGAGAGGGATGCTACGGGGGTTGTACCCCCTGCAACCTTTGAAGAGGCTGTCAAGTGGGCTTATAAGTTTGAAAACTTGAACAACAAGATCCTCCGAGCTTAGGGAAAGAGTCCAGCTCACCAACAGAACCACCAGTAGAGAAATCAGTAGAACAAGAGGCAGAGGCCATAGCAAAATGTTTAGAATCAAGTGGTTTGCATCCACTGTGGGAAGAATCATGAGAGCGCCCAGTGTCGTACCATCACAGGAGCATGCTTCAGGTGTGGTTCGATGAACCATCAGATGAGAGATTGCCCAAGATTTAACAGGCAGAATCAGCAACCGTGGGGAATATAGCGTCCGGTACCACCTCAGAATGCACTAGTTGTTTAGAATCAAGCAAGACCACCGCAACAACAAGCACCACAGCAGCAGAATAGACCCCAACAGCAGCAACAGGTCCGTCAGCAGGGATAGAATCAGAATCACCGTCCCCAACCACTGAACAGGAATGCCCCACAGGGCAGGCAGTAACAAGCTAAGAACATGCCACAATAGGGCTGATGCAGAGGCAGTGGGCACAATAGTGGAAGGTACACTCCTTGTTTGTGGAATTGAAGTTAGAATTTTATTTGACCCTGGCTCTACACACTCATTTCTATCCCCTGAGTTTTCTCAATTGATTGATGTGCATGCTAGAGAACTTGAGTTTATTTTGACTGTGGCTACTCTAGTAGGCAAACAAGTTGTGTATAGGACTTTTTACCCTAGTTCCACAATCCATATAAGAGAAGTGGGTTACCCGCGAATCTTATTTTATTGGAGATGCATGACTTCGATATTATCCTATGGATGGATTGGTTGGCAGGGTACCATGCCACGATGGATTGTTTCCATAAGACCCTCACCTACAAATTAGATGAGACACCGGCAGGAGTGTTGTTTCAGGGAGAGAGGAGGAATCCTCGTGCATGGTTTATCTCAACATTGAAAGCTGATAGACTATTGAAAAGTGGATGTGATGCTTATTTGGTGTTTATCACGGAGGAAAAACGGTCCCAATGGGTGGAGGAGATCCCTATTGTTTGGGAATTCCTTAATGTTTTTCCAGAAGAGATTCCAGGTTTGCCACGCATCAGAGAAATTGACTTCACCATTAAGTTATTACCAGGGACTGCTTCGATATCTATTGCACCATATAGGATGGCTCTGGCGGAATTGGGAGAATTGAAGATACAATTGCAAGAATTGTTAGACAAAGGTTTTGTCAAACCTAGCATTTCGTCGTGGGGAGCTCCGGTTTTGTTTGTAAAAAAGAAAGATGGTTCGATGAGGATGAGCATTGATTACCGAAGATTGAACCAAGTAACTATCAAGAACAAATGCCCATTGCCAAGGATAAATGAACTGTTTGATCAGTTACAAGGTGCAGCATACTTTTCGAAGATTGACCTGAGATCTGATTACCATCAGCTGAGAGTTAGAGAGTTAGATGTACCAAAGACAACTTTACACACAAGATATGGGCACTAATGCCATTTGGGTTGACTAATGCATCGACAATATTCATGGCCTTGATGAACAAGATATTTGCACAGCACCTGGATTAGTTCACAGTGGTGTTTATAGATGATATTCTGATATATTCCAAGGCTAGAGAAGAACATGAAGAGCACTTGAGGATAACACTGCAACTTCTGAGAGACAACTAGTTGTATGCGAAGCTCAATAAGTGTGAATTTTGGCTAGAACAAGTAGCATTTCTGGGGCACATCATTTCAAAAGAAGGGTTGTCAATGGATCCGTCCAAGATTGAGGCAGTTATGAATTGGGTTGTCAGTGGATCCGTCCAACATAAAAGGCCAACAAAGGCCAGTACATAATATAACAAAATCCAAAATATATGTCTACTCCTACAATGTAGCAAAACTCTTTGTGCAGAAGCTGACGTCACATCACATCGTCGGCACTCCACTCGTTGATGCCTATAGTCTCTTTGACCGTCATAATCTCCTGCTCACCGGCAATGGAGTCATCACCTACAGCGTAAAGAGTAGCATCATTAGACTATGTAATTCCAATGGTAGAAAATTTTGAAAATAGTTTTTGTGGCGTGATCACAAGATTGTAACATAGAAAATAGGAGAAACTTAGTATCCATTCCTCCAATTTTTATCATAGGAGTTTCCATTTCAAATTTCGTGGATGCAGGTTATTTACAAATTTTTTTACAACCCCTCCATCTGGCCTCATATAGTTTTAACTGAAAAAAGGACAACAGTACAAAAATTACACATAATACATGACAAAAAGACTGCAAAATCACTTCTTTTAGTTCATGTCTAAGAGCTTATTGCTTGCTCAGACATGGCTTTTTGCCTATGTATCTCCTCTTCTTTTTTCTCCACTAGGCCACTATGGTGCCTCTGTAATGGGTTTGGGATGACCTTACAGTATGTAGATGAGTAAAAACTAGCTTTGACTGACAGTAATCTTTGGCAATCATCACTCCTTTCTGATGTTAGTTTTATGGTCTCAATACCAGCATATGATGATTAAATTGATTAATTTCTTTATTTATCAATATATATATTATTGCTTTCCTTTGATGAGATGAACGGTGTTTTATTACTTGTTTGCACATAACCAATACGAATGACATGATGGTTCATGAGATGAACCGGAGTCCACAAGTGTACTAGATGTAATACATGTGTATGGATGAAATCCACATACAGGAGACATGTATTGCAAATCTTATACTTAAATATCTTCACAACCAGTGATGAGATTGGGCATCTCATCTAACAAGGTTGCAACACTTTGATCACTATGAGATAGTGTGATTTGTCTCGATCATCGGAATGTAAGATTCTGGATCATGGTGCTGGTACATTGGATGTATTAAAGGACCATGAGAAACACCTTATATACACTGTCTTAAATTTAAGGTTTGCTCTCATAATTCCCTAGCAATAGGCACATAATCCTAAGACATTAATGAACTCAAGTTTCTATCTATTAATTTGCTTTGAGTCACCAATGAGTGAGGCCAATTGTAGGTCAACACCTCGGTGATTTGGGTACGTGGTAGTAGAGCTGTGGGAACATTCAATGGTCAAGATGGAATCTATCTTTAATATCCCCTTGTGTCAATTAATGGATTTATCATTGGTAAGTGCGCACCCATTCCAATTAAGAGTTAATTGGATCGGTACCAAATGATCATTATAATTAATTGGGGCTCAAGGATAATAAGATATGGATCTATTTTGGTGGACAGGTCCAATTGATCCATGGATATAGATGGAGGGGCCTACTTGTGGTAATTGGGAAGTTTAGGGTCTTCATTGTAATTTATTCCTAAGACTGGAATGCAATTGCATTTATATAGTAGTGTTATTTGCAATTAACTGTGGGCCCGAATTGCACATGAGATGTGGGGTCGCGTGTCCCAGTTAGAGCCAGCTTTCTAAGGAATCCCTAGTGGTCCCCACACTAGCCCAAATTATTAGAAAGATACTAATTAATAGTAGAACTCTAAAAGGAAATAGAAAGTTACTATTTCTATTTGGAGTGAGACTTCTAATAGTGGTAATAGTAAGTTACTAATTATTAATGGAAGTGAGACTTCTATTTTAATTAGTAAAAGAGGAAGTTACTAATCATATTTGAAGTAAGACTTCTAATTGTGATTTGGTAAGCAACTAATTGTTATGGAAGTAAGACTTCTATTTCAATTAGTAAGAAGAGGTTGCTTAAGTGTTATAAAAGGAGAGAGAGGAGGCTTGGATGTCCCTAATGTTACTCCATATAGTGATTCACGCCCAGCCCATTCAAGTGTGCAAGAGTTGTACACCTCTCTTCCTCTCCCTCTTATAGTTTCTCTTCTAGTTTCCTCTAGGGTTTTTTCTCTTGGAGATTCCACCATCTTCTTGAGAAAAGATAATCTAATACGGGTCATAGCGTGGAAGATCAAAAGGTGTTGGAGATTCTGATTTGATTAGTGAAGGTGTTCATCATCAAAGAAAGAATTCAAATTCTCCATTAGAGCACAACTAAGCTCCAAAAGTATAATTTGCATCTTGTATGTTGTGGATTTCGTGGTTGCATGTTTATGTGTTGTTTTCTATCTTCTAGATAGGTTATATTGCTGTACATGATTTATGAGTTTGAGGGATTGCATCCTGGATTGGGTTTGCTGCCTTCTAGATAGTTGATCCCTGCATCAAGTGGGTCAAAAGTTTTTGAAACCTATCTGAATGGCCCACCTATTTTCCAACATCTGAATGACTGTGTATGTGCAGTCTAAGGGAGTTACTAGTTTATGTGCCAGTGGGTGTTCAAGGTTGTGTCATTTTGGGCCATACCGGTACGGAGAACCAGAATAAAGCCAGGAAGAGGGCTTGCATAACCAAGTCTTAAGCAGAGACACCCTTACTCCTTTGAGTGAGAAAGATAAAGAAAAATAACTAAGCAGTTATTTTGGATTGAAAGGAGAGGGTAAGGCCATGAATGTCAGTCTCTCCCTCTCGAGGAACATCTCTAGAGGTTGAAGACTGAATTTTGTGAGGCTAAAATGGATGTTGCGGAACCTAGAGACAGAGCATCACCTTCTTGAAGAGATAATATGAAAACGGGAGGAATCCTTCTAAGTTTGGAGAAGATTGGAGAGAGATAGATGCTTTTGGAGAGGCTAGGAATGGTGTGTATCCTTTGAATGTTCACCCAAAGGCTCTATTTATAGAGTAGAAGGGCAGTCGCAGTGGTTCCAGGAAGTTATGATTCGGAAATGGACGCAAAAACTCATTGGTGTGTCGTGTTCAAACCTACTGTATTTAATCGGACATGAAGTCCATGTCCGATCAGATAGACATGGATTCATGTCCGAGAAGACAAGCCTGGGATCCTATTTCATGGGAAATGGGCCCAGATGATTTCCAAATATTTTGAAACTTTATGGGATCCATTTTGGGATGGTTTTCAAACTTTAAGGAAGATTTCATCATTATTTGAGCTCTGAAAATGGTCTTTGGACGTCATGTCTACGCACCCCTTTTTCCTTACACTTTGATATCAAATGATCTTCGATGGACTTACAATTGTGGGAAGTCTTCTTGAGACTTGAGACAGAACATCAGGAAATATTTTGTCTTGGTTTGCCCTTAAAGAAATGAGTCGAAGTGGGTCCCCGTGGTTCATGTTTGAAAGCCATTCAGACATGGAGGGTCAATATGTGAGAAATGGGTCCAAATGACCCCAATTGCTCTCTAATCTTAGGGAAACTCCTTTAAAGTCCATCGTTAGTCTTTGGAATAGATTTTGTCTCGATGAAGTCTCTAAAAGTTCCTGAAGTGGGCTTCGGCCTTCCATGTTTGTACAGATTTGACTCGAATTGACTTCACTTGTTCTTTACTTGAATCTCAACCCAAAAGGCCTCAATTTATTTTTGAACTTGTGTTTGACCTTTTGAATCAATTTTTGTCCCTTGGAAGTGGGTGGAAGTGGAATTTTGGTTCATGTTTGCGAGCTAGGGTTTGGAGACCCTTTGGTTGGGATCTATTCAAATGACCCTACATTGCTTTGAAACTTTGGAGAACACTTTGAATATGCATTCTCTGACCTTGGAGTGATATTCATCTTGACTTGACCCCTCTGAGTTGTTATTGGGCTTCATGTCTGAGAACTCAACAGGGTCCATGTCTGAGCACCTTGAAACTCTCATACATGGAGTTGATTTTCAATGTTGAGCTTCTCCTTGGGCTTCTAATGACATCTAAAGATTTTGTTAATCTTCATTGATTGCATGTCTATGGTGTAGACCTTCCCACTTGCTCTTGTCTGATTATATCTATTAGGGTGCATGTGTGATTTTTTACATGCCAACGGTAATATTCATAGCAAGTAGATGATCCATAATTACAAATTCATGTAAATAAGACAATAACAGAATATGCATGGTAAGGCTAGGAATATATGACATGCATGAGTACAAGTTGTGGCATTGTAAAGTATAGATGCATGAGCATACATAAGTAACAAATGAGTAATTAATGCAAATAAGTATCATAACATGCAAATACAATACGAACTAACTGTGTCAAAAATGCAAAATCAATGATGGAAACATAAATCATGAATAATAAATCGTGCATAAGCATGTTACATGACATGCGTGAATCATACACCAAGGATGTAACTTTGGTACCCAAGACCATGTACATACCCTTTCCCATCCAGGCAGGCTGGTCCACTCTACTCACTTACCCTTCTTTAGAGGAGTCACATGGACCTTACACCCAAGGCACGAGCATAACATACTTGATAACTAATGAGGTGGAGGTAACTCTGCAAACCCAGGCCCATATGCAGACCCCTTCCTATGCAAGTAGGCTATTTCACTCTACCCGCTTGCCTTTCTTTAAGGGAGACAGACGTTACTGTCATACATTTAAAATATGATCCTTACATGAACTGATAAACATAAATATGTAGAACATGGGACATAACATGAACATGTGAGCACAAGTATAGAAAACATGAAATGTAGCATGAGCATTTGAGTACTTAAGTGCTTATGCTTGGGTGAGTCTTAGGGAACCCAATTCCATTATATCCAACCCACCCTAAAATCTGGAAGAATTTTGGTATGCTAGAGTTGGCCTAAAAAAGGGTTGATAAAAGGTTGAACCCAATTAGCTTGAAAGGGTGTAATCGACACTTTGATGTGCAACACTTAACCGCAAGACTACGGTGTCGTCAAGTATTAAAGGACTAAAGAGTCCGGATTATCGATCCCATGGAGAGAGGACGGAACAAGCGATGAATCCAATTTAAGTAGAATTGAACTAAGATATAGCATAACATTTGCCTTGCCTTTTAGGTCTTGAATAGCTCCTATGCCACCATCACCATCCACCCAGCCACCTCCACCGCCTTCACAGTTACTACCTCCAGCTCCCCTGCTACCCTCACCTCTCAGCCAACTTCAGCCAGCTCCCCTGCAATCCCATTTAGCTCCCTGGACTCCCCTCTTAGCCCCCCCTTTAGTATCTTCTGGCCAAACTCTTTCTTTTCCACCATGGAACAGCCACTGTTTCAACACTCAGTCAGCCCAACCTCTCATCAACCCTGCAATCCCCTCACTTTTCTCTCACCACTTTCCCCCTCTCCCCAATCAGGTCTCTAAACCCCCTTCGCAACCCCCTTCTCCCAGTTTAGCAACCCCCCTGCAAACCCCCCAGCTTCATAGTTTAGCAGTCCCCCTGCTAACTCCCCAGCCACCCGGTTTCCCCTGCCACCCCCCAGCCCCCCCTTCTGTTCTCCCCTCAACAGCTCCCTCCCTTCCCTTACCACATTCATCCTTTGCCAACCTCTTCCACAATCCACCCCCCTCCCCCTCCCCCCAAATCTGCAATCCAGCCATCCTTCCTACATCTTGGATAAATGGAAAACCAGCTCTTCAAATTCCCCAGGACATGCTCACCTCTAGCAAGGAGTTCTTCTCATTTGCAGCCATTGGAAGGTTCATAGGTAAACGTCCATCTCTTGAATGGGTTGAAGAGCATTCAAAATCCTGGGATCTATCTACGCCTTGTATGGTCTCTCTTACCATTAAAGGTCACTTTATTTTCAGATTTAATTCTCTAGCTGATAAATCTCACATCCTGAGCCTCTCCCCTATTCGTATGGATAGGAAAAAGCTTCTTCTTCAAGCTTGGTCACCCGGGCAGGATGAAGAAGACTGGCCCTCCCTAGCTCCAGTCTGGATAAGACTTAAAGGCCTCCCCTACCACTGTTGGAGCCAGAACATCATCATCTCCCTAGCAAGCACCATAGGCCAGCCCCTGCAACTTGATGCCATTACCATGACCCAAAGAATCCTCACCTTTGCCAGGATCAAAATCCTCCTAGACCTTTCCAAACCTAAACCCTCCACCATCTTAGTAGACCTCCAGGGTGAGCAACCTATAGAACTCACAGTTGAATATGAATCTTACCCATGCCCTCTCTGCCTCACAGTCAGACACAATAACCTCCCCTGCTCCTGCAATCCCAAACCAGTTCAGTCCAAACCAGTACAGTCTTCGACCCTTTCTCTTCAAGAGACTCATCCACCCTTCCACACCAATCCTCCCGACCAGCCAGATTACCTCTCGTCAGGCAACCCTCCCTTGCTTCCTCTTCCTGAACCCTCCCCAGTTATCCCTCTTCCCCACTCTAATCCCAACAATACTGGTACCTTAATAACCTCTAACCTCCAACCAGCCTTCCCTGCCAGCCAGCTCCAATCCACCCAAAAAAGCATGTCAGCTGCCTCTGAATCAAAAAACATCAAGGAAACAGATCCCTCCCTAAATGACCTCCCTTTCGATGTAGTCTCTGAGATCCTTGGCAAAGTTCCTGTCCCAGTAGTTGATACCTCCAATCCTTTCTCTATTCTGGAAAACTACTCCTTCACTGACCCTGTCCTCAACCCCAGTCATTATGGCAGGAATCTAAAAAAATTCTTAGGTGGCTCCTCCCCCTCTTCCAGCCAAGAAATCAACTCCCCAGATCATCCCCCAGGATTCCACCATCCACCAGGTACACCCGAACCAAAGCATCTTAACCCAGGTGACCAAACTCCAGAACTGCCAATTAATTCCATTGAGCCTACCTCCTTAAATCAGATTACCAACCTCAATCTCAATCCCCCTTACCTCTTCCAAGAGCCACCCCATTCTCAGCCAGCAACCTCAGCTCAGTCAGCTCCTCCCCCTTCCACTTCCTCTATCTCAGACCAGCCAACTCTTGCCTCTGAACCCACCCTTCTTACCCAGCCAATCATCCCAACTCCACCTCCCTCTCAGCCAGATCCTCCTGCCATTCTCCCTCAAGCCTCAGCCTCAGACCAGCCAACTCTTGCCCAGCCAATCACCACACTCCACCTCCCTTTCAGCCAGATCCTCCTGCCATTCTCCCTCAAGCCTCAGATCCTCTAGCTACAGATAGGAAGAAAGCAGTCTCCACTTATTACAGCAAAGAAAATAAGCACCCTGAAGCTAGCTCCGGCCCCATTACAAGAAGGTCTAGAAGTAGGAAAACAAAATTCTCCCAATGATAAAAGTCCTTTCTTGGAACTGCAGGGGAATTGCCAACTCCCCCACTAAAAGAATGCTGGCAAACCTGATCCAAGCTCACTCCCCTGATATCATCTTCATCTCTGAACCTATGACTCCCTTTTCCTCCTCCCTTTCCCTCCACTTCAGCCATCTTGGATTTGATATTTTTTTCTCCAACGTCCCTCAATCTAGCCATCCTAACCTATGGTGTTTTTTCCAATCTTCCCACCATCTCTCCATATCTCTCTCTGACTCCTCCCCCCAGCATCTATCTTTGCTGCTTACCAACCCAATCACTGGGCCTTATTCCCTCATAACAGGGATTTATGGCTCCACCAACCATACCAAAAGGAGAGAATTATGGCAAACCTTGATTAATACCTCTTCCACCAACCTTCCCTGGTGTGTAATCGGTGACTTCAATGCTACCCTCTCCCATGATGAAAAACTCAGCATTCGCCAATCCAGCCCATCTTCCCTGATCGACTTCCAAACTGCTATTATGCAAGCTGGCCTGCAGGACATTAATTTCTCTGGGAATAAATATACCTGGTCCAACAATAGGAAGGGTCTCTCCTACGTTGCAGCTAGACTTGACAGGGCCTTAGTCAATCACCTTTGGTTGTCCACCTTCTCAGACCCTTTAGTCCACCACCTAACCAGAGTCTCCTCAGACCATAGCCCAATTCTCCTGAGCCATATCAATCCCATCCCTACCCCGAATGCCCCCTTCAAGTTCGAAAACAAGTGGCTCCTCCATCCCTCCTTCCAAGAATTGGTTAAAACCTGCTGGGAAGCCAACCCCGAACTAACTGGAAATCCCCAATACAATTTAGCCCAAAAGCTCAAATCCCTGAAGCAGTCCCTCAAGCTCTGGAGCAGATCCACTTCTGGTAGTATCCACCAGAACATCTCTAAAGCAGAGGCCCAGGTTAATCTTCTCCAAACCCTTCTTGACTCAGGTCCTTCAGAAGCTCTCAGTGAAGACCTCTCTAAGGCTAAGCTAGCTCTTCATGAAGCCCTCAAAGCCCAAGAAATCCACTGGAAGCAAAGATCCAGGATTTCATGGCTGAAGGAGGGAGATTCCAACACTAAATTCTTCCATCAATCTGCTAAGGCTAGAAGCTCCAACAATAAAATCAGTCAGATCTCTATTGCAGGACACATCAGTGAAGACCCAGCCTCCATTCAGGCAGCTGCAGTTGATTTTTTTCTCCAACCTCTTTCAGTCTACCCAAGCCTCCCCTAGCCCTCAGCTCTTCCAGATAGACAGCCCAAAAGTTTCAAATGTTGACAATTTATCCCTCTCCTGTATGCCTTCTGAAGAAGAGATCAAAGCAGCAGTTTTTTCCCTCAAACACAACAGCTCTCCAGGCCCAGATGGCTTTAATGGTTCCTTTTATACTTCATCTTCGCAAATCATTGGACACTCTGTTACCCAGGCAGTTCAAGACTTTTTCCGCTCCAAAAAAATTCTCAAGGCTTCCAATGCATACTTCCTAGCTTTCATCCCCAAAACCAGTTCACCTTCTACCTTCACTGAATTCAGACCCATTAGCCTTCTCAATTTCTCCTACAAAATAATCTCAAAAATCCTAGCCACCAGGCTTTCCAAAATTCTCCCAAACCTCATATCCCCTCACCAAGTTGCTTTCATCAAAGGAAGAAACACCACCCTGCATACTGCCATGGCCCATGAGCTCTTCCAGAAGCTTAACTCCAAATTCAGCAAAGGAGCTTTCTGCCTCAAGCTGGATATATCAAAGGCTTTTGATAAATTGGAATGGCCATTTCTCTTTGCTGCTTTAAAATTTTTCAACTTCTCAGAGGATTGGATCTCAATGATTCAAGAATGCGTCTGCACTCCTAAAGGCTCTGTCCTCATCAACCGCCTCCCCTATGGTTTTTCTGGCTCCTCCTGTGGCCTTAGACAAGGAGACCCCCTGTCCCCCTACCTATTCATTATAGCTGAAGAGATCCTGAGCCTCCACCTCCTTAACCTTCAATCCAAAAAGCTCATCCACCCCCTTTCCACTATTCCAGCAACCCCCTGTCACCTTCTCTATGCTGATGATATCCTTATCCTCATGAAAGGGAATTCCTACAGTGTCAGAGCCTTACAGGACCTCCTCGAGCTCTACCAAGCCTCTTCAGGCCAGTACTTCAACCTCCAAAAAAGTCTTCTTAAATTTGGCAAATGCGGTCGAAGAAGAAAACGCAAAATCAGCTCCACTCTAGGCATTCAAGAGTCCTTGGCGCAGCTTATCTACTTGGGCATCCCCATTGTGTTTGGTACCCCAAAAAAGATTCACTTCATTCCCCTCCTAGACAGAGTCAATAAGCGACTCCAGTCATGGAAAGCAAAATTTCTTTCTTTTGCAGGTCGGCTAATCCTCATCAGACACGTGCTCTCTAGTATGGCCATTCACCTCGCAGCTACATTGCCTCTTCCTCTTTCTATTTGCAGTGCCCTCGAGAAAGCTATGAGACACTTCTTATGGTCAGGGAGTTCTAGCTCTTTCAAATTCAACTATGTTAGTTGGGACACCATTTCTCTCCCAAAGAAGGAAGGTGGGCCGGGTATCAGAAGGATCTCAGATATTAATGCTGCTTCTTTCATCAAGCTCGGCTGGCAGGCTTCCACTGGTAGCTCTCTATGGTCTTCTTGGTTCAAAGCCAGATATTTCAAGCAGAATCCCATCTGGAGCTCAGACAACACCATCCATGGCTCCTGCATCTGGAAAAAGATAAGGAATCTGGCCTCCCATATCCATCTCGGCAGTTCATGGATTTTTGGTAATGGCCAAGAAATTGATGTCTGGAATGATCGGTGGGCAGGGGCAGAACCCATTTCAACCAAATTCCCAGACTACCAATTCCCCCAGAACCAACGCCTTTCAACTCTGTTTCAAGCAGGCAGCTGGTCCATTCCTTCTAATTTGCCTCCAGATATCCTTAGCTGCCTCTCTGACAATATTAACTCCATCCCCCCAGCTCACCAACCCAAGGACTCCCTCATATGGAAGGACTCCTCTGATGGTCACCTTACTATGAAAAAAGCTTGGAACCTCATCCGTTCAAGAGCTCCCACTCTTGACTGGCCCCCTTACATCTGGAATGCCATCTGCCTCCCCAAAGTCAGCTGCTTTGGATGGCGTCTCCTGCACAATAAGACTCCAACTGAATCTCGCCTGCAGAGACTGGGGTTCTCTTTAGCTTCCAGATGCAATATCTGCTGCAAAGATGAGGACTCCTCCAGCCACCTCTTCTTCTCCTGCGATCAAGCTACAGCTCTCTGGTCCTGGCTCTGTCTCTCAGCAAACATAGCCACCCCTCCTTCCCTCTCAGCCTCTTCTCTATGGGCAGCTCTCACTAGAAGAAACGATCATTTGGGAAAAACTCACATGGCAACCATCATCCTAATCGTCATTTACACATTATGGAAGGCTAGAAACTTAGCTACCTTTGAGGGCAAGAAGCTTCCTCCTCCTCTGATTCAGCAGCAGCTCCAGGATCTCCTTTCCTTCTCTCTGGGTAAACTCTCCAAGCCTTTCTGCAGTCCTCAGATCAGAGCTCTCCTCCTCTTCTTCAAGGTCTCAGCTGGATGATTTTCCCCCATGGCCTCTTCCCGATCCGCCATCTGCTTGTAATCCTTTCTTCTGGCCTTGCAGCGCCCCTCGCTACCTCCGATCGGGGATCCTCAGCAGGGATTCGTCAGCTCCCCCTCTTTTCTCGGTTTCCTGGCTAGGTCTCTGCTCTCCAGTTGTAATCTCCTCCTCTCAGGGATCCTCTGGTTTAGTCAGTCAGCCCCGGCGATTCTCCTCCCGGCCGCGGATTTTCCACCCTAATTTGGCAACTACTCTCTCTTTGTAGCGTCTGCCTCCCTGGATTTTTCCTCTTGTGGTTTTGTTTTTCTTTTTCTCTTGGCTTGTGTTTCTTTTGGGGGTCTTTTGACCTTTGTAAATCCTCTCTCTTTTTCTAATACAGTTACCCATTTAGCAAAAAAAAACTAAGATATAGCTAATATAGAAATTGAAGTGAACAATTAAAACTACTAAACTATGTGTGAAAAATGAAATTAAACTAATTGGAATGTGGAACAAAACTAAAATAGCAACTAAACTAGTTTAACTAACAATCTAAAATATGAAATTAATAAGATCCAACAAACTACACTAAACCAGTAGATGAATGGTGGTGGAAATGGAAGATTTAATGTGAAGATGTGGTGTGAAATGTATAGGATTTTAAAACAAATTATGTGAAATGTGTATGAATATAAAACAAGTTTTGTAAAATGTGTATGATTTTAAAATAAGGATTCAAATTAACAATAAAAAAATAAGAGATTAGGCAGTCCAAAATCCACTGAGTTTGTAATTAATCCAATCAATACATGTTCCAATTCAACTCACAAATTTACAATCCAATTAGGCAAGAGATTGCCTAATTGGATTGGATGATATAACAATGAAGATCAAAATAAAGAAAATCAAAAGCAAAGATCATAGATCATAGATCATAACCTAACTACCCTAATAATTAATCATCAAAATCAAGCGACAAAAGATTAAAGATAAGGGCTCTAGAGCATGTTATGTGAGAGAACTTAATCCAACTACAAAGCATCAATTGAGATTATCTAAGCATCAAGTGTAGAGATAGAGCATGAGAAATGAGAGAGATTAGCACAATTAGATCTAAAATGTACTAATCAATCAAGGTACAAGTAGGAAATTTTAACTAAAACATGCATATAATTGAACTAATCATATTACTTAGCTTCAAAATGAGAGCTTAATTCAAAAGCTTTAGCCACTAAACATCAAGAAAGAGCTTCATAATCTTCATTAATGATCTACAATTATATACTCTCTCTAAATTAGTTACACTTAAGCTCCTAATTACAATATAAAAATATAGAGAATGTAAAATAAAATTGCTAAAAGATTTACTTTCCAAAAGATCTCACTCTCTCTACAAATATATTCCAATTTATAAAAACATTGAGGACATTTGATTGACTCATTTCCTTTCACAAGGATTGCTTCCATTTGATTGGTTGCAATTTGAAGGATTTTAATTGGCTCATTTGCTTTCACATGAATTGCATCAATTTGATTGGTTGCGACAAACTTTCCTTCCAAAAGCTAAAAGCATATGTGCCTTATGTGTTTTGTGGTCCTTCAATTTGGAGGCCTTTAGATTGGCTCATATCCTTTCACATGGATTTGTGGCAAGCTTTAATTGGTGGAGAGGTTAGAGTTGGATGAAATATAATAAATGTACAAAATATATGCAATTTTTGGGGTTTAAACCCATAACCTATTTCATACCCACCCAAGCTCTAACCAATACACCAACCACTTATTTGTATTAGAAAATGACTTCTTTTGGGGAAATGAATGAAAAAGAAGAAGGAGACGGGGCTTTAGTGAGGAAATGGGCCCCAAATAACCTGAACTTTGAAATGGCCAAAACACTAACTTGTGGGCCTCGGATGACTTCGACGAAGAAGGATAAAACGATCACCGAAATATCTAGTTTCCAAAAAGTATATTTTTGACATGGTTTTGAGATCTCGAAAATTGTGTCCAGATTTGTGCATAAAAGACAATTTTACCCTCTTTGGGCCAAAACATGGGTTTTTGGGTTTCAAACAAGAATGGCCTTAAAACGAAAGTTGTAACTCATAGAAAAATCATTTGAATGAAATCAAAATCACAATCACACGGAAATCGATACGATCTTCCCAAGCTCACACGTGCACTCAGGCCTTCCTGAGTGTGTCTAATTAATACTAAACGTTCTCAAAATTCCCAAAGCTATGTCCAAGACTAAAACTAATTACTTCTAACCCAACAACAACTAAACCCACTTAGGACTAAACACATACTAATCGCACACTAATCGAATTGGTCTGGGTCGGGGTCTAACATCCTCCACCCCTTAGGATATTTGGTCCACCAAATAAATCAAACAATTACCTCTGGTAAAAACTGGGGATACTTCCTTTGCACTTGCTCACTCAATTCCCAGGTGGCTTCCTCTGGCTCGTGATTTTCTCAAAGTACCTTGACCCAATGAATGGTCCGGTTTCTCAATTCTTGCTCTTTGGTGTCAATGATCTTGATCGGTCTTTCCACATACGAGGCATCTTCTCGAATCTCTAAAGGCTCATGCTGTAGAATGTGTGCAGGACTAGAGACATATTTCTTGAGCATAGAAACATGAAATACATTGTGCACCCCGGAGAGTTCCGGCGGTAACGCAAGTCTGTAAGCAACATCTCCAATCTTGCTCAAAATCTCATACGGACCAATAAACCTTCTAGACAATTTTCCCTTCTGTCCGAATCTCAAGGTCCCTCTAACTGGTGAGATCTTCAAAAACACCTTGTCCCCTACTTGAAATTGTAATTCTCTTCGGCGAGTGTCTGCATAACTCTTCTGCCTACTTCGGGCGATCTTCAACCGTTCCTGAATCAGCTTGACCTTGTCACTTGTCTTTCCCACTATCGTCGGTCCATGAAAACTACGTTCACCGACTTCTTCCCAGCAAACCGGAGTTCTGCATCTTCTACCATAAAGTGCCTCGAAAGGTGTCATACCGATGCTGGAATGGTAACTATTGTTGTAAGCAAATTCACAAAGTGGTAAGCACTCATCCCACTGAATCTTGAAATTCAACACACAAGCACGCAACATGTCTTCAAGAGTCTGTATCGTCCTTTCTGACTAACCATCGGTCTGAGGATGATAAGCTGTGCTGAACTGAAGTTTGGTACCCATCGACTCATGAAGAGTTTTCCAAAACTTTGAAACGAACCTACTGTCTCTATCTGAAGTAATGGAGACGGGCTGACCATGTTTACTAACAATCTCATCAACAAATAACTTCGCCAATGGTGCCATATGCATCATATTCCCTGTCTTCATCGGAATGAAGTGAGCAGACTTTGTCAGACGATCTACAATGATCCAAATTGCATTATTTCCTTTCTTGGTATTAGGCAAACCGGAAATGAAATCCATGGTGATGTGCTCCCATTTCCACTCCGAAATTTCCAAAGGCTGTAACAAACCTGGAGGCTTCTGATGCTCTGCCTTGATCAACTGACAAGTCAGACAGCGAGACACAAAAGCTGCTATCTCTCTCTTCATGTTGTTCCACCAAAATCTATTCTTCAAATTGTGGTACATCTTCGTGCTACCCGGATGCATAGAATATCTAGTGCTGTGAGCTTCATTCATTATTTCATTCTTCAAATCATCCACATTTGGCACACACAACCGGTCACGAAAATACAATATCCCATTCACCATCTTGAAATCTGGTCGTTCTGCAATAACTTCTACTATCTTGGCCAAGTCTGGGTCTTGCAACTGATTTTCCTTGATCTTCTGAATGAAGATAGGTTCTGATACTGTCATGTTTGCTAACATCGCACCCAATCTTAGGGTTTCCACCTCTACACCCAACCCCTCAAACTGCTGTAAGATACTCATTCCTCTCAAATTGGCCATCACCACTGATTTTCTGCTCAAAGCATCTGCTACCACATTCACTTTGCCTGGATGGTACTTGATGGGAAAGTCATAATCTTTGATATACTCCATCCACCTCCTCTGCCTCATGTTCAAATCCTTCTGCGAGAACAAATACTGTAAACTTCTGTGATCTGAGTGGACCTCAAACTTCTCTCCATAGAGGTAGTGTCTCCACATCTTCAATGCGAAAACAACTGCTGCCAACTCCAAGTCGTGAGTCACATAATTCTTCTCATGGTCCTTCAGCTGTCTCGAGCCATAAGCAATCACCTTGCCATCTTGCATCAATACACAACCCAGTCCCACATTCGAAGCATCTGTATAAACAATAAATCCACCGTTGCTCGAGGGTAATGTGAGGATTGGAGCTGTGGTTAACCTTCCTTTCAACTCTTGAAAACTTGCTTCACACTGTTCGGTCCATACGAATGGGACATTCTTCCTAGTCAATTTTGTCAACGGGGCTGCAATGGACGAAAAACCTTGGACAAATCTTCTGTAATAGCCTGCTAACCCTAAGAAGCTTCTAATTTCTGTCACACTGCTTGGCCTTACCCAACTAACCACTGCCTCTATCTTAGCTGGATCAACTGCTAAACCTTCTCTGGAGATGATGTGGCCTAGAAAAGCAACTTGCTCTAACCAGAATTCACACTTACTGAGTTTCGCATATAACTGGCTGTCCCTCAAGAGCTGCAACGCTGTCCTCAAATGTTCTTCATGTTCCTTCTTACTCTTGGAATATACCAGGACATCATCAATAAACACTACCGTAGAGTGATCCAAATGAGGTGCAAAGACCTTGTTCATCAGAGCCATAAAGACTGCGGGTGCATTTGTCAAACCAAAGGGCATCACTAAGAACTCATAGTGCCCATATCTTGTCCTAAAGGCTGTCTTCTGAACATCTGAGTCTCTAACTCTCAACTGATGGTACCCTGACCTCAAGTCTATCTTGGAAAAATAGGCTGCTCCTTGCAATTGGTCAAACAATTCATCTATCCTTGGCAATGGATACTTGTTCTTCACGGTCACATGGTTCAACTTCCAGTAGTCAATGCACATTCTCAAACTCCCATCCTTCTTTTTCACAAACAACACCGGTGCTCCCCACGGTGAAACACTTGGCCTAATAAAGCCTTTGCTCAACAAATCCTGCAATTGGAGCTTTAGCTCACCCATCTCTGCTGGAGCCATCCTATATGGTGCAATCGAGATCGGAACTGTCCCTGGAAGGAGTTCAATTGTAAACTCAACTTCTCTAATTGGTGGTAAACCCGGGATTTCTTCTGGAAAAACGTCCGGAAATTCACACACAATGGGGATATCCTCCACCCCTTGGGACTGTTTATCCTCCGTGATAAACGCAATAAATGCCTGACATCCACTCTCCACTAATCTGCTTGCTTTCAAAACTGAAATAAACCCTGCCTGAGATTTCCTCCTAATCCCCTGAAATATCAATTCTGCCTGTGGTCCTTGGAATCTGAATGTGATGGTCTTACTAAAACAATCCATGGTGGCATGATATGCTTCTAACCAATCCATGCCTAAAATGACATCAAAATCATGCATGTCCAAAACTATAAGGTTGGCCGGTAAGTTAACATCTCCTAACAAAACTGTACAACTAGGGTAATGGTTCCTACACACAACTTGTTTCCCTACTGGAGTGGTCACTACCAAAATGTAATCCAACTCACTACATGGTGCATCAATCAACTTAGCAAAACTAGGAGATGCAAAGGAATGTGTGGATCCAAGATCAAATAAAATCTGGGCTTCTACCCCACAAACAAGAAGTTTACCTTCTACCACGTCTCCTGCGGCTTCAGCATCTGCACGGTTGAGATAATACAAACGCCCATGCATCTGTAGTCTATTCGGTGCTTGGTTCTGCCTTCCTTGTCCCTGTCTGTTTTGCTGTGGAGGACGAGCATTCTGATTCTGTGCTGGTGGCCTAGCCTGCTGTTGCTGCTGAGGTGGTCTGACTTGATTCTGAACTGGTGCTTGATTCTGAGGAGCTACTTGTCTCTGCTGCTGGTTTCTGTTCCCTTGGTTCTGAAGTAGTGGGCAATCCTCGATTGCATGGTTCATGGCCCCACACTTGAAACAGGCACCCATGGCCTTACGACATTCGTGTGTTTCATGATTCTTGCCACAATGGCCACAACCCTGCCTCACATGACTTTGTTCTTGCCTTGGCTTCTTGCCCTGCTGTTGCCTCTGGTTCTGCTGCTGGTATTGCTGTTTCCTGTCCTGAACAATCATATTGTTAATATCTTCAAATGTATAAGCCCGCTTGACCGCCTCATCATATGTAGCTGGAGGAACTACTCCTATGACATCTCTCATGATGATCGGATTCAACCCTTCCAAGAACTTGGTTATCTTCTTCCTTTCCGTATCAATCAGCTCGGTAGCATATCTAGCCAATCTCTCAAGTTTGGTGACATAGTCTAGCACCGTCATGCTACCTTGCTTAAGCTGCTGAAACTCAATAGCCTTCTGCCTCTTGACATGAGAGGGGATGTATTTGTCTTGAAACTATATCTTGAATGCTGCCCATGCCTCATCGTCAGCCATCACTGCATATGGGTCCTTGACTGTTTGCCACCACCGGTCTGCAAGCCCATAAAATAATGAAGCTGTGAGGTTGACCTTCTGTATTCCCGTGCACATGAAGACGTCAAAGATCTTCTCTGTATTGACTAGCCAGTCATCTGCCACCAACGGGTCCTCATTTCCTGAAAATTCTTTGGGTGCTCTCTTCCTAAACTTCTCAAATAGAGCATTAGGGTCAGGATCCCTATTCTGAATAACAATCTGTGGACCCACGGGTGGTGCTACGTTCTTGTTCTGAAGCACTTCCAACAACTGCCTCTAAACTTGAGCCATTTCATCATCCTTCTTAGCCAACTGTTCTTGAAACCTGGCTTGGTTCTCATTAGCCTGCCTTTGCTGTGCTATCATGGCTTGCATAAGTTCCTGAAACTGTGTGGCTGTAGGTGTCTCAGATGCATCTGACTCATTCTGATTACTGCCTGAAACATGATGGTTGGGAGCTTTTCTTGGAGGCATATTGCTGTAAAACAAAGAATTAGAACACAATAATCATGGTACAAGGGTTTCTAAGATCCTATACGAACGAATCTATCGAAATCACGAATCCTCGCCGCGTTCCTAAGACCTTTCTAGTTTCTTTTAAGTGCCTAAAACATGTCCCGCTCTGATACCAGTCCTGTCGCGACCCCGAAACGGGACCCCCGGGCCCGCGACGTAGATGTTACAACTACTATTGAAGATTTTGCTTTCCCACAGGTTCCCGCGGTGATGATTCCCAAAGACACGCGGAATCTGACTCACACGATCAAGTATGCGGAAGCGTGTAGCAAAACACAGCATGATAAGCACCATTAGATATAATTTAAGTGCTATGACAAATAGTAACAAAACATGGTATCAAAGACAGAAGCTAACATGACATTCCCAACATAGTTCAAGTTATAAGACTAACACGAAAGTAAATTAAGTTTTGTTACAACCCATAAGAGGCCAACAGAGGCCAATACACTTCTCCAAAATATAACCAAAAGAAACCCCATGACAAAAAGGTGACGAGACTCAAGAACCCGCCCGACGTCTAGATGACATCGTCGAGCTGCCACTCTCTCACAGGGGTTGGCTCACAAGCCTCCTCCTGACGCTCCTCCTCAAAGGTAACGTCTCCTGCACCTGGGCACCAACAAACAAGAGTCAAACACAACGGTTTGGCAGGTAATCAATTTAGGCATGAACATGAACAATAACATTTAGAGAAAACATGTAAGCAAATCTTTGACATGAAATACTATGACAACTGAGGTACATTTTCAAGAATGCGAACAAAGCCGAGATATCAAAACAAACTTGCATGAGTACATAATATATATCATGAATAATTACATTCCACAAAGAGCCCATCCTTTCTCTATCATTTATATAATGAAAAGAGCAAGCACGCACGACAAGCACGATATACATAATATAAGCACGACACGATTTCCCACAAAGACGGGAATTCCGGCCGCGGAACCGGACACGCACGATGTGTAATAAATACACGACCAGTCTGCAGACAGTCCACATGTTTAAAGACCCCCAGTCAGTGGATCAAACTGAAAGGGCAGTCTAAGCTCAGTGGTGTTTACTTAATTCATGAATGCACAAAACACGCGGAATACTATCAAAACTCGTCGAGATAAAAAGGGGGAAGTTACTTATCAAAACACGACGAACACGACTAGCAAAAGGCATAATAAATATGCATAACACGCTTAGGAAGTGATCCCCTTTTTCTTGAAACAAAACTTCAAAACAAGCTTATACTGGAAATCCAAAACTAGTACACGATGGTACTTATCGTACCAAAACGGAATTCAAACATGAAATCTGACAAGCATGTGTTAAGGCTGCTAATTGACCTTTGTGTAATTGGGACCCCAAATGTCAGAATATACAAGAATTGGTGTCCCCGAAGTTGGGTTGCATTTCGAAGTTCCATTTACACAATGTCAAGTCAAAACCCTTAACATAGTCTAGTTTTCAACCTTTGAGAAAATACGGAAAAGAAATAAATTCTTCTTCCTGAATCTGGCAGGTTCGCTCGAGCGAACTTTATAAGGTGATGACACTTCGCTCGAGCGAGACAGTTCATTCGAGCGGACAATAAGTGCGTTCGAACGGACAACTCTCTGTCTCGTTTCAGATTATACAGAGGGCAGTTCGCTCGAGCGGACCATAGGGTCGCTCGAGCGGACAGCTCTCTGTCTGCGCTTGGACCAAACAGAGGCTTGGTCACTCGAGCGGACCCAAGGGTCGCTCGAGCGAATCAGCTTCTGCCTGAACTCGCAGAGTGCAAAAACTGCCTTTCTTTTACACATCTTTCACTACATTTTTCTCCTTCTTCTCATCCATCATTCACAAATAATCCCTTGAGCCTTCGTGCTCACCAAGGGTTCATTTATCACCATTTCACACATCCAAATCCAATAAAACATGATAATGAAGCTTGTAAACAAATTAGTGTAAGTCCATGGGGATCCGAACCCTAGAGGGGGGTGAATAGGGTGAGCTCCAATTATGACCAATTTTAACAAATTTAACTTCTTTAAAACAAACTAGTCACAAGTGATGATTAATCATACAAGATGCGGAAGCTAAGAAAAGAATCACCACAAAGCAAACACCATCACACAAGTATTTATAGTGGTTCGGCCTCAATGCCTACATCCACTACCGGCTTGTGATCCAACACCCCACCGGATTTCCACTATTTATGCTTTTCAATAGGCTAAGCAATAACCTTTACAATATGCTTTCCAAGGCTAAGCAATAACCTTTACATTGATGTTTTTCAAGGCTTAACATCAACCTACACATTATGCTTTTATAGGCTAAGCAATAACCTCTTCAACCACAAGGTTGGTTATCTCTCTAATTTAGTGTCTAACAAACACTTGATGGAGATTCTATTTAGCTCATTACAATGCCTCTTAATTAGGCGGATATGGAAGTGAAAATCTAATACACACTCACACTATGAATGCAAAGATGAAAGTACATGAAGTGTGTGTGTATGGTGTCCTCAATCATTTTGAAAATGAAAGCTCATAAATGTATGCCTAAGGCTTTTGAAAGTTTTAGCTCAAAAACATTTATGACTGAGGAAAGAATGCAATCACATGTTAAAAGTAACAACTTGTTAATGATATCAAAGTTACACAAGTTGTATGAAATTAATTAGCTCTAAACATGTGATGCATAGGGATGTCAATTAAATCAACATGTAGCTCAAAACATAAAAATAGATTTGATTGAAAAGAGGGGACAAATCATATGTAATTATAAATACAACTTGAATATGATATACCTATCAAAGTAAGGCAAGTTGTGAAACTTTAAAACAATAATACACATATGATTTGTAAAGATGTTGAATCCAAAACATAAGATACATTTGAAAGAGATTTTCTTATGATGGAAAAACAACAACCAAAGATTCAACCAAGTATATGGATCATATTACATCTAATTTCAAAGATGTTTCCATTAACATGATCTACTTAGATTTACCAAGGTTAAAGTACTACTTGGGTTGAATCAATGAAGATGCATCCAAAACAATAGATCAATTCAAAGTATAAAACATGGTAAGGATACAACACATCATAGGTTAACATGCTACTAAAGATTTATCAAAGATAAAACAAAACATGAAAACATATGATTTGTAAAGAAGTTGAGTCCAAAACATAAGATAGTTTTGAAAGTGATTTTCTTATGATGGAAAACAACAACCAAAGATTCAACCAAGTATAGGAATCATGTTACATATAATTTCAAAGGTTCTTTCATTAACATGATCTACTTAGATTTACCAATTCAAGTACTACTTGGATTGAATCATATGGTGTTGTATCCAAAACAATAAATCAACTCAAAACATAAAACATGTTGAGGACACAACACAAACATAGTTTAACATGCTAGAAATGATTTACCAAAAATAAAACAAAGCATGAAAACATATGATTAAGGAAAGTAAAGCCTACTTGGAGATTTAACTTCATTAATCCAAGCTTTAGCTTTCCTAATGCTCCCCTTCATCCCTTAGTTCATTTCCCTTGAATATGCCTCAAAACCCCTCAAGGAGTGCCTTAAAATTTCCAACTTTTGGCAAAGGAAAGAACTCAAATTTATAGCAAAAAGTGCCCAACGGCTAGTCCTCGGTCGACCTGCAAACAGGTCTCGGTCGACCGGGATCACACAACGGTCGGATTTCTGACCGTTGGTGCGCCAGGCCATTTCTGCCTTGCAGTGTTCCCGGTCGACCGGGACCCCTGGGCCGGTCGACCGGCGACACTGCCGGGACACCAAAAATCCACTTTTGCAATTTCAAAGTTTTTCTTTGTGGAACTATTTGGGCCACTAAATCAAGCTTAAAAACATGTTTTAAATCATTCTAAGGGGTTTAAAAACATGTAACAACACAAAGCCTAAAATGATTCAAAACTTTAAAAAACAAAGGCTAGCTTGATTTCTAAAACTCTTTTCAAAATCAAATGCATCCAAGTTTTAAAAGCAAATCATGCATAAATCAAAACTTTTACAACTCTTAAAAGTAATGCATGAATAAATCAAGATTTCAAGATTTCATAAAACAATGCAAGTGTGTAAACTCAAATGATGCTAATATGAACATGCATCCATCAAATTGCAATATACAAAAACCCTAACAATCTCCCCCTTTGCAATTTGATGGCAACACACTCACCACTGAAAAAACACACTTAGTCTTCAGCTCCCCCTCAGCTGGACAAGTCTTGAAATCTTCTTCTTGGATGCTTCTCTTAGCTTGGGCTCTTTTCTTCATTCTTCATGATGCTTGGTGCTTGATCATTCTTCAATCTTTCTTTCTTTATGGCCAAGCATCTTCTTTAGCTCCAAGCTTTCTTTCTTCTATTTGCTCTCCCCCTTAGACCATGCCTCTCTCTCTCTCTCCCTTTGGCTAGATATGCATTCTCTCCCATTGTAGAAGATCATACACAACTCTCCTTAGGAAGCTTGGACATTCTCTTCACCCTTTTGAAAACTTGAATTCTTTCTCCCCCTTTGCCATTAAATTGCAAAGGTACCTACACACATGAAACAAGGAAAATACCTTTAGTAGCACCTGTTAACAAAAGAAATCGAAAGTGAATTACATAACAGGCTATCATGTGTGGAAGTTATCTCTAAGGGCTCAAAGGCAATCCAAGGGTGAACTTGATCAAAACTAATTCTTCCTATGAAGATTTACACTCCCCCTCAATCCATTCTCTTCTTTTGTCAAACTTTTGACAAGATATAACTATTTGGTTCAAGAAGTAGATGGTTTAACCAAATGAGGGTCAACTTCAAGGAAAGGATTAGATTCATTTAACTATAAAGCTCAATATGATCAAATTACCAAAAGAGAGCTAGGTCTAATGGGAAAAGCAATCATGGATACCAATTGGAAAAACAAGAATACCAATTGAGATTTAAGGATATGACTATTAAACATAATCACTCTAAGATGGATTTAAAAATATAACTATTAGGAAAAAATCCAAATTAGAGCTATCCATGATGAAATGGGGTTTATTAATCATAGCATCAAATAATCTAACTATGGAAAGCATATGCTATGAAGGTTTTGAACTCATTTCATTCAATCAATAAATATGACTATTAAAGTGCAAGATGAGTGAAATGAAATTCAAACATGAAGCCAGCCTCAACTAATAACCAACCAATATTATGAAAACATAAACAAGGTGGTCATGAGATATACCTATATGAGCAAAAGAGGTGGCAACATGAAAATTATGATGCTAATGGTGTGTGACATGGAACAATCATATTACTTATCAAGTTCAATCCAATGCACACAAGGTTTATCACATTCACAAGAAATCAAATCAATCAAAAAATATACCAATTGAAACCAATTGAATTTGATAACATGATAAAGAGCAAGAATGTGGCAAACACAAAATTCCATCAAGCATCATAAATGCATATTCATCACTTTTAAAGATATAACTATTGAGCATAGTGATGAACAAGATAAATTGCAATGCAAAAGGATATAACTTAGAAATGCATGCAATTTCCAAAGTGTCAAAATCATATGAATTCAACATCTAAGATATCCATCAAACATATAGAAATATGAGAAATGGGTTTCAAGGAGTTTCATATGATTAAGAACACTACTATGAAGTTGAAACATGTATAAGAATGACATCACTTAGAGAAAGTACATGAATCAACATCATAACCATCCAAATAGAAATGACTATAAGGCATAGAGGATGGATTTAAGTTCTAGTATGGTTTCTACAAATATAATAAATAACACAACCATACATAGAACAATTTGACATTTGCATAGAGAGGATTAATCAACATTCAAGATCTAACTCATACCAATCATCAAAAAGGAATATAACTATTTAAGCACAAGAAGGTATGAAGTTAAAGGAGTCAATCTAACATGTAACATCTCCACTCTTAGCAAATGTACTAAACTTACAATTGCAATGGAAAAGGATATGAGGTCTATACCAAATGAACTTAGCACATAAAATCACATATGTACTTAAAAAGCTCAAATACAAGATTTTACTATAAAGCACATAAACAATCATCAAAATGCATTAAAGAGAATATACCAAGTTAGGCACAAACATGCAAATCAATGAAACCATATCCAACCAAGCAAAGTAAGACATCAAAATCAATTTGCATAAGGAATGTAACTAAATGAGCAAAGATGCAAATTGTTTGTAAACATTATTTCCTTCCAAATGATATAATCATAATTAGGCACAAGGAAATAAATTCAAGGAAAATGCTTCTAAAAATACAACCAATAAAGCATAGAACATTTTCCAAAGTTTCTCAAAACACTTCAATATATAAAATTCCAACAAAGAATCATTTATAGAATTATGAGCAAGTGAATTTGAAAAACAACAAGAAGTATACTATTGTAAAATTTTCAATTTGTAAAACAATAGACACTCACAAATTTTCCATACCAAGAGATATAACTTGAAAATCAATGGAAAACTAAAATAGCTTCAAATCATTTGATATACACAAAGGATCTAACTATGACATTCATCAAATGATTTTCCAACTTCAATTGATCATGAAAAATTTAGCTATGAAAGCATTAGTAATCACAATCAATTGATCATGAATAGATAAGCACTACAAGAGATATAACTATATGATCAAAATGCAAATCCATCATGAAAGTATTGCAACCAAGAGATTTTGAAAACCATGAGATATAACTATAAAAAGTTCATGAAGACAAAATCAAATGATCACAAAGAAACATTGCATTTTAAAAGATGTGACTATAAAGAACCAAAATGCAAATGTAACAAGACCAACAAATAGATATAACTAAAAAGAATAGGTTGGTCTAGGGAGATCAAGGCCTTAAGGTTAGTCTAAATGTGTACCAATGAAGATTCACCTAAGGTCTTGAAAAGGATATCCTTGAGAGATCACTATGAGGACTCACCAACTCTAGAAGATATAACTTGGAAACGACTAAGAGTGGTGCAAAGAAGCTAGGGGAAATTCCATTTTCAATCATAGCGGAAATCATCATAAAGATATGCAATAAATCACAACACTAGGGTTCTAATCTAGCAAGGATCAACTCCGGGTTGTTAAGCCCTAAAATGGAGTAACCCGCTCTGATACCACTTGTAAGTCCATGGGGATCCGAACCCTAGAGGGGGGGGTGAATAGGGTGAGCTCCAATTATGACCAATTTTAACAAATTTAACTTCTTTAAAACAAACTAGTCACAAGTGATGATTAATCATACAAGATGCGGAAGCTAAGAAAAGAATCACCACAAAGCAAACACCATCACACAAGTATTTATAGTGGTTCGGCCTCAATGCCTACATCCACTACCGGCTTGTGATCCAACACCCCACCGGATTTCCACTATTTATGCTTTTCAATAGGCTAAGCAATAACCTTTACAATATGCTTTCCAAGGCTAAGCAATAACCTTTACATTGATGTTTTTCAAGGCTTAACATCAACCTACACATTATGCTTTTATAGGCTAAGCAATAACCTCTTCAACCACAAGGTTGGTTATCTCTCTAATTTAGTGTCTAACAAACACTTGATGGAGATTCTATTTAGCTCATTACAATGCCTCTTAATTAGGCGGATATGGAAGTGAAAATCTAATACACACTCACACTATGAATGCAAAGATGAAAGTACATGAAGTGTGTGTGTATGGTGTCCTCAATCATTTTGAAAATGAAAGCTCATAAATGTATGCCTAAGGCTTTTGAAAGTTTTAGCTCAAAAACATTTATGATTGAGGAAAGAATGCAATCACATGTTAAAAGTAACAACTTGTTAATGATATCAAAGTTACACAAGTTGTATGAAATTAATTAGCTCTAAACATGTGATGCATAGGGATGTCAATCAAATCAACATGTAGCTCAAAACATAAAAATAGATTTGATTGAAAAGAGGGGACAAATCATATGTAATTATAAATACAACTTGAATATGATATACCTATCAAAGTAAGGCAAGTTGTGAAACTTTAAAACAATAATACACATATGATTTGTAAAGAAGTTGAGTCCAAAACATAAGATAGTTTTGAAAGTGATTTTCTTATGATTTGAAAACAACAACCAAAGATTCAACCAAGTATAGGAATCATGTTACATATAATTTCAAAGGTTCTTTCATTAACATGATCTACTTAGATTTACCAATTCAAGTACTACTTGGATTGAATCATATGGTGTTGTATCCAAAACAATAAATCAACTCAAAACATAAAACATGTTAAGGACACAACACAAACATAGTTTAACATGCAAGAAATGATTTACCAAAAATAAAACAAAGCATGAAAACATATGATTAAGGAAAGTAAAGCCTACTTGGAGATTTAACTTCATTAATCCAAACTTTAGCTTTCCTAATGCTCCCCTTCATCCCTTAGTTCATTTCCCTTGAATATGCCTCAAAACCCCTCAAGGAGGGCCTTAAAATTTCCAACTTTTGGCAAAGGAAAGAACTCATATTTATAGCAAAAAGTGCCCAACGGCTAGTCCTCGGTCGACCTGTAAACAGGTCTCGGTCGACCGGGATCACACAACGGTCGGATTTCTGACCGTTGGTGCGCCAGGCCATTTCTGCCTTGCAGTGTTCCCGGTCGACCGGGACCCCTGGGCCAGTCGACCGGCAACACTGCCGGGACACCAAAAATCCACTTTTGCAATTTCAAAGTTTTTCTTTGTGGAACTATTTGGGCCACTAAATCAAGCTTAAAAATATGTTTTAAATCATTCTAAGGGGTTTAAAAATATGTAACAACACTAAAGCCTAAAATGATTCAAAACTTTAAAAAACAAAGGCTAGCTTGATTTCTAAAACTCTTTTCAAAATCAAATGCATCCAAGTTTTAAAAGCAAATCATGCATAAATCAAAACTTTTACAACTCTTAAAAGTAATGCATGAATAAATCAAGATTTCAAGATTTCATAAAACAATGCAAGTGTGTAAACTCAAATGATGCTAATATGAACATGCATCCATCAAATTGCAATATACAAAAACCCTAACAATTAGATGCACAATTTCAAAAATACAATGAAATCAAAATACACATGCACATTGAACCTAGACAGATTACTTGCCTTGCCCAATGCTAACAATACTCCTCTTCAAACTCTTCCTCAAGCTATTCTCACACTACAAGAAACCCAAGAGAAAACCACACAAAACTCAACAAAATGGAACAAAGAACCCATTTTAACAAAAAGGGTTTGGATACTTGAAAAACATGATCTTTAAGGACTAAAAGGACTACATGAAAAACATGGTTTGAAACTCTTACCTAACAATGGCTAAACAAGCAGAGATGGTGAAGATGAAGAGCTTGCTCCACAAGAACTCCAAGAAATTTGTACCAATGGAAAGCTTGTAAGGAGATGAAGAAGATGATGACTTTGGAATTCTTTTTGGAGCTCTCTAGCCCAAGCATGCAAGATGAAGAAGATTGAAGAGAAGAAGAGCTTTCCTTGCCCTAGGTCAAGAGATTGCAGAGATTGGGGAAATGAATGAAAAAGAAGAAGGAGATGGGGCTTTAGTGAGGAAATGGGCCCCAAATAACCTGAACTTTGAAATGGCCAAAACACTAACTTGTGGGCCTCAGATGACTTCGACGAAGAAGGATAAAACGATCACCGAAATATCTAGTTTCCAAAAAGTATATTTTTGACATGGTTTTGAGATCTCAAAAATTGTGTCCAGATTTGTGCATAAAAGACAATTTTACCCTCTTTGGGCCAAAACATGGGTTTTTGGGTTTCAAACAAGAATGGCCTTAAAACGAAAGTTGTAACTCATAGAAAAATCATTCGAATGAAATCAAAATCACAATCACACGGAAATCGATACGATCTTCCCAAGCTCACACGTGCACTCAGGCCTTCCTGAGTGTGTCTAATTAATACTAAACGTTCTCAAAATTCCCAAAGCTATGTCCAAGACTAAAACTAATTACTTCTAACCCAACAAAAACTAAACACACTTAGGACTAAACACATACTAATCGCACACTAATCGAATTTGTCTGGGTCGGGGTCTAACAACAACTAAGGTCCCACGCTTGCATACCCATGACATAACGTTATACCACCATGGTTTAAAATCACGGTTTCGATCGTGGTATCTGCCGGGCCGAAAAACCGATAGGATATCGATATCGGTCGCGGGTATCGGTCTGTCGCGGTCGTTGCGGTGTGAGTTTTTTTTTAATCCAAAAAAAATCGTAAAAATATCCAAAAAATTCAGAATATTAGAAAATGCTGGAAAATAATGTTTTTTTTTCCATTAGTAACAATAATAAATTAAAATATCAATCCCCCTAGGTCAGGACATCATGTATCACTGTTTTTTTCTGAAACTAATAAATATAATAATTTTAGTATTTTATCCTTGGTTCATCCTTATAGTTTATAAATCCATCATGTAGTGCTCAACTAAAGCCCCAAATCTAAGGAATTTAGGGATGACCTAGTGGTAAAGGCTCACACTCTCATCCCACTTACCAAGGATCGATCCCTAGTGGGTGGCTTTACTCTTCTCCAGCTTGGCCACTGAGCCAAGTAAGCAAAAAAGAAAAAAAAAACTCCAAATCCAATCACTTAAAAAAAATTGTTTATATTTAAGAGAAGGGCATTTATTTCAATGATTTAAAAATATTCATTAATATATCGTATTAGAAGGATACTATTAGAATAAAAAAGTCTGGATATTTACTTGAAATGTTTAAATACTTTTTTTTATGTTTATGAATAATCAATGTGACTTGGGCCAAAGTCCAAACCATCATATTTGAGTGAAATTTTGTTAGAACTCATGCATAAATGACCAATTAAATTTGAGTGGTTTAGATTATTTATAATTGTGCACCACCATGGAGCCCACAAAAGTTCCGTCTAAGTTCATGGTTCACTTAATCGGATGGAAAGAAATAAATGGGAAATGGAAAGGGCATTTCGCCCATTTGAGTTCCGAGACAATGATGCGTAGAATTATTAAGTCCGTTGGGTACTTCCGAGTTCCAAGGCTCTTTACCAAATACCCAAAAGCAACTACAGTGAAGACATGTAAAATCGTCCAACAACAACAAGAAAGAAAAAGAAAAAAAGATGAGGGAAGAGGGAGGAACAGGGGAAAAGGGGCAGGAGTCGTAGGATTCAGGAGAGGGGAGGCGAGGTCCGCGAGGAGAAGAAGGTGCGGCGGGGGGATCGTGCGGTAGAAACAGCGAAGAATCTAGGTACTTTTCTCCCATCCTTTCCTCTCTAATCTATCTCTTATATACTTTCTTTTGTTTTTTTGTTTTCCCCTTCTCTGCAACATGCTGTTTTTTTTTATTACTTAGAAAAAGAAAGGCTCAGGGAAGGAAGAAGACAACAGTAACGTCATTAATCGGCCGATATTTTGAATATACCAGCCGATATATTAGTTCAGCCGATATTTTTAAAATACCGGCCGATATTGACCGATATTCCACCGATTTTTTGGCCCCCTGAGTCTGTGACCGATTCCCTGCACAATATTGTACTGGTAATGATTGATACCGGTATGTATCGGCCGATACATACCGGTATCGGCCGATATTTTAATCCATATATACCACACATGTATCCAAACAACTTGTAATGTGATTAATTCAAACATCACTTACTCTTAGTCATACTTAACTTTATTGGTGAATTAGAGGGTTTATGTTTACAACCTAACTTAAGTCCAGTACCTATTTGTGAGAATCCACAGCAGTATGCAGGTCGAACTCCGTGCTAAGTTCGCTGGGGGGTGCAGGGGGCAATGGGCCCCTGCTGGGGTTATAGAGGCAATGCTCCTGACCCAAAAATGGTTTTGGAACCTCCTTTATAGAGCCTATGGTACATACGTAAAAAGACCGGGGTTTCAGTCCACTAAGGTCGAGGATAGTGCCTACAAGGGCCCACCGTATATGAGTCCAAGGCCAAGTATAAAAACATAGGAGAAATGAGGTTTTCAGGTTGCCAAACTGCAGAGTGTTTCTGTCAATCAACGGTTTGGCTTGCTAAACAGTCAAATGGCCACTCATTGGTTTGGCTTGTCAGGTTGACCACCAACCGGCTCTAGAGTGAACCATCGAACTACTATGGATTTTAAACATAGAAAGTACTCTAACATGTATGAGGCACCAAAATGGAATTACCAAACATGCTTGGAATTGAAATCATGGAATCTCACTTGCCTTGTTTCTTCAAAATCATTGATAAGAACCTTTGAAATGCAATCTATTATTAGAATCTCTCTTTTCCTAAAAATCACGGAATTCGGACCCAAAATCCTACAAAAATTGAAAGACAAGGAAAGAGTTGGAGAAACACCATGCATGTTGGAATCTAAAGTGGAAATGGGGTCCTAAACTTGAGTCTAGAAGATGAGAGGAATATCTTACTTGTTGACGCCTCAACGAAGAAGAGATGGTCATCGATGGGGGTCGCGGGGCTCAGATTATGGAGAAATGGTATAGCCGGAGTCGTGGAAATGTGGGGAGAAATCCTTCTGGCTTGAAATAGTGGTTTGAAGTGGAAAGGGAGGAGTGTGTGACTTGATGCTGGTTCGATCGTTTGGGTTGGGTATGTTGGAAATAGGTGGGCCTCGTGGATAGGTTTTAAAAACTTTTAACCCACTTGACTCAGGGATCAACTATTCAAAAGGCTATAAAACCCAATCCAGGATCCATGTCCTCTATCTCAGCCATCATGATTAGTAAATAAACCTAGCTAGAAGATTAAAAAAGCAGCCAACAAGCATCCATAAAAATCTACAACATGCAAGGAAGTAGATTATACCTTTGGAGCTCGGTTGTGCTCTAATGGAGAAGTTGCGTCTTTCTTTGATGATGAAACTCTTTCACGTATCAAATAGGAATCTCCAAGACCTATTGATCTTCCACGCTATGACCCGCTTATCAGATCTCTTTTCTCAAGAAGATGGGTGGGATCACCCTGAGAAAACTCTACTAGAAACTCCAAGGAACTAGAAGGGAACTAGAAGAGAAAGAGGAGAAGAAGAATTGTGCAACTCTTGCACTAGAGAAAGGGCTGGGCGTGGATCCCTAGATGGGTTTTGCATAGGACGTCCAGGGGGGATTCTTCCCCTTTATATAGCCCTTAAAACTCCTTTTCTTTCTCTCTTACTAATTGTATTAGAAGTCACACTTCCATACAAATTAGTAACTTACTATTACCACTATTAGAAGTCTCACTTCAAATAGAAATAGTAACTTTATAATTCCTTCCTTTTGGAGCTCAAGTAAGATTAGTATCTTTCTAATAACTTGGGCTAGCGTGGGACTACTAGGGATTCCTTAGAAAGCTGCCTCCAATTGGGACACCGCGACCCCACATCTCATGTGCAATCCCGGCGCACAGTTAATTACAAATAATACCACTATATAAATACAATTGCACTCCAGTATTAAGAATAAATTAAAATGAAGACCCTAAACTTCCACATTACCACAAGTAGGCCCCTCTATCAATATCCATGGATCAATTGGAATAAATCTGTCTCATCCAATCTTATATCCACATCTTATTATCCTTGAGCCCCAATTAATCACAGTGATCATCAGTACCATTCAGTTAACTCTTAATCGAGATGGGTGCGCACTTACTAATGATAAATCCATTAATTGGCACAAGGGGATAATATAAATAGATTCCATCTTGATCATTGGATATTTCCACAGTCCTACTACCACGTACCTAAGACACCGAGGTGTTGACCTACAGTTGGCCTCACTCATTGGTGACTCAAAGCAAATGAATAGATAGAAACTTGAGTTCATCAATGTCTCAGAATTGAGAGCCTATTACTAGGGAATTATGAGAGCAAACCTTAAAATCAAGATAGTATTCATAAGGTGATTTTCATGGTCCTTCAATACATCCAATGCACCAGTGCTGTGATCCAGAATCTTCCATTCTGATGATCGAGACAAATCACACTATCTCATAGTAATCAAAGTATTACAACCTTATCAGATGAGATGCATAGTCTCATCAATAGTTGTGAAGATATTTTTAAGTATAAGATTTGTGACACATATCTCCCGTATGTGGATCTCATCCATATACATATATCACATCTAATATACTAATGGAACCCGGTTCATCTCATGAACCATTATGTCATATGTATTGGTCATGTGCATTAAGTAATAAAATACCATTCATCTCATGAAAGGAAAGCATGATTTTATTGATAAATAAAGAAATTAATCAATTTATTACATCAACTGATGGATTGAGACCATACAATCTAACAGGGTAGGAATGAAAAATGGAGGAAGAGGAAGAGATGAATGTCTTTTGTACACAATTAGAAATTTTAGAACTTACGTCCATCCCACTTAAATGAAAATAATGCTAAAAATAAAAGGGTTAGGGGTGTTGAATGGGTCTGGGCCAATAACGAAAGTTTCTCCAAATCAATCTACTTTCCAATGAGCCCAAAAATGACATATTTTGAGGTTCTAAGAGAAAGCTCAACTTTTAAAACAACAATTATGTCCACATTCTTGTGTATAACCGTGGAACGGACGATTTTCAGACATCGAGTGACTATGAGTTTACCATGAAGGTTCCTCGGACTAATTCTATCTCTCTAACGAGCTAACATTTAACATATTTTTGAAAATACCTGTAAGTTCCCCGACCTTACTATTGGGTTTAGCTTCTTAATCTCGCGATTAGATTAATTAATTACTATATTAGTTAATTATGAGCGATTAGTGGTTGACCAAGTTTCTTTTGTCATTGGGGAGATGTCACGAAGTCTCATGCGATTCCGAGCACGTTTGAACATAGCAGGGGGTAGCTTGCAATTTTGGGAAAATTGAGTGGATTTTTTGAAAAATTCAGTTTTTGCTGAATTGAGTTCATTGGAAAGGTCTTGTTGTGCTTGTCGTTTTTTCTGTTGGAGCGTTACGATCCGACGACTCTAAGTCCCTCGTTTATTCATGTTTCTGTCATTTCACTCAGGAGGGCCAATTTAGTCATTTCATAACCAAACCTTTTAGTAGCCATCAACCAACCCTTTTCTTTCCCTCGTTTTCATTTCATCTCTTCATACAATCAACTAGAACTCCATCTTTTCTTCATCTCTTCTCATTTTTTTTAGCCAGATCAAGCTCAACAAGAGCCATTCCAAGCATATCCTTTTCTTCCTTTTACCCTCCTCTACCCATAGGTGCAAATTGTAAAGTCCCCGACCTTAATAGGGTGTTTAATTCCCTAATGTTGGCGATTAGCCTAATTAATTGTGATTCTAGCTAATTGGCAGATTTAGTGGCTAAGTGAGTTTCTTTTATCATTAGGAAGTGGTTTGCGAAGTTTTGTTTGATTATGAGTGCGGTTAGTCTTAATAGAGGGTTAGGTTGTGATTAATAGGAAAATTGGATATTTCTTCAGAAAATTCCGTTTTTGCTGAATTTAGGTCCGTTGGAAAGATCTCATCGCACTCGTCACTTTCTGTTCTTAACTCGTCACAACTCGATGCCCCGAAGTCCCTCAATTTAACACATTTTTCTCATTTCACTCTAATGGGTGTTAGATCAATGAACCAAGCCCTCTTTTGGAAAGGGATTCTAAACCTAGTTTGGACCCTAGGTTGGAACCTATTGACCCTACCCTTGCATGATCAATTGGGGAAAATGAAAACGGAGCACGATTGGCATGGTGTGCTTCGTCGATTGTCCGAGATTTTCCATATATTGACGTAACTTGGCCGAGTGCATTTGGAATTAAGTTAATTGGTGCTCAACAACTTCCGTACACCATGGGCCCGCCAAACTAGGACACCATTGACTCATTTTCCACGCGTACTCCGTTGGGGATACGTTCGGTACACGGTGGACAACTCTTAACTTAGGCTTGGCTTGCTCTTTACTCTTGACTCTTGAATCTTGTATCCATAGCTTGTCGTACCTTATACACTCTATCTTGTATACTTATATAACTTGTAATTTAACTTGTAGAATTAGAATTTGATCGGACTTAGAGTGTATCCTTAGATATCTTTGTCTTGTATCGATGAACACATGTGGATAGACTTGAAAAAGGACTACTCATGGAACTTGGAACTTGACTTGTATCTTGGTTTGACTTGGATTAGCCCTCGGCTTGTTATCTTGTACTTGAAAACCTACCCACGTGTATTTGTCTTGGAACTTATGTCATGTACAAACCATCATCATCATCTTGCATTCATGACCAACTGCAGACTGACGATTACAGAGTGGGCCGGTTACCAGAGACTAGGGTGGACAGTCGGCTTTGGAAGGCATCCACGGCGTGAATAGCTGGGAGTGGACTCAGACCATGCTGCTATTCCTAGGACCGAGTGTTAGGATCCCCCTAGAGTCGGACTTTGGGTATTCATAGTCGACTCGGACGTCACTTATACCCCCGTGAGATGGCTAGGACATCCTCGGAGTCTCCTCTTGCTTGGCATTGCATTTCATGGATTGCTATTCTTATTATCTTGCTAGGATTTACATTGTTACTTGATTTTCATATTACTCATGCTTATGCCTAGCTTGTACTTAATGTCGCATAATCATGTACTTATCTTTATTCTCATTTGGAACATGTTATGAATAATGTATATTGCTTATCTCCTTGTCAACATATTGTTGATCCTTTATTCCATGGTGTGTAGAGGACACCTACACTATTACACCGACCCGGATGCCTAGGTAATCCCAGAGCATCCTCAACCAGGGGAGGAGGATGAGGTATGAGAGTGGGGTGCCGATGATGTAGCTTAGCATCATCACTCCCGGTACTAGTGCGCGTTACACGGGGATATCTTTTATCGTGCCACCTCATTTCATCTTTTGGTTTCTTAGAACTCTTGGACTTGTCTACCATATCACTATACAATACCATGACTTAGTGTTTTTTTTGGATGGTCCTGATGTGTATAAACTTTATATGTTTTTATCTTTTGAAACTTGAATATATATATATAATGGAATGAAATCCATAATTGCATTGATATTCTTACAGGTTTAATGTTGTGTTTACCGAACAAGTCCCGTTGATTATTTGTTAATGAAGCTCAACTACACAATCCTCACAACGAACTTCAATCCTTTGGCATTAAGGGAAATTTTTTTTAATTAGCCCTAAATTTCACACCCCGGATCCGGTTTAATCACTAATTGGGTTCGGGGCCGTGACACAAATTTGGTAAGTTTTCCCCAAATTTCCCTTGTCAGATCTTCTCTTTGGTTGTCGCTACACCTTTGCATGTCACTCAATCCCATTTATTTCCTTTCCTTTGTGCTCTAGGAGTGGTGGAGAACCATTTGGATAGGTGGGTTGACCTTGGTTGAGCTGGGAGTTCCAATTTCTTTAACTTCTTTCTTTTGATCAAAGGCAAGTGGAATGGCATTGTGTATATAGCATGCATGTGTGCCTTGATGATTCTAATTAGTTAATTTCACAGACACCTTGTAATCCCAAACTTATACATGTTGGATTTGGTATGATATGCTAGTTTTAGGAAAATAATTGTAATTGGACCAATTTGGTTGGGTTTGATGATTAATTGGATGAGAATGAATGGAGTTTTGGGGAGCATGGAGGCTCATTTTATGTAGGTAAAAGCCTTGGGAAGGCTTGAGAAGAAGAAGAGTGGACCCCTTGAACAAAGCCAGTTTTGATTCAGTTCACACCTAGCATGACAGTTGAGTCAACCCAGACTTCACTTGGGTTGACCTAAGGGAGATTCTTCTTATCATATCACCAAGGTAGCAGGGTCGCTCGCTTGACCTGGACCTGGCCTGGGTCAACCAAGCTAGGACTTTAAGAACCTCTTGGAAATGGGACTTTTGACCCCGGTGGGGGCCTTAGGTGTGGGACTCATTGACCCTACCTATAACACCCCGACCCAAATTAATGATGTTTAATTGTTAATTAATTATGTTTTATTTAACTTAATTGTGTTTAGGTGCTAATTCAGCCTTTTAAAGTAATTTAACCTTGTAGTAGCCTTTGAGTTAGGTCATGAGTCATAGGAAGGTAGGTGGTAACCGATTTGAATCGGTTTAGTTGAGTTAAGGACTTTTCGTAATTAACAATTATCTAATTTTGCATCATATGCACGTCATCTTGGCATCATCGTGTGTATCTCGACAAGCATGTTGATTTTCGTATTGAACTCTACTTCATTTGATCAACTCTTGAGTAAGTGGGCCACCATGTAACTCTATATGAAAATACTAGAAACAAGGGGACTTTCTTGTAAAATTGGGAACTTTACCCCTTAAAACATATCCAAACCTCATTCTAATCGATCCATCCTTTTGTTGGCTGCAAAGGATCCTTTCTTCCTCTCTTTTCCTTCATTTCTCTTTCTCTCTTTTCCAATCATCAAAAGGACTTGTTGCATGTGCATTTTGAAGCAAGGTTTGGAGTTATCTTCATCTCCTTCATCCTCCTCTACTTCTTGTGAACAAGAAAACCTTCCATACTCTTTCCAACTTCGAATTTCTTGCTAGCGGTAAGAATCAAACTCTTTTGTGTATATTTTTGTGTTGCATTAGAGTCAAGAGACTCATGTTTAACCATGGATGAACATTCATTAGAATTTTTCCATGTGGATTCCTTATTAGGGTTTGATATTGGGGATTTTGGGTGTATTTGATCAAGGAGTAGAGAAAGGAAGTTAAGAAGTTTAATTTGAGGCAAGTATAAGCTTTAATATCAATTACATAGTGTTTATTCTTTGATTGACTCAGAATTCTATTATGTTAAGCTTTTTAGCCTCTCAATGAAATGATAATGGAATGGTTAGCTCTACTTGGATTAAATGATGGAATGTATGTAGTGTATATGTTGTAAATGGGAGCAAGGAGGCTCAGTGGTGCAGGTTATTTGATAAAAGAAGTTATGAGAAATGAATGGGAGAAGAAACATGAGAATTTCGGAATCTGAAATTCTGGAGTGGGCGCTCCAGCGAACAAGGGTCTGCTCGAGCGAACCCCTCTTTGGATGGCACTCGCTCAGGCGAACAAAAGGGGTCATTCGAGCGACCACCTCTCTGGAAGACATCCGCTCGAGCAGATATGGATCCGCTCGAGTGAACTTGAAGCTGATGGCTGGGGTTCTTTTGGCCCTATTTAAGGTGTGAAATATCACCCCTAACCTATACTAACCCTCCATAATCCTCTCTAATAGCTAATTATGGTGCACACCTTAACAAATAGGTGATTAAGACCTCAAAAGACTTTTATGACTTTAGAATGGAACCTTTAACCTCTTTCATTTATCTAATGGAAAATCATTAGTCTAACACTATGCCATGGGGGTTCGTTTAGAAATTCAACGTATCTTTCTTATAATAAGTGACACTAAACCAAGATACTAGTACGTTGACCACGCTAAAACTACCTTGTATTGGATGGTGAGAGACTATGGGTAACATATTAGAGTTGGTTAGTTATATACCTTGGATTCTCTAAATCGATTACATTTCATACTCAGATTTCTTCATTGATATCAAATTCTGGTTAATTAATTAGTTGCATCATTAGTATTAATTATGATTCAATTTTCCATTTCCAATTTGTTATTATGATTGTCATACAACTGTTTCGATATTCGACGAAGATTTGAATTGAGTAAGTACTTGGTATATGTGATTACTATTTGATTCGACTGTGAACAAGTAAATGTAAACTTACTCAAATTCGAGTCGACACTACTTAGCTTCGACCCTGTGATACCCGACGGGGTTAAATTCGGTTTAGTTATTCGAGACTACTGCAGTAAGTCATCTGGAGCACTGGAACTCCAGAACCGAGTAGCCGGTTAGCCTTTGGCCGGGCCGCTGGTGACATCCCAACTAGATTCGCTCTTTTATTGAGAGGATGAGCTCAATGTAGTAGCCAATTAGTATTTATATTCTCAAATTAATTCGTTAAGCATGATTTATTCGATATTGCACAATTGCCTAGTTTACTTAACTTGGCATCTTTCAATCAATTGTCTTTAATTTGATTTGATGCATTATGTATTTTTCCTTATTAATGTCTATACTTGTCGAATCGTCGTATTCATGATGCTCTCTTGGTGTCAACAGACACAGGTGTAGCTCCTAATCCTGAGGCCAGGACAAAGAGGAGGAGACCGAAGAGGTTCCTCCAGGACTAGAGGAGTGGCCGGATAATGGCCCTATGTAGTTACTTCCTCCATCGGAGAGCAATGTGTATATTTTGAGAACACAATGGTTAGAGTGTGACTAACCCCTTTTTGTGTGGGTCACGCTTAGCTATTGTAGGAGACACTTTTGATTATACTTATGGTATAGCTGTGTAGGGTATTCTTATAAACCCTTCTTTGTTAATCAATGTAATTACCTTTTTTATAAACTTGGAATATTTAAATTGGACAAAATGTGAAATGTTTTTACAGCTTCTACTATTTAAATGTTAATGACAGGTGTAAGTGTCAGGCCCCGACCCAGGTTTAGTATATATTTTTATTGTTTTAACTGTGATTAGTCTCTAAGTGGGATTAGGGGATGATTAGCTTGGATTTTTAGTTAGATTAGACTTTTAGATAACATTGGGAAATTTTGAGCGCGTTGAGTTTGGTTTGACCGGGCCCGGGGTGGCCCGTGTGTCACGTGTTAGTATGGGAATTTGATTTATTAGATTTATGAAAAATATGGATTTCGACATTTTTGAATTTGTTATTTTGATCCCAATAACTTTCATGTTTGTTCCGTTTGCATTTGAAACCCAGAAATCGCGTTTTTAGAGAAAAATTGGCAAAACAGTCTTTTCACACCCAAATCTGTGCATAAATTTCGAAATTTGAAAATCATGAGAAAAATATACTTTTTGAAAACTAGATTTTTCAACGATCATTTTTGTCTTCTTCGTCGTTTCCATTCGGGACCCACAAATTATCGATCCAGCCACTTGAAGATACCTTTCACAACTTAAACCCATTTAAAACCAAGACCCATCAGTCCACTCCTTCTTCATTCTTCATTTCTGCAGCAACGAGCCAGGGAGAGAACTCCCTTCTTCATGTCATCTCTCTCCTCTTGCATGTCAAGAAAACAAACCCAAATTGATAAACAAATTATACCACCCTCTTCTTCTTCCAAGCTATCCATTGGTACCATTTTTTTTAGATTCCAGCTGGGTTCATCATCTTCTCCAAGCTCTTCTTCTTGTTTGAACCACCTAAAGGTAAGCCATTGCTACCTTGTTGATACCATGTGTCCTTTTAAGCCTATAGAAGCCTCTTAACATTCATGCAAGGTGTTCTCTTGGAGGACTCCATTAATTTCGAATTTTCATGGATTTTAAGCTAGTTTTCATGGGGCTTTTGGTGTAGGCTTTCAGCTGAGTTGTGTGGGAGTTCTTGGACTGTTTTTGAGATCCATTTCAGTTGAGGCAAGTGAATAACTCAGTTTGGAATGCATGCCATTGAATTGATGATTCTTTTCAAAAGATGAATATGAAAATGCTTTACTATTTGCTTTATTATTCTGGGTATAAATGGCTGATTTCAGAAGACTTTGGATTCAAGATTTGTACAATTTTTCTGCAGGGTTTTATGTCTTTGTTAGCTGGAAACTTTATGTTCATGGATGGTTTTATGAAATGGATTTCTTATTTCAAGTTTAATGGAATTATTTTCTTGGATTGCAAGGGCTGTTTTCTCAATGATTGGGTTAAGGTTATATATGACTTTTGTGCAGGAAAATGGTTTAATGTTGGCTCATTTCAAGTAGTGTTTTGTTGTTTGAGATTTCAGTTTTGTTTTAGAAAAGATAAATTCTGTGTTTATCTACTTGAACTCTGAAATTTTGTTTTCTTTTTCTCCTTGATATGTGCTTGGGATGATGTGATGATGTTGGTGGTTGGATGAAATTGTCTGGAGGTATCTTGAATTCAGTTTTTGAATGAGGGGAAGGAAGAATAAAATCTGAATGCAGAAGGAGGAGACAGAGCAGCAACACTGCACGGCTGCAGGAATTGGGCACACAAGGGCTAGCGGGCCTGGCCTGTTTTCAGGTCAGTTTCAGACCCATTCCAAGGCTGACTTTTGGCCCAATTTCAGGCCCGTTTTCCAGCCCATATCAGGCCCATTCCAGGGTTGTTTCCAGGCCAATCTCAGGCCCAATTTCTGGGCAGATTCCAGGCCAATTTCAGGCCCAATTTCTGAGCAGATTCCAGGCTGATTTCAGGCCCAATTCTGGGGCAGTTTTTAGGCCCAATTTCTGGACTGTTTTCAGGTCCATTTCTGGCCCAATTTCAGGCCTGTTTTCCAGCCCATATCATGCCCATTCCAGGGCAGTTTTCTAGGCCATTTCAGGCCCAATTTTCAGCCCATTCCAGCCCCTTTTCCAGCCCATTCTCCCCATTATTTTAAGCCCATTTAAACCCCATTGAAGCATAGTAGTATGAGATGTATACATTGAATCAAATTACCTTAAATCGTGAATTTAAATGGGAAAATGATGGAATTGTTTGATGTTAGAATTACCCGGGAAATTTAATTAAGTCTTAATACACACTTTATATCCTTAATTGTCGGAGATCTTCAGTGACACCAAGCTTTGCATATATTATCGACATTAAAGGTCTAAGTGTATGTCAAGACGACCCGTGGTAAGCCATTAAACCACTATACATTACTTCATTCCAAGTTATGAAAATTTATATACTTTCTACCAATTGTTTTGAAATAGATTTGAGTGGTTTGCCACATTTGGAAACATCTATAAGGCTACTCATCTGATTCATTCGAATTTTGTCAGTATGTATTTGTCTGGAGTAGTTCCTTTTATCGATTTTGGAAATGTATTACTATGATTTGATTTGTATCGATTCAGGTTTTGGTTTTGAATGGCACCACTAAGCTTGGGTCACCTAGTTGGGCTGATCACCCGGCTTAGGATCTTAAAATTATTTGCCAACTGCAGTTTGGATTCTGTTTGTTTGCTCCGGCCATGGCAACAGTTCTGTATTCCGGTCCCACGAGTAGTGGCAACGGCTTCTGTCTATCTGTTCCGGCCATTTTATATGACAACGGTTATTTGTCTGTGTGCTCTTGTTACTTCAGTAATAAGAGAATATAGCTACATGTGGTTTGCCAATATTTCGATTATTTGTCAGTTAGTCTGAAACATTTAAACTATGAAATTCTTTCATTTGTATAGATTTGGTTCATTAGGTTTACTCTTTATATATGTTTCATTTCAATTGTATTTTTATGATCTTAAACATGACATTTATAAAACTTGTATACCTCATCTGCTTTATTCACTTGCCAGACCGTTGTGTCTGATACTCTTTTGTTTGGTGTCAGCTGTCGGACCCGCAGATTTTGAGGCGGAGCACGCGGTTGAGGCGGTAGAGCAGCCAGTGGAGCGCGAGTGGCAGCCCAACGATATCATGTAGACGTCGTGTTGGAGTTTGAGCTGGGATAACATTTTGGGAACTTAGTTTATGACCTCATCGGTCTTCTTTTGGGATGTATAAATTAAATATACTTTTGTGATCCTCACAACTTTAACTAACTTTGGGTTATACCTTTTATATATTTCTCTTTTGATACAGAGTTTGTGCAATTATCTTATCTCTCATTTGGTTTTTATTTTGCTACAAGCTTCCGCATATTATTATTTGTTGTGAATTCGATTAATTGGTTGTGATGGATTGTCTGGAATCCTCACCTCGGAATCCTGTGGGAAAATAAATAGCGTGTGCGGGCTGAATTTTCTGACCCGTCACGCCACGTCTCCCGGATTAAGGACTTGATTATCAGGGCCTCGATCCCGGGCCGTGACAGGCTTGGTATCAGAGCGAGAAATATGTCGGGCAATTAAAAGACATTAGAAACATAGGGACGTGGAGAGGATCCGTTAGAATTTTCGTTAGTTAGTATCGTGTGGGGATTATGGGTGCGTTTTTCTTAATATATTTATTGTACTAACAAATGGTTTTGCAGCAAAATGCCTCGACGTAGGGACCACTCAAATACAAATCCTTCTTCCAGCAATGCTCATGCTGCAGGTTCCTCTGGAGATAGCCAATTTTAGAACTTTATGCAAATGATGATGGAACAGCAACAGAAAACAAATGAGATGATGATGGAACAACAGAGGAGAGGCAATGAGAATCAAGTCAGATTACAGGAGCAGATGGTTAAGAAAGATGAGGAATTAACACAGGTACAGAGGCAGTTGTTAGAAGTGTTGGGCAGGAGACAAGAACAAGTACAACCTCAAAACATGGGTCCTCAGATTATTATTAATAATCGTGATGACAACCCAAATACATTATTCGAACGCTTCCGAAAGAGAGGTCCTAAAGAATTCACTGGAAATGAGGATCCTTTGACAGCAGATGACTGGTTAGTCCACACTGAGAACATATTCGACCTTTTTCAGTGCACAGGCAGACAACGAGTTCTTCTAGCAGCCTTTTTGTTTATCGGGTTGGCTGACATTTGGTGGAAAACACTCAACGATGGATATCAGGATATTGCTAATGATATCGCATGGGCTACTTTGAAGGAGTAGTTTTTGCTACTCATATTAAAAGACAGATGGCAGTGGAGTTTTAGCTACTCACACAAGGAGACATGACGGTTCTCGAATATGTTACAAAATTTGAGAGACTGTCTCGGTATGCACCAGAGCTTGTCGATACAGAGGAGAAAAAGATTATCAAATTCCTAGAGGGACTCGACCCTATAATTGAAAGAGATGCTTCAGGTGTTGTCTTACCAGCTACATTCCAAGAGGCAGTCAAACGAGCTTATAAATTTGAAAACATCAATAACAAGATTATTAAGGATGCCCAGAGGAAACGTCAGCAACAAGGACAGAAATCCTATCAAGGTAAGAAGTCAAGGCCAAATCAGAACACCCAAAGACAAGGTGGATGCGAGCATTGTGGCAAGAACCATCCTTCCCACCTATGTTACAGAGTCACGGGTGGATGCTTTAAGTGTGGTTGTACAGATCATTTGACAAAGGATTGTCCAAACAATAGAAACCAGGGCAACAGGCCACCCCAGCAGAATCAACAAGCAGCTCAGAACCAACCCAGGCAGCCACAGCAGCAGAACCAGCAACAGTAGCCCCGTCAACAACCTCAGAATCAGAATGCTCGTCCACTTCAGCAGAATAGGAATGCACAACAAGGAAGACCGAACCAGAATCGGAACAGACCTCAACAGCGAGGTCAAGCGTATCATCTAAACCAAGTGGACGCGGATGCAGCGGGTAATGTAGTTGAAGGTATACTTCTTGTTTGCGGAATAGAAGCTAAAGTATTATTTTATCCTGGATCTACACATTCATTTCTATCTCCTATGTTTGCTAAATTGATTGATGTGCCTGTTTGCGAACTAGACTTTATTCTAACTGTCACAACACCAGTAGGGAAACAAGTTGTTTGTAGCACATATCACCCTAACTGCACAGTTAAGATAGGTAATGTCACATTTCCAGCAGACCTTATTTTGTTAGACATGCATGATTTCGATGTCATTTTGGGGATGGATTGGCTGTCTGGACATCATGCCAGTATGGATTGTTTCAACAAAACTATTTCCTTCAAGTTGAATGGAACATCATCAGGGGTCGAATTCCATGGAGAGAAAAGGGTTTCACAAGCTGGTGTTATTTCAGCATTATCAGCAGTTAAGATATAGAGAAGCGGATGCGAGGGATTCATAGCATTTATTACAAAGGAAAAACAGTCCCAAGGGGTGGAGCAAATTCCTGTAGTGTGCGAATTTCCAGATGTATTTCCGGAAGAAATTCCAGGATTGCCACCAGTCAGGGAAGTCGAGTTTACCATAGAGCTTATGTCAGGAGCAGCTCCAATTTTCATTGCACCTTATAGAATGGCTCCGATAGTTGGGTGAATTGAAACTTCAGTTGCAAGAATTGTTAGAAAAATGTTTTATTAGACCAAGCATATCACCGTGGGGAGCTCCAGTGTTGTTTGTTAAGAAGAAAGATGGAAGCTTGAGAATGTGCATAGATTACAGAAGATTGAATCAAGTGACCATAAAAAATAAGTATCCATTGCCAAGAATAGATGAGTTATTTGATCAATTGCAGGGAGTGGAATATTTCTCGAAGATAGACTTGAGGTCCGGATATTATCAGCTGAGGGTAAGAGAATCGGATATACCGAAGACAGCCTTCCGGACAAGATACGGGCTCTATGAATTTTTAGTAATGCCCTTTGGACTGACTAATGCACCAGCAGTGTTCATGGCACTAATGAATAGAATTTTTGCACCTCACTTAGATCAGTTCACAGTTGTCTTCATTGATGACATATTAGTATACTTCAAGTCCAGAGAAGAGCATGAGCAACACCTGAGGACATCGTTGCAATTGTTAAGAGATAACCAGTTGTATGCAAAGCTCGAGAAATGCGATTTTTGGCTGACACAAGTTTCTTTCCTCGGTCATATTATTTCCAAAGAAGGTTTAGCAGTTGATCCGGCAAAGATAGAAGCAATCGTCAATTGGGAGAGGCCAAGGAATGTAACAGAAATCAGGAGTTTTCTGGGTTTAGCGGGCTACTACAGAAGGTTTGTGGAGGGATTTTCATCTATTGCAGTGCCTTTGACCAAACTAACCCGGAAGAACGTGCCATTCTTATGGACCGAACAGTGTGAAGCAAGTTTTGAAGAGTTGAAAAAGAGATTGATCACAGCTCCAATTCTCACCTTACCTTCAGGTAGTGGTAATTTTATAGTTTATACGGATGCTTCGATTGTGGGACTTGGATGTGTGTTAATGCAAGATGGCAAAGTCATAGCATATGGCTCGAGGCAGTTGAAGGAGCATGAGAAGAATTATGCAACGCATGACTTAGAATTGGCAGCAGTCGTATTTGTACTAAAGATGTGGAGACACTATCTGTATGGAGAAAATTTTGAAGTTCACTCGGACCACCGTAGTCTCCAGTATTTGTTCTCACAGAAGGAATTGAACATGAGACAAAGGAGATGGATGGAGTATATTAAAGACTACAATTTTTCAATTAAATACCATCCAGGAAAAGTAAATGTCGTGGCAGACGCATTGAGCAGAAAGTCTGGGAGCATGGCTAGTTTGCGAGGAATGGGTATTCTCCAACAGTTCGAAGATTTGGGAGTTGAGTTTCAACCGTTGAGACAAGGCTTTATGCTAGCAAACATGTCAGTGTCTGAGCCTACTTTCATTCAGAAAATCAAGGAGACACAGCTACAAGATCCAGACTTGGCAAAAATTGTGGAGCACATTTCAGACCGCCCAGATTTCAGAATCGAGGATGGAGTTTTGTACTTTCGTGACCGATTGTGCGTTCCAAACATTGATGATTTGAGAAATGAAATCATGGTTGAAGCTCATAGCACCAAGTACTCTATGCATCCGGGGAGTACAAAGATGTACCATAATTTGAAGGGCAGATTCTGGTGGAACAATATTAAGAGAGAAATTGCAGCATTTGTGTCCCGATGCATGACCTGTCAGTTGATTAAGGCAGAACATTAAAAACCAGCAGGTCTTTTGTAGCAGTTAGAGATTCCACAGTGGAAGTGGGAACATCTTACGATGGGTTTTATCTCGGGTTTACCGACAATAGCAAAGGGAACAATGCCATATGGGTTATAGTTGACCGACTGACGAAGTCTGCACGTTTCATTCCTTTGAAGACAGGAAAGAAGATGCAAATGTTATCACTGGCACAAACATTCGTTAACGAGATCGTCAGCCAACATGGTCAACCAGTCCCCATCAAATCGGACAGAGATAGCAGATTTGTCTCGAGATTCTGGAAGACTCTGCATGAATCCATGGATACAAAACTTCAATTCAGCACGGCGTATCACCCACAGACAGATGGACAGTCAGAAAGGACCATTCAGACACTGGAGGACATGCTTAGGGCATGTGTGCTTGACTTCAAGACTCAGTGGGACGAAAGTTTACCTCTTTGCGAATTCGCATATAACAACAGCTACCACTTGAGTATAGGAATGACACCTTTCGAAGCACTATATGGAAGAAGATGTAAAACTCTAGTGTGTTGGGAGGAAGTTGGAGAACGCATCTTCCATGGACCGACATTGATTGGTGAGACCAATGAGAAAGTTAAACTCATCCATGAGCGTTTGAAGACTGCGAGAAGCCGACAGAAAAGCTACGCTGATGTTAAAAGAAAGGATCTACAGTTTCAAGTACGAGATAAGGTGTTTTTGAAAGTGTCACCGGTCAAAGGGACATTGAAATTCGGTCAGAAGGGTAAACTGTCAAGAAGATTCATTGGACCATATGAAATCCGGAGTCGTATTGGTGAAGTGGCTTACAGACTCGCCTTACCGCCAGAACTTTCGGGTGTGCACAATGTGTTTCATGTATCGATGTTGAAGAAATATGTTTCAGACCCCTCACATGGACTAACACATGAGCCATTAGAGAGTCGGGAAGATGCCACTTATGTTGAGAAACCGGCCAGAATCATTGATACGAAAAAGCAAGAATTGAGAAACCGGACAATTCACTGGGTAAAACTGCTTTGGGAGAACCACGAGCCAGAAGAAGCTACTTGGGAATTGCATGATCAGGTTCAGAAGAAGTACTCGCACTTGCTACCAGAGGTTAGTATTCATTTGGAGGACCAAATGCCTTTAAGGGGTGGAGGATGTCAGGCCCCGACCCAGGTTTAGTATATATTATTATTGTTTTAAATGTGATTAGTCTCTAAGCGGGATTAAGGGATGATTAGCTTGGATTTTTAGTTAGATTAGACTTTTAGATAACATTGGGAAATTTTGAGCGCGTTGAGTTTGGTTTGACCGGGCCCGGGGTGGCCCGTGTGTCACGTGTTAGTATGGGAATTTGATTTATTAGATTTATGAAAAATATGGATTTCGACATTTTTGAATTTGTTATTTTGATCCCAATAACTTTCATGTTTGTTCCGTTTGCATTTGAAACCCAGAAATCGCGTTTTTAGAGAAAAATTGGCAAAACAGTCTTTTCACACCCAAATCTGTGCATAAATTTCGAAATTTGAAAATCATGAGAAAAATATACTTTTTGAAAACTAGATTTTTCAACGATCATTTTTGTCTTCTTCGTCGTTTCCATTCGGGACCCACAAATTATCGATCCAGCCACTTGAAGATACCTTTCACAACTTAAACCCATTTAAAACCAAGACCCATCAGTCCACTCCTTCTTCATTCTTCATTTCTGCAGCAACGAGCCAGGGAGAGAACTCCCTTCTTCATGTCATCTCTCTCCTCTTGCATGTCAAGAAAACAAACCCAAATTGATAAACAAATTATACCACCCTCTTCTTCTTCCAAGCTATCCATTGGTACCATTTTTTTTAGATTCCAGCTGGGTTCATCATCTTCTCCAAGCTCTTCTTCTTGTTTGAACCACCTAAAGGTAAGCCATTGCTACCTTGTTGATACCATGTGTCCTTTTAAGCCTATAGAAGCCTCTTAACATTCATGCAAGGTGTTCTCTTGGAGGACTCCATTAATTTCGAATTTTCATGGATTTTAAGCTAGTTTTCATGGGGCTTTTGGTGTAGGCTTTCAGCTGAGTTGTGTGGGAGTTCTTGGACTGTTTTTGAGATCCATTTCAGTTGAGGCAAGTGAATAACTCAGTTTGGAATGCATGCCATTGAATTGATGATTCTTTTCAAAAGATGAATATGAAAATGCTTTACTATTTGCTTTATTATTCTGGGTATAAATGGCTGATTTCAGAAGACTTTGGATTCAAGATTTGTACAATTTTTCTGCAGGGTTTTATGTCTTTGTTAGCTGGAAACTTTATGTTCATGGATGGTTTTATGAAATGGATTTCTTATTTCAAGTTTAATGGAATTATTTTCTTGGATTGCAAGGGCTGTTTTCTCAATGATTGGGTTAAGGTTATATATGACTTTTGTGCAGGAAAATGGTTTAATGTTGGCTCATTTCAAGTAGTGTTTTGTTGTTTGAGATTTCAGTTTTGTTTTAGAAAAGATAAATTCTGTGTTTATCTACTTGAACTCTGAAATTTTGTTTTCTTTTTCTCCTTGATATGTGCTTGGGATGATGTGATGATGTTGGTGGTTGGATGAAATTGTCTGGAGGTATCTTGAATTCAGTTTTTGAATGAGGGGAAGGAAGAATAAAATCTGAATGCAGAAGGAGGAGACAGAGCAGCAACACTGCACGGCTGCAGGAATTGGGCACACAAGGGCTAGCGGGCCTGGCCTGTTTTCAGGTCAGTTTCAGACCCATTCCAAGGCTGACTTTTGGCCCAATTTCAGGCCCGTTTTCCAGCCCATATCAGGCCCATTCCAGGGTTGTTTCCAGGCCAATCTCAGGCCCAATTTCTGGGCAGATTCCAGGCCAATTTCAGGCCCAATTTCTGAGCAGATTCCAGGCTGATTTCAGGCCCAATTCTGGGTAGTTTTCAGGCCTATTTCAGGCCCAATTTCTGGACTGTTTTCATGTCAATTTCAGGCCCAATTTCAGGCCTGTTTTCCAGCCCATATCAGGCCCATTCCAGGGCAGTTTTCTAGTCCATTTTAGGCCCAATTTTCAGCCCATTTCTGGGCTGTTTTACAACCCATTCCAGCCCATTTTCCCCATTATTTTAAGCCCATTTAAACCCCATTGAAGCATAGTAGTATGAGATGTATACATTGAATCAAATTACCTTAAATCGTGAATTTAAATGGGAAAAATGATGGAATTGTTTGATGTTAGAATTACCCAGGAAATTTAATTAAGTCTTAATACACACTTTATATCCTTAATTGTCGGAGATCTTCAGTGACACCAAGCTCCGCATATATTATCGACATTAAGGGTCTAAGTGTATGTCAAGACGACCCGTGGTAAGCCATTAAACCACTATACATTACTTCATTCCAAGTTATGAAAATTTATATACTTTCTACCAATTGTTTTGAAATAGATTTGAGTGGTTTGCCACATTTGGAAACATCGGTAAGGCTACTCATCTGATTCGTTCGAATTTTGTCAGTATGTATTTGTCTCAAGTAGTTCCTTTTATCAATTTTGGAAATGTATTACTATGATTTGATTTGTATCGATTCAGGTTTTGGTTTTGAATGGCACCACTAAGCTTGGGTCACCTAGTTGGGCTGATCACCCGGCTTAGGATCTTAAAATTATTTGCCAACTGCAGTTTGGATTCTGTTTGTTTGCTCCGGCCATGGCAACGGTTCTGTATTCCGGTCCCACGAGTAGTGGCAGCGGCTTCTGTCTATCTGTTCCGGTCATTTTATATGGCAACGGTTATTTGTCGGTGTGCTCTTGTTACTTCAGTAATTGGAGAATATAGCTACATGTGGTTTGCCAATATTTCGATTATTTGTCAGTTAGTTTGAAACATTTAAACTATGAAATTCTTTCATTTGTATAGATTTGGTTCATTAGGTTTACTCTTTATATATGTTTCGTTTCAATTGGATTTTTATGATCTTAAACATGACATTTATAAAACCTGTATACCTCATCTGCTTTATTCACTTGCCAGACCGTTGTGTCTGATACTCTTTTGTTTGGTGTCAGCTGTCGGACCCGCAGATTTTGAGGCGGAGCACGCGGTTGAGGCGGTAGAGCAGCCAGTGGAGCGCGAGTGGCAGCCCAACGATATCATGTAGACGTCGTGTTGGAGTTTGAGCTGGGATAACATTTTGGGAACTTAGTTTATGACCTCATCGGTCTTCTTTTGGGATGTATAAATTAAATATACTTTTGTGATCCTCACAACTTTAACTAACTTTGGGTTATACCTTTTATATATTTCTCTTTTGATACAGAGTTTGTGCAATTATTTTATCTCTCATTTGGTTTTTATTTTGCTACAAGCTTCCGCATATTATTATTTGTTGTGAATTCGATTAATTGGTTGTGATGGATTGTTTGGAATCCTCACCTCGGAATCCTGTGGGAAAATAAATAGCGTGTGCGGGCGGAATTTTCTAACCCGTCGCGCCACGTCCCCCGGATTAAGGACTTGATTATCAGGGCCTCGGTCCCGAGGCGTGACAGTAAGCGAGCTAGCCTCACAAGTGGAAATGAGGAATTTTGTCCTTCGTGATGTGTATTTGACTCCAGACAGGCGCAATATCACGAAAGTAAACGTGTCACGCCTCAGGGACTACCCTAGGCCTTGGTGATTCGGGACTGAGGTGTGACACTACCCTTGTATGACCAATATGGGGAAATGGAAACAGAGCACGTTTGGCTAGGTGTGCTTTTTCAGTTGCTCGGGGATTGAGTGTGAGGTTCGTGCCTTTACCGAATGTGCATGGAAATAAAATCATTGATGTTCCGCAACTTCTGGTACACCAAGAGCTCACTAACTAGACATTGATGACTCTGTCTCCATGCATGCTCCGTTGGGGACACGTACCATACATGTGGACAACCCTTGACCTAGGATTGGCTTATATCTTCCTCCTTGATTTATTAACTTGTATCCATTGTTTACCATATCCTTGTACACTTTATCTCAATAAAACACTTGTATAATATAAAAATACAACTTGCTTAGGCTTAGGGCTTGGACCAGACTTAGAGTGTATCCTTAGAAACTCTTGCTTGTATCTTATACTTGGTAAACGCATGTGGCTAGACTTATATCGATGGATGGGTTTTATTAGAGGACTATACGGTGGGAGTTCCTAGACGTGCCTTAAAATAGGCTTGAATGGGATAGTTCTAAAAAATTCTTGTATTGTTCTAGCCAGATGTCCTTGTCTTGGATTTCGTGTCAAGCATCACACATTTATTCCTTATCCAACCACAATAGGATCCACGGTGGAGAGAATTGTATTCATGACTGGCTGCAGTTTGGGGGTTTTTATGGTGGGCTGGTGGTGGCCGAGGAGTTGGCTTTGGACGGCGTCCATAGTGCAAGATAATGGTAGTCAGCTTGGATGGCGTTGTTATCCCTAGTAGGTAGCTTTGGATACCACTTGAGCCAGACTGTTGGGTGTTGGTAGTCGGCTTGGGTGCTGTTGATACCCCTAGGAGGTAGCTTGGATACCCTCGGAGTCTCCCTTTTCTTGTGCATCACATTTCATGTGTTGGTGTTTGCTTTTGCTAGTTGATGCTAAGGTTATTGTTACTTGATTCATGTTCCATACTCATGCTTACATGCCTCGCTTCTTATTCTTATCATCTTATGATTTTACTTGTCTTTACTCTTATTTGACACATGTTATATCTATTATACAATGCTTATCTTCTTGCCAATGTTTGTTGACTTTATTCCTTGGTGTGCAGACGACACTGATCGACACTTTTATGTGCAACGCTTAACCGCAAGACTACGGTGTCGTCAAGTAGTAAAGGACTCAAGAGTGTTGATTATTGATCCCACAGAGAGAGGATGGACCAAGCGATGAATTCAATTTAAGTAGAATTGAACTAAGATATAGCTAATATAGACACTTGAAGCGAATAACTAAAACTATTAAACTATGCATTGTAAACAACCAATTAACAATCTAAAAAATGAAATTAATAAGATCTAAGCTAATCTAACAAGCTACACTAAACTAGTGGATGAATGGTGGTGGAAATGGAAGATTTAAGGTAAATATGTCGTGTGAAATGTGTATGATTTTAAAACAAGTGATGTGAAATGTAGATCTAACAATCTAGAAGTGCAAATAACAAATCAAATAAAGATTAAAATTAACAACAATCAAAATAAGAGATTAGGCAATCCAAAATCTACTAAGTATGTAATTAATTCAACCAATGCATGTTCTAATTCAACTCTCAAATCTACAATCCAATTAGCAATCTCTTGCCTAATTGGATTGGATGATAAAGCAATGAAGATCAAAAGCCAAGATCCTAGATTGCCATCTAGCTATCCTAACAATAACTCATCAAAATCAAGCTACAAAAGATCAAAGATAAGAGCTCTAGAGCATGCTATGTGAGAGAACTTAATCCAATTACAAAGCATCAATTGAGATTATCTAAGCATCAAGTGTAGAGATAGAGCATAAGAAATGAGAGAGATTAGCATAATTAGATCTAAAATTTACTAATCAATAACGGCACAAGTAGGAAATTTAAACTAAAACATGCATGTAATTGAACTAATCACATTACTTAGCTTCAAAAGGAGAGCCTAATTTAAGATCTTTTGCCACTAAACATCAAGAAAGAGCTCCAAATCTTCATTAATGATCTTCAATTATACACTCTCTCTAGTTTAGTTACAAATAAGCTCCTAATTGCAGTCTAAAAGTATAGAGAAGGTAAATAAAATTGCTAAAAGACTAACTTGCCAAAAAAAAAATTTCCTTTCTACAAATACATTCCAATTTATAGAAACATTGAAGACATTTGATTGGCTCATTTCCTTTCACAATGATTGCTTCCATTTAATTTGTTGCAACTAGAAGGCTTTTGATCGGCTTATTTGCTTTCACATGGATTGCTTCAATTTGATTTGGAGGCTTTTCATTGACTCTTTTGATTTCACATGGATTGCTTTAATTTGATTGGTTGCAACAAACTTTCATTCCAAAAGCTAAAAACATATGTGCCTATTGCTTTATGTGGTCCTTCATTTTGGAGGTTGTTTTATACTTACCCAAGCTCTAACCAATGCACCAATCATTCCTTTGTGTTAGAAAATGACTTCTTTAATTTTTAAAGTCTTATCCTCTTATTTTGGAATTCTTCAACTCTTCCTAAGATTTCTTCATGTAACTTCTTTATTGAAATCACTTCTTAATGCCTTAAGACACTGCCAAAAGGTTGGGGTAGTCGCGGGGTCCACCTACACAAGAAAAATTACATAAAAATGCATTATAAGTAATCGGATTTATGCATGATGATCCGATAATCCGTTAATGTGATAGATTGATAAAATTTTCATGTAAAGCAAATGATATGCTGATAAAACTCAGACTAATGAGGGGTAAGATTTACAATATTTAACACTCATCAGACACCATCTACTTCATCGAGCCGGATATTGAGGTGATCCTCAATTGGAGGAGGAGGAGCAAAGAGCGTGGTGTGCCGTCATCTCTCCCGACATGTGTGGGCGTTACATGGGAACTCCTGTCATATCTCTTGTCTAGATGTCATCTTTTGTGTTTTTTTTTATCTTTTGGACTCTTACATATCCATTCATGTATATCTTTTGTTAGTGGCTCGGGTTTTTGGGTGGCCACTTGTTTATAAACTGTATATGTTCTTTTGTATTTGAAACTTAAATATCTAATTGGGAATGAAATTCATACTGTCACGCCCCCAAATGAGAAACCGGGGATTTTACGTGAGATTAGGGCCAATTAAAATTTTCCAACATTAATACCAACACTTGGCCTCAATCATGTCCCATATGGATCGAAGATCGCTGTGAGGTACAAACATTTCGTCAAATACATAAAACGTATAGCGGAAGCTTCATCTATACAAGTGGTATCTCAAGATGTATAGTTAAGAGCAAATACTGAATTAGAAACAGTTTAACCAAAATATTATTTACAATAAAAGGCCACTCTAAAACTTGGGCCTAATAAAAAAAGATAAACAAAAGAAACCAAAAGGTGAATCTAATAAAGTATAACATGAAGGTTCTCGAGTACGGGGTCGATACGGCTAAACAACGTCGTCCATACAATAGTCTAGGAGGTCATCAGATTGATCTGTCTGAACTTCCTCCGTCGTCTCCTCCTCGGTTTAGAAGGGCTCGGTACCTATGCACCAAGAGTAGCATCATCAGGCACGACGGTCGGCAAGCAATATATCAAGATATGCAGTATGAATAAGAGTAGACGATAGACAAGATCATAGGAAATGCGTAGCATTTGAATCATAAACAAACTAACATGAACATCTAACAAATAGGCAGTCCACATATGTTAATCACCACGGGATAGTTCAACATTGCCCTCCTAGCTCTACATGTGAGATGTGGTAAAGATAAGCATGGCACGAGATAAAAACCTGGCAAACAAACAAACAAAATGATATCCTTCAAAACCAAACTTTAATACTTCTTTTCAAAAAGGGGGTATCTGATGGTGTACATCCATCTAAAATGTAAAAATCCAAATTACAGACGGCCTAGAATCTAAAGCCCTTACATAGGTGGTGCCCTAGTTGTGTTGGACGTTAACAACTGAGTGGTGCCTGACACGGAGTCCTAAACAAACAATAGTGAAAGGCTAGTCTTTCTTGCGCAAACAAGATGCATTAATCAAAAGAGAAAGTACCTTTCCATCATCAATTCAAAACCAAAACCATCAAACTTCTTCAAAACATCATTTTCATAAGTAGTTCTCAACAAGCTTTTACAATAAAAGCCACCTAGCCTCAACACTTCAATCAAACTTCGAAACAAACAGAATATCAAAAGGGATCCTAAGTCCATCTAAATTCTTCATGTGATCCCAAACAAAGCAAAGGAAGCTAAAGAACATGGACATTTCATGCAGACAAGTACTAGATAGTACAATTCGGAATCAGAAGCGACAAACAATCCAATCCTAAATCAATTGTTATTCCGGAAGTCTAGTACAACCCTAGTCAGTCAACGAAAGGAGTCAAGGTTCGCAATACCCGAACGAATCATCTTCGTGCATAGATATAAAGGAGGGTATCCTATTGTCCTATACCTTTCAAGATTGAGCTAGGCTGAAACCCGATATGATCGAAATAACCATGAGGCTCAAAACATCTTCACGTATAGTCAAATGACTCCTAAAAAGGGTAGCCAAAGTCCATTCAAACTAAGTCTAAGAAATCCCCTTCATAAAGGGATTCAAACTGAAAATAACAGCACTGGCGGTTAACCGACCAATTCGGTTAGCCGCGGAGGTGACCGCTTGTGCAAAGGTCCAAAATGTTGCTCTCTGGAAAAGTGACCGCCAAGTCACCGAATAGCAGGTCGGCTAGCCGCTAGCTGACCGTGAGCTAACCGTGGAACAAACAGCTAAAGGCAAAACCTCCATGATTACCTCACGGTTAACCGCGCAGAGCTTTTACGGCTAACCGAAACCAATTTCGGCTAGCCACGAAGATACATAATTCACCATCAGAATTCTGTTTTGGTTCAAAAATGGGGAGTTTCACTCCCCTCCTCCATCCCCACCTGTTGTCAAAGAAAGATAGGGCCTAGCCCTCTCCACATACATCACATAACCTCCTCCTCAAGTCCATTCAAACTAACATCCATTCCATTCAATTCAATCCATTAACCTAATTATCATGTTTTAATCAAAATCAAACTAAGATGAGCATATGGTCATCTAACTTCATCAATCATCAAGTCAAGGAAGAAACAAACATATCAAAGCAGAAACATATATATATATATATATATTAACTTGCCATGATGAAGAGCTTAGACAAAACCCAAGAGAAAATGGGGAAATCCCTCTTTTGAGCTCAAATGGAGAAAAACAACTCTCAAACCAAAATCACTCCTACAAATGTATGCAAAGGGTTGATGTGAGTCTCCCTAATCCATTTCTAACAAAAGAGAAGAAGAACAACTGGACCTGAAACATTGGGGAGCTTACCTTGAGTTGGGTTGTGGATGAAAAGCTTAGAAAAGAGTATGGTTGAGGTCTTGGAGGCTTGAGGAAGAAGATGGGTTACTTGGCAGGCGAAGATGGAGCTCCGGTGACCGGATTTGGTAAGGAGGCGGTGAGGGAGATGAGAGAATGAGAGTGGAGAGAGTGAAGTAAGAAAGAGAGAAGATAAGAGATGGTTGAAGTTATATTAGGTTAGGTTAATGACTATTTCTAGTTTAGTCCTTGGCTTGCTACAAGTGATTATTTGGGCCCCTTCAACATGTCAAATTGAAACGCGACCGAAGGCTAAAGTTCATGAAATGCTAAGACCTAATCGATACACTAAACTCACAAAAACTCATAATCTCATAAAAACCCCTGAAAACTTCCCGAAATTGCAAACCAAACCCCTACTCTACCCAAACGCACTCGGACTCACGCGAGACTTAGCACGCGTGATCCACACGTCAAACCCGACTCACTAAGACTCTAAACACACCTAATTAACTAACAAGCAATTAATTATAATTAATATAGGATCAAGGGTCGAGATGTTACACATACTTGCACTGATACTTGTAGGGGTGATTAGATGAGTGGTAATGAACAGGTTCTGCAGATTATAATATTAAATGAGGTTCAAATACACAATCCTCATAGAGGATTTCAATCTTTTTAATTAGCCTTAAATCTCACACCCCGAATCCGATTTAACCACTAATCATTGTCGGGGCTGTGATAATACCCCTCTCAATAGTTAAATGCCAAATCTATCATTCCTAAGTCAAAACTCAATCCATTTGCAACCAAACTGATTCAAAAGTTGTTTTAACACTAAAACCAAATTAATTAACACCTAAGTAAGATGAATCGACACTAGTTATAATTAATTAGGGCTGGGGTCTCACAATCCATGCCAAGGGACTAAATTTGTTTTTGCTTGTGTTTCATAATTGGGCCCATGTACGTTATTGCTTGTGGTTCTCACTAGGATTTCTTTTATTGAACCCAGATCGACTTAATAAGATTAAGGTAAAGATAATGATGTTATTAGGTTTGATGAAATCAGTGATGTTGATGTTGCCATGATGTTCTTTATTCCAGTTGCACAACTAAAATTCATCCTAATTCCTACGAGATTCAAATCTCCTAATATTTTTTCTGTGTGCTTTAAGTTTCAAACTATTGACTAATTTTCTAGATGTGATTCGAATGTGTTTTTGCAGATGACACCTTTGTAATTGCTTATGAGGAGATTGTAGCATTTATGTGTTTAAGTGGCACTAGAAACATATGAAGCATGATTATAGGACTTTAGCGGTTCCCTGAAATGCACATGGCATTATTGACATGCAAGACAGTGTAAAAAGATGGTTGTGGTATACTAAACTTGTTGGAGGTAGGTGGCCTTCTAGATGGGTTTTCTAAACTTTTGACCCTCTTAGTGCAGGGAACAATCATCCAAAAGGGTAAGAACCCAATTCCAAGATCTAAGACCCCTATCTCATGTATTAAGATCAATGATCTATCATCAAAAGACAGATCTAAATATGTGCACACACAACCAAGAAGATCTACTAATGTAATTGGTTGCGGATCTATACATGACGAGCTTGGTTGCGCTCAAATCGAGAAGTTGATGTTCTTGATTCCTTGAAGCTCTTTCGCAGATTTGATCTCCTAGGCCTTGCGATCTTCCGCGCTATGACCCTTTCGTAGAGAACTTCTCCAAGAGAACGGTGGGGTCTCAGTTGAGAAGAAATCCTAGGCACTCAAGTGTGGAAACCAAATGAGAAGAGAGAGAGAGAGAGCTCTTCTAATATATTTTGAAGTCTCACTTCTAATTCTTTTATTTATCCTACTCCTTTCCTTACGAGTTCCAATTTGAATAAAACTTTCTCTTTCTTAGCGCTAACATGGAGACCACTAGGGATTCCTTAGATCTAACTCCAACTAAAGCATCTGGACCCCACATCTCATATAAGTTCCAGATCCACAGTTAATTACAAATAACTCCACTAAATAAGTGCAATTATACTCCAGTCCTAGGAATATTTACAAGAAGACCTTAAACTTTCCAATTACTGCAAGCATGCCCCTCCATCAATTATACACGTGGATCTATTAGAGTTAAACTGTCCAACCAAATTAGATTCACCTCTTATTATCCTTGTGACCCAATTAATCACACTGATTTTCGATACCATCTGATTAACTCTCAATCAAGACGGGTGTGCACTTACCGACAATTAATCTCATTAATCAGCACAAGGGGATATTTCTCTTGTAAATGATAGATTCCATCTTAAGAATATATGTTCCCACAGTCCCACTATCATCTACATAAGATACCGAGGTGTTAACGTATAGTTGGCATCGCTCATTGGTAAGTTTAAGTATATGCAGAGTAGAAACTTGAGTCCATTACTCTCTCAGGATTGAGAGTCTCTTGCTTGAAAATCATGAGAGCATTCCTTAATCAAAGACAGTATTTAGTATAAGCTGCTACTCATGGTCATTCAGTGCATCCAATGCACTAGCACAACAATCAAGAGTTTTCCACTCTGATGGTTGAGAGAAACCACACTATCTCATAGTAATTGTAGTGCTACAACCTTTTCAGATAAGATGCACAATCTCATCACTGGTTGTGAAAATGCTTCAAGTATAAGAGTTGTAATCTATGTCTCCTGCAAGTGAATCTCATTCACACGCACGGATCACATTTAATATACTTAAGGGCTCATGTTCATCTCATGAACAATCATGTCATTCTGTATTAATTGTGTGCAACCATAAAATAATATCTCATTCATCTCATGAATGACGTATGGAAATATAAATCAATTAAGATAATAAATAAATTTAATCACATCATCCACTGGATTGAGGACATATAATCTAACAATTATTGTTGGAAGCAAGTAGGCCTTCTAGATGGGTTTTCAAAACTTTTGACCATCTTAATATCGGGATCAAACACCCAAAAGGCAAAGAACTCAATCCCAAGATTTAAAACCACTATCTCATGTATTAAGATCAAAGATCTATCATCAAAAGACAGATCTAAACAAGCACACACAACAAAAAAGATCTACTAATGTAACTGGTTGCGCTCAAATCGAGAAGTTGATGTTCTTGATTCCGCGAAAGCCATTTGTTGATTTGATCTCTTAGGCCTTGCGATCTTCCATGCTATAATCCTCTCGTAGAGAATTTCTCAAAGAGAATAGTGGGATCTCAGTTCAGAAGAAACTCTAGGCACTCAAGTGGGAAAACCAAAGGAGGAGGGAGAGGGAGAGAGAGAGAGAGAGAGAGAGAGAGAGAGAGAGAGACCTAGTCAAAGACCTAGTCAATGTCCAACCCTTGGGTGTGAAAGCATACTCAGGGACGTCAACTCCTAGCCCTTCTAATATATTTAAAAGTCTCAATTTTAATTCTCTTATGTATCATACTCCTCATTTCTTTATTAGTTCCAATTGGAATAAAACTCTCTTTTTTAGGACTAGCATGGGGACCATTAGAGAATTCCTTAGATTAGACTTCAAGTGAAGCACCTGTACCCCACATCTCATGCAAGTTCTTCAAGATCACATCTTAATTAAGTGGCATGTAGTGTGTACACCGTGCAAATGTTAAATCCCAAAGATGCCACTAAACCTACTCTTTGTTGATAATAAAAAAAAAAGGGATCTCATTCAAGATCTCCTTTTAAAGTGGCAAAGGGAGAAATTAGTCTCTCTCATTAAGAATTAATCTCCTTCCCTGAAATCTCTCATTTTATTAGAGTAGAATTTAACAGTCACATGCCAGTTACTTATCTTGTGAGACTCGTGGTTCTTCTTTAAAATCCAAACCAATTAAAATAAATGAAATCATATTTTATGAACCTCATCAGATTTCTTTCAACAAGAGTTGGACCCACTTGATATTTTCATATTCTTATAGTGGATAACAGATTCATGGTGCTCCTCGACGGAAATTCCAATTCCAATTTTTACTGTTTCATTAATTTTGACGATTTTTCTTTATCCATTTTTTTCTGAGTTAAAATTTTATTCCGACCTATAGAAAACATAAATAAATTATTAGACTAATTCTCACTTTGTAAACATAATATTTCTGGGCAAAAAAAAAAGAAAAGAAAAAGAAGTAATTTTGATGATCATTCTTATAATACTCAGTATCTAACTTACCAATACCAGCATTTGCAAATTTTCTTCTTTTGGTTATTAGTATTCATGTTTTTTTGTATGGTTTTTGCTTCAGGTTGGGTTACTGGTCAGGAGTAATAGTGACACTAAAGGCCCCGGGGATTGATCGTGGGGCATATGTGTGATATCAAGCCGCCAACAAAACTCAATCATGAGTGGGTTGGATTCAGCACCAATTTTTAAAAGTAAAAATAAAACATGTTGAGAATTCCGATTATACACCTTTTCCTACAAATTCATGTTAATTTCTTATTTTACATAAATCTTATATTATATAATTACTTTAATATACTTTCAACTTCTTAGACATCAACACCAACTCCCAAAAAAATTTAGATCTTCCAAAAGTTTAAAAAAGTCTTTTCAAAAGTTATAACAAATCTTCCAACACCAATAAATTTTTACTTCTGATTAATTTATATGATTAGCTAAATTCTTAAGATTTTAACAACTACTAATCTTTTTACCAATAAAAATCATCTATTAGTTTTTTTCAATTATCAACATATATACATACTGGTACTTCAAGCACTGGCAGTTTGGTTAGACCGGCATTAGATTGAACTTGCAAAAACCTAAAATAGCCATTTCTGAAACCGTGAGTTGCATTTCCAATCATCACATGGCTGACCAAGTGCAGACAGCATTGAAGTGAACTTGGGTTACTTCTAGGTCCAAGAGATATAGGCTAACACCCGTACAAATAGCGAACCTTACATTCCCACCCCATTAAAGCTTTCATATCCCAAATTTCCCTTCAAATGGAAGGGGCCAATGCCATTAGATTGCATGCTTGGAAAACGTAACAATATATTTCCATATAAATAATCCGATGATACATATCACCAGAGTCAAAGTCAAACTTGCAAAATCAAGATGCAAATAGATCTGCTTTCAACCATTATGCCCAGAATGCCACAGTATTCGTTGAGGAATACATGAGACAACCCTGTGGTCTTTACAGAAGTCTTGAGAAGTTCCTGATTCATTTAACACCTTGAAGATCAGCCCTAGCCAAAGGTTTTTACGACCAAGTGGGAAATTGCATGTGGTCATTCGGACCAAGTGGGAGATTGTAAACATAGGGGATCCACATGACCACATGTCTAATAATGATAGGGCCCCACTTTTAAGTCAATTGATTTTAGATGAGCTTCCACCTTAGTTTCGATTTTAATAAATCCCGCTTGGATTCATTTTAAAAAGCTCATAAAGAAATTCTTGATTCATTAACACCTTGAAGAACAGCCGAAGCCAAAGAGATGTATGAACTGACATTGTGAATCGAGGGAATCATCAACATCTTTATCACCACCATCACAGCCCTAGGTATTCCTTGAGTACTTCTATTGTAATAGTATCTTATACACAGGATCAAATTAGGAGACCTAGCTACATCATTACTTTCCAGTGCCCTCAAAGATGCACGGATAGGTCTAAACAATTTACCAGAAAACCTAGCCTCCAAACTCGTAGTAATAATGAGAAAGACCTTTCACCTGAAGGATCCTAATGCAAACTGAACATCTCAAAATGCATGGTGATAACAATATCTCGACCACCCAACACGTTCCATCCACCAACTTGCCCATTCATATGCACCCCAATCTTCCATTAAAGCTCACATCACAAGTCATTTTCAACAAACAGTTCTATGATCAAATCTACAACTGCCTGTAGAAAAGAACATAAGCCTGATCATGCAACACCTTGCTGGTGCCCACAGCAGTAACAGATGCATCATCATATCGTAGCCATTGGCCATCAGAATATCTGGCATCAGCAGTGTAATGCCCCTTCGAAGGTTCCCTCCCATGGTGGGTAATTGTAGCAACAAGCTCATATCTTCGTCCCTGTTAAAAATAAAATATAAGCAGTTCTCTGTGTGTGCTTGCAACACTAGAATGGGCCATAGCACCCAAGGAAAAACAGGATTTATTGCGAGCCTATTCCTTCAAGCAGGTACCATGTAGATTTCTTTTGACACTAAGATATAAAGGCCAGTCCACCAACAATCAAAATAGTGGTTGCGGCTGGCGTAGTAGTGGCCAGTGGCCAAAACACTATGTAGCGGGTGATACATAGTGGTTGTGACAATATGTAGCAGTGTGAATTTTTTAAATGATAAATAAAATTAGAATCTTATGTGGTAACCAATCTTATGTTTTTTTAGTGATTTAGAACCTTATAAGGGTAGAGATAACTTTACGACAAGCTACTGAAGAGAAGAAATAGAAAAAAAAAATATTTTAAATTAAATCGCTTGGCTCTACTAAATTTTAGACTGCGACACCGCTATTTTCAAAATAGCGCAGCGGTCTTACCCGCTACAACTGATAATGTGGCTGATATTTTAAACCATAAAAACCAACAACATAATCTTGCATAAGATGGGTCTTTAAGCCTTAATGAGATATAGTAGTGCCGGAAAAACTCAACAAGTGGATATATTTAAATAAGCAGAAATGCTTCATAGCAGAAAAGGTAAGCATAAACGCACCAATCATTGCTCCAGAAAACTTACCTCCGAAGATGGAGAGACAAGTAGCTCGCGTCCAAGACACAATTCAAGGGGAAAGCAAACAGGCTTATGCAATTTTGTGCTTCCTTTGCTTCCATAGCTGAATCGCATCAAGTGCATGATCAGTATCTTGGATAGCGTTTGGATCTTCACAGATTTGCTAGCACTGACCACCCCAGCCTGCACAAAACCACTTTGCCAACATCATCAGCATGAGCAATTTTCAAACTTGGAACTGCAAAAACTTGAAGATCTGTTACCCTTTTCTTTACCACTATTCCTAGAATTAAAATTTTACCAGACATGCAATAGAAATCAGCAGGCCACCCAAAAGAATATAATAATACCGACTATGGTTGAGATTACAGCAAACAAAGCTAGATGTTTCTGAGTGAGATAAGAGCAGTTTTTTTATGTTGCTGTTCAAACTTCAAGGTCTGATTATACATATAATTTTAGAGCTGTTTTTTTATGTTGCTGTTCAAACTTCAAGGTCTGATTATACATATAATTTTAGAGCTGAGTGGCAGAAGTGAGAAAACAAAGCTGAATGACCTAAAAAAGCGGTAAAAAAATGGTGATAAGAAAGGGATAATGCCAATACGACACCTTAAGGGCACGTTTGGTAAACGGTGAAGAATCCTATATTTAGAGGATTCTCTCCATCTCCAAAGAAAGCCATAATCCTCAAGTAGAATTCCCAATGAAAGTTCCATGTTTGGATGGAGGGAGGATTCTTATAAGTTGTAGAATGTATGATCCAATTGATGTTTATACATGTATCTCAAGATAAAGTAAGGATCAACGGTTATAATTTGGTCACCTTACCGTGTTTGACCGTCCAAAACTAATGACCGGTTTTGATGTTGATCGTGGACCCCACATAAACCCAAAAATGAGAAAAAACGGACTGTTTTCAATAATAGTTTGCTCAGTAATACATTTTGGCAAATGTCCCTCACGATTTTGCAAATATCTCAACATCTAAGATGAATCAACGGCTGAAATTTTGGGACATAGCCGTTATGGACCTTCTTAACATAATTAACGGTTCAGATCTTGATTTTGGAGCCCACAGGAACCAGAAAATTGAAAACAAGGGACTGTGTTTAATCCCGTTTTTTGGCCCACTGCATCACAGAATATGGCATTTTAACGGTTTGGACGATTTTGCAAATATCTCAAGATCTAAGATGAATCAACGGCTGAAATTTTGGAAAATAGCCGTTTTGGACCTTCTTAACAATATTATCGGTTCAGATCTTGATTGTGGGTCCCAAAAAAACCAAAAAAACGCAAAAACCGGTCTGCCCTCTATTAACGTCCAAATGTACTGTAGCTCCGCAAATCCCCTCTTGCGCGGATTCCATGAATCCGATGGGGGGGGGTCCGACTCTACAAATATTCAAAAGGGTGGATTTCTGCAATCCATTCTCTTCAAATCCATGCCATTCCAAACAAGGAAATCCGCGGGATTGAGGATTTTGGGCGAGGAATCCTTGGCGAAGACCGTTGCCAAACATGACCTAAGAGTTTGCAGAGAAAACACTAAGATTGCTGATAAAACCCATGGCACTCACACTTAGTTATGAATTTCAGTTTCTTTTGGCCAAAATGGCACGAGTTTTTTTTTGGTTTGGTCAATGAGCCAAACTACATTTTTAGAGGCCAAGCCAAATTTCACTCCAACAGGAAAATAGGCCCTAGCTAAATTTTACTCAAATAAGATATAGACTCTAGCTAAATTTCACTATGATAGGAAAAATAGGCCCTAACCAATTTTCACTTGAAAAAAAGGGTCATCACCAAATTTTACTCAAATAGAACTGAGCCCTAGACAACTTTCACTCTAAATGGAAATAGGGCTTTAGCCAAATTTCGCTCTAATAGTTTTCTGTTTGCTTCTGTTGGTAAACAAAATCCCCCCTACTCGAGGGAAAAAAACACTCTTTAGAGGAAATAGCACCTAGCCAATTTCACCTATAGGAAAATGGACTCTATCGTAATTTTAACATATAATATTTGTTTTGTTTTTACTATATATAATATATACATATTTATGTTCTTTCCACAATGCAAACTCTGAAACATTTAACCAGAATTCTAAATCAGCTGAAAGATTTTTGTTTGAATGCCAAATTGATAGTGGAAACTGATTCAGCAAAATGCCTATAGGGTTTCAGGCAAATGAAAATCTCAACTATAATTGATTGTGGAGATTGATTCGGCAAATGCAGTGCTATGGTTTTCGCTATTCAGTCCTAAAGCCATGGAAATTCCAGTTTTATTTGAATGAGATTAAGGAATTATCTTCTCATATGGATGTGGTGTTTTGTCGTGAGGTTAGGCCAGCCAATAGTATGGTGGATGCTATAGCCTATGATGTCCAGACACTGCATGGATACAACAGGGATACACCATGGACATGGCAAGGATACAGATTTTACACATAAAAAGTGAAGTATCGGATACGATACAAAACGACTTGAAGTATCCGTGCATCATAGGTTATAGCTATACAGGCATTGTACAGAGTTTCTCCTTGGGTGGCTTTTATTATGTAATCACTTTTAGTGGGGGTATAGACCGTAAAGTACTCTCAGACCCCTGTTTTCCCCCTTTCTTGTTGGGTGTTGTATGTTGTTGTTTCCTTAGTAATAAAGCGTTTCCTATTACCGATAAAAAAAAATAATCAAATTGGATGAGCACATAATACCCATACATTATGAGAGCATTGAGTGTGGGGGGATTGGACTCGCGACATAATTTCATTGCACCTTAATTTCGTCAAACTAGATCAAGAGTCCATACATGCGTTATATCTTGCATGGTCTGTCTCCCTTTTGGGAATCCATAGCGTGTACCCGCCACCTGACTGCTCACGTGCTCAATCACCCTGATGAGATGGCCCATGAATTGGCACTGGCCCAAGTTTAACTGTTATTGGGATGGGGGCCATGGGGCCTATTGTTTGGCTGATCACGTGTGACAACGCGAAAAATCATCCTACTTACAATGCATTTCACAGAAACAGTCAAAAGACCAATAAGGTAGCCGCAGACAGTAAAGCAGATTACCTTCCCAGCTGATGTTCTGTAACCTTCCAGTGCTTCTTGGGCAGAAAAGAGACGGAGTGCATCTTCAATAGTATGGACAGCCTCTGAGAAGATATCAAGGTGGAGCAAAAGGAAGGGCTGAACTGTAGCTGATGCTTTCTTACCTAAACAGAAAAAATAGATAATAAATCACCAAATGCACTTGCCCTGTAGACACAGCAAGAATCATGCATCTGTACTCAAGCAATTAATGAGCATCTGAGTTTCCAAGCATCTATCACTTACATAAGCTAGTATGCATTTTGACAAGAAAATCAATTCACCAGAAAATGTGGGCATCTACCAACACATTTATGAGCCTAGACAAATGTTGGGTAAATGTAACCACTTTTTTAGGTCAGTGAAAGGTGAATAACTTAAAACTTCAATTTCATGGATCATCAACTAAATATGAGCATTCCAAGCATCTACCACTTACGCAAGTATGCATTATGACAAGGAAAATCGATTCATTAGAAAATGTGGACTTGAAGCTTCAATTTCGTGCATCACCAACTAAATATGAGCATTCCAATCATCTACCACTTAAGCAAGTATGCATTATGACAAGGAAAATTGATTCATTAGAGAAAATGTGGGTAGTTTCCAACACATAATTGAGCCTAGACAAAAGACAAATATTGAGAAAAAAAACCAATTTTTTAGGTCAGTGAAAGATCAAAAACTTGAAACTTCACTTTCATTCATTGTAATGCTGAAACATGAGGTTTCCTGGAATTTACGGGGAGAACAGAAAAAAAAATGAGATAACCATCCACCATCATCATCATCAAAGCCTTGCCCCAACTATGTTGGGGCTGGCTAAATGAGATAACCATCCGCTGGACCCAAAATAATGTTCAATCATGCAGTATTTACTCAAAATTACTAATTTCTTTGTGTTGAAAATAGAATATTAGAAATTGAAGCTGAAATTCTGTCAGTTCCTTTGTTTATGGTAAAAATGAGAACAGAACAAAACTGTACTAAGAAGATCTGGTATGTGTGTGTGTGTGTGTGTGTGTGTGTGAGAGAGAGAGAGAGACTTAAAATTCATTTTGAAAATTAGGGATGTGAACAAGTCAAGCCCAGCTTGTAAGCTAGCTCAAGCTGTTTCAGTTTCAATTGGGTAAATATTATTTTCAAGTGGGACCCACATATCAAAAATGTACTGATGATAGTCTACAAAAGTTCTACATATGATATACATGTATCACAAATGGTAATATTCAGAAAAATGAAGTGATGCAGGACAACTATATGATTGATGATAATGTAATTCATGACGTCAGAAAGTCCATTTCACAAGCACATTCCACCATAAAAGAATGCCAGTTCACACAACAGAATGAAACAATATCAGGAAATGAATTGCTAAGCAATCAATAGCAGCTGCCAATGTGAACCCTTAAACTTTGGGGAAAGTTAAGGGTAATGAAATGTATTTAGTCCCAACAGGTTAGAGTTTCCCCCAAAATTCAAGTTGATTGACAAATCCTACTTGAGGGTTTCAAGAAAAGGCCTAAAGGCTCAATTTGGTTCACAAAAGAATTGTTAGGGGTTAAAACATGGTCAATGAAGATGATAAACAAACAACCAGCAGCCCTTTTAAATCTGATGCATCATGAACAGTCCAAAAAAATATTTATAAATGAAATTCACGCCCAGATCTGGGCTTGCAACAGCTATGAGGCTTCAATGGGTTAAGATTGATCTCCAAATCCCATACAAACCTGCACATCTAGCCAATCCAGCCAAAATCAACACAACCCAGGTCTTGGGCAGCAAACATAGGGCTGGAATCTATTATATCTGGGTCAAACAAGGACTGTTACGTCCAGCAGGTTCAGCAGATCAGATCTGGCCCTATATGGGTTTCGGCCAACAGATCTGAACCTTCTAAAAGGGTCGGCTAATGTGGTAGCCTCTTCTTAAAGGGTGCAAATGCTATGACACTGACAGTCCCTTTTTGGCCCTTCAATCATATGATTAGGTAGTAGAGAAAATGAGAAAGGAAAATAAAGAAGGAAAAAGAAGAAGAATCGGCTGGGTTCTTAAAGAAGGGTTTGGATCCACTGTAGAAAAGATAGAGAATAGAAAATACCTTAGAAGAAGAAGGATGGCCTCACACCAAGGTCTCACACCTGTCCTCAAAGAGGGAATCACCAAAAGCACAAAGCCATGGCAGCAATACTTTATTCATTCATTCTATCGTCCCTTTACAAAGAGGATTACAATGCCTTTTATACAGTGACTTGAGAGAAGCCCTAAATGGGACATGCAACATAAACTGGGCCTACCGGCCTAGTGCCTTGTTGGCCCAAAGTGGGTCCAATTCTTAAAATAAATAATGACTAATGACTGGTCCAATTAATTGATCCAATTTTTATTGGCTTGAATCAACTAATTGGTTACATGACTCAAGAAATTACTCAAAATTTTATTAACTCATCCTAATTAACTCTAAACAAATGTGGAGCCCATCCTATCCACACCTTCCCAATGTGGGGCCTTCAATAGAAATTGTATGGATTGGGCCCTCCAATTCAGCTCTGGTCTTTTTTTTCAACCCATGTAGACATCTCCCAACCACAATGAACGTTGGGTGGGACCCTTCTTCTTGCTCCTGTGGTACACCCTGGTATTATTATGCAAGATGTCCTCATCATGAAGCCGATTCAAGCTTAAGTCGGTTCAGCTAGTTTAAAATCGAGCTTGAGCTTGATTTTGGAATTGAGAGTTAGGTTGAGGTCCAGCGGGATCGAGCTCAAGCTCAACTGCTTATTCAAGTTCAGTTTGGCTCTCCTCATTTACATTCCTTATGGGATTGGGTTCATAAAGATAGAGCTGCAAGGCAGTGTTTCTCATAGTGTGAACAAGAGGGCTAGGTGAAAGATTCCAAATTGGGAGCGTGCAGCACCATGGATAGGATAAGGCTGTACATGAGCCGGTTGATGCAGTACGGAAGGCCTTGGGCCCACATTATGGACCCAACCATCCAACCCAGTCCATTGGATTCAGCCCATAGGCCCAATTGGCTGGAAAGATACTATGGCATACTATTTTTATCCTAGGATTATTTGATTAGGAATTGTTTCTAATTTTTTTGTATAGGATTAGTAGCTTTCCTTAATAGCAAGAATATAGCTCTTATATATAGAGGAGCCTTTCATTGTATTTAGACATGCTTATTAATTAATCTTTTCGGTTATGAGAGTTTTCTCTTTAGTTATGGTGTTTTCTCCTCTTGTGACTTGCCCTAGTGGCTGGAATTCATCTTTGGATTCGATCAATTATTTGGGAGATTCATCTATAGTTCGATCGTGGATCTCGACTGCGTCAATTGGTATCAGAGACAAAGCGATCGCCAGAGAGACTTTGCCCTTCCCGGAATTCCCCTCCCATCTATCCATCGATACTCCCGTTATTCACCTTCTGCCTCATCCAAGTCCACCACATAACGCCATCTCTATCAATCCCCATCACATACAAAAACCACCCCATCATCCGAATCCACTGTCCAACAAAAATCTCTGCGCCGAGACCCCATCTTCCCCATTGATAACCCCTACTCTCCATCCTAACCATTCCCAACGAACCCATCCCAAATCAGACAAAAAAAAAGCCACCTAAATTGTTGATGGATATACCCCAGCCCATAGGCCCAATCAGTACCATGAGACAGAGTTCTATTTTGAGCAGCACATTAATTTGAAGCAAGGAAAATTAACTTTTGATGGATATACCTCTCAATATCAAGAGTTGAAAATTTTATGTGGCTTATGGGAGAGCGATAAGAATGATGGAGCCCAATATATCAAAGATCAAAGGGTTAAGGCCAAGCATACGAGCAAAAGTATATTTTTGTGAAACCATTCCAAAAGCATAAAAAGAAGCTATTTGTATTGAGCGCATCTTCGAAAATCTCGCATGTGTCAATCTCAGTGTCAAGAAAGAAAAATTCAGCAAAGATCAAGAGCTCATGTTGTGAAAAGACTTTTCCCAGGAGAAGATAATCCCACTATTGCCATTCGCCAACTACTCAATACAAGTGAAAAAGAAGAAGAAGAATGGAGACAGGTTAAAAAATTTCACACTCGGGTAAGAGTCGAAGATAAATCTGGTAATTTGATCATTGACAATGGTAATGCAATAAATTTTGTCGCACAAGAGGTCATTGACAAACTTCATAGATCAACTGAGAAGCTTCCTAAGCCCTACCAAGTCACCTGGACTAATGGTCATGTCATCCCCATCACTCATAGATGTTCAGTATCATTCCAAATGGGCCATTATGAAGACAAAATTTGGTGTGATGTGATCCATATGAATATTGCTCATTGTTTTCGGACGTCCATGGCTTTTTGATCGAAATGTGCACCATGATAAAGAGGCGAATACATATATCATTTTGTGGAATGGAAAAAGGGTTATGCCCGTTCCAATGAATTCAATAGCCCCACCTTCGTCTACGTCATCACCTTCAAGTGAAGAGCCACAGAAAGAGCAAAAAGTTGGAAAAGAAGTCATGATTGCACCAAAAGTGAAGACAGAATACATCAATGATGACATCGAAGAGAGAGTTCTTGCCAAAGATGCTTTCCTCTACAAACAATATTGATCACAATAATGAGAGTCAAGAGCTGCAAAAGGCTGAGGAAGAGCAAAGACAACAAACTTTGAAAACTCCGATCAAGTTAGCAAGAAAATTGAACATTCGGCGGATCCAAATGTCATATCACTTCAAGGAAATCCAATTGGGTCATCAGCAATCAAGTCAATTGTTCTAGTAGTTTCACAAGATCACGTTGTTGACGTCCCTCACATTGACTTCATCGGAGATCAACAATGGAAGCTTGAAGATTGCATTCAAATACGGCAGATTCTACGATTGCAGTCTGTCATGGGAAAAACGCACATCCGAGCTCAATGAAGACTTCAGAAGCAGCGAAACTTCCGATCCACTTTTAGACGTTGGAATAGATTAAGTTAACCTTCCAAGTCATGTCAAGAGAAAGAAGTTCGAAAGAAAATTTTGAAGTTTGCGCGATTGATTCTCAATCCCGGAGGACCTTTTCCGAACTTTTGGTCGAATTATCTCCCTTATTATCCAGTTGTCAACTTGCCGAAGTCGAGTTTTTTTCCAAGCCAGGGAAAATTGATGCAATACGGAAGGCCTTGGGCCCACATGATGGACCTAGCCATCCAACCCAGTCCATTGGGTTCAGCCCACAGGCCCAATTGGCTAGAAAGATACTGTGGCATACTATTTTTATCCTAGGATTATTTGATTAGGAATTGTTTCTAATTTTATTGTAATTAAGATTAGTAGCTTTCCTTAATAGCAAGAATATTGCTCTTATATATAGAGGAGCCTTTCATTGTATTTAGACATGCTTATCATTAATAAATCTTTCGAGTAATGAGAGTTTTCTCTTCAGTTATGGTGTTTTCTCCTCTTGTGAGGTTGCCCTAGTAGCTAGAATCAATCTTTGGATTCGATCAATTCTTCGGGAGATTGATCTATTGTTCGATCGTGGATCTCAGCTGCGTCAATGGGCCAGGGCAGGGCCCACTTTAGACTGCTCCCATAGGTTTTATTTGGGTTTACCCTCTGCCTATTCTAAGCAAAGATAGTAATAGAGGTCACAACAGGCTAAATATTGCAAGGCCCAGAAGCCCATCATGCATAGTCATAAACTATATTTTTTCTTTTGAATGGTCCTATATTTTTTCTTTTGAATGGTCCTGCATAGTCATAACTTCTTTAAAATGACTTGAACTTCCAGCTTCAAAAACATTTTTTAGGGCTTTCTTTCAAGCCCTCTTTATCTGACGCCTTCACCCACTCCATAACTATCTCGTGTTGCTTATCTAGTTATCAGTTTTTTCTCTTTGTTTTTCCTCTCTCCTTTAGATTACTAACATTGACTCGAACCAATTACCTCATGGCAAGGCCTGCCAGTTGCTAATACAAAAGCTGCAACAATTTTTTATTTATTTTTATTTATTTGCCCTTTTGGGGTAAAATTGGGGCTTAATGTGGGGCTAATCAAGCTCATTTTAGGCCACCATCAGGCCTATAGCCTAGTTTTCTTAAAGTTGGGCCATTTGGGATGGCCTCACACCAAGGCATTATAGAGGTGGGCTGGGCCTGGAAAGACCCTCTCAGCCATGTACAACCAAGGTGATGATGCTTAAAACTAAGGCTTTTAAACAACTTTTTTATTTAATCAGATTAAAAACTTATTTTTCGAGCAAGCTTGCTTTGTCAAGAAGCAATGAATTAGTTTTAGAGCGAGCTTGCTTTGTCAAGAAGCAATAATTCCATTTTTTTAATAAAAAAACATAAATATATCAGATAAAAACACTTAGATTTAGAGCGAGCTTAATTGTCATGAAGCAATGAATAATCACGATAGAATTTTGTACGATTCTGATTCCTAATTACGTGATTTTTTAAGGCTGCACAAAAAATCTAGTATCACCGCAAAACCGAACCAAACCGAACCTACCGAACCGGGCGGTTCGGATCGGTTTATAGTAGATCGGTTTGGTTAAAAGTTTGAAAATCATAAAAATCGCTTACATTAGTCGGTTATCGATTTGAGCTCACGGTTAACTACTTAAACTGAACCGACCGTATGTAATAACTTAAGTATTGCTTTTTTACTATTTCAACCTTAAGGTTTCGTTTTTTACTACTTTCAAAGTTACATTCCACAACTCCATTCTCACATGAACTCAACCGTCAACACCACCTCAGTACATCTTCTCTAATCTCTCAAATGCTTTTTGATACTTCATTGCAAATGGAAGGATTACTGTACAGGGTGTTTTACTTCCATCATAATCCCTACCTCGTTTCAATGAAGTTTTTATCAGAAGGCTGCACTCTTGAGAATGCTAGAAAAGCCAGTAGAGCCTAGCCTTTTGATGGTTGGTTTTGGTCTCACCTAACAAATGTATTAAAAAACCTTCATTTCTGAAAAATACAGCGGGTTCTGATACAGATTCCGTTTGTGTGTGACTTTTCTTGACATGAACTATTATTCTATTGTAATTCCAAATGGTATCAGGTGGAATAAAAGTTTCACTGTAAGCTGTTTTTTTTTTTTTTCTGAAAAATACAGCGGGTTCTAATACAGATTCCGTTTGTGTGAGAGTTTTCTTGACATGAACTATTATACTATTGTAATTCCTTTGTGTTTAGTCCAAACTCTCTTTTTGGAGTAGAATTATTTTTTATATGCGTTTAGTCCAGTCTGGAATGTTGGATTTTTATGTTTGCACTAAACATTGAAATAAATGCAAAGGACGAGGTATCATCATTTTGAAATTTTCAATGTCTGATTTTCAAAAAAATAAAATAAAAAACAACGGCTTAACCGACCGAACTGAACCGTTTGGTTGGGTTCGGTTCGGTTTAAGCCCTCTCCATCGGTCGGATTGGATCGGTTAATTAAAAAACCGACAGGGTCAGTTTGGTTATTGGTTTTAGTGTTAAACCGATCTAAACCGCTCATGTGCAGCCCTATGATTTTTAGTAACTAATTGGGCTAAGCGGCTAATTAAGTGTATTTCGATGCTAATCAATTAGTTTTGTGAGCAAGAATAGTGTTTCGTAAATTTCAGGAAGTTTCGAGAGCATTTGGACTCAGTCTAGTACCTAGAAGAGCCTAGTTGTGATTTTGGTGATAGTTGAAGGATATTTTGGGAATTTCAGAAAATTGTTGTTTTGAGTTCAGTAGATGGATAAAATTGTCCCGAACAACTTCCGTGTTCAACTTGTGTCCATTCAATGCTCGGAAACCTCTCATTTCATCACATTTCTTGACTAGGGACATAGTCATCATTTTTGTAAAAGTTGAGTTTTCTCTCATGACCTCGAAATATGTCGTGCTTGGGCTTGTTGGAAAGATAATTTAATTTCGAGAAACTTTTGTTCTTGGCCCAAGACCATCCAAGCCCTCAAAGACCTCCGTTTTGCCAAAACAAGTTGCCACTTAAGCAAAAAGGGACATATCTCTCATTTCTGAAATTCCTGAAACTATATAAGCACATGAGCCTACTACGGTTCATCATCTTCTCCGTGTGTTCCGGTCGCTGGAACTTGTCCCTCTCCATTTCTTTCTCAAGACCCACCATATCCAGGTCAATTATTCATGATCCGTCACCGCCATCGGATTCCCCACCTTGGATTCCACCTTCTCCGTTTTCACAAGGATCCACGCTTGGCGACTTCCCCATTTTCATTTTTCTTGCTGGCTAGGGCTCTTAGAGGTAAGATCTCTCTTTCTTTCCTTTAGATTCGTGTTTAGGAGTTTTTTCACCCTAGAATTCCTACATGCAAGCCTCATCTCCAACGATTTCCTAGTTTTGAGTTTTCATGGGTTTCTATGCAGGGAATTTTGAGATTTTACATGGGGAAAGGAATTCCAGAGGATTTGAGAGAATCTTGAGTAAGTTTGGAGAGTGGATAAACCAAGGCGAGTGCTCGATTTCGATTTCCTAGCATGAATGTTTGAAATGGCGATGAATTTCCTAAATTCTACTCTATGATAGATTTGCCCAATTGGGAAGATTAATGGTGGTAATTAGATAGGAATTTGATGTTAATTTGAGGCCCCAATTACATGCTAAAATTGCCTCAGAAATTCCTTGGAAAATGGCTAGGGAAACACCCTAAATAGCCCCCTCAAACTCGCCTAGCTGAGTGTTGTAGTGCGCTCGGCAGTTTGCCTGTGCAAGTAGACCGCCGAATGCACAAGGCAGTGCACTTGGCGGTTCACCTGCTCAAGCAGACCGTCGAATGTGCTGCAGGACAAACTTAGGGGTTTGTCTGAGCAAGCAAACCCCCGACCGACCAAAGTAGTCTTTTTTTTTTTTTTTAATGGTTACGTTTATTAAAAGCAAGCAATACAAGAGAACAATACTAACAAGCTTACACAACTGAACAAAGTAGTCACTCGACCATTGGACCTGTCTTGGTCCGTTTGACCCATTTTTTGGTCCTTTCTTGCTTGGATCACCTTGGACCCATATTTGGTGAATTGGGTGTTAGGGTTTTTATAGATTGCAATTTGATGGATGCATTATCATTCTAGCATCATTTGATTTACACACACTTGCATTGTTTTAAATAAACTTGAAATCTAGTTTTTTTACATGCATTGCTTTTAAGATTTGTAAAAGTATTGATTTATGCATGATTTGTCTTTTTATCTTGGATGCATTTGTTTTAGAAAAGAGTTTTCAAGAAATCAAGCAAGCCTTTGTTTTAAAAGTTTTGAATCTTTTTAGGCTTTTAATGTTCATGTTTTAAAAACCATTAGAATCTTTAAAAACATGTTTTTCAAGCTTGATTTAGTGGCCAAAAGGTCCCCCAAAGATATACCTTCAAATAGGCAAAAGTTGCATTTTTGCAAAAAGGGGGTGTCCCGGCAGTGTCGCCGGTCGACCGAGGCCTGTGTCCCGGTCGACCGGGAACACTGTCGGGCGAGTGGGCAGTTTCTGAACTGAAACTTGCCAACGGTCAGAAATATGACCGTTGTGCCTTCCCGGTCGACCGAGACCCCTTTGCCGGTCGACCGAGGACTAGCCGTTGGGCACTTTTTGCTATAAATATGAGTTCTTTCCTTTGCCAAAAGTTGGGAATTTTAAGCCCCTCCTTGAGAGGTATTGAGGCATATCAAAAGGGAAAAGAACCAAGGGATGAAGGGGATGATTAGGAAAGCTAAAGCTTGGATTAATGAAGTTAAACCACCAAGTAGGCTCTTCCTTCCTTAATCATATGTTTTCATGCTTTGTTTTATTTTTGGTAAATCATTTCTAGCATGTTAAACTATGTTTGTGTTGTGTCCTTAACATGTTTTATGTTTTGAGTTGATTTATTGTTTTGGATACAACATCATATGATTCAATCAAAGTAGTACTTAATCTTTGGTAAATCTAAGTAGATCATGTTAATGGAAAAATCTTTGAAATCACATGTAACATGATCCATATACTTTGTTGAATCTTTGGTTGTTGTTTTCCATCATAAGAACATCTCTTTCAAAACTAATTTATGTTTTGGATTCAACTTCTTTACAAATCATATGTTTTCATGTTTTGTTTTATCTTTGATAAATCTTAGTAGCATGTTAACCTATGATGTGTTGTATCCTTAGCATGTCTTATACTTTGAATAGATCTATTATTTTGGATGCATCACCATTTGATTCAATACAAGTAGTACTTAATCTTTGGTAAATCTAAGTAGATCATGTTAATGGAAACATCTTTGAAATTAGATGTAACATGATTCATATACTTGATTGAATCTTTGGTTGTTGTTTTTCCATCATAAGAAAATCTCTTTCAAATGTATCTTATATTTTGGATTCAACATGTTTACAAATCATATGTGTATTATTGTTTTAAAGTTTCACAACTTGCTTCACTTTGATAGGTAAATCATTTTCAAGTTGTATTTATAATTACATATGATTTGTCCCCTCTTTTCAATCAAATCTATTTTTATGTTTTGAGCTTCATTGTTGATTTGATTGACATCCCTATGCATCACATGTTTAGAGCTAATTCATTTCATACAACTTGTGTAACTTTGATATCATTAACAAGTTGTTACTTTTAACATGTGATTGCATTACATCCTCAATCATAAATGTTTTTGAGCTAAAACTTTCAAAAGCCTTAGGCATACATTTATGAGCTTTCTTTTTCAAAATGATTGAGGACCACACACACACACTTCATGTACTTTCATCTTTGCATTCATAGTGTGAGTGTGTATTAGATTTTCACTTCCATATCCGCCTATTTAAGAGGCATTGTAATGAGCTTAATAGAATCTCCATCAAGTGTATGTTAGACACTATCTTAGTGAGATAACCAACCTTGTGGTTGAAGAGGTTATTGCTTAGCCTATAAAAGCATAGTGTATAGGTTGATGTTAAGCCTTGAAAAACATCAATGTAAGGTTATTGCTTAGCCTTGGAAAGCATATTGTAAAGGTTATTGCTTAGCCTATTGAAAAGCATAAATAGTGGAAATCCGGTGGGGTGTTGGATCACAAGCCGGTAGTGGATGTAGGCATTGAGGCCGAACCACTATAAATCCTTGTGTGATGGTGCTTGCTTTGTGGTGATTGCTTATATTAGCTTCCGCATATTGTTTGATAATCATCACTTGTGACTAGTTGGTTTTAAAGAAGTTAAAATTGGTCATAATTGGAGCTCACCCTATTCACCCCCCCTCTAGGGTTCGGATCCCCATGGAATTACATTGGGGGCCCTCTTCTTTTGGCCTATCCATTGACCAAGGAATATTTTAAACCCAATTTTCCATGGGGGAGACCTTAGACCTCAGAACTTGGAAAATGGACTTGGTATTGGGACTCGCGATGGAGTTTCACTTAAAACTCTTAAAGAAACCTTGACAAATGTGTCTAGGTTTCGAGGGTGTTGCCTCTGAACCCCTAGCATGGGGGGTGTCAGGTGAGCTCATCGCGGAGCTCGATCATCGTTTGCAGAGCTTATTGTATTCCTTTCTCCAATAAGTACCTTAGAACTAGGACTCACCTAGGTGTTTTGCTTGAGACCAACGTGGACTGATGTATGAGATTACATTCACTCCCAGCATTGTCCGAATACCGACGTAGCATACTGTTAGGTCAAGAGTGTGCTTAGGATTTTGAATGTCAATACCATCAGAGCACCAACTTGTAAATCCAAACGTTCAGGGTCCTAGGTGAAGCATAGGGTTGAATAACACAGTACCACTTGGTTCATACAATCAAAGACTTCGGACTTGGTAATTTGGTCTTTAGCTCAACCATGCAACCGTTCATGCAACTATCATGCTTGTCTAGTGTCTGTTTCTATGATGCAAAGATACGTCGTGGATACGGCAAGGACACGCCATAGACACAGCAGGGACACGGATTTTACATATAAAAAGTGAAGTATCGGATACGATGACACGATACGTTGCCCATTTTGAAGTATCCGTGCATCATAGGTCTGTTTCACTGCATGAATCACTAGTGGTCATCATGCATAGTACTTGTCCGATATCGCCCGACTACATGTTTTTATGCCTGATCTTGTTTTACCTAGAATGGACTTAGTCGACCTTATTTTGGATAGGATGGACTATACCTTACCCTTTGGACTTGTGTAAGTCTTTCTCAAGGTTGTAGCGAGTATTGAGTTGCCTTGCTTCTTCCTTTAGTTTGACAAGATCCCCGGTATGACATATTCAATCAGTGTGTGCGCATTCATTGAGCAGCCTTCCAAATCGTCTGAATCTGACAAACCTTTCTAACCCGTTTCTAGGCTAGCTATTTCATGTCGAAATCATGCCCGTTTGTTCGAAACGCACGTACAACGTCTGTGCTCAGCCTAATCTAGTTTGCATCATCTTGTTTTGCCTATTTATATTTCTACCTTGTCTAGTCTTGCATGGTAATGTCTAGGGATGGAGCCAAGATATTCTTCTAGTGGGGGCAGAGTTGATCGACCAATAATGTTAGCGGGCCCACTTATGAAAAATCTAAATTCTAAACCACTCAAGAAATGGCCCCTTCCCTTATTATCTACATAAGACTCACTTAAAGGAAATTTCCTCTTACAAATAGATAACATGTAAAGTCAAATTCAATAGGGCCTACTTGGGCCAATCTTTGATCAATTTAGCTTCTTTCACACTTATATCCTTACCTTGATCTAGTACCATGCCAAGTTTTGATGCTCATCGATCCTTTACCCACTATTGGATTGGATCTCATAAGACAATAGAGAAATTATTATTAAAATAGTATTAGACTTTAAGGTTGTTAAATCAAGAGCTAGGATGGTTTCAATGTCCGTGGATGCCATCAACACAAAAGAGATAGTAAAAAGAGAAGGAAGGAAGAAAGCATGACAGAAGAGTTCCACGAAATTACACACTTATAAAACATCTAAATTGTTGAAAAACATCCTCCTCATATAGTGAATAGACCTTATTAGATTTCATTCAAATAAGCCAACTTAAGATTCTTAACTTAAAAAAAAAAATATATATATATATAGACCCCATAAAATTTTTATAAACAAATTCAATTTTTTCGTATAGATCAATTTGACTTGGGCCCATATCATATTGAGTTATATATTTTCATAGAGAACTAGAGCATTTAATTTATGGGGTTTATGTGTTTCCAAAGCATGCCCCACTCGAGCATCAGCCCTAGAAGACCCACATTCTGAGACTGTTTAATTTTATTAAGCGGGCTCCGCTCTCTGAGCCTGTTTAATTTTATTAAGCAGGCTCCAATCAAGAGCTTCATTAAATGCTCTCTAAACATGGTTGGATGGGACATTGAAGGAGTCTGGATCCCCTGTTTCAAGATACTATTTCATCCTATCAACATTCGCCAGTTGTATAAAATCTCATGCTAGCTAATGCACCTTCTCAATTGCTTCCTTGGACTGAAGAAAGAAAAGAAGAGATTTTAGGATGACATTGCCCAAAGAGGGAGAGAGATAATACCATAAGATTATATAATACTATAAGATTCTATCTTTTAGGAAAAGAAAAGATCAATAATGCCCTTATTAAGAAAGAATACTTATCAAATAGTAGAGATAGTTGAGGGGGGTCAAAAGGGCAAAAAAATAAAAATGCCTAAATTTACTCCTATATTTTCTCTTATTATTAAGCATGAAAAGAAACTGAGTGGGGGCAATTGCCCGCACTCGACCTCCCCTTCCTCCATCCTTGGTAATGTCTAATTGGTCACTTGAGATTTAATTAGGGCTACTCATGAAGGCAATGTTACGAAATTCGTTTCGGTTCATCCGAAATTTCCAAATTATTTCGGTTCGGTTCCTCTACCGAACCAAACAGCACAGCTGCAACTATTCGTTTCAGAATTCGGTCCATTTCGTCCGAATTTCGGTAATTCGGACCAAAATTCGAGATTTCGGCTGAATTGACCAAAATTTGGATTTCGGCCAATGTGTTGTTTGCCTTAAAAATAGAAAAAATAAAAAAGGAGGGGGTTAAAAGTAATTTTTTAACTTAAAAGAAGAAGAATAAGAAGAAAATAAAACAGTAGATTCTTCATCGACCAAAAAAACGAAAGAAAAATAAAAGAAAGAAAGAAAAATGAAGAGGAAGAAGAAACGAAGCACCTGCTGCTGCTGCTGCTCCTGCTCCTGCTCCTGCTGAAACAAGATGAAGAGATGAAGCAGCTGCTGCTCCTGCTCCAGCTGAAAGAGGGCTGCTGCTTCTTCATCGACTCGACTCTGCTACTGCTTCATCGATTCGACTATACTGCTGTTGTGCTTCATTGACTGCCAGCTGCTGCCTTTTTTTCCTCCATTTCCTCTTCCAGAGCTCAACTCAGCTACCCTCATCTTTTTTTTTTCCTTTCTTTCCTTTTTACTTCAACAGCTGTCCTTTTAAAGTGGAGCTGTCCTCGTTTTTTTTTTTTTATTTCTGTCCCATTTGGGCTGCTGGGCTGGGCTAGCCTGGGCTTCTTTTTTTTTTTCTCTCTCTCTCTCTCTCAAAGTTTGTGTAGGGCTACTGGGCTGCTTTTTTTCAAAGTTTGTGGAGGGCTGCTGGGCTGGGCTACTTTTTTCTTTGTTCTTTTTTTTTTTTAAAGCTTGTGGGGGGCTGTTCGGCTGGGCTGCCTAATTTTATTTTATTTTTTCAAAGTTTGTGGAGGCCTGTTGGGCTATTTTTTTATGTGGTTCATTGTTGTGCAACACAATAGGTCCATCAACTGTGACACACATAATATCCAAACCATTTATTCAATGACTCATCCGGTAATATGTAGATTCTGAAATTTCTGAAGGGCCCCTAAAAGAACAGCTGGGCCTTGGTTAAATGTGAACTTTTCATTTCTTCACACCTGTGCACATGTAATGTTGAGTTTATTTGGTATTGCTGTTGAATTTATATAGTAGTTGTACACATGTATGAAACCAAAATTTCAAATTTTGATATTAATATTATATTTTTCTATATTTATATATTATTTTTAATTTTTATATTTTTCCAAAACATAAATCTGGAACGTTTCGCCGAAATTCCGAATAGGCCGAAATATTTCAGTTTGGAGGCCAAACCGAATCGGCGTCCGAAACGAATTTCTCAACACTGCATGAAGGTCATGACTTTAGTCTAGCTTGCTCAGTACTTGTAGTATTTCACATCATGTGGTAATCTTGATCGTGGTTTATAGTCAGTATGGGTCCAAGCATTCTCGGGTCGGCACCAGCTAGCTGGTATTATTATTATTATTATTATTATTATCGTATAGCTCACTGCATTGTAGTCTTGATAAGTGACAAGGGTGTCGCTTCAATACCAACCTTGTCAGGAAAATGCGGTCACTAGGAAGGCAAAACATGCTTGATGGCCATATTATACTCATGGGAGTTCTCGTGCTACTCCTTGCTCGCTCTTGGCTATGGGAAACACGGACGCACTCAGCCAGTAGAATTAAGCCACGTGGTTGCTAAAGTTATCATACGAGCCTTGCACTTCTCAGAATTACCAAAGTCTCATGCTTATCATTACTTGTCTTGCATTAAATTTACTATTACTTGTCTTGCATTTATCTTTACTTGTCTAGTTTACTCATGTAAGAGCATTGTTTATCATGTTTACTCAGTATTTCATTCATGCATAATTATGTAATCTTCATGCTTTACTCATTTATTAATTTAATCTGTCATTTAATTATAATTATGCAGCATGCTAGGCTGTTGTTCGATCCTACACTTGGTGTTGTGGATGACGAACCCCTTACCTTTGCCAAGGAGGAGATGGCGGTTGCAGAGGAACCACGGGCTAGTGTAGTGGAGCACAAAAAATGTCATTTAAAGCATCGGGCTAGCGCATGAGAGCAACACTTCAGAAGATTATCTTTTGAGTTTTTTGTTTTAGCATTGGACTTTCTATGGGTTGTAATAAAAATATACTTTGTTAATTCTACTTAAATATCAACATATATTGAGATTTGTACTACTCTGATATCTTGACATTGTATTTATGCTTTATGTTTTCGTCTATTTATTTCCACACAAGCTTCCACTAGTCAGTCCTCTTGAACAAGGGGAAAATGTAAGCTAAATCTTACAAGCTGAATCACGTGGGAAATGCAGCAACCGGGGAAAAGTTTTATATGGCATCATTATCCCCAGTGTGCATGCAGCAGCAATCCCAGAATGCAGGGTTTGCCACTGATCCGGACCGGGGTCATGACAGCTTACATGTTTTTTAATTATAAAAAAAAAAAATCCATCATAAACAGTACAAATCAGTTTCACAAACTTAAATGAAAATCAAGTTTTTTTTTATTTGAATGGTAAATGAAAATCTAGTTCAAATGTCAGTGTTTGCAGTAGCATCCAATGGTAGATTTTCTAACCATGTTTGAGAACCAAAATCAAGTAATATGTTGATCAAAGCTTCTGTGGACTGGCAGTTATTGATAACTTAAGAAGTTTAACAATGAAACAGCAATTAAAGGATGCAGAAAGAATTAAGGTTATCACCATAAGTTAGGTAATTGATAGGGATCTTGTTCTCAAGATCAAGCAGTTATTGGCCCAAACTTTTCTTACTGCATGTGTGAAATAGTTGGGCAGAAGCTATAGTACACAAGAAATCACAGCGAGAAAAAATCAAGTTCAATTCCCATGCTGCTGACAAGTTGAACTAAACTATTTTTCACACTAAATAAATATAAAACATAAACTAATAAACATCCATATTTTGGTTTTAAAATGACAGACCATTGTTAGTTCAAACAAAGGGGACATTAAAGTGGTTTTCAGCTCAAAGCATGAAGAGAAACTAGTAAATTTCATTAGAGAATCCATTCAAGAATTTACCAATTCAAAATCGACCCACCTCTTGCCTTGACAACACTTCTTAATTGTCCTCCAAAGATGTCACTTAACTCAGATGGCTTGAAGGTCTGTGTCCTGGTCACTGCAGACTTGTTCTTCGGTCCAACAGTCTCCCAATCATCATCTTCAGCAGATGAAATTAAAGACGATGCATTCCCGTTCAAATTTAAAAGGCAACCATTAAGTTTTAACAATTCATCATGCATTTGATCCATGACAAAACTAAGAAACTCCTGAGCATCTTCTTGCCTGCAAAATGAATAGGATACTTAACAAGGTTAACCAGAAGTTTGAAAACATGCACGAGAAGTAGTATTCTGGTATATAAAAGTTCTAGTTGAGTATAATACAAAGATATGTACAACCAAAACGAAATTCCTATAGCCAAATAAAAGTTGAGAACAAGATTGCATTCCAATAGAAGCAAACAAATCAAGATCGTAATGCAATAATATCTTTCTACGAAAAAAAGAACATACATGGCTTTGCCAATGGATGAGCAAATACAACTCCAAATATAATGTGGTATAGAAAATCAACCACACATGCAAAACTGAATATTGACGTGAAAACCTAGTGCATTGCATGTGCATGTAATTATGGAATTATCGGAGGTTGAAGTGCTTTCCATAATCAATGGGGTTGCCAATGAAAATGAGAACAAACCTCGGCCTGCCCGACATGCTAGTTGGTAGGTCTGGTGTGAAATTTTTCAAGACAGATTCAAACATAATGGGGCTGAAAGGTCTCCCAGTCTCAAGAACCATCTCAGTCTTCTTCAAACACAAATCGTTGGGCATGTCAACGTCAGAGATAAACTCAACAAATGCTCGCAGTGTTGGATAACCGACCTAAACAAGACAGCACAGCTCACAATAAAAATCAATGATTGTAGAAAATGAAAACACCTTTCTTTCTTTTATATATTAAAAGGGGAATAAAAAATAGAAATAATATAAATGTAAATTAACAAAACTCGAATCGAGCGCTGATTTTTGAAGTTAAAAGGCACAAGATAAGTAATGAAAGGAAAATACAAGGCATCTCAATCGCATTTCAAAATATTGAAACCTTTGGAATATTACGAGTTCTTAGTTTCTGCAACAGCTGAACGAATGGAGGACAGGAAAGAAGAGCCTGCAATGTTGCATTAAGAAAGCAAAGGTTTCCTGAGTTGATTAAGCCCCGTGGCAGCAGATTTTTAGCGGGCAGAGTTTCAGCAGCTGTTCCTTGTTCCGTAAAAGTTGTAGGAAAATCATCTTTGGAAGCCACAAAGGTGGAGGAGCCAATGTGGGACTCATTCAGAATGTAGTTTTTTGATGCAGCAACTACATTCTCATCTGCTGATCTTCTATAGTCAAAGCCGTCCTTTGGGCTTCTCAATGGCATTCCATTCCCCATTTTGTTTTGAGATATACACAGAGAACTTAATTCAATGTTTGTTTCTTCATGATTGCTAACCCCATTACTAAGAGGAAAGCAACAAGAAGACTGATCTTCAGTGGTTCCATTTGATTTTGCAATTCCTGAAATTCTTTTTAAATCATCAGCTGTTTCGTCCTTCAGTTTTTCTTCTATTGTAACTAGCTTGGATGGCCGGTCATCTTCTGACCCATGTGGAGAACCATTCTGTTTAGACTGAACTTTAAAAGCTCCCAACGATCTGACAGTTGCAAAGTCCAAAGAGCCAAACTGCAGTTCATTTTGTTCTGAAACATCTTTCTGTGATTGTTGTTGAAACAACCTGGCTTCATCTTCAGTAAATGACCCAAATACAACAACCTGAAAGCAAGACCAAACCAAAATAAAAACAAATAACACAGCGTACATGATTGAAACAAACGACACATGATATAGAAATTCAAATGCCACATAACGTGGCAGCCAAATGCTTTCAGACAGTATCAATAACATGGAAAAAGTTACACAGTTCAAAGATTCTGATATAAAAATATAAGACATTACATTAAGGCATTTCAAAAATAGAACCGTCCATCTTTTTTTGGTAACTTATAATTTACATGTTAGAATATTTGTTTTATGATCAATACTTCAGGCAGAACATTTAAACAGCAACAGCATATCATAAGTTGGAAATATTGCGTTCACCCTAAATTTATCTTTGAAGCTTCAGCTGTAAGGTAAAGGATGTTTCCTCACTGTCAAAGCATACCAATTAGTCACCATGAACCAGCCATGATATATGGGTCTAATAAAAGTGAATCAATAAATGTTATCCAGGTCTTCAAGCACATTTATGTGAGAGAGAGAGAGAGAGAGAGAGAGAGAGAGAGAGAGAGAGAGAGATTGCACCGCTTTTCTCAACCAACAAATAAATAAATAGAAGCCTACCTCAATGAAGAAAGTACAGGGTTCATCTAATGGTATGCTTCCCTCATAACCTTAAGACTCCGTGCTACCTACTAACCAGTGCGGAAGCCAACCCATATGTCTTGAATTTGTGGAAGCAAGAAAATTGACCTTGCCTATGAAATTGATTGTGTAACTTTTTCTCATTTCATCAACATCGCCAATCGCAATCAACAACGTAGATTTTTCAAGGAAAATGAAACCCACTAAAACGTTATCCAAGCTATGACAATTAGAAAGTTCCAGACCACCCCAAATCCAACAAATAACCATACAATTCACCAACTAAGTTAGTTTCTCAATTCATAAAAACAATCACCTACCATGTTTCTCATCAATCAACAGCTAAAAAAAGAAGCAACGAACCCCATGAGATTAGCATTCGCTCAAATTACAAACCCCACAATCAAAATCACAAATCCCATAAACCCTTCGCATACCTTGGGATTATTACTCATCTGTTCCACGATTTCGAAGCCGCGAGTGCAATGAAGTGAGACCTGAGACCGTTTTCTGTCTATGGGCGACTAAAAGATGCCGTTTTGGAGAGGAAGTGAAGACTAGGATCTGAAGCCTAGTTCCGAGGAGCAGCGAATCGAGAGAAGAAGAGATGGGATACATGAAACGAGAGGAAACTGAGAAATGAGTAGACAAGGAGAAGAAGGGCATTTAAATAGGTTCTCCACCCTTTGGCTCTGGTGCAGCTCGCTCGAATTGGGCATCGACAAGGCTGCTATCGAAAAGGAAAATCAAATCTAAGTCTCCTGGCAGGGTTAGGGTTAGGGTTTGCTAGGATGGATAGAACTAGGGTTTCGTTTAAGGAAGAAAAAGCCCTTTCGGAGTGGTAGAGAGGCAGTGGGGTTTTACCATTCCTAGGATTAGCACAAGAGCATATATAAAGACCGGAGTCCGGAAAGATCTTGTTACTGCGTGTAAAGCAAAGCTATAGTAACAGATTACCTTACCTTAACTTTGCATGTATCTTAAATTACCCCATATAGTTTGATATTTTGTAATAAACCTATTTAAAATTTAAATTAACATGCAAAAGTGATGGATTCTGTTAATGGATTCTGTTAGTATTGACTATATATATATATATATATATAATGGGCCAAGCCCAAATGGCCCTATCCATGTGGAAAGCCCAATCTTATAAAGACCCACCAAGCTCAAATGGCCCGATCCATGTGGAAAGCACAATCTTATAAAGACCCACCAAAGTGGTCCAAGTTCGCCACCTTGGAAGGAGTCAGCCCTCTCCTCATCTTTGACCGAGTCTCATGGAGAGCACCTCAACCACCTCGTCCGTTGAGAAGAAGTCGTGAGCTCCACCACAATAGCTATCTAGTTGCTAGTAAGTCGCCCCAATCTGTTAGGGGGCGACTATAAATTGTAAGCCCCACCAACACTTGGGGGGCAGATCACATTTTTACGTGAGAACGACTCACTCATCTCCTTCTCAAAGCTTGTACTCTTTGCCCCCTGCACCCTTGAGCTAATAAAGTACCCGGCAACCAAAGTCATTCAAGAGTGAACGTAGGTCACGATTGACCGAACCACTATAAATTCTCTCTCTCTCCTTCAATTTTCACATTAATCACTCATCACTTGACCGGTGGTGCCCGAAAACACTTTTTGACATCATTAGTTTGGCGTCATCTGTGGGAACCGAAGAAAATTTCTTGTTTCGAAATTATGGTGATCCCCACAAGATCAACGAGACGACAAGATAGTAATCCCTCGCGGGAGGGCGAAGGTAACCATATACCGACTAATCCTGCACCGAATACCCCTGCTCCCTCTCCTCAACAAATGCTGGAAACCATGCAGCAGCTGGTAACCCAAAACCAGCAGATACTGCAACTCATGCTCGTAGGACAAGGAGGAGCACAATTTGGTACAGTACCACCGCAGGGAGTACCGCGCCCGGAGCATCCGACTGCTCCACCCAGAAGAGCACCTCACCTGGGCGCCCATCCCCATGGTGCCCGGGGCCGAGGAGCTGCCCGTCCTCATCCTCACCTGGGCGCCCATCCCCATAGCGCCCAGGGCGCCTCTGCTGGAGTTCCCCATGTCGCCCACACAGAGTACTCCTGGTAGACCCTCAAGGCCGCGCCCATCACGAGATGCCTCCACCCCCGAGTGGAGCCCGGTTCGGAGGACCTCCAGGAGGGGCAAATTGCGGTGGACTTCCACCTCCTCCCCCTGCTTCTAACTGTCGCGACCCCGGACCGGGAATCCCAATCCGGGATCGGGACCATTAGTGTGTGATGATTATTCAAGAGGATTACCTACATCCTCAAGATAATCTTATTTAATTTCCCACAGGTGTCCGCGGTGAGGATATCAAAACCTTGCATGGATATTTCTTTTTAATGCGGAAGCGTGTAGCAAATCAAATAGTTAGACTATCTCTAGTCATGCAAGCATTTACATCAATATCAAACTGTATCAGAAAGAGCAATGATATATAGCAATGTTTCCCAAAAGTTGTTAAAGTTAGACAAGTTATCATTTAGTTACAATCCCCAAAATTAGAGGCCAACAAAGGCCAATATTACAAAATAATAACCCAAAGAATAGTTAACAAGTCCTTCCCAAAATGTTACGCCTCTTGGCAACCCGATGTCTACATGACATCGTCAGCACGCCACTCAACTAGAGGCTGCAGCTCACCTACCGCCTCCTCCGGCTCCTCCTCAAGGAAACCGGCAACGGGACCTGAGTACCAAAGCAAAGGATCAGACACGACGGTCTGGCAAGAGAATGACAAGATACAACAACAATAATAGAGGAAATCTCTTGAAAAGCATATAAATCTGTTTAAGCAAGAACTCTCATAAAGCAGGTAAATCATTTGCTATAAAACAAGTAAACAAGATAAAACATATGAGGTAACCAAGGAATCGGGAATAACAAGGTGGCAATCACATAAAGCTAAGTCCTCTGTCACTAAAGTGACAAGAGTATCACGGGACGTTGATCTCAGTCACACAAGGTGAGGAGAAACAACGTATACATATATACAATATAACTATACGGGAACGGGACCACGGTAGCGAACCGGGTATCGGGACGGGGCCACGGTGGTAAACCGGGCATCGGGATCCAAACTGCAGCTGGCGGGACGGGAGAGGGATATCCAAGTCAGTGGATCAGACTGACATGGTATCCAAGCTTAGTGATGCCGACTCATAGGATAAAACCAATCGAGACATATGCAAGTAAATCAAGTACAGTAGATAAACGGGTAAAACGGGGTGCTCAAGGGCACACTATCATTTCATGTCGGGCAATGCATTTCGGGACAATTAACTGTTACTAATGTAACTCCAATGCTTTCGGGAAAACAAGTCATGTAATACAAGTCTTGGAAACGAGGTGAAATAACGAGTTATAACACATTTCGGGTAAAATACTAATTTCAAAATCTATTTAAGTGAATAGGGGTCCCGTATGTCTATTATAGTCCTTACTTGGTACTCCGTGAGTTTGAAGACATTCCGGGCTCCTTATTCGCTTTTATGATTTTTCAAAGTTTCGGATGACATCTTTGTGATATGGTTTCTTTCTCGGATGGCATCAACAATGCCTAGTGAATCCCTTTCGATTGACAAAGCTCAACGCTCGAACGAACCGGAGAGTTCGTTCGAGCGGGGAGCTTTTCGAAATCTGGGAAATTTCGGTTACCTGGCGGTTAGCTGGCGGTTAGCCGCCGATGCATTCGGCGGTTAGCCGCTGGGTAGCCGTGGAGCTGACCGAATTTCAGGTGAGAATTCTGATGCTCTCGGGAAAAGGAACCGTGATTGTGCGGTTGGCTGGCGGTTAGCCGCCGATGGGTTCGGCGGTTAGCCGCTGGCTAACCGTGAGGCTGACCGCGTTTTCAGGTGGAAAATGATGCTCTCTGGAAAAGTCACCGCGGTGCGCGGTTAGCTGGCGGTTAGCCGCCGATGCATTCGGCGGTTAGCCGCTGGCTAACCGTGAGCTGACCGCCAGTTACGAAAATGCTCACTGAGTTCAGTTTTGAGTCATTTTCCTCCTCAAAACCATCTTCCTCACATCCACAAGGTCCTTACAATAACATTGGGCTAATAGTTCCTCCAATGCATCTCTTTATACTTCTCCAAATCCTCATTAAGAGTTCTCTCTATCACCTCTTCCATGCCAAATCCAATGCAAGAATAGGAAGGAAAACAAACCATTCCACAAACATTCATCTAAGCTATCACAAGGACAATAAATGCTTTACCAACATGCTTATAAAACAATGAATGAGGCTATTAAGATATCTTATGAGCATTTATTCCAAAACAAAACACATTAATGATAATATGGAAAATCCATAAATACTAAGCCAAACCATTTCAACTTAAAAACATTCAAGCATTCACTTGCCTCAAGTCTTCAATTAATGATATTAAGCTCTATCAAGTCCTCCAAGAAAATGGTCCAAGCTACAATGCAAAATCCCCAAATAAAGCCCTAACATGGGTCAAACAATATAATGACTAGGAAACCTTTCAAAAATGGAAATGTAGCTTAACAAGAACTAGAGGAACACTAATCTAGGAGATGGGGAGAATCACTTACTTGGATGGTCTTCAAATGAAGAGGACTAGTTCAAAGAAGATCTCTAGATTGATGGGTTCCTCCAAAAACGGTATCAATGGAATGCTTGCAAGATGAGGAAGGAGAAGATGACCTTCATTGCTTGGTTGGTGGACTATTGGTGAGGCTTGGAGATGAAGAAGCAAGGAGAAGAAGAAGAAGAAAAGCCACAAGAAACCCTAGGTTCAGTTGTGCTGGAGCAAATGGAGAGTGAATGAGAAAGAAAGAGGTGGGTTCTCTTTTGTTAACAATGAGGAGCTTGGGTCCCACAACTTAAGAAGCTAAATGGACTGAAATCATCTAATTCGGGACCTCGGATGAATTCGACGAAGAAGGAAGAAATGTTCGTCGAAATATCTACTTTCCAAAAAGTCTATGTTTCGCGGGTTTCGGGAATAATGAGTTTTGGTACAGATTTGGTGTGTAAAGACTGTTTTGCCCTCAAGGCCAAGAATTCGGGTTTCGTGATCTCAAACGAGAACGGGATCAACGTGAAAGTTGTTGGAATCCACAAGATGAATGCAACGGGCCAAAAACACAATTCACAACAAATCGGGAAATTTCTCGAGAAAATACCAAGCCGAAAAGGGAACCCCCAAAGGGCCCCACAAGAAATCCAAAACACACAAAGTAGCCCAAAACTAAAATCAAGGTTAAATCTAAATCCAACTTAACCAAGAATCATTAATCAAGCTTAGCACTAACACGCAACTTAATTAGCACTAATCGGGATCACTCGGGTCGGGGTCTTACATCCTCCACCCCTTAGGGCATTTGGTCCTCCAAATGAAACATAAGACTCACCTCTGGTAGCAGATGTGGGTACTTCTTCTGCACTTGATCTCGTAATTCCCATGTGGCCTCTTCCGGTCCATGATTCTCCCACAATACCTTCACCCACTGAATAGTCCGAGTCCTCAACTCTTGTTCCTTTGTATCGATGATCTCAACGGGCTTCTCTACATAGGTAGCATCCTCTCTGATCTCTAATGGTTCGTGCCGGAGCACATGCAAAGGATCGGGAACATACTTCTTCAACATAGACACATGGAAGACGTTGTGTACACCAGATAGCTCAGGTGGTAAGGCCAACCTATAGGCCACATCACCGATCTTGCTCACAATGTCATACGGTCCAATGTATCTCCTTGATAGCTTGCCCTTCTGCCCAAACCTCAATGTTCCCCTCGTAGGTGACACTTTCAAGAAAACCTTATCTCCTTCCTTGAACTGTAGATCTCTGCGATGGGAGTCTGCATAGCTCTTCTGTCTACTCCGGGACACTTTCAGACGCTCTTGAATCAACTTGATCTTGTCGCTGGTCTCACTAACCATAGTCGGTCCATGAAAACTACGAGTACCAACTTCTTCCCAACAAACAGGTGTCCTACACCTTCTGCCATACAAAGCTTCAAAAGGAGCCATCCCAATGCTCGAGTGGTAGCTGTTGTTGTACGCGAACTCACACAACGGTAGAGTCTCATCCCATTGAGTCTTGAAATCTAACACACAAGCACGGAGCATATCCTCAAGAGTCTGAATCGTCCTCTCTGACTGGCCATCTGTCTGAGGGTGATAAGCTGTGCTGAACTGTAATCTCGTACCCATAGACTCATGCAATGTCTTCCAGAATCTCGAGACAAATCTGCTGTCTCTGTCGGATGTGATCGAAACTGGCTGCCCATGACGACTGACAATCTCGCTGACAAACAACTCTGCCAAAGGTAGCATATGCATCTTCTTCCCTGTCTTCATAGCAAGGAAATGCGCCGACTTGGTGAGGCGGTCCACAATGACCCAAATCGCATCGTTACCTCTGCTAGTCTTCGGTAATCCTGAAATAAAGTCCATGGTAATGTGCTCCCACTTCCATTCCGGAATTTCTAACGGTTGCAACAACCCTGGAGGCTTCTGATGCTCTGCCTTAATCAACTGACAGGTCATGCAACGGGAGACAAACGCTGCAATCTCTCTCTTCATATTGTTCCACCAAAATCTTCCCTTCAAGTTCTGATACATCTTCGTGCTGCCTGGATGCACAGAGTACTTCGTGCTATGAGCCTCAGTCATGATGTCGTTTCTCAAATCTTCAATGTTAGGCACACACAAACGGTCACGGTAGTACAAAACTCCATCAACAAAACGGAAGTCAGGACGTTCTGCTATATGTTCTGAAATCTTAACCAACTCTGGATCTTGCAACTGACTGTCCTTGATCTTCTGAATGAAAGAAGGTTCTGCCACTGTCATGTTAGCCAACAAAACACCCTTCCTTAGGGGCTGCACGTCTAGACTCAACTCTTCAAACTGCTCAAAAATACAAGTGCCGCTAAGATTCGCCAAGCCTACCGATTTCCTACTCAAGGCATCTGCAACTACATTGGCCTTCCCCGGGTGGTACTTGATTGGAAAATCATAGTCCTTGATATATTCCATCCATCTTCTCTGCCTCATGTTCAAATCCTTCTGTGAAAACAAGTACTGTAAGCTGCGGTGGTCGGAGTGAACTTCGAACTGCTCTCCATAGAGGTAATGTCTCCACATTTTCAACGCGAACACAACCGCTGCTAACTCCAAATCATGGGTGGCATAGTTCTTCTCGTGCTCTTTCAACTGCCGGGATCCATAAGCAATCACTTTTCTCTCTTGCATCAATACACAACCAAGTCCAACATTAGAAGCATCGGTAAAAATGGTGAAACCGCCGCTTCCGGATGGCAAAGTAAGGACTGGTGCTGTAGTCAATCTCTTCTTTAGCTCTTGGAAACTCTCTTCACACTGCTCTGTCCACACATATGGTGCATTTTTCCTTGTCAACTTCGTCAATGGTGACGCAATCGACGAAAAACCTTGCACAAACCTCCGATAGTAACCTGCCAATCCAAGAAAACTCCTGATTTCTGTCACATTCTTCGGTCTTTCCCAATTCACTACTGCCTCAATCTTGGACGGATCCACTGCCAAACCTTCTCTAGAGATAATGTGCCCCAAAAATGCTACTTGGTCTAGCCAAAATTCACACTTGTTAAGCTTCGCATACAACTGATTCTCTCTCAAGAGTTGCAATGCGATCCTCAAATGCTCTTCATGCTCTTCCTTGGTCTTGGAGTACACCAAAATGTCATCAATAAACACTACAACAAACTGATCTAGATACTCTGCAAATATCTTGTTCATCAATGCCATGAACACTGCCGGTGCATTAGTCAACCCAAATGGCATCACTAGGAATTCATAGTGGCCATATCTCGTCCGGAAAGCTGTTTTCAACACATCTGCTTCTCTAACTCTCAACTGATGGTAACCGGATCTCAAGTCAATCTTCGAAAAGAATGATGCACCTTGCAACTGATCAAACAATTCATCTATTCTTGGCAATGGATACTTGTTCTTGATGGTCACTTGGTTCAATCTTCTGTAATCTATACACATCCTCATCGAACCATCCTTCTTCTTAACAAACAACACTGGAGCTCCCCAGGGTGACACACTTGGTCTCACAAAACCTTTGTCCAACAACTCTTGTAACTGAGTCTTCAACTCTCCCAACTCCGCTGGAGCCATTCTATATGGTGCAATAGATATAGGAGCGGTCCCGGGTAACAACTCGATAGTGAAATCGATCTCTCTCATGGGTGGCAAACCTGGAATCTCCTCCGGAAAAACATCCGGGAATTCCCAAACAATTGGGATCTCCTCCACCCCTTGGGACCGTTTATCCTCCGTGATAAACGCTAAATAAGCTTCACAACCACTTCTCAAAAGTCTGTCAGCCTTCAACGCTGAAACAAACCCTGCACGAGGATTCCTCCTCTCTCCCTGAAATGACACTCCGGCTGGTGTCTCAACCAACTTGAAAGTGAGGGTCTTATGGAAACAATCCATTGTGGCATGGTACCCTGCCAGCCAATCCATCCCTAGGATGACATCATAATCAAACATCTCCAAAGAAATGAGATCTGCGGTCAAAACCACTTCTCCTATCTGGACTGTGCAACTAGGATAAAAGGTTCTACAAACAACTTGTTTACCTACTGGGGTTGCCACAGTCAAAATGAACTCCAATTCTATAGCATGCATATCAATCAACTTAGCAAACTTATGGGACACGAAAGAATGTGTAGAGCCAGGGTCAAACAAAATCATAGCTTTAATCCCACAAACAAGGAGTGTACCTTCTACAACATTACCCGCTGCCTCTGCATCCACTCTGTTGACTCCGTAGATTTGGCCTCGCAGTTGGGGCCTATTCTGTGCCTGCTGTGGCCTGCCTTGGGGTGCATTCCTATTCTGCTGTGGTGGACGCTGCTGTCCCTGCTGATTTCGGGCCTGCTGTTGTGGCTGCTGTTGCTGTCTGAACTGTTGTTGCTGTGGTGCTTGCTGCTGAAGTGGCCTAGGTTGGTTTTGGATAGCCAATGCATGCTGTGGTGGTGGTGGTGGACGTTGTGGCCCTTGCTGCTGCTGCTGATGGCCCTGTCTGTTTGGCCTAGGGCAATCCCTCATCCTATGGTCCATGGAACCACACCTGAAGCACGCTCCTGTGATGGTACGACACTCAGCACTAGCGTGGTTCTTCCCACAGTGGATGCACACCACTGGATTCTGTACATTAGGCCCTGTCCTCTGCCTCTTGTTATGATGGTTCCTTTGATGCTGATAGTTCTGCTGCTGCTGGGCTGGACCCTTGCCTTGCACCTTGAGGATCTTGTTGTGGAAGTTTTCGAACTTGTAGGCTCTCTTGACAGCTTCATCAAAAGTTACCGGTGGTACCACTCCAGTGGCATCTCTCTCAATGAAGGGATTAAGCCCGTCAAAGAATTTAGCAATTTTCTTCTCAACGGTATCTATCAACTCCGGAGCATATCTAGACAATTTCTCGAACTTAGTGAGATATTCGAGAACTGTCATACTCCCTTGGACAAGCTGTTGAAACTCTATGGCTTTCTGCTTCTTGATGTGAACGGGTACATATTTGTCATGAAACTGCCTCTTGAAATTTGCCCAAATCTCAGCATCAGGCATTGTTCTATATTCTTCTCTCACTGTCTTCCACCATCTATCTGCTGTGCCAACAAAAAGGGATGTTGCAAGCTTCACTCTATCTGCTCCTGTACACTGAAAGATCTCAAATATGTTCTCTGTGTGCTCTAGCCAATCATCTGCAGCTATGGGGTCCTCTTCCCCAAGAAACTCCTTTGGAGCCCTCTTCCTGAACCGTTCAAATAAGGCATTTGGATCATTTTGCCTTTGGTTTATGACTATGGCTGGTTGGGGTTGCACCGGTTCAGGTCTCCTCTGCAAGACCTCAAGCAATTGCCTCTGCATTTCTTGCATCTCTCTAGCATGGTCTTCCTCTCTCTTCAGCATTTGTTCTTGTAACCTCGCTTGATTTTCATTAGCCTGACGCTGCTGATCAAGCATTGCCCTCATCATATCCTGGAATTGGTTAGGTGGATGACCATGGTTCTCAACTATATCTTCTTCTAAAGGCCCTGTATGCTCACTATTGCTTGCAGTAGGGTTGCCATTCAATGGTCTCTTACGTGGAGGCATGATGCTGCAAAACAAATGGTTAGCACATAATAATCCAATAAAAGGGTCACACATTGCTCACACGATACTAGCTAACGAAAGATCTAACGGATCCTCGCCACGTCCTTAGGATTTCTAGTTTCTTTTAATTGCTTGAAACATGTCTCGCTCTGATACCAGTCTGTCGCGACCCCGGACCGGGAATCCCAATCCGGGATCGGGACCATTAGTGTGTGATGATTATTCAAGAGGATTACCTACATCCTCAAGATAATCTTATTTAATTTCCCACAGGTGTCCGCGGTGAGGATATCAAAACCTTGCATGGATATTTCTTTTTAATGCGGAAGCGTGTAGCAAATCAAATAGTTAGACTATCTCTAGTCATGCAAGCATTTACATCAATATCAAACTGTATCAGAAAGAGCAATGATATATAGCAATGTTTCCCAAAAGTTGTTAAAGTTAGACAAGTTATCATTTAGTTACAATCCCCAAAATTAGAGGCCAACAAAGGCCAATATTACAAAATAATAACCCAAAGAATAGTTAACAAGTCCTTCCCAAAATGTTACGCCTCTTGGCAACCCGATGTCTACATGACATCGTCAGCACGCCACTCAACTAGAGGCTGCAGCTCACCTACCGCCTCCTCCGGCTCCTCCTCAAGGAAACCGGCAACGGGACCTGAGTACCAAAGCAAAGGATCAGACACGACGGTCTGGCAAGAGAATGACAAGATACAACAACAATAATAGAGGAAATCTCTTGAAAAGCATATAAATCTGTTTAAGCAAGAACTCTCATAAAGCAGGTAAATCATTTGCTATAAAACAAGTAAACAAGATAAAACATATGAGGTAACCAAGGAATCGGGAATAACAAGGTGGCAATCACATAAAGCTAAGTCCTCTGTCACTAAAGTGACAAGAGTATCACGGGACGTTGATCTCAGTCACACAAGGTGAGGAGAAACAACGTATACATATATACAATATAACTATACGGGAACGGGACCACGGTAGCGAACCGGGTATCGGGACGGGGCCACGGTGGTAAACCGGGCATCGGGATCCAAACTGCAGCTGGCGGGACGGGAGAGGGATATCCAAGTCAGTGGATCAGACTGACATGGTATCCAAGCTTAGTGATGCCGACTCATAGGATAAAACCAATCGAGACATATGCAAGTAAATCAAGTACAGTAGATAAACGGGTAAAACGGGGTGCTCAAGGGCACACTATCATTTCATGTCGGGCAATGCATTTCGGGACAATTAACTGTTACTAATGTAACTCCAATGCTTTCGGGAAAACAAGTCATGTAATACAAGTCTTGGAAACGAGGTGAAATAACGAGTTATAACACATTTCGGGTAAAATACTAATTTCAAAATCTATTTAAGTGAATAGGGGTCCCGTATGTCTATTATAGTCCTTACTTGGTACTCCGTGAGTTTGAAGACATTCCGGGCTCCTTATTCGCTTTTATGATTTTTCAAAGTTTCGGATGACATCTTTGTGATATGGTTTCTTTCTCGGATGGCATCAACAATGCCTAGTGAATCCCTTTCGATTGACAAAGCTCAACGCTCGAACGAACCGGAGAGTTCGTTCGAGCGGGGAGCTTTTCGAAATCTGGGAAATTTCGGTTACCTGGCGGTTAGCTGGCGGTTAGCCGCCGATGCATTCGGCGGTTAGCCGCTGGGTAGCCGTGGAGCTGACCGAATTTCAGGTGAGAATTCTGATGCTCTCGGGAAAAGGAACCGTGATTGTGCGGTTGGCTGGCGGTTAGCCGCCGATGGGTTCGGCGGTTAGCCGCTGGCTAACCGTGAGGCTGACCGCGTTTTCAGGTGGAAAATGATGCTCTCTGGAAAAGTCACCGCGGTGCGCGGTTAGCTGGCGGTTAGCCGCCGATGCATTCGGCGGTTAGCCGCTGGCTAACCGTGAGCTGACCGCCAGTTACGAAAATGCTCACTGAGTTCAGTTTTGAGTCATTTTCCTCCTCAAAACCATCTTCCTCACATCCACAAGGTCCTTACAATAACATTGGGCTAATAGTTCCTCCAATGCATCTCTTTATACTTCTCCAAATCCTCATTAAGAGTTCTCTCTATCACCTCTTCCATGCCAAATCCAATGCAAGAATAGGAAGGAAAACAAACCATTCCACAAACATTCATCTAAGCTATCACAAGGACAATAAATGCTTTACCAACATGCTTATAAAACAATGAATGAGGCTATTAAGATATCTTATGAGCATTTATTCCAAAACAAAACACATTAATGATAATATGGAAAATCCATAAATACTAAGCCAAACCATTTCAACTTAAAAACATTCAAGCATTCACTTGCCTCAAGTCTTCAATTAATGATATTAAGCTCTATCAAGTCCTCCAAGAAAATGGTCCAAGCTACAATGCAAAATCCCCAAATAAAGCCCTAACATGGGTCAAACAATATAATGACTAGGAAACCTTTCAAAAATGGAAATGTAGCTTAACAAGAACTAGAGGAACACTAATCTAGGAGATGGGGAGAATCACTTACTTGGATGGTCTTCAAATGAAGAGGACTAGTTCAAAGAAGATCTCTAGATTGATGGGTTCCTCCAAAAACGGTATCAATGGAATGCTTGCAAGATGAGGAAGGAGAAGATGACCTTCATTGCTTGGTTGGTGGACTATTGGTGAGGCTTGGAGATGAAGAAGCAAGGAGAAGAAGAAGAAGAAAAGCCACAAGAAACCCTAGGTTCAGTTGTGCTGGAGCAAATGGAGAGTGAATGAGAAAGAAAGAGGTGGGTTCTCTTTTGTTAACAATGAGGAGCTTGGGTCCCACAACTTAAGAAGCTAAATGGACTGAAATCATCTAATTCGGGACCTCGGATGAATTCGACGAAGAAGGAAGAAATGTTCGTCGAAATATCTACTTTCCAAAAAGTCTATGTTTCGCGGGTTTCGGGAATAATGAGTTTTGGTACAGATTTGGTGTGTAAAGACTGTTTTGCCCTCAAGGCCAAGAATTCGGGTTTCGTGATCTCAAACGAGAACGGGATCAACGTGAAAGTTGTTGGAATCCACAAGATGAATGCAACGGGCCAAAAACACAATTCACAACAAATCGGGAAATTTCTCGAGAAAATACCAAGCCGAAAAGGGAACCCCCAAAGGGCCCCACAAGAAATCCAAAACACACAAAGTAGCCCAAAACTAAAATCAAGGTTAAATCTAAATCCAACTTAACCAAGAATCATTAATCAAGCTTAGCACTAACACGCAACTTAATTAGCACTAATCGGGATCACTCGGGTCGGGGTCTTACATCCTCCACCCCTTAGGGCATTTGGTCCTCCAAATGAAACATAAGACTCACCTCTGGTAGCAGATGTGGGTACTTCTTCTGCACTTGATCTCGTAATTCCCATGTGGCCTCTTCCGGTCCATGATTCTCCCACAATACCTTCACCCACTGAATAGTCCGAGTCCTCAACTCTTGTTCCTTTGTATCGATGATCTCAACGGGCTTCTCTACATAGGTAGCATCCTCTCTGATCTCTAATGGTTCGTGCCGGAGCACATGCAAAGGATCGGGAACATACTTCTTCAACATAGACACATGGAAGACGTTGTGTACACCAGATAGCTCAGGTGGTAAGGCCAACCTATAGGCCACATCACCGATCTTGCTCACAATGTCATACGGTCCAATGTATCTCCTTGATAGCTTGCCCTTCTGCCCAAACCTCAATGTTCCCCTCGTAGGTGACACTTTCAAGAAAACCTTATCTCCTTCCTTGAACTGTAGATCTCTGCGATGGGAGTCTGCATAGCTCTTCTGTCTACTCCGGGACACTTTCAGACGCTCTTGAATCAACTTGATCTTGTCGCTGGTCTCACTAACCATAGTCGGTCCATGAAAACTACGAGTACCAACTTCTTCCCAACAAACAGGTGTCCTACACCTTCTGCCATACAAAGCTTCAAAAGGAGCCATCCCAATGCTCGAGTGGTAGCTGTTGTTGTACGCGAACTCACACAACGGTAGAGTCTCATCCCATTGAGTCTTGAAATCTAACACACAAGCACGGAGCATATCCTCAAGAGTCTGAATCGTCCTCTCTGACTGGCCATCTGTCTGAGGGTGATAAGCTGTGCTGAACTGTAATCTCGTACCCATAGACTCATGCAATGTCTTCCAGAATCTCGAGACAAATCTGCTGTCTCTGTCGGATGTGATCGAAACTGGCTGCCCATGACGACTGACAATCTCGCTGACAAACAACTCTGCCAAAGGTAGCATATGCATCTTCTTCCCTGTCTTCATAGCAAGGAAATGCGCCGACTTGGTGAGGCGGTCCACAATGACCCAAATCGCATCGTTACCTCTGCTAGTCTTCGGTAATCCTGAAATAAAGTCCATGGTAATGTGCTCCCACTTCCATTCCGGAATTTCTAACGGTTGCAACAACCCTGGAGGCTTCTGATGCTCTGCCTTAATCAACTGACAGGTCATGCAACGGGAGACAAACGCTGCAATCTCTCTCTTCATATTGTTCCACCAAAATCTTCCCTTCAAGTTCTGATACATCTTCGTGCTGCCTGGATGCACAGAGTACTTCGTGCTATGAGCCTCAGTCATGATGTCGTTTCTCAAATCTTCAATGTTAGGCACACACAAACGGTCACGGTAGTACAAAACTCCATCAACAAAACGGAAGTCAGGACGTTCTGCTATATGTTCTGAAATCTTAACCAACTCTGGATCTTGCAACTGACTGTCCTTGATCTTCTGAATGAAAGAAGGTTCTGCCACTGTCATGTTAGCCAACAAAACACCCTTCCTTAGGGGCTGCACGTCTAGACTCAACTCTTCAAACTGCTCAAAAATACAAGTGCCGCTAAGATTCGCCAAGCCTACCGATTTCCTACTCAAGGCATCTGCAACTACATTGGCCTTCCCCGGGTGGTACTTGATTGGAAAATCATAGTCCTTGATATATTCCATCCATCTTCTCTGCCTCATGTTCAAATCCTTCTGTGAAAACAAGTACTGTAAGCTGCGGTGGTCGGAGTGAACTTCGAACTGCTCTCCATAGAGGTAATGTCTCCACATTTTCAACGCGAACACAACCGCTGCTAACTCCAAATCATGGGTGGCATAGTTCTTCTCGTGCTCTTTCAACTGCCGGGATCCATAAGCAATCACTTTTCTCTCTTGCATCAATACACAACCAAGTCCAACATTAGAAGCATCGGTAAAAATGGTGAAACCGCCGCTTCCGGATGGCAAAGTAAGGACTGGTGCTGTAGTCAATCTCTTCTTTAGCTCTTGGAAACTCTCTTCACACTGCTCTGTCCACACATATGGTGCATTTTTCCTTGTCAACTTCGTCAATGGTGACGCAATCGACGAAAAACCTTGCACAAACCTCCGATAGTAACCTGCCAATCCAAGAAAACTCCTGATTTCTGTCACATTCTTCGGTCTTTCCCAATTCACTACTGCCTCAATCTTGGACGGATCCACTGCCAAACCTTCTCTAGAGATAATGTGCCCCAAAAATGCTACTTGGTCTAGCCAAAATTCACACTTGTTAAGCTTCGCATACAACTGATTCTCTCTCAAGAGTTGCAATGCGATCCTCAAATGCTCTTCATGCTCTTCCTTGGTCTTGGAGTACACCAAAATGTCATCAATAAACACTACAACAAACTGATCTAGATACTCTGCAAATATCTTGTTCATCAATGCCATGAACACTGCCGGTGCATTAGTCAACCCAAATGGCATCACTAGGAATTCATAGTGGCCATATCTCGTCCGGAAAGCTGTTTTCAACACATCTGCTTCTCTAACTCTCAACTGATGGTAACCGGATCTCAAGTCAATCTTCGAAAAGAATGATGCACCTTGCAACTGATCAAACAATTCATCTATTCTTGGCAATGGATACTTGTTCTTGATGGTCACTTGGTTCAATCTTCTGTAATCTATACACATCCTCATCGAACCATCCTTCTTCTTAACAAACAACACTGGAGCTCCCCAGGGTGACACACTTGGTCTCACAAAACCTTTGTCCAACAACTCTTGTAACTGAGTCTTCAACTCTCCCAACTCCGCTGGAGCCATTCTATATGGTGCAATAGATATAGGAGCGGTCCCGGGTAACAACTCGATAGTGAAATCGATCTCTCTCATGGGTGGCAAACCTGGAATCTCCTCCGGAAAAACATCCGGGAATTCCCAAACAATTGGGATCTCCTCCACCCCTTGGGACCGTTTATCCTCCGTGATAAACGCTAAATAAGCTTCACAACCACTTCTCAAAAGTCTGTCAGCCTTCAACGCTGAAACAAACCCTGCACGAGGATTCCTCCTCTCTCCCTGAAATGACACTCCGGCTGGTGTCTCAACCAACTTGAAAGTGAGGGTCTTATGGAAACAATCCATTGTGGCATGGTACCCTGCCAGCCAATCCATCCCTAGGATGACATCATAATCAAACATCTCCAAAGAAATGAGATCTGCGGTCAAAACCACTTCTCCTATCTGGACTGTGCAACTAGGATAAAAGGTTCTACAAACAACTTGTTTACCTACTGGGGTTGCCACAGTCAAAATGAACTCCAATTCTATAGCATGCATATCAATCAACTTAGCAAACTTATGGGACACGAAAGAATGTGTAGAGCCAGGGTCAAACAAAATCATAGCTTTAATCCCACAAACAAGGAGTGTACCTTCTACAACATTACCCGCTGCCTCTGCATCCACTCTGTTGACTCCGTAGATTTGGCCTCGCAGTTGGGGCCTATTCTGTGCCTGCTGTGGCCTGCCTTGGGGTGCATTCCTATTCTGCTGTGGTGGACGCTGCTGTCCCTGCTGATTTCGGGCCTGCTGTTGTGGCTGCTGTTGCTGTCTGAACTGTTGTTGCTGTGGTGCTTGCTGCTGAAGTGGCCTAGGTTGGTTTTGGATAGCCAATGCATGCTGTGGTGGTGGTGGTGGACGTTGTGGCCCTTGCTGCTGCTGCTGATGGCCCTGTCTGTTTGGCCTAGGGCAATCCCTCATCCTATGGTCCATGGAACCACACCTGAAGCACGCTCCTGTGATGGTACGACACTCAGCACTAGCGTGGTTCTTCCCACAGTGGATGCACACCACTGGATTCTGTACATTAGGCCCTGTCCTCTGCCTCTTGTTATGATGGTTCCTTTGATGCTGATAGTTCTGCTGCTGCTGGGCTGGACCCTTGCCTTGCACCTTGAGGATCTTGTTGTGGAAGTTTTCGAACTTGTAGGCTCTCTTGACAGCTTCATCAAAAGTTACCGGTGGTACCACTCCAGTGGCATCTCTCTCAATGAAGGGATTAAGCCCGTCAAAGAATTTAGCAATTTTCTTCTCAACGGTATCTATCAACTCCGGAGCATATCTAGACAATTTCTCGAACTTAGTGAGATATTCGAGAACTGTCATACTCCCTTGGACAAGCTGTTGAAACTCTATGGCTTTCTGCTTCTTGATGTGAACGGGTACATATTTGTCATGAAACTGCCTCTTGAAATTTGCCCAAATCTCAGCATCAGGCATTGTTCTATATTCTTCTCTCACTGTCTTCCACCATCTATCTGCTGTGCCAACAAAAAGGGATGTTGCAAGCTTCACTCTATCTGCTCCTGTACACTGAAAGATCTCAAATATGTTCTCTGTGTGCTCTAGCCAATCATCTGCAGCTATGGGGTCCTCTTCCCCAAGAAACTCCTTTGGAGCCCTCTTCCTGAACCGTTCAAATAAGGCATTTGGATCATTTTGCCTTTGGTTTATGACTATGGCTGGTTGGGGTTGCACCGGTTCAGGTCTCCTCTGCAAGACCTCAAGCAATTGCCTCTGCATTTCTTGCATCTCTCTAGCATGGTCTTCCTCTCTCTTCAGCATTTGTTCTTGTAACCTCGCTTGATTTTCATTAGCCTGACGCTGCTGATCAAGCATTGCCCTCATCATATCCTGGAATTGGTTAGGTGGATGACCATGGTTCTCAACTATATCTTCTTCTAAAGGCCCTGTATGCTCACTATTGCTTGCAGTAGGGTTGCCATTCAATGGTCTCTTACGTGGAGGCATGATGCTGCAAAACAAATGGTTAGCACATAATAATCCAATAAAAGGGTCACACATTGCTCACACGATACTAGCTAACGAAAGATCTAACGGATCCTCGCCACGTCCTTAGGATTTCTAGTTTCTTTTAATTGCTTGAAACATGTCTCGCTCTGATACCAGTCTGTCGCGACCCCGGACCGGGAATCCCAATCCGGGATCGGGACCATTAGTGTGTGATGATTATTCAAGAGGATTACCTACATCCTCAAGATAATCTTATTTAATTTCCCACAGGTGTCCGCGGTGAGGATATCAAAACCTTGCATGGATATTTCTTTTTAATGCGGAAGCGTGTAGCAAATCAAATAGTTAGACTATCTCTAGTCATGCAAGCATTTACATCAATATCAAACTGTATCAGAAAGAGCAATGATATATAGCAATGTTTCCCAAAAGTTGTTAAAGTTAGACAAGTTATCATTTAGTTACAATCCCCAAAATTAGAGGCCAACAAAGGCCAATATTACAAAATAATAACCCAAAGAATAGTTAACAAGTCCTTCCCAAAATGTTACGCCTCTTGGCAACCCGATGTCTACATGACATCGTCAGCACGCCACTCAACTAGAGGCTGCAGCTCACCTACCGCCTCCTCCGGCTCCTCCTCAAGGAAACCGGCAACGGGACCTGAGTACCAAAGCAAAGGATCAGACACGACGGTCTGGCAAGAGAATGACAAGATACAACAACAATAATAGAGGAAATCTCTTGAAAAGCATATAAATCTGTTTAAGCAAGAACTCTCATAAAGCAGGTAAATCATTTGCTATAAAACAAGTAAACAAGATAAAACATATGAGGTAACCAAGGAATCGGGAATAACAAGGTGGCAATCACATAAAGCTAAGTCCTCTGTCACTAAAGTGACAAGAGTATCACGGGACGTTGATCTCAGTCACACAAGGTGAGGAGAAACAACGTATACATATATACAATATAACTATACGGGAACGGGACCACGGTAGCGAACCGGGTATCGGGACGGGGCCACGGTGGTAAACCGGGCATCGGGATCCAAACTGCAGCTGGCGGGACGGGAGAGGGATATCCAAGTCAGTGGATCAGACTGACATGGTATCCAAGCTTAGTGATGCCGACTCATAGGATAAAACCAATCGAGACATATGCAAGTAAATCAAGTACAGTAGATAAACGGGTAAAACGGGGTGCTCAAGGGCACACTATCATTTCATGTCGGGCAATGCATTTCGGGACAATTAACTGTTACTAATGTAACTCCAATGCTTTCGGGAAAACAAGTCATGTAATACAAGTCTTGGAAACGAGGTGAAATAACGAGTTATAACACATTTCGGGTAAAATACTAATTTCAAAATCTATTTAAGTGAATAGGGGTCCCGTATGTCTATTATAGTCCTTACTTGGTACTCCGTGAGTTTGAAGACATTCCGGGCTCCTTATTCGCTTTTATGATTTTTCAAAGTTTCGGATGACATCTTTGTGATATGGTTTCTTTCTCGGATGGCATCAACAATGCCTAGTGAATCCCTTTCGATTGACAAAGCTCAACGCTCGAACGAACCGGAGAGTTCGTTCGAGCGGGGAGCTTTTCGAAATCTGGGAAATTTCGGTTACCTGGCGGTTAGCTGGCGGTTAGCCGCCGATGCATTCGGCGGTTAGCCGCTGGGTAGCCGTGGAGCTGACCGAATTTCAGGTGAGAATTCTGATGCTCTCGGGAAAAGGAACCGTGATTGTGCGGTTGGCTGGCGGTTAGCCGCCGATGGGTTCGGCGGTTAGCCGCTGGCTAACCGTGAGGCTGACCGCGTTTTCAGGTGGAAAATGATGCTCTCTGGAAAAGTCACCGCGGTGCGCGGTTAGCTGGCGGTTAGCCGCCGATGCATTCGGCGGTTAGCCGCTGGCTAACCGTGAGCTGACCGCCAGTTACGAAAATGCTCACTGAGTTCAGTTTTGAGTCATTTTCCTCCTCAAAACCATCTTCCTCACATCCACAAGGTCCTTACAATAACATTGGGCTAATAGTTCCTCCAATGCATCTCTTTATACTTCTCCAAATCCTCATTAAGAGTTCTCTCTATCACCTCTTCCATGCCAAATCCAATGCAAGAATAGGAAGGAAAACAAACCATTCCACAAACATTCATCTAAGCTATCACAAGGACAATAAATGCTTTACCAACATGCTTATAAAACAATGAATGAGGCTATTAAGATATCTTATGAGCATTTATTCCAAAACAAAACACATTAATGATAATATGGAAAATCCATAAATACTAAGCCAAACCATTTCAACTTAAAAACATTCAAGCATTCACTTGCCTCAAGTCTTCAATTAATGATATTAAGCTCTATCAAGTCCTCCAAGAAAATGGTCCAAGCTACAATGCAAAATCCCCAAATAAAGCCCTAACATGGGTCAAACAATATAATGACTAGGAAACCTTTCAAAAATGGAAATGTAGCTTAACAAGAACTAGAGGAACACTAATCTAGGAGATGGGGAGAATCACTTACTTGGATGGTCTTCAAATGAAGAGGACTAGTTCAAAGAAGATCTCTAGATTGATGGGTTCCTCCAAAAACGGTATCAATGGAATGCTTGCAAGATGAGGAAGGAGAAGATGACCTTCATTGCTTGGTTGGTGGACTATTGGTGAGGCTTGGAGATGAAGAAGCAAGGAGAAGAAGAAGAAGAAAAGCCACAAGAAACCCTAGGTTCAGTTGTGCTGGAGCAAATGGAGAGTGAATGAGAAAGAAAGAGGTGGGTTCTCTTTTGTTAACAATGAGGAGCTTGGGTCCCACAACTTAAGAAGCTAAATGGACTGAAATCATCTAATTCGGGACCTCGGATGAATTCGACGAAGAAGGAAGAAATGTTCGTCGAAATATCTACTTTCCAAAAAGTCTATGTTTCGCGGGTTTCGGGAATAATGAGTTTTGGTACAGATTTGGTGTGTAAAGACTGTTTTGCCCTCAAGGCCAAGAATTCGGGTTTCGTGATCTCAAACGAGAACGGGATCAACGTGAAAGTTGTTGGAATCCACAAGATGAATGCAACGGGCCAAAAACACAATTCACAACAAATCGGGAAATTTCTCGAGAAAATACCAAGCCGAAAAGGGAACCCCCAAAGGGCCCCACAAGAAATCCAAAACACACAAAGTAGCCCAAAACTAAAATCAAGGTTAAATCTAAATCCAACTTAACCAAGAATCATTAATCAAGCTTAGCACTAACACGCAACTTAATTAGCACTAATCGGGATCACTCGGGTCGGGGTCTTACATCCTCCACCCCTTAGGGCATTTGGTCCTCCAAATGAAACATAAGACTCACCTCTGGTAGCAGATGTGGGTACTTCTTCTGCACTTGATCTCGTAATTCCCATGTGGCCTCTTCCGGTCCATGATTCTCCCACAATACCTTCACCCACTGAATAGTCCGAGTCCTCAACTCTTGTTCCTTTGTATCGATGATCTCAACGGGCTTCTCTACATAGGTAGCATCCTCTCTGATCTCTAATGGTTCGTGCCGGAGCACATGCAAAGGATCGGGAACATACTTCTTCAACATAGACACATGGAAGACGTTGTGTACACCAGATAGCTCAGGTGGTAAGGCCAACCTATAGGCCACATCACCGATCTTGCTCACAATGTCATACGGTCCAATGTATCTCCTTGATAGCTTGCCCTTCTGCCCAAACCTCAATGTTCCCCTCGTAGGTGACACTTTCAAGAAAACCTTATCTCCTTCCTTGAACTGTAGATCTCTGCGATGGGAGTCTGCATAGCTCTTCTGTCTACTCCGGGACACTTTCAGACGCTCTTGAATCAACTTGATCTTGTCGCTGGTCTCACTAACCATAGTCGGTCCATGAAAACTACGAGTACCAACTTCTTCCCAACAAACAGGTGTCCTACACCTTCTGCCATACAAAGCTTCAAAAGGAGCCATCCCAATGCTCGAGTGGTAGCTGTTGTTGTACGCGAACTCACACAACGGTAGAGTCTCATCCCATTGAGTCTTGAAATCTAACACACAAGCACGGAGCATATCCTCAAGAGTCTGAATCGTCCTCTCTGACTGGCCATCTGTCTGAGGGTGATAAGCTGTGCTGAACTGTAATCTCGTACCCATAGACTCATGCAATGTCTTCCAGAATCTCGAGACAAATCTGCTGTCTCTGTCGGATGTGATCGAAACTGGCTGCCCATGACGACTGACAATCTCGCTGACAAACAACTCTGCCAAAGGTAGCATATGCATCTTCTTCCCTGTCTTCATAGCAAGGAAATGCGCCGACTTGGTGAGGCGGTCCACAATGACCCAAATCGCATCGTTACCTCTGCTAGTCTTCGGTAATCCTGAAATAAAGTCCATGGTAATGTGCTCCCACTTCCATTCCGGAATTTCTAACGGTTGCAACAACCCTGGAGGCTTCTGATGCTCTGCCTTAATCAACTGACAGGTCATGCAACGGGAGACAAACGCTGCAATCTCTCTCTTCATATTGTTCCACCAAAATCTTCCCTTCAAGTTCTGATACATCTTCGTGCTGCCTGGATGCACAGAGTACTTCGTGCTATGAGCCTCAGTCATGATGTCGTTTCTCAAATCTTCAATGTTAGGCACACACAAACGGTCACGGTAGTACAAAACTCCATCAACAAAACGGAAGTCAGGACGTTCTGCTATATGTTCTGAAATCTTAACCAACTCTGGATCTTGCAACTGACTGTCCTTGATCTTCTGAATGAAAGAAGGTTCTGCCACTGTCATGTTAGCCAACAAAACACCCTTCCTTAGGGGCTGCACGTCTAGACTCAACTCTTCAAACTGCTCAAAAATACAAGTGCCGCTAAGATTCGCCAAGCCTACCGATTTCCTACTCAAGGCATCTGCAACTACATTGGCCTTCCCCGGGTGGTACTTGATTGGAAAATCATAGTCCTTGATATATTCCATCCATCTTCTCTGCCTCATGTTCAAATCCTTCTGTGAAAACAAGTACTGTAAGCTGCGGTGGTCGGAGTGAACTTCGAACTGCTCTCCATAGAGGTAATGTCTCCACATTTTCAACGCGAACACAACCGCTGCTAACTCCAAATCATGGGTGGCATAGTTCTTCTCGTGCTCTTTCAACTGCCGGGATCCATAAGCAATCACTTTTCTCTCTTGCATCAATACACAACCAAGTCCAACATTAGAAGCATCGGTAAAAATGGTGAAACCGCCGCTTCCGGATGGCAAAGTAAGGACTGGTGCTGTAGTCAATCTCTTCTTTAGCTCTTGGAAACTCTCTTCACACTGCTCTGTCCACACATATGGTGCATTTTTCCTTGTCAACTTCGTCAATGGTGACGCAATCGACGAAAAACCTTGCACAAACCTCCGATAGTAACCTGCCAATCCAAGAAAACTCCTGATTTCTGTCACATTCTTCGGTCTTTCCCAATTCACTACTGCCTCAATCTTGGACGGATCCACTGCCAAACCTTCTCTAGAGATAATGTGCCCCAAAAATGCTACTTGGTCTAGCCAAAATTCACACTTGTTAAGCTTCGCATACAACTGATTCTCTCTCAAGAGTTGCAATGCGATCCTCAAATGCTCTTCATGCTCTTCCTTGGTCTTGGAGTACACCAAAATGTCATCAATAAACACTACAACAAACTGATCTAGATACTCTGCAAATATCTTGTTCATCAATGCCATGAACACTGCCGGTGCATTAGTCAACCCAAATGGCATCACTAGGAATTCATAGTGGCCATATCTCGTCCGGAAAGCTGTTTTCAACACATCTGCTTCTCTAACTCTCAACTGATGGTAACCGGATCTCAAGTCAATCTTCGAAAAGAATGATGCACCTTGCAACTGATCAAACAATTCATCTATTCTTGGCAATGGATACTTGTTCTTGATGGTCACTTGGTTCAATCTTCTGTAATCTATACACATCCTCATCGAACCATCCTTCTTCTTAACAAACAACACTGGAGCTCCCCAGGGTGACACACTTGGTCTCACAAAACCTTTGTCCAACAACTCTTGTAACTGAGTCTTCAACTCTCCCAACTCCGCTGGAGCCATTCTATATGGTGCAATAGATATAGGAGCGGTCCCGGGTAACAACTCGATAGTGAAATCGATCTCTCTCATGGGTGGCAAACCTGGAATCTCCTCCGGAAAAACATCCGGGAATTCCCAAACAATTGGGATCTCCTCCACCCCTTGGGACCGTTTATCCTCCGTGATAAACGCTAAATAAGCTTCACAACCACTTCTCAAAAGTCTGTCAGCCTTCAACGCTGAAACAAACCCTGCACGAGGATTCCTCCTCTCTCCCTGAAATGACACTCCGGCTGGTGTCTCAACCAACTTGAAAGTGAGGGTCTTATGGAAACAATCCATTGTGGCATGGTACCCTGCCAGCCAATCCATCCCTAGGATGACATCATAATCAAACATCTCCAAAGAAATGAGATCTGCGGTCAAAACCACTTCTCCTATCTGGACTGTGCAACTAGGATAAAAGGTTCTACAAACAACTTGTTTACCTACTGGGGTTGCCACAGTCAAAATGAACTCCAATTCTATAGCATGCATATCAATCAACTTAGCAAACTTATGGGACACGAAAGAATGTGTAGAGCCAGGGTCAAACAAAATCATAGCTTTAATCCCACAAACAAGGAGTGTACCTTCTACAACATTACCCGCTGCCTCTGCATCCACTCTGTTGACTCCGTAGATTTGGCCTCGCAGTTGGGGCCTATTCTGTGCCTGCTGTGGCCTGCCTTGGGGTGCATTCCTATTCTGCTGTGGTGGACGCTGCTGTCCCTGCTGATTTCGGGCCTGCTGTTGTGGCTGCTGTTGCTGTCTGAACTGTTGTTGCTGTGGTGCTTGCTGCTGAAGTGGCCTAGGTTGGTTTTGGATAGCCAATGCATGCTGTGGTGGTGGTGGTGGACGTTGTGGCCCTTGCTGCTGCTGCTGATGGCCCTGTCTGTTTGGCCTAGGGCAATCCCTCATCCTATGGTCCATGGAACCACACCTGAAGCACGCTCCTGTGATGGTACGACACTCAGCACTAGCGTGGTTCTTCCCACAGTGGATGCACACCACTGGATTCTGTACATTAGGCCCTGTCCTCTGCCTCTTGTTATGATGGTTCCTTTGATGCTGATAGTTCTGCTGCTGCTGGGCTGGACCCTTGCCTTGCACCTTGAGGATCTTGTTGTGGAAGTTTTCGAACTTGTAGGCTCTCTTGACAGCTTCATCAAAAGTTACCGGTGGTACCACTCCAGTGGCATCTCTCTCAATGAAGGGATTAAGCCCGTCAAAGAATTTAGCAATTTTCTTCTCAACGGTATCTATCAACTCCGGAGCATATCTAGACAATTTCTCGAACTTAGTGAGATATTCGAGAACTGTCATACTCCCTTGGACAAGCTGTTGAAACTCTATGGCTTTCTGCTTCTTGATGTGAACGGGTACATATTTGTCATGAAACTGCCTCTTGAAATTTGCCCAAATCTCAGCATCAGGCATTGTTCTATATTCTTCTCTCACTGTCTTCCACCATCTATCTGCTGTGCCAACAAAAAGGGATGTTGCAAGCTTCACTCTATCTGCTCCTGTACACTGAAAGATCTCAAATATGTTCTCTGTGTGCTCTAGCCAATCATCTGCAGCTATGGGGTCCTCTTCCCCAAGAAACTCCTTTGGAGCCCTCTTCCTGAACCGTTCAAATAAGGCATTTGGATCATTTTGCCTTTGGTTTATGACTATGGCTGGTTGGGGTTGCACCGGTTCAGGTCTCCTCTGCAAGACCTCAAGCAATTGCCTCTGCATTTCTTGCATCTCTCTAGCATGGTCTTCCTCTCTCTTCAGCATTTGTTCTTGTAACCTCGCTTGATTTTCATTAGCCTGACGCTGCTGATCAAGCATTGCCCTCATCATATCCTGGAATTGGTTAGGTGGATGACCATGGTTCTCAACTATATCTTCTTCTAAAGGCCCTGTATGCTCACTATTGCTTGCAGTAGGGTTGCCATTCAATGGTCTCTTACGTGGAGGCATGATGCTGCAAAACAAATGGTTAGCACATAATAATCCAATAAAAGGGTCACACATTGCTCACACGATACTAGCTAACGAAAGATCTAACGGATCCTCGCCACGTCCTTAGGATTTCTAGTTTCTTTTAATTGCTTGAAACATGTCTCGCTCTGATACCAGTCTGTCGCGACCCCGGACCGGGAATCCCAATCCGGGATCGGGACCATTAGTGTGTGATGATTATTCAAGAGGATTACCTACATCCTCAAGATAATCTTATTTAATTTCCCACAGGTGTCCGCGGTGAGGATATCAAAACCTTGCATGGATATTTCTTTTTAATGCGGAAGCGTGTAGCAAATCAAATAGTTAGACTATCTCTAGTCATGCAAGCATTTACATCAATATCAAACTGTATCAGAAAGAGCAATGATATATAGCAATGTTTCCCAAAAGTTGTTAAAGTTAGACAAGTTATCATTTAGTTACAATCCCCAAAATTAGAGGCCAACAAAGGCCAATATTACAAAATAATAACCCAAAGAATAGTTAACAAGTCCTTCCCAAAATGTTACGCCTCTTGGCAACCCGATGTCTACATGACATCGTCAGCACGCCACTCAACTAGAGGCTGCAGCTCACCTACCGCCTCCTCCGGCTCCTCCTCAAGGAAACCGGCAACGGGACCTGAGTACCAAAGCAAAGGATCAGACACGACGGTCTGGCAAGAGAATGACAAGATACAACAACAATAATAGAGGAAATCTCTTGAAAAGCATATAAATCTGTTTAAGCAAGAACTCTCATAAAGCAGGTAAATCATTTGCTATAAAACAAGTAAACAAGATAAAACATATGAGGTAACCAAGGAATCGGGAATAACAAGGTGGCAATCACATAAAGCTAAGTCCTCTGTCACTAAAGTGACAAGAGTATCACGGGACGTTGATCTCAGTCACACAAGGTGAGGAGAAACAACGTATACATATATACAATATAACTATACGGGAACGGGACCACGGTAGCGAACCGGGTATCGGGACGGGGCCACGGTGGTAAACCGGGCATCGGGATCCAAACTGCAGCTGGCGGGACGGGAGAGGGATATCCAAGTCAGTGGATCAGACTGACATGGTATCCAAGCTTAGTGATGCCGACTCATAGGATAAAACCAATCGAGACATATGCAAGTAAATCAAGTACAGTAGATAAACGGGTAAAACGGGGTGCTCAAGGGCACACTATCATTTCATGTCGGGCAATGCATTTCGGGACAATTAACTGTTACTAATGTAACTCCAATGCTTTCGGGAAAACAAGTCATGTAATACAAGTCTTGGAAACGAGGTGAAATAACGAGTTATAACACATTTCGGGTAAAATACTAATTTCAAAATCTATTTAAGTGAATAGGGGTCCCGTATGTCTATTATAGTCCTTACTTGGTACTCCGTGAGTTTGAAGACATTCCGGGCTCCTTATTCGCTTTTATGATTTTTCAAAGTTTCGGATGACATCTTTGTGATATGGTTTCTTTCTCGGATGGCATCAACAATGCCTAGTGAATCCCTTTCGATTGACAAAGCTCAACGCTCGAACGAACCGGAGAGTTCGTTCGAGCGGGGAGCTTTTCGAAATCTGGGAAATTTCGGTTACCTGGCGGTTAGCCGCCGATGCATTCGGCGGTTAGCCGCTGGGTAGCCGTGGAGCTGACCGAATTTCAGGTGAGAATTCTGATGCTCTCGGGAAAAGGAACCGTGATTGTGCGGTTGGCTGGCGGTTAGCCGCCGATGGGTTCGGCGGTTAGCCGCTGGCTAACCGTGAGGCTGACCGCGTTTTCAGGTGGAAAATGATGCTCTCTGGAAAAGTCACCGCGGTGCGCGGTTAGCTGGCGGTTAGCCGCCGATGCATTCGGCGGTTAGCCGCTGGCTAACCGTGAGCTGACCGCCAGTTACGAAAATGCTCACTGAGTTCAGTTTTGAGTCATTTTCCTCCTCAAAACCATCTTCCTCACATCCACAAGGTCCTTACAATAACATTGGGCTAATAGTTCCTCCAATGCATCTCTTTATACTTCTCCAAATCCTCATTAAGAGTTCTCTCTATCACCTCTTCCATGCCAAATCCAATGCAAGAATAGGAAGGAAAACAAACCATTCCACAAACATTCATCTAAGCTATCACAAGGACAATAAATGCTTTACCAACATGCTTATAAAACAATGAATGAGGCTATTAAGATATCTTATGAGCATTTATTCCAAAACAAAACACATTAATGATAATATGGAAAATCCATAAATACTAAGCCAAACCATTTCAACTTAAAAACATTCAAGCATTCACTTGCCTCAAGTCTTCAATTAATGATATTAAGCTCTATCAAGTCCTCCAAGAAAATGGTCCAAGCTACAATGCAAAATCCCCAAATAAAGCCCTAACATGGGTCAAACAATATAATGACTAGGAAACCTTTCAAAAATGGAAATGTAGCTTAACAAGAACTAGAGGAACACTAATCTAGGAGATGGGGAGAATCACTTACTTGGATGGTCTTCAAATGAAGAGGACTAGTTCAAAGAAGATCTCTAGATTGATGGGTTCCTCCAAAAACGGTATCAATGGAATGCTTGCAAGATGAGGAAGGAGAAGATGACCTTCATTGCTTGGTTGGTGGACTATTGGTGAGGCTTGGAGATGAAGAAGCAAGGAGAAGAAGAAGAAGAAAAGCCACAAGAAACCCTAGGTTCAGTTGTGCTGGAGCAAATGGAGAGTGAATGAGAAAGAAAGAGGTGGGTTCTCTTTTGTTAACAATGAGGAGCTTGGGTCCCACAACTTAAGAAGCTAAATGGACTGAAATCATCTAATTCGGGACCTCGGATGAATTCGACGAAGAAGGAAGAAATGTTCGTCGAAATATCTACTTTCCAAAAAGTCTATGTTTCGCGGGTTTCGGGAATAATGAGTTTTGGTACAGATTTGGTGTGTAAAGACTGTTTTGCCCTCAAGGCCAAGAATTCGGGTTTCGTGATCTCAAACGAGAACGGGATCAACGTGAAAGTTGTTGGAATCCACAAGATGAATGCAACGGGCCAAAAACACAATTCACAACAAATCGGGAAATTTCTCGAGAAAATACCAAGCCGAAAAGGGAACCCCCAAAGGGCCCCACAAGAAATCCAAAACACACAAAGTAGCCCAAAACTAAAATCAAGGTTAAATCTAAATCCAACTTAACCAAGAATCATTAATCAAGCTTAGCACTAACACGCAACTTAATTAGCACTAATCGGGATCACTCGGGTCGGGGTCTTACATCCTCCACCCCTTAGGGCATTTGGTCCTCCAAATGAAACATAAGACTCACCTCTGGTAGCAGATGTGGGTACTTCTTCTGCACTTGATCTCGTAATTCCCATGTGGCCTCTTCCGGTCCATGATTCTCCCACAATACCTTCACCCACTGAATAGTCCGAGTCCTCAACTCTTGTTCCTTTGTATCGATGATCTCAACGGGCTTCTCTACATAGGTAGCATCCTCTCTGATCTCTAATGGTTCGTGCCGGAGCACATGCAAAGGATCGGGAACATACTTCTTCAACATAGACACATGGAAGACGTTGTGTACACCAGATAGCTCAGGTGGTAAGGCCAACCTATAGGCCACATCACCGATCTTGCTCACAATGTCATACGGTCCAATGTATCTCCTTGATAGCTTGCCCTTCTGCCCAAACCTCAATGTTCCCCTCGTAGGTGACACTTTCAAGAAAACCTTATCTCCTTCCTTGAACTGTAGATCTCTGCGATGGGAGTCTGCATAGCTCTTCTGTCTACTCCGGGACACTTTCAGACGCTCTTGAATCAACTTGATCTTGTCGCTGGTCTCACTAACCATAGTCGGTCCATGAAAACTACGAGTACCAACTTCTTCCCAACAAACAGGTGTCCTACACCTTCTGCCATACAAAGCTTCAAAAGGAGCCATCCCAATGCTCGAGTGGTAGCTGTTGTTGTACGCGAACTCACACAACGGTAGAGTCTCATCCCATTGAGTCTTGAAATCTAACACACAAGCACGGAGCATATCCTCAAGAGTCTGAATCGTCCTCTCTGACTGGCCATCTGTCTGAGGGTGATAAGCTGTGCTGAACTGTAATCTCGTACCCATAGACTCATGCAATGTCTTCCAGAATCTCGAGACAAATCTGCTGTCTCTGTCGGATGTGATCGAAACTGGCTGCCCATGACGACTGACAATCTCGCTGACAAACAACTCTGCCAAAGGTAGCATATGCATCTTCTTCCCTGTCTTCATAGCAAGGAAATGCGCCGACTTGGTGAGGCGGTCCACAATGACCCAAATCGCATCGTTACCTCTGCTAGTCTTCGGTAATCCTGAAATAAAGTCCATGGTAATGTGCTCCCACTTCCATTCCGGAATTTCTAACGGTTGCAACAACCCTGGAGGCTTCTGATGCTCTGCCTTAATCAACTGACAGGTCATGCAACGGGAGACAAACGCTGCAATCTCTCTCTTCATATTGTTCCATCAAAATCTTCCCTTCAAGTTCTGATACATCTTCGTGCTGCCTGGATGCACAGAGTACTTCGTGCTATGAGCCTCAGTCATGATGTCGTTTCTCAAATCTTCAATGTTAGGCACACACAAACGGTCACGGTAGTACAAAACTCCATCAACAAAACGGAAGTCAGGACGTTCTGCTATATGTTCTGAAATCTTAACCAACTCTGGATCTTGCAACTGACTGTCCTTGATCTTCTGAATGAAAGAAGGTTCTGCCACTGTCATGTTAGCCAACAAAACACCCTTCCTTAGGGGCTGCACGTCTAGACTCAACTCTTCAAACTGCTCAAAAATACAAGTGCCGCTAAGATTCGCCAAGCCTACCGATTTCCTACTCAAGGCATCTGCAACTACATTGGCCTTCCCCGGGTGGTACTTGATTGGAAAATCATAGTCCTTGATATATTCCATCCATCTTCTCTGCCTCATGTTCAAATCCTTCTGTGAAAACAAGTACTGTAAGCTGCGGTGGTCGGAGTGAACTTCGAACTGCTCTCCATAGAGGTAATGTCTCCACATTTTCAACGCGAACACAACCGCTGCTAACTCCAAATCATGGGTGGCATAGTTCTTCTCGTGCTCTTTCAACTGCCGGGATCCATAAGCAATCACTTTTCTCTCTTGCATCAATACACAACCAAGTCCAACATTAGAAGCATCGGTAAAAATGGTGAAACCGCCGCTTCCGGATGGCAAAGTAAGGACTGGTGCTGTAGTCAATCTCTTCTTTAGCTCTTGGAAACTCTCTTCACACTGCTCTGTCCACACATATGGTGCATTTTTCCTTGTCAACTTCGTCAATGGTGACGCAATCGACGAAAAACCTTGCACAAACCTCCGATAGTAACCTGCCAATCCAAGAAAACTCCTGATTTCTGTCACATTCTTCGGTCTTTCCCAATTCACTACTGCCTCAATCTTGGACGGATCCACTGCCAAACCTTCTCTAGAGATAATGTGCCCCAAAAATGCTACTTGGTCTAGCCAAAATTCACACTTGTTAAGCTTCGCATACAACTGATTCTCTCTCAAGAGTTGCAATGCGATCCTCAAATGCTCTTCATGCTCTTCCTTGGTCTTGGAGTACACCAAAATGTCATCAATAAACACTACAACAAACTGATCTAGATACTCTGCAAATATCTTGTTCATCAATGCCATGAACACTGCCGGTGCATTAGTCAACCCAAATGGCATCACTAGGAATTCATAGTGGCCATATCTCGTCCGGAAAGCTGTTTTCAACACATCTGCTTCTCTAACTCTCAACTGATGGTAACCGGATCTCAAGTCAATCTTCGAAAAGAATGATGCACCTTGCAACTGATCAAACAATTCATCTATTCTTGGCAATGGATACTTGTTCTTGATGGTCACTTGGTTCAATCTTCTGTAATCTATACACATCCTCATCGAACCATCCTTCTTCTTAACAAACAACACTGGAGCTCCCCAGGGTGACACACTTGGTCTCACAAAACCTTTGTCCAACAACTCTTGTAACTGAGTCTTCAACTCTCCCAACTCCGCTGGAGCCATTCTATATGGTGCAATAGATATAGGAGCGGTCCCGGGTAACAACTCGATAGTGAAATCGATCTCTCTCATGGGTGGCAAACCTGGAATCTCCTCCGGAAAAACATCCGGGAATTCCCAAACAATTGGGATCTCCTCCACCCCTTGGGACCGTTTATCCTCCGTGATAAACGCTAAATAAGCTTCACAACCACTTCTCAAAAGTCTGTCAGCCTTCAACGCTGAAACAAACCCTGCACGAGGATTCCTCCTCTCTCCCTGAAATGACACTCCGGCTGGTGTCTCAACCAACTTGAAAGTGAGGGTCTTATGGAAACAATCCATTGTGGCATGGTACCCTGCCAGCCAATCCATCCCTAGGATGACATCATAATCAAACATCTCCAAAGAAATGAGATCTGCGGTCAAAACCACTTCTCCTATCTGGACTGTGCAACTAGGATAAAAGGTTCTACAAACAACTTGTTTACCTACTGGGGTTGCCACAGTCAAAATGAACTCCAATTCTATAGCATGCATATCAATCAACTTAGCAAACTTATGGGACACGAAAGAATGTGTAGAGCCAGGGTCAAACAAAATCATAGCTTTAATCCCACAAACAAGGAGTGTACCTTCTACAACATTACCCGCTGCCTCTGCATCCACTCTGTTGACTCCGTAGATTTGGCCTCGCAGTTGGGGCCTATTCTGTGCCTGCTGTGGCCTGCCTTGGGGTGCATTCCTATTCTGCTGTGGTGGACGCTGCTGTCCCTGCTGATTTCGGGCCTGCTGTTGTGGCTGCTGTTGCTGTCTGAACTGTTGTTGCTGTGGTGCTTGCTGCTGAAGTGGCCTAGGTTGGTTTTGGATAGCCAATGCATGCTGTGGTGGTGGTGGTGGACGTTGTGGCCCTTGCTGCTGCTGCTGATGGCCCTGTCTGTTTGGCCTAGGGCAATCCCTCATCCTATGGTCCATGGAACCACACCTGAAGCACGCTCCTGTGATGGTACGACACTCAGCACTAGCGTGGTTCTTCCCACAGTGGATGCACACCACTGGATTCTGTACATTAGGCCCTGTCCTCTGCCTCTTGTTATGATGGTTCCTTTGATGCTGATAGTTCTGCTGCTGCTGGGCTGGACCCTTGCCTTGCACCTTGAGGATCTTGTTGTGGAAGTTTTCGAACTTGTAGGCTCTCTTGACAGCTTCATCAAAAGTTACCGGTGGTACCACTCCAGTGGCATCTCTCTCAATGAAGGGATTAAGCCCGTCAAAGAATTTAGCAATTTTCTTCTCAACGGTATCTATCAACTCCGGAGCATATCTAGACAATTTCTCGAACTTAGTGAGATATTCGAGAACTGTCATACTCCCTTGGACAAGCTGTTGAAACTCTATGGCTTTCTGCTTCTTGATGTGAACGGGTACATATTTGTCATGAAACTGCCTCTTGAAATTTGCCCAAATCTCAGCATCAGGCATTGTTCTATATTCTTCTCTCACTGTCTTCCACCATCTATCTGCTGTGCCAACAAAAAGGGATGTTGCAAGCTTCACTCTATCTGCTCCTGTACACTGAAAGATCTCAAATATGTTCTCTGTGTGCTCTAGCCAATCATCTGCAGCTATGGGGTCCTCTTCCCCAAGAAACTCCTTTGGAGCCCTCTTCCTGAACCGTTCAAATAAGGCATTTGGATCATTTTGCCTTTGGTTTATGACTATGGCTGGTTGGGGTTGCACCGGTTCAGGTCTCCTCTGCAAGACCTCAAGCAATTGCCTCTGCATTTCTTGCATCTCTCTAGCATGGTCTTCCTCTCTCTTCAGCATTTGTTCTTGTAACCTCGCTTGATTTTCATTAGCCTGACGCTGCTGATCAAGCATTGCCCTCATCATATCCTGGAATTGGTTAGGTGGATGACCATGGTTCTCAACTATATCTTCTTCTAAAGGCCCTGTATGCTCACTATTGCTTGCAGTAGGGTTGCCATTCAATGGTCTCTTACGTGGAGGCATGATGCTGCAAAACAAATGGTTAGCACATAATAATCCAATAAAAGGGTCACACATTGCTCACACGATACTAGCTAACGAAAGATCTAACGGATCCTCGCCACGTCCTTAGGATTTCTAGTTTCTTTTAATTGCTTGAAACATGTCTCGCTCTGATACCAGTCTGTCGCGACCCCGGACCGGGAATCCCAATCCGGGATCGGGACCATTAGTGTGTGATGATTATTCAAGAGGATTACCTACATCCTCAAGATAATCTTATTTAATTTCCCACAGGTGTCCGCGGTGAGGATATCAAAACCTTGCATGGATATTTCTTTTTAATGCGGAAGCGTGTAGCAAATCAAATAGTTAGACTATCTCTAGTCATGCAAGCATTTACATCAATATCAAACTGTATCAGAAAGAGCAATGATATATAGCAATGTTTCCCAAAAGTTGTTAAAGTTAGACAAGTTATCATTTAGTTACAATCCCCAAAATTAGAGGCCAACAAAGGCCAATATTACAAAATAATAACCCAAAGAATAGTTAACAAGTCCTTCCCAAAATGTTACGCCTCTTGGCAACCCGATGTCTACATGACATCGTCAGCACGCCACTCAACTAGAGGCTGCAGCTCACCTACCGCCTCCTCCGGCTCCTCCTCAAGGAAACCGGCAACGGGACCTGAGTACCAAAGCAAAGGATCAGACACGACGGTCTGGCAAGAGAATGACAAGATACAACAACAATAATAGAGGAAATCTCTTGAAAAGCATATAAATCTGTTTAAGCAAGAACTCTCATAAAGCAGGTAAATCATTTGCTATAAAACAAGTAAACAAGATAAAACATATGAGGTAACCAAGGAATCGGGAATAACAAGGTGGCAATCACATAAAGCTAAGTCCTCTGTCACTAAAGTGACAAGAGTATCACGGGACGTTGATCTCAGTCACACAAGGTGAGGAGAAACAACGTATACATATATACAATATAACTATACGGGAACGGGACCACGGTAGCGAACCGGGTATCGGGACGGGGCCACGGTGGTAAACCGGGCATCGGGATCCAAACTGCAGCTGGCGGGACGGGAGAGGGATATCCAAGTCAGTGGATCAGACTGACATGGTATCCAAGCTTAGTGATGCCGACTCATAGGATAAAACCAATCGAGACATATGCAAGTAAATCAAGTACAGTAGATAAACGGGTAAAACGGGGTGCTCAAGGGCACACTATCATTTCATGTCGGGCAATGCATTTCGGGACAATTAACTGTTACTAATGTAACTCCAATGCTTTCGGGAAAACAAGTCATGTAATACAAGTCTTGGAAACGAGGTGAAATAACGAGTTATAACACATTTCGGGTAAAATACTAATTTCAAAATCTATTTAAGTGAATAGGGGTCCCGTATGTCTATTATAGTCCTTACTTGGTACTCCGTGAGTTTGAAGACATTCCGGGCTCCTTATTCGCTTTTATGATTTTTCAAAGTTTCGGATGACATCTTTGTGATATGGTTTCTTTCTCGGATGGCATCAACAATGCCTAGTGAATCCCTTTCGATTGACAAAGCTCAACGCTCGAACGAACCGGAGAGTTCGTTCGAGCGGGGAGCTTTTCGAAATCTGGGAAATTTCGGTTACCTGGCGGTTAGCTGGCGGTTAGCCGCCGATGCATTCGGCGGTTAGCCGCTGGGTAGCCGTGGAGCTGACCGAATTTCAGGTGAGAATTCTGATGCTCTCGGGAAAAGGAACCGTGATTGTGCGGTTGGCTGGCGGTTAGCCGCCGATGGGTTCGGCGGTTAGCCGCTGGCTAACCGTGAGGCTGACCGCGTTTTCAGGTGGAAAATGATGCTCTCTGGAAAAGTCACCGCGGTGCGCGGTTAGCTGGCGGTTAGCCGCCGATGCATTCGGCGGTTAGCCGCTGGCTAACCGTGAGCTGACCGCCAGTTACGAAAATGCTCACTGAGTTCAGTTTTGAGTCATTTTCCTCCTCAAAACCATCTTCCTCACATCCACAAGGTCCTTACAATAACATTGGGCTAATAGTTCCTCCAATGCATCTCTTTATACTTCTCCAAATCCTCATTAAGAGTTCTCTCTATCACCTCTTCCATGCCAAATCCAATGCAAGAATAGGAAGGAAAACAAACCATTCCACAAACATTCATCTAAGCTATCACAAGGACAATAAATGCTTTACCAACATGCTTATAAAACAATGAATGAGGCTATTAAGATATCTTATGAGCATTTATTCCAAAACAAAACACATTAATGATAATATGGAAAATCCATAAATACTAAGCCAAACCATTTCAACTTAAAAACATTCAAGCATTCACTTGCCTCAAGTCTTCAATTAATGATATTAAGCTCTATCAAGTCCTCCAAGAAAATGGTCCAAGCTACAATGCAAAATCCCCAAATAAAGCCCTAACATGGGTCAAACAATATAATGACTAGGAAACCTTTCAAAAATGGAAATGTAGCTTAACAAGAACTAGAGGAACACTAATCTAGGAGATGGGGAGAATCACTTACTTGGATGGTCTTCAAATGAAGAGGACTAGTTCAAAGAAGATCTCTAGATTGATGGGTTCCTCCAAAAACGGTATCAATGGAATGCTTGCAAGATGAGGAAGGAGAAGATGACCTTCATTGCTTGGTTGGTGGACTATTGGTGAGGCTTGGAGATGAAGAAGCAAGGAGAAGAAGAAGAAGAAAAGCCACAAGAAACCCTAGGTTCAGTTGTGCTGGAGCAAATGGAGAGTGAATGAGAAAGAAAGAGGTGGGTTCTCTTTTGTTAACAATGAGGAGCTTGGGTCCCACAACTTAAGAAGCTAAATGGACTGAAATCATCTAATTCGGGACCTCGGATGAATTCGACGAAGAAGGAAGAAATGTTCGTCGAAATATCTACTTTCCAAAAAGTCTATGTTTCGCGGGTTTCGGGAATAATGAGTTTTGGTACAGATTTGGTGTGTAAAGACTGTTTTGCCCTCAAGGCCAAGAATTCGGGTTTCGTGATCTCAAACGAGAACGGGATCAACGTGAAAGTTGTTGGAATCCACAAGATGAATGCAACGGGCCAAAAACACAATTCACAACAAATCGGGAAATTTCTCGAGAAAATACCAAGCCGAAAAGGGAACCCCCAAAGGGCCCCACAAGAAATCCAAAACACACAAAGTAGCCCAAAACTAAAATCAAGGTTAAATCTAAATCCAACTTAACCAAGAATCATTAATCAAGCTTAGCACTAACACGCAACTTAATTAGCACTAATCGGGATCACTCGGGTCGGGGTCTTACATCCTCCACCCCTTAGGGCATTTGGTCCTCCAAATGAAACATAAGACTCACCTCTGGTAGCAGATGTGGGTACTTCTTCTGCACTTGATCTCGTAATTCCCATGTGGCCTCTTCCGGTCCATGATTCTCCCACAATACCTTCACCCACTGAATAGTCCGAGTCCTCAACTCTTGTTCCTTTGTATCGATGATCTCAACGGGCTTCTCTACATAGGTAGCATCCTCTCTGATCTCTAATGGTTCGTGCCGGAGCACATGCAAAGGATCGGGAACATACTTCTTCAACATAGACACATGGAAGACGTTGTGTACACCAGATAGCTCAGGTGGTAAGGCCAACCTATAGGCCACATCACCGATCTTGCTCACAATGTCATACGGTCCAATGTATCTCCTTGATAGCTTGCCCTTCTGCCCAAACCTCAATGTTCCCCTCGTAGGTGACACTTTCAAGAAAACCTTATCTCCTTCCTTGAACTGTAGATCTCTGCGATGGGAGTCTGCATAGCTCTTCTGTCTACTCCGGGACACTTTCAGACGCTCTTGAATCAACTTGATCTTGTCGCTGGTCTCACTAACCATAGTCGGTCCATGAAAACTACGAGTACCAACTTCTTCCCAACAAACAGGTGTCCTACACCTTCTGCCATACAAAGCTTCAAAAGGAGCCATCCCAATGCTCGAGTGGTAGCTGTTGTTGTACGCGAACTCACACAACGGTAGAGTCTCATCCCATTGAGTCTTGAAATCTAACACACAAGCACGGAGCATATCCTCAAGAGTCTGAATCGTCCTCTCTGACTGGCCATCTGTCTGAGGGTGATAAGCTGTGCTGAACTGTAATCTCGTACCCATAGACTCATGCAATGTCTTCCAGAATCTCGAGACAAATCTGCTGTCTCTGTCGGATGTGATCGAAACTGGCTGCCCATGACGACTGACAATCTCGCTGACAAACAACTCTGCCAAAGGTAGCATATGCATCTTCTTCCCTGTCTTCATAGCAAGGAAATGCGCCGACTTGGTGAGGCGGTCCACAATGACCCAAATCGCATCGTTACCTCTGCTAGTCTTCGGTAATCCTGAAATAAAGTCCATGGTAATGTGCTCCCACTTCCATTCCGGAATTTCTAACGGTTGCAACAACCCTGGAGGCTTCTGATGCTCTGCCTTAATCAACTGACAGGTCATGCAACGGGAGACAAACGCTGCAATCTCTCTCTTCATATTGTTCCATCAAAATCTTCCCTTCAAGTTCTGATACATCTTCGTGCTGCCTGGATGCACAGAGTACTTCGTGCTATGAGCCTCAGTCATGATGTCGTTTCTCAAATCTTCAATGTTAGGCACACACAAACGGTCACGGTAGTACAAAACTCCATCAACAAAACGGAAGTCAGGACGTTCTGCTATATGTTCTGAAATCTTAACCAACTCTGGATCTTGCAACTGACTGTCCTTGATCTTCTGAATGAAAGAAGGTTCTGCCACTGTCATGTTAGCCAACAAAACACCCTTCCTTAGGGGCTGCACGTCTAGACTCAACTCTTCAAACTGCTCAAAAATACAAGTGCCGCTAAGATTCGCCAAGCCTACCGATTTCCTACTCAAGGCATCTGCAACTACATTGGCCTTCCCCGGGTGGTACTTGATTGGAAAATCATAGTCCTTGATATATTCCATCCATCTTCTCTGCCTCATGTTCAAATCCTTCTGTGAAAACAAGTACTGTAAGCTGCGGTGGTCGGAGTGAACTTCGAACTGCTCTCCATAGAGGTAATGTCTCCACATTTTCAACGCGAACACAACCGCTGCTAACTCCAAATCATGGGTGGCATAGTTCTTCTCGTGCTCTTTCAACTGCCGGGATCCATAAGCAATCACTTTTCTCTCTTGCATCAATACACAACCAAGTCCAACATTAGAAGCATCGGTAAAAATGGTGAAACCGCCGCTTCCGGATGGCAAAGTAAGGACTGGTGCTGTAGTCAATCTCTTCTTTAGCTCTTGGAAACTCTCTTCACACTGCTCTGTCCACACATATGGTGCATTTTTCCTTGTCAACTTCGTCAATGGTGACGCAATCGACGAAAAACCTTGCACAAACCTCCGATAGTAACCTGCCAATCCAAGAAAACTCCTGATTTCTGTCACATTCTTCGGTCTTTCCCAATTCACTACTGCCTCAATCTTGGACGGATCCACTGCCAAACCTTCTCTAGAGATAATGTGCCCCAAAAATGCTACTTGGTCTAGCCAAAATTCACACTTGTTAAGCTTCGCATACAACTGATTCTCTCTCAAGAGTTGCAATGCGATCCTCAAATGCTCTTCATGCTCTTCCTTGGTCTTGGAGTACACCAAAATGTCATCAATAAACACTACAACAAACTGATCTAGATACTCTGCAAATATCTTGTTCATCAATGCCATGAACACTGCCGGTGCATTAGTCAACCCAAATGGCATCACTAGGAATTCATAGTGGCCATATCTCGTCCGGAAAGCTGTTTTCAACACATCTGCTTCTCTAACTCTCAACTGATGGTAACCGGATCTCAAGTCAATCTTCGAAAAGAATGATGCACCTTGCAACTGATCAAACAATTCATCTATTCTTGGCAATGGATACTTGTTCTTGATGGTCACTTGGTTCAATCTTCTGTAATCTATACACATCCTCATCGAACCATCCTTCTTCTTAACAAACAACACTGGAGCTCCCCAGGGTGACACACTTGGTCTCACAAAACCTTTGTCCAACAACTCTTGTAACTGAGTCTTCAACTCTCCCAACTCCGCTGGAGCCATTCTATATGGTGCAATAGATATAGGAGCGGTCCCGGGTAACAACTCGATAGTGAAATCGATCTCTCTCATGGGTGGCAAACCTGGAATCTCCTCCGGAAAAACATCCGGGAATTCCCAAACAATTGGGATCTCCTCCACCCCTTGGGACCGTTTATCCTCCGTGATAAACGCTAAATAAGCTTCACAACCACTTCTCAAAAGTCTGTCAGCCTTCAACGCTGAAACAAACCCTGCACGAGGATTCCTCCTCTCTCCCTGAAATGACACTCCGGCTGGTGTCTCAACCAACTTGAAAGTGAGGGTCTTATGGAAACAATCCATTGTGGCATGGTACCCTGCCAGCCAATCCATCCCTAGGATGACATCATAATCAAACATCTCCAAAGAAATGAGATCTGCGGTCAAAACCACTTCTCCTATCTGGACTGTGCAACTAGGATAAAAGGTTCTACAAACAACTTGTTTACCTACTGGGGTTGCCACAGTCAAAATGAACTCCAATTCTATAGCATGCATATCAATCAACTTAGCAAACTTATGGGACACGAAAGAATGTGTAGAGCCAGGGTCAAACAAAATCATAGCTTTAATCCCACAAACAAGGAGTGTACCTTCTACAACATTACCCGCTGCCTCTGCATCCACTCTGTTGACTCCGTAGATTTGGCCTCGCAGTTGGGGCCTATTCTGTGCCTGCTGTGGCCTGCCTTGGGGTGCATTCCTATTCTGCTGTGGTGGACGCTGCTGTCCCTGCTGATTTCGGGCATGCTGTTGTGGCTGCTGTTGCTGTCTGAACTGTTGTTGCTGTGGTGCTTGCTGCTGAAGTGGCCTAGGTTGGTTTTGGATAGCCAATGCATGCTGTGGTGGTGGTGGTGGACGTTGTGGCCCTTGCTGCTGCTGCTGATGGCCCTGTCTGTTTGGCCTAGGGCAATCCCTCATCCTATGGTCCATGGAACCACACCTGAAGCACGCTCCTGTGATGGTACGACACTCAGCACTAGCGTGGTTCTTCCCACAGTGGATGCACACCACTGGATTCTGTACATTAGGCCCTGTCCTCTGCCTCTTGTTATGATGGTTCCTTTGATGCTGATAGTTCTGCTGCTGCTGGGCTGGACCCTTGCCTTGCACCTTGAGGATCTTGTTGTGGAAGTTTTCGAACTTGTAGGCTCTCTTGACAGCTTCATCAAAAGTTACCGGTGGTACCACTCCAGTGGCATCTCTCTCAATGAAGGGATTAAGCCCGTCAAAGAATTTAGCAATTTTCTTCTCAACGGTATCTATCAACTCCGGAGCATATCTAGACAATTTCTCGAACTTAGTGAGATATTCGAGAACTGTCATACTCCCTTGGACAAGCTGTTGAAACTCTATGGCTTTCTGCTTCTTGATGTGAACGGGTACATATTTGTCATGAAACTGCCTCTTGAAATTTGCCCAAATCTCAGCATCAGGCATTGTTCTATATTCTTCTCTCACTGTCTTCCACCATCTATCTGCTGTGCCAACAAAAAGGGATGTTGCAAGCTTCACTCTATCTGCTCCTGTACACTGAAAGATCTCAAATATGTTCTCTGTGTGCTCTAGCCAATCATCTGCAGCTATGGGGTCCTCTTCCCCAAGAAACTCCTTTGGAGCCCTCTTCCTGAACCGTTCAAATAAGGCATTTGGATCATTTTGCCTTTGGTTTATGACCATGGCTGGTTGGGGTTGCACCGGTTCAGGTCTCCTCTGCAAGACCTCAAGCAATTGCCTCTGCATTTCTTGCATCTCTCTAGCATGGTCTTCCTCTCTCTTCAGCATTTGTTCTTGTAACCTCGCTTGATTTTCATTAGCCTGACGCTGCTGATCAAGCATTGCCCTCATCATATCCTGGAATTGGTTAGGTGGATGACCATGGTTCTCAACTATATCTTCTTCTAAAGGCCCTGTATGCTCACTATTGCTTGCAGTAGGGTTGCCATTCAATGGTCTCTTACGTGGAGGCATGATGCTGCAAAACAAATGGTTAGCACATAATAATCCAATAAAAGGGTCACACATTGCTCACACGATACTAGCTAACGAAAGATCTAACGGATCCTCGCCACGTCCTTAGGATTTCTAGTTTCTTTTAATTGCTTGAAACATGTCTCGCTCTGATACCAGTCTGTCGCGACCCCGGACCGGGAATCCCAATCCGGGATCGGGACCATTAGTGTGTGATGATTATTCAAGAGGATTACCTACATCCTCAAGATAATCTTATTTAATTTCCCACAGGTGTCCGCGGTGAGGATATCAAAACCTTGCATGGATATTTCTTTTTAATGCGGAAGCGTGTAGCAAATCAAATAGTTAGACTATCTCTAGTCATGCAAGCATTTACATCAATATCAAACTGTATCAGAAAGAGCAATGATATATAGCAATGTTTCCCAAAAGTTGTTAAAGTTAGACAAGTTATCATTTAGTTACAATCCCCAAAATTAGAGGCCAACAAAGGCCAATATTACAAAATAATAACCCAAAGAATAGTTAACAAGTCCTTCCCAAAATGTTACGCCTCTTGGCAACCCGATGTCTACATGACATCGTCAGCACGCCACTCAACTAGAGGCTGCAGCTCACCTACCGCCTCCTCCGGCTCCTCCTCAAGGAAACCGGCAACGGGACCTGAGTACCAAAGCAAAGGATCAGACACGACGGTCTGGCAAGAGAATGACAAGATACAACAACAATAATAGAGGAAATCTCTTGAAAAGCATATAAATCTGTTTAAGCAAGAACTCTCATAAAGCAGGTAAATCATTTGCTATAAAACAAGTAAACAAGATAAAACATATGAGGTAACCAAGGAATCGGGAATAACAAGGTGGCAATCACATAAAGCTAAGTCCTCTGTCACTAAAGTGACAAGAGTATCACGGGACGTTGATCTCAGTCACACAAGGTGAGGAGAAACAACGTATACATATATACAATATAACTATACGGGAACGGGACCACGGTAGCGAACCGGGTATCGGGACGGGGCCACGGTGGTAAACCGGGCATCGGGATCCAAACTGCAGCTGGCGGGACGGGAGAGGGATATCCAAGTCAGTGGATCAGACTGACATGGTATCCAAGCTTAGTGATGCCGACTCATAGGATAAAACCAATCGAGACATATGCAAGTAAATCAAGTACAGTAGATAAACGGGTAAAACGGGGTGCTCAAGGGCACACTATCATTTCATGTCGGGCAATGCATTTCGGGACAATTAACTGTTACTAATGTAACTCCAATGCTTTCGGGAAAACAAGTCATGTAATACAAGTCTTGGAAACGAGGTGAAATAACGAGTTATAACACATTTCGGGTAAAATACTAATTTCAAAATCTATTTAAGTGAATAGGGGTCCCGTATGTCTATTATAGTCCTTACTTGGTACTCCGTGAGTTTGAAGACATTCCGGGCTCCTTATTCGCTTTTATGATTTTTCAAAGTTTCGGATGACATCTTTGTGATATGGTTTCTTTCTCGGATGGCATCAACAATGCCTAGTGAATCCCTTTCGATTGACAAAGCTCAACGCTCGAACGAACCGGAGAGTTCGTTCGAGCGGGGAGCTTTTCGAAATCTGGGAAATTTCGGTTACCTGGCGGTTAGCTGGCGGTTAGCCGCCGATGCATTCGGCGGTTAGCCGCTGGGTAGCCGTGGAGCTGACCGAATTTCAGGTGAGAATTCTGATGCTCTCGGGAAAAGGAACCGTGATTGTGCGGTTGGCTGGCGGTTAGCCGCCGATGGGTTCGGCGGTTAGCCGCTGGCTAACCGTGAGGCTGACCGCGTTTTCAGGTGGAAAATGATGCTCTCTGGAAAAGTCACCGCGGTGCGCGGTTAGCTGGCGGTTAGCCGCCGATGCATTCGGCGGTTAGCCGCTGGCTAACCGTGAGCTGACCGCCAGTTACGAAAATGCTCACTGAGTTCAGTTTTGAGTCATTTTCCTCCTCAAAACCATCTTCCTCACATCCACAAGGTCCTTACAATAACATTGGGCTAATAGTTCCTCCAATGCATCTCTTTATACTTCTCCAAATCCTCATTAAGAGTTCTCTCTATCACCTCTTCCATGCCAAATCCAATGCAAGAATAGGAAGGAAAACAAACCATTCCACAAACATTCATCTAAGCTATCACAAGGACAATAAATGCTTTACCAACATGCTTATAAAACAATGAATGAGGCTATTAAGATATCTTATGAGCATTTATTCCAAAACAAAACACATTAATGATAATATGGAAAATCCATAAATACTAAGCCAAACCATTTCAACTTAAAAACATTCAAGCATTCACTTGCCTCAAGTCTTCAATTAATGATATTAAGCTCTATCAAGTCCTCCAAGAAAATGGTCCAAGCTACAATGCAAAATCCCCAAATAAAGCCCTAACATGGGTCAAACAATATAATGACTAGGAAACCTTTCAAAAATGGAAATGTAGCTTAACAAGAACTAGAGGAACACTAATCTAGGAGATGGGGAGAATCACTTACTTGGATGGTCTTCAAATGAAGAGGACTAGTTCAAAGAAGATCTCTAGATTGATGGGTTCCTCCAAAAACGGTATCAATGGAATGCTTGCAAGATGAGGAAGGAGAAGATGACCTTCATTGCTTGGTTGGTGGACTATTGGTGAGGCTTGGAGATGAAGAAGCAAGGAGAAGAAGAAGAAGAAAAGCCACAAGAAACCCTAGGTTCAGTTGTGCTGGAGCAAATGGAGAGTGAATGAGAAAGAAAGAGGTGGGTTCTCTTTTGTTAACAATGAGGAGCTTGGGTCCCACAACTTAAGAAGCTAAATGGACTGAAATCATCTAATTCGGGACCTCGGATGAATTCGACGAAGAAGGAAGAAATGTTCGTCGAAATATCTACTTTCCAAAAAGTCTATGTTTCGCGGGTTTCGGGAATAATGAGTTTTGGTACAGATTTGGTGTGTAAAGACTGTTTTGCCCTCAAGGCCAAGAATTCGGGTTTCGTGATCTCAAACGAGAACGGGATCAACGTGAAAGTTGTTGGAATCCACAAGATGAATGCAACGGGCCAAAAACACAATTCACAACAAATCGGGAAATTTCTCGAGAAAATACCAAGCCGAAAAGGGAACCCCCAAAGGGCCCCACAAGAAATCCAAAACACACAAAGTAGCCCAAAACTAAAATCAAGGTTAAATCTAAATCCAACTTAACCAAGAATCACTAATCAAGCTTAGCACTAACACGCAACTTAATTAGCACTAATCGGGATCACTCGGGTCGGGGTCTTACACTAACGAGGAGGATCCTCATTTCCAGGAGGGGGGGGAGTGAAAATCACAGCATGGAAGATGGAAGTTATTTCCCTGGTCTGTCCAGGGAACCCAGTAATTACTGGGAGGAAAATATCAATTGGGCGATGTCTTCAACGCCATAAGGGCGCAGGCACCGGAGACGGTAGATTATCTGGTCGGGCGAACGGATACACCATTCAAGCCTGACGTGGTGAACTACCCACTCCCTCGGAAGTTCAAGATGCCATCCGTGGAGACCTTTGATGGAACGAAGGATCCACTAGACCATCTGGAGACGTACAAAACAAAAATGCAGCTGCATAATATCCCTGACGAGATAATGTGCAGGGCATTCCCAACTACATTGAAGGGTTCCGCTCGGCAGTGGTTTGCCAATCTCCCCCAAGCATCCATAGCCACCTTTGGAGAGTTGATCAAATCTTTCGTCTCACACTTTATCGGTAGGCGCCGCCACCAGAAGCCTGCCACACACCTACTCAGCATAAAACATGACCGAGATGAGAGTCTGAGGAGTTACCTCACTCGTTTTAACGAGGAGGTCCTCCAAGTCGAGGAGCCCAATGACAAAGTCACCATGACCGCCTTTCTGGGAGGCCTTCGTTCATCCAGTTTCCTCTTTTCAGTAATGAAGCGACCACCAAAGAGCATGCCAGAACTATTGGCCAAAGCTAAAAAATATATGAATGTTGAGGAAATCAACAGGTCCAGGCGAGGTGAATCATCTCGTGGATCGCCAAAAGCTTGACCCGCCTCTGCACTGTTCTTAAACAGGCAGTCTATCTCAAGCTTAGCGGCTCTCGCGGGTCGCCAAAAAAGCTTGGCCTTTGCACTGTTCTCAAACAGGCAGCCTATATATCCAGCTTAGCAGCTCTCTCGGGGGTCGCCAAAAAAGCTTGGCCTACCTCTGCACTCTTCGCAAACAGGCAGCATATATATCCAGCTTAGCGGCTCTCTCGCGGGTCGCCAAAAAAGCTAGGCCTACCTCTGCACTGTTCTCAAACAGGCAGCCTATCTCCAGCTTAGCGGTTCTATCACGGGTCGCCAAAAAAGCTTGGCTTACCTCTGCACTGTTCTCAAATAGGCAGACTATCTCCAACTTAGCCGCTCTCTCATGGGGCGCCAAAAGCACGGTCTCAAAAGGCAGGATCTTGAAACTCAAGTCATCTGCAACCCGAGGGACTACATTAAATTAGCGTACCCAACTGTCTAGCCGCCCAAAGGAGCCAACCCAGCATCCATAGGGGCACCAGACCCCCCTTGCTCGCCCAAATGAGCCAAACCAGCGCCTGGAAGTGCGCCTGACCCACTTAGCTGGCCCAAAGTGGCGCCTCTTGATGCTTGGACGCCAAGGCCAGCCTCCTCCATAGCGCCCAAAGCTCCCAAGGCAGCCCAGGCTCGCCCAAGGTGCTCCAGACGGGGCGCACCCGTGCCTCCACCGCCCATCGCCGCAGCGCCCCGAGCGGCGACGCCCGCGCTTCCCGCGCCCGCAACAGCGTCCCGGGCGGCGCCCGCACTCCCACCGCCCGCAGCGGCGCCCAAACTCATGTCATACCTGACCTAACGACATGTGATACCAAACCACCCCATGACACATGGGTCATGGTTGGATTTTACAGATTTTCTCGCTCCGACTCCAAGCTGCAGTAAAAACCCCCAATATAAAAACCCATTGAGGGTTCAAATTCAACGTGGAGAAAAATGAAAAGGAGTAGTTTGCTACTCAATCAATCACTGTTAGCTGATCCCACAAACCCAATCATCACATTCAAAACTCCTGTGCAACCCAATCATCGCATTCAAAACTCCTGTGTTCTTTTTTCCTCCTCTAGCTAATTTGTCCAGGTTCAGCAAACGTTGGCATAATAGCGTCATGCTGTTGGACCAGTTAATTTATCAGCAACTGTTTGAATTGAGTGCTTATGGAGTCCAAGAATTAAAAGAAAAAGATAAGAGCGCTCCCAGCGCCCGTGCCCGCTCCCGCGCTCCCAGCGCCTGCACCCGCTCCCGCGCTCCCGGCGCCCGCGCCCGCGCCCGCGCCCGAGCTACCGGCGCCCGTGCTCCCGGCGCCGCGCCCGCGCCTCCATCGCCCGTCGCAGCAGTGTCAGGGGCGCCCAAGTCCACTGCCTGTTGCAGCGCCCAAGCCCTGGGCGGCACCCCAGCCTGTAGCCAGTCCGTCGCCTGCAACATGTGATGCCCGTCCTCCCTGCAGCTCCTCCCCTGCGCAGACCACGGGCAGCCCCTGGGCTCTCTTCGCGCAAACAACCAACTCGCCCAGCTAGATTGCGCCCCTAGCCTGGATTACCACTCTTACTGCCTGGGTCTCCTCTCCCGCATCGCCCCCACAGGCGCCCGGGGCTCCAGCTGAATGTCCTTGGGATCCTAATCCTAGAGGGGGGGGTGAATAGGGTGAGCTACAATTGTGACTAATTAAGACCAATTTTAACTTCTTTAAAACAAACTAGTCACATGTGATGATAAATCAATCAAAATGCGGAAGCTAATAAAACAATCATCACAAATGCAAGCACCACAACACCAAGGTTTATAGTGGTTCGGCCTCAATGCCTACGTCCACTACCGGCTTGTGATCCAATCACCCCACCGGATTTCCACTATGTATGCTTTTTACTAGGCTAAGCAATAACCCTTACAATGTTGTTTTTCTAGGCTAAACAACAACCTCTCAATGTGCTTTTCTAGGCTAAGCAATAACCTTTACAAGATGCTTTTCTTAGGCTAAGCAATAACCTTTACAAGATGCTTTTCAAGGCTAAGCAATAAACCTTACAATGATAAAGATTTCTCTAAGAAAGTGTCTTCACAAAAGATCACTCTAAGAGATTACAATTTAAGCTCAAATTAATTTGCCTCTAAATAGGCGGATATGAAAAATGAAAACTAACTCACACAAACACTCAAAGAAATGCAAAGATGTATGCTTATGAAGTGTGTGTGTGTGAAAACTTCAATCAAGTTTAAAAGTAAGCTCAATCAATTTATGCTTAATGCAATTTGAAAGTTTAAGGCACAACAAGATATGATTGAAGTTCTATGCAAATCACTTGAACAATTACACACTTGTGAATGATATGAAAATCAAAAGATCACAAGTTGTATGAAAGTGTTTAAGCCTAATCAAGTGATGCATGTGCAATGTTGTTTTCAAAACTAATTTGACTAAAGATTAAATGAATGAAACAACAAGGGAAGTTTCAACCAAGTGAAATAATCATGCAATAAAAGAAATCAAAGATTTAGGCTAAGCATGATTAAGAAAGTTTGAAACAAAACTTGGGTTGAAATCAAAGTGATGAATCCAATCTTGAATATCAAAGATGAAGGGAAGAATAGATTCAACATATCATTGTTATCATGCTTGAAATCATTTTCCAAAGTTTCAAATAAAGCACATAACAAATGATTAATTAAAAGTAAAACTTACTTGGAGATTTAACTTAGTTGATCCAAGCTTAAGCTTCACTTAATGACCCCTTTGGTCTCTCTTAGTTCCTCCCCTTTGTCTTGTCTCAAAGCTCCTCAAAGAAGGCTTAAAAATCTCCAACTTTGGACAAAGGAAAGAACTCATTTTTATAGCCAAAAATGCCCAACGGCTAGTCCTCGGTCGACCTGCAAAGAGGTCTCGGTCGACCGAGAAAGCACAACGGTCATATTTTTGACCGTTGACAGGTTTCAGTTCAAAACCTGCACACTCGACCGACAGTGTTCCCGGTCGACCGGGAAGCAGGTCTCGGTCGACCGGCGACACTGCCAGGTCACTCCCCTTTTGCAAAATTTCCAACTTTTGCACATTTGAAGATATTTCTTTGGTGGGGATTTTTGGGCCACTAAACCAAGCTTGGTAACATGTTTTAAGTCATACTAAGATGTTTAAAAAACATGAAACACACAAAGCCTAAAATGATTTGAAACTTTAAATCCAAGGGCTAGCTTGATTTGATAAAACTCTTTTCAAATGAGAATGCATACAAAACTGATTCTGAAAATGATGAATGTATGCAATGCACAAACCTAACTTCTCAAATTGATTTTCCAAATATAATTCACAAATAATTAGGTTTTCAAAAGAGTTTGGATTCTAAAACCAATGCATCCAAGTTTAAAACCAAAACATGCATAAAACAAAACTTTTACAAATCTTAAAAGCAATGCATGTATAAAACCAGATTTCAAGATATTCTAAAACAATGCATGAGTGTAAATTCAAATGATATGAATATGTTAATGCATCCATCAAATTGCAAATACAAAATCCCTAACAATCTCCCCCTTTGCAATTTGATGGCAACTTACTTATCATAGAAATAACACAACAAGTCTTCAGCTCCCCCTAAGCTGGACAAGTCTTGAAATCTTCTTGGATGCTCCTCCTCTTAGCTTGGGCTCTTGGGCTCTCTTCTTCAATCTTCTTGATGCTTGGTGCTTGATCAATCTTCAAGCTTTCTATTCATCTTCCTCTCTTTGGCCAAGCATCTTCTTTAGCTCCAAGCTTTCTTTCTTCTATTTGCTCTCCCCCTTTGACCATGCCTCTCTCTCCCTTTGGCAAGGTATGCATTCTCTCCCCTTTAGAAGATCATACACAACTCTCCCCTTAGGAAGGAAGCTTGGACATTCTCTTCACCCTTCTTGACTCCCCTTTTGAAGAATAGGAGATCTTTGAGTACTTGAATGTTCTCTCCCCCTTTGCCATTAAATTGCAAAGGTACCTACACACATGAAACAAGAAAAATACCTTTTAGAAGCACCTGTTAACAAATGAAATCGAAAATGAAATACATAACAGGCTATCATGTATGGAAGAAGACTCTAAGGGTTAAAAGCCAATCCAAGGGTCAATTTGATCAAAACTAATACTTCCTATGAAGGTTTACACTCCCCCTCAATCCATTCTCTTCTTTTGTCAAACTTTTGACAAGATATAACTCTTTGGTTCAAGAAGTAGATGGTGTAACCAATTGAGGGTCAACTTCAAGGAAAGGATTAGATTCATTTAACTATAGAGCACATTATGATCAAATTACCAAAAGATAGCTAGGTCTAAAGAGAAAAGCAATCATGGATACCAATTGGAAAAACAAAGAATACCAATTGAGATTTAAGGATATGACTATTAAATCAATCACTCTAAAATGGATTTAAAAGTATGACTATTAGGAAAAATCCAAATTAGAGCTATCCATGAAGCAATGGGGTTTATTAATCATAGCATCAAATAATCTAACTATGGAAAGCATATGCTATGAAGGTTTTGAAAATCATTTCATTCAATCAATAAATATGACTTATCATGTGCAAGATGAGTGAAATGAAATTCAAGCATGAAGCCAACCTCAACTAATAACCAACCCATATTATGAACACATAAACATGGTGGTCATGAGATATACCTATATGAGCAAAAGAGGTGGCAACATGAACATTATGATGCTAATGGAATGTGACATGGAACAAATATATAACTATCAAGCTCAATCCAATGCACACAAGGTCTATCACATACACAAGAAATCAAATCAATCTTAAATTATACCAAATGAAACCAATTGAATTTGACAACATGTTAAAGAGCAAGGATGTGACAAACACAAAATTCCAACAAGCATCATAAATGGATATTCATCACTTTTAAAGATGTGACTATTGAGCATAGTGATGAACAAGGCAAATTGCAATGCAAAAGAATATGACTTGGTAAAGCATGCAATTTCCAAAGTGTCAAAATCATATGAATTCAACATCTAAGATATCCATCAAACATATAGAAATATGAGAAATGCGTTTCAAAGAGTTTCATATGATTAAGAACACTACTTATGAAGTTGAAACATGTATAAGGATGATACCAAGAGAATCTACATGAGTCAACATCATAACCATCCAAAAAGATATGACTATAAGGCATAGAGGATGGATTTGGGTTCTAGTATGGTTTCTACAAATAAAACTAAGATCACAACCATACATGGAACCAAAAGTCATTTGCATATAAAAAGAATGTAAATAAACAAGCAAGGATGCAAACAACATACATTTCCATTTCTAAGATAATGAAACCAAAAGAAAAGGAAATGAAAACATGGAACATGCTTAGATGAATATAACTAAAGATGTTATAGAGCATTTCCATTCAAACAATCTTCAAATCATTTTGATAAATAAAATCCAACAATGAGCATAAAGAGAATGATTTTGAAGATCAATTTTCAACATTGTATTTTAAAAGATATAACTTAAATGAACCACATACAAGTTGATTTTTCAAAACAATGATTTTCCATATAAAAGTATAACTTAGAAGTCCATGGAAAAACTTGAATTGATTCAAATCATTTGTTCAAACAATCTTACTATGACATCTACACAAATGATTCAACAACAATTGATCATGAATAAATTGGCTATGAAAGCTTTTTTAAAAACACAATCAATTAATCATGTAAAGAAATGCAATGCAAGGCATATGAGTGCAAAAAGCAAATCAAACATGATGAAATTATAATCAAATGATTTTGAAAACCATGTTATGTAACAAGAATGGTGCATGAAAACAAAATCAATTGATCATAAAGAAACATTGCATTTTAAGAAATGTAACTATGAAAGAACAAAATGCAAAAGCAATCATGACCAGCAAAAGGTTTAACTTATAAAGCATAGGTTGGTCAATGAGGTCCAAGGCCTTAAGGTTTGTCTAAGTATAAAACTTTGGGAATCCACCTAAGGTCTTGTGAGGGTTGAACTTTGAGGTCTATCTTAGAAGTCTCACCAACTTTTGGAGATTTGACTTGATAAATTTTTAATTGAGACTTATCACCATTATATTTAGATTTTACTAATGTAATCTTAGATTGGTGATTAGTCTTTTGAGGTTGGTGATTCTTCTTCTTAGGGGATTGTTTTCTATTCTTCTTATTTTCTCCCTTTCTTTGACTTTCGAATTTTAGATTTAACTTTGTAATTTTCTTCAAAAGTTCTTTCATGTTTTGACTTAAGGGAGGTAGGTTGAGAAGCTTTTTGTTAATAGATTCTTTTATTTTTGGTTTAACTTGTTTAAGCTTTTTAGAATCTATCTTAGGAGACTCCTTGTTAATTGGTTTAACTTGTTTAAGCTTTATGGAGTCTTCCTTGGTTTTTAGTGTCTTACCCTTCAAATTTGATTTTACTTTCTTTGGTTCAAATATGGGATTAGACACATTGCTTCTTCTTAGTTTGCACTCAAACCTAAAGTGTCCTTCATTGCCACAATAAACACATTTGGATTTGGGCAAAGGAGAAAGAGTGCTAGAGAAAGAGGACTCACCTTTCACAAAAGTGTTGGTGAATTTAGGGTCATGTGACATATTCCTATTAAATCCAAGACCCGTCCTATCTCCATGAGGTTTACCCAATTTAAATAATTTTTTCAAGTCTATCTTCACTTTGGGTAAACTTGCACTCATACTTTTGTTTATAACTTTCAAGTTGAGTGACTTGGGTTTTAAGGGTTGAATTTTATTTTTAACTTTTGTTAGTTCATTTTCAATTCCCTTAAAATTGTTTAGCTCATCATAGGCAAGTTTTAACTTAGATTTAAGCTCATTAACAACATTAGATCCAAGTTCTAAAGTTTTTAAATTACTTTGAGCATTAGACAAATTTTCATTGGAAATTGTCAACTTGGATTTTAAATAGTTAATGTTTTCATCTTGTCTTTTAATTGTATCTCTTAGGTTCAAATTTTCATTTTTAAGCTCATCACAATTTATCTTAATCTCATTTAATTCATCTTGAGCATTAGATAAATTTTCCTTAGAGATAGTCAATTTAGATTCAAGATTGTTAAAGTCTTTATCTTGCCTTTGTAATTGATCTCTTAGTTTTAGATTTTCCTTATTAAGATGATCATAACCTATCTTTAATTCTTTAAGTTCATCTTGAGTATTGTATAGGTTATTCAAAGAGATCATGAACTTAGATTCTACACAATTTATGAATTCATCTTTTTCTCTAAGTTCATTTTTAGAAGAGACTAATTCTTGGTTTAGCCTTTTAGATTCTTCTTTTAATCTTTTATTTTTCTTGGAAACCTCTAAGGACCATGTGTACAATTCCTCATAGGCTTCAAGTTCATCAAATTCTTCTTCTTTTAATTCAAGTTGAGATTCTTTAATTTTAAAGTTTGAATCTCCATAAGATGGAAGAATGAGGGGTCTAGAAGAATCTACAAAGTCTAGCATAGTGGAGTCCATCCTAATGATTTTCATAAAAACACAACTCTAGGGTTTTAACTCTAGGTTTTTACACTTAATCAAGAGTTCCAAACACTTGATCCTAAAAGATAGAGCACGAGGCTCTGATACCAATTGAAAGTCCTTGGGATCCTAACCCTAGAGGGGGGGGGGGGGGTGAATAGGGTGAGCTACAATTGTGACTAATTAAGACCAATTTTAACTTCTTTAAAACAAACTAGTCACATGTGATGATAAATCAATCAAAATGCGGAAGCTAATAAAACAATCATCACAAATGCAAGCACCACAACACCAAGGTTTATAGTGGTTCGGCCTCAATGCCTACGTCCACTACCGGCTTGTGATCCAATCACCCCACCGGATTTCCACTATGTATGCTTTTTACTAGGCTAAGCAATAACCCTTACAATGTTGTTTTTCTAGGCTAAACAACAACCTCTCAATGTGCTTTTCTAGGCTAAGCAATAACCTTTACAAGATGCTTTTCTTAGGCTAAGCAATAACCTTTACAAGATGCTTTTCAAGGCTAAGCAATAAACCTTACAATGATAAAGATTTCTCTAAGAAAGTGTCTTCACAAAAGATCACTCTAAGAGATTACAATTTAAGCTCAAATTAATTTGCCTCTAAATAGGCGGATATGAAAAATGAAAACTAACTCACACAAACACTCAAAGAAATGCAAAGATGTATGCTTATGAAGTGTGTGTGTGTGAAAACTTCAATCAAGTTTAAAAGTAAGCTCAATCAATTTATGCTTAATGCAATTTGAAAGTTTAAGGCACAACAAGATATGATTGAAGTTCTATGCAAATCACTTGAACAATTACACACTTGTGAATGATATGAAAATCAAAAGATCACAAGTTGTATGAAAGTGTTTAAGCCTAATCAAGTGATGCATGTGCAATGTTGTTTTCAAAACTAATTTGACTAAAGATTAAATGAATGAAACAACAAGGGAAGTTTCAACCAAGTGAAATAATCATGCAATAAAAGAAATCAAAGATTTAGGCTAAGCATGATTAAGAAAGTTTGAAACAAAACTTGGGTTGAAATCAAAGTGATGAATCCAATCTTGAATATCAAAGATGAAGGGAAGAATAGATTCAACATATCATTGTTATCATGCTTGAAATCATTTTCCAAAGTTTCAAATAAAGCACATAACAAATGATTAATTAAAAGTAAAACTTACTTGGAGATTTAACTTAGTTGATCCAAGCTTAAGCTTCACTTAATGACCCCTTTGGTCTCTCTTAGTTCCTCCCCTTTGTCTTGTCTCAAAGCTCCTCAAAGAAGGCTTAAAAATCTCCAACTTTGGACAAAGGAAAGAACTCATTTTTATAGCCAAAAATGCCCAACGGCTAGTCCTCGGTCGACCTGCAAAGAGGTCTCGGTCGACCGAGAAAGCACAACGGTCATATTTTTGACCGTTGACAGGTTTCAGTTCAAAACCTGCACACTCGACCGACAGTGTTCCCGGTCGACCGGGAAGCAGGTCTCGGTCGACCGGCGACACTGCCAGGTCACTCCCCTTTTGCAAAATTTCCAACTTTTGCACATTTGAAGATATTTCTTTGGTGGGGATTTTTGGGCCACTAAACCAAGCTTGGTAACATGTTTTAAGTCATACTAAGATGTTTAAAAAACATGAAACACACAAAGCCTAAAATGATTTGAAACTTTAAATCCAAGGGCTAGCTTGATTTGATAAAACTCTTTTCAAATGAGAATGCATACAAAACTGATTCTGAAAATGATGAATGTATGCAATGCACAAACCTAACTTCTCAAATTGATTTTCCAAATATAATTCACAAATAATTAGGTTTTCAAAAGAGTTTGGATTCTAAAACCAATGCATCCAAGTTTAAAACCAAAACATGCATAAAACAAAACTTTTACAAATCTTAAAAGCAATGCATGTATAAAACCAGATTTCAAGATATTCTAAAACAATGCATGAGTGTAAATTCAAATGATATGAATATGTTAATGCATCCATCAAATTGCAAATACAAAATCCCTAACAATCTCCCCCTTTGCAATTTGATGGCAACTTACTTATCATAGAAATAACACAACAAGTCTTCAGCTCCCCCTAAGCTGGACAAGTCTTGAAATCTTCTTGGATGCTCCTCCTCTTAGCTTGGGCTCTTGGGCTCTCTTCTTCAATCTTCTTGATGCTTGGTGCTTGATCAATCTTCAAGCTTTCTATTCATCTTCCTCTCTTTGGCCAAGCATCTTCTTTAGCTCCAAGCTTTCTTTCTTCTATTTGCTCTCCCCCTTTGACCATGCCTCTCTCTCCCTTTGGCAAGGTATGCATTCTCTCCCCTTTAGAAGATCATACACAACTCTCCCCTTAGGAAGGAAGCTTGGACATTCTCTTCACCCTTCTTGACTCCCCTTTTGAAGAATAGGAGATCTTTGAGTACTTGAATGTTCTCTCCCCCTTTGCCATTAAATTGCAAAGGTACCTACACACATGAAACAAGAAAAATACCTTTTAGAAGCACCTGTTAACAAATGAAATCGAAAATGAAATACATAACAGGCTATCATGTATGGAAGAAGACTCTAAGGGTTAAAAGCCAATCCAAGGGTCAATTTGATCAAAACTAATACTTCCTATGAAGGTTTACACTCCCCCTCAATCCATTCTCTTCTTTTGTCAAACTTTTGACAAGATATAACTCTTTGGTTCAAGAAGTAGATGGTGTAACCAATTGAGGGTCAACTTCAAGGAAAGGATTAGATTCATTTAACTATAGAGCACATTATGATCAAATTACCAAAAGATAGCTAGGTCTAAAGAGAAAAGCAATCATGGATACCAATTGGAAAAACAAAGAATACCAATTGAGATTTAAGGATATGACTATTAAATCAATCACTCTAAAATGGATTTAAAAGTATGACTATTAGGAAAAATCCAAATTAGAGCTATCCATGAAGCAATGGGGTTTATTAATCATAGCATCAAATAATCTAACTATGGAAAGCATATGCTATGAAGGTTTTGAAAATCATTTCATTCAATCAATAAATATGACTTATCATGTGCAAGATGAGTGAAATGAAATTCAAGCATGAAGCCAACCTCAACTAATAACCAACCCATATTATGAACACATAAACATGGTGGTCATGAGATATACCTATATGAGCAAAAGAGGTGGCAACATGAACATTATGATGCTAATGGAATGTGACATGGAACAAATATATAACTATCAAGCTCAATCCAATGCACACAAGGTCTATCACATACACAAGAAATCAAATCAATCTTAAATTATACCAAATGAAACCAATTGAATTTGACAACATGTTAAAGAGCAAGGATGTGACAAACACAAAATTCCAACAAGCATCATAAATGGATATTCATCACTTTTAAAGATGTGACTATTGAGCATAGTGATGAACAAGGCAAATTGCAATGCAAAAGAATATGACTTGGTAAAGCATGCAATTTCCAAAGTGTCAAAATCATATGAATTCAACATCTAAGATATCCATCAAACATATAGAAATATGAGAAATGCGTTTCAAAGAGTTTCATATGATTAAGAACACTACTTATGAAGTTGAAACATGTATAAGGATGATACCAAGAGAATCTACATGAGTCAACATCATAACCATCCAAAAAGATATGACTATAAGGCATAGAGGATGGATTTGGGTTCTAGTATGGTTTCTACAAATAAAACTAAGATCACAACCATACATGGAACCAAAAGTCATTTGCATATAAAAAGAATGTAAATAAACAAGCAAGGATGCAAACAACATACATTTCCATTTCTAAGATAATGAAACCAAAAGAAAAGGAAATGAAAACATGGAACATGCTTAGATGAATATAACTAAAGATGTTATAGAGCATTTCCATTCAAACAATCTTCAAATCATTTTGATAAATAAAATCCAACAATGAGCATAAAGAGAATGATTTTGAAGATCAATTTTCAACATTGTATTTTAAAAGATATAACTTAAATGAACCACATACAAGTTGATTTTTCAAAACAATGATTTTCCATATAAAAGTATAACTTAGAAGTCCATGGAAAAACTTGAATTGATTCAAATCATTTGTTCAAACAATCTTACTATGACATCTACACAAATGATTCAACAACAATTGATCATGAATAAATTGGCTATGAAAGCTTTTTTAAAAACACAATCAATTAATCATGTAAAGAAATGCAATGCAAGGCATATGAGTGCAAAAAGCAAATCAAACATGATGAAATTATAATCAAATGATTTTGAAAACCATGTTATGTAACAAGAATGGTGCATGAAAACAAAATCAATTGATCATAAAGAAACATTGCATTTTAAGAAATGTAACTATGAAAGAACAAAATGCAAAAGCAATCATGACCAGCAAAAGGTTTAACTTATAAAGCATAGGTTGGTCAATGAGGTCCAAGGCCTTAAGGTTTGTCTAAGTATAAAACTTTGGGAATCCACCTAAGGTCTTGTGAGGGTTGAACTTTGAGGTCTATCTTAGAAGTCTCACCAACTTTTGGAGATTTGACTTGATAAATTTTTAATTGAGACTTATCACCATTATATTTATATTTTACTAATGTAATCTTAGATTGGTGATTAGTCTTTTGAGGTTGGTGATTCTTCTTCTTAGGGGATTGTTTTCTATTCTTCTTATTTTCTCCCTTTCTTTGACTTTCGAATTTTAGATTTAACTTTGTAATTTTCTTCAAAAGTTCTTTCATGTTTTGACTTAAGGGAGGTAGGTTGAGAAGCTTTTTGTTAATAGATTCTTTTATTTTTGGTTTAACTTGTTTAAGCTTTTTAGAATCTATCTTAGGAGACTCCTTGTTAATTGGTTTAACTTGTTTAAGCTTTATGGAGTCTTCCTTGGTTTTTAGTGTCTTACCCTTCAAATTTGATTTTACTTTCTTTGGTTCAAATATGGGATTAGACACATTGCTTCTTCTTAGTTTGCACTCAAACCTAAAGTGTCCTTCATTGCCACAATAAACACATTTGGATTTGGGCAAAGGAGAAAGAGTGCTAGAGAAAGAGGACTCACCTTTCACAAAAGTGTTGGTGAATTTAGGGTCATGTGACATATTCCTATTAAATCCAAGACCCGTCCTATCTCCATGAGGTTTACCCAATTTAAATAATTTTTTCAAGTCTATCTTCACTTTGGGTAAACTTGCACTCATACTTTTGTTTATAACTTTCAAGTTGAGTGACTTGGGTTTTAAGGGTTGAATTTTATTTTTAACTTTTGTTAGTTCATTTTCAATTCCCTTAAAATTGTTTAGCTCATCATAGGCAAGTTTTAACTTAGATTTAAGCTCATTAACAACATTAGATCCAAGTTCTAAAGTTTTTAAATTACTTTGAGCATTAGACAAATTTTCATTGGAAATTGTCAACTTGGATTTTAAATAGTTAATGTTTTCATCTTGTCTTTTAATTGTATCTCTTAGGTTCAAATTTTCATTTTTAAGCTCATCACAATTTATCTTAATCTCATTTAATTCATCTTGAGCATTAGATAAATTTTCCTTAGAGATAGTCAATTTAGATTCAAGATTGTTAAAGTCTTTATCTTGCCTTTGTAATTGATCTCTTAGTTTTAGATTTTCCTTATTAAGATGATCATAACCTATCTTTAATTCTTTAAGTTCATCTTGAGTATTGTATAGGTTATTCAAAGAGATCATGAACTTAGATTCTACACAATTTATGAATTCATCTTTTTCTCTAAGTTCATTTTTAGAAGAGACTAATTCTTGGTTTAGCCTTTTAGATTCTTCTTTTAATCTTTTATTTTTCTTGGAAACCTCTAAGGACCATGTGTACAATTCCTCATAGGCTTCAAGTTCATCAAATTCTTCTTCTTTTAATTCAAGTTGAGATTCTTTAATTTTAAAGTTTGAATCTCCATAAGATGGAAGAATGAGGGGTCTAGAAGAATCTACAAAGTCTAGCATAGTGGAGTCCATCCTAATGATTTTCATAAAAACACAACTCTAGGGTTTTAACTCTAGGTTTTTACACTTAATCAAGAGTTCCAAACACTTGATCCTAAAAGATAGAGCACGAGGCTCTGATACCAATTGAAAGTCCTTGGGATCCTAACCCTAGAGGGGGGGGGGGGGGTGAATAGGGTGAGCTACAATTGTGACTAATTAAGACCAATTTTAACTTCTTTAAAACAAACTAGTCACATGTGATGATAAATCAATCAAAATGCGGAAGCTAATAAAACAATCATCACAAATGCAAGCACCACAACACCAAGGTTTATAGTGGTTCGGCCTCAATGCCTACGTCCACTACCGGCTTGTGATCCAATCACCCCACCGGATTTCCACTATGTATGCTTTTTACTAGGCTAAGCAATAACCCTTACAATGTTGTTTTTCTAGGCTAAACAACAACCTCTCAATGTGCTTTTCTAGGCTAAGCAATAACCTTTACAAGATGCTTTTCTTAGGCTAAGCAATAACCTTTACAAGATGCTTTTCAAGGCTAAGCAATAAACCTTACAATGATAAAGATTTCTCTAAGAAAGTGTCTTCACAAAAGATCACTCTAAGAGATTACAATTTAAGCTCAAATTAATTTGCCTCTAAATAGGCGGATATGAAAAATGAAAACTAACTCACACAAACACTCAAAGAAATGCAAAGATGTATGCTTATGAAGTGTGTGTGTGTGAAAACTTCAATCAAGTTTAAAAGTAAGCTCAATCAATTTATGCTTAATGCAATTTGAAAGTTTAAGGCACAACAAGATATGATTGAAGTTCTATGCAAATCACTTGAACAATTACACACTTGTGAATGATATGAAAATCAAAAGATCACAAGTTGTATGAAAGTGTTTAAGCCTAATCAAGTGATGCATGTGCAATGTTGTTTTCAAAACTAATTTGACTAAAGATTAAATGAATGAAACAACAAGGGAAGTTTCAACCAAGTGAAATAATCATGCAATAAAAGAAATCAAAGATTTAGGCTAAGCATGATTAAGAAAGTTTGAAACAAAACTTGGGTTGAAATCAAAGTGATGAATCCAATCTTGAATATCAAAGATGAAGGGAAGAATAGATTCAACATATCATTGTTATCATGCTTGAAATCATTTTCCAAAGTTTCAAATAAAGCACATAACAAATGATTAATTAAAAGTAAAACTTACTTGGAGATTTAACTTAGTTGATCCAAGCTTAAGCTTCACTTAATGACCCCTTTGGTCTCTCTTAGTTCCTCCCCTTTGTCTTGTCTCAAAGCTCCTCAAAGAAGGCTTAAAAATCTCCAACTTTGGACAAAGGAAAGAACTCATTTTTATAGCCAAAAATGCCCAACGGCTAGTCCTCGGTCGACCTGCAAAGAGGTCTCGGTCGACCGAGAAAGCACAACGGTCATATTTTTGACCGTTGACAGGTTTCAGTTCAAAACCTGCACACTCGACCGACAGTGTTCCCGGTCGACCGGGAAGCAGGTCTCGGTCGACCGGCGACACTGCCAGGTCACTCCCCTTTTGCAAAATTTCCAACTTTTGCACATTTGAAGATATTTCTTTGGTGGGGATTTTTGGGCCACTAAACCAAGCTTGGTAACATGTTTTAAGTCATACTAAGATGTTTAAAAAACATGAAACACACAAAGCCTAAAATGATTTGAAACTTTAAATCCAAGGGCTAGCTTGATTTGATAAAACTCTTTTCAAATGAGAATGCATACAAAACTGATTCTGAAAATGATGAATGTATGCAATGCACAAACCTAACTTCTCAAATTGATTTTCCAAATATAATTCACAAATAATTAGGTTTTCAAAAGAGTTTGGATTCTAAAACCAATGCATCCAAGTTTAAAACCAAAACATGCATAAAACAAAACTTTTACAAATCTTAAAAGCAATGCATGTATAAAACCAGATTTCAAGATATTCTAAAACAATGCATGAGTGTAAATTCAAATGATATGAATATGTTAATGCATCCATCAAATTGCAAATACAAAATCCCTAACACCAGCTGCACGCCCAACAACGACCCATCATTCAAAAAATGGAAAAGACTTGAGGTGTTTAGCGATGCAAAAATATGTCATGAAGGGAAATAGTCATCTAGCAGAAGGAGTCTCTACCACCCAGAGCTCAAAAATTCAAGCGAATGCCCATTCTCCAAGTTTTCTTAGACATGGGGCATTGGGGGGCAAATGATGGGCCAAGCCCAAATGGCCCGATCCATGTTGAAAGCCCAATCTTATAAAGACCCACCAAGCCCAAATGGCCCGATCCATGTGGAAAGCCCAATCTTATAAAGACCCACCAAGCCCAAAGTGGTCCAAGTTCGCCACCTTGGAAGGAGTCAGCCCTCTCCTCATCTTTGACCGAGTCTCATGGAGAGCACCTCAACCACCTCGTCCGTTGAGAAGAAGTTGTGAGCTCCACCACAATAGCTATCTAGTTGCTAGTAAGTCGCCCCAATCTGTTAGGGGGCGACTATAAATTGTAAGCCCCGCCAACACTTGGGGGGCATATCACATTTTTACCTGAGAACGACTCTCTCCTCTCCTTCTCAAAGCTTGTACTCTTTGCTCCCTGCACCCTTGAGCTAATAAATTACCCGGCAACCAAAGCCATTCAAGAGTGGACGTAGGTCACGATTGACCGAACCACTATAAATTCTCTCTCTCTCCTTCAATTTTCACATTAATCACTCATCACTTGACCGGTGGTGCCCGAAAACACTTTTTGGCATCATCAATATATATATAAATAGCTTGTAGTTAGAACGAGACTTTTTTACCCCTGAACCTAACCTATAAAAAAAAAGGATAGAAATGATGTAAGTCTGGGTGCTTGGTTGCTTCAACCATGAGCTTGGGAGCAGCTCTCGATCTTCTTCTTCAAGCCATCAATCTGTGAGCAGCTGTCAGTCATATCAAATGCCTTCCTCTTCAAGCTCATATACCCAGTTTTCTCGTGGTCAAAGCTCTCAATTTGATGGTGAAATTCGTTACTATCATTGCGAGCACAGGGCTACTTTAAGAACTTTTCGAACACAGCGGAACATGGGGAGGAGGTTTCTTGGCTGTGCACTATATGGGGTGAGTCATTGACCCATCTATTTGATCTTCTCCATGTCTGGTCAACCATGGTAATATTAATGTATTTTTTTTCATTTTGTTCTCAGATCCAACCAGCGTGTGGATTTTTTGAATGGGTTGATGGAGAAATAGAGCTTGTGCCAAAGCTATTGGATAAAATTGATGTATTGGAGAGAGAACTGAAGTCAGCTTGTCGAAGGGAAAGATGTAACCTACGTGTGCTGCTGGGGACATGGGCCGGAATTCTGTTTTGTTGTTCATGTGTTATCTACTGATATCTTGGACTCCTGTAGATGGGTTGAAATTACCATGATCATATGTATCAGTTGGAATATAATAGAAAATGGGTTGGTGTTGTTTGTTTGTCAATGACTCTATTTTTTTATGAACTTTAATTAACCTGTAATAAGAAAACACTAACAAAAAAAAACCTTCTCTCCTCTGGAAATACAATGAAAATGGGAACATCATCATCCTTCCAATAACAAAAAATCTGGAAACATCATCTTCCAAACAGTAACAAAAAACTGTCATCATCCAAGCAGTAACAAAAAAATAAAAATAGAAACATCATTCAAACAGTAACTAAAAAACTGGAAACATCATCATCCACATAGTAAATAAAAAAACTAGAAACACATTTGGCCATTGCAAGACCTTACATTATGGCCCAAATCCAAACAGTAAAAAGGATAATCCAAATCCAAACAGTCATCGTAAAAAAAGTTGTTTAATACAGTCATCATCAGTGACACAACTGTTAGGGATTTTGTGTTTTGCAATTTGATGGATGCATTATTATTTTAGCATCATTCGAATTTTCACACATGCATTGTTTTTGAACTACTTGAAATCTTGATTTACACATGCATTATTTTTAAGACTTGTAGAAATATTGATTTATGCATGTTTTGATTTTAAACTTGGATGCATTTAGTTTTCAAAAGAAGATTTTCGAATCAAGCTTGCCTTTGGTTTTAAGAGTTTCAAATCATATTAGGCATTTTAGGTTTCATGTTTTTAAAACTCTTAGAATGATTTAAAACATGTTTTCAGGCTTGATTTTATGGCCTAAACCTCCAAGACCAAGTTTCCCTTTAAAAATTCATTTTTACAAATCTTTATAATCAAGGAAAGTTTGGTCAACCGAACCTTTGTTGGTCAGTTGTCGGTTCCGATTCCAGAATATGAAATCTGTGTTTTCTGAGAACTTCGGTCAGCTGTCGGTCAAGTGTCGGTCGACCGAACTTCAGTTCGGTTAACCGACAAGTGTATTTCGGTCAGCAAATTTTTGAAATATATGACCGTTGGAATATGACAGTTGAGTTCGGTCGACCGAACTCCAAATGTCTGTCAACCGACAAGCTAGCCGTTGGGCATCATTTTCTATAAATTGAAGTTCATTCCTTAGCCAAATTTGAGGATCCAAGGGATACTCCTTGAGGTGTTTTGAGGCCAAACAAAGGGGAATGAGCTAAGGGAGGCTAGTTGGTAAAAAAGGGAAGTTAAAGCTTGGAATCATAAGTAAATCATCTATGTAAGCTTAGTTTTCCTTATCATATGTTTTCATGCTTTGTTTAAATATTTGAAAAATGAATTTTAGCATGATAACTATGATGTGTTGAATCCATTACTTACATTTAATCTTTGATCTAAGTTGTATTGGATTCTTCATCTTGATTCAAACCAAGTTTGTTTTAAATTTCATAAATCATGCTTTGTCAAAACCTTTGGTTACTTTTATAGCATGATTCATTTACTTGGTTGAATCCTTACTTGTTGTTTTCAATCACATTAGAACCATAGTTTAGCTACTTTGTTTTTGAAAACAACATTGCACATGCATCACATGTTTAGTCTTAAATAGGTTCATACAACTTATGAGCCTTTGATTTTCATATCATCAATAAGTTAGTATTCATATATGTGATTTGCATTTCACTTCAATCAAATCTATTTTTTGTGTTTTACACTTTCAAAAGCTTTAAGCTTACATTCATTGAGCTATCATTTTTTACTTTATTGAAGTTTTCACACACACCCCATGAGCATTCATCTTTGCATTTCATAGAGTGTTGTGTGAGTTTGTTTTAACTTTCATATCAGCCTATTTAAGAGGCAAATGTTTTGAGCTTTAATTGTAATCTCTTAAAGTGTTTATGTTAACACTTCTTTGAGAATTCATATCTTGTAAAGATTATTGCTTAGCCTAGAAAAACATAGTGTATAGGTTGATGTTATGCCTTGAAAAACATCAGTGTAGAGGTTATTGCTTAGCATTGGAAAGCATATTGTAAAGGTTATTCCTTAGCCTATTGAAAAGCATAAATAGTGGAAATCCGGTGGGGTGTTGGCATTGAGGCCGAACCACTATAAATCATTATGTGATGGTGAATGCTTTGTGATGATTGTTTTTGTTAATTTCCGCATTTTAGTTCTATATCATCACTTGTGACTAATTTAATTAAAGAAGGTAAAATTGGGCATAATTGGTCACTAATTTGTAGCTCACCCTATTCACCCCCCCTCTCGGGTTTGGATCCCGGACTCTCAACAACATCATCCAGAAAAAAGTCCATTTTAAAATAGTGGTTGTTATCATCAACAAGTTGAGCTCCGTTTTCCTGCTCCAGTCCGCCATTTACCTGCTTGTAACTTCCCTCTATCATTGGCATTTCTTGCTGATGGATTTGGCTGAGAAGAAGATTGTCTGACTCTCCCCTTACCAATCAAAATTTGAAAACTACAGTGAGTACATGCATATACTATAATTAGAAGTAAAAAATCAAAAGGGTGAAAAAGCATTATGCTGTGTGCTGTGGTATGGGCTGAGAAGCTGGCTGAGTCTGAGAACCTGGATGAGGCTGAGAAGCTAGCTGAGGCTGAGAAGCTGGTTAAGAACCTGATCCAGAACTAAAGAGTCTTGAATTGAGATGTACTGGTCCCTTGCAAGACCTGACATTATAGCCTGTTTCAAGCATCTAGCACAAGTCATTTTTCTATTCATTCTAAAAACCCAACTAGAATTGGGTAACTCATTTGCATCCCTCCTCCTCAACTTCCTTGGCCTACCTGTAGGTCTTCTATACAAAGGAGGACCAACTGCTTCCATTCCACTTTCTACCCAATCATGCATTCCAGGTACTGGGTGTATTATGCCATTATATGCTCTTAAATACATCTCTTTGCTATAGTATGCATGAATGTAATCTTCAGGCCTTTTTTGATTCATGTATATACATGCTATGGCATGCTTGCAAGGTATCCCAGTTAAATCTCACATTTCTGCATAAACATGTTCTACTTTCAATGTTAACAACAAAGTTTTGGCAAAACAATCAACACCAAACTCACCTCTGCATGACCAGATGGTAAAACAGTGTCTGCTTTCATTCTTGTTCTTTTCCAACTTCTCCAATATCCTCAGACAAACTGTGCCTTCATATTTAGTCATTCCTCTCAACTTCACTTGAATTTTGTTCATCAGCTTCCTCTTCGCACACTCAAGCAAACCAACTATTGGTTTCTCCCTTGCTTCAAGTATGTAATTGTTGAAAGACTCACAGAGGTTGTTTGTTAATGCATCACATTTGGCCCTTGTGGAAAATGAGATCTAGCCCATCTGTTTGGATTAGTAGCTATCAACCAATTATATGCAGCATGGTCCATTTCTTTGATCCTCTGCATATTACTATCAAATTCTCTTGGTGATCCACATGATGCTGCAGCCCACATAGAATCTTTCAACAATTTTCTTCTGAAAAGTTTTTTGAAGTTATCATACATATGCTTCAAGCAGTGTCTAATTTCAGCAGTAGGAACAACTATCCCAAATGCTGCATCAAGCCCTTTCTGTTTATCAGACATAAAAATCCAGCCCATATCACCCCTATCTCCGATGTCATCAATCAATGATTTCAAAAACCAAGTCCATGAGTGTATATTTTCAGCCTTTACAACAACCATTGCAATTGGAAACATATTCTCATTCCCATCTCTACCTATTGCAACCAGTACTTGTCCACTATAAATACCTTTGAGGAAGCGCCCATCTAGACCAATTATAGGTCTACATCCATTGACGAACCCGACCTTTTGTGACTCATAACAGACATACAATCTCTGAAAATATGGAATTCTATCCATGTGAGGTCTTTGTGTCACCACAAATAAACTTGTATTTGGATTGTACTTTTGGAGAGTGACACATTAGTTCCTCAATCTAGTATACTGCAATCTAATATCTCCAAAGATGTTATATGCTGCCTTCCTCTTCACTCTATACAACTTATCCTTCGACAAATCAACCTTCAGATCTCTTCTCAGCTCTTTCTGCATTGTAAGGATTGACCATTTCGGATCGTCACTTATTCTCTGCTGGTATTTATTAGCTATATAGCTGGAAGCGACCAAATGGCTTTTAAACTTCATACCACAGGTATGATCGGGCTTGAATGTCTTAATTTGAAATGTCTTCTCACCCTGCATGAGTGATGCATGAATCCTAAATCCACAATCATATTTACAAACAGCTGTGATTCTCTTGTTCTCATTTTTCAAATATTTAATGTCGTAGCCCTGCCTTACAGTCCATTCAACAAGCGCTTGTCTGAATACTTGAGGACCTGCAAATATCATACCCAACTTGAGTCGAGGATTCATGTTTGGAATTTTGTAGATTGCAATTTGATGGATGCATTATCATTCAAGCATCATTTGATTTACACACATATGCATTGATTTAGAAAATCTTGAAATCTTGATTTATACATGCATTGGTTTTTAGACTTGAAGAAATATTGATTTATGCATGATTTATTTTTAAACTTGGATGCATTTGTTTTAGAAAAGAATTTTTAGAAATCAAGCAAGCCTTTGGTTTTAAAGTTTTGAATCATTTTAGGCTTTTTATGTTTTAAAAACCCTTAGAATGTTTTAAAACATGTTTTTCAAGCTTGATTTAATGTCCCAAAAAGTTTCCCCAAGAAAAACCTTCAAATATGCTATTTTGGGGAATTTTTGGTCCCAGGGGGTCGACCTGCAGTGTGCCCGGTCGACTGGCCCAGGGGACCCGGTCGACCGGCTACACTGCAGGTCGACCGGGAAAGAGCCGTTAGCCCCTTTTCAAACGGTCTGTTTTTTGACCGTTGTGAAGGCCAGGTCGATCGGGGTAGGGCCAGGTCGACCGGGAGACTAGCCGTTGGGCTGTTTTGGCTATAAATACTAGTTCATTCCTTTGCCAAAAGTTGAGAATTTTTAGACCTTTCTTGAGAGGTTTTGAGGCAAATCAAAGGGGAATGAACTAAGGGATGAAGGGGATCATTAGGAAAGCTAAAGCTTGGATTAATGAAGTTAAATCTCTCCAAGTAAGCTTTACTTTCCTTAATCATATGTTGTCATGCTTTGCTTAATTATTGGTAAATGTTTTGTAGCATGATAAACTATGTTTTGTTGTGTCCTTCACATGTTTATGTTTTGAATTGATCTATTGTTTTGGATGCATCACCTTGATTCAATCCAAGTAGTACTTAATGTCGCGACCCCGGAACGGATCCCCGGGCCCGCGACGAGTTGTATTTATGTTTACAATTATTTTATGTTTTCCCACAGGTTCCCGCGGTGAGGATTCCCAAAGACACGCGGAATCTGACTCACATGATCAAGTATGCGGAAGCGTGTAGCAAATCACATCAAGATAAGCACCAATAAATCTTTAAGTGCTATGACCAAATAATAACAAGACATAAGTATCAAAGGAAGAAGTTAATATGGCATTCCCATCAAGTTTCAAGTTATGAGACTAACTCAAAAGTAAGTTAAGTTTAGTTACAACCCATAAGAGGCCAACAGAGGCCAATACAACTTCTCAAAATAACAAAAGAAACCCATGACAAAATGACGAACTCAAGAACCCGCCCGACGTCTAGTTGACATCATCGGGCTGCCACTCTCTAACAGGGGTTGGGTCAAAAGCCTCCTTCGGACGCTCCTCCTCAAAGGTAACGTCACCTGCACCTGGGCACCAACAAACAAGGGTCAAACACAACGGTTTGGCAGGTAATCAATTTAGGTGAAAACATGAAACAATAACGTTTTAAGAAAACATATAAACAAATCCCTGATTCGAAATACTACAATGACTGAGATACTAAAACAAACTAGCATGAGTACGTATAATATCATGAATAGCTACAATCCACAAAGAGCCCATCCTTTCTCCATCATTTATAAATGAAAAGAACAAGCACGCACGACAAGCACGATATACATAATATAATTACGACACGATTCCCACATATACGGGGATTTCCGGCCGCGGAACCGGACACGCACGATGTGTAATAAATACACGACCAGTCTGCAGACAGTCCACATGTTTAAGGACCCCCAGACAGTGGATCAAACTGAAAGGTCAGTCCAAGCTCAGTGGTGTTCACTTAATTCATGATGCACAAAACACGCGGAACGCTATCAAAACATGTCGAGATAAAAAAGGGGGAAAATCACTTATCAAACACAATAAACACGACTAGCAAAGGGCATAATTAATATGCATAACACGCTTAGGAAGTGATCCCCTTTTTCTTGAAACAAATCTTCAAAACAAGTTTTACTTGAAATTCAAAACGAGTACATGATGGTACTTATCGTACCAAGACGGAAATTCAAAATACGAAATCTGACAAGCATGTGTTAAGGCTATTAATTGACCTTTGTGTAATTGGGACCCCAAATGTCGGAATATACAAGAATTGGCGTCCCCGAAGTTGGGTTGCAATTTGAAGTTCCATTTACACAATGTCAAGTCAAAACCCTTAACATAGTCTAGTTTTTCAACCTTAAAAAAAATACACAAATGAAATAATTCTTCTTCTTGAATCTGGCAGGTTCGCTCGAGCGGACCTTGTAAGGTAATGACACTTCGCTCGAGCGAGACAGTTCGCTCGAGCGGACAATAAGGTCGCTCGGGCGGACAACTCTCTGTCTGCGCTCGGAACAAACAGAGGCTTGGACGCTCGAGCGGACAAGCTTCTGCCTGTGCTCGCTGAGTGCAGAAAATGCCTTTCTTTTGTACAACTTCCCACACATTCATCTCCTTCTTCTCATCCTTAAACCACATACAATCCCTTGAGCCTTTATGCTCACCAAGGTTTCATTTTCACCATTTCAAACATTCAATCCAATGAAAAACAAGATCATGAAGTTCCTAAACAGGTTTATATGCACAATTCCTAAAATACATTGAAATCAAAATACACATGCCACAATGAACCTATAGAGATTACTTGCCTTAGTCCAAGATGTCACACACTTCTCCAAGCACTTCACTCACTAATCCAAAGAACTACAAAAACCCATGAAAACCACACAAAACTCACTCAATCTTGAAAATAAGAAACCCATTTTACCAAAGGGGTTTATATTATGAAAAACAAGATTTTTAAGAACCAAAAAGACTTTATGAAAAGTATGGGTTGAAGCTCTTACCTAGAAATGGCTAAACAAGAAGGAATGGAGAAAATGGAGAGCTTTCCCAACTTTAGCTTTCAAGAAGGAGACATCAATAGGAAGCTTGAGATGAGAGGAAGAAGATGATGGCCTTGGAACTTTATTTGGAGATCTCTAGCTAGATCATGCAAGGTGAGGAAGATGGAAAGGAAAGAGGGATTTTCAGCCCTAGGTTAAGAAAGTTGCAGGAATTTTGGGGAAGTGAATGAAAAGAGTGGAAGAGGAGGTTTAAGTGATGCTAATGGGGCCCAAATGGCCAATTCTTGTATCGGTGAAAACATGATCTTGCGGGCCTCGAATGAACTCGACGAAGAAGGATAAAACGATCATCGAAATATCTAATTTCCAAAAAGTATATTTTTGACATGATTTTGAGATCTCGAAAATTGTGTCCAGATTTGTGCAAAAAAGACCACTTTACCCTTTTTGGGCCAGAACTTGGGTTTTTGGGCTCCAAACATGAATGGGCTTAAGACGAAAGTTGTAACACATAGAAAAATCGTTCAAATGAAATCAAAATCACAATCACACGGAAACCGATACGATCCTCCCAAGCTTACACGCGCACTCAGGCCTTCCTGAGTGTGTCAGACTAATACTAAACGTTCTCAAAATTCCCAAAGCGATATCCAAGTCTAAAACTAATTACTTCTAACACAACGGCAACTAAACCCACTTAAGACTAAACACATACTAATCGCGCACTAATCGATTTGGTCTGGGTCGGGGTCTAACACTTAAATTGGTATATCTAAGTAGATCATGTTAATGAAAGAATCTTTGAAATTATATGTAACATGATTCCTATACTTGGTTGAATCTTTGGTTGTTATTTTCCATCATAAGAAAATCTCTTTCAAATATATCTTATGTTTTGGATTCAACTAACTTTACAAATTATATGTATTATTGTTTTAAAGTTTCACAACTCGCTTTGCTTTGATAGGTATATCATTTTCAAGTTGTATTTATAAATACATATGATTTTTCCCCTAATTTCAATCAAATCTATTTTTATGTTTTATGAGCTACATTGTTGATTTGATTGATATCCCTATGCATCACATGTTTAGAGCTAATTAATTTCATACAACTTGTGAATCTTTGATATCATTAACAAGTTGTTACTTTTAACATGTGACTTGCATTCTTTCCTCAATCATAAATGTTTTTATGAGCTTTCATTTTCAAAATGATTGAGGACATCACACACACACACATCATGAGCATACATCTTTGCATTCATTGAGTGTTTGTGTGAGTTAGAGTTTCATTTTCATATCCGCCTATTTTAGAGGCAAATGTAATGAGCTAAATTGTATCTCCATCAAGTGTATTTTAGACACTAATTTGAGAGATAACCAACCTTTAGGTTGTAGAGGTTATTGCTTGGCCTAAGAAAAGCATAATGTAGAGGTTATTGCTTAGCCTTGAAAAGCATATTGTAAAGGTTATTGCTTAGCCTATTGAAAAGCATAAATAGTGGAAATCCGGTGGGATGTTAGATCACAAGCCGGTAGTGGATGTAGGCATTGAGGCCGAACCACTATAAATCCTTGTGTGATGGTGCTTGCTTTTGTGGTGATTGTTTTTATTAAGCTTCCGCATTTTGTTTGATAATCATCACTTGTGACTAGTTTAATTTAAAGAAGTTAAAATTGGTCTAAATTGGTCATAATTGAAGCTCACCCTATTCACCCCCCCCCCCTCTAGGGTTCGGATCCCAGGACTTTCAATTGGTATTAGAGAGGGTTACTCCATTTTAGGGCTTAACAACCTGGAGTTGATCCTTGCTAGATTAGAACCCTAGTGTTGTGATTTATTGCATATCTTTGTGATGATTTCCACTATGATTGAAAATGATATTTCCCTTAGTATCATTGCACCACTCTAAGACTTTTTCAAGTTATATCTTCAAGAGTTGGTGAGTCCTCTATATGAACTCTCAAGGACATCTTTTTCAAGACCTTAGGCGAATCTTCATTGGTACACATTTAGACTAACCTTAAGGCCTTGATCCTCTCTAGACCAACCTATTTTTTTTGTTAAATCCTTTTGTTGGTCATGTTACATTTGCATTTTGTTTCTTTATAGTCACATCTTTTAAAATGCAATGTTTCTTTGTGATCATTTGATTTTGTCTTCATGAACCTTTAAGTTATATCTCATGGTTTTCAAAATCCTTTGATTGCAATATTCTCATGATGGATTTGCATTTTGTTCATATAGTTATATCTCTTGTAGTGCATATCTATTCATGATCAATTGATTGTGATTACAAAAGCTTTCTTAGCTAGATTTTTCATGATCAATTGATGTTGGAAAATCATTTGATGAATGTCATAGTTAGATATTTTTTGTAAATCAAATGATTTGAAGCAAGTTAAGTTTTCCATTGAGTTTTCAAAGTTATATCTCTTTGTATGGAAAATATGTGTTCAATTTGTATGAGTGTCTATTGTCATATTTAGAATACAAATTGAAAATTTATAGTTTTTCAAAATCGCTTGCTCATAATTCTATAAATGATTCTTTGTTGGAATTGTAAATATTGAAGTGATTTGAAAAACTTTGGAAAATGTTCTAAGTTTTATTAGTTGTATTTATAGAAGCATTTTCCTTGAATTTATTTCCTTGTGCTTAATTATGATTATATCATTTGGAAAGAAATAATTGTTACAAACAATTTGCATCTTTACTCATTTAGTTACATTCTTTTTATGCAAATTGATTTTGATGTCTTACATTGCATGGTTGGATATGGTTTCATTGATTTGCATGTTTGTGCCTAACTTGGTATATATTCATTAATGCAAATTGATGATTGTTCATGTGCTTTATAGTAAAATCTTTTGTTTTATTATCATTTGAGCCTAATAAGTACATATGTGATTTAATGTGCTAAGTTCATTTGGTATAAATCTCATATCATTTTCCATTGCATTGTAAGCTTAGTACATTTGCTAAGAGTGAAGATGTTGCATGATAGATTGATCCCTTTAGCTTCATACCTTCTTGTGCTTACATAGGTATATTCTTTATTGATGCTATGGTATGAGTTAGATCTTGAGTGTTGATTGATCCTCTCTATGCAAATGTCAAATCGTTCTATGTATGGTTGTGATCTTAGTTATATTTATAGAAACCACACTAGAACTACAATCCATCCTCTATGCCTTCTAGTCATATTTTTTTTGGATGGTTATGATGTTGATTCATGTATATTCTCTAAGTGATTTCATCCTTGTACATTGTAAGACCCCGACCCGAGTGAACCCGATTAGTACTAATTAAGTTGCTTGTTAGTGCTAAGCTTGATTAGTGATTTTGGCTAAGTTGGGTTTGGAATAGCTTTGATTCTAGTTTTGGGCTACTTTGAATGCTTTGGTAACTAGTAGGGCCCTTTGGGGGTCCCTTTACGTGACATTGCATATGTTTGAGGATTTATCGGAGATTTTTGCATTCATTATTTTGATCTCGTTTTATTCGTATTGATAAGCTCTACAACTTTCATGTTGATCCTGTCTCCGTTTGAGATCCCGAAACCCGATTTCATAGCCTTGAGGGCAAAACAGTCATTGCACACAAAATCTGTACCCAAAACTCGATATTCCCGAAACCCGCGAAACATACACTTTTTGGAAACTAGATATTTCGACGAACATTTCTTCCTTCTTCGTCGAGTTCATCCGAGGTCCCGAATGAGATGATTTCAGCCCAATTAGTTTTCTAAGTAGTGGAGACCACTCCCCACTTGTTTATAAGGAAGTCCTTCCCTTCCATTGTTCTTTTTCCAGCACAAGAGAGAAAACCTAGGGTTTTATTGCCTTCTCCTTCTTGCTCTTGCTTGCAATCACCCAACTCACCACAATCTTACACAACTTGAGTAGTGGAGATCATCACCTTCTTCCTCATCACCATAGCTCTCTTTGGACACCATTGCTAGAGAAAACCATCCATTACAAGACTCTCCTTGAGCTCACCATTGCCATTAGAGGACCTTGCAAGTAAGTATTCCCCCTCATCTTCTAGATTTGTTATCTCCTAGCCCTTGAGAAGCTTCACTATTATCCTTGGAAGGTTTCCTTGCTATTTCATTGTTTTGACTCTTTTAGGGTTTGTTTGTTTTGGGGATTTTGTCATAGCTTGGATTCCTTGCTTGGGAGACTTGTTAGAGCTTGATTTCATTGATTTGAAGACATAAGGCAAGTGAATGATTGAGTATTTTAAGTTTTAAATGGTTGGTGAAGCATTTATGAATTTTCATGTTTCATTAAAATGTTTATGGTTGAAATAAATGTTCTTGATGGAGTAACAAAGGATGCAATTATGGTCATAAAGGCATGTTAGCTTATAACATTTAATGTTTTCTTGTTTTGTCTTGAATATGCATATTGTGTGAAATGGTTTCCTCCTCTTTTTGCTTGTATGGAATGTGATAAAGATGGAGGAGAATGGGATGGATGTAGTTGGGGATTTGAAGTCATTTGAATGGGGATGCATACTCCTCATTTGATGTATGAAAGTGGTTAAGAAGGGGTTGTAAAAAGGAAGAGTTATTGTGGAGCAGAACTGGTCCGAATTCAGGTTCTGGACAGTTCGCTCGAGCGACCATGACACTTCGCTCGAGCGACCTGTCCAGAATAGAGTTCGGGCATTCCAGTAGCTTGGTCGCTCGAGCGTACCCCCTTTTTTCGCTCTAGCGGACATCCCAGAGCTCATTTCAGAGAGTCGTCCGGTCGAACGCATTTTAATAATCGCTCGACCCAATGAGTTCGCTCAAGCGACCTCAATTCGCTCGAGCGAACCCACCCAGACGACCATCCCAGCGAGCGACTCGCTCGAGCGAATCATCCAGTCCGCTCGAGCGATGCGGTTCGTCTGGCAAAGGCTATGTTTGGGACGATGTTTAACTATTTCAATGTTGGGTTCTATTCTCTGGGAACCCCTCTATATCTAGGAGACTTATTAAGCATTGTATGAGGCCATTGGAGGAAGAAACCGTATCACAAAGATTTCATTCGAAGTTTTGAAACTTCAAGGTGTATAAGGAGCCCGGAATGTCTTCTAACTCAAGGAGTACTAAGTCTTTATTATAATCGACATACGAGGTCCCTATATACTAAATAGATCTTGAAACCAGTATTTTACCCGAAATTGTTATAGTTCATTGTTTCACCTCATTCCAAGATTTATCTTACATGATGTATTTCCCGAAAGCATGATAGTTACCCTAGTAACAGTGATTTGTCCCGAAGTATATTACCCGACTTGGAACAAAAATGTGCCCTTGGGCACCCCTGTCTTGCTCGTTTATATATTGTACTTGATTTACTTGGATAAGTCTCAATTTGATATTTAACCTATGTGTCGGCATCACTAAGCTTGGATACCTTGTCGGTTTGATCCACCGACTTGGAGATCCCTCTCCCGTCCCGCCAGCTGCAGTTTGGATCCCGATGACCGGTCTATTACCGTGGTCCCGTCCAGATACCCGATTTGCTACCGTGGTCCCGTCCCGTGTATTTATATTGTATATGTGATTTACGTTGAGTCTCCTCACTTTGTGTGACTGAGACCAACGTCCCGTTATACTGTTGTCACTTTAGTGACAGAGGATTTAGCTTTATGTGATTGCCATATTGTGAGTTCCTGATTCCTTGGTTACCTCATATGTTTTATCTTGCTTCCTTGTTTTCTAGCAAATGATTTATCTATTTTTATGAGAGTTCTTGCCTAAATAGATTTCTACGCTTTTCAAGATATTCTTTTATTATATATGTTCTTGTATCTTTTCATTCTCTTGCCAGACCGTCGTGTCTGATCCTTTGCTTTGGTACTCAGGTCCCGTTGCCGGTTTCCTTGAGGAGGAGTCGGAGGAGGCGGCAGGTGAGCCGCAACCTCTAGTCGAGTGGCGTGTTGACGATGTCATTTAGACATCGGGTTGCTACGAGAGGCGTGCATTTTGAGGAGAACTAATTAACCATTCTTTTGGGTTATTATTTTGTTATATTGGCCTTTGTTGGCCTCTAATTTTGGGGATTGTAACTAAGTGATCTTTTGTTAAACTTTAACTACTTTTGGGAAACATGCTATAAATCATTGCTCAATCTGATACAATTTTTGATACTTGATGTTAATGCTTTCACGACTAGAGATAGTCTGACTATTTGATTTGCTACATGCTTCCGCACTTAACCGAAATGTTCCTTGACGAGTGTGATATCCTCACCGCGGACACCTGTGGGAAATTAAATAAGTTGTATATTGTTGATGTAGATCCTTCAGTCATTATTCATTAGTCCCGATCTCGGATTCCCGGTCCGGGGTCGCGACATACATGTTTCAACATCATAGTAGTGATCTTGATCATATGAAACTCTTTGAAATCCATTCCTCGTATTTCTATATGTTTGATGGATATCTTAGATGTTGAATTCATATGATTTAGTCACTTTGAAAATTGCATGCATTTCAAAGATATATCCTTTTGCATTGCAATTTCTCTTGTTCATCACTATGCTCAATAGTTATATCTTTAAAAGTGATGAATATCCTTTTATGATGCTTGATGGAATTTTGTGTTTGTCTCATTCTTGCTCTTAATCATGTTGTCAAATTCAATTGACTTCAATTGGTATAATTTTCGATTGATTTGATTTTTTGTGAATGTGATAGACCTGGTGAATTGGATTGAACTTGATAGTTATATGTTTTTGTTCCATGTCACACACCATTAGCATCATAATTTTCATGTTTGCCACCTCTCTTGCTCATATAGGTATATCTCATGACCACCATGTTTATGTGTTTATAATATTGGTTGGTTATTAGTTGAGGTTGACTTCATGTTTGAATTTCATTTCACTCATTCTTGCACATTAATAGTCATATTTTTTGTTTGAATGAAAGGATTTCAAAACCTTCATAGCATATGTTTTTCATAGTTAAATTATTTGATGCTATGATTAATAAACCCCATTTCATCATGGATAGCTCTAATTTGGATTTTTCCTATTAATAGTTATATTTTTAAATTCATTTTAGAGTGATTGCTTTAATAGACTTATCTTTGAATCTCAATTGGTATCCTTTGTTTTTTCAATTGGTATCCATGATTGCTTTTCTCCTTGACCTTGCTCTCTTTTGGTAATTTGATCATATTGAGCTTTATAGTTAAACGAATCTAATCCTTCTCTTGAAGTTGACCCTTAATTGGTAAAACTATATTCTTCTTGAACCAAATAGTTAAATCTTTGTCAAAAGTTTGACAAAAGGAGAGAATGGATTGAGGGGTTGTGTAAACCTTCATAGGAAGTATTAGTTTTGACCAAATTGACCCTTGGATTGACTTTGAACCCTTAGAGACTACTACCATGCATGATAACCTGTTATGTATTTCATTTTCGATTTCTTTTGTTAACAGGTGCTACTAAAAGGTATTTTCCTTATTTCATGTGTGTAGGTACCTTTGTAATTTAATGTCAAAGGGGGAGAGAGCATTCAAGTTCTCTAAAGGGGAAGAGAATGTCCAAGCTTCCTAAGGGGAGATTTTGTATAATCTTCTACAGGGGGAGAGAATGCATATCTTGCCAAAAGGAGAGAGAGGCATGGTCAAAGGGGGAGAGGCAGAAGAAAGAAAGCTTGGAGCTAAAGAAGATGCTTGGCCAAAGAGAGGAAGATGAAAAGAAAGCTTGAAGATTGATCAAGCACCAAGCATCAAGAAGAATGAAGAAATCCAAGAGCCCAAGCTAAGAGAAGAAGCATCCAAGAGATTTCAAGACTTGTCCAGCTTAGGGGGAGCTGAAGACTTAGTGTGTATTCAGTGGTGAGTGAGTTGCCATCAAATTGCAAAGGGGGAGATTGTTAGGAATTTTGTAGATTGCAATTTGATGGATGCATTATCATTCAAGCATCATTTGATTTACACACATATGCATTGATTTAGAAAATCTTGAAATCTTGATTTATACATGCATTGGTTTTTAGACTTGAAGAAATATTGATTTATGCATGATTTATTTTTAAACTTGGATGCATTTGTTTTAGAAAAGAATTTTTAGAAATCAAGCAAGCCTTTGGTTTTAAAGTTTTGAATCATTTTAGGCTTTTTATGTTTCATGTTTTAAAAACCCTTAGAATGTTTTAAAACATGTTTTTCAAGCTTGATTTAATGTCCCAAAAAGTTCCCCCAAGAAAAACCTTCAAATATGCTCTTTTGGGGAATTTTTGGTCCCAGGGGGTCAACCTGCAGTGTGGCCGGTCGACCGGGTCCCCTGGGCCGGTCGACCGGGAAAGAGCCGTTAGCCCCTTTTCAAACGGTCTGTTTTTTGACCGTTGTGAAGGCCAGGTCGACCGGGGTAGGGCCAGGTCGACCGGGAGACTAGCCGTTGGGCTGTTTTGGCTATAAATACTAGTTCATTCCTTTGCCAAAAGTTGGGAATTTTTAGACCTTCCTTGAGAGGTTTTGAGGCAAATCAAAGGGGAATGAACTAAGGGATGAAGGGGATCATTAGGAAAGCTAAAGCTTGGATTAATGAAGTTAAATCTCTCCAAGTAAGCTTTACTTTCCTTAATCATATGTTGTCATGCTTTGCTTAACTATTGGTAAATGTTTTGTAGCATGATAAACTATGTTTTGTTGTGTCCTTCACATGTTTATGTTTTGAATTGATCTATTGTTTTGGATGCATCACCTTGATTCAATCAAAGTAGTACTTAAATTGGTATATCTAAGTAGATCATGTTAATAAAAGAATCTTTGAAATTATATGTAACATGATTCCTATACTTGGTTGAATCTTTGGTTGTTGTTTTCCATCATAAGAAAATCTCTTTCAAATGTATCTTATGTTTTGGATTCAACAAACTTTACAAATTATATATATTATTGTTTTAAAGTTTCACAACTCGCTTTGCTTTGATAGGTATATTATTTTCAAGTTGTATTTATAAATATATATGATTTGTCCCCTAATTTCAATCAAATCTATTTTTATGTTTTATGAGCTACATTGTTGATTTGATTGACATCCCTATGCATCACATGTTTAGAGCTAATTAATTTCATACAACTTGTGAATCTTTGATATCATTAACAAGTTGTTACTTTTAACATGTGACTTGCATTCTTTCCTCAATCATAAATGTTTTTATGAGCTAAAACTTTCAAAAGCCTTAGGCATACACTTATGAGCTTTCATTTTCAAAATGATTGAGGACATCACACACACACATCATGAGCATACATCTTTGCATTCATTGAGTGTTTGTGTGAGTTAGAGTTTCATTTTCATATCCGCCTATTTTAGAGGCAAATGTAATGAGCTAAATTGTATCTCCATCAAGTGTATTTTAGACATTAATTTGAGAGATAACCAACCTTTAGGTTGTAGAGGTTATTGCTTATCCTAAGAAAAACATAATGTAGAGGTTATTGCTTAGCCTTGAAAAGCATATTGTAAAGGTTATTGCTTAGTGTAAGACCCCAACCCGAGTGAACCCGATTAGTGCTAATTAAGTTGCGTGTTAGTGCTAAGCTTGATTAGTGTTTTTGGCTAAGTTGGGTTTGGAATAGCTTTTGATATAGTTTTGGGGATTTTGATTTGCTTTGTGATAGTAGGGCCCTTTGGGGGTTCCCTTTTCGGCTTTGCGTTTTCTTGAGAAATTTTCCCGATTTGTTGTGAATTGTGTTTTTTGGCCCGTTGCATTCATCTTGAGGAATCCTACAACTCTCATGTTGATCCCGTCCTCGTTTGAGATCCCGAAACCCGATTTCATAGCCTTGAGGATAAAACAGTAATTGCACACCAAATCTGTACCCAAAACTTAATATTCTCTAAACCCGCGAAACATACACTTTTTGGAAACAAGATATTTCGACGAACATTTCTTCCTTCTTCGTCGAATTCATCCGAGGACCCGAGAGAGATGATTTCAGCCAATGTAGCTCCTTTAGTTGTGGGACCCAACCCAACCCAACTCACTTGTTAACAAGGGAAGTCATTTCCCATTCATTTCATTCTTCATATTCCAGCACAAGAGGAGAGCCTAGGGTTTCCTTGCTTTTCTCTTCTTCTTCTTGCTTCTCCATCTCCAATCCACACCAAACTTGCATCAACCAAGAAATGGAGATCATCTTCTTCTTCCTCTTCACCATGGCTCCCTATTGATACCATTTGTGGAGAAAACCCTCCATTCCAAGACCTCCATTGAGCTTACTCTTGCCATTAGAGGACCTTAAAGGTAAGTAATCATCCCCATCTCCTAGATTAGTGTTCCTCTAGCCCTTGAGAAGCTACATTTGCATTATTGTTGGTTCTTTCATTTTCATTCTTTGTGTAACCCATTTTAGGGTTGTTTTTGGGGGTTTTTGATTGTAGCTTGGCTTTGAGCAATAGAAGTGAATAGAGGCTTGATTTCAGCTAGCTTGGACTTGAGGCAAGTGAATGTTTGGATGTTTTTAAGTTTGAAATGGTTTGGTGAAGTATTTATGGGTTTTCCATGCTTTCATTAATGTGTTTTTAGTTGAAATAAATGCTCATAATGCATCTTGATAGCCTCATTTAATGCCTTGGAAAACATGTGTTTAAGTCATCTTGTTTATAGTTCTAAGTGGTTGTTGATGTGTTGGAAGGAAAGGAAAAAGGGAAGAAAAATCAGTGTCCCGGACCTGCTACACGCCCAGGTCCGATCGATCGGACGTGCAGGCCGATCGATCGGTCTGTCTTTAACTGTAAGGCTTTTTGAGCCGATCGATCGGACTCTGTGCATAACTGGGACAGAAATTTCGGCCCGATCGATCGGACCGAATGTGAGGACGTCTTGAGCCGATGTTCTTCACGGTTGGCTCGGAGGCATCGAAGTTCAATCTATTTCAATCTTGAACGGAATGGAACGACACGATATCTTCTTCATCCCTAAATGCAAAGTTTATTTCCTTGGGTATCGCGAATTCTATTCCTTTCGGTGACTGAGTAGGTTGCTCGATGGTTCCGAGTTGACATCATACTTAGGATGGACTGTTTATAGTCTTGATTTTTCTATCATAGCATCTAGTACTATCCATAAGCTCAATTTAAGTTTTTGAAAATCGTAAAAGTGGATAAGGAGCCCGGAATGTCTTCAAACTCAAGGAGTACCAAGTCATTTCCATAATCGACATACGGGACCCCTATTCACTCAAATAGATCTTAAAACCATTATCTTTCCCGAATTGGTATAGTTCATTATATTCTTCATTTCCAAGATTTACATTACATGACTTGTTTTTCCCGAAGCATTGTTATACGCTTGAAATAGTTATTTGACCCGAAGTGCATTACACCACATGATATGTCAGTGTGCCCTTGAGCACCCCCGTCTTGCCGGTTTGATTATATATTTGTACTTGATTTACTTGCATTGTCTCGATTGTATTTGACCTATGAGTCGGCACCACTAAGCTTGGATAACCTCGTTGGTTTGATCCACCGACTTGGAGATCCCCCTCTTGTCCCGCCAGCTGCAGTTTGGATCCCGCTACCCGGTCATTACCGTGGTCTTGTCCCGATACCGCAGATTGCTACTGTGGCCCCCGATGCCCGGCTCGCTACCGTGGTCATGTATAGTATATGTATATGTAATTATATGAGATCCCCTGTTTCTCCTCACCTCGAGTGACTGAGATCAGGGCCTAGTTATTGCTCTATCACCTTAGTGATAGAGGACTTAGCTTCGTGTGGTCGCCATCTTGCTTGTTCCTGATTCCTTGGATACCCTATGAATTTTATCTTGTTTACATGTTTTTCTAACAAATGATTTATCTATTTTATGAGAGTTCTTGCTTGAACAAATTTCCTTGCTTTTCGAGATATTTCATCTATTTTATGTTGTTGTATCTTCTCACTCTCTTGCCAGACCGTCGTGTCTGATCCTTTGCTTTGGTACTCAGGTCCCGTTGCCGGTTTCCTTGAGGAGGAGCCGGAGGAGGCGGTAGGTGAGCTGCAACCTCTAGTTGAGTGGCGTGCTGACGATGTCATGTAGACATCGGGTTGCTACAAGAGGCGTAACATTTTGGGGAGAACTTATTTACCATTCTTTTGGGTTATTATTTTTGTAATATTGGCCTTTGTAGGCCTCTAATTTTGGGGAATGTAACTAAATGATATTTTGTCTAACTTTAACAACTTTTGGGAAACATGCTATAGATCATTGCTCATTCTGATACAGTTTTGATATTTGATGTTAATGCTTGCATGACTAGAGATAGTCTAACTATTTGATTTGCTACATGCTTCTGCACTCAAAAGAAATATTCATGCAAGGTTGTGATATCCTCACCGCGGACACCTGTGGGAAGTTAAATAAGTTGTATATTGTGGATGTAGATAATCCTCTTTAATCATCATCACCCACTTAGTCCCGATCCCGGATTGGGATTCCCGGTCCGGGGTCGCGACACTTAGCCTATTGAAAAGCATAAATAGTGGAAATCCGGTGGAGTGTTAGATCACAAGCCGGTAGTGGATGTAGGCATTGAGGTCGAACCACTATAAATCCTTGTGTGATGGTGCTTGCTTTTGTGGTGATTGTTTTTATTAAGCTTCCGCATTTTGTTTGATAATCATCACTTGTGACTAGTTTAATTTAAAGAAGTTAAAATTGGTCATAATTGAAGCTCACCCTATTCACCCCCCTCCTCTAGGGTTCGGATCCCAGGACTTTCAATTGGTATCAGAGAGGATTACTCCATTTTAGGGCTTAACAACCCGGAGTTGATCTTTGCTAGATTAGAACCCTAGTGTTGTGATTTATTGCATATCTTTGTGATGATTTCCGCTATGATTGAAATCATCACTGCCTTTATCCTCAAGATCAACAACGTAGTCCTCCTCACTATTAACTTTCCTACTACCTGATGCAACTTCTGCTACAGGTAACTGCTTCAAGGGACCTTTGCTGTGAATATTTTACATCAAGACCTTCCCCTTAGGTGACACAACCATCAAAGGTTCATGTCCCCTCTCTACATAAATAGTCAACACGTCACTTCCCTTATAATGTTCTAATAGATCAACTACATCCTTGTCTGTTTCAATCCACCTCAAACCATCATTAAAACCCAAGTCTGGAACCTTAAAATGTATTATATTGTTTGCTGAGTACCCTAATTCCATCACATAATCCCTAAACTCAAAAAATGATGTTTTATCCATATCAAAATCATTAATTTCATCCACCATACCCCCAATGTATACACTATTTGGTGGCTCTATAAAATAACCACCATGGTGGAATCGCACTGTCACTTCATCAAACGACATCTGCATGTAAAGGACATTTCTTTGAGACAAACTCATGTACAATCACATAGAAAATTGGGTGTTTGACAAAACCATGGATGTAAAGAAAAATTTATGTCACTATGGTCCCCTCCATTTTCATTGTGCAGACAGATAGAGACAATTGAGTGCTATCTGGTTGTGGTCTCCATTTTCACTATGTAGACAGAAAGAAAAAAAATTTGTGTCACTGTGGTCTCCTCTTGTGAAAATTGGGCGCTATCTGGCTGAGAAGCAGCTGACAAAGTGCAGACAGGTGAAGATCCTATTCCACCAACATTCATAAAAATACAAAAAGGGAATGAAATAGATAGCATAAGGGGGGACCATTTTCACACAACATCACTATATCAGACAACGAAAAGTCATACATCCACTAAAAGTAGTCAAAAAACTTATCCCCATTCACTAAAATGAGACACAGAAAGAGACAATTTTCTAATGCAAATTTCTCATAGAGATGGCACAAACCCCATCAACAACTTTACAATCCATGCACGCAGAGAATATCTTTTTTATCAAAACCCTAACCCCAAAACCCTCGGCATCAGACATTATTAAGGGTTTGAGATTATACATACCTCTGAAATTGTTGAAGCTTCTTGACGAATTCTCTGCAATTGTTAAAGCTTCTTGATAGCACAAGAGGGGACCCTTTTGAAGGAAGGTCGATTTCTCCCAAAACCGCCTCGCCAATGAAGAACCCTAGCGGTTTCTCCCAAAATCGTCTCTCTAACGACGAACCCTAAAACCGCTAGCGAAAACTGCCAAACTGATCAAAAAGGGAAAGACACGATTTATATATGGACGGGTAATTTCGTCATTCCATCTTTTCCGTCACGGCCATCTATAGTGCATTGTGATTTAAAATACAGTTAAGTTTAGTACAAAATACCAAATTACAGGGGGTTAGTATTTAATATAGGCAAAGTAAAGGTAAGTAATTTGCTATTATCCTTAAACCAAATCAGGTCTAGCAATAGCATATACCATCAACCATGATATATAAAAATTAGATTGAATTTTTTTTAATGGTTAGATTAGACCATAGTTGAAAAACTCTCTGAGTCAGCTCATGATGGACCCGATTTCCTTCCTTTTCTCTCCCATCCGTCATCGGGGTCACTGAGAAAGGCCGAATGGAGGGAATAAAAGGGGGAGAAAGGCGGGTATCAACATTTTTGTACAGGTATGCCAGATTTTCTATTCTACTTGGAATTTAGAAATGGTGATCCGGAGATCTACCTTCGCAAGTAGAAAGGAAATTAACCTTTTTTCTAACTTTCCATTGCACATATATTTAAGAAAAGAGACAAGGTTTTTTTAAATGCCGCTAAAGGCGATTTTGCTTGCCGTGAAAGGCGATTTACAAATCTTATCCAAATGAAAGACAAGAATTGTGAGTTTTTTGTCTCTTAAGGAAATTACAAAATACAATAGAAAAGTAAGAAAGGGAATCTGACTTCTCAGGAAATTACGGGGACCCGTTCAGATCAACGGACGCAAGTCATGTATGGACTTCGCCATCGTCCTTCGGATGAGAACGCTTGATGCTTTGATTCTTTGGTTTGGCTTGGACTTCAGTTTTTTAGAGGATAAGGACCAAGAGAAGGTCCTATACCCAATAAAAAAATGAAGAGACGGGCTGAAGAGCCACATCTTGACCATGTTGAATAGAAGAAGAGAGGGCTTTGCCTTGGGGGGGAGTGCCTCCTAAGGGACTTCGATCACTTTGTGGTGTTTGTTGCAGCAGAGTCTCTTCAGAGCTTCGGGGGATTCCGAACGATCTTTTTGGCTGATTTTTCTTTGATTTTTTCTAGATGGATTTCTAGATTTTTTTTGGATGGATTTCTAGATCCGCTCTTCTTGGAATGATCTCCTATTTATAGGCCATTGGTAGCCATTTAGGAGTGTTTATGAGCTTTGATGGCTTTAAAGCTCCATGATGGGAGGAGTTACAAGTTTTTATTTCTTGATTTTGTAACTCCTTTTTCCTTGAATCTGATTGGCCGATGGAGAATGATGGGCTTTTAATTTCCTTTATTCTCCATGATGAGAGGAGTTTCATAGCCTTAATGCCATGATGGCTTTGACTTGTAACTCCCATTTCTTTGCTTCTAATTGGGCCTTCCAAAACAATGAGTTAATGACCGCATTTAGTTAAGTCAATTAACAACATTAAGTGGTCGCCTGGGATTTGAAGAGTTACGGGCCGTGCCGCATCTTTTGGAATTCTTCTTGCGATGATCGACGATGGATCTTCATGTTGATCGATGTCGGATGATCATGCAACTTCACTCATAGATTGCTAACAGCGGGCCGATACCATCTGTCTTGTCGATTTCTCGATCGGTCGGACATAAATTGTACTTTCTTGGTCAGCCGGTTGGCGATTTTGGAGTGATTAATGATGATTCCATGCTTTTAACGACGAATCCGTGATGTTGACGAAGATCAGTTGTTTCCGAGCATCAAAAACCAGATTTTCAAGAAATCACAGGGGCTGGAACTCCCGAAATGCGAAAAGGATCGGAAAACGGGCCTTCCGGTGGAAATCCGACGACCCGGATTTCCAAGGTCGCCGGCGACCATGGGTGAATTTTTTTCCCCTTTGCTCGCCGTTTTGTCGGCCGTTTTTCGTGCTGTTTGTTTATTTTTTTCCCCTGTATTTTTCTTGACATTTTCCTCATTTTTTTGGCTTGATTCTCCTGAAGAAAACCTGACGAGAAGCCGTGCAAATCGGAGAACAAAGTTTCCTATTTTTTGAAAAAGCCGAAGACTTTGTGGTCGATTTTCCGTCAAGAGTCGAAACTAGGTCAAACGATGTCGGAATGGCTTGAAATTTGATGTGAAGCCTCCTGAGCAATAGATAGGACCAACCATGGGCTTTGATTTGAATTTTTAAGCCGTTTGGGGTCCCGTCGCTGCTAGGCTTGATCTCGCCGTGAGGAAGATGCCGTGCTTTGATGTGCGGTCAACCGTTGTCCAATTGACTTGAAATTTGACAGGGAGCCTATTGGAGTCATTTTGAGATGATCCATTAGCTTCGATTTGGATGTCATGGTCCCGAGGTCCTCCACCACCGGTAACCTTGATTTTCTTTCGGAGCGTCAAAGTCGGGTCAAACGTTGTTGGAATGACCTGAAACTTGACGTGCAACCCTTTTGAAGCATGTTGAAGCCGCCCATGTGCTCCGTTTGATGAGTAATGGTCCCGGTGGTTCTCGCCACCGAGGGGCTTGATTTTCTTTCGAAGTGTCGAAGTCGGGTCAAACGTCGCCGGAATGACCTGAAATTTGACGTGGAGCCTTTTGGAGGTATTTTGAGACCATCCGTAGGCTCAAATCGAAGTTTTGATGTCTTCGATGCCGCCGCCCCCAGGAGCGCCTGTTTGGCTGTCGGAGGAGTGAAGTTAGACCAATTGATCTCGGAATGGCCTGAAACTTCATGTGAACTCCTTTTTTAGCTGTCTTGAAGGATTTTGCAGTTTTTGTTTGATTCTAACAAGATCTGATGCTCGAAGTAGCATTGCCTGTTTGTAGTAGGATGCGGCTTCATGCGGCTTCTTGATGTTGAAGAGGCAAAGTGACCTTTTTGGTGTCAACAAATGCCCCCTCGAGGTACAGCGACGAGTAGCTTTTGGAGTCGATGTGCCTCGAAGAGAATTTTGAAGGAGTGCTTCTAACTTGACCGAGAGTCTTTGAGCATTTTTTTTTTGAATAGCCTTTTGAGTTTTCAAGGGGATTTTATGGTAGTGGGAGAGATCACGTACCATCTCAAGCCAAAATTTTGAAAATGACATAAGGGAGTTGGATTTGGGTTTTGGATTTTGGGTTTTCCTTTTGACCTTGTGAACCTAAGGGCTTTATGTGGTGCATCAGGCAATCAAGAAGGATTTTTGGTTTTTGACCTTGTGACTTAACAGGCTATATGTGGCAGGTAGGGGGTCGGGGTTTTTATTTTTTTTGGATTTTGACCTTGTGACCCAACAAGCTATATGTGGCAAATTGGGGGGTTAGATTTGGTTTTGACCTTGTGACCCAACAAGCTGTATGTGGCAAGTTGGGGGGTTAGGTTTGAATTTTGTGGAATGTCAATTTCAAGATTTTGACTTAATTTGGTTCATGAGGTTGGATGGTTTGGTTTTTTGGAAACTCATGAGGCTTTCTCTTTTTCTTTTTGAATGGTTCAGTCGACTCAAAAGAGGCATAGAACCATTTTGTATGCTCTTGGTAAGAGGAATTTTTTGAAAGGAAGCCTCTTTTTAGTGCCTAGGTGGTCAAACCTGGCTCATGTGGGCTAGCCCATGGGACTTTAAGCTTTTAAAGATGGCTTAGATCTCACATGGTGTCATTTTGTAAAGAATATATAAAAATATCTCTTTTGGATAGAGAATATCTAAAAATATTCTTACTTGGAGAGAATCTCTCAAGTTTCCTTTCTTTTGAAAGAGAATATTTCTCATTCCCTTTCTTTTTGGAGAAAATCTCTCAAAGAATCTTCTCTTTGGGAGAGAATATCTCAAATCTCCTTTCTTTTGGGAAGGTTGCTAATTTTTAGTACTTACCTTCTTTCTTTTCACCTTGTTTCCTCTTTTGATTCGCTCTGCTTCATTGCTTTCTTTCTTTGCAAGAGTCTTCAAGAGTGCTCCAAGATCAAGAATTCTTCTTTTTCTTCAAAGATCTTCAAGCTTTTCTTCTTCTTCTCCATCAATGGCTTCTAGTAAGTTTTCTTCCTCCACAAGAAATTCCATGTAAAAGTAGAAATTACTTTCCTTTTTCTTTTCTTTTCTTTCCCCTTTTTTTCTTTCTTTTTCTTTTTCTTTTCTTTTCTCCACGTGTTTTCTTTTTCTCTTTTTTTTTTCACGTGCCGTTTTATTTTGCTTTTTTTTGACTTTTTTTTTGTTTTGCACGTTTTTTTTTTCTTTTCTTGGCTGTATGGACATGTCCGTACGGACATGGCCGTACTGCCACGTGGCAGTGGGCCACGGGCTGCTGGCCAATTTTTTTTTTTTTTAAGAAATCTCTCTCTCTCTTTTGCTCACCAAGATAATGAGGTTTATGCAATCCAAGATGTTCATGCATATTTCTTTCTTTTTTTTTTTTATGCATCAAGATAAAAGGCTAGAATCTCTAGGTTAAGTCAACATGAATTTTGACTTTGACAAAGTTTGATTGGTTTTGACCAAGTTGGGTTGGAATTGATCAAACTTTGGTTAAAGTTTTCCTAGCATCTAATGCATGATGATTTTTTGGATGCATGTTTTTTAGTAAATTGATTGGGAGCATGATGATGCATACCTAGAAATCTTTTACAAGTTTTGGGATTTGGAGCTCGCAGCAATGTTGAGCCCTTTCTTGACCTTGCTGGATTTCGAGGAGCTTCGCAATTTTTGAAGTTTGGAGCTCGCAGCAATGTTGAGCCCTTCTTCAAGCTTGCGGAGATTTGATGAGATTTGTTTGATCTCGCAGCAATGTTTGAGTTTAAATCTTCTTTGAGGATGCTTCATTGAGCTTGCAGCGGTGTTGAGCTCATCTTCAAGCTTCCTATCTTTTACGGGATGTTTCTTTTTTCTTCGGAATTGTCCCGGAATCATTTCAAAATTTCACTAGAATCTTTTTTCTTAGCAAAATTCTGTCATTTTGATGATTGATTTTTCTTTTTCCATCATTTTGCAGGTAGTTCCTCCAGAACAAACAAGGGCAAAGAACCTGTTACTGATGCACCTCGTCGGTCTACCAGGTCTCCTAATGTGGTCGTACAGCAGGCCTGGGAGAAGGTCCAGTTTGTGGAGAGAAACTTGGAAGAATGTGACTCTCTCAACCACGATGAGATGAGGCAGCGTCTTGAGCTATTGGAGGAACAAGCTGCTGCAAAATGGGTTGTCATTGTGGAAGCTCGAGAAGGCTGAGAGCAATCTCCGGAGGAAGACTCAAGAGTACAAGCAATGGTAGATTCTTTGGGAGGAGTGTTAGACCCCGACCCAGACCAAGTCGATTAGTGTGCGATTAATATGCGTTTAGTTCTAAGTGGGTTTAGTTATCGTTGGGATTAGAAGTAACTAGTTTTAGTCTTGGACATAGCTTTGGGAATTTTGAGAACGTTTAGTATTAATTAGACACACTCAGGAAGGCCTGAGTGCCGTGTAAGTTTGGAAAGATCGTATTGATTTCCGTGTGAGTGTGATTTTGATTTCATTTGAATGATTCTTCTATGTGCTACAACTTTCGTTTTAAGCCCAGTTGTGTTTGAAGCCCAAAAACCCATGTTTTGGCCCAAAGAGGGTAAAATTGTCTTTCTTGCACAAATCTGGACACAATTTTCGAGATCCCAAAACCATGTCAAAAATATACTTTTTGGAAACTAGATATTTCGACGATCGTTTTATCCTTCTTCGTCGAAGTCATCCGAGGCTCACAAGATCGTGTTTTGACCACTTCAAGATTCAGCTAGATGGGACCCATTGTCCCCACTTAAGCCTCTTCTCCCTCTCATTCCATTCATTTCCCCCAAATCTCTGCAATCTCTTAAGCTAGGGCAAGGAAACCCTTTTTCTCTTCCTCTTCATTCCTCTTGCATGCTTTGGCTAGAGAGCTCCAAAGAGAATTCCAAAGTCATCATCTTCTTCATCTTCTTGCAAGCTTTCCATTGGTACCAATTTCTTGGAACTTCTTGTGAGACAAGCTCTTCATCTTCTTCATCTCTTTTTGTTTGGCCATTGTTAGGTGAGAGCTTCAACCCTTGTGTTTCATGAAGTCATTTGGTTCCTTAAAGATCATGTTTTTCAAGTATTCAAGCCCTTTTTGTTAAAATGGGTTCTTTGTTCCATTTTGTTGAGTTTTGTGTGTTTTCTTGGGTTTTCTTGTAGTGTTGGATAGCTTGAGTTAAGTGCTTGGAGAAGTATTTTAGCATTTGGGCAAGGCAAGTGATCTCTATAGGAATGATGCATGTGTATTTGATTTCATTGTTATTTTTAGAAATTGTGCATAAAAATTTATTTACAAGCTTCATGGATATGTTTTATTTGGTTTTGATGCTTGATATTGTGAGAAATGAACCCTTGGTGAGCATGGAGGCTCAAGGGAGGCTATGTGATTGATTGATGAGAAGAAGGAGAGAAATGTAGCAAAAGTTGTGAAAGTGGAAGGAAGCTTCTGCACTCAACGAGCAAGCAGCAGCTTGTTCGCTCAAGCGACCAAGCTTCTGTTTGGTCCGAGCGCAGACAGAGAGCTGGCCGTTCGAGCGCACCTTATATTCGCTCGAGCTACCGTCTCGCTCGAGCGAAGTGTTAACGCTTGATCAGGTCCGCTCGAGCGAAGTGTCTCGCTCGAGCGAAGTAAAGTTCGCTCGAGCGAACCTGCCGGACTCAGGGAGAAGAACTACTTTCGTTGTGTATTGCCTAGAGGTTGAAAACTAGACTATGTTAAGGGTTTTAGCTTGACATTGTGTAAATGGGACTTCGAAATGCAACCCAACTTCGGGGGCACCAATTCTTGTATATTCCGACATTTGGAGTCTCAATTACACAAAGGTCAATTAGCAGCCTTAACACATGCTTGTCAGATTTCGTGTTTGAATTCCGTTTTGGTACGATAAATACCATCGTGTACTAGTTTTGGGATTTCGAATTATAAGCTTGCTTTGAAGGTTTGTTTCAAGAAAAATGGGATCACTTCCTAAGCGTGTTATGCATATTTATTATGCCCCTTGCTAGTCGTGTTCGTCGTGTTTTGATAAGTGACTTCCCCCTTTTTATCCCGACAAGTTTTGATAATATCTCGCGTGTTTTGTGCATTCATGAATTAAGTAAACACCACTGAGCTTAGACTGCCCTTTCAGTTTGATCCACTGTCTGGGGGTCTTTAAACATGTGGACTGTCTGCAGACTGGTCGTGTATTTATTACACATCGTGCGTGTCCGGCTCCGCGGCCGGAATTCCCGTCTTTGTGGGAAATCGTGTCGTGCTTATATTATGTATATCGTGCTTGTCGTGCGTGCTTGCTCTTTTCATTATATAAATGATAGAGAAAGGATGGGCTCTTTGTGGATTGTAACTATTCATGATATATTATGTACTCATGGTAGTTTGTTTTTGTATCTCAGCTTTGTTCATATTCTTGAAAATGTATCTCAACTTTGATAGTACTTCATACCAAAAATTCGCTTACATATTTTCTCTAAATGTTATTGTTCATGTTCATGCCTACATTGATTACCTGCCAAACCGTCGTGTTTGACCCTTGTTTGTTGGTGCCCAGGTGCAGGAGACGTTACCTTTGAGGAGGAGCGTCAGGAGGAGGCTTGTGAGCCAACCCCTGTGAGAGAGTGGCAGCCCGACGATGTCATTTAGACGTCGGGCGGGTTCTTGAGTCTCGTCACCTTTTCGTTGGGATTTCATTTTGATTGTTTTGAGAAGTGTATTAGCCTCTGTTGGCTTCTTAGGGAATTGTAACAAAACTTAACTTACTTTTGATCAGTCTCATGACTTGAATATTAATGGGAATGCCATGTTAGCTTCTTCTTTGATACTATGTCTTGTATATTATTGTGATAGCACTTAAATATTTTATTGGTGCTTATCTTGGTGTGTTTTGCTACACGCTTCCGCAAACTTGATCGTATGAGTCAGATTCCACGTGTCTTTGGGAATCCTCACCGCGGGAACCTGTGGGAAAACAAAATCTTCATCAGTAATCATCACCAATCGCGTCGCGGGCCCGGGGATCCGTTCCGGGGTCGCGACAAAGAGCTTCCTCGTGCTGCAGATGGATCGCGGCGTTCTGCTGCATTTTATGGGAAGATTTTGAAGAAGCATGGCCTGGAAGCCTTAGAGGCAAAGGCCAAGAATCTGCTTGAGGAGTTGAGTCTTTGGTTGAAGACCATGTGAGACTAAGCTCCTGATTCTTGTAACAAAACTTTTTCTTCTTTTTTGGTACCCGTGTATACACACATATATTTTTTGGTACTCTTTCTCTTTTAGTGCTTGTGGACACACTTTTTTTAGCACTTCTCTTTTTTTGTATTCCCTCTTTTCACTCAAATTCTTTTGTGATAAATTCAAGCAATAGTTAAATGGGAATGTTTGTTTGGAAATTTGATCAAAAGTTTGTCATTTTGTGAAAAACTTTTTATCAAATGGTTGTTTTGGCGTGAAAGCCGAATTTCGAGATGGCATGAAAGCCAAAATTTGGGTCGGCATGGAAGCCGAAATTTTGTGGCGTAAAAGCCAAAATTTGGGATGGCATGGAAGCCGATTTTGTTTGTGGCATGGGAGCTCAAAATATTTTTTTTTTGAGATGGCATGAAAGCCAATTTTTGAAATGGCATGAGAGTCGAATTTTGTGGCATAGGAGCCGAAGTTTTTTTTTGAAATGGCATGAAAGCCAAAACTTGGGATGGCATGGAAGTCGGTTTCGTTTATGGCATGGGAGCCAAATTTTTTTTTTGAGATGGCATGAAAGCCAATTTTTGAAACGGCATGAGAGCCGAATTTTGTGGCGTAGGAGCCGAAGTTTTTTTTTGAAATGGCATGAAAGCCAAAATTTGGGATGGCATGGAAGCCGATTTTGTTTGTGGCATGGGAGCCAAAATTTTTGTTTGTGGCATTGATAGCCGGGATTTGTTTTTGGCGTGGAAGCCGAAATTTTGTGGCGTTTATAGTCGATTTTTAGCATGAGAGCCGAATTTTTTTTTTTGAAAACCAAGTTTTGTTTTGTTGGCATGAAAGCCAAATTTTGAATTGGCATGAGAGCTAGGTTTTGTGGCATTTATAGATGATTTTGTGGCATTGATAGCCGATTTTTGGTATGAAAGCCGGGTTTTTGGTATTTATAGCCGATTTTGGCATGAGAGCCGGGTTTTGGTTTTCAAAAATGTAAGTATCGACTAAAAGTCGCCTCCCTGCTGAATGGTCTTGCAAGAATCGATGGAATGTCGCCTCATTGCTCATTCGGTTGCAAGTATCGATGGAATGTCGCCTCCTCGAGGATTTGGGTGCAAGTATCGACTAAGCGTCGTTTCCTTGCTTTTTTAAAAATTTTTGGTTTTGAAGGTATCGATTGAATGTCGCTTCCGCAAAATTTTTGAAATTGAGGTCTTTTTTTTTTGGACCTCGATTTTTTGTTTGAATTTTGGGTTTGTGGATATCAACTGGAATGTTGCGTCTCCACGATTTTTGAAAATTTTTAAGTATCGACAAAGTGTCGCTTCCTTGAGTTTTTGAAATTTTGGAAGTCTCAAATGAGTTCGCATCCTTCCGATTTTTGGGTTTTGCAAGTATCGACTAAGCGCCGCTTCCCCGCGGTTTTTAATTTTTTTTTTAATTTTTGTTTAAAGACACGAGGGTCGTAAATTTCGACTTAAAACTGTTTTTTGTTGTAAAAGTCAGGGTGGACTAGGGTGGAAATTCCAGAGTCCTGATTTTGTTTCAAACCATGAATTTTGGGTTCAAGGATCAAAAATTTGGTCAAGTCCGGGAAGAGGCTCCTAAACTTGGATTTTTGGATTTTTTGAACAATGAAACTTGAAAGTAAGCATTGTTTTGAATTTTTAGAAATCTCAACATAAGGATGAAAATTCCAAAAGAAGTGGGTTTGAAGAGCAAGTACTTGGAAATAGGGTTTGGCCGTGCAGGCACTGCTCTGACCCAATGGCGTAAGTCTTCAAGGGTAGTACCGCTTCAAGAACTTGCGGTTGATGGCAGCATATATCTGTCGCCCCCCATGTTTAGAAGTGCGTATGCGCCGTTGGAGAAGACTTTGTCAATGACAAATGGTCCCTCCCATTTTGGTTCGAGTTTGCCTTTGGATTTGTGGGCGAAAACCATTCGCCTTTTTATTGCAAGAACCAAGTGACCCTTTTTGTAGGCGCGTTGCAGGACCCTTTTGTCGAAAGATCCTGCCATGCATGCTTGGTACAACTCAATGCTTTGTAAGGCTTCGAGCCGTCTTTCGTTGAGATTATCCAGTTCTTGGAGTCTTAGTTTGACATTGCTTTCTTGCGTCATGTCATTTTGTAAAGATACCCTTAAGGAAGGAATTTGTACTTCCAAAGGAACAACAACTTCGCATCCATAGACCAAAGAGAACTGTGTGCTATGGGTTGGTCCTCGAACGGTGGTTCGATAAGCCCACAAAGCTTCAGGTAGTTTTTCACCCTAATCTCTTTTGACACTAGAGACCATTTTCTTGAGAATTTTGCAGAGTGTCTTATTGAAGGCTTCTACTAGCCCGTTCGCTGCTGGATTGTATGGAGTCGAAGGACAACTCTGGATTTTGTATTTGTCGCAAAACCTGTAGAATCAGTGATCCCGGAATTGCGGTCCGTTATCATGAACGAATCTTTTAGGTATGCCGAAGCGATAAATAATGTTGATGCGCAAGAATTGAAGGACTGATGAGGTCTTCATTTCACTAAGCGCAAACGCTTCTGACCACTTGGAGAAATAATCCGTAGCGGCGAAGACGAAGCGATGACCTTTGCTTAACGGGGGAGAGATAGGACCTATGATGTCCATACCCCAAACTTCGAACGACCATGAGATTGCTGTGGGGTGTAGCCATTCTGGAGGCATATGAACATAGTCTCCATGAACTTGGCATTGGCGACAGCGTTTAGCAAATTGCATGGGATCAGCTACCATGGTAGGCCAGTAATATCCTAACCTTTTTATCTGATTGTAGAGGTTGGGACCAGCCTCATGAGCTCCACAAAGACCAACATGAACTTCTTTGAGGGTTTCCTCAGCCTCTTGTTGTGATAAGCAGCGCAGAAGTACTCCGTCAAAGGATTTTCTGTAAAGCATTTTTGAAGGTATATCCAAATGAAAGTTTGGGGCTCGTCTTTGAATGCTTACCCGTTCTTTTGGATCTTCAGGGAGGATTCCAAACATGGTGTAATCAATGAACGGATCTCTCCAGTCGCCGATTAAAGGTTTGAGGATGGAGATCCGACTTCTGGCCAATTGGTGGCATTCAACAACAGCTTGGTGTGTGTTAAAAGGAGGGAAAATCTTTCTTTGACACACTGTGATTTGCACGTTTTCCCTTTCCTGGATCGCCATGGATGCGGCAAGTCCAGCCAGGGCATCTGCACGGATATTCTCACCTCTGAGGATGTGGGTGATGTGACAAATGTCAAACCTTTGGCGAAGTGATTGTGCCTTGTTCTAGTAAGGCAACAGATCAGGCTTCCTAACTTCAAATTTCTGATTCATCTGGTTGATGATCAGTTGAGAGTCTGCAAAGACTTCCAGTATGGTGATGTCGGATTCGAGGGCTAGTTCCAATCCTACAATCAGGGCTTGGTATCCAGCTGCATTGTTTGAGCATGGTTCCAGTAGCGAGAAAGCATGTGGAATCATGTGCTTGTCGGGCTAACAAAGAGGATGCCAACTCCCGAGATCAGCTTTCTTTTTTCATTTGTCCTGGTTGCACTGTCAAAGTGCATGTCCTAGGAGGCATTTGGTGAGAAAGTCTCCACGTTGTAGACAGGTTCGTCTGGGAGATCATCTCTGAGTGGGGAATCTTTAGGCAACGGATGCTCTGCTAGGAAATCCGCTAGGGCTTGGCCTTTGATTGCCTTTTGTGGTACATACCCGATTTCAAAAAAGGATGGACCATTTTGCTAGTCGGGCATTGAGAAAACCTGCTTTTGTGGCCAGGACCTTTAAGAGATTGATCCTCGAAATCAGGTAGATTGTGTTGGACAGTAGATAGTGACGCAACTTTTGTACGGCGAACATCATTGCAAGGCATTCTTTCTCGACTGGAGAGTAGCGATGCTCCACACCTACCAGCATATGGCTAAGGTAGTATAGAGCAGCTTCTTTTCCCTCGTCATTCTCTTGTGCGAGCAGGGTGCTCAAGGAATGGTCGAGAGCTCTTGTGTACAAGATGAATGGTTTTCCAGTGGTAGGGGCAGCCAACACTGGAGGTTTGGTCAGGTATGGCTTGATATCTTAAAATGCTGCTTCACATTCAGCATCCCAAACAGATTTCATACCTTTCTTCATTAGGCGAGAGAATGGACGACACTTTACTGATAGATTGGAGATGAACCGTTGAATGTATGTCAACCTTCCTTGAAGTCCTTTCAGTTCTCTTAAGGTTCTTGGAGAAGGCATTTCTAGAATAGCCTTGACTTTGATGGGGTCAAGTTCTATTCCAGTTTTCCGGACTATGAATCCGAGAAACTTACCCGATGAGACGCCGAAGAAGCATTTCAGGGGATTCATTCGCAGTTTGTGTTTGCGAAGTCGGAGGAAGACTTTCCGAAGGTCTTTCAAATGGTCTTCTTTTCTTCTGCTTTTGACGGCGAGGTCATCAACGTAACATTCAACCGTCTTGTGCTGCAAATCTTGGAATATCTTCATCATAGCCCTCTGATATGTGGCACCAGCATTTTTCAGACCAAATGGCATGACAATGTAGCAATACAGGCCAAATGGGGTTCGAAATGATGTGTGTTTTTCATCTTCAGGATGTATTTGTATTTGATTGTAGCTAGAGAATCCATCCATAAATGTCATTCGCTCAAACCCACAGGTGTTGTCAATCATCACCTCTGGTATGGGGAGCGAGAACTCATTCTTCATCGGAGAGGTATTCTCCTGTTTCAAGGGATTCCTCCCACTCGTCGGTGTCACTGGACTCGTATCCATCCATGGAGAATCCAATTACCAAATTGCAAGAGTATGATGGCCCCTGCGCAGTTTCATTTATGAATTAAGGTGGCATGAAATCACCAAGGGTGAATTTTCTTTCCACCTTTGAAGCCTTGGATTCTTCCGTTGCCCCCCAGCGAAGCAGTGGAAGAGGTCTCTGCCTTTTCAGGGACTTCTTGCTTTGGTTGAGCTTTCTCCCGCTGTTTGAGCTTGCGGAGTTGTCTCTTGGCATGCCTTCGCTGTAGAGCGGTAGGCTTTGTTTTGACGATCTCCCAATTTTCATCTTCTAGGTGATCGGGATGTACCCATATAGGTTGTCCGTCTGGTGTTGGATAAGGAACCAACTCTTGGGATGTTTGAGTCATCTTTATCACCTTAAAGGAAGTAGTGGTCTTCTCCTTTGGTGACTTGGAAGTTTGTCCATATGACACCATATTGACGGAGGCGGACCCATAGTTTTTGTCAAAGATGATGACTCCATTTTTCCACATCTCGTTGATATTCTCTCTCACAACGAAGCATTGATTGAGAGGATGTGAGATCATCTGATGGTATGGACAATATCGAGGATCATTGGTTTTGCCAACATCTCTTGGTCTTTTGGGCTCAGGCAAGGTGAGTTTACCATTTGCTACGAGAGCCTCGAAGATTTCTTCAACATCTTCATCAAACGGGTATTTTTTCTCTACTTGTTCTCTGAAGGCATCAGAGAGTTCTTGTTTCTTGCCTATAGCTTTATTTTTAGCTTTCTTTGGCTGCTGAAGAGCTGACTTGGTTTGCACATTAAGAACCTCCTTTTCTTTGGTTTTGAGGTCGTAATGGTAGCCTACTCTTTCTTTGATGACTGCTGACTGTTGAGGTCTTTGATCACCGTTTCAGCCTCCATAGCTGCTTCTTGGAGTTCTCCCAGGTTTTTTGATTTGTTGCCGATAATTATGGAGCGGATCCTCGCTCTCATGTTGTTACGGCAGATGTCGACGAGCGACGGTTGTGGCAGCACATCGGAGCATTTTTATGTCATTGCCTTCCACTTGTGAATGAAGTCGTAAGTTGACTCATTATCTCCCTGTTTTAGGTTGCAGAGCTATGCCATAGTAACAGGATGATCCTGTAAGACCCCGACCCGAGTGAACTCGATTAGTACTAATTAAGTTGTGTGTTAGTTCTAAGCTTGATTAGTGATTTTGGCTAAGTTGGGTTTGGAATAGCTTTTGATATAGTTTTGGGGAATTTTGATTGTTTGTGCTTAGTGGGGCCCTTTGGGGGTTCCTTCTTTATGACTGTCACGCCCCCGAACCAGAACCTCGGGGGCGGGAAATGGGATTAAGCACAAAATATATTTTACTCCTCCCAGGATCCGCGTGTGTGAAGACAACACATTCTGAATATTTTGCGGAAGCATTTGTGGCGTTGCGACCCGAAGTCCGTGGCCATCGGATTCCGCGTCGCACTCAACCTTTAGCATATCGCTATTATATCAGGAGTCATATCAGACTGGAGTAACCAACACAATAAATTACAGAGCTGACAGTAACAGGATATTACATTCCCAAATATATTCAAGTTACAATTATCAATGTACATTAATTAAGAATCCCAAGAAAAGGCTAATAAAAGCCATACAACAATAAGCTATAAACTACTACCCAAATGTGACGTAGCTCCGATGTCAAGCTCAATGTCTACATGACATAGCCGACAAACTAACCTGCAAAGCATGGCTCTACAGCCAACAAAAGCACTCAACTCGGGGCGAAGAAATCTGAACCTGAGTACCAAAAGTAGTGGGTCAGACACGACGGTCTGGCAGGTGGATGAAAAGATAACAAATATACTGAAGAATAAAACATAAGATAAATCATGCTATTCGATCAAATGCTGCATATAATTAAACGGGTGCAAAGTCGGGAATCTCGGGGAAAACCTGTATTCATTTCAAGCATTGGTAAAACATGAATATCTAATAAAACATGTGTTCATTTACATCATCTATAATCATAGATATTTGACAATCGGGTGTTCGTCTAAAACATGTATAAATATAGTGGTTTGATAAAACAAACGTTCATTTGAGAATTAGGTAAAAACATAAGTATACAACAAACCAGGTATCCATAGCAGTCTGGCAAAACCAAAGTCCATTCGAAACATATGTAAAAATATGGATATTTAACAAACCGGGTGTTCATTTAAAACAGGTGTAACCCAAGAAATCTGACAAGACTAATGTTCATTTAAACCTATTCCAAAGTATGGATATTTAAACAAATCGGGTATCATGTAAAATAGGTATAAACATAGGAATCTGGCAAAACAAGTGTCATCTAAAACATATTTCAAACCATGGATATTTGACAAATCGGGTAATCATTTAAAACGGTATAAACCATCGATCGTTCGAGACATATGTAAAAGCATGGGTATTCGCCCAACCGGCATCCATTTAAAACATGTGCGGGTACAAAGGACAGAAAACAATATAATAATAACTGAATTTACATTGGAGAATATTAGCACTTGTTTAAATAACAACTTTCATAAAGGAAACGAATCATTTATCGGAAAGCAAGTAAACAATATAAAACATGTCGGGTATCCAAGGAATCGGGAACTGGCAAGATGGCAACCACACGAAGCTAAGTCCTCTATCACCAAAGCGATAGAGCAATAACTAGGCCCTGATCTCAGTCACTCGAGGTGAGGAGAAACAGGGGATCTCATATAAATACATATACATATACTAGGCCCTGATCTCAGTCACTCGAGGTGAGGAGAAACAGGAGATCTCATGAATGCATATACATATACTATACGGGACCACGGTAGCGAGCCGGGCATCGGGGACCACAGTAGCAATCTGCGGTATCGGGACAAGACCACGGTAATAACCGGGTAGCGGGATCCAAGCTGCAGCTGGCGGGACAAGAGGGGGATCTCCGAGTCGGTGGATCAGACCAACAAGGTTATCCAAGCTTAGTGGTGCCGACTCATAGGTCAAATACAATCGAGACATATGCAATTAAATCAAGTACAATAGATATACGGGCAAGACGGGGGTGCTCAAGGGCACACTAGCATATCATGTGGTGCAATGCACTTCGGGACAAGTAACTGTTACTAGAGTAACTTCAATGCTTTCGGGAAACAAGTCATGTAATGCAAATCTCGGGAAATGAGGAAATATAATGCACTATACCATTTCGGGAAGAATATTGATTTCAAGATCTATTTAAGTGAATAGGGGTCCCGTATGTCGATTAAAATAATTACTTGGTACTCCTTGAGTTTGAAGACATTCCGGGCTCCTTATGCACTTTTACTACTTTCAAAACTTAAAATGAGCTTATGGGTAGTACTAGATGTCACAATAGCAAGAATCAAGATTATAAACGGTCCATCCTAGGCATGACATTAATCCGGAAACATCGAGCAACCTACTCAGTCATCGAAAGGAATAGAGTTAGCGATAACCAAGGAAATAGACTTGTGTTTAGATATAAGGAAGATATCGCGTCGTTCCATCCCGTTCAAGATTGAAATGGATCAACTTCGAAGTCACCGAACCCACCGTGAGGAGTGTCGGCTCAAGACATCCTCACACATAGGCCAAACAGTCCAAAAAGGGTAACCAAGGAAACACCTAAAACCAAGAATTAGTGTCTAGATCAACACCATTCTTTCCTTTTAGTCCTCTAGTCTTAGAGACCTTAGATTAGGGTACAATTGGTCTTAACACTAAGGTATACACCCCTAGGACTCATAGAAGGCCCAAAGGTTTCCAAAAAAAAACAAGTATCAAATTTCACTTCGGTCCGATCGATCGGTCGAAATTTCTGTACCAGAAATGTACAGGGTCCGATCGATCGGCCCAAAAAGCCTTACTGTTAAAAGACAGGCCGAAGGTCCGATCGATCGGACCTGGGCGTGCAGCAGGTCCGGGACACTGATTTTTCCTTCCTTTTTTCCTTTCCTTTCCAACACTTCAACAACCACAATTAACTATGAACAAGGTGATTTAAACACATATTTTCCAAGACATTAATATGAGCTAAAGAGCTCCTCATTTCAAGTTTCTCCCTTTCCATTCTTTCCATTCTTTCCATTCACAATAAATCTCAAGGTGGAGAAAACTCATTCATGTGAAACCATTTGAAATCTTGACAATATGATGCATACATTTTCCAAGCATGAACAAGAGGGAAATAACTCATCAATAAGCACATTTCGAAATCAATATTAATCATAGTGAAGACAACCACAAAAATCACCAAAACCCTTAATGAAACAAGATTTTTCTCACAAAACATGTTAATAATCAAAACAATCCATCAACCACTTGCCTTGGGTTCCAATCTCACAAACCAAGCTCCTAATCCCTTCTTAAGCTCACTTCCAAGCTACAATAAAAAACCCCCAAAAACAACCCTAAAATGGGTTACACAAAGAATGAAAATGAAAGAGCTTTCAATAATACAAATGGAGCTTCTCAAGAGCTAGAGGAACACTAATCTAGGAGATGGGAAGAATCACTTACTTGGAAGGTCCTCTAATGGCAAGAGTAAGCTCAATGGAAGCCTTGTGATGGAGGGTTCTCTTCACAAATGATACCAATGGAAAGCTTGTAAGATGAGGAAGAAGATGATGATCTCTATTGCTTGATTGATGAGCTCTAGGTGTGGCTTGGAGATGGAGAAGCAAGAAGAAGAGGAGAAAGCAAGAAAACCTAGACTCAAAAGGGTTGTGCTGGAACAATGAAAAATGGAAGAGGAAGGGGAAGGGTCTCCTTTTATAAGCAAGTGAGAATGGGTCCCACAACTTAAAGAACTTGGGTGGCTGAAATCATCTAATTCGGGACCTCGGATGGATTCGACGAAGAAGAAAGAAATGATCGTCGAAATATCTAGTTTCCAAAAAGTGTATGTTTCACGGATTTCGAGAATATCAAGTTTTGGGTACAGATTTGGTGTGAAAAGACTGTTTTGCCCTCAAGGCCAAGAAATCGGGTTTCGGGTTCTCAAATGGATATGGGATCAACATGAAAGTTGTAGGATTCCTCAAGATGAATGCAACGGGCCAAAAACACAATACGAAACAAATCGGGAAAATCTCACAAGAAAATGCAAAGACGAAAAGGGAACCCCCAAAGGGCCCCACAAGCTACCAAAGCACTCAAAAGCCCAAAACTAGAAGAAAACCCATTCTAGCTCACAAACTCAACCCAACAAATACTAATCCCACTAAAAGAACTAATCCACAAATAAAACAACACTAAACCAAGAGATTAGGGGTCGGGTTCTCACAATGACCTTGCATGCACTTGAGGATTTATCGGAGATTTTGCATTCATTGTTTTAATCCCGTTTTATTTGTACTGATAATCCCTACAACTTTTATGTTGATTCCGTCCCCGTTTGAGATTCCGAAACCCAATTTCATAGCCTTGAGGGAAAAATAGTCATTGTACACAAATCTGTACCCAAAACTTGATATTTCCGAAACCAGCGAAACATATACTTTTTGGAAACTAGATATTTCGGCGATCATTTCTTCCTTCTTCGTCGAATTCATCCGAGATTCCGAAAGACATGATTTCAGCCCAAAGAATGTCTTTAGTTGTAGGATCCATCTCCATTTGCTTATATAAGGAAACCCATCTTCCTCATTTTTCCTTTTCCAGCATAAAAAGAGAGTCTAGGGTTGTTTGACAACTTTTCTTCTTCTCCTTGCTCTCTCCATCTCAATCTCCTACTAATCTTGCACCAACATCTAAATAGAGATCATCATCTTCTTCCTCATCACCATGGCTCTCTATTGAAACCATTTGTGAAGAAAACCCTCCATTCCAAGATCTTCATTGAGCTTACTCTTGCCATTAGAGGACCTTACAAGTAAGTAATCCTTCCCATCTTCTAGATTTGTATTCTTCTAGTCCTAGAGAAGCTTCATCTTCATTATTGTAAGGTTTCCCCTTCTATTTCATTGTTTGACCATTTTAGGGTTTGTTTGTTTTGGGGATTTTGTTCATAGCTTGAATCTTTGGCTTAGAAGAGTATAAGAGCTTGATTTGCTTATTAGAAGACCAAAAGGCAAGTGGATGATTTGATTTTTATAAGCTTTCAATGATTTCGGTATTTTCCACTCATGCCTATTCATTGCATTGGTTTGAAATAAATGTTCATGATAGAGTTTGGTAGTGCATTTATGACTTATAAGTGTATTGGTGCATGGCATTTAATTTCCTCTTGTTTTGTCCTAAATGTACTCTATGGTGAAATGGTTTCCTTCTTTCTTTCTTTGTATTGGATTGGATGTTGATGGAGGAGGTGATGGAGTGCAATGGAAAGTTAGGAAAAAAGTTGATTTCCTTTTCTACTTGTAAAGGTGGATCTCTGGATCATCATTTCTAAATTCCAAATAGAATAGAAAATCTGGCATACCCATACAAAAATGCTGATGCTCGCTTTTCTTTTCCCTCCGCCAGCCTTTCGGTAGCCCCGGGATGGAAGAGAGGGTGAAAAAAAAAGCCGAGTCCATCACGGAGTCAAGGGCAAAATTGGGACGTTATTTTTAAAGGGAATACTCAGAACTTTCGGAAAGATCAGAACTACCGGGACCCTCCTCGGAATGATCAAAGATATGGTCAACAACCACATGACCAAGGGGGACCCGTTCGTCCAAGACAAAACATAAATTCGACATGACCACCTGTGAATCAGCCGGTGATGCCTCAAAACCCGAATCAGGGTACTAATCCTCGGCCTAGCTATAACGTAGTCCCATACAACTATAACAACAATTCATGCCAAAGCAATGATGAGAACAAGAGAAGGCTTAGACCAAAAAGGGCTAACTATCCGCCCCTCCCTCAACCTTGGATCACTGTTTTCTGGTCACTCTTAGAACAGAACGCTGAAAGTCCTGGGATCTAACCCTAGAGGGGGGGGGGGTGAATAGGGTGAGCTACAATTATGACCAATAAAGACCAATTTTAACTTCTTAAAATCCAACTAGTCACAAGTGATGATAAACAATCAAAATGCGGAAGCGAATAAAACAATCATCACAAAGCAAACACCACTACACAAAGATTTATCGTGGTTCGGCCTCAATGCCTACGTCCACTACCGGCTTGTGATCCAATCACCCCACCGGATTTCCACTAATTATGCTTTTTACTAGGCTAAGCAATAACCTTTACAATGTTGTTTTTCTTAGGCTCAACAACAACCTTTACAAGATGCTTTTCAAGGCTAAGCAATAACCTTTACAAGATGCTTTTCTTAGGCTAAGCAATAACCTTTATACAATGCTTTTCTTAGGCTAAGCAATAACCTTTACACATGAAGATTTCTCTAAGAAGGTGACTTCACAAAAGAACACTCTAAGAGATACAATTAAAGCTCAATGTATTTACCTCTAAAATAGGCGGATATGAAAGTGAATAACAAACTCACACAAACACTAAATGAATGCAAATGTGTATGCTCATGATGTGTGTGTGTGATAACTTCAATCAAGTTTAAAAAGAAGGCTCAATCACTATATGCTTAAAGCATTTCAAAGTTTAAGGCTCATAAAAGATTTGATTGAAGTCTAATGCAAATCACAAGTATGAAAATCAACTTGTTAAAGACATGAAAATCAAGAGCTTCACAAGTTGTATGAAAATGACTAACTTAGAACTGAAAGTCCAGGGATCTAACTCTAGAGGGGGGAGGGGGGGGGGGGGGTTGAATAGGGTGAGCTACAATTAGTGACCAATTTAGACAAATTTTAACTACTTAAACTAAACTAGTCACAAGTGATGATAAACAATCAAAATGCGGAAGCTAATAAAACAATCATCACAAAGTAAACACCACTACACAAAGATTTATAGTGGTTCGGCGTCAATGCCTACATCCACTACCGGCTTGTGATCTAATCACCCCAGCAGATTTCCATTAATTATGCTTTTTACTAGGCTAAGCAATAACCTTTACAATGTTGTTTTTCTATGCTCAACAACAACCTTTACAAGATGCTTTTCTAGGCTAAGCAATAACCTTTACACAATGCTTTTCTTAGGCTAAGCATTAACCTTTACAAGTGAAGGGTTTCTCTAAGAAGGTGTCTTCACAAAAAGAGCACTCTAAGAGATACAGTTTAAGCTCAAAGAAATTGCCTCTTAAATAGGCTAATATGAAAGTGAAAAACAAACTCACACAAACACTAAATGAATGCAAATGTGTATGCTCATGATGTGTGTGTGTGATAACTTCAATCAAGTTTAAAAAGAAGGCTCAATCAATATATGCTCAAAGCATTTCAAAGTTTAAGGCTCATAAAAGATTTGATTGAAGTCTAATACAAATCACATGTATGAAAATCAACTTGTTAATGACATGAAAATCAAGAGCTTTACAAGTTGTATGAAAATGACTAACTTAGAACATGTGATGCATGTGCAATGTTGTTTTCAAAAACAAATAAATTTAACTAAGGTTTAAATGAATGAAAACAACAAGTAATGTTTCAACCAAGAAAATGAATCATGCTATATAAAAGAAATCAAAGATTTAGGCTAAGCATGATTAAGGAAGATTTAAAAACAACTTGGATCGAAAACTAAGTGAAGAATCCAATCTTAAGTAGATCAAAGAATAAGAGAAGAATGGATTCAACACATCATAGTTATCATGCTCAAAATCATTTACCAATAACTTAAACAAAGCATATAAACTATGATTAAGATGTAAGTCCATGGGGATCCGAACCCTAGAGGGGGGGGGGTGAATAGGGTGAGCTTCTTTTCTGACCAATTTTAACAATTTTAACTTCTTTAAAACAAACTAGTCACATGTGATGATTTATCATACAAGATGCGGAAGCTAACAAAAGAATCACCACAAAGCAATCACCATCACACAAGTATTTATAGTGGTTCGGCCTCAATGCCTACATCCACTACCGGCTTGTGAACCAACACCCCACCGGATTTCCACTATTTATGCTTTTCAATAGGCTAAGCAATAACCTTTACAATATGCTTTCCAAGGCTAAGCAATAACCTTTACAATGATGTTTTTCAAGGCTTAACATCAACCTATACAATATGCTTTTATAGGCTAAGCAATAACCTCTTCAACCATAGGTTGGTTATCTCACTAAATTAGTGTCTAACATACACTTGATGGAGATTCAATTAAGCTCATTACAATGCCTCTTAATTAGGCGGATATAGAAGTGAAAAACTAATACACACTCACACTATGAATGCAAAGATGAAAACACATGAAGTGTCTGTGTGTGGTCCTCAATCATTTAGAAAATGAAAGCTCATAAATGTATGCCTAAGGCTTTTGAAAGTTTTAGCTCATAAAACATTTATGATTGAGGATATAATGCAATCACATGTTAAAAGTAACAACTTGTTAATGATATCAAAGTTACACAAGTTGTATGAAATGGATTAGCTCTAAACATGTGATGCATAGGGATGTCAATCAAATCATCAATGAAGCTCAAAACATAAAAATAGATTTGATCGAAAAGAGGGGACAAATCATATGTAATTATAAGGACAACTTGAAAATGATTTACCAATCAAAGTAAGGCAAGTTGTGAAGCATTAAAACAATAATACACATATGATTTGTAAAGATGTTGAATCCAAAACATAAGATACATTTGAAAGAGATTTTCTTATGATGGAAAAACAACAACCAAAGATTCAACAAAGTATATGAATCATGTTACATATTTCATTAACATGATCTACTTAGATTTACCAAAGATAAAGTACTACTTTGATGAATCAATGGTGATGTATCCAAAACAATAGATCTATTCAAAATATAACACATGCTAAGGATACAACACATCATAGGTTAACATGTTACTAAGATTTACCAATGATAAAACAAAACATGAAAACATATGATTTGTAAAGAAGTTGAATCCAAAACATAAGTTAGTTTTGAAAGAGATGTTCTTATGACGGAAAACAACAACAAAAGATTCAACCAAGTATAGGAATCATGTTACATATGATTTACCAAGTTTCTTTCATTAACATGATCTACTTAGATTTACCAAAGTTAAGTACTACTTGGATTGAATCATATGGTGTTGTATCCAAAACAATAAATCAACTCAAAACATAACACATGTTAAGGACACAACACAAACATAGTTTAACATGCTAGAAATGATTTACCAAAAATAAAACAAAAGCATGAAAACATATGATTAAGGAAGGAAGAGCCTACTTGGTGGTTTAACTTCATTAATCCAAGCTTTAGCTTTCCTAATCATCCCCTTCATCCCTTGGTTCTTTTCCCTTTTGATATGCCTCAATTCCTCTCAAGGAGGGGTTAAAAAAATTCCCAACATTTGGCAAGGGAAAGAACTCATATTTATAGCAAAAAGTTGCCAACGGCTAGTCCTCGGTCGACCGGAAAACAGGTCTCGGTCGACCGGGAAGGCACAACGGTCAGATTTCTGACCGTTGGAGGTTTCAGTTCAAAAACTGCAGGTTTTACCTCCAGTTGTCTCGGTCGACCGAGACCTGCCTCTCGGTCGACCGGCGACACTGCCGGGACAGCCTCCCTTTGACAAAAAATGCAACTTTTGCAAATATGAAGGTTTAGCTTTGGGGGACCTTTTGGCCACTAAATCAAGCTTGGAAAACATGTTTTAAAGATTCTAATGGTTTTTAAAACATGACATAAAAAGCCTAAAAAGATTCAAAACTTTTAAAACAAAGGCTTGCTTGATTTCTTGAAAACTCTTTTCTAAAACAAATGCATCCAAGATTTAAAAACAAATCATGCATAAATCAAAACTTTTACAACTCTTAAAGGTAATGCATGAATAAATCAAGATTTCAAGTTTATTTAAAACAATGCAAGAGTGTAAATCAAATGATGCTAGAATGAAATGCATCCATCAAATTGCAATCTAGAAAATTCCTAACATAAGAGAGGTAGAGCTTACTTAGAGATTTAACTTCATTAATCCAAGCTTTAGTGAAGAATCCAATCTTAATTAGATCAAAGAATAAGAGAAGAATGGATTCAACACATCATAGTTATCATGCTCAAAATCATTTACCAATAACTTAAACAAAGCATATAAACTATAATTAAGAGAGGTAGAGCTTACTTGGAGATTTAACTTCATTAATCCAAGCTTTAGCTCTCCAAATGACTCTTTGGTCTCTCTTAGTTCATCTCCTTTTCTTTGTCTCAAAGTACCTCAAAAGAGTCTTCAAAATCTCCAACTTTGGTAAAGGAATGAACTTCATTTTATACTCAAAAGTTGAGTTTCTGCGTCTCCCCGGTCGACCTGCGAAACCCTCAGTCGACCTGGCCTTCAACGGTCATAAAAATGACCGTTTGAAAAAAAGGAGCCAACGGCTCTTTACCCGGTCGACCTGGGCCTGGCCCGGTCGACCTGGTACACTGCGTTTCTGGCCTGGGACCAAAATTCCCTAAAATCCATTTTTCAAAGTATTTTTGGTTGGGAATTTTTTGGGCCATTAAATCAAGCTTAAAAACATGTTTTAAATCATTCTAAGGGTTTTAAAACATGAAACACAAAAAGCCAAAAAAGATTCGAAATTATAAAACCAATGGCTTGCTTGATTTCTAAGAAATTCTTTTTCTAAAACAATTGCATCCAAGTTTAAAAACAAAACATGCATAAATCAATACTTTTACAAATCTTAAAAACAATGCATGTATAAATTAAGATTTCAAGTTGTTCTAAATCAATGCATATGTGTGTAAATCAAATGATGCTAGAATGATAATGCATCCATCAAATTGCAATACACAAAATCCCTAACAATCTCCCCCTTTGCAATTTGATGGCAACTTACTCATCACTGAAATTATACACCAAGTCTTCAGCTCCCCCTAAGCTGGACAAGACTTGAAATCTTCTTGGATGCTTCTTCTCTTAGCTTGGGCTCTTGGACTCTTTCTTCATTCTTCTTGATGCTTGGAGCTTGATCAATCTTCAAGCTTTCTTTTCTTCTTCCTCTCTATAGCCAAGCATCTTCTTTAGCTCCCAAGCTTTCTTTCTTCTAATTGCTTCCCCCTTTGACCATGTCTCTCTCTCCCTTTGGCAAGATATGCATTCTCTCCCCCTGTAGAAGATCATACAAAATCTCCCCTTAGGAAGCTTGGACATTCTCTTCCCCTTTAGAGAACCTGAATGCTCTCTCCCCCTTTGCCATTAAATTGCAAAGGTACCTACATACATGAAACAAGGAAAATACCTTTTAGAAGCACCTGTTAACAAAAGAAATCGAAAATGAATTAAATAACAGGTTATCATGTGTGGAATTAATCTCTAAGGGTTCAAAGTCAATCCAAGGGTAAATTTGGTCAAAACTAATACTTCCTATGAAGGTTTACACTCCCCCTCAATCCATTCTCTCCTTTTGTCAACATGTTGACTAAGATTTAACTATTTGGTGCAAGAAGAAGATGGTTTTACCAATTGAGGGTCAACTTCAAAAGAAGGATTAGATTCGTTTAACTATAAAGCACAATTTGATCAAATTACCAAAAGAGAGTAAGGTCAAGACGAAAAGTGATCATGGATACCAATTGGAAAAACAAAGAATACCAATTGAGATTCAAGGATAATACTATAAAATCAATCACTCTAAAATGGATTTAAAAATATAACTATGAGGAAAAATCCAAATTAGAGCTATCCATGATGACATGAGGTTTACTAAACATTGCATCAAATAATTTAACTATGAAAATCATATGCTATGAAAGTTTTTGAAATCATTTCATTCAATCAAAAAATATGACTATCATGTGCAAGATGAGTGAAATGAAATCCAAACATGAAGCCTACCCAACAATTAACCCACCAATATTATGAACACATAAACATGGTGGTCATGAGATTTACCTATATGAGCAAGGGAGGAGGCAATCATGAAATTTATGATGCTAATGGAATGTGACATGGAATGAAAACATATAACTATCAAGTTCAATCCAATGTACACAAGGTCTATCACATTCACAAGATAAGACATCAATTGGATATGAAATCAATGGAAAATTATACCAAATGAAACCAATTGAATATGACAACATGATTAATAGCAAGGATGTGACAAACACAAAATTCCATCAAGCATCATAAAAGGATATTCATCACTTTTAAAGATATAACTATTGAGCAAAGTGATGAACAAGATAAATTGCAATGCAAGAGGATATAACTTTGAAATGCATGCAATTTTCAAAGTGACAAAATCATATGAATTCAACATCTAAGATATCCATCAAACATATAACTATGAAATACAAGGAATGGATCTCAAAGAAGTTCATATGATTAAGATCACTACTATGATGTTGAAACATGTATAAGGAAGACATCACTTAGAGAATACACATGAATCAACATCATAACCATCCAAAAAGAAATGACTAGAAGGCATAGATGATGGATTTGGGTTCTAGTATGGTTTCTACAAATATAACTACTATCACAACCATACATGGAACCAATAGACATTTGCATATAAAAAGAATGTAAACAAATAAGCAAGGATGCAAACAACATTTATTTCCATTTCTAAGATAATGTAACAAAAAGAAAAAGGAAATGAGAATCATGGAACATGCTTTGATGATTATAACTAATGATGTTTTAGAGCATTTCCATTCATACAATCTTCAAATCATTTCAATAAACAAAATCCAACAATAAGCATAAAAGAATGACTTTGAAGAACAATTTTCAACATTGTATTTTTAAAATATATAACTTAAATGAAACACATACAAGTTGATTTTTCAAAATAATGATTTTCCATATTAAAGTATAACTTAGAAATCCCTGGAAAAACATAAATTGATTCAAATCATTTGTTCAAATAATCTTACCAAGACATCTACACAAATGATTCAACAACAATTGATCATGAAAAGAAATGCAATGCAAGTCATATAACTAAATGTGAGCAAAAAGCAAATCAAACATGATGAAATTATAATCAAATGATTTTGAAAACCATGATATGTAATTAGAATGGTGCATGAAGACAAAATCAATTGATCATAAAGAAACAATGCATTTTAATAAATGTAACTATCAAAGAACAAAAATGCAAATGTATCATGACCAACAATAAGATTTAACTAAAAAGAATAGGTTGGTCAAGAATGTTCAAGGCCTTAAGGTTTGTCTAAGTATCTAACTTTAGGAATCCACCTAAGGTCTTGAGAGGGTTGAACTTTGAGGTCTAGTTTGGAATTCTCACCAACTATAGGAGATTTGACTTGATAAATTTTCAATTTGAACTTATCACCATGATATTTAGATTTTACTAAATTTAGCTTAGATTGGTGATTAGTATTTTGATGTTGGTGAGTTTGTTTCTTTGGGGATTTGTTCATTTTTCTTTTCTTCTTATATTCTCCCTTTATTTGACTTTTGAATTTTAAATTTAACTTTGTTACTTTATTCAAAAGTTCTTTCATGGGTTGATATAAGGGAGATAGGTTGAGAAGCTTTTTGTTTATAGATTCTTTTAAACTTGGTTTAACTTGTTTAAACTTTTTAGAATCTATTTTAGGAGACTCCATTTTAATTGATTTAACTTGTTTAATCATTTTGGAGTCTTCTTTGATTTTTAGTGTCTTACCCTTCATAGATTTAGATTCTACCTTTTTGGGTTCAAAGATGGGTTTAGACACATGGCTTCTTCTTAATTTGCACTCAAACCTAAAATGCCCTTCAATGCCACAATAAATACATTTAGGTTTGGGCAAAGGAGAAAGAGTGCTAGAGAAAGAGGACTCACCTTTCACAAAAGTTTTGGTGAATTTAGGGTCATGTGAAGTATACTTATCAAAACCAAGACCCGTCCTATCTCCATGAGATTTACCCAATTTAAATAACTTTTCAAGTCTCTCTTCACTTTGGGTAAACTTGCACTGATACTTTTGTTTGTATCCTTCAAGTTGAGTGACTTTGGTTATAAGGATTGAATTTTCAATTTTGATTTTTGAAAGTTCATTTTCAATTTCCTTATAGTTACTTAGCTCTTCATTGGCAAGTTTTAATTTGAAATTAAGTTCATTAACAACATTAGATCCAAGTTCTAAGGTTTTTAACTTACTTTGAACATTTGACATGTTTTCCATAGAAATTGTCAACTTGGATTCTAAATTGATAAAGTCTTTGTCTTGCCTTTTTAATAGATCTCTTAGGTTTAAATTTTCTTTTTTAAGATCATCATTCCCTATCTTTAATTCATTTAGTTCATCTTTGACATTAGATAGGTTATTTAAAGAGATCATGAACTTAGAGTCTAGACATTGTATTACTTCTTCTTTCTCTCTAAGTTCATCTTTTGAAGAGACTAGTTCTTTGTTTAGTCTTTTAGATTCTTCTCTTAACTTTTTGTTATTCTTTTCAAGCTTTAAGGATAATTCATATAATTCCTCAAAGGCTTGTTGAAGATCTTCTTCATTTTCATTATAATCTTCTTCTTTTATGTCACATTGAGATTCATTAGTTTGAGAGTTTGAATCTCCAATAGAAGGAAGAATGAGAGGTCTAGGAGAATCTACACAAAAGTCTAAAGAATCTAGCTTAGTGGAATCCATATCAAAAGTATTCATTCAAACACAAATCTAGGGTTATAAACTCTAGGTTTTTACACCTAATCAAGAGTTCTAAACACTTGATCCTAAAAGATAGAGCCCTTGGCTCTGATACCAATTGAAAGTCCTGGGATCTAACCATAGAGTGGGGGGTGGGGGGGGGGGGGGGTGAATAGGGTGAGCTACAATTAGTGACCAATTTAGACAAATTTTAACTACTTAAACTAAACTAGTCACAAGTGATGATAAACAATCAAAATGCAGAAGCTAATAAAACAATCATCACAAAGCAAACACCACTACACAAAGATTTATAGTGGTTCGGCCTCAATGCCTACATCCACTACCGGCTTGTGATCTAATCACCCCACCGGATTTCCACTAATTATGCTTTTTACTAGGCTAAGCAATAACCTTTACAATGTTGTTTTACTACGCTCAACAACAACCTTTACAAGATGCTTTTCTAGGCTAAGCAATAACCTTTACACAATGGTTTTCTTAGGCTAAGCATTAACCTTTACAAGTAAAGGGTTTCTTTAAAAAGGTGTCTTCACAAAAAGAACACTCTAAGAGATACAATTTAAGCTCAAAGAAATTGCTTCTTAAATAGGCTAATATGAAAGTGAAAAACAAACTCACACAAACACTAAATGAATGCAAATGTGTCTGCTCATGATGTGTGTGTGTGATAACTTCAATCAAGTTTAAAAAGAAGGCTCAATCAATATATGCTCAAAGCATTTCAAAGTTTAAGGCTCATAAAAGATTTGATTGAAGTCTAATGCAAATCACATGTATGAAAATCAACTTGTTAATGACATGAAAATCAAGAGCTTCACAAGTTGTATGAAAATGACTAACTTAGAACATGTGATGCATGTGCAATGTTGTTTTCAAAAACAAATAAATTTGACTAAGGTTTAAATGAATGAAAACAACAAGTAATGTTTCAACTAAGAAAATGAATCATGCTATATAAAAGAAATCAAAGATTTAGGCTAAGCATGATTAAGGAAGATTTAAAAACAACTTGGATTGAAAACTAAGTGAAGAATCCAATCTTAATTAGATCAAAGAATAAGAGAAGAATGGATTCAACACATCATAGTTATCATGCTCAAAATCATTTACCAATAACTTAAACAAAGCATATAAACTATGATTAAGAGAGGTAGAGCTTACTTAGAGATTTAACTTCATTAATCCAAGCTTTAGTGAAGAATCCAATCTTAATTAGATCAAAGAATAAGAGAAGAATGGATTCAACACATCATAGTTATCATGCTCAAAATCATTTACCAATAACTTAAACAAAGCATATAAACTATGATTAAGAGAGGTAGAGCTTACTTGGAGATTTAACTTTATTAATCCAAGCTTTAGCTCTCCAAATGACTCTTTGGTCTCTCTTAGTTCATCCCCTTTTCTTTGTCTCAAAGTACCTTAAAAGAGTCTTCAAAATCTCCAACTTTGGTAAAGGAATGAACTTCATTTTATACTCAAAAGTTGAGTTTCTGCGTCTCCCCGGTCGACCTGGCCTTCAATGGTCATAAAAATGACCGTTTGAAAAAAAGGAGCCAACGGCTCTTTACCCGGTCGACCTGGAACACTGCGTTTCTGGCCTGGGACCAAAATTCCCTAAAATCCATTTTTCAAAGTATTTTTGGTTGGGAATTTTTTGGACCATTAAATCAAGCTTGAAAACATGTTTTAAATCATTCTAAGGGTTTTAAAACATGAAACATAAAAAGCCAAAAAAGATTCGAAATTATAAAACCAATGGCTTGCTTGATTTCTAAGAAATTCTTTTTCTAAAACAATTGCATCCAAGTTTAAAAACAAAACATGCATAAATCAATACTTTTACAAATCTTAAAAACAATGCATGTATAAATCAAGATTTCAAGTTGTTCTAAATCAATGCATATGTGTGTAAATCAAATGATGCTAGAATGATAATGCATCCATCAAATTGCAATACACAAAATCCCTAACAAGAACATGTGATGCATGTGCAATATTGTTTTCAAAAACAAATAAATTTGACTAAGGTTTAAATGAATGAAAACAACAAGTAATGTTTCAACCAAGAAAATGAATCATGCTATATAAAAGAAATCAAAGATTTAGGCTAAGCATGATTAAGGAAGATTTAAAAACAACTTGGATTGAAAACAAAATGAAGAATCCAATCTTAATTAGATCAAAGAATAAGAGAAGAATGGATTCAACACATCATAGTTATCATGCTCAAAATCATTTACCAATAACTTAAACAAAGCATATAAACTATGATTAAGAGAGGTAGAGCTTACTTAGAGATTTAACTTCATTAATCCATGCTTTAGCTCTCCAAATGACTCTTTGGTCTCTCTTAGTTCTGTCGCGACCCCGGACCGGCCCACGAAGGAACTGATCCGGAGTCGGGACCTTGGTATGATGGTGATGATGATAACCACATCTTCTTATTTAAATGGTAACAACACTTATGTAATTTCCCACAGGTGTCCGCGGTGAGGATATCACAACCATAATTGAATATTTCTTTTAAGTGCGGAAGCACATAGCAAATCAAATAGTCAGACTATCTCTAGTCATGAAAGCATTAACATCAAGTATAATTTACTGTATCAGAGTGAGCAACATTCTATAGCATGTTTCCCAAAGGTAAGTTAAAGTTTAACAAAAGATTACTTATTTACATTTTCCAAAATTAGAGGCCAACAAAGGCCAATATAAACAAAACAATAACCCAATGAATGGTTAAATAGTTTCCCTCAAAATGTAACGCCTCTCTTAGCAACCCGATGTCTACATGACATCGTCAGCATGCCACTCGACTAGAGGTTGCGGCTCACCTACCGCCTCCTCCGGCTCCTCCTCAAGGAAACCGGCAACGGGACCTGAGTACCAAAGCAAATGGGTCAGACACGACGGTCTGGCAAGAGAATGAAAAGATACAACAACATATAATAATAAAGGAAATACCTTGAAAAGCATAGAAATCTGTTTAAACAAGAACTCTCATAAAGTAGAGGAATCATTTGTTAGAAAACAGGCAAATAAGGTAAAACATATAAGGTAACCAAGGAATCGGGAACTAACAAGATGGAAATCACATAAAGCTAAGTCCTCTGTCACTAAAGTGGCAACAGTATAGCGGGACGTTGATCTCAGTCACACAAGGTGAGGAGATTCAACGCAAATCATATATACAATATAAATATGCGGGACGGGACCACGGTAGCGAACCGGGTATCGGGACGGGACCACGGTAATACACCGGGTATCGGGACGGGACCACGGTAATAGATCGGGTATCGGGATCCAAACTGCAGCTGGCGGGACGGGAAGGGGACCTCCAAGTCGGTGGATCAAACCGACAAGGTATCCAAGCTTAGTGATGCCGACTCATAGGATAATAACAAATCGAGGCATATGCAAGTAAATCAAGTATAATAAATAAACGAGCAAGACGGGGGTGCTCAAGGGCACACTGTCATTTCATGTCGGGCAATACATTTCGGGACAAATAACTGTTACTAGTGTAACTATCATGCTTTCGGGAAAACAAATCATATAATATAAATCTTGGAATGAAGTGAAACAATGAACTATAACAATTTCGGGTAAAATACCGGTTTCAAGATCTATTTAGTGTATAGGGGTCCCGTATGTCGATTATAATAAAGACTTGGTACTCCTCGAGTTAGAAGACATTCCGGGCTCTTTATGCACCTTGAAGTTTCAAAACTTCGAATGAAATCTTCGTGATATGGTTTCTTTCCACGAATGACCTCATACATTGTTTAGCAAATCTCCTTGCCATTGAGGGGTTCCCAGAGAATAGACCCGAACATTGAAATAGTTAAACATCGTCCCAACATAGCCTTGCCCAACAGAGCCCCTCGCTCGAGCGGACTGGAGAGTTTGCTCGAGCGAGTCGCTCTCTGGAATGGCTGTCTGGGTGGGTTCGCTCGAGCGAAGTGAGGTCGCTCGAACGAACTCATTGGGTCGAGCGGATATTTAAATGCGTTCGAACGAACAACTCTTTGGAATGAGTTCTGGGATGTCCGCTCGAGCGACCAGGGGTCCGCTCGAGCGACCAAGCTACTGGAATGTTCCGAACCCTTTTCCTGGACAGGTCGCTCGAGCGAAGTGTCATGGTCGCTCGAGCGAACTGTCCAGAAACTGATTTCGGACCAGTTCAGCCCCACAATAACTCTTCTTTCTTTACAACCCCTTCTTAACCACTTTCATGCATCAAATGAGGAGTATAAATCTCCATTCAAATGACCTCAAATCTCCAACCACATCCATCCCATTCTCCTCCATCCATATCACATTCCATACAAGCAAAGAGAGGAGGAAACCATTTCACACATGATATATGTATTTGAAGGAAAACAAGAGGAATTAAAAGCTATGAACCAATACTTCTTTATGACCATAAATGCATTAACAAGGCTCTTCATGAGCATTTATTTCCAAGGAAAACAATAAATAGGCATGAGTGACATTTAATAAAACCAACCACATTTCTAATAAAAACATTGAAAGCTCATAAAAGATCATAACATCCACTTGCCTTGGGTCTTCTAACAATAAAATCAAGCTCTAATACTCTTCCAAGCAAGGAATCCAAACTATGAGCAAAACCCCCAAAACAAACAAACCCTAAAAGAGTCAAAACAATGAAATAGCAAAAGAAACCTTACAACAATGAAGGTGAAGCTTCCCTAGGGCTAGAGGAACACAAATCTAGAAGAAGAGGGTGGTTACTTACTTGTAAGGTCTTTTAGTGGCAATGGTAAGCTCAAAGGAGGTCTTGGAATGGAGGGTTTTCTCCACAAAACTATCAAGAGGAAGCTCTCAAGGAGGTGAAGAAGAAGATGACCTCAACACTCTTATTGGTGCAAGCTTGGGGGTGGATTGAGGATGAAGAAGCAATAAGAAGAAAGAGTTGCTCACAAAACCCTAGGTTCTCTCTCTTGTGCTGGAAAAAGGAAATGGAAGGGAAAAGGTCTCCTTATAAACAAGTGGGGAGTGGGCTCCACCACTAGAAATCTAATTGGGCTGAAATCATGGCTTTCGGGGCTTCTAATGAATTCGACGAAGAAGAGAAAAGTGATCGTCAACATATCTAGTTTCCAAAAAGTATAAGTTTCGCGAGTTCCGGGAATATCAAGTTTTGGGGTACAGATTTTGTGTGCAATGACTATTTTGCCCTCAAGGCTATCAAATCGGGTTTCGGGATCTCAAATGGACACGGGATCAACATGAAAGTTGAATGGAATAACAATACCAATAAAACGGGATTAAAACCATGAATGCAAAACCTCCGATAAATCCTCGAGCACATGTCATGCCATAAAAAGGAAAACCCCAAAGGGTCCCACTAATCACCAGACAAATCAAAATTCCCCAAAACTATTTCAAAAGCTATTCCAAATCCAACTTAGCCAAAATCACAAATCAAGCTTAGCACTAACACGCAACTTAATTAGTACTAATCGGGTTCACTCGGGTCGGGGTCTTACAAGTTCATCCCCTTTTTTTTGTCTCAAAGCACCTCAAAAGAGTCTTCAAAATCTCCAGCTTTTGAAAAGGAATGAACTTGGTTTTATACTCAAAAGTTGAGTTTCTGCGAGTGCCCGGTTGACCTGGCCTTCAAACGGTCAGAAAAATGACCGTTGGAAGAGCCAACGACACTTTGCCCTGGTCGACCGCAGTGTGGCCGGTCGACCGGCCAAAGTGCCGTTGGCTCTGCCAACGGTCATTTTTCTAACCGTTTGAAGGCCAGGTCGACCGGGCTCTGTACCAGGTCAACCGGTCGACCGGCCACACTGCAGGTCAACCCCCTGGGACCAAAATTTCTCCAAAAATGCATATTTGAAGGTTTTTCTAGGAGGGGATTTTTGGGCCATTAAATCAAGCTTGGAAACATGTTTTAAATCAAACTAACATGTTTAAAAACATGAAACACAAAAAGCCTAAAATGATTCGAAACTTTAAATCCAATGGCTTGCTTGATTTGATAAAACTCTTTTCAAATTTAAATGCATCCAATATCTAAAACCAAAACATGCATAAATCAAGATTTCTACAAGTCTAAAAACCAATGCATGTGAAAATCAAGATTTTAAGATTTTCTAAATCAATGCAAGTGTGTGAATCAAATGATGCTCAAATGTTAATGCATCCATCAAATTGCAAATACAAAATCCCTAACAATCTCCCCCTTTGCAATTTGATGGCAACTTACTCATCACTGAAATTACACACCAAGTCTTCAGCTCCCCCTAAGCTGGACAAGTCTTGAAATCTTCTTGGATGCTTCTTCTCTTAGCTTGAGCTCTTGGGCTTTTTCATCAATCTTCTTGATGCTTGGTGCTTGATCAATCTTCAAGCTTTCTCTTCATCTTCCTCTCTATGGCCAAGCATCTTCTTTAGCTCCAAGCTTTCTTTCTTCTAATAGCTCTCCCCCTTTGACCATGCTTCTCTCCCCCTTTGGCAAGATATGCATTCTCTCCCCCTGTAGAAGATCATACAATATCTCCCCTTAGGAAGCTTGGACATTCTCTTCCCCTTTAGAGAACATGAATGCTCTCTCCCCCTTTGACATTAAATTGCAAAGGTACCTACACACATGAAATAAGGAAAATACCTTTAGTAGCACCTGTTAACAAAAGAAATCGAAAATGAAATTCATAACATGTTATCATGTATGGTAGTCATCTCTAAGGGTTCAAAACTAGTCCAAAGGTCAATTTGATCAAAACTAATACTTCCTATGAAGGTTTACACTCCCCCTCAATCCATTCTCTCCTCTTGTCAAACTTTTGACATAGATATAACTATTTGGTTCAAGAAGAAGATGGTTTAACCAATTGAGGGTCAACTTCAAGGAAAGGATTAGACAAGTTTAACTATAAAGCACAATATGATCAAATTACCCAAAAGAGAGCAGGTCAACGAGAAAAGCAATCATGGATACCAATTGGAAAGACAAAGAATACCAATTGAGATTCAAAGATAAGTCTATTAAAACAATCACTCTAAAATGGAGTTATAAAGAATATAACTATTAAGATAAATCCAAATTAGAGCTATCCATGATGAAATGGGGTTTACTAAACATAGCATCAAATAGTTTAACTATGGAAAACATATGCTATGAAAGTTTTGAAATCACTTCATTCAATCAATAAATATGACTATTAATGTGCAAGAATGAGTTAAATGAAATTCAAACATGAAGCCTACCTCAACAATTAACCAACCAATATTATGAACACATAAACATGGTGGTCATGAGATTTACCTATATGAGCAAAGGAGGTGGCAATCATGAAATTTATGATGCTAATGGAATGTGACATGGAATGAAAACATATAACTATCAAGTTCAATCCAATGTACACAGGGTCTATCACATTCACAAGATAAGACATCAATTGGATATGAAATCAATGGAAAATTATACCAAATGAAACCAATTGAATATGACAACATGATTAATAGCAAGGATGTGACAAACACAAAATTCCATCAAGCATCATAAAAGGATATTCATCACTTTTAAAGATATAACTATTGAGCAAAGTGATGAACAAGAGAAATTGCAATGCAAAAGGATATAATCTTGGAAATGCATGCAATTTTCAAAGTGACAAAATCATATGAATTCAACATCTAAGATATCCATCAAACATATAACTATGAAATACAAGGAATGGATCTCAAAGAAGTTCATATGATTAAGATCACTACTATGATGTTGAAACATGTATAAGGAAGACATCACTTAGAGAATACACATGAATCAACATCATAACCATCCAAAAAGAAATGACTAGAAGGCATAGAGGATGGATTCGAGTTCTAATATGGTTTCTACACATATAACTAATATCACAACCATACATGGAACCAAATGACATTTTCATATAAAAAGAATATAACTAAATAAGCAAAGATGCAAATGGCTAGAAACAACAATTGATCATGAATAAACTAGCTATGAAAGCTTTTGAAATCACAATAAATTGATCATGTTTAGAAATGCAATGCAAAACATAAAACTAAATGTGAGCAAAAAGCAAATCTAATCATGATGAAATTATAATCAAATGATTTTAAAAACCATGATATGTAACTTAGAATGGTGCATGAAAACAAAATCAATTGATCATAAAGAAACAATGCATTTTAATAAATGTAACTATATAGAAACAAAATGCAAATGCAACATGACCAACAAAATGATTTAACTATAAAGGATAGGTTGGTCAAGGAGGGTCAATGCCTTAAGGTTTGTCTAAGTATCTAACTTTAGGAATCCACCTAAGGTCTTGAGATGGTTGAACTTTGAGGTCTAGTTTAGGAGTCTCACCAACTATAGGAGATTTGACTTGATATATTTTCAATTTAGACTTATCACCATGATATTTAGATTTTACTAAATTTAGCTTAGATTGGTGATTAGTCTTTTGACATTGGTGAGTTTGTTTCTTAGGGGATTGATTCACTTTTCTTTTCTTCTTATTTTCTCCCTTTACTTGACTTTTGAATTTTAAATTTAACTTAGCAACTTTCTTCAAAAGTTCTTTCATGGGTTGATATAAGGGAGATAGGTTGAGAAGCTTTTTGTTCATAGATTCTTTTAAACTTGGTTTAACTTGTTTAAACTTTTTAGAATCTATTTTAGGAGACTCCATTTTAATTGATTTAACTTGTTTAATCTTTTTGGAGTCTTCTTTGTTTTTTAGTGTCTTACCCTTCATAGGTTTAGATTCTACCTTTTTTGGTTCAAAGATGGGTTTAGTCACATGGCTTTTTCTTAGTTTGCACTCAAACCTAAAATGTCCTTCAATGCCACAATAAATACATTTAGTTTTGGGCCGGGGAGAATGAGTGCTAGAGAAAGAGGACTCACCTTTCACAAAAGTGTTGGTGATTTTAGGGTCATATGAAGTATACTTATCAAAACCAAGACCCGTCCTATCTCCATGATATTTACCCAATTTAAATAATTTTTCAAGTCTCTCTTCACTTTGGGTAAACTTGCACTCATACTTTTGTTTATATCCTTCAAGTTGAGTGACTTTGGTTATAAGGATTGAATTTTCATTTTTTACTTTTAAAAGATAATTTTCAATTTCCTTATATTTGATTAGCTCTTCATTGGCAAGTTTTAATTTGAAATTAAGTTCATTAACAACATTAGATCCAAGTTCTAAGGTTTTTAACTTACTTTGAACATTTGACATGTTTTCCATGGAAATTGTCAACTTGGATTCTAAATTGATAAAGTCTTTGTCTTGCCTTTTTAATTGATCTCTTAGGTTTAAATTTTCCTTTTTAAGATCATCATTTCCTATCTTTAATTCATTTAGTTCATCTTTGATATTAGATAGGTTATTTAAAGAGATCATGAACTTAGAGTCTAAACATTGTATGACTTCTTCTTTCTCTCTAAGCTCATCTTTTGAAGAAACTAATTGTTTGTTTAGATTTTTAGATTCTTCTCTTAACTTATTGTTTTTCTTCTCAAGCTTTAAGGATAATTCATATAATTCTTCAAAGGCTTGTTGAAGGTCATCTTCATTATAATCATTTTCTTCTTCTTTTAATTCAAATTGGGATTCATTAATTTGAGGGTTTGAATTTCCAATAGATGGGAGAAGGAGGGGTCTAGAAGAATCTACACATGAATCTAAACAATCCATCATAGTGGAATTCATTCTAATGATTTTCATACAAACACAAATCTAGGGTTATAAACTCTAGGTTTTTACACCTAATCAAGAGTTCCAAACACTTGATCCTAAAAGATAGAGCACGTGGCTCTGATACCAACTGAAAGTCCTAGTATCTAACCCTAGAGGGGGGGTGAATAGGGTGAGTTACAATTATGACCAATAAAGACCAATTTTAACTTCTTAAAATCCAACTAGTCACAAGTGATGATAAACAATCAAAATGCGGAAGCTAATAAAACAATCTTCACAAAGCAAACACCACTACACAAAGATTTATAGTGGTTCGGCCTCAATGCCTACGTCCACTACCGGCTTGTGATCCAATCACCCCACCGGATTTCCACTAATTATGCTTTTTACTAGGCTAAGCAATAACCTTTACAATGTTGTTTTTCTTAGGCTCAACAACAACCTTTACAAGATGCTTTTCAAGGCTAAGCAATAACCTTTACAAGATGCTTTTCTTAGGCTAAGCAATAACCTTTACACAATGCTTTTCTTAGGCTAAGCAATAGCCTTTACACATGAAGATTTCTCTAAGAAGGTGTCTTCACAAAAGAACACTCGAAGAGATACAATTAAAGCTCAATGTATTTGCCTCTAAAATAGGCGGATATGAAAGTGAATAACAAACTCACACAAACACTAAATGAATGCAAATGTGTATGCTCAAGATGTGTGTGTGTGTGTGTGTGAACTTCAATCAAGTTTAAAAAGAAGGCTCAATCAATATATGCTCAAAGCATTTCAAAGTTTAAGGCTCATAAAAGATTTGATTGAAGTCTAATGCAAATCACATGTATGAAACTCAACTTGTTAAAGACATGAAAATCAAGAGCTTCACAAGTTGTATGAAAATGACTAACTTAGAACATGTGATGCATGTGCAATGTTGTTTTCAAAAACAAATAAATTTGACTAAGGTTTAAATGAATGAAAACAACAAGTAATGTTTCAACCAAGAAAATGAATCATGCTATATAAAAGAAATCAAAGATTTAGGCTAAGCATGATTAAGGAAGATTTAAAAACAACTTGGATTGAAAACAAAGTGAAGAATCCAATCTTAATTAGATCAAAGAATAAGAGAAGAATGGATTCAACACATCATAGTTATCATGCTCAAAATCATTTACCAATAACTTAAACAAAGCATATAAACTATGATTAAGAGAGGTAGAGCTTACTTAGAGATTTAACTTCATTAATCCAAGCTTTAGCTCTCCAAATGACTCTTTGGTCTCTCTTAGTTCATCCCCTTTTCTTTGTCTCAAAGCACCTCAAAAGAGTCTTCAAAATCTCCAACTTTTGAAAAGGAATGAACTTGGTTTTATACTCAAAAGTTGAGTTTCTGCGAGTGCCCGGTCGATCTAGTACAGAGCCCGGTCGACCTGGCCTTCAAACGGTCCGAAAAATGACCGTTGGAAGAGCTAACGACACTTTGCCCCGACCGGCCACACTGCAGGTTGACCCCCTGGGACCAAAATTTCCCCAAAAATGCATATTTGAAGGTTTTTCTAGGAGGGGAATTTTGGGCCATTAAATCAAGCTTGGAAACATGTTTTAAATCAAACTAAGATGTTTAAAAACATGAAACACAAAAAGCCTAAAACGATTCGAAACTTTAAATCCAATGGCTTGCTTGATTTGATAAAACTCTTTTCAAATTTAAATGCATCCAATATCTAAAACCAAAACATGCATAAATCAAGATTTCTACAAGTCTAAAAACCAATGCATGTGAAAATCAAGATTTCAAGATTTTCTAAATCAATGCAAGTGTGTGAATCAAATTATGCTCAAATGTTAATGCATCCATCAAATTGCAAATACAAAATCCCTAACAAACGCTATCCAGCTTCCGCTAGAAAGACAACAGCAATGGCCAGACCACCTTGATCGGGCGAGATTCTGTGCATATCACAGGATGCCGGGACATGACCTAATCCATTGCTACTTGGTCAGAGACCTGATCTATGACCTCAACGACGAGGGGGTGATTGATTGGAATAACATCAAGCCCATGGGAGTCCATGGTCCGCAGAGAACACAACAAGCCCAAGGTCTGCCTGCCAATACAACACAGCGGATGCCTAATATGCAAATCTACACGAACCCGATGCCACAACACGCTGCATCAACCTCAACACAATCGTTGCAAGGACCATCGGCAAATGTTGCTACCGTGTCACATCAATCAACTGATTTCCTGATCCAGCCGACCATTAGTCAAAATCAACCCCACTACGATGACTTTTTTGAAGATGATGACTATTGGAAATGCGTCAATTGGGACGGGAAGACTAAATTCAGACTAGATAATCTCAGAACCGACATGGTAGTCGACTCCCCAGACCTTTACAAAGTGTACTTTGACAATGACTTCATGCATGGGAGGTCTCAGGCCGTCACTTACTCCCAGTTGACTCATCCTCCAGACATAGAGTCATCACAAGCACACCTCCGATTAGGATGGATCCGCCCACCGCGATTACCTCTGATCAAGAATATGCCAGATCCAGGCTTGCAAGTCACCGGCGCGCAGACCGAAAAAGTTGTCAAGGAAAGATCTCACATTCAGCTGGAGACTGGGATAGAATATGACCTCCTCAGCACCTGATGATGATACCCGCCAAAGTGTCAATCCTTGACTTGAGCAAGACTTCCCCGATGCATCAAAAGTAGCTGATGGACGCCATTACCCATTTACAAATTCCGGAAAATATAACCCAAGAGCAACTAAGGACGCCCATCACCTCCTTGTCCCCAGAGACTTTATTACCGATCCTTAAATTTCACTGAGAAGGAATTAAAACAGATACCACTTGAAGCAAGAACCTTGCCCCTACAACTCACGATTAGGATGGTCGGAAAAGAAGTATCTGGTGTTCTAGTAGACACAGGGGAGTCTTTGAACATCTGTCCGCTGAAAACATACAAGACGCTGGATCTGACCGTTAAGTATCTAACCCCAGCACCGCTGGTGGTGACAGGGTATGATGGAGACAGGAAAAACGTTTACGGGAAGATCATGTTATTGGTGCAAGCGGGCCCGATTTTGGTACCCGAAGAGTTCTACATCATGGATATCCCTGCGACTTTAACCTGATATTAGGACGTCGCTGGCTGAATCACATGAAGGTGGTCATGTCCACTAGTCACCAATGCACTAAGTTTCCCCATCTAGGAAAAATCGTGAAGCTAATGGGGGATCCACTTGTGATTGAATCGGAAGGACTTCGATACTTCCCACCCTGCGGTCGGCTCCTATTCCGTCTGGAACCAAAGCCCATGGATACAAGATCGATCCTATTATTTCTCTAACTGACATCGATCCTGTCCGGAGTATGATATCGGATCCGGTCCCTCTACCTAAACCGCCGTTAAGAAGAGAATGCATACGGGGCTGGAACCTCATGAGAAGACTTGGATATCAACCCGGATTGGGGTTAGGCAGGAATGAGGACGGGATTCTTGACCCCGTCATCCTGGAAGCAAGGATAGGGACAGAAGGGTTAGGATTTGATTCGTATGACCAGGTGTCGCTCTCTAAGAAAGATTGGAAACTAGGCGAGCACTTCTTTAGGCATATTAAACTCCTGGATCCCAATGAATCTCCCGACGGAGGAGGATGCTATGGGGTCCACCCCTAGGGGAAAGGGAAAGAACTTTTAAGAAAAGGCATAATGGATTCGTCATCTGAGGACGAGGAAGTCGAGACTTACGAAGACATCTTTGGTACTTGGGAAAGATTCCAGGAATCCGAAGAAATTAGAGGTTCAAGTCCCTCTCTGAAGGAAAAGTTTCGAGTGCTGTCATGCTATATTATTAGTACTAATGATTTGGCAAAATTACCAAAAAAAAAAAACGCCGATTTCTGACAAGAGAGACGACTGTGAAACCTGAAAAATCAAGGACTCCGATAGCCAGAAAGTTGTATATTGGCTGGCCACATGGCGCATTAGAGAGGAGGACCTTCAAAAGAAGGCAACAAAACCTAGGAAGTCGAAAATCCTGAACGTGACAAAGTGGTGTATCACCCCACAGCTCGGCATTACCCGAGGTAGGGATCTTCCTCCTTTGATATCCCTTCCACACCCAACCTGTACCATATCATTCCAAAAAACCAAAAATATCACAAAACCCCAAAACCACCAAAAATTAGAGAACCAAAAACCAAAAAATATAGGTATTTTAGGAGTAGAAACCCCTGACTATTGTAGAGCCATAGGGAGACCTGAGCGTTGGAAAATCCCTCTGGTAGAGCAATCACGGCTAGAGGAAATCATGAGCCGAATCAGCGAGATAGGATACAAGTCAATGCGCATTATTTAGGAACCAGAATTGTCTTCAAGGACCGAGAATGTCAATTGCACGCCAACCTGATTCATGCTCCAACATCCTCACTACATCCCACTATCGCTCCATTGCCCTTCTCGACTTGGGCATTTGATATCATAGGACCCCCTAGCTCTGACCGTAGAAAATACTCAAAACAAGGCTTTTATATTAATGGCGACAAAGTACCAAACAAAATGGGTGGAGGCTGAGGCATTTGTCTGTTGGAAACTAGGTGGGCCATTCAGATAGGTTTCAAAAACTTTTGACCCACTTGATGCAGGGATCAACTATCTAGAAGGCAACAAACCCAATCCAGGATGCAATCCCTCAATCTCATAGCCATGTACAGCAACAAATACTATCTAGAAGATAGAAAATAGCACATAAACATGCAACCACGAAATCCACAACATACAAGGATGTAGATTATACCTTTGGAGCTTTGTAGTGCTCTAATGGAGAAGTTGATCTCTTTCTTTGATGATGAACACATTCACTAATCAAATTAAGATCTCCAACACCCTTTGATCTTCTACGCTATGTCCCGTATCAGATTCTCTTTTCTCAAGAAGATGGTGGGATCTCCAAGAGAAAAACCTAAAGGAAACTAGAAGAGAGCTAGAAGAGGGAGAGGAAGAGAGGAGTGCAACTCTTGCACACTTAAATGGGCTGGGTGTGAATCCCTATATGGAGTAACATTAGGGACGTCCAAGGCTCTCTTCTTCACCTTTTATAGCATTGTAGCCACCTCCTCTTACTAATTGAAATAGAAGTCTTACTTCCACTACAATTAGTTGCTTACTAAATCACAATTAGAAGTCTTACTTCAACTATGATTAGTAACCTCCTCTTTTACTAATTAAAATAGAAGTCCTACTTCCATTAATAATTAGTAACTTACTATTACCACTATTAGAAGTCTCACTTCAAATAGAAATAGTAACTTTCTATTTCCTTTTAGAGTTCTACTATAATTAGTATCTTTCTAATATATTGGGCTAGCGTGGGGACCACTAGGGATTCCTTAGAAAGTTGGCTCCAACTGGGACACGCGACCCCACATCTCATGTGCAATCCGGGCCCACAGTTAATTGTAAATAACTCCACTATATAAATGCAATTGCACTCCAGTCTTAGGAATATATTTCAATGAAGACCCTAAACTTCCCAATTACCACAGGTAGGCCCCTCTATCATTATCCATGGATCAATTGGAATAAATCTGTCTCATCCAATCTTAGATCCACATCTTATTATCCTTGAGCCCCAATTAATTATCGTGATCATTTGGTACCGATCCAATTAACTCTTAATCGGAATGGGTGCGCACTTACCAATGATAAATCCATTAATTGGCACAAGGGGATAATGAAGATAGATTCCATCTTGATCATTGCATGTTCCCACAGTCCTACTACCACGTACCCAAGACACCGAGGTGTTGACCTGCAGTTGGCCTCACTCATTGGTGACTCAAAGCAAATGAATAGACAGAAACTTGAGTTCATCAATGTCTCAGGATTGAGAGCCTATTGCTAGGGAATTATGAGAGCAGTCCTTAAATCGAGACAGTATTTCATAAGGTGCTTCTCATGGTCCTTCAATACATCCAATGTATCAGCACTATGATCCAGAATCTTACATTCTGATGATCGAGACAAATCACACTATCTCATAGTGATCAAAGTGCTGCAACCTTGTCAGATGAGATGCCCAATCTCATAACTGGTTGTGAAGATATTTAAGTATAAGATTTGCAATACATATCTCCTGTATGTGGATCTCATCCATACACATGTATTACATCTAGTATACTTATGGACTCCGGTTCATCTCATGAACCATTATGTCATTCGTATTAGTTATGTGCAAACAAGTAATAAAACACCATTCATCTCATGAAAGGAAAGCAATAATATATATTGATAAATAAAGAAATTAATCAATTTATTTATCATATACTGGTATTGAGACCATAAAACTAACATTGTCAACATCAAAGCCTTCACGGTTGTCAAATTCATTCAGAAGAACATGATAACTCGATTTGGCATTCCGAAAGTGTTCATAACCGACAATGGCCCTCAATTCATATCTCAACAAATGGAGGATTTGTGCACAAAATATGGTATAGAAATACATCATTCAACCATATTACCCCCCAAGCAAACGGATAAACAGAATCTACAAACAAGACACCACTCAAGATCATCAAGAAGACGGTGGAAACTGCAAAAGGTAGCAATTGGCCAAACCATTTAGTCGCAGCATTGTGGGCGTATCAAACCTCCATTAGGACTCCGACATGTGAGACCCCATATGCCTTGACTTACGGGATGGATGCAGTTCTTCCTTTCGAGCTCCTACACCCATCATTGTGGATCCAATTAGATGAAGGAATAACAGAAGACCAAAGATGAGAGGCATTGTAGCTACAACTGGACCTCCTCGATGATAAAAGGATAAAAGTAGCAGAGCGCGCTTAGGTGTACAAAAAATGGATCACAAGAGCCTATGATAAGCATGTCAAAGAAAGGAAATTCAAGATAGGTGATCTTGTACTGAATCGCATCACTCAATAACAACTCCCACACATTAGAGGCAAACTGCGACCTAATTGGGAAGGCTCATATGTAATTAAAGAAGTATATTCTGGCAATGCATATAGATTAGTAAATGCAGAAGGGGAAGAGCTCCCTGATCCATGGAATGCTACGTACTTGAAAAATTACACCACATGACCCTTCTCCACTTCTTGCGGAGTAAGACCCTCTGTCTCTTGATATGGTTATGTAAACCCCGTAGGGAGGACTGAGGAGATGTGCTACGGCCAAACCTGGAAGTCAAAACACACATTGGCAAAAAAAAGAAAAAAAAAAGAACTAGAGTAGTGAGTTTGCCCCCACACAACGTTTTGCACAGTTGAAACCATTAAACGTGAGAGTTTGTAGATGAGGTCACCCATGTTATGAAAGCTTCCCCATACCACTTGCAAAAGGGTCACCCATGTTATGAAAGCTTCCCCATACCACTTGCAAAAGAGAGAAAGGAGAAACCTCGGTGGAGTCGCATGAGATATGGGTGTGCTCCCCATGCCTAATGCTTCAGAAGCCAAGACCCTAGGTAACCCTCTCCTGAGCCCGTCCAAAAAAAAGAAAAAAAGAAAAAAAATGTTTAGTTAGAAGTCCTGAAAAGAATAAAAGTTTTGGGACTAGTTTGGGTTCGTAGTCTTTTTAACTCGAGCCAGTAAGCTCGTAGGGGTGTTTACATCCCTAGCTCCCTAAAGCCATCTAGTTTGGGAGTCATTGGCCTAATGCTTGTTACATGGGTTGATTAAAAAGCTTAAGGGACCCAGGCATTGCACAGTCACATGTCAAAAAAAAAAAAAAAAAGAGGTAAAAGCAAAGGGCCAAAAGGCTAAAGTAAAGGAAAAGCACTCACAAAACCTAAGCACGCTGAAATGACATGGACCCTTGCCTAATGAACCAAGTGGAGAGTGGCCGATAACCACAATGCTAAGGAAACACAGCGACTCACTATCTCCCACACACAAAACCATTACTCACACATGAATTTCAGGGGCAGCCTAGTGCTCTCCAAAGTTCAACCGAAAGGATGAAAATGGCCAGAAAAGAATCGTGAGGGATCGATGTCACGCCCCAGGACCGAGGCCCTGATAATCAAGTCCTTAATCCGGGGGACGTGGCGCGACGGGTCAGAAAATTCCGCCCGCACACGCTATTTATTTTCCCACAGGATTCCGCGGTGAGGATTTCAGACGATCCACAACCAATTAATCGAATTCACAACAAATAATAATATGCAGAAGCTTGTAGCAAAATAAAAACCAAATGAGAGATAAGATAATTGCACAAACTCTGTATCAAAAGAGAAATATATATATAAAGGGTATAACCCAAAGTTAGTTAAAGTTGTGAGGATCACAAAAGTATATTTAATTTATACATCCCAAAAGAAGACCGATGAGGTCATAAACTAAGCTCCCAAAATGTTATCCCAACTCAAATTCCAACACGACGTCTACATGACATCGTTGGGCTGCCACTCACGCTCCACTGGCGGCTCTACCGCCTCAACCGCGTGCTCCGCCTCAAAATCTGCGGGTCCGACATCTGACACCAAACAAGAGAGTATCAGACACGACGGTCTGACAAGTGGATAAAGCAGATAAGGTATACAAGTTTTATAAATGTCATATTTAAAATCATCAAAATACAACTGAAACGAAACATATATAAAGATTAAACCAAATGAACCAAATCTATACAAATGAAAGAATTTCATAGTTTAAATGTTTCAAACTAACTGACAAATAATCAAAATATTGGCAAGCCACATATAGCTATATTCTCCTATTACCGAAGTAACAAGAGCACACAGACAAATAGCCGTTGCCATATAAAATGGCCGGAACAGACAGACAGAAGCCGTTGCCACTACTCGTGGGACCGGAATACAGAACCGTTGCCATGGCCGGAGCAAACAAACAGAATCCAAACTGCAGTTGGCAAATAAATTTAAGATCCCAAGCCGGGTGATCAGCCCAACTAGGTGACCTAAGCTTAGTGGTGCCATTCAAAACCAAAACCTGAATCAATACAAATCAAATCATAGTAATACATTTCCAAAATCGATAAAAGGAACTATTCCAAACAAATACATACTGACAAATTCGAACAAATCAGATGAGTAGCCTTACCGATGTTTCCAAATGTGGTAAACCACTCAAATCTATTTCAAAACAATTTGTAGAAAGTATACAAATTTTCATAACTTGGAATGAATTAATGTATAGTGGTTTAATGGCTTACCAGGGTCGTCTTGACATACACTTAGACCCTTAATGTCGATAATATATGCGGAGCTTGGTGTCACTGAAGATCTCCGACAATTAAGGATGTAAGTGTGTATTAAGACTTAATTAATAATTTCCCGGGTAATTCTAACATCAACAACTCCATCATTTTTCCCATTTAAATTTCACGATTCATAATAATTCAATTCATTGTATACCTTTCATACTACTATGCTCCAATGAGGTTTAAATGGACTTCAAATAATGGGGGAAAAGGGCTGGAAAAAGGGGTGAAATGGGCTGGAAAACAGCCCAGAAATTGGCTGAATTGGGCTGGAAAACAGCCCTGAAATTGGGCCTGAAATCAGCTTGAAAACTGCCCAGAAATGGGGCCTGAAATTGGCCTGGAAGCTGCCCAGAAAACGGGCCTGCAATCAGCTTGTAAACTACCCAGAATTGGGCCTGAAACAGGGGCCAGGCCCGCTGCTCCTGGGCTCTGCACGCCCAGTTCAGTGTAGATTTTTCCTGCACTGTTTCCTTCTTTCTCTTGCCTTTGTTTTTTAATTTCCCTCCTCATTCTTTCCATTCCTTTGCATTCCCATCATTCAACTACAACTTTCTCCACTTCTATCAACATTCAATCAACTCCATCCAACCACATTAATCATTTTCATTCCAATGACCATCACCAAACAAGAGTTCAAGATGAAATGGGTTTAAGAAAAACAGAGCTTGGAGAACCCATTTTTCAACATTGTAAAATAGTGACAGATCATGACTTTATGCAGTAAAATAGTAACCATTTCCTACATGAAAATCACATACAATCTGATTACAAATCATGGAGAGAACAACCATTCCAAATCTAAGATAATAAGTCAACAAAACTTTGAGAAGAAGACCCATTTGTTTGCGTGCATTCAAATCTAATTTATTCACTTGCCTTGGGTTGCAATAAAATCTAAAACACTCCAAGAAGTCTCCTAATCTCAGCTGCTCCAACCTACACCAAGAAACCCAAGAACACCATGCAAAACCACCAAATTCGAAATTAAAAAGGAGCTCTTAAGAACCCATTTGCATGCTAGATAAAAGAGTTCTAAAGGGTCCAATAAAACCAGAAGTTTGAAGGGGAAGCCATTATAACCTTTGAAGAGATTTAAACAAAGATAAGAGCTTGGAGAAGAAAGTTGTCCCAGCCCAAATTCTTTGAAAATGGTGTCACAAGGAAGCTAAGACAAAGGGAAAGAGATCGGTGAAATTTCTCTCCAAATGGCTTTCAAGAAGGGTACATGCAAGAGGAGAGAAGGTGGCTGGAAATGGAGGAGGAAGCAAGCTCTCTCTTCAGCTGAGTTGCAGGAAAAAGAATGGAAGAAGAACCCAACGTGGGTTTATGGTTTTAAGTCGAGGAAGGGGGCCCCAATGGCCCTCAAATCTTCACATAGCTAGATCTATCCTTTGTGGGTCCCGAATGAAAACGACGAAGAAGACAAAAATGATCGTTGGAAAATCTAGTTTTCAAAAAGTATATTTTCCTCATGATTTTCAAATTTCGAAATTTATGCACAGATTTGAGTGTGAAAAGATTGTTTTATCCTTTTTCTCGAAAAACGCGATTTCTAGGTTTCAAATGCAAACAGAGCAAACATGAAAGTTATTGAGATCAAACTAAAAAATTCAAAAATGTCAAAATCCATATTTTTCATAAATCAAATAAATCTAATAAATCAAATTCCCATACTAACACGTGTCACATGGGCCACCCCGGGCCCGGTCAAACTAAACTCAACGCGCTCAAAATTCTCCAATGTTATCTAAAATTTTAATCTAACTAAAAATCCAAGCTAATCATCCCCTAATCCCACTTAGAGACTAATCCCAGTTAAAACAATAATAATATATACTAAACCTGGGTCGGGGCCTGACAATCGATCTCCAAAAAGATAGTTGAAGAAGGTCACATCACTACCGAATTAACAACCATAGATCAGAGAGCTAAACCACCTTCATTCTGTCACTCTCAGCTAGAAAATACACCAGCTTTACACTGGGGCATTTATATATATATATATGTGTGTGTGTGTGTGTGTGTGTGTGTGTGTGTGTGCATACACGCATACGGGTACTTACTTATTCTGCACGACTTCCTAATTCAGGTCCCATCACGTGCACCGTTGTCACAAACACTCACCTATTCACACACTATCACCTCATGCATGGTTTTTTTTACTAATGCCTTTTGGTTAAATGCAGGACATGTTATACATTGTTTTGTTTTAGGGATCGATCACATATGTCACCCCATACGCTGGGGCATTTTTATATATGCACCTACACAAACATGCCTCACCTTACTCCTTGATGAACCCTTGATCCAAAACCCTATGCAGATACCATATTTTGTGAAGGAATCCTCTCAAAACGAGATATAACATCGGTCGAAAAAGGATTGCAACTGCTCATTAGTTTCGGACTAGCTAACTACGATATGCCTCTAGCCTTTATATCGAATGCGTATTGTTTCATACTATTTATGCTAGCCGGATTCGAAGTGCTTACGATAGCATGAAGGAAGACCCGACGAACTTGGTGAAAGCTCATGAAGATCTGGTGATATGCACTGTTGAGATGAAGTCGGTCAATGGGAACTTCCGAGCCCTGAACGGAATTGTAGTGGCGGAATAGTTACCTCCATTAGTTCATTCATTCATTGCTTTCTTTAGGAATCTATTGGTTCAGGTTAGGATTCATTTTGTTTATGTTCGTGATTGGAGGTAACCCCTAGGGATTTGGAACAAAAATGTTGCTCATTTGTTTATGATTATGATTTATTAATAGAAGTATTTAGTTTAGGTATGGATGGACTCCCGCTATTCATCTTTTATTCTTTTTGTCATGACTACAGGATGATGTCGAGGACACACCTAGCACTAGCACTTTAATTCTGTTTTAATCATACTTATAGACACGCTTAACATCATCATGCATAACATACACACTTGGCACGTTTATGTACTAATCTCGCGACGAGGTAGGGATTACTCCCTTCTTTCTTTCCAGTCAGGATTTATTGCAGGTGAAAAGGCGAGGGCCACCGCACCAAAATGAACATGATTCATGAGGTAAGTATCGCTGAACCCCAAACTTGAACTACATTTCTTTCAACATGTGCCTTTTCATTGATATCATTACCGGAACATACGCTTTCAGAATCTTGCTTTGACACTTTGTACACCCCCCGAGTAGGATGATCCACCTTGTAGGCATTTAATTTTGGGTAGATGATGAAGGCCCGAGGGGAAACCCTCTAAGCACTCTAGCACATCACTTGATCAGGCTCGATCCTAAAAGAGACCAAATTGACTGAGTGGCTGTTGACACCAAAAATGTCACTTTGCCTCTTCAACATCAAGAAGCCACATGAAGCCGCTTCTTACTACAAACATGCAATGTTGCTTCAAGCTTCAGATCTTGTCAGAATCAAACAAAAACTACAAGATCCTCCAAGACAGCCAAAAGAGAGGTTCACATGAAGTCTCAGGAAATTTCAACATCATTTGGCCTAACTTCACTCTTCTGGCAGTTGAACAGGCGCTCCTGGCGGCGACAGCGTCGAAGACATCAAAACTTCAATCAGAGCCTACGGATGGTTTCAAAATACCTCCAAAAGGCTCCATGTCAAATTTCAAATCAAACTGACAACTTTTGACCCTCCATCAACCCTTGAACAACAAAGTCAAGCCTCTTGATGGTGAGAACCACCGAGGACATCACTCATCAAACGGAGCACGTGGGCAGCTTTAACATGCTTCAAAAGGGCTGCACGTCAAATTACAGGTCATTCCGACAACATTTGACCTGACTTTGACCATCCAAAAGAAAATCAAGGCTATATGCGGCGGAGCACCCTGGGACCACAACACCCAAATCGGAGCCAATGGATCGTCTCAAAATGACTCCAATATGCTCCCTGTCAAATTTCAGGTCAATCGGACATCGGTTGACTACACATCAAAGCACGACATCTTCCTCGCGGTAAAATCAAGCCTAGCAGCGACGGGACCCCAAATGGTTTCAAAACTCAAACAAAAGCCCATGGTTGGTCCTAACTACTGCTCGGGAGGCTTCTCCTCAAATTTCAGGTCATTCCGACATCGTTTGACCCTGTTTCGACTCTTGACCGAAAATCGGCAACTCTGCGCAGCAAGGTCTTCGGCTTTTCCGAAAAATAGGAAACTTTGTGCTCTGGTTTTGCACGACTTCTCGTCGGATTTTCTTCAGGAGAATCAAGCCAAAAAATGAGGAAAAATGTCAAGAAAAATATAGGAGAAAAAAAAAGAAACAAAAAGCTCGAAAAACGGCCAACGAAACGGCGACCAATGGGGACCATAGCCCATGGTTGCCGGCGACCATGGGTGCATGGTTGCCGGTGACCCTAGAAGTCTGGGTCGCCAGATTTCCGCCGGAAGGCCCGTTTTTCGATCCTTTTCGCGTTTCGGGAATTCCAGTCCCTGTGATTTCCGGAAAATCTGATTTTTGATGCTCGAAATCGACTGATCTCCGTCTACATCTCGGATCCGCTGTCAAGAGCATGAAATTGTCATTGATCGCTCCAAGACCGTCAACCGGTTGACCAATAAAGTACACTTTCTGTCTGACCGATTGAGAAATCTACAAGACAAATGGTACCGGCCAGCTGTTAGCAATCTATGTCTGAATTTGCATGGTCATCCGACATCGATCAACATGAAGATCCATCGTTGATCATCATAAGAAGAATTCCAAAAGACGCGGCACGGCCCACGACTCTTCAAATCCCACTCGACCACTTAATGCTGTTAATTGACCCAACTAAATGCGGTCATTAACTCATTATTTTGGACGGCCCAATCAGAAGCAAGGAAATGGGAGTTACAAGTCAAAGTCATCATGGCATTAAAGCCATGAAACTCCTCTCATCATGGAGATTAAAGGCGATTAAATGCCCATCATTCTCCATCGGCCAATCAGATTCAAGGAAAAAGGAGTTACAAAATCAAGAAATAAAAACTTGTAACTCCTCCCATTATGAAGCTTTAAAGCCATCAATGCTCATAAACCCTCCTAAATGGCTACCGAAGGCCTATAAATAGGAGAGCATTCCAAGAAGAACGGATCAGAAAAATCAGCCAGAAAGATCGTCCAGAATTCCCAGAAGCTTTGCTAGTCTGAAGAAACTCTGCTGCAACAAACACCACAAGGTGATTGAAGTCCCTTGAGGGGCACTCCCCCCCCCCCCCCCCCACAGGCAAAGCCCTCTCTTCTCCTATTCAACATGACCTAGACGTTGCTTTTCAGCCCGTCTCTTCATTTTTTTTATTGGATATAGGACCTTCCCTTGGTCTTTATCCTAAAAAAAAATGAAGTCCAAGCCAAGCCAAATGAATCGAAGCATCGCATGTTCTCATCTGAAGGACGATGGCGAAGTCCATACATGACTTGCGACCGTCGATCTGAACGTGTCCCCGCAATCTCTTGAGAAGTCAGATTCATTTTATTGCTTTTCTGTTGTATTTTGTATTTTCTTTAAGAAACAAAAATTCACAATTCTTGTCTTTCATTTTGATGAGATTTGTAAATCGCCTTTCACGGGAAAAAAAATCGCCTTTTACGGCAAAATCGCCTTTTACGGCAGACAAAATCGCCATTCACGGTAAACAAAAAAAAAAAAAACCTTGTCTCTTTTCTTAAATATATGTGCAATGGAAAGTTAGAAAAAAGATTGATTTCCTTTCTACTTGCGAAGGTGGATCTCCGGATCACCATTTCTAAATTCCAAGTAGAATAGAAAATCTGGCATATCCGAACAAAAAAAATGTTGATACCCGCCTTTCTCCTCTCCTTCCCTCCATTCGGCCTTTTCGGTGACCCCGGGGACGGATGGGGGAGGATCGGAAGGAATTGGGTCCATCAGGTTGGCACACCCGGTGGGACGTGTTCATTTGAGAATGTCATGCTTGGATTCTTTGGCCCCTCTTTAGTTGGTCACCTATGTTGAATATTACATCTAAAAAAAAAACATGTGATGAGATTTTTTGGAAATTTCTATCTTGAATCTATTTCCACTCTTTCTCATTTAAAAAAAAAATCCGATTTCTCTTTTCTTGGATTCATCTTTGAAAAACTTTGATCTTTTCCCCTCTGAACTTGATAGCTCGCAGAATTGTTTGTAGCTATTGTTCATAAAGATTCTTTGATGAAGTCCTATAAGGATTCTTTTTATAAAAAAAAAAATCAATTTTCCCCTCTTTTGGATTCGAATTAGGGAAACTTTGGTTTTTTTCCTTTTCAGACAATGGCTCGCGAAAATCGTTTGTAGCCAGCGTTTGGATTGGGAGAGGCCATTCGCTCTCTTTGATAGGTCCATTAGAGATCCTTCAAGAAAAGTTTTCAAAAAAAAAAAAAAACCAACTAAGGTTACACCAGTTGCGTTCTTTGACCAAAGTGGACCTAAGAAAAGCCTTGTTTAGAGTGTGGAGACAGCTAGACTGTTTGAGGCAAGGGTCCTCCAAACGGGTTCATTAAGTGATCCTACCCTTACCTGGGGGTTGATCTATCTACTAAGGTTTCATAAGACTGAATTGGAAACCTGTGTGTTCCTTTCAAAAAAAAAAATCGAAAAAAAAAACTTCCGTCACTTTTGGGTTCACATTCGAGAAAGTTTGGTTCCCTCCTTTTCGGATTTAGCACTCGCAGAAATGTTTGAGCCCTTATTCGGATTGGAACACCATTTGCTCTCCTTTAAGAATCCAATCTTGACCTTTCAAAAAAATCACATCTCGTGTCTATTCCAAGGATGCGATTTGCAACATTTGTGCCTAGCGGTGCTAGTACGCCCTTCCGGGTCTACTGTATTCGCGACCGACACATTTGTATCCCCAATCTTATATCATCTTACCTCAAGTGAGCCTCGCTTCTCGGTAATTTGAATTAAGGCCTACAATTGCTTCTAGCAGTCACTGAAATGCTCGCTCTGAGCCTCCTGTACTTGGGTTCAAAACAATTGTATCCTCTATGGCTTTTTGCCTTCTTCACCTCGCTTGGACTGGGCCGTGTTCCCTTGAGCGATATGAAAAGACAAAACCATAGTTCTTTCCCATTTATGATCACTATATTCTTGTGATTACTAATGGACGTGGTCTTGTTTCAGAAGTTTTCCAAAACTAACAATGGCAGCTTCATTAACCATCACTTTCGATGAGAACAAGTACCAGCTCATGCTCCAGGAGAAGCAGAACAAGCGCACTCATAAGCGCCCTGCTAGCTGCCGAAGCATCACCTCCCTTGGTACGACAGTCGAAGGACCGAGTCCAAATCCTGTCTATGCCCAGCTTCAAAGAAGATAGGCTCGGCTGCTGCGCTCGAGGGAGTACATCCTTCATTGCTAAAGCCTAGCCAGAGCTGACAGAAGCTCAAATTGCCCGTCGTATACGTCGCCGCATGTTGCATCGACAAAAGTGACTAGAAAGTCAAAGGACCCAGCATCCTATCCTCCAAGTCTCCCAAAAATGGGTCGAAAAAGAAAGACCCGATCAAATTGTTGATGTCCACATGGTTAGCAAAACAAGAAGACATCAGAAGTCAGCAACTAGACTTCATGTCCGACGACCGGTGACTTGTAGCGTCTTCCAGACACGAAGACATCTGGAAGAATCTTATACTCCTTCAAGCCAAGGACAACGGAGTAATCCTTCCTCAAGCTCTTCAAGAATGAGCCCCAGCTCAGTCACCAGGACGATCTCTTCATTCGAATGACGAGGGATGAACGTCTTGGCTACAAACTCTGATCCACCTTGCAATCCACCTCCTGATGAAACGACCGCACGCATCTAGCAATTGGAGCAAGGTCAGTAGAGGATTGAGGCTCTGATGGAAAATCTTCTTCTCGCTTTTCAGCGACAAGAAAACAACCAATCTCCTCCAGATAACGAGGGAAATGCAGAAAACAATGAGTCACGCGCCCTTACCAAAAAAGGACGTTGACGATATCCTCGCCAAAGCAAGAGAAGAGGATACACTGAAGGAACATGGGATTAAGCCACCATATCCCTTATTGATGGACTCGGTCCCGTTTCCTGCAAAATTCAAGCAACCTACCCTCCAAACATATACGGGGAAAGGTTCAGCCAGACAACACGTCATTCACTTCAAGATCCTGACGGGAGCTATCGCAGATCAAGATGCCCTCAAGATCCGTCTCTTTGCAAGTACCCTAAATGGTACGACCTTCGATTGGTACTCCACTCTGCCAGAGGACTCCATCCAAAATTGGGCCATGCTAGAGACGCGCTTCTTGACTCACTTCAAAGGTGAGGATCATCCTGTTACTATGGCATAGCTCTGCAGCCTAAAACAGGGAGAGAATGAGTCAACGTGCGACTTCATTCACAGGTGGAAGGCAATGGCGTACAAGTGTTCAGATGTATTGCCACAAGCGTCACTCGTCGACATCTGCCGTAACAACATGAGAGCAAGGATCGGCTCCATGATTATCGGCAACAAATCAAAGAACCTTGGAGAACTCTTAGAAGCTTCCACGGAGGCTGAAACGGTGATCAAAGACCTCGACAGTCAGCATCATCAAAGAATACCATTACAACCTTAATGTTTGAAGTAGGTGGGCCTTTCAGATAGGTTTCAAAAACTTTTTACCCACTTGATGCAGGGATCAACTATCTAGAAGGCAACAAAACTCAATCCAGGATGCAATCCCTCAAACTCATAAATCATGTACAACAATATAACCTATCTAGAAGATAGAAAACAACACTTAAACATGCAACCGCGAAATCTACAACATACAAGGATGTAGTTTATACTTTGGAGCCCGGTAGTGCTCTAATGGAGGAGAAGACAATCAACTAGAACAAGAACTCTTCATGAAGCAATTAGAGATCTCCAAGACCTTGTTGTCTTCCATGCTATGACCCTCTATCAGATCTCTTTTCTCAAGGAGATGGTGGGAACTAGAAGAGAAAACCCTACTAGAAACTCCAAAGAACTAGAAGAGAACTAGAAGAGAGAAGAGAGGAATGAGAGATGTGCAACTCTTGCACTTGAGAAGGGCTGGTTGTGAATCCCTAGCAAGGTTTAAAATAACGGCCGTTACCGTTAAATAACGGCCGTTACCGTTACATAACGGCCGTTATGTAACGGTAACGGCCATTACCGTGCCGTTATATTGTATATAACGGCCAGTATACGTAACGGGGCAAAAAATCGTATAAACAACGGCCCGTAACGGCTGTTATTTTGAATATAACGGCCAAACCGTTATAACGACCGTTATATTCAAAATAACAGCCGTTATATCGGCTGACATAATTTTTTTTAAAAAAAACCGTGTGTTGTCTTCTTCTTTCACTGCTTTCACTTCTTTCTCTTTCCTGTGAGCTTCCTAAAGGATTGCTACAACTTCTAATGCATGGAGGATTCCTAAAAGCTTAGATCTGAGCTACTTTTGGGGGATTTGTATGTGGGGAAAGCTAATCAAACTCAAGGGACCTCTTTGGTAAGCTTTTTTTTTTGGAGTTATTTTCAAGATTCAACATCAAAATAACTTAGAGGTGGTTGAGATGTGTTAGATCTATACTTTTGGAACAAAAAAATTTCGAGTTTTAACACTTTTTGTAATATTTTTTATTTTTTCATTATTTAATCCAAATTATTTTAGGTTTTTTTTTAAAGATTGTGTAATATATGAACCAAAGGCTTTATATTGAGTTAGATATGATGTCAGTATACTCACTAATTTTTCCCTAGATCTAGTGTTTTAAGGTGTAGATTTAGATTTTTTTTATTTTCAAAATTTGGGGCTTTTCTTGATATCATTTACATTTTTCAAATTAGTGTTCAAATGCATTTTTCAAACAATTTGGTGCCTTCTACCCTTCAAGAAATAATGATGACGATGATGGTAATATCGAGCCAACACGCCACTCGTTCTAGCATTATGCACATGCACTAACTCTATTAGTATTTATCGCTTGATTGTAGACTTTAAATGTTTAAGTGTTAACACTATTAGTTTGCCCAAAATTATGGTTGCATTATGTCAAATTTATGATATTTCAGCTTATTTTAGTATATAATCGATACAACAATAAATACAGGATGTTATAACTTGAGGAGACCGTTATTTTGCTTCTAAGTGTGCACTAATGGAAAAAAAAAACATTAGTTTCTATCATTTTATAATATTATGGATTTTTTGGATATTTTTTCGGATTTTTTTTGGTCAAATAAAAATTCACTCCGCGATGGACCGCAATGACCGCGAACTGCGACGCGATGACCACGAACCACGACGCGATGACTGCGAACCGCGATTTTAAACCATGATCCCTAGATGGGTTTTGCATAGGACGTCCAGCCCTATATTCTCCCATATTAATAGCCTACAAACCTCCTCTTAAGACTCTCTTACTAATTGCATTAGAAGTCACACTTCAACACAAATTAGTAGCTTACTATTACCACTATTAGAAGTCCCACTTCAAATAGAAATAGTAACTTTCTAATTGCTTCCTTTTAGAGTTCAAGTAAGATTAGTAACTTTCAAATATCTTGGGCTAGCATGGGGACCACTAGGGATTCCTTAGAAAGCTGGCTCCAACTGAGACACGGGACCCCACATCTCATGTGCAATTTGAGCCCACAGTTAATTGTAAATAACACCACTATATAAATGTAATTGCACTCTAGTCTTAGGAATAAATTACAATGACGACCTTAAACTTCCCAATTACCACAAGTAGGCCCCTCAATCATTATCCATGGATCAATTGGAATAAATCTGTCCCCTCCTATCTTTGATCCACATCTTATTATCCTTGAGCCCTAATTAATCACAGTGATCATCAGTACCATCTGATTAACTCTTAATCGAGATGGGTGTGCACTTACTAATGATAAATCCATTAATTGGCACAAGGCAATAATATAGATAGATTCCATCTTGATCATTGTATGTTCCCACAGTCCTACTACCACATACCCAAGACACCGAGGTGTTGACTTACAGTTGGCCTCACTCATTGGTGACTCAAAGCAAATGAATAGACAGAAACTTGAGTTCATCAATGTCTCAGGATTGAGAGCTAGCCTATTGCTTGGGAATTATGAGAGCAGTCCTTAAATCGAGACAGTTTTTCATAAGGTGCTTCTCATGGTCCTTCAATACATCCAATGTACCAACACTATTGTAAGTGCAAAAAATATACTCACAAGCTTAGAGAGGTGCCTCAAGGGACTTATCCACAAGACCAGAAGAAGAACTGCTTAACCTGGGAACCTGAAAGGGGAGAATAAGGAGAGAGCGTCAAAGGACCCTGGCCGTGGGCAGCGCAGGGCTCTCCGATGCTTAAGTTAGTGCAGGTAGCTGATCGGAGAAGAAAGAACAGAGTATAGTTGCATGTATGAGAATATGCATACCTCTTTTTGGGTCATAGGGCTCTTTATATGAGAGGCTGGTGGGACGTCAACTAATGGGCCTCTGACGTGACTGCTAGGGACCCACTAGCCCATAGAGCAATTGATGGGAGTCCGTCCTAGCCCATGCTTCATTAAATGCTGGTCCAATCAGCCCACATAGCATTAAATGCTGGTCATGTTGGGCCTGACTTTGTCTTTGCTTATTGGCGGCTGGGGTCCCATCGGACCCTTCCTTGGGCCCTGCCCTGATATGGCCGCAGCCATTGAACGTGATTGTCAGAAGCTTGTTGAGAATAGACGGCCCGGATGGTGTCCATCCCATCGCCGCGCCCTCATCTTTCCACGTGACCGTATGCCGCCCGTGGCGAAACAGACCCATTTCGGGCGATCGTTTCCACTTCGGCAGCAGCCGAGGTGCCATCGAATTCGGCAGAAGTGGTGCCGGGAGAGCTGGTCTCGGCCAGCATTCAAGGCTTGTACCGAGGTGCATGCATCCGAAGTGAGTGCCTATATCATCTAGGAACTGGCCCACACAATTGCCCCCGAGTTTTCAACTCGTTAGGATCTCAGAATCCTTGGGAGTGGAAACTCACTACGAAAGCGACTTGAGATTGCCGGGGGATGCTCTGACGTCACATCCGACACGTGGAGCCCGTTCGACTCCCCTTCGCGTGCGGGGGACAATTACTCGCATTAACTGCCATATCCTAATAATGGTGGGAGGCGAATCGCTTGCGCCACGCGTCACTGCCGGATTCAACGTTTCGGTACTTGCCAGTACGCACGCGGCCGTTGAAGGGACTTTTTTGAATTTGGAAATGGCGCCATGATTTGGCGCCCCTCTATAAAGACGGGTTCCCCTCTCTTATTTCATTTTTCTACTTTCCGCCTTCGAACGAACGCCTCTGAGAACTCTGAGAACCAAGAACCAGAGCCAAGCGTCTGGAGTGAAGCCCTCGTTTTCCCGCAGAGTGTCCTTGCTCGTCTCTGTCTTAGGTTCTTGAGCTAGTAAGTTTCGCGTCTTCTATCTTCTCTCGTTTTCATTCGATCCCTTTCTCCTTTTCCCCTTCTTGTTGACCATGGGGGTCTTCAGTCATTGGATTGACTCTCCCCAGTCCATAGAGGCCTTCAGGACTGCCTTTGAGATTTCGGACGATGTCTTCGTCCGGAAGGGTGACCCAGCGGACCATGCCCGCCGATGCTGCGTCGGGGGCTGGATGCCCCTCCCGCTCTTAGCGGTGGTCGAGGGGGGAGTCAGGTTCCCGTTGCACCCACTGCTTCGGGCCTGCCTCTCCTCCTGGAACCTTACCCCCTGCCAGTTGATGCCGAACGCCTTCAAGGTCATCATGGGCACCGTGGCGTTGAACCGGCACCTCTGCATAGGTTTAGACATCCGCGACATAGAGGATGTGTACGACCTCTGCAAGACAAAGGAGGACACCTATTACCTCCGCGTCAAGCCGAAGCGGAGGGCCTTCGTCAACGCACTAGAGGATTCCAACGAGTACGCAGGGGACGAGCTCATTTCCGTCTCGGGGAACTGGGAGTTCGGCCCCGAGGAGGAAACAAGAGTTTTCAGTATCCCTCGCTACCCCGGGGTGGCTCCAAGTACGGGATTCTCCATGCCTTTGTTCTAAAAATTCTACTTGCTTCTGCCCTCATATTCCCGAACTGATGTTTTCTCGGTCTCGCAGGTGCTCGGCAGAGAAAAGCCGGGCTTGCCCGTTGGGTAAGGAATGACTCTTGGCACAACCGGGTCGCCAAGTGTACCGACTTCAACAACCGGGTCGCGTGGGCGTTGCTCAAGTACGAGCCCAGATACAGGGGCTATATCAGGAGGTCGGGAGCCGAACCAGAGGTTGCCGTAGCCGAAACCGAGCTGCAAAGGAGGAGCTCGGAGAGAAGGGAAATTCCGACCGAAGCTGGGCCCTCTCGAACCGAGGCCGAAGCTGGACCCTCACTAACCGAGGCCGAGGCTGCCGCAAGAATCCTGGTTTCCTCTTCTGAACCCGAGTCGGAAGGTACTCCTCTCGCGAGACGCCCACGATGTTCGCCGCCGAGGACAGAAGAGATGGCTCACAACATTACTTACCTTGACCTCGATGCGCTAGCCTTTGGGGACGAATCCCCCAAGGCACCTGCCCCCGAGTCACCTGCTCCAGTGCCTCCTACACCAGTGCCCCCGAGTGGTGCCGGGGCCCCCGAGGTGGCCCTCGCTACCATGGCCCGGACCGAGGGGGGTGCCAGCACGGATCTTGATCAAGACCGTCCCCCCTCCTCTGAGGTTGCTCCAGGAGGGAGCGTTCCGAGAAAGAGACCAAGGGAGGAGGACACAAGCTCGGGTGTCGCACCACCTCCGGCTCCTTGGGAGCCGAGCTTTACCACAACCTCAGGCGAGCGGTTGACAGTCGAGCATTGCGTCCATGCGACCAACTCCCTCGTCCTGGAGGCGCTGGCCAAGGGATGCGCTCTGCCAAAGGACATGGCGCTATTCGCGGGGTACAGTGATCCGAAGCTCCTCGCGTCACTGCTGCAGACGAACATCCAAGTGAGTTTTTTTTTTTTTTTTATCCCTGAGCTCCTTTACGTTTTACACCTGCTTTTCACTTCGGATGACTCCCCCTTTACAGGCCTTGCAGAAGTCGATAATGGTCATCGACAGATATAATAAGCAGAGCCCGGTGATCGCCATGTTGGAGGCGAAGAGACTGGAGCTGGAGGAAGCTCTGGGCGCTGCCACCCAGAGGGCAGACAAACTCGAAGCCCAGGGGGTCGAGCTCATTGCCGAGCTAGGCGGTGCCAGGGCAGAAACTGAAGCCCAAAAGAATAAGGTCACCGAGCTCAAGTTCGCTGTGGAGAAGCTGAAAGGCGACCTTCAGGCTGAGTCGAAGAAGGTGGCCGATGCCGAGGCCAAGGCTCAAGCCGCCCAAGCCGAGGCCGACGTCGCCTTTGCCGATGCAGTGAAGCAGGCCACCACAAATTACGAGACCCGGGTGCTGCGGGTCAGGGAAAAGGCGTGGGAGAAAGGATGGCACGCTGCTTTGAGGAAGGCCGAGATCACTGAGGGCCACCCGTCCTTCGCAGAGCCTCCCCCCTTCCCTGGCCCTACCATCCCCAGGGCAAATATCGTTATAGAGCCGTCGGTCCAGCCTGAGGTTGGGACCTCTGCCACTATTTCCGCTCCGACTCCTCCCATTTAGTCATTCTTGTAAAGATTGCGTTTTTGTAAAGATTCCCGTACTAAAGGGCTCAATTAATGAAATCGAACTTTGTTTCATTATGGATCCCTTGTGATGGCTGGATTGATGTGATTTGATTTCTTTTAAGCATTGCACTTCGTTGTGACTGTCTTGCCTCCACCCCTTGTTTATGTATAAGCGCAAAACACAAGATTTTGACAGTGTGCCCCGAGCAGGAGGCGGAGTTTAATGTGTCAGACTGGTTCCGTAGAACGCCCTTGTGGATCTGTAAGCCCGGGTGGTGCATAGGCCGACCCGAAGTGATCCCGTCGTTTGGCCGTTATGGCTTTGCGCCCGGGTGGCACGTGGCCGACCCGAGGTGATCTCTTCGTGGCCGTAATGGCTTCACGCCCGGGTGGCGCATAGCCGACCCAAGGCGATCTCATCATTGGCCCAGAGGCTTCACGCCTGGGTGGTACATAGCCGACCCGAGGCGATCTCATCATTGGCCCAGAGGCTTCACTCCAGGGTGGCCCGTAGCCGACCCGAGGCGATCTCATCATTGGCCCGAAGGCTTCATGCCTGGGTGGCCCGTAGCCGACCCGAGGTGATCTCATCATTGGCCCGAAGGCTTCACGCCTGGGTGGCCCGTAGCCGACCCGAGACGATCTCATCATTGGCCCGAAGGCTTCACGCCTGGGTGGCACGTAGCCGACCCGAGGCGATCTCATCATTGGCCCGAAGGCTTCACGCCTGGGTGGCCCGTAGCCGACCTGAGGCGATCTCATCATTGGCCCGAAGGCTTCACGCCTGGGTGGCCCGTAGCCGACCCGAGACGATCTCATCATTGGCCCGAAGGCTTCACGCCTGGGTGGCACGTAGCCGACTCGAGGCGATCTCATCATTGGCCCGAAGGCTTCACGCCTGGGTGGCCCGTAGCCGACCCGAGGCGATCTCATCATTGGCCCGAAGGCTTCACGCCTGGGTGGCCCGTAGCCGACCCGAGGCGATCTCATCATTGGCCGTGGCCGAAGTACTGACACAGGATGCCTCGTTCTTTCGAATGTGAACTCCTTTCATTGAATTCTTCTAAGTACAAAAAGTACAAGTTTTTCAGAAATAGAACTTCTTGAGGTGAGACGCGTTCCATGGTCTCGGTAAATGCCGGCCCTCCATATCCTGAGCCTGTAAGCTGACTGTCCAGCAACGAAAGTCACTTTGAATGGTCCGTACCAGTTCGGTGCCAGCTTGCCTTGATTTGGATTTTTGTCCCCTGGGAGTGTCTTCTTAAGAACCAGCTCTCCCACTGAGAATTTCCTCTCCCTAACTCTCTGGTTATAGCCTCTGGCCAGTTGCCGCTGATAGGCTGCAAGCCGAATTGCTGCTGCTTCTCTTCGCTCATCGGCTAGGTCCAGTTCCACAGCTAGATGCGACTCATTTCGGCCCTGGTCGAAGAGTTCGAACCTTAGAGTAGGGAGGCCGATTTCTAAGGGAATGACGGCCTCCATTCCGTAGGCAAGGGAAAAAGGTGTCGCCGACGTGGACCGCTGTGGGGTCGTTTGGTAGGCCCATAGGACACTCGGGAGCTCTTCTACCCATCTTCCTTTGGCTCTGTCAAGTCGTTTCTTCAGCCCGTCGAGTATTACTTTATTGGAAATTTCTGCCTGACCATTGCTCTATGGGTAGGCCGGGGTAGAGTAGTGATTGCGGATGCCATGCTCCTGGCAGAAGCTTCTGTAGAGGTTGGAGTCGAACTGGGTCCCGTTGTCCGAGATCAATGCTCTGGGGATGCCGAACCTCGTGACGATGTTTTTCCAGACGAAATTTTTGGAATCTTGCTCCTTGATGGAGGACAACGGCTCTGCTTCAATCCATTTGGTGAAGTAATCCGTGGCTACTATCAGCCATCTTTTTTTTTTCTGGAGTTCGGTGGAGTGGTCCCACTATGTCGAGCCCCCACTGGGCGAATGGCCAGGGGCTAGAAAGCGGACTGAGGTCCTGCGCTGGCTGACGTAGAGAGTGGGAGAATTTCTGACACTTCTCTCATTTTTTCGCGTATACATGCGCGTCCTTCTGCATATACGGCCACCAGTAACCCTGGCTGATAGCTCGGTAAGCTAAGGATCTTCCCCCGATGTGGCTTCCGCAGATCCCTTCATGGATTTCGAAGATAAGGTCCTCGACTTTGCTCGGATGAACGCACTAGAGATACGGGCCTGAGTACGACTTCCTATAGAGATTGACTTCGGGAGACAACCAGAACCGGGCTGCTTTGAGTCTGACTCGATGGGCCTCGCCGCTGTCTTCGGGTAGCTTGTCATCCTTGAAGTACGTTATAATGGGGTCCATCCAACTCGGGCCGAGGTCGAGGCACAACATTTCCCGAGATGGATGGAGCTCAATGCTGGGCGTGGCCAACGATCCTACTTCGATGCTTCTTTTTCTTCCTGCTTCGACAACGCTGGCCAAATTTGCAAGAGCATCTGCATGCGAGTTTGATTCTTTGCCTATCTGTTTGATTTCGGCCGTCCGGAACTGAGAAAGCAGCTTCTTTGCCAGGGCTAAATACGCGGCCATCCGGTCGTTGCGAGCTTGATAGTCCCCAGTCAGCTGGTTTGCCACCAACTGTGAATCACTGAAGACCACCAGCTGTTGAGCTCCGAGGATTTTGGCGCTGTTCAGTCCGGCTAATAGGGCTTCGTACTCAGCTTCATTGTTCGACGCCTTGAAATCCAGGGTCAGAGCCTGCTCGATGACCAGTCCTTCTGGCGATTGGAGAACAACTCCTGCTCCGACTCTTCTCGAGGTGGAAGATCCGTCGACGAAGACTTTCCAAACTGGGGTGAGGGCTTGGCCTTGTGATTGTTCAGAGCCCGTGGGCGCCTCATGCTCCCTGCCCCCCAGTTCGGTGCCGAGCTGGGTTGGTGTCGAACTCAAATCGAACTCGGCAAGGAAATCCGCCAGAACCTGGGCCTTGATCGCTGTCCTGGGCTGATACTGAATGTCGTACTGCCCCAGTTCGACAGCCCATCGGGAGACCCTTCCTGAAAAGTCAGCTTTCCTAAAGACAGATTTGAGTGGATGTTCCGTGACAACCACTATGGTGTGAGTTTGAAAGTAATGAGAGAGCTTCCGCGAGGCACTAACAAGTGCTAGCGCGAGCTTCCCTAGTGGCAAATATCGAGTCTCGGCATCAATGAGGGTCTTGCTCGTATAGTAAATTGGTTTTTGGACCTTGTCCTCTTCTCGGATGAGGACCGAGCTCACCGCATGATCCGAGACCGCTAGATATAAATACAAGAATTCTCCGTGAATTGGAGTTGACAGTAGAGGGGGTGAAGAAAGATAGGCCTTAAGCTCCTGCAAGGCCTGGTCACATTCTGGAGTCCATTGAAATTTAAAATTCTTTCTAAGAAGCTGGAAGAAAGGCCGGCACTTATCTGAGGATCTGCTGATGAACCGATTTAGTGCTGCTGCAATTCCGGTGAGTTTCTGGACCTCCTTTGCCGAGGTGGGACTCTGCACTCTGAGGATAGCCGAGATCTGATCGGGATCTGCCTCAATCCCTCTGCGTGTGACCAAGCTTCCCAAGAATTTGCCTGAACCGACACCAAAGGCGCACTTGGAGGCATTCAGCTTGAGCTTGAACCTCTTCAGAGTGGCGAAGACTTCAGTCAGGTCTGCCAAATGGTTATGCGCTTGCTTGGACTTGACCACCATGTCGTCGATGTAGACCTCTACGGTCTTGCCGAGCTGATCGTGGAACATCTTGGTTACAAGTCTCTGGTAGGTGGCGCCTGCGTTTTTCAGCCCAAACGGCATCACCTTGTAGCAGTAGGTGCCCCTGGGTGTTATGAAAGTTATCTTCTCTTCATCCGGCCCAAACAGTGGTATCTGGTGATAGCCCCGATATGCATCGAGGAAGCTCATTCTGTCGTGTCCGGCTGTGGCATCAATCATCTGGTCGATCTTTGGAAGGGGAAAGCTGTCCTTGGGACAAGCCTTGTTCAGGTCGGTAAAGTCGACGCACACCCTCCATTTGTCGGTCTTCTTCTTGACGACCACGGTATTGGCTAGCCAGGTCGGGTATTGGACCTCTCTGATGGCGCCGGCCTCGAGCAGTTTATCCACCTCTTCGACCACGGCCTCGGTTTGTGGCACCCCAGTCCTGCGGGCTTTCTGCATCACGGGTTTAAATTTAGGGTCCACATTCAATTTATGGCATATTACCTCCGGGTCAATGCCGGGCATCTCTTGAGGCGTCCAGGCGAAAACATCTTTGTTCTGCACCAGGAACTGGACTAGTTCGGACGTCTCTGGCTCCTCGAGCTGACTGCCGAGCAGGAAGAACTGTTCCGGATCTTGTGAGTCAATCCTGATTTCGGTCAGGTCCTCCACGCTCTTTTTTCCGGGTCCTTGCCGACCTCATCTAGCTTCTCCTCCAGCTTCTTCTCCATCTCAGCCATGTTAACCTCCTTGGGCTCTCGCCCTTCGGACACCACAGCTGTCAGGCACTGCTTGGCTGCCTGCTGATCTCCTCTGACTGTGACGATTTCAACTCGGCCACTCTTCCCTTCCCATGGAAATTTCAGCCTCTGGTGGAGAGTTGAAGGGACAGCTTCAAGACTATGGAGCCAGGACCTGCCCATTATAGCATTGTAGGGCGAGGGTGCGTCAACCACCATGAAGGTTGTCACAACAGACGCGCCACCGGCCTCGACCTTGAACATCACCTTTCCCTTGGGGTACACCGGCTTGGCGCTGAAGCCGATGAGGGGAATTCGGGCCTCCTGCAGATCCTTCTCCGTCAGTCCCATCCTTCGAAAACTATCGAAATAGAGGATCTCGGACGAACTGCCGGGGTAGACGAGGACCTTCTTCACAGTGCAATCCTTCACGCCTTGCTTAGAGCAATCGAATTTCAGGGTGACGATCAGCGGGTCGTTGTGGGGAAGTTGTACCCCTTCCAAGTCTGCATCTGTAAACCTGATTTCGGGCCGCTCCCTCCGAGCCCTCTTCGGAGCTGAGCCGAGTTCGGCGGCCATGACCTGCTCACTGTGAGAGGCCTGCCTGGCCTCGGCACGGGCTCGGTTACTCCCCTTGGGCGGGGAAGCTAAATGGATGACGTTAATAATCTTCTCTGACCCGTTGCTATCGCGGCCTCTTTCGTCTCGGCGTTAGGCTCGAGTGTCGGCCCTGGGGTCCGCCTTGACAAATTCCTGCAGGTGTCCCTCCTGGACAAGCTTTTCCAAATGCGACCGCGGTATCCTGCATTCCTCAGTTTTGTGGCCGCTCTCCTTGTGGTACGCACAAAACCTGGTCTGATCCCGAAAAGAAGAGTCGCCTCTCATGGGCTCTGGCCAGCTGAAGTATGGCCTTGACTTAATCTTGTACATGATCCTGTGGATAGGCTCCTTAAAGATCGTGTTAACTGCCCGATATGCATCCTCGGACAGCCTGGGCTTCTTGCTTCTTGCCGAGGTGAATGCCTAAGCCCTAGCCGAGCTAGCTGACGCCCAGCTTCTGTCTGGCTCATCTCTTCGGGACTCATCTCTTCGGGATGGTCCCCTATCCTTTTTGGAGGTCTTTTCTCCTTGGTCCCTCCGCGCGGCCCCATGGCTTTCTCGAGCCCTGACCTGGTCGTCCTCCTGGGCGATGTAGCGGTTGACTATAGACATGAGCGCCGCTATGGAGGACACTGGATTCCTGGCCAGGTCTTTGCGAAGGTCACTGTCTGGCAGCAAGGCATTCTGGAACGCGAAGATGGCAACCTCGTCCTTGGAATTCTCGATCTGGCTGTAGATTGTCCAGAAGCGCTTCGCGAACTGGGTGACGTTCTCTTCTCGCTTCATCTTCAGGGCCATAATATCCGCATCTGTTTTCAGCAGGGTTCTGTAGGCCTGGAACTTCTTCATGAAGGATTGCTGGAGCTGCTGCCAACTCGAAATGGACCCCTCCGGGAGCGCACAGAACCACTTCAGGGGGAGGTCACCCAAACTGGAGGAAAAGACTCGACAGTTCAGATGACCCTCATCTCCCCACATAGACATCCTCTGGGAGAAGTGCATGAGATGTGCAGCTGGATCCGAGGCCCCGTCATAAGTGATGAACCTCGGGACGGTGAACTTCTTCAGCAAGGGGTATCTCCTGATGTCGCGAGAGAAGGGGGATGTGCCGAGATCAACAGTCTTGCAGGCCTCCCGTTGGTCTCGGGCGAGACCGGCCACCTCGAGGTTGCGCTGGACTGTCTGCTTGATGCACTCGTCCAGCCACTCCTGGCTGTTAAACTTGCTCTCTGGAATGGTCTCTGACGCTTTCCTCGAGTAGCTGCGGCTGGTGCTCGAACCTTCGTCTCGAGTTCGGTCGCGCCTTTTCGCATTCAGATGGTCCCTCAAGTCTTTCTCGGGGGAGTCAGGGCGCCTGCCACGAGACACCCTCCTCTCGCGCTGTCGCTGCGAGTGTTGCTCCTGAGAGTGTTGCTGATGTCTTGCTGAACTCATAGCTCTTTCCAGCTGCTGCTGGAGCTGGCGGATCAGAGCGTCCCTCTCTTTGATAGCTTCATTCTGCGCTCTAATCTCTTCAAGGGTGGAGTCGAAGTCATCATTGGGATTATAATCTTCGTCCTCGGCATCCTCAGCATCCTCCATCTGATCAGAGGGACGTGGTCCATCGACCACTGGAGACTTGCTCCGCTGATCTCGACCTGTCAGGAGACCTGCAGGCTGTCGCTGGGTATCTCCCCTCCGGAGAGCAAACTCCGAGCGAAGGTCATGCTCCTGAACGTTAATTCGGATGAGATCACGCTCGGCGTCGTCCTCTGCAACTGGTTGTTTCCCAGACCTCTTCTTGGCAGGGAGGAGGTTAGAGGACGGTCCTGCACGCCTTGTCTTGGATGTTTCTCCACCTTTCGCAGCTCTCCTCGTCATGGTGATAGGGAAGATTATGCAAATCGTTTCCCACAGACGGCGCCAATTGTAAGTGAAGAAAATATACTCACAAGCTTAGAGAGGTGCCTCAAGGGACTTATCCAAAAGACCAGGAGAAGAACTGCTTAACCTGGGAACCTGAAAGGGGAGAATAAGGAGAGGGCGTCAAAGGACCCTGGCTGTGGACAACGCAGGGCTCTCCGATGCTTAAGTTAGTGCAGGTAGCTGATCGGAGAAGAAAGAACAGAGTATAGTTGCATGTATGAGAATATGCATACCTCTTTTTGGGTCATAGGGCTCTTTATATGAGAGGCTGGTGGGACGTCAACTAATGGGCCTCTGACGTGACTGCTAGGGACCCACTAGCCCATAGAGCAATTGATGGGAGTCCGTCCTAGCCCATGCTTCATTAAATGTTGGTCCAATCAGCCCATATAGCATTAAATGCTGGTCATGTTGGGCCTGACTTTGTCTTGGCTTATTGGCGGCTGGGGTCCCATCATACCCTTCCTTGGGCCCTGCCCTGATACGGCCGCAGCCATTGAACGTGATTGTCAGAAGCTTGTTGAGAATAGACGGCCCGGATGGTGTCCGTCCCATCGCCGCGCCCTCATCTTTCCACATTACCGTATGCCGCCCGTGGCGAAACAGACCCATTTCTGGTGACTGTTTCCACTTCGGCAGTAGCCGAGGTGCCATCGAATTCGGCAGAAGTGGTGCCGGGAGAGCTGGTCTCGGCCAGCATTCAAGGCTTGTGCCGAGGTGCATGCATCCGAAGTGAGTGCCTATATCGTCTAGGAACTGGCCCACACAACTATGATCCAGAATCTTACATTCTGATGATCGAGACAGATCACACTATCTCATAGTGATCAAAGTGCTGCAACCTTATCAGATGAGATGCCCAGTCTCATCACTGGTTATGAAGATATTTTTAAGTACAAGATTTGCGACACATGTCTCCCGTATGTGAATCTCATCCATATACATATATCACATCTAATATACTAATGGGTAGGGGTGAAAGTGGGCCGGGCCATCCTAGGGCCGCCCGCGGACGGCCCGTCATAGGCTCGGCCAGAGCTCCGGTCAAAAGACAAAAGAGCCGAGCTAGGGCCTAGTAGGAGGCCCGTTTGCTTAAAGGGGCCGAGCTCGGGCTTGATGAAGCCCGGCTCGTAAGCCCTAGGGCCTACATATATTAATACATATATTATACATATGTACACTATACAATATATAATACATATATGATATAACATAATCCATAAATCCTAAACCTTAGTTTTAATCAATATAAATAATCTCTAAACCCTAAACACTAAATAATCCATAAATCCTAAACCTAAGCAGTAAGCCATAGGGCCTACATATATTAATCCATATATTATATAAATGTGTACACTATACAATATATAATACATATATGAATCTATGATACTAAATAATCCATAAATCATAAACCTTAGTTTTAATCCAATATAAATAATCCCTAAACCCTAAACACTAAACCCTAAGCACTAAATAATCCATATATCTTAAACCTAAGCACTAACCATAAACCCTAATTTTAATCCAATATAAATAATCCCTAAACAACCTTGAGGATGCATGTATATTAATGGTCTAGAAGACATTTTTTTAAGTCTTGTAACTCTAGAACAACCTTTCCTTTGTTGTTATTATTATTTATTAACAATGCTCTATTGTTGTTGTTATAGGTGATGCTGGTGATGCTGGAGACTTTATTTTATGATGCTAGCCGAATACTTTATTTTATTCTATGATGCTATTGGAGTTTAATTTGATTTGTATTATTGTTGGAGTTTGATAATGCTCATCTACATTAACATTGAACTATTATGGAGTGTTGGAACTGGGCTCCCTTTGCTTTTATGGAGTCTTTTTATGGAGTCTTTCTTATTTTAGTTAATTTTATTGTTGCAATCCAAATTATGGGAATGGGAATATGGAATGAATGCATGCATTTGACAATTTTTTGTTCTGGTTTGCATATGTAGATTTCTTTGAATTCCTATAGGATTTTTTTTCCTGAAAATATTTTCTTTCAGCTAGTACTATATCATTAGCCGGGCTCAAAGGGCAGGCCCTAGGGCCTCATAACTTAATAAGAGTCGAGCCCGAGCTAGGGTTTTTGAGGCCTTCTCGAGCTCGGGCCGAGCTAGGGCCTACTGAAAATTACTATGGCCGAGCCTAGGGCCTGTCAAAGCCCGGCTCGACCCGGCCCACTTTCATCCCTACAAATGGGACCCAGTTCATCTCATGAACCATTATGTCATATGTATTGGTCATGTGCATTAAGTAATAAATCACCATTCATTTCATGAAAGGAAAGCAGGATTTCATTGATAGATAAAGAACTTAATCAATTTATTATATCAACTGATGGATTGAGACCACACAATCTAACACTTAAAGCCAAAGAAAAAGGAGGTTCTTAATGTGCAAACCAAGTCAGCTCCTCAGCAGCCAAAGAAAGCTGAAAATAAAGTTGCAGGTAAGAAACCTGAACTCTCTGAAGCCTTCAAAGAACGAGTAGAAAAGAAATACCCATTCAATGAAGATGTTGAAGAAATTTTCGAGGCTCTCATAGCAAACGGTAAACTCACCTTGCCTGAGCTCTAAAGACCGGGAGATGTTGGGAAAACAAATGATCCTCAGTATTGTCCCTACCACCAGATGATCTCGCATCCTCTCAATCAATGCTTTGTTGTGAGAGAAAAGATCAACGAGATGTGGAAAAACGGGGTCATCACCATTGACAAAAACAATGGGCCTGCCTCCGTCAACATGGTGTCATATGGACAAACTTCCGAGTCACTAAAGGAGAAGACCACTACTTCCTTTAAGGTGATAAAAATGACCCAGATGTCCCAAGAGTTGGTTCCTTATCCAACACCAGACGGACGGCCTATATGGGTGCATCCCGATCTCCTTGAAGATGAAAATTAAGAGATCGTCAAAACAAAGCCTACCACTCAACAGCGAAGGCAAACCAAGAGACAACTCCGTAAGCTCAAACAGCAGGAGAAAGCTCAACCAAAGCAAAAGGTCCCTAAAAAGGCAGAAACCTCTTCCACTGCTTCACTGGGGGCAACAGAAGAATCCATCCTCAAAACTTCAAAGGCAGCAAGAAAATTCACCCTTCGTGATTTCATGCCACCTCAATTCAGAGATGAAACTGCGTAGGGGGCGTCATATTCTAGCAATTCGATAATTTCTCCATGCATGGACACGAGTCCAGTGACAATGCCGGTGAAACTTACGAGTGGGAAGAATCCCTTGAAACAGAAAAATACCTCTCCGATGAAGAATGGATTCCCGAATCTCACTTATGCTGGTAATCTGGTATAACCCATATTAGCAACAAGGATCCTGGTCTGATGATGAAGAAGACCAAGAGGTTGTTCAAGAAAATATTGTTGACTCAGCACCCTTCAACGCCCCTGTGGAACCCAATCGTGTTGAACCACAAGGGGCAGACGAAGAAGAAGATTTGGCTCACATGCCTGACCTTGAAGAGTTTGTGAGGGTCTTACAGCACCTTACCTTAGAACAAGAGCAAGATCTTCGCAATCAAAACCCGGAACCGGAAGTCCCTAAAAATCAACAGGTACCTCCTACTTCAATTCCTGAATATGGAGAAAACTGCTAGATAGATGATCCTATCACATCCGATGATGAGCCCAACTCTCAACAGTCCACTCTAGGGGGATCTCCTATCAGGGCAACTTGCAATACGATAGTTCAGGATGATAGTGCCTCTGAAGCATCATCTACCGAAGACACGTACTCTCCGGCTACACCTGATAGTATATATTCCAGAGCTACATTTTCTCAGGTGACTTCCACTGAGATAACACCTTCTCAGCCTTCGTCCCCTGAAACTGTGACATCACAACTCACAGCTCTTCCGACCGATCATCCTGAAGAAACTTCAGCCGATGAAGACCTGGTCAATTGGTCCCAGATACCTGACCTCATAGGAGACGTCTGGACCGACAAATTACTCAATGAAGGAGAAAAGTTGTTGCATGTTGTTCAGGACTTGTTCCCGGAAAATGGTCCATGTAACACAATCATTGAGGATGGTGACTCTGTCGCTGACACATCTTAAGCAAATGAGAAGGATCAACCATTTGATCCCAAGGATGATCTTCCAAATGAAGACCCTTCTCAAGAAGCTCTTGAAGTTGGTAGAGGTACCTATTCTGGTCGGGATTACCACAAAAATTACAACCAATCTTCTTCTTCTTATGTAAATCCTTCGGGAAAAGATGTTGTAAACACCCCAAGTGGCAACAATAATGAACATGCAGACCCGAAGGAGGCTTTCAAGTACGACTTGATTGAGCACTTCAAGCACATACCTACACGACTGCACATCCTTGACTTATTACGAATGTCTCCACAAACTCGTGATAGTCTCATTTCAGAACTGCAAAGGCTGAGTGCAGATGTCTGCAAACATGCACCACAAGTCCTACAAATTGAAATGGACTATAGGGTCAAAAAATCAAATACTCCCTCAAAGGGAGAAAAGAAGAAAACCGAGGGAACAGGCATTGAATGCCTCTCGGTACAGAAAGCAGCAAGTGCAACCATCGCCTTCGATAAGGATGACCTCCTGCTAGGCGAGACGAAGCACAACCGACCCTTGTACTTCACAGGGTATGTCAAAGAGATGCCAATACACAGAGTCCAGATCGACCCAGATTCTGCACTCAACCTCATCTCTACTTCTGCACTCAAGGAGCTGGGCATTCCACCTTACAAACTGAGTCACACATTTGTATCCATCTTTGGATATGATGGGACCGCTCAAAGGCCTATCTGCAAAATCAGGTTCAAGTTACAAATCGGTGATCTTATCTCTGAAGTCACTGTGTATGCAATAAGAACCCCCTCATGCTACAACATCCTTCTTGGACGCCCCTGGATACACGAGAATGGTGTCATCCCTTCAACTCTACATCACTGCATTAAGTTCGTCGGCAACGACGGCTCGGTACATCGAGTGTTTGCAGACAAAAAGCCCTTCAAAGGCAAAGAAGTCCATTTTGTAGATGCTCAGATGTACAAAGATGAAGAAGAAGGAAAGGAGGAAGAAACAACGCCCTTCGCCAAAAATCTCTAGAAAAATAAAGGCAAGGCTCCTCAGCAATCATCAGGAGATAACAAACCTTCCTGCAAATCCGAAGAGAGATATCCATCTCCCTTCGTTATCTCTCTCAAATCTTCAAAACCTTTGGTCATAACAACCAAAGCAAAGAAGATAAAGCAAAAGTCTGGGGGCAAGTTTGTTGTCTCCTTCATGTCTATCATGCAAGACACGGATTCAGAGTCAAAGCCAGAAGATGACACACCGTCAAGCCAAGTTGATACTCAGCAAGTTCAGCCTGCTCTACCTCCAATGGAGACACCTGCTGACATAAGAGATCCTACGTCTACTTCCTTCGTTGTTCCGGCAACTTTAGCTGAAGAGAAGCCAATCTTCTTCCACAGATCAAAAGCTTCTTCATCAAATTCCATACTTGAACCTTTCCAAAACAAAAGTATGCCTCAACTATTTCTATATAGTCATGTGGCACAAGCTATTATGAAGAAAATGGGTTATGACACTCAAAACCCAGTCAGTCTGGGGCAAGGTTACGGTATTCTCACACCGCAGGAGCCCGCCTTAACCAAAAGTCAACTAGAAGATTGGAGACTCTACGGTCATATAGAAAAATCTTCACATGGGTTGGGGTATGATCCCGACACTCCCATGAGACAATTAACACAAATGTTGAGGAGTCAATTTGCCGACCAAGCCTCAACATCTCATGTCCATGAAGACATTGATCTCCCTGGATATCTCTTTAAAGAGTCACCCATCAAGGATCCAAGAAACTCTACCAATTAGTACGATTTCTCTGATGATGAAGAGGAATCTTCTGACACAGAAAAGCCATCGTCTCCAAAAGAAGTATCCTACTTCGACCCAGTTTCAACAGGCGATTGGGACCATCTCATAGCAAGCCTTGAGAAGAACACTGATCCTGAAAACCCATGGCCAGAAACAAAGCCTTAGTCTGAAAATGCGCTTGAAACTCCAGAAAGTTTCATTGAGTTGGAAGCCTCCGAAAATATTGTGGAGGAACCACCTTCGAACCTTCCAACAGAAGGTCCTGTTCAAAAGATAGACTTGGGAACACCAGATAACCCGCGTTCTGTATTCATAAGCAAGAATATAAAGGATGATGAGTTACCCGAGTATATTTCTTTTCTTCGTGAGTTCGTTGATTGTTTTCCATGGTCTTATGCTGAAATGCCTGGCTTAGACCTCAAGATAGCAGTCCACAAACTCAATTATCCAGAAGGCCATTAATGTCGCGACCCCGGACCGGGCCCGAAGGGCTAATCCGGGATCGGGACTAATGATGTTGATGTACCACAACAGTTTAATGATAATCATACATTTATTTAATTTCCCACAGGTATCCGCGGTGAGGATATCACAACCATAAATGAATATTTCTTTTAAGTGCGGAAGCATGTAGCAAATCAAATAGTCAAACTATTCCTAGTCATGAAAATAACATCAAGTATAAAGTACTGTATCAGAATGAGCAATGATCAATAACATGTTTCCCAAAAGTAAGTTAAGGTTGAACAAAAGGTCATTTAATTACATTCCCCAAAAATAGAGGCCAACAAAGGCCAATATAAACAAAACAATATCCCAAAAGAATGGTTAAATAGTTTTCCCAAAATGTCACGTCTCTCGTAGCAATCCGATATCTACATGACATCGTCAGCACGCCACTCAACTAGGGGCTGCGGTTCACCTACCGCCTCCTTCGGCTCCTCCTCAAGGTAACCGGCAATGGGACCTGAGTACCAAAGAAAATGGATCAGACACGACGGTTTGGCAAGAGAGTGAAAAGGTACTAGAACATATAATAAAAGAAATATCTTGAAAAAGCATAGAAATCTGTTTAAACAAGAACTCTCATAAAGGAGATAAATCATTTACTAGAAAACAAATAAACAAGATAAAACATGTAGGTATCCAAGGAATCGGGAACTAACAAAATGGCAATCACATAAAGCTAAGTCATCTATCACCGAAGTGACAAAAGTATAACGGGACGTTGGTCTCAGTCACACAAGGTGAGGAGATTCAACGAAAAGCATATATACAATATAATTATACGGGACGGGACCACGATAGAGAACCGGGTATCGGGACGGGACCACGGTAATAAACCGGGCATCGGGATCCAAACTGCAGCTGGCGGGACGGGAGGGGGATCTCCAAGTCGGTGGATCAAACCGACAAGGTTACCCAAGCTTAGTGATGCCGACTCATAGGTTAATTAACAAATCGAGACATGAACAAGTAAATCAAGTGCAAATAAATGAACATGCGGGGCAAGGATGTTCAAGGAATAATTTCCATTTTATGTGGTGCAATACATTTCAGGACAAGTAACTGTTACTAGTGTAACTTCAATGCTTTCCAGAAAACAAGTCATGTAATGTAAATCTCGGAAATGAGGAATACAATGAACTATTACAATTTCGGGTAAAATATTGGTTTCAAGATTTATTTAAGGTGAATAGGGGTCCTGTATGTCGATTATAATAATGACTTGGTACTCCTTGAGTTTGAAGACATTCCGGGCTCCTTATGCACTTTACGATTTTCAAAACTTTAAAATGAGATTATAGATTGTACTAGACGGTACGATTAAAAATCAAAACTATAACCAGTCCATCCTAAGTATGGTGTTAATCCTGAAGCATCGTACAACCTGCTCAGTCACCGAAAGGGATAGGATTCGCGATACCCAAGGAAATAGACTTCGCGTATAGATATAAAGGATATCGCATTGTCCCATACCGTTCAAGATTGAAATGGATTGGATTCCGATGCAACCGAACCAACCATGAAGAACGTCGGCTTAAGACATCCTCACATATAGTCTAATGAGTCCAAACAGGGTAGCCAAAGTCCCACCTAAGCCCATCCAAAAACAGGGTAAAAATCTCTTCCAGCAGGAATTTCTTAGTTGGCCCGGTCGACCTAGTCCCTGTGTGCCCGATCGACCGAGCCCAGGGCCGGTCGACCGGGAGTTGTAACTTAATTGGGTGCAAAGTGTTTTGGTCAGGCTCCCAAGGAGCCTGAACCTGTGTCACCGATCAACCGAGCCTCCGTGGGGTCGACCGGGTACATTGTGGAACAGAACCCAGGTTCTGTTCTGCAGTGGGCTGGTTCCTCCTCTTTTTCCCTCCTTTCAACACTTATACAACTACACAAGACTAGAGACAAGAAAACTATAAACTCATGATTCCAAGACATTAAATGGACTAGCAAGATGCATAATGAGGATTTATTTCAACAAGGCAAATCAATAAAAGCATGAGAAGTTCATTAATGTTTCACCAAATCATTTAAAACTCAAAACACCTAATCATCCACTTGCCTTAGGTCCAAGCCAGTAACACCAAGCCTCTAATCACCTCTTAAGCTCAATTCCAAGCTACAAGCAAAAACCCCCAAAACAAACCCTAAAATGGGTCAAACAAAGAATGAAAAGGATAGAACTTCCAATAATGAAAATGAAGCTTCCCTAGGGCTAGAAGAATACAAATCTAGAAGATGGAGAAGATTGCTCACTTGGATGACCTTCAAGTGGAAAGAGTTAGCTCAAAGAAGATCTTGAAATGAGAGGTTTCCTTCACAAATGGTATCAATATGTAGTCTTCAAGATGAGGAAGAGGATGGTGATCTCCATTTCTTGATTGATGCAAGTGTGGTGTGGATTGGAGATGGAGAAAGCAAGAAGAAGAAGTTGCAAGAAACCCTAGGTTCTAATATTGTGCTGGAAAAATGGAGAATGAGAGGAAAGGGAGAGTGGGTTTACCTTTGTTAACAAATGGGGTTGGGTCCCACTACTAAAGAACCTTGTTTGACTGAAATCATGTCTTTCGGGATCTCGGATGAATTCGACGAAGAAGGAAGAAATGATCGCCAAAATATCTAGTTTCCAAAAAGTATATGTTTAGCGGGTTTCGGGGATATCAAGTTTTGGGTACAGGTTTAGTGTAAAAGGACTGTTTTGCCCCTCAAGGCTAGTAAATCGGGTTTCGAGGCCTCGAATGAAAACGGGATCAACATGAAAGTTGTAGGGATCACTAAGATAAATGAAACGGGATAAGAACACAATTCAAAACAATTTCGGAACATATCCTAAGTAATTGCAAAGTCGTAAGGGGAACCCCCAAAGGGCCCCACTAGTTACCAAAGCACTCAAAATTGCCCAAAACTAGAACAAAAGCTATTCCAAACCCAACTTAACCAAAATCACTAATCAAGCTTAGAGCTAACACAAGACTTAACTAGCACTAATCGGGTTCACTCGGGTCGGGGTCTTACAATTAACCATATCCAGGTTGCAATCCCTTATTCTCATCAATCATGTACAACAATTTAACCTATCTAGAAGATAGAAATCAGCAACTACATGCAACAAAATAATCTACCACAAGAGGAGAAATAGATTATACCTTTGGAGCCCGGTAATGCTTTAATCGAGGAGAAGACAATTAACTTGATCAAGAACTCTTCTTGAAACAATTAGAGATCTCCAAGACTTTGTTGTCTTCCACGCTATGACCCTCTATCAGATCTCTTTTCTTAAGAAGATGGGTGGGATCTCCAAGAGAAAACCCTAAAGGAAACTAGAAGAGAACTAGAAGAGGGAGAAAGAGAGCAGTACGTAACTCTTACACAATATGGGTTGGGCGTGAATCACAATAATGGAATAATTTATGGACGTCCAAGGGTGTTTATTCCCTTATTTATAGCCCTCATGACTCCTCTTTTAACTCTCTTACTAATTTGTATTAGAAGTCATGCTTCCACACAAATTAGTAGCTTACTATTACCACTATTAGAAGTCCCACTTCAAATAGAAATAGTAACTTTCTAATTCCTTCCTTTTAGAGCTCAAGTAAGATTAGTAACCTTCTAATATCTTGGGCTAGCGTGGGGACCACTAGGGATTCCTTAGAAAGCTGGCTCCAACTGGGACACGCGACCCCACATCTCATGTGCAATCTGGGCCCACAGTTAATTGCATTGCAAATAACACTACTATATAAATGCAATTGCACTCCAGTCTTTGGAATAAATTACAGTGAAGACCCTAAACTTCCCAATTACCACAAGTAGGCCCCTCTATCAATATCCATGGATCAATTGGAATAAATTTGTCCCATCCAATCTTAGACCCACATCTTATTATCCTTGAGCCCCAATTAATCACAGTGATCATCAGTACCATCTAATTAACTCTTAATCGAGATAGGTGCGCACTTACTAATGATAAATCCATTAATTGGCACAAGGCGATAATATAGATAGATTCCATCTTGATCATTGTATGTTCCTACAGTCCTACTACCACGTACCCAAGACACCGAGGTGTTGACTTACAGTTGGCCTCACTCATTGGTGACTCAAAGCAAATGAATAGATAGAAACTTGAGTTCATCAATGTCTCAGGATTGAGAGCCTATTGCTAGGGAATTATGAGAGCAATCCTTAAATCGAGACAGTATTTCATAAGGTGCTTCTCATTGTCCTTCAATACATCCAATGTACCAGCACTATGATCCAGAATCTTACATTCTGATGATCGAGACAAATCACACTATCTCATAGTGATCAAAGTGTTGCAACCTTATCAGATGAGATGCCCAGTCTCATCACTGGTTGTGAAGATAATTTTAAGTATAAGATTTGTGACACATGTCTCCCGTATGTGGACCTCATCCATATACATATATCACATCTAATATACTAATGGGACCCGGTTCGTCTCATGAACCATCTGTTGGAAAATAGGTGGGCCTTTCAGATAGCTTTAAAAAACTTTTGACCCACTTGATGCAGGGATCAATTATCTAGAAGGCAACAAACCCAATCCAGGATGCAATCCCTCAAACTCATAAATCATGTATAGCAATATATACTATCTAGAAGATAGAAAATAGCACCTAAACATGCAACCACGAATTCTACAACATACAAGGATGTAGATTATACATTTGGAGCTTTGTAGTGCTCTAATGGAGAAGTTGATTTCTTTCTTTGATGATGAACACCTTCACTAATCAAATCAGAATCTCCAACACCTTTTGATCTTCCACGCTATGACCCGTATCAGATTCTCTTTTCTCAAGAAGATGGTGGAATCTCCAAGAGAAAAACCCTAGAGGAAACTAGAAGAGGGAAGTGATGTGCAACAACTTGCACAAGAAAGGAAGATTATGATGGGCGTGAATCCCTAGGTGGAATCAATGCATGGAACGTCCAAGCCTCCTCTCTCTACTTTTATAACACTTAAGCAACTTCCTCTTACTAATTGAAATAGAAGTCTTACTTCCAAAACAATTAGTTTCTTACTAAATCACAATTAGAAGTCTTACTTCAAATATGATTAGTAACTTCCTCTTTTACTAATTAAAATAAAAGTCTCACTTCCATTAATAATTAGTAACTTACTATTACCACTATTAGAAGTCTCACTTCAAATAGAAATAGTAACTTTCTATTTCCTTTTAGAGTTCTTTTATAATTAGTATCTTTCGAATATCTTAGGCTAGCGTGGGGACCACTAGGGATTCCTTAGAAAGCTGGCTCCAACTGGGACACGCGACCCCACATCTCATGTGCAATCCGGGCCCACAGTTAATTGCAAACAACTCCACTATATAAATGCAATTGAACTCCAGTCTTAGGAATATATTATAATGAAGACCCTAAACTTCCCAATTACCACAAGTAGGCCCCTCCATCTATATCCATGGATCAATTGGACTTGTCCACCAAATTAGATATATATCTTATTATCCTTGAGCCCCAATTAATTATAATGATCTTTTGGTACCAATCCAATTAACTCTTAATTGGAGTGGGTGCGCACTTACCAATGATAAATCCATTAATTGGAACAAGGGGATATTAAAGATAGATTCCATCTTGACCATTGAATGTTCCCACAGCTCTACTATCACGTACCCAAATCACCGAGGTGTTGACCTATAATTGGCCTCACTCATTGGTGACTCAAAGCAAATGAATAGATAGAAACTTGAGTTCATTAATGTCTCTAGATTATGAGCCTGTTGCTGGGGAATTATTAGAGCAGACCTTAAAGTTAAGACAATGTATATAAGGTGCTTCTCATGGTCCTTCAATACATCCAATGTACCAGCACCATGATCGAGAATCTTACATTCCGATGATCGAGACAAATCACACCATCTCATAGTGATCAAATTGCTGCAACCTTGTCAGATGAGATGCCCAATCTCATCACTGGTTGTGAAGATGTTTAAGTATAAAATTTGCAATACATGTCTCCTGTATGTGGATCTCATCCATACACATATATTACATCTAGTATACTTGTGGACTCCGATTCATCTCATGAATCATTATGTCATTCGTATTGGTTATGTGCAAGTATATGATTAAACACCATTCATCTCATGAAAGGAAAACATGATTGCATTGATAAATAAAGAAATTAATCAATTTATTACATCATATACCCTTGGCATTGAGACCATAAAACTAACACCATCATGTCATATGTATTGGTTATGTGCATTAAGTAATAAAATATCATTCATCTCATGAAAGGAAAGCATGATTTTATTGATAAATAAATAATTTAATCAATTTATTACATAAACTGATGGATTGAGTCCATACAATCTAACATCGGCTTCATCCGCGAGGAACAGCATCCTTACTGGTTGGCCAACATCGTCCTCGTGACAAAGAAAAATGGGCAGATTAGGGTCTATATTGATTATAGAGACCTAAATGGCGTTTGCCCCAAAGATGAGTTCCCGCTCCCCATACCAGAGGTGATGATTGACAACACCTGTGGGTTTGAGCGAATGACATTCATGGATGGATTCTCTGGCTACAATCAGATAAAGATGTATCCTGAAGATGAAAAACACACATCATTTCAGATCCCATTTGGCATGTATTTCTACACTGTCATGCCATTTGGTTTGAAAAAATGCTGGTGCCACATATGAGAGGGCTATGATGAAAATATTCCAAGATATGCATCACAAGACGGTTGAATGTTAAGTTGATGACCTTGCCGTCAAAAGTAGAAAAAAGAAAACCATCTGAAAGACCTTCGGGAAGTCTTCCTCCGACTTCGCAAACACAAAACTGCGAATGAATCTCCTGAAATGCTTCTTCGGCATCTCATCGGGTAAGTTCCTCGGATTCATAGTTCGGAAAGCTGGAATAGAACTTGACCCCATCAAAGTCAAGGCTATTCTAGAAATGCCTTCTCCAAGAACCTTAAGAGATCTGAAAGGACTTCAAGGAAAATTGTTATACATCAGACAGTTCATCTCCAATCTCTTGGGAAATGTCATCCTTTCTCTCGATTGATGAAGAAAGGTGTGAACTTTGTTTAGGTTACTGAATGTGAAGCAGTATTTCAAGATATCAAGTCATACCTGACCAAACCTCCAGTGCTGGCTGCCCCTACCAATGGAAAACCATTCATCTTGTACACAAGAGCTCTCGACCACTCTCTGGGCGCTCTGCTTGTACAAGAGAATGACGAAGGAAAAGAAGCTGCTATATACTACCTCAGCCGTATACTGGTAAGTACAGAGCATCACTACTCTCCAGTTGAGAAAGAATGCCTTGCAGTGATGTTCGCCGTCCAAAAGCTACGTCACTACCTTCTTTTGAACACAGTTTACCTGATTTCGAGGATCAACCTCTTAAAGGACCTTGTCACAAAAGCAGGTTCTCTCAATGCCTGACTGGAAAAATGGTCCATCCTCCTATCACAATGTGATATCAGGTATATACCACAAAAGGTAATCAAAGGTCAAGCCCTAACGGATTTCCTCGCAGAGCATACATTGCCTAAAGATTCTCCACTAAGGGATCATCTCCGAGACAAACTTGTCTACAACGTGGAGACTTTCTCACCAAATGCTCCTGGGACATGTACTTTGATGGTGCAACCAGGAAAAATGAAAAAAGAAAGCTGATCTCGGGAGTTGGCATCCTCTTTGTTAGCCCTGACAAGCACATAATTCCACTTGCTTTCTCGCTACTGGAACCATGCTCACACAATGCGGCTGAATACCAAGCTCTCATCGTAGGACTGGAACTAGCCCTCGAATCCGGCATCACCATGCTAGAAGTCTTTGGAGACTCTCAATTGATCGTCAACCAGATGAATCAGAAATTTGAAGTTAGGAAGCCTGATCTGTTGCCTTACTACAACAAGGTACAATCACTTCGCCAAAGGTTTAATATCTGTCACATCACCCATATCCTCAGAGGTGAGAACATCCGTACAGATGCCCTGGCCGGACTTGCGGCATCTATGGCAATCCAAGAAGGGGAAAACCTGCAAATTACGGTGTATCAAAGAAGGAATCTCCCTCCTCTTAACACACACCAAGCAGTTGTTGAATGCCACCAATTGGTCGGAAGTCGGATCTCCATCCTTAAACCTCTAATCGGCAACTGGAGAGATCCGTTCATTGATTACACCATGTTCGGAATCCTCCCTGAAGATCCAAAAGAACGGGTAAGCATTCAAAGACGAGCCCCAAACTTTCATGTGGATATACCTTCAAAAATCCTTTATAGAAAATCCTTCGACGGAGTACTTCTACGCTGCTTGTCACAACAAGAGGCCAAGGAAACGCTCAAAGAAGTTCATGCTGGTCTTTGTGGAGTTCATCAGGCTGGTCCCAGGCTCTACGATCAGATAAAAAGGTTGGGATATTATTGGCCTACCATGGTAGCCGATGCCATGCAATTTGCTAAACGCTGCCGCCAATTCCAAGTTAATGGAGACTATGTCCATATGCCTCCAGAATGGCTACACCCCACAGCAATCTCATGGCCATTTGAAGCTTGGGGTATGGACATTATAGGTCTTATCTCTCTCCCGTCAAGCAAAGGTCATCGTTTCATCTTCGCCGCTACGGATTATTTCTCCAAGTGGTTAGAAGCGTTTGCGCTCAGCGAAATGAAGACCTCATCAGTCCTTCAATTCTTGCTCATCAACATCATTTGTTGCTTCGGCATACCTAATTCGTCCATGATAACGGACCACAGTTCTCGGGATCACCAATTCTACAGGTTTTACGACAAGTACAAAATCCCAAGTTGTCCTTCGACTCCATACAATCTGGCAACGAACGGACTAGTAGAAGCCTTCAACAAGACACTCTGCAAAATCCTCAAGAAAATGGTCTCTAGTCACAAAAGAGACTGGGGTGACAAATACCTGAAGCTTTGTGGGCTTATCGAACCACCGTTCGAGGGCCAACCCATAGCACACAATTCTCTTTGGTCTATGGGTGCGAAGCAATTGTCCCTTTGGAAGTACAAATTCCTTCCTTAAGGGTATCTTTACAAAATGACATGACGTAAGAAAGAAATGTCAAATTGAGACTCCAAGAACTGAACAATCTCGATGAAAGATGGCTCGAAGCTCTACAAAGCATTGAGTTGTACCAAGCACGTATAGCAGGATCTTTCGACAAGAAGGTCAGGCAACGCACCTATAAAAAGGGTGACTTGGTTCTTGTAGTAAAAAGGCCAATGGTTTTCGCCCACAAATCCAAAGGCAAACTCGAACCAAAATGGGAGGGACCCTTCGTCATTGACAAAGTCTTCTCCAACGGCACATACGCACTTCTAAACATGGAGGGCGACAGATGTATGCTACCCATCAACGGCAAGTTCCTGAAGCGATCTACCCTTGAAGACTGACGCCACTATGACATAGCAATGCTTGCATGGCCAAAAGCCTATTCTTAGGTACTCGCTCGTCAAACCCGCTTCTCTTAGATTTTTCATCCTTACTTTCATAGTTTCATTGTTAAAAAAAAATTTCAAATATCCAAGTTTAGGAGCCTCTTCCCAGACTTGACCAAATTTTCAATCCTTGAACCCAAAATTCATGGTTTGAAATAAAATCAGGACTCAGGAATTTCCACCCTAGTCCACCCTAACTTTTACAACCAAAAATGGTTTTAAGTCAAAATTTACGACCCTCGGGTCTTTAAACCAAAAAAGTTTTTTTAGAAACCGCGGGGAACCGACGCTCAGTCGATACTCGTAAAACCCAAAAATCGGAAGGATGCGAACCACATTCAATACTTCCAAAATTTCAAAATCACAAGGAAACGACACTTTGTCAATACTTGCAAATTTTCAAAAATCGTGGAGACGCAACATTCCAGTTGATATCCACAAACCCAAAATTCAAACAAAAACCGAGGTCCAAAAAAAAAGACCTCAAATTTCAAAACTCGTGGGGAAGCAACATTCAATCGATACCCAGAAAACCTTTTTTTTTTTTTTTTAAAGCAAGAAAGCGACGCTTAGTCGATACTTACACCCAAATTCACGAGGAGGCGACATTCCATTGATACTCGTAACTGAATGAGCAAGGAGGCGACATTCCATCGATACTAGCAAGACCATTCAGCAAGGAGGCGACTTTTAGTCGATACTTGCATTTTTGAAAACCAAAAAATCGGCTATAAATGCCAAAAGCCCGACTCTCATGCCAAAAATCGGCTATAAATGCCACAAAACCTGGCTCTCATGCCAATTCCAATTTTGGCTTTCATGCCAACAAAACAAAACTCAGTTTTCAAAAAAATTGGCTCTCATCCAAAAACTCAGCTATAAACGATATAAAAAATCGGCTAAAAACGCCACAAAAAAAATCGGCTATCAATGCCACAAAGAAAATTTCGGCTTCCATGCCAAAAATAAATTTCTGCTTCCATGCCAAAAATAAATCTTGGCTATCAATGCCACAAACAAAAATTTTGGCTCCCATGCCGTCGCGACCCCGGACCGGGAATCCGGGATCGGGACTAATGAATAATGATTGAAGGATCTACACCAACAATATACAACTTATTTAATTTCCCACAGGTGTCCGCGGTGAGGATATCACAACCATCAATGAATATTTCTGTTAAGTGCGGAAGCATGTAGCAAGTCAAATAGTCAGACTATCCTTAGTCATGAAGACAATAACATCAAGTATCATTACTGTATCAGAATGAGCAACGTTCTATAGCATGTTACCCAAAGTAATTTAAAGTTTGTACAATTAACATTTAATTACATTTCCCAAAAATAGAGGCCAACAAAGGCCAATATAAACAAAACAATAACCCAATGAATGGTTTAAATAGTTTTCCCCAAAATGAAACGCCTCTCTTAGCAATCCGATGTCCACATGACATCGTCGGCACGCCACTCGACGAGAGGTTGCGGCTCACCTACCGCCTCCTCCGGCTCCTCCTCAAGGAAACCGGCAATGGGACCTGAGTACCAAAGCAAATGGGTCAGACACGACGATCTGGCAAGAGAATGAAAAGATACAACAACATGTAATAATAAAGGAAATACCTTGAAAAGCATGGAAATCTGTTTAAACAAGAACTCTCATAAAGTAGATGAATCATTTGCTAGAAAACGGGCAAATAAGGTAAAACATATAAGGTAACCAAGGATTCGGGAACAACAAGACGACAATCACATAAAGCTAAGTCCTCTGTCACTAAAGTGACAACAGTATAACGGGACGTTGATCTCTGTCACACAAGGTGAGGAGAATCAACGCAAATCATATATACAATATAAATATACGGGACGGGACCACGGTAGCGAACCGGGTATCGGGACGGGACCCCGGTAATAAACCGGGCATCGGGATCCAAACTGCAACTGGCGGGACGGGAGAGGGATCTCCAAGTCGGTGGATCAAACCGACAAGGTTATCCAAGCTTAGTGATGCCGACTCATAGGTCAAATAACAAATCGAGACATATGCAAGTAAATCAAGTACAATAAATAACGAGCAAGACGGGGGTGCTCAAGGGCACACTGTCATTTCATGTCGGGCAATACATTTCGGGACAAATAACTGTTACTAGTGTAACTATCATGCTTTCGGGAAAACAAATCATATAGTATAATCTTGGAATGAAGTAAAACACTGAACTGTAACAATCTCGAGTAAAATACTGGTTTCAAGATCTATTTAAGTGAATAGGGGTCCCGTATGTCGATTATAATAAAGACTTGGTACTCTTCGAATTTGAAGACATTCCGGGCTCCTTATGCACCTTGAAGTTTCAAAACTTCGAATGAAATTTTTGTGACATGGTTTCTTCCTCAAATGGCCTCATACAATGCTTAATAAATCTCCTTGACATAGAGGGGTTCCCAGAGAATAGACCCAACCATTGAAACAGTTGAACATTGTCCTAAACATAGCCTATGCCAGACGAACTGCATCGCTCGAGCGGACTGGAGGGTTCGCTCGAGCGAGTCGCTCGCTGGAATGGTGGTCTGGGTGGGTTCGCTCGAGCGAAGTGGAGGTCGCTCGAACGAACTCATTGGGTCGAGCAAATATTTAAATGCGTTCGAACGAACAACTCTCTGGAATGAGTTCTGGGATGTCCGCTCGAGCGACCAAGCTACTGGAATGCTCCGAACCCTTTTCTGGACAGGTCGCTCGAGCGAAGTGTCATGGCCGCTCGAGCGAACTGTCCAGAACCTGAATTCGGACCAGTTCAGCTCCACAATAACTCTTCCTTTTCACAACCCCTTCTTAACCACTTTCATACATCAAATAAGGAGTATAAATCTCCATTCAAATGACCTCAAATCTCCAACCACAACCATCCCATTCTCCTCCATCCATATCACATTCCATACAAGCAAAGAGGGGAAGAAACCATTTCACACAATAAACATATTCAAGACAAAACAAGAAAACATTAATTGCTATGAACCAACACTTCTCTATGACCATAAATACATCCTTTAATACTCCATCAAGAACATTTATTTCAACAATAAACACATTAATGAAAGTATGAAATCCATAAATGCTTCACCAAACCATTTAAAACTTAAAACACCCAATCATTCACTTGCCTTATGTCCAAGCTAGCCAAAAATCAAGCCTCTATCACTTCTTAAGCTCACTTCCAAGCTACAATAAAAAATCCCCAAAACAAACCCTAAAATGGGTTACACAAAGAATGAAATGGATATAACTTCCAATAATGCAAATGGAGCTTATCAAGAGCTAGAGGAACACTAATCTAGGAGATGGGGAGGGTACTTACTTGAATGACCTTCAAATGAAGAGAGCTATCTCAAAGGGAGTCTCAAGGTTGATGGGTTCCTCTACACAAGGTATCAAAGTGAAGCTTGCTAGACGAGGAAGAGGGTGGTGAGTTCCATTTCTCAAGTTGTGCAAGTTTGGTGTGGATTAGAGATGGAGAAGCAAGAAGAAGAAGAGAAAACCCTAGGTTCAAAAGTGGTGCTGGAACAAGAAGAATGAAATGAATGGGATAATGGTCTCCCCTTTGTTAACAATGAATTGGGTCCCACTACTAAAGGAACTTGGGTGGCTGAAATCATCTCTTTCGGGACCTCGGATGGATTCGAAGAAAAGGGAAGAAATGATCGTCGAAATATCTAGTTTCCGAAAAGTATATGTTTCGCGGGTTTCAGGAATATCAAGTTTTGGGTACAGATTTTATGTGCAATGACTGTTTTGCCCTCAAGGCTATACAATCGGGTTTCGGGATCTCAAATGGACACGGGATCAACATAAAAGTTGAATGGAATAACAATACCAATAAAACGGGATTAAAACCATGAATGCAAAAATCTCCGATAAATCCCCAAACATGTGCAATGTCATGAAAAGGAACCCCCAAAGGGCCTTACTAGTTATCAAGCACTCAAAGAAGCCCAAAACTAGAATCAAAGCTATTCCAAACCCAACTTAGCCAAAATCACTAATCAAGCTTAGCACTAACACGCAACTTAATTAGTACTAATCGGGTTCACTCGGGTCGGGGTCTTACATCCTCCACCCCTTAGGGCATTTGGTCCTCCAAATGGGATAAAAAACTCACCTCAGGTAGAAGATGTGGGTACTTCTTCTGCACTTGGTCTCGTAATTCCCACGTGGCCTCTTCCGGTCCATGGTTCTCCCATAGCACCTTTACCCACTGAATAGTCCGAGTCCTCAACTCTTGATCCTTTGTATCGATGATCTGAACAGGCTTCTCAACATAGGTAGCATCCTCTCTGATCTCTAATGGCTCATGCCGGAGTACATGCGAAGGGTCGGGAACATACTTCTTCAACATAGACACATGGAAGACATTGTGTACGCCGGATAGCTCAGGTGGTAAGGCTAACCTATAAGCCACGTCACCAATCTTGCTCACAATGTCATAGGGTCCAATGTATCTCCGTGACAACTTACCCTTCTGTCCAAATCTCAATGTTCCCCTTGTAGGTGACACTTTCACATTTAACTATTGCTTGAATTTCCAAACAAACATTCTCATTTAACTATTGCTTGAATTTATCACAAACGAATTTGAGTGAAAAGAGGGAATACAAAAAAAAGTGCTAAAAAAAATGTCCACAAGCACTACAAGAGAAAGAGTACAAAAAAAATATATGTGTGCATACACGTGTACCAAAAGAAGAAGAAAAAGGTTTGTTACAAGAATCAGAAGTTCAATCTCACATGGTCTTCAACCACAGACTCAACTCCTCAAGTAGACTCTTGGCCTTAGTCTCTAAAGCTTCCAAGCCACGCTTCTTCAAAATCTTCCCATAAAATGCAGCAGAACGCCACGATCCATCTGCAGCAAGGGGAAGCTCTTCCCAAAGGATCTGCCATTGCTCGTACTCTTGAGTCTTCCTCCGGAGATTGCTCTCGGCCTCCTCGACTTGGCGAATCAAAGTCCCTTCTCTGGCACGAGCTTCCACAATGGCTGTCCATTTTGCAGCAACTTGTTCCTCCAATAGCTCAAGACGTTGCCTGGTCTCAACGACCTCTCTATCAACACGGCGCAGATCTTCTGTCAGCTCAATGATAGCCAACTCGGTAACGTTCCTCTTCCAAACGAATTGCTTCCGAGTTCGCGAGATCTCGTTCAGTTCATACTTGACCTCGCCAGAAGGCTTCAAAAACATCTCATTGAAGAAGTCACCACTTGGGAAGTTCTTGGTTTCATTCCACTTGTTCCCTAGAGCTATGACTTCATCAACGAAAGCACCTGCCATGTCCAGACCGACTTCTTCGCTATCAGCAAGGATGTCCTGCACATGCTTGACCATGCCAAAGTCGGCTTCTAAATGGCCAGAAGAAAGAGTTTTGACCCATGAGCTCAAAACGCTCTTCAACACTTTCTTCGCATACTTAAGAGATGGCCCGGATGAAGGCTCGTCCCTCTCCATTGGTCGACTGCCCGTGTCATGTCCTGCTGGAGGAGTGTTCATTAAGCTCTTTTTAATCGGAGACACTGGCAAAGGAATCTGCTCAGAAGATTTCATCTCTGCTGCATTAAAACTGGAAGAAGAAGTCCCTACTTCTGGTTCAACTACAGGCATCCCCTGCTCTGGCACTGAAGAAGACGGAGGAACTTCTTCTGCTACCTCACAACCTGCCAGCAAAACAAAACAAAAGAGGTATAAACATGATCCTGTTGAGAAAATCATTATCATCAGGGTTATTGCTACAAATACCTTCTTCGACAATCGGCGGATTACTTTCTGCCTCCATGAGTTCATCTGAAGAGTCGTCAAAGGTCGCGTCCATGGATGGCTCGAAATCGTCGGAATCTTGTGGCAAGTTAGCTGACAAGAAAACAAGCAACATGTTAGCAAATGACGACACGAACAAAAAAGAAAACACGAAGAAGTCATACCAGGTGAAGATTCTGGAATCACTCCAGAGTCCCTCGGTTCTTCTTTAGATGCCCCAATCGGATCCGTCACTGCTTCATTAACCGGAACCTCAGGCATCACCAAATCATCATCTTCCACTAAAAAGGGAGAGAAAGAAAATAAAAAACAAAAGAAACTTCAATGAAAGAAGCGGAAAGAGAAAAAGGAGGAATCATACCTTCATCAACGATTTCTTCCTCTCGACTCCTCTTTTCCGGAGGCTCATCGGCACCCTCTGATGTCTCTTCAGCAATGGTGGGAGGGACTTCTGGATCAAGAGAGTGATCGTGTCGTCTCTTATTACGGCGCTGCCCTCTCTTCCTCTTGCTTCTATGGGTTGGTTTACTTGAAGTACCCCGCCCCATTGTCAAAGTCAGGATCTTCGCTTGATTCCTCACCAGATGGTCTGCTCTTTCCAATAGACTCCATGGAAGCTTTCATTAGTTCCGCATGCATCTAAGCATCGATCTCGGCTTCCTCCTCTTCTAGCTGATCCAAGACTTCACAAGGTATCTCTTGTACAACTCCTGATCTGATGATGTCATGTTCATTGAGAAAGCCGATCTTGTGCTTCTCTCCGAAAAGGAAGGCCAGAACTTCCTTTCTCCGGACTCCATCTGATCTGCTAAGACCCTTCCCAGGAGATTGCTTGATATCAAGCTCCTTCTTGGAAAGCCCCCGGTACACTGAAAATCTTTCCGTAAACCATTTCGTGAAGCCAGCAGTCCGGAAAGTGGGCAACTCAAGATAGGAAATCATGGCGGTAGTGTCCTTCGCACTGTAAAAGGCCCATGCATTCCTCCCATCCTGCAAACCTCCAAAGCACCTCACCATGCTCGAAGGCGCTCCAACAACGCCTTGAGAGAAGCCCAACTGCAGCACGAAACGGGAGGGAACATACAGCTGGATATCAACAAAAAGATGTCTCCGATACACCATCGTACCAACACGTATGTTAAAAAGCCACCCCTTTTCTGCATTGGTCAAGGAGTAATGTCTTCCCGAACCCGCCCTGGTGGAATCACGGGAAACACCAAAGTCAAAAGCCTTCTTCCGCAAACCTGGAGAAAGCTTCACTGAAGATTGCCCGATCTCGACGTCCCTGAACCGTCGGATCCTCAAACGGGCAGACAAAAGAGATTCGGAAACGGCTGTCCCTCTAGCCAACCGAATCATGAAAGGGTCATCATCTTGTGCAACTCCCAATCGATGGAAGCCGGGACAGTGGTAAACATACCACGAATAGAAAATATGGGCTGAAAATACCCTGTTCATAGGGAGCCCCAGCCGAACCAAGAAAGCAGCAGCCTGCAGTTCGGTACACAAGTAGGAGTACAGAGCAGGCACCAAAGCCAACCGCTCTCCGAACGCCATCTGACAAGCCAAAAAATATACTGCGACCTGATGTGTGTTCCACCTCCTCCAGCGAAAACAGCCTCACCCAACCAATAAGTGAGGTAAACAGCGAGATCTCTCCTTTGTGCAATGTCAAGATAAATGGCATCTGTACTCCCGAAAAACTTCCTCAAGTCATCTCGCATGACGGAGATCTTCTTCAAACCGGGGTTTTTGGCCGTAGCATCTTAGGCCATACCATCAGAAGACTTTCCGCCGTCAAAGAAGTTAGAGCTACAATTCTTCCAACTGCTACACCGGACTTTCGAGCCCTCTTTCTCCTTTAAAAAATCATAGAAGGCGACAAGCTGAAAGTACAGGAGCCTGAACCCCTCAGACTGCTCCTCAAGAACGTTGTCGATAGGCATAAACTCCTCATAGAGTTTGTCGAGGACAGGCAGCCCGGTGATGACGCTTAATTCCTTCAAAGTAAAACCAATCTCACCGCTCGTCACAATGAAGGTGTTGGTTTGTGGAAGGAATGACTCTAGCATGGCCATGAAGGCCTCGTCAAAGAAAACCACGGTCTTCTGAAAAGCGCGAACCGCGTCGAAGATCCCGGCCTCCTTCAAAATGGCTCCACCAACCTGCAGGGTGTGATCAGTCTACGATTCCCAGCTCGAATCAGCACTGAAATGGCCACGAAGTCAGAAAGGCTTCACCCAATTGTTGTCGTCGCCCCAAAAAATGCCAAGGCTAACCGGTCTCAAATTGACCGACGGATGGTCTGAACCCTGGTAGCCACTGGAGGGCATCGACATGTCCATATGGACAGGCGACTTCTCCGCATATCCGGAAGGGCCGCCAACAAAAACCCCGGTCTTTATCACATTGGTCCTCTTCACCCAGCTTGGAGGATCCTCCCTCTTGGGACAAGTGGGAGAAAGACTCATGATCGATATAATCCGATCAAAGGTCGACCGGGTAGAAACAGTTCTCTCCTCACCATTTGCCGTGTAAGAGAACTGAAAACATCTCCTTTGGTACGTCAAGTCACCAGGGACTACGTCACCAAAGAAAAAAGGTAGGCTTGGGCACAATGCTCTGATCGTCCATGACCCAAGGACGGTTGCTTACCATAATCCTATAAAACTCCTCATCCTTGAGAGCGATCAATCGCTGTCTCATCTCATCGCGGTTGTGGGAGTCGCACTCTTCCAAGTTCTTCTCCACAAACTGGACCTTCTCCCAGGCTTGCTGTATGGCCACATTAGGAGACCTGGTAGACCGATGAGGTGCATCAGTAACAGGCTCTTTGCCCTTGTTCGTTCTAGAGGAACTACTTGTAAAGGATGGAAAATGAAAAATCAATCATCAAAGTGACAGAATTTTGCTAAAAAAAATTCTAGCGAAATTTTGGCATGATTCCGGGACAATTCCGAAGAAAAGGGAAACATCCCGAAGAAGATAGGAAGCTTGAAGATGAGCTCAACACCACTGCAAGCTCAATGAAGCATCCTCAAAGAAGGTTTGAACTCAAACATTGTTGCGAGATCAAACCAATCTCATCTAATCTCCACAAGCTTGAAGAAGGGCTTAACATCGCTGCGAGCTCCAAACTCCAAAACTTGCAAAGCCCCTCAAAATCCAGCAAGATCAGGAAAGGGCTCAACATTGCTGCGAGCTCCAAATCCCAAAACTTGCAAAAGATTCATCATGCTCCCAATCAATTTACTAAAAAGCATGCATCCAAAAAATCATCATGCATTAGATGCTATGAAAACTTTAACCAAAGTTTGATCAATTCCAACCCAACTTGGTCAAAACCAATCAAACTTTCTGAAAGTCAAAATACATGTTGACTTGACCTAGAGATTCTAGCCTTTTATCTTGATGCATCAAAAAAAAAGAAAAGAAATATGCATGAACATCTTGGAATGCATAAACCTCATTATCATGGTGCATAAACCTCATTATCTTGGTGAGCAAAAAAAAAAAGAGAAGCAAAAAAAGAGAGAGAAATTTCTTCAAAAAAAAATGGCCAGCAGGCCGTGGCCCACTGCCACGTGGCAATACGGCCAGGTCCGTATGGACCTGTTCGTACAACCAAAAAAAAGGGAGGGAGCACATGAGAAAAAAAAAAGAAAAAAAAGAAAATACGTGGAGAAAAAGAAAAAGAAAGAAAAAAATGAGAAAAGAAAAGAAAAAGAATTCTACTTCTACATGGAGTTTCTTGTGGAGGAAGAAAACTTACTTGAAGCCATGGATAGAGAAGAAGAAAGAACTTGAAGATTCTTAGAGAATAAGAGAAGTTCTTGATCTTGGAGCACTTTTGGAGACTTTTGCAAAAAGAAGGCAATAAGGGCAAGAGATCCAACCTCCCCTTACTTTTATAGAAGAGAGCAAACCAAAAGAGGAAACAAGGAGAAAAGAGAGGAGGTAAGTGCTAAAAATTAGCAACCTTCCCAAAAGAAAGGAGATTTGAGATATTCTCTCCCAAAGAGAAGATTCTTTGAGAGATTTTCTCCAAAAAGAAAGGGAATGAGAAATATTTTCTCCCAAAGAGAGATACTTTGAGAAAATCTCTCCAACAAGAAAGGAAACTTGAGAGATTCTCTCCAAGTAAGGATATTTTTAGATATTCTCTATCCAAAGGAATATTTTTAGATATTCTTTACAAAATGATACCATGTGAGATCTAAGCCATCTTTAAAAAAGCTTAAGGCCCCATTGGTTAGCCCTCATGAGCCAGGTTTGACCACCTAGGCACTAAAAAGGGCTTCCTTTAAAAAAAATTCCTCTCACCAAGAGCATACAAAATGGTTCCATGCCTCTTTTGAGTTGATTGGACCACACAAAAGAAGATCCAAGCCTTATGAGCTTCCAAAATTTCAAACCATCCCACCTCATATACCAAATTGAGCCAAAATCTTGAAATTGACATTCCACAAAAGCCAAACCTGACCCCCTAGCTTGCCACATACAGCTTGTTAGGTCACAAGGTCAAAACCAAATCTGACCCCCCCAATTTGCCACATACAGCTTGTTGGGTCACAAGGTCAAAATAAAAAAAAATCAAACCCCGGCCCCCTAACTTGCCACATATAGCTTGTTGGTCACAAGGTCAAAAACCAAAAAAAAAAATCCTTCTTGATCGCCTGATGCGCCACATAAAGCCCTTAGGTTCACAAGTGTTAGAACCCGACCCCTAATCTCTTGGATTAGTGTTGTTTTATTTGTGGATTAGTTTCTTTTAGTGGGATTAGTATTTGTTGAGTTGAGTTTGTGAGCTAGAATGGTTTTTCTTCTAGTTTTGGGCTTTTGAGTGCTTTGGTAGCTTGTGGGGCCCTTTGGGGGTTCCCTTTTCGGCTTTGCATTTACTTGTGAGATTTTCCCGATTTGTTTCTATTGTGTTTTTGGCCCGTTGCATTCATCTTGAGGAATCCTACAACTTTCATGTTGATCCCGTGTCCATTTGAGAACCCAAAACCCGATTTCTTGGCCTTGAGGGCAAAACAGTCTTTTCACACCAAATCTGTACCCAAAACTCGATATTCTCGAAATCCGTGAAACATATACTTTTTGGAAACTAGAAATTTCGACGATCATTTCTTCCTTCTTCGTCGAATTCATCCGAGGTCCCGAGAGAGATGATTTCAGCCACCCAAGTTCTTTAAGTTGTGGGACCCAAACCTCACTTGCTTATAAGAGGAACCCATCCCCTTCATTGCACCCCATTCTTCATTTTCCAGCACAAACCAGCAACCTAGGGTTCTCCTTGTGCTTCTCTTCTTCTTCTTGCTTCTTCATCTCCAAGCCACACCAATAGTTCATCAATCAAGAAATGGAGACCCTCTTCTTCTTCCTCTTCACCATGGCTCCCTATTGATACCATTCTTGGTGAAATCTCCCCATATTGAGACCTTCCTCGAGCTTGTTCTTCTCATTTGGAACTCATCCAAGTAAGTTTTCTTCTTCATCTTCTAGATTTGTAATCTTCTAGCCTTAGAGAAGCTCCACATTGATTATTGAAGGGTTTCCTTGTCATTTCATTGTTTAACCCATTTTAGGGTTTGTTTTGGGGGTTTTTGTAGAGATTGTGGATGTTGAGCTTGAGAAGTGATTAGGAGCTTGATTTGCTAGATTGGAACCCAAGGCAAGTGGATGAATGGATTGTTTTGATTATTAACATGTTTTGTGAGAAAAATCTTGTTTCATTAAGGGTTTTGGTGATTTTAGTAGTTGTCTTCACTATGATTAATATTGATTTCGAAATGTGCTTATTGATGAGTTATTTCCCTCTTGTTCATGCTTGGAAAGTGTATGCATCATATTGTCAAGGTTTCAAATGGTTTCACATGAATGAGTTTTCTCCACCTTGAGATTTATTGTGAATGGAAAGAATGGAAAGGGAGAAACTTGAAATGAGGAGCTCTTTAGCTCATTTTAATGTCTTGGAATCATGTGTTTAAATCATCTTGTTTATAGTTCTATGTGATTGTTTAAGTGTTGGAAAGGAAAGGAAAAATCAGTGTCCCGGACCTGCTGCACGCCCAGGTCCGATCGATCGGATCTACAGGCCGATCGATCGGCCTTTCTTTTAACTGTAAGGCTTTTTGGGCCGATCGATCGGACCCTGTGCATTTCTGGTACAGAAATTTCGAGTGAAATTTGATATATATTTTTTTTGGAAACCTTTGGGCTTTCTATGAGTCCTAAAGGTATATACCTTAGTGTTAAGACCAATTGTACCCTAATCTAAGGTCTCTAAGACTAGGGAACAAAAAGGAAAGAATGGTGATGATCTAGGCACTAATTCTCGGTTTTAGGTGGGACCCTGGCTACCCTCTTTGGATTGTTTGGACCATGTGTGAGAATGTCTTGAGCCGACACGCCTCACGGTTGGTTCGGTGGCATCGGAGTTCAATCCATTTCAATCTCAAACGGGATGGAACGACGCGATATCTTCTTTATATCTAAACACAAGTCTTTCCCTTGGTTATCGCGAATTCTACTCCTTTCGGTGACTGAATAGGTTGCTCGATGTTTCCGGATTAATGTCATGCCTAGGATGGACTGTTTCTAATCTTGATTTTTGCTATTGTAACATCTAGTACTACCCATAAGCTCATTTTAAGTTTTGAAAATAATGAAAGTGCATAAGGAGCCCGGAATGTCTTCAAACTCCAGGAGTACCAAGTAATGACTATAATCGACATACGGGACCCCTATTCACTTAAATAGATCTTGAAATTAATACTTTTTCCCGAAATTGTTATAGTTCATTATTTCACCTCATTTCCCGAGATTTGCATCACATGACTTGTTTTCCCGAAAGCATTGGAGTTACTCTAGTAACAGTCATTTGTCCCGAAGTGCATTGCATCACATGATATGACAGTGTGCCCTTGAGCACCCCGTTTTACCCATTTATTTATTGTACTTGATTTACTTGTTTCCCCGAAAGCATTGAAGTTACACTAGTAACAGTTATTTGTCCCGAATGTATTGCCCGATATGAAGTGACAGTGTGCCCTTGAACACCCCAGTTTTACCCGTTTATTTACTGTACTTGATTTACTTGCATATGTCTCGATTGGTTTTGACCTATGAGTCGGCATCACTAAGCTTGGATACCTTGTCGGTTTGATCCACCGACTTGGAAATCCCTCTCCCGTCCCGCCAGCTGCAGTTTGGATCCCGATACCCGGTTATTGCCGTGGTCCCGTCCCGATACCCGGTTCGCTACCGTGGTCCCGTTCCCGTATATTTATATTGTATATATGATTAGCGTTGAGCCTCCTCACCTTGTGTGATTGAGACCAACGTCCCGTTATACTCTTGTCACTTCGGTGATAGAGGACTTAGCTTCTTGTGATTGCCATCTTGCCAGTTCCCGATTCCTTGGATACCCGACATGTTTTATATTGCTTACTTGCTTTCCGATAAATGATTCGTTTCCTTTATGAAAGTTGTTATTTAAACAAGTGTTAATATTCTCCAATGTAAATTCAGTTATTATTATATTGTCTTCTGTTCTTCGTACCCGCACATGTTTTAAATGAATGCCGGTTGGGTGAATACCCATGCTTTTACATATGTTTCAAACAATCCATGATTTTGCTAGATTTACATGATTACACATGTTTTAAAGGAATACCCGAATTGTTAAATATCCGTGCTTTGTTTTAAATGACACTTGTTTGCCAGATTCCTACGTTTATACCTGTTTTAAACGATATCCGGTTTGTTAAATATCCATGCGTTGAAATATGTTTACATGAACACTAGTTTTGTCAGATTTCTTGGTTACACCTGTTTAAATGAACACCCGGTTTGTTAAATATCCGTATTTCTACATAGGTTTCAAATGGACATTGGTTTTGCTAAACTGCTATGAATACCTGGTTTGTGTATACTTACGTTTTTACTTAAGTTTCAAACGAACGTTGTTTTGCCATACCACTATATTTATACACGTTTTAGACGAACACCCGATTGTCAAATATTTTTTTTTATAGATGATGTAAATGAACACATGCTTTATTAGATATTCATGTTTTACCCATGCATGAAATGAATACAGGTTTTCCCCGAGATTCCCGACTTTGCACCCGTTTAATTATATGCAGCATTTGATCGATTAGCATGATTTATTATATGTTTTATTCTTCAGTATATTTATTATCTTTTCATCCACCTGTCAGACCGTCGTGTCTGACCCACTACTTTTGGTACTCAGGTTCAGATTTCTTCGTCCCGAGATGAGTGCTTTTGTTGGCTGTGGAGCCATGTTTTGCAGGTTGTTTTGTCGGCTATGTCATGTAGACATTGAGCTTGACGTCGGAGCTACGTCATATTTGGGGTAGTGATTATAGCTTTTGTTGTATGGCTTTTATTAGCCTTTTTCTTGGGGTTCTTAATTAATGTACATTGATAATTGTTACTTGAACATATTTGGGAATGTAATATCCTGTTACTGTCAGCTCTGTAATTTATTGTGATGGTTACTCCAGTCTGATATGATTCTTGATATAATAGCTATGTGCTAAAGGTTGAGTGCGACGCGGAATCCGATGGTCACGGACTTCGGGTCGCAACGCCACAAAAGCTTCCGCAAAATATTCAGAATGTGTTGGGACTGTTGTCTTCACACACGCGGATCCTGGGAGAAGTAAAATACATTTATGCTTTAATCCCATTTCCCGCCCCCGAGGTTCTGGTTCGGGGGCGTGACAACAAGGTCAAAAATAAAACCCAAAATCCAAAACCCAAATCCAACTCCCTCATGTCATTTTCAAAATTCTGCCTTGAGATGGTACGTGGTCTCTCCCACTACCATAAAATCCCCTTGGAAACTCAAAAGTCTATTAAAAAAATGCTCAAAGACTCTTGGTCAAGTCAAAAGCTCTCCTTCAAGTTTCTCTTCAAGGCACATCGACTCCAAAAGCTACTCGTTGTTGTACCTCAAGGGGGCATTTGTTGACACAAAAAATGTCGCTTTGCCTCTTCAACATCAAGAAGCCACATGAAGTCGCTTCCTACTACAAAAAAACAATGCTGCTTCAAGCATCAGATCTTGTCATAATCAAACAAAAACTACAAGATCCTCCAAGACAGCCAAAAGAGAGGCTCACATGAAGTTTTGGGTCATTCCAACATCATTTGGCCTAACTTCACTCCTCCGGCAGCTGAATAGGTGCTCCTGGCGGCGACAACGACGAAGACATCAAAACTTCGATTAGAGCCTACGGATGGTCTCAAAATACCTCCAAAAGGCTCCATGTCAAATTTCAAGTCAAATCGACAACGTTTGACCCTCCATCAACCCTTGAACAGCAAAGTCAAGCCTTTCGATGGCGAGAACCACCGAGGCCATCACTCATCAAACAGAGCACATGGGCGGCTTCAACATGCTTCAAAAGGGTTGTACGTCAAATTTCAGGTCATTCCGACAACGTTTGACCCGACTTTGACGCTCCGAAAGAAAATCAAGGCTACCGGCGACGGAGCACCCCAGGACCACAACACCCAAATCGGAGGCAATGGATCGTCTCAAAATGACTCCAATAGGCTCCCTGTCAAATTTCAGGTCAATCAGACATCGGTTGACTGCACATCAAAGCACAACAACTTCCTCGCAATGAAATTAAGACTAGTAGCGACGGGACCCCAAACGGCTTCAAAACTCAAACAAAAGCCCATGGTTGGTCCAAACGACGAAACGACGACCAATGGGGACCATAGCCCATGGTCACCGGCGACCATGGGTGCATGGTTGCCGGTGACCCTGGAAGTCTAGGTCGCCGGATTTCCGCCGGAAGGCCCGTTTTTCGATCCTTTTCGCATTTTAGGAATTCCAGTCCTTGTGATTTCCGAAAAATCTGATTTTTTATGCTCGAAATCGACCGATCTCCGTCCACATCTCGGATCCGCCGTCAACAGCATGAAATTGTCATTGATCGCTCCAAGATCATCAACTGTCTGACCAAGAAAGTACACTTTCTGTCCGACCGATCGAGAAATCGACAAGACAGATGGTACCGGCCCGCTGTTAGCAATCTATGTCTGAATTTGCATGATCATCCGACATCGATCAACATGAAGATCCATCGTCGATTATCGTAAGAAGAATTTCAAAAGACGCGGCACGGCCCGTGACTCTTCAAATCCCCGGCAACCACTTAATGTTGTTAATTGACCCACCTAAATGCGGTCATTAACTCATTATTTTGGATAGCCCAATCAGAAGCAAGGAAATGGGAGTTACAAGCCAAAGTCATCATGGCATTAAAGCCATGAAACTCCTCTCATCATGGAGATTAAAGGCGATTAAATGTCCAGCATTCTCCATCGGCCAATCAGATTCAAGGAAAAAGGAGTTACAAAATCAAGAAATAAAAACTTGTAACTCCTCCCACCATGAAGCTTTAAAGCCATCAATGCTCATAAACCCTTCTAAATGGCTACCGAAGGCCTATAAATAGGAGAGCATTCCAAGAAGAACAGATCAGAAAAATCAACCAGAAAGATCATCCAGAATTCTCAGAAGCTCTACTACTCTAAAGAAACTCTGCTGCAACAAACACCACAAGGTGATTGAAGTCCCTTGGGGGGTACTCCCCACCAAGGCAAAGCCCTCTCTTCTCCTATTCAACATGGCCTAAACATGGCTTTCCAACCCGTCTCTTCATTTTTTTATTGGCTATAGGACCTTCCCTTGGTCTTTATCCTCTAAAAAAAACTGAAGTCCAAGCCAAGCCAAACTTGTCTTTCATTTTGATGAGATTTGTAAATCGCCTTTCACGGCAAAATCGCCTTTTACGGCAAACAAAATCGCCTTTCAAGGCAAACAAAAAAAACATTGTCTCTTTTCTTAAATATATGTGCAATGGAAAGTTAGAAAAAAAATTGATTTCCTTTCTACTTGCGAAGGTGGATCTCCGAATCACCATTTCTAAATTCCAAGTAGAATAGAAAATCTGGCATACCCATACAAAAAAATGTTGATTTCTCCCCTCCTTCCCTCCATTCGGCTTTTCGGTGACCCTAGGGACGGATGGGGGAGGAACAGAAGGAATTGGGTCCATCAGTGGCCTAGAACTCCCTCGAGCTAGTTTAACCTCACCCTCATAGGCCGCCACTCCCATGAACCTAAAGGCTCAAGCGGAGGCTTGAGTATGTGTCTACTTATCTTTGGAGAACAACTCATTTTGGCACCCTATGAGGGGTAATTCTGTCCACCCTATTTAATGATGTTATGATTAGGTCCCGAGTCAAAGATCACATATCATTTCTAGACCTCTGATTGCCCTAGGAGTTGGCTCATCGAGATCTACTCATCGAGGGCTTTCCATCCATGTATAAGACTCCGAGATCCGACGGGCGGATCAAAATTCATGCCCCAGGGGTGACCACTTGAAAAGTCACATATCGTTTGTGGGCCTCTGATTGCCCCGAAAGTCGGTTCTGTCGGATGTGAATTTTGATCCCCCCCCCCCCGGGAGGGAAATCGCCATTCAACTATATGAGATATTAAAAAGTTTGCATCGAAAATCAGAATTCCGACTACCCTCAAAATCGATGGATCACGATCGCCAGTTACAGATACGGCCATAACACCGTCCTTCGACGAAAGTTGAAAGAGAGCGAGAGAAAATGGGATGGGTTCTTCTCTAGTCTAATGTGCCGCCGGCAACACACGACAGTTGTATCATCACTTAATTTGAGTCAAATTTGGGTTGAATTACGGGTTTCAAAATAGGGTCATAGTGAACTAGGTAGGGGAAATCAACATCCAAGCCCATGCAGACTAATTAAAACTAAATCCAAGTATTCTAGGGGGATAAATGAAATAAAATGGAAAAAAACTAAGGAAAATAGGGGGAAGGTGCCAGATATTTAGAAGAGGATCAGCCCCGTTCCCGGGTACCCCCTTCAATGTCCTTTGACAACCTAGGGTTTAAAGGTTGATTCTTCGAATTGAAAGAACGATGCAAACGGAACTGAGTTGTGATTTCCGTGGGTTTGTGTGCGATACGCAAGTGATAGAAGTGCATGGCCGATGATGGGCCAGAAGTAAATAAAAATGGCCGATGATGGGCCGGGATTGATTGGGGGTGGCCGATGATGGGCCGGAAGTAAAATAACTGATATTGGGGTGTGCGAAATCACTCGTCTCGTCTCGTCATTCTCGTTAATTCAGGTTCTTGGATTCAGCCTTCATTCCTTTTAATTTTTGAGTTCAAATGAATATTTGGCACCGGAGGTGGAGGAAAAGAGAAGAAAATATTTTTGGGGTTGGTTTGTTGTTTTCAATAGTTTTTTTTTTTTAATCATTCGGGCTAGAAAGGCCTTACTAGGGAATTTTCTACTTGGATTTAATCTAACTAATCCATTTCCCTAAATGGATCTCTACCCTATCCTAGGGTCCTAACCGCCCTCATCCACTCTCCCGATCCCTTAGTGGGGCCCCCAGAGAGAGTGGGACCTAAGTTATTAGAATGAAGGAAACTAAAGGTTGTCGCGACCCCGGAACTAATCTGGGATCGGGACTAATAATGTGTGTATGCATTTATTTAATTTCCCACAAGTGTCCGCGGTGGGGATATCACAACAACATAGTACATTTTTGTTAAGTGTGGAAGCGTGTAGTAAATCAAATTGATAATTCAATTCTAGTCACAAGAGGGAAACACATGTATAAATCAAGTATCAGAATGAGCAATGATCATAAGTGCTTTCCCAAAAGAAAAGTTAAAGTTTATACAAAAGATCATCTAGTTACATTTCCCAAAACTAGAGGCCAACAAAGGCTAATATAAACAAAATACCAATCCCCAAAGAATGGTTAAACGTTTCCCAAAATGTTACGTCTCTCCTAGCAACCAAATGTCTAAACGACATCATCAGCATGCCACTCAACTAAGCGTTGCGGTTCACCAACCGTGTCCTTAAGCTCTACCTCGGGATAGACAGTGTCCGGACATGAGTACCAAAGAGTGGATCAAACACGACGGTTTGACAAATGGGTGAAAAGACATGACAATACAATAATAAATGAATTTACCTTCAAAAGCATTTAAACCTATTTAAATAACAATTCCCATAAAAGAGATAAATCATTTATTCAAATATAAGTATGCGTTGTAAAACATGTAATGGTAACCAAGGAAATGGGAAACAAGCAAAATGTCAACCACACGAAGCTAAGTCCTCTATCACCGAAGTGACAAAGCATATCAAGGCATTGATCTCAGTCACATGAGGTGAAGAGAAACAACGAAATATATACATATACATATAATATACGGGACATGACCACGGTAGCAAGTCGGGCATTGGGAACCACGGTAGCAATCTGGGGTATCAGGACAAGACCACGGTAATAATCGGGTAGCGGGATCCAAACTGCAGCTGGCAGGACAAGAGGGAGATCTCCAAGTCGGTGGATCAGACCAACAGGGTTATCCAAGCTTAGTGGTGCCAACTCATAGGTCAAATGACAAGATCAAAACATGTATAAAATACATTAAATGCAAGTACATATACAAACGAAACGGGGGTGCTCAAGGCACAACTGTTATCTCAATCTGAACAATGCATTTCTGGACTAAAAACTATATCAAATACAATTTCAATACTTTCGGGAATAACAAGTCATGTAGCATAAATCTTGGGAACAGTGAAATACAATAAACCATTAAAGTTTCGGGTAAAATATCGGGTTCAAGATTCATTTGGGGTGAATAGGGGTCCCGTATGTCGATTTAATAATAATTAGGTACTCTTTGAGTTTGGGGGCATTCCGGACTCCTTATATACCTTAGGATTTTTAAAAGAACTTCAAATGAAATCTTTGTGATGTGGTTTCTTTCTCAAACGGATGTCAAATCATAAGAATGAGTCTTCCTATCACAATAGGGTTTCCAACAAACCTCTCTTAAACATTTAAACATTTCATTAGTGCTCCCAAAACAGTCCCAGGTGAACAATACACATCGCTCAAGCGGACATGGAGTTCGCTCGAGCGGTGAGCTTTCTGGAATGGTTGTCTAGGTGGGTTCGCTCGAGCGAAGTTGAGGTCGCTCGAGCAAACTCATCCAGTTCAGGTTGGCTCGAGCGAAGATTTAGTTCGCTCGAACTAACCACTCTCTGGAACGAGTTCTAGGAGGGTCGCTCGAGCGATAAAGGGTTCACTCGAGTGAACTATCCTCTGGAATGGCTCGAACCCTTTTCTGGACACTTCACTCGAGCGACCTGTCAAGTTCGCTCGAGCGAACTGTCAAGAAATTGGTTCCAGGACAGTTTTTCTCCTCTCTTTCTCTTCCTTCTACGACCTCTTTTAAAGACCAAATGAGGAGTTTCAAAACCCTATCCAAACCAACATCAAATCTCCTACAACATCCATTCCAACCTCCTCTAATCATATCATATCCAAAGATAAAGAAAGTAGGGAAGGAAATCACTACACCAAGAACACATATGAACTTAAAAAAACAAGAGATAATTGAATGCTATGAACCAATACATTTCTAAGACATTAAGTGTACTAACAAGACTCTTTCATGAGCATTTATTTCAAGTCAATGCAATAAATAAACATGAATGGAAAAACAACAAAATCAACCACATTTCTTATAAAACCATTTAATGCTCAAATAACAATTCATCCACTTGCCTTAGGTCCAAGCTAATCAATAACAAGCTCTAAACACACCTCCAAGCCAAGAATCCAAGCTATAAACAAAAACCCCCAAAACAAACCCTAAAAGGGTCAACACAAGAAATAGAAAGAGAAACCTTACAAAAATGAAAATGGAACCTCTTCAAGGCCAAAGGAACACAAATCTAAGAGATGGGGAAGGGTTGCTTACTTGTAGGTTCTCCAAATGAACAAGGTGAGCTCAAAAAGAGTCTTGGAGTGGGCGGTCTTCTCCAAAAATGGTATCAATGGAAAGCTATGGTGGTGAGGAAGAAGATGATGATCTTTATTTCGCAATTTGTGCAAGGTTAGTAGTGGATTTGGTGATGGAAAGCAAGAGAAGAAGGAAAAAGGGAAAACCCTATGTAAAGATTGGAGTTGAGCTAGAAAAGGGAAAAGGAGAAGAGAGTTCTCCTTATATAAAAGATGGAGTTGGGTTTAACCACTAGAATTCTTTGTAGGCTGAAATCATGTTTATCGGTGCTTCAAACGAATTCATTGAAGAAGAGAAAAGTGATTCTCGAAATATCTAGTTTTCAAAAAGTATATGTTTTGCGGGTTTCGGGGATATCAAATTTTGGGTACAGATTTACTGTAAAATGACTATTTTGCCCTCAATGCTAGGAAAGTTGGGTTTTGGGGTCTCGAAAGGGCACGGGATCAACATAAAAGTTGTAGGGATTAATGAGAATAAAATGAGATTAAAACAATAAACACAGGAATCTCAGATAATCCCCCAAGTAAATGCAAAGTCATAAAAGGAACCCCAAAGGGCCCCACCAGTCACAAAGGCACTCAAAATTCCCCAAAGCTATATCAAAAGCTATTTTATTCCCCACTTAACCAAAATCCACTAAACACGCTTAAAACTAAAACACGACTTAATTAATGCTAATCGAGGTCACTTGGGACGGGGTCTTACAAAGGTAGTCTAATTTGGCTAGGGGGAGACCTAGATCTGGGTCTGGGGTCTGACCTGGTCAGTTTAAACTACTATTTAATTTCTAACTCCATTTTATTAATATTTTTGGGTTTTTAATATCTTTTACTTTGTTTTTGGTCTTTTGGGTTTTATTTAAGCATATTTTTTTTCTAATGAAATGAGAAGGGGAAAAGAGAATGAATAAATTTCTAATTTTATTTATTTATTTGTTAATTTCCCTAAATACTCTGGAATTTCCTAAATATGGTTGTCTAACCCTAGTAAGATGGGGAGGAGAGAAAAGAATTCAATTATTAAATTTGACCTAATTACTTCTTATTAATAAGATAGCTAAAGTCCTAATTTTAGTTTTTACTTTTTTATTATTATTATTTTGGTTATTTTTCTGTTTCTATTTTTTTTTTATTTTTTTATTGTTTTTTGCACTATCAAATTTTAGTTAAGAGAAAGTGTTACACCTCGACCCAATTAAACCCGATTAGTGCTAATTAAATATGTTTTAGCTAAATTAATTATGTTTATTTACTAATTATGATAATTACGGTTGATTAGCCCCTATAGACTGAGTTAGTTGAGTCTTGAACCTTAGATAGGTGAGTTGGAGCCGATTTGACTCGATTAGGTAGAGTCAAGGGTTTTTTTATAATTATCGATTTTCGCATTTTGCATCATTTGCACGTCATTTTAGCGTCATCACGTGTATTTCGACGAGTATGTCGATTTTCATATTTGACTCAGCATCATTCGAGCTACCGTTGTGTTTTTGGACCTCCATTTGACTCAAATTGGAAATATACTAATTTAGTGGGCCTTTTTGAAAAGAAAAAAAAGAGACATTCTTATCCCTTATACATATATATACAACTATCCCTTTCTTTCATTCTCTTTCCATTTCCTTTCAATCATTTTCTCTCTACTCTCCTTCTTCTTCTTTTTCTTCTTCTTTTTCTTCTTCTTTTTCCCTCTTTCTCAATCATCAAGAGGCTAATGGCATATGTCTTGGAAGCTAGGAGTGGAGTCTTCTTCATCTTCATCTCTCTCTCTCTCCCATGTGGGCTAGAATTCACCTCCACCATTCCCAATTCGAATTCCTTGTTGAGGTAAGAACCAAACCTCTTTGTTTGGTGTTTTTGGAGTTGCATTGGAATCAATAACTTCTTGGATGGTCATGCACACATATTCATTCCTATTTTCCATGTTTATTGTGATTAGGGTTTGTGATTTGGGGGTTTTTGGGTTCCTTGAGCCAAGTGTGTAGAGAGTGCTTGGAAAAGCTTTAGTGAGGCAAGTATAAGCTTTAATTTGGATTTATATGATGATTAGTTACCATTGATTTCAATGAAGTTCTTTCTCAATGACTCTGTCTTTAATAAATGAATGGGTTGGTATGTTTCATGGTTTTTTATGGATGAAATTAGATGGAGGGGGTTATATATTCTGTAATGGGACCAAGGAGGCTCCATTTTGTAGGTTTTGGTAGTGGAAGAAGTTGGGTAATGGATGGGAGGAAGAAACTTGGGAATTCCGAAAACAGGAATTCTAGAGCATTCGCTCGAGCAAACCTCCTTCTGAAGCATTCAGTCGAGCGATCACCTTTCTGGATGGGGTCTGCTCGAGCGAACACTCTTCTGAAACCTTCGCTCAAACGAACCAAAGGGGTCGCCCAAGCAAGCAAGCCTCTAGATGAGGTCCGCTCGAGCGAACTTAAACTGAAGACTGGGCCTTCTTTTGACCCAATTGTGGGGTGAATTATCACCCTTAGACCATTAAAACCCACCCTAATCACCTCTAAGAAGTAATTATGGTGCACACCTTGTTTCCATAGGAGATTAGGATCCTTTAAGGCGCTATGAAGCTAGAATGGAACCATTAACTTTGTTATTTGGTCCAATGGGCATTCATTAGTCTAACACTATGCCATGAAGGTTAGTTTGGAAACTCAACATCTTTCTCATAAATAATGACACCTAACAAAGGAGTAGTACGTTGACCTTCCCAACCTACCTTGTATTGGACGATGAAAGACTAAAAACAATAGTCTAGTATTGGTTCGTAAAATGTCTTGATTCCCTTAAATTATTGCATATTGAAGTCTAATTTCGTTATTGACATCAAATCCTAATTGATATATTAGTTGCATTGTTAGAATTCATTGTAGTTCGATTTTCTAAATTCAATTCGTGACCTAAATATTGTATATTCGATCCCATATTCATTGGGAATGCTTATTGAGTAAGTATTCGTGATATGTGATTACTATTCGATTCGATGATGGATAAGTGAGTACAAACTTACTCAAATCCGGTTATTATGCGATTGCTATTTGATTCGACTGAGTTGGCACTACTTAGCTTCGACTCTGTGTTACTCGACGGGGTTGAACTTGTTTTAGTTATTTGAGACTACTGCAGGAAGTCATCTGGAGCACCGAAACTCCAGACCCGGGTAGGCAGCTAGCCTTTGGCCGAGCCGCTGGTGACATCCCAACTAGATTCGCTCTCTTTTGAGAGGATGAGCTCAATGTAGTAGCCAAATAGTATGTTTTCATCATTTTTTATTTTCGGGGCATAAACTATTCGATTTTTAGCACAATTTGCCTTGTCATTACTTATCATTGACATTTGTTAATTTAATTGTCTTTCCAGTTCAATTTGTAACATTATGTACTTCCTTATTAATGCCTATACTTACTAGATCATCGTATTGAGATACTACTCTTGGTGTCACAATCGCAGGTGCAGCTCCCGGCCTTGAAGAGGCCCAGGAGGGAGAGGAAGTTACCCAAGAGGTACCTTCAGGGCTAGAGGAGTTGCCAGAACAAGGGCCAGCTTAGATTCTTCTTCTTCGGAGCACGTGTAGTGTATTTTGGAGATGTTGCAGTTGTGTGACTAGCCCCTTTTTGTGTGGGTCACACTTAGTTTTAATTATTCTTTTGATTATACTTTTAGTATGGTTGTATAGGGTTCTTTTATACACCCTCTTTTGTAATTAATGTATATACTTGTATAATTCTTTTGTACTTAAATATTTAATTGGACTAAATGGGAAATGATACTTTCATGTGCATGAATTACAGCTTCCGCTCTAAATTAAATGTTACTGACAAGTTTAGTGAGCTTGACTCACGTGTGGAAGAAGTTCTTTTCTCTCATTCGTGTGTTGTATTTGGCTTAAGACAGGTACAGCATCACGGGAGTATGTGTGTCTCACCTCGGGGATTACCCTAGGCCAGGGTGATTCGGGACCGGGATTTGACAAAAAGGAAAAGAGAAATGAATAGCAAAAGAAAATGGGACTAAGTTATACGATGCATGGGCATGTTTTAATGCATGATCATATTGTATAAAAAGAGGATATAATTTTAAACAAATAAAAAATTAAGAAATTTAAATTTACGTTAGATGCATGGGCAGTTTCGAATGCATGGTAAAAAAACTGCAACACGTAATTCAATGCACGAAGTGAACATCGAACGAGATAGATGAAATATAATAAAACAATGAATGAATTAAAATAAAATAAAATGATAAGAGGGGGTTATGCATACACCGGGCGGGTGTATAGAGAGAGAGTGACAGGGAGAGGGAGAGTGAAGAGAGAGAAAGAGTGAAGAGAGAGAGAGTGAAGAGAATGAAAGAGTGGAGATAGAGAGAGAGGTGACAAGATGGACAGGAAAGTAGAGAGAGAAGGTGAAAGAGAGAAAGAGGGAGAGCAGAAGAGAGAGAGTGGCAGAGAGAGAGAAGGAGCATAGAGAGAGGGTGAAGGTTGAGAGAGAGGAGAGGCAAAGAGAGAGAAAGAATGGAGAGAGATAGGGAGGGTGCGGGTGAGAGAGAGGAGAGGCAGAGAGAGGGGAAGAGAGAGAAAGGGAAGAGAGAGAGGTGGCTGGGTGGAACAGGGAGAGAGTCGCTGGGACTGGGGCGAAGCAGGGAGAAAGCAAGGGAGGAGAGGGAGAGGAGAGAGATAGGGAGAGTGAGATGGGGAGTAGAAAGGATGGGGAGAGAGAGTTGGTCGCGGGGTGGAGAGAGGAGAGGGAAGAGAGAGTGGGGAGAGGGAGTAGCAGGGAGTGGGGCGGAGCAGGGGTGTGTGTCACTATTTTCAGAAAGTTCAGAGGGCTTTTTAATATTTTCCGCTTTTCGAGATTTTGGCACCAACGGGTAGATTACCTGATTTCCCGGATTTTATTCTTCTGTTGCACCTCGATCCGGACCCTCAAACCCGACCCAAAACCTAACATGACTCGTACCCATCCCAGCCCATTTTATTAATTCCCATCTCATCCCATCATGCCCCACCCCACTTTATCCCACGTGAGACCCACCCCCCAATCCCTTTTAGGTCACAAACCCCCCCCCCTTTCCTCTTCATCTTCATTCCTCACCGACAGCAGCCACTCCCCTCTTTCTCTCATCTCTGTCATCCTCTCTCTCTCACTCACATCGCCACCGCCAGACTCCAAGCTTGTCGCCGCCAGTCATTTCTGGCCCACCCAGCCCACTCCATCTCTCTTCTCCATCTCCCTCCCTCTTTCAAGCACACTGCCACCCTATCTCTTTCTTTCTTTCTCTATTTCTTCCCCTATCTTTCCCTTTTCCATTTCTCTTTCTTTCCTTATTTTTCCCCCTCCTTGCTGCCGGCATGAATCACCCCTCCCCATTTCCTTTTTCCACTCTCTCTCTCTCTATTTCTTTATCTCTATTTATTTCTCCACTCTTTCTTTGTTTTGTCTTCTTCCTTCTTCTTGTCAATGGACCACCAAAAGACCCTCCATCACCACTAATTTAGTAGGCCACCAATCAAGTGGGCCCCACAACCTTCGATCATCACTATCATCTTCGCGTGGACTCCATGAGCTCAATTATCTTCAATTTGCAAGCCACCACTCCATTCCCATCTATTTGGTAAGCTTTTCTTCCCCTTAGGTTTGGGTTATTACACTTTGGGTGTAGAAAAATGTTTGGTAGCTTAGAGCTTCCCCTCTAGTAATTTTTATATTTAATTTAGTTTTATTTTGCTATTTATCCCTTAGGCTTGGTTTGTTGGGCTATGGAGCTAGGATTTGTGGATTTGTGAAATTTCGACCAAAGGCACATAGATATTTATATATATGCTTGGATATGCTCGTCTTTCCTTTGATTTGATGATTGATGATGATTTAGATGACCACATGCTCATTGATACTTTAATTGTTGAAAACATGATAATATAAATTGAATGGTTGGATTGGGATGGATGCTGGTTGGATTGGGATGGATGAGAGGGGCTATGAATGTATGTGGGCAGGGCCCTATTATTTTGTTTGCAGGATTAGAATAGAAGGGCTAGACCCTTCAAACTGAATGATTACATGTTCTGGGATTTTGAAAACGGGTTTCCACCCATTTCACTTCAGTTACAGAACTGAGGTTTTGTAACTGCAGTGTATGCCGTTGACCGACCAAGGGGACCGGGTCGACCGGCCACACATAATGAGGCTCTCTGGAGCCTGATGAGAAACACCGTGCACTCCATTTGTTTACAACTTCCAGTCGACCGGATTAGGTCGGGTCAACCGGGTACTCTGTGCGGGATGTGGACCGGGCCCACTGCTGGATACCTTTTTGAAAGGCCCTTTTCACACTCTTTTAGTTGGACTTAGATGGAACTTCGGCTACCCTTTTTTGACTCATTTGACTATATGTGAAGATGTTTTGAGCCGAAGTCTTTCACGGTTAATTCGGCTGTGTCAGATTACAACCTATCTCATCTTGAACGGTACGGGACAACGGGATACCCCCCTTTATATCTATGCACGAAGATTGTTTGTTTGGGTATCGCGAACCACCTATTCCCTTTGTTGACTGAGTATGGTTGTACGATGCATCGGGTTTAACATTGTACCTAGGATTGGATTGTCTATCGCTTCTTATTCCAAATTATACCGTTTGGTACTTTTCTACATGCTATGTTCATGTTCCTTAGCTTCATTTACTTTGTTTTGTTTTTGGACTACTTGATGAACCTAGGTGTTGAACTTAGGATCCCTTTTGATATTCCTTTTGTTTTGACGATTGATAGAAGTGTTGAGGCTAGGTGGCTTTGATTGTAAAAGCTTGACGAGGACTACATATGGTATTGATGTTGGAAGAAGTTTGCTTGTTGGGTCTTGATCTTGATTTGATAATGGAAAGTAGTCTCTCTTTTATTAATAAATCTTGTTCGCGCAAGAAAGCCTAGCCCCTCACTATTGTTTGTCTAGGGATCCTTGTGTCAGGCACGACTCAGTTGTATATCGCCTAACACAGATGAGGCATCATCTGTGTGAGGACCTTGATGAACGTCTGCGCAGTACGACCTTTTACTTGTTGATGGATCTTGCTTGTTTGCCGAGTCATTACTGTGCCTTGTTGCCGAGTTACTACTTGTGCCTTGTTGCCAGGTTTTAATCATGTGCCTTGCTGCCAGGTATATAATGTGCCTTGATATCTCCACCACAACTCAATGGGAGTAGGGAGGGCAATGACATTATCCCGTGGTAATTAGCATATGTGGACCGCCAATCTTGCTAGATGTTTATGTTAGTTTGTTTATGATTCGTATGCTATGCACTTCTTACGATCAAGATGCTATGCATGTTTTATGATCTTGTTTATCGCCTATTCTGATTTGTTCTGCATATCTATTGATGTTTTACATTTATATCTGCCTGCCGACCGTCATGTTTGATGCTGCACTTGGTGCATAGGTACCGGGTACATCTACCTTTAGGAAAGTGGAGGCATCACTTCAGGCAGTTTAGCATGATGGTGAGTACAAATTGTGTATCGACGGTATTGTCGTCATGACCAGCACACGAGTGCCTTTATACTTTGGTTAGTTTATATTTATTCTCTTTTCGCTTAGGTTTTATTAGAAGCCATATACGTTTGTTATCTTTTGCTAAACTTAAACTATAGAAAAGAAAGATGTGCATACTCTGAAATGTTGTATTGTACCATTTGTTTAATTATGATGTTCCGCTGTGTTTTATTGTTATCGAGGAAATATTTATACCTCACCGCGGACTTTGATCATATGGGACATGATTGGGGTTAGGTTGCATTTGATTAATGTTGGAAAAGGTTTTAATTGGCCCTAATCTCACGCATAACCCCGGTTTCACTTTTGGGGGCATGACAAGTTGGTATCAGAGCGGCACGGTTTTAGAAATAAAATCTACTAGAAACAAGAGGATGGGTGTGAGAAATTCGATTCGGTAGTTGGCATCTATACTATGTATGTATGGATCCTATAATATTGTTTGCTAGTACATCAGGTGTTTAGTAATTTCTCCTATAGAAATGAATTTGGGGACCAAATTCCTTATTAGTGGGGAGAGAATGTAATGTCTCATTACCCACTGTTTGTGGTTTCAATACCGTAGTTGTGCTAGAATAAGAGTTTCTTAGGTTTAATTAGTTTCTTTCTTAAGTTTGTTTGAGGAGTTGCAGCCGTCTTGAGATCTTTCCAGTTCGTTGAAGTGGACTTTGTAGCAGATTTCGTTGAAGTTAGAGTTGTTCTCGCTATTCAATTCCATGTTAGTGTCAGATATTCAGAGTTTTCTCAAGTTTGTAGACTTCAGTGGAAGATTTGTTCAGGGTTTTTCTTCGATTGCAGATTCGTTGGCAGAGTTGATCGGGTAAGTTGTGCTTTTGTGTGGTTAGACAAGTGTGAGATTAGTCTTGAGGAGGAAATTGACTTCAAATATTACCGACAATTTTGTGATGTTTCTAGAGTTAGATTGAGATTGTATAGTTGCAAGTGGCAAATGTTCAGTTTGTGGGACAAAAGAAGCCTATGTACCAAAATTACTTCAGCTTTGCGAGCAGATAGGTTGATTCGAAGTGGGTGTGAAGGTCTTGATATATCTATGATATGTGAATTTCCGGATTTCTTTCCGGAGGAGACACTGGATTTATCGCCAATTGGAAAGATTGACTTTGCTGTTGAGCTTGTGTCAAGGACGACACTGATATCCAAGACCGTGTACCGCAAAGCTCTATCAGAGTTAAGGAAATTGGAAGCACAGTTGCAGGATATGTTAGAAGTTTTGTGAAACCAAGTGTGTCAACATGAGGTGCATTGATTCTTGCACCAATTCTTTTGTGATTAAGAGGGATTGACAGTAGATCCAGCGTCAGTGGAAGCCGTGGTCAGTTGGGAAAGCCGAAAACAGTGTTAGAAATCAGAAGTTTCTTAAATGGACATGATATCATAGATAGTTTGTGAAGGAATTTTCTACATTTGCAGCCAGTTGATCAAGTTGACAAGGGAAGATGTTTTGTTGGTATGGTCAAAGCAATGTGAGACTAGTTTCGAGTAGCCAAAGTAGGGGTTGACTACGAACTTTATTGATCAAAGAGATAGTTTTGTGAATTTTGTTGGTGTTTTTGGGATTCTATCGAGATTGGTGCTAATGTAGAATGGGAAAAGTAACGACCTATGGGTCCCCATAGCTGAAAGAGCATGAAAAGAGATCCATTGACCATGACTTGGAGATTGCAGCAGTTGTTTTAGCTCTAGAGATGTGGATGCACTAACTATATGGTGAGAGATTTGAACTCAGAGCATAGAAATCTACAGTACCTATTTTCCAAGGAGGATCTAAACTTGAGACAGCAGAGGCAGACGCATTGAGAAGAGATATCAGCTAGTGGGTGATTGATAGCATGTCACAATAAGAGTAAACATTTTGGGCAGAATCAAGGATAGTTAGAGAAATGACCTAGAGTTGGTCAAATGATAGAGAAGATTGCAAGCAAACCAGAGTTCAGACCCGTGGAGGGTGTGTTGTTTTGTCAGGACAGATTCTGTGTGTCAGATGTGACAGGACCTATGGAGTAACTATTGATGGGATAGTATGAAGACAGAGATAGCAGGGTTTGTGTCAGATGTTTGTTATGTCAGACAGAGTTTCGAAGTTGTGAACAGATTGTGGGTCAGATTGCAAGCAGCTTGAGCACTATCTCGAGTTTTACCTCAGCTTGTCACCTTCAGACTTTAGAGATCGAGTTTAGCTAGAGTAACCAAATCTTTTACCTGTGATAGATTTAGTCATTTAGAGGACCAAATGTTCTAAGGAGGGAATGATCTAACTTCCCGGGATTCCAAGGATGTAATTAGCTTAGTTAATTGTGATTTTAGCTAATTAAGCTCGTTTATAAGCCAAACATGTTCGATTAATCATTAGGATTGCGCGTGCGAAATTGGGTTGAGATCCGAGCCCGTTTGGGTACAATAGGGGTGTGTGTCGCTATTTTCAGAAAGTTCCAAGGGCTTTTTTGCATTTTCCTCTTTTCAAGATTTTGGCACCAACGGGTAGATTATCTGACTTCCCGGATTTTATTCTTCTGTTGCACCTCGATCCGGAACCTCGAACCCAACCCAAAACCTGACTTGACTCGTACCCATCCGAGCTCTTTTTATTAATTTCCATCTCATCCCATCATGCCCCACCCCACTTTATCCCACGTGAGACCCACCCCCCAATCCCTTTTAGGTCACAAACCCCCCCCCCTTCCTCTTCATCTTCATTCCTCACCAACAACAGCCACTCCCCTCTTTCTCTCATCTCTGTCGTCCTCTCTCTCTCACTCACATTGTCACCGCCGGACTCCAGGCTCGTCGCCACCAGTCATTTCCAGTGAACCCAGCCCACTCCATCTCTCTTCTCCACCTCCCTCCCTCTTCCAAGCACACTGCCACCCTATCTCTTTCTTTCTTTCTCTATTTCTTCCCCTATCTTTCCCTTTTCCATTTCTCTTTCTTTCCCTATTTTTCCCCCTCCTTGCTGCCGGCATGAATCACCCCTCCCCATTTCCTTTTTCCACTCTCTCTCTCTATTTCTTTATCTCTCTTTATTTCTCCACTCTTTCTTTGTTTTGTCTTCTTCCTTCTTCTTGTCAATGGACCACCAAAAGACCCTCCATCACCACTAATTTAGTGGGCCACCAATCAAGTGGGCCCCATAACCTTCGATCATCACTATCATCTTCGCGTGGACTCCATGAGCTCAATCATCTTCAATTTGCAAGCCACCACTCCCTTCCCATCTATTTGGTAAGCTTTTCTTCCCCTTAGGTTTGGGTTAATACACTTTGGGTGTAGAAATGTGTTTGGTAGCTTAGAGCTTGGTTTGTTGGGCTATGGAGCTAGGATTTGTGGATTTGTGCTATTTCGACCAAAGGCAAGTAGATATTTATATATATGCTTGGATATGTTTGTCTTTCTTTTGATTTGATGATTGATGATGATTTAGATGACCACATGCTCATTGATACTTTAATTGTTGAAAACATGATAATATAAATTGAATGGTTGGATTGGGATGGATGTTGGTTGAATGGACTTGATGAGAGGGGGTATGAATGTATGTGGAGAGGGCAGGGCCCTATTATTTTGTTTGAGGATTAGAATGGAAGGGCTAGACCCTTCAAACTGAATGATTACATGTTCTGGGATTTTGAAAACGGGTTTCCACCCATTTCACTTCAGTTACAGAACTGAGGTTTTGTAACTGCAGTGTATGCCGTTGACCGACCAAGGGGACCGGGTCGACCGGCCACACATAATGAGGCTCTCTGGAGCCTGATGAGAAACACCGTGCACTCCATTTGTTTACAACTTCCAGTCGACCGGATTGGGTCGGGTCGACCGGGTACTCTATGTGGGATGTGGACCTGGCCCACTGCTGGATACCTTTTTGAAGGGCCCTTTTCACACTCTTTTAGTTGGACTTAGATGGAACTTCGGCTACCCTTTTTTGACTCATTTGACTATATGTGAAGATGTTTTGAGCCGATGTCTTTCACAGTTAATCCGGTTGTGTCGGGTTACAACCTATCTCAATCTTGAATCATACGGGACAACGGGATACCCCCGTTTATATCTATGCACGAAGATTGTTTGTTTGGGTATCGCGAACCCTATTCCCTTTGTTGACTGAGTATGGTTGTACGATGCATCGGGTTTAACATTGTACCTAGGATTGGATTGTCTATCGCTTCTGATTCCAAATTGTGTCGTTTGGTACTTTTCTACATGCTATGTTCATGTTCCTTAGCTTCATTTACTTTGTTTTGTTTTTGGACTACTTGATGAACCTAGGTGTTGAACTTAGGATCCCTTTTGATGTTCCGTTTGTTTTGACGATTGATAGAAGTGTCGAGGCGAGTTGGCTTTGATTGTAAAAGCTTGACGATGACTGCTTATGGTATTGATGTTGGAAGAAGCTTGCTTGTTTGGTCTTGATCTTGATTTGATAATGGAAAGTAGTATCTCTTTTATTAATAAATCTTGTTCGCGCAAGAAAGCCTAGCCCCTCACTATTGTTTGTCTAGGGATCTTGAGAGGGAACAAAGGAGAGGGGGAATGAGAGAGAGCAGAGAGGGAGCAGAGAGATGGGGAGCGAGGGAGAGAGAGAACAGAGAAGAAGGAGAGAGGAGAGGGGGAATGGTGCATAGTGTGTGCGGAGTGCAGAAAGAGGGAGGGGTGTACCTGGTGCAGGGGAGGCGTCTGGCGGCGCGAGGGGGAAGATGAAGGCTTTGCGGGCGTCAGGGACTGCTACTGCGTGCGTCTGGCGGAGGAAGATGGAGCAGAGGGTGGCGAGGATGGGCTTCCACATGAGGAAGATGGAGAGGGTGATGGCTGCAAGCTGGGAAAGAAGCAGAGCGAAGAGGGAGATGGGCATGAGAAGACGACTATGAGAAGATGGGCATGAGAAGACGGGTCTAGGTTGGTTTAGGCTCGAGTTTGAGTTGGGTCTGGGTGAGTCGGGTCGCGTGCGGTTGGGTCAAGTCTAGGCTAGGTTGGGTTGAGTTGGGTCTGGTCCAATTTTGAGGGGTTTGGTTTAGGTGTATTGGGTTCAGAGCTTAGGTTGGACTTAAAGGAATTGGTTCGGGCCCAGAAGGTGGCGTTCGATGGAGTTTGGTCTAGTTATCATCGCTAGGGCCCAGGCTCCGTAGATTTTGATCCGCTCGCCGGATTTCAACGTTTTACACATCGAAGAAAAGCTCTCGGCGAGTAGGTCACGATGAACCAACTTTTAGAGCAATCAGAGGTCTAGAAATGGTAGGTGATTTTTCATGCGGGAGCCTTTGAAGTGTGGAACCCACTGTTATGATTTTTCGTTCCGCCCGTCGAATCTCGGAGTTTTATATATGGACGGAAAACCCTTGACGAGTAGATCGCAACAAGCCAACTTCCGGGGTGATCAGGGGTTTAGAGACAATAGGCGACTTTCTGGGGGAGTATCCAGGAGAGTACGGGACCCGCTGTTGCTATTTTCGATCCACCCATCGGATCTCGGAGTTCTACATATGGACGGAAACCTCTCGACGAGCAGATCGCAATGAGCAAATTCTCAGGGCGATCAGAGGTCCAGAGATGATAGGTGATCTTTGACTCGGGACCTAATCAGGGCATCATTAAGTAAGGTGGATTGAATCACCCCTCATAGGGTGCCAAAATGAGGTGTCTACAGGTTCATCTTGACCTACTCGCCGATAGCTTTCCGCCAATGTATAAAACGTCGAAATTCAGCATGCGGATCAAAATCTATGAAGCCTGGGCCCAGCGATGATAACCCGGCCAAACTCCACCAGACCGTACCTTCTGGACCCAAACCAGTTTCTTTTAAATCCAAACCCACCAAGCCCGAACCAATTCCTTTCAGACCTGGATCCAACCTGAACCTAAACCTCTGGCCCAAATTCTCCAACCCAGGCTGAACCTGACCTGATCCAACCCATTAAACCAAGCCCAAACCCCACCCAACCCAACTCACCCAGACCCATAACCTAACCCAAGCCCATTTGACTTGACCCAGGCTGCATGGCTCGTTGCTGGATAAGGGATGGAGAGTCCACGAGATCTGGACTCTCCCCTCACCCCTGAGATCTCTCTCTTCCTCTTTATCTCTAACTCCTCGTCTCTATCTCAATCCCATTCATGCGCAAACCCCCTTCCATCTTCATCTCCCCAGCGTGCAGAAACCCATCTTCATCTCCTCCCTCACAACGTGCTGCATCCACCATCTCAACTACCATCCTCCATCAACCATCCATCACCTCCCATTCTCGCGGCGCCAGCCCTCTCCATCATTCCGGTCTCCAGCACCCCACATCCTGCGCACAACCACCATCTTCCCCATTGCCATCTCTGTGCACACTGACCACCCTAGATCCATATCATCACCATCTTCACCCCTCTCCATCACACCATCTCCGCCCTCCTCCATCTTCATCTCATCGTCCCAACACCATCCCTCACCGTCTCTGTCGCAGCATCACTCCTGAATCAGATTGTCACCCACTTCTTCCACATCTGCAAGTTGTGTGGATTGCGTCTCCTCTCCCTGGACTCCGAACCAAGTAAGAGCCTCCCCACCTCTCTTTGCATTGCATCTGCCACACCAGCACTTCCCCCTTTCTTTCTTTTTTCTCTCTCTCCCACTCTTCTTCCCCTTTCCCTGCACTGCGAACCCCTCTTTGTTAGAGTTTTAGTTTTGTTGCAATTTGATAGGATGCATTCACCTTCATATAGCTTGTTCTCTCATTCATACATGGCTTTATTCATAGGAGCATCATGCATATTTCTTCTTCTTGAATCTTTGTTTTATCAAATATCATGCATGGTTTTCTTGTTCAGGTTGCCTCTTCAGTTCATAGAGTTTTTGAGTTCAAAACTCCTTCCAAGCTTTCCAAAGTTTCTAGCTTTAAATTCATTATTGTGTTTTGGAATTTTCATGGCTTTAAAATCTCAGTTTTCATCTTCTTTTAGTCATGATTTTTTGCTTGGTAGATGTGTTTGAAAGTCCTTTGGAAGGTGCCCTCATAAGCCTCAAGTTTCTCTCATTTGTCATATTTCTGGGCTGTTTCAGGCAGTGTTCTCGGTCGACCGAGACCTGCCTCTCGGTCGACCGAGACAACTGCAGGTCATTTCTGCAGAAATCTGAGCTGAAGCTCCAACGGTCAGATTTATATCCGATGTGCCTTCTAGGTCGACCGAGACCTGTTTCTCGGTCGACCGAGAACTAGCCGTTGGCAACTTTAACTTTATAAAAAGTGGCTTTTTGGTTGAAGAAAGTTGCTGATTTTTGAGAGACCTTTGAGGCCAAGGCTAAGCAACTTCTTAGGAGCATTTTCACAAGGATTATGAAGCCATTCCTCTTATTCAACCTTTGATCTTCAAATGGGTGTGCTTCCTTTAATCCTACTCTTTTCAAAATCATGTTTTGTTTTAAATCTTTGATCTATTTTCCAATGCATGATAAACAAGTTGCTTTCCTATTAAGATGTTGACCTTCATAACATGCTTAGTTCTTTAAAAATCACATGAGACTTATGAATGCAACATAATGTCTAAGTTACACATGATTTTAGTTTCTTGATTCAAAAATCAACTTGTTAGCCTTTAGATCATCTTTTTGAAAACAAGTTGTTTTTCATTATGAATCACTTGTGTTAGACATACAACTCCTTCTCAAATATATGTTAAACATCTTTGCATCATTTAAGTTCATATCTTTTAAAAGAGAAAGAGTAATCTTTTAGAAAATGCATTTCACATAGACTTTGTCATTTTCATGCATTGTTCTAGAACTTGAGCTTCATTTTCAAACTAGCCTTTTAAGAGGCATTTCTTTGCACTTCATTGTTCTCTTTATCCATGCATTATTAGGCATATTGTTTAAGAGAAAAGTTCCATGTTGTAAAGGTTTATGCTTAGCCTTGAAAAGCATATGTTGTAAAGGTTTATGCTAAGCCTTGAAAAGCATAGTGTTGTTTGTAAGGTTTGAGGTGATCCTAAACCTTAAAGTGGATTTAGTGGATACCGGTAGGTGTATCGGGAGTGGATGTAGGCAATTTTGGCCGAACCACTATACGTGCTTGTGTTATGGTGATTGCCTCTATGCTTTCATTTTATGGATTATGCTTGCTTAGTTGATTTCATTATTATTCTCCAATGCATAAGTCACTTAAAAGTTAAAAGAATTAAAATTGGTCTAGGTCTTTGAGCTCACCCTATTCACCCCCCCCCCCCCCTCTAGGATTCGATCTTGGACTTTCAATTGGTATCAGAGCCTAGGTGCTCTTGCTTAGGTCTAACAACCTAGAGTTAGAATCCTTAGAGTGAGTTTTAGCTTTTGTGGTCACCATGCAATCCCAATTAGGAGAAGGCCATGCCACCAATAGACCTCCCTTGTTCAATGGCTCTCATTACCGGTATTGGAAGATTAGGATGCAAGTCTTTCTTGAATCTCAAAATGTAGATGTTTGGAGTATCATTGAAGAAGGGTATCATGATCCCATTATCACTGAACAAGATTCTGAAGGACATGTCATTGCTATCAAAGTTAAGCCCAAGAAAGATTGGACTCAAGGAGAGAAAGATAGGGCAAATCTAAATGCTAAAGCAAAAAATTCCTTGTTTTGTGCCTTGTCCCAAGAAGAGTTCAATAGGGTAGTAAATTGTACTACTGCTAAGGAAGTGTGGGATACCTTAGAGACCACTCATGAAGGGACCAATCAAGTCAAAGTTGCTAAAATCCAAATGTTGTCTACTAAGTATGAGGAACTCAAAATGCAAGAGGAAGAAACATTTGATGAGTTCTATACTAAATTCATGGAGATTGTCAATTCCCTCATAGGTCTAGGAGAGAAGATGGATGAGTCCAAAGCTGTTAGGAAAATATTAAGATCTCTTCCCAAAAGGTTCAAACCTAAGATAGTTGCTATAACCGAAAGCAAAGATGTGGACAAGATCAAAATAGAAGAACTTAGAGGAAATCTTCTCACCTATGAATTAGACTTTGAAACCCCTAGCAAGAAGAAAGGTGTAGCTCTTAGCTCCCAACATAAAGAAAATGACAATGAGAGTGAGAGTGATGATGAAAACACTATTTTACTTGCTAAGAAGTTCAAGAATTTCCTTAAGAACAAAAAGAACTATAAATATTCTGAAGATTCTAAAAATGAAAAATTTCAAAGAAACTCAAGGGGATCTTTTACCAAAAGGGATGTGCAATGTTATAATTGTAAAGGCTTTGGTCACATTGCTCAAAATTGTCCCTCCCCTAAGGAATCTGAAAAGAAAGATAAGAAAGGAAAGAAAGTCTTAAACATAACTTGGGATGATGATGAAGATGAAAGTAGTGACAATAATGAACCTCAAAATGATGAAGATAATGATAATTCCACCTCTTGGCTTCTCTTCACTCCCATTGAAGAAAACAATGATCATAACATATTAATAGAAGAAGTAAATGAAGAGAATAGTGACAATGATATTCATCAAGCCTATGAGGAACTATATGAACTATGTGAAGTCATAACCAAGAAAAATAAAAGCTTGAAAAGTGAATCTAAAAGGCTTGTGAATGATCTAGATGTTTTAAAAGATCAATTAATGTTGAAAGACAATGAGATAAAAAATGTTCAATCTAAGTTGGCTACCTCTAATGACAATCTTGCTAAAGCTGAAAAAGAAATTCATAAATTACAAAGTCTGTTGGAATCTAGTCAACAAGAATCAGAATCTCTTCAAATGAAACTTGAAAAGGGAAAACATGTTGTTGAAAAATTTACCTTAGGCAATGACAAATTCTATCAAATGTTAGGCTTGAATAAAGTCTTTGGTAACAAGAATGGTATAGGTTATGAATGCTCCCCTAGTAGCAAGAAGAATAGCTTTCAACATAATACTAGGACTCATCTCAAACCTATAGGTAAAATCTTCTTTTCCTCTAGATGGACTTGTCATTTTTGCAATCAAATAGGTCATCTAGTTCCTAACTGTCCTTTTAAGTTTAGGATGTCTCAAAATCTTAGTTCTAGAGCTCATTTCAAGTTTGTTCCCAAGACTTCTACCTCTACCTTCATTAAGGCTACTTGGATTGAAAAAGAGAAAAGTGTCAAGAATTTTTTTGCTCAAACCGCTCTTAAAGTTAAAGAAAACTCTAGATGGTTTTTGGACAGTGGTTGCTCCAAGCATATGACTGGAGACCGTTCTAGATTTATCACTCTTGAGGACTATGATGGAGGTAATGTGTCTTTTGGAGATAATCGGAAAGCTCAAATTATAGGAAAAGGCTGTGTTGGAGGAGATCAAATGCCTACATAAAAAGATGTTTTCCTTGTGGATGGTTTAAAGCATAATCTCTTGAGCATAAGTCAGTTGTGTGACAAAGGAAACAAAGTTGTCTTTGACAGCAAATCTTGCAAAGTTCTGGATGAGAAATCCCACAAAGTTCTACTCACTGGATTACGTACTAAAGATAACATCTATACCATAGAAGAATGTAGTGAGAATGAATCCATGTGTTTAATGTCTAAAGTTCAAGAAAATCAGTTGTGGCATCAAAGAATGGGACATATAAATTACAAACTGATGAAGATCTTATCAAAGAAAGAAATTGTTAGAGGAATACCCAAATTAGATGATTACAAATCTGAATTGTGCAAGGCTTGTCAAATGGGTAAACAGATCAAGAAAAGTTTTAAAGGTATAAAAGATATATCCTCTGCTCGTCCCCTTGAACTCATTCATATGGACCTCATTGGACCAGCACCTGTTCAGAGTATTGGTGGGAGAAAGTATATCCTAGTGATGGTTGATGATTATTCGAGATTTGGATGGGTAGCCTTTCTTCATGCTAAATCAGATGCAGTAGATAATATCATAAGGATTTGCAAGAAAATTCAAGTTGAGAAGGACTGCAAAATTAAGAAGATAAGAAGTGATCATGGAGGTGAATTTGAAAATGAAAGATTTGCAGACTTCTGTGAAAGCCATGGGATCAGTCATCAATTCTCTGCTCCAAAAACTCCTCAGCAAAATGGAGTAGCTGAACGGAGAAACAGAGTTATTCAAGAAATGGCCAGAACCCTTCTTAATGAGAAAAATCTCCCGCGAAACTTGTGGGCTGAAGCTGTCAATACCGCATGCTATCTTATTAACCGTGTTTATCTGACAAAGAACACTAACAAAACCCCTTATGAGCTGTATTTTGGAAGAAAACCTAATCTGGGGTATCTTAAGGTGTTTGGTAGCAAGTGCTATATTTTAAGAGATAGAGAGCAGCTTGAAAAGTTCGATTCAAAATCTGATGAAGGGATCTTCTTAGGATATTCTGATAAAAGCAAGGCTTATAGAGTTTTCAACCTTAGATCTATGGCTGTCATGGAATCAGCTCATGTTGTAGTTGATGAGGCTAATCAAATTAAGAATACTCCTCATGATGAAGAAGAGATCTCAGTTGAGCAGCCTATTTCATCTGAAATTGAAGAAGAAATTCCCTCAGTCCCCACTATGCCCACAAAGCTTTTAAGAAATCATAATCTGGATAATGTCATTGGAGATATCTCAAAAGGAGTCATGACAAGAAGACAGGTTCATAATCTGTGTGCTCACTATTCATTTGTTTCACAAATTGAGCCCAAGAATTTCTCTGAAGCAGAAACCAAGTCTGAATGGATTGATGCCATGCAAGATGAGCTAAACCAGTTTAGAAAAAATGATGTGTGGGATCTTGTACCTCTTCCTGAAGGCAAAAGTCAAATTGGCACCAAATGGATTTTCAAGAATAAGCTGGACGAATCAGGAAATGTTATAAGGAACAAAGCTAGACTTGTAGCCAAAGGGTATGCTCAAGTTGAAGGAGTTGATTTTGAGGAAACCTTTGCCCCAGTAGCTCGATTGGAGTCTATTCGAATTCTATTAGCTTATGCCAGCAGCATGAGGATGAAACTCTTTCAAATGGATGTGAAGAGTGCCTTTTTGAATGGTGAAATTGAGGAAGATGTGTATGTTACTCAACCTCAAGGCTTTGAGGATCCTCATCACCCATAATATGTTTTTAAGTTGAAAAAGGCTCTTTATGGATTGAAACAAGCCCCAAGAGCCTGGTATGAAAAGCTGACAAGTCACTTACTTGAAAATGGATATGAGTGTGGGAATGTGGACAAGACTCTATTCATTAAAAAGGTTGGTAAAGATATTCTCATTGCTCAAATATATGTGGACGACATTGTTTTTGGATCAACATCTGATCATCTTGCTCAAGGTTTTTCTAAGTTAATGAGCTCCACGTTTGAAATGAGTTTGGTAGGACCCCTTCAGTTCTTTTTAGGATTACAAGTTAGTCAGACTGATCAAGGTATATTTCTTAGTCAATCCAAGTTTGCTCTAGAAATAGTGAAAAAGTTTGGATTAGGAGAATCTAAGACTAGTTGCAATCCTATGGGATCCTCTACTAAAATCTCTAGTGACCTTCAGGGTAAGAAAGCAGACCAAAAAACTCTATAGGAGCATGATAGGAAGCCTTCTCTACCTCACTGCTAGTCGCCCTGATATCTCTTTCAGCGTAGGAATTTGTGCGAGGTATCAATCTGACCCCCGAGAATCTCACATTAAAGCTGTTAAACGTATCATAAAATATATTAATGGGACTTCTCATTATGGTATCTGGTATCCTCATGACTCAACTCTGCAATTAATTGGATATAGTGATGCAGATTGGGCAGGATCTATAGATGATAGGAAGAGCACTAGTGGTTGCTGCTATTTCTTAGGGAACTGCTTAGTAGCCTGGCATAGCAAAAAGCAAAATTCTGTATCCTTGTCTACTGCAGAAGCTGAATATATTGCTGCAGGTAGCTGCTGTGCCCAGCTGTTGTGGATGAAACAAACTTTATTAGATTATAATGTTCCACAACAATGCATGCCTATCATGTGTGACAACTCAAGTGCCATCAGTATCTCAAAAAATCCTGTTCAGCACTCTCGCACTAAGCACATTGACATTCGCTATCATTTCTTGCGTGATCATGCTGACCAAGGCACCATTGAGTTGTTGTTTATCCCAACAGATACCCAATTGGCTGATTTGTTCACTAAACCCCTTGGAAATGATCGTTTCATTAATTTGAGACATCAATTGGGCATTGGCCCTTGCCCTGTGTTTTAAATTCTTGTTGGCTAATCACCTGTTCCTTATCTTATTTTTATATATCTCTTATAAACAGGTGCTACTAACAAGGTTATGTGTTTTATCTTTGATGGGCAGGCTCCTTTGCAATTAGATGTCAAAGGGGGAGAGAGTTCACCAAGTGAGGGGGAGAAGATTTAAAAAGGGTTGCTTTGTTTGAGGGGGAGTAGCTTTTCCTAGAGTGCTTTTTGTGTATAGCTTCTAGGTTGGTCGTCTTTTGTCGTCGCTCCTACAAGGAAAATCCAAAGCTCCAAAAGATCCAAATGCTCCCAAATGTCCAAAGCTCCTTAATTATCCAAAGCTCCTTAATTATCCAAAGTTCAAGCTTCAAGAGTTCAAGCTGAAGAGAAAATTGAAAGAGAGTTCAAGCTTCAAGAGTAGCCATCAAATTGCAAAGGGGGAGATTGTTAGAGTTTTAGTTTTGTTGCAATTTGATAGGATGCATTCACCTTCATATAGCTTGTTCTCTCATTCATACATGGCTTTATTCATAGGAGCATCATGCATATTTCTTCTTCTTGAATCTTTGTTTTATCAAATATCATGCATGGTTTTCTTGTTCAGGTTGCCTCTTCAGTTCATAGAGTTTTTGATTTCAAAACTCCTTCCAAGCTTTCCAAAGTTTCTAGCTTTAAATTCATTATTGTGTTTTGGAATTTTCATGGCTTTAAAATCTCAGTTTTCATCTTCTTTTAGTCATGATTTTTTGCTTGGTAGATGTGTTTGAAAGTCCTTTGGAAGGTGCCCTCATAAGCCTCAAGTTTCTCTCATTTGTCATATTTCTGGGCTGTTTCAGGCAGTGTTCTCGGTCGACCGAGACCTGCCTCTCGGTCGTCTCTGCAGGTCATTTCTGCAGAAATCTGAGCTGAAGCTCCAACGGTCAGATTTATATCCGTTGTGCCTTCTAGGTCGACCGAGACCTGTTTCTCGGTCGACCGAGAACTAGCCGTTGGCAACTTTAACTTTATAAAAAGTGGCTTTTTGGTTGAAGAAAGTTGCTGATTTTTGAGAGACCTTTGAGGCCAAGGCTAAGCAACTTCTTAGGAGCATTTTCACAAGGATTATGAAGCCATTCCTCTTATTCAACCTTTGATCTTCAAATGGGTGTGCTTCCTTTAATCCTACTCTTTTCAAAATCATGTTTTGTTTTAAATCTTTGATCTATTTTCCAATGCATGATAAACAAGTTGCTTTCCTATTAAGATGTTGACCTTCATAACATGCTTAGTTCTTTAAAAATCACATGAGACTTATGAATGCAACATAATGTCTACGTTACACATGATTTTAGTTTCTTGATTCAAAAATCAACTTGTTAGCCTTTAGATCATCTTTTTGAAAACAAGTTGTTTTTCATTATGAATCACTTGTGTTAGACATACAACTCCTTCTCAAATATATGTTAAACATCTTTGCATCATTTAAGTTCATATCTTTTAAAAGAGAAAGAGTAATCTTTTAGAAAATGCATTTCACATAGACTTTGTCATTTTCATGCATTGTTCTAGAACTTGAGCTTCATTTTCAAACTAGCCTTTTAAGAGGCATTTCTTTGCACTTCATTGTTCTCTTTATCCATGCATTATTAGGCATATTGTTTAAGAGAAAAGTTCCATGTTGTAAAGGTTCATGCTTAGCCTTGAAAAGCATATGTTGTAAAGGTTTATGCTAAGCCTTGAAAAGCATAGTGTTGTTTGTAAGGTTTGAGGTGATCCTAAACCTTAAAGTGGATTTAGTGGATACCGGTAGGTGTATCGGGAGTGGATGTAGGCAATTTTGGCCGAACCACTATACGTGCTTGTGTTATGGTGATTGCCTCTATGCTTTCATTTTATGGATTATGCTTGCTTAGTTGATTTCATTATTATTCTCCAATGCATAAGTCACTTAAAAGTTAAAAGAATTAAAATTGGTCTAGGTCTTTGAGCTCACCCTATTCACCCCCCCCCCCCCCTCTAGGATTCGATCTTGGACTTTCACTCTTTCTTTCTCTTCTTTCTCTCCCTCCTTTTTCTTCTTCACTGCACACCCATTGTGCCTTTACCCACGTGCACAACCGAGCCACTTCTTTCTACCTCTTTCTTTTTCTCTTTCTTTCTTTTTCTCTCTTCTCTCCCTCTCTATTCCTCCCTTGCCGCTGCACTCCTCCCCGTCACCGCTCCCTACACCCAGCACCAGCCGCACCACCTCTTCCTCCTCTTTCTTTCTCCTTATTTTTCTTTTGTCTTTTCTTTCCTTCTCTCTCCTCTCTCCATCTCAAAGCCTGCCATGCGCATCTCTATCTTCCCACTCCATCTCCTTACTGCACCTGCACACACCCGTCTGCTCCACCACAACCCACCTTCACCTGCACACTGCACTCAGCCCCTCCTCTTCTTCTTTCTTTTCTTTCTCCTCCTCCTTGTCTTTTCTTCCTTTCCTTCTTATCTTCTCCTCTTCTTCTGCCTCTGCCTCTGCACCAGCACACATCCAGCCACCCACCGTCACCCTTTTCCAGCTCTTTTTTGTTTTTTCTTCCTTTCTTTTCTTTCTTTCTTTCTCTTATTCCCCCTGCACTTTCCCTTACCTACACCCTCTCTTCTCCGCCAACTCCACTTCGCCCACCTGCACGCCCACACCTTCTTCTTCCCCTTCCTTTTCTTTTTCTTTCTCTCTCTTCTTCCTCTTCCCTTATAACACTCTGCACAACACCTACACCTCTCCTCTTCTTTTCCTTCTTCTTTCGGTTCTTCTTTCCCTTCTCTCACTACACTCCACCACACGCACGCCCACACCTTCCCCCCTTTTTTTCTTTTTCTTTCTCTCTCTTCTTCCTCTTCAACCTTTACACCCCCCACCGAGCCATCTCTTTTTCTTTCTTTTTCCTTCTTCCCTTCCTCTTCTTCTTCATCTTCTTCTTCCTCCACCGCACCACCCTTCACTCCACCCTCACTGCGCAACCCACCTACTTAATACCACTCTTTCCGTTGCCACCCACCTTCTTTTCTCGACTGCACTATCCTACACACACCCACACTGCTTTCTCTCTTTTCTTTCTCCTCTTCCTCTCCTTCCTTCTTTTTGTAACATCCCGACCCCTAATGGCCTATTAATTATAATTAATTGTTTGATTAGTTAGTAAGCTAGTTTAGAGTCTAAATAGTTGGGTTTAACGCCGAAGCTCGTGTGCGAAGTTTCGCACGATTCGGAGTGCGTTTGGGTAGGATAGAGAGTCTTTTTACTAATTGGGTAAGGTTTTAGGGATTACATGAGATTATGAGTTTTGGTGAGCTTGGGTGCATTGGGTAGGTTTTGTCGTTTCATGAACTTTAGCCTTCGGTCGCGTTTTGATTCGACGCGTCGAAGAGGCCCAAAATCCATTAATTGTATACGTGGGCCGACCCGGAACTTGACCCATCAACCAAAGCCCAAAGCCCAAGCCCAAGACCCATTCACTTAAAGTATCCTACCAACCCACCCATCACTTATCTTCATTTCATTTATTCCTATTCACTCAACTACAACCATCCCAGCAACAGTGGCCGACTCAACTTCTTCCTCTCTTCCTTTCATTCTCTTTCTCCTCCGTTGACGAGCACGGAGCTCCGGCGAAGGAAACCAAGCCACCAACTCTCTTCCTCAAGCCTTCAAGAGTCCAACCATACACTTTTCTAAGTGTTTCACCCACAAACCAATTAAAGGTAAGCTTCCAAAGCTTGAAAACCATGGCATCTTCTTCTTCTTTGGTTAGAAATGGTTTAGGAAGACCCACCTTGACCCTTGGCATGCATTTGTAGGAGCTTGTTGGGTTTGGAAAAGAGTTCACCTCTTTTGGAGCTTTTAAAGTGTCTTCCTCCTTCCTTTTTCTTCTTGAATAGAGTCAATCACATCACCAAGGCAAGTCAATAGCTATATTAATGATTGATATGTTTGTTTACCTTGGTTTGTATGCTTCAATCATGTCTTAGATGGTTTTGGCTCAATTGATACATTAATAGATTGAAAACATGATAAAATGGACTATAGATTGAATGGAATGGATTTAGTGATTAATGGCTTGATTAGTAGTTTTATAGGTTGTAATTTAGTTGTTTTTCATTGTACATATACTGCTTATCAGGTCCCAGAAGAGAGAAATGGGAAAAGTCCCATTTCAGCCCAGAACAGGGCTGCTGCCCAGTTTCCGCAGGCTTGCCGGTCGAGGTGCCGGTCGACCGGGACAACAGGGGCATGGGTCGACCGAGACTTATGCAGATTTTGCCAAATTTCCTTTTTGAAGGGATTTTTACCCTGTTTTAAGGTGGACATTGGTGGACCTTTGGACACCCATTTGAGGACTCATTTGACTTATTGTGAGGATGTCTTGAGCCGACATTCGTCACTGCCGATCCGGTTGCATCGGAAGCTAACCTAGTTCAATCTTGAATGGTATGGGACAACGGGATACTCTTCTATAAATCTATGCACGAAGATTGTTCGTCCGAGTATCGCGAACCCTAACCCCTTCGTTGACTGAATAGGTTGTGCGATGTTTCAGGGTTGACATTATACTTAGGATTGGATTGTTTATCGTCTTCGATTCCGAATGGTACCTTCGGGTACTATCTTCTACATGTGATGAGCATGTTCTTTAGTTTCGTTTGCTTTGCTTTATTAGATGATCACTTTGAGAACTTAGATGATGGACTTAGGATCCCCTTTGCTGTTTCGGTTGTTTCGATGTTCGTTTGAAGTGTTGTGGCTAGGGAGTTTGATTGTCAGGCTTAAAGAGGACTACTATTGGTATTTGTTTGGAGTTTGATTTGATTTGGAATAAAGTAGTTCTCTATTGGTATTGAATCTTGTTCGCACAAGAGCCTAGCCCTTCACCGATGTTTTAGGATTCTTTGTGTCAGGCACCACTCAGCTGTTAACGTTCAACACAGTTGGGGCACCATCTGTGAGAGGACTGTTACTATCCTCGGGTTGTTTGATCCTCTAAGCGAGATAGAGCCAGAGCTCACGGAGCCAGAGCTACTTGAGCTGAGAGTTGTTTGTTCCTCGAGTTGTTTGTTCCTCTAAGCAAGATAGAGCCAGAGCTCACGGAGCCAGAGCTACTTGAGCTAAGGGTTGTTTGTTCCTCGCAGCGAGATAGAGCCAGAGCTCACGGGGCCAGAGCTACTTGAGCTACGGGTTGTTTGGATATTGGATACTGGGTTTTTATCCCATTTGATGATATATATTGGCTTATGTGGATCGCCTACTTTGATAGTTTGTATATGATTCGAATGGAATGCATCTCTTACGATCAGAGTGCTATGCATGTCTTATAATCATGTTTATCGTTTACTCTCTTTAGTACTGCATATCTATGTGATTTCTATATCTATTGTTTTCCCATTCGTTGTGTTGATGATGCTACTCTTGGTGCATAGGTACCGAGCAGTTCTACCCCGAGGCGGAGGAAACGACAGAAGAAGTTCAGGCAGATCAGCCTGATGACTTCTTAGAGTACAGTACAGACGGCATTGTATAGCCGTGATGACCCCGTACGCGAGAGGTACACGATTATCCTCTTAGCTTCATCTTTTGGTTTCTTTGTACTTTTGTTTAGGCCTAGTTTTAGTTTGGCCTTTTTACTTGTAATTAATATTTTGTTTTAGTCTTAAACTTCAATCTTAACTTTGATACTCAGTATATTGCTCTTAAACTATACATCTATAAGATACCTCTTGTTTTATGAAGCTTCCGCTATTGTTTAATATATTCGAGGAAAATGTTTATACCTCACAGCGGTCTTCGATCCAGATGGGACACGATTAGGGCAAGTGATATGTTATTATCATTGGAAAAATTTTAAATTGGCCATAATCTCACGCATAACCCCGGTTTCACTTTTGGGGGCGTGACAAGTTGGTATCAGAGCACTCATCTGTACACGCGCCCCACTTTTTCTTTCTTTTCTTCTTCTCTTTTCTTCTCTCTTTTTCTCCTTCTCTTCCCCCATCATACCACTTCACCGCTACACCCACCTCACTGCTGCACCCTTTGACTGTGGCACCCACCTTCCTATCCCATTTATCCAAACTGAACCCATGCATGCCGCTTATTTCTTTGTTTTGTTCTCTTTATAAAAATTAGTACTGCATTTCACTTACCTGTTCATTTTGTTTCCTTTATAAAAATTAGAATTGCATAATTCATAAAAAAACCAAAAAAGAACAAAAACATAAAAGAATAAAAAAATAGAATCCTAGGTATTAGATTAATTAAAACAATTAGGTTAGGTTTAATAATTAAGCCCTTTTTCCTCCTCCCCTTTCATTAGGATTAGGGAATTTAATTAGGAAGTTTTAATCAATTAGGTTAATTATTAAATAAAAATTAACATATTTTTTAAATATTTTCCTCATCTTGGGTTGATCATCTTCTAAATATTTGGCACCTTCCCCCCTTATTTTCCTAATTTGTTTCCATTTTATTTCACTTATTTTTTAGAATACTCGGATTTAACTTCAATTAGTCAACATGCCCATAAATGTAGATCTCCCCTACCTGGTTCACTATGACCCTATTTTGAGACCCATAATTTGACCTAAATTGAACGACCCAACTTAAGAAACAAGACAACCGTCGTGTGTTGTCGGCAGCACATTAGACGAGAGGAAGAACCCATCCCATTTTCTCCTGCTTTCTTTCGGCTTTCGTCGAAGGACGGTGTTACTGCCGTATTCGTAGCTGGCGATCGTGATCCGTCAATTTTAAGGGTAGTCGGTATCCTCATTTCCGATGTAATTTTTAAATATCTCAAATAGTTGAATGGCGATTTCCCTCCCCAGAGGATCAAAATTCACATCCAACAGCGGCGAGAACCACCAAGGTCATCACTCATCAAACAAAACACATGGCTAACTTCAAAAGGTTTCCAAAGGGATACATGTCAAATTTAAGGTCATTTCGACAACATTTGACCAGACTGGCTCTCGGAAGCCAAATCAAGCCTCCCGGCGGCGGGGGAGCCCCCCAAAACCATGATTTCCAAATCGGAGCTAATGGATCCTCTCAAAATGACTCTAACAGGCTCACTATCAAATTCCAGGCCAATCAGACATCGGTTGACCGTACATCAAAGCGCAGCATCTTCCTCGAGACAAATTCAAGTCTACTAGCAACAGGACCCCACACAGCTTCAAAACTCTAACAAAAGTCTATGGTTGGTCTTATTTATTGCTCAGGAGGCTTCACCTCAAATTTCACCTCAAATCTCCGGTCATTCCGAGATCGTTTGACCCAGTTTTGGCTTCTGATGACAAATCTGCAACTCTGCACAACCAAGTCCTCGGCTTTCCTAGAAAATCATAAACTTTGCACTCCGATACACAAGGTTTCTCATCAAGTTTTCTGTAGGGAAATCAGGCCAAAATATGTACAAAAATGTCAGGAAAAATACCCAAGAAAAAAATTCGGAAAAAACGGAAAAACGGCCTAAAATCGGCTACCAAAAGGGGAAAAGTCCCCCATGGTCACCATGCATTGTCGCCGGCGAACCCAAAATTCTGGGTCTCCGGATTTTCGCCAAATGACCTTTATTTTGGTCCCTTTTCGTGTTTCGAAATGTCTGACCCCTGTAGTTTTCCAAAATTCTGACTTTTGAGGCTCAGAATCCGTCGATCTTTTTCAACATCTCGGATCCTCCGTCAAGAGCATCAAATCATCATTGATCGCTTCGAAATCACCAATCGGCCGACCAAGAAAACACACTTTCTACCCGATCAATCGAGAAATCGACAGGACAGATGGCACCAGCCCTCTGGTAGCAGTCAATGTCTGAAGTTGCATGGTCATCCAACATCGAGCAGCATGAAAATCCATCGGCGACCATCACAAGAAGAATTCCAAAAGACACAGCACGGCCCGCGACTCTTCAAGAGCCTCAACAACCACTTAATGCAGTTAAATGACCTGTTTTATGACAAGTTAATGCGGTCATTAACTGATTATTTCGAGCGGCCCAATTAAAAGCGAGAAAATGAGAGTTACAAGTCAGCCACAAGCACGACATTAAACTATGAAACTCCTCCCATCGTGGAGCTTAAAGGCAATTAAAAGCCCTTACTTCTCCATCGGCCAATCAGAAACCAAGAAAAAAGAGTTACAAAATAAAGAATTAAAAACTAGTAACTCCTCCCATTATGTGGCTTTAATACATTTAAGGCTTATAAATGCACCTAATGGCTACCAAAAGCCTATAAAAGGGGGGGGTGATTCCAAGAGAAACGGATTGCAAAAAATCGAATCAATTGAATCGACGGAATCCGGAAAAGGAAAAGTTCTGCCAAAGTTGTTACAACAATCTCTCATCCGTTGAAGAAGTCCGGCACCGACCACAACTACAAGGTGACCAAAAGTCCCTTGGGGTCACTCCCCTGAAGGGACTTCCCCTCGTCTATGGCTTAGACGTAGCTTTTCAGCCCGTTTACTCAACTTTTTATTAGATATAGGACCTTCTATTAGTCTTTATCCTCTAAAAATCTGAGGTTTAAGCCTAGCCAAGTGAATCAAGAGCACCATTTGTTCTCATCCAAATTAAGGATGATGGCGAAGTCCATACATGGCTTGCGACCGTCAACCTGAACGAATCCCCATAATCTCCTGAGAAGTTAGATCCCTTTTTCTTACTTTTTTTCATTGTATTGTATATTGTTTGAAGAGGCATAAAAAAATCACAACTCTTGTCTTTCATTATTGTTAAGAATTGGAAATCGCCTTTCACGGCAAAAAAATTGCCTCTCACAGCAAACATCGCCTTTTACAGCAAAACAAATGAAATCACCTTTCACGGCAAACAAAACCATGTCTCTTTTCTTAAATATATGTGCAATGGAAAAACTAGAAAAAATTTTGATTTCCTTTTCTACTTACGAAGGCGGATCTCCGGACCACCACTTGTCAATTCCAAGTAGAGTAGAAAATCTGGCATACCCGTACAAGAAAATTGTTGATGCTCACATTCCGCCACCGATTACGAAAGAGTTGGACCCCACGGACTCTCACATCCGTTGACTTTAGTAGCGCCATGCGCGGAAAAGCGAGTCCATCAATTGCAAAAAAAAAATGGACACACCAAGGTTCAAGGCACATCTAGTAGAAAATGGATAGTCACAGAAAGAAGGGGCTCACTATGATGAGATATTTTCCCCAGTTGTTAAGCATACATTGATCAGGGTGTTATTGGCTTTGGTAGCACAGTTCAACATAGAGTTTAAATAGTTAGATGTAAAGACAACTTTCCTTCATGGTGACTTGGCGGAAAAAATTTGCAAAAAGACTATGTTTGTAAACTGAAGAAATCATTGTATGGGTTGATACAATCTCCGAGATAATGGTACAAGCGCTTCAATTCCTACATGTTGCAGACTGGCTACCGACGATGTGAGCATGATCACTGTCTTTATTAATGCTTGATGATAATTCAATCATTATATTGCTACTTTTTGTGGATGGCATGCTTATTGCATGCAAGGACATATAAAAAATAAATGAACTAAAATCTCAATTGAGAAAGGAGTTTGACATGAAAGACCTTGAGGCAGCAACAAAGATGTTGGGTATGGAAATTAGGAAGGACTGAAAGGCTGAAAAACTATTTTTATCACAGAAGAAATACATCTCAAATCTACTCGAAAAATTCAATATGCAGAATGCCAAGCCTGTGTTTACTCCACTTGTAAGTCACTTCAATCAAAGTGCCAGACAATGTCCAAGTACGAACGAAGAAATTGAAGAAATGCCCAAGATACCATATGCTACTACGGTAGGATGTTTAATGTATGCCATGGTTTGCGCAAGACCAAATATTGCTCAATCGGTTAGTGTGGTGAGTAAGTACATGTCGAATTCAGGGAAAGAGCATTGGAATATTGATGGGCTCGCTTTTTCACTCGCGGGACTACCGGGGTTAGCAGACGTGACAGTTCGTGGGACCCAACCTTTTCGTGACCGGAGACAAAGTGAACATCAACTTTTTTAGTACGAATATGCCAAATTTTCTACTCTACTTGTAATTGACAAGTGGTGGTCCGTAGATCCACCTTAACAAGTAGAAAAGAAAACTAACTTTTTTCTAGTTTTTATTGCACATATATTTAAGAAAAGAGACATTTTTTTATTTGAATGCCGTGAAATACGATTTTCATTTGTTTGTCGTGAAAAGCGATTTACAATTCTTCTCAAAAAGGAAAGACAAGATTTGTGATTTTTATGTCTCTTTAAAAAATACAAAATACAATGAAAAGTAAGAAAATGGGATCTAAGGAATCAGAATGAGCAATGATCATTAGCACTTTCCAAAAATAATGTTAAGTGTTTAAACAAAAGATCATTTAATTACATTCCCAAAATAGAGGCCAACAAAAGCTAATATAAACAAAATATGAAAACCCCAAAAGAATGGTTATCCACAATCCACAACCCAAAATGTGTTGCAACTCAACCAACCGAATGTCTAGACGACATCATCGGCATGCCACTCAACTAAGCGTTGCAGTTCACCGACCGCCTCCTCAAGCTCCGCCTCGGGATAGACAATGTTTGGACCTGAGTACCAAAGAAATGGATCAGCTACGACGGTCTGGCAAGTGGGTGGAAAGAGATAACAATATAAAAATAATAGAGTTTACCTTGGAAAATCATTTGAACCTGTTTAAATAATAATTTCCATGAAAGAGATAAATCATTTATTCAAAAATAAGTATACAATATAAATCACGTAAAGGTAACCAAGGAAACGGGAAATAAGCAAGAAGGCAACCACACGAAGCTAAGTCCTCTATCACCGAAGTGACAAGAGCATATCGAGGCGTTGATCTCAGTCACACAAGGTGAGAAGATTTCAATGAAGTATACATATACATATAATAATACAGGACATGACCACGGTAGCGAGCCGGGCATCGGGAACCACTGTAGCAATCCGGGATATCGGGAGAAGACCACGATAATAACTGGGTAACGGGATCCAAACTGTAGTTGGCTGGACAAGAGGGGGATCTCCAAGTCGGGGGATCAAACGACATGGTTATCCAAACTTAGCGGTGCCAACTCATAGGTCAAATAATAGAAATCAAGACATGTGTGAAATGAAAGTCCTGGGATCCTAACCCTAGAGGGGGGTGAATAGGGTGTGCTACAAATATGACCAATAAAGACCAATTTTAACTTCTTAACAAAAACTAGTCACAAGTGATGATTAATCAAACAATATGCGGAAGCTAATATAAATAATCACCACAAAAGCAAGCACCACAACACAAAGGTTTATAGTGGTTCAGCCTCAATGCCTACGTCCACTACCGGCTTGTGATCTAATCACCCCACCGGATTTCCACTATTTATGCTTTTCAATAGGCTAAGCAATAACCCTTACAATGTTGTTTTTCTAGGCTCAACAACAACCTTTACAAGATGCTTTTCTAGGCTAAGCAATAACCTTTACACAATGCTTTTCTTAGGCTAAGCAATAACCCTTACAAATAAGGATTTCTCTAAGAAGGTGTCTTCACAAAAGAACACTCTAAGAGATACAATTTAAAGCTCAATGTAATTGCCTCTAAAATAGGCTAATGTGAAAGTGTAAATCAAATTACAAACATACACTAAAATAAGCTAAAGTGTGTGCACAAGTGTATGAATGCTTTACTTCAATCAATCTCTACAATGAAGCTCTTAAATGAATGCATGATGCATTTTAAAATCAAAGCTTAGAAAATAATGATTGAAGGTAAATGCTAATCACATGGAAGATTCACACAACTTAAAGAAATGAACTATAACAAGTTGTATGAATATTAAAGTCTAAGAACACATGTGATTTTGACATGAGTGATTGCAAACCATTCTAATATTCCAAAGATAATAATGAGTTTGCAAAACAACTCTTTAAAAGCTAGAAATCATGCATAAATGAAAATACAAAGATTTAAACATGCTTTGATTCTACTTTGAATGGAAATCAAAATAACTAGTAAGATGTACTTTTTTAAAAACTCAAGCATTTGATTTCCAAAAAGCCCTCTAGCCTTTACAACTTCATCCCCTTTCTTTGGCTCCAAAATGGTCTCAAAAGTTCATGAATCAAGCCTCCAAAAAGGATGGAATAGAATGGACTTTATAGGAAAAAACAGTCCAACGGCTAGTTTCCCCGGTCGACCCCATGACCCCCGGTCGACCTAGCCTTCACAACGGTCATAAAAATGACCGTTTGAAAAAGGGCAACGGCTCTTTGGCCGGTCGACCGGCCACACTGCAGGTCGACCCCCTAGGACCAAAATTCCCAACTTTTGCATATTTAAAGGTTTTTCTTGGAGGGGATTTTTGGGCCATTAAATCAAGCTTGTAGACATGTTTTAAATCAAACTAAGATGTTTAAAAACATGAAACACAAAAAGCCTAAAATGATTCGAAACTAAAATCCAATGGCTTGCTTGATTTGATAAAACTCTTTTCTAAAACAAATGCATCCAAGTTTAAAAAACAAAACATGCATAAATCGATACTTTTACAAATCTTAAAAGCAATGCATGAATAAATCAAGATTTCAAGTTTATCTAAATCAATGCATAAGTGTGTAAATCAAATGATGCTTGAATGTTAATGCATCCATCAAATTGCAATATACAAAATTCCTAACATGAAATACATCAAGTGCAAATACATAAACGGGCGGGACGAGGGTGCTCAAAAGCACAATTATCATTTCACGTCGAGCAATGCACTTCGGGTTCGCAAATATTACAAGTACAATTTCAATGCTATCAGGAAAAAAAGTCATGAAGTATAAATCTCGGGAACAAGGAAATACAAATGAACTTATTGAAGTTTCGGGCAAAATAACGAGTTCAAGATTTGTTTAAGGTGAATAGGGGTCCCGTATGTCGATTTAATAACAACTTAGTACTCCTTGAGTTTGGAGACATTCCGGACTCCTTAGACACCTTAGGATTTTCAAAACTTCAAATGAATCTTCGTGATGTAGTTTCTTTCTCAAACGGATTTCAAATGATAAGAATAAGTCCTTCCATCACAACAGGGCTCCCAACAAACCTCTCTTAATCATTTAAACATTTCATTTGTGCTCCCAGAATAGTCCCAGATGAACAGTACCCATCGCTCGAGTGGACCTAGAGTTCGCTCGAGCGGTGAACACTCTGGAATGACTTTCTGGGTGGGTTCGCTCGAGGGAACTCATCCAGTTCAGGTTGGCTCAAGCGAAATTTCAGTTCGCTCAAGCTAACCATTCTCTGGAATGGGTTCTAGGAGGGTTCGCTCGAATGAGCCAGGGTTCGCTCGAGCAAACTGTCCACTGGACTGGTTCGAACCCTTTTCTCGAGCGAACTGTCCAGAAACTGATTCCGGGACAGTTCTTCTCCTCTCTTTCTCATATTTTATCAACCCCCTTTTGAGCCCCATTATACAACAAATAAGGAGCTCAAAACCTTCTCCAAACCATCATCAAATCTTCTACAACATCCATCCAATCACTTCCATTCTCTTCACGTTCAATCACCAAATAAGAGAAGAAATCCAACAATCATAGAGGTTCATTTGAGCCATAATCAAGAGGTAAATAAAGGACTATAAACCACATTTTCCATAACAATAAATGAACTAACAAAACTTTTTCTTGAGCATTTATTTCACAATCAATGGAAGTTAAACAACATAAATAGAAATAACTAAATGAATCACATTTCTCATGAAAGCCATTAAAAGCTCATAATATCAAATCATCAACTTGCCTTAGGTCCAAGCTTAGCCAAAACAAGCTCTAAACACTCTTCCAAATCCAAGATCCAAAGCTACAAGAAAAACCCCCAAAACAAACCCTAAATAGATCAAAACAAGGAATAGAAAGAGATAGCTTACAATAATGGAGATGGAACCTCTTCAAGGCTAGAGGAATACATATCTAAGAGATGGGGAGGGTTACTTACTTATAGGTTCTCTAAATGGGCAAGAGTAGTTCAATGAAGATCTTGAAATGGAAGGTTTTCTCCACAAAGGGTATCAATGGAAAGCTTTGGTGCTGAGGAAGAAGATGGTGACATCCATTCTTCAAGTGATGCTAGGTTGATGGAGGTAATGGGATGGAAAAGTAAGAAGAAGAAGAGAAAAGAGAAAACTCTAGTTGATGGTTTGAGCTTGGGCTAGAAAAGGGAAAAGAGAAGGAGAGTTCTCCTTTTATACAAGTCAAAAGTGGGCTCCACCACTAGGTGGGCTGAAATCATGGCTATCGGGATCTCGGATGAGTACGACGAAGAAGGAAAGAGTGATCGTCGAAATATCTAGTTTCCAAAAAGTATATGTTTCAAGGGTTTTGGGAATATCAAATTTTGGGTCCAAATTTAGTGTAAAAAGGCTATTTTGCCCTCAATGCTAAGAAAATTGGGTTTCGGGGTCTCAAACGGGAACGGGATCTGTTGGAAACTAGGTGGGCCATTCAGAAAGGTTTCAAAAACTTTTAACCCACTTGATATAGGGATCAACTATCTAGAAGGCAACAAACTCAATCCAGGATGCAATCCCTCAAACTCATAAACCATGTACAGCAACATAACCTATCTAGAAGATAGAAAATAGCATCTAAACATGCAACCACGAAATCTACAACATTCAAGGATGTAGATATACCTTTCGAGCTTTGTAGTGCTCTAATGGAGAAGTTGAATTCTTTCTTTGATGATGAACACCTTCACTAATCAAACTAGAATCTCCAACACCTTTTGATCTTCCACGCTATGACCCGTATCAGATTCTCTTTTCTCAAGAAGATGGTGGAATCTCTAAGAGAAAAACCCTAGAGGAAACTAGAAGAGAACTAGAAGAGGGAAGTGATGTGCAACAACTTGCACAAAGAGAGGAAGAGTGATATGGGCGTGAATCCCTAGGTGGGATTAACATGAAGGACATCCAAGCCTCCTCCCTATCTCCTTTTATAGCACTTAACCACCTCCTCTTTCTAATTGAAATAGAAGTCTTACTTCCATAACAATTATTTGCTTACTAAATCATAATTAGAAGTCTTACTTCAAATATGATTAGTAACTTCCTCTTTTACTAATTAAAATAGAAGTCTTACTTCTATTAATAATTAGTAACTTACTATTACCACTATTAGAAGTCTTACTTCAAATAGACATAGTAACTTTCTATTTCCTTTTAGAGTTCTACTATAATTAGTCTCTTTCTAATATCTTGGGCTAGCATGGGGACCACTAGGGATTCCTTAGAAAGCTGGCTCCAACTGGGACACGCGACCCCACATCTCATGTACAATCTGGGCCCACAGTTAATTGCAAATAACTCCACTATATAAATGCAATTGCACTCTAGTCTTAGGAATAAATTACAATGAAGACCCTAAACTTCCTCAGTACCACAAGTAGGCCCCTCCATCTATATCCATGGATCAAATGGACCTGTCCACCAAATTAGATCCATATCTTATTATCCTTGAGCCCCAATTAATTATAATGATCATTTGGTACCGATCCAATTAACTCTTAATTGAAATGGGTGTGCACTTACCAATGATAAATCCATTAATTGGCACAAGGGGATATTAAAGATAGAATCCATCTTGACCATTGAATATTCCCACAGCTCTACTACCACGTACTCAAATCACTGAGGTGTTGACCTACAATTGGCCTCACTCATTGGTGACTCAAAGCAAATGAATAGATAGAAACTTGAGTTCATTAATGTCTCAGGATTATGAGCCTATTGCTAGGGAATTATGAGAGCAGACCTTAAAGTAAAGACAGTGTATATAAGGTGCTTCTCATGGTCCTTCAATACATCCAATGTACCAGCACCATGATCCAGAATCTTACATTCCGATGATCGAGACAAATCACACTATCTCATAGTGATCAAAGTGCTGCAACCTTGTCAGATGAGATGCCCAATCTCATCACTGGTTGTGAAGATATTTAAGTATAAGATTTGTAATACATGTCTCCTGTATGTGGATCTCATCCATACACATGTATTACATCTAGTATACTTGTGGACTCCGGTTCATCTCATGAACCATTATGTCATTCGTATTAGTTATGTGCAAGCAAGTAATAAAACACCATTCATCTCATGAAAGGAAAAGCAATAATATATATTGATAAATAAAGAAATTAATCAATTTATTCATCATATGCTGGTATTGAGACCATTAAACTAACAGGATCAACATGAAAGTTGACGAGATTAACGAGACAAGTAAAACGGGTTTAAAATACAAATCATTGGAATTTCGGATAATCCCCCAAGTAAACGCAAAGTCACAAAAGGAACCCCCAAAGGGCCACACTAAGCATAAAGGCACTTAAAATTCCCCAAAGCTATATCAAAAGCTATTCTAATCCCAACTTAACCACAACACACTATTCATGCTTAGAACTAAAACACGACTTAATTAGTAATAATCGAGGTCACTCGGGTCGGGGTCTTACAGGTGGCCACCCTAGGGACTTTGGTCACCTTGTAGTGGTGGTCACTGCAGAACTTCTTCAAGGGAGGAGAGGTTGTTGTAGCAACTTTTGCAGAGTTTTCTCGTGTATCTTTTGGATTCCATGGATTCAGTCCTTGAAATGATGGAAATGGCCTCCTTTTATAGGCTTTTGGTGGCCATGAGGCGAGTTTATGAGCTTTAAATGCATTAATTGCATTAATGATCCCTGATGGGAGCTACAAGTTTTTAAATTTGTATTTTTGTAACTCCTTTTTCTTAGCTTTTGATTGGCCATTAGAGAATAAAGGGCTTTTAATTGCCTTTAAACTCCATGATGGGAGGAGTTACATGGTTTAATGATATGATTATGGTTGACTTGTAACTCCTATTGCTTGGCTTCTGATTGGGCCGTCCAAAATAATGAATAATTGACCACATTAACTTGTCATAAAATGGGCCATTAGCTACATTAAGTGGCCACCAAAGCATTTGAAGAGTTGCGGTGCAGCAGTGTCTTTTGGAGTTCTACCAGCAATGTAGGAAGCCTTGACCGCCGATGGATTTTCTTGCCGATTGATGTCGGATGATAATGTAACTTCAGAGATTAATTGCTACCAGTGGGCTGGCACCATCTGTCCTGTCGATTTCTTGATCGATCAGGCAGAAAGTGTGTTTTTTGCTCTGTCGGTTGGCGATTTCGAAGCGTTTGATTACGAACCCATGATTTCAACGGCGGATCCGTGATGTTGACGAAGATCGATGGATTTCGTGCCCTGAAAATCATTTTTTTGAAAAATCACGAAGGCTAATCATCTCGAACCACGAAAAGACACCCAAAGATGGGTTTTCGGCAAAAATTTGGTGACCCGGATTTCTAGGGTTGCCAGCAACCTTAAGGACTTTTGTCCATTTCGGTCGCCAATTTTCGATCGTTTTTTCAGTTTTTCTGCTTCTTTCTTCTTTGATATTTTTCTTGGAATTTTTGCACATGTATTGGCCTGATCTTCTTGAAGAAATTTTGACGAGAAGTCGTACAGATCAAAGGGCAAAGTTTCTGATTTTCTGGAAAAGCCGAAGACTTTGTCGCACAAAATTGTCGATTTGCCGTCAGAAGCCGAAACTAGGTCAAACGATGTCGGAATGACTTGAAATTTGAGGTGAAGCCTCCTGAGCAATAAATAAGACCAACCACAGGCTTTTGTTTGAGTTTTGAAGCCGTGTGGGGTCCTGTCACCAATAGACTCGATTTTATCGCAAGGAAGATACTATGCTTTGATGTACGGTCAATCGATGTTCGATTGACCTGAAATTTGACAAGGAGCCTATTGGAGTCATTTTAAGATTATCCATTAGCTCTAATTTGGTAATCATGGTCCCGAGGGGCTTCGCCGCCGGGAGCCCTGATTTCGCTTTCGAGAGGTCAAACTCTGGTCAAATGTTGTCGAAATGACCTGAAACTTGACATGTAGCCCCTTGGAAATATTTTGAGATCACCCATGTGCTCTGTTTGATGAGTGATGGCCTCGGTGGTTCCCGCTGCAGAAATACTTGATTTTGCTACTTGAGGGTTAATGTAGGGTCAAACGTTGTCTGTTCGACCTGAAACTTGACATAGAGCCTTTTGGAAGTATTTTGAGACCATCCATAGGCTCTAATCGAAGATTTGATGTCTTCGACGTTGTCACCGCCAGGACAGTTGATTGGGCTACAGCTTTTTTTTTTTTGGCCAAACAGTGTCGGAATGGCCTGGAATTTGAGGTAGAGCCTTCTAGTGGCATTTTGAGACCAACTATATGCTCTATTTTGTGAATTGAGGTCTTCAGCTTCACCGACGTCGGGAGCTCTTGTTCATCCGCTGGAAGAGTGAAGTTAGGCCAAATAATGTTGAAATAGCCCGAAACTTCATGTGTACTCTTCTTTTGGCTATTTTGAAGAACTTTGTAGTTTTTATTTGATTCTGACAAGATTTGATACTTGAAGTACTATTGCCCTCTTGAGGTAGGATGCAACCTCATGTAGCTTCTTGACGTTGAAAGTGTATGAAGAGACAAAATGATATTTTTGGTGTCAACAAATACTGTAAACTGGGTTCTGAGATACTTGAAAGGCATCAAGAACTTGAGAATAGTTTTTTTTAAGGAAACAGAGGTCGAAAAGTGTAATGGGGTATGTAGATTCTAATTTTGCAGGGGATCTGGACAAGAGAAGACCCACCACGGATTACGTTTATATGCTTGCTAGCGGACTGATAAGCTGGAGATCATTGCTTTAGTCTATGATAAGTCCACAAAATTGTAGCTTTCATTCATCATTTTATATGCATTTGTGGACTTAATTAGGTTAATTTTATAGAATTACAGTTAATTTCGTGATTTCATGCATTTGAGCATCAAAGCTGGAATCATAGTCAAATTTGGTCAAAATTCATTACATTGCATGACTTTTTTGAAATTAAGGATTTTTCATCTCATTCATCACCCAAAAAATTAGTTTTTTTTTTTTAGCTTCACTAATGCATACCTGCTAATTTTGACACACTGTGTTATTTTTGGAAAGTTAGATATTTTTGGTGCATTAAGTAGGCATGTAGGGTAGTCTACATCAACATTATCCACGACAGAGGTAGAATACAGTGCGGTTATAGAGGCTTCTAAGGAAGAAATCTACATGAGAGGTTTGGTAAATGAAATCGGGATTAAGCAAGAATCAGTCTCACTACATCGTGATAGTGAAAGCACCATTTGTTTGACGAAGAATCAAGTATATCATGCACGAACAAAGCACATTGCTATTATGTATCACAGAATTCGAGATTGGATTGCTATAGGTGAGATCTCTATTCAGAAGACTCACATAGATGAGAATGCAACTGATATGCTTACTAAGCCAGTTACTATAGAGAAGTTCAGGCATTGCCTAGACTTGCTCAATCTCTCCTCTTGTTAGAGATTGAAGGTGCACCTCATCCCCAGTCAAGTATAGATCTAGTGGGATAGTATTCCCATAAGGTACATGTGTTATAAACACACGCCAACAATTCTTCAAAGGGTCGGACATTTTTCGCTGAGGTGGAGATTATTGGATTCGGCTTAAAAGTTCATTGGGCATTGTTGAGTAGTTTACTTGACGCCCAACTCATTAGGGCCAATTCCTTATAAATACTCTCTAGGATTATTCTTTGTAAGCAAGCAAGCAAGGGGAACACAGAGAGCATTGTAAAGGAAGAGGCTTCGAGAGCGAGAGAGATCTGTGGAGAAGTGTTAGAGGGTTTAGAATCCTTGTAACGAGTTGTCCAATTTCCTGCATAGTGAAACCGAGTATGAAAGCTCATAGCCCCGTGGACACGGGCAATTACCGAACCACATAAATCTCGTGTAGTGTGATTGATTGTGGTGTGGTTGATCGTGTTCGTGTTTCCTTAATCAACCCCAATAATCATGAATATTTTTTCCACCTTTTCCACAAACCATAGAGAGATGTTGAAGCATTCCCATCAATCATCCAACTCCCTTGGTCCCCCTTGAATCAATGTCAATCTTTATTGATTAATGGAAAATGGCAAGCCACTTCAATTAGACTTCAACCATTTGTGAAGTAACAATCTCCAATATGGGGCCTAGGATATATTGTGCGATTGCCATCAAAGAAATTATTTGGGCTTTATGAATCCGAATCTCATTGGTGATGGCAGAAAATTGTGAAAATAATTTTTGGGTGTGATAAAAAAACTCTAAGAAAGAAAATAGGAGAAACTTAATACTCATTCCTCTAATTTGTATTGCATGGGTCTGTATTTCAAGCCCTGTGGATGTAGGTGGTTTACAATTTTTTTTACAACCCTCCATCTAGCCTTAGAGAGTTCTGGCTTGAACGAGAATAGCAAAAATACCGAAATTATACATAATACTTGACAAAAACTGCAAAAAATGAGTTGCGAGAGCCCATGTCCGAGATTACCTTGTTTGCTTGGACATGTCTTTCAACCTACACAATTCATTCTGCTTCTCTCTTGTTTTCTTTTCCAAACTCCTATAACACCTCTGTCATGGGTTAAGGCTGACCTAACTATGTTTATGGATGGGCGAAAATCAACTTTGACTTATAGTAATCTTTGACAATCATCACTTGATGATCGAGAATTGCCTTTGTACAATCCAAGGGAGTTACTGGTTTTTGTACTAGCAGGTGTTTCAAAGTCGTATCATTTTGGGCCATACCAGTACGGAGAACTAGAATGACGCCATGAAAAGGGCTTGCACCACTAAGTCTTTGTTTCGTTGAAAAATGAAAAATTCGCAGGAAAAGGCCTTTTATTCATTCTTGAATGTTATAGAGAGATGTGAAGATGACCTGTGCACATGTTTGGTTGTGCTTCAAGGAGTCATCCCCACTTTTGTTTATATGGGTTCTCTTTGCCTCGCCTTCTAAGTGCAGGTTGTTTACAAGTTTTTATATAACCCCGCATCAGGCTTAGGAGATCAAACACAAGGAAAATGATACAAAATGAAAGGAGAAAGAAAAAGAAAATGGTTACTGTCTTCAGAAGGTTGCCCGAGACGACGTTAGAGAAGTTTGCAACGTAGTTTCCTCTACCAGTCTTTGTAACTCATCACTTTGTATGAGGAAGAAGATGTAATAGGGATATCTATTTCAAATCAACATAGGTAATCCCTTGTTCTTCTTCCATAGTGAGAGGAACAAAGAAGGGGTTTCAGAAGCTATCGCCAAATCCCACAGACACTTGCTGCCCGATTCTCACCTTGAAGAAGGAAGAGGATCTATCTGTCTTGAAAATGGCAGAGTTTTAGTCTTTTCTTTGCACCGGATCCAATCCCTTTTCTGCCCGCCCAAGTGCTTCTTTTATAGCCCTTGCGAGGCCATAACTACTACAGATCGTGGAGTGATGGAAGGAGCCGTTTTGGAAACTACAGTAAGTGGGGGTTGAAACTGCTATTCTTATCGGCTCAGCGGCCATGAAAGAGACAACTGGGGTGACAACTGTGCAGTGGCTGCTATGGTGTGAGCTCGGCGGCCGATAGAGCGTTCTCATGGCGGCTGACTTTTTGGATGGAAAGCAACGGTCATAGTACGAGTTAAGCAGCCAACATCTTGTGAGCTGAGGTGGCCGATGAAGGCTTGCACGTAGCGGCCGGTGGGTTGTTTCTTGGAGTGGTCGTTGAAGTTCCGTAATTGCAGCCGGTTGAATTTAGAGGGCAGTAAAATGGTATTTTTTCAAAATGAGTTTTCTTGTTTTGGGGAACAAGATCCCTGTAACTATGATGAAACAATTAACGACATAGATTCGAGACGTTGGCAAGATGATATGAAAGCTGAGATGAAGTATCTATGTACTCCAATCAGGTCTGGACACTTGTGGACTTACCTGTCAATATTAAACCTATTGAGTGCAAGTGGGTCTACAAGAGAAAAGGAGGACCAGATGGAAGAGTGAAGACCTTTAAGGCCAGGCTTGTTGTGAAAGGGTATACTTAGAAAGACGGTATCGATTATGAGGAAACCTTCTTGCCGGTAGCCATGCTCAAGTCCATTCGGATACTCTTATCCATTACGGCTCATCTCGATTACAAGATTTGGCAAATGGATGTCAAGACAGCATTTCTCAACGGCCATGTTAAGGAAGACATCTATATGTAAGTCCATGGGGATCCGAACCCTAGAGGGGGGGTGAATAGGGTGAGCTTCTTTTATGACCAATTTTAACAATTTTAACTTCTTTAAAACAAACTAGTCATAAGTGATGATTATCAAACAAAATGCGGAAGCTTAAAGAAAACAATCACCACAAAGCAAGCACCATCACACAAGTATTTATAGTGGTTCGGCCTCAATGCCTACATCCACTACCGGCTTGTGATCCAACACCCCACCGGATTTCCACTATTTATGCTTTTCAATAGGCTAAGCAATAACCTTTACAATATGCTTTCCAAGGCTAAGCAATAACCTTACAATGATGTTTTTCAAGGCTTAACATCAACCTATACATTATGCTTTTATAGGCTAAGCAATAACCTCTTCAACCAAAGGTTGGTTATCTCACTAATTTAGTGTCTAACATACACTTGATGGAGATTCAATTAAGCTCATTACATTGCCTCTTAAATAGGCGGATATGGAAGTGAAATACAAATACACACTCACACTATGAATGCAAAGATGAAAACAAATGAAGTGTGTGTGTGTGATCCTCAATCATTTTGAAAATGAAAGTTCATAAATGTAAGCCTAAGGCTTTTGAAAGTTTTAGCTTATAAAACATTTATGATTGAGGATATAATGCAATCACATGTTAAAAGTAACAACTTGTTAATGATATCAAAGTTACACAAGTTGTATGAAATGGATTAGCTCTAAACATGTGATGCATAGGGATGTCAATCAAATCATCAAAGAAGCTCAAAACATAAAAATAGATTTGATTGAAAAGAGGGGACAAATCATATGTAATTATAAGGACAACTTGAAAAAGATTTACCAATCAAAGTAAGGCAAGTTGTGAAGCATTAAAACAATAATACACATATGATTTGTAAAGATGTTGAATCCAAAACATAAGATACATTTGAAGGAGATTTTCTTATGATGGAAAAACAACACCCAAAGATTCAACAAAGTATATGAATCATGTTACATATTTCATTAACATGATCTACTTAGATTTACCAATAAAGTACTACTTTGATGAATCAATGGTGATGTATCCAAAACAATAGATCTATTCAAAATATAGAATATGCTAAGGATACAACATATCATATATTAACATGTTACAAAGATTTACCAATGATAAAACAAAACATGAAAACATATGATTTGTAAAGAGGTTGAGTCCAAAACATAAGATAGTTTTGAAAGTGATTTTCTTATGATGGAAAACAACAACCAAAGATTCAACCAAGTATATGGATCATGTTACATATGATTTCAAAGGTTTTTACATTAACATGATCTACTTAGATTTACCAAAGTTAAGTACTACTTGAATTGAATCATATGGTGTTGTATCCAAAACAATAAATCAACTCAAAACATAACACATGTTAAGGACACAACACAAACATAGTTTATCATGCTAGAAATGATTTACCAAAAATAAAACAAAGCATGAAAACATATGATTAAGAAAGGAAGAGCCTACTTGGTGGTTTAACTTCATTAATCCAAGCTTTAGCTTTCCTAATCATCCCCTTCATCCCTTGGTTCTTTTCCCTTTTGATATGCCTCAAATCCTCTCAAGGAGGGGTTAAAAATTCCCAACTTTTGGCAAGGGAAAGAACTCATATTTATAGCAAAAAGTTGCCAACGGCTAGTCCTCGGTCGACCGACAAAGAGGTCTCGGTCGACCGGGAAGGCACAACGATCAGATTTCTGACCGTTGGAGGTTTCAGTTCAAAAACTGCAGGTTTTACCTCCAGTTGTCTCGGTCGACCGAGACCTGCCTCTCGGTCGACCGGCAACACTGCCGGGACAACCCCCTTTTGACAAAAAATCCAACTTTTGCCATTTCAAAGTTATTTCTTTGGGGGACCTTTTGGCAACTAAATCAAGCTAGGAAAACATGTTTTAAAGATTCTAATGGTTTTTAAAACATGACATAAAAAGCCTAAAAATATTCAAAACTTTTAAAACAAAGGCTTGCTTGATTTCTTGAAAACTCTTTTCTAAATCAAATGCATCCAAGATGAAAATACAAATCATGCATAAATCAATACTTTTACAAATCTTAAAAGCAATGCATGAATAAAACAAGATTTCAAGTTTATTTAAAACCAATGCAAGTGTGTAAATCAAATGATGCTAGAATGAAATGCATCCATCAAATTGCAATCTAGAAAATTCCTAACACTATATGGTGCAGCCAAACGGTTTTGTAGCTAAAAACCAAGAGCAAAAAGTTTGCAAGCTGCAAAAGTCCATTTATGGACTAAAGCAGGCATCCCGAAACTGGAACAATTGTTTTGACCAAGCAATCAAATCGTTTGGTTTTTTTCAAAATCCAGATGAGTCATGTGTGTACATGAAAAGCGAAGGAGGCAGGGTAGTTTTTCTGGTATTATATGTCATGACATCTTTCTTCTCGGGAGAGACATAGGAATGCTGTCAATGGTGAAAGTTTGGATAGCCAATACTTTTGATATGAAGGACTTGGGAGAAGCTAGCTACATCCTAGGGATCAAACTCAATCGAGACCGAAAAAATAGGATGATTGGCTTATCTCAAGCTGCGTACATAGATAAGGTACTGGTACGGTTTGCAATGCAAGACTCCAAGAAGAGTCACGCATTTCAGGCATGGAGTACTCCTTTCCAAGGATCAGTGTCCCAAGACACCTAAAGAAAAGGAGTAGATGAGGTCAATACCATACGCTTCGGCTGTTGGTAGCCTCATGTATGCTATGCTAGGTACTAGACCGAATATCTGTCATGCAGTGGGCCTAGTCAGTAGATATCGATCTAATCCAGGACCTAAACATTGGACTTCAGTAAAGTGTATTCTCGAATACTTGAGAAGGACTAGAGATTACATGTTGATATACAACCATGATGAGCTAATTCCAGTCGAATACACAGATTCTGACTTCATGTCAGATAAGGATTCTAGGAAATCCACCTCTGGTTATGTATTTATGCTTGGTGGCGGAGCTATCTGTTAGAGTTTTTGTTTTGTTCCAATTTGATAGGATGCATTCATTTTCTTATCTTGACCTCTCATTCTCTCATGAAGTTCTTAATTCAGATTTTCAAGTCTCAAATTGTTCTATCTTTGAAAATCTTTTCAAGCTTTCCAAATGTTTTCTCTTTAAATTCATTTTTTGGTTTGAATGTTTCATGTCATTAAAATTCATTTTTCAACCTTTTTAAAATCATGATCCAAGCTTGATCAATGTGCCTCAAGTCCCCTGGAAAGAAGCCCTCTTAGTTCCATCTTTCTAAAAATTTCAGAATTTCTGGGCTGTCTCTAGGTCGACCTACCTGCGTGGCCGGTCGACTGGGCCAAGGGACGCGGTCGACCGGGCACACTGCGGGTCGACAGGGATTTGGGCCGTTAGCCTCTCCAACGGGCATTTTTAGAGCCATTGAGCACCCGGTCGATCCGGCCCTGTACCAGGTCGACCGGACACTAGCCGTTGGGAACTTTTTCTCTATAAAAAGTGGTTTTTTGTTTGGAAAAAGTTGCTAAACTTTGGGGGACTTTTGAGGCCAAGGACTAACAACTTTTCAAGAGTATTAGTGAAGGGATTATGAAGCTAATCCATTGATTCAACCTTTTATCTTTAAATGGGTATGCTTTCTTTATCCCAAGTTTTAAACTCATGCTTTGTTACTTAATCTTTGTTTTCTTCAAAGCATGATTAAATAGATGTCTATCTTTTGAAATGTTGTTTTTCATAACATGCTTAGAACTTTAAAATCTCCTAACTCTATGAAACCAACATATAGTTTGCAATTCACATGAAGTTGTTTTATTGTTTCAAAACTAACTTGCTAAATTTAAGTTTTACTTCTTCAAATCAAGTTAGTCCACTTTGAAAAACCCATGTGTTTGTCATAGAACTTTTGCTCATATAAATGATTAACATCTTTGCATCATTTAGAATTTCTTCTTTCAAAAAGGAGATAGAAAAGTTTCTAGTATATGCATGAATCATAGACTTTTACCATTCATATGCATATGTCTAGAGAGTGAGATTTCATTTTAAATTCAGCCTATTTAGAGGCATTAAATTGCACTTACATTGTTCTCTTAATCCATGCATTCATAGGCATTTTATTTAAGAGAAAATCTTCTTGCTGTAAAGGTTGGTGCTTAGCCTTGAAAAGCATATATAGTGTTGTAAAGGTTTATGCTTAGCCTTGAAAAGCATAGTGATGTATTTGTAAGGTTGAAGGTGAACCTAAACCTTCATTGAGTTAGTGAAAATCCGGTAGGGACACTGGGAGTGGATGTAGGCACGTTGGCAGAACCAATATAAATGCTTGTACTATGGTGATTGACTTTTTGCTTTCATGGTGATTCTCTCTTATTTGATACTATCATTGATTGAAGATTGTAATTGTTAGTTTCCTGTATATGCTTAACTTTGAGACCACTCCTCCTCACAACATAATTAATCTCCATCAAAGCATGAGTGACTTAAAAGAAAAAAGATTTAAAATTTGGTCTAAGTCTTTGAGCTCACCCTATTCACACCCCACCCCCCATCTAGGATTCGATCTTGGACTTTCAATTGGTATCAGAGCCTAGGTGCTCTTGTTTAGGTCTATCAACCTAGAGTTAAAATCCTTAGAGTGAGTTTTTATTTTGTGATCATAATGCAAGCCAAATTAGGAGAAGGTCATGCCACTAATAGACCACCCTTATTTAATGGTTCTCATTACCGTTATTGGAAGATTAGGATGCAAGTCTTCTTAGAGTCTCAAAGTCTAGATGTATGGAATATCATTAAAGAAGGGTACCATGCCCCCACTATCACTGTACAAGATTCAGAAGGGTATGTTATATCTGTCAATCCTAAGCCTAAGAGAGAGTGGACTCAAGGAGAGAAAGATAGGGCAAATCTGAATGCTAAAGCTAAAAATGCCTTGTATTGTGCCTTGTCTCAAGAAGAGTTCAACAGGGTAGTAAACTGTAATATAGCTAAGGAAGTTTGGGATACCTTAGAGACCACTCATGAAGGGACTAATCAAGTTAAAATAGCTAAAATCCAAATGTTGACAACCAAGTATGAAGAACTCAAAATGCAAGAGGAAGAAACCTTTGATGAGCTCTATACAAAATTTATGGAGATTGTTAATTCCCTCATAGGTCTAAGAGAAAAGATGGATGAATCCAAGGCTATTAGAAAAATCTTAAGATCTCTCCCCAAAAGGTTCAAACCCAAGATTGTAGCCATAGCTGAGAGTAAAGACGTTGACAATATCAAAATTGAAGAAATTAGAGAAAATCTTCTCACTTATGAATTAGATTTTGAAGTCCCTAGCAAGAAGAAAGGTGTCGCTCTTAGCTCCCAACATAAAGAAAATGATAATAAGAGTGAGAGTGATGATGAAAACACAATCTTGCTCACTACGAAGTTTAAAAATTTCTTTAAAAACAAAAAAACTTCAAAAATTCTGAGGATTCTAGAAATGAAAATTTTCAGAGGAACTCTAGGGGCTCTTTTATCAAGAAGGATGTGCAATGTTACAATTGTAAAGGATTTGGTCACATCGCTCAAAATTGTTCCTCCCCTAGAGAGTCGGAAAAGAAAGATAAGAAAGGAAAGAAATTCCTGAACATAACTTGGGATGATGATGATGAAGATAAATGTAGTGACAATGATGTAAGTCAAAATGATGAAGATAATGATAACTCCACTTCTTGGCTTCTATTTACTCATATTGAAGAAAATGAAGATCATAATGTTTTAATAGAAGATACCATACGGAAAGAAGAAGTAAATGATGAAAATGATGAAAATGATATCCATCAAGCCTATGATGATCTATATGAACTATGTGAAGTCATAACCAAGAAGAATAAAAGTTTAAAAATTAAATCTAAAAGGCTTGTGAATGATGTAAATGGTTTAAAAGATCAATTAATCTTAAAAGACAATAAGATAAGAAATGTTCAATCTAAGTTGACTACCTCTAATGACAATCTAGCTAAAGTTGGAATAAATTACAACGTTTGCTAGAATCTAGTCAACAAGAATCAGAATCTCTACAAATGAAACTCAAAAAGGGAAAACATGTTGTTGATAAATTTACCTTGGGAAATGACAAATTTTATCAAATGTTATGAATGAACAAAAATTTTGGTAACAAGAATGGTACAGGTTTTTAATGCTCGTCTAGTAGCAAGAAGAATAGCTTTCAACATAATACTAGGACTCATCTCAAACCTATAGATAAAAACTTCTTTACCTCTAGATGGACTTGTCATTTTTGTAATCATATTGGTCATCTAGTTCCCAATTGTCCATTTAAGATTAGGCTGTCTCAAAATCATCCCTCTAGAGCTCCTTTTAAGTTTGTTCCCGAAACCACTACCTCTACATTCATTAAAGCTACTTGGATTGAAAAAGAGAAAAGTGTCAAGACCTTCCTAGTTCAAACCGCTCTTAAAGTTAAGGAAAACTCTAGATGTTTTTGAATAGTGGATGCTCCAAACAGATGACTGGAAACCGTTCTAGATTTATCTCTCTTGAGAACTATGATGGAGGAAATGTGTCATTTGGAGATAACCGGAAGGCTCAGATTATTGGAAAATGTTGTGTTGGAGGAGATCAAATGCCTACCTTAAAAGATGTTTTCCTTGTGGATGGTTTAAAGCATAATCTTTTGAGTATTAGCCGGTTATGTGATAAAGGAAACAAAGTTATATTTGATAGCAAATCTTGTAAAGTTCTGAATGAGAAATCCCACAAAGTTCTACTCACTGGATTATGGACTAAAGATAACAACTACACCATAGAAGAATGTTGTGAAAATGAATTCATGTGTTTAATGACAAAGGATCAGGAAAACCAGTTGTGGCATTAAAGAATGGGTCATATAAATTACAAACTGATGAAGATCTTATCCAAGAAAGAAATTGTTAGAGGAATACCCAAACTAAATGATTATAAATCTGAATTGTGCAAAGCATGTCAAATGGGTAAGCAAATCAAGAAAAGCTTTAAAGGATTAAAAGATATATCTTCTTCTCGTCCCCTTGAGCTCATTCATATGGACCTTATTGGACCTGCACCTGTGCAGAGTATTGGTGGGAGAAAGTATATCCTGGTTTTGGTTGATGATTATTCTAGATTTGGATGAGTGGCCTTTCTTCATGTAAAATCTGATGCAGTAGATAATATTATATGGTTTTGCAAGAAAATTCAAGTTGAGAAAGATTGCAAAATTAAGAAGATAAGAAGTGATCATGGAAGAGAATTTGAAAATGAAAGATTTGGAGATTTCTGTGAAAGCCATGGGATCAATCATCAATTTTCCACTCCAAAAATTCCTCAGCAAAATAGAGTGGCTAAAAGAAGAAATAGAGTTATCCAAGAAATGGCTAGAACTTTACTTAATGAGAAAAATCTCGCTCGCAACTTATGGGCTGAAGCTATCAATACTGCTTACTATCTTATTAATCGTGTTTATCTGACAAAGAACACTAACAAAACCCCTTATGAGCTTTATTTTGGAAGAAAACCAAATCTGGGATATTTAAAAGTGTTTGGTAGTAAGTGCTATATTTTAAGAGATAGAGAACAGCTGGAAAAGTTCGATTCCAAATCAGATGAAGGGATCTTCTTAGGGTATTCTGATAAAAGCAAAGCATATAGAGTGTTCAACCTCAGATCCATGATTGTTATGGAATCAGCTCATGTTGTCATTGATGAGACTAATCAAATTAAGAAAGCTCTTCGTGATGATGAAGAAGAGACCTTAGTTGAGCAGACTACCCCATCTGAAATTGAAGATGAAATCCCCTCTGTTTCTACAATGCCCACAAAGTTATTAAAAGATCACAACTTGGATAATATCATTGGAGACATGAAAAGTGGGGACATGACAAGAAGACAGGTTCATAATCTGTGTGCTTACTACTCTTTTGTTTCACAAATTGAGCCCAAGAACTTCTCTGAAGCAGAAACCAAGTCTGAATGGATTGATGCCATGCAAGAAGAATTAAATCAGTTTAAACAGAATGAGGTGTGGGATCTTGTACCTCTACCTAAAGGCAAAAGTCAAATTGGTACTAAATGGATTTTCAAGAACAAGCTGGATGAATCTGGAAATGTGATAAGGAACAAAGTTAGACCTGTAGCCAAAAGGTATGCTCAAGTTGAAGGAATTGATTTTGAAGAGACTTTTGCTCTTGTAGCTCGTTTGGAGTCTATTCGAATTTTATTGGCTTATACTAGTAGCATGAGAATTAAATTGTTTCAAATGGATGTGAAGAGTACCTTTTTAAATGGTGACATTGAGGAAGATGTGTATGTTACCCAACCTCAAGGTTTTGAGGATCCTCATCACTCGGAACATGTATTTAAGTTGAAGAAAGCTCTCTATGGATTGAAACAACCCTCAAGAGCCTGGTATGAGAAGCTTACAAGTCACTTACTTGAAAATAAATATGAGTGTGGAAATGTGGACAAGACCCTCTTCATTAAAAAGGTTGATAAGGATATTCTTATTGCTCAGATATATGTTGACGACATTGTTTTTGGATCCACATCTAATCAACTTGCTCAAGAATTTTCTCAATTGATGAGCTCCACTTTTGAAATGAGTCTAGTAAGACCCTTACAATTCTTTCTAGGATTACAAGTTAGTTAGACTGATCATGGTATCTTTCTTAGTCAATCCAAGTTTGCTCTAGAAATAGTGAAAAAGTTTGGCTTAGGAGAATCTAAGACTAGCTGCAATCCCATGGGCTCTACTACTAAAATCTCTAGTGATCCTCAGGGTAAGAAAGCTGACCAGAAAATTTATAGGAGCATGATAGGAAGCCTTCTTTACCTCATTGCTAGCGGACCAGATATATCTTTTAGTGTTGGAATATGTGCTAGGTATCAATCTGATCCCCGAGAGTCTCACGTTAAAGCTGTTAAACGAATCATAAAATTTATTCATGGGACTTCTCATTATGGTATCTAGTATCCCCATGACTCGACTCTGTAATTAATTGGATATAGTGATGCAGATTGGGCAGGATCTATAGACGATAGGAAAAGCACTAGTGGCTGCTGCTATTTCATAGGAAACTGCTTAGTAGCCTGGCATAGCAAAAAGCAAAATTCTGTATCCTCGTCTACTGCAAAAGCTAAATATAATGCTGCAGGTAGCTGTTGTGCTCAACTGTTGTGGATGAAACAAACCTTGTTAGATTATAATGTTCCACAACAATGCATGCCTATCATGTGTGACAATTGATTTTTTGCTTTCATTTCATGGATGATGCTTTCTTGTTTGATACTATCATTGAGTGAAGATTGTAATTGTTAGTTTCTTATGTATGCTTAACTTTTAGACTACTCCTCTTCACAAGATAATTAATCTCCATCAAAGCACAAGTAACTTAAAAGAAAAAAGATTTAAAATTTGGTCTAAGTCTTTGAGCTCACCCTATTCATCCCCCCCCCCCTCCCTCCCCCTCCCTCTCCTCCTCATCTAGGATTCGTTTTTGGACTTTCACTATCAGCTAGAGGAGTATTAAACAGGAATGTACCGCCGATTCCACCTCAGAGGCTGAATATGTAGCGGCTTATGAAGCAGCTACGGAAGCAGTATAGCTCAAGAGATTCCTTATGAAACTTGGGGTAGTACCTTTGGCACAACAGCCGCTCACAGTTTACTGTGACAGCAACGGGGTTGTCGCTCAGTCCAAGGAGCCCAAGAGCCATAAAAGCCAAAAGCACGTACAGAGAAAGTATCATTTGGTCAGAAAGATTGTGCAAAGAGGCGATATTGCTATTACCAAGATAGCCTTGCCCAAGTAAAAGAATGTTAGTTTGTATGGTCTCACTCCATCAGATGATGTAATAAATTGATTAATTTTTTATTTATCAATAAAATCATTCTTTCCTTTCATGAGATGAATGGTGTTTTATTACTTAATGCACATAACCAATACATATGACATGATGGTTTATGAGGTGAACCGGATCCCATTAGTATATTAGATATGATATATGTGTATGGATGAGATCCACATACGGGAGACATGTTCACAAATCTTATACTTATCTTCACAACCAGTGATGAAACTGGGCATCTCATCTGATAAGGTTGCAGCACTTTGATCACTATGAGATAGTGTGATTTATCTCGATCATCACAATGTAAGATTCTCGATCATGGTGCTGGTACATTGGATGTATTGAAGGACCATGATAAGCATCTTATGGAATATTGTCTCAATTTTAAGGTATGCTCTCATAATTCCCTAGCAATAGACTCTCGATCTTGAGATGTTGATGAACTCAAGTTTCTATCTATTCATTTGTTTTGAGTCACCAATGAGTGAGGCCAACTGTAGGTCAACACCTCGGTGTCTTGAGTTTTTGGTAGTAGGACCTAGGAACATTCAATGGTCAAGATGAAATCTATCTATATTATCCCCTTGTGCCAATTAATGGATTTATCATTAGTAAGTGTGCACCCATCTCAATTAAGAGTTAATTGGATGGTACTGATGATCACTGTGATTAATTGAGGCTCAAGGATAATAAGATGAGGATCTAAGATTGGAAGGGACAGATTTAATCCAATCGATCCATGGATATTGATAGAAGGGCTTACTTGTTTTGGAAAGTTTAGGGTATTCTTTGTAATTTATTCATAAAACTGGAGTGCAATTGCATTTATATAGTGTTGTTATTTGCAATTAATTGTAGGCCTGAATTGCACATGAGATGTGGAGTCACGATGTCTCAGTTGGATCCAGCTTTCTATAGAATCCCTAGTGGTCCCCACGCTAGCCCAAGTTATTAGAAAGATATTAATCCTACTTTAATTCTAAAAGGAAGGGATTAGAAAGTTACTATTTCTATTTGAAGTGAGACTTCTAATAGTGGTAATAGTAAGTTACTAATTGTTATGGAAGTGGGACTTCTATAATAATTAAAAAAGAGAAAGTTACTAATTCTTAATGGAAGTTAGACTTCTATTTTAATTAGTAAGGGAGGTTGCCAAGGCTATAAAAAGGGAAACACCCCTTGGACGTCCCACATGGAAATCCATGCCCAAGCTCCCTAAGTGCAAGTGTTGCACGAATTTCTCCTCTCTCTCTTCTAGTTCTTCTCGAGTTCCTTTAGAGCTTCTAGTTATTTTCTTTGGGAGATTCCACCCATCTCCTTTAAAAAAGAGATCTAATGGTGGGTCATAGTGTGGAAGACATCAAGGTCTTGGAGATCTTAATTCGCTTCAAGAAGAGTTCTTGTTCAAGCTAATTGTCTTCTTTTCCATTAGAGCACTACCTGCTTCCAAAGGTATAATCTACTTCTTTAGATGTTGTGGATTGTTTTGGTTGCATGGTGTTAATGGTTTTTATCTTCTTAGATAGACTTTATTGATGTACATGATTAATGAGATTGAGGGATTGCATCCTAGATGTGGTTTATGACATAACGGTACTTGATCCCTGAGTCAAGTGGGTCAAAAAGTTTTGAAAACCTATCCACGAAGCCCACCTATTTCCAACAGCACTTTATTTTGGTTAAATCTTGTTTTATGTGTCATTTATGGATTTCATATGTGATGGGTTGTCTTTTGATTACTGTGATGGATTCGATGTATTTTTGTGGAGTGATTTATGGTGGAATAAGGGTGGCTTTGAGATGGCAAGGAGACCCATGTTTTTGTGACAAAGTGGTGGCTCAAAGGGGTTTCTATTTTGCAATAGAAAGAAGAAAGGAGCCCGAACTGCACTACAATGCAGTTTCTAAAGGAGTTTGCTAAAGCGAAACCCAAACAAATGCCAGTTGGCTCGAGCCAACCTGCCTAAGAACAGTTCGCTCGAGCAAACCCCTCCCAGAGAGCTGTTGGCTCGAGCCAACCTCTGGTCCGCTCGACCAAACTATACTGCATTCCTGAGTCTACCTTGGAAACATGAAAAAGCATGTTTTAATATTCAAAGAGGTTTGTTTGGAGCCCTAATGCAATGGTAAGACCTAGGAGGTGATGTATGGAGAGTGATTGAGAAAGAAACCCCGTCACGGAAATGTATTGATGATTCTTTGCTTGTCAATGTGTATAGGGGCCTTGAAATGTCCTTGATCTTCCAGAGTACCAAGCCAAAAATAAAACCGACATGCGGGACTGTTATACACATTGATTTAAATCTTGAAGCCTCAATGTATGGTCCAGAATTATATAAAAATCCATTTGTGTTCTCTTTTACTCGAATTACATATGTTCTCTTTAGTTTTCATGTGTCATTACTAGTCTCGCTTTAAAACTACTGAAATATGTAATTTGAGTATTCCACAAGCCCCGTGTATTCATGACCAGATACTAATGTGATATATGTGCCTGTGAGCTTCCCGTATAGTCTGTTTGGGTGTTATATACCTATATATATGTTCTGATTTCTTCATGTGACATGTATCGACACCACTAAGTTTAGAAAACCTTGTCGACTTGATCCACAGACTTGGGTGTCCCCCAATATCTCCTGCCAGCTGCAGTCTGGGTTCCCGCCTATCCCGTTACCCAATTCGGCGGACGTGGTTTTGTCTAGTATGTGTGTGTGTGTGTGTGTATTTAGTTGGCTCTCGTCACTTCCCATGTCTGAGACCAATGCCTCTAGTGTGCTCTCATCACATTAGTGATAAAGGATTTAGCTTCGTGTGGTTATCATCTTACCAGTTCCCGATTCATTGGTACCTATTCATGTTTTACATTGTCCCTGTGTTTTCGGATAAATCATGCATCTTATTTCATGAAAATTGTTGTTTAAGCAGGTTTCAATGTTTTTCTCAATGTAACTTGTAAATTACTACATTGTTTATATCTTTTCAACCACCTGCCAGACTGTCATGTCTTAACTACTATTTTAGTACTTGGGCCCAGACTTCTTAACCCCGAGATGAGTGCATGTGTTGACTGTGGAACAATGAGTTAGCAGGTTGTAGTGTCGGCGAAGCTACATCCTATTTGGAGTATTGTTTATTTAACTTGTTAGTTGTATGGCTTTTATTAGCCTTTTCTTGAGATTTTAATTAATACACCCTTAGAAATTTGGAACTCGAACAAATGTGGGGATGATTATCCTGTTACTGCAGCTCTGTACTTTATTATGATGGTTTGTTCCAGTCTGATATGGTCCTTTTTATATTGGATATCTAGATCTCATCATTTGAATTGATTATCATAAATACATGTACAAAATTTTTAAGTATAAGACCTATTTGTATAATAAATTGGTGTCAACACTACGATGGCTGCTAGGCAGCTAACATATCAAGTCCAATTCAGGCCATGCCCAGATCTTGAACATGGGACTTCTGTCCACAATTCGTCATGCTGAGAAATAACAAGGAGACGGACCTCTAGAACAGGATCTTCCTCAAAAGTTTAACCATTCATTAATGGCCATCTGTTTATTGTAATTGAATTCTTAGGGTTTATAATGCTTGTATTTGTACAAGTGGTTAAAAATGAAGCAGCAAAGGTGAATATCCAAAAATATTATCAAATAACCTCCCTTCCATTGAACAAGGGGAGATGGAAAATGAGTTGCTACCACAACTAGGCCTATACAATGAGATCCATTCAGGGTATCAATGATCCTGTTTTGCTTTACTACTTGTCAACAGCATATATAGTATTAAAAACAAAACAAAAAAATGCAGAACCTGTCTTACAAGCACACTCACGTGTAACCAACTATACGATATCCTTGCACGGTAGAGCCTATTTCTCCGCAAGGAGAAAGTGATCTCACCCTCCAGCTGGTTTGTGACATGCATAAATACTACGGTGATGGATGACCCTGCTCGATGAACTGCAGAGACAGACATGTTTTCTTGACCTACTAATAAAGATTTCACGAAGGTACATGAGAAATATCATCTAGTTGGCTACAAAATGAGCATGCTTCTTATACGCTAATTTGACATAGGGGCCACATCCAATCCCAAACAAAACCTGCAAGATTCAGCCAGAACACAATGTGCACAGTTATAGCTCATCATGATATAATGACAGTGAATGCAAGCTAGATGGCAGCACAGGTATGCTCATGTCCACAGCGCCAGTTCAGCAGCCTGAAACTGTAGCTATCCATTAACTCTGTAGATTCCAAAGAAAAATATTAGGCAATTCACACAAGCAAGGTAAAACAATCAGTCCTGTATATTTTCCCCATCCAACCCGGGAAGAACAAGGATCCAGAGTTTTCCCAAGGTATGAAAGTGGAACCAATGTGATGTGAAGCACAAATGGATCTCTTCTATTATCTAATGTACATAGAATTCAGTATCCGCTTTGAAAACCCAACTTAATGCCCCCAGATAAAATTACATCAGAGGGCATTTACTCTTCCCCTCTAAAACCAACGACTTTCAGCTGTTTCATGATGTCCACCATGATGAGTTTGTAGCTTGGAAACGCCCTCTCCATGTAACTTCTTTCATCATACTTTCGGAGCAGGAGAAGACTGAAAGACAGAACAGAGAGTTGCTGAATATGAGAAATAACAGCAATAAGAACAGGATGAGCAAATGAATAGCAGTTTCCCTTGAAAACAATACAACTAATACTGCTATAGGTCAAATAGAAATTCAGGGGCAGGAGCGGGGTGGCAAAGTCTATACAATGTGTACAAAGTTTATTTTTAAAAAAACTGTAAAGAATGACCTATGATTAAGAACAAAAATAATATAAATTTAATTTATCCAATTGGTCTATTGTGAATTGAAAATGACAAACTGAAAAGAAAATAAGAAATGAAAAGGTTAAATATTTTTTCTTTTTTTGTCTCGACTATTTTTCACCTTTTCTATGCAAATGGTAGGGAGGCAAAAAGATTTATACAAAAGGTTTTAGAAAACTCAAAGGTACAAACAAAAGTCATTAACAAATGTGATCCGTCCTCAAAACCTTTCAAAAGTTGCAATTTACTATATGAAGTCTAAAATGTGAATTAATAATGGGACTCCACTCTCTAACGACTGTTAAGGAAAGATAAGATTGAGACAAGAAGTAAGAGGGATCCTCTGTAGAAATTCTGACATCCAAACTGTCAAATATACAGTCATTATCATAGATGGGCATGGGACTCGTAATCCTGTTGATATTGGGGCATTGGGTTAATAAACCCATAATCATGTTGCTAATAGGAAAGTGGTTGTAACAATAAGATTAAGATAATCTCTGTGGATAACTGAAGGTAAGAGTCTCAACTTACCCTCTTTGTATCAAGAACTCATATAAATAGGCCATCACTGGAACAAAAGCACCACAAAATTTCTCTCTAATTTCTTTCTTTTTGAATTGTGTCAGGGTAATAGAGCAGAAATCAGTGAATGGGGCTACCTTGTAAAGACCTCTAAAGAGTCTTGTTCCTCTTCGGTAGTGGCACAGAAACCTCGTCTCTCTGTTTTGTCAAGAAACTCATCTCTTGTTTGAGTCGTTTCTCCTTCATTCAAAGATACACATATCTATCGTCTTGTGATGGTGAAACAACTAGTGAAGAACCATCTCAGAACACTTCAGGAAATCTTCAGAATCTTGCTCCTCTCATCATTGCAAAAAATTCATCAATGGGATCACCAACCAATCAACAGCTCCTGAAGGAACCTACAATCAGCTAGAAGACTCATTTTTTTAGATTCTTGGTTTTATTTTTGTCTTTCATTTTTTCTTTTTGGCAATCAGAGGTCAACTATTTTCCCCATCCCCTATTTTGATGAAAATTTGTCACTGCCATTAAAAATCTAATATTTCACAGAACTTGTTGGGAATTTGTGCGGAGGCGCACCATTATGGTATTTAGAAGAGTATTTTAGTTGATCCAGAGAAAGAGATCAACAACACTCTGAACTGAGCAACCCAGAAGCCCCACAGAGGGTCATCTGTCTATTTTTGTTTCTTCCCAGTTTTAATTTGGGCTATTGGGTCTTCATTCCCCACTCTGATTTCTTCCTAAGTTGATTTAGGAATCTGGGCAATATTTCTAGACTTGGATCACTTCTAATCTTCATATCCCATAGGACATTTGCCTTTTTATTGGAAAGTTACTCTCACTGAAAGTTAATTGTAACTAATAGTTTTGTTGAAAGGGCTACTGCTAAACAGAAACAGTAAGAAATTGTGGCTACTGAATTCAATGGGAAAAGTTTGTGTGGGAATTTCACCTCAAAATGTTTATGAAAGGAAAAGAACTATGGGGGCACACTGATGGGACCCAACCAAGAACCCAATATCAAACCAATCTTGCTCAGTGGGAAGCTCACGATGCTTGCATCATTAGTTGGGTTTTGAGTTCAGTAGAACCATTATTGTCCTTAATCTGCAGCCATACCACACAAACCAAGGACATGTAGGCTTATCTCAAATGGGTTTATAATCAAGAAAATTCAGCCAGTAGGTTTCAAATGGAATATGAAACTGCAGAATATAACCAAGGTGATAAGTCCATTCAAGATTATTTCTCTGGTTTTATAAATTTATGGACCAAATATGTTGATCTCGTTGATACAACAGTTCCAAGCAGATCCCTTCAGGTTACAAAAAAAGTACATCCAACTAAAAAGAGATCAGTTTGTCATGAAGGTCTGGCGAGAATTTGATTATATTAGGTGGAATCTTTTGAGCTAAGATCCTCCATCCACATTGTACACGTGTCTAAATGACCTATTGCAGGAGGAACAACCGTGTCAATCACAGGCTATATTAGATCAGCAAAAACCATCCGTCAATGTTGCTCTGCTGCTCAAGGACACCCACATGTCCAAGATGAGTAAGTGTTATTCATGCAAAGATTAAGGTCATGTGGCCAATCGATCAGAAAAGTTTCGGTTACCGCAAGGGAGAGTCGGAATGTGATTTCTGAGTGTCATTGTCTACCACAAAATCGTAGCAATCTGGCCTACTAAGCTCCGACGTCTGCCTCTGTCCCATCTGCTTCTATGCTTGCATCATCCACCATTCTCAACCCCGAACTAATGCAACAAATGATTCAGGCAGCCTTTTCTGCTATGAGTTTCTCTAGTAAGTGATAACTGCTTAATTATTTGTAATCTAAGCCCTAATATTCTGTTTATCCTATGCTAGTTCATGTTTATTTTATTTGATTTTACATAGTTTTTGTTAATTTTTATGCTAAGGTCAAAAGGAGCAAAAAGAGAGTAATTAATGGGCGTGAATCCCAAAGAAGGACCAAGGTGGGTCACATTCAAGATATTTCAGATTCAAAGAAGACTTTCTAATTATTTGGACAACTTACAATTCAAATCAAAGAAGGAAAGAATTAGAGAAAGAAATTCTAATCAAAGAAGAAGAGCAAAAGAAAGAAAGAAGAGAAGTAAAAAGAAGAAACCCATCCTAGGGTTACACGCCCAAGGGGGGTCCACATCTATTACAAATAGAAGAATTTCAGAAATTAGAAGTCTTATTCAAGTTAAAAGAGGAGTTCAAGAATGGAGAAAAACAACGAGAGAAAGAAGGAAAATTTGGAGCAAGAGTTCAAGTCAAGATAGAAGTCCTAAAAGATGGGCTATTGAGATCTATAATCCAAAGAATGGTAACAAATTCAAAGTCAATGGACATAGGCTCAAGCCCTATCGGGAGCAGATTTTTAACAAGGATGTGGATGTGATTACATTCACAGATTTTCCTTCCACTTGATAGAGAAGTACAGTCAGGCTGAAGACTATAAAGCAAGCACTACTGGGAGGTAGCCCAGATCTTTGCAAGGAAAAGTTGAGGATGGCAATATAGAGCTAGCGATGTACTCCATATCCAGCTGAGTTCTTCTACCTTTTCCTTGTCTTTCTATTTATTTATTTTTTCTATTATGTTTTTACAACATTGGGGACAATGTTTAGTTTACGTTTGGGGGAAGAGTCTTAGTTAGGATAGATTCAGAGTCATTTACAAAAAATAATAATAATAATAAATAAATTAAAATTAAAAAAAAATTCGAAAATCACAAAAATATTTATTTATTTTTCTTGAGTCATAGTTCCTTCCTACCACAATGATGAGAATTGATGATTTGTCTTGTATGCTTCATTGAACTTAATTATGCTGGTTCTTTAAACACATTGAGCTATCACTGTGTGGATTACAATGCTAATATAGTCTTGAGGTTGAAAGCTCTTGCATAATTGAATGATTAGATACTTTTGGTGAAAACTTGTGCAACCTAGTGAGATTTGAGCCTAAATGCTTATTCTTGAGAGGGTTATATGCTGAGTGATATGATCTTTCATTTCGTGATCTATATGATGCAATTGATTTCATTATCATTCTTTGATTACATGTTCTGAATTTTATATGGAAAAACATGCTAGAACTCTCATTTTTATCCGATCGAGGCATATTTCGATTACACGAACCATAGGAGATGATTTTAGGCCATGTTTGACTAGCTTGTGCTTTTCTACCAATTCCCTTTGATGTTTATCACTAGTTATCCATGTTGAGCCATAATTAAGCCAATTCTTGCACCCATACCAACTCCTAAGTTTGGGGGAGTTACCTTACCTTATGTATAGCCTTACCCTATCTAAGGAAGCATAAAGATGAATTCAAGGTTTACTACAAAATGTGTGCAAGGCTTGAGAAAAAGAAAATAAAAGAAAGGTTGCCATTACCCTACATTTCCATAATTTCATGTTGAAAAAAAACAGAAAAAAAAAAAAAGAACAAGAAAAAAAAGACGAAAAAAAAATAGAAAAGAAAATTTAAAAAAATAAAAAATAAAAAAGTACTAGAAAAAAAAAAGAAAGAATAAGGAGGAGGGTATATGTGTGACTCAAGAAGGTGGAAATTCAAAATGCAAGCCTTAGCCGCCAAAATCAAAAGTGTATAAAGGAACCAGAAGTGTGATTCTATGGAAATTTCTTAGATCTTGTTATCCATTTCCTCTCATTCTTAACCGTTCACCCTAGCCCCATGATAACCTATGTGTAAAAGTCCTAATTGATTCTAGGTTAAGTGTAGTCCTAGTGTGGAGATGAGATGGAATGGGAGCCTATGGTATGTGATTTCACTTTAAGCATGTGGTATTTTTCATGAGATCATTCTCTGTTCAATCTTAGCCAATTATTGAGTGTTTTATTGTGAGTGTATCCATGGTGAGGATTGAAGTTAAACTGATTTGCAAAAATGATTGTTTGGTTGTGTGAAAGCCTAAACTAAAAGTTATGTTGGTATTGTTTTACACACGACCCTTTGAGCATGTGGATTGTGAACTGGTTGAAACTCTTGCTTCTTTGAATCATGTATTGATCAGACATCTCTGAGACAAATGGTGGAAAGATAGGTTTCATATTTTAGAGTTTTAATTTTCTTGTTTTGCTCGAGGACTAGCAAGAGGTAAGTTTGGGGGAATTTGATAAATGCTTAATTATTTGTAATCTAAGCCCTAATATTCTGTTTATCCTATGCTAGTTCATGTTTATTTTATTTGATTTTACATAGTTTTTGTTAATTTTTATGCTAAGGTCAAAAGGAGCAAAAAGAGAGTAATTAATGGGCGTGAATCCCAAAGAAGGACCAAGGTGGGTCACATTCAAGATGTTTCAGATTCAAAGAAGACTTTCTAATTATTTGGACAACTTACAATTCAAATCAAAGAAGGAAAGAATTAGAGAAAGAAATTCTAATCAAAGAAGAAGAGCAAAAGAAAGAAAGAAGAGAAGAAAAAAGAAGAAACCCATCCTAGGGTTACACGCCCAAGGGGGGTCCACATCTATTACAAATAGAAGAATTTCAGAAATTAGAAGTCTTATTCAAGTTCAAAGAGGAGTTCAAGAATGGAGAAAAACAACGAGAGAAAGAAGGAAAATTTGGAGCAAGAGTTCAAGTCAAAATAGAAGTCCTAAAAGAGGGGTCCCGCACTCATGTTACACGCACCAAATAGGGCCCGCTTTTATGTCAAAAGTTCAGATTTAATTCCTTGCAATTAATCTCAGATTTGTGGGTCCATGTGAATAAGTTTCTAGAAGATACAAGTGGGACCAGATTTAGAAAGCTTGCTAATCAAGAAAAGAACTCCTATTCTAATCTAATTAGGAAGCATACTTATAAAGAAAGATGGAGATCTAATCATACAAGGGGAGAAGCCTAAAAAGGAGAAACATAGCCAGGCTAATTTCCAGCAACATAGCCAAGCAATTACAAATACTCAGCAGAGTTTGGCCAAGCTGGAAGCACAAGTGGGTCAAATAGCTAATGCCTTAAGCAAGAGGGAGGACGGTAAGTTCCCAAGTCAGACTGAAATCAACCCTAAAAATCATGAGCATCTAAAGGCCATAACTACCGTCACCAAAGAGCTAGAGAAGGTCTATAGGAGAATGAGGCAGCATGGTACATCAATAGACACCAACGTGAATGGACCACATGAAAATCCAAAAGCTGTAGACATTGAGCCACAGGACAGTGCAAGGAAAACTGAGACTGATGAGTACCAGAAAAGTGATAAGAAGGGCACAGACACTGCGGCCACTCCTATTCTGGTCACACCTACTAAAGAACCAGAGAGAGTCTATAAGCCAGTTCCACCTTACCCTCAGCGGTTGCGACAGGAGAAGAAAAGTCAGTTCACGCAAGACATCTTCGAGACTCTAAGGAAGGTAGAGATTAACATTCCGCTGATTGATGCTATCAAGCAAATACCCTCTTATGCAAAGTTTATCAAAGAGTTATGTACAAATAAAAGGAGATTCAGAGATCATGAAGAGGTCAACTTAACTGAGGAAGTCAATGCAGTTCTTTCAAGAAAGCTTCCTCCAAAGCTGAAGGACCCTGGGAGCTTTACTATACCTTGCAAGATAGGAGATCATATGTTTGAGAGAGCCTTACTGGACTTGGGTTCTAGTATCAATTTGCTGCCATTCTCAGTCTATTGAGTATTTGGGTTTGGGAGAGCTCAAACCAACTTCAATTACATTGCAATTGGCGGATAGGAGTGTGAAGCTGGAGGACATTTTGGTAAAGGTAGGAGAAGTCATATTACCTGCTGACTTTGTGGTATTGGACATGGAGAGTGTATCATTGCCTCACCACCTTTCTATTATACTTGGCCGACCTTTCATGGCCACTACGGGTTCAAAGATAGATGTACAGAAAGGCACAATTGAAATGAAGGTCAATGGGCAGAACATTGAGTTTAAAGTGTTCGAAGCTATGAAAATGCCTAGAGATGAAGATTGCTTTCAAATTGAGGTGATTGAGCAGGCTATAGTAGAGGTGTTTCCAAGAGCACATGGGTGCAAGGAGGAGTTGGACACATGCATTCAGCAAGGCCACATCAAATCTGAAATCATGCAAGGTAGTGATGAACTGGAGGCAGAACTTATGGGGATTGTAAATCAACTAGAAGTACTCCACTCCACACCAAGCAAATATTTATATTCTTTTGAAATTCATATTCTTAAAAAATTTAGAAGGCGGATACGGGTACATTATCACTTAAGATATGGTACAGACACGGGGGATATGACACTGATATGGGTACGGTTATCATGTGACAATAATTATTCAGAATTAATATATTTCAACATAAATTCAAACCTAGAAATTGATACATGCATAACTACTAGAAATATATACGTGTAGACATTAGATTAGGGATTTATTTTAAGTGGAATATTTATTTTATTTCAATTTAGGCTCCAATATGGTGAGGCCAACTGAGGGAATCAAATTTTCAAGTAAGTGGGCCTCACCGGACCAATAGCCTAACATGGAAAAAAAAATGGGCTGACTGGACAAGTAGTCTAACAGTAGGAAAAAAAATACAAAAACGGGGGTGGGCCATACTCATTCAAAAAAAGGCAAAAATGACCACCAGTGTACAAAAGTACCTGATTTACGCTTCACCCCAACAATAGCTTCAGGTCAACATCCAACGACCGGCAAAAGCAACAACCCAATTTTGCAGAGGATAGGTACAGATCTCGTTCCCTCTCCATTTTTTTCTCATTCCAACCCATCTCTCTCTCTCTCTCTCTCTCTCTCTCTCTCTCTCTCTCTCTCTCTCTCTCTCTCTCTCCTTTTTTAAGGTTTTCGGTTAGGGCATTTTCAGTCAACCCCTACTCTCTAAAATGTTTTCCTACTCTCCAAAATGTTTTCGTCCAAACTCAGGCATTTCGGTAGATTTCACCATATCCCAACCATATTTTAGGAAGCCGTGGTTTTTTTTTAAATAAAATACAAGAAAGTTGTATCCTGAAATTTTGCACCATATCCCCAAGTGTACCTTGTCGTATCTCGCACCATGATCCTTACCGTACAGTCTATACAGTTACCATAGGTCAAATGCCATATCCAAGTATCATAGGTTTTAAGGTGCAGGAGATGCAAGATGATGTCGGAAAACAATATTCATCATCATCATCATCAAAGCCTTGTCCCAACTATGTTAGGGTCAGCTACATGAATTCTGTTTCTTCATTCCGATCTATCTTGAGTCGAATCCTTAGCTAAGTTGTACTTCATGTCAGTTTTTACTACTTCCATCCACATCCTCTTCAACCTACCCCTTCCCCTTGGTGGGCCATCAACCTGCATAACCAAACTTTTCCTTACCAACACTGTTGTCGACCTGTGTTGGACATGCCAAAACCATCTCAAACAGGTTTCTTTATTTTTTATCCCCTATTGATGCTAACCCTAATTACTCGCGAAATCGCTCATTTCTTATATTATCCTTCCTATTTTTACCTCTCGTCTATCTCAACATTCTCATCTCTGCTACATCCATTTTGTGCATATGTAACTTCTTGATTGGCCAATATTTTGCTCCATAGGTCATAGCTGGTCTAATCATTGTCCTGCAAAAAATTTCTTTTAATCTTGTTGGCATTTGTCGGTCATAAAGCACTTTAGAAGCAAGTCTCCACTTCAATCATCCCGCTTTTATCCTCTGTTCGACATCTTCATTGATCACCCCATCCTTACTAATTATCAAGCCAAGGTAATGGAAAGAATCTCATTGTGGTATCTCGTGGGCTGAAATCCTCAATAGTTTTAGCTCTTTTTATATGCCCACTGAAGTTGCAATCTTTATTTTCTATCTTTGTACAACTTTGTTTAAAGCCTTTGTATTCTAAAGCCTCCTGTCATCTCCCGAGTTTTACAATCACACCAGCTCTTAATTCATCCACCAACATTATATCATCTACAAACAACATAAACCAAGATACCTCTTCTTGAATGTGAGCAATTAACTCGTCCATAATCAATGCAAAGAGATAAGAGCTAACCCCAAATGCAAAAACTCTGCCAGTTTTAACTACTGGTCCTAAGCTCGGGCTAAGGAAGAGGGTTGCGTTACGTAGGTTGATTGTCAGCATAAAATTGTCACAACTCAAACATGTAGAAACACAATACCAATTTTCAAAATTACCATGTTTCAAGAAATAAGGATACGATTAACTGATTGATCATAACACATAAACCTTTAAGAAGTGCATCAATATTAAATTTCCTCCACTAACCAAACCAAAACCTTTAGGCCTTAATAAAGGCAATGGAAATACTTTTCAACACTCCCCCTCGGGTGGAACCTGGCTGGCTCACTTTTATTGTCATGCACATTTCAGCGTCAAGCCTGGGATTCAAACGCATGACTGGTTGGCTCTAAAAACATATCATAAAACAGAGTATTTTTGCCTCCCAAAGTGTCAACCATTGTGGTCAACCCCCACATATATTGTTATAGTTTCCTTGCATACATAATCATTGAGGTATTGTAATCCTGGATTAAAGGTATATTACAATCTCACCTAATCTATAACACCTACTATCCTCCACATCGACCCAGTTGGATATGACTTGAAACCTAACCCAATTACCTGTTGCATCAATCTACCATTCTATGCTTTACTATGGTTAAGTTAATTATACGGTATCTCATTAGAACACCTGAACAAGGGATTCTCTTTCCATCAAGATCTGACTTAACAAGTAATGCATATTGTGCTACAGACTGAGCCGGTTATCAAGACACTTAACAGGGTGGTGTGTATTTCTTGGTGATGCTTTCATTTCATGGAAAAGAAACATTATCATGTGTCCAAATCTTCAAAAGAAGCAAAACATCGATCAATGTCTTTAGCTCGTTCTGCATTGGCTTACTGAACTGGGTAATCCTCCACCTTAAGAAACACCTCTCAATGTTGATAACACAAGTTCCATTTGCAGTGCGTAGATTTTGTTTATCATGAGCACATCAAACATATTGATGCAAGTCGAGCCAAACCCAAGTCCATTGGGCCTAGCCCGTGAGCTATTGGGTAAATCAAATCCAACCCATTGGGAAAAGCCCCCACAAATCCAATGAGTTTGAACGACTGTTGTGGGAAGCTATCCTAATTTTAGTAGTCTTCTAATTACTTCAGTAGTTTAGAAATTAGTAGGTTTCTTTAATTCGAGTATTATGAGATAGGAAAGTTGGTAGGAGCTTTATTATAAATATGTAAATCCCATTTAGGGATCAACAACTTCTTCTGATTATTGAATTGAGAATTGAGTTTTGGTTTGCATAGTATTTTGAAAGTGTGATCTTGGTTGTTCTTGGCTGTTTGAATCCATTTGGATTCGACCAAATCCCTACTGTGGGTTTGGTCCTCTTTATGGCTGCATCAGATTGGTATCAGAGAACAGATCTGATCTTGGATCTGTATTCCGATTATCAATTCGAAGCAACCCCACCATCCATTCATCCATCATCTCGTCAGTCCACATCCCTGTCGATCTTCATCCCATCCTTTCACCAGACCCACCAATCCCTATCCACGAAATCCACACTACCTTGTTCCCTACCTGCGCCCATCCCAGCAGAACCCATACACCCCTTCACCTCCCAATCGCCCAACCCTAAACCCTAGACCACAGCCGAACCAAACCCCTACCGAGAACCCCTCTCCAAGCATTCCCCACCAATACCGCCCCACTACCTCACTCAAACTGCCTGAACCTACCCTCCATCGTTACCCCATCTCTCGAAACCAAACCCAGCAACCAGAAACCCATCCCATCCTTATCCCTCTGCCGCAACCAAAACCCATTATGAACCTTCCCACACCATCCCTAACTCTAAAAAAAACACCCAATCCGAACCCTAGCAGCCCAGACTCCCCATTCGAAATCCCAGTGCACTCCCAAAGCATGCCCCTTCATTGGAAGCCCCAAACCAGAAGATAAAGAGAGAGAGAGAGACGAGAAGGAGATCTGAGTCCAAGCAGCGTACCTTACACCGACGACGAGGGTCCAGCAGCCAGCATCCCCATCATCGCCATCGCCAGCAGCTTCCCCCAAACTCCTCTTCGTCTTTTTTCCTTCTTGTTCTCAAGTCGAAGGTAATCGCCCCCACTCTTATTTTCCTTTCTTACTATTTTGCACGAAGCCCAAGACAGCAAAGAGCCTTTCTCCCACGTGTACAGCACTGGGCCTAGGCTGCAGTTTGGGCCCGCTTTGAGTATAGACCCGACCCAGCCCACCTACTAGTTCAAAAAAAAAAAAAAAAACCACTTAAGAATGTCTACTCGCAGCGGCCAAACTTTTCGGGAAAAGCTTTCTGACAATCAACGAGATACTCTGCTATCCGAATTGTTGCAACGGGTACATGCATTGGAGACTGGACTTTCTGATAGGGTACTTGTATTAGAGACCGGGTTTGCAGCCTTGCAAAAACCAGCAACTAACGCATCGTCCAGTACAGGCATTCCACAACTTTACCTCGCCAAGATGATGTCAATAGACGTGAGTCTATTCATGATTTTATTGAGCATCTATTTACAGAAAAAGACCATGAAGATGCGCCACTAACATCCAAAGTTGATATCACCAAGCGCATCAAAGTCAAAGTGGTTGATTTCTCTGGACGCCTAAACCCACAGGCTTTTATTGATTGGCTCAATTCTCTCGAAGATTATTTCAACTGGTACCGCATGGATGATGCGCAGCATGTGGCCTTTGTCAAAGTCAAGCTTAAGGGTTCGACAAGAGCATGGTGGCACGGCGTTGATCATAACAATTTCGTCATGGGACGTCCCACTATCACCAGGTGGGACGACATGCACGAAAAGCTTGAAAGTAAGTATCTGCCCTCTAATTATTTGGATATACTTCAACAAGAATTTCTTGTCTTCAGGCAGGGCACTTTATCATTAGATGAGTACACAGAGAAATTCAATGATTACGTCATTCGATGTAAAAGTCAAGAAGATGACCAAGAACTTGTCAACTGCTATCGGACTGGGTTGCGCCAAGAAATTAAGCGCAAAGTCCTCATGCATGACTTTGATATAGTTGATGAGATCTATAACAAGTCAAAAATAGTTGAACTGGGATTACGGTCGCCAAATATGAGACGCTTTGGTGCTCCATCCGGAGAACCCATGCCTCACAGAGCTCGAAAATATCAAAATTCCCGTGCTCCGCCACAAGGTTCTCACCCAGCTACAGAATTTCAGAAAAATCGTGCTCCACCACAAGGTTATCGCCCCGCTACAGAATTTCAAAATAACCGTGCTCCACCCTAAGGTTATCTCCCCCACAGAGGCAGCAACAGCCCAACTAGTCTAATCAACGTCCTTTTGTACCAAACCAACGGGGCGCCATACCATAGGGACATGGACCTCCAAGGCCGGATCGGCGGAATGACAGTAGTTGGCGTTGTGGGCAACCAGGTCACTTTGCCAATGATTGGCCACAGGTCCGAAATCTTTATTATTGTGACGAGGAAGCCTATTATGATGATGAACATATTGAGATGGAACCGCCCCCTGAAAATCACCTAGTGGAGGCACAGCAAGACACTCAGCAAGAAGAACGGTCGGATCCTCTTCCTAGAGCCACCACCACTGCAAAAGAAGGTGGTCATTTGCTTATCATACGCCAGCTTCTCAATACCAATGAACAAGAAGAAGATTGGCGGAGAACTTCCATCTTCCGAACGCGTATGCGATGCAAAGGTAAACTGAGTAATTTAATCATTGATGGCGGAAGTGCTATGAATATTGTTGCGCAGGAAGTGATTGATAAACTAAAATTGCCAACTGAAAAGCACCCGAAACCTTACAAAGTTGCATGGGTAAATGATCATTCCATTCCTATGACTCCTCAAAATTGGCGTTTATGAAGATGACATACGGTGTGACATAATCCCTATGAACATTGCTCATGTACTTCTTGGTCGACCTTGGCTCTTCGATCGAGAGGTAATTACAGATCAAAAGAAGCACATGCATTCTTTTAAGTGGAAAGGACAAATGGTGGACCTTCTTCCAATGCCACCAATAGCATTTTCTCGGGCAACTCCCACCACCTCCAATCCACATGTTCTCACTCTGTGAAAATTTGAGGAAGAAACAGAAGAGCAAAATGTGATGTTTGCACTAGTCACTAAACAAGTGCAGGAGCCTCCTACGATTCATATTCCCACAGAAGCTCAGGCCCTCCTTCATGAATACTCTGATTTGACTCCTGAAGAATTGACAAAAGAGCTACCTCCTATGTGAGATATACAGCATGCTATAAACTTAGTTCCTAGAGCATCTCTGCCAAATCTACCTGCTTATCGGATGAGCCCCAGTGAACATGCCGAATTGAAGCGCCAAGTTGATGACTTGTTGCAAAGAGGGTATATCAAGGAAAGCTTAAGTCCATGTGCATGTGCTGTTCCAGCCCTCCTAACACCAAAGAAGGATGGCAGCTGGCGAATGTGTGGACAGTCGCGCCATCAACAAAATTACGGTCAAGTATCGTTTTCCTATTCCTCGGATAGACGATATGTTGGATACAATGCATGGATCTATTTTTTTTTCCAAAATTGATCTACGCAGTGGCTACCACCAGATCCGCGTCCGACCAGGTGATGAACAGAAAACAACATTCAAAACAAAAGATGGTCTTTATGAGTGGTTAGTGATGCCATTTGGTCTTTCTAATGCACCGAGTACTTTCATGCGAGTGATGACCCAGCTATTGCGCCCTTTTTTATGGCAAATTTGTTGCGGTATATTTTGATTATATCTTGATATACAGCAAATCACTAAAAGAACACCTTGATCATTTGAGGTGTGTTTAGCACCCTGCAGCGTGACAAATTTTATATCAACCTCAAGAAGTGCTCTTTTATGATTGATTCTGTGCTTTTCTTGGGTTACTTCATTACCGCTCGAGGTGTCGAGGCAGATCCCACCAAAGTAAATGCTATTGTTGATTGGCCTACTCCAACAACCATATCTAAAGCTCGCAATTTCCATGGGCTTGCGACCTTCTACAGGCGTTTTATTAGAAATTTCAGTAGCATCATGGCTCCTATTACTGATTGTATGAAACAAGGGACATTCAAATGGACCAGTGCAGCCGCCCGTGCATTTGAGCAGATAAAACGGAAGATGACAGAAGCTCCAGTTTTGCGCCTCCCAAATTTCAATCAGGTTTTTAAAGTTCATTGTGATGCATCTAATGTTGGTATTGGAGGTGTGCTTAGTCAGGAAGGTCAGCCTATCGCCTTCTATAGTGAGAAGCTGAATGATTCCGGAAAACATATTCTCCCTATGATCTCGAACTATATGTTGTGGTACAGACTCTACGTCACTAGCGACATTATTTAATTGGAAGAGAGTTTGTTCTATTCTCTGATCATGAAGCCCTCAAGCATTTACACTCTCAACAGAAATTGAGTGCACAACGTGCAAGGTGGAACTCTTATCTTCTGGAATTCACTTTTGTCATTCGCCACAAGGCCGGCAAAGAAAATCAAGTTGCAGATGCTTTGAGCCGCCGCAAGCATTTATTGACTAGCATGTTTATCACTGTTCCGGGCTTCGAAGAAATTCGCCAAGAATACCCTACGGATAAAGATTTTGGCCACATCTACACCACTCTTCTCAATGGCGATCCAGCTCAACACCCGCACTTCAGTATTCATGATGGATATTTGTTTCGCGGCACACAATTATGTCTCCCGGTTACCTCCATCCATGAACATATTGTGCGAGAATTACATGGTGGCGAATGTAGCGGACACTTAAGGCGTGACAAGACCCTTGATCTTGTTAGTGACAGGTATTTTTGGCCTAAGATGAAATCATATATCATTAAAATTTGCAATCTATGCAGGGTTTGTCAGCTTGCGAAGGGTAACAAAAAGAATACAGGACTCTACCAGCCCCTTCCCATCCCACATGCTCCGTGAGAAGATATCTGTATGGACTTTGTTCTGATTCTACCGAACACAGCACGGAAAGTTGATTCTATATTTCTTATGGTAGATCGATTTTCTAAGATGGCTCATTTTATACCATGTTCCAAGTCTTCTAATGCATCCAAGTGTAAGAAACCATATACCAACCTAAAAGCTTAAGCTGATAGGTGAAAGGCCCATACAGGTATATTAAGACATGACAAGCCTATTACTTAGGCGATGTGGGATGTGGGACTTCCCAACACCAAGGTCACGCAATTATTCTTCAGAGAAGTGGTACGTCTTCATGGACTTCCTAAGACAATTGTATTCGACCGAGATACGAAGTTTATGAGCTATTTTTGGAAGACACTCCGGCTAGCCACTAAGACAAAGTTACAATTTTCTAGTGCCTATCATCTGCAAACTGATGGTCAAACAGAAGTTGTCAATCGCAGTTTGGGCAAATTATTGAGATGCTTAGTTCGAGACCACATTACCGCTTGGGATCTGGTCTTACCCATGACTGAATTTGCTTACAATAATTCAGTTAACAGATCTACTGGGATGTCACCATTCCAAGCCGTGACTGGAGTACGACCACGCTTACCTGCTGATTTGGTTCCGTTGCCACTAGAAGCACGACCAAGTGGAGAAGCTGAGGATTTTATCCGCCATATTGTTGGAAGTAGGTGGGCCTCGTGGATAGATTTTCAAAAACTTTTTGACCCACTTGACTCAGGATCAACTATCCAGAAAGCTATAACCCAATCCAGGATGTAATCTCTCATTCTCATCAATCATGTACAACAATATAACCTATCTAGAAGATCGCAATCAGCAACTACATGCAACAAAATAATCTACAACAAGTAAAGAAGTAGATTATACCTTTGGAGCCCGGTAGTGCTCTAATGGAGGAGAAGATAATTAACTAGAACAAGAACTCTTCTTGAAGCAATTAGAGATCTCCAAGACCTTGTTGTCTTCCACGCTATGACCCTCTATCAGATCTCTTTTCTGAAGAAGATGGGTGGGATCTCCAAGAGAAAACCCTACTAGAAACTCCAAGGAACTAGAAGAGAACTAGAAGAGAGAGAAGAGAAAATTGTGCAACACTTGCACAAATAAAGAGAGTTGGGAGTGAATCAATGTGTAAATCGTCCAAGGGTGTTTATTCCCTTATTTATAGCCTTCATCACTCCTCTTTTAACTCTCTTACTAATTTGTATTAGAAGTCACACTTCCACACAAATTAGTAGCTTACTATTACCACTATTAGAAGTCCTACTTCAAATAGAAATAGTAACTTTCTAATTCCTTCCTTTTAGAGCTCAAGTAAGATTAATAACTTTCTAATATCTTATAACTTTCTAATATCTTGGGCTAGCGTGGGGACCACTAGGGATTCCTTAGAAAGTTGGCTCCAACTGGGACACGCGCCCCACATCTCATGTGCAATCCGGGCCCACAGTTAATTGCAAATAACACCACTATATAAATGCAATTGCACTCCAGTCTTAGAAATAAATTACAATGAAGACCCTAAACTTCCCAATTACCACAAGTAGGCCCCTCTATCATTATCCATGGATCAATTGGAATAAATCGGTCTCATCCAATCTTAGATCCACATCTTATTATCCTTGAGCCCCAATTAATCACAATGATCATCAGTATCATCCAATTAACTCTTAATCGAGATGGGTGCGCACTTACTAATGATAAATCCATTAATTAGCACAATGGGATAATGTAAATAGATTCCATCTTGATCATTGCATGTTCCCACAGTCCTACTACCACGTACCCAAGACACCAAGGTGTTGACCTACAGTTGGCCTCACTCATTGGTAACTCAAAGCAAATGAATAGACAGAAACTTGAGTTCATCAATGTCTCAGGATTGAGAGCCTATTGCTAGGGAATTATGAGAGCAATCCTTAAATCGAGACAGTATTTCATAAGGTGCTTCTCATGGTCCTTCAATACATCCAATGTACCAGCACTATGATCCAGAATCTTACATTCTGATGATCGAGACAGATCACACTATCTCATAGTGATCAAAGTGTTGCAACCTTGACAGATGAGATGCCCTCTCATCATTGGTTGTGAAGATATTTTTAAGTACAAGATTTGTGACACATGTCTCTCGTAGTGGATCTCATCCATATACATATATCACATCTAACATACTAATGGGACCCGGTTCATCTCATGAACCATTATGCCATATGTATTGGTCATGTGCATTAAGTAATAAAACATCATTCATCTCATGAAAGGAAAGCATGATTTTATTAATTAATAAAGAAATTAATCATTTATTACATCAACTGATGGATTGAGACCATACAATCTAACAATGCAGCACGTACATGATGAGGTTCGACGTAACATCGCCATTAGTAATGACAATTACAAGCAGCATGCCGATGCACGTCACCGTTTTGTTGAATTTGCAGAAGGTGATATGGTTATGGTCCGATTACATCCCGAGCGCCTTCCTCCCAAAGCAAATAAGCAGCTACATCCTCGCAATTCGGGTCCCTTTAAGATCTTGAAGAAGATAAGTTCCAATGCATATGTTCTTGACCTGCCCGCAGAATTAGGCATTAGTTCCACTTTTAATGTAGAAGACTTGACTCTTTACCGTGGACATCACACAGATGAAGGAATTGAAGAACACATCTTATCTCTTCCACCTACTCCCCCTCCGTCTGATCAAATTGTGGATGTGCTTGATGATCAACTCGTGTCTACACATTGTGAAGGTTTTCAGAAATTTCTTGTTTAGTGGAAGAATCGCCCCATCTCAAATGCATCATGGATCACTGCTACTGATTTCCAGCGACTCAACCCGGACTTGTATGAACGTTATCAAACTATACACTCGCCAGAGTCAAGTTTCTCTAAGGCAGGGAGAAATGATGCAAGTCGAGCAAGACCCAAGTCGAGCTATTGGGTAAATCAAATCCAACCCATTGGGAAAAGCCCCCACAAATCCAATGAGTTTAAACGACTGTTGTGGGAAGCTATCCTAATTTTAGTAGTCTTCTAATTACTTTAGTAGTTTAGAAATTAATAGGTTTCATTAATTTGAGTATTATGAGATAGGAAAGTTGGTAGGAGCTTTATTATAAATATGTAAATCCCCTTTAGGGATCAACAACTTCTTTTGATTATTGAATTGAGAATTGAGTTTTGGTTTGCATAGTATTTTGAACGTGTGATCTTGGTTGTTCTTGGCTGTTTGAATCCATCTAGATTCGACCAAATCCCTATTGTGGGTTTGGTCCTCTTCCTGGCTGCATCACATATTGAGGTGGACTACCACTACATTCGTAAGGTTTTTGGTGAGAAGCTAATTACTCTACCCCATGTCACCTCTGATCTACAAACTGCAGACATTCTCACTAAAGCTCTTATGTGAGTAAAACATCAGTTTCTTATTATCAAATTGCCCTTGGTTGACTCACCAACATCAATTTGAGCGGGAATATTAATGTAACATGCAATTAGGTCAGTTAATTGGGTTACCTTTTGGTCAGATCAAGTTGGGTCGATATGGTGGATAGGTGTCTGAGTCATTCATGTATGTCGTACTAATTAGATGAGACTGTAGTATCTTTTAAATCAAGGGATGCCATACATGTATGATTATGTGTGCAAGGAAGCTATAGCGATATATACCGTGGGTCGGCCACAATGGTTAACACACTTTGGGAAGGTAGAAATACTCTTTGTTATGATACCACATATACCCCAAGGAAGCACATTTCATGGACTAGGCAGAGAATTTATTCCTTTCAAGGGTTGGAAGATGGACAAATCATACAACCAAAAATATGAAATGGTTATATAATGGATAAGATCAATGAAGACGGAAATATGGTTATACAGCGAATGAGATCAATGAAGACGCAAATAAGGTGACCGATTGCCAAGTTTGGGTGAATGGAGATGATTAATGAGATGTGCCGTAGTAGAGAGCGTTTCAACAAAGAAAGTCCAAACAACATCAAGATGCCTATTTTTGCATTATGCTATCCTATTCTGCTGAGAAGTGTAAGGACCAGTTCGTTGAGAAACGATGCCTTTATATCATAAAAGATTTTGGAAATGATGTACAACTAAGAATGTGACAAAATATTTGTGTTGGGAACATGAGATGGTGGGTGCAATGCCCTTTCCATGGGGATTAAATCAACAAAATTAGTTGTGATGTCTAAGTGATGGAAAGGGAAGAGTTTTACTTTTACCCAATTTACAACTAGATCAATCAAACAAAACAACTCTAAATGAAAACGGAGTTTTATACATTAGCAATCCAGTATTCAACAAAGAGAAAGACTTTTGAGAATTTGGATGACCAAGAAGATTAAGCCCTAACGGTCACGAATAAAAATAGCGGTAGAGGCGGGCGTAGCGGCCTGCCGCCAAAACACTGTAGCGTAGCAGTGCATTTTGAAAAAATCGTCAAAAAAAAACTAAAAGAATTTCAGGAAATCCAGAATATTAGAAAATGGTAGAAAATGTTTTTTTTTTTTTTTGCATTAGTAAATATGAAAAAGGGGTGTAGCGGTCCCCTCATTGTATGAGGCCCTTTATTGCTATATGAATATAAAATAATGATATTAGAGTGTAATTTGGCTATGGCCTTACTTTCTATTAGAGTAAAATTTTGATGGGTCCTATTTCCTATTAGAGTGAAATTTGGTTGTCGCCTAATTTCAATTAGTGTGAAATTTGGTTGGGTTCTATTTTTCGTTAGTGTGAAAGTTGGCTATGGCCCTATTTCCAATTAGAGCAGAATTTCATTGGGCATTATTTTTAATTAGAGTGAAATTTAGTTAAGGCCCTAATTGAGATTTCAATTAAATAAGATTTGACTAGGGCATGACATTTTCTATTTTAATACTTGGGCCTCATTGTGGAGCCCATTAATGGTTAAGGGATGCACACTTTTTTTTAAAGAGATAACAAGTTAATTAGGTGGGCCCACCACCACAGGGGCCACACATTACTCCTGTAGTGAAAGAAAAGTGGAACGAAAGGCATTTGTCGCTGCCCTAATTTTTCATCTTGACAGAAAGATCGAGAGAAAAGAAGAGGGAAAGGAAAAGCGGGACTAGGAGTAGGAGGAAAAGAAGAACGGGGGAAGGGGGTGTAGAAGATAACTCATGAAATAAATAGGCCCATGTACTCTAATCTTGGCCCATCTAGGCCCATGTAGAATATCCCACGTGTGGGACTGGTTAAGCCTTATACAGCCAGTATTATTGATATACTTCTATGTATAGAGATTAGGATTCTTTTATTCTTTAATTTCTAATTGTAATTAGATTGTAATTGCTGCTGATTAATAGCATGTGATTAGGGTAAATACGATTATAAAATGGTTGGTCGATCCTCTATTGAGAAATCAACTTTTCCTCCAAACTCTTCTCTCATTGCATGATCATCGGATCCTAACATGGTATCAGAGCCTATACTGATCGTGGGAAATTATTGAAGACTAGTTGTTCTGAGAGAACTCTTGGGAAAAGCTAATAGATCAAGGATCTGTAATCTTGCAATCAACCAAATCAGGGATCTACGTTTCTTTCAGCAGCCAAACGGAGGAAACAGACGTCTGTGATGATATGATCACCAGTGGCCCACCTGCGATCATCATGGCATGTCACAAATTCCCCACAGTAGTGTTTGACTCTCTCCTGGTAATTTTGAAGATTTTTTCAACATTTTTCCAAGATCAGAGGTAGGTCATTTGCCTCGATTTGTGATTTTCGAGTTTTTTAAGATAGTTTTGATCACAGTCGTACAAAATCTTGGATTGTGTATGGATCTTGATGAATCTTGTCTTGCTGGAAAGATATTTTGAGTCTCGTTGAACCTTATTGATCTGATTCTCAATCAAATCCAGCTGTGGGCCACACGCAGGGATTTAGAGGTCCAAATCCAGGTAGCCTGGACCTATATTTTTTTGTGAAACTATTTACAGACAGCTTCTGCACTGTCTGGAGTTTTGGACATTATTGTTGTACTGTTGGGTTGTTACTACTGCACTGTTAGAAGTTTATGTTGGATATTATTGCTGCACTGTTGAAATTTCTGCTTGTGTCTCTGCTGCACCGTTGAAACTGCTAAATAGTACCTGACGTGCCTCTGATCAACTGTGGCCCACCTCTGATCAACTTTGAATCACCAAGCAGCCTCCACAGTTGGGATCGCCAGTCCTCAAGGAGTATTCTAAGGATTTTTATGGATTTTTTTCTCACCATTTAAGGTAGGTTTCATCCCATTCTTCCTCAGTCGATTTTGATATTTCTGTATCAAATAGATTTCATCACAGCCGTCCAGATTTGTGGATCGGTATCCAATCCTCATCACCCTTGGACTAGAGGAAGTACTTTTGGACTCCTTCCAGAGATTCTAACATGATCTGTGATTAGATCATTTTGTGGGGCCCACGCACAGCTCCTACCTCCAAAATCAAGGTCGCCTGGGTGCTTTCTTGGCCCTATTTGTGCTGTCTGTTGCTGGATTGCTCATCAGACACCTCTGCTGTTTTAGCACACTTCTAGCAAGGTTCTAGCCGATTCAATCAAATTAACACAGATTACAGCAGATTCCCTTGCTGTTTTTAGCAGACTTCATCTTGTCTGCTGCCTTCTGCTTCACTGTTTATTACATTTCTTTGTACTACTTGCTGCTGGGTTTACTGCACCATCACTGTTGTGTGCATATTTGCTATTGTTGTTGCTGTTTGCTGTTGCTGCTCTTAGTCCTTGGTTGCTCCATGACTCCGGCCCAAATTCAAGAACCAATTCAGAACACGGTGACATCAGCTTACGCATCTATGGGCTTTCATGGTGGTCGGTATCATACTCATTCTCCTCTAGCATTCCCTGCTTTTCATTCTTCAGTCTCTCTGTCTTCATTCATCACCCCATCCACATGGTTTCTAGATTCAGGAGCATCGAACCACATGACTTCTGTAGAAAGTAGCTTTACAGCCTCTCACCCTTACCTTGGCAAAGACAAAATCACCACTGCTAATGGAGACCAATTAATCGTCTCTGGAATTGGTACCATTACTTTATCTGGTGTCTCTGGCCAGTCTCTTCACCTTCCCAATGTCTACTTTGTTCCCAAATTATCAGCCAATTTACTTTCTATCGGACAACTTATTGATGATGGGTACCATATTAACTTTTCTTCCACTGGTTGTGTCATACAGGGGCGGCAAACTGGGAAGGTGATCGCAACGGGGAGTAAACATGGTCGACTATTTCTGCTGGACATTGGACATCACGCTCTTTTCTTCTTCTTCTCCTAAGTTAGATAATTGTGGACAGTGTGGCATAGTCGTCTTGGTCATGTGAACGATGCTTCTTTACTTTCCCTATTTAAAATTGGTTGTTTAGAACCCACTTTTGATAATAAAATGATGTCCTCTTTAGTTCAATCTAAGTGTGAAACGTGTTGTTTGAGTAAGAGTCATATCTTGCCTTTTCCTATTCATAGTTCTCGTGCTTTATCATCTTTTGATATTATTCACAATGATGTTTGGGGAATTGCACCCACCTTGAGTAGGACGGGCTTTAAGTATTATGTGACCTTCATTGATGATCATTCCCATTTCACTTGGATTTATTTCATGCGCTTCAAATCTGAAGTACTTTCTCTTTTTCAAAAGTTTTACAAAATGGTTCAAACACAATTTCAAAAAGAAATAAAAATTCTTAGGTCTAACTCCAGTGGAGAATACAAGTCCCATGATTTTTCAGCCTTCCTTTCTGATAAAGGAATTCTTCACCAAAAATCCAGCCCGCATACTCCACAGCAAAATGGTGTTGCGGAGAGGAAGAACGGACATATTCTTGAAACTGTTCGTTCTCTCCTCCTTGCATCCTTAGTTCCTCCCGGCTCCCACCTTTTGGTGTGATGCTGGACAGACTGTTGTTTATCTCCTCAATCGTCATCCTAGCTATGTTCTAGGAAAGACTACTCCTTATGAAACTTTCTTTGGTCATGCCCCTTCATATTCTCACTTACGAGTTTTTGGCTGCCTGTGCTTTGTTCATCTTCCACCTACAGAGCGCATTAAGTTGTCTCCTCAAGCTGCCAAATGTATCTTTCTAGGTTACAATACTGAACACAAGGGATTTCTGTGTTATGATCAATCCGAAAAACGCATGCGAATATCTCGTAATGTGATCTTCTTGGAAAACATTCCTTTCTTTTCTTTGCGTTTGGATAATCACCCTGTTGCTGTGTCTTATATGCCGCACTTCCCTGTGACTTCTCCACCTCCTATTACCAATGTCTATGTTCAGCGTAACACGGTTCCTCCTGTGGGGACTCCCTCTCCTGATCCTCTTCCAGTGCCACCTACTGCACCCTCAGGTATTAATGCTTCTTCTGATAATATCATACCCCTGCGACGCTCTAGTCGTCCTTCAGTTACCCCTGACCGTTATGGCTTTCCTGCTCTTTTCACTTCTTTGGATAATACTCCTATACCCACCTCATATTCACAGGCCTCGAAGATTGCTTACTGGCAGGATGCTATGACTAAGGAGTTGCTTGCTCTTGAAGCAAACAAAACATGGGAATTGGTACCCGCCCCTGACGGCGCATCTATAATCGGCAGTAAATGGATCTATTCCATCAAAGTTCACTCTGATGGGAGTCTTGATCGCTACAAAGCCAGATTGGTTGCGCAGGGTTATAAGCAGGAATATGGGATTGACTATGAGGATACCTTTGCACCAGTGGCTAAAATGACAACTGTTCGCACCCTTCTTTGTGTAGCTGCCGCCCGCAATTGGCCCCTATGGCAAATGGATGTCAAAAATGCCTTTCTTCATGGCGACTTGCATGAGACTATGTATTTAAAACCACTTCCGGGATATGCATGTCCTCCGCAGCATGTTTGTAAATTGAAGAAAGCTCTTTATGGACTTAACAGGCTCCCAGGGCTTGGTTTGATAAATTTCGGACAGCAATCCTTCAAGCTGGATTTTGCCAGAGTCACTCTGATAGTTCCCTCTTCCTCAGATGGACACCGAAAGGCTACACATTTCTCTTAGTCTATGTTGATGATATGATTATTAGTGGCAATGATGTTGCTGGCATTGCGGATCTCAAACTTCATCTTACTCACCACTTCAGAATGAAGGATCTTAGTCCTCTCACCTACTTTCTGGGGCTTGAGTTTGTGCGTAACAAATCTGGCATTCTGGTCCATCAGCGCAAATATGCTACAGATTTGATTACCTCGGCAAGGGTTGATGATGCTCACACTGTTGATACGCCTATGGAATTGAACAGCAAACTCAATTCGGATGATGGCCCTCCCCTGGATGATCCCTCTATTTTTCGGCGGATAGTTGGTAGTTTGCTCTACTTAACTATGACTCGGCCGGATATTTCTCATGTCGTTCATACGGTTAGCCAGTTTGTTAGCAATCCCCACAAATCTCACCTTGCTGCTGCTTTACGCATACTCCGCTATGTTAAAGGCACTCTTCACCATGGTCTCTTCTACCCTTCTGGTACTTCTTTGTGCTTATCTGCTTATGCTGATGCCGACTGGCTGGTTGTCCAGATTCTCGACGCTCTACTACTGGTTGGTGTATGTTTCTTGGGGATTCTCTAATTTCATGGAAATGCAAGAAGCAAACCACCGTTTTGAAGTCTTATGCTGAGGCAGAATATCGGGCAATGTCATCCGCTAGTGCCGAAATCATCTGGCTACGCCGTCTTCTGTGTGAATTCGGTGTTCTTCTTGGTCGTTCTACCCCTCTTCATGGCGACAACACCAGTGCTACCAGAATTGCCAACAATCCGGTCTTTCATGAAAGGACGAAGCACATTGAGATTGATTGTCACTTCATCCGTCAGCATGTCGTTACTGAGAAGATATCTCTTCCTCATGTCTCTACTCTTAACCAGTTGGCGGATATATTCACCAAGGCTCTTCCCAAAACACGTCATCATGATCTTACTTGCAAATTGATGTTTTCTGCCTTACCACATCAATTTGAGGGGGAGTGTAGAAGATAACTCATGAAATAAATAGGCCCATGTACTCTAATCTAGGCCCATGTAGAATATCCCACATGTGGGACTGGTTAACCCTTATACAGGCAGTATTATGGATATACTTCTATGTATAGAGATTAGGATTCTTTTATTCTTTAATTTCTGATAGTAATTAGATTGTAATTGCTACTGATTAATAGCATGTGATTAGGGTAAATACAATTATAAAATGGTTGGTCGATCCTCTATTGAGAAATCAACTTTTCCTCCAAACTCATCTCTCACTGCATGATCATCAGATCCTAACAGGGGGAAGGAGGAAGGTCGGTTGCTATCTGGTGCATTGCTTCTGCTGGTGGTGCAATGCTAATGCCTGCTGCGGTGCTGGGGACTGGGGTGTTGCTGGCTGCTACTCCCTCCAGGTACGGTTATCATCTCGTCCTCCTCCTTCCCCTCTTTTTTCCTCTTCTTCTCCACCAGTCAAACAAATGAAGTGAGATCCAGGTAGTTTTTTTCCCTTTAAGTTTTGTAGCATGTAGCGGCCGATGCATATATGTATCGATGCGTATCGGCCCTTGCGGGTAAATAGTGGCTGATAGGGGCCGCTACACTAGTGAGCAGCAATAAAAACAAAATATCATGGATATTTTGATCCATGATAACAATCATTATTAAAGAAGGAATTTGCAAAAGATTGAATACAAAGCTTTATACCTAAGTCATATTGTAATATGAAGAGGAAAAGGCTTCCCACACCTAGGCCCCTTCTCTGTCACCCTCCCCGATGCCTAATCCTGCACAAGACAATCGAAGGAAGAAAATGAGATCAGGCAATCGTTTTCTACTAATTGGCCAACTAACAAAAGACTAGTAGCCAGATGAGGAGAATAAAACATGTACTTTAATAGGAATGAGGAATGTCGCCAACAACAGTAATGGGAAACGGTTCACCATTTGTGGTATGAATTTTTAAACCACCACCATATTGTTTTACACGAGCTAAGCTGTCAGATGAATGTGCCATATGGTTTGATACTCCAAAATCCAAAACCCAGACAGAAGAAAATATAGATTGAATCATCTGATGCATCTGCTAAACCTTTTTTGAGGATAAAGTGGTGGAAGGCTGTTCAGGGCAAGAAGGCAATGGAAGCACGACTGCAGCAGTATTGGAAGAAACCCCCTCTATGGTTGCATGGTAGGTCTTATTGTTGCAATTTTCGACCTCGTACGACATTCTAAGATGACATGTCTCGCTTTCCTGTAGTAGTTGCAAAATTTCTTCTTACACCCTTATATGCCCATATTCTTTGCAACTACAATCCTGAGTTTTGTTCATATCTTGACCCCTAGTTTGGGTAACAAAGGCAACATATGAGTTTATAAGTTATCCCTTTCTTTTCTAAACTTGTCCTGGTGATTCAATCTTGCTCTTCACAGAGCAACTCTCCAAGACTTTCATCCATGGATTGAGCAAAAACACGGCTCAGCAAATTGGATCGAACCAGTTCAAGTTTTGTATTGCAGTTTCATAAGAAACTGATCAAGATGGCTAATTTGATGGAACATTAGTAAAGCAGGTACACCATCATCTTGCACAGCGGGATATACTAACAAACCAAACCAAGCCTTTTCCCACTAGGTGGGGTGGGCTATATGGATTTGACGACGCCAATCAAATTTGTTTAGGGTCATGTCCTTCGTTAGAACCATGTAGGCAAGGTCATGTTTAATAATTTCTTTCCAACTTCTCTTGGATCTCCCTCCCTCTCCTACTCCTGGCAATCTTCATGCGTTCACACCTTTTAACGAGTGCCTCCGTTGGGCGCCTTCTCATATGGCCGAACCATCTCAGTCGATTTTTTCTCATTTTATCTTTAATCGGTGCTATTCCTACTTTGCCCCTAATCTCCTCATTCCTAATCTTATCTCTCCCTGTGATCCCGCACATCCATCTTAGCATTCTCATCTCCGCAACTTCCATCTTCTTAACATGATTATGCTTTACTGCCCAACACTCTGATCCATATAACGCTGGACGTACCGCCACCTTATAATACTTTCCTTTGACCGTGAGGGGGACTTTCCAATCACACAAGACCCTTGAAGCACTCCTCCATTTGGTCCACCCGGCCTGAATCCTATGACTTACATCGGTATCAATCTCTCCATCTTGTTGCACCATAGATCCAAGATACCTAAAGTTTTCTTTCTCAACAATCTTTTGTGTGCCCAAACTTACTTCTAAGTTACCAGGTGTCCTACTTTGACTAAACTTGCATTCCATATAATCCGTCTTGCATCGACTTAGCCTAAACCCTTTTGTCTCTAACATTTTCCGCCACAATTCTAGCTTAGCATTCACTCCTTCGCTCGTCTTATCCACTAAAACAATATCATCTGCAAATAGCATACACCACGGCACCTCATCCTGAATATGTCTTGTAATCTCATCCATAACTAGGGCAAACAAGTACGGGCTTAACGCTGAGCCTTGGTGTAGACCAATCGTGATAGGAAACTCTTTAGTCTCTCCGCCAGTCGTTCTTATAGATGTCACGGCTCTATTATACATATCTTTTATCGCCTCAATATAATGCGACACACTCTTTTCTTTTCCAGTACTCTCCATAGAATCTCCGTAGGAACTCGGTCATAGGCCTTCTCCAAGTCAATGAACACCATATGTAAATCTCTCTGGCCTTCTCTATACTGTTCCATTAACCTTCTCAGGAGAAAGATAGACTCCATGGTTGATCTCCCAGGCATGAAACCAAATTGATTCTCAGAAATGTTTGTTGTTGTTCTTAATCTTCTCTCAATAACTCTCTCCCATAATTTCACTGTATGGCTCATCAATTTAATCCCACGGTAGTTCGCACAGTTCTGAATATCTCTTTTGTTCTTGTATATGGGTATAAGAATACTTTTCCTCCATGCATCAGGCATCTTCTTGCTCTTTAGCACTACATTAAAAAGCTTTGTCAACCAACTTATGCCATCCTCCTCCAAGCACCTCCAAACCTCAAAAGGGATACCATCTGGCCCAACTGCTTTCCCATTCTTCATCCTTTTCAATACTTTTTTAACTTCTTCCCTACTGATTCTCCTATAGAACATATGATTCGATTCTTCCCTAGCAATGGTAAGTTGCCCCAATTGTATGTCACTACTACTGTTATCGTTAAATAACTTGTAGAAGTAGCTTTTCCAACGCTCCTTTATCTCCTCATCCTTTACTAATACCTTTTCATCATCATCCTTAATGCAATTAACTTGGTTTAAGTCCTTGGTCCGCCTATCTCTGGCTTTGGCAAGCTTAAATATCTCTCTTTCGCCTTCCTTAGTGTCAAGTCGCCTATATTGCTCCTCAAATGCCTTTGCCTTGACTTCACTAACTGCCTTTTTTATTTCTCTTTTTGCTTCTTTATACCACTCCAAGTTCGCTTCATTTCGATCATTTTGCCAAGTTTTAAAGCACTCTCTTTTAACTCTTATCTTGTCTTGGACGGCCTCGCTCCACCACCATGCCTCTTTCTGTGTCGGAACACCCCATTTGGATTCTCCTAAGACTTCTTTCCCTACCCTCCTAACACACTCTGCTACCTTATCCCACATATTATTTGCACTCTCATTTACCGCCCAAACGTCTTCCTCTAGTACTTTTTCCCTTAATGCTAGTTGCTTATCACCTTTCAAGTTCCACCGTTTAGTCCTTGAGCATCTGTACAACTTTTTTCTATTCCACCTTTGTAGCTACACATCTATGATCAACAACCTATGTTGGGAAGTCAAGCTCTCCCCCGGTATAACCTTGCAATCTTTACAAGCTAAGCGATCTCTTTTCCTAGTTAAGAAGAAGTCAATATGTGTCCTTAAGGAGCCACTCTTATAGGTCACCAAATGCTCCTCTCTTCCTAAAAAAGGTGTCAGTTACCATGAGATCATAAGCCACTGAAAAATCTAAAATATCCTTCCCTTCTTCATTTTTATTACAGCGGGATATACTAATTTCACAAATTCAATCCAAAGGCTTACGATGCTGTAATAATATTTCTGAATTGATTTGTTCCCCCGAAAATAGTCTAATATATCTACTCCCACATACCCTTTGTAGTCTTATATGGTCGCAGATAGAGCTTGTGATCCAACAAATTATCTTAACATCATCAGTCTCCCATTGAGCTAATATTTGTAATGTTTGTGGGTTTGGTAATTGAGCCGTCCATACAACCCCATAGGTCTTTTACAAATAGACAGAACTGAAATTCCCAAGATAAGGAGTTATCTCCATTAAACTGAGGGCAAGATTTCAGTTTTATCACCCATAATTCAACAAGTGCTCAGACATGGACGGCCGAGTTTTAAGAGAATAAAACTTTGTTTGAAGAAATTTCAGCCCAAGTAATACAGGGACCAAACATGACTTGAACTCCAGGGCTAGACAAACAGAGAACAAAAAATTCAAGCGAAAAGGTGCTCTAGTTTTTGGCAGTAAACCCTCTAATGGATGTATGTCGCTCCGATTAAATCCAAATCAGACTATATAGATGTGTATATCACACTTTTATCCTCCTAACACCACTAAAAGCATTTGATTTGGCATCTAAATGAGGTATTTTAATGGTCAAGATGAAGTCTTATACTGTAAATTACCGATATAGAAGAATGGCAAAAACCCGTACCTCTGGTTGACGAAAATTTCCAAAAAAAATCCCACAAAAAAAAATCCAAATCGAAGCAAGGGTAACATCTGTAAATCCTCGAGGGATATGATGACCCAGGTGCGGCCCACTTGGAATGGTAGTGAAACATGCCTAGTCGATCGGTGTCGGTTGCTAAATCAGAAAGCTGAAATAAAATCTTCTTTGATGAAAATATATGCCTCCTAGACCTCCACAAAGCTCTTCTGGATCAATGATAATCTCAAAGTGTTATTGGTGAGTGATTCACAGCAACAGATCTCACTCGACAGACACAAAACTCTTTCAATCCGCATGATCTCTCCTGACAAAACTATGATCACAGAACTTGAAAGATTGATAATACTCAGTGTGCATTATTCCTTGTCTCTCCTTTGGAGATCGTATGTCAATATATATAGGTATTACGTGCCTTAATCGAGGCTCTAAGTTCAGAAACTAACTAATTACATCAATTGCTAATCTAAGTTAGGAAAACCAAATCATTAACAGGAATATGTACAGCTGCATTATATTGACCAAATCAACCCATGTGTGATATGTGTTCGACTGGAACCTTTCATGGGCCTTGGGCCTGTTAAACACCCCACTCTCAAATTGATGCGGGAGAATCAACAAGTATCAATTTGCCAACCAAGAACTGATGCCGTGGTCGTGGAAAACCTTTAGTGAGAATATCAACAATTTGAAGCTCAGTAGAGACATGCGGAAGGCTAATGACATCACGTTTAAACTCATCACGTATGAAGTGACAATCAACCTCGATGTGTTTAGTGCATTCATGAAAAATCGGATTTTCAGTGATCCGAATTGCGCTTGTATTATCTGCCTAGAGGGGGGGTAGCTCCTTTTGCTAAGAAACCAATGTCAGAGATCAGACCTCGGAGCCAAAGAATTTCGGAGCATGCAGCAAACATGGCTCGGTACTCAGCCTCGGTAGAAGACTTGGAAACTTTTTCATGTTTCTTGCATTTCTAGGAAATCAGACTATCACCCAAAAACATGCACTATCCTATTGTCGATCTGCGAGTATCCGGACAACCAGCCTAATCAACATCTGAATAACCTTTGAGAGATAGAGGATTGTCATATGGAGAAAACAACCCACGAGTCGGTGTGTGAATAAGGTACTGAATGATGCGGCGAATACCAGCCATATGAAGCAGACGAGGAGCAGTCATGAATTGACTCATTAGGTTGACCGCATAAGAGATATCAGGATGAGTGATCGTGAGATAGATCAAGCTGCCAACTAACTGGCGATATGTGGTAGGATCTGGAAGAAAGTCACCCTCCTTTTTGCTGAGTTTGACATTAAGTTCGACTAACGTATCTACTGGAGCTGAAGCAGTAAATCCAGCTAAGTCAATGAGATCAACCGTGTATTTGTGCTGATTGAGAACTATACCTTTAATCGATTGATGAACTTCAAGATCGGGGAAAGAGATCCTTCATGTGAAATGTTTGATGAAGAGAAGCTTGGAGTTCTTGAATCATTTGTGCATATGGACCAGTAATGACGATGTCATCAACGAAGACAAGTAGCACAGTAATCCCCGACGGAGCATGACGTAAAAACATAGAAGGATCATACTAGCTTGGATGAAAATCCAAGCGGAGAAGTGCATCTTGAAACTTCTCAAATCATGCGCGAGGAGCTTGCTTCAGACCATAGACGGAGCAACGAAGTTTGGCAACCATACCCTTCCCGGATGAGGACCCCTGAGGCAGACACATATAAACAAATTATTTGAGATCGCCATGAAGAAACGTATTTTTGACATCCATTTGATATAGAGGCCAAGACTGAGAGACAGCAGCAACAAGAATTATGCGTACGGTGGTCATTTTAGGGACGGGAGCAAAAGTTTCATCATAATCGATTCCACATTCCTACCAATTTCCAAGAGCGCCATGGCATGCCTTATATCGATCCAATGTGCCATTAGATTTTAATTTGAGAGAAAAAATCCACTTACAGCCAATAGGTTTGACACCCATAGGAGACGGGACAATATCCCACGTATGATTTTGCACTAAAGCATCCAATTCATCTTACATAGCCTTGTTCCAACATTGGTCCTACACATCATGAGAATAGGATTAGGGAATGGAAGAGGAAGATCAAGTGGCCATTAAGGAAGTATTTGAGAACCCATAGCGGTCTGGTGGCACCGAAATGCGAGTGGAGCGACGCAATGAAGGATGTCCAGATGGATCAAGTGCCAGAAGTGGATCGGATGCTAGAGGAAGATCAGGAGGGGGATCCCTAGTATGCGCTTCTCTGTTCCTACTGTGATACACAAAGTTAGGATTAAATCGAACAACTGATGGGTTGTCAGAAAAACCAGGTAAAGACACCAAGGAGGAGTCAGGAGGATCAATGTGCTTTTGAAAATAATGTTGTCGTTAAAAAAAAACGACATTCCTAGAGGTACGTAAGCGATGAATGTGAAGATCATTGCAAAAGAACCCTTTCTGGAAGGGTGCATAACCTAAAAACACACACTGAGCTAATTGTGCGTTAGTTTGGTTCTCTCATAAGGAGGCAAGTGTACAAAGCAAACTGAGCCAAAAAACATGAAGATTATCATAGGATGGAGATGTCTTGTACAATCGGTAATATGGGCTCTCATTTTCAATAGAGGTTGATGGCATACGATTTATAAGATGAGTTGTCGTAGCCAGTGCCTCAACCCAAAAACGGGTTGGAACCGATGATTCAAGAAGAAGGGAACGAGTGACATCAAGGAGAAGTCTATTTTTCCTTTCAGCGATTTCATTCTGTTGTGGAGTATAAGGACAAGTTCTTAATGCCTTTGTTTTGCAAAAACTGTTGAAAATCAGAGGATGCATATTCTCCGCCCGAATCAGATCACAAGATTTTGATGCAGGTGGAAAATTGATTCTCAACATAAGCTAAAAAAAATTTTAAAACATTGAAAACATCATATTTGGAATGCAAAAAGTAAACCCATGTGAACCGATTGAAATCATCAATAAAAGTCACAAAGTATTTGTACTGAGAGTGAGAAAGAGCTGGAGCAATTCCCCATACATCGCTATGAATTAAATAAAAACAATGAACGCCGTGTGAAGTGGAAATAGGAAAAGGAAGAGTTTTGTTCTTTTCCATTTTACAAGTAGCATAATCAAAAGGCACACAAGAAGATAAGCCAATAGATTTATTTAATAAACTAGAATTTAACATAAGGGACAAAGCCTTGGAATTAGGGTGTCCGAGTCTATTATGCCACAAACAGCAGTTATCTCTAATAGAAAAACAAAACACGTCATTGTCAAATCTATTCCTAGAAATTTTAGCAAAATCCAGCAGAAACAAGCGTCCACACTTAGGCCCCCTCGCGATCTCCTTCCTGGACATCTGGTCCTGCACAACACAACCAGAAGAAGAAAAATAGATGTTACAATTGTTTTCAACAAGTTGGCCGACTGACAATAGGTTTGAAGTTAAATTGAGACGAAGGTAAACATTTTTCAATGGGATGGGACCAGGATCATCTCCGAGAGCAGTAATGGGAACATTGCCTCCGTCAGCAGTTTGTTTTTGAAGATTGCCATTTATCTTGTCACATTGGAGAGAGGGGTACGGAAATACGTCATATGATTAGACGCCCCGAAATCAAGGAACAAGTAGAAGATGAAGGTGAGTTACCTAAGAGACCAAAGGCAGAGAAGGCATTGACAATCATTTGTTGCACCAGAGATGATGAAGGCCCAGGCTGTGAGGGTGGAGATGTAGGAGCAGGCATAACTGAAGAAGCAACATAAACATGCGGAGCCTGATACTGTGGAGTCTGATACTGCGGAGCCTGATACTGTGGAGTCTGATGCCGCGGTGATGGACGTTGTGGGCAACGGCGACATTCAGAGATGATATGTCCCGACTTTTTACAGTAATTGCAGACTTTCTGTTTGCAATGAGATAAGATGCCCAAATTTTTTACAACTGTAGCATTGTGTTTTGCTCAAGTCTCGAAGCGGAGGCTGAAAAGTCTTATTTGTCGAGAACGCGACTAAATAGGTCTCAGTCTTTTGTTGAGCAATATGAGCCGAGGTCGTAATGCGTTGTTCTTCGCATAGAGTTCATTCAAGCAGACATCCAATAAAGGTAAGGGCATTCGATTCATCAGGGCAGATCAGACACTTTCATATTCATTCAGCAGTTTCATAAAAAACTAATCTCTTTGACTAGAGGCCTGAAGATATTGGATCACTATCAAAACATTGTCAGCCACATCCGCATACTTAATACTATCGTATTCCGACCACAGTGTACGGAATCCAAAATAGTAGTCTTGTACCGACAAGGTCCCTTGTGCATATTCAGCAATTGCACATTCAAGGTGAAATTGACGCGCAAAGTTGTCTTGATGGTAAACTTTCTTCAAATACCCCCACATGGCTTTAGAAGTCGAGTAATGCTTGAGATTCATTATCAGATGTGGTTCAACGAATCCCAGAATCCATGATTTGATTTTGGCATCTTTAGTATGCCAAGAGGATATCTTCTTTCCATCCTCCGTGGGTTTAGGGCCAACACCTATGATGCACGGATACTTCAAAACGGGCAATGTATCATGTCGTATCATATCCGATACTTCACTCTTTATATGTAAAATCCATGTCCTTGCCATGTCTATGGCGTGTCCCTGCCGTATTTAGGCATCATAGGTCAACACCAGAAACAAATCCCCACAATTCCTTAGCTTCTAGGTAGATTTGGAATTGGAAAGACCAGGCAGGGTAATTTTTTCCAGCAAATTTGACCAAAGTAACCTCAGATTTTTCCATCTCAATTTTAGATTGGAAAAAATAGATTGAACTGTGAAAAACAGTAATCAAATCAAGCAACAGTTGTATGAAAAACTGTTTTTGTATGCAGAAGGCAAGATCCAGCCAAACAAAGAAGAAAAAACCACCACGTCAGACAATAACAGGAAAAAAATAACCCTCTAACAACCTTGATTGGGGCTTCAGATCCTCTACATGGGCCCCACAGATGGATATGAACACTGATCAGATGTTTGATCTATGAAGACACAATATTTTCGCACCTACTGGAACAGGTTTGAACCTATTCCGCCAAATATCCAAGATTCTGGACGGTCTTGTTTGAAACTTGTGTAATATTTTGAAATAACAAAAGAATGATCAGAAAGACTACCTGGCAGTGTCGAAAAATTCTGAAAAAAATCACTAAAAAACTCAGAAGGCCTAGGCGACTTTGACTGGAGTGATCGTGGAATATGCTGTGATGATCACAGGTGGGCCATAGTAGATCTTGGGCTATCACAGATCCTGAATGGCTGTCAATCTCTGGAAACAAATCCTTGATCTGTTTTTCTTCACGAGAGAGTAGTTTCTCTTGATTAATCTCCTTGATGATTTCTAAGATTGAAAACTAAAACTCTGCTCTGATACCATGACAAAACTATGATCACAGAACTTGAAAGATTGATAATTATTCCTTGTCTCTCCTTTGGAGATCGTATGTCAATATATAGGTATTACATGCATTAATCGAGGCTCTAAGTTCAGAAACTAACTAATTACATCAATTGCTAATCTAAGTTAGGAAAACCAAATCATTAACAAAATATGTACAACTGCATTATATCGGCCAAATAAACCCACGTGTGATATGTGTTGGACTGGATCCTTTCTTGGGCCTTAGGCCTGTTTAACATCTCCTATCAGAGGATAGATTGTGGCTTAACTGATAAACATGATTAGAATACTGTGGCTGGATCAGCAGATGTTGAAAAAAATATTTTCAGATCTCAGAGTATGAAGCACAGAATCCCTCCAGTTAATTTCTCATTGACAAAGAAAGAAAACTCACAATCCTTAAATTGTGCATGGGCTATGATACCATACAAAGTTGAGTGCCTCTCTTACGATAGGGTTCCCCAGTTTATAGTTTTCATTGACAATAATCAAAGGGAGTCAACCTATCTAATCCCCTTAATTGGGGTGGTTAAAAGAGATTAAAGACATGTCTCCATGATTAGGGATTATACAAATCAGCAATGATATGATAATCTGCGATCCAATAAAATTGATAATCCTTAATGTTACAAATGCCAATCTTATGTCGCACATGCTGCTCTAAACAACCTATCCTATATATTTGTAATCCCATGGTTTAAAATTGCGGTATCAGTTGCCATATTGGCTAACCCCAAACACCAATATGGTATCGGTATTGGTCATGGTTCGCAGTCCGGCGCAGTCATTGCAGCGTGAGAATTTTTCTTAAATTAGCTTTGTAAAAAATTTGACTCCAATTGGAGTTAGGCCCACAATTGCATTGGTCACGTTACATTATTAGAATCATCAATACCTATTCATGTATATAACTTCATGATCTAGTCATCAACAAAATTCACAAAATTTAGATTTCAAAGGGGGCATTTGTTTAAGAGTAGTTTCGGTTTTTCTTAAGTGGGCCATATCAATAAGGTACAATTAAAAAAAGGAGTAAGGATATAATGAAAATTTTGAAGTCTTCATACTTCATAGTGGGGCCCACCTCATCATCATCATCATCAAGCCTTGTCCAGACTATGTTGGGGTCGGCTACACGAATTACGTTTCTCCATTCCAATCTATCTTGAGTCAAATCCTTAGATAAGTTGCACTTCTTCAAGATCTATTTTTATTAACCCCATCCACGTCCTCTTTGGCCTACCCCTTCCCCTCAGTTGGCCATCAACATTCATAGCCAAACTTTTCCTTACCGGTAATGTTGTCAGCCTGCGTTGGACATGCCCAAACCACATCAATGGGTTTCTTTAATTGCCCTCCTCTTGTATGGGTTTTGGCCAAATTTTATTTTAATTGGAGGTGTCGTGCTATTGGATTGATTGAATTTTTTTCAAATTGATCAACAAATCAATCAAACAGTGGGTCAATCTCTTATTAGAGTTTTACTTGTCCAGTGCCCGTATCAAAGAGGGACAATTATTTTAAGTGACTTTGATTTTCTATAAATGGACCACTGTGGAGCCCACGGATTAGTATAATTTTTAAGTTACATACATGTAACTGGTAACTGATAAAAAATAAAATAAAAAAGAGACCCAAAAAGGGGCTTCTGCCCTAAGCCCCTTTTCTTTTCACCGATACAGAAAGAGGGAGACTGGAATGGAGACATCAGTAAAAAAAAAAAAAGGAAAGGGGAAGGGAGAGGGAGAGGGAAAGGAAAAGGGAGAGGAGGAAAGAGGGGAGGGCTCACCTGCGGTGGAGGAGAACGCCCGAGGATGACAGCTACTCCAGGCTTCGGCGTACTATAACTCAAGGTACACTCCCTTCTCTCCCCCTTCCTCCCTCTATCTCTTTCTTCATCTTTTTCTTTTTTTTCTTTTTATCCTCCTCAGTCCTTTGTTGCATGCGGAGATAGGAGAAGAAAGGGGTTAATGAAGAGGGCCCAGTTCATCCGCCATCAGCCGATATTTTGAAAATAACTAACAATATATCATTCAGATAGATATTTTCAACATATTGGCCCATAAGTGGCGATTTTTTGAGGTACAGCGAGAGACGCCAATTCCCATGAGATCAACAGAACAATGATGGCCGATATCAGTACGTATCGGTAGATTTTTTTTTTAACCACGGTAATCCCTCGTTGGGAGGATCACCTTTCATTATTTATTCAATAAAGGTTTCAGTTTTTCTTCTAACTGAAAGTGCCTCTCTTCGATTGAGAGTGGGTGCGTGTGGAATCCCCTGGGGACTAGGCCAAGGCCTATTTGGAGCTTGGTCTATCTATCTAGGAATCTCTTGAGGATTTGGCTAACCCCCTTGTGGAGTAGGTCTATTTCGTTCACGGATCCGGGGCTACATCAATATGAGGTCCATGATGCAAGACAGACCCATGGTCCCCATGGGTCAATCAAGCCATTGGGCCCAACCCTTTTTTATTTTATTTGATGTCGAATTATTTATGGTTTATGTCTTAATCAATGGATGTTTTAATCCTGGCCATCGATGTTTTTCGATGGTCCAGATTAACTTTAGGGTTATATTTTCTCCTACTTAAGCATTGTATCCTAGGCTATTCAAACTATTATTAATGAAAAGAAAATTTGGAGTGCTTTTTGCTCTCTCTTCCCTTTCTTATGAAAGGTATGGCGTGAGTAGTAGCAGAGACAAGATTCTCTATTAGGGGGTGCAAAAAAACTCTTACCAAGAAATTTGAGAAAGAATAAAAAGTAAAAATATTAACGTATATAAGAAAGTTGAAAATGTGTTCAACCAATTTAACTCGCAAACTAGTTATTAAATTATATCCCAAAAATGATTCATTTGTATTACTCTCCATATCTAACAACATTCAATCATGGATCCAAAAGATTAGAGAAGAATTATAAACTACATAATTTTAGCATAGTTACTTGTCACCGCGTGTTCATAGTTTAAAAAATAAAATTACATAATTTTCTTTACCATCATAATATGGAGTTGATGTTGACAAAAAGTCTTGATATTTGACCCATTGTTTAAAGCTCAAATCCTTTCATAATTACTTTAACGAAAACAATAAGGTTGATGGAACCTTTGGGCATGTAATTAGTATAAAGATCTTTTAAGCACCTCTATTTATAGGTGACAGAAGCTCAAGAGAGAGAAATATTGGATTGTAATTGTATATCTTTGTTTGAGATTTCCATTCATTATATAGACATTACGTACCTTGTTTAGCTATAAATCAGTAACCACAATCTAATTTACACACGGATATGACCTGTACAATCTTTGACTATATCCTACATATATTACAGCTGGGTTGGATATAATTGGGCCTGGATTTGTACGATAAGGGAACCGAACTGGGCTTCTTGACATCCCCCCTCAAATTGATGTTGTTGAGTCAACAAGTAACAATTTGCCAACCAAGAAATAATGACGTGGTCTTGGTAGGCTCTTGGTAAAAATGTATACAACTTGAAGTCCGGATGATATATGTGGAAGGCAAATGGTGTCATTTTTAAATTCATCCCGGATATAATGACAATCCACCTCAATACGCTTTGTACGCTCATGAAAATTAGGATTTGAGGTAATCCGAATGGCACTAGTATTATCAGCATAAAGGGGTGTTGGAGATGTTTGAAGAAAGCCAAGCTCAAAAAAGCAATCCACGAAGCCATACGATTTCTGAAGAGGCGGCGGGCATAGCACGATATTCAGCTTCGGTGGAGGATTTGGACACTTTATCCTATTTTTTGCAGTTCCAAGAGAGCAATGAGTCCCCTTAGAACATGCACCATCCTGTCGTTGATCTCCTGGTATCCGAACAACCAGCCCAATCGACATTAGAGTACGCTGTAAGAGATAGTGTGTTGACAACCGAAAAGAACAAACCACGAGTCGGAGTGCCAAGAATGTAATGAATAATGCGCCGAACAGCAGTTAGATGTAAATGACGTGGTTGCGTCATAAACTGGCTAACAAGGTTGACAGCATAAGAGATATCAGGCCGGGTAATTGTGAGATATACCAAGCTGCCTACTAATTTTCGTTATAAGGTGGCATCCGAAAGAAGATCTCCCATATCCCGAGACAATTTAACATTAACTTCAAGAGGAGTATCAACCAAGGTAGAGTTCTATAGACCGGCCATCTCAATGAGGTCTAATGCATATTTATGTTGATCAAGAATTAAGCCTTCTTCTGAGTGATGAACTTCCAAACCCAAGAAATAGGTAAGGGGGCCTAAGTCCTCCATATGGAATGATTCATTAAGTGAGGCTTGAAGCTATCGAATCATCAGTGAATCAGTTCCAGATATGATGATATCATCCACATAGATAAGTAACACAGTAATCCCAGCTGACGTGCGATGAAGAAAGAGAGAAGGGTCATATGGACTCTGTTGAAAATGAAGTTGAAGAAGGGTATCTCGAAATTTTTCGAGCCAAGCTCTAGGTGCTTGTTTAAGACCATAGAGGGATCAACGTAAGTGAGCAACTTCATCACTGGAAGAACTCGAAATGCCAGGTGGAGTTTTCATATAGACTTCCTCGTTTAGATCCCCATGCAGAAAGGCATTCTTGACGTCGAACTAATAAAGAGGCCATGACTGTGATGCTGCAATTACTAACACAATGCGAACCGTAGTCATTTTTGCGACCGGAGCAAATGTCTCATCATAGTCAATACCATATTCTTGGCGATTACGAAGTGCGACTAGGCGTGCCTTATGACGATCCAACGAGCCATCAAGTTTGAGTTTGATGGAAGAAACCCATTTACAGCCAATGGGTTTTACATGAGATGGACAGGACACAATATCCAATATGTGATTTGCTCGAAGAGCATCTAACTCTTCATGCATAGCTTTCTTCCAACAGTCATGTTTCACTGCCTACAAATACGAGTTAGGAAGAGTAATAGTAGATAAGACAAAGAAGTGAGTGAAACCATATCTGTCTAGGGGACGAGTGTGGCGAGTGGATCGCCTAAGTTGAATCGACATTGGAGCACGAGCAGAAGAAGGACCGGGTTCTGGTGGCGGATGAGGTGGCGAGGAATGATCCATAGGGGATGGCAGTTGTGGAACATCTTTGTGACAACGCCTTTCATAGACGATTAGAGGTGCGGAGCAACATCATCAGTAAAATTGGGTAAAAGGGAGATAGAAGGAAATAAATCTTTGTGATTTGAAAAGAAAAACTAATTTTCCTAAAAAATGACATTCCAATACTCATATGCGATGAATGACTGGATCATAACAAAGAAAGCCCTTTTGGTGAGAAGCATAGCCCAGAAAAGCGCACTTCACGGATTGAGCTGTCAGCTTTGTCCATTCAGTCGGAGGAAGATGAACAAAGCACACACGAACAAAGGTGCGCAAATGAGTGTATGTCGGCTGTATGTTGAAAAGTCTATAATATGGAGATTGATATCGGTGAGGGGAACGATTGATTAAGTGAACTACAGTAGCTAATGCTTCTACCGAAAATTTAGCAGGAACCGATGATTCTAAAAGAAGGGAACGAACGGTATCAAGAAGATGCCTGTTTTTCCGTTCGGCAACTCCATTCTGTTGAGGAGTATATGGACATGATCTCTATGATAAAATCCCTTTGGTTTGCAAGAAATTTTAAAACCGCTGGGACATATACTCGGCCCCAGAATCAAAGCGAAGAATCTTGATACTCGTAGAAAACTGATTCTCAACATAAGCAAGGAATTTTTTTGAAAACATCATATACTTCGATTTGGAATGCAAAAAATACACCCATGTGAACCGACTATGATCATCTATAAATGTGACAAAATATTTGTAGTTAGTATGAGAAATTACGGGCGTAATTCCCCATACATCACTCTGAATAATGTCAAAACATGCAGAAGCCACAGAATGATGCATAGGAAAAGGAAGCATCTTACATTTACCAAGTTTGCAAGCCGCACAATCAATAGAACGAAAAGAGACTTTATTATTATGAATGATCCCATTATTCAACATGAAAGATAACATCTTAGCGTGAGGATGGCCTAATCTGTTGTGCCAGAGCCTCCAAACATCCTGAGAAGATAAACTAGATAAAGCAAAAACATTTTTATAAGGAGCAGGATAAGACATGTGAATAGGAAAAAGACGACTACATTTAGGCCCCTTCGCGATCACTCTCCCCGACGCTTGATCCTACACAACACAACCAGAGCGAGAAAAATGGACATTACAATCACCATCAAGAAGTTGTCCCACAGAGATAAGATTGGTGGTTAAAGATGGAGAAAGAAAAGCATGTTTCAGAGGCATAGAATTTGAAGCATCACCAACGGCAGTAATGGGAAGATGTTCACCATCCGCATTATGAATTTGGAGACCACCGGTATACTTTTGAATATTAGAAAGATGCGCGGGAGAGGAAGTCATATGATTGGAAGCACCGGAATCAAAATACCAAGGAGTGGATGCAAATGGATGATTACCTGAAATTCCAAGAGCAGAAAAAGGCATTAATGATCACTTGTTGGATTGCCTCAGGAGTGATCGAAGGAGGGGGGCTGGAAGCAAGTGGTTGTGAAGCCATGACTGGTGGAAAAGCAGCATCGGAAGAGGTACCTGAAGTGGTAGTATGATAGGATCAAGAAGTTTGAGTTGTGGCCTCTTTTTGCATTCAGCAATAACATGCCCATTGGCTTTGCAGTAATTGCGAAACTTCTGTTTACATTGTGATGCATAATGACCAAACGATTTGCAACCATAGCACTGAACTTTGCTTACGTCACATCCCTGAGAATTTCCTTTTGCAGCATAGGCCACCTCATCTATTCTACCCATTGTGCCCGTAGAGTGAGCATGTGAAGAGTTGCAATTAGTAACATAAGCAACCTAGAGAGGAGTGGAGACATGCTGTTTCAATGCATGTTGAGTTACTTTGCTCTATTCTTCACATAGAAGTTCATTAAGACATTCATCTAAGGAGAATGGACCCTGCTCATAAGACTAGAACGGACAGCTTCATATTCCGGTCTTAATTTCATAAGAAACTGGTCGCGATGATTGATGTCCTGTAGTTGCTGAATCTCTAAAAGTGTTGCAACAGAAACTTTAGCATATTTTATTTCATCATATTCAGCCCACAAATTCAAAAAACTGGAGTAATAATCTTGAATGGATGAAGTGCCTTGAGAATATTGAGCAATCTCAAGCTCAAGTTGATACTGACGGCAGAGTTCCCCTGATGATAGACTTTCTTCAAGTACTCCCACATGCCCTTGGAAGTTTTGTACGGTTTGAGATTGAGTATATACTGAGGTTCCACAGATCCAAGTATCCAGGTTTTGATTTTTGCATCTTTCAATTTCCAAGAAATAAAAAAAAAATTTGTCATCATCTTGGGGCTTCGGATCTGTTCCAAATATATGTCCCCACATTTCCTTGCCTTCCAAGTAAACTTGAAATTGGTAAGACCATGAGGTATAATTTGTCCCATTGAACTTGATAAGTGTAAGTTCAGATTTATCCATTAAGACAGATCCACAATAAACAATCTAAACAAGGGAAATAAGAGGCTGAAGATAAAAATCTGGCAAGAGAAATAGCAGCAACAGAGCCTAAAAAATCTTCAATACAGTTCAGAATAGTGAATCAGCAGAATAATGCACAGAACAGTGTCAGAATACCCAAAACAAGCCTTGTCGTCAGTTGAAGAATTTCCAAGTGGGCCCCATCAGATGATCTATGGACAGATCAGAGGCTAGGGATGGAAGGGCGGATGATTTTCGCAACTACTGGAAGAAGTCCCACTCAAAAGGGATCAAAATCCACAATTTTGAACTGCTATGATGAAAACTTTTGGACAAAACTGAAATACCAAAAAAAAAAAAAAAACAAAGGGGTAGATGGCCTACCTCTGATGAGACAAAATTGCTGGAAAAAATCAACATAAATAAGAGGAATACCAGGCGACCCTGATTGGCTTATTTTGTTGTTGCCGTGATGTCGTTCTCAGGTGGGCCACGTTTGATCCAAGATGATCGGAGATGATCGGCAATGATCAGACTGATGAGAGGCTTCTTTGAAGGCTTCCAGAGAAGGAAGATGAACTAGGAGGGATCTATGGATCCCTATATCTTGAAGAGAATGAAGCACCAGACCATACTAGAACATACGAATGTTGTCGAAGTTGGCTCTGATACCATGACAGAAGCTCAAGAGAGAGAAATAATGGATTGTAATTGTATATCTGTTTTTTATTTTCATTCATTATATAGACATTACATGCCCTGTTTAGGCTATGAATCAGTAATCACAATCTAATTTACACACGGCTATGACCTGTACAATCTTTGACTATATCCTACATATATTACAGCTGGGCTGGAAATAATTGGACCTGGATTTGTACGATAAGGGAACTAAACTGGGCTTCTTGACAATAGGCACATGAAATCTCCTAAGAATTAGATTTGACCTAATACAATTCAGAATTTGAATTAAAATGTTAAATATTCAAAATTTGATAATAACTAACGGAAAAATGTTTCAAATATGCTAATTATTAGTGTCAAATTTGGGAAGATTTGAATTCTGAAATCAATAAAGGGTGAAAAAAGAGAAAAAAGGTTGGGAAGGGGCAAAAAAAGAAGACCATAACACACAAAGAGAGAAAAAGATGTCAATGGGGCAAAAAAAATAAAAATAAAAGTTGAGAAGAGGCAAAGGACAAAAATTACCATATCGACCATAACAATTTTCATTTTATTCCTCATATTTTAAAGGAGGATAAAAGTTAAGCCTCCTCAACTCCATGTGGCTCTGCCACGGGGCGTGAGGCCTACTCAATTTAGGCATGAGGTCTGACCTATCCCCCATCTTCCATCTTTGTCACTACCCACCTCGTATCTCAATCCGCCGTCCGCATCAATTGGCATCAAAGCCGAAGATCGATCCAATCAAATTCAATAACGGCACATGTTATCGTTTCCCCTACACTGTCTTCTCCGCCCATCCTTCATTACCGACAATCCCACACTCAAATCCAAGCCTGCCGACTGCCATCTATCACTGAATGCAACTCCTTTGTTCAAATGACCCCAACCCCTTCCAGCCCTAGCCAAACATCGTCACCTTCCAGACCCTAGATCCCAACAGCCTTTCATCTATCGAAAGCCATAACTAAAACCTAAAGCCATCAAACCCAACTTCCCGATTGATCCAAAAATCCACAAATCACCAATTCCAAAAGGTCGACCACCATACAACACCAAAACCATCACAGTTGAACCACTTTGGCCAAAACCCAAAACCGAGCCAACTCCAACCTTTCACAATCCAGCCGAACCCCAAACCTTGTCAACCTTAAATCCTGAACATCCAAATCCACTTCAAATCCAAGCCTAATTCCAGATAGCCATTTTTTTTTCCAAACCAAAACCTTGGTATCACCCTAAACAACCCATCGAAAACCCAATGCCTAACACTCAAACACCCAATCCAAACCCCCCAACTCCAGATAAATCCCCTCCACCCCCATAAGGCCATATCAACAAACCAAGTGAAAAATAAAAAAAAATAAAAAAATAAAAAATCAAAGAAGAGAGGGAGGGGAGAGAAAGTCGAGGCAGAAAGCATACCTGGAACCATAACAACAGTTGCACTTCATCCCTCCGCTCACAACAGAGCTAACCAAAGCCCTCCATAACCATCAGACGTCATCGTCAAGCTTCGTCGAGCATTAGCAGCACCCCACCTCATCCTCTGCCATCTCCACAATCCAGCATTGTCGCACCACTGTCATGTGCTCCAATCATCGTCATCGGCAACACCATTTTCTCCATCTCTTCCCATCATCGAGTAACAGCAGCGAAGAAGCTCTCTGGTTGAGTGCTGAAAAGGTTTCAAAGCCATCCCCTCCTTTTTTTCTTCCTTCACCGCACAAAGGACGAGGCTGAAACAAGCCTCATGTTTTTTTTTTTTATCCTGTGACATGTGCAGAGCCCAAGTCTTTCTGTTCCTGACTTTGGGCTAGTTCATTTTCAAAAAAAAAAAAAAAAAGAAAGATTGCTCTTGGTGTCATTCCAGTGACACCAGCCCAGTCCATCCCTGTATACAATTCTAATGGTTGGTGGGCCCAAACTCAAGTAACTTTCAGCTGCTCATCTTTGACCAGTGATATCGAGGTCATCCAAACACCAATCGTCAATCTGTCTCCGCCTGTGAGTTACAGACACTCAGATCTTCACAAAAGGTCAGTCAAAATTTTCATAAAGTATTATTCTAGAAGTCCTCAATTCAAATTGCACATCCAAGTCAATATGAAGTTGCAAACCAGTGAATTCGATAATGCACTTCAAAGAATTATGCATAAATTTTTCTATGGAAAATGGTATTTACAGAATAAACTCTACTTTGACCAGTTCCTTGATTTGAAACAAGGAGACTTAACCGTTGAAGAATATTTTGATAAATTTTCAAGGTTGCAAGAATTATGTGGATTAAATGAGAGTGAGATACATGATTTGAACAGCATTATTAGAGGTTTGAGACCGGATATATTGGAAAGTATGGAAGACTGCAAGACCATTCATGAAGCATATTGGGAAGCAGTCCATGTTGAGCACATGCTTAAATGGTCTCGCCGAAAATCAAAGTCTCAACAAACAGAAGCACATGTTGTGGAACAACTCGTGGCTGTAAATATCAAAGAGGACATTAAAATGCAAGAACAGAAATTGGAAGAAAAGGGGATTGACACCATTGATCAGCAAATGCAAGCAGCAAAGGAAGAAGACATGCATATCAAAGACTTATACAAGGCTAACAAGGATACTGATCATCTGATGGATCTCATCGTCAATCCATTTCCTAGAAAGCTGATAAGATCATCAGACGACAAAACTATCAATAACTTTAGGGCTATGTTTTATCCTACTTAAGCAATGTAAAACATCCTAGGCTATTCAGACTATATTATTATTGAAAAGAAAATTTGGAGTGCTTTCTGCTCTCTCTTCCCTTTCACAAGTATGGCGTGAAGCCTATTTAATTCAGGCATGACGTCTGACCTATCCCCCATATTCCATCTTCATCGCTACCCACCTCGCATCTTGATCCGCCATCTGCATCAGTCCAGTTATGGGCTGGTACGCTGATGGACTGGTAGGTTCCGGTCATCTTGCTCAAAATTTGCCAATAACCCTCTGGTTTGTACTATTTCATCAAAACAGGACATAACAGTCAAATCAGTTAGCATATAGGGACTGTTTTGGGGCCCAGTCAATCTCAAGCCTTCAGAGCCATGGGATAAGGTCCCACATATGCGATCAAAAGCCTATAATAACTGTGCATAGTATGGCCCACCAGGGAACTTTTCAATACGCATTTGAATGTGTAAAAGCTTCATTCATCACTGAGTGGTCAGTCTGTTCGTTTGACACGATCCTTTGTGTTTTATGGCCAAGTCTTGAAGAATACAATATTCCATATTTGTATGAAAAAAATGCAATAATAATTATCCTCAACTTGAGCCTGTTTGGATGTATATGGTGAGGTGAAGCATCAAATTAAGAGAGAATAAAATATAAAGTGTTATGATGGTATTTTGTTTTTAGTTGTTTGGTATGGAATCTTTTTGACTTTTTGTATAGAAAAGTGGAGTTTTTTTTTCTTTTAGTGGAGAAAGGAGGTTGCCTTTTTTATTTTATTTTTTGAAAAATTCGGTGGGAATTTTAAAATTATATACTTTTGATATACCCCTTGTCATTTCTTGTCTGGATTCACTTCACTTTAACTTAACTAGTTAATTGCCAAACACGCCCAAAAGTACTTTTACCCAAAAAGAAAAAAATTGAAAGTAGAAATCTACTTGAGCACTTTAAGAGAGCCTAATGATCCAAGATAGTGTTTTTAATCTACATTCAGTTTCATGTTCACAACCCAATAAAAATGTAAGCCTATGTGTTTTGTGGTTTTGATCGTCATTCGGGTGGGATGGTGGGGTTAGCTCCCTTTTTCTCCTTTTATTGGAAAGGATGAAGTATGCACACTCATCCAAAAGAGTTCTCTATTTAATATTGCCACCTTCAAGGTGAACGACCAACTTCCTAATGATGAGGATAATTATCTTCAAGAAGCCCATAATTTTCAGTAAGATGACAGGGAGTGAAAATGAGTTATTATCTCACCTTTTTTTAATTTTTAAGTAATTAAATTATTTGCAGTTTATCCCTTTATATCACAGTTATTTTTTATCGACTTAAAGAAGTTTCATAAAAAAGAAAAAAGAAAAAAGAAAAAAATATTACGTCAGTTTGTTTTAGCAATTTCACTTCTCTTGAACTTCCAGAGTCCCATTCGTAGATAAAGTCAGATGCATGTAGTGTCAGAATCATTACATGAGCGAACGGAACAATATAATAAGAAAGAATCTAAGAGGCTGTTACACGTCAGTTCTATAATATGCAAACTACGCTAGAGCCACAAACACAACAACTATACACAGTAGAACTCATCAACTCAACAATCAACAGATCAGGGTCAAAAAACAAAAGATGTAACATACAGCAATTCACGGCGTGCATAAATTAGAGGAATCACCAAATGCCTGTAGAACGCACTATATCATAATCCAAACTGTATGGCATTCATTTTGTGATTCTTTAAATTGATTATCTTAACCATCCAATGAGGGACAGCTTGGGGGCAAAAAGCAATCTACACTAGGTCCTACCTATCCATTTGACAATTTTTTTTATAACATATCCATTTGACAAAATTCCCATTAGATGGACCAAACAAGCTCCATATCATCCAAGTTGCATGCACTGGGCAACCAGAGTACAAAAGCACGTAAAAATCACACAAAAAAAGCCTGAAAGTTCTCATTTTCTCAGAAACAAAAGAAAGCACTTCCATAAATCCCAAAAGCAACGGTTTTGTATCAGACAGATACTACCTAAAAAATTTGATATATGGTTCATACATGTGGTTATATTAAGCTATCTTTTATCAGCTGTCATATGATACATTTGCATGGATTATACAGTTTCTTCAATCTCTTCTTGACATCTTGGATTCCTCGCTTCATGGATGGTTGATCTTCAGGACCAATAAAAATTATAGGCCAAACTTTTAGGGAGGATGCATCCACTTCTAATGGTTGATCTTCAGGACCAATAAAAATTATAGGCCAAATTTTTTGGGAGTTGTAATGAAGAATCTATAGTTGCAGAGACTACAGACTACAATAAAAACTTATACTCCAGTAGCACATGTTAATTTATGACATCATACCTTGACCCCAGCTGCAGGCGCCCCACTTCCAGACTTGGAAGGAGTTGCTGGCTTACTAGCAGTACCACCAACATTATTTTTCTTCTCTGCAGGCTTTAGAATTTGGAATGAGCACAACAGAGTATCATCCACACTCATCATAGCACCAGCATTATCAAATTCTCCACAATAATTAGGTGCTGAGAATATTGTCACAAGTTGCCTGTCAGCAAAGAACTCATATCCATCCTCCACAACCTGCAAAGGAAGCATATATCATTCAATACAAGGGTCACTACTTTGGCACTCAGAATTAAATTGAACTGGTGATTTATAACCTGGTGCGCGCGGCAGATAAGGTCTAGATCATGCTTCTCAAGAAACTCCGTAACCTTATCAGCACCGAAGGTATATGAAACACCCCTATCATTCATTCCCCATCCTTTAGCATCTTTGTTGGGATCAGACCAAAGAAGATCACAGAGCAAACCAGTGTCTGGTACATCAGTTGGGCGTGTCAAATTTCGTATCTGATCCAAGCTATTCAGGTCAGGAGAAAGACCCCCATGCATGCAAAGTATCTTTTCATCAATACGAGCTGCTACAGGTAGGCAATTAAAACAGTCGGTGAAGACCTTCCACAACCTCACATTGAATCTCCGCTTACATTCATCATAAAATCCATATATACGATTTATTGAAGCGCATTCGTGATTTCCCCTCAAGAGAAAGAAGTTCTCTGGATATTTAATTTTAAATGCCAGGAGAAGACATATTGTCTCCAGACTTTGCTTGCCTCGATCCACATAATCCCCTAGGAATAAGTAGTTTGATTTAGGTGGAAACCCACCATATTCAAATAGCCTCAGAAGATCGGAATATTGACCGTGAATGTCACCTAAATATTAGACAGAAAAGTAAAATGTCAGAGAGATTTAGATTCCTTTCCTGCAAGTATAGGAGAATGAACTTACAAACCAGAGCTGTGGTAGAAAACCTAACATGTAAATGATTTTATAGTTTGGAAGTTATATACAATTGACAGAGGAAGCTCAGAAAGTAAGATCTACCCAAAAATTAATGATAAAAAAGTAAAGAAAACGTTAAAAGAACACTGGAGGCAGTGTTTATCCCAAACAAACGTTAAAGGGATACTAAGATTCTTCCAAACAGCAAGCAATTTGAATAAATTGGCAAATCAGAATTATCTGTTCTGCTATGGTTTTTTTTTTTTTTTTTTTTTTTGGCTATGTTTTCTTTTTTAAATAGCTTCTGCTATGCATTGCAAGAAATGCTAAAATTGAATCCAAATAAAGTGGAATTCTGTTTTCTGCCTTTCCATTTTAAATCATTTTCTGATTACAAATAACAATTTAGTCAAAGAACAATGTTAGACCTGATGTGCACTCCAACTACCATGCTTCTCCACAAACAAAAATGGGAGCCATTCTGTTAGTTTTACAACCACTCAGGTACATCACAAACACATTTTCAGTGCCTAGACTTAATTGGCAACATGGCCCAAAGGTGTTAATCTTTTTTCGTTTTCCCATTGGAAGTTTTCAATGCCCTTCTATGCCACCCATCCGAACTTTCAGAACAATTTTACTCACAGAGCACCTCAACTTTCAAGGGCTTATTTTAGTGAATGGGAGAAAGATTAAAGTTTCTAATCGCATAGCTAATTTCATTGTCATTGTGATGTATCACACAATTAGAGTGTGGGAGATTTCGGCAGAATACCCACCAACCCCAATATGAGGTTGGCAAAATTAATCTGGACAAAAATTCCTATAAAGAAATGCAAGGGTACCACATAAACAAAGGAAAAATCAGTCAAATAAAAAAAAATGATAACAGTAATAACAAATTAAAATTGATAATAACCACAGCGACAATAATCTAGTCCAAGTACGTCCCCTCAAAGCACTTCACCCAGAATGTTCATTTATCCAACACTCCCCTTCAAGCTGGAGTATATATGTCAATCATGCCCAGGTTAGGTTGTCCAAGAAATCGGACATCTGACTATTAGACAAAGTCTGGTGAATGACTATTAATTGGCTCTTTGACTTGATGAATGGCATCAAATAATCTCCTTAGTAATTTTCTCTCTTATGAAATGGCAATCAACCTCAATGGATTTTTTTTTTCTTTCATGAAACATTGGATTTGAGGGAATGTGGATAACTGCCTGGTTATCACAAGCATAGAATGAAAAGCATGGTTTTAAAGATTGGGCAAGTCCAAATCGACACAACTTGGTGAGCCGAATCACTCACAACGTTGAAGAAGTTAAAAGGATTTTCTATAATTAAAAAGAATAATGGGGAGTACATTAAAAAGAGAACATAAGAGAGCATTTATAGAAGAAACTACTGTAGACACCTCATTTGGCACCCTATTTTAGCCTAAAATACTTACCATATATAGAACTGCCCCCATTTCACCCAACTCAACCGACATTAATTATTAAAGTATTTAAAATAGGGTCCTAGATGTCGTAGCTAAGAAGCACGGACACGGACACGGGACACGGACACGACACGACACGGACACGCCGACACGGCATTTCTCTAAAAAGTAGGACACGGACACGTCGGGGACACGTTAATAATAATAATAATAATAATATATCTAATAATATACTAAAAGATACTATCATTTTAACTTTGTAATCAATTTAGCAATCAAATAAATAAAAAATTAAGTACCACTGTACCAACTAACAAACTAATCAAATTATCAAATAGCAATACAAAATTGAAACATAATTAATAATCATTAAACATGAAATATCCGTAGTTCCATAAAATTCATACAAAGAAAAAGGGAGCATCATCAATTTCCTTTTACAAATAACCCTCTTTGCTTTTCTTTTTTTTAAGGATGGCCCTTTTATTCTATTTTTTTTTCAATTAAAAAGAGGCCCAACGTCTCCCCAGCGTGTCCAGAACGTGTCCCCAGCGTGTCCGAACGTGTCCCCAGCGTGTCCGAAATATAAAAAATTAAAAAATAAACTGGACACTCTTTTTTGCGTGTCCGACACGTGTCGGAGCGTGTCCGGAGCGTGTCCGTGTCCGACACGTGTTGGACACCGACACTCCAGCCCCGGAGAGGTGTCCGTGCTTCCCAGTGTCGTAGCATGCATTGTAGCACCTAGGTCATTCATCTTGCACTAGATCATGCATGACATTCAAATTGAAAAATAAAATCAAAATAAACATAATACATATAACAACGAGATTCAGCAACATTAAACCCATAATGTCTTAAAAACACCCTAAGACAAGCGCCCATACTCGATTTATCCAAAACTATAGGGTTTCAAGTGAAGGATCAGATTCATTTATTCAAGTTTTTCTCATCTTTTTTTACTTCTGATCATATGGGTCTATGCACCATTTGAATCTACACTCCAAGACCTTTCCAACGAAATATAAAACTCCATAATCCGACGTATGGATTAAAAGTTATGGCATCCGGAAGATCACCCCTAAAAGGACACTGTATACAGCTTAGACGCGAAGACCACTGCGCCCAGGTTGGAAAACATGGCTGGGCGCACACCAAAACCCGGTATGGTCTTGTAACGACCTGGGCCCACTGTCCACATGATATTGTCCACTTTGGCTCATGGGATTCCAACCCAATCTTGCCTCACGGTTTTAAAAGGCCTCATGCCCAATGTGAGACTTATGCACCACTGCATACCCCTTCTACAAGGGGCCCACAGGCGTGACACACTCCCCCACCGGCAAACAAAGTCGTCCTCTACTATGATACCATCTATAACGACCCGAGCCCACTGTCCACATAATATATGATATTGTCTGCTTTGGCTCATGGGATTCCAACCCAATCTAGCCGCACGGTTTTAAAAGGCCTCATGTGGAGTTAAGGTCAGGTCACACATATATACCCAAGATCAGGACTAGCATGTTTCCAATGTGGGACTTATGCACCACTACATACACAATCCTTTGGAGTTTTCCCCCACGCTCTCTCTCTCTAGGCAGATGCTCGCCGGACCCAACGCTTTTCTATAGGAGGGCCACAGGCATGACATACTCTCCCATCGAAAAATAGAACCATCCTCGGCTCTGATACCTTCTGTAATGGCCCAAGCCCGTTGTCCACATGATATTGTCCGCTTTGGCTCATAGGACGCCAACCCAATCTTGACGCATGGTTTTAAAAGACCTCATGTGTGGTTAAAGCTTCACCTGGTCTTACCTCAAAGGATTACCCAGGCGGATTGGGGTCTCACACTCTCCCTCACCGGAAACGCTTTAAAATCAACCCAAACCGAGACCCAACTATTGGAAGCTTCCAGACCCTTAAAAACAATGATAGGCGCCACCACCACCGCACCTATGTGCGTTTTTCCCCAAAATAAGCCGTCCACAAACATCTTTGAGTCGGCATAAAATCAAGGATAGGCGCACACACCCCTATGCCTATGTCCCTAAAAACCCTAACGCAAGTGAAACTAACTCTTTGCTTTGGAATACGTGAGAACCTTCTAGAAACTCATGTTGATTGAAACCCTAGCGACCATTGTACACCCCAAAGTCTATATAAGCATCTCATTGCCTTTTTTCGCAGCATGGCATCAAAAGCCCTAGAACTTGAGAGAAAGGTAGAAAAATCTTGTGATTAAGATCTAGAGAACAGAGAAGGAGCGACCTCTAAAGCCATGGATATATGCGAAAGCCGCGACTCCGGATCTTGAGGGATGTATTGTTGATCAGTAGCCCAAATCCTTTCTTTGCTTTTATTGTCTATCAAATCAAAACATTTTTATATTCATCATAACATGTAGATATGCATCACATTTACTGTTTTAGATGTCATGTAAAGAGAAGTGATACAGACATGAGAGAGAGAGATAAAGTGGAGATGAATGTCATCCCTTGCATGGTCGACTGAGATCTATATTTAAAAGGGTTTAATCGCTGAATACATTCTAACAATGCTTATCCATTAATTACACTTGGGTTTAGATCCATACTAATAGCTAACAACTAACTAGTATGTAAATGGGCCTGCTATATTGGGCCTGGAGGCCCAGGATTGACACCCCCCCTCAAATTGATGCGGGAGTGTCATAAAGCAGCAATTTGGAAACAAGAAATTGATGTCGAGACCGAGCAAGTCCCTTAGTGAAGATATCTGCAAACTGAAACTCTGTAGGGACATGAGGTAGACTGATAACATCACGCTTGTATTCGTCTCGAATAAAGTGGCAATCAACTTCTATATGTTTTGTGCGTTCATGAAGAACAGGATTTTCAGTGATTCTGATTGCCCCAGTATTATCTGCATTCAAGGAAGTGGGAGAGGCCTGTGCAAAGCCAAGTTCCGAAAGAAGACCCCGAAGCCATAGGATTTCAAAACAAGCAGAGGGCATAGCCCGATATTCAGCCTCTGTGGAAGATTTGGAGACCCGTTCTTGTTTCTTGCATTTCCAAGAGATGAGAGATTGATCGAGGTACATACACCAACCAGTGGTGGATCATCTGGTATTCGGACATCCTGCCCAGTCAGCATCTACATAAGCAGTCAGAAGTAGACAATTATCCTTTGGATAATATAAACCACGAGCTCTAGTACCCAATAAATACCGGATAATTCGCTTTACTGCCGTCAGATGAAGGTGGCGAGGAGACGTCACGAATTGGCTGACAAGATTGACAGCATAAGATATGTCAGGCATGGTGATGGTGAGATAGACAAGACTGCCAACGAGTCTCCAGTATGTCTGTGGATCAGGAAGAAGATCGCCATCATCTTTACTCAACTTAAGATTGACCTCAAGCGGCGTATCAACTGAGGAAGATTCATCGAGATCAGCAAGCTCAATAAGATCTGTCGCATATTTGTGTTGATTGATAAAGAGGCCTTTTGGAGACTGATGTATCTCTAAGCCCAAAAAATAATGGAGAGGACCCAGATCCTTCATATGGAATGAATCTCGAAGAGAGGCTTGGAGTGATTTTATCATAGCATCATCAGTGCCGGTGATAATGATATCATCAACATATACGAGGAGAACAGTAAAGCCAGTAGATGCGTGGCTCAGAAAAAGAGATGGATCATATTGACTTTGAGTAAAGCCAATCGTGCCTAAACGATCTTTGAATGTTTCAAACCACGCTCGGGGAGCTTGCTTGAGACCGTAAAGAGATCTGCGTAAGTGACATACAAACTTCTTAGACGGAGATGTGACTCCTGGTGGTATCCGCATATAGACCTCTTCTTTCAAGTCCCCATGTAGAAAAGCATTCTTGACATCCATTTGGTATAATGGCCAAGATTGAGAAGCAGCAATGGCGAGAAAGAGCCGAACAGTTGTCATTTTGGCAACTGGCGCAAATGTCTCTTCATAGTCAATGCCATACTCTTGTCGGTTGCCAAGTGCCACAAGTCAAGCTTTGTGTCTATCCAAGGAGCCATCGGATTTTAGTTTGATCTAGTAGATCCATTTGCAACCGATGGGTTTAACGGAAGAATGACAGTCCACAATATCCCAGGTGTGATTCAGAGTCAAAGCATCTAATTCTGCTGTCATGGCCTGGTTCCAACAATCATGTTGCACAGCCTGCAAATAAGAACTTGGGATGGATACAGAGGATAGTGTTGTCATCTAGGAAGCATGGGTAAAGCCATACCTCTCAGGAGGTCGAGAAATTCTGGAGGAGCGACGCAAGTGACCAGTAGATGTGGGACCATTTGTCGGAGGATCAGGAGGGTGGGCATCTGCAGTGGTAGGTTTTTCCCTTCGACGATACACAAAATTAGGATGAAACCGTGTAACAGTTGTTTCTTCAGAAAACCCAGGTAACAAAGTTGTGGAAAATGGAGAAGGACAATCCAAGTTGGTTTGGAAAAAATATTGATTTTCAAAGAAAATAACATTACGAGAGATCCTGGTGCGACGAGCCAGTGGATCATAGCAAACAAAACCCTTTTGGTTAGTGGCATATCCTAAAAAAACACACCTGCTAGATTGGGCCGTTAATTTTGTGCGCTCTGTGGGAGGCAAATGAACGAAGCAAACACACCCAAAGGTATGTAGATGATTAAACGTAGGATGGTGACCAAAAAGTTTAAAATGTGGTGTTAATTGGGCAATGGTAGGTGATGGAAGACGATTGATGAGATGTACTGCAGTTGTAAGAGCTTCAGTCCAAAAACGAGGAGGAACAGATGATTCAATGAAAAGCGTTCTCGTGACATCAAGAAGATGCCTGTTTTTCCTTTCTGCGACTCCATTTTGTAGAGGAGTATATGGACAAGTACGTTGAGATATAATTCCTCGACTTTTGAGGAAAGACTAGAAATCAGTGGAGACATACTCCCCCTCTGAATCTGAGCGCAAAGTTTTAATGCATTTGGAAATTTGGGTATCAACATAGCTAAGAAAAATTTTAAATGCATTAAGAACATCAGATTTAGAATGAAACAAATAAACCCAAGTAAACCTGCTGTAATCATCAATAAATGTAACAAAGTATTTGAAATGACCATGAGAAATGGTAGGAGCAATGCCCCAAACATCACTGTGGATTAAGTCAAAACATGCATGGCTCCGAGTTGTAGAGTTAGAAAAAGGTAAAGTTTTACTTTTGCCTAATTTGCAAGCATCACACTCAAATGAAACAGAATCAAGAGCATTTTTTAATGGAAAAGGCCAGGTACATCACCCACAGAGATGATGGGAAGGTGGTCCCCATTGGCAGCTTGAACAGAGAGAGTGCCAGTGTAGGGAATAACATGATGTAGTTTGGTGGGTGAGGAGGTCATGTCCTTACTAGCTCCAAAATCTAAATACCATGTATTAGAAATGGACGGACCAGTACCTGAAATGTTCATAGAGGACAGGGCATTGATAATCATCTGATTTACCATAGCCGGAGTAATTGGAGCTGGTGACTGTGTTTGGGATGAGGAACCAGGCTGTGATGTGGAATCAAACGACAGTGAACTACTGAATTCAGAAGATGCATATTGTGGGGTGGTAGCCGAGTAAGCACTTGGAGCTGACTGCACATAGGGGCGAGAAGCAGAATTGTGAGCCTTCTTCCGACACTCGTCAATACCATGACCAACGGCCTTACAATATTTGCAGATTTTCAGCTTGCATTGATTTGCATAATGGCCATATTTTTTACAGTTGTAACACTGTACTTTACTGATGTCCCGAGGAGGTGGCCTGGTTTTAGCAGCAGCATAGGCAAGCGGAGGGACAGTGTTGCTCTGTTGTTCAATGGCAATTTTGGTAACAATGCGTTGTTCTTCTCGTAGAAGTTCTTGAAGACAGTCATCAACGTTGGGAAGAGAAGCTCGGCCGGGAAGAGAAGCTCGGCTCATCAAGTTGGATCTCACTGTCTCATATTCAGGGCGCAGTTTCATAAGCAATTGGTCCCGATGACCATTTTGTTGTAAAGAAAGTAACTCAGGTAGCAGCGCTTCAAAGACAGTAGCAAACTTGATTTCATCATATTCTGACCAGAGGATTAGAAATTCTGAGTAATAATCCTGACGGAAAGCATCCCTTGGGAGTAATTTGCAATTTCTAATTCCAGTTGAAATTGACGAGCAGCATGATTTTGATAATAGACCTATTTCAGATATTCCCACATTTCCTTTGAGGTTTTGCATGGTCGTAGATACAAAATAAAATTTGGTTCTACAGAAGAAAGAATCCAAGATTTTATCTTTGCATCTTTAGTTTTCCAAGAAAGAAATTTCTCGGCATCATCAGCAGGGAATGGTTCAGATCCGTCAATATGGGCCCACAATTCCTTTCCCTCAAGGTATAACTGGAATTGAAACGCCCAAGACACATAGTTTTTGCCATTAAATTTAACAATAGAGAGATATGTTTTATCAGATTTATCCATGAGAGCAGAGGAGTTGATTCTCCAGAAACCAGCAGTAAAACACAGTTATCAACAGAACAGAGCACAGAAGGCGGTGGAGATAGAGATGCAACAACAGTAACAGCAGTAAAATTACCAGCAACAGCAACAGTAACCCAGTGAGAACACGTCGAAAGCAGAGAATAGAAAGGCACAGGCAGAGTGGGGGGATGAAAAAGCAAGGATTTTTCGCAACTATAGGAAGAAGTTCCACTAGAAACAAATCAAAATCCACAATCTTGGACGGCCATGATGAAAACTCCTTGATAAAACTAAAATATCACAAAATATGCTAGATGGCCTACCTCTGATGAGACAAAATTACTGGAAAAATTGTGATAAGAGGAATAACAGGCGAGCTTGGTGACTGATTCCGTCAGTTTCTAGTATGATGATCTCCGGTGGGCCACGGGTGATCTGCGATGATTAGAGATGATCAGAGATGATCCGGCTGAAGAGGATGATTTCAGAAGATCACAAACTGGCTTCCAATGCTTGGAAGATGACGTAGGAGAAGACCACAGATGATCGACTCAGGCTCTTATACCATGTCATGTAAAGAGAAGTGATACAGACATGAGAGAGAGATAAAGTGGAGATGAATGTCGTCCCTTGCATGGTCGACTGAGATCTATATTTAAAAGGGTTTAATCCCTGAATACATTCTAACAATGCTTATCCATTAATTACACTTGGGTTTAGATCCATACTAATAGCTAACAACTAACTAGTATGTAAATGGGCCTGCTATATTGGGCCTGGAGGCCCAGGATTGACATTAGATTCATATCTTGAACAAGAATAGCATTTAGGACTTATCATCATCATAAAATACCAAAAAAACGCTAAATCCAAATTTAGGGAACATCTTGGGATCACCGCACCTAGATTTTTCGGATCCAGGACCCGGCCTCCGGATCTCATCATTCGCATCATTATTGTTTCGTTCAATTAGTCCCATCACATGTAGATTGCCTTAGATCATATATTTCAATTTATGTGCACTGGAAAATACAAAATCACTGTAAAATCACAAAAATATATTAAAAAAAGGGACTCGGTCAACATAGGCCCAGAGATCCCTAAGCCTATGCTGATTTAATCCAATCCATTCACATTGTTCAATCTTTTGCATAGTGAAAGCAAGCAAATCAGAAGACCTATCTACTACTCATTTTGCTAAACATTCGCAAAACTAATAGCCTCCCACTGAACATGCTGAAACTCAACTTAGAATGAAGATAAGATAGACCTAATCTCATTGAAATAAAACTGAAATCTTTTAAGGAACCAAAGCAGAAGAAGACAATCCAAGAAAAAGCATTAAGAGTCACTTTCCACAATCAGGACACAGAAATGAAGCCAAAGAAAAAATCCTTAGGGTTTCAGGAATAGACAGCACCTCTGCCTCATTAGACTCAACAATCCCAACATTCTTGGAGAACAAAACCAAAACAAGCCACGGCTCTTTACAAAGCACCCCTCTAACCCCCAGGGGCCTCGATTTACCCCTAGCAGCCCCATCGACATTAAACTTCAAAGCCGCCTCAGAAGGTGGTTCCCACACCACCCTTTTTATCTCCTTAAGTCTCCCACTAAGAAGCATAGCTTCCCAATTGTTAAAGACACCATCAATCCTTAGACTATCAAACTCCCTCCTCCAATGCCCATTTTGCAATGCGTACACACTTAAGAAAGCACGTCCTCCTTAGGCATGCGTGCACACTTAAGAAAGCACATCCTCCTTACGCACCAAAGACCCTCTAAGGACACTAGCATTCCTCTCTTTCCAAACAAACCAAATAATAGCTAAGGGAGTAATCCTCCAAAGCAACAAACCAAGCACCAAGAAGGAAGCCATCCTCCAAGCCTCTATCATACCTAAGATGGAGTTATGAGAGCACCACGACACACCACTCTGACTAATCACTCGCCTCCTTAAGAAAGAGGAAAACTCATAATGCAAGGACAAGTGATTAACCGTCTCCTTTCCATTACAGCAAAGCACGCACAAATCTGAAATAGTCCAAGGGAAACCAAACCCAACTAGACAGGTGAACTATAGGGTCTGATGGTCTTCATGTCCTCCGCCACTTGAAGATCTTTAAGAGAGAACCCCTAGGCAAGGATGAAAATAGCGGTAGCGGCGGGCGTAGCGGCCCGCCGCCAAAACGCTACGAAGCGGGCGATACGTAGCGTAGCGGCGTAGCGGTGCGATTTGAAAAAATCGCCAAAAAAATCTGAAAAAATTCCAGAAAATCCAAAAAATTGTAAAATGAAAGAAAATGTACTTTTTTGCAAAAGTAACTAAGGTAAGGGGGCGTAGCGGTCCCCTCACTGTATGAGGTCTTGTATCGTTGTATAAATAAAAAATAATAGTAATGATCATTTTTTTCACATGTGTTCATGTTGCTTAGTTATACTAATTTAGAAACTAATGAAAGGCTTATAAAAGAAAAAACTATGTCATGAAGTCAAGACTTAAGAGTGCCTAGAGAAAAAAAATACATCTACCAAAGGGGGTGTCCAATAGGATGTACTTAGAGAAGAATCATTGAGAAGAACTCTCTATATCGACTGTAATTCGGCGAAATCATATGCTTTTTGGTGTTCTTTTAAACATAAAAGGGTAGAAGAATTGTGTAGAAATGTTATTTGGAGAGAAGAAGAAAATAAATAAGTTTTATTATGCATTTAAAAAAAATTGGAAAGTAGGAATTTTTCTCACCCCGTAGCGGTCGTAGCGGCCCCGTAGGGACGTAGCGGGTGCAACGGCCGATAAATCGGCCGTAGCGTAGCGGTGGCGGCCGCTACGGCCGATACGTAGCATCCATGCCCCTAGGGATTAGTTCTCGGCTGTCCAAAATCGAGTGTCCCTCGGGCTCAGGGCCAAAGGCTCCTGGGCTGGGCGGGAGATACCCTAGATTATTAAAAAAAATAAAAATAAATAAATAAATAAAACAAAATCCCTGATGGGCATGGTTTCCAAATACGCACATCTGGCTCATCCCTACATTAATAAATGTTAGCAAGGTGTAAAAGGGACTCAAACAACAAAAACCCCAACTGATGCAAACTTCTCCTAAAAGACACTACCCAAGACACAAAACCTCACTCACCCACATAACAATCCTTGACCGCAGATAACTTATTAACATTCACTCTGAACAACCTTGGAAAAGATAAAGACAAAAAACCAACACCAAGCCAGTCATCTACCTAGAAACGGACACAACTCCCCTCCCCAACTCTCATCCCCTCCCAAAAAACAACCTCCCCAAATAGAAGACACATGACCAAGACGCAAAATATTCCCCCACATGCCCGACGCCTATACCTAGGGACTTTGCTAAGAATCAAACCTACCCCATATTTTGCTACAATAACTCTCCTCCATAGTGCCACCCTTTCCTCCCCAAACCTCCACGACCATATAGCTAATAAAGCCCAATTTCTTTATTCTAGATTGCCTAAACCAAGACCTTCGACCAATTTGGATTTAACAACAATATCCCACTATATAAGGTGCAATTTTCTTATGTCACCGCGCCCTTCCCACGAGAAATTTCTTCTCTGACGTTCCGACTTTTACTTTACCATTGTAGGCATTGGCATTAAAGACATAACACTTGAAGATTAGACAAAAATGCCTTAATAAAAGTGGCCTCCCTTCCAGAGAATGATAATTTCCTTTCCACGTGGATAGCTTTTGCTCGAATTTCTCCCCCACTGGTTCCCCCACAATTGTACAGCTAGAATGCACCCCAATGGGAAGGCTTAGATACCAAAAAAAAAAAAAAAAATGGAATATGGCCAACCTTGCAACGAAGCTTGTTAGCCAAAGAGTGAAAACCTCATCTTGGCATCCCACACTAACCACCAAACTTTTGGATAAATTAATCTTCGAACCTGAATAAAGCTCAAAGCACCTGAGGATTCTCTTCTTCAGCACCACCTTTCCCACCTTGAAGAGCTAAAAAGAATCGTGTCATCAGCAAATTGAAGATAGGTGATTGCCTTCTCACCCCGGCCAACCTCAAAACCTCCAATAAGACCACATCCCTTAGCCTTCACAACTTACGGCTTCCACAAGAATGATGAACAAAATGGGCGAGAGGGGATCCCTTTGCATAAGGCCTTAGGACACTCTGAATAGATGAGAGAGAGAGATTCATTAACCAAAATTAAAAAAGAAGCTGAAGACATGCATTCCCAAATCCAACCACGCCACCTCTCACCAAACCCGAACCTCCTAAGCATGTAATCCACAAAGTTCCATACCACATGATTGTAAGCATTTTCCAAATAAATTTTGAAAACTATCCCCATTTTCTTAGAATGTCTCCTTGAGTTGATTTGCCCATTTGCCTTTAACACACCATCAAGAATCTGCCTACTTTTTACAAATGCTCCTTCAAAGGGACCTATAATAAATGGTAAATCAATCTTCAACCTATTAGCCAAAACTTTAGATAACAAGTTATACTCAAAGCCCACCAGACTAATTGACCTAAACTCCCTTAAATAAACTAGAGCCAAGAAAGTGGCATTAATCTCCTTATTCAACCTCCCCTTCCGATGGAATCCTGAGAAAATACTACAAAAGTTCGTCTTCAAAACATTCAAAGTTGCTCGATTAAAAAGAGAAACTAAACCCGTACAGATCTGGCGCCTTATCCTCACCACATTCTGATATAGCTAAACTCACTTCCTCCTCCCCAATCTTCTTTTCTATCCAACCTTCATGTGATCAGGGATGGAAGGAAAGGACAAACCCTCCAAACTAGGTCTTGGAACTGAATCATCTACATACAGCTTCTCAAAATTTAAAGCAATCTCCTCCTTGACGTCCATCAGATTACTAGTAAATCCTCAACCCCATCAAACCTTGCCCATAAAACCAATTCTGCTCCTGACATTCGCAATACGGTGGAAATTTTGGTATTTCTATCCCTTTCTTTAAGACAGAGACCTCTAGATTTTTGCATGTAAGACCTCCATGATCTTATTAATAACCCACAACTTCTTAATCGCCACACCTCTAGCCTCCCTCTTCCAAACTCAACTAGTTCCCTTTCCGCTTCCACTCAATCCCATCCCTCCAACTCACATGAAATAACAGCTCTAATACCTTCCAGTTTCCCAAAAACAGTGTTATTCCACTCCTTAATCCTGATCTCGAGAAGTTACAGCTTTTAAAATAATCTTCTTCTTTTTTTGATAGTAGCTTTTAAAATAATCTGAAGCCCACAAAACCCTGAATGGTTGATTGGTCCCACTAGACTTTAACCATAAAGCAATCCTTGTGCAACAGCCCGCAATTTTCAAATCTGAACAACCTAGGTCCCCAATTTACTGCCTATGTGAATAGCTTAATCGGTCTATGATCAGAAAAACCCTGATCATTTCTTGCTCATAGCCGGGACTACCTGATTATTAGACCAAGTAAACTTGCACCCGGATAAAGGGAAATCTATGACATCATTATCATCAATGAATTCTAAGAATCTCTCTATACTACGCAACAATATGTTCCCCCCTTTTTCTCATGAGGGAAACGAACCATATTAAAATTCCCGCTGAAACACCAAAGAACACTCCAATGCAACTGAATATCTGAAAAGGTATCCTAGAACTCCCCACTCAAAGACTCCTCATTTGGTCCATAAACATTGCAAGCCACCCAAACAAAATTGTCAACAAGAGAAAGGAATTTAATGGCTAGGACCCTTTGCTACTTAAAAACCTCCCCCATTTTTAAACAATCCTCATTCAAAATCGTAGTAAGGCCTCCCCAAAGATCCCTCGAACAAAACCCACTCCAACCCACACCTCCTAGACCTCCCAAATACTAGAAATGATATGGTTTATATCCTGATGGATCTTAGGCTCCTGAAGAAGCAAAACATCCACCTTATTGGACCTTACCAACATTCTAATTGCAGCTCTTTTGGCCGCCAACCTAGGCCCCTAATATTCCAGCAAACAATAATCATGTTTAAACTATGACTTTTGTAAGACCCTGCTCCCTAATTATGGTGATTAATGTTAATTAATTGGGTTCGTTAGTTCTTTTTCTTTTTTCTTTTCGAATGGTAACTTTCATTAAAACAGAAAAGAAGTCAGTACAAAAGGATTATATTGATCTGGACAAATGAAAAAACAAGCAAAAGTACAACCTTTGAAACCCCAAACATAACAAACTACTCAGCTACAAGGGACCAGAAGACTAAGGATAATAGGACTGCCCTGAACCCTGTTTACGAGAAAGCTAGCTCCTTCCAATTGAACATAATTCGATCAATTCGATCAATGGGTTCGTTAGTTCTTAAGCATGTTTAGATGCTAATTAACTAAGTTTGCATGTTAGAATAGTGTTCGAGAAGTTTTGGGGAAGTTTTTATAGGTTTTGGTCCAAGTTTGGTGCCCTGGGGAGTTTAGTTGGAACTTCGAGAGTTGGGGATACTTTGGAAATTTCAAAAATATGTTGAATTTAGGCTCGTGAGATAGTATAATCAATGGGTTTTATACACCGGAGAAGAGGACGGACCATTTTAGTGGTCGTTGGATCAAGTTTACTGCTTTTGGGGACATAGTTGTCATTTCAAGAAAACTAAAGTTTTCATTCGGAGTCTCGAAATATGTCAAATTTGGGTTTGTTGGAAAGAGGACATTATTTAGAGAAACTTTCAACCTTGACCCGTCCCCATCTAAGGATCCGTAAGTCCCTCGGTTTTAGTTGTTGCCTTTTCACTTAAGTCAGGACAAAATGGACATTTTGGATTTGTTGCATTTATAAGCCACTCCCATCCATAGTTTAAAAAATCAGCCAAGTCTGAGTCGACTCGGACCGGCACATACCGAGTCAGGTCGCATGGGACTCGAACTTGAATCATGTGACTTGGGACTTGGCCCTTCAATAATTTTATTGGAAATTGGGACTCGGCCATGGCCAAGTCGGGCCCTGAGTCCGATTTTTTAAACCTTGCAGTCATATTCCAATTGATTCCCTTCTCTCCTTTTCTTTCTTTTATCTTCCTTTCCAAGTTTAATCAAAGAGCTTGGTGTTGCCATGGCTAGATTCATCATCAAAGCTCCACTAAATTAAGATTCTAGTCCATGGGAAGCTATGATACCCAGATACGGCAAATCACCCATGTACCCATGCAAATACGGTCCAATACGGATACGGGTACGGGATACCGTAAGATACGGTTAGGATACGACCTAAAAAATTGGGTTACGGTTGTCTCGTCTTTATATTATAAAAAAACGAAAATAGAAGAATTCATCCAAGATTCGAGGAAACAGCAAAAAATGTTCAAAATCTTCTAATTGCCTATTTTGATTTTGTTTTTATGGTAAACTCATGATTTAGTTATAAATTAAAAAGGAAAAAAATAACCATTTCCAGATTTCCCTCTCTATGAGAAGAGAGAAAAAAAAAACAAACAGAAGAAGAGGAGGATGGAGGAGGCAGTGTAAAGATGCTACCAGCAACAACAATCAATCTACTTGAAACCTTAAAAAAAAAAGTCAAGATCTAGCAGCAAATGGCTTTGAGATGAAGCAAAGATTTTTGAAAAATAAAGAAGCAGAAAGAGATTATTACTGAGTTTGAGAGATTGAACCTTGGAACCCTAATTTATTTCTGCTTTGTAATGGTAGTAGTGTGAATGCGACCATGGCTGAGAGATGATCGACTATGCCATGGGCGAATAACTTGATGGTACCTTGGAACCGGGAACCTTGTTCTCTTTAAAGAGAAGAACCTGATAAAGCTTGATTTAGAGGGAGGGCAACCAGCGATCCTAGCTTGGAAGAAGAGAAGAAGAAGCGCCAGCTTGATTTAGAAGGAGGGCACAGGTGATCCTACGGCTTGGAAGAAGAGAAGAAGAAGCGCCAGCTGTTTCTCTCGCCTGGGCGTCTTTTTTTTCTTTTTCTTTTTTGGGGTAGAGAGCTGACGTCTATCACCACCATTGCCCACTTTATCATTTGGGTAAAAGACCAAATAAAAATATCTTATCCACGAAGTGTAGGGCTTAAAGCCTTAATCCCAAATGCATGCAACACTGATTAAGTGATTATATCATTTAGTGCAGGGCCCAGTATATAATCTTATTAATTTTTTTATTCACAATGGACATATTGGTTTCTTGTTCAGTTTGCACCTGCTGGATGGACTCACCCACGTAAGGGAGCATCGATCCCTACCCGCCCATGATTTAGGGCCCAAACAGGACCAACCAATCAATAGAAAGGTGGGGCAGGCAGTTTGGCCTTAAAAGGTCTTGATGTGTCCTATCTCCATGTAAAATTCCAGGCCCATTAAGTCCATCTGTATCATTGATCAAGTCCGCGAACCTGATCTCCAGTCTGAATTTAGGTATCATGCCCCCACCCTGTTTTTAGATAGCATTGCTGAAAAGACAGCCCAGTACTTGACCTATCCATTTTTAGATTGAGGCCCCGTTTATTTTTCTTTAAGATTGCTTTGCACAAGATCCAGTCCACTTGAGGTCTACTTGGCTTACTTATTTTTCAAATTTTCACCTAAGTATCTCAAGTCTAATAGGGTAGACCCTATTATTTATTTATTTATTTATTTGGAATTTGGGATACAACCTTTCTTTTATAATGTCCCTTTCTTTTCATAAGTCATGCTTCTCTTTACTTCAAAAGTTGAATCTTCTCTCCCTCCCTCCCTCCCTCCCTCCCTTTTCATATATAGAGGAATTTTTGAAACTTGAAATTTTTAAGAATCATGACTCATGAGTTTGAACATATTGGCCCACTTTAGATTGAGATTTGCATGAACCCATTTCTATTAGCTATGCACATATGATGTTAGTACTCTTTCCATTAATCACATGGGCTTAATCCGTTTGGGATGGCCATACTAAAAATAATGGTGCATGATTTTGGTTACTAAATTGTCATAAATAAATAAATAAATAAAAAAGAATTAATGCATGTCCAACTAACAATTGGAGGCAGATGACCTGATTAATAAGTTACACTACCCATTTTGCAACTTCAAAAATAAGCTCTTATTTTGTGATTTAGAACTTCTTTATATATTTGAGTGTTTGGTAAACCTCAAATTAATTTTTAAATTTTGGAGATTATTTAAAAATGAAAGGTTGTGCAGCTAAAACAGATAAGTTTGTGCAATTGATAAATCATGGTGCAAGCCTTTTTATACTCTCATCCTCAAAATCTGGCACCACGCCAAATTTCACCCTCATCCTCAAAATCTGGCACTAAGCCCAATTTCACCCTCAACCTCAAAGTCTGTTAAAAGACCACTAACCTTAAGGCTGTTAAATTAAGTACAGGCCTGTTTGGAAACTCTAATCCAATTATATTATGGTCTAAAATAAAAGCTCGAAGTTTTAAATTCTAATTTACAATTCACCCTCATCCTCAAAGGCTAGCATCAACCCCAATTTCACTCTCATCGAACCTATATCCACCTTTTGGATTGAATATCAAAGAAAATGCTACAGGTTAAAAGACCACTAACCTTAAGGCTGTTAAATCAAGTGCGGGCCCGTTTGGAAACTCTAATCCAATTATATTATGGTCTAAAGTAAAAGCTCGAAGTTTTAAATTCTAATTTATAATTTCACCCTCATCCTCAAAGTCTGGCATCAACCCCAATTTCACTCTCATCGAACATATCCACCTTTTGGATTGAATATCAAAGAAAATGATGCAGGTTAAAAGACCACAAACCTTAAGGGCTGTTAAATTAAGTGCGGGCCTGTTTGGAAACTCTAATCCAATTAATAAAAGCCAATTATATTATGGTCTAAAGTAAAAGCTATAAGTTTGAAATTCCAATTTACAATTACATCTAAGCTCTTATAGGTAATTGGAGCCCACATTTGGTTCCTCTCTCTTCCGGAGCTAGAGGTCCTGCTATCGATCACCGGTTTCCCCCTCCTTAGCAACGTTGAGTCCACTAGTACTACTAGTACCACCTGGGGGCCACAGGGGTTTTATCCGGCTTCTCTCTGTGCCCGAAGGGATTAGTTCAGCCCAAAGGGTCTACTACACTATCTCCATACCATTTAAGGCAAAAGTTCAAATTTGTAAATAAGCGCTAAAATTTAAATAACATTATGTCAATTAAACATGTAATCCATGATAATACTCATCAATTATAGTTCATCATACTGGGCCACAGGGGATTTAGTTAGCTTCCCTAGACGCGAAGGGATTAGTCCGGCCCAAAGAGCATTAATTAAATCATAATGGCCAGTTCTACGGTTATAAGAGAAATCTACGGTTAAAAGAATAAATTAACATTAGTATTTTATAATATATATATATAAACATTAGTATTTAACCCCAAAAGAATAAATTCTAATATACGTCATTCATATTTCATACATAACCATATAAATATATAATTACTTATATGGACCCCACGTGAATGTCCATACTCCATAGCATTGGTATAATTACTTATATGGACCACGTGAATGTCCATACTCCATACCATTGGTTCATGCAATCATGCCCTTTCAAGTACTAGTCTACAAGTCTATAAGTCTACAAACTTTCCATCACTTTGCAAGTTGTCCCTTCACCTTACCCCATGCATTAAATGTAATGCATGCAAAAAGAAGAATGGAGGGTGATTTCCAATCGTTGCTACTTTCAAAACAAGTTACCATATAGTGAGTTTACTACAAGTCTACATGCTTCTAACATATCTCCTTAGTGGATACAAATATGCACATTAAAGTGTGGAAGACAAACATCCAATTAAAAAAAAATGCAAAAGATCTCTCCATACCCCATTGCTCTCTTCCTCATTCAGACGTTCTTCATTTCCCTGGTTCATTTGAAACATGGGTTCTACTACTATGTCCTTCTTCCTCATCAAAGCATGCTCCATCATCCATTCATAAAAGGTAAAAATGCATACATTTTATTTAATAGTTTATTATTCTCTTCTTATTATTATGTAGTTGATTAATGGTTTATTATTCTTCCTCTCCTTATTCTCATGCGAGCTCTTTATTGGCACCTTAAAGAGGATTCACATCATCTTCTACCTTCATCAAGATCAAAGCTTTATACAAAAATCTTCTGGTAAAGCTATTGTTTCTTGTTTCTTTTTAATGGTTCAAAGAACTAGTTCTTCAACTAGTGATGAGGTTCAATCTCAAGCTAGTAACACTATAAAAAAGGGACAAAACAGAACTTGATGCCCCATTGTGGAGATATGTTACACGTGCTAGTGGTGGTAAAATTATGGGTGGTGGTAATAGAACTTGGATATGTAATTTTTGTAAGAAGTTATTCAATGGGTCATACTCTAGGGTAAAGGCGCATCTATTGAAGAAAAGTGGACTGGGAATCCAAAGTTGCTCAAAAGTAGACCTAAGACTTAAAGAGGAATTGGAAAAAGAGCAATTTGATGCTCAAGTCATGAAAGAGCAACAAAGAAGAGCACCATTAAATATCCCATTACCTCCAATGGATGATGGCAAAAAAAGAAGGCTTTCAGAAGGATCGATTGAGCAATCATTCAAGTTGAATACAATTGATGAACTTGATAAAAAGTGTGCAAGAATGTTTTATTCGGGTGCCATTCCATTTAGGTTTTCTAAGGATCCATACTTCATTGATTACATTACATCCGTTGCCAACTTGCGTTTAGCGGGTTATATTCCACCATCATATAATCGATTGCGCAACTCATTATTGGTGCAAGAGAGGAGCAACATAGAAAACCGATGAATACTTTTAAAAGATCAAGGGATGTTACAGGAGTTTCTTTTGTGTCTGATGGTTGGACTGATGTTCAAAGGATGCCATTGATTAATTTTATGGTTGTTTCATCTCATGGAGCAATGTTTTTGAAAGCAATAGATGCATCGGGAATTTACAAGGATGCAAAGTATATGTCAGAGTTATTTTTGCAAGTTGTAGAAGATGTGGGTCCATCCAAGGTAGTGCAAATTTTAACAGACAATGCTGCAGTTTGCAAAGAATTTGTTGGGGGTAAATATCTTCACATATTTTGGACTCCATCCATAGTTCATACTCTGAATTTGGCATTGAAGAATATTTGTCAACCCAAAAATACACCACAGAATGAACGGAGGTTTGCACAATTAGGGTAGATAGTTGAAATTGAAAGAGCGGTAAAAGATATTAGAAATTTTATTGTCAACCACAATATGGCTCTTTCAATTTTCAATTCATTTTCAAAGTTGAAATTATTACGAGTAGCTGAAACACGCTTTGCATCTACAATAGTAATGATCAAGCGAATTAAAAAAGTAAAGGATGCTTTACAAAAAATGGACATTGATCGAGAATGGAAATACTTGAAAACAGAAGATGAGGAGAAAGTTCAATTCATAAAAGAATGTGTTTTAAATGATGAATGGTGGGATAGAGTTGATTTTCTTTTGGATTTTACGGAGCCCATAATTAACATGTTAAGCATTGCAAACACAGATACACCAATTTTACACTTGGTATATGAAATGTGGGACACAATGATTGAAGATGTAAAAGTTAAGAGTATTTCAACATGAAAAGAAAGACTTGTTAGTTGGTCAATCGGATTTTTTTGATTTATTGTATGAAATACTTGTTTCAAGGTGGAATAAGAGTCTCACTCCTCTACATTGTGCTGCACACTCACTCAATCCTAAAGACTATAGTTATGCATGGCTTCCCGGAGGAGGTGGAGTAGTCAAACGTGTTGCTCCAAACAAGGATGCTGAAATATCATGTAACCGAGTTACATGTTTTGATCGTCTATTTCCACCAGAGAAAGTTAGAGAGGTTAATGTGGAACTCAGGAAGTTTTGCACAACTTCGGGTTATTTTAGTAACCTACAAGTGATGGAGGATATGAACACTTCTGATCCTCATGTATGGTGGGGAATGCATGGATTTAGTGCTCCAATGTTATCAGAGTTAGCATCAAAGCTTCTCTCTCAACCTGCTTCATCATCTTGTTGTGAGAGAAATTGGAGTACATATTCTCAAATCCATACTATCAAAAGAAACAAGCTTACAACTGGAAGGGCAGAAGATTTGGTATGTGCATAGTAATCTCCGCTTACTTTCAAAAAGGAAGGAAGAATACAAGTAAGTAATTTTTATTTCATAATAATGCTCAACACATTTAAGTCACACACTCACACCTATTATATTTCTTTGTTTGAATTAAAAATATTTAGTTCTTATGATTATTACTCAATTCATAAAACACTAAAACTTGATTTATTATTTTGAATATCAGAAAAGGACCATCTCAATATTGGGATGTGGGAGTTGGAGATGAATTCCATCAAGAACCCGGCAACAGTTGCTTAACATTGGATGATGACGAAGATATCATTTTGGGGATTGAAGAAGACATGGAAAAGAAAACTCAACAGCCATTATGTGAAATTGATGTTGGCATGTCATCCTCACACATGCGTGGAAAGGAGGAGGGAGCCCAATTTGAACAAATATTTGATTTTGATGATGATTTTTTAGGTGAACTAGAATTTGGATGATAATTTTCTTCATGTTGGTACACTTGTTACTTGTTAGACTTTGTTAAGATAACTTTTAGCTTGTTAGTTGTTACTTGTGAGTGGACTTTGTTAATATTATATGAACTTGTGTTGTGTTTTTAATTCATGTATTAGGATGCAGATACTCAATATTGTGCTTATGGATAGAACTTAGAAGTTATGAGTTATGACCTAAAATTTATGGATTGCCATATCTAATATTTTATATTTTATGCTTAACTACTTTTCTTTGAAAATAGTACACTTTAGAACTGTAATACAGATCTACTCATATAAGTGAACAAGCAAGGGAGCTCCAAAATTTCTTTATAAATCAAGACTTGCTCAAAATCAAGGTATGCAACATCAACTTTTATTTGATCTATACTTTTTTTAATAATTGATATATGCTTCTATTAATGAGTTTCTAGGCTTATAAATTTGAATTATATTTCAATATACTTGTTCTGAATAATTGTCACATGATGTTTGTGTCTATATCTGTATCCGTGTCGTACCCCGTGTCTGTATCGTATCTTAGGTGATACCGTACCCGTATCCGTATCCCCAATTTTTGAAGTTGGCGCGTCGAGTCCCCGTTCCCTGTGTCCGTGTCCGTATCTAGGCATCATAGATGGGAAGTGTTCATCTCCACCACACGATCATCCCCATCCCCTTTTCTTTCAATTTCAACATTGATTTCCTCTTGGTTGGGACACTCAGAGATAAGATCTTCCTACCATCTTTTAAATTCATGCTTAGGGTAGTGCCTTACCCATCTATCCCAAATTTAGAACCTATTTCCAAGTTTTGGCTTGGTTTGTCATTTTTAGGTTCTTTTTGGAGTCAAATTTTATTGGTTTTGAGCTTGTACTCAATTAAGTGAAATTGGGGCGATTAGTTTGTGATTAATGAGCTTAAAATGCCAAGGCAAGTTCTCAATTTAAGTTTCACTCCATGCATGTTAAGTTATTTGATGATTCCATTGAATTCCTCACTTATGCTTAGTTGCCTTGTTTAATGGCTATGTTAAGACTTTCTGAAATAGTGCGAGTGTCTCAAATCTACCAGGGGGTTAGCTATGCAATTGCTCTTACACAGTCAAATACCGATGATGAAAGACCCGGACTCAGGACCCAACTCGCCCAGGGCCACAACTGAGTCGGCTGGGACTCAGCCAAGCTGGCTCGAGTCTTTATCCAGTGCTAAAAAAAATAAAAAATAAAATTATAGAAAAATATGAGAAAAAATCTAAGACTCCCCTCTCCTCAAAAAACCCCTAAATTTCTCTTGTAATCTCACTCCAAGGTTGCACCTAACTGGTGATGCAGACAAAAAAGAAGAAGAAGAAGATGAAGCAGCAGCAACAATTACAAGGGACTGCTGAAGCAGAAAGAAGAAAAAAAGCTGGTCAGCAACAGCACAGCAGCAGCTCCGCACAACAGGCAGCAGAACAGCACAGTAGACAGCACATCACAGAAAGAAGCAAAGTAGAGCAGCAACCCAGGAGCCAGAAAGCCAGGTTGCAACCCAAGAGCAGCAACCTAAGAGCCAGAAAGGTGAAAACGCTGCATCTCTCCATCTCTGTCTTCATTTCCAGGAGACTGAAACGACAGGTCTCTCTCTCTCTCTCGGGAGCAAACAGCTGTCCACCGTTTTCTTTTTTAACTTTTTTCTTAGTCCTTAAACACCCACCCCCCCCCCCCCCCCCCCCCTGTCTCCCTTCTCCTCCTCTTTCAGGCCCGAGTCCATGGGACCCGACTCAGAAAGTGCCGATTCCGAGTCAACTTGGACTTGGCCTAAAACCTTGGATGAAACAGCGCAGGACAGAATAAATCCGGGATTCATGTAAGGGGCTGATTTCAAGTTACCTCATTATAAAGGTTGAGAACGTCAAGGAAATTGTCTAAGAACCTGTATTATGCTTATACGGTTCCCACAATGAAATATCATGGCATAACTTGAATAGTATGGACTGACCCGTTCGATAACCCTAGACCACTAGCACAGTGCAACGTTGACATCCTCACATCAGGGCCAAGTAATGAGTTCAATGACTTTTAGGTCAGCTATGTTACTTTTTCCTCGAAGTCAGAAATGTTTCACTGACTATAGGTCAGCCCCTTCCTATGTGATATAAAGCATCCATGAGATGTATGAATTACGGGCCAGTAAGAACGTAGAGATCCAGGAGGGTCCTGGTGATGAACGTAGAGACACACACAACAGAGCACCATCAAGGCACAACACGACACTCGGGACTAGAACAATTTACTTCTCGCTTTGATACCATGTTGAATTTCCTCTGAAAACCTCGAGGCGTTGGTAAAGGCAGCAGAAATAGTTTCAATAGTCAACCCCTCTAGTCTTTCCATCCCCAGTCCCACCACCAGCCCGTCCATCAAATAAGAAGTTTTTACACTCAGGCTCTACACCCTCTCCGAGACGAACTTGAGAGGACCTATGGTCAAGGGCGTAGAAGATGGGCCGAAGAAGTCCAATCCACTAACCTAGAGCCCAACATTCATGGGTCCAAGGCCCTAGCCATAGGCCTAACTAAAAAGCCCACAAACCCACCTCCTAAAGAGTCCCTCGAAGAGGACTGCCTCGTATCAGCTAGACAACCACTCAAATACTGCTTGGAGAGAGAGAGCTCTAAACACTTGATAAAATCATCCGGCCAGCTGTCGACAACAGAGGAAACTCTGCATTGATCTTAGCCATCCAATTAACTTGCTGAAGATCTACACCCTTGCTGCATTTTAAGAAATGTTTTGGTTTTTCTTTATTGCCATCACTATCCGCCAAGTGAATTTCTTTAAAAAGGGCAGGAGAAAGAACTTTTTTAAGGGCAAGTAGGGGAGATTTCCTCAACAGTGAAAACCCCTACCCACCCTAGAATGGGTTAGCAAAAAGCAACTCCATGCCTTGACGAAAACAATGCATTTTCCTTTGTAAGGTCTTCACCTCAGCCTCTACACCATCCTTATCGACATCCTTGGAAAGGCAAGGCCGTCGGGATCTCTGCAAGACTACCGTCTGACAAAGTGCCTTCGAAAGACTAGGGCAGCCTAAACTGACATGGGCTTCAGAAATCTTCTACACAAGCTCCACGTCAATCGACTCTAGACTTGAAATCGTCATCACCTCCATCGGTTGCTCAATCCTCCACTCACCAGGGTCCTCCAAAGGCTCGATCAGTTGAGCCTCTGCTCCCCCACCTCCTCCCTCATCGTGACCTTATACATTTACCCAAAATGCCCAAGTTGATTACCTGGTTGATAAAAGAATGGCTTTCTGATTAGATGCATACCATCCCAAATTCCAGTTCCACCGTCTCCAAAGTCTCCTTTGACTCCCATAACACCTCTCCAACTCTCCCCCCTGATTTCTTCAAAGACTTCAGATCTTCATGCATGTAAAGGGACTCCAAACCATACTAAACGATTGATTAGGGTGTGGAACCCACTTCTATAAGTACGCAAAAATATCAAAGAATTTGAATTCATACACCGTAAATCACCCGGATAGCTGCAGCCACATCCTGAAAGACAATAGGACCTGGTAGTCCCAAGTCAGTCTACCTTCACATCCTCCAACCCAAAGGAATCATACAAAGCGCCAATGAAAAGAATGGCCCCCAGCCACCCTCCCACTAAGGCTCTAGGCTATAGCCACCCTGTATTACCAGAAGCAACCTCTCTCCCAAATGAGATCAGATCTACAACTTGAGAAACCTTCCCTTGTAATGCAGTAGTGTAAGATCAACCAAAACCCTACAATCATCTCAATTAACATCTGAAACTCCGCTCCAGCATCCAGCGGCACAAAAACTTGGACAGCTGCCTTGTCTTCATAAATTTAGAGACAATAGATTCATCAGGGCCTTGATCCTTTGAGACCACCCAAAACTAGCCTCCTTCACAAGCAACCTTCTGCCCCCAAAATTGCTGCCATTCATTGCCTGAACTGCGCTGACAGCTATCCTCCTATCGCCAAAGCTGACAAGTCCAAAGCAAAAAAACCCTTCCCCCTCCAACTAGAAGATGAGATGGAAAGCATCAAACACTCTCCCAAAAACAAGTAACAAGCACTCCCAAAGCTACCATGAACAAAATAATAGTCAAGCTCAATATGTTGTTCGGGTATAAAATAATGTATTGACAGTCACTAGAGAGCACTAATATTGTCACGTAACACTACACACATGAGAAAGACTTACTCTAATTGCATGGAATAGGTAAGTGACCCATGTAATTTTGGTTGTAATGATGACATTAACGATACTTGGCTTCAACACTAAAACAAGACACAGGAAGACTATTTCTTTGGGTTCAATGAAATACAATTAGAGCCAAGGTGTATCAAAACATCCAGCCCAATCATTATTTTAAAAGAAATCATACAAATCAATGGTGGACTGAGATAGTAAACGAGATTGTAAATTGGAAACATTGGCTGCATGCATAAACTGACATACAAGGTTAACGACCTAAGAATATCAAGGCGCCCAGCCTGATAGTTAGTTATTAAAGAGATCCAACAATGCTATGGTATTTAGTAGGATCAACCTGAGAGAATGCAGAATATGCACTAAGATGATGCTTAAGTGTCAAAGAGGAAGAAATAGCTTTTGACACAATCATGGATGCATTTTCAAGTAAATCATGAGCATATTTTGTTTGAAAACCAAAGTCCCCAGAAAAGGGAATAACTTCCATAGCTAAGAAATAATGAAGAAGGCCAAGATCCTTCATTGCAATTTCAGAATGAAGATGACAGAACAAGTTGACAATAATGACTTATTATTAGTCAAGTATTAAAGAGATCCAACAATGCTATGGTATTTATGTCATTCTCACAATTGCAGAATACAAGAATGAAAACGAGAGTTCTTGGAAAACTTTGGAAAACTGATTGTATTGATTTCTGTGTCCTTCTCTTTGAGATTGAACATCAATATATAGGAATATACATGCGTTAATCAAGGCTCTTACAAAGGAAATTAACTAATTACAATAATCACTGATCAAAGTTAGGAAAGCAATCAATTTAAGATATGTACGGTTGTCTCAACATTGACCAAATCAATATCCACGTGAGATGTGGGTTGCTAGATTGGATTGACTGATGGGCCTTGGGCACCTTCATGGGTCGTGGGCCAACTTAACACCCCCCCTCAAATTGATGCGGGAGAATCAACGAGCACCAATTTGCCAACCAAGAATTGATGGCGTGGTCGGGGAAGACCTTTAGTAAGAATATCAGCAATTTGAAGCTCAGTGGAGACATGCGGAAAGCTGATGACATCACGCTTAAACTCATCACGTATGAAGTGACAATCAACCTCGATGTGTTTAGTACGTTCATGAAAAATCGGATTTTCAGTAATCCGAATCGCACTTGTATTATCTGCATAGATGGGGGTAGCTCCTTCTGCGGGAAATCCAATGTCAGAGAGCAGACCTCGGAGCCAAAGTATTTCGGAGCATGCAGCAGACATAGCTCGATACTCAGCCTCGGTAGAAGATTTGGAAACTTTGTCATGTTTCTTGCATTTCCAAGAAATCAGACTATCACCCAAAAACATGCACCATCCTGTAGTTGATCTGTGAGTATCCGGACAACCAACCCAATCAACATCTGAATAAGCTATGAGAGAAAGAGGATTATTGGATGGAAAAAACAACCCGCGAGTCGATGTGCGAATAAGATATCGAATGATGCGACGAACAGCAGCCAGATGAAGGTGACGAGGAGTAGTCATGAACTGACTCATTAGGTTGACCGCAAAGGAGATATCAGGACGGGTGATCGTGATGTAGATCAGGCTAGCTACCTATTAACTGGCGATATGCGGTAGGATCTGGAAGAAGGTCACCCTCCTCTTTACTGAGTTTGACATTCAGTTCGATCGGCGTATCAACTGGAGCTGAAGAAGTAAGGCCAGACAAGTCAATGAGGTCAACCGTGTATTTGTGCTGATTGAGAACTATACCTTTAGGCGATTGATGAACTTCAAGACCGAGGAAATAGTGTAAAGGGCTGAGATCCTTCATTTGAAATGACTGATGAAGAGAAGCTTGGAGTTCCTGAATCATTTGTGCATTAGGACCAGTAATGACAATGTCATCAACGTAAACCAGTAGCACAGTAATCCCGGACGGAGCATGATGTAAGAACATGGAAGGATAATACTAGCTAGGATGAAAATCCAAGCGGAGAAGGGCATCTTGAAATTTCTCAAACCATGCACGAGGGGCTTGCTTCAGACCATAGAGGGAGCAACGGAGCTTAGCAACCATACCCTTCCCAGATGAGGACCTCGGAGGCAGACGCATATAAACATCTTCTTTGAGATCACCATGAAGAAACGCATTTTTGACATCCATTTGATAGAGAGGCCAGGACTGAAAGGCAGCAACAACAAGGATGATGCGTACGGTGGTCATCTTCGCGACAGGAGCAAAAGTTTCATCATAATCAATGCCATATTCTTGTCGATTTCCAAGAGCAACAAGGCGCGCTTTATATCGATCGAGAGTGCCATCTGATTTTAACTTGAGAGAAAAAATCCACTTGCAGCCAATAGGTCTGACACCCACAGGAGAGGGGACAATATCCCAGATATAATTTTTCTCTAAAGCATCCAATTCTTCTTGCATAGCCTTGTTCCAACATTTGTCCTGCACAACCTGAGGAGTGGGGGATGGAAGAAGAGGACAAAGTGGCCATTAAGGAAGTATGGGAGAACCCATAGCGGTCGGGTGGTACTGAGATGTGAGTGGAGTGACGCAATGAAGGATGTCCAGATGGACCAAGTGCCAGAGGTGGACCGGATGCCGGAGGAAGATCGGGAGGGGGATCTCTGGGAGGCGCTTCTCTGTTTCGTCGTTGATACACAAAGTTAGGATTAAAACGAACAACCAATGTGTTGTCAGAAAAACCAAGTAAAGACACCAAGGAGGAGGAGTCAAGAGGTTCAAGGTGTTTTTGAAAAAAATATTGTTAAAAAAAAAAGACATTCCTAGAGGTCCGTAAGCGACGAATGTGAGGATCGTAGCAAAGGAACCCTTTCTGGAAGGGCGCATAACCTAAAAACACTCATTGAGCTGATTGGGCAGTTAGTTTGTTTCTCTCAGAAGGAGGCAAGTGCACAAAGTAAACGGAGCCGAAAACATGAAGATCATCATAAGATGGAGATGTCTGGTACAATCGGTAATATGGGCTCTGATTTTGAATAGAGGTTGAAGGCATACGATTTATAAGATGAGCTGCCGTAGCCAGTGCCTCAACCCAAAAACGGGTAGGAACCAATGATTCAAGAAGAAGGGAACGAGTGACATCAAGGAGAAGTCTATTTTTCCTTTCAGCGACTCCATTCTGCTGTGGAGTATAAGGACAAGTTCTCTGAGAAATAATGCCTTTGTTTTGCAAAAAGGTTTGAAAATCTGAAGACACATATTCCCCACCCGAATCAGATCGCAAGATTTTGATGCAGGCGGAAAATTGATTCTCAACATAAGCTAAAAAAAAAATTTAAACAGTGAAAACATCAAATTTGGAATGCAAAAGGTAAACCCATATGAACCGACTGAAATCATCAATAAAAATCACAAAATATTTGTAGTGAGCATGAGAAAGAGCTGGAGCAATTCCCCATACATCGCTATGAACTAAATCAAAACACTGAGTGCTGTGTGAAGTGGAAATAGGAAAAGGAAGAGTTTTGCTCTTTCCCATTTTACAAGTAGCACAATCAAAAGGAACACAAGAATAAGCCAATAGATTTATTTAATAAACCAGAATTTAACATAAGGGACAAAGTCTTTGAATTAGGATGTCCGAGTCTTTTATGCCACAATTGGCAGTTATCTCTAATAGAAAAACAAAACACATCATTAGCATTTGGCAAATCTAGTCGTAGAAATTTTAGAAAAATCCAGCAGAAACAAGCGACCACACTTAGGCCCCCTCGCGATCTCCTTCCCGGACATCTGGTCCTGCACAACACAACCAGAAGAAGAGAAAGAGATGTTACAATTATTTTCAACAAGTTGCCCGACTGACAATAGGTTTGAAGTTAAAGTGGGACAAAGATAAACATTTTTCAATGGGAGGGGACCAAGGATATCTCCGAGAGCAATAATGGGAACAATACCTCCGTTAGCAGTTTGTATTTGAAGATTGTCATTGTATTTTGTCACATTGGATAGAGGGATGTGGGAAGACGTCATATGATTAGACGCCCCAGAATCAAGGAACCAAGTAAAAGAGGAATGGGAGTTACCTGAGAGACCAAAGGCAGAGAGGGCATTGACAATCATTTGATGAACTAATTCAGGAGTGAGAGAGGATGAGGTCCCAGGCTATGAGGGTGCAGATGTAAGAGCAGGCATAACCGAAGAAGCCACATAAGCATGCGAAGTCTGATACTGTAGAGGCTGAGACTGTAGAGTCTGATACTGTGATGATGGACGTTGTGGGCGGCGGCGACATTCAGAGATGATATGTCCCGACTTTTTACAATAACTGCAGACCTTCTGTTTACATTGAGTAGCAATGTGCCCGAATTGTTGACAACTGTAACATTCTGTTTTGCTCAAGTCTCGAGTCTGAGGTTGAGAAGCCTTATTTGCCGAGAATGCGACTGAATAGGTCTCAGTCTTTTGAGACATATGGGCCCAGGTCGCAATGCGTTGTTCTTCGCGGAGGACTTCATTCAAGCATACATTCAAGGAAGGTAAAGGTGTCTGATTCATCAAGGCAGAGCGGACACTTTCATATTCAGTCCATAACTTCATCAAAAATTGATCCCGCTGACTAGAGGCCTGAAGATCGCAAATGACGAACAAAACGTCGGCAGCCACATCTGCATACTTAATGCTATCGTATTCCGACCATAGGGTTCGGAATCCTGAATAGTAGTCTTGGATGGACGATGTCCTTGTGCATATTCAGCAATCACGCATTCAAGATGAAATTGACGTGCGGAGTTATCTTGATGATACACTTGCTTCAGATATCCCCACATGTCTTTAGAGGTGGGATAAGGTTTGAGGTTCATTATCAGATGTGGTTCGACGGAACCCAGTATCCATGTTTTTATTTTTGCATCTTTAGTAAGCCAGGCGGATATCTTCTTCTCATCTTTCGTGGGTTGAGGGTCAGATCCAAAAATATAGCCCCACAATTCCTTAGCGTCAAGGTAAATCTGGAACTGAAACGACCAGGCGGGGTAATTTTTTCCCGTGAATCGGATCAAAGTAACCTCTGATTTTTCCATCTTCAATCTTGATTACAAAAAAGATCTAATAACAGTGAAGAGATGAAGTCTAAATGTTGATAAAAACTTGTGCTGAGTATAGAAACCAAGATCCGAACAATCAGAGAGGAGAAAAAATCAACACAGAACAGAAAAGAGCAAAAAAATCACCCCAGGCGACCTGGATTTTTGTTGCTGATCTTCTACGTGGGCCCCACTGATGGATCTGGACAATGATCAGATCACTGATCTGAGGAAGCACAGTAATTTGGCTTCTACTGAAAAAAGAATGAACTAATTCCCCCACAGATCCAAGATTTTGGATGGTCTAGATGGAAACAATTTAAGAAAACTGGAAAATCTCGAGAATGAGCAAATCACCAACCTGAAGGTGCTGAAAAATTCTGAAAAAATCTCCAATGTTCTTAGGAAGGCCAGGCGACCATGTCTGTAAAGTTTGCTGAAGATGATGTGATGATCAGAGGTGGGCCACCATGAAGATGTCATTGCCGTAGTGTCTGGATTCTGTGAAACAGATCTCTGATTTGTCGTTCTTCAATAGAGATTGAGTTCTCTATATCCTGATTGCCTTGATGTGCAAGATCAAAAAACAAGATTTTCTTGAACTTGGCTCTGATACCATGTCATTCTCACAATTGCAGAATACAAGAATGAAAACGAGAGTTCTTGGAAAACTTGGGAAAACTGATTGTATTGATTTCTGTGTCCTTCTCTTTGAGATTGAACATCAATATATAGGAATATACATGCCTTAATCAAGGCTCTTACAAAAGAAACTAACTAATTACAATAATCACTGATCTAAGTTAGGAAAGCAATCAATTTAAGATATGTACAGTTGTCTCAACATTGACCAAATCAATATCCACGTGAGATGTGGGTTGCTGGACTGGATTGACTGATGGGCCTTGGGCCCCTTCATGGGTCGTGGGCCAACATAACAATTTAGTCGGATCAACCGGAGAGGATGCAGAATATGCACTACGATGATGTATAAGTGCCAAAGAAGATGAAATAGCTCTTGATACTATCACGGACGCATTTTCAAGTACATCATAAGCATATTTTGATTGAAAAACAAAGTCCCCGGAAAAGGGAATAACTTCAATGGCTAAGAAGTAATAAAGAGGGCCAAGATCAAAGATGACAAAACAAGTTGACAATGATGAGTTATTATTACTAACAACAACAATATCATCAACATGTACAAGTAAGAGGATCAGACCTCTAAAACAACGCGAAATAAAAAAGATATGAATCAGCAAGACAATGAAAGAAGCTAAGATGAAGGATGAAAAAACTAAACCTATCAAACAAGCTCTCGGTGCTTGCTTTAAACCATAAAGAGTCTTTTTCAATCGACACACATGAGATGGGAATGATGGATGTATAGAACCTAGAGGTTGGTCCATATAGATTTTCTTTTTGAAAAACCCATGCAAAAAGAGTGTTAACATTAAATTGACAAATAGACCACCCATGTATCACAGGAAGAGAAAGAACAAGATGCATTGTAAACTATGCTAAATGTTTCAATGGAATCAATACTTTCAACTTGAGTGTAGCCTTTAGCAACTGATTGAGCCTTGAGATTCAACCATACCATCCATGGTCGGGTATAGCGGTTCAATTTATCGCCACTCTCATCCACTACGGGAACGCAACAACAAAGATGACAGCTACTTTCCATAATTTTTTAAAACACATAGTAAGGCTTCTTTCTTCTTTTCTTTCCAAACAACAATTCAACGCAACTCCTCTTCCTTTCTAGCTTAAAAGAACACCAAAAAAAAAAAACATAAGATCTAGCTGAATTGAAGTCAACACATGGAGTTCCTCTCAAGGGCTCTTCTCTAAGTATCCTCACAGACATCTCTTTTTGGTATTCATAGAGGTATGTTTTTCTCAACTCTCAATAAAAGTACATTGTTTACATTGATGAAAGTTAATTTGTTATTTGGTTTGAACTTTAAACTTTATTTAAGCATGACTTTATAATTTATATATCATTTGTTATGTACAATTGCGCTCAATTGCTTATTTAAATTATGAATTTAGAAATGCATAATAGTTTCTAACTTAGTATAGCTGACCAACATGAATAAATGTGAAAAAATAGATCAATACTATTGTTTAATAATCATTTAGCGATACAGAACTTCTATGCACTGATGGAACCACTACACCCCCATCTTAGTTACTATGGTAAAGAAAAAACATCAAATTCTAACATTTTCTAATATTCTGGATTTTTTTATATTTTTTCGAGATTTTTTTACCACCTTTCAATTCACATCGCTACGCCGCTATGTATCACCCGCAGGGTAATGTTTTGGACTCCGGCCACTACACCTGCCGCCAAGGATTAAAATAGCGGTTGCGGCAGACATATCAGCCAATGGGCAAAACGCTACATAGCAGGCAATACATAGTAGTTGCAGCGATGCGTAAGGGCGTAGCATAGTGGTGTTAGTTTTTTAAGCGGTAAAATTTTTTTGAATCTTGTGTAGTAGTCAATCGTGTAATTTTTTAGTGATTTGGAACCATACAAGGGTAAAGACAACTTTAGGATAGGCTATTGAGGATAAGAAATAGGAAAAACATTGTTTTAAATTATAACTGCTGGACTCTACTAGGTTTTAAACCATAGCATGAAAATAGCGTAGCAACCTCAATTGCTACAGCCAATAATGCGGCTGCCACACTACATAGCGGCCATTATTTTGAACAATGCCTATCGCAGCCGCTATTTTGATCCTGGATACCATATGCATTATAGTTGGTTCTAAAAATCTCATTGGATCCAAAAAATATTAATATCAAAAGTACGAGGAACAAGATCCCATAGCCACAAGTTCTTCCTTCATATCTTGAACTAAATAAGGATGCATAAGGGCAACTATTAGGGTCCGTGGCTCAAATGTATAAAGATGTACAAGATGCACCAAACCATGTGTCCTGCTGAGAGTAATCATGGGATGAATATTTTTAATTGAACAGTACAGGCAAGATTTCATGGCTGGAGGCAGTGAATTATAACCCAATGGGAGGAAACTGTCGCACTGAAGGTATATCACCTAAAACCACATATACATATGCAGACGAAGGATGCTTTATGGAGAAGTGTATGAACAGATGTTTCTTCATTATCAGCAGTTGTATGAGGAGGTATTTTCAAGGATTGCTTAAGGCCAGAAATTGGCTGGACTTCTTCCTTGTATACCTCACCGGAATCGGTCCAATCAAGCTCAAGAGAGGGATCATGACTTACTGATGTCAAAACTACTACAAATGGATGAGATGATAAATGACCCTGAATTTGTTGACTTTTATTGAAAGCATCTTTGGAAGTGATGAGATCCCCGTGTACCTATGAGGGAACATAAAGCAAGGATGGATGACCAAAAGGAAAAACAGCTTCATGCACTCATTTGGTGGGAGGATAGAGATGATGGTATTCCATGTGCTAGGAACTGTAGCCAATAAATACATGCAGATATGACTTCGGCGCAAACATATTCTTAGAATAATCTCATAAGGATAGCATCGACATCCAAAAACCTTCAGACTTGAATAGTCAAGTTGTTGCTCATGAAATCTAAAATGTGGTGAGTCCATATCAAGCAGAGCAGAAGGCAATCTGTAATAAAAATACAGCCATGAGGAAAGCCTCAACCTACTGTTTCTCTAGCATCTTTGCAAGAAATAACATTGAAAACATGTTTCAAAGATATGCTTTTTCTTTTAGCTAATCCATTCTCTTAAGGAGCACCTAGACATGACATCTGTCTAGTAATTCCATGCTTCTCTAAATGAGAGAGAAACAATTGTGATTGGGATTCATCACCACCATCGCTATAAAATATCTTTCTCCTTTTGCCATACTGATTTTCAAACAATTTTTTAAATTTGCAATGCATTCAAAGAAATCAAAGTTGCATTTTAAGGGATAAATCTAGGTATAACGAATGCAATCATCAAGAAAAGTAGCATAGTATGAAATGCCTTGAACTAAAGAGAAGAGATTCACAGCTTAACCCCCAAAAATCACAAAGAATCTTGAATATAGGAACATTAGCAATCTTATAATTCAAAGTAATAGTAAACGACTACTATTGCCAAATCAGCAACTACAACTAAATGGAGTCTTTATGTCTTATCCAACTTGAAACATCAATATTATTTTTTTATGCTGAAGTTTTAACCAATCTTAAATGAGGATGTCTTAATCGCTGTGCCATATATCTTCAGAAGGCCTGCTTGATGTTAAAGCAACCAATGCTTGTTTCACTCCATTGGCCAACGCATATACTTCTCCTCATCTCCTCCCCCTCACTAATATCCATCTGATTTCCCAATTTTAAGGAAACCAATAGAGGAGAACTCGAATAAACATAGATTATCTCAAATAAATTGACAGACAGAAATCGAGTTTTTCTTAATATCAAACACCAGTAAAATATTGGATAGTAGTAGATTAACTATTGAAGGATTCCCAAAATATAAAATTTTAAATTAGTGCCATTGCTAATCATAACACTATTTGTGCCACCATAAGGAGTAGAACATTTGTCATATGTGAGGAGGCACCTGTGTTAACATATAATTTTGGGTCTTATTGATCCATAGGATGAACATTAGGATGTGTCTGAAGCTTGAACCTGATGCAGGCCCTACGATTAGGGCCTGCATGAAGTGCTAAAGCACGTGTCCGAAGACACAATAAGAAGTCTCTCTAGAGACGATAACGAAGACGCACCTCTAGGAAAACCCAAAATCAATTAATCGACTCAGAAAATAATCTTCTACAATGCCATATTTATAGAAAAACATCACTTAGGGCCTAAGGAACTTAATTAAACTAGGAAACTAAATAATATTGGAAACATAATCCTAATTATAAGAAAACAAGAAACTAACATATAATTAAAAATCCTAAATCTACTTGGGCCCTACACACCAGGCCTGAGTTCCATCTGCATCATTCTCCCCAGCTTGGAAAGAACTCAACCTCGAGTTCGGTAAATATCCGCACGGTTCGAAGATCAATCGGACGAACTTCCGATCCCTTCGTTGAACTGTGGTTTCTGGGCACAGCTTCAAGTATAACTTCTTTCAATGGCCATAATTTGAGCAGGTGTGTGATCGAACCGTTGGATGCTTCAACTGATGAATCTCCACCATCAAATCACAATTGCTGACTACCCTTTGTTCAACTCCAAATTTCCTTTGTTGATCCCCAAGGATAAAGTCAATATGAGGGCCGTCAACGGATAGATCTTGTGAAAGCACTAAACCAGTTGTTAGATCCATGTCTTTAATGTCCGATTTGCCTTCCTCTTCTTTTGCATCTTGTTGAACTTCTTTTACATGTTCAATTTGATTGAAGTCGTTCTCATGTTTAAAGGTGGCTGCATCGAAATTTGCCTTGCACTCCTCTATTGCTTGACCTTCACCTCAATAATTATACCCATAGTGACCGTTTACTAAATTGCTAAGTCTGGTTTTCATCCTTGCAACAGTTGCTTGGATTTGACTAACAGCAATTTTGATTCGATTGACAAATGTGGATAATTGAGAAACAACTCCAATAAATTTCTCCATGGATGAAGATGAAGACTCCGCTCTACTTGCTTCTTAGGAGGCATTTTTTTCATGCAGACAAAGTACCGAATGACGTAATATGTAGATTTGCTCTCCACGAACACAACGAAGATAACAAATCTAAAATCCAAATTTGCATGAGCCTGATACCGCAGTCAGAATTTCCAGCCCTCCAATTTATCAAATGCGCACCTATGTCTAATGATGTCACTAAAGGATGTCAGGCAGCATTGCTTCTAGATGGGTTTGGATCATCAGCTGTGATGGGTTGGATCAGACCTGATCTGACCCGGTTCTAGAACTCAGGCCCAATCGGACTTTAAGTCAGGCACGTGCCACTAGCACATGTGTGAGTGCTTGCCTAGATACCTGTGCTCGAAAGAGAAAAAAAGGGATGAAAACCGTCTTTCTTGCTGCTGCTACACTTAGGGAGAGGGAAATAGGCGATCCCGCTCTCGATGGGAGAGAAGGGCGATGGCGATGACAAGGGGCAATGGTGTTGATGGTGGTGCTTCATTGGCGAAAGTGGTGCACTAACATCCACGGCAATGGACTGGCAGGAACGGCAGCGATAGACTGGCAGGCGAAGCGAGGCGTTACGTACGCTCTCGTCCTCTTTGCGCCTCTTCTCTTCTTCCTTCTCCTCTACTTTTCTTCTCCTTTCGTTTTTTTGTTCTAGGATGGGGAAATGAAAAGGAGATGGGTTCGGGTGTTGGGTGTTGAAATCGGGACCGGGTGGGGTGGGCGGTCACGAATTGGCCGAGGGGTTCCGCGGTAGGGTTCTCAGGCAGTGGCTATATGTGGACGACGGTTCTGGCTGGGTTGGGGTCAGCTGTGGGGAGTTGGGGCTAGGTTAGGGTTCTGGAGGGCTTTTTTTTTTTTTTTTTTTATTCGTGGGTAGATCTCTGTGATGGGCTTAGCGTAGAGTATAGGCTAGGGATGTGTTTGTTTCGAACGACTGGGGAGGGGGTAACCGAACAAGGATGTATTGGAACAGGGATGTGGTATCGATTAGGGTTTAGGTATGGTTAACGATGTATATCGGTGTGGCAGGCAATGGGAGGATGGATAAGCTCCAATCGGTGACCGGAGATCAATCGGAGCGATGTGGATCTTCGCTCTGATACCAATTGATGTAGGCCCTAGGGTTAGGGCTTGCATGGGAAGTGCCGAAGCACGTGTCCGAAGACACAATAAGAAGTCTCTGCTGAGACGATAACGAGGACGCATCTCTGGGAAAACCCAAAATCAATTAATCAACTCTAAAAATAATCTTCTACAATGCCATATAAATAGAAAAGCATAACTTAGGGCCTAAGAAACCTAATTAAACTAGGAAACTATATAATATTGGAAACATAATCCTAATTATAATAAAACAGGAAACTAACATATAATTAAAAATCCTAAATCTACTTGGGCCCTACACACGTTGCCCCATCTGCATCAGAACCATTTCGGATTGTTAATGTGAAATATCACACCTTTACAAACATTGATCTATATCCTACCTTATGGCAAATCTGAAATATGATATTGTAGTTGTTTGCAGGGACACCCATAGACTACGGCATGACTTGTGGATGTGCTGAATTTTGACTATTTGGTTTTGTGCTTCCACTTGAGGACCGAGACTAAAGGTAGGCTGTGGACCAATTAGACCACTTTGAAATGATTGTTGAGCATTGAAACTGAGAGAAACAAATACATGCCCTTGTGAAGTAAGATTATGTATACTGTTATTGTAGCCTCCACCTTAGCCATGGCCTCCTCTATGTCTACCACCTCAATAATTTCAGCCACCATTGTAGCATTCACCATTAAATTGATTTTGTCATTCTTGTCTAACAAAAATGACATTGGTATCAACGAGTGTGCTGTTTCTCCTCCACATAGCATTGATTTCTCAACTCATAACTATGAAGAGGAGTCACTAGTTGAAAATAGGTAGGGTAAGGAGGTTTAGACAACATAACTATCACAAAGCTCTCACATTGTGCATACAACAATTGGGATCAGCAAGTGTATGTTGTTTCTCCTTTAAATAGCGTTGATTTCAAACCTCATAACTTTGAAGAGCAGTCACAAATTAATAGTAGGGTAAGGAGGCTTGGACAACATAGCTGGCACAAAGCTCTCATATTGTGGTCCCAATCCATACAACAACAACAAAATAAAAATAGCATTAACTGGACATTGAGTAGCCGCAAAATAACCACATATCTTTTTAAAGGCGCAAACATATTAATCTACTGCATGAGATCCCTTTTTAAATATCTAAAATTACCCTCGCAATGTTACTTCTCTATCCTTAGTTGAGTAAGTAAGGTATCTGCTAAACATTCCCAAACTTGCTTTAACGTATCAAGACCAGTGACTAAAGATAAAGCTTCTTCACTCGTTGTCCCGGTAAGCAAGTTTTAAGGAATTGATCATTCTTCTAATCTTCTCCCATTGAATCTAATTGGGGTTTTCAACTAACACATTTTTCATTCTTGATTATGCTCATAAGGGCATCTTTGTTGACGTAATCAATTAAGCAGAGACTCTTGACCAATGAAAGAATCTGCATACTTCATAGAAGATAATTTGTTGACTTAAGCTTCACAGAGACAAGTGTTGTGAGTTGATTGAGAGACAAAAATTTCATTTACCATTGACGAACTTGAAGAACTTGGATACTCTAAAACCATGGGAAGAATCACTCAAAAGAGGGTGAAGAAGAAGCTCAAGGATATTTTATACTGATGAAAGAGTAATTGGGAGTACATTCAAAACAGAAGACATAAGAGAGTATTTATAAAAGAAGGCCGTTTGGTGATTTTACATGTAAAATAAAGTGTAGTAAAGCATCAAAACAAGAGAGAATAAAATATAATGAGGTTATGATGGTATTTTGTTTTTAGTTGTTTGGTATGGAATCTCTTTGATTTTTTGTATAGAAAAGTAGAGCTTTTTTGTCTTTTAGTGGAGAAAGGAGGTTGCTTTTTGACTTTTTTTGAAAAAGATGGAGGGAATTTTAAATTAAAGTGCTATTGATGTGACCCATTGTCTGAAAAATGGAGGCTTTACTTGACTTTTACTAATCTAGTAAAGTGCCAATTGGATAATTTCTTTTACTAATCTAGTAAAGTGCCAAACGGGCCAATGGTCCCCATGGGTCGACCAGTCTGTCAGCCAAGCCCATTTATCTCTATCCAATACATTGGGCCCAGCCCATCCACTTTATGATTCATTTTATTTTATGTAGCGATGTTTCATGATTTATGTCTCTTGTTTATTTAAGTTGAAATGTTTTAAACTCAACTGTAGGATTGTTTAGATGGTTGAGATTAGATATTGGTTTAGTTTTCTCCCATTTAAAGCATTGTAATGCCTTTTTTTAAATTAGATTTTGATTAGTGAGAAAGAGATTGAGTGACTTGCTCTCTTCTACTCTACTCGATGGGAAGCTTCTTCTCCCTGCCTGAGACAAGGAGTTTGGCATGAGTCCAAGATTTTTAGGATTTCCCTGACCTAACCCCTCCATCTTCCATCTCCATATCTACCCACCTCGCATCTTGATCCGCTGTCCGCATCAAAAGAGAAAAGTAGCCATAAGAGAATTCTATGTATACCCCATGATACAAACAATGAAAAGATTACATAGTTGGAGCAAACAAAGAAGACGTCTTAAACACCCCCTGTTAAGCCAAAGAGCCCACGCTGCTATTAGTGGAGCACCCAAGATTCCAGGACAGAACTCCAAAAGAAGCCAAGGACTCAATTTCTTTAAAATAAAAATGTAAATTCAAGGCCCCCCGTCCCTAGAAGACATCCAATCAATGGCACTGGACGAGTCACTTCTCACAATTAAGTTGTCCTGAAAATCCTTAGTAATACAGTAAACTAAAGTATTGTAGCATGTTTCCAACTATATACACTGTGGTAGCACCAAAAAGATTATTTATCCCTTCATTCATATGACACGTTATATGATCCTATCACATATACCATTTTCTAGAGAGAAAAAAATAAAGATTTTGTCCAGTCCAATATAACCTTTGTAAGATGATGATTCTTTTGTCAGTCATATTTTTATATCTTAAAAAGTTGTCATCCAAAGAATATCAAAAAACCGTTAACCTCTTTTTTTGTATATGAGAATGGCTATCTAAATATGTTGTGATCTTGAAATATTCGACCTTGCTATGACTAAATTTCTTATCTCTGTAATCCCTCACGAAAATTACCAGAATCATCTGGTGTTCAGCCTAATATTCAAGAAGACATGATTTGAAGAATAATTTTGGTGTTGTTGACAACATGCATAAAACCAGCAGTAAGAGTATATAAGCATTCTCGATCGTCATATATGTCTTCTTCGAACGAAAGAAAATGTTAACATGTTAACATGTAAATGCACTATGAACCTAAAATTACTCTCCAAAACTGCAGGGACATAAAGTAAAACCAACAAATTGTGAGCACAGTATATCCATTGGTTCCACCCACAAAAATCAGATCATAAATCATTAATTATAATGGCTAAGTGCTACTGCTCTCTGCTTCTTCAAGATCGAGAACTATCAATTTAAAATAAAAAAAAAAAGGCTCATAACTGTCCACATCACTTCAATGAACCAGTGATAGCAATCACAGAAATCCCAACCCAGAAACTGAAGATAACATTAGAGGTACACCTAAATCTTCAGATTATTAGCACAATATCTCAAGACTTCCCAGTTCCATCCACAAAAATCAAGTCATTGAGCACTAATTATAGAGGCAAAGCACCAAAATAAAGTATGAAGCAGGTTGGAAAGCACAAAACCCAAAAGGTGGGTCTGTCAATCTCACTTCAATGAGTGAATCAGTGGTCGATCACAAGAACCCCAACTCAAGATAACTAGAGAAGGACACCAAATTTTACACACCCGACCAATCCAAACCCCTAAAACCCAACAACATTCAACAAGCAACCGCAAATGATTCGATCCATCACTAGAGTGGGAAAACAAACAAAACCCATTCCACAATAGACAATTCAACAGTGCCCCAGGATCATCAACTACAAAAAAATGAGGGGAACATCAAGTGGGTTTCGCAGAGGTACCGCAAATTTTGATGGGAGCTTCAAGCTCGAGGAGATTTGGCTGCTGCATAAAGATTTCCTTGGAGACAACGCAGAGCTGGCGGATCTCCGACTCCGACAGCTGCACCTGCCTCCCTGGCTTGCTCCCTCTGACTTCCAGAAGCCGATTTATGACGTCGTCCAGAACAGCAGCATCCATTTCCCCTCTATCTCTCTCTCTCTCTCTCAAGAAATCTAACAAGAATTATATAGTTTGAATGGTTTTTTTATTTTTCTCTACTTCTTTCCCTTATCTGGATCAAACCCAGTTGGGGTTTGTTGAGGGATTCGAATGGATGGAAGTAGGGGGGTGAGAGGATCCTCTTTCTTCTCCACCTCTGCTTCTATGGGATTGCCTTTTCTTGCCCTCCCTGAGAGAGAGCTTTTGAAACATGCCTCTATGACGATCACGGATTTATAAAGGAGTGAGAGAAGATTTTTTCTTTTTCTTTTATTTCTTCCTCTCTCTAGTTTTATAAGGAGAAGAAGAAGAGGCTGCTCCAATCCAAGGTGAAAAAACAGGACCCAGGCTGACCTAACGAAGTAAAAGAAAGGATAATTATGGCCCCCACTTTCAAGGAGACTTTACTATTCATCCATACATTTTGTTTAGGGAAAACACTAGAATACCTACCTGAATTTGGTATTTTATATAGCACCCCTAGTACTTTTGTATTTTATACTAAATCTACTTGTAGTTCTAATTAACATGTAAAACTCACGGATTCTGTTTAGCAATAACGGCGTACGTCGTATAAATGGTGTCTAGTACATACATGCGGCAAATTACTCGCCCAAAAAGACTTATTTGCCCCTGAGAAGAAAATATCACAAGCCCTTTTTTTTTCTTTTTTTCCAATTTCCCCCTTTCCAAATTTCTGAACCTAATCGATCTACAACTCTCCTTCTCTCCGCTAGATCCAGAAAATCTCTGGCATGCGCTTCCATCTCTGGCCATCTCCTCTCTCCCCATGTCTCCTCTCTCCCTAAGGGATCGCGGGGTGGCTTCATTTCGAGTTGGAGTTGCACGGAAGCCTCGTTCTCAATCGGTGCCTCAGAGATAGTAGTGTAGGACACCCAGCCAACATCCTCTACACTCCACCAACTTTGCTTGTTTCTCGTTTGATTTTTTAAAAAACAATTCACTCCCCCCACCCCCCAACATTTCATCTGTTCTGGTTCTGGACACTTCTGAACAGTTCTAGAGAGATGTTTTTCCCTGGAAAAACGCCTTATATGTAACATCTAGTTGAAAGATAAAAAGAAAAAAAAAGGCTCTCAAAAGCTCTTGAATCCTCGGGCAATGAAAGGACCTCCGGCGATGAAAAGGTGGTGATGAGCTCGTCGAAGGTTGTGGATGGTGCACTCTCCACTCCTTCTCTGCTTTCTTTCCTTCTTTTTTTTTTTAGTCTCTGCTCTTCTTTGAGTTGAAGGGTCCGATGATTCCGAGGGTTTTGGCTGCGAGGGAAAAGTTGTTGGTTCTGATGTGGGTTGGGGTGTTTGGGTTTGAAACAAGTTTGGGACTTTTGGTTTTGGTTCAACAGTATTTGGGTCTATTAGGTTTTTAGGTTGGTGGGAGGGACAATGAGCTGGGATTGATTTAGGATTTTCGGTGGGGTGATGGGAAATGGTGTAGGGTTTGGGATTTTAGGAATTTCTGGTTAAAGAAGGTAGGGGTTGGAGAAGAGTTGATCTGGATATGCAGACGAGCGATGAGAGAGGGAGAAGAGTCGATTTGGGGAAACACCAAGACACATCTTATATATGAAGGGGTAAATTCTTCATTTCCTATTTTCCATTACAGCCGTCTATATTTGCATTGTAATTAGAACTATAGGTAGGTTTAGTACAAAATACAAAAGTACTAGGGGTGCTCTGCAAAATGACCAAAGTACAAGTAGGTATTCTGTTGTTTTCCCTTTTGTTTATTGATATTGAAAGGGGCTTCGCTTTTCAAAATCAATCGCAAACTCTTTCTCAATTGCCATGAGCGGTGGCGGACCCAGAATTTTTTATTGGGTGGGGCTAAACCTTTGCTAAACTTTGCTAAAAAATTTAACATTAATAATGCCAAAAGAGAAAATATATTGCAGCTAAATGGACATAACTTTTTTTCATGCTCAGATCTCTGCCCAATTCAAGGTTCTTCCCACTTCTTCTCTCAAATTCACGTGATCATCAATTCATCATCATCAAAACAACTTAAGATAACATTTTTATTTAATCCTAGGATGCCCACAAACGATAATTTGGGTGCGATAATTTGGGTGAGCACCCAATTATCCTATTTGGGTTCCCAAAGGGGTTCTATTTGGATCTAAGGAATTCGGTTGCCTGCAATTACCTTAGCTGTAAAAATAATTCCCTATAGTTAGTCATGGGCTAATGGAAAAGAAGAAAAATTGTCACTTAAATGTAACTCAAGTTATCCAAACATATGAACCATAAGGCTTGATTTATTTATAAACTGAATATCAAAGTGTGTCCAATGGTGGCTTGTAGATGCGCATATGAGGACGAGGGAGACTACTTTATTTTGGGTTATTTGGTGATAGAGAGAAACTAACCACGAGAAGCTCGATCGATGTAAAAAAAGGATTTTGGACTCTTAGTAAATAGTAGGTGTCAAAAGAGAACATTTTGTGACGTGGGGCGAAAGCATGATTTATATATGAGGCTATTGTTCATTAGTCATATAAAAGGAGAGGTTCAGGATATGAAAATTTGCAATTTCAAACTTGACCTGGGGCTGCCCTCTATGCAGGTCTGCCACTGGCCATGAGCCCAATTGTTTTATTGGAATTGAATGCAAGGACAAATATTTAGCCCCATCAAAGAATTATCAAAAGAGGTGATTCATTGGTAAAGGATATTAGGTAGAGTCTTTGAGGCACAATGACTAGGGTTCAACATCTAATGTAGCTCAAGGAAAGATTTTTACGCATAAAAAATGTATAATTATAAGTCAAGAAAAACAAGTGCAAGATAGAAATAAAAAGAAGAACGCGAAAAAATGGAATTCCAAGGACCAATAACTGAGAATCATACCAAAATCAGGTATGAGCAGAACTCTCCACACCTAGAGGTGGGAAAAAGGAGTTTTTTGGGGTATCCCCACACCTAGAAACAAATTATTGGGGGCTAAGGGGTCTCTCACGCCCAAGAATACACAAAAAATGCTTTTACGATACCAACCAAGTGTCACATTCTGGTCCTGAGATTACTTGGCCAAGGGTAATCCCCAAGGTATAACACTCGTACTTTCTATGCACTTCGCACCTGTCTCAGATCAAGCACGAGTCACAAGGGATAAAATTTCAAATTACCACTCATGAGACATGCTCAGTGACACATGTCTTAGTAAATTTAACAGTGGAAACATATAAACCATACAATTATCGGTATCATGTCATGAATTGTCCATAGCATTCAAGTTTATACACAAAAGATGATTTTACTAACTAAAGAGAAGTATAGATCATAAAACTTACTCTACCTCATTACTACAAAAGTATAATTCAAGAAGGTACCTTCCAAAAGTATTCTAACATCATATACACACTAAACAAATCCAAAATCACCATAGAAGATTTTTCGTAGATTCCCCTCAAAAGAAAAGACTCATGACGCTCTTCTACACAGGGCTAAATATCACCCTCAGTTATCCATTCAATTAAGCATGCCGGTACCTCATTGGCCTCCTCCTCTCCCTCTTTCGTCTCCTTAAGACCGAGAGCGGGGTCTGCATGTAACACCCCAATTCCAAATATCAAAATAACCGTCAAGGTACCCGAATTTGGCGCACTACTTTCCAAAAAATTCGAGAACTTCCAATATCGTAGGTCCGCAGTGAGGTCCAATTTAATACTTTTTGAACAACATCATAATCAACGATTGAATTGCAGAAGCGTAATTAATATAGTGGAAGCATAATGTATCATATAAACTAAATCAAGTGTAGCAGGGCTGAAGTCCAGCCTAATCTCAAAGTATGATTCTTAATAAGTTTGAACATATCAGTTTACCTCCCCGCTCACAACATAAACACTTAAAATCTAAAAGAAAGTACTCTCACACCCCAAGTGTAGGCACTCCATCATCCAGCTCGACCTCTTGGTCAGCTGGTCCCTATCCATGGTCTCCAGCTATGGGCGCCTCGACGAGCGCGCCGTCCTCCCAATCGAGGTCAATTCCTAAGCACCAAGAATGGGTCAGATCCAAAGATCTGGCAAGGCACGATATACAAGTAACATATGATGTATGCATCAAAAGAGTAGAGACAATCATATAATCAATGAGAGTAACAGTGGTACATAAGCTAGACAATTGAGCAAGATAAGTAGTTAGAATCGGGATAAATAAGTTATCTAATCTAACAGACATCAAAGTGGCACATTCACATAAGCTGAACACCGTGGGATGTTATACCGCGGCCCTCTCATACTGAACACAGTCGCGGTAGGAAAATAAGTAACGAGTACTAGGGAATGACGAGCCCCACAAGTAACACTCAGAAGACCATAACTGGTATCATACCGTCTGTCTAAACATAGCTCATCATGATAGCTCTCTCAACACTCATAATTGCTCCTATCGGTGATGATCAGTCCAAAGGTCGAGCTTAAGAAAACTGAGTGAATATTAATGCCGACTTAAGGAAACAAATACAAGTTTTTATCTATCTAGGCCTACCTTGCACGAGCAAGGTCCTAACCAGTCCCTAAGAAGTCCAAGTACCCGTCAAATCCATGGAACACAGTCCAAGTCCAAGTCCAACATTGAATCCATACCAAGGCCCACTAAACCATGGCCTTAGTCTAAAACAATCCAAGTAAGATACAAGTTCATTTACCAATAACAATCGGTCCATTCTCATCCACAATGAGTCACAAGACCATCATAACCAACATCTTTATCATAGGGTATCACGCATCCCATCTTAGGTCATATGAGGGCCAGCCTAGACACAGACACGGGTCATTAATCACCAAATCACATCACAAGGTCACCTCTAAGTAATCCTAGCTTCATGTCATCCAATTTCCATAAATAATAGATATATAACAATAATAAGGACATAAGAGTGACAATGATGCATTAAGAAAGTAAACCTCCAAAGTAAGAGAATCAACTAGGAAATATCGAAAGTCCATCATAAGTAATGGTCCACTTTCAGATCCAGGTCCATATCAGTTAATTTGATTCCTAAATAAAGTCTCAGATGCCAATGAATTTTGTGTTTGGCGTTCCAAAAGTTACGGGCATCTTCGACGACATTTAAGGGTTGAATCGACATCAAATCTAGACTCTAGACCCTACTTGGTGCTCCCCATGAGTCAAGGTTGAGTCACACCATTGACTCGTGCTTGTCATATCAATGGAAGTCTATTTTGATGGTCAATGGGCCCCACAATAGATCACAACCTCAAAATTGAAAAACTAGAAAATCACTATACACAATGTATCCGGTCGACCGAGCAAAGGGCCCGGTTGACCAGGTTCATTGGAGAGTAAAGATGTTGACTCCTCCTGTTCAACCGGGCCCTTTGCTCTCAGTGCAGTGTGCCCGTTCAACCTCCTGGTCAGGTCGATCGACCGCGCACACTGAAGACTGAACACAAGCACCTGGGAGGCAATGTCCGAACTTGAATTCCCTTAGTGTGTCAGGTCGACCTCCTGGCCTGGATGTTGACGGGAACACTAGAATTCTAAAAAAGAGAGAGATCCCAGTTCCCAGCATTTTCCTGAAATTCCTTTGTGCCTGGTCGACCTGGAACAGGGTCCGGTAAACCTCGCACACTGAATTTTGGGTCTGAAGGGAAAATGCCAACTCCCAATTAATCCCCGACTTTCTTGTGTATCCGGTCGATCGAGCACAGGGTCCGGTCGACTGGGTACACTAGTGAGAATTCTCATAAAATTAACTGAGACTTGGTTTTTTTCAGATTTTACTGTCGTCGTTCGACCCAACTGCAGGTCAATCAATCGGGTACACACGCTTGCTGCAAAGTCCAAATTTCTGGATTTCTCACTCTTTCAATCCATTTTCCAATCAAACCAACTCCAATCACCTCCATTCAATACATAAACATAAGAAACACCAAAACACTTCTATCACCATCCATCCATCAACAAATCGGGCCATTAATCTTCCAAATGAGGTAGCTCATCCATCAATGGCAACAAATCCATGAAACATGCTCAAACGGTAGATTTAATCATTTCTAGCATAATTAAAACGGAAATACATAATCAATTAACAAAAATCACACATTCTATGCTAAATATGTATATTGCACTTGCCTTGATCCAATGCAATTGAAATTGACAAGTAAAGAAGAGTCCAAGCTGCCTAAAATAGAAATTCCAACTCCTATGGCTTCCAAGCTCTCAAACAATCCCAAAAACCAATACTAGATAGAACTCTAACACCTAACGCCCAATCCACAAGAGAATTTGCAATAAGGAAAGAGATCTAAAGAGAAAGAGATAATTCTATGAAATTACATGGAAATTGAGCTATGGAGAGAGAGAGAGAGAGAGAGAGAGAGAGAGGATTACCTTGAATTGTAGAGGAAGGAGAGAGTAGTAAGATAGAAGATCCTTGGGAGAAATTGTAGCTGAATTGAAGCAATCGCCTTCTCCTTCATGTAGCTAGGGTTTTAGAATTTGGGTTTCTAGGGGAAATGAGAGATAGATGAAGGTGAATTAGGGTTTAGTTTCACTTGAAATGGGAGGGTTTAGCGTATTTAGGTTAGGGTTAGGTTGATTACCAAAAGGTCCTTTTAGTTTAATTAGAAATGAAGACAAGGGCATGGGCAAATGAGTCTTTTGTAGAGGTTCTAGAATGTTCTCAAGTGGAAAGCCCCTCCTATAACAACTTATTTACTAGTTAGGGCCTCTAATAATTAAAAACCTTATAATTTACAATTGACACCCTACAAAACCTATAAATTACATAAAAGCCGAATCCTAAAAAATAGGCTAATGACTTAGGAAAATACCTATCCACCCTTACTAATCCCTATTAAATATCATAATTATACTATAAGTACTCTAATTTATAATATTCAAATTCAAATGAGGGTCCACAATGAGTGGGGCTTCACACTGCGTCTGTAACACCAAGAATAACTAGTGAATACAACGATTCAATAAGTATAAACAATAACAATCTATACATATTGGATCAATATAGAATTAATGACAAGTGATTGAAAGAGAGCATATAAAAGTAAACTAGGCAGTTGTGCAATCGAATTGAAATCATGCTTAAGGAATCAACAATAATTGAAAACTTGTACAATCTAGTTAGTAACCACATTAGCTAAATCCTCTCAAAGAGAGCATGCGTTTTCGGACAACACTAGTGACCCGGCCAAAGGTTCACCTGGCTACCCGGTTCTGAAGTTCCTGTACTCCAAACTGTCTACAGTGCAGTGATGTTCACAAATCTAAACCAAGGGTCAACCCCGTCAAGTATCGTCCGTTCGAAACTAAGTAGTACCGACTTGTTCAAATCAATTAACGAATTGTACTTGAGTAGACCTCACTATTCATTTCAAGCAATACCATTCAATCATTCATGTACATTCACTGAACTACTCAAGACTTCTCAATTTAACAGTACAATTAAAATATAATAACAATAAAATGACCGATAAATTAGGAACACAAGAGAAATACAATTTATGTATCTGAACACTAATTTAGTGTATAAGGTCATGAATATGTTTAAACAAGAGGTATATGCATTAAGAATTAGAAAGTCAAGGACTTTTATTAGCCAAACTAATCTAACATTCGTCTCTCATTACCGTCCAATACATTATAAAATTATAGCATTCAATGTACTGCTATTCTTTATTTGGTGCCACATTGTAGATTAAATATGCATTAAATTACCATAATCTTAATAATCATGGTGTAGCAATAAAAGAACGAATAACACATGTAAAGATCCTCGCCTCAAAAGGTCTTCCATGTCAAGGAGATTTCCAGTGGTCAATATTACTAAAATGTACCATTGAGAATCCCTACAAGGTCCTCTGACAAATTTCCCAGAATTCAGGGATTTTTGGGTGGTCAGTCAACACTCGGTTAGTCATTGGTTAGCCGAGTCAACTCATGTCAGATTGTTTGACGTGGAGGACTGTGACCCACTTCGATTAACCTACAAGGGTCCTATCAAGGAGAAATTCATCTCAAAGTCAAAGAACAAGTTGCTGAAGCAATTCCCAAGGTCTTGAAGCATTTAAAGGCCATTTGGACCCAAATCCAACCTAAGGCAGCCAGCCAAGCACAAGATTGATCGGTCAGAACAAGCTGTGACCCACTTTGACTAACTTTAAAACGTCAGTCCTAGTTGAAAGTCTACTTGATGCTCAATTACAAGTTCCAAAGAGTTCTCCTACAGTCTCATAACCATTGGAGACCATTTGAGCCAAGTGTAAGACCCTGACCCGAATTGCCGCGATTAGCGCATATTAAGACGTGCATTAACTCTAAGAGGGATTAGCGAATTTTGTTTTAGGTTTGGGATTAGAATAACTTTTATATTAGCTTTGGGGAGTTTTGAGAGCTTCTTCGATTTACTTGAACTCTTTGAGGCTCCTTTGGTGATTTTGCGTAAGTGTGCGGGGTAATCCGCAATTTTGGAAAAATCGTATTTTAACTCCAATTGATAGATCTTGTTAGCCTCTACAATTTTCATGTTCACTCTGTCCCCATTAGAGACCTCAAAATTCAGTTTTCCCAACTTCAAGGGCAAAATAGTCTTTTTACACAAAATTTGGGATAAATTCTCAATGTTTCCAAACCCTATGAAATTTGTACTTTTTAGAAACTAGATTTTATGATAAGTGTTTTTCTCGTCTTCGTCAAACCAGTCTAAAGGCTCGAAAACCTATGTTTTAAATCCACCAAACCTTGTTAGTTGTGGGACCCACATTCATTTCTTATATAAGGAGAGTTCATTTCTCCCTTCCCCTTCTTCTCATGTTTGTTGTAGGAGACTGGCTCCAATCCAAGCTAGGGCTTTTTCCCTTAAGAGTGAGTTTGGAAGGTTTCTTTGTGCTATTGGAGACCAATGCAAGTGGTTGAATTGATTATTTGAATGCTAACTCTTTTATGAGAGACTTCTTGATTCTACTACTTGTTTATGGTGTTTTCATGGCTTCATTCATTTTGAAATTCTTTTTATGGTTTAAGTAGTCTTGTAAATGAATGTTTGATGAGTTCTTCCTTTTAGTTGAGCTCATTTAAAGTGTTAAATTCTATTCTTACCCAATGTGATTTTCTATTGCAAAGGGGCTTCATGTATGGTGAGTTCTAGTGATGAATACTTGTTAAAATGAAGATGGATTTGTGTGTGATGATGTGGTGTGTTTGGAAGAGAATGGTTTGTGGTAATTAGGAGGCAAGAAGGCCTATTTATGCAGGAAAAAAATTAGATCCAAAATGAGAAAGAAAAGGAGAAAGAAGGCTCCAACGAGGTAGCAGAATGGCTGCCCGCTCGAGCGGACCTTGGCCACTTGAGCGAGCGGGCATTATACTTGCCGCCCCATGTGTTACGCCCCAATTCCGAATACCGAGAAAACTATCAAGGTACCCGAAGTTGGAGCGCTACTTTCCGAAAAAATCTAGGAACTTCTGAGATCATAGGTCTGTTTGAAAGATAGTGTGATTCAGATCTGAACTCCTTTTGAGAAAAGAATTCTATGGCTGGAATTTTAAAACTTTTAGCCAGGATCCGAATTAGAAAGTAAACCAGCCATGTAAATCACACCATAACACCATGCAATCATAATCAACTTGTGTGAAAACAAATAAGATACATAGGAGAACATATACCTGATGATATGAAGACTTAGAATCTCTGAAACAAAGTATGCAAAGGGGCTGAAATCAGACTGCAATCAAGCAATGAGTTGCTGGAATTTCCTGCAGCAATTTTTCCTTGTAGTCTTCTCCTCTATTCCCCTTTCTACTAATCTGATTGGTTAGTGTTGGTGGGAACACAACCAGGTTTCCTTCTTCTTGTTTTCCTTGATTTTATGTGAGAAGACCAGACCTGATATGGTCTTTCTCCAAGAGGAAAAACGTGGACCAACTAGAACTCCTCTCTTTGTGCAAGACAACTATGGACGTCCAAGGGGGTGGCTGGCTGTTCTACCTCTCTTCCACGCCCAAAGGGTTTTTACTCTCCTTCTTTTTCTCTCCAATCAGTTACACGCCCAAGGGAAACTATCAGCTATATATAAAGAGCTGAAACCCTTTTAGAATATGTTTCCTTAAAGAATAAGGAAACCAAGAGAGACTATCCAAAAAGGAAACCACCACCTTATGGACGTCCAGCCCCTTTTTATCTAGTTTAGTTTCAAAAAAATAATTAGAAGGCTACTAAACTTAAGGAGAACTTGCACAAAAAGAAATCCTTCCAAGTGATAGGACCTACACAAACTTGGGACCCACTTACTAGGGACCACATTGGTTAGCCCACACATACTATGGTCCATGCACCAATTAATTTTTTCTAGAGTTGTAATTCATGTATGCCATCATGGGCTTATTTGAATTTACACTCAAAATTATTTCTCCAATCATTTAAACAATTTAGGAAACCTTGCCAATCTAGGAAAGTGGTAGAGAAGGGACCAAAAGACTTATTTGCCCTTGGCTCCCAAAATGACCAAAATGTCCATGCTAACCCCATAGCAACATCAAGATCATTTTAACCCTAACTCATTCCACTAAAGAGTTATGGTTGCACTCCAGGGACAAATATTAAATTGCAATTAAAGCTCATCATAGACTGACGATTGTCTTTGACCTACCAAGTACAATGACCATAATGCCCCTCTATGTAACATCCATAATCAAGTAGGTTAACCGATGTACTATCTACCTTCTTGATTACATCTCAACCTTAGAACTTCATACCCATGGCTTAATCATCATCCTGATATCATTCTCTTGATCCAGGGAGCGACCCACAAGTTCAATATCCATATGGAACATCCATATACTAAGATCTTAGATTCTGATGATTAATCGGATAATTCTAAGGGGACGATCATTCCATCACATGATGGCATAGATTCCATATTGCATTTGCACGTCCCAACTAATCAAGCCCAAGCACCCAAAACACAGAGCTGTTGACCCATGAACAGGATCTCACCCATAGTGAATTAAAGCACAAGAACTTGACTTTGTCAGTTCATCCACAAATGCTCAAGATTAAGAGCACTGGTCACTCAGTAGCAAGAGGTGATTTGATCTCTCTCTGTGATAGTACTATTTTAGAGATCACACCTACAAGTGGTCCTGTTCAATGCATGACACATGCACTAATGAGATAAATCCGGGAAAGACCTCCCGTGACTAAGGTAAGTCACCCTGAACACAGGAGAGTTTCTCATTATAACTTATACCAAGATGAAGTGCCCAACTCCACCTCTCGGTTATGAACAAATTAGTTGTTTCCAGTATCCATGACTCAGACCTAACTGTGTGTAGCCACTACACACCTAAGTCATTACTAGAAAACAATGGGCCTTACACAACCATACATATACACAAGTATAAAGAGAAAGAAGTCATTCCATTAAATAACCAATAAATATCCAGTTACAGAGATGAGAGTGCAGTCAGTGGGCTTTAGGGCATACACCAATCCCAACATGTAGCGAGGTCCAATTTAAAACTTTTTGACCGACATATAATCAATGGTTAAAATTTGCAAAGCGTAAAGAGTAAAGCGGAAGCATAAGGTATTATAGAGATATATCAAGTAGCAAGGCTGAAGTCCAACCTAAATCTCAAAATATAATTAAGAACATGTTTATAAACATATCAGACTAACTCCCAGCTCACCACATAAAGATACTCAAACAAATAAAAGATAAAAAAAGAGATAATCACCCAAGCCCCCGGTACAGGCGCTCCATCCTCCAGCGTGACCCCCTGGTCGGCTGGTCCCCATCCATAGTCTCCGGCTATGGGCACCTCAACGAGCTTGTTGTCCTCATAATCAAGGTCAACACCTAAGCACCAACAATGGGTCAGATCCAAGGATTTGGCAAGTTACAATATACAAATAATATAGGATGTATGCATCAAAAGAGTATAGACGGTAATATAATTAATGATAATACCAAGGATACATAAGCTAGGCAATTGAGCAAGATATGCATTTAAAATCAGGAAAATAAGATAAACAAATCTAACAACACAACGTGGCACATTCACACGAGCTGAATACCGCGGGATATTATGTCGTAACCCTCCCGTATTGAACACAATTACGGTGGGGAAGTCTCACCAGTGATGGGACAAATAACCCTGCAAATCACCCATCAATCTCAAACACTTATCACTCAAGAGACCGGACCCAGTATCGCACCGTCCGTCTAAAATACAGGTCATCATGATAGCTCACTCAACGCTCATAAATAGCTCATACCAGTGATGACTAGTCAACAGGCTGAGTTTGGAACAACTGAGTGAATGTTCGTGCCGACTGAGGAAACCAAGGTACAAGTCTGTGTCTGTCTAGGATCGCCTTGCGTGAGCAAGGTTCTATCAAATCTTTAAGAGGTCAAAGTACCAATCATTGGGTCCATACTAAGGCCCACCAAGCAATGACCTTAGTCTAAATAATCCAAGAGAGATCACCAATCTCAATCTAATATCAAACAATCCATACTCATCCAAAATGAGTTACAAGTCCAATCACAACTACCTCCCCATCCTAGGGTTCACACATACAATTTAGGCCGTATGAGGGCTCGCCTAGACACAAATACGGGTCAAATGCCTCCAAACTACATCGCCAGGTCACCTCTAGGAAGTCCTAGGTTCAGGTCCTTCATTTTCCATTTAATTACCAGGTATAAAGCAATGATAAGGACATAAGAGTGACAGTAATGTAATAAGTGAAATAAACTCCAAGTAATTGAATCAAAGGGAATATCAAAGGTCCAATCCTAAGTAATGGCCCACATTCAGGTCCAGGTCCATCTCCGTTAATTGGATCCCCAAATGAAGTTTCAGATGCTAAGGATACTATATTCGGTGCTTCTGAAGTTACAGGCATCTTTGACAAATCCAAACCTTAGACCCTACTTAGTGGCCTCCCGAGTCAAGGTTGAGCCATACCATTGACTCGTGCTTAGCACATTAATGGAAGTCTATTTGGATGGTCAACGGGCCTCTACCCAAAATAATTCCCCTCTACAAAATAATCCAAGAATCTAATCTAGGTTCATAAAAATAACCATGGCTTTATTATAATTCTTAAAAACTAATGGGTCAAAGTAATTAATCTACAATTAGCATGTTGTTTCCCATATTTAAAAACAAGCTCAGGTTCACATGTCACTAGGTCAACCCCCTTCATTCCTTTTTTTTATTCCCACTTTTTAGAACTAATGGGGTCAAGTGTACAACTGACCATAAAAAGGTAAAGTACTCAAAATAGGTGGCCATGCTTTTCCCTACTCCCACAGACCACTGAAACCCTCCATCTCCTAATTCTGTCACATGGTGAAGGCCACACTTCCTCATGCACTCACAGACCACCGGACCTACCCTCGTCTCTTTTTTATCCCTACATAATTCGTTCTGCAACAGAACTCTCCAAACAGAGACCATGTTCTCGCCTAGGATATGGAGTCTGCAAAAATCGTGGGCCCCACTAATCCAGGCACAGATCAAGCTCCACCAACCTAGTCGCCCAAGCCTATACGGCTAGATGACAGGCCCAGATTTTGATCAACCACTCAGTGGGTCCCGCCATGCTTTGATATTAAAAATAGAAAACCCCTTTGTGAAAGAAGCCCCATACTCTGTAATCCTAAGATGTGGGGCCAGATGGGTCTCAATCCCCACGGATCTACCACCATCTGGTTCGCCTCCTGGGTCCACTATCAGATGTGGGGACCCGATTTATAATCGGATCATCTAGTGGGTCCCACAACCCTCTGCTGCCAAAACAGATTTCCTAAACACGTCCTCTCTCTTTCTCTGATCAGGCGCTGGGTGGTGGGCCAAACATGGTCCACTTCGCACGAGTCTACCATGGCCTGGGTCGTTGTGGGTCCCGTGCAGGTTCCACGGATCAAATCTAGCATCAGGGGCCCACCAGGATCCCATGATCAGTCACACGCAGGGTTCGGTCCATTCCACGGTTTTGTGTTCCAGAAGTCTGGGGACTATTACAGGTTGTTTCTTCACTGGCCCTGGGTGGATTTGAGTGGAATCCCACTCCAACAGCTTATCCAATCACCATTGACCCATCAACCTTCCAAATGAGCAAGAAATCCATCCAATAATGGCCATAACCCAAAGAAACAAGCTCATGGGTAAATCTAAGGATTTCAAGCATAATATGAATAAAATTATCAAAATAAAAATAGTAAACATGCATTCTATGCTAAGAATGTACATTGCACTTGCCTCAAATCTGGATTTGCAAGGGAAAATAGTCTAGGAGAAGCAATCCCAGCTATCCAAACCTTTAATGGTCTCCTCACACCCAAACCAATCCAATCTACCAAACCTAGCACCCATTCCACAAGAGAACCAAGGCTTAGAAAGGAAATGTAAAGAGAGAAAGAAAGCCCTAAAGAATCACATGGAAATTGAACTAAGGAAGAAGCCTTACCTTGGTTTGTAGAAAAAAAAGAGAACGACAAAAGAGGATTCCTTAGGGAATTGTAGTAGCAGTAGGTAGAAGATGACCTCCTTATTCTTCTTGTAACTAGGGTTTTGGACTTAGGGTTTTAGCTAGGGTTTCTAGGGTTAGGGTTTTGGCTAGAGTTTTATGAAATGAGAGGCAAATGAGGGATAAATGAGAGTTAATTTAGGGTTCAATTCCCAATGCAATAGTTTAACTTAAATAGGCTTAAGGTTTGAGACAATTACCAAAAGGGCCTTTTAGTTTGTATAGGGGTGTGGATAAGGACATGAGCATTTAAGTCCTTTAGTAGAGGTTATAGAATGTTCTCAAGTGTGGAAAACTCCCCTTTTAAAAACCTATTTACTAGGAAGGGCTTTGTAGACACCTCATTTGGCCCCCTATGATAGCCTAAAACACCTGTCATATATAACGGTGCCCCTACTTCACCCATAACTGAATGATTAATGGCATAATTAAGATTAATTAATGACGATGAAGATGCTTGTTAATAATTTTAGACTTAGTTCGACGGTCTCTAGAAATTCATGAGAGAAAAGGTTGAATCGCATCGAGATCTCGAGTTCAACCCACCATTCAAACAAGGAATGGACTACAACACTATCCAAGCCCCTTCCAAACTACATAGAACACACTCAAGTTGTTCCTAAAGAGATTACACTTAGTTTGCTTAAGTATGATATAATTAGCATGAATTAGGAGCTAGGATCGTTGATCCAGATATCCCTACCTTTTTCCGACCTCTAATCATTATGATGTTGAACCAAAAGATTCTACGCTCCGAGAGCTTTCTGACGATATGTAGAACGTCCAAATTCGACAAACGGATCAAAAGATATGGCCCTTGGAAGATTACCCTAATGGCCCCGCTAGAAACACACCTAGGCGCCACTACAGGTGCGCCCATGTCAGAAATGCACAGGTCGCCAGTCACCTTGACAATACACATAGGCGCCCCCACAGGTGTTCCCAAGCCCAGTTTCCATTATTTTAGTCCAAATTCAATCCGAAAACAACCCGAACCAAACCCCAGACTCACTTAACCCCAAAAAAGGACCCGCACACACTGTGTGTGCGTCCAAGTCACAAAACCCACCTGGGCGTACCTGTGTGCGCGCCCAAGTCCTCCAAAACCCTAATTTGCCTTGGTTTGCGTGAAGCTTCTTTAAATTCGTGCAAACAGCAACGCTAACCCCTTTTCCATGCCAAAAACCTCTATATAAAGATCTCTTGTACCATTTGCAAGGGAGGCTATCAGAAAAAGTAAAGGAAGAGAAAAAAAGTAGCCACCATAGAGGGAGCTTTAGATCTAGAAGAAAGGAGAAGAGAGAATACTCTGGCTTTCAAGATTAGCAATGGAGAAAGGCTCCAAAAGCCATGAATTTGCACAAAAGCTTCGATCTAGAACTTGAAAGACGTAATCCAAACCGGTATTTCTATATTTAGTTATTTTCAATAAGTATTCAGCATCATTAGTAGTTTGAAACATGCTTAGGATCATCCATATAATGTAGATCTGCATTAATAGTAGTATTTTACAGTATAATTGATATTTAGTAATAATCCGTCATTAGAAACATGCTTAGGATCATACATATGTTGTAGATCTGCATCATTTTTATCATCCCGAACTCATGATTAGAATAGATCTTGCATTCATACCATTTTCATTGGGAAAAATCCGAATTTGAGATAGAAAAGTGCAACAAAGCACTTGGGCGCCATTGTGTGTGCGCCTCAGTCCAGAGGCAAGGTTTCAACCCCGGTTTTCGTTTCTTGTGCACTTATTTTCTCATATCTGAATTCTTTCTCAAACTGGTTGATATCAGGACCTCAGATCTGTGACTTTGTGTTCAAAATCATGGGAAAAGCATTGAAAAAAACAAAAAAAAAACAAAAGAGGAAGAAAGCGCAGACAAGCACTTGGGTGCCCCCTCCAAGTCCAAAGGTAGGGTTTCGACCTCAATTTTCCGTTTCGCATGAATTTTTCTTCTTAGATCCAAGTCCATCCTCACATAAGTTGATGTCAAAGCCTTCGGATCTGTAAAAAGCATTGAAAGAATTGAAAGATGACTAAATATATTGCTAAAAAGGAAAAAAAAAAAAAAAGAACAGAGGTACTTGGGCGCCACTATGGCCAAGTCCTTGCAAAGGGATCCATCCCTCAAATTTTGGTCCTCACTTCATCATATTCAATCCGAAAGTTCTAATATTAATAATTCATAGTAAAACCCTGCATTTAGTTGCAAATTGTTAGAAATTGTGTCGAAATATCGCCGGGCATTAGAAATAACTGACAACCAGCAAGGAGTGACTTGGGTGCTGCTGTATGTGTGCCCTACTAGTGCAGAGACACTTGGGCGCCCTTGTAGGTGCGCCCAAGTCCCTGGCTTGGCCTTCCGACCCGCACTTTCTAAATTTGCATTGCATTTAGATTGTGGATTGAATCTCCATGATGACTATGACTGATTATTGAGCTTCTAGACCTTGAATTATTGAATCATCACACTTTAGGTTAGGTTGCATTAATATTGCATAAAACACCAAAAAAAATCACAAAAGCATAAAACTCTTCCCTTCTTATCTTACTCTTTAGTAATTAAAGAAGAGAACAAAAAAAAAAGATTAAAAGAAGTAGAAAAATCTATAAAAAGAATAGATATTAGGTAGATAATCTTAGGTTATTCCATTCACGCCAAAGTGAATTAATCAACCCTAATAAAATACCTAAACTAAAACCCCTACATAAAAACCTTTAAGCAATCCCTAATTAACAAGACCTTAATCAAAACCCTGATTAATAAACCTTAATCACTCAAAGATCCAATTAAAATCTCAATTAATAAATTTAAATAATAAACCTTTAATTCAAACCCTAATTGGCAAAGTCCAATTAACGAAATCATCACCTGAACCTCAAACTCAAATCGAAGGTTAATTCAAACCCTAACCAACACAATTCTAATTCATAAACCTGCCCAAATTCAAACTTTAAGACCATAGTCAAAGCCTATTTAAGACGATAAGACCAAGTCACATCCAGAAAATAAAGACATCTTTCAACCAAGAAACGAATTAAAATACCCGAAACCGACATTGAAATACCTGAGAAACCATCGAACGAGTAGCCACCCAATACACAGACACTTGGGCGCCACTACAGGTGCGCCCAAGTCAACCCAGACACTTGAGCGCCCACACAGTTGCGCCCAACTCCCTGGTTCGACCCCGGAAGGTGCTTTAGTTGTGTTTTGTCTTACGAACTCCAGCCACAATTACACTTACAAAACAGAGACTGAAAACCAATCCGGATAGAACCAAGACTCGCGATATAGCCACTTGGGCGCCACCACAGGTGCGCCCAAGTCACCTAAGAGACATAGGATCCACTGCCGGTGCGCCCAAGTCCCATTCTATCCTCAGGACCACCGAATCCCTATTCACTTTGAATCTCGACCCAAATTGACATCCCAGAACCTTCATAGAACCTATAACAGTCTTGAAATTAAAATTTTAATCAACTTAAACCCATCCGGAACCTCGAATCAAGTTAGAAGACCAAAAAGCATCAAAACATCACCTGGGCGCCACTGTTGGTGCACCCAAGTGTACAGAAACACCCAGGCGCACACACAGGTGTGCCCAGGTCTCCTGTCTGGCCCGAGTTGCGAATTCCGGTTGTGTTTTGAATTCCGGACTTAAATCATTAAAATAAAATCAACCCAGGACTTAAAACAACATCAGAACAAAAAATCATCAAGTAGAAACCCCTACGAACTCCAAAATCAAGTCGATCCCATCATTGCTAGCCAAACCACATAGAATCAGCCGCTTGGGCGCCACTGCCTGTGCGCTCAAGTCACCAGAGTGACCTAGGCGCCACTTCAAGTGCGCCCAAGTTCTCTGCCAACCCCGTTTCACTGATTTCGCCGTCTTTTCTCCTCTCGAATCAAAACTTGGAAAAACAAAACCTTAACATATTTATAAACACACTAATTACAACCTTAAAACATCGCTAAATCACTCTTAATCAATTCATAAAAATCCCTAAAAACTATAAAACCAACAAAATCAACCCAAAAAGATTTTTATTTTATTTCTTCCTCCACCTCTGGTGCCAGATATTTAATCGAACTTAATGATAAAAAGGGAATGAAGAACTGATTTCTAAAATTGAATAAATGAGAATGACGAGATGAGATGAGTGACTTCACACATACTTTAAACAATCACGGCCCATCGGCCACCCCCAATCAATTACTGCCCATCGGCCTTTCACTTTTATCACTCGTGTATCGCACAGGAAAAACACCGAAATCAAAAGTCAAAGTCTCATTTGCATCATCATTTTGGTTTGCAAAGTTAGGCTTTAAACCCTGTTTTGCCAAGAGATTTGAAGGGGGTACCCGGGAACGGGGACGATCCTATTCTTAAATATTTGGCATATCCCCCTTTTATTTTCTTTATTTTAATTATTTTATTTTACTTGGATACACTATGATTTTGCTATGTGAGGATTAACCGTATGTGGACTTTAACTCAAGACCTTGAATTGACCCTATATTAAATAGACCAAAGAGACCCAAATTAATATGACAAGACAACCGTCATGTGTTGCCGGCAGCACATTAAACGAGAGGAAGAACCCACCCATTTATTCTCTCCCCACATTTATTTAGCTTTCGTCAAAGAACGGTGTTACGACCGTTACCATAGCTGGCGATTGTGATCCATTGATTTTGAGGGTAGTCGGAATCCTCATTTTCGATGTAAAAATTTAAATAGCATATATAAATGAATGGAGATTTCCTAGGCCATGGGGCGTGAGGGGGTCGAAATTCACATCCGACAGGCCTCAACACCTAAAACCTTGCAAAAATTATAAAAAGACACCCTATAGATCTATTAAATACACAATAAGCCTAAATCCTATAAAATAAGCTAAAATTTAGGAAAATATCTATTTTCCTTTTCTAATCCCTATTAATTTGTACAATTATACTACTATTACCGTAATTAATAGTATTCAAATTCAAAATGAGGGCCCACCAAGGGTGGGACCTCACACCATGTCCAGAGTGCATGTTCGCTCGAGTGAGCCTAGGTCCGCTCGAGCGCACGTCTATCAGGCCTGGGTCTTGTTTCTGGCCCGGGGAAGGGTTTTGGTAGTGTAAAGGGACTGTTTTGAGTCCTATCTTCATGGTTGGATCTAGGAGGTGATGTATAGAGTTGGAATGGAAAAGAACCTCATCTCGGATATGTATTGAGGACCTTTTGATATACCAATGTGTATGGGATGCTTGAATTGTCCTTGATCTTCTGGAGTACTGAACCAAGAATAAAATTGACATACAAGATCTTTATACACATTGAACTAAGTCTTAAAGACTCAATGTGTGGTCCAATATACATGTGGAAAGCCCACTCTTTATTCTAATTTTACTCGTGTTCCATGGTTTCTCTTCATTCTTATTCGTCATTACTAGTTTTATTTCAAAGCTATTGTATCATGCCATTTGAGCATCCAATTGGCCTTGTGCACCTAATTATGTTTTGTTTTCATCATGTAACATATGTGTCGGCACCACTAAGCTTGGGCAACCTTGTTGGCTTGGTCTACCGACTTTGCGTTCTCAATGACTCTTAGCCAGTTGTAGTCTGGGTTTATCTAGTGTGTGTGTATTACCCGGTTCCCGGCCGGTACTTAGTATGATAGCCGAGTTTATTGGCAATATATGTGTATCTAGTCTGCTCTCATCACTTCGCATGTCAAGGACCTATATCTTAGTGCACTCTCATCACTTTAGTGATGGAGAATCTCGCTTTGTATGGTTGCCATCTTACCAGTCACTTATTCCTTGTACCTACTCATGTTTTGTATTTATCATTTGGTTTTGGGTAAAGTATGCATCGCATTTTGTCGCGACCCCGGAACGGATCCCGGGCCCGCGACGAGTGTTGCATTGCATTCGGTGTTGTTAATTGCTTTCCCACAGGTTTCCGCGGTGAGGATTCCCAAAGACACGCGGAATCTGGCTCACACGTACAAGTATGCGGAAGCGTGTAGCAAAACACATCAAGATGAGCCCAACAAAACATTTGGGTGCCATAACAAATGTTCACAAGGCATGGTATCATAGAAAGAAGCTAACAAGCATTCCCATTAATATTCAAGTTATAGAACTAATACAAAAACAAGTTAAGTTTAGTACAACCCATAAGAGACCAATAAAGGTCAATACAATCTCAAAATAGTCAAAAGAAACCCCAAGACTAAAGGTGACGAAACTCGAGAACCAGACCGACGTCTAAATGACATCGTCGGGCTGCCACTCTCTCACGGGAGTTGGCTCACAAGCCTCCTCCTGACGCTCCTCCTCAAAGGCAACGTCTCCTGCACCTGGGCACCAATAAACAAGGGTCAAACACGACGGTTTGGCAGGTAATCAATGTAGGCATGAACATGAACAATAACATTTAGAGAAAACATGTAAGCAAATCTTTGGTATGAAGTACTATCAAAGCTGAGATACAAAAACAAACTAGCATGAGTACATAATATATCATGAATAGTTATCATCCACAAGGAGCCCATCCTTTCTCTATCATTTATATAATGAAAAGAGCAAGCACGCACGACAAGCACGATATACATAATATAAGCACGACACGATTTCCCACAAAGACGGGAATTCCGGCCGCGGAACCGGACACGCACGATGTGTAATAAATACACGACTAGTCTGCAGACAGTCCACATGTTTAAAGACCCCCAGACAGTGGATCAAACCGAAAGGGCAGTCTAAGCTCAGTGGTGTTCACTTAGTTCATGAATGCATAAAACATGATCTAAACATGTCGAGACAAAAAGGGGGAAATCACTTATCAAAACACGGCGAGCACGACTAGCAAAAGGCATAATTATTATGCATAACACGCTTAGGAAGTGATCCCCTTTTTCTTGAACAAAACTTCAAAACAAACTTATACTTGAAATACAAAACAAGTGCACGTTTGTACTTATAGTACCAAGACGGAAATTCAAATACGAAATCTGACAAGCATGTGCTAAGGCTACAAATTGACCTTTGTGTAATTGAAACTCCAAATGTCAGAATATACAAGAATTGGTGTCCTTAGAGGTTGGGTGGCATTTCGAGGTTTCATTTACACAATGTCAAGTCAAAACCCTTAACATAGTCTAGTTTTCGGACCTCAAGAAAAATACACAAAATGGAAAGAAACTCATCTTCCTGCAACTGGCAGGTTCGCTCGAGCGGACCTGCCACGTTGATGACACTTCGCTCGAGCGAGACACTTCGCTCGAGCGGACCTTACAAAGCGTAGACAGTTCGCTCGAGCGAATGTTGGCTCGAGCGAATAATAAAATGCGTTCGAACGAACGACTCACTGCCTCGCTCCGTAGGAGACAGTGGCATGTTCGCTCGAGCGGACCCAGGGGTCGCTCGAGCGAACAGGCTGCTGCCTGAGCTCGCTGAGTGCAGAAATCTCCCTTTCTTTGCACATCTTTCACTACATTCTTCCCCTTCTTCTCATCCACCAACCACATATCATCCCTTGAGCCTTCATGCTCACCAAGGGTTTATTTATCATCATCCACACATCCAAATCAAGTAAGCTAAAATCATAAACTTGTAGACAAATCACATGCACAATTCCTAAAACGAAATAGAATCAAAATACAATGCACATGAAGCCTATAACGATCACTTGCCTTGACCAATGCTAAAAATCTTCTCAAGCACTTCTCCCAAGCTAATCAAGAACTACAAAACCCAAAGAAAACACACAAAACTCACTCAAAATGGAGCAAAGAACCCATTTTAACACAAAGGGTTTGAACACTTGAAAAACACAATCTTAAGGAGTTAAAAAGACTTTATGGAAACCATGGCTTGAAGCTCTTACCTAGAGAAGGTCAAACAAGAGAGATGGAAGAGAATGGAGAGCTTTCCAAACTTGAAACCTTAAGAAAATTGTATCAATGGAGAGCTTGCAAGGAGATGAAGAAGATGATGACTTTGAAGTTCTTTTTGGAGCTCACTAGCTAGCTCATGCAAGAGGAAATGAAGAGAAAGGGAAAAAGGGGTTTTCCTTGCCCTAGCTTCAGAAATTGCAGAGATTTGGGGGAATGAATGGAAGAGAGGAAGAAAGGGTTTAAGTGAAGGAAAATGGGTCCCAACTAACTTGAACTTGAAATGGCTAAAACATGATCTTGTGGGCCTCGGATGACTTCGACGAAGAAGGATAAAACGATCGTCAAAATATCCAGTTTCCAAAAAGTATATTATTGACATAGTTTTGAAGTCTCGAAAATTGTGTCCAGATTTGTGCAAAAAAGACAATTTTACCCTCTTTGGGCCAAAACTTGGGTTTTTGGGCTTCAAACATGAATGGGCTTAGTACGAAAGTTGTAACACGTCGAAATATCAATCAAATGAAATCAAAATCACAATCACACGGAAATCGATACGATCTTCCCAAGCTCACACGTGCACTCAGGCCATCCCGAGTGTGTCTAACTAATATTAAACGTTCTCAAAATTACCAAAGCTATATCCAAGACTAAAACTAATCACTTCTAAGCCAACAATAACTAAACCCACTTAGGACTAAACACATACTAATCACACACTAATCGGATTGGTCTGGGTCGGGGTCTAACACATTTCATAACACTTAATTGTTTTAAACATGTTTTAAATGTTTCCAACTCATTTTACATTTATTATTATGTAAATATCTCTTCACCCACCCGCCATACCGCAGTGTCTGACCCACTATTCTTGGTACTTAGGTCCAGACCCCGTTGCCCATGTGGAGGAGGAGGCGGCCGCAGAGCCGCAATGTGTAGGACAATGACAAGCTAATAATGTCCTCTAGACATTGGGCGAGGCTATGAGCTTCGAAACATCTTTTGAAAGGGTGATAGTCACATTTTGGGTTTTGGATGTACAGGCCTCTATCGGCCTTTATTTTTGGGAAATATTATAATTAAACTCCTCTTTTGTGTAAATATCTAACTCTTATGTTTAGGGATGCTTTATGGACATTATTTAATTCTGATATCATGTTATATAGTTGCGGTCATCATTCTTATTATTATGGGATGAAATTATGGATTAGGTTCGCTACATGCTTTCGCACTTTGATTATGGGTTTCTTGTGAGCATGACATCTTCACCGTGGAAACATGAGGAAAATCACGTACGTGGGTGTTGTGTTCTGCCACATCCCGCTTGCGCTTTTTTCACAACATAGTCCGATCGTGGATTAGGAGCATCATTGGCACTAACTTGGTCTGGGGTCGCGACACTAAGATCCAATTCAAGTCAAAAGTGTTCAGACATGGAGGCTGAAGCTCATTTCCTGAAGTCAAATGGTGGTGAAATCTTCCTCAAATTCCAAGAATTATTCAAGAAAGATTCCAAAAGTTTCAAGGCAATTGTAGGTCAATTAGGGCCATTTTTCATGTATTGGCCATCCATGTCCGACAAAAGCACTGTTTATCAAACATGGATTCATAGTAAGTGTTTTGGCGCACTTCTTCAAATTACAACTCCTTGGAACCAATTGGAACTATTGTGACTACTCTCTGACTCTATGAACAGGCCCTTTGGTTGACCATTGAAGTCCTTCTACATTCTCTAATCACCCCTGCAAGTCTTGACACCCTTTAGACTTAGAATTCTCAAAGAGAACTCCTCCCTTCTTCACATCCCTCTTTAAGAAGGTGAGACTTTGCTTCAAGGCCATACAACGCACATATTTAGTCTATGAAACTCAGTCTTCAACCTTTGAATGGATTCCTTCAGAGGAAGAAACTGAGTACTCGTGGCCTTACCAAGCCCTTTCAACCCAAGCTCAAGACTACTTAGTTTTCATTCTTTGATTTTCTTACTCAAAGGAGTATGGGTTCGGTTGTGCATGCCCCTTTGGCTTCTTTCTGGTTCTCTACACTTATAAGGCCTAGAATGACACAACCTTAAACACCCACTAGTACAAAAGCATTCCTTGATGTACAAGTGATGATTTTCAAAGATTATTTTGTCAGTCAAAATCGAACTCTATCCATCAATCTAGTTGCTAAGACCGTCCTAAATCCATGACATGCATTTCAGGAGCTTAGGGAAGAAAATAAAAGAGAAGAAAGGAAAAAACAGGCAGATAGAAGGTTATGTTCGATCAGTGCCTGACTAGTCAGACATTGACTCACAAATTCTCATTTTTAGGGTTTGTTTCACACTATTTGTTCAATTTTCTTGTATCTTATTCATTTTTTTCTTGCTCAGGCTAGATGAAGGGGTTACAAAATGTCTTTGTAAGCAACTTGCATCCACAAGGCTTGGAGTGCGAATCGATATAATCTAAATTGGAGAAAGGAATGCAAAGTTCTCTTATTTTCTGTGTTAGAGTTTAATGGATCACACTTCAAATTGTTTGCCCAATTTTCTTCCTACAACCTTGTGTTGGGCCTATACATGTGGTTGATCCATTTAACAATTCCACTTTTAGCCAAGTATTAGTCTAAAAAAAGTGCCAATTGAAATATAATTCTAGTATTAAGCCAAACATTTAAATGAATATATGATTTTTTTAGTGAAAATAATGATAATAATTAATGGGGGATATCAATTAGATTACTGAAACTTCACTCAGCCACTTGCTCTGCTAAAATGGTCCTTGAATGCAATCAATTCCAAACATGGTTTTCCCTTGCGCCACACATTGGCACGCACGTGTGACAAAGATAGAGAATAGATTAAAGCCATCCATCACAATTGAGACTAGTGAGAGAGAATGAACACATTTATAGTGATGGACTCGCTTTTTGGGCTCGCGGTACTACCGGGGTCAGTGGACGTGAGAGTCCGTTGGATCCAACCCTTTCGAGAGTAGAGCCGAAGCAAGCATCAATATATTTTTGTTGTACGTGTATGCCTAATTTTTTACTCTACTTGGAATTGACAAAATGGTGGTCCATAGATCCACCTTTGCAAGTAGAAAAGGAAATCAACTTTTTTATTTCTAGTTTTTCATTACACATATTTAAGAAAAGAGACATAGTTTGTTTTGAATGCCGTGAAAGGCGACTTCATTTGGTTTGTCACGAAAGGGGATTTTTGCCGTAAAATGCAATTTACAATTCTTATCAATAATGAAAGACAAGAGTTGTGATTTTTTTAATGTCTCTTTAAACAATACAAAATACAATGAAAAGCAAGAAAATGAGATTTAACTTTTCAGGAGATTGTAGGGACTCGTTCAGATTGACAGTCGTAAGTTGTGTGTGGACTTCGCCATCATCCTTCAGATGAGAACATGAGATGTTCTTGATTCGCTTGGTTTGACTTAAACCTCAGATTTTTAGAAGATAAAGACAAATAGGAGGTCTTATATCCAATAAAAAGCTACGTAGACGGGTTGAAAAGCCACGTCTAAGCCATGGAGACATAAGGAGAAGGCCTTGGGAGGGGGCGGGGGGGTTGACCCCCTAAGGGACTTTGGTCACCCTATAGTGATGGTCGGTGATAGTGATGGTCGGTGCAAGACTTCTTCAATGGAGGAGAGGTCGTTGTAGCAGCTTTGACAGAGTTTTCTCTTATTTATGAGTCTGTCGGTTTTCTGGATTTTGTCCGTCGTCTTCTGTGGGTTTTTCGATCCCTAAAATGGTGGAAATGGACTCCTTTTATAGACTTTTGGTGGTCATGAGGGGGTTTATGGGCTTTAAATGTATTAAAGTCATATGATAGGAGGAGTTATAAGTTTTTAATTCATTTATTTTATAACTCATTTTTATTGGCTTTTGATTGGTCGATGGAGAATTAAGGGCTTTTCATCGCCTTTAAGCTCCTTGATGGGAGGAGTTACATAGTTTAATGCCATGATTATGGCTGACTTGTAACTCTCATTTCCTTGTTTCTGATTGGACCATCCAAAATAATGAGTAAATGATCGCATTAACTTGTCATAAAATGGGGTCATTAACTGCATGAAGTGGTCGCCAAGGCGCTTGAAAAGTCGCGGGCCGTGCTACTCTTTTGGAATTCTTCTTACGATGATCGCTAATAGATCTCCGTGCCGATCGATGTCGGATGACTATGCAATTTCAGACATTAGGTGTTATTAGTGGGCCGGTGCCATTTGTCATGTCAATTTCTCAATCGAACGGGGAAAAAGCGTGCTTTCTTGGTCAATCGGTTGGTGATGTCAAAGCGATCGATGGCGATTCCATGCTTTTGACAGTGGATCTGTGATGTTGACGAAGATCGACAGATTCCGTGCCTCGAAAATAAGATTCTTGAAAAACCACAGGGGCAGGACATCTCGAAATGCAAAAAGGGACCCAAAAACAGTTTTTTAGCAAAAATCCGGCGACCCGGATCTCCAGGGTCGCCGGCGACCAAGGGGGCTTTTTCCCCTTTTGGCCGCCGATTTTTTGCCTTTTCTCGATTCTTTTCGATTCTTTTTCCTTCAGTATTTTTTTCTAACATTTTTGTACATATTTTGGCCTAATTTTCCTATAGAAAATTTGACGAGAAGCCTTGCATATTAGAGCGCAAAGTTTTCGATTTTACGGGAAAGCCAAAGATTTTGTCGTGTAGAGTTGTCGATTTGTCATTAGAAACCAAAAATGGGTCAAACGATATTGGAAAGACCTGGAATTTAAGGTTAAGTCTCTTGAGCAATAAATAAGACAAATCATAGGCTTTCATTTGAGTTTTGAAGCAGTGTAGGGTCCTGTCGCCAGTAGACTTGATTGTGTCGCGAGGAAGATACCGTGCTTTGATGTATGGTCAACTAATGTCCGATTGACCTGAAATTTGGCAGGGAGCCTATTGGAGTAATTTTGAGACGATCTAATAGCTCAAATTTGAAAATCATGGTCTCGGGGAGCTCTGCCGCCTGGAGGCCTAATTTGGCTTATGAGGTCAAAGTCTGGTCAAATATTTTTAAAATGACCTAAAACTTAACATATAGCCCTTTGGAAGCATTTTGAAATCACCCATGTGCTTTGTTTGATGATTGATGATCTCAGTGGTTTTCGCCGCCGAGAGGCTTGATTTTGCTACTCAAGGGTTGATGTAGGGTCAAACGTTGTCGGTTTGACCTGAAACTTAACATGGAGGCTTTTGGATGTATGTTGAGACCATCCACGACTCTGATCGAAGATCTGATGTTTTTTACGTTGTCGCCGTTGAGAGCTCCTGTTCAGCTGCTGGAAGAGTGAAGTTAGGGCAAATAATGTTGAAATAGTCTGAAACTTCATATGTACTCTTCTTATGGTCGTTTTGAAGGATCTTGTCGTTTTTGTTTGATTCTGACAAGATTTAACGCTTGAAGTAGCATTGCCTGTGTTGTGGTAGGATGCGACTTCATGTAGCTTATTGATGTCAAAAAGGCAAAGTGTTATTTTTGGTGTATAACATATAGGATTGAGAAAATCCAACCCACCATAATAGTAGAAAGTGTGTATTATTATTCAATCCTCCATAGGGTCTATTTATAAATATTAGAAACCTTAAGGGGTATATATAAAACATGGTTGAAAGTTCAAAAGTGTCATTCTCATAGAATTTAGAGGATTTTACCGGAAAATGCACCATATTTGCATGTTGCACAAGAAAATGAAGACTATTACCTACTAACGAGATCATTCATCCCGCCCTTTTTTTTTTTGCACTAACGAATATAGCGTCGCCTAAATACATTTTTGGCGACGCTAGCGTCTCTATTCGCTATATATCCCCTGCCCCCAAGTTGCACTTTTCCTCTTCCGTTTTCCCTCATCCCTTTCTAGGCCTCCTTCTCTATTTGGAAAAGTCCACCACTTACCTTTCCTTACACATACACCCACCTTTTATTGCTCATTTAGATCCATTTCAGAGGTTGTTCGCCTTCATTGAAGAGGTTGGTTGTCTTCTCCAAACTATTTGTTTCTTTATATTAAAATAATGGATTAATGCCATTTTTTTTATGTGTACTCTTCCTTCTTTCTAGTAGATAATTTCCACATGCATATATGCACGTCAGTTGCATCTTATTCCTCATTTATTTATGTAGTTTAAGGACTGTACACATATTTTAGTTGTTTATTGTCTCCAACTAACCCTAGGCTTTTGTATATATGTTTTTTTGGATACTAAAAAATACATTTCCATGATTAGGATGTCGGGCGGTAATTTAATAGTAATATTTCACTTTGATGGGGATTTCGAGTTTGATATTATTCGTCCGCTTTACAAAGGTGGAAAACAGAAGATGAGGTTCATTCAAAGCGATATAACATTCAAATCTTTGGTAAACATAGCTCTTGAAGCATCAAATTGGGAGGAAATTTCTGATAACATAAGCATGGATTATCTCCATCACAATGGTCATGTATTCTCATTGGTGGCAATAGAAGATGATAATGGTATAAGGTGCATGCTGTCACTCTCACGAGATGATACAAATGGGATTTATTTATACATAAGGAGGAAGAGACTAGTTCGTTCAGCTGAATGCTTGGAAAAGCAAGCAAGGTATTTACCACGAACGCAAATCATTAATTCAAACCAAATTAAATCTTTTGGCTAAGCCTTTTAATTCATATCTGATCGAGTAACTAACATAGCTTTCTTATTCATTGTATTTATTGAAGGTCACATTGTACGGAGAAGCGCTTGATAAGAGATAATGAACTTGCTGGAACAGGAAGCAGGCGTAATGTTAAGGGCGAAGTAATTCATGAAGGCGACGCTATGCATCCCACCGTAAACCTCGATGAAGACAACGATGTTCATTTCTCCTCTAGACTTATCCTTGGCAGTGATGAAGTGGGTGAAAACACAGGTGGAGTCCTACAAGATGGCTTTGATGCGGCAGAAATGGATGAGGACATTCCGGTCGTCCCATAGAGTAACTGGGCTTCAAACAGATGGTGTTGATGTGGTAGAAACGGATGTAGTATTTGCATGTCCGGGCATAAGTTTCGATGTCAGTGCATCCCATAGAGTAATCAGGCTTCAAACGGATGGTGTTAATGTGGTAGAAATAGATGTAGAATTTGCAAGTCCGGGCAGAAATGTTGATGTCAGTGCATCCCATAGAGTAACTGGGCTTCAAAGAATGTTTAATGTCGGGAAACGTTCCATTCATCGTTCCAAAGTCATTTTCAAAGACAATATGGCACCGGAGGAGTTCATTACAGACGTTGATCTGAATAGCCCTCTGGAGATTTGGTTAGGTTTTGAATTTCCGGATCGCAAGGATTTTAGAAGGTCTCTGGCCAAGTTTGCAATATATACCAACTTCACCCTCTAGCACATACGAACAAGCCAGGTGATAGTAACTGCACGCTGCAAGGATCGGGTTTATCCATGGCACATCCATGCGTCTATGATTGAGAGTGGCCAGCGCTTTAAAGTCCGAAAATTTAATCCAGTTCATAAATGTTCAAAGCCTTTGATGGGTATGGCACATCCGCAAGCATCGTCCAACCTAATTGCAGAGTACATTTTGGATAAAGTCTACCTAAATAATAGCATTAAATTGAAAGAGATAATGGTTGATTTTCAGATGGAGTTTGGAGTTACAATATCATACAAGAAGGCACACATCGCCAAAGACACTGCACTTCGCATCGATTGAGGCTCGTATGAAGATTCCTTTAAGATGCTCCCTTTATACTGCGCCGAGTTGACAATGACAAATCCAGGTACCCTGACGAACATCTGCACTACGGATGATGACAAATTCAAAAGGTTTTTTTGGGCATTTGGGCAATGCATATAATCCTTCACTTCAAGTCTTAGGCCAATGGTTGCAGTGAATAGAACACATCTCTGCGGAAAATACTTAGGTGTCCTACTGGTGGCTGTAACACTTGATGCAAACAACAAACTTTTTCCCATTGCATTTGCAATCGCAGAGGCCGAAAGACGAGACAGTTGGGAGTGGTTCCTTGCAAACCTTTCTTCATCACTTGGACAGCCGACAAATCTAATCATAATTTTTTATTGACAAAAGGGGCTTGTTCCTGCTCTTGTAAACATTATTCCAAGTGCAACTCATTGCTACTATTGTCGTCATCTGGGGGAAAACATAAAGTCAAACTTCTGTGACTTCGCAATACAGTTCAAATTTTGGTGCGCAGCCAAGGCTTATAGGGCTTGTGAGCACGAAGCGTTCATGGAAGATATTAAGATGGTGAATGTTGAAGCTCATAATTATATAAAAGCATTTGGTAAGCACCATTGGGCGAATGCATTCGCAGTAGGCGGGCGTTATGATATGCTAACAAGCAATGCCGCTGAAGTAACCAACAGCATGCTTAAAGACATTCGAGTTCTTCCAATTGTCAAGCAAGTGGAGGAGATAAGGGCAAATTTGATGGATTGATGGATTTCTTCCAAAAATGACATTTGACATCTCTAGATATCAATAGTCGTTTGACTTCTTATGTCGAGAAACATTTGAGCCAAGAAACAGAATAGGCTCGTAGGCTACATGTTCGGGTGGCAGAATTAAATGAGTTCCAAGTTCAGTCAGTCAATTATGTCGATGTTGTTCGTTTAGATGATCATACATGCACATGTCGTAAATGGGATGCGCTAGGAATTCCATGCTCGCATGCCATCGTGTCGATGAGAGTGAGAAACTACAATCCGTATGATTTTTGTGAGAACTGGTTTCTAACGGCTGTCAACCAATCCACTTATGATGGGGTTATTCACTCCACTTGTGACAGCAAATAGTGAGAGCACATCTCCATTGAAAGGGTCTTGCCTCCGATTGCCTCCAAGTAGCCAGGGAGACCGAAGAAAAACCGATGTCGTACTAAGGATCGTTACAGACAACGTAGGGTAATGACATGCTCTCACTGTAGGCAAAGAGGACACAATTGCCAAAGTTGTTGAAATCCTCCTCCCCAGTGAACTTGATGCATTGCAATGACTTCTACCTTTTGACTTCTACTTTTTGATGTTTTTTTGTCTTACATTAGTTACAAATTGTCATATTGAAAATTTGATCTTTTTCTTGTGGACTTTTGATTGTTTTGGTGTCCATAGCATTCACCTAGTGGGAGTGGTGGATATCCTTTTGAATTTTTTTCCTGTAACAAGTGACACTAGTGCCGTCCACAGCCTTCCAGTTATAAACAAAATCATGTCAGTGTGCGATGCTAGCATTGTTTAAGGCATCATTGAAAGATGACGCTAGCGTCGCTCAGTACATATATATATATATATATATTTTACATATGTTGCTTCTGAAGCAGCCTACTTCCAATGGGCTACACGATTTCCATTTTTTTAATTCAAAAACATCATCCTTGTTCTTCCTTGACCAAAAAAAAAAAAAAGTGTGAACCTACCAATAATCCACCATCTGCAAAGAGAACAACATCATTCACCAATTTTATTTTTTTTAATATAGGAGGCTATACACAATAGCATCCACCGTCCTTAGTTTTTCTTGACAAAAAAATTAACAAAAAACCTAGGAACTACCACCAACATTATTTGTCAAGATAAAAATGGGTCAATGGGCAGTCGGTGGCTATTAATCTCCCAACTTTTGCTATATATGTCTACGACAATCTTTGACCTCCAATACAGTATATCAACTAGAGTGAAATTAATTGGCCGTTTAGATGCAATGTGGTCTGCGAACGCCAATGCAAATACACCGCAATCATTCATGTTCTCTTGGTAAGGTATCTTCGTTTTGACGAGGAGAGGCCACACGTGAGTATCATACCATCCGTAGTTCGAGAACTGCTTACCCAGAAAATCAATTTGCACGCAAATAAAAATACATTTGGGTATAATAAATTGCTTTCAATAGCTAAGAGCAGTAATAGGTAGTGGGACCACTTACAAATTCTTTGCAAGCCGGTAACAAAGAATGGTTACTTTTCATGCTGTTGTAAAAGTCCCATCGCCTCTCTTGTGTATCGCCAACCAAGAGCGTGAAGTGAGCTTCATGCCATAGAATGAAAACCAACAACCACTTTTCTTTAGCCTCCCACACTTTGATGCCATCTTTCCCCCAGATGTTTTCTTCCAATGCTTTTATGTTGTTCTCTCACCACCAACTTTGATGATAAAAACCAGAGGTTAACAGGAGTTAATCGTCCTCGCATAGTGATTGTGAGTTCAAACATAGTGAGGTTGGCAGTTTTAAAACTTACACAGACACTAGGGTCGTGAAAAAACACATCCAGGTACCGATCTTTTAAAATAGAGAACCACCAATACATCAGATTTGTGTCAAACCAAGTATCAAGCTCCAGTGCATTCTTCAGGACCTTCGGTGTCACCATCGTGCAGTAGATTTCAAGCTCATCCAGCCTACGAGATGGAAACATTTAGGATAGTTAAACAAAAAATCCGGCAATGTATAATCATAGAAAAACCATCCAGCTGGGGGGTGGGGGGATTATTTGTTCCATACCTGGTCCTGTAGAATCCATCTAGAAGAGTGATTTCCGACTCAGTCAGAAGATACTCCGATTGCACTAATGGATGCGTATATTCCTCGAAATATCGATGAATTTTCCTCTCCCTATGCAATCGTTTTATCCGCCAAATTAGTGTGTTGATGTCTGACATTGGCCTGTGGGCTACGATTGACATCTCGGGCAGTGCATTAGCTGGAGTGCTCAAGACATCAGCAACAAATAGAGAGACTTGATATGCAACTGCAGCATCCGGACGGGGAGAGGTTGTTTCAGAATCCACTTGGATGGGCTCGTCTAAATAGTCAAGCTTCCTGGCAGTAGGCTTAAATTTCTTCGGATGCCTTCCCTTTTCCACAGCACGTTTTCATTGGCTATCCTGCATTGGATTGTACCATTATAACATACTGAATAATAGAAGGGAACCTTAATATAACCAGCCTACAACATTCTGTTACCTCCTTACTCTTAATGTTTGAATGGGAAGTGGAGCAAGATTCCATCCCAACATGTTCGAATGCGGAGGCAAATGAATATCTGAAATCTTTAATTTTCTTATGCAACCGCATGGTGAAATCCTCTAGCTTTATCTTCATCTGGTCTGCAAGGATAGATGATCGCTCTATGTGGTCCAACAATGCATTTACCTACACAAGAAAATAATATTTATCAAAATCAAATGTAGTGAAGTGAGAAACATACCATTTTATCCGAGCACAACCATTTAACAATAAAATAGGGCCCTAACATTTTATGGAAGTACTGGATGACTCATCGGTCTGAGTGCCAACTCCAACACCTGCGACGGTGGTAGGTTTCATTTTACCCTTCCCTTTAGATGTTGTCGGTTGGGTCATCTAAAGTGTTTGTGCTCTTTCACCACGTTTGCCGCAAACAATTTCCCGGATTAAGTTAAAGGAATACCATAAGAAATAGTCTTCTCGACGCTTTTTTTATTTGTCTTTTGCCCCGCATAGGATAGTCTCCCTCCTTTTATCCCATAGTCTCATGACATCTTCATCGTATTGACTATAATCCATTTTGCATCTCTCTAAGCGATCTACTCTCTTAAATGCCAGATAAAATGGCGGTGGGATATCTTGTTTGATGCCGAATTGTTTTGAAACACGTTATGGACAGTGCATTTCTACTACCCAGTAATGAAGGAGTACGGACAACGAACTAAATAACTCCTTGTCATGCTTTGAGACTTGTTGAAAAAGCTTCTTAGGCATCTTAGCATAGGGCTGCCAGTCGAACTGCAAGATTGAAACAAAATATATCAATATGAATTATTAACACATCCAACATCAAATGTTATTTGGGTATGGAGGAAACATATCCAATTTCTGAGTCGTTTTATTTCCCCATCCTCAGGCAAGTTGTTGATTTGCAGCCGAATTTCTTTTATATTTGTAGCATTCTTACTCTCAAGCAGTCTCATTTCCCATGTCTTGAAAAGTGGAGACTGCAGATCCTTCTTCCAACTGGGATCAGGTTTAGGACATCTTCCGATAGGCATTCTCGAATATGCCCATATCTGCAAAGAGAATAAGTGAAATCCATTTACAATACAATATACGAAGATATTTCAGCTTCAAGGTAAAATTAAAAACTTTACAGCACCTGTAGCAACTGGAGGGGCCCTGTTAGAGTTTTCAATTTTGTAATCTTCGCACTTGATCCTTTTTCTCCCCCCTCAGCCTCTTGCTCTTCCTCTTCGCCTTTTATCAAGGTTGTGGCCCTTGTAAGCATCCTGTAAAGGCTAGTAAGGCACGCTGGACCCCATGCATAGCTCTTGAATTCCCTAAAGAGCTTCAGTTGCCAAGCTGGCCCTCGGGCACCGAACGAATTGGAAAATAGTTGCCCAGAAACCAAGAAAAACAAGTAAGCCCTGGTCTTATAGATCTCATTCTTTTTCTTCGAAGGCTTAAAATGATCTTCTAACCACTTGAACTTGATTATAATGCCAATGAAATCTTTGCTAGGCCGTGGAGCCATACCAAGCAGCTCCATGCACACATCTGAGACTTTGGTAAGCGTAAATGTCCTTCCGTTACGGGTGAACCATCGATAGGGAGTCCATAGATGTATGCGACTTCTTCTAACGTGATTGTCGCTTCGCCGGTAGGCAAATGAAATGTGTTGGTTTTCGGCCTCCAGCGTCCCACCAGCCCCGTAAGGAGGGCATGATCAATTCTCATATTGTCTATCTCTGAAAGGTGAGATAGACCAACCTCCCTCACGATGTCATTCTGCCTATCCGTTAGAACCCATATTTTCTTATCCGGGTTCGTATTTATGCATTGATAAGCGTTGAATTCAACATCATTCAATATGGCCTTTGAGACATTTGAGTCTTGCTCATAACACAATTCTCCACCTTCATCATTTCTGTGTCCTTTAGCCATCTGCGCACTTTGGAAAATGTAACAAGCACATAGAACGTATATTGAAAAAATCAATGCTATATAACACATGCATATAACTCTAGTGAGGGAAAATGGTGTGCAAAGGTACATGGTCTTGTTGAGGAAACATACCAACACAAAACCTTATGTCTCAACTATTGTAGTCAAATTTAGGGTAATTATATGAACCTTGGCATAGGAAATGTGTAACATTCTTAGCAGTCACACATACAATTGGAGTCATGATTTTGGTAATGTTGAGAAAGATTATGAATAGAGGGCCAAATTGCTGAAAGAATTTTCTATTTAGCATGTAACTACATGAACACTTCTATATTAGACTTAAATAGTGAGAATATAGGCATATGCTTGTGCATCGATATACAAAACATATAATTATGGCATTGGATATTTTGGGCCTTCAAGTGTAAACTCCATGATCCCAAATCTAAACACAAATTCAAAAGTTTTTAATTCAAAAATATCAACTCCATTGGATATAATGTGCAGACAATGTTAAATACCATCCTCCGAGCCAAGTAGACTTTTCTTTTTCTGGGAGACTTCCTAAATAAAAAGTTTTCCTTGTTCATATTGACACATTAGTAAATAAGAAGATAAACTAATGTAACTAACATTCCCAAGTCCAAATCATGTTTCTCATTTTCCTTTAGACCTATTAATTAATGTGTAAAAGAGAAAGAGAGGTCAGTTCGTTGATTATAATGCAAGAACATGTGTATTCTAGAAAAGATCCAATCTATATAGACAGAGAAGATATGATGGGTTAGCATTCCATGCCAATGTCACATGGGGCAGGTTATATGGAAGAGATAGGATAGAAGACTAAAATGCATTGGAATTTCATAAGAAGGTGATATAGACACAAATGGGAAAAAGACATGAGAGCTCATATCAAACAGAGGTAGGGGAAGATAAGAGACAAGGAGGCAGAAAATACAAACAATAGAGCTAAAAATACAAACAAAAATGCTCTATTGACCAAACGACCTCGTGTTGTTTTTATTTTTATTTTTTTTTATGGAGGGAGAGAAGGAGATAGTGAAACAGTGTCTACACTATAGTTGCAAATAATCAAGTTCGAGACAATTCGACATGTTGTACAAAAATGTCAAATGTCCTATGAAGCATTATAACAAACACTTGACATACATATTTCATTTCAGCCTGTTAATACAGTACACAAGGGTTTATAACACAATACAAATCGAAATACATTTTGGACACATCAACTGTTAATACAATACATAACTTATACTCATTAATCATAGAAAATACAAGATGAACGTCTCTGCAAAGAGAGAGAAACAGAGAGAGCACATGCGGACATCTTCAAACCATTCAAACCACAGACATCAGTGACGGATAACTCGAAATGGATTGCAGTGGAAGGAAAACTAAATGCCACCAGCCATTTGCATCAAACAACTGATTTGAAACCATTAAGCCAAAAATACACACAACCAAACAGCAAATCCAATGAAAAAATGGTGGATGGAACTCCCAACAAATGGTACATTTAAACATACCTACTTCGAGTCGATGAGCGATATCGGAATGAGGGTGGTAGAGAAGGGATAAGAGAGAGCACAGGAGGCAGGGGCAGCGGCGTTGACGCAGAATGGGAGAAGAACGGAAGGAGAAAAGGGAAAAATGAGAGCGAATGAGGGAAGCTAGGGATTTATGAGATTTGACGAGATCAAAATTGTTTGTTCCAAAGTTATAAAAAAAAAAAAAAAAAAAAACGTAAACCATGCATAACGGACCACGTTTGTACATTGGGTAATAGTCTTCTTTTTCTCATGCAACGTGCAAATATGGTGCATTTTCCGGTTAAGTCCTCTAAAATTTAAAATAAAACTTAACAACCCTTTAGGGCGTGTTTGGATGTGTGGTGAAGTGAGGTGAGGTTATGTAAAATCTCAATTATTCAGACAAGAAAAGACAATGGGTCATATCAAAAGTACACAATTTCAAAATTTCCTCTATCTTTTTAAAAAAAAGTAAAAAAAGCAACCTCCTTTCTTCACTAAAAGACAAAAAAACTTCACTTTTTTTATACAAAAAGTCAAAAAGATTACATACCAAATAATTAAAAACAAAACACCATCATAACACCTTACATTTTATTATCTTTTGATTTGATGCTTCACCTCACCATACTTCAATTCACCATAAATCCAAATAGCCCCGAGAACTCTAGTTACTTGCGTAAATGAAAGTTATTAAAATGCATATACAGAAGCTTATTTATATTTATCTCTATCTACTCTTATAAAAGAGAGAAAGATGAGGTACTTTTTGCACTACACACATGGCCAATAAAATGCAAGTTGTGGGGCCCACCATTATATATATTTATTATGTATATGTATTTTATATATGGATAAAGATGGGGACATAATGAGAATTTTCCAATTTCTACTCTTATAAAATGTTTAAAAAAGAGAGAAAGATGATGTACTTTTTTCACTATACACATGCCCAATAAAATGTAAGTTGTGGGGCCCACCCTTATATATATTTATTATGTATATGTATTTTATATATGGATAAAGATGGGGACATAATGGAAATTTCCTAATTTGTCTAAAATAGACTTTGGGTCAAGCTTGGATTTAGAGGGGTTTTAAGGATCCGGATCAAGATGATCTAGAAGACTAAAGTTTAGGAATTAAAAATATCTACCTAACGGTACTGTAAGGTCCGCGACCTTACTGGATCAGTTGGGCCCAATAGCAGGCCCGTTGACCCGTTTATTTTTATTATTATTATAATTATTTGTATTTTAGATATTTAAGTGGGTTTAGTCTTTGAGCGAGTTTCTTTTAGTGTTAGGATAGTGTCTGCGAAGTTTCGTTCGATTCCGAATTCGTTTGATCGTAGCAGGGGGGTAGTTTGCTAATTAAGGAAAATTGAGTGTTTTTCCGGAAAATTCCTATCACCGTGATTTTGAGTTCGTTGGAAAGGTCTCGTCGCGCTGATCATTTTTGTCTTCTGGCTCGTCGCGATCCGACGATCAGAAACCCTTCAAATGACCCATTCTTTCACCGGACCCACTTAGAGGGCAATTCGGTCTTTTCCTCCCTCTCTTCTTCTTAAACAGGGATTAGCCCTAATCGTATTATCACTTTTGCAACGATCGAGAGTTGCAGCAGCCATCTTCTTCCTCTTCTCTTCTCAAGCCCAGATCTCTCTCCGGAAGAGATCATCTTCGCGATCCGGACCGCACATCTTCTTCCTCTCGCTCTCCTCTCTCCATTGATATTAGTGGGTAAGCCCTTTCCCATCATCAGCTTTTCTATTCGTTTTCTCTTTTTTCTAGAATAGGTTGGATCATGATATATTTCCTTTCTTTCTTTCTTCTCGGTGTTTTAGATTACTTTTGAACGGGGTAGATTGTGGTTTCCGTGGTAGAAAGCTTCTCCTCAAGCTTTTCCAATTCCTAATCGTCTTCTTGGTTGAGGCAAGTAGATATGCAATTATATTTAATCATGTCTGTATTGTCTTCTTTTGATTGTAATGATGATCTTGTTAGATTACCCAAATTCCAAGCTTGTTGTGGGTATTTTATTGGGATTTACATGTTAGGTTAGATTGTGGTTTTGATTGGATAAATTGTTAAATTTTAACTTTGGAAGTTTTAATTTGATAGAATGTATGGAAAGAATGATTAAAATAATTGGGGAGCATGGAGGCTCGTTTTATGCAGGAAAAAGGAAGAAGAAAAACCCATTTTCGGGCTCTGCTACAGTGCCGATCGATCAGGCCTTCAGTCCGATCGATCGGACTGAAACTGCTCTCAGTTAACTGAGACGAATCTCAGACCGATCGATCGGACCTGTTGTCCGATCGATCGGAGGGCAAATTTTTTTAGCCTTGAAAAGGACACGTTGACTGATGGACGTTCGCCTGCGTAAAGGATGAATTGATTAAATAAAAAGAAAGAGAGAGAACTTGAAAACGTGTTGATGTTGCAACGTACAACACGAGCCATCTATGCATTCATATGAATTGAATAAAATAAAATAATAAAAGGAAAAGACACGTTGACCTACCTGACATGCATATGGTATTGTTGAATTGCTCAATCTCATCGGACTCGTGTCGGTTCGTCGCACCTTTTTTATATATATATATTTATATATATATATATATATAAATGGGTAAATTTGTATGGGCCATAACTTTTGAACCATACATCGGAATTTCGCGAGCCATATACCGTTGGAAAGCTCTTTGAGCGTAGAATCCAATGATACATGTCTCGTGATGATTGGAGATCAGGTAGGGAAGTAGTTAAGTAGATCAATTTTAGACCACTTTCTTGTTAGTAACGAGATTGTTAACCTAGGATTGAGCCTTAGACATTGGAAACCATGAAATCACTCTCACGTGACCATTAATGGAGTTTTAAAATCGTAGCACGTGACTTGGTGTGCTTCGATGGGTTGTCTAGGTATTCGTGTATTGTGTACGGTTAACCGAATGCGTATGGAATTGAATCAATCGATGCTCAACATGATTGTACACCAAGGAAATTCTTTATAAGCATTGATTATTCGAATTCCCCACGCACTCCGTTAAAACACATATGATACATGGATGACAACACTTGCCTAGGATTGGGTTGTAATCTCTCCTTGATTTATTAATCGTATCCGTTGATTTTGTATCCTTGTACACTCTCTTGGCATAAAACACATAATTAATTATGAAACATAATCTCTTGTAGAATTGGACTTGGACCTGACTTAGAGTTACCTTAGGACCCGTGTTATGTAATTGATGAACATGACTGGCTAGACTGAAGGGATTATCATGGGAGTGGATTTGTCTTGTATTAACTTGAATGAGATAATCCCTATGAACGTGTCTTGTATATTGAGCTAGCCAGACTTGCTTGTCTTGGTCTATTCTTGTGTCAACACCACATTATTATTATTATTATTATTTGCATATCATGGCCAGCTGCAGTTTGGGGGTTTATTGATGGGCCGGTTACTCGGACATCGGGGTGGGCAGTCGGCTTTGGACGGCGTCCATGGCGTTGAATAGTTGGGAGCGGGCTAGGACCGTGCTACTATTCCCGGGACTGGGAGCTGGGATCCCCCTGGAGCCGGACTTTGGTATCAGTAGTCTGGATATGATTGTTACTGGTACCCCGTGAGGTGGCTAGGACATCCACGGAGTCTCCCTCTTGTGCATTGCATTATATTTGTAGTGGTGATTGTTAGTATTGTTAGGATGTCTATTTATGATCCTGATGGTTATTTACTCATGCTTTATGCCTAGATTCGATTCCTTGTACTCTCTTGATTATTATACCTGTCATTACTCTTATACTTGATGCATGTCATAATTAATTATACTTGCTTATCTATTGCTCAACATGTTGTTGACCCTATTCCTTGGTGTGCAGACTCCTCAGGTGAGTACTACTACGAGGAGCAATCAGGTGAGGAGATCCCAGAGGATCTCCAACCGGTTGAGGAGGAACGAGAGTGGCGTGCAGATGACGTAGAGTAGCGTCATCATACCTGGCACGAGAGAGATTCATGGGAACTTCACTAGATTCTTTAGTCTTAATTTATCTCTCATTGAAACTTTCATATCATTGACTTCTTATTTAATTTAAATGGCCTTGATTAGTGGGAAAGCCATTGTAATAAATTAATTTCATGGTTTAAGTTTTATTTTATTTCTTGTGCAACTTTAACTATTAATGAGATTTATTGTTCATTGCTTCGAAATTTAATATGCCTCATTCGTATGAATTTCGCAGTTTTATATTACTTGAGGTTTGAAATATTATATCCTCACAGCGGACTTACGATCCTTGGGCCTAAAGGGCAAAATTTTTAATTAGCCCTAAATTTCACTCCCCGGATCCGGTTTATTCTCTAATCGGGTTCGGGGGACGTGACAGGTACCATAATCTCAAAAATCAAAAATTACAAAAAAACCCCCTAAATTCTCTAGAAAATTGCTAACTACCCCCCTACTATACCCAATTGAACTTGGATACATACCAAACTTGGCACACACGATCCAAATAAATTTTTTAATCCCTTATATTGAGTAGATACTAATCTTTTAAACGTAATAATTCTTTTTTTAATTTATTCCAATAAATCGAGTAATGTTCTTTTATTTCTTTGGTTTTTTTTAAGGTGGTGGAGAAAAGAAAGGAAAATGTGGATAACATTGGAATCTATCTCAAATCAATATCTCAAATGTTGTTTTTTTTCCCTCTTCTTTTTTCAATTTTCTTTTAGCATTCTTCTTATTTAGATACTACAAGATTTTTAATGCAGGAAATTTTGTGGGTATGAGGTTTTTCCTCTGTGAATAATTGTGTAAGGAAGAACATGATAATTTAATAGATTCTTCATTGACTCTTAGCTTCTTTTAGAATGGAGGGAGTTTTCATATATGTAAGTGAGCATTGTCTACTGAAATTATTATTGTTTGATTGTGTCTTCTTCTTTAAATTTTTTTTTAATGTTGCAATAAAATCTTCATTCTAAGAAAAATTGGTGCAACCTGAGTTAAGAAAATGATGATGAAGAGTTGGTTTTTTCTTTCTCATTCCTGTTTGGGCCAAAGTTAGGCCCATTGATAGCCTTCATGCTCTGATAGTTTTAATTATATGTCTTTTTTATTTCTTGAATCTTAACTGCAGGCTTCCAAATTGTGTGTGTTTCGTGTTTCTTTATGGTAGAACTTTGTATTTAGTTCTCACTCTATGTTTGGAATAAGAATTTGTGCATATCATTTAAAATGTAAAATTGATACTGTTTCATTATGTAAGATAGGAAAATGGAAAACTCAAACAGAAAGTGTCCTGGTTGAGAAAAACAAAGTAGACAATAACTAAAAGGACGATGCTGTGAGGCATGGAAAAACTTTCCATTATCTGTTGGAACCTGTTTTCATTCTCCATAGAGTCGAAGGGGAAGGGTTTTTTTTTTTTTTTAAGCAGTACAGGTGCTAATATTCAAAATGCCAAAAACTTAATCCATATTTGTATAAGAATCTGATATTTTTTTTCCTGTTTTAGTTTATGTTAGTTAAATTCTTACGTTCTAGACCAATTCCTCTTCAATCGTCACCCTCCAAACCCCTCAAGAGTGGGATAAGACCAATAAGCATTCATTCGTGGTTCTCATTGAACCATTTTGTTCACTAATTTCCAAATTTTTATTTAGTTTTTTTTTTTGTCTTCTGTAAAATTAATTGTGAGATATGGTGCAATTAAATAATCATTCTGAAAGAAAAATATTTCAGATTTTATCATTCAAAAAGTTTTTTTAGTCTTTCTTGGCACTATTTTGTCCACCTCGGTTAATAAACTAAGCCAAGGTGGGAAAAAAAAAGATTTTAACTATGCACTATTTACTCCATTATGTGGTTCACGGTGTACATACTGCTTTTTTACTCTAAAAACTTAAATGCCATGTGCTTTTTCAACAATAAACCTTGAACTAAGATGGGATGAAAATAAAAGAGAAAATGAATAGTGTATTTTATAATGGATCAAAAGAAAATGAATCAAGTGTATTTTACGTACGACCTTTTGGTGTTCAATACTTACAATTTTGTGGGCACTTTAAATACTTCGCCATCAGTTTAAAAGTCGCGACAAAAGGTATTAGCTAGCTTGCTACTTTTGTTATTGTTGCGGTGGCCAATTGGTGGTTGTGTTTTAATTCAAATACCAAATTGACTACACACGAGAGAATTAACATTCTCTTTTTTTTTTTCCTAAAACAATGCTAATTGTGAGAATAATTTCTATTTATTTATTTATTTTTATTTTTATTTTTTGGTGAAACTAAAAGATACTTGAGTGATATTTTTATTTGAAATTTGAGAGTTAAGAACATTAGATGGCTCTAGGAGGTTTCCAGAAGACATGAGATTATTTTCTTTGCACAGATGTAACCCTTTGTTATTATTTTTTAAATATTAACCCTTTAATCTTGTACATTAACGTTAGATATTTGTAATTTGATGTTTCTTCAGTTGTATATTATTTATTACGGCCTTTGAAAAAGGTATGGGGACTTTCAAAACTTATAAGCACATCCCATATATACAGGTACTTCGTTTGCATTATTGTTTTACGTTTAGTGTTTTCTTTTTCTTTTTTTGAAAAAAGTAGTAAATAACAAAATATCATAAATAAGAAAGTGAAATGTATAAACGTAAACTCATTTTATGTCCACCCTATTTTTTTTCTCTCTTTTAATGAAAGTTACCATTAAAAAAATTAAATATTATTTTCTCTTTTGCTTCATGTGTTTGTATTTTATTTAGTTAGAGTAATTGAGTTTTCAATCTGGCATAATAGTTGTATTGATCTTGATTTATACTCCTGTTGGAAGAGTAATCACAAGTTGGATAATGTGATAACTATTACTAAATATTGGTTCTCTTCCGATATTAGCGATTGCTAAAGATAATTCCATAAATGCAATTTAGTGGTAGGTCTTATAGATTGCTATTGTAAAATTCTTGTTGTTCAGTACAATTTTTAGTTTCTTAATATACAACTTTTGTGAATTTTTTTACTATAAAAGGACATTTCAAGGGCATGGGTATATTTATTTATTATTGCTCTTACTCATGAGGCTTAAATTGAAAAACTTTGATAATTTTCTAACACATTTATTTCTTTCATCATTGCAAGTTTCTTCTTATTCTTCTTGTTGTTCTTCTTCTTTTCATATATTTCAATAAAACGCCATGCCTTTCCTTAAAGGAAAAAACGAGAATCTTATAAAAAGTGCTTGTTATGCTAGCGTTACTACTAACTTCAGAGTCAATGAATGAAGTTGTTGTTTTAAGTGTAAACAACTAAAATAAGTATTTGATGCTAAGCTGCAACAAATTCAATTTGTCTTTGTTCGTTTCGAATTTTTCTTACTTTGATTAGCACTCTCATCCTCTATAAATAACAGAGCAGAAGAGTTTATCTGGAAAACCTGGGTTACATTCTTATATATTTCTTAAGATGAATGTCTAATTCTTTTGGCAGATTTGTTTTTGTAGTTTTTTGTTTTTTGATATTTTTTCCTAATGGATATCTCTATTTGTGAGCTTCCATTTAACTAAAGTTCTATGATTATTTTGTATTATCCTTTTCTTACATGGTATAAAATATAGCACTTTGTATCAAGCAAAATAAGATGCTGACTCTTCAAGAGGTATTGTCTCTTTTTACCTGATAGTGGTGCGTCTTATAAAATAAAATAAAGCACATGTTAAATACTAATATTGATAAACATATGCTCTGTAAATCTTACCCGTCAGAGTTCATATCACAATTCCACCATTGTTGATCCCTGTGGCTTAAGGACAAGCCAGATTACTTCATTATTCTTGACGGTTGGTGTGAGATGTTATTCTTTTTTGTAAGTTAAGATTAAAACAACCATCTCAGTTTTGTTATTCTGATGTCCTTAGATAAGATATAATTAATTTTTTTTTCCTTAATAGAATCTGATTTTGTAGTGAACATATAATGTTCATGGTAATTGGTTAGAACAATAAGCTCATTTGGTTCTTAGTTTTTATTTTTATTTTTTATAAAACTTTCGATTATCAATTTGACTATGCTTTTGACTGGACTCCAACTTTAGCAAGTCAAGTCTATCGAAAAACTGATAAGTCGACCCGACATGTTAAATAAAGTAACTTGAAATTTCTCTGTACACATTCATGATAAAATATCTAGAAATATGTGATTTATATCATCAAAAAATTATATAAATTCCATATCGATTATCTTTTGAGATATCATTTTTCTCATTAAATTATTATTTTATTATTTTTCAAATGTATAGGAAAAGGTAGTGTCAGCTGTATCTGGACATTGTATGGGCATTGTAATTTACAATCACTCATTTTTCGTTGAAATTTTATTTTTAAATGTATTGAAGCTTTCACTAAAATTTTTAAGAATTTTATTTTTTAAGAATCCTTTTAGTTCGCTGCACGTGAGGCTCCACTAAGTAAATAATAAGTACTTTGCATCGGAAGAGGCGAAAAAACAGAACAAAAGAACAGGCCTTGAAACACCTCTCCCCCGCTCTTCCGATTCTTTGATGGAGGATCCTGCAATTCCCTCCCTCGAAAACCCTCTCGTTTCACAAACACTACCTGCTTCCCACCAAAATCCCTCATCCGAAACCCTAGATTCCTCTCTTCAGACCCCTCCTTGGCAAAACCCTAACCCACAATCGGTACCCCTTTCTCCTCCAAAAACCCAAGCTTCATACGATGAAAACCCACGTCCCCCTCCTCCAGAAACCCTACCTTCCCAAAACCCGGAAATTTCTTTTTCTGCTCAAAATCCTCCTCTACCTTGTTCAGAAAACCCAAACCCAGCTGCTTCTGATGGACCTTCAAATCTGCTTTCTTTTGCATAAAATCAAGAATATGGTTCTGACAGTCCGTTGCTTATGCCTTCGGAAGCCCAGGCTACCGGAAAATTTTCTGCAGACGGCGGTTTCCCGGATTCCGGTATACAGAGGCCGCTTCTGTCTGAAAACGGTGTGAATGCGTCGCACAGCGGCACCACAGATAGGGACTACTCTGGAGGTGAAGAGGAGACGACGAGCAGGCGGAGGCGCCGTAGCCGGTGGGACCCGCCGTCCGAGTCTGATGTTCTGAATGATAATGGAAGTGGCAGCAGGAAGCGGAAGTCGCGTTGGGCTGATGAGGAGCCGAGGCCTGTCATCCAACTGCCGGACTTCATGAAGGAATTGACAGGAGGTATGGAACTTGACCCTGAAGTCCAAGCTCTCAATATCAAGCTTTTAGATATCAGTAGATGGCTTCAGTCCGGTCTCCCGTTGGATGACCGGCCTGAAGGCGCTCGTTCTCCTTCTCCGGAGCCGATTTATGATAACATGGGCATTCGAATAAACACCCGCGAGTATAGGGCGCGCGAGAGATTTACCCGAGAGAGGCAAGAGATCATTTCTCAGCTGATCAAGCAGAACCCTGCTTTCAAGCCCCCTGTGGACTATCGTCCCCCCAAGCTTCAGAAGAAGCTATACATACCAATGAAAGAATACCCGGATTACAATTTCATAGGCCTTATCATTGGTCCAAGAGGGAACACGCAGAAGCGAATGGAGAGGGAGACAGGTGCGAAGATTGTGATACGGGGTAAGGGGTCAGTTAAAGAAGGTAGGTTGCAGCAGAAGCGTGATCTGATGAAACCAGATCCTTCGGAGAATGAGGATTTACATGTTTTGGTAGAAGAAGCGGAGACGCAAGAGGCACTTGATGAGGCTGCGGGGATGGTGGAGAAGCTCTTAATGCCTGTTGATGAAGGGCTAAATGAACACAAGAGGCAGCAGCTTCGGGAACTAGCTTCTTTGAATGGTACAATTAGAGATGATGAGTTCTGTAGGCTGTGCGGTGAACCCGGCCACCGGCAGTTCGCTTGTCCTGCCCGCACATCAACCTTTAAGAGTGACGTTCTATGCAAGATATGTGGAGATGGAGGGCACCCAACTATTGATTGTCCCATGAAGGGAACAGGCAAGAAAATGGATGATGAGTATCAGAATTTCCTAGCTGAGTTAGGAGGGACAACACCTATTTCACTTACCAAGCAGAGTTCAGCATTGCCTATTCTTGGTTCGAATGCTTTGGGAAGCAATCCACCTTGGGCCAGTGGTAACAGTACTGGGGGTATTGGAAGCACAACGCAAGTGGGATCGAGTAATGGCATCAAGAGTGGCAAGGAAATTGATGAAAGAAATTTATATATTGGGTACTTGCCGCCTACTCTTGATGATGATGGTTTGATTCAGTTGTTTTCACCTATTGGTGAGATTGTGGTGGCTAAAGTCATTAAGGACCGCGTGACAGGGTTAAGTAAAGGTTATGGTTTTGTGAAGTACTCTGATGTATCTCAGGCGAATCAAGCTATTGCCAGTATGAGTGGGTATCATCTGGAAGGGAGAGCTATTGTTGTCAGAGTTGCAGGTAAGCCACCACAGCCAACCATACCTCCAGGGCCTCCAGTTCAAACTATGCCCCCATACCCTGGATCGGATCCAGTGGCTGGTGGATACCCATCTCAGCAATTTGCATCTGGTGGGCCTCTTGGAAACCCACCTCCCGGAAGCTACATGACAACCCCAGTTCCATGGGGGCAATCTGTTCTTCCTTCACCTTGTCCTCAATATCCCCCTCCACCTCCTGGCTCAAGCATGTACACCCCTGTTCCAGGGCCATCCATGCCTCCATATAGCTATCAGCATCCCCCTCTTCAGGCTTCACCCACTGGCACCCCAACCCCAACTATCCCTTCTACTGAAGCTACTCAGAACTACCCCCCTGGAGTGCAAGCTCAGAATAATCGTCCTGCACAAACAGTACCAGGCAATAGCTATTGTAGTTCGGCAGCTGGAATAGCACAAAATGTTCCTCTACCTTATCCACCGTCTTCTTTAGGTTATCAATCATATTATACTGTGGCTCCCCCTGCACCTCATTTAACAGTAGACCATTCTCAGTGTGTGGCAAGTGCACCATGGGCCTGTGAGCCAGCCTGTTTCATCTGCAGAAATTACAACTTATGCTGCTGATTCTGAGTGTGAGAAGTTCATTGCAGAGATGAAGTGATCTGATCAGTTAGCTATGCCATTTCCATTGTGAAGGTAAGTAAAAATATTCATTTTTTGCCTCTATGGTTCCATTATGGGTCCCTTTTTTTTCTACCTTTGTTTATATTGAAACGTACTTTTACGCTTGGATGGTCTTATTTCTTTTCCTCTGGCCAAAAAAAAAAAAAAAACAGAGGGTGAAATGTACTTCATCCATGTAACTTTCAATTGAAAAGATACCATTTTATTCTGACTGCACCATCTACATTTACCTGCATTTTAAGGAAGCTAAACAGATCCCATATCATTGAATCTATTAAAATTTTATTTTCTATTGTCTTCCTGAACTGAGAATTATAACCATATTATTAAGATGTGTTTGATGACAGTTTGGGTTACGGAAATTGCAAATTGGATGTGATTTTGAGTGTTGGATCTACTCTTATGTTCAACAATTAGTATCCATGCTTGATTGACAATGATTTGAATGTTCGATGATAACAATCACGTGCAAATTCTTTAACATTGAGTTTGATTTATCATTATCCATGGACTCCAGTCTTAAATTTTGCGAAAGAGTTATCCCAAAGCTATAGCATTAGACTAGCAATTGGCAATGGAAAAGACTTGCCAAACCGTAGTTTGAGTTCTACTCTGAGAGAAGTAGCACTCAGCCACCACCAGATGTTATAAGGCTATGATGACAATGACGAATTACCATGAAGCTAGATATAAAGGGTTTTTTTTTTCTTTCTTTTTCTATAGTAATAAGATAGAAGTATGATATATGCATGTTTTTATGTATTATACATAGTAGCAAAGAAAGAATTAGTTGAGAGAGGAAAGTTTAAGATTTTACATTAGTAATATAAATGCCCCTCTTGGGAAACATTGAAAATAAAAAATATGAAAACCATAAGAAAGGTGAGATTGAACAAAGGGACAACCTGAGAAGAAAATTTATAATGGAATTTATATATATTTGCGGTATTAAGATTAGAAATGGTAAAAAGTCTTGTTGGTAAAATGAATTTTTTTTTTTTTTGAAAAAAGTCAATTAAGTAAGGAAAGAATAAAAAATAAAAAAATATTTTTTATTTAGTTAGGAAAGAAAAGTAAGGAAATTCAATTGGAAATAGGAACAAGAAAATTATTGAAAATTTCAAATGGGTTTGGGCAGGCTGTAGGTTTGAAGGGAGATATAGTGGTTATTGAAGGTTAAAACTTAAAAGGGATTTGAAGTGTGACGAGAGTATATGCTGTAAAACTCATTCAATATATTGGGCCTATATAGAGGCCTATAGGACTGCATTTGGGCCGTTCATCAGCTCCAAAATTAAGCTGAACTTCGGGTTGATAATAAGTCCAAATTAGATCTAAGATCTGGGGCTGGGATCCTGGACTGATTTGTGTAGTTTTAATTGCTAAACAGTGGCAAAAAGGGCCCTTTACATTCTGGTTTCTGAAAAGGTTCATGGTTTAGGAATTTGGCCAAGTTTGGACCGGGCTTTGGAACTGTTTGGAAGGTTTTGGGCTAGGGCATATGGCCTGGTTGCAAACTTCGAGTAGGTTTTTTGTTTGAAGGGTTCTTTTAAGATTTTGGGCAAGTGAACAGGTCTTATTTGTTCAATGTTAACTGAAGAGCATGCTGTTGGCAAGGTTAAGTTGGGGTGTGTGGGCGGGTGTGGGCAATAATATTCTCAGCGGGGTTAAGGACTGCTCATATAGGACGGATTATGAGCAGATTTTGATTTGGGGATTTGGGTTTGCTGTGGCACTGGTGTGGTCGATTCTTTTGCTTGTGGGGTTAAAGTAGGGATTCTAATACTAAACTAACTTGGAACGCTATGAAACTTCGCACTTCTAATGCTAAACTGGACTCCCTTAGCCATTAATCCCACTCAGTTAACTAAAAATACAATTAATTAACAATAATAACGCTATTAAGGGTCACAATCATCATCAAAGCCTTATCCCAACTATGCTGGGGTTGGATACATGAATTCTATTTTTCCATTCCAATCTATCTTGAGCCAAATCCTCATATAGGTTGCTCTTCTTCAGATCTATTTTTACTACCCTCATCCACGTCCTCTTCGGCCTACCTCTGCTTGCATGACCAAACTCATGATATACCCAAGAAAATCAAAATCTTGAGCTAGAATAGTTATCTAACATGATTATCAAATGATTCTTCAATGTTAACAAGCATGAAATGTTAACCGCACCAGATTACTTGCCTTGGCTTGGTTTCTAATTAATTTCTCTCAAGTTTACAAAACCCAAGCTCCTATCCACCAACTCAAACAAAGAGAGAAGATGAAGGAGATGATGCCTGTAGTCTAGAGAGAGGAAGAGGAAGAAGAAGAAAGCTGAAGAGCTAAGATTCAGCTGGGAGGAAAAAGAGAAATGCAGAATTTTCTGAAGATTTAAAGAATAACTACAAGGTTTAAAAATTGCAAATTAGTCCTCAAATGGAAACATGCAGAATTTCTGATCAAATGGTACGTTGAATAATCAAAGTAAAAGAACGAAAGTTGCTCGGAATAACATTCTTTATCCAACGAGCCAAAGAACACGAAATCTAATATTTACAAATAACCCCCTAACCTTCTCTCAAATTACAAATAGGTCCTTTTCTATGTTCAAAACCCACCAATTCTATCCTATTTTTATTCTAACACACAAAACTAGTTAATAGCTAATAAACAAGATTATTTAGATAATAAACACAACTAAAAATCAAGAATCTCACACTAATTAAACATTCACTTGAAGCAAGGTATGTGTGGGGACCATCATTAACCCATTCATGCACGCTGCTGATTAGATGATACAAAGTACATTGAGTGAGCATAACATATTTGCCAGATATTAGTTCACACTTCTCTGGACTTGGAATACATCTTGCCCAGTGGTTTGGATAGCTTTGGCAGTTTAGGTACAGTGTTTTAGGTCGCCTGTAGAAGGCCTACAAACATGTGGTATAGCAGGGCTATGTTTTCTTTAATGATTCTTGGACCAGTAGTTATTAGAAGATGGGAAAATTACCAGCCTATAGGTGGCTTTATTGCTTAACATTGTGTCTGATCAAACAGTGTTAGGCGAAGGAAACAAGGACTGATGACTCGGATGAGCATCTATTACCAATTGTCTCAATTTAATTTGCTGGTACCTGGTATCATTATCAAACCTGCTGATTTGTCTTTGGCCCTTGTATTGAATATGCTTCTTGTATATGAATTCTTTGTCCATTGTTCAATTTCTGGATTTTGATGGGTTGGTGAAATTTTGTTTTAGTCATTGAAGTTAATGACTGCTGCACCTTGGTGCTGCTTGAAGATTATGAGTCAGATTTGTCTAGGTCTATTTGGACTAGTTTTTGTCTGACACAGGCCAAACCAGATTGGCATCAAGTTAGATCCCCTCTATCACAATCTCCACGAGGCAAATTAGCCAAGAGGATGTTGGGTACAAAAATCTTAAATGGCTTCACTTTCTATGAGAATATTTTCTTGAGAGTATAGCGATGTCCCTATGGATAGGACTCTCGCTCTCAGCCCCCTACTGCCCAGGGATTGATCTCTTGGTGGGCAGGTTTAGGTAGTCCCTCTTGGCCACTGGTCCAAGTCAGCCCAAAAAAGAAGAAAAGAAGAGAGAATATTCACTTACAATATGTTTCATGGATTGTGGCATTATGTAAAATCTTTTGTTGTATTTAGCAGAGGGCTTAACTAGGAGCGTCGGATTACGTGAAGACAAGCATAATGCTAATTAATCATTTACATAGAATAATTTTGGTTTTCTTTCCATGTGTTATGGTATTTTTCATGTTTTCATTTCTTGACCCTGCTTCTGGTTATGATTGGATTTTTTGGCAGGCATTAGGTTTCTTGGAGCTCTTGTGAACCTGATTTATTTCCTGTTGCTTTGAGTGAAAAGTAGTTGGAAGTTTGGGACTCATACTTTAACCTTGCTGTACTGTTATGACAATTGCAGAAACTTGTAGACTAAAATATCGGTTTATATGGCCTGGTGCAGAGAAATTTTGCATCCAGATTATCATAGCCTCACAGTGATACTTATTTTCAGGACAGAACCAGATAGCATTATCACATTGATGTGGCTGCTGCAATCCAGTGCATCTGAGATTCTTTTCTCTTGCTCTAGTTTTAATCCTAAATTTTCTGTCATGTCTGTGTATTACTTGATATGACTTTTATGCTTGTTTCTTGAGTTGATCGATTACTCTCTTTAATTGCTTCTAACTTTTCTGCTTCCAGTAACATTTTTCATTTTTTATCCACTTTTCTTTGAGCTTCTCATTGGCCATTGTATCTATGGAGATGCTTTTTCATATGCCATTCTATTCTCCAGTTTGAATGGTCTCCAACATGGGTAAGTGCAGTTTGATATTAGTGATTTCGGTCGTGTGTCTATGGCACTATGTACTAATTCTTTAATCTTGCTTGTTTACATCAGTTACTTGATGTTCCTTTCCAGCAAAGTAGTCAATTTTAGTTCAGTTCGGTCAAAATGGCTGAATAATTTGGACCATTGGCCGAACCAACCTATACATGTTAAAAAATATTGTCCTAGACTTCATTCCATTTCAGTCGATTTCGGTATTTCGGCCATTTTGATCCATTCACCATTTTTTTCTTTTACAAAAAAATTAAAGAGCATGGGTGTTTCTGTTGTTTCTTTATAAAATATATGCGAAGCCCCCCCAACTGTATGCAAACTACAACATAATTGCAAAAAATCATAATATTGAGTTGAGATTTAAAACGCACGTCTAATTTCACATTGTCACATACATATGGCTTATATATTATTCACTTGGCATGTGGAGATAACTATTGAATCATTGATTTAGGTTTTTTTTTTTTTTTTAATATCGGTTGCATCATTGATTTAGTAGAATAGATTAATTGTATATAATTTATATGTTATTTTTTAATGTTAATATTTATTATATTTTACTACATTTATATATTATTTATTTATTCATTTATTTACATTAGTTTGAAACAAAACTCCGAAATGTATCTCCTGAAATTCCGAATCTAAAATGTTTTAGTTTGGAGCCAAAACTAAATGGGGTCTCAAACGAAGTTGACAACTATGCTTTTGAGTTCTTTTGTGGCAGATCGGAAAAAACATTTTTGCCTCTATTTATACATGTAGTGCTAACTCTCTCTTTCATTGTGCTCATCTTGTGTTTGTTTTACAGAAAACTCCTGCCTATGGGATGGATCTCTACAATTTCACCGCATAAAAAGTTCTGTAAATCTTGTTTTTATTTATTTAATATGATTTCTAACTTCCAGATATGGTTTTTTTTTTTTTTTTGGTACCCAGCTTAGGGGTTGGGACCCCAGCCCTCTGGTGAGGAAGTAGACTTCGGGTGAGGTAGAACAACCCTTAGGTGAGGGATGGTTACTGCCCAAGTTCGAACCCTGGGCAGCAGGTAAGAGTGGTAAGAGGCCGTTCTTAACTTGTAGAGATGTTGATACTGCTTGTTGGATCGCGTTCTGGATGCCTTATTTGTAATAACCATGAAACCGGTTTATGTTAGATTTCGGAATCATTTGCTCAAATTCATGATTATTCTTTAAATTTCACTGATATGTTTTATGAACACTGGATTAAATGTAAAGCTTTTCTTTCGTCCTATTGTTGGGATTTCAAATAAAGTTTTTTTAAGTACCCCGGTCATTGTTATTAGAATCCTATAATTCATATCTCGAGTTCTAAGGAAAATGATTTATATCTATGCGATGGATCCCATTTACAAATGAATTTTAAGATTTAGGTGTGAATCTTATGATTCGATAATTGTTTTATTGAATCTTACGATTCAAGCGATTTGGGTGAGCGAGAATAGCTACAATCAAGAAGTTAATATTAATGATCTTTTACCTTTTTTCTTTCTTTCTTTTAGGGTTTTTACTTTTAAAAGGTTTATTTAGTAGTTAACAAAATCTCTTTGGAATTTTTATTCCTTTGGGGAGGTTTTAGAGATTAATAAAGAATCTACATTTGATTAAAGCATTCGACTGTATCTATGGGGCTTGTCTATATCTTCTTCATGTTTTTTTTTTAAATCTTTTTTAGTTTTTATCTTCATGAGCACTTTCTTAACTTAAATAGATATCATACCGTGTAAGATTGATGGTTTGGATTTTATTTTTACTTTTATAAATAGAACAAATATATATATATATATATTGATACCTTAAACTTATTTAACTACTTAAAACACAATTAATTATATATTAATATATGTCATGATGTTCTTGCTATAATTTTATGAGACTTATTTGTCATTAGATTTATACTGCAATGAATGGGAAAAAAGGATGGGTTGGGATTAAATGCTTTTTTCTTTTTATTTTATAATTTGAAATTATTTTCATTGTTATTAGAAAAATAAAAAAACCCTACAAGAGGCGATACAATTCCCAATTTGATTTGATTCATCGGTATGAATGAATTGCGAAATGATTCCGTTCTTCAGAACAATCACATTAGTGTTAATATTTCCTAGAAATGTCCAGAAGGTGCCTTTTCCAGTAGGCTTTAAGGGCTGCTCACATTCATCATACCATTCCAATGGCTGTTTAGTGTTTTTTCTCTCCCTTTGGTGATCTTTGGTAACCAAGTAATTATTTTCTTTTAGGTTTAGCTGATGAAGTGAGTACATGATTCTCCTTCGGTAAATTTTAACCCATTGAAGGTGAGCAGTCAAGATCCGCGATCGAATAATAGATCAATCTCCCGAAGGATTGATCGAATCCAAAGATGGATTCCAGCCACTAGGGCAACATCATAAGAGGAGAAAACACCATAATTGAATAGAAACTCTCACAACTCAAAAGATTAATTGATAATAAGCATATCTATTACAATGAGACCTAACATCCTTTTATAAAGGAGTTGGCTTGATCCCTAAACAACTATATTTCCTAATACATGAATCGTATCTAAAATAAAAAGGAAACTAACTAATATTAATCATAAACAAACCAAACTACTAACTAATATTTCCTAACTAAATGGATGTCCCCTTGGGCCTATGGACTGGACCCAATGGGGGTGGCCGACCTATTGTTTGGCCTGCATCAATTCCCCCCCGCTTGAAAAAACTGGACTCCGTCGAGTTGATAGCTTAATAAAAAGGAAAAGAATTCGACCACAAATTCTAAAAAATGTCTGCCTGGGTTGAAAATCAATTGCGGCTATTTCTTCTTTTGATTTGCATTCTCATGACATGGTTTGGAATTTTGATGCAGTCTTTTACTCCATTGAGAGGTAGATGGGACGTGTTGCTTCTGATGATGTCTATATTGAGTTCGAATGTGTGATCTGACCAATAGAAACTTCAGTTGTTGCCTTTGTACCGACGGAGCATGAACATTGACTAGCCATCGGTGATCTCTGAAAATGAAGTCAATGTGAGGAACTTCAATTACTTGATCTTCTTGTGAAACTACTGGAACAATGGACTGGATTTTTGATGGCCCAATTGGATTTTCTGGAGGTGGTATGACAATTGGAACCACCAGATGTTCAATCTTCTCACGAATTTGATCAGAGTATTAAATGTTTGCTTCTCCTTGTTCTTCTTCAACCTTTTGCAGCTCTGGATTGCCATTACCTTGATCAATATTGTTTGTACTCACGAAATCATCTTTGCCATGAACTTGCTTTATGATGTTATCATTGATGTCTTTTGTCTTCACTTTTGGTGCAATCATGACTTCTTTTTCAACTTTTTGCTTTTGCTGTGGCTCTTCACTTAAAGGTGATGAGGTGGACGAAGATGGGGCTATTGAATTCATTGGAATGAGCATAACCCTTTTTTCCATTCCACAAAATGGTATATGTATTCGCCTCGTTATCATGGTGCACTTTCCGATCAAAAAGCCATGGACACTCAAAAATAATATGCGCAATATTCATATGGATCACATCACACCAAATTGTCTTCATAATGGCCCATTTTGAATGATACCAAGCATCTGAGTCACAGGAATAACATGACCATTAGACCATGTGACTTGGTAGGGCCTAGGTTCCCAATTGGCCAATGAAGTTTGTCAGTGACCTTTCACGCGACAAAATTCGTTGCACTACCATTGTCATAATTAAATTAGCGGACTTGTCTTCGACTCTTATCCGTGTGTGGAAATTTTGAGCCTGGCTCCATTCTTCTTCTTCCTTTTCATTTGTATTGATGAGTCGACAAATGTCAGTAGTGGGATTGTCTTCTCCTGAAAAAAGTCTTTTCACAATATGAGCTCTTTGTCGACATTGTTGCATGTGAGACCTTCTAAGCATGCATTCAACACGGATGGCTTCTAAGTATGCCTCTTGACAGGTTTTGCAATAATTCATATTTTTCAAGATATCGGATCTCAAGCCTTGGACATAACGAGTGTAATAGAAGCATCCGTCGACAAAAGGATCACTCTAAGATGATCATCTCATAGCTATTGATAATGAATTAAATCAGGTGGTTCTATTTCTCAATCTTTCTGACTTGTGCTCCTACGGAACCGGGGTTGAAAAGATTGAAAAAGTCAGTCATTCACAACCGCTGATGAAGGATTCCATCTTCCTCTAATTCGCATATGTCTTGCAACTCCCAAACTTGGCAGGTATATTCATTAATGGTCAGATGTTCTTGCTTCAAATTGAAAAATTGCTCAAAATAGAACTCATTTGCAAAATACCAATTTGCATTTGTAAATTTATACCAAATCCTTTGAAGTGCAATTGAGCTCCCAAAATTTTTCATATTGACTGGAATCAAGAGGAAACACGAAAAGATAATAGTTTTCTTTGAATGGACTAACCTGGTTTTGGAGATCGTAGGTACATGCGGGTCACTTTTTTGGAATCCGGATGATTCAAATATTGCTGCTTGGGCTAATGGCACTATGAATGAGTTGGATTGGAATCGGGCCCACTTGACTTAGACTGAAATTTTCTGCATAGTTTTTTATACTAGTGGGCTGGGCCAGGCTTGGATTCGGGCTCAGATCAAACTCGAACTCAGGTTAGGCCCAAAACTGTAGAACTTAGACAGAGAATGGCACGTGAGTGTGCTATTTTGTTTCACCTCGAATGACGTGCAGAGAAGAAAAATAAAAGATGGCTGCCTGGCCGCTGGATGCAGGTTAGCGATGGAGATGGTCTAGCGAGGGAGATGGTCTAACGATGGCGTCGACGCAAGAGCGATGGCAGTGAAGCGTGGATGTTGGCGGGATGCTGGTTGCTGGCTGCTCGCTTATGCTGCTGGAGTTCGCGACGGTGCCCAGTATGCTCTTCTGTATCTCTCCCTGCTCTTCTTCTGCTACTACTACTTCTTATTCTTTTTTCTCTGCTGGTTTCTCTTCTCTCTTTCTATTGCTACCGCTTCTTTCTTTTTTTCTTTGCTCCTCACTTCTTCTGTTTTCTCTTTCGGCCTTCTCTCTCTGTCTTTTTTTTTTTCTAATCGGCAGATGGGAATGGGTTTCTGTTTTGTGAGATGGGGGTTTCTGGTTTTTGTATGGATGGTGGGGCATTGATGATGATTGGCTGAAAGGGAAGAAGATGGGTTTTGGGTGAGGGCTCGTTTGAAGGTTGGGGTCGGCTGGGGTGGGAATTTGAGAATGGGTTTTGGGAATTTGAGATGGGAGATGAGTTTGAGTAATTGGGTTTAGGGTTTCGAAAGTTTAGGAAAAGGAGTGGGTTTGGTTTGGCCGGGGGTTTTGTCAGGGACAATGAGGGCTGTTTGGACTTACGGATTTGTGGATGTCGTGGATTGTGATGGAGGCCTGCTGGGGTGGATGGGGTCTCTGGTGTGATGGACTTGAGGTTTCAAAGGTGGGCAGGGGCGGTTGAGAGGTAATGTGGGTTCTGTAATTGAGGGGAATTATGTTAAGGTTTTGGGATTTGTGGCGAAGGAGGGTCGGGATTAGGAATTGGGGGATTCGATTGGATTTGGTTTCGGTTGAGGGTTTTGGAAGGCGTGGGCAGAGATGGGTTGGGGTCGACTGTTTGTGTTTTTTTTTACGGGATGGTTTGAGAGTGACGATGGATGAGGTACGTGAAGTTGGGTTCTATTTTCGGATATGGGTGATGATGATGGAATGGCCAGGGATACAATCCGGAAGAGATAGTTTTCCTCCCGGCGATCGCTCTTCGGCTCTGATACCAATTGACGCAGCCAAGATTCGCGATCGAATAATAAATCGATCTCCCGAAGTATTGATCAAATCCAAAGATGGATTCCAGCCACTAGGGCAACCTCAGAAGAGGAGAAAACACCATAATTGAAGAGAAACTCTCATAACTCAAAGGATTAATTGATAAGAAGCATATTTATTACAATGAAGCCTAACATCCTTTTATAAAGGAGTTGGCTTGATCCCTATGCAACTATATTTCCTAATATATTAATCATATCTAAAATAAAAAGGAACCTAACTAATATTAATCATAAACAAACCAAACTACTAAATAATATTTCCTAACTAAATGGATGTCTCTTGGGCCTATGGATTGGACCCAATGGGCTAGCCGACCTATTATCTGGCCTACATTAATTATTGACACAGCCAAGATTCGCGATCGAACAATAGATCAATCTCCCGAAGGATTGATTGAATTCAAAGATGGATTCCAGCCACTAGGGCAACCTCACAAGAGGAGAAAACACCATAATTGAAGAGAAACTCTCATAACTTAAATGATTAATTGATAATAAGCATATCTATTACAATGAGGCCTAACATCCTTTTATAAAGGAGTTGGATCGAACAATAGATCAATCTTCCGAAGGATTGATCTAATTCAAAAATGGATTCCAGCCACTAGGGCAACCTCACAAGAGGAGAAAACACCATAATTGAAGATAAACTCTCATAACTGAAAAGATTAATTAATAATAAGCATATCTATTACAATGAAGCCTAACATCCTTTTATAAAGGAGTTGGATCGAACAATAGATCAATCTCTCGAAGGATTGATCGAATTCAAATATGGATTTCAGCCACTAGGGCAACCTCACAAGAGGAGAAAACACCATAATTGAAGATAAACTCTCACTTAAAAGATTAATTGATAATAAGCATATCTATTACAATGATGCCTAACATCCTTTTATAAAGGAGTTGGCTTGATCCCTAAGCAACTATATTTCCTAATAAATGAATCATATCTAAAATGAAAAAGAAACTAAACTAATATTAATCATAAACAAACCAAACTATTAAATAATATTTCCTAACTAAATGGATGCCCCTTGGGCTTATGGACTGGACCTAATGGGCTGGCCGACCAATTGTCTGGCTGATAAGTGCTGAATTATTTGTAATCTAAGCCCTACTATTCTGTTTATCCTATGTTAGTTCATGTTTATTTTATTTGATTTTACATAGTTTTTGTTAATTTTTATGCTAAGGTCAAAACGAGGTCAAAAGGAGCAAAAAGAGAGTAATTAATGGACGTGAATCCCAAAGAAGGATCAAGGTGGGTCCCATTCAAGATGTTTCAGATTCAAAGAAGACTTTCTAATTATTTGGACAACTTACAATTCAAATCAAAGGAGGAAAGAATTAGATAAAGAAATTCTAATCAAAGAAGAAGAGCAAAAGAAAGAAAGAAGAAAAGAAAAAAGAAGAAACCCAACCTAGGGTTACATGCCCAAGGGGGGTCCACATCTATCACAAATAAAAGAATTTCAAAAATTAGAAGTCTTATTCAAGTTAAAAGAGGAGTTCAAGAATGGAGAAAAACAAGGAGAGAAAGAAGGAAAATTTGGAGCAAGAGTTCAAGTCAAGATAGAAGTCCTAAAAGAGGGGTCCCACATTCATGTTACACGCACCAAATAGGGCCCACTTTTATGTCAAAAGTTCAGATTTAATTCCTTGCAATTAATCTAAGATTTGTGGGTCCATGTGAAAAAGTTTCTAGAAGATACAAGTGGGACCAGAATTAGAAAGCTTGCTAATCAAGAAAAGAAGACTCCTAATGCATTCTAATTAGGAAACCTAATTGTAAGGAAGGTTGAAGATCTATTTCTACAAGGAAACTACTTGCTAAAAGGGGCTGTTACAAGATTTATAAATAGCATAAGGAAGTGGACGTGAACAGTAATTCCAGCCATAAATAAGCCATAAACCAGCCATCAAATCAGCCACAATCATTCCAAAAAGACAGCAGCCGTACAAGCCACTTGGGAGCCACCTTGGGAGCTATCTTTGGAGAGCTTTTGAAGGAGAAAAGGGGGAACAAGCTGCTGGCCATCCACTGCATCTTCATAATCTTCTAGTTTTCTTCTAATGACTCTATTTTCTATGTTATTTTTCATTAAAGACATGAGTAGCTAATTTTTTAGGGCTAGGGTGTAATTGAAACCCTAGCCTAGTTCTATGTAGTCTCTTTTGACATCTTTTAATTCAGATTTCAGTTTTATTAGATGAGATTCTAAACCATGATTTAATTGATTAGTTGTGTATATGCCATGCCAACCATGTTATGTTCAATTAATTTTAAGAGTAATTAACTTAATTTTGATTGATCTTGATGTTAAGCATTTAGGGTTTAGAACCATGAATAATCTAAGTATATGCCATGCGTAGACTCATGCATTTATCATTCCCATTGTTTTTATGCATTATGTGTGTTTTGACTAGGATATATGCCATGCTTAGTTTTTGCATCATAATGAATAATTCATGTAGTATGCCACTCATGAATTGGGTTTAGGGGAATAGTAATCTAGACGCATATGCCATGGTCTAGGTTGATAGATGTCACTAATAAAATCTGATTTTTGATTAAAAGATAATAAGGGACATGTATAGGATTGGTTAGGGGAGTAGACGAAACTCTAGTTCATTCATTCTCATTGTTTTCAATTCTAATATTAGTTGTGTGTTTCCATTTAGCTTTTGATAGTTTAATTTACTTTTTTTAGTAGTTTAATTCAACCTTTCATCATTCAATTATTTTCAATTCTAATATTAGTTGTGTGTTTTAGATTAATTTCCATTTAGCTTTTGATAGTTTAATTTACTGTTTTTAGTAGTTTAATTCAACCTTTCATCATTCAATTGTTTCTTTTAATATTCTGATTTTTAGTTGCTTTTGACATTGTTTTATCACAAGTCTTTGTGGGATCGACCTCGTACTTACAATTCACTACACTACATAGTGATCTTGTGCGCTTGCGAGTTTTAATTGTGTGAATACTAGTAGCTTATTTCTAGGTTGCTTGGTGCATACCACTGGCCTGCATCAATTATTGACGCAGCCAAGATCCGCGATCGAACTATAGATCAATCTTTCGAAGGATTGATCGAATCCAAAGATGAATTCTAACCACTAGGGCAACCTCACAAGAGGAGAAAACACCATAATTGAAGAGAAACTCTCATAACTCAAAAGATTAATTGATAATAAGTATATCTATTATAATGAGGCATAACATCCTTTTATAAAGAAGTTGGCTTGATCCCTAAGCAACTATATTTCCTAATATTTGAATCATATCTAAAATAAAAGGGAAACTAACTAATATTAATCATAAACAAACCAAACTACTAAATAATATTTCCTAACTAAATGGATGTCCCTTGGGCCTATGGACTGGACCCAATGGGCTGGCCGACCTATTGTCTGGCTGGCATCAATTATTGACGCAGCCAAGATCCGCGATTGAACTATAGATCAATCTTTTGAAGGATTGATCGAATCCAAAGATGAATTCTAACCACTAGGGCAACCTCACAAGAGGAGAAAACACCATAATTGAAGAGAAACTCTCATAACTCAAAAGATTAATTGATAATAAGTATATCTATTATAATGAGGCATAACATCCTTTTATAAAGAAGTTGGCTTGATCCCTAAGCAACTATATTTCCTACTATATGAATCATATCTAAAATAAAAAGGAAACTAACTAATATTAATCATAAACAAACCAAACTACTAAATAATATTTCCTAACTAAATGGATGTCCCTTTGTCCTATGGACTGGACCCAATGGGCTAGCTGACCTATTGTCTGGCCTGCATTAGAAGGTTTCGTACGGTATATATCAATTGTTGTATTTGGGGTTCCTTTTCTCGTCATATTTTGAAAATTTGTCACCATTGTGCTCTTGCAAAATGATCTTTCTAACTGACTTGTATTCTTGAAGAGAAGAACCTATTCTTGAAAAACATATGAGGTCTGTGTTTTGGTGATCCAGCTGTTGACCTGATGGGACTCACCACTGATACATAATATGGTAAGAACGATCTGAGATTGGGTGAGCCTAGCATTCCAGTATTTAATATTTCAACTTTCCTCTTTGTTGAAAGTGGACCATTGTGTCTCCTTTATGCCCCCTTTTGGAGACAGTTATCAAAGGGTGAAAATTGAAATGGGGTTGACCTGTGATATTTGGCCTATTCATCATGTATCTAGCTCATTGGTCTGGATGACCCAAACGCGGTCCCAGTTTAAACTCGATCTCAAGGATGCAATGCAGAAACTTGGTCCAAGGATCTTATGTTCCATGATCTTTCATAAGGTGCATATTGCAAGCTGCTTGTTTCACATTACTCTTTATAATGAACTTGTTATATTTTGTTTCCTTTTTATCTTTTATAAGGTGCATAGTATAAGTTGCTTGTTGCACCTTTGTACAAATCAGGTTAAATAGTGCTTTCTTTTTTTGTTGAGGAAGTAATTTCTAAATTGAAACATGTTGACAAAAAGGTTTCCTTGCAGAATCCGTTGTAATAAGATCGGCTTAAGAGAGCATCCATTTGATTCTTTTGTAGCTTTGCCAAATGGGTTTTGGGGAGGCAGGCGTTAAATCCTATCTTAATTTTTAATGTCCTCATTCATGCTCCCCTCTGCCTAATGTAGCGGGAGAATTTTTTTTTTCAATTATTGTTTTTAGTTTTTAAGCATAAGTTTAGGAAGGCCATTGTTTGCGTAGGATACGATCTGGTGTAATATGGAAGGAGGGATATGAGTGAGTCATTATTGGGCATGACCTATGTTGTGGGGCCCAGGGGTTTGAAGGGCCACGCTAAGACTTTAACTGTGTGCACACACAAAACCATCCGATCATGGGATGTACTTTTTGAGGCACTCAAAGCTTGACCAAGTTCTAGCCTTTACAATTCGATGGATGTCAATTTTCCCCATAGGCTAGTTCATTCATTGCATATGTCCCTGATAATTTTACGCACACACATGCACACATATGTACTTGAAATTAGGGACTACATCTTGACAGAATGATTTTGACTGAAATCTTTTAGGTGATTTCATTAAGAATAGCCAGTGGCTCTTTATAGGAGTACTGAAGCAATAGAGTCAAGTTTACATCACATCATTAAAAGTTTAAAACATAAAGGACATGGCCATCCGGGCCAACATAGATCATATGACGAGCTCTCATGCGCAACAGATGTCTAGAAGACATCATCCGGGGTCCACTCGGCTATAACCCTTGAGGAGTCTCTTAGACCTCCTCAATCTCTAGGTCCGGGATATCGGACATATATCTAGTGTAACTCCATTAGATTCAACGATCTAGCAAGATAAACAAATATAAATAGCATATACATGTAGCATCAAATGAATAAACGGACAGATGATCATAAAGAGGTCAATAAGAGTACAGTAGGTATGATCTTGCATGAATAAGCATGAGACATAATGATTCATGTGTGATAGAATCTAACATAATGTCCTAAACAAAATGGTAAAACCACATCCGCTATATTCTCCCAAGATGGCTGCTGCGCGTGGCCGAGATGAGAGCATGGACATAACATGGTGTGACATGATGGTACCACTAGGAGGCAAAGGGCCCCAGAACTCCATCGTGAACCTGGAGCACCAGTAAGCTCCCATAACATAATCTAGACTGTAACTAGTCCATGATGCTAAACCCACACTTAGCCGGGCCCGATTGTGATGGGGTCGAAGTTGAGTGATGCCGGCACAAAAAGTGATACATATAGGACATAGAACATGAAACTTAGCATAAACAGAAGGGTTTACTCTAACAGGTATAACATGTTGTAGACTTAAGCATGTGCATAAGCATAAGGAGTATCCAGCCATAACGTACATGTGTAGACACAATGAGCTAAATGAAATGTACGGACATTATGCCTCACAAAGTATAGAACAAGAAATGTGGCAAACCTGAGAGCATGAGACAATCATGCAAATATCTAGAGACGTAGCCAAATGCATGCTTAACAGATTAGGCGACGAGTCGTGAATGAATTACAATCCAACCCTAAGGTTAGGGATGCCCGCTGGCATCAGTATCCCATTCTGTGTAGTCCTAGGGCCTCCGATGTCTCCGGGTTGCCTTAACCGTGGCATTACTTGAGTTCATGGACGTCAAAGTACCTTAGGCCAACACCCTTGGCTTAGTTTGCTTGATTACCTAGTTTTGGGCATCCTTGTAGATGTATGTCAACCCAAACGTTACCTACATAGGTCTAGAGATCCATTAGGCCTTGTTTATGGTCCATTGGTTCCAATGCGGTCTAAGACTAGGTCCAAAACTACCTAAAAATCCTAGGTTCCCATGGTTGTCTCATAGTCGGCTCATGGTCGACCATGGGGTCTCCAGTGGTTGACCGTGGGCTAACTAACTGTAGTTCAAAATCCGGAAAATATAAGCTTCTAGAATAGTAACCGTAAGACTCAAATGAGCTCCATGGTGACCCCATGGTTGGCTCACGATTAGCCGTGGAGGGGTCCATGACTAGCCGCGGGCTAACCGCAATTCAAAATTCTGGAAAAAGTTAGTTATTGGAAAAGTAACCGTGGCTCTTCCCTATCTTCATGGTCGATTCCAGGAGGTTCCATAGTTGACCATGGGCTTCAGAAGCGAACTTGAAACTGGTTTGTTTCAGGGGGATTGTTTCCCCATTGCATTTCAAGCTACAAAACCTTCTTGTTTGGATACAAATAGAGCTTCCAAAGCTCATTTTAGCTATAAAGATCATAGGCACATTGGTTCCCTCATTCATTCTTCAAAATAAACTAAAACTCAACCATGGGCTTGCATTAGGTATTCTAATCATGAATATGCATGGAGAATCAACAAAACAAACTTGCATGCATAGAATACAGATGTTCAACTTACGTTTGATGGTGCGTGACTCAATTACCCACGAAACTCAAGCTATCCTTAGCTCAAACAAGGCTTAAAAGACAGGACCCCCAAATGTATAGCTCTAGAACCCTACAATGGTAAATGAGCACAATGACATGGAATAAGCTTGAGAAAGCTTGCATGCAATGAAGTTTACCTCCTATAGCTGATTCCAACACAAAGGAATTGGTTGAGAAGGAGTAGCTTACCAAGAGAGCAAATGGAGATGAGATAGAGTAATTGTGAGCTTGAAGAAGGTGAAGTAGAGGGTGGGGATTAACAGTGACGGAACTTAGGATGAGAGATGACTTTGGAAAATTAGATGATCCTGTCGGTCACTCCTTCATTTATAAAGTCTACTGGCCTTATTCAAGGCATTTACAATCTATGTTTGTGGAAAGAATATATGTTACAATCTTTTATACTGGAAAGGGAATATAAATAGATTGGTCAACTAATCCCATGTGATGTATGTGAATGGGCCTGTGGGCCTATTGTACATGGGCCTTTCTTGCCTTTTGCATTTCCAAGAAATGAGTGATTCACCCAAATACACACACCAGCCCATGGTGGATCTGTGAGTATCCGGGCATCTTGCCTAGTCGGCATCAGAATAAGCATTAAGTGTAAGTGGTGTGTCAACCGGAAAAAATAATCCTTGTGTCGGAGAACCAAGAATGTACCAAATGATCCGTTTGATAGCAACCATATGGTGATGCTGCGGTGCTGTCATGAATTGACTAACAACATTCACAGCATATGAGATGTTTGGCCTAGTGATTGTCAAGTAGACCAAACTGCTGACTAAGCGTTTGTGGAAGGTGAGATCGGATAGGAGATCCCCATCATCTTTCCGGAGCTTCACATTGACTTCTAATAGAGTGTCTATTGGTGTGGCACCATTTAGGCCAGCAAGGTCAATGAGTCAGTAACATACTTATGTTGATGTAAAAGCAGTCCATTCCTAGACTGTTGAACCTCAAGTCCCGAGAAATATGTTAATGGACCCGGATCTTTCGTATGGAATGCAGCTTGAAGTGAGGATTGAAGATTATGGATCATGTTACTGTGAGTGTCCGTGATGATGATATCATCCACATATACTAGAAGTATGGTGGTAGCTTGAGCAGTTTTATTCATGAATAGTAAAGGATCATATGGACTTTGAGCAAATCCAAGGTGAAGCAGAGTAGAACGAAATTTCTTAAACCAAGCTATGGGTGCTTGTTTGAGTCCATACAAGGAGCGACGGAGCCGTGCCACCTCATTTTTAGAAGTAGAATCATATTCTTGAGGAAGACGCATGTACACTTCCTCTTTAAGATCTCTGTGGAGGAAGGCATTCTTCACATCCATCTGATATAACGGCCATGAACGTGATGCTGCAATAGCAAGAATTTTACGCTCCGTTGTCATCTTGGCGACCGGAGCAAATGTCTTATCATAGTCAATACCATACTCTTGACGGTTCCCAAGTGCCACTAACCGAGCCTTATAATGGGCCAAAGTACCATCAGGAAGTAGCTTGATAGAGTAAACCCACTTACATCCAATGGGTTTGATTGACGGAGGACATTGAACAACATCCCATGTGTTATTCGCTTTGAGTGCGTCAAGTTCTTTTTGCATGGCCTGACGCTAACACTCATGTTGCACTTCTTGGGAAAAATGGTTGAGTATATGAATAGAAGACAGTTGCAAGTAAGGATGTATGGGTGAAACTGAATTGATCAGGGGGGCGGGAAATCCTAGATGATCAATGAAGAAGGACTGACTGGGAGATGTCTAGTGCAGGAGCTGCGTTAAGTGCTGAGGAAGTTGACATATCAGGGGGCTCAGGTGTAGTAGTATTTTCCTGTCTACACCTTTCATACACAAGTATATGCTTGATAATTTCCGTAGGTGGAACATGAGTATCACCAAAGTCGGGAACAAGTGAAATCACAATAGATGTATCATGATCTAGATGATGTTGGAAAAAATATTGATTTTCAAAAAGCACAACATTATGAGAAATCCGGATACGTTTTACCTTTGGATCATAACATAAAAATCCTTTTTGGTCATTCGCATAACCTAAAAAGGCACACTTAGAGGATTGAGCAGGTAGTTTTGTTCGTTCAACTGTGGGAAGAGGAACAAAACATTAGGTTGCTTATGAAATAAACGAAAACAAGGCGTTTCATTCTTTATACGAGGTGAGGGTAGCCTATTTATAACATGAACTACTGTGGACAGAGCTTCGGGCCAAAATTTCGGTGGAACAGAGGATTCTAAGAGGAGTGACCGAACAATGTCCAAAAGGTGTCTGTTTTCCATCTCAGACACCATTTTTTTGAGAAATTATCCTGTTATGCAAAATTCTGAAACTCATTAGAAACGTATTCACCACTAGAATCTGTGCGAAGTGTTTTAATGGATGTGAAGAAGTGATTTTCCACATAAGCTAAATTTTTTTTAAAAGTAGCAAACACCTCAGATTTTGAATGCAAGAAATAAATCCATGTGAAGCGGCTATAATCATCAATGAATGTAACAAAATACTTAAAATGAGAATGTGATATGACAGGTGCTATACCCCATACATGACTATGATCAAGATCAAAACATTTCAATGATAAAGAGGTATTGATGGGAAAAGGAAGAGTCTTGCTCTTGCTCATTTTACAATTAGAACAATAAAAAGAAACATCCTTAAGAGAACTTATTATCATGTAGCAAACCAAATTTAAACAAAGACAACAAAGTACGAGAATGAGGATGGCCTAATCTATTGTGCCATAATTGGCTCTTATTTGAACTAGAAGAAGAAAACAAGGTAGAGGCAACCAAATTCCTATCTTGTGTAGATAGTTGCAGCAGAAAAAGACGGCCACACTTAGGCCCCTTTGCTATCACATTCCCCGATGCTTGATCCTGTATGACACAACCAGAACGAGAAAATGAGACAGAATAATGATTATCAACTAGTCCAACAGATAATAAATTGGTAGATAACTGTGGAGAAAGAAAAACATGACTCAAAGGTAAGGGATGTGAGATCTCACCGATGGCAGTAATCGGTATACTGCCACCATCTGCTGTATTGATTCGGAGATTTCCATCGTAAGGCTTTAAATGAGATAAATTATTAGAAAAGTGGGTCATATGATTAGAAGCACCCGAATCCAGATACTAGGTAGATGTTGAATTTTTGGTTTTACCTGAGAGGCCAAGGGCAGAAAAGGCATTAACGATCATCTGTTGAACCATTTCAAGAGTAGGAGAGGATGAAGAAGCAGGCTGAGCATGCATCATTGTATTAGCATCAAGACTCAATGCAGAAAAAGACGCATCCAGGGTTGCCAGATTGGCCTTCTGAGATGAAGCCCGAGCACGGCGTCGACATTCAGGAAGAACATGGCCCTTGCGTTTGCAGTAAGTGCATAATTTTTTATTGCATTGAGTGGCAACATGTCCATACTTCTTGCAGCAATAACATTGTACTTTGGTCATATCTTGTGTCTGCAGTTTATCTTGTGCAACATATGCCACAGTTATTGGACCACCAGTGGTAGCCTGTTGAAGAGCAACCTCAGTTGCGAGACGCTGTTCTTCACGAAGAAGTTCACTTAGGCATGTTTCAGTGGAAGGGGAAGGCACCCGACTCATCAGATTAGACTGAACTTGTTCAAATTCAGATTGTAGTTTCATTAAAAACTGATCCCTTCGACTAGTGGAATGAATGTCTTGAACTATATTGATGGAAGCATCCGGCAGACTAGAGTAAATAATTTCAGTATAATCAGTCCAATGACGAACAAAATGAGAATAATACTCCTGAATAAACATAGTCCCTTGAACAAACTGAGAAAGTTCATGTTCCAAGTGAAATCTGTGAGCTGAGTTATCTTGTTGATAAATTTGTTTAAGGTAGTCCCACATTCCTTTATAGGGTCTGAGATCGAGAATGTATTGTGGATCAACTGACCCTAGAAGCCAAGTCATGATCTGAGCATCTTTAACTTCCCATTTGGCGACTGCTTTAGTATCAGTCATGTTGGGTTTGGGATCAGATCCATCCACATGACCTCATAATTCTATACCTTTCAGGTAAATTTGAAATTGGAAAGCCCATGATGTATAATTAGTCCCATTAAATTGAACAAGGGAGATTTCTCTTTTTTCCATGACAGCACAGTGTATGGATGAATCTATAAAGAAGACGCTGAATGCAAAATCAGCTACGTCAAGAAGGAAAAAAAAACAGCAAAACTGATATTTTTTCTTCGCACAAATACAATTCCGAAGCTTTATGCTAGATGAAATCTAGAGAGTTTGTGAATTACTCCAAGACAGAACACTAGATCTTTCTGTTGATCATGAATTTCCAAATTTGATAATGAGATGGAGCAAGATTGCAGAAATATGCAAAAAATTGCCCAAAAAATGCCCAGACGACCTTGATAATGCGTCTAAGATTGCCACGTGGGACCTATGATGCCTAGATACGACATGGATACGGCTAGGATACGCCAGACACGGAAAGGACATGGATTTTACACATAAAAAGTGAAGTATCGGATATGATATGATACGATACGTTGCCTATTTTGAAGTATCCGTGCATCATAGCGTGGGACCCACTTTCTGATCCCAATCTAGATCAGTGTTCTTGATGAGATGAAGACTCTTCCTTCTAGATTAGAAATTTCTGAAAAACAGACTGTATCCACAGTTTTGGACGGTTTTGATGAAGACTGTTCAAAACAAATGGAGGAATGCACAAGTGATCAGAAGGCCTACTAATGATCCAGCAAAAATTCTGAAAAAATCTCCAAAAAGCTGAGGAAAACCAGGTGACCAGATCTGGGCAAATAGCTGATGATGAGTTGATGATCCCAAGTGGGCCGTGGTTGATCACGGCATCCTATACCGAGAGACCAAGATCTCCTAGCGAAACCTGATATCTTCTGAAGATCAAAAAAGAGAGAAGAGAACTTTGCTTTTGAATCTAATAGAGATCTTGCCAAGCTCAGATACCATAACAGTGACAGAACTTAGGATGAGAGAAGAAGACTTTGGAGAATTGGATGATCCTGTCGATCACTCCTTGCTTCATTTATAAAGTCTACTAGCCTTAATCATGGCATTTACAAACTTTGCTTCATTTGTAAAGTCTACTAGCCTTAATCATGGCATTTACAAACTATGTATGTGGAAAGAATATAAAGAATATATGTTACAATCTTTTATACATGGAAAGGGAATATAAACAGATTGGTCAACTAATCCCACGTGATGTATGTGAATGGGCCTGTGGGCCTATTGTACATGGGCCTTGTGGGCCAGCTGGTGCTAACAGGGATGACTACTTGCTTCTCCTCTTTTTGGGCGGTGGCTGTATTTCTGGGGTTCTTCCCCAGCTGCTTCTCGGTATAGCCCTTTTATACGGTAAAACTTTTGATCAATACAAGTTACCATTTCAAAAGCAACAAAAAAAAAAAAAAAAAAAAAAAAAATCCACATGCATGTCTCCAAGTAGCTGATTTGGAAGAAAGGAAGTGAATAGAAGAGAGGAAGGAGTTCTAGTAGAGAAGGGGAAGAGAGAAATGAGGGTCGATTGCCTTAGGGTGGTTTGAGTGAAATTTTATGGAATTTGCATGCAAGTCCAGAATTTAAGAGTAATATGATTGTGGGTCATGTGGGCTGGAAATGGGCCTGGATGGGGACAAATGCGACGAGTCAAAACACGGAACTCGATTGAGGCAAAATGCTCTACCCAATGCACCCATATTCGCGTTAATTCTGAAATTACACGCAACGCTTCCCATAAGCCCAAAATTACAAAAAGGTCATTGAACTATAGTTAGGTTCAAAACCCAACTAAACTACCTAACGACAAGCATTAACACACGAAACATTACATTTAGCACCTAATGATTGATAATTGGATGCTAATCACAATTAAGAAGGGTTGGGGGTCTTACACAGCATCGGCCTATACTGGTCCGATATCCTACGAATCTACCATGGTCTCATCTCCGCAAAAAATCCCTAAATTATCATAATTTATTGGCCAATATTTCAAAATATTGATCTTGACCGTTATATCGGCCAATATTTTTGTCTGCTGACAACATTTCCTCTTTGGTACTGAGTTTTTCCTCCTTCCAAATATATTAGATTCTACCCTTTATTTTCCCAACACCTATTTCATTTTCAATCCATCTCTTTTTTTTTTTTTTTTTTTTCGGATTTATACAACTCTACCAAGGTGGAGTATTGTGCCCTCTTTTTTTTTTTTTTTGTGCAATTGTTTCTAAAGATTTATTTAGAAAAATAGCTTAGAAATGAGGATTGCTAATCGAGGTTCTCTCTCTCTCTCTAATAGCTCTCCCTCTCTCGTCGATCTCTCTCTCTCATGTCGTCTCTCCCGCCAGAGCTCTGCCTAGGGGCGAGTTCGACTAGAAGGTTCAACCATCGCTCGCTCGCGGATGTCTCCCTCGCTGCAGCTGTGTTTGCCGGGCGTCATCTCCCTCACGTCATCTCTCTATCAGCTGCTTTACAACGGTCCAAGCCCCTCCCTCATCAACTCTTCCACGGAAAATAGAGTAGGAAAACAGCCCTAAGAGATTAACCATCACATTTCATCGATTCATAGCCCACCGTATGCTTAATTTAAGCCCACTGATTTCTAAGCCAGGGCTATTTAGCATCCTAATCCTCCAAAATGCTATTTGCAAACGCCAACATGCACCTTTTCTAGGAGTTGAAAAATGATCATTGCCATAGTTCTACTGCTGTTGCCATGGAGTAGTTTTGTGCATATCTAGTCCCATGTCAGCCATGGACTGTTGTTCTGACGGCTATTACGTGGGCCATGAATTCATCTGAATTAGGCCTTCTCCATGGTTGCCACTTTAATGCATATATTTTGATCTAATGGTATGTGGCAGAGAGCTGAAAGCCAGATTGCCCCCATTGCACTAATAATTAAAACAATCAAAACTCTTGCCCATTGCACTAAAAACCCCAAGTGTTAACATTAACATTAAGACATTCATGAATAATGCCTTACATCTGTTAAATGTGGGTGATTTGTTTCCTTAATGTGATTTGGCAATCAGCCAAACCTAACGCATGTCAGAAGCTTGCCACAGTTCAGCCCAAATTGAAATTTGTTATAGAACGTGTTTCCTTCAAAAGATGTAAGACATTTATTGGGCTAGATAAAATGTAATTTCTTTTGATGCATTAGTTAGTTTGATTATTAGTGTTTTTATAAGCTATGTAAGTTCTCCATTCTCAAAATGGTGGGTCATCATCTGTTTATGGATATGCCAAATGCCAAGCAATGACTGCATCAGATGGTATTTGACATGTGAACTGTTTAGATAAAGCACCATAGAGTGATACCTCATCACCTGATTTTTTTTAGAAATTAATGAAATGCTTGTGTTTGTGTTTTATTAGTCATACTGCTGCCCAGTAGAAAAATTGACGAATGAGTTTGAGAAAACTGGGTACCTTGATGAATAGTTTGATGGAAAAAAAAAGCCTGAAAATTCTTTCTTCGGGTCTGTTATTCATGACCAATTTTAATTATTAATGATCCATATTGCATATGGATGTGACCTCCTCCTCATCAGTTGTCCACTATCTGATTGTGGATGTAAACATCACACCAAAATTGGGCATGCATTTTGATGATTTAGATGAGGCATATAACTTTTACAATGCTTATGGAAAATTCGTTGGATTTAGTATAAGAAAAGAATCTAGTAATAGAGGTAAAGACAGGGAGGTTGTATGGAAGCGATTTGTTTGTTCAAAGCTGGGTAAAACAGATGAGAAACACTAGATTGATAAGGAACTTGTTCAAAGACGTAGAATGGAAACAAGATTTGATTGTAAGGCTCAGTTGCTTGTGAAAATAGATAAAACAGGTGGTTATGTGGTATCTAAGTTTGTTCCTCAACACTCTCATGCCCCTGCTGCTCCCAGTAAGAGACTTATGTTGAGGTCACATCGTGAAGTGCCAGAATCAAAGTCCTTATTATGAACTTTAAATCTACTAAGTTTCGGTAAGAAACAATCACGTTTGCCTCGTTTTCAAGTCGCGCACTTTTCCAAAACAGTCGGGTCAAATATGCTATTGGCCTTGATGAGTACCCCTGTTTAGGGCACTGGTTAACCCACTTCCCGAGGGATTTTTTGGCTGAAATTTGGGGTTTTCCAAGTCCTTATTATGAGCTTTGAATTTGCTAAGTTTCGGTAGGAATTAATCACGTTTGCCTCGTTTTCAACTTGTGCACTTTTCCAACGTAGTCGGGGTCAAATCTGCTACGCCCTTGCTGAGTACCCCTATTTAGGGTACTGGTTAAGCCACTTCTTGAGGGGTTTTTTTGGCCCAAATTTGGGGTTTTCCAAGTCCTTATTATGAGCTTCAAATCTGCTATTTTTCGGTCAGAAACAACCACATTTGCCTGGTTTTCAACTCGCGCACTTTTCCAACACAGTCGGGTCAAATATGCTACGGCCTTGCCGAGTACCCCTGTTTAGAGCATTGGTTAACCCACTTCCCGAGGGATTTTTTGGCTGAAATTTGGGGTTTTCCAAGTCCTTATTATGAACTTCAAATATGCTATTTTTCGGTCGGGAATAATCACGTTTGCCTGGTTTTCAACTCGCGCACTTTTCCAACACAGCCGGGTCAAATCTGCTGAAACCTACCAAGTCAGAATCTTATGTATAGAGGGGTGTAGACAAGTGGGGAGATTTTGTTCCAATTGTAGAAAGAAACTCTTCCACTGAAGTTGGACTTCAGCAGGTTTGGGACTGAACTCAACCACCTGGAGTGGGCATTTCAACATCATCTGTCATGTGGCCCATAAGCTTTACATTACATTGTAAGTCACTTTGGGTGCTATTTCAGAAAAATACATGTTACACGAGTTCCCAATGAAGACACTGAAATCTGAATCACTTGTCCAGAGATCCATAAGATAAACCCCTAAACTTCCTATTAGTGGGGACATTGCCCTGGGAGTGGACTTAAACAATCAACACTGACATGGACTCAATGAACACCACAGTTTGTGCCATCAATTAGTACATATTGGGCCCTTGGATGTTGCACCTTGCACCCCACACATGATTATTTAATAATTAACTACTACCCTGTTGTATGGTCAAATTCAATTTCATATAAGCCAATTGTGAGAAGAGTTAACACATGGCTGTATCCAAAATGAGAACTGAAATGGCATACAAGAATTTCAAAACACACTAGAATTGCATGTGCATATGCAGAAGTGTAGTTCAACCCAAATAGTACATATGTTGGAAATATTTACACATCATTTAACACATGGCTGATCCCCATGCATATGCAACAAATAGTAGAAAAATCATTAGTATATAGCTGCGGTAATGTGGGCGTTGTTGCTGGCAAGGCTGAGCTTCTACACTCTCTCAAAAGTTGGATTTCATGCTTATTCTCCCGCTTCATCTCTTCAAGCGATGTTCTTGTTTCTGCCATTCTACTTTCGGTTTGCACATGTCCGATATTTTGGTCCGTTGTATAATCAGCCTCTACATCATCCATCCAAATCAACAACCTACAACCCCTTTCTTCCTACACACAAATTCATATCAAATGCAAAATTAATTTTGGAGCGGAAAGATATATTAATTTAAGAAGTTGGAATCTAGACACTTCCGTGTAAATCTGGACATTTCCAAAAGCTTCGTGCCGGATTATGGGCTGTTCGAGATGTCTTTAAAATCATATACCCATACCCACATGAGCACTTTGGCACCCATTCTAATTTTCGTACGGGAAACGACGCTGACGACAGGTGTAAGCAATACCTAACTGAGAACATGGTTCTGAATCAATGTTCTATAGCAATAAATGTTTATTTCTAACATCAAGAAATTGAGAAATTTTGTAAAAATCCCCACAAATGCTAATGAAAAAGTAATTAGTTATAATGCGTTTTATTCCTCTTGAACTTCAGTTATCCTTACTGGATTTCTTCATAAGAATGATGTTTCACAGCAATAACTGGATTAATTCTAACACCAACAAAGTGAGAACTTATGCCATTGACACAATCTATTTAATGGGTTTCTTCATCTAAGCTTGCCATATGAACATCATTGGAAACAAAACATAATCCGAAGGACAATGGATCTCTAGCATCATCTGTGAAAAACACTTCGCAGACTCACAAAAGATGCTGCTTAGGGCGGGAATTGGGAGTGCAAAAGAAATCAAAAGATGCTGCTTGAAATTGGGAGTGCATCCAAACGATCCCTAACCTAAGACCCTTATATCACAAACCATGAGAAAACAAAGAAGATTTTAAAAGAAAAACCCATAGAATGCGATTTCGATCAAACCATTTCAACATCAACAAACCCTCCCCAACAAAAAAGAGTGGCATTCCCTTCATCCAGAAACCAAAACAGAAAGATCACAAAATACCATTTTGATCAAACCATTTCAACAAATCCAAACAAGAAGAAGAGTAATGGACCATCTTTAAAAACCAAAATAGTAATAGCCGTCAGAACAACAATCCATGGTTGACATGGGACTAGATATGCACAAAACTACTCCATGGAAACAGCAGTGGAACTGTGGCAGTGATCATTTTTCAACTCCTAGAAAAGGTGCATGTCGGCGTTTGCAAATAGTATTTTGGAGGATTAGGATGCTAAATAGCCCTGGCTTAGAAATCAGTGGGCTTAAATTAAGCAGACGGTGAGCTATGAATCGTTGAAATGTGATGGTTAATCTCTTAGGGCTGTTTTCTTACTCTATTTTTTGTGGAAGAGTTGCTGAGGGAGGGGCTTGGACCGTTGTAGAGTAGCAGACAGAGATGACGTGAGGGAGATTGCAGCGGGGGAAACGACGCCCGGCAGACACAGCTGCAGTGAGAGAGACGTCCGCGAGCGAGCGATGGTTAGACCTTCTTATCGAACTCGCCCCTAGGTAGAGCTCCAGCGGGAGAGAGAGGGAGAGCTATTAGTGAGAGAGAGATTCAGGGGTGGACTCACATATATGGGTGTGGGGGCTTCAGCCCCCACCAACCTGGAAAAAAATGCCCATAGGACTATAAGGCTGATTTGGGCCAGCCCCCACTTAAAATAGCCCTTAGTCCACCCCCCCCCCCCTAAAATAGCCCCCCCTTCCTCCATTGCATTGCAAAAGAACTCCCTCCTTCTCTCCCTCTCTCAATTCTCTACTCAAACAATCCTCTACACATTATTATCTTTTATTGAGGAGTGGGCTCCACCCAAGGAGAATATTCAAAAGAATTTCTGTAGCCTCTACTAAAGCCTCGAGGTTTTGGTATGAATGACTATCTAAAGAAATTTAAGATGGTATCAGAGCCAATCGGTCGCGAATTCAAATCTCAAGAGGAACGACTCGGCGCTGGAAAAAAAAGTGTGTTACGAAAAGTGTGGCAAACTCGCAACCAGTTAGTTCTGATACCATATTAAGTTTCTTTAGTTAGCCATTCATACCAAAACCTCGAGGCTTTAGTAGAGGCAGCAAAAATTCTTTTCAATATTCCCCCTTGAGTGAAGCCTACTCCTCAATAACATTTTAGATTCTTCTCCACTATTATCAAGTTCAGAAAAAACTCTTATTTTAAATTGAAAAGTTTGATTTTCAAGTTGTGGGTTTCCTCTGTAAAATGCTTCTTTAATTTTTTTTTTTTTTATTCTTTTATGTATTTCATGTCTCTTTGTTAAAGTTTAGTTTGTACATTTTCTTTCCTTTAAATGACCATCAATTACATGTTTCTAAGGTGGGTTATTTTTCATTGACATTTTCCTTCTCTGGGTGGGTTGTCAAGATAACCTTGAAGACCTTTTTTCAATCAACCATTGGCAGCCCTCGTCGAATGAAAATCTTGGGTCCGCCAGAGAGCTTGATGAGATCGGGAGAGAACCTCGATTAGGTCTGCAGACGTCCAGCGGGAGAGACGACGCGAGAGGGAGTGCAATAGCGAGAGAGAGATCGACGAGATCGGGAGGGCAGTAGCGAGAGAGATTGAGCTCGGCGAGATCGGGAGAGATGAAAAATCACACGATTAGGTCTGCCGAATATGAAAGGTGCCGAAATGAAAGGGGGAAATGAGAACCGCGGGCCCATGTTTTGATTTCGTTTGCTTTTCTCTTCTGTTCTGCCCAAACCACACGAGAGTCTCGCACAATGCAGCTGACCATCCTCTCAGCTACAGCTCAGGAGAGTCAATATAAAAAGGAACCCACTAAGGCTACATGGGAACTTGAAGAACAAATGGCTCGAAAGTATCCAGAGCTATTCGTTCAAGTAATTTTGATTCCATGTTTCATTCGGAGGATTGAATGATTCTAAAAGTTTAGGAGAATGTTACACCCCGTCCCAAACTAAACAAGATTAACGCTAATTAATTGAGATTTGTGCGGATTAACCGTGTTTAATTGATTTAACTATGGTTAGTGATGAAATTGAGTTGAATTTGGTTTCACATGAGTGAATTAAGCATAATGGAATGGTTTAGAATGAAATTAAATTGATTGAGTTGATTTCAGACTCAAATTGATGAGAATAAGGTCTTTTCCGTAAATACGGATTTTCGCGTATTTCGTCAAATATGGTGAAGCTTGGTTCCATTGTGTGTATCTCGACAAGTAGTTGAGTAAGTTAACTTTCATAATATACTTGATTTCATTTGACTTCAAATGAGTTAAAAGAGTCTTCATTTGACTCGAAATTGAAATGAGTATAATGAAGAGGGTTAATATGCAAAATTTGCTTGTATAAGGTTCTAAATGAATCGAATGATCATTCATTCGATCATTCCAGAGAACTCAAGAAACTTAGGCTCAGTTCTTCCTTTTTCTCATTTTCTTCATCAACTGGCTGGATTAGAGGTTGTGTAAGTGAACTTAGAGGAGAGATTTCATCTACTTCATCTTCTCCATCATCTCCTTCAAATTGCTTGGAGTTAGAGTTTGAGAAGAAGCACAAGTTTCTCTTCTTAAGGCTTCAAGTAAGTGTTCAGTTGTTCTTATAGAACTTTTGAGTTCTATTAAGTGATTTGAAGTGGTTTATAGCACAAGTAACTTATGAGGAATTCATTTTGGATTGTTTCATGGTGTTAGGGTTTGAAATATTGGGTAATTTGTGTTAACTTGAGCTTGAAAAGGAAAGGGTTTTGTGTGAAACTCGAAATTGAGGCAAGTATAAACAGTACTTGTGATTAGATGCTAATTGATATGAGTTTTCTTTGGATTTTGTTATAATTGTGATTTCAACTCTATTTTACTTAGAAATTGAATTGTGTATATGGGTTGATTGAATGGATGGGAGAATGATTTATATAAAAATGATGTTGAGGAGGGGACATGAGGTCCCATAATATTATTGTACGGGTTGTGAATGAATTGGGGTTCATAGAAGTGTTGTAGGAACTCTTGGAGTTCAGAACAGAAATTCTAAATTTCTGGAAAACCTGGGCACAGTTCGGTAAGTTGAGAATTTCTAGAAATTTGAGGTTTATGGATTTCTGACCGAGGGGTTAACCGAGGTTGATTGAATTTAAATGATAGAAATAAAGAACTTGGTAGGAAAGGTTAGCTTTTGGAAAGCTAACCGTAAGTAGCCGAGTGAAATTCGCCTAGTCGACTTCCAGAGTTCGGTGAACCGACAGGTCCACGAACAGTTAACCGGAATTGAGGATTTCAGATTTAATTTCTGATTTTATGGAGAAAGAGCCTATTGATTATTTCAAGGCTATTAGTGATGTTTATGCCTCCATAGGTGTTAATTAAGGGGACTTTAATGTACAAATTCTATAAAAATGTGATGTCCATCAAGAATAGTACGTACATTAAATAATTGATGATTACACTTGAATGGTTGGTTGGAACTGAGAAAGAAATGGTTGTAATTGTAAAGGTTTATTCCTTTAATTGTCTTGAATAGAATTGGGAATTGAATTGAATCCGAAATGGATTATATATTGAATTGAATTTGAAACGGATTAAATATATTGAATTGTATTGACTCTTGACTCCGGCACTACATAGCTATTTTATTAATGCTCATTAAAGAGCTGAAATAAATGAATGATTATTCCTACTGTAGTAGATGATTTGGGAGTGTTCCGGAGCTCTGTGGTGATGTCAATTGTCCCTGGCCCGGGCACTGATAAATCCCACAATAATTGATATTTGTATAAATGATGATTCCTTCCTTTATGGAAGATGATTCCTTCCTTTTTGGGAAGATGTGAAATGAAATGAAAGGCTATTGTAGTTGCCAATTAGAAAATGCCTCTTATTGATTTTGAATTATATCTGTGTTTGTCTAATGTTAAGTTTAGACGGATTAAATGTGTATTTTAGCATGTGCAGTCGTAGATCTGTTTATACATTGTTGAATCGTCGTATTCACAATGTTATTTATGGCGTTATAGGCTCAGCTGCCCATGTCGGTCTTGCTTAGGCTACAGCGCCAACGGAGGAGACCGCTCCAGTAGATATATATATATATATATATATATATATATATATGAGAGCTGCTCTTGTGAGAGACACTCTCACCTTACTATGAGAGATAAGGTGAAGGCCCTCACATCCATATCCAATGTCAACAATTTAAATGTGAGGGCTCTTACCTTTATCTCTCATAGTAAGGTGAGAGTGTCTCTCATAAGAGCACCTCCCTATATATATATATATAGCTTAAATGTCAATAGCTTAAATGTGAGGGCCCCCCACCCTAGCTCTCATAATAAGGTGAGGGTAACTCTCATAGGAGAATCTCCATATATATATGTGTGTGCGCGCGCGTGCGCGCATCCATCCCTCACCATAGGGTGAGGGACACTTACATGGCTTTCCCACTTTCCACATGAACATTCTTTTTCTGCATATGACCATATATGGTTTTTCCTCTTTTGCACATGAATATTTCCAATTATGTAATAGTCTTTCACCCTATGGTGAGGGATGGATGCACATGAATATTCTCATAGATATATATATATATATTTATATTTGGGGTTGGCTCTCCTAAGTTGCAGCTTAGGATAAGGTAAGCTCAGTTATGTGGTGGGGCACACCTGGGAATAGGGATTGAGAGGATTTTAAGGACTCCCTGGGACCCTCCTCCGTGTGAAATTTTTTTCCCCAACCATGGTTTCTATCATCTCCATTTCGGCTCCAAAAGTTTAATGGTCAACAGTCCATTCGGATTGGTATATAGTCGATCCAATGGTCCAGTAAATTTGGATTTGACCAAAAGTTGGTGAACACGTGCAATTTAAGAGAGGGGGGTGGTTTAGTCCATTTTGATGGACCAAGGGTGGGCCCCATAAGCGTGAGCTTACGGAATCTTATCCTAAGCGAGCCTTGGCCTATATATATATGTATCATTGTTACCTCCAAAAAAAAAAATTATAGATAAAACGAAAATAACCCTAGATCTAATCCCAGCCACTACAAAGCAATTTATGGCTAAAGATTAAAACAAGCACTTAAGCAAATATTCTCTAATTACAAATAAGACCAAAACATGAAAAATAATTAAATAAAAGGTCCTAAGGTGGGCATCCCATCAAACTAGGTCCAATGGGCCCAATCGGGGCGGACCCAGGATTTTTGGTTGGGTGGGGCTAAACTGTTGCTCGACTTTGCTAACTTTTTTCACATGAACAATATCAAAAGAAAAAATTTATTGCATTTAAATAGACAACTTTTCTTCATGCCTAGATTTCCTACCCAATTGAAAGGTCTTCCCTCTAACTCTCCCAAATTTAGGTGATCATCAATTCATAATCATCATCAAAACAACCTAAAATAGTATTTCCTTTAATCCTAAGTGTTTGGATGCCCTGAAATGGTGATTTGGGTGAGCACCCAATTACCCAATTTGGGTTCCGTAAAGGGTTTTATTTATATCTAAGGAATTTGGTTGCCTGCACTTACCTTAGCTAAAAAAAAATCCCCTATAATTCGTCATGGGCATGGCAAAGAAGAAAAATTGCTACTTAAATATAACTCAAATTATCCAAACATATGAACTCCAAGACCCGATTTATGTATGAATTGAAGATTAAAGTGTGCCTAATGGTGATTTGGTCATCTTCATACTTGTAGATATGCTTAGATTTGGTGATTTACGGCTTAGGTTTTGGATTATGATTTGAAAATAGGATTTGGAGATTAAAGGGTTCAAATTTAGCTATAGAGTGATTAGGATTAACATCCGAGGAGCGGGGTTTATTTGGTGAGAGAGACTAATCACGAGAGGACTGGCACGAAAAGGATTTCACACTCTCAGTAGAAAGAAGATGTAGAAAAAGAATGGCATAAAGAGGATCCAATGCTCTCGGTGGGAAGAAGATGTTGAAAGTGGAGTGTTTTCACTAAGGTTTTGTGACGTGATGCGATCAACAAGATTTAAACGTGGGGCGACTATTTATTAGATATTTATGGGACAGGTCTGTGCCCATTATAATCTCTTAACAATTTCAAAATCAACATGGGGCGACCGGCCCAGGTAAACTACATGCAGGTTTGTCCTTGGGGCCCAACAAACTACTAATAGACAATATCAACCCATTTGCATCTTCCCAAGGTGGGGCGTTCTCGATGTTATGCAGATGGGGTCTTCTACTATAATCGTCCCAGTGTGGGGTCTTCAGCTACTACTAGGGATGTGACATAATGTGATTTGACTGTGGATTCATTGTGGAAGCACGATCCAACGCAGCTCTCCTATGAACTCACAATTCAATGGCGGATCTCTGAAAACACTATCCAATGGCGGATCCTCTCTGAAATCACAATCCAATGGTGGATCTCCTCTAAATCCTCAAACTGAGCCTAAATGGATATTATCCAACCATAAAGATGGGTGGTTGCGACCCCTCTTCCTCCTTATGTATACTTTCCAATCAGATGCTCTTATATCCTCATCAAGATTATTGGGACTTCTTGGTGGGGGCTTGCATGTTGAATCTAATTAATAAATTGAGCTGCTGACTGTGTGTCTCTCTTTTCCCTGTAGTTTCCCACTAAATAATTATCTTGGTGATCTGAGATATTGGATACTATGAACAGCGAGGTGAGCCAAAGGTAAGAGGGACGCTTATGGTTGTGAACTTGGTTGCAAGCGTCTAATTTATTTGTTAATCAAGTATTAATCTTGGAGTGAGTTCATAATTAATTGGTTGAGATATTGTAGTTGAGTTTCAATCTCAATTGCATGAGCAGAACAAGTAATTTAATTTCATAGGAAATGCACAATAATAGGAAAAGAAATATGAAATGTAACTCATGATTAGAGAGTAGATTGGCTCCCACATGCATCTGTGCTTGTAAGTTGGTACACATACGAACTCCCTAACATTCAGTGACTTTTTTTTTTTCCGTAGTGATAGAACATGGAATAGGGATCTTTGTTATCATGTGTGGTGGTGTTGCATGATTCTTAGTTTACAGATATACTTAACTAACAAAGTAACCCATCTTTGATGTGATTGATTCAGCCCGAATCATGTGCTAGAACAGTTATTTTGTAACTTTGAAATGAAACTGTGTATTTTGTCAGAGGACGAAAATGATTTTGCATCATCAGTAAAGAATTATTGTATTGGGAAATTCATACTAATATGTTTGATAGGGGCATGTGTATCCAGAAGTCAAGGGATAAGAAATATGTATGCACTCCAACAGTTGGTGCTGAAGGAGGGTAGGGGTTACCTGATTTTAAATTGCGGGGTTATTAGGTTGCTTATGGTTAGGATGTGTCTGAACATCTTGGGGGAGTCGGTGGCCACATTCAGAGTGGAGGTTATCTGGTGTTAAATTGTGGGGTCATTAGGTTGCTTATGGTTAGGATGTGTCTGATCATCTTGTGGGAGTGGGTGGCCACATTCAGAGTGGAGGTGACCATTAGAGGGTTAGAGCTGGGAGTAGGTTTTGGAGGTAGCCGTTTTTGACTGAATGAGGGCTATGAGGAGTTGTGAAAAGGACTGATTAGTGTCCAGGGACGATGAATTTTTTAAGTAAGGATTTTACTTAAATATGGGAAGAGCTGTGTAGCCTATCAGAATTAGATTGCTAGAAGTTCTCAGCTTCCTTGTGAGGTAGCAATAATTTATTTTTCATGTGGTGATCAAGTTGTTTGTACTTTGTAGCCTGGTACTTTATAAATTGGTGAGAGAATATTTAGGTTGCCTATGAATATTTTAGGATGGGAGAGGCTCTTTGTCTTCTATCTGATGTAGTATTTCTAGTGCTTGCTTTCTGTCGTGCATAATTGTCAAAACTCTGCAGAGATGATTTATCAGAAGGCACTGAGAACATGCAGGATGCAATCAATAAAGATGTGTTCGTAACATTGAAGGTAAGGCCAAGCATAATTTTTACATAGTTCGATCATAAGAAGTCACTTACAGTCAGATCATAAGAAGTCACTGATTTAATATATGATATATTGGGCTACTGGTCAGAGGTGATACTTCTAACTAAGGTGTCAGCTGAGGGATTGATCCCTGGGCATGTTTGAAACTAAGGTAGCAACACCACCCAACCAAGAGTGTGTGAAGATTCGTCTCACATACTTTTCTTCTCCTAACCTGTTTAGCGAGTTTCCTTCTCTAATAAGGATGCTTTCTAACTGGTCCCTCAGCTGTGGCTCAGTTGGTTAGGCACATGGGTGATGAGCTTGAATCCCCCCTGTTAAAAAAAAAAAATTGCTTTATGAACTTTTTAACAATTTTCTTTTCTTGTGAACAGTTGGAACTTTGACCAGTTGAGAATTGGTTATTTTATTTTCTTTTAACTTTTGATTGCATCTTTCCTCAACAGTTTGGAGTATACAACAAAATCTTTTTCTGTCCAATTTTTCTGCCTATTTTATTTCTCATTTAGTTTGGAGATGATGAATGCATGGAACTATGACTCCATTGTAAATGTTTTACAGTAGGCTCTTTCGGATCCTTGAGAACAGAATGCTGGTAACTTGGTTTGTACATGTATACAAGGGCTCTTGTTTGGATAATCTGATTTACTCCTAAGTTGTGGCTATTTTGTTAATTTTCCATAATTAAAAGCAGGTTATCAGAGTCACAGTTAATTGAAGTTCAGGAAGCCTGAACACCAACCAAATTCGAAGGTTCCAAACAGGGCCTTGGTTTCAATCAGTAGAGTATCCTCGGAGCAGACGCTTTTTTTTTTTTTGCTAGAAGGTTGGAGCAGAGGCTGTTAGGATTCCAAAATGTGCAGGTGGAGGAGAAGCGGTGTGAAAAAATCTAAACGGCCCGACTGGGGGGGACCGATTCCCGGCCCGGTCCCCCAGGGGGCCGTTGGATCCCAGCTGAAACGGTGTTAAGGGAGTTCCTTTTTATGTATCTGTGGAACACATACTTTAATGCCAATTGGTCTACTTGTGGCCTATTATTTTTGATTGGGCTGGTTAATTATGATTTTTCCGCGAATACATTACTGGTATCTAGTGAATCACAAGGTCATGAGACGCGTCTTATCTGAAGGGATGTTTTTTTCTTTGGCCTTTTGCGATATTCTTCCTCCCTTTTTCATCTTAAACCTGAATGCTGCTTGGTTCCTCAAAAGAAAAAATGGACATGATTTTCAGAGTCAAATCTCTTCATCATCAAAGCTCACAGAGCTATATGTGATGCAGCTGTATATAGTTGAATATTGAAGGGATAGTTTGAGACCAAAATATTGAAGGGATGGGCTGGGTTATACCTAAATTCTAATCCCCAAAGTGACTTCTATTCTATCTAATAAATCAAGTGGGCCACACAAGAATATAGAGTATTGCGCTCTCAGCTTTTCAAGCTTCCCAGAGGTTTTTTTTTTCACAAAAGCTGAGTAGTTTTGGCATTAAATATCGTGTACGTTGTAAGGACTTCTATATTATGTCAATGGAGGAATATTGAAAGGGGTTAAATAATTGGCTCTTTTCTTTTCTATTTTTTAAATAAGAAAAAAGGTAATCAGCAACGAATCATTTTTAAAAAATTTGATTAATGATTTGTCTCAACTGACTAAGGTTGTGTTTGGCAAATCTGATTCTTGCCTCTTATTGTCTATTGTTTGGAAACGTATCTTGCAATCTCTATTTCAAATGATGCTTAGATGATTTGCCTCTATTTGGAAATTGGGGAGATTTGAATCAGAGGCATATGTTTGAAGTGGGTAGATGGCGGAGCTATATTGACACGTGCGTCCTTTTTGGATAGTTTATTTTTTTTTTAATTTTTTTTTTCAATTTTTGGGACCCTCGCTAATGATCCAATCCGTTGAAAACATTAAAAAGGCCAAAAACGGCTAGAGCCTAGTGGTCCAAATTTCAAGTGTTGATCAATCTCAGATCTCGAGATATGTGTAAAACAATGTAAACCATTTAATCTCAATTTTTGTTCATTGTGGGACCGACAATCACGATCTGAACCGTAGCTCCTCTTTACAAGGCCTACAACTGCAATGAGACTAACAATTACACTCTAATTCCATGTGGATCTCAAGAAACATGCTAAAACGTTTTCCTCTGTTGTCATACTATGCATGGGTTGATTGGGTTTTGAAATGGCCACAGGTAGTCCCATTTTTTTTATATTTATTTATTTATTTTAATTTTGGGACCATAAACCATGATCCAAACCATTAGATATATTAAGAAGATCAATAATGATTATGGGTCCAAATTTTAGCCGTTGGATCATCATAGATATTGAGATATTTGCAAAAAAAGACAGACATTTATATCTATTTTTCAACACCCGTGGGCCCCAAATGCAAGATCCAAATCGGTAACTCTCTTTGTAAGGCTAAACACAGCAATGACGCTGAATCTCAATGTTTGACTCCTTGTGCATCTCAAGATATTTATAAAAAACTTTCAGCCATTGCTTAAAAAAGATCTCTTTCAATCAATTTTTTTTTGTATTACCAAACACACTATTTTTAAAACATCTATTTCAAATGGGGCCATTTGAAACATATCTATTTCTTGTAGATCTATTTCACATAGCTAGTTAGGTAGATTCGGAGATTTTAGTGATGTTTCAAGTGGGTTGGTCACGGATTGGTCAATTTTGAAGTTATTCTAGGACCTATTTGTAAACTTTAGGAAAGTTCAAGTGCTAAATTTTTAGAGTATTTATTTGACTTGAAAGGCAGAATGATATTTGGTAGAGTTTTGGTGAGTCCCGTGAGCTTTTTGACTAAGTTCTATATTTGGAAGGGTCTATTTCAGATTTTGGGAAGTTCAAAGGTATTTTGGAAATTTTATAAATTTTTTTGTTTTAGGTTCAAAAGATTGATCTCGTCATTCCCAATAACTTTTGTGTTCAATGCATGAAAGTTGAGTTTTCGCAGGACTTGGAAAAATTTCCTTTCTTGCTTTGATGGAAATATAATTTAATTTTGAGATACTTTTGTTCTTGGCTCTAAGTCATAAGGGTTTCCAAAGGCCTCTGTTTTTCAAAATAAAAATTGCTTAAGTGATGGGGACCCACATCACATGGCTCAACTCACCCTCATTTTATTTCTTCTCTTCCCTTGATCCTCACATGTACCTGTTCGTGACGTCCAACAACAACAACAGCCAATTGGCAATCCATTTTCCTCCTCAAGGTTCTCCCTCTTTTCTCAACTAAATTGCGTGAAACGGCTTCCATTCCTCTTGTCGTGACCCTGGAATGGATTACCGATTCAATCCGGGATCGGGACTAAATGGTTGGAATGATAGATGATAATGCCATAAAATATACATATTTATATTGGCCATTACATACACGAGTCAACAAAATTATGATATCACCCGTGTATGCGATTTCCCACAGGTATCCGTAGTGAGGATATCACAACATCATAATATATTTTTGGTTCAAGTGTGGAAGCGTGTAGCAAATCAAATTTATGAATTCATCCCATAATAAGAAGAATGACAAAACATATGATCAACTAAATGTTAGAATGAGCAATGATCACTAGCATTTCTCCAAAGTAATATTTAAATTTATACAAAAGATCATTTAATTATCATTCCCAGGGTGATATTGCATATTTGACACACACAACTTGTCTCTGATAATTAAATGATCTTTTGTATAAACAAAGGACAACAAAGGCCAGTACAACCCAAAATAATTCCCAAAAGAATAGGTTAGACACAATCCCAAATGTTATGTCTCTTGAGCGACCGAATGTCTAAACGACATCATCGGCTTGCCATTCACCTAATCGTTGCGGCTCTCCGACCGCCTTCGCAAACTCCTCCTCGGGGTAACCAATGTTTGGACCTGAGTACCAAAGAGTGGGTCAAACACAAGGGTCTGACTAAAACAATACAATGATAAATGAATTTACCTTGGAAAACATTTAAACCTGTTTAAACAATAATTTCCATGAAAGGAGTAAATCATTTATTCAAAAACATATATACAATGTAAAAGCATGTAAGTGTACCAAGGAATGAGAAAACAAGCAAGATGGCAACCACACGAAGTTAAGTCCTCTATCACCGAAGTGACAAGAGCATATCGGGGCGTCGATCTCTAACACACGAGGTGGTGAGATTCAACGAAAATATACATATACATATAATTATACGGGATGAGACCACGGTAGCGAGCCGGGTATCAGGAACCACGGTGGCGAGTCGGGTATCGGGAACCACGATAGCAAGCCGGGTATCGGGACGGGACCACGGTAATAAACTGGGCAACGGGATCCAAACTGCAGCTGGCGGGACGGGAGGGGGATCTCCAAGTCGGTGGATCAAACCGACAAGGTCATCCAAGCTTAGTGGTGCCGACTCATATGTCACATAATAGAAATCGGGATATGTATAAAATACATATAATGCAATTATATAAACGGGCGGGATGGGGGTGCTCAAAGGCACAAATGTCACTTCATTTCGGGTAATGCACAACGAGACTAGCAAAATGCTACAAATATAATTTCAGTGTCTTTCGAGAATGATGAATCATGTAGCATAGATTTCGGGAATTACATATTAAAATTCGGGAACAATCGAACACAATTGAACTTTCAAAATTCCGGGCCAAGCATCGGGATTCAAGATTAGTTCAAGGTGAATAGGGGTCTCGTATGTCGATTTCAGCATAGACTTGGTACTCCTTGAGTTTTGAAGACATTCCAGACTCCTTATAGACCTTGGAAATTTAAAAGCTTCGATGAATCTTCGTGATGGGGTTTCTTTCTCAGACGGGCTTCATACACTATATATAAATTTCCTCATTACAATAGGGCTCCCAACAAACCTCTCCCAAACATTTAAACATTTCATTCCTACTCTCAACATAGCCCCAGGTGAACAATGCACTTTGCTCGAGCGGACATTGGAGTTCGCTCGAGCGAGGTGATCTCTGGAAGGGTTCGCTCGAGAGAAGTTGGGTTTGCTCGAGCGGACCTATCTAGTTCAGGTTGGCTCGAGCGAACTATTAGTTCGCTCAAGCTAACCATCCTCTGTGAGGGGTTCTGGGAGGGTTCGCTCGAGCGAGCTGTCAAGTTTGCTTGAGCGAACTGTCCAATAACTGATTCTGAGAACAGTTCAGCTCCTTCCTTTTTCTCTTCTTACATAACCCTTCAGCTTCATTTCTACACCAAATTGGGAGGCTCAAAACTTCCTTCAAACACCATTCAAACCACCATCAAAACTTCTATAAATATTCATCCAATCACCTCCTTTTTAACCACATACAACCACAAGAGAAAGAGAAGAAACCACTAATCACAAGGACTCATTTGTGCTATATCCAAGAGATAAATAAAAGACTATAAACCAACCTTTCCAAGACATTAAATGAGCTAAAAAGACTCTCTCATGTGCATTTATTTCAAAATCAATGCAAGTCAAGAACAAGCATGAAAAGAAATAGCAAGGCCAACCACATTTCTCATAAAAAGTCATTTAATGCTCATAATATCTATTCATCCACTTGCCTTGGCCACTAGGATGACTAAGCAAGCTCCTAGTCTCCCTTGTAAGCATAAAATCACCAAGCTACACAAAAACCCCCAAATACAACCCATTACAAACCCTAAATAGTCAAAACAATGAAATAGAAAGAGAGAGCTCCCAATAATGGAGATGGAGACTGTCTAGGGTTACAAGAATACAAATCTAGAAAGATGGAGATGATTGCTTACTTGGAAGGTCCTCTAATGGCAAGAGCTAGCTCAAAGAAGACCTTAGGGTGGGTGGATTTCTCTCACAAATGGTGTCCTTGGAGAGCTCTCAAGGAGAGGAAGAAGATGATGACATGCATTTCTCCATTGGCAAGAGCTTGGTGGTGGATTGGAGATGAAGAAGCAGGAAAACCAAGAAGGATAACCCTAGGGTTAAGCTTTTCCTTCCACAAGAACATGAGAAAGAAGAAGAAGAAGATGGGCTCACTATATATACAAAGTGGGGATAGGTCCTACAACTTACAGGGTTTGTTGAGCTAAAATATGAGTTTTCGGGCCTCGGATGAATTTGACGAAGAAGGGAAAAGTGATCGTCGAAAAATCTAGTTTCTAAAAAGTATATATTTCAAGGGTTTTGGGAATATCGGGTTTTGTGTCCAGATTTGGTGTAAAAAGACTGTTTTACACTCGATGTTAGGAAAGTTGGGTTTCAGGGTTTCGAACGTGGATGAGATCAACATGAAAGTTGTAGAGAATAACGAGATAAATCAAATAAAGTCAAAACCTGAATTATTGGCATCTCGAATAATCCCCCATGTACATGCAAGGTCACTAAAGGAACCCCCCAAAGGGTCCCACTAATTACAAAGGCACTCAAAACTCCCCAAAGCTATATCTAAAGCTATTCTATTCCAAACTTAACCAAAATCCACTAATCACGCTTAGAGTTAACACGGGACTTAATTAACACTAATCGAGGTCACTCGGGTCGGGGTCTTATACTTTTTCTCCTTCCCTCCTCTCTTGTCCTTGAGCACCACTCACGTGCGTTCCAGCCCCTTCATTCAGTGATTCCAGCGTGGGACATCCCTGACTTCTGGGTTTTCCTTTGTTCGAGTACTTGAAGGTAAGATTCCATTCCCATCTTCTAGATTTGGGCTTTGGGGTGCATTTTAACTACAAATCGAGAAATGCAAGGCTAATCTCCAATGATTTTCTACTTTGTGATTTTCATGGGTTTTGGTGCAGGGAAATTGGGCATTTTATGAGGGAAAGTTGTAGCACGTTTCCGGAGTGATTTAGAGTGCATTAGGAGCTTGAGGATGCCAATACAAGTATCAATTTTGGATTTTTGTAGCTGTGCACGTTGTTTTCCATGTTTCATGCTTAACACACCACACATGTTAGAATACCATGTTTTAAGCACAAATTTGTGTTAAATAGCTTTATATTAATTGTAATTAGAAGTAAAAATATGTGGGTTAACTTCCTAGCCTTGGGAATCCCCAAGAAAGTAGCCTAAAATGCCAAAACTGTACCTAGCATCAGATTGTTGAGTGCAGTCTGCACATGCACGGCTAGCCATAGTGTATTCAGTAGTCGACCGAATGTACACTCGGTGGCCCCCATATTGGGGGACTGTTTTGACCTATTTCCATAGGATTTGATCCCAAGCAGTTCCTCTTGATTTATGGACCTTAGAAACATGTTAGGTGGGACTTGAAAGTGACCAAATATCACCCATTTACTCGTGAACCATTCCCTTCGTCAGTTTAGACCTTGCAATGGCCAATCGGTCATTTGAATCATCAATTCTTTTCCAATCAGCATCCACCTTGGGATTGATTTGCGGACATCCTAATGACTTAAATTAAGGGCCTTGGAGCCTTTGAACTTATACCAAACCATAATAAATTGTTACCTGTAGTCTAAGGGACTGAAAACTTACGGAATTGGTGGATTCCTGTACCTTGAACCTTGTCCAACACTTGTTTTTACTTAAGAGGAACGTGGGGGTGATACTTTGAGTTGTCATTCACCCCCAGACTATTTAGAATTATGTTTAAGGAAACCCTAGGTCAAGGGTACGTAAACCTAGGGTCCTGAATGCATTCACTTTCATAAGCACCAAGAGATTAGTAGTCCAAGACATTCAGAACACCATGATTTGCATAGCGTTGAATAGTATTGTTCTTGCTTGTTTAGCCCTATTTTAACTTAACATGAACTTTGAGGATCGTAGCTTGGTAGTATGGACTAGATTACACATATTGACCCGTAGGGTTACTCTTTAGAGCTTAGCAAGCATTCATTGCCCGCTTTTGATTCGAAGTGGGGTACTAGGTGCGAGGAGGGTAAAGATGGAGGGCATAGTTGTCAATTCCATTTTTTTGGTTGAAATGGACGAAACTTTCCATTTTGGCCCTTAAATCGGAACGGAATAAGGCTACAAAATTTCGATTTCCATATCGGTCCATACCGCCCGAAATCTTGAATTTCAGCTGAAATTCAAGATTTCGGCCGGTATTTCTGAAATTGTCAGAATTGACTTTTGGCAATGGTTTTCATTTAAAAAAAAACTATGAGGGGGTAACTGTAATTTCTCTTTTAAATAAGAGGGGCCCATTTCCCTAGTGCCCTTCCTAAATTGAGAGCGGGGAAGGAAGCCCTGTTCTTTTTCTTCTTATTCTTTGTTTTGTGCTTCTGGGTTCTTAAATCATTTTTTTATACTTATGGGTTCTAAAATTTCTTCTTTTGACCTGCTGGATTAGAAGAACCCATTTCATCACTGTTGGAGTCATTTTAGACTTTGGCTTTTGGGACTTGGGTTGTGGTCCTGTGGACTGATTGTAAAAAATGTTTGTGGATATCTATATTCATTGGCTTCATTTCTTATTTAGCAGAATTGTAGTTGGAAATGAGATACAGGCCTTCAACTTTGTTGAACTTGACTTGGGACTTGGGTGGATGGTTACTGTTGATTGTTGAAAGTTCAAATGTAATGGTTATTAAATTTTATTGTTGAGAGGATTGTGCTTCAATTTTATTGTGGTAAGAAAAATGCATAATTTATAATTTATATTTTACTTTTATATGATATATTTATATATAGGGAGATGTTCTTGTAAGAGTTACTCTCACTGCACATTTAGATTGTTGGCATTGGATATAGATGTGAGGACCCCCACATTACTCTCATAGTACTATGAGAGTAACTCTCATAGTACTATGAGAGTAACTCTCATAGGAGCTATATATGGGAGGTGCTCCTATGAGAGATATCTCTCACCTTAAATGAGAGATAAGGTGGGGGTCCTCACATCCATATCCAATGCCAACAACTTAAATGTGAGGGCCCCCACCCTTATCTCTCATATAAGGTGAGAGCATCTCTCATAGGAACATCTCCCTATATATATATATATATATATGAGAGAGAGATATCTCTCACCTTAATATGAGAGATAGGAGTGGGGGCCCTCACATTTAAGTTGTTGGCATTGGATATGGATGTGAGGGCCCCCACCTTATCTCTCAAAGTAAGGTGAGAGCATCTCCCATATATATATATATATATATTATTTTTGAAAAGTTACTCCGAAAAGTTTTGCTGAAATTTTGAAATACCAAAATATCTCATTTTAGAAGCCAGACCAAAATGGTGATCGAAACGAAATTGACGACTATGATGGAGGGGGATAGGCCAGGCTTTGCACCTGGAAATTGGCCTCACGCAAAACTCTTCTTCACGGGGGAGGAAGAAGAGAACTTGAGAAATCACAAAAGCACTTGGAACTTTTCATTAATTATACTCTAAATCCAAATGACACATTACAATGCTTAAATAGATAAAAGACTAACCGTAAAACTAATCTCAATCGTTTAACAATTCTACGGTTGAGATTAAACATATCAACTTAGATAAATAAAAGACATAAACATCTAAAAAGTAGTTCTAAATAAGATAAGGATAGATGGGTTAGGTCCAAAGGATGGGTATGTCCTGCATAAACTCTCCCCTTCTTGGAGAGAACTCGACCACAAGTTTTGTAGATGTCCTCCAGGATAGAAAACCCACTGTATGCAGTTCTTATTTAATGGTTGATCATAATTTTCTTTACATGGCATATTGTTCATGCATGTGAGGTGAACAATAGCGCGTGTCGTGGGCATACTCCCAAAATGGCAGTGCAAGAAACATGACATGGGCATACATACCCGAACCGCGTGCATCATCGAATGCAAAATCATGGCTATACTACCATTTTCCAAGGATAGCAATGCAGTAACCGGGTGAGATCAAGCTGGGTGTTGATGAATTCATACTTATTCATACACATGTAACATTCTTATGTTTAAATCAAGAAATATCTCAAAACATGGTTAAAATCTCAAAACTCGAGAAAACGAGTGAAAACAATGATTTTCAGTTAAATCTGTTTATCCTGGTTTAAGTTAAAGAAAAATCCAACTTTTAGGCTAAATCGGGTTCCAAGTACGTAAAATAGTCCAAACTGGTAGTTTTAGGCATATGAAAACATAGGTCAAGTTGGATAAAATTATAATGAAAATGGGGTAGTATTTTGGCTAGAGAAATTGTAGCCCAAACGGGTGAGAAATGCATGGGTGTGATCCAGGTAACTCGAGAAGGGCAGGGCAACTGAATTGCTCGCACACAACCCAGGAGACCTCCTAAGGATCGAAGCACATCCATGGTCAAAGTAGGGCAAAAACCGGATGCTAATTCGAAGGAGTCCCATGGTCAAGGTACTAAAACCGTCAAATCTTGAAAAATGTCATAACCAATAAATACATGAGCATAATGTGAAAACAAGTTTATTCAATATCTAGGTTCCCACAGTAACTAGTCTAGGTTATGAATTACTTTAGGCATGCCATCATAATGATCGTCAATTCTATTCACACTTAGGGTCCAAATGTTGAATATCTGTACACTTGGTGTAACTTGAAGGTGAGAACACTCAAATCCTAAGGTCGGATACAATTGATTAATATAGTGTTTCACATGCCTTACAACAAAGTTTCAAGTGGAAAACAAGTTGGGTAAGGTTAGGGTATAAGATTCTATCTAGTTCTAGGTATTCGATCCCTAATAAAGTCATGTAACAATGATTAGGGTCTTTAACTAAGTTTTGAGGCTCAAAGTCCCACAAAACATAACTACTGGGGTCTACATTAGTCACTGGTAGTGGCCTCTCAAAATTTTGGACATATTATGCATAAACAGTTGGTAATTCTAAGGTTATCCCATTTGGGATTTTGTGTGTTGTAATTTGATAGATGCATTATTATGTTATTATCATTTGAATTTTCACATGAACATAGTTTTTGAAAAACCTGAAATCTTGTTTTCTGCAAGCATTGTTTTTAGAACTTATGTTACATGCATGTTTTGGATTGTAAACTTTGATGCATTAATTTTGAAAAGAAGATTTTCAAATAATGCTGGCCTATGATTCTAGATTTTCAAATCATCTTAGGCATTTTAGTTCGTGTTTTTGATTGATTTAAGCACGAAACCAAGCATGACTTTGATGGCCAAAATTTCCACTTAGAAAATCATTAAAAAAAAAAAAATAGGGGGCGGTCACCAGTCGGCTAGCCGCATGCTGACCGACTGTTAAAAAAATTTAAAAATATGACCGTTGGACAAGGTGGCTAGCCGCCCAAAAAGTTGTTGGAACCTTTTTCACAATAAATTTGAGCCATTCCTTGGGATTTGAGCCAACAACTTTGAGGCATTCTTTCAGGGAATTAAGGCCAAAGAAAGTGGGATGAGCTAAGGAAGGCTAGTGGGTCATTTGGAAAGCTAAAGCTTGGATTCATTGAGTTAAATCTCTAAGTAAGCTTTACTTTTCCACATCATATGTTACATGCTTTGTTTAAATCATTGATAAATTAATTTTAGCATGCTAACTGTGATTTGTTAAATTCATTACATGTATTTCACTTTGAATTACTTTATTGTTTTGGATTCTTCACTTAGATTCAAACTAAGTTAGTTTTAACTTTCATATCATAATGGTTTCAAGCTTTGTTTAAACCTTTGATTTCTCTCATAGCATGATTCTAATATTTGGTTGAACTTCTTGTTGTTTTTCATACCTTGAAATACATAGTTAAATTGCTTTGTTTTGGAAACAACAAGTTTATGCACCACATGTTTTAGTTTTGGAAACTTTCATATAACTTGTAAGCATTTGATAGGCATATCATTATCAAGTTGTTTTTCAAACAACATGTAATTAGCATTTTCACTTCAATCAAAACATTTGTGTTCTAAACTTTCAAAATTTTTAGCTTACATTCATTGAGTTATCATTTTCAAACTTGATATAAGTTCTCATGCATGTACATAGAGCATTTATCTTTGCATTCGTATATTATATGTGTTGAGTTAGATTTACACTTTCATAGCTGCCTAATTAAGAGGTATTATAATTGAGCTTAAATTTGTATCTCTTCAAGTGTTGATAGACACTTCTTAGAGACAACCAATCTTAGGGTCATAGGTTATTTCTTAGCCTTAGAAAAGCATAGTGTATGCTTAGGGGTGAACCTTAAAACCTAAGAGATTATTGTTTAGCCTTGGAAAGTATATTGTAAAGGTTATTGCTAAGCCTATAAATTTTTGTTGTAAAGCTTATTGCTTAGCCTATTGAAAAACATAGATAGTGGAAATCCGGTGAGGTGTAAGATCACAAGCCGGTAGCGGATGTAGACATTGAGGCCGAACCACTATAAATCATTATGTTATGGTGTTTGTTTTGTAGTGATTGTTTTTGTTAGCTTCCGCATTTTAGTTCTATATCATAACTTATGACTAATTGATTTAAAAAAGTTAAAATTTGTTATAATTGGTCACTAAGTTCATGCTCACCCTATTCACCCCCCTCTAGGGTTCGGATCCCGGACTTTCATATCCCATACTTTTGGGGGTCTAAACCATGTTATATGTGATGATTGATCACACTTTGGGGCCCCCTATCAACCCTCTAAGGTGTCAAATGGGGTATAAGGGGTTAGGAAATGGTTTACACATGTTATGGCATGAATTAGACGCAAAACAGGTCCATTGGCCATAATAATTGCACCGTCCGGTCAATAAAAAGTAATATGACTGGCCATCAGATTTGTTCTACGTTTAACCTACGGTCGCCTGTAGAACAAATTTCTGCAATAGGCTGGGCCGGCCATAAAAAGCGGGGAGCTCGCGGTGGTAAATTCCGTTTGACTATAAAGTGTAAAAAAGCACTGTTTTGGCCCATTTTCACCCCAGATTTGATTTTCACGAATTAAGGCTCATTTATAAGCCTCAAAAATCCAAAAATCATAATTTTTAAACAAGAAAACATCATCTAATATAGAGAAATCATGACTATAATTTCCAAAACATAAACTAAAAATCATGGATTAAAAATTAAGGCATGAGATGTAATTAACATCGGCACTTGCCTTGATCTCCAAGCTAATCCAGAATGATCTTGCCTCTAGAGATCCCAACGAAGAAGGAGAATGCAGACTAGTGGCTGTCACACATGTTAGGGATTTTGTGTTATTGCAATTTGATGGATGCATTATCATTTTAGCATCATTCGAATTTTCACACATGCATTGATTTAGAAAATCTTGAAATCTTGATTTACTCATGTATTGTTTTTAAGATTTGTAGAAATCTTGGTTCATTCATGTTTTGATTTTAAACTTGGATGCAATTAGTTTTGAAAAGAAGTTTTATGAATCAAACAAGTCTATGAGTTTTAAATCTTTCAAATCATTTTAGGCTTTTTATGTTTCATGTTTTTAAACCTCTTAGTTTGATTTAAATAATGATTCCAAGCTTGATTCTTTGGCCCAAAATTCCCCACAAGAAATTATCTTTTAATATGCATTTTAGGGGAAATTGGTCCCAGGCCCGGGTCGACCTGCATTGTGGTCGATCGATCGGCAGACCCGGTCGACCGACCACACTGCAGGTCGACCAGGAATAGATCCGTTGGGGCTCTTTTCAAACAATCAGTTTTATGACCGTTGAACGCAGGTCGACCGTGGAAAGGTGCAGGTCGACCGGGGACTCGCCAGAACTCAATTTTTTGAGTATAAAATGAGTTCATTCCTTTGTAAAACAAGTTGATCAAAGTTGAACATTTTAGCCACTCTTGAGGAGTTTGGAGACAGGGAAAAGGGGAATGAACTAAGAGAGACCAATGAGTCATTAGTAAAGCTAAAGCTTGAATCCATGAAGTTAAATTTCTAAGTAAGCTTTACTTTTAGTAATCATATGTTATATGCTTTTTTTAAATTATTGCTAAATGAATTTTAGCATGATAACTATGATGTGTTGAATCCATTCTTCATTTAATCTTTGATCTCAGTTGGATTGGATTTTTCACCTTGATTTCAAACCAAGTTTGTTTTAAATTGGATTGGATTTTTCACCTTGATTTCAAACCAAGTTTGTTTTAAAATCTTCTTTAATCATGCTTAGCCAAAATCTTTGATTTCTTTTATAGCATGATTCATTTTCTTGGTTGAATATTTATTTGTTGTTTTCATTCATTTGAACCTTAGTTAAATTAGTTTGGTTTTGAAAACAACATTGCACATGCATCACATGTTTAGAGTTAATTTAGTTTCATACAACTTGTGAGCCTTTGATTTTCACTTCATCACTTGATTTTCACTTCATCAACAAGTTAGTATTCATACATGTGATTTGCGTTTCACTTCAATCAAAACTTTTTATGTGCCTTAAACTTTTAAATGCTTTGAGCATATATTGATTGAGCTTACTTTTTAACTTGATTGAAGTTATCATATACACACATCATGAGCATACACCTTTGCATTCATATAGTGTTTGTGTGAGTTAGATTTTCAATTTCATATCTGCCAATTTTAGAGGCATTGTAATTGAGCTTAAATTGTATCTCTTTTAGTATTTGTGTAGACACTACTTTGAGAGAAAATATTCTTTTTGGAAAGGTTATTGCTTAGCCTATGAAAAGCATAGTGTAGAGGTTATTGGTTATTGCTTAGCCTTGGAAAAGCATCTTGGAAAGGTTATTGCTTAGCCTAGAAAAGCAAATTGATAGGTTGTTGTTTAGCCTAGAAAAACATCATTGTTAAGAGGTTATTGCTTAGCCCATTAAAAATCATAAATAGTGGAAATCTGGTGGGGTGTTGGATCACAAGCCGGTAGTGGATGTAGGCATTGAGGCCGAACCACTATAAATCATTGTGTGATGGTGTATGCTTTGTGGTGATTGTTTTTGTTTAGCTTCCGTATTTAATTTTATAATCATCACTTATGACTAGTTATTTTTAAAGAAGTTAAAATTTGTCATAATTGGTCACTAATTTGTAGCTCACCCTATTCACCTCCCCCTCTAGGATTAGAATCTCGGACTTTCAACGTATAGATCTGAAAGTGCAGTAAGGGCCAATGTACAAATCTGATTAGGGGGGTTGGGGGGGGGGGGGGGGGGACTATTGAACTTCTTTGCCAATTTTAACAAATTATACAAGATTACAAAATGATCAAGTGAGATGTTGGCAAAGGTTTGTGCACTTAGCAATGTTCAATATAGAGAATGAATATGAAACAAGACCAAGATATTAAAACAAGCAACATAGAAAGATGCACACAGATTTATAGTGGTTTGGACCACGCGTCCTACATCCACTCACAAGGGTCACATAGTCCCTTGGTTCCACAATAAAGAATCAAACTACACAAGTAATGATTCCAATCACTTACACAACTCGATTTTGATAACGAGGTTCGATCACACAAGTCTAATCCCCCCCACACAATTTTTAGAGTGGTTGAAGCACATAGTTTCAATCCACCATCTCAACATACACAGATTGAAGAATTTGATTGGAGGGCGAACACTCGCCTTTGACGAAATCTAGAAAGTGTCTGTTAAAGCTCTAACGCAGCTGAAGCTTTAACCACTTGATGCTAGCTTGGTGTTGATGAAGACGCTCCAATGAGTTGCACAACCAAGATTAGTAACTTGGGGATCAAAGTACCCTAGAAGGTCTTCCTCAAAACACACTTACTTAGTGCAAAGGAAGCTCTTAGATTAGTCTAGATAAGGTATTGGTGTGTTTGGAAGAGGATTGGAGAGCTTAGTTTTGAATGGGAAGGAGTAGAAATGAGAGCTCTTTAAAAGTGTTAAAGTTTAAATGAAAAACGAGCTCTAGATATTTATAAACAAAGCTCCAACGTCTAGTAAGAAGACTAACTTCTAAACACCTCGGCCAGCCTCTTTTCAAACGATCATGATGGACCCGAATTTTCCTTCCTTTCTTCTCCCATCCATCCCCGGGGTCACCGAGAAAAGGCCGAATGGAGGGAAGAAATGGGGAGAAAAGTGGGCATCTACATTTTTGTACGGGTATGTCAGATTTTTTATTCTACTTGGAACTTAGAAATGGTGATCCGGAGATCCACCTTCGCAAGTAGAAAGGAAATCAACCTTTTTTCTAACTTTCCATTGCACATATATTTAAGAAAAGAGACAAGTTTTTTTTTTTGGATGCCGTGAAAGGCGATTTGTGCCATGGGAGACGATTTATGCCTTGGAAGGCGATTTTGTGCGATTTATGCCATATAAGTTCTTGGAGTCTCAGTTTGACACTGCTTTCTTGCGTCATGCCATTTTGTAAAGATACCCTTAAGGAAGGAATTTGTACTTTCAAAGGGACAACAACTTCCCATCCATATACCAAAGAGAATGGTGTGCTATGGGTTGGTCCTCGAACGGTGGTTCGATAAGCCCACAAAGCTTCACGTAGTTTGTCTCCCCAGTCTCTTTTGTGACTAGAGACCATTTTCTTGAGGATTTTGCAGAGTGTCTTGTTGAAGGCTTCTGCTAGTTCGTTTGCTGTCGGATTGTATGGAGTTGAAGGACAACTCTGGATTTTGTATTTATCGCAGAACCTGTAGAATCGGTGATCCCGGAATTGTGGTCCTTTATCATGGACAAATCTTTTAGGTATGCCGAAGCGATAAATAATGTTGATGCGCAAGAATTGAAGGACTGATGAGGTCTTCATTTCACTGAGCGCGAATGCTTCTGACCACTTGGAGAAATAATCTGTAGCGGCGAGGATGAAGCGATGACCTTTGCTTGACGGGGGAGAGATAGGACCTATGATGTCCATACCCCAAGCTTCGAACGACCATGAGACTGTTGTGGGGTGTAGCCATTCTGGAGGCATATGATCATAGTCTCCATGAACTTGGCATTGGTGGCAGCGTTTAGCAAATTGCATGGCGTCGGCTACCATGGTAGGCCAATAATATCCTAGCCTTTTTATCTGATTGTAGAGCTTGGGACCATCCTGATGAGCTCCACAAAGACCAGCATGTACTTCTTTGAGCGTTTCCTCAGCCTCTTGTTGTGACAAGCAGCGCAGAAGTACTCCGTCGAAAGATTTTTTGTAAAGCATTTTTGAAGGTATATCCAAATGAAAGTTTGGGGCTCGTCTTTGAATGCTTACCCGTTCTTTTGGATCTTCAGGGAGGATTCTGAACATGGTGTAATCAATGAACGGATCTCTCCAGTCGCCGATTGGAGGTTTGAGGATGGAGATCCGACATTCTGCCAATTGGTGGCATTCAGCAACTGCTTGGTGTGTATTAAGAGGAGGGAGAATCCTTCTTTGACACACTGTAATTTGCATATTTTTCCCTTCTTGGATTGAAATAGATGCGGAGAGTCCGGCAAGGGCATCTGCATAGATGTTTTCACCTCTGAGGATGTGGGTGATGTGACAGATGTCAAACTTTTGTCGGAGCGATTGTGCCTTATTGTAGTATGGCAACAGATCAGGCTTCCTGACTTCAAATTTCTGATTCATCTGGTTGACGATCAGTTGAGAGTCCCCAAAAGCTTCTAGCATGGTGATGCCAGATTCTAGGGCTAGTTCCAATCCTACAATCAGGGCTTGGTACTCAGCTGCATTGTTTGAGCATGGTTCTAGTTGCGAGAAAGCATGTGGAATTATGTATTTATCGGGACCGACAAAGAGGATGCCAATTCCCGATATTTGCTTTCTTTTTTCATTTGTCCTGGTTGCAACATCAAAGTACATGTCCCAGGAGGCATTTGATGAGAAAGTCTCCACGTTGTAGACATGTTCGTTTGGGAGATCATCCCTTAGGCAATGGATGCTCTGCGAGGAAATCCGCTAGGGCTTGGCTTTTGATTACCTTTTGTGGTACATACTTGATATCAAATTGTGATAGGAGGATGGACCATTTTGCCAGTCGGGCATTGAGAGAACCTGCTTTTGTGACAAGGACCTTTAAGAGGTTGATCCTCGAAATCAGGTAAACTGTGTTGGAGAGTAGATAGTGACGCAACTTTTGTACGGCGAACATCAGTGCAAGACATTCTTTCTCGACTGGAGAGTAGCGATGCTCCGCACCTACCAGCATACGGCTGAGGTAGTATAGAGCAGCTTATTTTCCCTCGTCATTCTCTTGTGCGAGCAGGGCGCCCAATGAAAGGTCGAGAACTCTTGTGTACAAGATGAATGGTTTTCCAGTGGTAGGGGCAGCCAGCACTGGAGGTTTGGTCAGGTATGAATTGATATCATGAAATGCCGCTTCACATTTAGCATCCCAAACAAAGTTCACACCTTTCTTCATTAGGCGAGAGAATGGACAACACTTTCGTGACAGATTGGAGATGAACCGTCGATTGTATGCCAACCTTCCTTCAAAGTCCTTTCAGTTCTCTTAAGGTTCTTGGAGAAGGCATTTCTAGAATGGCCTTGACTTTAATGGGGCCAAATTCTATTCCAGCTTTCCGGACTATGAATCCAGGAAACTTACCCGATGAGACGCTGAAGAAGCATTTCAGGGGATTCATTCGCAGTTTGTGTTTGCGAAGTCGAAGGAAGACTTCTCGAAGGTCTTTCAGATGATCTTCTTTTCTTCTGCTTTTGACGGGGAGGTTATCAACGTAACATTCAACCGTCTTGTGCTGCATATCTTGGAATATCTTCATCATAACCCTTTGATATGTGGCACCAGCATTTGTCAGACCAAATGGCATGACAGTGTAGCAATACACGCCAAATGAGGTCCGAAATGATGTGTGTTTTTCATCTTCTGGATGCATCTTTATCTGATTGTAGCCAGAGAATCCATCCATGAATGTCATTCGCTCAAACCCACATGTGTTGTCAATCACCACCTCTGGTATGGGGAGCAACTCATCTTTAGGGAATGCGCCATTTAGGTCTCTATAATCAATACAGACCCTGATCTGCCCATTTTTCTTTGTCACGGGGACAATGTTGGCCAACCATTCAGGATGTTGTTCCTCGCGGATGAAGCCGACGTTTTTGAGTTTTTGAACTTCTAGTTCAATTTTGTCCATCACGTCTGGATGGAACCTTCTTTGGCCTTGTTTGACAGGCTTGATATCTTTTTGCAGATTGAGTTTGTGGACTGCTATTTTGGGGTCTAAGCCAAGCATCTCAGCATAAGACCATGCAAAACAATCAACAAACTCACGAAGAAAAGAGATATACTCGGGTAACTCATCATCCTTTATATTCTTCCATTGGTACCAATTTCTTGGAACTTCTTGTGAGACAAGCTTTTCATCTTCTTCATCTCTTCTTGTTTGGCCATTGTTAGGTGAGAGCTTCAACCCTTGTGTTTCATGAAGTCATTTGGTTCCTTAAAGATCATGTTTTTCAAGTATTCAAGCCTTTTTTGTTAAAATGGGTTCTTTGTTCCATTTTGTTGAGTTTTGTGTGTTTTCTTGGGTTTTCTTGTAGTGTTGGATAGCTTGAGTTAAGTGGTTGGAGAAGTATTTTAGCATTTGGGCAAGGCAAGTGATCTCTATAGGAATGATGCATGTGTATTTGATTTCATTGTTATTTTTAGAAATTGTGCATAAAATTTGTTTACAAGCTTCATGGATATGTTTTATTTGGTTTTGATACTTGATATTGTGAGAAATGAACCCTTGGTGAGCATGGAGGCTCAAGGGAGGCTATGTGATTGATTGATGAGAAGAAGGAGAGAAATGTAGCAAAAGTTGTGAAAGTGGAAGGAAGCTTCTGCACTCAACGAGCAAGCAGCAGCTTGTTCGCTCGAGCGACCCCTGGGTCCGCTCGAGCGACCAAGCTTCTGTTTGGTCCGAGCGAAGACAGAGAGCTGGCCGTTCGAGCGCACCTTATATTCGCTCGAGCTACCGTCTCGCTCGAGCGAAGTGTCAACGCTTGATCAGGTCCGCTCGAGCGAAGTTTCTCGCTCGAGCGAAGTGTCATCACCTTATAAAGTTCGCTCGAGCGAACCTGCCGGACTCAGGGAGAAGAACTATTTTCGTTGTGTATTGCATTGAGGTTGAAAACTAGACTATGTTAAGGGTTTTAGCTTGACATTGTGTAAATGGGACTTCGAAATGCAACCCAACTTCGGGGACACCAATTTTTGTATATTCCGACATTTGGAGTCTCAATTACACAAAGGTCAATTAGCAGCCTTAAGACATGCTTGTCAGATTTCGTGTTTGAATTCCGTTTTGGTACGATAAATACCATCGTGTACTAGTTTTGGGATTTCGAATTATAAGCTTGCTTTGAAGGTTTGTTTCAAGAAAAAGGGGATCACTTCCTAAGCGTGTTATGCATATTTATTATGCCCCTTGCTAGTTGTGTTCGTCGTGTTTTGATAAGTGACTTCCCCCTTTTTATCCCGACAAGTTTTGATAATATCTCGCGTGTTTTGTGCATTCATGAATTAAGTAAACACCACTGAGCTTAGACTGCCCTTTCAGTTTGATCCACTGTCTGGGGGTCTTTAAACATGTGGACTGTCTGCAGACTGGTCGTGTATTTATTACACATCGTGCGTGTCCGGTTCCGCGGTCGGAATTCCCGTCTTTGTGGGAAATCGTGTCGTGCTTATATTATGTATATCGTGCTTGTCGTGCGTGCTTGCTCTTTTCATTATATAAATGATAGAGAAAGGATGGGCTCTTTGTGGATTGTAACTATTCATGATATATTATGTACTCATGCTAGTTTGTTTTTGTATCTCAGCTTTGTTCGTATTCTTGAAAATGTATCTCAGCTTTGATAGTACTTCATACCAAAGATTCGCTTACATGTTTTCTCTAAATGTTATTGTTCATGTTCATGCCTACATTGATTACCTGCCAAACCGTCGTGTTTGACCCTTGTTTGTTGGTGCCCAGGTGCAGGAGACGTTACCTTTGAGGAGGAGCGTCAGGAGGAGGCTTGTGAGCCAACCCCTGTGAGAGAGTGGCAGCCCGACGATGTCATTTAGATGTCGGGCGGGTTCTTGAGTCTCGTCACCTTTTCGTTGGGATTTCATTTTGATTGTTTTGAGAAGTGTATTAGCCTATGTTGGCTTCTTAGGGAATTGTAACAAAACTTAACTTACTTTTGATCAGTCTCATGACTTGAATATTAATGGGAATGCCATGTTAACTTCTTCTTTGATACTATGTCTTGTATATTATTGTGATAGCACTTAAATATTTTATTGGTGCTTATCTTGGTGTGTTTTGCTACACGCTTCCGCAAACTTGATCGTATGAGTCAGATTCCGCGTGTCTTTGGGAATCCTCACCGCGGGAACCTGTGGGAAAACAAAATCTTCATCAGTAATCATCACCAATCGCAAATAATTAATACCAATCGCGTCGCGGGCCCGGGGATCCGTTCCGGGGTTGCGACAGGACTGGTATCAGAGCGAGACATGTTTCAGGCACTTAAAAGAAACTAGAAAGGTCTTAGGAACATGGCGAGGATTCGTGAGTTCGATAGATTCGTTCGTATAGGATCTTAGAAACCCTTGTACCATGATTTTGTGTTCTAACTCCTTGTTTTACAGCAATATGCCTCCAAGAAAAGCTCCAAATCATCATGCTTCAGGCAGTAACCAGAATGAGTCAGATGCATATGATACACCAACAGCCACACAGTTTCAGGAACTTATGCAAGCCATGATAGCACAGCAAAGGCAGGCTAATGAGAACCAAGCAAGATTTCAAGAGCAGTTGGCTAAGAAGGATGATGAGATGGCACAAGTCCAAAGACAGTTGTTGGAAGTCCTCCAGAACAGGAATGTAGCACCAACCGCAGGTCCACAGATTGTTATTCAGAATAGGGATCCTGACCCTAATGCTCTATTTGAGAAGTTTAGGAAGAGAGCACCGAAGGAATTTTCGGGCAATGAGGACCCGGTGGTGGCAGATGACTGGCTAGTCAATACGGAGAAGGTCTTTGATGTCTTCATGTGCACGGGTATACAGAAGGTCAATCTCACAGCTTCATTATTTTATGGGCTCGCGGATAGGTGGTGGCAAACAGTCAAGGATCCTTATGCAGTGATGGCAGATGATGAGGCATGGGCAGCATTCAAGATACAGTTTCAAGACAAGTACATTCCCTCTCATGTCAAGAGGCAGAAGGCTATTGAGTTTCAGCAGCTTAAGCAAGGTAGCATGACAGTGTTGGATTATGTCACCAAATTTGAAAGATTGGCTAGGTATGCCACCGAGTTGATTGACACGGAAAGGAAAAAGATAACCAAGTTCTTAGAAGGGTTGAATCCGATTATTATGAGGGATGTCATAGGAGTAGTGCCTCCAGCTACATATGATGAGGCAGTCAAGCGGGCTTATACTTTTGAGGATATTAACAACATGATTGTTCAGGACAGGAAACAGCAGTATCAGTAGCAGAACCAGAGACAACAGCAGGGCAAGAAACCAAGGCAAGAGCAAGCTCAAGTCAGGCAAGGGTGTGGACATTGTGGCAAGAATCATGAGACACACGAATGTCGTAAGGCCATGGGTGCCTGTTTCAAGTGTGGGGCCATGAACCATGCAATCAAGGATTGCCCATTACTTCAGACTCAAGGGAACAGAAACCAGCAGCAGAGACAAGTAGCTCCTCAGAACCAAGCACCAGTACAGAATCAGATGAGACCACCTCAACAGAAGCAGGCTAGGCAACCAGGACAGAATCAGAATGCTCGTCCTCCACAGCAGAACAGACAGGGCCAAGAAAGGCAGAACCAAGTACCGAACAGACTACAGATGCATGGACGTTTGTACTATCTCAATCGTGCAGATGCTGAAGCTGCAGGAGACGTGGTAGAAGGTAAACTTCTTGTTTGTGGGGTAGAAGCCCAGATTTTGTTTGATCCTGGATCCATGCATTCCTTTGCATCTCCTAGTTTTGCTAAGTTGATTGATGCACCATGTAGTGAGTTGGATTACATTTTAGTGGTTACCACTCCAGTAGGGAAACAAGTTGTGTGTAGAAACCATTACCCTAGTTGTACAGTGTTGTTAGGAGATGTTAATCTACCGGCCAACCTCATAGTTTTGGACATGCATGATTTTGATGTCATTTTAGGCATGGATTGGTTAGAAGCATATCATGCCACCATGGATTGTTTTAGTAAGACGATCACATTCAGATTCCAAGGACCACAGGCAGAGTTGATATTTCAGGGGAACAGGAGGAAATCTCAGGCAGGGTTCATTTCAGTGTTGAAGGCAAGCAGATTAGTGCAGAGTGGGTGTCAGGCATTTATTGCGTTTATCACGGAGGATAAACAGTCCCAAGGGGTGGAGGATATCCCCATTGTGTGTGAATTTCCGGACGTTTTTCCAGAAGAAATCCCGGGTTTACCACCAATTAGAGAAGTTGAGTTCACAATTGAGCTTCTTCCAGGGACAACTCCAATCTCGATTGCACCATACAGGATGGCTGCAGCAGAAATGGGTGAGCTAAAGCTCCAATTGCAGGATTTGTTAAGCAAAGGTTTTATTAGGCCAAGTGTTTCACCGTGGGGAGCACCGGTGTTGTTTGTGAAGAAGAAGGATGGAAGTTTGAGAATGTGCATAGACTACCGGAAGTTGAATCATGTGACAGTGAAGAACAAGTATCCTTTGCCAAGGATAGACGAATAGTTTGACCAATTGCAAGGAGCAGCCTATTTTTCCAAGATAGACTTGAGGTCAGGGTACCACCAGTTGAGAGTTAGAGAGTCAGATGTTCAGAAGACAGCCTTTAGAACAAGATATGGGCACTATGAGTTCTTAGTGATGCCCTTTGGTTTTACAAATGCACCAGCAGTCTTTATGGCTTTGATGAACAAGGTCTTTGCACCATATTTGGATCACTCTACGGTAGTGTTTATTGATGATGTTCTTGTATATTCCAAGAGTAAGAAGGAGCATGAAGACCATTTGAGGACAGCGTTGCAGCTCTTGAGGGACAACCAGTTATATGCAAAACTCAGTAAGTGCGAATTCTGGTTAGAGCAAGTTGCTTTTCTAGGCCATATCATCTCCAAAGAAGGTTTAGCAGTTGATCCAGCGAAGATAGAGGCAGTTGTTAGTTGGGTGAGGCCAAGCAGTGTGACAGAAATTAGAAGCTTCTTGGGGTTAGCAGGCTACTACAGAAGATTTGTCCAAGGTTTTTCGTCCATTGCAGCCCCTTTGACAAAATTGACTAGGAAGAATGTCCCATTTGTGTGGACCGATCAGTGTGAAACCAGTTTCCAAGAGTTGAAAGGAAGGTTAACCTCAGCCCCAATCCTTACATTACCCTCGAGCAACGGCGGATTTATTGTTTATACAAATGCTTTGAATGTGGGACTAGGTTGTGTATTGATGCAAGATGGCAAGGTGATTGCTTATGGCTCGAGACAGTTGAAGGACCACGAGAAGAATTATGCGACTCACGACTTGGAGTTGGCAGCAGTTGTTTTCGCATTGAAGATGTGGAGACACTACCTCTACGGAGAGAAGTTTGAGGTCCATTCAGATCACAGAAGTTTGCAATACTTATTCTCTCAGAAGGATTTGAACATGAGGCAGAGGAGGTGGATGAAATATATCAAAGATTATGACTTTCCCATCAAGTATCATCCAGGCAAGGTGAATGTGGTAGCAGATGCTTTGAGTAGAAAATCAGTGGCTATGGCCAATTTGAGAGGAATGGGTGTCTTACAGCAGTTTGAAGAATTGGGAGTAGAAGTACAAACCCTAAGATTGGGTGCGATGTTAGCAAACATGACAGTATCAGAACCTACCTTCATCCAGAAGATTAAGGAAAATCAGTTACAAGACCCAGACTTGGCCAAGATAGTAGATGTTATTGCAGAACGCCCCGATTTCAAGATGGTGAATGGGATATTGTATTTCCGTGACCGGTTGTGTGTGCCAAATGTGGATGATTTGAAGAATGAGATAATGAACGAAGCTCACAGTACGAGATATTCTATGCATTCGGGTAGCACGAAGATGTACCACAATTTGAAGAATAGATTTTGGTGGAACAATATGAAAAGAGAGATAGCAGCTTTTGTGTCTCGTTGTCTAACTTGTCAGTTGATCAAGGCAGAGCATCAGAAGCCTCCAGGTTTGTTACAGCCTTTGGAAATTCCGGAGTGGAAATGGGAGCACATTACCATGGATTTCGTCTCCGGTTTGCCTAATACTAAGAAGGGAAATAATGCAAATTGGATCATTGTAGATCCTCTGACAAAGTCTGCTCATTTCATTCCGATGAAGACCGGGAATATGATGCATATGGCACCACTTACGAAGTTATTTGTTGATGAGATTGTTAGTAAGCATGGTCAACCCGTCTCCATTACTTCAGATAGAGACAGTAGATTTGTTTCAAAGTTTTGGAAAACTCTTCATGAGTCGATGGGTACCAAGCTCCAGTTCAGTACAGCTTATCATCCTCAGACCGATGGTCAGTCAGAAAGGACGATACAGACTCTCGAAGACATGTTGCGTGCTTGTGTATTGGATTTCAAGATTCAGTGGGATGAGTGCCTACCTCTTTGTGAATTTGCTTATAACAATAGTTACCACTCGAGCATCGGTATGACACCTTTCGAGGCACTTTATGGTAGAAGATGCAGAACTCCGGTTTGCTGGGAAGAAGTCGGTGAACGTAGTTTCCATGGACCGACGATAGTTGGAGAGACAAGTGACAAGGTCAAGTTAATTCAGGAATGGTTGAAAATAGCTCGAAGTAGGCAAAAGAGTTATGCAGATACTCGCCGAAGAGAATTACAGTTTCAAGTGGGTGACAAGGTGTTTTTGAAAGTCTCACCAACTAGGGGAACCTTGAGGTTTGGACAGAAGGGCAAATTGTCTAGAAGGTTTATTGGTCCGTATGAGATTTTGAGCAAGATTGGAGATGTTGCTTATAGACTTGCGTTACCGCCGGAATTCTCCAGGGTACACAATGTTTTTCATGTTTCTATGCTCAAGAAGTATGTCTCTAGTCCTGCACACATTATACAGCATGAGCCTTTAGAGATTCGGGAAGATGCTTCGTATGTGGAAAGACCGATCAAGATCATTGACACCAAAGAGCAAGAACTGAGAAACTGGACTATTCATTGGGTCAAGGTACTTTGGGAAAATCACGAACCAGAGGAAGCCACCTGGGAATTGAGAGAGCAAGTGCAAAGGAAGTATCCACAGCTTTTACCAGAGGTAATTGTTTGATTATTTTGGTGGACCAAATATCCTAAGGGGTGGAGGATGTTAGACCCCGACCCAGACCAAGTCGATTAGTGTGTGATTAGTATGCGTTTAGTTCTAAGTGAGTTTAGTTATCATTGGGATTAGAAGTAACTAGTTTTAGTCTTGGACATAGCTTTGGGAATTTTGAGAACGTTTAGTATTAATCAGACACACTCAGGAAGGCCTGAGTGCGCGTGTAAGTTTGGGAAGATCGTATTGATTTCCGTGTGAGTGTGATTTTGATTTCATTTGAATGATTCTTCTATGTGCTACAACTTTCGTTTTTAAGCCCAGTTGTGCTTGAAGCCCAAAAACCCATGTTTTGGCCCAAAGAGGGTAAAATTGTCTTTCTTGCACAAATCTGGACACAATTTTCGAGATCCCAAAACCATGTCAAAAATATACTTTTTGGAAACTAGATATTTCGACGATCGTTTTATCCTTCTTCGTTGAAGTCATCCGAGGCTCACAAGATCGTGTTTTGACCACTTCAAGATTCAGCTAGATGGGACCCATTGTCCCCACTTAAGCCTCTTCTCCCTCTCATTCCATTCATTTCCCCCAAATCTCTGCAATCTCTTAAGCTAGGGCAAGGAAACCCTTTTTCTCTTCCTCTTCATTCCTCTTGCATGCTTTGGCTAGAGAGCGCCAAAGAGAATTCCAAAGTCATCATCTTCTTCATCTTCTTGCAAGCTTTCCATTGGTACCAATTTCTTGGAACTTCTTGTGAGACAAGCTCTTCATCTTCTTCATCTCTTCTTGTTTGGCCATTGTTAGGTGAGAGCTTCAACCCTTGTGTTTCATGAAGTCATTTGGTTCCTTAAAGAACATGTTTTTCAAGTATTCAAGCCCTTTTTGTTAAAATGGGTTCTTTGTTCCATTTTGTTCAGTTTTGTGTGTTTTCTTGGGTTTTCTTGTAGTGTTGGATAGCTTGAGTTAAGTGCTTGGAGAAGTATTTTAGCATTTGGGCAAGGCAAGTGATCTCTATAGGAATGATGCATGTGTATTTGATTTCATTGTTATTTTTAGAAATTGTGCATAAAATTTGTTTACAAGCTTCATGGATATGTTTTATTTGGTTTTGATGCTTGATATTGTGAGAAATGAACCCTTGGTGAGCATGGAGGCTCAAGGGAGGCTATGTGATTGATTGATGAGAAGAAGGAGAGAAATGTAGCAAAAGTTGTGAAAGTGGAAGGAAGCTTCTGCACTCAACGAGCAAGCAGCAGCTTGTTCGCTAGAGCGACCAAGCTTCTGTTTGGTCCGAGCGCAGACAGAGAGCTGGCCGTTCCAGCGCACCTTATATTCGCTCGAGCTACCGTCTCGCTCTAGCGAAGTGTCAACGCTTGATCAGGTCCGCTCGAGCGAAGTTTCTCGCTCGAGCGAAGTGTCATCACCTTATAAAGTTCGCTCGAGCGAACCTGCCGGACTTAGGGAGAAGAACTATTTTCGTTGTGTATTGCCTTGAGGTTGAAAACTAGACTATGTTAAGGGTTTTAGCTTGACATTGTGTAAATGGGACTTCGAAATGCAACCCAACTTCGGGGACACCAATTCTTGTATATTCCGACATTTGGAGTCTCAATTACACAAAGGTCAATTAGCAGCCTTAAGACATGCTTGTCAGATTTCGTGTTTGAATTCCGTTTTGGTACGATAAATACCATCGTGTACTAGTTTTGGGATTTCGAATTATAAGCTTGCTTTGAAGGTTTGTTTCAAGAAAAAGGGGATCACTCCCTAAGCGTGTTATGCATATTTATTATGCCCCTTGCTAGTTGTGTTCGTCGTGTTTTGATAAGTGACTTCCCCCTTTTTATCCCGACAAGTTTTGATAATATCTCGCGTGTTTTGTGCATTCATGAATTAAGTAAACACCACTGAGCTTAGACTGCCCTTTCAGTTTGATCCACTGTCTGGGGGTCTTTAAACATGTGGACTGTCTGCAGACTGGTCGTGTATTTATTACACATCGTGCGTGTCCGGTTCCGCGGTCGGAATTCCCGTCTTTGTGGGAAATCGTGTCGTGCTTATATTATGTATATCGTGCTTGTCGTGCGTGCTTGCTCTTTTCATTATATAAATGATAGAGAAAGGATGGGCTCTTTGTGGATTGTAACTATTCATGATATATTATGTACTCATGCTAGTTTGTTTTTGTATCTCAGCTTTGTTCGTATTCTTGAAAATGTATCTCAGCTTTGATAGTACTTCATACCAAAGATTCGCTTACATGTTTTCTCTAAATGTTATTGTTCATGTTCATGCCTACATTGATTACCTGCCAAACCGTCGTGTTTGACCCTTGTTTGTTGGTGCCCAGGTGCAGGAGACGTTACCTTTGAGGAGGACCGTCAGGAGGAGGCTTGTGAGCCAACCCCTGTGAGAGTGTTGCAGCCCGGTGATGTCATTTAGACGTCGGGCGGGTTCTTGAGTCTCGTCACCTTTTCGTTGGGATTTCATTTTGATTGTTTTGAGAAGTGTATTAGCCTATGTTGGCTTCTTAGGGAATTGTAACAAAACTTAACTTACTTTTGATCAGTCTCATGACTTGAATATTAAAGGGAATGCCATGTTAACTTCTTCTTTGATACTATGTCTTGTATATTATTGTGATAGCACTTAAATATTTTATTGGTGCATATCTTGGTGTGTTTTGCTACACGCTTCCGCAAACTTGATCGTATGAGTCAGATTCCGCGTGTCTTTGGGAATCCTCACCGCGGGAACCTGTGGGAAAACAAAATCTTCATCAGTAATCATCACCAGTCACAAATAATTAATACCAATCGCGTCGCGGGCCCGGGGATCCGTTCCGGGGTCGCGACAAGGTCTTTCCCGGATATATCTCATTAGTGCATGTGTCATGCATTGAACAGGACCATTAAAGGTGTGATCTCTAAAATAGTACTATCACAGAGAGAGATCAAGTCACCTCTTGCTACTGAGTGACCAGTGCTCTTAATCTTGAGCATTTGTGGATGAACTGACGAAGTCAAGTTCTTGTGCTTTAATTCACTATGGGTGAGATCCTGTTCTTGGGTCAACAGCTCTGTGTTTTGGGTGCTCGGGCTTGATTAGTTGGGACGTGCAAATGCAATATGGAATCTATGCCATCGTGTGATGGAATGATCGTCCCCTTAGAATTATCCGATTAATCATCAGAATCTAAGATCTTAGTAAATGGATGTTCCATATGGATATTGAACTTGTGGGTCGCTCCCTGGATCAAGAGAATGATATCCTGATGATGATTAAGTCAAGGGTATGAAGTTCTAAGGAAGAGATGTAATCAAGAAGGTAGATAGTACATCGGTTAACCTACTTGATTATGGATGTTACATAGAGGGGCATTGTGGTCATTGTACTTGGTAGGTCAAAGACAATCGTCAGTTTATGATGAGCTTAATTTGCAATTTAATATTTGTCCCTGGGGTGCAACCATAACTCTTTAGTGGAATGAGTTAGGGTTAAAATGATCTTAATGTTGCTATGGGGTTAGCATGGACATTTTGGTCATTTTGGGAGCCAAGGGCAAATATGTCTTTTGGTCCCTCTTCTAGCCATCTTCCTATATTGGCATGATTTCCTAATTTAATTAAATGATATGTGGTTGAATTAATTTTGTGGAAGAATAATTTTGAGTTTAAATTCAAATAGGCTTTTGATGGCATACATGAATTTAACTCTAGCTAAATTATTAACTTGTGGGCCATGGTGTGTTTATCTATCTTGTGGGCCAGCCATAAGGGGAGCCCCTTGTGTGAGGTTTCCAAGTTTAACTAGGTATCTTTACTTGGAAGGAAGAACTCCTCTTTGGGTAAGAATTCCTATAATTAAAGTTTACTAATTTTTAGTATCTTTAATTAGAAAGTGTTGCACAACTAAGGTGGCTGGTTCCTTTTTTTATGGGATGATGATTCCTATTAGAGAGAGAACTCTTAAAGGAATGAGAACTTTATAAATATAACCTACACTACCCTAGGCGTGCAACATCTAAAAAAAAGCAATCAGAATTTACCCTAGGAGAAAAACATAAGGAGCTCCATTGGCCGCCCAAGAGAGGTAGAGAGAAACTCACGCCCAGCCTTATTCTTCTTCATTGGAGAGAGGAGATCAGGTACTGGTCAGGTCCTGGTCTGTTTCCACAAAGAGTAGTTCAGAAAACCCTTCTTGGAATCCATACTTTGATCCCACAATCAAAGCCAATCAGATTGGGTTGTGGAATAGAAGAGAAGATCAAAGGAGAAATCTGCTGCAGAAATTCCTGCAACTAGCATTGCTCACTGCAGGCTGAGATCAGACCTTTGAAGGTTTTCTTTTCAGAGATTTGAGGCATTCATATCATCAAGGTATTAGTCCTCTATCATCTCCTTGCATTATACACATGTTGATCATGATTTCATGGAGTTTTTATGCATGTTTCATGGCTGAATAATCAGATTTGGTTTAGTTTTAAAAACTAGAAAAACCATATCAGCCATGGACGTCCAAGTTCAGATCTCTATAGCATGAACTTTCAGCATGGGGCCAGGTCGACTGGACTGACGAAAACCTGCAACTTGGGTTTTTTATTTCGTGTCGATTCTTCACCAAATCAGTTCTAAAGTGTTCCAATGACTTCCTACCATCCTTTCATCATTATTAAACCCTTTTGTGACTATCCAAACATGAATCTACTATTAAACCAAGCAAATTCATCAAAAATGATCCTTACATAACCCTTGCTCTATCCTCTTCACATCTCATGCAAAGATTAGAATAAGCTTACTGATCTAACATGATTAGAGATTAGGTATGGCTCTGATACCAATTGTTGGAAAATAGGTGGGCCATTCAGATAGGTTTCAAAAACTTTTGATCAACTTAATGCAGGAATCAACTATCTAGAAGGCAATAAGACCCAATCCAGGATGCAATCCCTCGAACTCATAAATCATGTACAACAATATATACTATCTAGAAGATAGAAAATAACACCTAAACATGCAACCACGAAATCTACAACATACAAGGATGTAGATTATACCTTCGGAGCTTAGTAGTGCTCTAATGGAGAAGTTGATTTCTTTCTTTGACGAGGAATGCTTTCACTTAATCAAATCAGAATCTCCAACACCCTTTGATCTTCCACGCTATGACCCGTATTAGATCTCTTTCTCAAGAAGATTGGTGGAAACTTCAAGAGAAAACCCAACTAGTAACTCTAAGGAACTAAAGGAGAAAGAGAAGAGAACTAAATGAGGAAGAGAAGTTGTGCAACACTTGTACAAAGGGGCTGGATATGCTCTCTTTGTTATGGACATCCAAGAGGAGATATATCCCCTATTTGTAGTCCTCCATTCCACCTCTTTACCTATTTGAAATAGAAGTTTCACTCCCATTACAAAATAGTAACCTTATCCCTTGCAAGTTTCCATAGAAGTCTCACTTCCACAACAATTAGTAGCTTTCTCCTTTCTAATTAAAATAGAAGTCCTACTTTCATTAATAATTAGTAACTTACTATTACCACTATTAGAAGTCTCACTTCAAATAGAAATAGTAACCTTCTTATTAGAGTTCAAGTAGAATTAGTATCTTTCTAATAACTTGGGCTAGCGTGGGGACCACTAGGGATTTCTTAGAAAGCTGGCTCCAACTGGGACACGCGACCCCACATCTCATGTGCAATCCGGGTGTCGCGACCCCGGACCGAGAGATCCGGGATCGGGACTAATATTGATGTTAGGATGATCCACAACTGCTTAATAATACCATATGATTTATTTAATTTCCCACAGGTGTCCGCGGTGAGGATATCATAACCATAATTGAATATTTCTGTTAAATGCGGAAGCATGTAGCAAATCAAATAGTCAAACCATCCTTGGTCATAAAAACAATAACACCAGGCTAAAATACTGTATCAGAATGAGCAATGATTTATAGCATGTTTCCCAATGGTTGTTAAAGTTAGACACAATATCATTTAATTACATTCCCAAAAATAGAGGCCAACAAAGGCCAATGTACACAAAACAACAACCCAAAAGAATGGTTAAATAGTTCCCCTCAAAATGTTACGCTTCTCAAAGCAATCTGATGTCTACATGACATCGTCAGCACGCCACTCGACTAGAGGTTGCGGCGCGCCTACCGCCTCCTCCGGCTCCTCCTCAAGGAAGCCGACAACGGGACCTGAGTACCAAAGCAAAGGGGTCAGACACGACGGTCTGGCAAGAGAAAGCAAGGATACAACAATATCTAATATAAGAAAATCTCTTGCAAAGCGTATAAATATGAGTTAAGCAAGAACTCTAAAAAAAATAGATAAATCATTTGCGATGAACAAGTAAACAATATAAAACATATCAGGTATCCAAGGATTCGGGAACTAACAAGGTGGCAATCACATAAAGCTAAGTCCTCTGTCACTAAAGTGACAACAGTATTACGGGACGTTGATCTCAGTCACACAAGGTGAGGAGAAACAACGTATACATATATACAATATAATTATATGGGAACGGGACCACGGTAGCGAACCGGGTATCGGGACGGGACCACGGTATTAGACCGGGTATCGGGATCCAAACTGCAGCTGGCGGGACGGGAGAGGGATTTCCAAGTCAGTGGATCAGACTGACAAGGTATCCAAGCTTAGTGATGCCGACTCATAGGATAAAACCAATCGAGGCATATCAAGTATTCAAGTACAGTAAATAAACGGTAAAACGGGGGTGCTCAAGGGCACACTGTCTTTCCATATCGGGCAATACATTTCGGGGCAATTCACTGTTACTATTGTAGCTCCAAAGCTTTCGAGAAAACAAGTCATGTGATGAAATTCCTGGGAATGAGGTGAAACAATACACTATAATGAAATTCGGGTAAATATCAATTTAGAAATCCAATTAAGTGAATAGGGGTCCCGTATGTCTATTATAGCCCTTACTTGGTACTCTTTGAGTTTTGAGACATTCCGAGCTCCTTATGCACTCCTACGATTTTTCCAAAATTTCGAATGACATATTTGTGATATGGTTTCTTTCTCGGATGGCATCAAGCAATGCCTAGTGAATCCCCTTCGATTGACAAAGCTCAACGCTCGAACGAACCGGAGAGTTCGTTCGAGCGGGGAGCTTTTCGAAATCTGGGGAATTTCGGTTACCTGGCGGTTAGCCGCCGCTGGGATGGGCGGCTAGCCGCTGGCTGACCGCACAGCTGACCGCGGCTGGGTTGCAGAAATGCAGCTTACTGGAAAGCTGACCGCCAAGTGCGGTTAGCTGGCGGTTAGCCGCCGATGTGTTCGGCGGTTAGCCGCTGGCCAACCGTGGGGCTGATTGAGTTTTGAGGAGAAGAAGTGTGCTCTCTGGAAAAGCCACCGTGACATTTCGGCTAGCTGGTGGTTAGCCGCCAGTCACCAAGCGGCTAACCGCCGGGTGACCGCAGGCTGACCGCCAGTGCGGGAATCACCCACTGTGTTCAGATTTTTGAGTCACTTTCCTCCTCAAAACCATCCTCCTCACTTTTACTTAATCCTTGACACAAAACTGAGCTAAAAGCTCCTCCAATGCATCTAATTACACTTCTCCCAAGGCTCCCATAATTGTTCATGCACCACTTCCTTCATCAACATCCCATTCCATACAAAGAAAGAAGGAAACCATTTCACCATAGAGTACTTTGGGTATAAACAAGAGAAGAATTAAATGCCATTCATTACTACACTTATAAGTCATAAATGCAATACCATGAATGCACTACCAAAGCTCCATTATGAACATTTATGTCAAAGCAATGAAATAAATAGACATGAGTGAAAAACACCAAAAAATCATGGAACTTATAAAGATCAAAACATCCACTTGCCTCTAGTCCAAGCTAGTTGAAATCAAGCCTTTTATCACCTCTATTGCTCAAAGCCAAGCTACAAATCAAAAATCCCAAAAACAACCCTAAAATGGGTTACACAAGGAATGACAATGAACAAACCAACAATAATGCAAATGTAGTACCTCATGGCCTAGGAGACAACAAATCTAGAAGATGAGAATGATCACTTACCTTGAAGGTCCTCTAATGGCAATGGTAAGCTCAATGAAGGTCTTGGAATGGAGGGTTCTCCTCACAAATGGTACCAATGGAAAGCTTGAGAGATGAGGGAGTGATTGGTGATCTCCAATGTTTGATTGATGAGCCCTAGGTGTGGCTTGGGGATGAAGAAACAAGAAGAAGAAGAAGAAAAGCACAAGAGAAAACCCTAGGCTCAGTTGTGCTGGAACAAGAATGGAGAGTGAATGAGAAAGAAGAGATGGGTTCTCTTTTGTTAACAAAGGGAGCTTGGGTCCCACAACTTAAGGAACTATATTAGCTGAAATCATCTACTCCGGGACCTCGGATGGGTTCGACGAAGAAGGAAGAAATGATCGTCGAAATATCTAGTTTCCAAAAAGTACAAGTTTCGCGGGTTTTGGGGATATCGAGTTTTGGGTACAGACTTGGTGTGCAATGACTGTTTTGCCCTTTAGGCTATGAAAATCGGGTTTCGGGATCTCGAATGAATACGGGATTAACATGAAAGTTGTTGAGATCTACAAGATGCATGCAACGGGCCAAAAACATAATCCACAATAAATCGGGAAATTCCTCGAGAAAATACAAAGCCGAAAAGGGAACCCCCAAAGGGCCCCACAAGCTACCAAAGCAAATCAAGACAATCGAATTAGCCCGAAACCACAATCAAAGCTAATCCAAACCCAACTTAACCAGAAATCACTAATCAAGCTTAGTACTAACACGCAACTTAATTAGCACTAATCGGGTTCACTCGGGTCGGGGTCTTACACCGGGCCCACAGTTAATTGCAAATAACTCCACTATATAAATGCAATTGAACTCCAGTCTTAGGAATATATTACAATGAAGACTCTAAACTTCCCTATTACCACAAATGGACCCCTCCATCTATATCCATGGATCAATTGGACCTGTCCACCAAATTAGATCCATATCCTATTATCCTTGAGCCCCAATTAATTATAATGATCATTTGGTACCGATCCAATTAACTCTTAATTGGAATGGGTGCGCACTTACCAATGATAAATCCATTAATTGGCACACGGGGATATTAAAGATAGATTTCATCTTGACCATTGAATGTTCCCACAGTTCTACTGCCACGTACCCAAATCACCGAGGTGTTGACCTACAATTGGCCTCACTCATTGGTGACTCAAAGCAAATGAATAGATATAAACTTGAGTTCATTAATGTCTCAGGATTATGAGCCTATTGCTAGGGAATTATTAGAGCATACCTTAAAGTAAAGACAGTGTACATAAGGTGCTTCTCATGGTCCTTCAATACATCCAATGTACCAGCACCATGATCCAGAATCTTACATTCCGATGATCGAGACAAATCACACTATCTCATAGTGATCAAAGTGCTGCAACCTTTTCAGATGAGATGCCCAATCTCATCACAGGTTGTGAAGATATTTAAGTATAAGATTTGCAATACATGTCTCCTGTATGTGGATCTAATCCATACACATGTATTACATCTAGTGTACTTGTGGACTCCGGTTCATCTCATGAACCATTATGTCATTCGTATTGGTTATGTTCAAGTATATAATTAAAGACCATTCATCTAATGAAAGGAAAGCATGATTGTATTGATAAATAAAGAAATTAATCAACTTATTACATCGTATACTTGGTATTGAGACCATAAAACTAACTTGTATAACTTATAAAAGCCTTTTCAAATCAAATTGATCAAAAACATGCATTTAATCATAAAATACCTTTTTAAATTCAAAAAGTATTTTCAATAAACAAGACTCAACCAAATGAATTTAAAACCTAAAGAGATACTAAGAGAGTAGAAAGAACTAGATTCAAGACCAACTAGACATATAACTATGAAAAATGGTTGGTCCTATCTATCTAAGAAGCCTTAGTATTTTTCTAAAGGTCTAACCTTAGGTATCCATCTAAGGTCTTGAACTTTGGAGTCTATTTTTGAAATGCCACCAACTAGAGGAGATAAGGATTGAATTCTTTTAGACTTGACATCAAATCTTTGAGGTTTGACTATTTTAGATTGATGATTAGTCTTAGGAAGTTGGTGTTCATTTTCTTTTTATTCTTCTCATTTTTTTTAGCTTTTTCTCCCTCTTTTTGTCTTTTGAAATTTAATTTTAACTGTTCAACCTTTTTCAAGGATTCTTTCATTTCCAAGGTTAAAGAAGGTAAAGTGAGAAGTTTCTTTTTGATAGATTTATTTTGACTATTAGTCTTTTTAAAGTCTATCTTGGATGACTCTTTTTGAATTGTTTAAACTTGTTTTAACTTCTTAGAGTCTTCCTTGAAATTCAAAGTCTTACCCTTCATAGAATTAGATTTGATTTTTCTTAGGTTCAAAGATGGGTTTAGACATATGATTTTTCCTTAATTTGCACTCAAATTTGAAATGCCCTTCCTTACCACAATAATGCCATTTTGTTTTGGGCAAAGGAGAAAGAGTGCTAGAGAGAGAGGACTCACCTTTCACAAAAGTGTTGGTGAATTTAGGGTCATGTGAAGTATACTTATCAAATCCAAGACCCGTCCTATCTCTTTGAGATTTACCCAATCTAAATAATTTTTCAAATTTCTCTTCACCTTGTGTAAATTTGCACTCATACTTTCGTTTGTAACTTTTAAGTTGAGTGACTTTGTGTCACGCCCCCAAACCGGAACCTCGGGGGCACGAATGGGATTAAGGGTAATTATATTTTTCTTTCTCCCAAGATCCACGTGTGTGAAGACAACACATTCCAGCACACTCTGAATATTTTTGCGGAAGCTTTCGTGGCTTTGAGACCCGGAGTCCGTGGCCATCGGATTCCGCGACGTAGTCAACCTCTAGCATATAGCTATTATATCAAGAACCATATCAAACTGGAGTAAACCATTACAACCAAGTACAGAGCTGACAGTACAGGATATTACATTCCCATACATGTTCAAGTTACAATTATCAATGTACATTAATTAAGAATCTCAAGAAAAGGCTAATAAAAGCCATACTATAACAAGTTAATAACCACTACCCATATGTGACGCAACTCCGATGTCAAGTTCAATGTCTACATGACATAGCCGACAAGACAACCTGCAAATCATGGCTCCACAGCCAACAAAAGCACTCATCTCGGGACGAAGAAGTTTAGACCTGAGTACCGAAAGTAGTGGGTCAGACACGACGGTCTGGCAGGTGGAAGAAAAGATAATAAATATGTTGAGAATTAAAACATATGATAATTCATGTTATTTAATCAAAGGCTGCATATAATCAAACGGGTGGAAAATCGTGGATCTCTGACAAAACATGTATTCATTTAAAGCATGAGTTAAACATGGAGATCTAACAAAACATATGTTCATTTACATCATCTATAAAAGCATAGATATTTGACAATCGGTGTTCATTTAAAACATGTGTAAATATAAAGGTCTGGCAAAACAAACGTTCATTTGAAACATATGTAAAAGCATGAGTATTCGACAAACCGGTTATTCATTTAAAGCGTGTGTAATCATAGAAATCTGGTAAAACAAATGTTCATTTGAAACATATGTAAAAGCATGGATATTTAACAAATCGGGCATTCATTTAAAACATGTGTAGACATGTCGCGACCCCGGAATGGGACCCTCGGGCCCGCGACGTAATTTGTTACAACTACTATTGAAGATTTTGCTTTCCCACAGGTTCCCGCGGTGAGGATTCCCAAAGACTCGCGGAATCTGACTCACACGATCAAGTATGCGGAAGCGTGTAGCAAAACACATCAAGATGAGCACCAATAAAATGTTTAAGTGCTATCACAATAATAAACAAGACATAGTATCAAAGAAAGAAGCTAACAAGGCATTCCCCTTATAATTCAAGTTACGAGACGAACAAGAAAGTAATTTAAGTTTAGTTACAATTCCAACAGAGGCCAATACACTTCTCCAAAATATAACCAAAAGAAACCCCATGACAAAAAGATGACGAGACTCAAGAACCCGCCCACGTCTAGATGACATCGTCGGGCTGCCACTCTCTCATAGGGGTTGGCTCACAAGCCTCCTCCTAACGCTCCTCCTCAAAGGTAACGTCTCCTGCACCTGGACACCAACAAACAAGGGTCAAACACAACGGTTTGGCAGGTAATCAATTTAGGTGCAAGCATGAACCAAAATAATGTTTAAGAAAACATATAAGCAATACTTGATTTGAAATACTACAATGGCTGAGATACATTTACAGAAATATTTAATTGAGCTGAGATACTAAAACAAACTAGCATGAGTACATAATATATCATGAATAGTTATCATCCACAAAGAGCTCATCCTTTCTCTATCATTTATATAATGAAAAGAGCAAGCACGCACGACAAGCACGATATACATAATTTAAGCACGACACGATTTCCCATAAAGACGGGAATTCCGGCCGCAGAACCGGACACGCACGATGTGTGATAAATACACGACCAGTCTGCAGACAGTCCACATGTTTAAAGACCCCCAGTCAGTGGATCAAACTGAAAGGGCAGTCTAAGCTCAGTGGTGTTTACTTAATTCATGAATGCACAAAACACGCGGAACACTATCAAAACTCGTCGAGATAAAAAGGGGGAAGTCACTTATCGAAACACGACGAACACGACTAGCAAAAAGGCATAGTAAATATGCATAACACGCTTAGGAAGTGATCCCCTTTTTCTTGAAACGAAACTTCAAAACAAGCTTATACTAGAAATCCAAAACTAGTACACGATGGTACTTATCGTACCAAAACGGAATTCAAACACGAAATCTGACAAGCATGTGTTAAGGCTGCTAATTAACATTTGTGTAATTGGGACCCCAAATGTCAGAATATACAAGAATTGGTGTCCCCGAAGTTGGGTTGCATTTCGAAGTTCCATTTACACAATGTCAAGTCAAAACCCTTAACATAGTCTAGTTTTCAACCTTTGAGAAAATACAGAAAAGAAATAAATTCTTCTTCCTGAATCTGGCAGGTTCGCTCGAGCGAACTTCATAAGGTGATGACACTTCGCTCGAGCGAGACAGTTCGTTCGAGCGGACAATAAGTGCGTTTGAACGGACAACTCTCTGTCTCGTTCCAGATTATACAGAGGGCAGTTCGCTCGAGCGGACCATAGGGTTGCTCGAGCGGACAGCTCTCTGTCTGCGCTCGGACCAAACAGAGGCTTGGTCGCTCGAGCGGACCCAAGGGTCGCTCGAGCGAATCAGCTTCTGCCTGAACTCGCAGAGTGCAGAAACTGCCTTTCTTTTACACATCTTTCACTACATTTTTTCCCTTCTTCTCATCCATCATTCACAAATAATCCCTTGAGCCTTCATGCTCACCAAGGGTTCATTTATCACCATTTCACACATCCAAATCCAATGAAACATGGTAATGAAGCTTGTAAACAAATTAGATGCACAATTTCAAAAATACAATGAAATCAAAATACACATGCACATTGAACCTAGAAAGATTACTTGCCTTGACCAATGCTACAATACTCCTTCTCAAGCACTTCACTCAAGCTAATCCCACACTACAAGGAAATCCAAGAGAAAACCATACCAAACTCAACAAAATGGAACAAAGAACCCATTTTAACAAAAAGGGTTTGAATACTTGAAAAACATGATCTTTAAGGAACCAAAAGACTTCATGAAAAACAAGGATTCAAGCTCTTACCTAACAATGGCCAAACAAGAAGAGATGAAGAAGATGAAGAGCTTGCGGTTAGGAATTTTGTAGATTGCAATTTGATGGATGCATTATCATTCTAGCATCATTTGTTTTACACACATATGCATTGATTTAAGAAATCTTGAAATCTTGTTTTATTCATGCATGGTTTTTAAGAGTTGTAAAAGTATCAATTTATGCATGATTTGTTTTCAATCTTGGATGCATTTGTTTTTAGAAATCAAGCAAGCCATTGGTTTTAAAGTTTCAAATCTTTTTTGGCTTTTTATGTTTCATGTTTTAAAACCCTTAGAATGATTTAAAACATGTTTTTAAGCTTGATTTAGTGGCCCAAAAAGTTCCACAAAGAAAAACTTTGAAATTGCAAAAGTTGGAATTTTTGATCCCCGTAGTGTCGCCGGTTGACCGGCGCAGAGGTCCCGGTCGACCGGGAACACTACAGGCAGAAAATGCCCTGGCGCACCAACAGTCAGAAATCTGCCCGTTGTGTGATCCCGGTCGACCGAGACCTGTTTCCTGGTCGACCGAGGACTAGCCGTTGGGCACTTTTTGCTATAAATATGAGTTCTTTCCTTTGCCAAATGTTGAGAATTTTAAGCCCCTCCTTGAGAGGTTTTGAGGCATATTCAAGGGAAAAGAACCAAGGGATGAAGGGCATCATTAGGAAAGCTAAAGCTTGGATTAATGAAGTTAAATCACCAAGTAGGCTCTACTTTCCTTAATCATATGTTTTCATGCTTTGTTTTATTTTTGGTGAATCATTTCTAGCATGTTAAACTATGTTTGTGTTGTGTCCTTAACATGTTTTTTTTTGTTTTGAGTTGATTTATTGTTTTGGATACAACACCATATGATTCAACCCAAGCAGTACTTTAACCTTGGTAAATCTAAGTAGATCATGTTAATGAAAGAAACTTGGTAAATCATATGTAACATGATTCCTATACTTGGTTGAATCTTTGGTTGTTGTTTTCCATCATAAGAAAATCACTTTCAAAACTATCTTATGTTTTGGATTCAACTTCTTTACAAATCATATGTTTTCATGTTTTGTTTTATCTTTGATAAATCTTTAGTAGCATGTTAACCTATGATGTGTTGTATCCTTAGCATGTTTTATACTTTGAATTGATCTATTGTTTTGGATGCATCACCATTGATTCAACCCAAGTAGTACTTTAACCTTGGTAAATCTAAGTAGATCATGTTAATGGAAATATCTTTGAAATTAGATGTAACATGATCCATATACTTTGTTGAATCTTTGGGTGTTGTTTTTCCATCATAAGAAAATCTCTTTCAAATGTATCTTATGTTTTGGATTCAACATATTTACAAATCATATGTGTATTATTGTTTTAAAGTTTCACAACTTGCCTTACTTTGATAGGTATATCTCTTTCAAGTTGTATTTATAATTACATATGATTTGTCCCCTCTTTTCAATCAAATCTATTTTTATGTTTTGAGCTACATGTTGATTTGATTGACATCCCTATGCTTCACATGTTTAGAGCTAATTAATTTCATACAACTTGTAAATCTTTGATCTCATTAACAAGTTGTTACTTTTAACATGTGATTAGCATTTCCTCAATCATAAATGTTTTTGAGCTAAAACTTTCAAAAGCCTTAGGCATACATTTATGAGCTTTCATTTTCAAAATGATTGAGGACCACACACACACACTTCATGTACTTTCATCTTTGCATTCATAGTGTGAGTGTGTATTAGATTTTCACTTCCATATCCGCCTAATTAAGAGGCATTGTAATGAGCTAAATTGAATCTCCATCAAGTGTATTATAGACACTAAATTAGAGAGATAACCAACCTTGTGGTTGAAGAGGTTATTGCTTAGCCTATAAAAGCATCATGAATAGGTTGATGTTAAGCCTTGAAAAAACATCAATGTAAAGGTTATTGCTTAGCCTTGGAAAGCATATTGTAAAGGTTATTGCTTAGCCTATTGAAAAGCATAAATAGTGGAAATCCGGTGGGGTGTTGGATCACAAGCCGGTAGTGGATGTAGGCATTGAGGCCGAACCACTATAAATACTTGTGTGATGGTGATTGCTTTGTGGTGATTCTTTTGTTAGCTTCCGCATCTTGTATGATAAATCATCACATATGACTAGTTTGTTTTAAAGAAGTTAAAATTGTTTAAAATTGGTCATAAATGAAGCTCACCCTATTCACCCCCCCTCTAGGGTTCGGATCCCCATGGACTTACACTTGCCCCACAAGAACTCTAAGAAATTTGTATGGATGGAAAGCTTGCAAGGAGATGAAGAAGATGATGATTTTGGAATCCTTTTTGAAGCTCTCTAGCTAAGGCATGCAAGAGGAAATGAAGACGAAGAGAGAAAGGTTTTCCTTCCCCTAGATTCAGAAAATTGCAGAGATTGGGGAAATGAATGAAAAAGAAGAAGGAGATGGGGCTTTAGTGAGGAAATGGGCCCCAAATAACCTGAACTTTGAAATGGCCAAAACTCTAACTTGTGGGCCTCGGATGACTTCGACGAAGAAGGATAAAACGATCACCGAAATATCTAGTTTCCAAAAAGTATATTTTTGACATGGTTTTGAGATCTCAAAAATTGTGTCCAGATTTGTGCATAAAAGATAATTTTACCCTCTTTGGGTCAAAACATGGGTTTTTGGGCTTCAAACAAGAATGGCCTTAAAACGAAAGTTGTAACTTATAGAAAAATCATTCGAATGAAATCAAAATCACAATCACACGGAAATCGATATGATCTTCCCAAGCTCACACGTGCACTCAAGCCTTCCTGAGTGTGTCTAATTAATACTAAACGTTCTCAAAATTCCCAAGGCTATGTCCTAGACTAAACTAATCACTTCTAACCCAACAACAACTAAACCAACTTAGGACTAAACACATAGTAATCGCACACTAATCGAGTTGGTCTGGGTCGGGGTCTAACATCCTCCACCCCTTAGGATATTTGGTCCACCAAATAAATCAAACAAGTACCTCTGGTAAAAGCTGGGGATACTTCCTTTGCACTTGCTCTCTCAATTCCCAGGTGGCTTCCTCTGGCTCGTGATTTTCCCAAAGTACCTTGACCCAATGAATGGTCCGGTTTCTCAATTCTTGCTCTTTGGTGTCAATGATCTTGATCGGTCTTTCCACATACGAGGCATCTTCTCGAATCTCTAAAGGCTCATGCTGTAGAATGTGTGCAGGACTAGAGACATACTTCTTGAGCATAGAAACATGAAAAACATTGTGTACCCCGAAGAGTTCCGGCGGTAACGCAAGCCTATAAGCGACATCTCCAATCTTGGTCAAAATCTCATACGGACCAATAAACCTTCTGGACAATTTGCCCTTCTGTCCAAACCGTAAAGTCCCTCTAACTGGTGAGATCTTCAAAAACACCTTGTCACCCACTTGAAACTGCAATTCTCTTCGGCGAGTATCTACATAACTCTTCTGCCTACTTCGGGCGATCTTCAACCTTTCCTGAATCAACTTGACTTTGTCACTTGTCTCTCCAACTATCGTCGGTCCACGAAAACAACGTTCACCGACTTCTTCCCAGCAAACCGGAGTTCTGCATCTTCTACCATAAAGTGCCTCGAAAGGTGCCATACTGATGCTAGAATGGTAACTATTGTTGTAAGAAAATTCACAAAGTGGTAAGCACTCATCCCACTGAATCTTGAAATCCAATACACAAGCACGCAACATGTCTTCGAGAGTCTGTATCGTCCTTTCTGACTGACCATCGGTCTGAGGATGATAAGCTGTGCTGAACTGAAGTTTGGTACCCATCGACTCATGAAGAGTTTTCCAAAACTTTGAAACGAACCTACTGTCTCTGTCTGAAGTAATGGAGACGGGCTGACCATGTTTACTAACAATCTCATCAATAAATAACTTCGCCAATGGTGCCATATGCATCATATTCCCTGTCTTCATCGGAATGAAGTGAGCAGATTTTGTCAGACGATCTACGATGATCCAAATTGCATTATTTCCTTTCTTAGTATTAGGCAAACCGGAAACGAAATCCATGGTGATGTGCTCCCATTTCCACTCCAGAATTTGCAAAGGCTGTAACAAACCTGGAGGCTTCTGATGCTCTGCCTTGATCAACTGACAAGTCAGACAGCGAGACACAAAAGCTACTATCTCTCTCTTCATGTTGTTCCACCAAAATCTATTCTTCAAATTGTGGTACATCTTCGTGCTACCCGGATGCATAGAATATCTCGTGCTGTGAGCTTCATTCATTATTTCATATATTAGGAACGGGAAACAATATAACAATAATTGAATTTACCTTGGAAAATATTAACACCTGTTTCAAAAATAACTTTCATAAAAGAAATGAATCATTTACCGAAAAACAAATAAGCAATATAAAACATGTAGGGTATCCAAGGAATCGGGAACTAGCAAGATGGCAACCACACGAAGTTAAGTCATCTATCACCAAAGTGACAGAGCAATAACTAGGCACTGATCTCAGTTACTCGAGGTGAGGAGAAACAGTGGATCTTATAAATACATATACATATACTATACATGACCACGGTAGCGAGCCGGGCATCGGGAACCACAATAGCAATCTGCGGTATCGGGACAAGACCACGTAATAACCGAGTAGCGGGATCCAAACTGCAGCTGGCGGGACAAGAGGGGGATCTCCAAGTCGGTGGATCAGACCAACGAGGTTATCCAAGCTTAGTGGTGCCGACTCATAGGTCAAATGACAATATCAAACATATATGAAATACAGAAAGTGCAAGTACATAAACGGGTGGGGCAAGAATGCTCAAGGCACAACTGTCATTTCACGTCGGGCAATACATTTCGGGACAAGTAACTATTACCAGTGTAACTTCGATGCTTTCGGGAAAATAAGTCATGCAATGTAAGTCTCGGGAAATGAACTAATACACTTTCGGGTAAAATAGAGATTTCCTGCTTTGTTTAAGGTGAATAGGGGTCCCGTATGTCGATTTCGAAATAGACTTGGTACTCTTTGAATTTGAAGACATTCCAGGCTCCTTATACACTTTTATGAATTCAAAACTTCAATGAATCTTTGTGACATGGTTTTCTTCTCAAACGGGCTTCATACGTATCTCCCAAAGAACAGTCCCCATCATTCTTTAAAAGGGTTCACGAATGATTGGGATAGAAACCCCCTTCCATTTCTCTTCATTTAAGGGTTTCTGGGTGATTTCGGTCACCTAGCGGTCAGCTGACGGTTATCCACCGCTAGGTTCGGCGGTTAGCTGCGCGGCTGACCGCCGTTGGCCTAACAAAGTGTAGCTTACTGGAAAAGTAACCGAAATGGTTCGGTTGGCTAGCGGTTAGCCACCGATGGGTTCGACGGTTAGCCGCTGGTTAACTGTGTGGCTGACCGTGCCTTTGGGGAAGAAATGAAGTTCTCTGGAAAAGTGACCGCAGCTGTGCGGTTATTTAGCGGTTAGCCGCCGGTCACTAGGCGGCTAGCTGACCGCCAGGTGCGAAAAAACCCTTCTGTAACCATATTTGAGCCCTTTTCCTCCCTTAAACCATTTCCCTTCATTCTCATTCATCTTCATACAATAAAATGAGCTAAAAGCTCCTCCCATACCCCATCAAATTTCACAAACATCCATCCCAAATACCTCGATCTTTTTACATTCAATCACCAAAAAGAGAAGAAACCGACTAATCACAAGGATCCATTGAGCTATTAACAAGAAATAATGAATATTGTAAACCAATGTTTTCAAGACATCAAATGAGCTAAAAAGCTTGTCAAATGCATCATTCAACACTTCCATTCTACTCATTTCAAATTTCTCCCTTTCCATTCTTTCCATTCATAATCAATCTCAAGGTGGAGAAAACTCATTTATGTGAAACCGTTTGAAATCTTGACAACATGATGCATACATTTCCAAGTATGAACAAGAGAGAAATTGAATAATCAATAAGCACATTTCGAAATCAATATTAATCAAAGCAAAAGACAAGTATTAAAATCATCAAAACCATTAATGAATCAAGCTTTTCTCACAAAACATGTCAATAATCAAAACGATCCATTCATTCACTTGCCTTGGGTCTTCTAATCAAGAATTCAAGCCTAAGCACTCTTCCAAATCCAAGCTCCAAAGCTACAAGAAAAACCCCCAAAACAAACCCTAAAATGGGTCAAACAATGAAAGACAAGGAATGGGCTCAAACCAAACTAGGAAATAGAACTTAAGGGAAAGCCATAGCTCAACAATAGAAGATGGAAAGAAGTTCTTACCTCTAGGGCCATTAATCAACAAGAACGAGCTTGAAATAGAGGCTGCCCACCTGAGATTTGTACAAAAATGGTGTCCATGGGAAGCTAGAAGGATGGAGAAGAAGAAGTTAAGCTCCAATCACCATTTTGCAAGGTTTGGAGGTGGGTTTTGTGAAAGGAAGCAAGAAGGTGAAGAAGAAAAGGGCAAAAGCCCTATGGAGCTGAAGTTCTTCCCCCCTCAAGTGTGCTGAAACGAATGGGAGAGGAAGAGAGGGGCTGATCCCTTTTATAAAAGGGTGGGTGTGGGCCCCACCATCACTTAAACTTGTCGGGATTAAAACATCAATTTCTGGGCCTCGGATGTGATCGACGAAGAAGAGGAAAATGTTTCTTATAAAATCTAGTTTTCAAAATGTATAATTTTGGAATGGTTCTGGGATCTCAAAATTTGGGTCCAGATTCAATGTGAAAAGACCGATTTTGCCCCCAGGGCTGGAAAAACTGATTTTCGGAGCTTCGAATGGGTAGGGAGTGAACACGAAAGTTGTAGAGATTAACAAACTAAGTCAAAACAAGAATTATCGGAAATTTTGAATAATCTCCCAATCATGCGCAAAGTCACTAAAAGAACCCCCAAAGGGTCCCACTAATTACAAAGGCACTCAAAACTCCCCAAAACTAGTGAAAAACCATTCTAGCTCACAAACTCAACCCAACAAACACTAATCTCACTAAAAGAAACTAATTCACAAATAAAACAACACTAATCCAAGAAATTAGGGGTCGGGTTCTCACACTTTGTTTATAAGGATTGAATTTTCATTTTTGACTTTTAATAAACCATTTTCAATTTCCTTATAGTTGTTTATTTCTTCATGGGCAAGTTTTAATTCAAATTTAAGTTCATTAACAACATTAGATCCAAGTTCTAAGGTTTTTAAACTACTTTGAGCATTAGACAAGTTTTCCTTGGAAATTGTCAACTTGGATTCTAAATTGATAATGTCTTTGTCTTGCATTTGTAATTGATCTCTTTGATTTAAATTTTCTTTATTAAGCTCATCATAACTTATCTTAATCTCATTTAGTTCATCTATGATATTAGATAGGTTATGTAAAGAGATCATAAACTTAGAGTCTAAACATTGTATGACTTCTTCTTTCTCTCTAAGTTCATCTTTTGAAGAAACTAATTCTTTGTTTAGCCTTTTTTATTCTTCTCTTAATTTTTTATTTTTCTTATCAAGCTCTTAGGATAATGTATATAATTCTTCATAGGCTTGTTGAAGGTCATCTTCATTTTCATCATTTTCTTCTTCTTTTAAGTCAAATTGAGATTCATTAATTTGAAGGTTTGAATCTCCAATAGATGGAAGAAAGAGAGGTCTAGAGGAATCTACACAAAAGTCTAAACAATCTAACTTAGTGGAATCCATTCTAGTAGTATTCAATCAAACACAAAACTAGGGTTTTGACTCAAGGTTTTTACACCTAATCAAGAGTTCCAAAACAATTGATCCTGAAATAGAGTACGAGGCTTTGATACCAATTGAAAGTCCTAGATCCTAAACCTAGAGGGGGGGGGGGGGGGGGGTGAATAGGGTGAGCTGATCAATTAAGACCAATTTTAATTTCTTTAAGATAACTAGTCACAAGTGATGATTTACCAAACAAGATGCGGAAGCTAACAAAAGAAATCACCACAAGCATACACCAACACACAAAGATTTATAGTGGTTCGGCCTCAATGCCTACATCCACTACCGGCTTGTGATCCAATCACCCCACCGGATTTCCACTATCTATGCTTTTCAATAGGCGAAGCAATAACCTTTACAATGTTGTTTTTCTAGGCTAAACAGCAACCTATCAATGTGCTTTTCTAGGCTAAGCAATAACCTTTACAAGATGCTTTTCCAAGGCTAAGCAATAACCTTTACAATGTGCTTTTCTTAGGCTAAGCAATAACCTTTACAAAAGAAAGATTTCTCTTAAAGAAGTGTCTAAACAACCTTTACAAAAGAAATATTTCTCTTAAAGAAGTGTCTAAACAAACACTCAAAGAGATACACTTAAAGCTCAATACAATTGCCTCTATAATAGGCTGCTATGAAAGCTGAAATCAAGAAACAAACATACACATCAATTAGCTAAGGTGTGTGCATAAAGTGTATGAATGTTTACTTCAATCAAATTCTAAAATGAAGCTCTTAAATGAATGCTTGATGCATTTTAAAATCTAAGTTCAGAAAATGAGAATTGAAGTTATAAGCTAATCACATGAAAAGTTCAAACAACTTGAAAGAATATACTAAACAAGTTGTATAAAGATTAATGACCAAAAACACATGTGATTGAGACAAGAATGTTTGCAAACCAATCTAATATTCCAAAGTGATATTGTGTTCGCAAAACATCTCTATTAAAGCTAGAAATCATGCATATATGAAATTACAAAGAGTTAAACACGCATTGATTTTAAATGGAATGGAAATCAAAATTAACTTGAAAGATATACCTTTTGAATCTCAAACAACTGATTTCCAATAGCCTTCTAGCTCTCTTAACTTTTTCCTCATCTTTAGGCTTCAATAGGGTTCCAAAGATTCAATCATCAAGCCTCTTGAAAGAAGGGAATGGAATGGACTTTTATACAAAAAACATTCCAACGGCTAGTTGGCCCGGACGACCCCATGACCCCCGGGTCGACTTGGCCCAACAATCATATTGGCCAACGGCTAGTTGCTCGGTTGACCGGGTGCAAGGGTTGGTTGACCGAGCACACTGGCCTGGGAAGAGTTCTTTCAAAATTTTGAGAAAATATTTTATGAAACCATGAACTCTAGGCCAATGTGTTTCATGCATACTAAAAAGATTCTAAAAAGAAAGATGTATGCAAGACATGAACCTAGATGCCTAACTTGATTTTTCAAAACCATGCATAAAGAACTAGATTTTTCAAAAAGAATTTTAAGTTCTAAAACATGCAGGATGAAGTCTTTGAGAAAAAATGCATATGTAAGTCTAAGTTTCATATTACAAGGTCCAAACTATGATGTATGAGTGTGTGATCAGATGACGGTGAAACTATGATGTATGAGTGTGCATCCATCAAATTAGCAACAACAAAAATCCTAACAATCTCCCCCTTTACAATTTGATGGCAACTAAGATGATCACATCACTTCTAGGTTCTTTCTCCCCCTTGGTTAGAGCTCTCCCTTGCTTTTCGTATTCAAGCGATCTTCCTCTTTAGTTCTTGAAGCAGATCTCCCCCTTAGTTAGATATGTTCTTCTCTCCCTCTTTGTTTGATCTTCTTTGTGTCTGATCTTCAGATCTTCTAATCTTCTCTCCCCCTTTGTCATAGATTTGTTCTTTTTCTACCCCTTTGACATCGAATTGCAAAGGAACCTGTATACATGAAAAGACAAATACCTTTCAGTAGCACCTGTTACCAAATGATAATGCAAATGTAATGTGGAACAGGTTATCATGTATATAGATTTGTCTATGCATTGTTTGAATGAAGCTAAGCTAACAATTATGAATTAATTTAACAAGATATAGCTTCAAAGCAACATAAGTATTCATCAAGAGAAATATAACAAGAGGATAGGAGATGAACAAGTGAAACTATAATTTCATTGATTTAACAATAGAAGTTTAGTACTGAAATCACTAAGTACTTGACAATTACATAAACAAAATAGCATGGTCAATGTTCAAAACAAAATCATGTCAGTTGATAGATAATAAACACATCAAGAAAATCAATATATCATTACCCAACACTATCCCCACAAAAAGATGAAAAGCCCTCCTATGGTCTAAGATGAATCTGGACGAGACGGGGGCATAACATTTTTGGCCCCCTCGTGGTACAGTGACGAGTAGCTTTTGGAGTCGATGTGCCTCGAAGAGAAACTTGAAGGAGAGCTTTTGATTTGACCAAGAGTCTTTGAGCATTTTTTTTAATAGCCTTTTGAGTTTCCAAGGGGATTTTATGGTAGTGAGAGGGATCACGTACCATCTCAAGGCAAAATTTTGAAAATGAAATGAGGGAGTTGGATTTGGGTTTTGGATTTTGAGTTTTCCTTTTGACCTTGTGAACCAAAGGGCTTTATTTGGCGCATCAGGCGATCAAGAAGGATTTCTTGGTTTTTGACCTTGTGACATAACAAGCTGTATGTGGCAGGTTAGGGGGCCGGGGTTTGAGTTTTTTTTTTCTTTTTGGATTTTGACCTTGTGACCCAACAAGTTGTATGTGGCAAATTGGGGGGTCAAACTTGGTTTTGACCTTGTGACCTAACAAGCTGTATGTAGCAAGCTAGGGGGTCAGGTTTGGATTTTGTGGAATGTAAATTTCAAGATTTTGGCTAAATTTGGTATATGAGGTGGGATGGTTTAATTTTTTGGAAGCTCACAAGGCTTGGATTTTTTTGTGTGTGGTCCAATCAACTCAAAAGAGGCATGGAACCATTTCGTATGCTCTTGGTAAGAGGAATTTTTGAAAGGAAGCCTCTTTTAGTTCCTAGGTGGTGAAACCTGACTCATATGGGCTAGCCCATAGGACCTTAAGCTTTAAAGATGGCTTAGATCTCACATGGTATCATTTTGTAAAGAATATCTTAAAATATCCCTTTGGATAGAGAAGATCTAAAAATATCCTTACTTGGAGAGAATCTTTCAAGTTTCCTTTCGTTTGGGAGAGATTTTCTCAAAGTATCTTTCTTTGGGAGAGAATATTTCTCATTCCCTTTCTTTTTGGAGAAAACTTCTCAAAGAATCTTCTCTTTGGGAGAGAATATCTCAAATCTCCTTTCTTTTGGGAAGGTTGCTAATTTTTAGCACTTACCTCCTTTCTTTTCTCCTTGTTTCCTCTTTTGATTTGCTCTCTTCTATAAAAGCAAGAGGAGATTGGATCTTTGCTTCTTTGCTTTCTTTCTTTGCAAGAGTCTCCAAGAGTGCTGCAAGATCAAGAATTCTTCTTCTTCTTCAAAGATCTTCAAGCTTTTCTTCTTCTTCTCCATCAATGGCTTCAAGTAAGTTTTCTTCCTTCACAAGAAACTCTATGTAGGAGTAGAATTCTTTCCTTTTTCTCTTCTTTTCTTTTCTTTTCTTTTCTTTCTCCCTTTTTTCTTTCTTTCTTTTTTTTCCACGTGTTTTCTCTCTTTTTTTTCATCTTTTTTTTCACGTGCTGCCTCTTTTTTTTGCGTTTTATTTTTTGCACGTTTTTTTTATTATTTTCCTTTGGCTGTACAGACAGGTTCGTACGGACCTAGCCGTACTGCCACGTGGTAGTGGGCCACGACCTGCTCGCCAAATTTTTTTTTAAAGAAATTTCTCTCTCTTTTTTGTTTTTCTTTTTGCTTCTCTCTTTTTTGCTCACCAAGATAATGAGGTTTATACACCATGATAATGAGGTTTATGCAATCCAAGATGTTCATGCATATTTCTTTCTTTCTCTTTTTTTTTTATGCATCAAGATAAAAGGCTAGAATCTCTAGGTCAAGTCAACATGCATTTTGACTTTGACAAAGTTTGATTGGTTTTGACCAAGTTGGGTTGGAATTGATCAAACTTTGGTTAAAGTTTTCCTAGCATCTAATGCATGATGATTTTTTGGATGCATGTTTTTTAGTAAATTGATTGGGAGCATGATGATGCATACCAGGAAATCTTTTGCAAGTTTTAGGATTTGGAGCTAGCAGCAATGTTGAGCCTTTTCCTGACCTTGCTGGAATTTGAGGAGCTTTGCGAGTTTCGAAGTTTGGAGCTCGCAGCGATGTTGAGCCCTTCTTCAAGCTTGCGGAAATTTGATGAGATTGGTTTGTTCTCGTAGCAATGTTTGATTTCAAACCTTCTTTGAGGATGCTTCATTGAGCTTGTAGCGGTGTTGAGCTCATCTTCAAGCTTCCTATCTTCTTCGGGATGTTTCCTTTTTCTTCGGAATTGTCCCGGAATCATGCCAAAATTTCTCTAGAATTTTCTTTTTTTTTAAATAGAAAAATTCTGTCACTTTGATGATTGATTTTTTCTTTTTCATCCTTTCTAGGTAGTTCCTCCAGAACGAACAAGGGCAAAGAGCCTGTTACTGATGCACCCCGTCGGTCTACCAGGCCTGCTAATGTGGCCGTACAGCAGGCCTGGGAGAAGGTCCAGTTTGTGGAGAAGAACTTGGAAGAATGCGACTCCCTCAACAGCAATGAGATGAGACAGCGATTGATCGCTCTCAAGGATGATGAGTTTTACAGGATTATGGTAAGCAACCGTCCTTGGGTCATGGACGATCAGAGCATTGTGCCCAAGCCTACCTTTTTCTTTGGTGACGCAGTCGCTGATGACTTGATGTACCAGAGGAGATGTTTTCAGTTCTCTTACACAACTGATGGTGAGGAGAGAACTATTTCTACCCGGTCGACCTTTGATCGGACTGTCTCGATCATGAGTCTTTCTCCCACGTGTCCCAAGAGGGAGGATCCTCCAAGCTGGGTGAAGATGAGCAATGTGGTAAAGACCGGGTTTTTTATTGGCGATCCTTCCGGATATGTGGAGAAGTCGCATGTCCATATGGACATGTTGATGCCCTCCAGTGGCTACCAGGGTTCTGACCATCCATCGGTCAATTGGAGACCGGCTGGTGTTGGCTTTTTTCGGGGTGACGGCATCAGTTGGGTGAAGCCTTTTCAACTTCATGACTGTTTCAGTGTTGATTCGCGCTGGGAATCATGGACTGATCTCACCCTGCAGATTGGTGGAGCCATTTTGAAGGAGGCCAGGATCTTCAACGAGGTTCACGCTTTTCGGAAGACTGTGGTTTTCCCTGATGAGGCCTTCATGGCTATGCTAGAGTCATTCCTTCCACAAACCAACACCTTCATTGTGACGAATGGTGAGATTGGTTTTACTTTGAAGGAATTAAGCGTCATCACCGGGCTGCCTATCCTTGGCAATGAGGAGTTTATGCTTATCGATAGCATTTTTGAGGAGTTCAGGCTCCTGTACTTTCAGCTCGTCTCCCTTTATGATTTTTTGAAGGAGAAGGAGGGCTCGAAAGTCCGGTGTAGCAGTTGGAAGAATTGTAGCTCTAACTTCTTTGACGGTGGAGAGTCTTTTGATGGTATGGCCCAAGATGCTAGGGCCAAGAACCCAGGTTTGAAGAAGATCTCCGTCATGCGAGATGACTTGAAGAAGTTCTTTGGGAGTACAGACGCCATTTATCCTGACATTGCACTGCGGAGGGATCTCGCTGTTTACCTCACTTATTGGTTGGGTCGGGTTATTTTTACTGGAGGAGATGGAACACACATCAGTCCGCACTGTATTTTTCCAGCTTGTCAGATGGCGTTCGGAGAGCGGTTGGCTTTGGTGCCAACTCTTTACTCCTATTTATGTACCGAACTGCAGGCTGCTGCTTTCTTGGTTTGGCTGGGGCTCCTTATGAACAGGGTATTTTCAGCCCATATTTTCTATTCGTGGTATGTTTAGTACTGTCTCGGCTTCCATCGCTTAGGAGTTGCACAGGATGATGACCTTTTCATGATTCGGTTGGTTAGAGGGACAGCCATTTCCAAATCTCTTTTGTCTGTCCATTTGCGGATCCGACGGTTCAGGGGCGTCAAGATCGGGCAATCTTCAGTGAAGCTTTCTCCAGGTTTGCGGAAGAAGGCTTTTGATTTTGGAGCCTCCTGTGATTCCACCAGGGTGGGGTCGGGAAGACATTACTCCTTGACCAATGTAGAAAAGGGGTGACTTTTTAACATACGTGTTGGTACGATGGTGTATCGGAGACATCTTTTTGTTGATATCCAGCTGTATGTTCCCTCGCGTTTCGCGCTGCAGTTGGGCTTCTCTCAAGGCGTTGTTGGAGCGCCTTCAAGCATGGCTAAGCGCTTTGGAGGTTTGCAGGATGGGAGGAATGGATGGGCTTTTTATAGTGCGAAGGACACTACCGCCATGATTTCCTGTCCCAAGTTGCCCACTTTCCGGACTGCTGGTTTCACGAAATGGTTCGTGGAAAGCTTTTCAATATATCGGGGGCTTTCCAAGAAGGAGCTTGATGTCAAGCAATCTCCTGGGAAAGGTCTTGGCAGATCTGATGGAGTCCGGCGAGAGGAAGTTCTGGCTTTCCTTTCTGGAGAGAAGCACAAGATCGGCTTTCTCAGTGAGCAGGACATCATCAGATCAGGAGTTGTACAAGAGATACCTAGTGAGGTCTTGGAACAGCTAGAGGAGGAGGAAGTCGAGATCGACGCTTGGATGCAAGTGGAACTAACGAAGGCTTCCATGGAGTCTACTGGGAATAGCAGACCATCCGGTGAGGAATCAAGCGAAGCTCTTGACTTTGAAAATGGGGCGGGCACTTCAAGTAAATCAACCTATAGAAGTAAGAGGAAGAGAGGGCAGTGCCGTAATAAGAGACGGCATGAAGACTCTCCTGATTTAGAAGTCCTTCTCACCACTGCTGAAGAGATGTCAGGGGATGCTGGTGAGCCTCCGGAAAAGAGGAGTCGAGAGGAAGAAACCGTTGATGAAGGTATGATTCCTCGTCTCTCTTTCCATTTCTTTCTTTGAGATTTTCTTGTTTTGATTTGCCTTCTCTCCCTTTTTCAGTGGAAGATGAGGACTTGGTGATGCCTGAGGTTCTAGCCAATGAGGCAGTGAAGGATCCGGCTGTAGCATCTGAAGAAGAACCGAGGGATCTTAAAGTTATTCTAGAATCTTCACCTGGTATGACTTCTTTGTATTTTCTTCTTTTTTTTGTCTGTGCTGTCATTTGCTAACAGGTTGCTTGTTTTCTTGTCAGTTGACTTGCCACAGGATTCCGATGATTTCGAGCCATCTATGGATGCGGCCTTTTACGACGCCTCGGATGAACTCATGGAGGCAGAAAGTATTCCTCCGATCGTTGAAGAAGGTATTTGTAGCAATAACCCTGATGATAATGATTTTTTCAACCGGATCATATTCATACCCCTTTTTTTTGTTTTGTTTTGGTGGCAGGTTGTGAGGTAGCAGAAGTGGTTCCTCCGTTTTACTCAGTGCCAGAGCAGGAGATGCCTACAATTGAACCAGAAGTAGGGACTTCTTCTTCCAGTTTTAATGCGGTAGAGACAAGATCTTCTGAGCAGATTCCTTCGCCAGTGTCTCCGATTAGAAAGAGCTTAATGATCACTCCTCCAGCAGGACATGACACGGGCAGTCGACCAATGGAGAGGGGCGAGCCTTCATCCGGGCCATCTCTTGAGTACGTGAAGAAAGTGTTGAAGAGCGTTTTGAGCTCATGGGTCAAAACTCTTTCTTCTGACCATTTGGAAGCCGGCTTTGGCATGATCAAGCATGTACAGGACATCCTTGCTGATAGCGAAGAAGTCTGTCTGGACATTACAGGTGCGAAGGCTTTCGTTGATGAAGTCATAGCTCTAGGGAACAAATGGAATGAAACCAAGAGCTTCCCAAGTGGTGACTTCTTCAATGAGATGTTTTTGAAGCCTTCTGGCGAGGTCAAATCTGAGCTGAACGAGATCTCGCAGACTCAGAAGCAATTCGTTCGGGAGAGGAACTTTATCGAGTTGGCTATCATTGAGTTGACAGAAGATCTGCGTCGTGTTGATAGAGGGGTCGTTGAGACCAGGCAGAGTCTTGAGCTATTGGAGGAACAAGCTGCTGCAAAATGGGTTACCATTGTGGAAGCTCGTGCCAGAGAAGGGACTCTGATTCGCCAAGTCGAGGAGGCTGAAAGCAATCTCTGGAGGAAGACTCAAGAGTATGAACTATGGCAGATTCTTCAGGAAGAGCTTCCCCATGCTGCAGACAGATCGCGGCGTTCTGCCGCATTTTATGGTAAGATCTTGAAGAAGCTTGGCCTGGAAGCTTTAGAGGCTAAGGCCAAGAGTCTGCTTGAGGATTGAGTCTTTGAATGAAGACCATGTGAGACTGAGCTCCTGATTCTTTGTAACAAACTTTTTCTTCTTCTTTTGTTTATGGTACCCGTGTATACACACATATTTTTTGGTACTCTTTCTCTTGTAGTGCTTGTGGACATTTTTTTTAGCACTTTTTTTTTGGTATTCCCTACTTTCACTCAAATTCTTTTGTGATAAATTCAAGCAATAGTTAAACGGGAATGTTTGTTTGGAAATTTGATCAAAAGTTTGTCATTTTGTGAAAAACCTTTTATCAAATGGTTGTTTTGACGTGAAAGCCGAGTTTTGAGTTGGCATGGAAGCCGAATTTGGGTCTGCATGGAAGCCGGAATTTTGTGGCGTAAAAGCCAAAATTTGGGATGGCATGGAAGCCGATTTTGTTTTTCGCATAGGAGCCAAAATTTTTGTTTGTAGCATTGATAGCCGGGATTTGTTTTTGGCATGCAAGCCGAAATTTGTTTTTGGCATGGAAGCCGAAATTTTGTGGCGTTTATAGCTGATTTTTTTTGTGGCGTTTAGAGCCAAATTTGTGGTGTTTTTAGCCGATTTTTGGCATGAGAACCGATTTTTTTGAAAACCAAGTTTTGTTTTGTTGGCATGAAAACCAAATCTTGAATTGGCATGAGAGCCAGGTTTTGTGGCATTTATAGCCGATTTTGTAGCGTTGATAGCTGATTTTTGGCACGAGAGCCGGGTTTTTGGCATTTATAGCCGATCTTGGCATGAGAGCCGGGTTTTGGTTTTCAAAAATGCAAGTATCAACTAAAAGTCGCCTCCCTGCTAAATGGTCTTGCAAGTATCGATGGAATGTCGCCTCCTTCCTCATTCGGTTGAGAGTGTCGATGGAATGTCGCCTCCTCGAGAATTTGGGTGCAAATATCAACTAAGTGTCGCTTCCTTGCTTTTTTCAAAAATTCTGGTTTTGTGGGTATCGATTGAATGTCGCTTCCCCATGATTTTTGAAATTTGAGGTCTCTTTTTTTTTTGGACCTCGGTTTTTGTTTGAATTTTGGGTTTGTGGATATCAACTGGAATGTTGCATCTCCACGATTTTTTGAAATTCTGCAAGTATCGACAAATTGTCACTTCCTTGCGATTTTGAAATTTTGGAAGTATCGAATGGGGTTCGCATCCTTCCGATTTTTGGGTTTTGCGAGTATCGACTGAGTGTCGCTTCCCCGCGGTTTCTATAAAAAAAACCATTTTTTTGTTTAAAGACACAAGGGTTGTAAATTTGGACTTAAAACCGTTTTTGGTTGTAAAAGTCAGGGTCGACTAGGGTGGAAATTCCTGAGTCCTGATTTTGTTTCAAACCATGAATTTTGGGTTCAAGGATTGAAAATTTGGTCGAGTCCAGGAAGAGGCTCCTAAAAGAGGATGAAAGTAAGCATTGTTTTGAAGTTTTAGAAATCTCAACAGAAGGATGAAAAATCTAAAAGAGGCGGGTATGACGAGCGAGTACTTGAGAATAGGCTTTTGGCCATGCAAGCATTGCTTTGACCCAGTGGCGTAAGTCTTCAAATGTAGTACCACTTCAAGAACTTACCGTTGATGGGCAGCATACATCTGTCGCCCTTCATGTTTAGAAGTGCGTATGCGTCGTTGGAGAAGACTTTGTCAATGACGAAGGGTCCCTCCCGTTTTGGTTTGAGTTTGCCTTTGGATTTGTGGGCAAAAACCATTGGCCCTTTTACTGCAAGAACCAAGTCACCCTTTTTATAGGTGCGTTGCCTGACCTTCTTGTCGAAAGATCTTGCCATGCGTGCTTGGTACAACTCAATGCTTTGTAAGGCTTCGAGCCGTCTTTCGTCGAGATTGTCCAGTTCTTGGAGTCTCAGTTTGACATTGTTGGGATTGGTGTATGCCCTAAAGCCCACTGACTTCACTCACATCTCTGTTACTGGATATTTATTGGTTATTTAATAGAATGACATCTTTCTCATATTACTTGTGTATATGTATGGTTGTGTAAGGCCCATTGTTTTCTAGTAAATGACTTAGGTGTGTAGTGGCTACACACAGTAAGGTCTGAGTCATGGACACTTGAAACAATAAACTTGTTCATAACTGAGAGATGGAGTTGGGCACTTCATCTTGGTATAAGTTATAATGAGATACTCTCCTATATTCAGGGTGACTTACCTTAGTCACGGAGGCCTTTCCGGATTTATCTCATTAGTGCATGTGTCATGCATTGAACATGACCACTTGTAGGTGTGATCTCTAAAATAGTACTATCACTGAGAGAGGTCAAATCACCTCTTGCTACTGAGTGACCAGTGCTCTTAATCTTGAGCATTTGTGGATGAACTGACGAAGTCAAGTTCTTGTGCTTTAATTCACTATCGGTGAGATCCTGTTCATGGGTCAACAACTCTGTGTTTTGGGTGCTCGGGCTTGATTAGTTGGGACGTGCAAATGCAATATGGAATCTATGCCATCGTGTGATGGAATGATCGTCCCCTTAGAATTATCCGATTAATCATCAGAATCTAAGATCTTAGTATATGGATATTCCATATGGATATTGAACTTGTGGGTCGCTCCCTGGATCAAGAGAATGATATCCGGGTGATGATTAAGTCAAGGGTATGAAGTTCTAAGGATGAGATGTAATCAAGAAGGTAGATAGTACATCGGTTAACCTACTTGATTATGGATGTTACATAGAGGGGCATTGTGGTCATTGTACTTGGTAGGTCAAAGACAATCGTCAGTTTATGATGAGCTTAATTTGCAATTTAATATTTGTCCCTGGAGTGCAACCATAACTCTCTAGTGGAATGAGTTAAGGTTAAAATGATCTTAATGTTGCTATGGGGTTAGCATGGACATTTTGGTCATTTTGGGAGCCAAGGGCAAATATGTCTTTTGGTCCCTCTTCTAGCCACTTTCCTATATTGGCATGGTTTCCTAATTTAATTAGATGATATGTGGTTGAATTAATTTTGTGGAAGAATAATTTTGAGTTTAAATTCAAATAGGCTTTTGATGGCATACATGAATTTAACTCTAGCTAAATTATTAACTAGTGGGTCATGGTGTGTTTATCTATCTTGTGGGCCAGCCATGTGGGGAGCCCCTTGTGTGAGGTTTCCAAGTTTAACTAGGTATCTTTACTTGGAAGGAAGAACTCCTCTTTGGGTAAGAATTCCTATAATTAAAGTTTACTAATTTTTAGTATCTTTAATTAGAAAGTGTTGCACAACTAAGGTGGCTGGTTGCTAATTTTTAGGGATGGTCATTCCTATTAGAGATAGAACTCTTAAAGGAATGAGAACTATTTATATATACCCCTCCTTACCCAAGGCGTGCAACAAGGGAAGAAACAAGTGCTGGAATAAAAACCCTAGGCGTGGATTGTTCTTGTAACTCCATTGGCCGCCCAAGACAACAAGAGAGAAACTCACGCCCAGCCATTGCTCTCTTCTTTTTCTTGATTGGAGAGAGGAGATCAGGTCCTGGCTTTTTCCACAAATTGTAGATTCAGAAAACCCTTCTTGGAATCCATATTCTGATCCCACAATCGAAGCCAATCAGATTAGGTTGTGGAATAGAAGAGAAGATCAAAGGAGAAGCTATTGCAGAAATTCCTGCAACATACATTGCTGATTGCAGGCTGAGTTCAGACCTTTGAAGGCTTTCTTTTCAGAGATTTGAGGCATTCATATCATCAAGGTATTTGTCCTCTATCATCTCCTTGCATTATACACATGTTGATCATGATTTCATGGAGTTTTTATGCATGATTCATGGCTGGAAGATCAGATCTGTATTCTTGTTTTTAAAACTTGAAAAACCAAATCAGCCATGGAAGTCCAAGTTCAGATCAGTATAGCATGAACTTTCAGACATTGCTTTCTTACGTCATGTCATTTTGTAAAGATACCCTTAAGGAAGGAATTTGTACTTCCAAAGGGACAACAGCTTCGTATCCATAGACCAAAGAGAATGGTGTGCTATGGGTTGGTCCTCGAACGGTGGTTCGATAAGCCCACAAAGCTTCAGGTAGTTTGTCTCCCCAGTCTCTTTTGTGACTAGAGACCATTTTCTTGGGAATTTTGCAGAGTGTCTTGTTGAAGGCTTCTACTAGTCTGTTTGCTGCCAAATTGTATGGAGTCAAAGGACAACTCTGGATTTTGTATTTGTCGCAAAACCTGTAGAATCGGTGATCTCGGAATTGCGGTCCGTTATCGTGAACGAATCTTTTAGGTATGCCGAAGCAACAAATAATGTTGATGTGCAAGAATTGAAGGACTGATGAGGTCTTCATTTCGCTGAGCACAAATGCTTCTGACCACTTGAAGAAATAATCCATAGCGGCGAAGACAAAACGATGACCTTTGCTTGACGAAGGAGAGATAGGACCTATGATGTCCATACCCCAAGTTTCGAACGACCATGAGATTACTGTGGGGTGTAGCCATTCTGGAGGCATATGAACATAGTCTCCATGAACTTGGCATTGGCGCCAGCGTTTAGCAAATTGCATGGCGTCAGCTACCATGGTAGGCCAATAATATCCCAACCTTTTTATCTGATCGTAGAGCTTGGGACCAGCCTGATGAGCTCCACAAAGACCAGCATGAACTTCCTTGAGGGTTTCCTCTGCCTGTTGTTGTGACAAGCAGCGCAGAAGTACTCCATTAAAGGATTTTCTATAAAGCATTTTTGAAGGTATATCCAAATGAAAGTTTGGGGCTCCTCTTTGAATGCTTACCCATTCTTTTGGATCTTTAGGGAGGATTCCGAACATGGTGGAATCAATGAACTGATATCTCTAGTCGCCGATTGGAGGTTTGAGGATGGAGATCCAACTTCCTGCCAATTGGTGGCTTTCAACAACTGCTTGGTGTGTGTTAAGAGGAGGGGGAATCCTTCTTTGACACACTGTAATTTGGATGTTTTCCCCTTCCTGGATTGCCATGGATGCGACAAGTCCGGCCAGGGCATCTGCACAGATGTTCTCACCTCTGAGGATATGGGTGATATGACAGATGTCAAACCTTTGGCAAAGTGATTGTGCCTTGTTGTAATAAGGCAACAGATCAGGCTTCCTGAGTTCAAATTTCTGATTCATCTGGTTGATGACCAGTTGAGAGTCTCCAAAGACTTCCAGCATGGTGATGCCGGATTCGAGGGCTAGTATTAGTCCTACGATGAGAGCTTGGTATTCAGTTGCATTGTTTGAGCATGGTTCCAGTAGCAAGAAAGCATGTGGAATTATGTGCTTGTCGGGGCTAACAAAGAGGATGCCACCTCCCGAGATCAGCTTTCTTTTTTCAGTTGTCCTGATTGCACCGTCAAAGTACATGTCCCAGGAGGCATTTTGTGAAAAAGTATTCACGTTGTAGACAGGTTTGTTTGGGAGATCATCTCTGAGTGGGGAATCTTTAGGCAACAGATGCTCTACAAGAAGGTCTGCTAGAGCTTGGCCTTTGATTGCCTTTTGTTGTACATACCAGTTATCAAATTGTGATAGGAGGATGGACCATTGTGCCAGTTAGGCATTGAGAGAACCTGCTTTTGTGACCAGGACTTTTAAGAGGTTGATCCTCGAAATCAGGTAGACTGTGTTCAAAAGAAGCTAGTGACGTAGCTTTTGTACGGCAAACATCACTGCAAGGCATTCTTTCTTGACTGGAGAATAGCAATGCTCCGCACCTACCAGCATACGGCTGAGGTAGTATAGAGTAGTTTCTTTTCCTTCGTCATTCTCTTGTGCAAGCAGAGCGCCCAGAGAATGGTCGAGAGCTCTTGTGTACAAGATGAATGGTTTTCCAGTGGTAGGGGTAGCCAGCACTGGAGGTTTGGTCAGGTATGACTTGATATCTTGAAATGCTGCTTCACATTCAGTATCCCAAACAAAGTTCACGACTATCTTCATTAATCGAGAGAAAGGACAGCATTATCCTGAAAGATTGGAGATGAACGGTCTGATGTATGCCCATCTTCCTTGAAGTCCTTTCAGTTCTCTTAAGGTTCTTGGAGAAGGCATTTCTAGAATGACTTTGATGGGGTCAAGTTCTATTCCAGCTTTCCGGACTATGAATCCGAGAAACTTACCCGATGAGACGCCGAAGAAGCATTTCAAGGGATTCATTCGTAGTTTGTGTTTGTGAAGTCGAAGGAAGACTTCCTGAAGGTCTTTCAGATGGTCTTCTTTTCTTCTGCTTTTGACGGCTAGGTCATCAACGTAACATTCAACCATCTTGTGCTACATATCTTGGAATATTTTCATCATAGCCCTCTGATATGTGGCACCAGCATTTTTCAGACCAAATGGCATGACAGTGTAGCAATACACGCCAAATGGGGTCCGAAATGATGTGTGCTTTTCATCTTCAGGATGCATCTTTATCTTATTGTAGCCAGAGAATCCATCCATAAATGTCATTCGCTCAAACCCACAGGTGTTGTCAATCATCACCTCTGGTATGGGGAGCGGGAACACATCTTTGAGGCAAGCGCCATTTAGGTCCGTATAGTCAATACAGACTCTAATCTTCCCATTTTTCTTTGTCACAGGGACGATGTTGGCCAACCATTCAGGATGTTGTTCTTCACGGATGAAGCCGACGTTTTTGAGTTTTTGAACATCTTGTTCAATTTTGTACATCATGTCTGGGCGAAATCTTCTTTGGCCTTGTTTGATAGGCTTGATATCTTTTTGCATATTGAGTTTATGGACTGCTATCTTGGGGTCTAAGCCAGACATTTCAGCATAAGACCATGCAAAACAATCAACGAACTCATGAAGAAAAGATATATACTCGGGTAACTCATCATCCTTTATATTCTTGCTTATGAATACAAGATGTGGGTCATCTGGTGTTCCCAAGTCTATCGTTTGAACATGATCTTCTATTAGAAGGTTCGAAGGTGGTTCCTCCACAATATTTTCGGAGGCTTCCAACTCAACGAAACCTTCTGGAGTTTCAAGGGCATTTTCATGCCAAGGCTTTGTTTCTGGCCATGAGTCTTCAGGATCGGTGATCTTCTCAAGGCTTGATATGAGGTAATCTCAATCGCCTGTTGAAACTGGGTCGAATTAAGGTACTTCTTTTGGAGACGACGGTTCTTCTGGGTCAAAACGCCACATGTCTTTATCACCGGACAATTCCTCTTCATTATCAGAGAAGTCGTACGAATTGGTAGAGCTTCCCGGATCCTTGACAGGTGACTCTTCAAAAAGATATCGAGGGAGATTGATGTCTTCAAGGATATGAGATGTTGAGGATTGGTCGGTAAATCGACTCCTCATCATTTCTGCCAACTTTCTCATGGGAGTGTCAGGATTAAACCCCAACCCATGTGAAGATTTTCTACATGACCGTAGAGTCTCCAATCTTCCAGTTGACTTTTGGTTAAGGCGGGCTCCAATGGTGTGAGAATACCGCGACCTTCCCCCAGACCGACTAGGTTTTGAGTGTCATAACCCATTTTCTTCATAATAGCTTGTGATTGCCTTCTCTTCGGCTGAAGTTGCAGGAACAACGAAGGAAGCAGACCTAGGATCTTCTACATCAGCACGTGTCTCTATTGGAGGTAAAGCACGCTGAATTTGCTGAGTGTTAGCTTGGCTTGACGATATATCATTTTCTGACTCTGACTCTAAATCCATGTCTTGCATGATAGATACGAAAGAGACAACAAACTTGCCCCCAGACTTTTGCTTTGGTTGTTATGACCAAAGGTTTTGAAGATTTGAGAGAGACAACAAAGGGAGATGGATTGTTCTGTTCGGATTTGCAGGAAGGTTTGTTTTCTTCCGATGATCGCTGAGGAGCCTTGCCTTTATCTTTCTAAAGATTTTCAGCAAAGGGTGTTATTTCTTCCTCCTTTTCTTCTTTTTCATCTTTGTACATCTGAGCATCTGCAAAATAGACTTATTTGCCTTTGAAGGGCTTTTTGTCTGCAAACACTCAATGTATCGAGCTGTCGTTGCCGACGAACTTGATGCATTGATGTAGAGTTGAAGGGACGACACCATTCTCGTGTATCCAGGGGCATCTAAGAAGGATGTTGTAGCATGAAGGGGTTCTTACTGCTTACACAGTGACTTCAGAGATAAGGTCACCGATTTGCAACTTGAACCTGATTTTGCCGATAGGTGTTTTAGTGCTCCCATCGTACCCAAAGATGGATACAGACGTGTGACTCAGCTTGCTAGGTGGGATGCCCAACTCTTCAAGTGCCGAAGTAGAGATGAGGTTGAGTGCAGAACCTGGGTCTATCTGGACTCTGTGTATCAGCATTTCTTTGATGTACCATGTGAAAGTCCTTGGGATCCTAACCCTAGAGGGGGGGGGGGGGGTGAATAGGGTGAGCTACAATTGTGACCAACTTAAACCAATTTTAACTTCTTAACAAAAACTAGTCACATGTGATGATTAATCAAATAATATGCGGAAGCTAATATAAACAATCACCACAAAAGCAAGCACCACAACACCAAGGTTTATAGTGGTTCGGCCTCAATGCCTACATCCACTACCGGCTTGTGATGTAATCACCCCACCGGATTTCTATTATTTATGCTTTTTACTAGGCTAAGCAATAACCCTTACAATGTTGTTTTTCTAGGCTAAACAACAACCTCTCAATGTGCTTTTATAGGCTAAGCAATAACCTTTACAAAATGCTTTTCTTAGGCTAAGGAATAACCTTACAAGATGCTTTTCTTAGGCTAAGCAATAACCTTACAAGATGCTTTTCTTAGGCTAAGCAATAACCTTTACAAATGAATATTTCTCTAAGAAGGCGTCTTCACAAAAGAACACTCCAAGAGATACAATTTAAGCACAATGGAATTGACTTTTAAATAGGCTCATGTGAAAGTGAAATTCCAATTACAATCATACACTAAAACAAGTTAAAGTGTGTGCACATGTGTATGAAAGTTTCTACTTCAATCAATTTCTACAATGATGCTCCTAAATGAATGCTTGATGCATTTTAAAATCAAAGCTTATAAAATGATGATTGAAGAGAAAACTAATCACATAAAAGATTCAAACAACTTTGAAGAAATGAAACAAACAAGTTGTATGAATGTTAAAGTCTAAGAACACATGTGATTAGGATAAGAGAGTTTGCAAACAAATCTAATTTACCAAAGATGATATTGAGTTTGCAACACAACTCTAGAAATCATGCATAAGGGAAAATACAAAGATTTAAGCATGTATGGATTTCATTTTAATGGAAATCAAAATACAAGTAAAGTGTACCTTTTTAAAACTCAAGTATTTGAATTCCAAATAGCCCTCTAGCCTTTCCAACTTCTTCCCCTTTCTTTGGCTCCAATATAGTCTCAAAGGTTCATGGTTCAAGCCCCAAAGAAGGTTGGAAATGAATGGACTTTATAGCCAAAAAGTGGCAAACGGCTAGTCCTCGGTCGACCTGCAAAGAGGTCTCGGTCGACCGGGATCACACAACGGGCAAATTTCTGACCGTTGGTGCTTCAGGGCCCTGTCAGGCTGCAGTGGTCCCGGTCGACCGGGATACAGGTCTCGGTCGACCGGCGACACTGGCCACTGACCCCCTGGGACCAAAAAATCCATATTTTGCATAGATGAAGGTATTTCTTTGGGGGGATTTTTGGGCCACTAAACCAAGCTTGGTAACATGTTTTAGATCAATCTAAGATGTATAAAAACATGAAACACAAAGAGCCTAAAATGATTTGAAACTTTAAATCCAAAGGCTAGCTTGATTTTTAAAAACTCTTTTCAAATGAAAATGCATACAAAGATGATTCTGAAAGTGATGAATGTATGCAAGGCACAAACCTAAATTCTAAATATGATTTCTCAAAAGTAATGCACAAAGAATTAGGTTTTCAAAAGAGTTTGGAATCTAAAACCAATGCATCCAAGTTTAAGACCAAAACATGCATAAAACAAAACTTTTACAAAACTTAAAAGCAATGCATGTATAAAACCAGATTTCAAGATATTCTAAAACAATGCATGAGTGTAAATTCAAATGATATGAATATGTTAATGCATCCATCAAATTGCAAATACAAAATCCCTAACACCATGTGAAGTACAAGGGTCGGTTGTGCTTTGTCTTGCCTAGCAGGTGGTCATCCTTACCGAAGGCGATGATTGCACTTGCTGCTTTCTGTTCCGAGAGGGATTCAATGCCTGATCCCTCAGTTTTCTTCTTTTCTCCCTTTGAGCGAGTATTTGATTTTTTGACCCTATAGTCCATTTCAATTTGTAGGACTTGTGGGGCATGTTTGTAGACATCCGCATTCAGCCTTTGTAGTTCTGAAATGAGATTATCACGAGTGTGTGGAGACATTCGTAATAAATCAAGGATGTGCAGTCGTGCAGGTATGTGTTCGAAGTGCTCAATCAAGTCGTACTTGAAAGCCTCCTTCGGGCCTGCATGTTCATTATTGTTGCCACTTGGGGCGTTTACAATATTTTTTTCCTGAAGGATTTACATAAGAAGAAGAAGAATATTGGTTGTAATTTTTGTGGTAATCCCGGCCAGAATGGGTACCTCTACCAACTTCAAGAGCTTCTTGAGAAGGGTCTTCATTTGGAAGATCATCCTTGGGATCTAAGGGTTAATCCTTCTCATTTGCAGCAGAGTCACCATCCTCAGTGATTGTGTTGCATGGAGCATTTTTCGGGAACAAGTCCTGAACAACATCCAGCAACTTTTCTCCTTCATTGAGTAATTTGTCGGTCCAGACGTCTCCTATGAGGTCAGGTATCTGAGACCAATTGACCAGGCCTCCATTGGCTGAAGTTTCTTCAGGATGATCGGTCGAAAGAGCTGTGAGTTGTGATGTCACAGTTTCAGGGGACGAAGGCTGAGAAGGTGTTATCTCAGTGGAAGTCACCTGAGAAAATGTAGCTTCGGAAGATATACTATCAGGTGTAGCCAAAGAGTACGTGTCTTCGATAGATGATGCTTCAGAGGCGCTATCATCCTGAACTATCGCATTGCAAGTTGCCCTGATAGGAGATCCCCCCAGAGTGGACTGTTGGGAGTCAGGCTCATCATCGGATGTACGAGGATCATCTATCCAACAGTTTTCTCCACTTTTCAAGAATTGAAGGAGGAGGTACCTATTGATTTTCAGGGACTTCCGGTTACAGATTTTGATCGCGAAGATCTTGCTCTTGTTCTAAGGCAAGGTGCTACAAGATCCTTGCATACTTTTCAAGATCAGGCATGGGAGCCAAATCTTCTTCTTCGTCTGCCCCTTGTGGTTCAACCCAATTGGGTTCCACTTGAGCGTTGAAGGGTGCTGAGTCAACAGGATTTTCTTGAACAGGCTCTTGGTCTTCTTCATCATCAGACCAGGATCCGTGTTGCTGATATGGGTTATACCAGATTACCGGCATAAGATGAGATCTGGGGATCCATTATTCGTCGGAGAGGTATTCTCATGTTTCAAGGGATTCCTCCCACTCGTCGGTGTCACTGGCGATGTCTATCCATCCGTGGAGAATCCAATCACCGAATTGCAAAAGTATGATGCCCCTTGCGCAGTTTTATTTCTTAGTTGTGGTGGCATGAAATCACCAAGGGTGAATTTTCTTACCATCTTTGAAGCCTTGGGTTCTTCCGTTGCCCCCAGCGAAGCAGTGGAAGAGGTCTCTGCCTTTTCAGGGACTTCTTGCTTTGGTTGAGCTTTCTCCCACTGTTTGAGCTTGCAGAGTTGTCTCTTGGCTTGCCTTCGCTGTTGAGCGGTAGGCTTTGTTTTGACGATCTCCCAATTTTCATCTTCTAGAAGATCGAGAAGCACCCATATGGATTGTCCGTCTGATGTTGGATAAGGAACCAACCCTTGGGACGTCTGGGTCATTTTTATCACCTTAAAGGAAGTAGCGGTCTTCTCCTTTGGTGACTTTGAAGTTTGTCCATACGACACCATGTTGACGGAGGCAGACCCATAGTTTTTGTCAAAGGTGATGACCCCATTTTTCCACATCTCGTTGATCTTTTCTCTCACAATAAAGCATTGTTTGAGAGGATGCGAGATCATCTGGTGGTAGGGACAATACCGAGGATCATTGGTTTTGCTAACATATCCCGGTCTTTTGGACTCAGGCAAGGTGAGTTTACCATTTGCTATGAGAGCCTCGAAATTTTTTTCAACATCTTCATCGAACATGTATTTCTTTTCTACTCGTTCTTTGAAGGCTTCGGAGAGTTCAGGTTTCTTACCTGCAGTTTTATTTTCAGCTTTCTTTGGCTGTTGGGGAGCTGACTTGGTTTGCAAATTAAGAACCTCCTTTTTCTTTGGCTTTGAGGTCGTAATGGTAGCCGGTTCTTTCTTTGATGACTGCTGACTGTTGAGGTCTTTGATCATCGTTTCAGCTTCCATAGATGCTTCTAGGAGTTCTCCCATGTTCTTTGATTTGTTGTCGATAATCATGGAGCGGATCCTTGATCTCATGTTGTTACGACAGATGTCGATGTGCGACGCTTGTGGCAATACATCTGAACACTTTTACGCCATTGCCTTCCACTTGTGAATGAAGTCGTACGTTGACTCATTCTCTCCCTGTTTTAGGCTACAGAGTTGTGCCATAGTAACAGGACGATCCTCACCTTTGAAGTGAGTCACGAAGCGTGTCTCTAACATGGCCCAATTTTGGATGGAGTCCTCTGGCAGAGTGGAGTACCAATCGAAGGCCGTACCTTTTAGGGTACTTGCGAAGAGACGGATCTTAAGGGGATCTTGATCCACGATAGCTCCCGTTAGGATCTTGAAGTGAATGACGTGCTGTTTGGCTTAACCTTTCCATGTATATGTTTGGAGAGTAGGTTGTTTGAATTTTATGGGAAACGGGACCGAGTCCATCCATAAGGGATATGGTGGCTTGATCCCATGCTCCTTTAGTGTGTCCTCTTCTCTTGCTTTGGCGAGGATATCGTGAACGTCCTTTTTGGTAAGGGCGCGTGACTCATTGTTTTCTGCATTTTCCTCGTTATCTGGAGGAGGTTGGTTGTTTTCTTGACGCTGAAAAGCAAGAAGAAGATTTTCCATCAGAGCCTCAATCCTCTGCTGACCTTGCTCCAATTGCTGGATGCGTGAGGTCGTTTCATAAGGAGGTGGATTGCGAGGTTGCTCAGAGTTTGTAACCAAGACGTTCATCCCTCCTAATTCGAATGAAGAGATCATCCTGATGACCAAGCTGGGACTCATTCTTGAAGAGCTTAAGGAAGGATTACTCCGTTGTCCTTGGCTTGAAGGAGTAGAAGATTCTTCCAGATGTCTTCGTGTCCGGGAGACGATGCGAGTCACCAGTCATCGGACATGAAGTTTAGTTGTTGACTTCTGGCGTCTTCTGGTTTTGCCAACCATATGGACATGCGGGTCTTTTTTTTTCGACCCATTTTTGGGAGACTTGGAGGATAGGATGCTGGGTCCTTTGCTTCTCTAGTCTCTTTTGTCGATACGACATGCGGCGACGTATGCGACGGGTAATTTGAGATTCTGTCAGCTCTGGCTGGGCTTTAGGAATGAAGGGTGTACTCCCTCGAGTGCAGCAACCGAGCCTATCTTCTTTGAAGCTAGGCATAGACAGGATACGGACTCGGTCCTTCGACTGTCGTAGCGAAGCTTTGAATTTTGCGAGTTCAACCCCTGTTGAGATAAAGGGTCGAACTGCAGGAGTGCAGGGCTTGGCAGGTTCTTGAAGAGGCCTGGTGATGTATGATTTGATTTTTGGCTTGTAGGAACAAGCCGACTCATGATCGGTTGACTTCTTTGTCAGGCAAGAGACTGGTTTCTCCTCCTTCATGTATGCAAGAGGATAGAACCGATTTTCTTTGAGAGGGGCCAGGTATGCTGGCTTTGCAGATGCTCGTGGCCTCCTTTGTTTTGGTGAAGGTCTTGGGGACCAAGTCTTAGGGTAGACCTGGTTTTCTGCAGGTTGAGGCTTTGTGGGGTTGCCACGGGTTTCAGGCTTCTTCGTGTTCGCCCTTGGTGTCATGGCAGTGACACGTTGCGAGACGTTTTTTTGCTCCTTAACAGGTGCGGTTTCCTCTACGGGAAGTGGGAATGGTCCCAGCGACCCGAAGATGATAGTCCGGGGAGTAGAGTCGACCCGGTGTTCAGAGATTTGCCGAGGGTGGTGACGCTTCGGCAGCTAGCAGGGCGCTTATGAGTGTGCTTGTTCTGCTTCTCCTGGAGCATGAGCTGGTACTTGTTCTCATCGAAAGTGAAGGTTAATGAAGTTGCCATTATTAGTTTTGGAAAACTTCTGAAACAAGGCCACGTCCATTAGTAATCACAAGAATACAGTGATCATAAATGGGAAAGAACTACGGTTTTTTCTTTTCAAATCGCTCAAGGGAACATGGCCCAATCCAAGCGAGGTGAAGAAGGCAAAAAGCCATAGAGAATACAATTGTTCTGAACGCAAGTACAGGAGGCTCAGAGCGAGCGTTCCAGTGACTGCTAGAAGCAATTGTGGACTTTAATTCAAATTACCGAGATGCGAGGCTCACTCGAGGTAAGATGATATAAGGTTGGAGATACAAATGTGTCGGTCGTGAATATAGTAGACCCGGAAGGGCGTACCAGCACCGCTAGGCACAAATGTTGCAAATCACATGCTTGGAATGGACACGAGATGAGATTTTTTGAAAGGTCAAAATCGAATTCATACAAGAGAGCAATTGGTATTCCAATCTGAACGCAAGCTACAAGCGATTTTCGCGAGCTTTTATCCGAAAGGGAAGGGACTAAGATTTTTCAGATGTAAACCCAAAGATGAAGATTTTTTTTTAAAGTTTTTTTCTGAAAATTTTTTTGTTTTTTGTTTTTTTTTTAAAGAAACACAAAGCTTTTCAATTTGGTCTTATGAAACCTTAGTAAATAGATCAGTCTCCAAGTAAGGGTAGGAATACTTAATGAACCCATTTGGAGGACCCTTGCCTCGAACAGCCTGTAAGTCCATGGGGATCCGAACCCTAGAGGGGGGGTGAATAGGGTGAGCTTCTTTTATGACCAATTTTAACCAATTTTGAACTTCTTTAAAACAAACTAGTCACATGTGATGATTTATCATACAAGATGCGGAAGCTAACAAAATAATCACCACAAAGCAATCACCATCACACAAGTATTTATAGTGGTTCGGCCTCAATGCCTACATCCACTACCGGCTTGTGATCCAACACCCCACCGGATTTCCACTATTTATGCTTTTCAATAGGCTAAGCAATAACCTTTACAATATGCTTTCCAAGGCTAAGCAATAACCTTTACATTGGTGTTTTTCAAGGCTTAACATCAACCTATACACTATGCTTTTATAGGCTAAGCAATAACCTCTTCAACCACAAGGTTGGTTATCTCACTAATTAGTGTCTAACATACACTTGATGGAGATTCTATTTAGCTCATTACAATGCCTCTTAATTAGGCGGATATAGAAGTGAAATTCTAATACACACTCACACTATGAATGCAAAGATGAAAACATATGAAGTGTGTGGTCCTCAATCATTTAGAAAATGAAAGTTCATAAATGTATGCCTAAGGCTTTTGAAAATGTTAGCTCATAAAACATTTATGATTGAGGATATAATGCAATCACATGTTAAAAGTAACAACTTGTTAATGATATCAAAGTTACACAAGTTGTATGAAATGGATTAGCTCTAAACATGTGATGCATAGGGATGTCAATCAAATCAACATGAAGCTCAAAACATAAAAATAGATTTGATTGAAATGAGGGGACAAATCATATGTAATTATAAGGACAACTTGAAAATGATTTACCAATCAAAGTAAGGCAAGTTGTGAAACATTAAAACAATAATACACATATGATTTGTAATGATGTTGGATCCAAAACATAAGATACATTTGAGAGAGATTTTCTTATGATGGAAAAACAACAACCAATGATTCAACAAAGTATATGAATCATGTTACATATTTCATTAACATGATCTACTTAGATTTACCAAAGATAAAGTACTACTTTGATGAATCAATGGTGATGTATCCAAAACAATAGATCTATTCAAAATATAATACATGCTAAGGATTCAACACATCATAGGTTAACATGTTACTAAGATTTACCAATGATAAAACAAAACATGAAAACATATGATTTGTAAAGAAGTTGAATCCAAAACATAAGATACTTTTGAAAGTGATTTTCTTATGATGGAAAACAACAACCAAAGATTCAACCAAGTATAGGAATCATGTTACATATGATTTACCAAGTTTCTTTCATTAACATGATCTACTTAGATTTACCAAAGTTAAGTACTACTTGGATTGAATCATATGGTGTTGTATCCAAAACAATAAATCAACTCAAAACATAACACATGTTAAGGACACAACACAAACATAGTTTAACATGCTAGAAATGATTTGCCAAAAATAAAACAAAAGCATGAAAACATATGAACAACAAAGGAAGAGCCTACTTGGTGGTTTAACTTCATTAATCCAAGCTTTAGCTTTCCTAATCATCCCCTTCATCCCTTGGTTCTCTTCCCTTTTGATATGCCTCAAATCCTCTCAAGGAGGGGTTAAAAATTCCCAACATTTGGCAAGGGAAAGAACTTATATTTATAGCAAAAAGTTGCCAACGGCTAGTCCTCGGTCGACCGGCAAACAGGTCTCGGTCGACCGAGAACACACAACGGTCATATTTCTGATCGTTGGTGCGCCAGGCCAAATTTTTGCCTTGCAGTGTTCCCGGTCGACCGGGACCTCTGCGCCGGTCGACCGGCGACACTGCAGTGGCCCCAAAATCCATTTTTTGCAAATTCAAAGTTTTTCTTTGTGGAATTATTTGGGCCATAAAATGAAGCTTTAAAACATGTTTTAAATCATTCTAAGGGTTTTAAAACATGGAACATAAAAGGCCTAAAACATTTTGAAAGATTTAAAACTCATAGGCTAGCTTGATTTTCTAAAACTCTTTTCTAAAACAAATGCATCCAAGATGAAAAAACAAATCATGCATAAATCAATACTTTTACAAATCTTAAAAGCAATGCATGAATAAAACAAGATTTCAAGTTTATTTAAAAACCAATGCAAGTGTGTCAATCAAATGATGCTTGAATGATAATGCATCCATCAAATTGCAATCTATAAAAACCCTAACAATCTCCCCCTTTGCAATTTGATGGCAAACACACTCACCACTGAACACACTTAGTCTTCAGCTCCGCCTCAGCTGGACAAGTCTTGAAATCTTCTTGGATGCTTCTCTTTAGCTTGAGCTCTTTTCTTCATTCTTCATGATGCTTGGTGCTTGATCATTCTTCAATCTTTCTTTCTTTAGCCAAGCATATTCTTTAGCTCCAAGCTTTGTTTCTTCTATTTGCTCTCCCCCTTTGACCATGCCTCTTTCTCCCTTTGGCAAGGTATGTATTCTCTCCCCTGTAGAAGATCATACAACACCTCTCCCCTTAGGAAGCTTGGACATACTCTTTACCCTTTTGAGAACTTGCATAATTTCTCCCCCTTTGCCATTAAATTGCAAAGGTACCTACACACATGAAACAAAGAAAAATACATTTAGTAGCACCTGTTAACAAATGAAATCGAAAATGAAATACATAACAGGCTATCATGTGAGGTAGTAGTCTCTAAGGGCTCAAAGGCAATCCAAGGGTAAATTTGATCAAAACTAATACTTCTTATGAAGGTTTACACTCCCCCTCAATCCATTCTCTCCTTTTGTCAAACTCTTGACAAAGATTTAACTATTAGGTACAAGAAGAAGATGGTTTAACCAAGTGAGGGTCAACTTCAAAGAAAGGATTAGATTCATTTAACTATAAGGCTCATATGATCAAATTACCAAAAGAGAGCTAGGTCAAGGAGAAAAGCAATCATGGATATCAATTGGACAAACAAAGAATACCAATTGAGATTTAGGACATGACTTAATAAATCAATCACTCTAAAATGGATTTAGAAATATAACTATTAGGGAAAATCCAAATTAGAGCTATCCATGAAGCAATGGGGTTTATTAATCATAGCATCAAATAATCTAACTATGGAAAGCATATGCTATGAAAATTTTGAAATCATTTCATTCAATCAATAGATATGACTTATTAAAGTGCAAGATGAGTGAAATGAAATTCAAACATGAAGCCAACCTCAACTAATAACCAACCAATATTATTAACACATAAACATGGTGGTCATGAGATATACCTATAAGAGCAAGAGAGGTGGCAACATGAGCATTATGATGCTAATGGTGTGTGGCATGGAACAATCATATTACTTATCAAGTTCAATCCAATGCACACATGGTTTATCACATTCACAAGAAATCAAATCAATCAAACAATATACCAATTGAATCCAATTGAATTTGATAACATGATAAAGAGCAAGAAAGTGACAAACTTCCATCAAGCATCATAAATGCATATTCATCACTTTTAAAGATTTAACTATTGAGCATAGTGATGAACAAGATAAATTGCAATGCAAAAGAATATGACTTTGAAATGCATGCAATTTAAAAAGTGACTAAATCATATGAATTCAACATCTAAGTTATCCATCAAACACATAGAAATATGAGGAATGGATTTCAAAGAGTTTCATATGATCAAGATCACTACTATGAAGTTGAAACATGTCTAAGGATGATATCACTTAGAGAATATACATGAATCAACATCATAACCATCCAAAAAGAAATGACTATAAGGCATAGAGGATGGATTTGAGTTCTAGTATGGTTTCAACAAATATAATCAATACCACAACCATACATAGAACAATTTGACATTTGCATAGAGAGGATCAATCAACACTCAAGATCTAACTCATACCATATCATCAATAAAGAATATAACTATGTAAGCACAAGAAGGTATGAAGTTAGAGAGACATCATGGATCACATAAAGATGAAGATGGACCACATAAATGGATATACCTATTAAGAACAATGGTTTAATTCCAATTCATCTAAAATGATTCATTAAGCTATCATGTAACATCTCCACTCTTAGCAAATGCACTAAGCTTACAATGCAATGGAAAAGGATATGTGGTTTATACCAAAAGAACTTAGCACATTAAATCACAAATGCACTTAAAAAGCTCAAATACAAGATTATACTATAAAGCACATAAACACTCATCAATTTGCATTAATGAAACTATATACCAAAATAGGCACAAACATGCAAATCAATGAAACCATATCCAACCATGCAATGTAAGACAACAAAATCAATTTGCATAAAGAATGTAACTAAATGAGCAAAGATGCAAATTGTTTGTAAAAATTATTTCCTTTCAAATGATACAATCATAATTAGGCACAAGGAAATAAATTCAAGGAAAATGCTTCTATAAATATAACTAATAAAGCTTAGAACATTTTCCAAAGTTTCTCAAATCACTTCAATGTATGAAACTCCAACAAAGAATCATTTATAGAATTAAGAGCAAGTGATTTTGAAAAACAAGAAGTGTACTATTGTAAAGTTTTCAAATTGTAAAACAATAGACACTTACTAAGTTTCCATACCAAGAGATATAACTTTGAAAACTCAATGGAAAACTAAAAAAGCTTCAAATCATTTGATTTACAAAAAGGATGTAACTATGACAAACATCAAATGATTTTCCAACATCAATTGATCATGAAAAATCTAGCTATGAAAGCATTTGTAATCACAATCAATTGATCATGAATAGATATGCACTACAAGAGATATAACTATATGATCAAAATGCAAATCCATCATGAAAGAATTGTAATCAAAGGATTTTGAAAACCATGAGATATAACTTAGAAGTTCATGAATACAAAATCAAATGATCACAAAGAAACATTGCATTTTAAAAGATGTGACTATAAAGCAACAAAATGCAAATGTAACATGACCAACAAAAAGAAATAACTAAAAAGCATAGGTTGGTCTAGGGGTAACAAGGCCTTAAGGTTACTCAAATAGTCTACCTTTGAAAATACACCTAAGGTCTTGAAAATGTGTCCTTGAGAGATCACTTTGAGGACTCACCAACTCTAGAAGATATAACTTGAAAAAGACTAAGAGTGGTGCAATGAGGCTAGGGAAATAACATTTTCAATCATAGTGGAAATCTTTAAAAAGATATGCAATTAAAACACAACACTAGGGTTCTAATCTAGCAAGGATCAACTCCGGGTTGTTAAGCCCTAAAATGGAGTAACCCGCTCTGATACCACTTGTAAGTCCATGGGGATCCGAACCCTAGAGGGGGGGTGAATAGGGTGAGCTTCTTTTATGACCAATTTTAACCAATTTTAACTTCTTTAAAACAAACTAGTCACATGTGATGATTTATCATACAAGATGCGGAAGCTAACAAAATAATCACCACAAAGCAATCACCATCACACAAGTATTTATAGTGGTTCGGCCTCAATGCCTACATCCACTACCGGCTTGTGATCCAACACCCCACCGGATTTCCACTATTTATGCTTTTCAATAGGCTAAGCAATAACCTTTACAATATGCTTTCCAAGGCTAAGCAATAACCTTTACATTGATGTTTTTCAAGGCTTAACATCAACCTATACACTATGCTTTTATAGGCTAAGCAATAACCTCTTCAACCACAAGGTTGGTTATCTCACTAATTAGTGTCTAACATACACTTGATGGAGATTCTATTTAGCTCATTACAATGCCTCTTAATTAGGCGGATATGGAAGTGAAATTCTAATACACACTCACACTATGAATGCAAAGATGAAAACATATGAAGTGTGTGTGTGTGGTCCTCAATCATTTAGAAAATGAAAGTTCATAAATGTATGCCTAAGGCTTTTGAAAATGTTAGCTCATAAAACATTTATGATTGAGGATATAATGCAATCACATGTTAAAAGTAACAACTTGTTAATGATATCAAAGTTACACAAGTTGTATGAAATGGATTAGCTCTAAACATGTGATGCATAGGGATGTCAATCAAATCAACATGAAGCTCAAAACATAAAAATAGATTTGATTGAAATGAGGGGACAAATCATATGTAATTATAAGGACAACTTGAAAATGATTTACCAATCAAAGTAAGGCAAGTTGTGAAACATTAAAACAATAATACACATATGATTTGTAATGATGTTGGATCCAAAACATAAGATACATTTGAGAGAGATTTTCTTATGATGGAAAAACAACAACCAATGATTCAACAAAGTATATGAATCATGTTACATATTTCATTAACATGATCTACTTAGATTTACCAAAGATAAAGTACTACTTTGATGAATCAATGGTGATGTATCCAAAACAATAGATCTATTCAAAATATAACACATGCTAAGGATTCAACACATCATAGGTTAACATGTTACTAAGATTTACCAATGATAAAACAAAACATGAAAACATATGATTTGTAAAGAAGTTGAATCCAAAACATAAGATACTTTTGAAAGTGATTTTCTTATGATGGAAAACAACAACCAAAGATTCAACCAAGTATAGGAATCATGTTACATATGATTTACCAAGTTTCTTTCATTAACATGATCTACTTAGATTTACCAAAGTTAAGTACTACTTGGATTGAATCATATGGTGTTGTATCCAAAACAATAAATCAACTCAAAACATAACACATGTTAAGGACACAACACAAACATAGTTTAACATGCTAGAAATGATTTGCCAAAAATAAAACAAAAGCATGAAAACATATGAACAACAAAGGAAGAGCCTACTTGGTGGTTTAACTTCATTAATCCAAGCTTTAGCTTTCCTAATCATCCCCTTCATCCCTTGGTTCTCTTCCCTTTTGATATGCCTCAAATCCTCTCAAGGAGGGGTTAAAAATTCCCAACATTTGGCAAGGGAAAGAACTCATATTTATAGCAAAAAGTTGCCAACGGCTAGTCCTCGGTCGACCGGCAAACAGGTCTCGGTCGACCGAGAACACACAACGGTCATATTTCTGACCGTTGGTGCGCCAGGCCAAATTTTTGCCTTGCAGTGTTCCCGGTCGACCGGGACCTCTGCGCCGGTCGACCGGCGACACTGCAGTGGCCCCAAAATCCATTTTTTGCAAATTCAAAGTTTTTCTTTGTGGAATTATTTGGGCCATAAAATCAAGCTTTAAAACATGTTTTAAATCATTCAAGGGTTTTAAAACATGGAACATAAAAAGCCTAAAACATTTTAAAAGATTTAAAACTCATAGGCTAGCTTGATTTTCTAAAACAAATGCATCCAAGATGAAAAAACAAATCATGCATAAATCAATACTTTTACAAATCTTAAAAGCAATGCATGAATAAAACAAGATTTCAAGTTTATTTAAAAACCAATGCAAGTGTGTCAATCAAATGATGCTTGAATGATAATGCATCCATCAAATTGCAATCTATAAAAACCCTAACACAGCCTAGCTGCCTCCACACTCTGGACAAGGCTTTTCTTAGATGCACTTTGGTCAAAGAACGCAATTGGTGCAACCTTAGTGGGTTTTGAAATTTTTTTGATTTTCTTTATTCATAAAAGAGAACGAACGGTGTCTCAATCCGAATAAGGGCTCAAACATTTCTGCGAGCGCTAAATCCGAAAAGGAGGGGACCAAACTTTCTCAAATTTGATTCCAAAAAAAGGAAAAAAAAATTTGAAGGAGTTTTTTTTTAGGAGTATTTTTTGGAAATCCCTATCGGAGTCATCAAAGAGAAAAGATAGCCCATTCCCCGATAAGAACAATAGCTACAAACATCTCTATGAGCTATCAAGTTCAAAGAGGAGAGGATCAAAGTTTCTCAAAATTGAATAAAAAAAAAAGAGAAATCAAATTTCTTTTTTTTTTTTTTTTTGAAATGAGAAAGAATGGAAATAAGTTCAAAGGTAGAAATTTTCCAAAAATCCCATCTCATGTTTTTTTGCATGCAAGATCCAACATAGGCCACCAACTAGAAAGGAGCCTAAGAATTCAAGCATCGCGTTCTCAAATGAATGGAGTCCCACCGGGTGTGCCAACTTGATGGACCCGATTTCCTTCCTTTCCTCTCCCATCCGTCCCCGGGGTCACCGAGAGGGCTGAATGGAGGGAAAAAAGGGGGAGAAACGCGGGTATCAACATTTTTATACAGGTATGCCAGATTTTCTATTCTACTTGGGAATTTAGAGATGGTGATCCGGAGATCCACGTTCACAAGTAAAAAGGAAATCATTCTTTTTTCTAACTTCCCATTGCACATATATTTAAGAAAAGAGACAAGGTTTTTTGTTTGCCGTGAAAGGTGATGTTTGTTTGCCGTGAAAGGTGATTTTTCCGTGGAAGGCGATTTACAAATCTTATCAAAATGAAAGACAAGAATTGTGAGTTTTTTTGTCTCAAAAATAAAATACAAAATACAACAGAAAACTAAGAAAAGGGATCTAACTTCTCAGGAGATTGTGGGGACACGTTCAGATCGATGGTCGCAAGTCATGTATGGACTTCGCCATCGTCCTTCAGATGAGAACATACGATGCTTTGATTCTTTTGGCTTGACTTGGATTTCAGTTTTTTAGAGGATAAGGACCAAAGGAAGGTCCTATATCCAATAAAAAAAATGAAGAGACGGGCTGAAAAGCCGCGTCTAGGCCATGTTGAATAGGAGAAAAGAGAGCTTTGCCTTGAGGGGAGTGCCCCCCCCCAAGGTACTTCAATCACCTTGTGGTGTTTGTTGCAGCAGAGTTTCTTCAAAGCTTCTGGTAATTCTAGATGATCTTTCTCGCAGATTTTTCTTCGATTTTTCCGGTCCGTTCTTTTTGGAATGCTCTCCTATTTATAGGCTTTTGGTAGCCATTTAGGAGGGTTTATGAGCTTTGATGACTTTAAAGCTTCATGATGGGAGGAGTTACAAGTTTTTATTTCTTGATTTTGTAACTCCTTTTTCCTTGAATCTGATTGGCCGATGGAGAATGATGGGCTATTAATTGCCTTTAATCTCCATGATGAGAGGAGTTTCATGGGTTTAATGCCATGATGGATTTGATTTGTAACGCCCATGTTCTTGCTTCTGATTGGGCCGTCCAAAATAATGAGTTAATGACCGCATTTAGTTCGGTCAATTAACAACATTAAGTGGTCACCGGGGATTTGAAGAGTCGCAGACTATGCCGCACCATTTGAAATTTCTCTTACGATGATCAACGATGGATCTTCATGTTGATGGATGTCGAATGATCATGCAGATTCAGACATAGAATGCTAACAGCGGGCCGATACCATCTGTCTTGCCGATTTCTCGATCGGTCGGACAAAAAATGTACTTTCTTGGTCAGCCGGTTGACAATCTCGGAGCGATCAATGATGATTCCATGCTTTTGACGACGGATCCATGATGTTGACAAAGATCAGTCGTTTTCGAGCATCAAAAATCAATTTTTTAGGAAATCACAGGGACTGGAACGCCCAAAACGTGAAAAGGATCGGAAAACGGGCCCTTCGGCTGAAATCCGGCGACCCAGGACGGCGACCATGGGGGAATTTTCCCCTTTGGTCGCCGTTTCGTCGGCTGTTTTTCGAGCTTTTTATTTCTTTTTTTCTCCTGTATTTTTATTGACATATTTCCTCATTTTTTTGGCTTGATTCTCTTTAAGAAAAACCTGACAAGAAGCCGTGCAAATCAGAGCACAAAGTTTCCTATTTTATGGAAAAGTTGAAGACTTTGTGGTCGATTTTCCGTTAAGAGTCGAAACTAGGTCAAACGATGTCAGAATGACCTGAAATTTGAGGTGAAGCCTCTTGAGTTTTGAAGCAGTTTGGGTTCCCATCGCTGCTAGGTTTGATTTCACCGCGAGGAAGATGTTGCGCTTTGATGTGCGGTCAACCGATGTCCGATTGACCTGAAATTTGACACGGAGCCTATTGGAGTCATTTTAAGATGATCCATTAGCTCTGATTTGGATGTCATGGTCCCAGGGTGCTCCGCCGCCGGTAGCCTTGATTTTTTTTCGTAGCGTCAAAGTCGGGTCAAACGTTGTTGGAATGACTTGAAATTTGACGTGCAACCCTTTTGAATCATGTTGAAGCCGCGCATGTGCTTTGTTTGATGAGTAATGGTCCCTGTGGTTCTCGCCGCCTAGGGGATTGATTTTCTTTAGGAGCGTCGAAGTCGGGTCAAACATCGCCGGAATGACCTGAAATTTGACTTTGAGCCTTTTAAAGGTATTTTGAGACCATTCATATGCTCAGATCGAAGTTTTGATGTCTTTGACGCCGCCGCCTAGAGCGCCTATTTGGCACCCGGAGGAGTGAAGTTAGGCCATGATGTCGAAATGGCCTGAAACTTCATGTGAACTCCTCTTTTGGCTGTCTTGAAGGATCTTGCAATTTTTGTTTGATTCTGACAAGATCTGATGCTTGAAGTAGCATTGCCCGTTTGTAGTAGGATGCGGCTTCATGCGACTTCTTGATGTTGAAGAGGCAAAGTGACATTTTTGGTGTCAACAAGAGTCAGCAGTACATGACTGCTTGACTCTCCTCCAACTTATAGCTCCACCTCCCAAGGTAAATACAAATCCTGAAGTCGAATTTCTGGCATCATTATCTGACTGGAAGTCCGAGTCTGTGTACCCAATGGGTAACAAATTCTTGGCCTGGTAAATCAGTATATAATTTCTAGTCCTCTTAAGGTACTTAAGTATATGCTTTACTGTAAGACCCCGACCCGAGTGAACCCGATTAGTGCTAATTAAGTTTCATTTTAGTGCTAAGCTTGATTAGTGTTTTTGGTCTAGTTGGGTTTGGAGTAACCTTGATTTTAGCTTTGGCTACTTTGAGTGTTTTGTTGGCTAGTGGGGCCCTTTGGGGGTTCCCTTTTCGGCTTTGCATTTTCTTATGAAATTTTCCCGACGTGTTTTGAATTGTGTTTTTGGCCCGTTGCATTCATCTTGTGGATTCTTACAACTTTCATGTTGATCCCGTGTCCATTTGAGGTCCCGAAACCCGATTTCATAGCCTTGAGGGCAAAACAGTCATTTCACACCAAATATGTACCCAAAACTTAATATTCTCGAAACCCACGAAACATACACTTTTTGGAAACTAGATATTTCGACGAACATTTCTTCCTTCTTCGTCGAATTCATCCGAGGACCCGAGAGAGATGATTTCAGCCATTGTAGCTCCTTTAGTTGTGGGATCCAACCCAACCCAACTCATTTGTTAACAAGAGAAGCCATTTCTCACTCATTTCATTCTTCATATTCCAGCACAAGAGGAGAGCCTAGGGTTTCCTTGCTTTTCTCTTCTTCTTCTTGCTTCTCCATCTCCAATCCACACCAGGCTTGCATCAACCAAGAAATGGAGATCACCAACCTCTTCTTCATCTTGCAAGCTCTCCATTGATACCATTTGTGAAGAGAACCCTCAATCACAAGACTTCCCTTGAGCTTACCTTGTCCATTAGAGGACCTTGCAAGTAAGTGATCCCTCTCATCTTCTAGATTTGTAATCTTCTAGCCTTAGGGAAGCTACATTTGCATTATTGGAAGTTCTTTCATTTTCATTCCTTGTGTAACCCATTTTAGGGTGGTTTTGGGGGTTTTTGATTGTAGCTTGGAAGTGAGCTTAAGAAGTGAGTAGAGGCTTGATTTTTGGCTAGCTTGGACTTGAGGCAAGTGAACGTTTGGATGTTTTTAAGTTTGAAATGGGTTGGTGAAGCATTTATGGTTTTCATGCTTTCATTGATTTTTTCCATGGTTGAAATAAATGATCTTTACACATCTTGATAGCCTCATTTAATGTCTTGGAATCATGTGTTTAAGTCACCTTGTTCATAGTTATTTGTGGTTGTTGAGGTGTTGGAAGGAAAGGAAACAAGAAGGAGAAAAATCAAGTTCCCGGGCATGTATCACGCCCAGGGCCGATCGATCGGTCTGTCTTTTAACTGTAAGGGTTTTTGGGCCGATCGATCGGACCCTGCGCATTTCTGGTACAGTGGGTTTTGAGATTTTTTTTTGTGGACCTTGGCTACCCTCCTTGGACTCACTTGACCATATGTGAGAGCGTCTTGAGCCGATGCTCTTCACGGTTGGTTCGGAATGCATCGAAGTTAAATCTATTCAATCTTGAACGGGATGGAATGACACGATATCCTCTTCATACCTAAATGCAAAGTCTACTTCCTTGGATATCGCGAATTCTATTCCTTTCGGTGACTGAGTAGGTTGCTCGATGGTTCCGGGTTGACATCATACTTAGGATGGACCGTTTATAGTCTTGATTTTTCTATCATAGCATTTAGTACTAACCATAAGCTCGTATTAAGTTTTAAAAATAGTAAAAGTGCATAAGGAGCCCGGAATGTCTTCAAACTCAAGGAGTACCAAATTATTTCAATAATTGACATACGGGACCCCTATTCACTTAAATAGATCTTGAAATCAATATTTTCCCGGAATTGTAATAGTTCGTTTTATTCCTTCATTTCCAAGATTTACTTTACATAATCTGTTTTCCTGAAAGCTTGATGGTTACACTAGTAACATTGACTTGTCCCGAAGAGTATTGCCCGATATGAAATGAAAGTTATACATTTGAATATTCTTGCCCGTTCATTGATTTACTTGTACTTGATTTACTTGCATATGTATCGATGTGTTATTTAACCTATGTGTCGGCATCACTAAGCTTGGATACCTTGTCGGTTTGATCCACCGACTTGGGAATCCCTCTCCCGTCCCGCCAGCTGCAGTTTGGATCCCGATACCCGGTCATTACCGTGGTCCCGTCCCGATACCCGGTTCGCTACCGTGGTCCCGTTCCCGTATATTTATATTGTATATATGTTTACGTTGCTTCTCCTCACCTTGTGTGACTGAGATCAACGTCCCGTGACACTGTTGTCACTTTAGTGACAGAGGACTTAGCTTTATGTGATTGCCATCTTGTTATTCCCGATCCCCTTGGTTACCTCATATGTTTTATCTTGTTTACATGTTTTCTAGCAATTGATTTATATATTTTATGAGAGTTCTTGCTTAAACAGATTTCCTTGCTTTTCGAGATATTTCATCTATTTTATGTTGTTGTATCTTCTCACTCTCTTGCCAGACCGTCGTGTCTGATCCTTTGCTTTGGTACTCAGGTCCCGTTGCCGGTTTCCTTGAGGAGGAGCCGGAGGAGGCGGTAGGTGAGCCGCATCCTCTAGTTGAGTGGCGCGCTGACGATGTCATGTAGACATCGGGTTGCTACAAGAGGCGTAACATTTTGGGGAGAACTTCTTAACCATTCTTTTGGGTTATTATTTTGTAATATTGGCCTTTGTTGGCCTCTAATTTTTGGGGAATGTAACTAAATGATATTTTGTCTAACTTTAACAACTTTTGGGAAACATGCTATAGATCATTGCTCTTTCTGATACAGTTTTGATATTTGATGTTAATGCTTGCATGACTAGAGATAGTCCAATTATTTGATTTGCTACATGCTTCCGCACTAAAAAGAAATGTTCATGCAAGGTTGTGATATCCTCACCGCGGACACCTGTGGGAAATTAAGTAAGTTGTATTTTGAGGATGTAGATAATCCTCTGGAATAATCATTACACACTAATGTCCCGATCCCGGGATTGGGATTCCCGGTCCGGGGTCGCGACATTTACTGTAGTCCAATGTTCTCTCCCTGGATTAGACTGGTATTTGCTAACCATTGCAACGACAAAACAAATATCAAGTCTAGTACATAGCATTGCATACATGAGGCTTCCCACCGCTGAAGCATAAGGTACTTCCTTCATTTTTTCTATCTCATCATGTGTCTTAGGACACTGATCCTTCGATAAAGTGATTCCATGCCTGAAAGGAAGAAATCCTTTCTTGGAATCTAGCATGCTAAAACGGGCAATAATCGCACCAATATAAACTGCTTGAGATAAGCCCAACATTCATTATTTTCGATCTCGCAAGAGCTTGATCCTTAGAATGTGACTAGCTTCTCTTAAGTCCTTCATATCGAATTGACTGCCCAACCATACTTTGACCGAAGACAACACCCCGACATCGTTTCCAATGAGCAGTATGTCATCTACATAAAATATTAAGAAAGACCTACCCAAAAGCAGAATTGGAACAAATGTTCGCCTTTCACGGCAAACAAACATCGCCTTTCATGGCAAACAAGAAACCTTGTCTCTTTTGGGGATGTAATCCCCTCTTGTGCTAAGTAATCCCTAAATTCTCCAAAGAGGTACTCACCACCACAATCAAATCGTAGTGTTATGATAATCTTACTTAAACGCTTCTCCATTTCCGCCCTATACTCCTTGAGTTTTTCAAAGCATTAGAACTTACGGCGAATTAAGTAAATGTACCTATACCTTGAGTAGTCATCAATAAAAGTAATGAAATACTCAAAACCACCTCTAGCCTGGACATTCATGGGACCACAGAGGTTAGACTGAACCAATTCCAACGGTTCTTTGTGTAAGTCCTGGGATCCTAACCCTAGAGGGGGGGGGGGGGTGAATAGGGTGTGCTACAACTATGACCAATTTAGACAAATTTTAACTTCTTTAAAACCAACTAGTCACATGTGATGATATTAATCAAATAAGATGCGGAAGCTAATAAAAGAATCACCACAAGCAAGCACCACAACACCAAGGTTTATAGTGGTTCGGCCTCAATGCCTACGTCCACTACCGGCTTGTGATCTAATCACCCCGCCGGATTCCACTATTTATGCTTTTTACTAGGCTAAGCAATAACCCTTACAATGTTGTTTTTCTAGGCCAAACAACAACCTCTCAATGTGCTTTTATAGGCTAAGCAATAACCTTACAAGATGTTTTTCTTAGGCTAAGCAATAACCTTACAAGATGCTTTTCTTAGGCTAAGGAATAACCTTACAAGATGCTTTTCTTAGGCTAAGCAATAACCTTTACAAATAAATATTTCTCTAAGATGGTGTCTTCACAAAAGAACACTCCAAGAGATACAATTTAAGCACAATGGAATTGCCTCTTAAATAGGCTAATGTGAAAGTGAAATTCCAATTACAATCATACACTAAAACAAGTTAAAGTGTGTGCACAAGTGTATGAATGCTTTTCTTCAATCAAATTCAACAATGAAGCTCTTAAATGAATGCATGATGCATTTTAAAATCAAGGCTTATAAAATGATGATTGAAGAGAAAACTAATCACATAAAAGATTCAAACAACTTTGAAGAAATGAAATAAATAAGTTGTATGAATGTTAAAGTCTAAGAACACATGTGATTAGAATAAGAGAGTTTGCAAACCAAACTAATTTACCAAAGATGATTTGAGTTTGCTAAACATCTCTTTACAAACTAGAAATCATGCATAAAAGAAAATACAAAGATTTAAACATGCATAGATTCTAATTTTAATGCAAATCAAAATACAAGTAAAGTGTACCTTTTTAAAACTCAAGTATTTGATTTCCAAATAGCCCTCTAGCCTTTCCAACTTCTTCCCCTTTCTATGGCTCCAAAATGGTCTCAAAAGTTCATGGTTCAAGCCTTGAAAAAGGTTGGAAATGAATGGACTTTATAGCCAAAAAGTGCCCAACGGCTAGTCCTCGGTCGACCTGCAAAGAGGCCTCGGTCGACCATGAACACACAACGGTCAAAAAAATGACCGCTTGAAAAACTGCTTTTAGCGGCGGACACAGAGACCGCCGGTAAAAGTGGTTTTTCCAACGGTAAAAACCCTGTTTTCCCAAAAATGCAACTTTTCAAAGTATTTCTTGGGGGAACTTTTGGCCACTAAATCAAGCTTGAATAACATGTTTTAGATCAATCTAAGATGATTAGAAACATGAAACACAAAGAGCCTAAAAAGATTCGAAACTTTAAATCCAAAGGCTAGCTTGATTTCTAAAAACTCTTTTTACATAAAAATGCATACAAAGATGATTCTGAAAGAGATGAATGCATGCAAGGCACAAACCTAAATTCTCAATATGATTTCACAAAAGTAATGCACAAAGAATTAGGTTTTCAAAAGAGTTTGAATTCTAAAATCAATGCATCCAAGTTTAGAAACAAAACATGCATAAAACAATACTTTTACAAATCTTAAAAGCAATGCATGTATAAAACCAGATTTCAAGGTTTTCTAAAACAATGCATGAGTGTAAATTCAAATGATGTGAATATGTTAATGCATCCATCAAATTGCAAATACAAAATCCCTAACAATCTCCCCCTTTGCAATTTGATGGCAACTTACTTATCATTGAATTAACACAACAAGTCTTCAGCTCCCCCTAAGCTGGACAAGTCTTGAAATCTTCTTGGATGCTCCTCCTCTTAGCATGGGCTCTTGGGCTCTCTTCTTCAATCTTCTTTATGCTTGGTGCTTGATCAATCTTCAAGCTTTCTATTCATCTTCCTTTCTTTGGCCAAGCATCTTCTTTAGCTCCAAGCTTTCTTTCTTCTATAAGCTCTTCCCCTTTGACCATGCCTCTCTCACCCTTTGGCAAGATATGCATTCTCTCTTCCCCTCTTGAGAACTTGAATGCTTTCTCCCCCTTTGAAGAGTAGGAGATCTTTGAGTACTTGAACTCTCTCCCCCCCTTTGACATTAAATTGCAAAGGTACCTACACACATGAAATAAGGAAAATACCTTTAGTAGCACCTGTTAACAAAAGAAATCGAAAATGATAATCATAACAGGCTAACATGTATGGAAGTTATCTCTAAGGGCTCAAAGGCAATCCAAAGGTCAATTTGATCAAAACTAATACTTCCTATGAAGGTTTACACTCCCCCTCAATCCATTATCTCCTTTTGTCAAACTTTTTTGACAAAGATTTAACTATTAGGTGCAAGAAGAAGATGGTTTAACCAATTGAGGGTCAACTTCAAGAGAAGGATTAGATTCATTTAACTATAAAGCTCAATATGATCAAATTACCAAAAGAGAGCTAGGTCTAATGGGAAAAGCAATCATGGATATCAATTGGAAAAACAAAGAATACCAATTGAGATTTAAGGATATGACTATTAAATCAATCACTCTAAAATGGATTTAAAAGTATGACTATTAGGAAAAATCCAAATTAGAGCTATCCATGAAGCAATGGGGTTTATTAATCATAGCATCAAATAATCTAACCATGGAAAGCATATGCTATGAAGGTTTTGAAAATCATTTCATTCAATCAATAAATATGACTTATCATGTGCAAGATGAGTGAAATGAAATTCAAGCATGAAGCCAACCTCAACTAATAACCAACCCATATTATGAACACATAAACATGGTGGTCATGAGATATACCTATATGAGCAAAAAAGGTGGCAACATGAACATTATGATGCTAATGGAATGTTGTTAGGGATTTTGTAATTGCAATTTGATGGATGCATTTGCACTTTAGCATCATTTGATATTTCACACATGCATTGTTTTAAAATATCTTGAAATCTAGTTTTATACATGCATTGGTTTTTAGTTTTGGAAAAGTTTTTGTTTTATGCATGTTTTGGTTCTAAACTTGGATGCATTGGTTTTAGAATACAAACTCTTTTGAAAACCTATTTCTTTGTGCATTATGTTTGGAAAATCATGTTGAGAATTTAGGTTTGAGCCTTGCATACATTCTTCACAAAAAGAATCATTTTTGTATGCATTTTCTTTTGAAAAGAGTTTTGTCAAATCAAGCTAGCCTTTGGTTTTAATCTTTTGAATCATTTTAGGCTTTGGGTGTTTCATGTTTTTAAACATCTTAGAATGTCTTAAAACATGTATTCTAACTTGGTTTAATGGCCCAAAAAATTCCAAACCAAAATTACTTTAGAAAAATACATTTTTGGGAAAACAGGACCTTTAGCGGCGGAAAAACCACTTTTAGCGGCGGTTTCTGTGTCCGCCGCTAAAAGCAGTTTTTCAAACGGTCATTTTTTTGCCCGTTGTGTGATCCCGGTCGACCGAGACCCCTTTGCCGGTCGACCGAGGACTAGCCGTTGGACACTTTTTGGCTATAAAGTCCATTCTTTTCCAACCTTTTTCAAGGCTTGACACATGAACTTTTGAGAGCATTTTGGAGCCAAAGAAAGGGGAAGAAGTTGGAAAGGCTAGAGGGCCATTTGGAAATCAAATGCTTGAGATTTAAAAAGGTAGACCTTACTTATCATTTTGATTTCCATTAAAAGTAGAATCAATGCATGGTTAAATCTTTGTATTTTCATATTTGCATGATTTCTAGCTTTTAAAGAGTTGTGTTGCAAACTCTAAATCATCCTTGGTAAATTAGATTAGTTTGCAAACTCTCTTAACTAAATCACATGCTTTCTTAGACTTTTACATTCATACAACTTGTTTAGTTCATTTCTTAAAGTTGTTTGAATTTCTCATGTGATTAGTTTTCTCTTCAATCATCATTTTATAAGCTTTGATTTTAAAATGCATCATGCATTCATTTAAGAGCTTCTTTGTTGAGATTGATTGAAGAAACACATTCATACACTTGTGCACACACTTTAACTTATTTGAGTGTATGTTTGTTATTTGTTTTAAACTTTCATATCCGCCTATTTAGAGGCAAATTTATTTGAGCCTAAAATTGTATCTCTTAGAGTGATCTTTTGTGAAGACACTTTCTTAGAGAAATCTTGATTTGTAAAGGTTATTGCTTAGCCTAAGAAAAGCATTGTGTAAGGTTATTGCTTAGCCTTTGAAAAGCATCTTGTAAGGTTATTGCTTAGCCTAAGAAAAGCATTTTGTAAAGGTTATTGCTAAGCCTAGAAAAGCACATTGAGAGGTTGTTGTTTAGCCTTGAAAAACAACATTGTAAGGGTTATTGCTTAGCCTAGTAAAAAGCATAAATAGTGGAAATCCGGTGGGGTGATTGGATCACAAGCCGGTAGTGGATGTAGGCATTGAGGCCGAACCACTATAAATATTGTGTTGTGGTGATTGCTATGTGGTGATTGATTTTGTATTAGCTTCCGCATTTTGATTGTTTATCATCACATGTGACTAGTTTAAGTTAAGAAGTTAAAATTGGTCATAGTTGTAGCTCACCCTATTCACCCCCCCTCTAGGGTTAGGATCCCAAGGACTTTCAATTGGTATCAGAGCCAAGTGCTCTATCCCTTAGGATCAAGTGTTTGGAACTCTTGATTAGGTGTAAAAACCTAGAGTTAAAATCCTAGAGTTGTGCTTTTTTGAAAATCATTAGAATGGACTCCACTATGCCAGACTTTGTAGATTCTTCTAGACCCCTCATTCTTCCTTCTATTGGAGATTCAAACCCTCACTTAAATGAATATCAATTTGACTCAAAAGAGGAAGAAAATGAGTATGATGAAGATGAACTTCAACAAGCCTATAATGAATTATATACATTATCTTCAAAGCTTGATAAGAGAAATAAAAGTCTAAAAGAAGAATCAAATAAACTAAACAAAGAGCTAGCCTCTTCAAAAGATGAACTTAGAGAGAAAGAAGAAGTAATAAAATGTCTAGACTCTAAGTTCATGATCTCTTTAAATAACCTATCTAACATTCAAGATGAACTAAAAGAATTAAAGATGGGTTATGATAAAGTCAATGAGGAAAATTTAAATTTAAGAGATCAATTACAAAGGCAAGATAAAGACTTTAACAATCTTGAATCTAAATTGACTATCTCTAAGGAAAATTTATCTAATGCTCAAGATGAATTAAATGAGATTAAGATAAATTGTAATGAGCTTAAAAATGAAAATTTGAACCTAAGAGATACAATTAAAAGACAAGATGAAAACATTAACTATTTAAAATCCAAGTTGACAATTTCCAATGAAAATTTGTCTAATGCTCAAAGTATTTTAAAAACTCAAGAACTTGGATCTAATGTTGTTAATGAACTAAAACATGAATTAAAACTTGCCAATGAAGAGCTAAGCAATTATAAGGAAATTGAAAATGAGCTTTCTAAAGTCAAACATGAAAATTCAATCCTTATAAACAAAGTCACTCAACTTGAAGGATATAAACAAAAGTATGAGTGCAAGTTTACCCAAAGTGAAGAGAAACTTGAAAAATTATTCAAATTGGGTAAATCTCATGGAGATAGGACGGGTATTGGATTTAATAGGAATATGTCTTATGACCCTAAATTCACCAACACTTTTGTGAAAGGTGAGTCCTCATTCTCTAGCACTCACACTTCTTTGCTCAAGTCTAAATGTAATTATTGTGGCATTGAAGGACATTTTACATTTGAGTGCAAACTAAGAAAAAGAAGCCATGTGTCTAAACCCATCTTTGAACTCAAGAAGGGAGAATCTAAATCTATGAAGGGTAAGACACTTAAAAACAAAGAAGACTCCAAAAAGACTAAACAAGTTAAATCCTTTAAAATGGAGTCTCCTAAGATAGACTCTAAAAAGCTTAAACAAGTTAAACCAAGCTTGAAAGAATCTAAGAACAAAAAGCTTCTCAATCTATCTCCCTTATATGAACCCATGAAAGAACTTTTGAAGAAAGTTGCCAAGTTAAATCTAAAATTCAAAAGTCAAGTAAAGGGAGAAAGTAAGAAGAAAAGAAAAGTGAAACAATCCCCAAAGAAACAAACTCACCAACATCAAAAGACTAATCACCATTCTAAGCCAAATTTAGTAAAATCTAAAGATCATGGTGATAAGTTCAAATTGAAAATTTATCAAGTTAAATCTCCTATAGTTGGTGAGAAGTCCAAACTAGACCTCAAAGTTCAACCCTCCCAAGACCTTAGGTGGATTCCAAAAGTTATTTACTTAGACAAATCTTAAGGCCTTGGACCCCATTGACCAACCTATTCTTTATAGTTAAATCTTTTTGTTGGTCATGTTGCTTTGCATTTTGTTCCTTCTTAGTTACATCTATTAAAATGCATTGCATTTCATTATGATCATTTGATTTTGTTTTCATGCACCTTTCTAGTTACACATCATGGTTTTCAAAATCTCTTGATTATAATTTCATCATGTTTGATTTGCTTTTTGCACTCATTTAGTTTTATGTTTTGCATTGCATTTCTACATGATTAATTGATTGTGACTTTAAAAGCTTTCATAGCTAATTTATTCATGATCAATTGTTGTTGTTGAATCATTTGTGTAGATGTCATAGTAATATTATTTGAACAAATGATTTGAATCAACTTAAGTTTTCCATGGATTTCTAAGTTATACTTGTATATGGAAAATCATTGTTTTGAAAATTCAACTTGTATGTGTTTCAATTAAGTTATATCTTTTAATATACATGTTGAAAATTGATCTTCAAAATCATTCTTTTTATGCTCATTGTTGGATTTTGTTCATTGAAATGATTTGAAGATTGTATGATTGGAAATGCTCTATAACATCACTAGTTATATTCATCAACGCATGTTCCATGATTCTCATTTCCTTTTCTTTTGGTTTCATTATCTTAGAAATGGAAATGAATGTTGTTTGCATCTTTGCTTATTTAGTTATTCCTTTTATGTGCAAATGACTATTAGTTCCATGTATGGTTGTGATCTTAGTTACATTTGTAGAATCCATACTAGAACCCAAATCCATCCTCTATGCCTTCTAGTCATTACTTTTTGGATGGTTATGATGTTGATTCATGTATACCTTCTTAATGTTGTCATCTTTATACTTGTTTCAACTTCATAATAGTGTTCTTGATCATATGAACCTCTTTGAAATCCATTTCTTGTATTTCATAGTTATATCTCTTGTTTGATGGATATCTTAGTGTTGAATTCATATGATCTAGACACTTTGGAAATTGCATGCTTTTCCAAGTCAAATACTTTTCCATTGCAATTTACCTTGTTCATCACTATGCTCATTAGTCATATCTTTAAAAGTGATGAATATGCATTTATGATGCTTGATGGGATTTTGAGTTTATCACATCCTTGCTATTACTCATGTTATCATATTCAATTGGTTTCATTTGGTATAACTTTCCATTGATTTCATATCCAATTGATATCTTATCTTGTGTATGTGATAGACCTTGTGTACATTGGATTGAACTACATAGTTATATAATTGTTCCATGTCACACACCATTAGCATCATAATGTTCATGATTGCCACCTCTCTTGCTCATATAGATATATCTCATGACCACCATGTTTATGTGTTCATAATATTGGTTGGTTATTAGTTGAGGTTGGCTTCATGCTTGAAATTCATTTCACTCATTCTTGCACATTAATAGTCATATTTATTGTTTGAATGAAATGATTTCAAAACTTACATAGCATATAATTTTCATAAGTTATATTGATTGATGCTATGTTTAGTTTACCCCTTGCATCATGGATAGCTCTAATTTGGATTTCTCATAATAGTTATATTTTTAAATCCATTTTAGAGTGATTGATTTAATAGTCATATCCTTAAATCTCAATTGGTACTCTTTGTTTTTCCAATTGATATCCATGATTGCTTTTCCCATTAGATCTTGCTCTTTTGGTAATTTGATCATATGAGCCTTATAGTTATATGAATCTAATCCTTTCCTTGAAGTTGACCCTCACTTGGTTAAATCATCTACTTCTTGAATCTAATAGTTATATCTTGTCAAAAGTTTGACAAAAGAAGAGATTGGATTGAGGGGGAGTGTAAACCTTCATAGGAAGAATTATTTTTGATCAAATTCACCATTGGATTGCCTTTAGACCCTTAGAGATAACTTCCATACATGATAGCCTGTTATGAATTTCATTTTCGATTTCATTTGTTAACAGGTGCTACTAAAGGTATTTTACTTGTTTCATGTGTGTAGGTACCTTTGCAATTTAATGTCAAAGGGGGAGAGAGAGTTCAAGTGTGACTCAAAGATCTCCTACTCTTCAAAGGGGGAGAGAGTTCGAGAGTTCAAGTACTCGAAGATCTCCTATCCATCAAAGGGGGAGAAAGAACTCAAGTTCTCAAAGGGAGAGAATGCATACCTTGCCAAAGGGAGAGAGAGTCATGGTCAAAGGGGGAGAGCAAATAGAAGAAAGAAAGCTTGGAGCTAAAGAAGATGCTTGGCCAAAGAGAGGAAGATGAAAAGAAAGCTTAAAGAATGATCAAGCACCAAGCATCATGAAGAATGAAGAAAAGAGCCCAAGAGCCCAAGCTAAGAGAATGAGCATCCAAGAAGATTTCAAGACTTGTCCAGCTGAGGGGGAGCTGAAGACTTAGTGTGTAATTTCAATGATGAGTAAGTTGCCATCAAATTGCAAAGGGGGAGATTGTTAGGGATTTTGTAATTGCAATTTGATGGATGCATTTGCACTTTAGCATCATTTGATATTTCACACATGCATTGTTTTAAAATATCTTGAAATCTAGTTTTATACATGCATTGGTTTTTAGTTTTGGAAAAGTTTTTGTTTTATGCATGTTTTGGTTCTAAACTTGGATGCATTGGTTTTAGAATACAAACTCTTTTGAAAACCTATTTCTTTGTGCATTATGTTTGGAAAATCATGTTGAGAATTTAGGTTTGAGCCTTGCATACATTCTTCACAAAAAGAATCATTTTTGTATGCATTTTCTTTTGAAAAGAGTTTTGTCAAATCAAGCTAGCCTTTGGTTTTAATCTTTTGAATCATTTTAGGCTTTGGGTGTTTCATGTTTTTAAACATCTTAGAATGTCTTAAAACATGTATTCTAACTTGGTTTAATGGCCCAAAAAATTCCAAACCAAAATTACTTTAGAAAAATACATTTTTGGGAAAACAGGACCTTTAGCGGCGGAAAAACCACTTTTAGCGGCGGTTTCTGTGTCCGCCGCTAAAAGCAGTTTTTCAAACGGTCATTTTTTTGCCCGTTGTGTGATCCCGGTCGACCGAGACCCCTTTGCCGGTCGACCGAGGACTAGCCGTTGGACACTTTTTGGCTATAAAGTCCATTCTTTTCCAACCTTTTTCAAGGCTTGACACATGAACTTTTGAGAGCATTTTGGAGCCAAAGAAAGGGGAAGAAGTTGGAAAGGCTAGAGGGCCATTTGGAAATCAAATGCTTGAGATTTAAAAAGGTAGACCTTACTTATCATTTTGATTTCCATTAAAAGTAGAATCAATGCATGGTTAAATCTTTGTATTTTCATATTTGCATGATTTCTAGCTTTTAAAGAGTTGTGTTGCAAACTCTAAATCATCCTTGGTAAATTAGATTAGTTTGCAAACTCTCTTAACTAAATCACATGCTTTCTTAGACTTTTACATTCATACAACTTGTTTAGTTCATTTCTTAAAGTTGTTTGAATTTCTCATGTGATTAGTTTTCTCTTCAATCATCATTTTATAAGCTTTGATTTTAAAATGCATCATGCATTCATTTAAGAGCTTCTTTGTTGAGATTGATTGAAGAAACACATTCATACACTTGTGCACACACTTTAACTTATTTGAGTGTATGTTTGTTATTTGTTTTAAACTTTCATATCCGCCTATTTAGAGGCAAATTTATTTGAGCCTAAAATTGTATCTCTTAGAGTGATCTTTTGTGAAGACACTTTCTTAGAGAAATCTTGATTTGTAAAGGTTATTGCTTAGCCTAAGAAAAGCATTGTGTAAGGTTATTGCTTAGCCTTTGAAAAGCATCTTGTAAGGTTATTGCTTAGCCTAAGAAAAGCATTTTGTAAAGGTTATTGCTAAGCCTAGAAAAGCACATTGAGAGGTTGTTGTTTAGCCTTGAAAAACAACATTGTAAGGGTTATTGCTTAGCCTAGTAAAAAGCATAAATAGTGGAAATCCGGTGGGGTGATTGGATCACAAGCCGGTAGTGGATGTAGGCATTGAGGCCGAACCACTATAAATATTGTGTTGTGGTGATTGCTATGTGGTGATTGATTTTGTATTAGCTTCCGCATTTTGATTGTTTATCATCACATGTGACTAGTTTAAGTTAAGAAGTTAAAATTGGTCATAGTTGTAGCTCACCCTATTCACCCTCCCTCTAGGGTTAGGATCCCAAGGACTTTCAAATGTGACATGGAACAATTATATAACTATCAAGCTCAATCCAATGCACACAAGGTCTATCACATACACAAGAAATCAAATCAATCTTAAATTATACCAAATGAAACCAATTGAATTTGACAACATGTTAAAGAGCAAGGATGTGACAAACACAAAATTCCAACAAGCATCATAAATGCATATTCATCACTTTTAAAGATATAACTAATAAGCATAGTGATGAACAAGGTAAATTGCAATGCAAAATTATATAACTTTGAAATGCATGCAATTTCCAAAGTGACTAAATCATATGAATTCAACTACTAAGATATCCATCAACCATCATAAATGCAAGGAATGGATTTCAAAGAGTTTCATATGATTAAGATCACTACTTATGAAGTTGAAACATGTATAAGGATGACACCAAGAGAATACACATGAATCAACATCATAACCATCCAATAAAAATTTGACTAGAAAGCATAGAGGATGGATTTGGGTTCTAGTATGGTTTCTACAAATAACTAAGATTACAACCATACATGGAACCAATTGTCATTTGCATATAAAAAGAATAACTAAATAAGCAAAGATGCAAACAACATTCATTTCCAATTCTAAGATAATGAAACCAAAAGGAAAGGAAATGAAAACATGGAACATGCTTAGATGAATATAACTAAAGATGTTATAGAGCATTTCCATTCAAACAATCTTCAAATCATTTTGATAAACAAAATCCAACAATGAGCATAAAGAGAATGATTTTGAAGATCAATTTTCAACATTGTATTTCAAAAGATATAACTTAAATGAACCACATACAAGTTGATTTTTCAAAACAATGATTTTCCATATAAAAGTATAACTTAGAAGTCCATGGAAAAACTTGAATTGATTCAAATCATTTGTTCAAACAATCTTACTATGACATCTACACAAATGATTCAACAACAATTGATCATGAATAAATTGGCTATGAAAGCTTTTTTAAAAACACAATCAATTAATCATGTGAAGAAATGCAATGCAAGGCATATGAGTGCAAAAAGCAAATCAAACATGATGAAATTATAATCAAATGATTTTGAAAACCATGTTATGTAACAAGAATGGTGCATGAAAACAAAATCAATTGATCATAAAGAAACAATGCATTAAAAAATGTAACTAAGAAAGAACAAAATGCAAAGCAACATGACCAACAAAGTGATTTAACTTAAAAAGAATAGGTTGGTCAAAGAGGTTCAAGGCCTTAAGGTTTGTCTAAGTAAATAACTTTTGGAATCCACCTAAGGTCTTGAGAGGGTTGAACTTTGAGGTCTATTTTGGAATTCTCACCAACTAAAGGAGATTTAACTTGATAAATTTGCAATTTGAACTTATCACCATGATATTTAGATTTTACTAAATTTAGCTTAGATTGGTGATTAGTCTTTTGATGTTAGTGAGTTTGTTTCTTAGGGGATTGTTTTCTATTCTTCTTATTTTCTCCCTTTCTTTGACTTTCGAATTTTATATTTAACTTTGTAATTTTCTTCAAAAGTTCTTTCATGTTTTGACTTAAGGGAGGTAGGTTGAGAAGCTTTTTGTTAATAGATTCTTTTATTTTTGGTTTAACTTGTTTAAGCTTTTTAGAATCTATCTTAGGAGACTCCTTGTTAATTGGTTTAACTTGTTTAAGCTTTATGGAGTCTTCCTTGGTTTTTAGTGTCTTACCCTTCAAATTTGATTTTACTTTCTTTGGTTCAAAGATGGGATTAGACACATTGCTTCTTCTTAGTTTGCACTCAAACCTAAAGTGTCCTTCAATGCCACAATAATTACATTTAGACAAGGGCAAAGAAGTGTGAGTGCTAGAGAATGAGGACTCACCTTTCACAAATGTGTTGGTGAACTTAGGGTCATGTGAAATATTCCTATCAAATCCAAGACCCGTCCTATCTCTTTGAGATTTACCCAATTTAAATAATTTTACAAATTTCTCATCACTTTGGGTAAATTTGCACTCATACTTTTGTTTATAGGTTTCAAGTTGAGTGACTTGGTTTTTAAGGGTTGAATTCTCATTTTTAACTTTTGTTAGTTCATTTTCAATTCCCTTAAAAATGTTTAGCTCTTCATAGGCAAGTTTTAACTTAGCTTTAAGTTCATTAACTATATTAGATCCAAGTTCTAGAGTTTTTACATTACTTTGTGCATTAGACAAGTTTTCATTGGAAATTGTCAACTTGGATTTTAAATAGTTAATGTTTTCATCTTGTCTTTTAATTGTATCTCTTAGGTTTAAATTTTCATTTTTAAGCTCATCACAATTTATCTTAATCTCATTTAATTCATCTTGAGTATTAGATAAATTTTCCTTAGAGATAGTCAATTTAGATTCAAGATTGTTAAAGTCTTTGTCTTGCCTTTGTAATTGATCTCTTAGTTTTAGATTTTCCTTATTAAGATGATCATAACCTATCTTTAATTCTTTGAGTTCATCTTTAATATTATGAAGGTTATCCAAAGAGATCATGAACTTAGATTCTACACAATTTATGAATTCATCTTTTTCTCTAAGTTCATTTTTAGAAGAGACTAATTCTTGAAAGTCCTTGGGATCCTAACCCTAGAGGGGGGGGGGGGGGGGGGGTGAATAGGGTGAGCTACAACTATGACCAATTTAAATCAATTTTAACTTCTTAACATAAACTAGTCACATGTGATGATAAACAATCAAAATGCGGAAGCTAATAAAACAACCATCACAAAGCAAACACCACAACACCAAGGTTTATAGTGGTTCGGCCTCAATGCCTACATCCACTACCGGCTTGTGATCTAATCACCCCACCGGATTTCCACTATTTATGCTTTTTACTAGGCTAAGCAATAACCCTTACAATGTTGTTTTTACAAGGCTCAACAACAACCTTACAATGTGCTTTTATAGGCTAAGCAATAACCTTTACAAAATGCTTTTCTTAGGCTAAGCAATAACCTTACAAGATGCTTTTCTTAGGCTAAGCAATAACCTTACACAATGCTTTTCTTAGGCTAAGCAATAACCTTTACAAATCAAGAAGATTTTCTCAAAGATAGTGTTTACACAACACTCTAAGAGATTACAATTTAAGCTCAAATTAATTTGCCTCTAAATAGGCGGATATGAAAATGAAAACTAACTCACACAAACACTCAAAGAAATGCAAAGATGTATGCTTATGAAGTGTGTGTGTGAAAACTTCAATCAAGTTTAAAAGTAAGCTCAATCAATTTATGCTTAATGCAATTTGAAAGTTTAAGGCACAAAAAGATATGATTGAAGTTCTATGCAAATCACTTGAACAATTACACACTTGTGAATGATATGAAAAATCTAAAGATCACAAGTTGTATGAAAGTGTTTAAGCCTAATCAAGTGATGCATGTGCAATGTTGTTTTCTAAACTAATTTGACTAAAGATTAAATGAATGAAAACAACAAGGGAAGTTTCAACCAAGTGAAATAATCATGCAATAAAAGAAATCAAAGATTTAGGCTAAGCATGATTAAGAAAGTGTAAAACAAAACTTAGGTTGAAATCAAAGTGATGAATCCAATCTTGAATATTAAAGATGAAGGGAAGAATGGATTCAACACATCATTGTTATCATGCTTGAAATCATTTTCCAAAGTTTCAAATAAAGCACATAACAAATGATTAATTAAAAGTAAAACTTACTTGGAGATTTAACTTAGTTGATCCAAGCTTAAGCTTCACTTAATGACCCCTTTGGTCTCTCTTAGTTCATCCCCTTTGTCTTGTCTCAAAGCCCCTCAAAGAAGGCTTAAAAATCTCTAGCTTTGGACAAAGGAAAGAACTCATTTTTATAGCCAAAACAGCCCAACGGCTAGTAGCAGGTCGACCTACTTACAGGGGCAGGTCGACCTACCACACACAACGGTCAAAAAACTGACCGTTGGAGCTTTCTGGACCCAGTCGACCTGCCCCTGGGTAGGTCGACCTACCTCACTGCAGGTTGACCACCTGGGACCTAAAAAATCCAATTTTTTGCATATTGAAGGTTTATCTTGGGGGATCTTTTTGGCCACTAAATCAAGCTTTAAAAACATGTTTTAAATCATTCTAAGAGTTTTAAAACATGAACCATAAAAAGCCTAAAATGATTCAAAACTTTTAAAACCAAAGGCTAGCTTGATTTCTAAAAACTCTTTTCATATGAAAATGCATACAAAAATGATTCTGAAAGTGATGAATGTATGCAAGGCTCAAACCTAAATTCTCAAAATGATTTTCCAAATATAAAGCACAAATAATTAGGTTTTCAAAAGAGTTTGGTTTCTAAAACCATTTCATCCAAGTTTAGAAACAAAACATGCATAAAACAAATACTTTTGCAAATCTTAAAAGCTATGCATGTATAAAACCAGATTTCAAGGTTTTCTAAAACAATGCAAGTGTGAGAATTCAAATGATGCTAAAGTGAAAATGCATCCATCAAATTGCAAATACAAAATCCTTAACAATTCTTGGTTTAGCCTTTTAGATTCTTCTTTTAATCTTTTATTTTTCTTGGAAACCTCTAAGGACCATGTGTACAATTCCTCATAGGCTTCATATTCATCAAATTCTTCTTCTTTTAATTCAAGTTGAGATTCTTTAATTTTAATGTTTGAATCTCCATAAGATGGAAGAATGAGGGGTCTAGAAGAATCTACAAGATCTAGCATAGTGGAGTCCATCTTAATGATTTTCATAAAAACACAACTCTAGGGTTTTAACTCTAGGTTTTTACACCTAATCAAGAGTTCCAAACACTTGATCCTAAAAGATAGAGCACGAGGCTCTGATACCACTTGAAAGTCCTTGGGATCCTAACCCTAGAGGGGGGGGGGGGGTGAATAGGGTGTGCTACAACTATGACCAATTTAGACAAATTTTAACTTCTTTAAAACCAACTAGTCACATGTGGTGATATTAATCAAATAAGATGCGGAAGCTAATAAAAGAATCACCACAAGCAAGCACCACAACACCAAGGTTTATAGTGGTTCGGCCTCAATGCCTACGTCCACTACCGGCTTGTGATCTAATCACCCTACCGGATTCCACTATTTATGGTTTTTACTAGGCTAAGAAATAACCCTTACAATGTTGTTTTTCTAGGCTAAACAACAACCTCTCAATGTGCTTTTCTAGGCTAAGCAATAACCTTTACAAAATGCTTTTCTTAGGCTAAGCAATAACCTTACAAGATGCTTTTCTTAGGCTAAGCAATAACCTTTACAAATGAATATTTCTCTAAGATGGTGTCTTCACAAAAGAACACTCCAAGAGATACAATTTAAGCACAATGGAATTGCCTCTTAAATAGGCTAATGTGAAAGTGAAATTCCAATTACAATCATACACTAAAACAAGTTAAAGTGTGTGCACAAGTGTATGAATGCTTTTCTTCAATCAAATTCAACAATGAAGCTCTTAAATGAATGCATGATGCATTTTAAAATCAAGGCTTATAAAATGATGATTGAAGAGAAAACTAATCACATAAAAGATTCAAACAACTTTGAAGAAATGAAATAAACAAGTTGTATGAATGTTAAAGTCTAAGAACACATGTGATTAGAATAAGAGAGTTTGCAAACCAAACTAATTTACCAAAGATGATTTGAGTTTGCTAAACATCTCTTTACAAACTAGAAATCATGCATAAAAGAAAATACAAAGATTTAAACATGCATAGATTCTAATTTTAATGGAAATCAAAATACAAGTAAAGTGTACCTTTTTAAAACTCAAGTATTTGATTTCCAAATAGCCCTCTAGCTTTTCCAACTTCTTCCCCTTTCCTTGGCTCCAAAATGGTCTCAAAAGTTCATGTATCAAGCCTTGAAAAAGGTTGGAAATGAATGGACTTTATAGCCAAAAAGTGCCCAACGGCTAGTCCTCGGTCGACCATGAACACACAACGGTAAAAAAAATGACCGTTTGAAAAACTGCTTTTAGCGGCGGACACAGAGACCGCCGGTAAAAGTGGTTTTTCCGCCGGTAAAAGCCCTGTTTTCCCAAAAATGCAACTTTTCAAAGTATTTCTTGGGGGAACTTTTGGCCACTAAATCAAGCTTGAATAACATGTTTTAGATCAATCTAAGATGATTAAAAACATGAAACACAAAGAGCCTAAAAAGATTCGAAACTTTAAATCCAAAGGCTAGCTTGATTTCTAAAAACTCTTTTCACATAAAAATGCATACAAAGATGATTCTGAAAGAGATGAATGCATGCAAGGCACAAACCTAAATTCTCAATATGATTTCACAAAAGTAATGCACAAAGAATTAGGTTTTCAAAAGAGTTTGAATTCTAAAATCAATGTATCCAAGTTTAGAAACAAAACATGCATAAAACAATACTTTTACAAATCTTAAAAGCAATGCATGTATAAAACCAGATTTCAAGGTTTTCTAAAACAATGCATGAGTGTAAATTCAAATGATGTGAATATGTTAATGCATCCATCAAATTGCAAATACAAAATCCCTAACACTTTGGCCCTATAACCTTTTACCAGAAAGGGACGCTTGGCCATTTTCCCCTCTAAACAAGATTCACAGACTGGAAGGGCCTCCACTTTCAATGAATGTAATGGTTCATTTGCAACCAGTCTTGAAATCCAGTGTAGATTAATATGTCCAAGGCGTAAATGCCAAAGGTACGTTTGATTCAATTTCGATGATTCGTTTCTCTTACATGGTAGGTAGTTGTGTTATTCGATTCGGTCAATTGCAGTTTAGGAGAGATAGGATTAACAATATAAAGATCATGCATCAATGAACCAGAACAGATAAAATGCTTATTGTACTTAATAACCACAAATTTATTAAAATAAACGGAATATCTGTCTTTAACCAACTTGGAAACAGAAATTAAATTCCTCCTTATGGAGGGAACATAAATTCAATTTTTTTAAAATTAAAGTCCTATCTCTATTAAAACTTAGACAAACGTCTCCTATTGCAACTACTGCCACTCTCGTAGCATCACCCATAAGCAAATAAATCTCCCCATCACTTAGCTGCCTTGCTTCCTGGAACCTCTGTAATGAATTGTGAACATGATTAGTGGCTTCCGTATCTACACACCAGGTACCGGTAGATATAACCGCCAAACATGATTCAACAACTAGTAAAAATGAAATTTACCTTTATTGTTCACTTTGTTGAGAAAAGTTGGATATTGCTTTTTCCAGTGCCCTGCTTGCTTGCAATGAAAACACTTGCCCTTAGGCTTTTTCACTCCACTATGTGGTCCGTTACGCCCTTAAGGAACTTCCTTACGATTCTGACCATTTTTCTGTTTCTTCTTGCCTTTCAGCTTAGAAACAGAACTTTTTTCAGCAACGTGAAAACTAGGTGGCTTTTTCAGAAGGCCCTCAGTAGCCCGAAGTCCCTTGAGTAATTCCGCCAGAGAAAAATTGAGCTTATTCATGTTGTAATTTAAGCGAAAACTCTCAAAGGAATCAGTCAGGGACTGGAGAATCATATCGATCTGGGTCTCTCCATTAATTTCACCTCCAAGGACCTGTAGTTCATTGAGGTGTCCCATCATTTTCAAAACATGATCCCTCACAGAGGTACCTTTAGCCATCTTAGTGTTAAATAATTCTTTCATAGCAACCTGTCTACCTGCCCGATCCAGCTCACCAAGCATCTCCTTGAGACTGTACATGATGTCGTAGGCAGTAGGACAAGACTGATGTTGATGTTGCAAAACATTTGACATGAATGCCAGCATGTAACATCGCGCCATCTCATCAGCCTTGATCCATTTTTTGTATGTCTTGATGGCTACCTCATCGGTACATCCATCTTCAGGTTTCTCTGGGCACACCTCAGTGAGCACATATTTGTACTCCTTAGCAGTTAACACAATATCTGAATTTCTTTTCTAGTCAATGTAATTAGGTCTAGTGAGTTTGTGTTCTTTGAGAATTACAGCAAGAGGATTGAAAGCACACATCTTCAAACCTGAGATTTACATAATTAGCAAATTATGATGGGCAAAAAATAAATCTATGGATTCAAATAAAAGGAAAATGGCTCCCTCTGCCAATAAAAAAATCCGACAGCTATCTAAAACACCAATGCACAGTATGCCTCGATGTGAGGACAAGTACCATATTTATTTTGTTCAAATAGGACATAACCTTTTAGTTCTATTGTCAAGGCAACAAACAATGCCAAGTAAAACCAAATAGCTGCCATAACTTCGGTCCTATAAATAATAGAAGTGGCTCGGATGAAGAACATACTATTATTTATAGCTAAGTGTATACCATCATTTAATTCAAGGTCCATTATTCTGTATTCGGTCCCATCAGATGGAGAAGAGACCTATACTAATAATTACCCTAAATCATCCATATAAGAGTTTGTACTGGAGATTCCATAATTAACTCATCTGATTAGGAAGAAGACTCCAAGGTTAACACATAAATCAATTACATCTCCTACAAACCAATGATGGAGACCATGGGAACTTAAGAAGTTCCCTCTCCCACTTAGTTATTTAACAATGAGGGTTCTTTTAAAATAATTTAATTAAGACTAGTTTAAAATCTAGTAGTAATAGGCAACCATGTCTTTACTATTATATCATTCTAAACATAATTAAACAGGATTAATATCATACAGCGTAAGAGTCCTAGCTATCATGGTCAAGTAGAATTCTTTTGTCTTCATGATTGCCACTTCTTTAATCATGTGCTTCGCAAAGGCGGTCCGGGGGTGTCCCCCGACGGGGGTCGAGCTGCCTGGTCAACTCGCGGGGGCGCAGGGGGCAGCACCCCCGGACCAGAGCACTGCAGAAATAACTATGGATGAATATGATTAAAAACCATACCTGCGAGATCTCTCTGATTTGATCTCGGTCTTACAGCATCCCGAAAATCTCAAGATCTTCTATTGTATTCCTATATGCTCGAACTCGCACTAGGGAGTGGGCCTCTTCTGTGAATTCTCCTTTGCTCTCCAAAAATGAGATTTCTCTCTTCTTATTAGTTGTTAACCTAGAGAGCAATAACACATATTTATAGGCTATAATAGGGACCTTAAGAAGGAAATAATGATAGGTTTCTTATGAAAACATGAAACCCTAATTAGACCCAAATTAGAATCCTAGTTCCATAAATTACAATTCAGTCCACTAAAGAATTGTAATTGCACTCCTGTCCTTATTCTCAAAATAATATTTCGAGCTTCTTGTTATTAAATTTTTATTAATCTCCCCACGTTAAGATTTTGGATATCCATCAATTAAATAATTACTGACATCTATATTTAATCGATATCTTTATAATTCCTTGAGACCTTACACTTAACTTATTTGATATGTCAGACACAAAGTACACCTGCAGGGTTTGACATAATCAAAACTTAAAAGCTTCATCAAGGGAATATCATCAATCCCTATTACGGGACGTGGATTCCGTCAATAAACTAATATCCACATACACGTAGTGTAGTCATCCAATTCATTGATATTGTTGACCCATAAAAGATCTCACTCCTTCGTAAATCAAAATGGTAAACACTAAATGTATGTGTCTATTATTTATGTCGGGATTAAGAGTACAAGCACTCATAATAACCATTTGGATATTAGTCATCTTATATAGGCAGTATGAAGACAATAAACCTAAAAAATGGTCATGTTCAATACACATAAAGCGTACTAGCATAATGAGTCAAAACTATACCGTTTCCCACAGCCAAGACAAGCCTGCTGAAACATCATGTTACAACCGTACCGATGGTGTGTCCAAATCCATCTAGATTGTGAACAACAACTTATATTCTATAAGAACCGACAAATAAGTCTTCCGTGTATAAGTAGAACTCTACATACCAACTTGTCTACTTTATAGAACAAAAGACACTCACATGCATAATAATTAATAATGCAACCATTTGCCCATACAAAATCTTAGTTAGATGAGAAGACAAAATATACTAAAAATGAATCAGTCAAAGACAAATACATAAAGTATGTTTTTAGTATAAATTTCCAATAGGTTGTTGGGCTACAGATTGGACTAGTGTTGCCACCCATTTGCTGCTCCACCTTTGTTAAAGTAGAATCTCAAAGAAGAGTACCAACACATTCACTTGCTAGAATAAAAATGATGTTGATGGCTACTAACAGCTGCTATTGCCACGTTTTGAGTTTCATTGGCAGTGGTTGGTGGGTAGCCGATGCATCTTCTGGTGAACTTGGTTCCTTGGTTTCTTTAAGAGGACATGAGACCAACACAAATGAATTGAATTAGTATCTAGTGAAATCTTAACCAATAAATAGTATCCATGTAATTGATGAACTATTTTACCAAATTTTAGGTTTCTTTCGGCAGTATTGGGCTGTTTCGCAAACTAGTTGTCCGGAGGAGGTGCTGGCCGGAAGAGGGTTGTAGGAGACGAATGTGTTTCTTGTTTGATATAATTTTTTTCTATTTGCAAGAAAACCCTGTCCTTTTATTTTATTCATTCAATGAAAGGTCATAGCTGTGGTGGCAAACTTACCACGTGGCGCACAGGGATTTGTCCAAATAGGCTCCACCTATTTCGTAGGACTCTAAAAGTATAGATGAGGACCCATGTATTGCGTGGAACCACCGACTACAGATCAAAGCAGCAACCAGATGCTATTGAATTAGGATTTTAGGATTTTTTTTTCGAGGTCTTGTGAATTATTATGGTTTCCAATGCTGAGTAAACAATCAAAAATTAAACTCATGGGAAAGTGGTAATGATTCTACCATTTGGATGATACTAAATGTTGAAACAAGGCAAGAAATAAAGAAAGAAACAGAGAGTGGTTTCTCTGCTTTGGTTGGGATTCCGGAAAATCTATTTTCACAGATCTGAGAGTTGAAATTGAAAGAAGAAGGTATAAAAGAGAAGAAGTAGGTGTTTAAAGAGAGTAAGAAATGGGGGAGAGGGTGAGAGAAGAGGTGGATCTGTTGAGAGTGATGTAAAGGATGGCGCCATGGGAGGATGGAGGATGCGTAGGGAGGTGGCGTGAGAGAGATGGAGAGGGTCAAAGAGATGAAAGAGGTCGAGGGATGGAGGGTTGCAAGGGGATGGCGTGAGAGCTTGAAGGAGATGGCCGCCCAGGGGTATGGCATACGATATTTTCTAAAACCCAATTATTTTCCAAGAGACATTTGAATGTGTCTTTTCAAAATTAAGTTTTTTTGTGCCCGTTGGATGAGATGTGTCATTTGGGTCCATTTGATTAGATGTGACCCTAACTTGATTTGCTCCAAATTCTCCCATCTCTGAGGTTCGTGCATTGTTTAGCTTTCGCTTATGTTAGGCTGGACTTTTAGTCCTTAACAGACTCATGGCTTAGTGCGGAGTGAGCGAAAGCACTCCTGATGAGTTTACCTTTGCGAAAGTGGAGGTCATTGCCTGCCTCCCATGAGTCTTGTCGGTAATACTTTAGAGCATTCGCTAAGACCAGGACTAGAGCATGGCCTATGAAATAACGCAGCGTGGAGAATATGGACGCCCAACCATATTGTATAATGTGAATATGTATCATGAACTTCAGTTAGGTCACTCACTTTCACATTAAGATTTTATGATACATATTCTACCTTCAGGTTCAAGGGCATCTACCTGTGAGGGATGCATTATACAGTTTTTAGTTATTTTATCTTATTATTAATTATTCTTTAAAACAAGTTTTTAGAAAATAGTGGGGGGGTTGTTGAATATTTTCTAAAACCCAATTATTTAAAAAATAAATTCCGAGAGACATTTGAATGTGTCTTTTTAAAATCAAGTTTTTTGTGCCCTTTGGATGAGATGTGTCTTTTGGGCCCATTTGAATGGCTGTGACCCAATCCTAAGAGATGCTTTCAACATTATGAATTGAGGTGATTTGAAGTTTTCCATAGAATTCAAGAAGATCCAAATGAGTATAATGCAATATTTTCAGAAGCATACTGTCTAAGTGTATTTTATTCTCTTTTATTTTTACTTTGATTTTAAGGGCAATTCCATATTTTTTATTCTGGTGTGCAGGCTTCAAATCAGAGTTGGGCATTGTATCTTGGGGACATAATTTCATCAAAACCACCTGGATGTGGGACATTACTGTTTTTAAGAAAGCATCTTAATTGGTGTGCCTTGCCCATTTTTCTTTTGCTTTCTTATTCAATTTCTCACATTCACTATCATTTACATTTTATACACTAATTATTTATACTAACTGTTTATTTGATTTTATGATTGCACATTCTTCATAAGAAATTTATCCAACATATGGGTGAGAGTGGTGTTGCTGCGTGAGGATGGTGGGTGGCGTGAAGATGGGTGTTATGGGAAGGTGGGTGGTGCGCCAATGGGAGAAGAAGAGAATGGGTGTGTTGGGGATGGCTTGTGCACGGGAGAGAGCCAAAGATTAGGGAATAAAGTGTGATTTGTAATATAACTTTTAGTGGCCGCCGCTAAAAATAATTTTTAGCATCCGCCCCCTCCTGATGGACGCTAGAAACTCCTTTTACCCTCGAAAGCATAGGACGCCCCTATATATTCGCCGGTAAAAACAATTTTTTTCCACGGGCCGTTTGCCCCATTGGACCAATGTTTTCAACGACGGCCATAGCGACGGCTGCCGGTAAAAGTGACTTAAAAATTGCGTTACAGCAGGGGTTAGATTTGACCGCCGCTAGAAGTGTCGTATCGTGACAAAGTTAACCGACCTCTGCTAGAAGTTTGACACTAAAAAGTTATTTTCTTGTAGTCACGTCCAACAATGAGAAGTTACAGGGCATCAAACCTATTGTGGGAGAAAGAGAGAAGAAAATACCCTGCTGTTGTGCTGGAAGGAGAAAACAAGTGATACAAGTCGCCTCTGCTTTTCGGAGATAAGAGATATCCAAAGTGAGAGTTTCAACGGGAAGGAAATCTTGAGCTATGGGATCGAGTCTTGTGAACTAGGGGTGAAAATTGGGCCGGGCCTAGAACACATGTCTACATGCTATGGCCGGAACCAGCCTGGCTAATGGATGGACCATGCTGAGTAGGTGCAGATGTTGCACAGGCTGTGCTGTGTCTGGCCAATAATATATGGGCCTACTATAATAAATCGCATGTATCTTCTAAGAAAAATGTAAAAATGGTACCATGAAATATTGCACCCACATTAACTTGAAATCCGACCAAACAAAAACCACTTGCTCCCAACCAACCAAAACTTAAAAACTAAAAATTAAAAAACTCAGGTAAGCATGATTCTGCACACAATTGATAGTGAGAGGAGAGAAGGAGATAGAGGCGAGGATCAAGAGAGACAGAAGAATACCATTAGGAGAGAGAAACCAGGGTGCGCCATGTGCTGTACACCAATGTTGATGTAGGAGAGGAAGATCAAGGAGAGAGGGAAACAATTGAGGATTATGATAGATTAGGAGAAAGGATGGGTTGGGATTTTTATTAGGTCTTTAAGTCGCTTACATGCTTAAAATACAGGCCTTATGTGCTTTTTTCAAATTGGGTGGGGGCTTTCCATATATGTGGGTCTGATCCTCAATGAATAATCAAAGCTGTTCAGAATGACCACTCCATACATTTATAAAGTATCGTCAAATCTCAATTTTAAGTGGAGGTTATCTCACCGTACGATTGAACACAAAAAATGAAAAAAGTTAATAAAACAACATTTTTTTAGCCATGTTTTTTTGTGTGGTCAGCCTTATGGTGGGACCAACTCAATTCTAAATAAAAATTGGGATGCCCCATAAATAAGTAAGTTAATCATTTTGAACGACTCTGATTATCCATATATGGGCACGAGTGGGCCCCACTAAAAAAAGTTCCCAGCATACTCCTCTAGAAGCCATTGAAGTTACCCCCAGATTTTATTTTTTTTTGGAAAAAAACACATGAAAGAGGCAAAGGGTTGAGAATAAATCAAAGCGTTGAAAATGATGTGCTCAAGTTATTTTGGCAAAATGGAAAATTACTAAATGGGGCTTTGCGGATCGTGCGTTGGCAATGGTCCAGATAAAAAGTCAAAGCTTTCACAACGGACACATGTGCATCGCCAGTAGGCAAAATAATTGCCAACGCATTATTGTGTCACCATTAGGAAAACACGCGTTGGCAAAACTTTTCCTCTTGTTTGTGGGAATTTTTATTGGTGCCAACGTGTTTTCCACAGCTTTTGCCAACGCGGTCTTACTTGCGTCGGTATAAGTAGCAATTCTCTGTGACTTTTGCCAACGCATATTTTCACTGCGTCGAAAAATAGTGTCGGGATAGGTTTTCCACAGCTTTTGCCAACGCGGTCTTACTTGCATCGGTAAAAGTAGCAATTCTCTGTGAGTTTTGCCAACGCAAATTTTCACTGCGTCGAAAAATAGTATCGGGAAAGGTAAGTTTGTTGTAGATGGGGCTTTGCGAATGCAACTCATGCATTGCAATGGTGCGAATAAAAACTCAAAGCTTTCCCAACGCACACTTGTGCATCACCAGTAGGTAAGATCATTGTCAATGCATTATTGCGTAGCCAGTAGAAAAACATGAGTTGGCAAAACTTTCCCTCTCTTTTGAGAGGATTCTTTGTTGGCGCCAATGTGGTTTCCATAGCTTTTGCCAATGCGGTCTTACTTGCGTTGGTAAAAGTAGCAATTTCTGTGACTTTTGCCAACGCAATCCAAATATGCGTTGGAAATAAGGTTTTCACCAATGTAAATTCTCATTGCGTCGGGAAATAGTTTCGGGAAATGTGTAGTTTGTTGTAGTACCATGATGCTAATTGCAATTGTAAGCGATTGATGGAAGTGATGCAGTGATTGATTGGTTTAACAATTGATGGAAAGTAGTCCCTCGTAAATTGTGGAATCTTGTTCACATAGGAAAAGCCTAGTCCTCACGGATTGTAATAGAATTCTCGTATCAAGCACCACTCAACTGTTAACATCCAACACAGAGGGCCACCTCTGCGGTAGGACTATATATTGATAGATGGATTGAACGACTGCAGATTGTATTGGGTTATTGTTTCGGGTGGCCGCCCAATGTATTGTTCTGGACCAACCATCTGATGTATTATCCCAGGTTAATCCCGGTGAATTGATTGGCCGGGCTATTCTCCCATTGCATATTCTTTACCATACTCGCTGTCACGCCCCAGAACCGAAACCTCGGGGGCGGGAGATGGGATTAAGCATAAATGTATTTTACTTCTCCCAAGATCCGCGTGTGTGAAGACAACACATTCTGAATATTTTGCGGAAGCATTTGTGGCGTTGTGACCCGAAGTCCGTGGCCATCGGATTCCGCGTCGCACTCAACCTCTAGCCCATAGCTATTATATCAAGAATCATATCAGACTGGAGTAACCATCACAATAAATTACAGAGCTGACGGTAACCGGATATTACATTCCCAAATATGTTCAAGTTACAATTATCAATGTACATTAATTAAGAATCCCAAGAAAAGGCTAATAAAGCCATACAACAAGAAGCTATAAACTACTACCCAAATGTGACGTAGCTCCGATGTCAGCTCAATGTCTATATGACATAGCCGACAAACCAACCTGCAAGGCATGGCTCCACAGCCAACAAAACACTCAACTCGGGACGAAGAAATCTGAACCTGAGTACCAAAAGTAGTGGGTCAGACACGACGGTCTGGCAGGTGGATGAAAAGATCACAATTATACTAAAGAATAAAACATATAATAAATCATGCTAATCGATCAAGTACTGCATATAATTAAACGGGTGCAAAGTCGGGAATCTCGGGGAAAACTCGTATTCATTTCAAGTACGGGTAAAACATGAACATCTCATAAAACATGTATTCATTTACATCATCTATAATCATAGATATTTGACAATCGGGTATTCGTCTAAAACATGTATAAATATAGTGGTTTGACAAAACAAACGTTCATTTGAAACTTAAGTAAAACACAAGTATACAACAAATCAGGTATCCATAACAGTCTAGCAAAACCAATGTCCATTTGAAACCTATGTAGAAATACGGATATTTAACAAACCGGATATCGTTTAAAACAGGTATAAACGTAGGGATCTTGCAAACAAATGTCATCTGAAACATATTTCAAAGCATGGATATTTAGAAATCGGGTAATCATTTAAAACATGTATAAACATGGGAATCTCACAAGTCAAATGTCATTTAAAACAAAGCACGGATATTTAACAATTCAGGTATTCCTTTAAAACATGTGAAATCATATAAATCTAGCAAAATCATTTATCGTTTGAAACATATGTAAAAGCACGGGTATTCGCCCAACCGGCATTCCTGTAAAACATGTACGTGTGCAAAGGACATAAAACAATATAATAGTGACTGAATTTACAATAGAGAGCATTAACACTTATCTAAATAACAACTTTCATAAAAGCAATGAATCATTTAACTGAAAACAAGTAAGCAATATAAACCATGTCGGGTGTCCAAGGAATCGGGAACTGGCAAGATGGCAATCACAAGAAGCTAAGTCCTCTATCACCGAAGTGACAAGAGCGGGACGTTGGTCTCAGTCACACAAGGTGAGGAGACTCAACGTAAATCATATACAATAATAAATATACGGGAACGGGACCACGGTAGCGAACCGGGTATCGGGACGGGACCACGGCAATAACCGGGTATCGGGATCCAAACTGCAGCTGGCGGGACGGGAGAGGGATTTCCAAGTCGGTGGATCAAACCGACAAGGTATCCAAGCTTAGTGATGCCGACTCATAGGTCAAAACCAATCGAGACATATGCAAGTAAATCAAGTACAATAAATAAGCGGGTAAAACGGGGGTGCTCAAGGGCACACTGTCACTTCATATCGGGAATACATCTCGGGACAAATAACTGTTACTAAAGTAACTTCAATGCTTTCGGGAAAACAAGTCATGTAATGCAAATCTCGGGAAAAGAGGTGAAACAATGAACTATAATAATTTCGGGAAAAGCATTAATTTCAAGATCTATTTAAGTGAATAGGGGTCCCGTATGTCGATTATAACAATTACTTGGTACTCCTTGAGTTTGAAGACATTCCGGGCTCCTTATGCACTTTTACTACTTTCAAAACTTAAAATGAGCTTATGGGTAGTACTAGATGTTACAATAGCAAGAATCAAGATTATAAACGGTCCATCCTAGGCATGACATTAATCCGGAAACATCGAGCAACCTACTCAGTCCTCGAAAGGAATAGAATTAGCGATAACCAAGGAAATAGACTTGTGTTTAGATATAAAGAAGATATCGCGTCGTTCCATCCCGTTCAAGATTGAAATGGATTAACTTCGATGTCACCAAACCCACCGGGAGGAGTGTCGGCTCAAGACATCCTCACTCATAGGCCAAACAGTCCAAAAAGGGTAAGGGTCCCACCTAAAACCAAGGATTAGTGTCTAGATCATCACCATTCTTTTCTTTTAGTTCCCTAGTCTTAGAGACCTTAGATTAGGGTACAATTGGTCTTAACACTAAGGTATATACCTCTAGGACTCATAGAAGGCCCAAAGGTTTCCAAAAAACCACAATATCAAATTTCACTGGACTCAAACTGAGTCTTCGGCCGATCGATCGGTCGAAATTTCTGTACCCGAATGTACAGGGTCCGATCTATCGGCCCAAAAAGGCTTACAGTTACTGACAGTCCGATCGATCGGACCTGGGTACAGCAGGTCCGGGAAAGCTGATTTTTCCTTCCTCTTTGTTTCCTTTCCTTCCAACACATGATCAACCACAAAGAACCATAAACAAGATGGTTTAAATGCATATTTCCAAGACAATAACATGAGCTAAAGAGCTCCTCATTTCAAGTTCCTCTCTTTCCATTCTTTCCATTCTTTCCATGCACAATTAATCACAAGGTGGAGAAAACTCATTCATGTGAAATCATTTGAAATCTTGACACTATGATACATACATTTCCAAGAGATTAACAAGGGAGAAATAACTCATCAATAAGCACATCTTAAAATCAATATTAATCATATTAAAGACAACTATTAAAATCACCAAAACCATTAATGAATCAAGATTTTCTCACAAAACATGTTAATAATGAAAACAATCCATTCATCCACTTGCCTTTGACTCTAATCAAGCAAATCAAGCTCCTAATCACCTCCCAAGCACAAGATCAACAATCTCTACAAAAACCCCCAAAACAACCCAAAAATGGGTTAAACAATGAAGAAGAAGAAAGAACTCCCAATAATGAAAATGGAGCTTCTCAAGGGCAAGAAGAACACATATCTAGAAGATTTGAGGAGGGAACTTACTTGTGGAGTCTTCAAAAACACAAAGTTAGCTCAAGGAGGGTTTCAATGTTGGTGGATTTCTCTTCTAATGGCATCCATGAAAAGCTTGCAAGGTGGAGAAGAGAATGGTGATCTCCATTTCTTGAGTGATGATCTCTTGGAGTGGCTTGGAGATGAAGAAGCAAGGAGAAGAAGAAGAACACAAGGGAAAACCCTAGGTTGCTGGTTTGGGCTGGAAAATGGAGAATGAAGTGAATGAAGGAGATGGGTTCCCTTTTATAAGCAAGTGAGAATGGGTCCCACAACTTAAGGGACTTAGGTGGCTGAAATCATCTAATTCGGGACCTCGGATGGATTCGACGAAGAAGGAAGAAATGATCGTCGAAATATCTAGTTTCCAAAAAGTATATGTTTCACGGATTTCGAGAATATCAAGTTTTGGGTACAGATTTGGTGTGCAATGACTGTTTTGCCCTCAAGGCCAAGAAATCGGTTTTTTGGGTTCTCAAATGGATACGAGATCAACATGAAAGTTGTAGGATTCCTCAAGATGAATGCAACGGGCAAAAAACACAAAACGAAGCAAATCGGAAAAATCTCACAAGTAAAAGCAAAGCCGAAAAGGGAACCCCCAAAGGGCCCCACAAGCTACCAAAGCACTCAAAAGCCCAAAACTAGAAGAAAACCATTCTAGCTCACAAACTCAACCCAACAAATACTAATCCCACTAAAAGAACTAATCCACAAATAAAATAACACTAATCCAAGAGATTAGGGGTCGGGTTCTCACACTCGCTATGAGACCGAAGGGCTGTGAAAATATCCCATGGTGTATTGGCCTATGTGAACTGCCCTTATTATTAGCATGGATAGGATATTGTCTTTTATTGTTCTTTGTACATCGATATCATGCTATTTGCTTAGATTCATATAATTGGACTTCACATGATCACATTGCCTTTACTCGCTTTGATATTGCATATCTGTACTTTATGCCTCTCTACTTGTTTACTATTCATAATCCGATCATGCTATGCTTGGTGAATAGGCTGTGAGCCCCTCAATTTCGAGGAAGAAAAGGAGGAGGTGCCGCTTCAGGCAGATCAGCCCAATGGCGATCACGAGTGGTGTTCCGAAGACATAGGTTGGCGTCGTTTTGACCAGCACACAAGTGCCTTACATACTTTTGAATAGTTTGTATTCCTTTGATTGGTCTAGGTTTTTGTTACAGGCCATGTAACTAAACTTTAAATTGTTATCTTTTGTTAAACTTCAATTATATTAATAAAGAAGGTGTTTACTCTGAAATTTTTATTGTACCATCTATGTTTAATGAAGCTTCCACTTTGTATAATTGTTGACCGAGGGAATATTTACGCCTTACCGCAGACTTCAATCCCGTGGGACCATGATGGGGGCCACGATGTGTGGTTAGTCAATAAAAATTTAATTGGCCCCTAATCTCACACATAAACCCGGTTCTCATCAGCAGGGGTGTGACAATGTCCGATCACCCCCTCCTCCATGTCTGAACAGATGCTGCTGGCCCCTTTTGGGCCATTCTTTGAGGGCCCCGAAGCCCATTTCCTCTCACTCTTTTGAGACCATTTCTAGGGATTTGCGCACCGTGATTTGGGCTATTGTTCGTCCCATCTAATTGACCAATCAGGTGACTAAACCTTGGTTCTTTTAACTTGAACCTTGAACCTTGAACCTTAGGACATGAAATTGCATGGACTTGTAATCCAATAGTACCCAATACATGGGCTTAAGCTATAAGAAGGTGTTATTGAGTTGACACACACTCCCAAGGCTGTCCGGAGGTACGCTCATTTATCTTCAAGTTGTATGGGTGTGCACTTAGAGTTTGAATGCCTAAGACCATCAGAGCACCAAGGGACATGAAATATTCTGTATCCAGACTCTAAGGTTACCTAGTGATGGATGGAAATGCATGAGCATGATGATGGCATTCCAAGATTTATAAGGGAAAGTGTGAATGGTTCCTTTACTAATCAATCAATTAGGTATGATTTTAGTCGATCCACTTGTCTATTTACATTTAGGTTGCATGCAATCCCTTTTTATGTCATGAAGTCAATGTTTTACCACCTTATAACATATGAGGCCTTATCTTAGGTAATTAAAATGTATATAAGTCAAACCTTGGGATACGCGTGCACTTGATTGCTCATATATTCCCTCGAATGATGGGATCCATGGTTGTGGTCTCTTAGATGGTGAGCATGTTCCTAGATGCTTGCTACCCTCTGATTGACCCGGATTTGCTCTTATCATTTCCACCCATTTTGGGACCTCCCAAATTGTAACAAAATGTTGCCCAAATTGGGTTAGACTTCGGTGAAGACAAGTTAATATTTTTAATGTGTTGTTTCCGTTGTTCGCACTATTTAGTCCGTTTTACCTCTGTTGTTGTATCCCGTACTCAGTCAGTTGAGATAGTTGGATATCTCATCAATTATGATAATTGGATGTCATTAAAATAAGAAGCTTGTTAGAGAGCCCTATTCTTAAGACGTTGTTCTATCCATTAAACAATATCAGTTTGTTAGTCCATGTTGTTATGGCTATCAGAATTGGTATCATGCATTCAACTTCAATCCCTCAAGGGTCGGCATGGCTAAGTGTAGATTTAGTGAACGCATTACAGTGTAGTTATTTTACTTTTGAGGTGTCCCAGAGCTCACCTCAATGCTAGTCTACATCTAGTCTGCTCCCACGGTCACGTTGGAGTCACCATTGGGAGATTTTAGCGATGTTTATTGCCATTTAGCTTGGATCTGTGTGATAAACCCCTTGCTATAGCCATGTTGGAGTCATTGTGATGTCGAAAGTCTATTTCAATGATTCTTCTCATATTTTTTACTGTTATGATCCTTTTCTATTATCGTTATTCATTGCATCACTATGCTTAGTTTGGTCTTATATTTGTCATTTAATGATCTACTGTCATTATATTCTATATTGATGTGGTTTTTTATGTTATTTACTCCGATCACAATACTTAGTCTATCTGTAGGCCAATACTATGCTTGGTGTTGTAAGTGATGACACCACTCCCTTTTAAATGGTAAGATTTGGCAGTCAAAGAGGAACCGTAGGTCTATGTTGAGTGGACCAATGATGATATAGAGTAAAGCATCGTGCCAACACTAAGAGCACGACACATTTTGGGTTTATCACATCTTTTGTCTTTTGGGTTTATTTGGCCTATGTTATATTGGCCTTATGGGGTTGGGCATGTATTTAACTTTTACTGTTCCTTCCGTTGTATATCCTAACTTCAATGTTAATGTTATTTTAGAAGTGCTATGTATTCTCTAATATTTGCTTATTATTATCTTATCTAATGAATGATTTACATAAAATTTTGCAATTGAAAATGCGGTTAGGCAATCTACATGTCTGTCGGATCTCACTTTGCAAGATCCTGTGGAAGAAATAGGCTTCGGGGAGAAATTTTAAATTATCACCAATTTCCCTTACCATCACACGCCCTGATATGAGGTTATCGGAGGAATTTGGGATTGCCCTGACAACCCATTTCAGCGGTGTGACAAATCTCAATCCATCGATAACAATTAGCCTCTGAAGTTTCAGTCGATTTGATGACGATTGATGCATATTATCTTCTTATGACAAAAGTCTTCTTTCGTCGCACGACCATCCTGCGACCGATTACAAGAGTTGAAAAGGCCATGACTCTTCAATTTTCAGCACATGTTTGACGGGTATTCAATGCACTAAATGCCCATGATCAAGCAACAACCAATGTGAGTTTAAGAAAAAAAAGGAGTTACAAATGAATGCTATTAAAAACATAACTCTCCCCATGACAGAAATTAAATGCATTCATTCCATTCAGTGGAAAATAAAGATGCATCCCTTGACTTTTCACCTCCTCTCATGTCCTTTCAAGTCCCCTCCAAAAGCCAATAAAAGGAGACATTGGGGATCATTTCGAACAACATTAGAGATATTGAAACTACACTCCACACCACCACAACAAACTCTCTCTTGCTACACTGAAGACATTTTGCGGAAATCTTTACAAGTTTATAAGGTGATTAAAGACCATTGGGGGTGCCACCCAAGGCCACTTTCTTCTCTTCTCCATGGCTTAGATGCAGCTTTGCAGCCCATATACTTGAATTTTTTAGATATAGGATCTCCTATTTACGATGGCCCTTCTTCTCTAAAATTTTGAGGTCCAAAGTCTTTTCAAAGAATCCGAGCATCGCGATGCCATCAGAAGAATGCCGGAGGAGCCGTCATACATGCGTTTCTTCTCTTATTCTTTTTTTTTTTTGTATTTGCGCTAAAAGAGAGAAAATAAAAAATCTTATATTTTCTGACGAGAGATGTAATTTGCCTTTCACAACACCTAAATTTGCCTTTCGCGACATCCAAAATCGCCTTTTACGACTAATAAATGAAATTCACCTTTCATAGCACCAAAAATAAAAATTGTCTCATTTTCTCAATACATGTGGAAAAAATATGGGAATTCCTTTTTCTTTTATGTGTGGAAGAATAGATCTTCGGATTATTGTTTTTTTTAATTTTGAGCAGAATAGAGAATCTAGCATACCAGTACAAAAAGTAAACTCGATTATTCACTCCGCCCAGCAGGAATGGGTTGGTCTGCGGATTGCTGCTTCTGTTGAATCTGGAATAGAGAATCAGAATGTTATAGGATCACTTGAATAGAGGGGAGGAAAATGAAGAAGAAGAGAGAGTGAGTATTTATATAAAAGGTTCTGAAAGTCCGGGATCCTAACCCTAGAGGGGGGGGGGGGGGGGGGGGGAGGTTGAATAGGGTGAGCTACAACTTAGTGACCAATAATGCCAAATTTTAACTTCTTTAAATTAATTAGTCACAAGTGGTGATTAAGTAAATAAATGCGGAAACTAAACAAAAACAATCACCATAAAGCATGCACCATCACACAAGGATTTATAGTGGTTCGACCTCAATGCTTACATCCACTACCGGCTTGTGATCCAACACCCCACCGGATTTCCACTAATTTTGCTTTTCAATAGGCTAAGCAATAACCTTTACAATATACTTTCCAAGGCTAAGCAATAACCTCTACAATGTTGTTTTTCTAGATTAAACAACAACCTAACAATGTGCTTTTCTAGGCTAAGCAATAACCTTATCACTATGCTTTTCTAGGCTAAGCAATAACCTTTACAAGAAGAATATTTTCTCTCAATGTAGTGTCTACACAAACACTCTAAGAGAAACAATTAAAGTTCAATTACAATGCCTCTAAAATAGGCGGATATGAAATTGAAAATCTAATTCACACAAACACTATATGAATGCAAAGGTGTATGCTCATGATGTGTGTGTGTGATAACTTCAATCTAGTTAAAAACTAAGCTCAATCAATATATGCTCAAAGCATTTAAAAGTTTAAGGCACATAAAAAGATTTGATTGAAGTGAAATGCCAATCACATGTATGAATACAAACTTGTTAATGATATGAAAATCAAAGGCTCACAAGTTGTATGAAACTAATTAACTCTAGACATATGATGCATGTGGAATGTTGTTTCCAAAACCAAACTAATTTAACTAGGGTTTAAATGAATGAAAACAACAAATAAAGATTCAACCAAGTAAATGAATCATGCTATAAAAGAAATCAAAGATTTAGGCTAAGCATGATTAAAGAAGATTTTAAAACAAACTTGGTTTGAAATCAAGGTGAAGAATCCAGTCCAACTTAGATCAAAGATTAAAAGAAGAATGGATTCAACACATCATAGTTATAATGCTAAAATTCATTTACCAATAATTTAAACAAAGCATATAACATATGATTAATAAAAGTAAAGCTTACATAGAGATTTAACTTCATTGATCCAAGCTTTAGCATCACTAATGACCCTTTGGTCTATCTTAGTTCACCCCCTTTTCTCTGTATCCAAACTCCTCAAGAGTTGCTAAAAAGTTCCTCTTTGATCCACACATTTTCCAAAGGAATGAACTTGTATTTATACTCAAAAATTGAGTTCCTGCGTCTCCCCGGTCTACCTGCACCCTTCCCGGTTGACTTGGGCTTCAACGGTCATAAATCTGACCGTTTGAAAAGAGCTCCAACAGCTCTTTATCCAGTCAACCTGCTGTGTGCTCGGTCGATCGGGTCCATGGGCTCGGTCGACCGAGCACACTACAGGTCGACTCGGGCCCAGGGACCAAATTCCCCTAAAAATGTATATTTCAAAGTTTTTCTTTGTGGGGACTTTTGGGCCAATGAATCAAGCTTGGAATCATGATTTAAATCAAACTAAGAGGTTTAAAAACATGAAACATAAAAAGCCTAAAATGATTTGAAAGATTTAAAACCCATAGGCTAGACTGATTCATAAAATATATTTTCAAAACTAATTGCATCCAAGTTTAAAAACAAAACATGCATAAATCAATATTTTTACAAGTCTTAAAAACAATGAATATGTAAATCAAGATTTCAAGATTTTCTAAAAAAATGCATGTGTGAAAATTCAAATGATGCTAAAATGCTAAGGCATCCATCAAATTGCAATACACAAAATTCCTAACAGGTTCAATTGGGGCCCACAACTTAACTATGCAAATGGTTCAATAAATAGAGTTTTGGGTCTCAACCAGACGTGACAAAAAAGATGAAAGTTTGGGATACTTAATATACTTTCTAATGAACCCAAGAATGACATATTTTAAAGACTTTGGAATTTTGACTCAACTTTTATAAAGATAACAATGGTCCCTAGTTAGTGAAAGACTGTGAAATGAAGGGTTTTTGGGCTCCGAATGGCTACAAGTCGAACACGGAAGTTGTCCGGAATGATGCCTGTAATCTAAAGAGTTCAAAATAATATTTTCACAATTTGCGAATAACCCCCAACTTTATTAAAATTACAAATGGATCCCTAAAGGCATCAAACTAGGTTCAAAGGCTCTCAAAACTTCCCAAATCTAGTAAAAAAAAAACTATAATAACTCTCAAACTAAGATGACTAGCCACTAAACCCACTTAATGAACTAACAACTTAATTAATTACTATTAATCACGTAATTAGAGGATCGGGGTGTTACACCTTGCATGCCTTGAGATATTTAGCACAAAGAGGCATATGTTAGGGATTTTGTATTTGCAATTTGATGGATGCATTTTCACTTTAGCATCATTTAAATTTTCACACATGCATTGTTTTAGAAAATCTTGAAATCTGGTTTTATACATGCATTGGATTTTAGACTTGTAGAATTAATGATTTATGCATGTTTTGTTTTTAAACTTGGATGCATTGGTTTTAGAATCCAAAAGTCTTTTGAAAACCTAATTCTTTGTGCATTACTTTTGAGAAATCAAATTGAGGATTTAGGTTTGTGCCTTGCATACATTTATCATTTTCAGAATCTTTTTTGTATGCATTTAAATGTGAAAAGAGTTTTTAGAAATCAAGCAAGCCTTTGGTTTTAAAGTTTCGAATCTTCTTAGGCTGACCCGGTCGACCGGCCACACTGCAGGTCGACCAGGGCAAAGTGCCGTTGGCTCTTCCAACGGTCATCTTTCTGACCGTTGTGAAGGCCAGGTCGACCGGGCCCTGTCATGGGGTCGACCGGGCACTCGCAGAACTCATCTTTTTTAGTATAAAATGAAGTTCATTCCTTTTCAAAAGAAGGAGATTTTGGAGACTCTTTTGAGGAGCTTTGAGACAAAGAAGAAGAGATGAACTAAGAGAGACCAAAGAGTCATTTGGAGAGCTAAAGCTTGGATTAATGAAGTTAAATCTCTAAGTAAGCTCTACCTCTCTTAATCATAGTTTACATGCTTTGTTTAAGTTTTTGGTAAATGATTTTGTGCATTATAACTATGATGTGATGAATCCATTCTTCTCTTAACCTTTGATCTAATTAAGATTGGATTCTTCACCTTGGTTTCAATCCAAGTTGTTTTAAAAACTTTCTTAATCATGCTTAGCCAAAGTCTTTGATTTCCTTTAAAGCATGATTCCTTGTCTTGGTTGAAACCCAATTTGTTGTTTTCATTCATTGAAACTTTAGTTAAATCTTTTGGTTTTGAAAAGAACATGGCACATGCATCACATGTTGTAAGTTAGTCATTTTTTCATACAACTTGTGAGTCTTTGATTTTTATGTCATTAACAAGTTGTTTATCATACATGTGATTTGCATTAAACTTCAATCAATCTTTTATGAGCCTTAAACTTTGAATTGCTTTAAGCAATATATTAATTGAGCTTTGTTTTTTAATTTGATTGAAGTTATCACACACACGGATCATGAGCATACATCTTTGCATTCATATAGTGTTTGTGTGAGTAGTTTTACACTTTCATATTAGCCTATTTAAGAGGCAATTTCTTTGAGCTTAAATTGTATCTCTGAGAGTGTTCTTTAGTGAAGACACCTTCTTAGAGAAATCTTAATTTGTAAAGGTTATTGCTTAGCCTAAGAAAAGAATCTTGTAAAGGTTATTGCTTAGCCTAAGAAAAGCATTTTGTAAAGGTTATTGCTTAGCCTAGAAAAGCCACATTGAGAGGTTGTTGTTTAGCCTAGAAAAACAACATTGTAAGGGTTATTGCTTACCCTGGTAAAAAGCATAAATAGTGGAATTCCGGTGGGGTGATTGGATCACAAGCCGGTAGTGGACGTAGGCATCGAGGCCGAACCACTATAAACCTTTGTGTTGTGGTGCTTGCTTTTGTGGTGATTGTTTATATTAGCTTCCACATATTGTTTGATTAATCATCACATATGACTAGTTTATGTTAAGAAATTAAAATTTATCTAAATTGGTCATTATTGTAGCACACCCTATTCACCCCCCCCCCCCTCTAGGGTTAGGATCCTCAGTACTTTCAATTGGTATCAGAGCCTCGTGCTCTATATTAGGATCAAGTGTTTGGAACTCTTGATTAGGTGTAAAAACCTAGAGTAAAAAACCCTAGAGTTGTCCTTATTTGAAAATCATTAGGATGGATTCCACTATGATAGATAGTTTAGATTCTTGTGTAGATTCTCCTAGACCCCTCATTCTTCCTTCTATTGGAGATTCAAACTCTCAATCTAATGAATCTCAATGTGACATAAAAGAGGAAGAAAATGATTACAATGAAGAAGATCTTCAACAAGCCTATGAAGAATTATACACATTTTCTCTAGAACTCAATAAGAAAAATAAAAAGTTAAGAGAAGAATCTATGAATCTAAACAAACAATTAGTCTCTTCAAAAGATAAACTTAGAGAAAAAGAAGAAGTAATAAAATGTTTGGACTCTAAGTTCATGATCTCTTTAAATAACTTATCCAATATCAAAGATGAACAAAATGAGATTAATATAAGTTATGATGATCTTAAAAAGGAAAACTTAAACCTAAGAGATCAAGTAAAAAGGCAAGACAAAGACTTTATCAATTTAAAATCCAAGTTGACAATTTCCATGGAAAATATGTCAAATGTTCAACCTAAGTTAAAAACCTTAGAACTTGGATCTAATGTTGTTAATGAACTTAATTTCAAATTAAAACTTGCCAATGAAGAGCTAATCAAATATAAGGAAATTGAAAATGATCTTTTAAAAGTCAAACATGAAAATTCAATCCTTATAACCAAAGTCACTCAACTTGAAGGTTACAAACAAAAGTATGAGTGCAAGTTTACCCAAAGTGAAGAGAGACTTGAAAAATTATTTAAATTGGGTAAATCTCATGGAGATAGGACGGGTCCTGGTTTTAATAACGATACTTCACATGACCCTAAATTCACCAACACATTTGTGAAAAGTGAGTCCTCTTTCTCTAGCACTCTTTCTCCTTTGCCCAAAACCAAATGTAATTATTGTGGCATTGAAGGGCATTTTAAGTTTGAGTGCAAACTAAGAAAAAGAAGCCATGTGTCTAAACCCATCTTTGAACTCAAGAAGGTAGAATCTAAATCTAAGAAGGGTAAGACACTAAGAAACAAAGAAGACTCCAAAAAGATTAAACAAGTTAAATCATTTAAAATGGAGTCTCCTAAGATAGATTCTAAAAAGTTTAAACAAGTTAAACCAAGCTTAAAAGAATCTATGAACAAAAAGCTTCTCAACCTATCTCCCTTATATCAACCCATGAAAGAACTTTTGAAGAAAGTAACAAAGTTAAATTTAAAATTCAAAAGTCAAGTAAAGGGAGAATATAAGAAGAAAAGAAAAATGAACAAATCCCCAAAGAAACAAACTCACCAACATCAAAAGACTAATCACCAATCTAAGCTAAATTTAGTCAAATCTAAATATCATGGTGATAAGTTTAAATTGAAAATTTATCAAGTCAAATCTCCTTTAGTTGGTGACAATTCCAAACTAGACCTCAAAGTTCAACCCTCTCAAGACCTTAGGTGGATTCCTAAAGTTATCTACTTAGACAAACCTTAAGGCCTTGAACCTCCTTGACCAACCTATTCTTTAATAGTTAAATCATATTGTTGGTCATGTTGCATTTGCATTTTGTTTCTATATAGTTACATTTTTTTAAATGCATTGTTTCTTTATGATCATTTGATTGTGTCTTCATGCACCATTCTAGTTACATATCATGGTTTTCAAAATCTTTTGATTATAATTTCATCATGATTAGATTTTCTTTTTGCTCACATTTAGTTTTATGTTTTGCATTGCATTTCTACATGATCAATTGATTGTGATTTCAAAAGCTTTCATAGCTAGATTATTCATGATCAATTGTTGTTGCAAAATCATTTGTGTAGATGTCATAGTAAGATTATTTGAACAAATGATTTGAATCAATTTAAGTTTTCCATGGATTCCTAAGTTATACTTTTATATGGAAAATCATTGTTTTGAAAAATCAACTTGTATGTGTTTCATTTAAGTCATATCTTTTAAAATACAATGTTGAAAATTGATCTTCAAAATCATTCTTTTTATGCTCATTGTTGGATTTTGTTTATCAAAATGATTTGAAGATTGTTTGAATGGAAATGCACTATAACATCATTAGTTATATTCATCTAAGCATGTTCCATGTTCTCATTTCATTTTCTTTTGGTTTCATTATCTTAGAAATGGAAATGTATGTTGTTTGCATCCTTGCTTTTTTGTTTACATTCTTTTTATATGCATATGACTATTGGTTCCATGTATGGTTGTGGTCTTAGTAATATTTGTAGAAACAATACTAGAACCCAAATCCATCCTCTATGCACTCTAGTCATATCTTTTTGGATGGTTATGATGTTGATTCATGTATATTCTCTAAATGATTTTATCCTTATACATGTTTCAACTTCATAGTAGTGGTCTTAATCATATGAAACACTTTGAAATCCATTCCTCGTATTTCTATATGTTTGATGGATATCTTAGATGTTGAATTCATATGATTTAGTCACTTTGGGAAATTGCATGCATTTCAAAGTCATATCCTTTTGCATTGCAATTTGCCTTGTTCATCACTATGCTCATTAGTCATATCTTTAAAAGTGATGAATATCCATTTATGTTGCTTAATGAAATTTTGTGTTTGTCACATCCTTGCTATTAATCATGTTGTCATATTCAATTGGTTTCATTTGGTATAATTTTCCATTGATTTCATATCCAATTGATATCTTATCTTGTGTATGTGGTAGACCTTGTGTACATTGAATTGATCTTGATAGTTATATGTTTACATTCCATGTCACATTCCATTAGCATCATAATGTTCATGTTTGCCACCTCACTTGGTCATATAGGTAAATCTCATGACCACCATGCTTATGTAATCATAATCTTGGTTGGTTATTAGTTGAGGTTGGCTTCATGCTTGAATTTCATTTCACTCATCTTGCACATGATAGTCATATTTTTTGATTGAATGAAATGATTTCAAATCTTACATAGCATATGATTTTCATAAGTTATATTGATTGATGCTATGTTTAGTAAACCCCATCTCATCATGGATAGCTCTAATCTGGATTTTTCCTAATAGTTATATTTTTAAATCCATTTTAGAGTGATTGTGTTTAATAGACTTATCTTTAATCTCAATTGGTATTCTTTGTTTTTCCAATTGGTATCCATGATTACTTTTCCCATTGACCTTGCTTTCTTTTGGTAATTTGATCATATTGTGCTTTATAGTTAAATGAATCTAATCCTTTCCTTGAAGTTAACCCTCAATTGGTTAAACCATCTTCTCCTTGCACCAAATAGTTATATCATTGTCAAAAGTTTGACAAAAGGAGAGAATGGATTGAGGGGGAGTGTAAACCTTCATAGGAAGTATTAGTTTTGATCAAATTTACCCTTGGATTGACTTTGAACCCTTAGAGATAACTTCCATACATGATAACCTGTTATGTAATTCATTTTCGATTTCTTATGTTAACAGGTGCTACTAAAGGTATTTTCCTTATTTCATGTGTGTAGGTACCTTTGCAATTTAATGTCAAAGGGGGAGAGAGCATTCAAGTTCTCAAAAGGGTGAAGAGAATGTCCAAGCTTCCTAAGGAGAGAGTTGTGTATGATCTTCTACAAGGGGAGAGAATGCATACCTTGCCAAAGGGAGAGAGAGGCATGGTCAAAGGGGGAGAGCTAATAGAAGAAAGAAAGCTTGGAGCTAAAGAAGATGCTTGGCCATAGAGAGGAAGATGAAGAGAAAGCTTGAAGATTGATCAAGCATCAAGCATCCAGAAGGTTGAAGAAAGAGACCAAGAGCCCAAGCTAAGAGGAGGAGCATCCAAGAAGATTTCAAGACTTGTCCAGCTTAGGGGGAGCTGAAGACTTAGTGTGTAATTTCAATGATGAGTAAGTTGCCATCAAATTGCAAAGGGGGAGATTGTTAGGGATTTTGTATTTGCAATTTGATGGATGCATTTTCACTATAGCATCATTTGAATTTTCACACATGCATTGTTTTAGAAAATCTTGAAATCTGGTTTTATACATGCATTGGATTTTAGACTTGTAGAATTAATGATTTATGCATGTTTTGTTTTTAAACTTGGATGCATTGGTTTTGGAATCCAAAAGTCTTTTGAAAACCTAATTCTTTGTGCATTACTTTTGAGAAATCAAATTGAGGATTTAGGTTTGTGCCTTGCATACATTTATCATTTTCAGAATCTTTTTTGTATGCATTTAAATGTAAAAAGAGTTTTTAGAAATCAAGCAAGCCTTTGGTTTTAAAGTTTCGAATCTTCTTAGGCTTTTTATGCTTCATGTTTTTGAACCCCTTAGAATGTTTTAAGACATGTATTTAAGCTTGATTTATTGGCCCAAAAAGTTCCCTAAAGAAAAAACTTTTAAATATGCAAAATTGGGAATTTTGGTCCCAGGGGGTCGACCAGCAGTGTGGCCGGTCGACCGGCCCAGAGGACCCGGTCGACCGGCCACACTGCAGGTCGACCAGGGCAAAGTGCCGTTGGCTCTTCCAACGGTCATCTTTCTGACCGTTGTGAAGGCCAGGTCGACCGGGCCCTGTCATGGGGTCGACCGGGCACTCGCAGAACTCATCTTTTTTAGTATAAAATGAAGTTCATTCCTTTTCAAAAGAAGGAGATTTTGGAGACTCTTTTGAGGAGCTTTGAGACAAAGAAGAAGAGATGAACTAAGAGAGACCAAAGAGTCATTTGGAGAGCTAAAGCTTGGATTAATGAAGTTAAATCTCTAAGTAAGCTCTACCTCTCTTAATCATAGTTTACATGCTTTGTTTAAGTTTTTGGTAAATGATTTTGTGCATTATAACTATGATGTGATGAATCCATTCTTCTCTTAACCTTTGATCTAATTAAGATTGGATTCTTCACCTTGGTTTCAATCCAAGTTGTTTTAAAAACTTTCTTAATCATGCTTAGCCAAAGTCTTTGATTTCCTTTAAAGCATGATTCCTTGTCTTGGTTGAAACCCAATTTGTTGTTTTCATTCATTGAAACTTTAGTTAAATCTTTTGGTTTTGAAAAGAACATGGCACATGCATCACATGTTGTAAGTTAGTCATTTTTTCATACAACTTGTGAGTCTTTGATTTTTATGTCATTAACAAGTTGTTTATCATACATGTGATTTGCATTAAACTTCAATCAATCTTTTATGAGCCTTAAACTTTGAATTGCTTTAAGCAATATATTAATTGAGCTTTGTTTTTTAATTTGATTGAAGTTATCACACACACGGATCATGAGCATACATCTTTGCATTCATATAGTGTTTGTGTGAGTAGTTTTACACTTTCATATTAGCCTATTTAAGAGGCAATTTCTTTGAGCTTAAATTGTATCTCTGAGAATGTTCTTTAGTGAAGACACCTTCTTAGAGAAATCTTAATTTGTAAAGGTTATTGCTTAGCCTAAGAAAAGCATCTTGTAAAGGTTATTGCTTAGCCTAAGAAAAACATTTTGTAAAGGTTATTGCTTAGCCTAGAAAAGCACATTGAGAGGTTGTTGTTTAGCCTAGAAAAACAACATTGTAAGGGTTATTGCTTAGCCTAGTAAAAAGCATAAATAGTGGAATTCCGGTGGGGTGATTGGATCACAAGCCGGTAGTGGACGTAGGCATTGAGGCCGAACCACTATAAACCTTTGTGTTGTGGTGCTTGCTTTTGTGGTGATTGTTTATATTAGCTTCCGCATATTGTTTGATTAATCATCACATGTGACTAGTTTATGTTAAGAAATTAAAATTTGTCTAAATTGGTCATTATTGTAGCACACCCTATTCACCCCCCCCTCTCTAGTGTTAGGATCGTCAGGACTTTCAGCATAAAGATTTTGGAAGTGGGTAATGCTTAAGCTTGATCTTCAAGCTTGTGGGCTAATAACTAAACAGGCTAGGCTTGGACAAGCATAATCTAAATGCTTGTGACCTTCAAGCTTGGGTTCTTTTGTAACTAAGAAAATTCATTAAAAGGGAAGAGAAGTAGCAACACATAAAGGACAAATAAAAAGAAAACAAAAACAACTTAGCCTCAAGACAAGAGAATAACGGAGGCCCTTTCCCAGCCTACATCATGTCTAGTAGACTAACAAACTTTAGCAAGCATGTGTGCCTACCTATTCAGGGTCGTGGGAATATAATAATATTCTACAAAATAAAATAAAGAAGTCAATGCTTAAATGTCCAAAATAATGGAATTTATGGACCATTCATAATCTCCCTTCAAACCTTGCACCACTTTTTAGCATCCATCAAAACGTGAACCATGTTAAAATAATTCCCCCTTGCCTTTCCCAACGTGAGTAAGACCGCCTTCGCTTCGTCCTTTTGAACGGGCAACTTAGGGCCCTTCGATAGAATTGTTAATTGTCTTAAATGCATTCATATTGATGAGTCCTGAAAAGCGCATATTTTCATACATATTTTAGACCATTTTAAGTACTTATTGTTATTAAAGAGCCTCATTTAGTGTCAAATACATTCTTATTGATGAGTCCTGAAAAGCGCATATTTTCATACATATTTTAGACCATTTTAAGTACTTATTGTTATTAAAGAGCCTCATTTAGTGTCAAATCATGTTTTTAAGAAATTAAGATACGTTGTGGTGCATTCATGCCTAATTTGCTCAAAAAATCACATTTTTTACATAAATTTATCAAACTTGCCATTCTTGGAAATTTATTTTTGGAAAGTCGGTTATTTTGGGTGCGTCAAATAGGGCCCATGCATAGTCCATTCAAATTCCTTACATAGAATTATCTTGAATGCATTTGTTTTAATTTGTGTAGGAGAAATCAAGAATGGGACCCATAATGGTGAAATTTGCGAGAGATCAAGGGTAGGACATCTTTCATGGTGGACCCACATATATAGGTATTTTTTGAGAGTTTGAAAAGTCAACAATGGAAATCTAGATTTTGAAATTCAAAAAATCAAGAAAGGAAAGTGTGCTAGAAGAGTTGACTAGTTAATCAAACAAGCTTGGAAACAAACCAAAGATGGAAGGGGAGTCAAGAAATGAGGAAAGAAAGATCCTAAGACCCCTTCGGACATCCACATGGGTCCCACACAGCCCATTGCACAAGATTTAAATGGACATAAGTCCTAATCCAACCGTTGGATCGGCGCAATATACACATCGTTGGAAAGCTCTTTTTGAGTAGATATATGTGGAGTTCAAGATTGTATCAATCGGAACTAAAATGCGGTAAATATGACCTGTGAAAGTTGGTGCTGTAATTTCTACTCAGGATGTGATTTTGCATATGGAAAGCACAAAAAAATCTCTCACTCACCTTGCTATTTCTTTGAAAACATGTTGGCCATGGAAGGGACTTACCATACAAAGAAGTTTTTATGCTATAAACTTAGAACAAAGAAGGAGAGGAAGAGAATAAAAATCTATAAATTAAAGGCATACGCATCCCTCTCCTCTCATGGGAAGATAGACTACCTCTCTCTACTGCTACATCATCTCCCTCTCTCTTTCTCTCCATTGAAGTCCTCAAGGAGAATTGGCCCAGAAATCACACCACACCCTTGAGTTTCTCATCTAGAAGAGGCTTCTCATCTTAGTATGTAATTGTCTTAGGTTTTTCTTTTTTTTAAATCTTATGTAAAAACTTTGCATATTAATAAAGGTATTGCTTTCTCTTTTCTCTTTTCTCTTTTCTCTTTTCAATTTCCTTTCTTATCCTTGGATGATTGGTGCTTGTTTTATGTTTCTTTTCTTGTTGGTGTTTGGGTTGATGACCCAAAGGCCCTAAGAGCATGATTCAAATTATGACCCCGCTTAGAAAAGAATTTTGAAAGAGAAGAATACACTTCGACACATTTAAATTTATGTTCTTCCACACATTTGAATTTCTGTTAAAGCCACACATTTACATTTCTTGTGTTTACAAAACATTTAAATTTCTGAAATTTTCTTTATTTTCTTTATTTATATGATCAATTCAATTTTATGTCTATTTTTGCATAGTTTATGGTTGGAACCTAAGTGCCCAGAGCGAAGAGCGAAAGGGAGAGCGGGAGCGCCGAAACACTAATTTTTTTAATTATTCTATGCTCGAAGCGCCTATTCAACATAGGGCTTACGGGGTTATAAATAAATTAACTAATGGCCACAAAAATATCTTATCCATGTATTCAAGTATAAAAAATGGAGAAAAAATTAACTTTGCAATTTGATCACATAAAATAGACAATAATTAATAAGTTAGAAGAAGTTTCTTCATTTAAAATATAAATATCAAGCCTATAGAAAAAGAAAATGCACATAAAGTAAAGATTCTGCATGGTTCGCTTCATAATCCATTATAAGAACCGAGGATAAAAGTGCTTATTACCGCCACTTGGTGGCAGTATACATCGGGTGAATAAAAGTTGTAGCGGCGCTCACCGGCTGCCGCTATTGTTTTTTATTGCGGCGGCTCTGACCGCTGGTAAAAGATATCTGTGGGCTGGTTAGATGACGAAAGGAATTTTCAGCCGGGCCCCATGGCCGCCGGTAATAGTGACAATAGCTGCTGCTAAAACCTTTTATTTTAGCGCGGCCACAGCTAAAAGAAGTTTTTTTCCTTGACCGCCGGTAATAGTAAAAACAGCTGCCGCTAAAAACCTATTTTTTTTAGCGGCGGTCATGGGTTCGCCGTTAAAAGCAATAATTTTTTAAAAAAACACTACTTTTAGCAGCGATCATATGGTCACTGCTAAAAGCAGTATTTTTTTTATTACAAATATTTGCGCACATGAAGCACAGAAATATCTATCAACTACAGAAATACACCCAACCAACCAAAAACAAAAGACCAAATTCAGCCTACCAAAGAGATGTAAGAATCTGACCTCTTGAACACCTCATAAAAGATAAGTAATGTCTGGTAAAGTGAAGAAAATACAAAAAAATTATTACTTTACCACTCTCAGTCTCTCAGATTATTTAACCTCATGCAAAGAAAACAAAAACATTACTACACCTCAAACTTTATCTCACATTTTCCATTGATGTGACATTTGTTTCACCATTACTTTACCAGTAATGTAAACGAACAATATGCCTCTGTCCAAAGTACATGAGCAAAATATTGAAGCAGTTGTTGTATACATTAAAAGACATGTTTGTAAACAATCAACATGAAGCACAACAAAAACATGATCCAAAGATCAGATAACAAACAATGATCAGACATAACACTTTAAAAATAAAAGGGAAACGCAAATTCATATACAACAGATGAAGGAGAGCACTTCAAAGGATGAACTGAACTCATCCAACCGAATGGGGAAAAAGCATTGGATCGATATCATGAACTACAAGCTCATTTTACTCTCGAAAGTATTGGCCGCCACTATTTATTCAACGGTAAAAATAAAAAATTTCACGCCAACCACTGGTGCCATTTGATCGATAGTTTTACCCACGGTGGGTTAATAAAAGTAACTTAAAAATTGAGTTACAATGGGGGCCAGACTTGGCTGCTGGTATAAGTGTCTTATAGCGTCACATTTCAGTGGCCGCCGGTATAAGTTCAACGCTAAAAATGTATTTTCTTATAGTGTTCGGTTGATCCGCGCTCCGAGGACGGGTCTGCTTTGAAAACGCCGATTCGCGTTTTCGGAGCTGGATCGGGGAGGGGGAGGGAAGATTCCGGTTACTAAGGTTGGCACTAGTTAGCATTGCATGCATATTCATATTGGTGGAGCTTAGAGATGTTTAAATTGTTGGTTATTCGAGCATTCAAGACTGAATTTAAATTTGGAATCAGAGTTGTGACTTGAAACGATAAAAAAAATTTGTGATTTGCAAGAAGAATCTTGGTCAAACACTTTGTTAAAATTCGGATCCCAACATAAAAGTGCACACAATTTTGCACGTTGTTGTAGAAATTTCAGGACAGATTTTGAGTGAAAAGTTTTCCATTAGAAACCTGATCAAAACACATTATTTTTTTATGAAACTTGGGAAAATTAAAATTTGATCAATGTACTTTCAAACCGTAGAGTCTAAAACAAATTTTTTTTTGGCAAGATGGTGATCCAATGGCTCAAACATGGCGGTTAGACCCACCTGTTTGCAGAATTTTTGCACAGTTTCTGTTTTTAGGTCATGTTCATGCACTCATATCTCATTCGTTTTAAATTTTTTTCTACTCTCATTTTTTTATTTGATTCATGCATCATTATAGTTCAAAAACCTCAGCCATTAAACTCATTTTTAGGTTGCATTAGATGAGGAAAAGTCTTGCATAAAAACAGTCTTGCATACTAGTTTTCCAGACTTAGAATTTTTCAGAATCTCATAGCATACATTGCATTGCTAACTTTCTAACTTAGGTTTCTTTTGTTTCTAGTTTAGTTTCTTAGTTTTATTTTTGGTACTTTTTATTATTGAAAGTTTTAACTTGTGTATTATTTTGCAGCAACGTTAGTTTTTAGATTCTTTTAGATTTAGGATTTTTATTTTAGATAGTTTTCGTTTCATTGGATTGTAATTAAATTAATTCTTGAAAAGTAGGAATGAGGATTGTAATTTGTTTAGTTTTTTTAATTTAGGACAGGTACAAGTTGAAAATGAACCTTAATTTATATTGCTCCCTGTGGATCGACTTGGTCTCGCCAGTTTTATTACTACGTCGCGGCTCTACTCTTGGAGCTGATGAACACTTACTATTTGATATGTCATCCTTACATAACATTTATAGGCTAAACCCGAGCCTGACGCATTTGTTAATGGGATTAGAAATGTCTACTTCAAACCAACTTGAAAGCTGAAGTGGTCGACTCCAATAATTAATTAACACGTTAGGTTTAGGTTGGGTTGGTAGATCAAGTGCAACTACTTGGATTGGTTCGTGTTGGCAGGTTGAATAGTAAGGATGGGCTCATGCGAATGCAACCCATTTATTAGATCACGAATATTACTTGAATGCAACTTGAAAATAGAAAGACAAACCTGAACCTAGAAGAATTACACACTCATAAAAAACACAACCCCTAAATTGTCTGTTAAGCCGTTGCAGGGTCAGCTCGAGACAATTTGAGGCCTAAAGAAACAATCTTAAATGAGGCCTTTTCTATTTTAAAATATTATTATAAATATTTTATTTAAAAACTATCTTTTTTTTTCCTTTTGTGATGCAAAATTACTAATTAAGTTTTTATATTGAAGTTTTGCTTACATATCTTTTTCAATTGATAGTATGGCTAATTCACTTAATCTTTCTTATGACATTTTTGATTGTTGGTAAAGTGGTAGTTCGTCTTTGTATCATATTGATAGAATGGTCACATTGGTGGAAGTAGGTGGGTCTCGGGGATAGATTTTCAAAACTTTTTGACCCACTTGACTCAGGGATCAAGTATCCATAAGGCCATAAACCACATTCAGGATCCAATCCCTCAAACTCATCAACCATGTACATCAATAAACTCTATCAGAAGATAGAAACCAGTAACAATCAAGCAACTAAAAATCTACAACATGTAAGGAAGCAGATTATACCTTTGGAGCTCGGTTGTGCTCTAATGGAGAAGAAGACTTGCTAGATGAAGAAACTCTTTCTTTGTAGCAAATTTAAGATCTCCAAGACCTCTTAGCCTTCCACGCTATGTCCCATATCAGATCTCTTCTCTAAAGGAGATGGGTGAGATCTCCTAAAGAAAACAACTAGAAGCTCTAAAGGAATCCGGAAGATAAACTAGAAGAGGAAGGAGAAGAGAAACCGTGCAACACTTGCACAAAAGGGAGGCTGGGCGTGAATTCCAAGGGGGAATTATGCATTGGACGTCCAGCCCATTTTGTGCTCTATTTATATTTGGCAACCACTTCTTCACTAAAAGAAATAAAAGTCTCACTTCCACACTAATTAATAACCTACTATTACCACTATCAGAAGTCTCACTTCAAATAGAAATAGTAACTTTCTAATTTCTTCCTTTTAGAGTTCAAGTAGGACTAGTAACTTTCTAATAACTTGGGCTAGCATGGGGACCACTAGGGATTCCATAGAAAGCTGGCTCCAACTGGGACACCGCGATCCCACATCTCATGTGCAATCCGGACCCACAGTTTATTGCAAATAACTCCACTATATAAATGCAATTGCACTCCAGTCTTAGGAATAAATTACAAAGAAAATCCTAAACTTCCCTATGACCACAGGTAGGCCCCTCTATCAATATCCAAGGATCAATTGGCCCTGTCCACCATAATTAGATCCATATCTTATTATCCTTGAGACCCGATTAATTCTAGTAATCATTAGAACCATCCAATTAACTCTTAATTGAGATGGGTGCAAACTGACTAATGATAAATCCATTAATTGGCACAAGTGGATAATATAGATTATATAGATTCCATCTTGACCATTAAATGTTCCCACAGTCCTACTACCACGTACTCAAGACACCGAGGTGTTGACCTACAGTTGGCCTCACTCATTAGTTACTCAAAGCAAATGAATGGATAGAGACTTGAGTTCATCATGTCTCTGGTTTGAGAACCTATTGCTAGGGAATTATGAGAGTAGACCTTAAAGCAAATGAATTAATTGGCCTCAGTCATTAATTGGCACAAGACAATGTTCCATAAGGTATTTCTCATGGTTTTTCAATACATCCAATGTACCAGCACCATAATCCAGAATCTTACATTTTGATGATCGAGAGAATTCACACTATCTCATAGTGATCAAAGTGTTGCAACCTTATTAGACGAGATGCTCAATCTCATCACAGGTTGTGAATATATTTAAGTATAAGATTTGTGACACGTCTCCCGTATGTGAATCTCATCCATACACATATATCACATCAAATATACTAACGAGACCCGGTTCATCTCATGAACCATCATGTCATATGTATTGGTTATGTGCGTAAACTAATAAAACACCATTCATCTCATGAAAGGAAGGCATGATAATATTGATGAATAAAGAAATGAATCAATTTATTACATCATCTGATGGATTGAGACCATACAAACTAACAATCTCCCACTTGGGCTCAATGCCAGTCAAGGTTACATCTCATGCCTGTCTTGTCTACATGTTGCTCAAAGACTTTCATGGTCAAAGGCATAGTATAGGGATCTACCAGATTGTCTGCAGAAGCTATCTTGGTGATAGCAATATCACCTCTCTGCACAATCTCTCTGACCAAGTGATACTTCATCTGTACGTGCTCCTGGCTCTTTTGGCTCCTGGGTTCCTTAGAGTGAGCGACTGCCCCGCTACTGTCACAGTGTACTGTGAGCGGTTGTCACGCAAAAGGTACCACTCCAAGTTCTAAAAGGAATCTCTTGAGCCATATTGCTTCCTTAGCTGCTTCACAAGCCACTACATATTCAGCCTCCGAGATGGAATCAGTGGTACATTCCTGTTTAATACTCCTCTAGCTGATAGCTCCGTTGCCAAGCATAAACACTTAACCAGAGGTGGACTTCCTAGAATCCTTATCTAACATGAAGTCAGAATCTGTGTATCCGGCTAGAATCAGCTCATCACTGTCGTAAATCATCATGTAATCTCTAGTCATTCTCAAGTATTTGAGAATACACTTTACAACAGTCCAATGGTCAGGACTTGGATTACACTGATATCTGTTGACTAACAGTCGAAGCGTATGGTATTGACCTCATCTGCTCCTTTTCCTCAGGTGTCTTAGGACACTGGTCCTTGCAAGGTGCATTCCATGCCTGAAAGGTGTGATGCCCTTCTTGGAGTCCTGCATAGCAAATCGTACCAGCACCTTATCTATGTACATAGCTTGGGATAAGCCAATCATCCTATTTTTTTGGTCTCGATGGAGTTTGATCCCTAGGATATAGCTAGCTTCTCCCAAGTCCTTCATATCAAAAGTCTTAGCCAACCAAACTTTTACCGTTAACAACATTCATATATCTCTCTGTCAGATGTGATTTTCGGACCCGATGTGGGTGGAAACACAGTGTTATATAAAGCGATACTCGAAAGTACCAACCGATTCCGAGGATTCCCGACTAATCCTAGAAATGGTAAAAAAGTGTGATCGCCAGTCACGGTAAATGGCCATGACTCCGTTTGATCGCCTCCATGTGGGAAATTAAGGGTCCCACTCATCACAACGCCGCCGGCGATGCGTGATGGTCTCATCAATATTATTTTGGGTCATTATTATGGGGTTCAGTCCATCTTTAAGATTCGAAATGAGTGAGAAGACTAAATTCCATGCATTTGGAAGAAAAGAAAGAAAAATAACTGAAATATGAAATAGGTAACATAATCCCGAATTCTATGAATTGTTGCATCCTTGTTGCCCAATTTTTAATTATTTTTATGTAACTTGGATCAATCTCAATTTTTATAGGAATTCAGTGTATGTGATGATAAAATCCCATATTAAATTATGGACTTTTTTTAGTATTGAAACGTTATGAAATAGTGGACACAAATCTGAATAAAAATTCAGGAATTTCTGCACTGCAGAATCTGGCCCCTGACATAGGTCCACTCTCTGAATTTTTATAATTTCTACAGACCTCCAATTAATCTAAAATTTTTATGAGACTTAATGGACCCAAAGAGGAGACTCCTGTAAGATTTTCATGATTTTTGTCTTAACATAACCCTTCATGATTATGAGCACAAGGCCAAGTTAACCTGCTGGATTTTCCTCACTGCAGAATTTGGTCTGTGATGGAGGTCTACTGTCTGAATTTTGATAAATTTATAAAGCTCCAATTAATCTGAAACTTTTATAGGGGTTAATGGACCCAAAGGGGAAGCTCATATGATTTTTTTATTAATTTTAAATGAAAATAAATCCTTCTGATTATGTGCATAAACCCCGGTAAACATGCTGAGTTCTGCAGTGCGGAGTCCATAACTCATGCCGGTTGTCTGATTTTTAATAATTTCTTGAAAAATTGAAATCAATTGAAACCAAATCTCATTGAAAGACAATTGGTATGCGAGTATTCAGAAAAATCAGTGAGTCTTTATTCAAATTAGAAATCATTGAATCAGGGATTTTAAAATAGGGTACATGTTTTCAAAATCTGCTACAGTCTGATTTACATATTTTGACCGGTTCAACTCAGAGATTTTAGAAAATTCATTTTATATTGAAACCGTATAATTCTAGATTGACGGGAGAAATAATTCAGCGATGCATAAACAAAAAAATAGCATGGCATGATTTGGATTGAAACACATTGAAAACAAATCACAAAAATGGGAATAAATTATGAAATTTGCTTGATGCAGAATTTCAGTCATTTTGGAAAAGCTTCTCCAGTACAAAAAAACTTTGTTCCAATAGTGCCTAATCATAGCTCGAATACAAGATTTCAGTATGAATCATAGCATAAAATTGAAAGTCCTGAGATCCTAAGCTTTGGGGGGGGGGGGAGCTACAATTGACCAATTTTAATTTCTATAAAATAAGCTAGTCACAAGTGATGATTTACCAAACAAGATGCGGAAGCTTACAAGAGAAATCACCACAAGCATACACCACAACACAAAGGTTTATAGTGGTTCGGCCTCAATGCCTACATCCACTACCGGCTTGTGATCCAATCACCCCACCGGATTTCCACTAACTATGCTTTTTAATAGGCTAAGTAATAACCTTTACAATGCTGTTTTTCTAGGCTAAACAACAACCTTTACAAGATGCTTTTCCAAGGCTAAGCAATTACCTTTACAATGTGCTTTTCTTAGGCTAAGCAATAACCTCTACAAAAGAAAGTTTTCTCTAAGAAGATGTCTATACAAAAACACTCTAAGAGATACAATTTAAGCTCAATGAAGTTGCCTCTTAAATAGGCTGATATGAAAGTTTAATTCAATGTACAAACATACACTAACAAGAAGCTAAGGTGTGTGCACAAAGTGTATGAATGTTTACTTCAATCAAATTCTAAAATGAAGCTCTTAAATGAATGCTTGATGCATTTTAAAATCTAAGCTCAGAAATTGATCATTGAAGTTATATGCTAATCACATGAAAGATTCAAGCAACTTGAAAGAAAGAACTAAACAAGTTGTATGAAGATTAACTACTAATAACACATGTGATTTAGAGAAGAATGTTTGCAAACCAATCTAATATTCCAAAGATGAAAATGTGTTTGCAAAACATCTCTTTAAAAGCTAGAAAACATGCATTTATGAAAATACAAAGAGTTGAACATGCATGGATTTCATTTGGAATGGAAACCAAGTCTTAACTTGAAAGATATACCTTTGTCTCAAGCATTTTTTATTTCCATTGACCCTCTAGCCTTATCAACTTCTTCCCCCTTCTTAGGCTTCAAAATAGTTCCAAAAGATCACCCAACAAGCCTATGAAAAGAAAGGAATGGAATGGACTTTTAAGCAAAAAACAGTCCAACGGCTAGTTGGCCCGGTCGACCCCATGACCCCCAGGTCGACCTGGCCTAACGGCTAGTTACCCGGTCGACCTGGGCAAGGCTCGGTCGACCGGGTACACTGGTTGTTTTCCCAGCAGCCAGTTGGGTTGGTCGACCGGGCACAGGGCTCGGTTGACCGACCAAACTGGCCTGGGATGAGTTCCTGCAGAGTTTTCAAAAATCCAAAGAAGTAACTTGGAACTCAAGGCCAGTGTGATTAAGCATAATAAAATGATTCTAAAAATGAAGAATGTATGCAAATCACAAACCTAAATTCTTAATTTGATTTTCCAAAATAATGCATGAAGAATTAGGTTTTCGAAAGAGTATTTGGATTTTAAAAACATGCATGAATAAATCATTTGAAAAACATATGTAAATGCAAGTTAGAATCTCAGATTCCAAAGTCAAAAACTAAGAGCATGAGTGTGTGATCATTTGACAGTGAAGGTGAATGTGCATCCATCAAAATTGCAACAAACAAGAACCTAACAAAAATCACTTCAAATCCGATAGAAATGATGACTAAGGTTATAATTTATCATTATATGCGATAAAAGAATTCCTATCATCCAATTATAGTCCCAAAGGAAAGTCAAAGCACGGTTTACCTTCTTTCATTCAGCTGAAAAAAATAAAAAAATAATAATATAAAATAAAATAAGATAGAAAAAAAGGGTTGGATGCCAATATTCATTGAGGGGGATCAACTCCGTTCACCGGATACCCTCCTTGAATCCCTTAGCAGGGAAAGGGTGGGCTTTGTTTGAAAACATGCATATAAGGATGCTTGAAAAAGGGTCAAAAGCACATGCGACATGATGCTCAAAATGAAAGCCTAGGTGCCCACTACAACGTTAGTCTAAAGATGAGAGGACTAAGGCGCCCGGTCAATCTAGGGAAAGATCACCTAGAGAAGTGGACTATCGTCCGTCAGGCCCATCTTAAAACCAACAATAGCTTAGGGCACGTTGGGGGACAGATATACACTAAGCTAACCTAACTTAGGAAAGAGTGAGGGACCTGTGTGCCACTGTCAATCATAGGGAGTCCGCTAGGAGGCTATCGCTGTAAGGCCTAGGGAGTCGCGTAGAAGGGTGGACGATGTCGCGGTCACTAACACCTAAGGGTCGGTGTTACTTAGTGCATTGAGGCGATAACGAAGGAATGGGTGGAAGATGGTTTTAAAAATATAGCATGTGTTGAAAATTCTTTTCCAAATATCAATGAATTCATGAATCAAGTATAGCCTACCCTAATAGCTTGAAGCTCATTGGTGAAAATTGGCGGAGGTTGAATGAAGAAAAGAAAAGTAAAATCTTTTTTATTTTTTTGGGGTTTTTTTATTTTTCTTTATTTTTGGTAAATATAGGGCTAGAAGGACCTAACTAGGGGAGTGCATGGAACCTAATCTAACCGTTCATCTCTTTTGAGTTGGAGTGCATAGATGGGCTGACCCCATGAAAGGGCCAACTCGCCTACCGCTGCTCTCCTAGTCCCGAAAAGACTAAGTCAACGAAAAGGGAGAATGGGATCTAACGATGAATATGATGATGAGTGCTTGAATGCAATGCAAGCTACTAGAGTTGATTCAAACGAACAAATTAAGATTATGAGTGTAGATAAATATATTCAATAATTGCTACCTGGGATCTAAGATGCACACAATTCAACTACAACGCAGATAAATTAATGATAAATATGCAACTAAATTAAATGGTAACCTAAATTAAAGATGCATGAGATTAGACTAACACATATAAATAAAATGTGAATATGCAACTAATCAAATGGCAACCTGAATTAAAGATGCAAGATTAATAAAATAAATTGAAGCTTAGAACGGGGAAGGATGGATCTCACTGATGTGATGTAGAAAGAAAAACTAAAATCTCGTATCTGGTAAATGTCACTGTTGAGCTTTTCCTCTTAATGGTGTTGTGTTACTCCGAGCATTGGATCTCTTTTCACTAGCGAGGGAGGCGTAGGCGGCGAGGAGGAGGAAGAAGGTGGCGCTGGGAGCTACTTGGTTTGGTGAGTTTTCTTAGATGTTGAAAGTGGGCTGAGCAGGTGGGTCCCTGGCTGGGTTAATTCTGGGTTAATGGGCTGATGGGGTTGATAAGTTGATGGGGTTGTTTGTAGGTTAGTTACTGGGCTGAAAGGTGATTCGGTTTTGGCTCGGGTTGAATAGGTCGGTGCTTAGTAATACGTACGTAGATAGGTAGATGTTGGCTCTATTTGGGTTAGTGCTAGTGAAGATGGTTCGATAGGTGTTTGGCTCTATTTAGTTGACTATGGTTGAGATGGACTTTATGAGTAGGGGAAAATGGTTCAGGTATTGGTGTGCTCGATTGTGAAGGTGAGTATAGTGAAAGTCCTGGGATCCTAACCCTAGAGGGGGGGGGGGGGGTGAATAGGGTGTGCTACAAATATGACCAATTAAGACCAATTTTAACTTCTTAACAAAAACTAGGCACATGTGATGATTAACCATACAATATGCGGAAGCTAAAATAAACAATCACCACAAAAGCACGCACCACAACACCAAGGTTTATAGTGGTTCGGCCTCAATGCCTACGTCCACTACCGGCTTGTGATCCAATCACCCCACCGGATTTCCACTATTTATGCTTTTTACTAGGCTAAGCAATAACCCTTACAATGTTGTTTTTCTAGGCTAAACAACAACCTCTCAATGTGCTTTTCTAGGCTAAGCAATAACCTTTACAAGATGCTTTTCTTAGGTTAAGCAATAACCTTACAAGATGCTTTTCTTACGCTAAGCAATAACCTTTACAAATAAAGATTTCTCTAAGAAGGTGTCTTTACAAAAGATCACTCTAAGAGATACAATTTAAGCACATTTGAATTGCCTCTACATAGGCTAATATGAAAGTGTAATTCAAATTACAAACATACACTAAATGAGTTAAAGTGTGTGCACAAGTGTATGAATGCTTAACTTCAATCAATTTCTACAATGAAGCTCCTAAATGAATGCATGATGCATTTTAAAATCAAAGCTTATAAAATGATGATTGAAGATAAAACTAATCACATAAAAGATTCAAACAACTTTGAAGAAATGAAACAAACAAGTTGTATGAATGTTAAAGTCTAAGAACACATGTGATTAGAATAAGAGAGTTCGCAAACCAAACTAATTTACCAAAGATGATATTGAGTTTGCAACACAACTCTAGAAATCATGCATAAGTGAAAATACAAAGATTTAAGCATGCATGGATTTCATTTTAATGGAAATCGAAATACAAGTAAATATGTACCTTTTGAAAACTCAAGCAATTGATTTCCAAATAGCCCTCTAGCCTTTCCAACTTCTTCCCCTTTCTTTGGCTCCAATATAGTCTCAAAGGTTCATGTTTCAAGCCCCAAAGAAGGTTGGAAATGAATGGACTTTATAATGAAAAACAGTCCAACGGCTAGTCCTCGGTCGACTTGCAAACAGGTCTCGGTCGACCGGGATCACACAACGGTCAGAAAAATGACCGTTGGGGCTCCAGGGGCCTTTTCTGCCTGCAATGTTCCCAGTCGACCGGGACCTTTGGGCCGGTCGACCAGCCACACTGGCAGCAGACCCCCTGGACCAAAAATTCCCATATTTTGCATAATTGAAGGTATTTCTTTGTGGGGATTTTTGGGCAACTAAACCAAGCTTGGTAACATGTTATAAATCAAATGAAGATGTTTAAAAACATGAAACACACAAAGCCTAAAACAATTTGGAAGATTTAAAACATAGGCTAGCTTGATTTCTAAAAACTCTTTTCAAATGAAAATGCATACAAAGATGATTCTGAAAGTGATGAATGCATGCAAGGCACAAACCTAAATTCTCAATATGATTTCTCAAAAGTAATGCACAAAGAATTAGGTTTTCAAAAGAGTTTGGATTCTAAAACCAATGCATCCAAGTATAAAAACAAAACATGCATAAAACAATACTTTTAAAAATCTTAAAAGCAATGCATGTATAAAACCAGATTTCAAGGTTTTCTAAAACAATGCAAGTGTGAAAATTCAAATGATGCTAAAGTGAAAATGCATCCATCAAATTGCAAATACAAAATACCTAACATATAGATGGTGGGACTAGCTATTTGGTTGGTGGGACGGTGAGGGCAAATTGGCTTGGGTTCGATTAAGTAAGCTCACAATTGGGTTAGGTTGGTTGGCACTTGGTGTGGTATGTGGTGGTTGTGAGGTTAGATGTGATTAGATGGATTTGGGAGTTGATTTGTTGGAAGGTAGTGATGGACATGGGTTTGATTATGTGGGGTGGCTAGGTCCGATTTTAGTTTTGTATGAGAGAAAGGATGAGAGGTGATTGAGAAGATGGGATGTTAGTTCGGTGGGGAAAGGAAAAGATGAGGAAGTAATGATGGTGTTTGCGGTGTGGTAGATTGGTGTGTAGGTGAGTGAAGTGGGTGCAACAGTTGTAGTGAAGGGCAAAAGGGGAGGAAAAGAAAGTAATAAAAAAAGAAAGGAAATAAATAGAAGAAAAAAAAAAGTGGGGCATGTGCACAGGTGAGTGTCGTGAGGGAGGAAAGGGAGGAAGGAGAGGAAGAAAGGGCCGAGGGAGGAGAAGAAGAGCAACGCAGGTGCAGGAAGTGGGAGTGCAGGTGGAGGAGGAGGAAGAGGAGGAAGAGAGAAGAGAGAAGAGAGAAGGTGCAGGCGAGTGCTGCAGGTATGGGGGGAGAGAGAGAGGAAAGAAGAATAAGAAGAAAAAGAAGAAGAAAAGGAGAAGGAAAAGAATGGCATGTGGGTGCGGGTGGCAGAGAAGGGGAGGACGGATGTACCTCGCGAGGAAGAGGTGGCTTCCGGAGGAGGAAAAAGATGGCGTTGTTGCTGTGTGCAGGGGGAAAACTATGATGCTGCGAGGGCTGCATGTGTCTGGAGGTGATGAACGGAGAGGGGAGCCTCTGCAAGAGATGATGGAGAGAGTGGTGGGCAGTGGCGTCTGGGGCGTTTCTGCTCACAGTCCGGCGATGGGGAAGATGGTGGCTGAGGGAGACGAGGGAGATGGTGAGATTGGGTGATGAGAGGAGGGATGTTGGGCAATGAGAGGAGAGATGGAGTGGGCTGCGCTGGGAGGAGCGCCTGGGAGAGATGAGAGGTGTAGGCAGAGATGGAGATGGGGAAAAGGAGTTCTTGCGTGAAAGAGCCGGGATGGGTTATGCGTATTCTGGGATGAGAGGAGCATCAACAGAGATGGAGAGGAAAGATCGGTGCAGATTGGCTGGGAGACAGCGAGGTCTGGAGAGAGATGGGCGATGGAGGTGATGAAGGGAGATGACGGCTATGAAATGGAGAGGATGAGAAGTAGATCCAAGATGGGTTCTGCGCATGTAGAAGAAGATAGATACGGAAAGAGGGGTTTAAGGGGGTTTAAGAGAGTCCAAAGATCTGGGACACTACTTTCCCAGACCCCTGGGCTCTTTCTCCCTTATCCAGGCGATGTCAAGGAGTCTGGGCCAGGTCAGGTTTGGGTTAGGTGGATTTGGCTCAATTTTAATGGGTTGGATAGAGTCAGGTTCAAGTTCGGGTTCGGTGGCCTAATGGGTTGATTTAGTTGAGGTTTAAGCTAGGTTGAATGGGCCTAATGGGTTTGGATTAGGATTCAGGCCGAGGATTTGGATCAGAGACTCGGGGCCCAAAAGGTGGGCTGCAGCGAGACTTGGTCCGGGCCATCATCACCGAGACCAAGGTTTCATAGATTTTGATCAGCCCGTCGGATTTTTGAGATTTGAGTACCGGTGGAGATTTTTCAATGAGTAGATCATGTTGGTGTATGGGTTTGAGTAATTTAGAGGTCAGGAAAAACCTAATTTTTTAAGGGACCCAGGCTTGATTAATTTTGAAGAAAAAAAAATCAAAACTTGGGATCTGACTGTTGTATTTTTTAGATCTGAGCACCAGTGGAAGTCTCTCAATGAGTAGGTCCCGATGATATATGGGTCACGTCCATTTGAAGACTTAGAAAAGATTTGAATTTTTGGGGAACCCACATATGTTTGACTATTTTTTTTTCTTTTAAATTCATAACTCTTGATCACCCGTCAGATTTTTAAGTCCATATATCATTGGGAAGGTTACTATAAGTAGATCGTCATGGAAGTGAGATCCGACTCGGAACATGAGAGTTGGTGAGATCCATAAAAAAAGCCTATAATGATGCAACCTTCCTAAATGTGCATGATAATGAAGATTTTAATTTATTTATTCAAAATTGTCCAAATGGGGCAAAATTGGGGCATCATTAATATGAGTATTAAAATTGTCCAGGGGGTACCAAAATGAGGTGTCTACACTCTCCCGAGGAGAAGGATGTCATCGACATATAATACCAGAAAAACTACCTTGCCTCCTTCACTTTTCATGTACACACATGACTCATCCAGATTCTGACAAAAACAAATGACTTGATTGCCTAGTCTAAACGGATGTTCCAGCTTCGGGATGCCTACTTCAGTCCATAAATGGATTTCTGCAGCTTGCAAACTCTTTGCTCTTGGTTTTTAGCTACAAAACCGTCTGGCTGCATATCATATAGATGTCTTCCTCAAGATGGCCATTGAGAAATTCCGTCTTGACATCCATTTGCCAAATCTCTTAATAGAGATGAGCCGCAATGGATAAGAGTATCCGGATGGACTTGAGCATGGCTACTGGCGAGAAGGTTTCCTCATAATCGATACCCTCTTTTTGTGTATACCCTTTTCCAACAAGCCTGGCCTTAAAGGTCTCCACTCTTCCATCTGGTCCTCCTTTTCTCTTGTAGACCCACTTGCACCCAATAGGTTTAATATTGGCAGGCAAGTCCACAAGTGTCCAGACCTGATTGGAGTACATAGACTCCATCTCAGCTTTCATAGAAGCTTGCCAACATTCCGAATCTATGTCATCGATTGCTTTATCATAGTTACAGGGATCTTGCTCTGGTTCTTACGGGACGGCTTCGTAAGACTCTCCCAAGAACGAGAACCTATCAGGGGGTCTGACATTTCTCCCACTACGATGAGGCACTGGTGTAACTACTGGGTCAGGTAAGGGCATATTTTCCTCAAGTTCGGTCATACTTGGATTTGGAGTTGATTGCTCTTGAATCTCTTCCAAGATCATATTTTCTAAAGATTTCCGGTCAATCATATAATCTTCCTCTAGAAAGACCGCATTGATGTTGACAAGAACTTTCTGCTCTCTGGGATTATAGAATAACCAACCTTTAGTTCCTTTAGAATATCCTACAAACGTCCATACTTCTAACTTCGATTACAGCTTATCCGTCTTAACCTTCATCACGTGTGCCAGACAACCCCAAATGTGTAAATGTTGTAGACTAGGCTTTCGCATGGACCACAACTCCTGAGGTGTAAGACCCCGACCCGAGTGACCTCGATTAGTATTAATTAAGTCGTGTTTTAGTTTTAAGCGTGATTACTGTATTGTGGTTAAGTTGGGATTAGAATAGCTTTTGATATAGCTTTGGGGAATTTTGAGTGCCTTTATGCTTAATGGGACCCTTTGGGGGTTCTTTTTTGTGACTTTGTGGTTACTTGGGGGATTATCCGAAATTCCAATGATTTGTATTTTAACCCCGTTTTACTTGTCTCATTAATCTCTTCAACTTTCATGTTGACCCCGTTCCCGTCCGGAACCCCGAAACCCGACTTTCCAAGCATTGAGGTCAAAATAGTCTTTTTACACTAAATTTGTACCCAAAATCTGATATTCATGAAATCCTTGAAATATATCTTTGGAGATCCAAGATATTCCGACGATCACTTTTCTTTTCTTCGTCGAATTCGTTCGAAGTCCCAATAGCCATGATTTCAGCCCACAAAGATTTCAAGTGGTGGAGCCCACTCTTGACTTGTATATAAACACAACTCTTCTTCTTCTTTTCCCTTCTCCTTTTTCCAGCACAAAAGCCTCACCCATCTAGGGTTTTCCTCTTTCTCTCTAGCTTCTTGTTCTCCCATCTCCAATGCCTCTATCAACGTTACACCAATAGCTAAATGGAGATCACCATCCTCTCCCTCTCCATTAAAGCTCCTTCTTGATATCATTTTGAGAGAAAGCCTTGTCCATTTGAAGAACTTCCTGTTAGGGTTTTTATAGATTGCAATTTGATGGATGCATTTCATTCTAGCATCATTTGATTTACACACTTGCATTGGTTTTAAATAAACTTGAAATCTTGTTTTATTCATGCATTGCTTTTAAGATTTGTAAAAGTATTGATTTATGCATGATTTGTATTTTCATCTTGGATGCATTTGTTTTAGAAAAGAGTTTTCAAGAAATCAAGCAAGCCTTTGTTTTAAAAGTTTTGAATCTTTTTAGGCTTTTTATGTCATGTTTTAAAAACCATTAGAATCTTTAAAACATGTTTTCCAAGCTTGATTTAGTGGCCAAAAGGTCCCCCAAAGCTAAACCTTCAAATATGCAAAAGTTGCATTTTTTTGTCAAAGGGAGGCTGTCCCGGCAGTGTCGCCGGTCGACCGAGAGGCAGGTCTCGGTCGACCGAGACAACTGGAGGTAAAAACTGCAGTTTCTGAACTGAAACCTCCAACGGTCAGAAATCTGACCGTTGTGCCTTCCCGGTCGACCGAGACCTCTTTGCCGGTCGACCGAGGACTAGCCGTTGGCAACTTTTTGCTATAAATATGAGTTCTTTCCCTTGCCAAAAGTTGGGAATTTTTAACCCTTCCTTGAGAGGATTTGAGGCATATCAAAAGGGAAAAGAACCAAGGGATGAAGGGGATGATTAGGAAAGCTAAAGCTTGGATTAATGAAGTTAAACCACCAAGTAGGCTCTTCCTTCCTTAATCATATGTTTTCATGCTTTTGTTTTATTTTTGGTAAATCATTTCTAGCATGTTGAACTATGTTTGTGTTGTGTCCTTAACATGTGTTATGTTTTGAGTTGATTTATTGTTTTGGATACAACACCATATGATTCAATCCAAGTAGTACTTAACTTTGGTAAATCTAAGTAGATCTTGTTAATAGAAAAATCTTTGAAATCATATGTAACATGATCCATATACTTGGTTGAATCTTTGGTTGTTGTTTTCCATCATAAGAACATCTCTTTCAAAACTAACTTATGTTTTGGATTCAACTTCTTTACAAATCATATGTTTTCATGTTTTGTTTTATCATTGGTAAATCTTAGTAACATGTTAACCTATGATGTGTTGTATCCTTAGCATGTGTTATATTTTGAATAGATCTATTGTTTTGGATACATCACCATTGATTCATCAAAGTAGTACTTTATCTTTGGTAAATTTAAGTAGATCATGTTAATGAAATATGTAACATGATTCATATACTTTGTTGAATCATTGGTTGTTGTTTTTCCATCATAAGAAAATCTCTCTCAAATGTATCTTATGTTTTGGATCCAACATCATTACAAATCATATGTGTATTATTGTTTTAAAGTTTCACAACTTGCCTTACTTTGATTGGTAAATCATTTTCAAGTTGTCCTTATAATTACATATGATTTGTCCCCTCTTTTCAATCAAATCTATTTTTATGTTTTGAGCTTCATGTTGATTTGATTGACATCCCTATGCATCACATGTTTAGAGCTAATCCATTTCATACAACTTGTGTATCTTTGACATCATTAACAAGTTGTTACTTTTAACATGTGATTGCATTCTTCCTCAATCATAAATGTTTTTGAGCTAAAACTTTCAAAAGCCTTAGGCATACATTTATGAGCTTTCATTTTCTAAATGATTGAGGACCACACACACACACTTCATGTGTTTTCATCTTTGCATTCATAGTGTGAGTGTGTATTAGATTTTCACTTCCATATCCGCCTAATTAAGAGGCATTGTAATGAGCTTAATTGAATCTCCATCAAGTGTATATTAGACACTAATTTAGTGAGATAACCAACCTATGGTTGAAGAGGTTATTGCTTAGCCTATAAAAGCATAATGTAGAGGTTGATGTTAAGCCTTGAAAAACATCAATGTAAAGGTTATTGCTTAGCCTTGGAAAGCATATTGTAAAGGTTATTGCTTAGCCTATTGAAAAGCATAAATAGTGGAAATCCGGTGGGGTGTTGGTTCACAAGCCGGTAGTGGATGTAGGCATTGAGGCCGAACCACTATAAATCCTTGTGTGATGGTGCTTGCTTTGTGGTGATTGTTTTCTTTAAGCTTCCGCATTTTGTTTGATAATCATCACTTGTGACTAGTTTGTTTTAAAGAAGTTAAAATTGTTAAAATTGGTCATAAAAGAAGCTCACCCTATTCACCCCCCCTCTAGGGTTCGGATCCCCATGGACTTACACTTTCAAGTAAGAAATCCCTCCCATCTCTTTTATATGTGTCCTTCTAGCCTAAGAGAAACTCCCTTTTCATTATTGAAAAATTTCCTTTCCATGTTCCTTGTTTTGACCCTTTTAGGGTTTGTTTTTGGGGGTTTTTGTTTGTAGCTTGGATTCTTGGCTTGGAGGAGTGTTTAAGGCTTGGTTTGTTTGTTAGAGACCAAAGGCAAGTGGACGAATGGACAGCTTGAGCATTAAATAGTTTTATGAGAAATGTGGTTGGTTTTGTTGTTTTCCATTCATGTTTATTTATGTGCATTGATTTGAAATAAATGCTCATGAAAGAGTTTTATTAGTGCATTTAATGTCCTGGAAATATGTTAGTTCATGGCCTTCATTTATCTCTTGTTTCTAGCTCAAACGTATTCTTGTGTGTAGTGGTTTCCCTCCTTTCTCTCTTTATGATTGAATGTGAAATAAATGGAGGTGGATGCAATGAGTGTTATAGAAGATTTGATGATGGTTTGAAGGAGGTTTTGAACTACTATTTGGTGTTTGAAAAAGGGGCTCAAAGGGGGTTTTAAAACGATGAGAAAGAGAGGAGAAGAATTGTCCTAGAACCAGTTTCTGGATAGTTCGCTCGAGCGAACTTGACAGGTCACTCCAGCGAACCGTCCAGAAAAGGGTCCGAACCATTCCAGTGGACAGTTCGCTCGAGCAAACATTGGCTTGCTCGTCCGAACCCTCCCAGAACCCATTCAAGAGAATGGTTAGCATTTGCTCGAACGAACTTAACTTCGCTCGAGCGAACCCACCCAGAAAGTCATTCCAGAGAGTTCACCGCTCAAGCGAACTCCAGGTCCGCTCGAGCGATGGGTACTGTTCACCTGGGGCTACCTTGGAAGTAAAAATGAAGTGTTTAGACGATTGGGAGAGGTTTGTTGAGAGCCCCCATGAAATGGAGATATGAGGAAACGACGAATAGAGCCCATTTGAAAAAGAAACCACTTCACAAGGATCCATTGTAGCTTTGAAATTCACAAAGGTGTGTAAGGACCTCGAAATGTCCCCAAACTCAATGAGTACCAAGTCTTTATTGATATTGACATACGGGATCCCTATTCGCCTTGAACTAGTCTTGAACCTCGATACTTGTCCCGAGATTTCAAAAGTTCAATAGTCTTTCATCGTTCCCAAATTTTTATATGCACTCCCGAAAATATTGATATTGCAATTGTAGCACTTTGCTAGCTCCGAAGAGAATTCTCAAAATGAAATGATAATTGTGCTTTTGAGCACCCCCGTCACGCCCGTTTATGTATTTGCACTTGATGTATTTTACACATGTCTTGATTTCTATTATTTGACCTATGAGTTAACACCACTAAGCTTGGATAACCTTGTTGGTCTGATCAACCGACTTGGAGATCCCTCTCTTGTCACATCAGCTGCTGTTTGGATCCCACTACCCAGTTATTCCCGTGGTCTTGTCCCAATACCCCGGATTGCTACCGTGGTTCCCGATGCTCGGCTCGCTACCGTGGTCATGTCTCGTATTATTTTATGTATATGTATATTTCGTTGAATCTCCTCACCTTGTGTGACTGAGATCAACACCCCGATATGCTCTTGTCACTTCGGTGAAAGAGGACTTAGCTTTGTGTGGTTGCCATCTTGCTCGTTTCCTAATTCCTTGGTTACCTTTACATGATTTATATTGCATACTTACTTTTGAATAAATGATTTATCTCTTTTATGGAAATTGTTGCTTAAACAGGTTTAAATGTTTTTCCAAGGTAAACTGAATTATTGTTTTATTGCTATATTTTTTCACCCACCTGTCAGACCGTCATGTTTGATCCATTTCTTTGGTACTTAGGTCCAGACATTGTCTATCCCGAGACGGAGCTTGAGGAGGCGGTCGGTAAACCGCAGATGCCGATGATGTTGTCTAGACATTAGGTTGTTTGAGTTGCGACACATTTTGGGTTGTGAATAACCATTCTTTTGGGGTTTTATATTTTGCTTACATTGGCCTTTGTTGGCCTCTATTTTGGGAATGTAATTAAATGATCTTTTGTTTAAACACTTAACATTACTTTTGGAAAGTGCTAATGATCATTGCTCATTCTAATTCCTTATATCTAAATATGTTACTAGTCTTGTTGATGGAGATGAACTATATTCATGATTTGCTACACGCTTCCGCATTTAAAAGAAATATTTACGTTGTTGTGATATCCTCACCGCGTACACCTGTGGGAAATCACGTGCACGGGTAGCACCTTATCTTTTATTATCCGTGGACGTATTTACAAATTTATCATATGCCTTATGGCATCAACCAATCATTCATTTATATCATTTCTCACAATTCTCTCTACACTTAGTCCCGATCCCGGATTAGTTCGGTGGACCCGGTCTGGGGTCGCGACAAAACTGGTATCAGAGTGAGACGTGTTTCAAGCAATAGAAGAAACAAGAAATCCTAAGGTCGTGGCGAGGATTCGTTAGACCTTTCGTTCGCTAGAATCCTGTGAGCAATGTGTGATCCTTATTTGATTATTATGTGCTAACAACTTGTTTTGCAGCATCATGCCACCTTGTAAGCGACCAATAAACGACAATCCCACCGCAAGTAACAGTGATCATACAGGGCCAGTTGAGGAAGATTCTCTTGATAACACCATGCAGAATCAATTCCATCAGATGATACCGATAATGCTTGACCAACAAGGTCAGGCAAATGAAAACCAAGCTAGATTGCAAGAGCAGATGCTTAAGAAAGATGAAGATCTTGCCAGGGAATCGGCAAAGATGCAGAGGCAATTACTAGAAGTAATGTAAAGAAGACACAAACCAGTTCAAGCCCAAACCGTAATTGTCATCAATCAAAGGCAGCATGACCTGAATGCATTGTTTGAGTGGTTTCGGAAGAGAGCTCCAAAGGACTTTCAAGGAACCGAGGATCCATTGGCTCCAGACGATTGGTTAGAGCATATAGAGAACATCTTCGAGATCTTCCAATGCAGTGGAGGAGAACGAGTTAAACTTGCAACATCTCTCTTTACCGGTTCAGCAGACATGGTGGAAGACAGTTAGAGATGAATATATAACCAGGGCAAATGCAGTGGCTTGGGTTAGTTTTAAGAGACATTTTCATGACAAATATGTACCCACACACGTCAAGAAGCAGAAGGCAGTGGAATTCCAGCAACTTGTTCAAGGGAACATGACAGTCCTCGAATACCTTACTAAGTTCGAGAGACTCTCAAGATATGCTCCGGAGTAAGTAGACACAGTTGAGAAGAAGATTGTTGAGTTCCTTGAAGGACTTCATCCCATCATTGAGAGAGATGCTACGGGAGTAGTACCACCTGTTACTTTTGAGGAAGCTGTCAAGAGAGCATACAAATTTGAGAACTTTCACAACAAGATCCTCAGAGTTCACGGAAAGCGGATAACTCTTCAGCAGAAGAATCATCAGAACAAGAGACAGAGGCCAGAACAGAATATTCAGAATCAGGCAGTTTGTATCCACTATGGGAAAAACCATGAAAGAACCCAGTGTCGTACCGTCACAGGAGCGTGTTTCAGATGTGGCTCCATGAACCATCAAATGAGGGACTTCTAGACACCTCATTTTGTCCCCCTATGATAGCCTTAAACACTTATCATATATAACGATGCCCCATTTCACCCATAATTGAATGGTTAATGGCATAATTCAGATTAATTAATGACGATGAAGATGCTTGTTGATCAGTTTAGACTTAGTTCGACGATTCATAGAAATTGTGAGAGAAAAGGCCAAATCACGTTGAGATCTTAAGTTCAACTCGCTATTCAAATAAGGAATGGACTACAACACTACCCAAGCCCCTTCCAGACTACATAAAATGCACTCAGGTTGTTCCTAAAGAGATTACACATAGTTTGCCTAAGTACTATACGATTAACACGAATTAGGAGGTTAGAATCATTGATCCAAGTATCCCTTACTTTTCCTGACCTCTGACCATTAGGACCTATAGACCACAAGATTCTACGTTCCGAGAGCTTTCCGACGATGTATAAAAGTCCAATTCCGACCAACAAATCAAAAGATATGGCCCTCGAAAGATTACACAACTGGTCCCACACCAGGGACACACTTGAGCGCGCACACAGGTGCGCCAGGTTCCAAGGTCACACTTGGGCGCACACACAGGTGCGCCCAAGTCCCTAGTTACCCTAGAACACACTTTAGTGCATGTTTAGGTGGGCTCCACTCCACTCGTCATAGTTCCGACCCAATCTCAATTCGAAAACAATCCAAAACCAAACCCCAAGCCCATCGACCAAAAAGATAACATAGGCGCACCTGTGTGTGCGCCCAAGTTCTAAAATCCACTTGGGCGCCCCCACAAATGTGCCTAAGTCTAGTTTCCTCTGTTTCGGTCCGAAGTTGATTCGAAAACAATCTGAATCGAACCCTAAGCCCACTTAGCCCTAAAACAGAACATGGTGCGCCCAAGTTCCCAGACCAACATTGTGCGCCCAAGTTCCCAAAACCCTAAATCTACCTTGGTTTACGTGAAACCTCTAGAAACTCGTGCAAACAGCAGCCCTAACCCCTTCTCCAAAAGAAAACCCTTATATAAGGATCTCTTATATCATTTACAAGGGGAGGCTACCAAAAAGAATAGAAAAACTAGAAGAAAAGAGAGAAGAAGAGAGTAGCCACCATAACCAAAAGAGAGAGCTTTAGATTCAGAAGGAAGGGGAAGAAGGAGCTTTCTGGTTTCCCAAGATTAGCAATGGAAAAAGCTTCCAAAAGCCATGGATCTGCTCGAAAGCTTCGACCTAGGACTTGAAGGATACGACTCAAACCGGTATTTCTAGACTAGGTTTCTTATTCAATTGATATTCAGCATCATCAATGGCTTAGAAACATGCTTAGGGTCATTCATGCATTGTAGATCTGCATTAATAGTAGCGCTTTTCCAGTAGATTTAATACTTAGTAGTCATCTATCATTAGTAACATGCTTAGGATCATTCCTACTCTGTAGATCCGCATCATTTTTAGCATTCTGAACTCGTGATTAGGGTAGACTTTGCATCCCTCTCTTTTTCATTAAGGGAAATCCGAGTCTAAAAAAAAAAGTGCAACAGAACACTTCGGCGCAACTATCTATGCGCTCAAGTGTCCGCGTTGGGTTTCGACCCCGATTTTCATATTAAGCATATATTTTTTTTAGATCCGAATTCGTTTTCATACATATTGATATCGGGACCTTCGGATCTGTAACTTTGCGTTCCAAATCGCGTGAAAAGTATTGAGAAAAGAAACAAAAGAGGAAGAAAGGTGCAGGAAAACACTTGGGAGCAACTATGTGTGTGCCCAAGTTTTTGGATAGGGCTTTGGCCCCGATTTCTCATTTCGCATGCATTCTGGTTCTTAGATCCGGGTCTATCTTCATATACATTAATATGAAAGCCTTCGGATCCACAAAAAGCATTGAAAGAATCGAACGAATACTGAAATACATCACCAAAAGGTAAAGAAAAGAAAAGACAGTTAACTTGTGCGCCACTGTGGGTGCGCCCAAGTTCCTGCCAAAGAGACCTGCCTCTCAGATTTTGATCGTCGTGTCATTATTTTCGAATTCGAAGGTTATTACATCAATAATTCATATTAGGACCTTATATTTAGTCACAAAGTATCGAAAATCGAATTGGAATATCGTAGAAAATTGCAAGTGCATCACAACCCGCAGGGGAGACACACAGTGGCGCCCAAGTTGTTTAGAGGCACTTGGGCGCCCCTGTGTGTGCGCCCAAGTTCCCAATTCGTTTTCCGGCCCGCATTTTCATACCTTTGCATTCCATTTAGCTTGCTGTTTTACCTTTGTGAGGATCTCAATTGACTACTGGACTTCTAGACTTCGAGTCATCGAATCATCATCATTTTAAGTTTGGTTACATTAATATTGCATAAAAAAAACCAAAAAAAAAATCACAAAATCATAAAATACTTCTCCTCTCATCTTACTCTCTAGTAATTAGAGAAGAGAACACAAAAAAGAAGGTAATTAAAAGAAGTATTAGAATTATAAAAGTAGACATTAAGTTGTTGATCTTAGGATATTCCATTCGTGCCTAACTAAATCAATAAATTCGATCAACCCCTAATCTAAAACACTTAATTAACTCAAAATGCCTAATTAAAACATCCAATTAAAATCCATAGAATTAATTAAATAAATCCCAAAAATTGATTAACAACTCTTAATAAAACTCTAATTAAGCAACCTTAATTAAAATTATGATTAATAAGCCTATACAAACCGAAACCCCTAATTAATAAGTTTGATCAACAAACCTTTAAATCAAACCCTAACAAACAAAACCCTAGCCACCAATCCCTGATTAAGTGATTTATTAACATAGAACATCTGAAAATCCAAGTTTAAGTGAACAAAATCCCGGAAAGAACCAAAACACACGAACCAGACACTTGGGGTGCCACCACAGGTGCGCCCAAGTCCGTCTCCATTCCCTAAGACCATCGAATCCCTATTCACTTCCAACATTGACCTCAATCAACATCTTAGAATCATCACAGAACCAATAACAACCTTAAAATCAAAACCTTAATCAACTTAAACCCATCCGGAACCTCGAATCAAAGTCGGACGGTCGAAGAACTTCAAGACATCACTTGGGCGCCCATATAGGTGCGCCCTGTAAGTCCATGGGGATCCGAACCCTAGAGGGGGGGTGAATAGGGTGAGCTTCTTTTATGACCAATTTTAACAAATTTAACTTCTTTAAAACAAACTAGTCACAAGTGATGATTATCAAACAATATGCGGAAGCTAATATAAGCAATCACCACAAAGCAATCACCATCACACAAGGATTTATAGTGGTTCGGCCTCAATGCCTACATCCACTACCGGCTTGTGAACCAACACCCCACCGGATTTCCACTATTTATGCTTTTCAATAGGCTAAGCAATAACCTTTACAATATGCTTTTCAAGGCTAAGCAATAACCTTTACATTGATGTTTTTCAAGGCTTAACATCAACCTATACATTATGCTTTTATAGGCTAAGCAATAACCTCTTCAACCACAAGGTTGGTTATCTCACTAAGTTAGTGTCTTACATACACTTGATAGAGATTCTATTAAGCTCATTACAATGCCTCTTAATTAGGCGGATATGGAAGTGTAAAACTAATACACACTCACACTATGGATGCAAAGATGAAAGTACATGAAGTGTGTGTGTGTGTGGTCCTCAATCATTTTGAAAAAGAAAGCTCATAAATGTATGCCTAAGGCTTTTGAAAATATTAGCTCATAAAACATTTATGATTGAGGAAGTAATGCAATCACATGTTAAAAGTAACAACTTGTTAATGATATCAAAGTTACACAAGTTGTATGAAATGGATTAGCTCTAAACATGTGATGCATAGGGATGTCAATCAAATCACCAATGAAGCTCAAAACATAAAAATAGATTTGATTGAAAAGAGGGGACAAATCATATGTAATTATAAATACAACTTGAAAATGATTTACCTATCAAAGTGAAGCAAGTTGTGAAACTTTAAAACAATAATACACATATGATTTGTAAACATGTTGAATCCAAAACATAAGATACATTTGAAACAGATTTTCTTATGAAGGAAAAACAACAACCAAAGATTCAATCAAGTATATGAATCATGTTACATCTAATTTCAAAGATGTTTCCATTAACATGATCTACTTAGATTTACCAAAGATTAAGTACTACTTGTATTGAATCAAATGGTGATGCATCCAAAATAATAGATCTATTCAAAGTATAAGACATGCTAAGGATACAACACATCATAGGTTAACATGCTACTGAGATTTATCAAAGATAAAACAAACATGAAAACATATGATTTGCAAAGAAGTTGAATCCAAAACATAAGTTAGTTTTGAAAGAGATGTTCTTATGATGGAAAACAACAACCAAAGATTCAACCAAGTATATGGATCATGTTACATATGATTTCAAAGATTTTTCCATTAACATGATCTACTTAGATTTACCAAAGTTAAGTACTACTTGGATTGAATCATATGGTGTTGTATCCAAAACAATAAATCAACTGAAAACATAACACATGTTAAGGACATAACACAAACATAGTTTAACATGCTAGAAATGATTTACCAAAAATAAAACAAAAGCATGAAAACATATGATTAAGGAAGGAAGAGCCTACTTGGTGGTTTAACTTCATTAATCCAAGCTTTAGCTTTCCTAATCATCCCCTTCATCCCTTGGCTCTTTTCCCTTTTGATATGCCTCAATACCTCTCAAGGAGGGGCTTAAAATTCCCAACTTTTGGCAAAGGAAAGAACTCATATTTATAGCAAAAAGTGCCCAACGGCTAGTCCTCGGTCGACCGGCAAACAGTTCTCGGTCGACCGGGAACACACAACGGTCAGATTTCTGACCGTTGGGGCGCCAGGAAAATTTCTGCTGCAGTGTTCCCCGTCGACCGGGACCTCTGCGCCGGTCGACCGGCGACACTGCCGGGCCACCCCCCCTTTTTGCAAAAAACCAACTTTTCACATTTTAAAGGTATTTCTTTGGGGGACCTTTTGGCCACTAAATCAAGCTTGGAAAACATGTTTTAAAGATTCTAATGGTTTTTAAAACATGACATAAAAAGCCTAAAAAGATTCAAAACTTTTAAAACAAAGGCTTGCTTGATTTCTTGAAAACTCTTTTCTAAAACAAATGCATCCAAGATAAAAAGACAAATCATGCAAAAATCAATACTTTTACAAATCTTAAAAGCAATGCATGAATAAAACAAGATTTCAAGTTTATTTAAAACCAATGCAAGTGTGTAAATCAAATGATGCTAGAATGATTATGCATCCATCAAATTGCAATCTACAAAATTCCTAACACGCCCAAATTCTCAGAAACACCTAGACGCACACACAGGTGCGCCCAGGTTCCCTGTCTGGCCCAAGTTGTAAACCTGGGTTGTATTTCGAATTTTGGACTTAAATCATTAAGATAAAAATCAATCCAGAACTTAAAACAACATTAAAACAGAGACTTGCATCAAATGGAAGCTCCCTGAATTCCAAAATCAACATCAATACCGTCGTCACCAGCCTAAGCACACAGAACCTGGCACTTGGGCGCCACTATCTGTGCGCCCAAGTTCTTCATCAGTCCTATTTCACCGATTCTGACATCTTTCCATCATTTGAAACTAAACCTGAAACTCCAGAACCTTAAACAACTAAAACAGAACCTTAATATATATTTAAAAACACATTAATCAAAACTTTAATCCATCCTTAAATCACTCTTAACCAACCTTCAACATAAATCAAAACAAACCAAACCAATTAAGATCATAACCAAATTGCTTAGGTACAACAATTATCCAACTTAGGCTATTAGCACCCTAGGAATAAATCGGACTTCCCACACTAGGAAGGTAAGAGCATTAGGTTTTATCCCATCACTTTTCTTGTTTCGTTAAGGGATTGGGAGAGCTGATGTGGGCGGTCTAGGAATTTAGGTTAGGGTCATTCCGATGATCAATAATAAAGCACTAATCATGTAAATCCAAGTAAAAATCCCCTAGTTAGGCCCTTCTAGCCCAATATAAAAAATCCCTAAAAACTATAAAACCTACAAAATCAACCCAAAAAGATTTTCCTTTTATTTCTTCCTCCACCTCAGGTGCCAGATATTTAATCAGACTTAATGACAAAAGGGAATAAAGAACTAATTTCTAAAGTTGAATAAATGAGAATAATAAGATGAGATGAGTGATTTCACACACTTTGCATATTTTTATTTCGGCCCATCGGCCACCCTCAAACAAACACTGGCCCATCGGCCCCTCTAAAACAAGCATCGGCCCATCGGCCACCTTCAATCGATTACAACCCATCGGCTTTTTACTTTATCACTCGTGTATCGCACACGGAAAACACAAAAATCACAAGTCAAAGTCTCATTTGCTTCATCATTTTGATTTGAAAAGTCAGCCTTTAAACACTATTTTGCCAAGGGATTAGAAGGGGGTACCCGGGAACGGGGCCGATCCTCTTCTTAAATATTTGGCACCTCCCCCATTTTATTTTCTTTATTTTAATTATTTTGTTTTACTTGGATACACTATGGTTTTGCTAGGTGAGGATTAACCCTTATTTGGACTCTGACTCATAACCCTAAATTGACCCTATATTAAAGAGACCCAAAGAGACCCAAATTAAAGTGACAGGAAAACCGTCGTGTGTTGCAAGCAACACGTTAGACGAGAGAAGAACCCACCCATTTATTTTCTCCCATTCTTCTTCGGCTTTTGTCGAAGAACGGTGTTACGGCCGTTACCGTAGCTGGCGATCTTGATTCGTCGATTTTGAGGGTAGTCGAAATCCTCATTTTCGATGTAAAATTTAAATAACACATATAGATGAATGGCGATTTCCCTCCCCGGGGGGATCAAAATTCACATCCGACAGTCTGGCGATCGTGATGGGACCTCTTTTGTTTTCCTGTCACTTATTTAGGTCTTTCTGGAATTTTATTCTAACACACGAACATCCAATCAATGATCAGTTGTCCATGTCCCATTCCGTTTAGGGTTATTATGAGTCTAGTCTGAAATTAAACCTGAGGTTCCAATGGACCTCCCACTAAGCTTTCGCCCATTACATCATAAGAAACAAACTTACACCAACACTCAATACCGAACAACATAAAACGTGCTTTTCTCTTCCCCTCTTTCTCTCTATTCTCATCTAAATATTTCTTCACGAATGGAGGGTTACACGTTCGGAATGTCCGACCTTCAGCCCCTCTCGCCCCCACTAATGCTCCGCACCACTAGCGGGTCACACCAAGTCCCACAAAATATAGAATCCTCTGTTAGGAATTTTGTAGATTGCAATTTGATGGATGCATTATCATTCAAGCATCATTTGATTTACACACTTGCATTGTTTTAAATAAACTTGAAATCTTGTTTTATTCATGCATTACTTTTAAGATTTGTAAAAGTTTCAATTTATGCATGATTTGTTTTTAATCTTGGATGCATTTGTTTTAGAAAAGAGTTTTATCAAATCAAGCAAGCCTATGAGTTTTTAAATGTTTCAAAATGTTTTAGGCTTTTTATGTTCCATGTTTTAAAACCCTTAGAATGATTTAAAACATGTTTTAAAGCTTGATTATATGGCCCAAAAAGTTCCACAAAGAAAACCTTCAAATATTGCAAAGTTGGAATTTTTGGCCACTGCAGTGTCACCGGTCGACCGGCGCAGAGGTCCCGGTCGACCGGGAACACTGCAAGGCAAAAATGGCCTGGCGCACCAACGGTCAGAAATCCGACCGTTGTGTGATCCCGGTCGACCGAGACCTGTTTGTCGGTCGACCGAGGACTAGCCGTTGGGCACTTTTTGCTATAAATATGAGTTCTTTCCTTTGCCAAAAGTTGGGAATTTTAAGCCCCTCCTTGAGAGGTATTAAGGCATATCAAAAGGGAAAAGAACCAAGGGATGAAGGGGATGATTAGGAAAGCTAAAGCTTGGATTAATGAAGTTAAACCACCAAGTAGGCTCTACCTTCCTTAATCATATGTTTTCATGCTTTTGTTTTATTTTTGGTAAATCATTTCTAGCATGTTAAACTATGTTTGTGTTGTGTCCTTAACATGTGTTATGTTTTGAGTTGATTTATTATTTTGGATACAACACCATATGTGTAAGACCCCGACCCGAGTGATCCCGATTAGTGCTAATTAAGTTGCGTGTTAGTGCTAAGCTTGATTAGTGATTCTTGGTTAAGTTGGGTTTAGATTTAACCTTGATTTTTGTTTTGGGCTACTTTGTGTGTTTTGGATTTCTTGTGGGGCCCTTTGGGGGTTCCCTTTTCGGCTTGGTATTTTCTCGAGAAATTTCCCGATTTGTTGTGAATTGTGTTTTTGGCCCGTTGCATTCATCTTGTGGATTCCAACAACTTTCAGGTTGATCCCGTTCTCGTTTGAGATCACGAAACCCGAATTCTTGGCCTTGAGGGCAAAACAGTCTTTACACACCAAATCTGTACCAAAACTCATTATTCTCGAAACCCGCGAAACATGTACTTTTTGGAAACTAGATATTTCGACGAACATTTCTTCCTTCTTCGTCGAATTCATCCGAGGTCCCGAATTAGATGATTTCAGTCCATTTAGCTTCTTAAGTTGTGGGACCCAAGCTCCTCATTGTTAACAAAAGAGAACCCACCTCTCCTTTCTCATTCACTCTCCATTGCTCCAGCACAACTGAACCTATGGTTCTTGTGGTTTTCTTCTTCTCCTTGCTTCTTCATCTCCAAGCCTTACCAATAGTCCACCAACCAAGCAATGAAGGTCATCTTCTCCTTCCTCATCTTGCAAGCATTCCATTGATACCGTTTTTGGAGGAACCCATCAATCTAGAGATCTTCTTTGAACTAGTCCTCTTCATTTGAAGACCATCCAAGTAAGTGATTCTTCCCATCTCCTAGATTAGTGTTCCTCTAGCTCTTGAGAAGCTACTGTTAGGTATTTTGTTTTTGCAATTTGGTGGATGCATTTGCACTTTAGCATCATTTGAATTCTCACACTTGCATTGATTTAAAATATCTTGAAATCTAGTTTTATACATGCATTAGTTTTTAGTTTTGGAAAAGTTTTTGGTTTATGCATGTTTTGGTTCGAATCTTGGATGCATTGGTTTTAGAACCCAAAACTCTTTTGAAAACCTAATTCCTTGTGCATTATATTTGGAAAATCATGTTAGGTATTTAGGTTTGAGCTTTGCATACATTCATTACAAAAAGAATCATTTTGTATGCAATTTCATTTGAAAAGAGTTGTTTTCAAATCAAGCTAGCCTTTGGTTTTAATCTTGTGAATCTCTTTAGGCTTTGTGTTTCTCATGTTTTTAAACATCTTAGAATACCTTAAAACATGTTATTTAAGCTTGATTTAGTGGCCAAAAAATCCACCAAAGAAAAACTTTGAAAATGGAAAAAGTTGGAATTTTGGCCCAGGGACTCGCCCGACAGTGTCGTCGGTCGACCGAGCCCTGTGTCTCGGTCGACCGAGAACACTGCAGGGCAAATGGACAGTTTTTGAACTGTTTCAGGCCAACGGTCAGAAATATGACCGTTGTGCTTTCTCGGTCGACCGAGACCTGTGTCTAGGTCGACCGAGAACTAGCCGTTGGCAACTTTTTGGCTATAAAGTCCATTCTTTTCCAACCTTCTTTGGGGTTGAACACATGAACCCTTGAGAGCATTTTGGAGCCATTGAAAGGGGATAAAGTTGGAAAGGCTAGAAGGTCATTAGGAGAGCTAAAGCTTGGATCAATGAGTTAAACAACCAAGTAAGCTCTACCTTTTGTTAATCATAGTTTTCATGTTTTGCTTAAGCTATTGGTAAATGGTTTTGTACATGATAACTATGATGTGTAGAATCCTTTCTTCTTCTAATCTTTGGTCTAATTAAGATTGGATTCTTCACATTAGGTTTCAATCCAAGTTGTTTTTTAAATCTTACTTAATCATGCTTAGCCAAAGTCTTTGATTTCCTTTAATGCATGATTCTTTGTCTTGGTTGAAACTTGCTTGTTGTTTTCATTCATTTAAACATTAGTAAAATCTATTTGCTTTTGAAAACAACATTGCACATGCATCACATGTTCTAAGTTAGTCTTTTTCTTACAACTTGTGATTCTTGATTTTCATATCATAAACAAGTTATTAAACATACATGTGATTTGCATTAGACTTCATTCAAATCTTTTATGAGTCTTAAACTTTGAAATGCCTTGGGCATACATTTGATTAAGCTTCCTTTTTAATCTTGATTGAAGTCATCACACACACACCTCATTAGCATACATCTTTGCATTCTTAGAGTGTTTGTGTGAGTTTGTTATTCACTTTCAAATCCGCCTATTTTAAGAGGCAATTACATTGAGCTAAAATTGTATCTCTTAGAGTGATCTTTTGTGAAGACACTTTCTTTGAGAAATCTTTATTTGTAAAGGTTATTGCTAAGCCTAAGAAAAGCAACTTGTAAGGTTATTGCTTAGCCTAATAAAAGCATATTGTAAGGTTATTGCTTAGCCTAAGAAAAGCATATTGTAAGGTTATTGCTAAGCCTAGAAAAGCACATAGAGAGGTTGTTGTTTAGCCTTGAAAAGCAACTTTGGAAGGGTTATTGCTTAGCCTAGTAAAAAGCATAATTAGTGGAATCCGGTGGGGTGTTGGAGACACAAGCCGGTAGTGGATGTAGGCACGTTGGCCGAACCACTATAAATATTGTGTTGTGGTGATTGCTATGTGGTGATTGTTTTTGTTTTAGCTTCCGCATATTGATTGATTTATCATCACATGTGACTAGTTTAGTTTAAGAATTAAAATTGGTTTAAATTGGTCACAATTGTAGCACACCCTATTCACCCCCCCCCTCTAGGGTTAGGATCCTCGTGGACTTTCAGCTACATTTGCAATCTTGTAAGCTCTTTCATTTTCGTTCTTTGTGTAACCCATTTTAGGGTTGTTTTGGGGATTTTTGATTGTAGCTTGGCTTTGAGCAATAGAGGTGATTAGAGGCTTGATTTCTCTATTTGAAGACTTGAGGCAAGTGAATGTTTGGATGTTTTTAATTTTGAAATGATTTGGTGTAGTCTTCATGGATTTTCCATACTTTCATTTAATGAGGTTTGTTTGAAATAAATGCTCATAATGTATCTTGATAGTTTCATTCAATGTTTTATAAACATGTTGGTAGAGCATTTATTGTTCTTGTGATAGCTTAGATGAATGTTGGTGAAATGGTTTACTTCTCTTTTATTTGCATTGGATTTGACATGGAAGAAGTGATGGAGAGAACTCTTAATGAGGATTTGGAGAAGTATAAAGAGATGCATTGGAGGAGCTATTAGCTCAATGTTATTGTAAGGACCTTGTGGATGTGAGGAAGATGGTTTTGAGGAGGAAAATGACTCAAAACTGAACTCAGTGAGCATTTTCGTAACTGGCGGTCAGCTCACGGTTAGCCAGCGGCTAACCGCCGAATGCATCGGCGGCTAACCGCCAGCTAACCGCGCACCGCGGTGACTTTTCCAGAGAGCATCATTTTCCACCTGAAAACGCGGTCAGCCTCACGGTTAGACAGCGGCTAACCGCCGAACCCATCGGCGGCTAACCGCCAGACAACCGCACAATCACGGTTCCTTTTCCCGAGAGCATCAGAATTCTCACCTGAAATTCGGTCAGCTCCACGGTTACCCAGCGGCTAACCGCCGAATGCATCGGCGGCTAACCGCCAGCTGACCGCAAGGTAACCGAAATTCTCCAGATTTCGAAAAGCTCCCCGCTCGAACGAACTCTCCGGTTCGTTCGAGCGTTGAGCTTTGTCGATCAAATAAGATTCACCAGGTATTGTATGAGGCCATTCGAGAAAGAAACCATATCACGAGCATGTCATTTGAAGTTTCGAAAATCCAAAGTGTATAAGGAGCCCGAAATGTCTTTAAACTCAGAGAGTACCAAATCATTTCAATAATCGACATACGGGACCCCTATTCACTTAGATAGATCTTGAAATCAATATTTTTCCCGAAATTGTTATAGTCCACTGTTTCACCTCACTTCCCGAGATTTGCACCACATGACTTGTTTTCCCCCGAAAGCATAGTGTACACTTGAAATGGTTACTTGACCCGAAGTGCATTGCACCACGTGATATGTCCGTGTGCCCTTGAGCACCCCCGTCTTGCCCGCTTGATTATATATATTGGTACTTGATTTACTTGCATTGTCTCGAGTGTATTTGACCCATGAGTCGGCACCACTAAGCTTGGATAACCTCGTTGGTTTGATCCACCGACTTGGAGATCCCCCTCTTGTCCCGCCAACTGCAGTTTGGATCCCGATACCCGGTCATTACCGTGGTCTTGTCCCGATACCGCAGATTGCTACTGTGGTCCCCGATGCCCGGCTCGCTACCGTGGTCATGTATAGTATATGTATTTATATGAGATCCCCTGTTTCTCCTCACCTTGAGTGACTGAGATCAGGGCCTAGTTATTGCTCTATCGCCTTAGTGATAGAGGACTTAGCTTCGTGTGGTCGCCATCTTGCTTGTTCCCGATCCCTTGGTTACCTCATATGTTTTATCTTGTTTACTTGTTTTATAGCAAATGATTTACCTGTTTTATGAGAGTTATTGCTTAATCAGATTTACACGCTTTCCAAGAGATTTCTTACATTATATATTGTTGTATCCTTGCTTTCTCTTGCCAGACCGTCGTGTCTGATCCTTTGCTTTGGTACTCAGGTCCCGTTGCCGGCTTCCTTGAGGAGGAGCCAGAGGAGGCGGTAGGTGAACCGCAACCTCTAGTTGAGTGGCGTGCTGACGATGTCATGTAGACATCAGATTGCTTTGAGAAGCGTAACATTTTGGGAGATATACTTAACCATTCTTTGGGTTATTGTTTTGTGTATATTGGCCTTTGTTGGCCTCTATTTTTGGGAATGTAATTAAATGATATTTTTGTCTAACTTTAACAACTATTGGGAAACTTGCTATATATATCATTGCTCATTCTGATACAGTTTTGGTACTTGACGTTAATGCTTGCATGACTAGAGATAGTCTACTATTTGATTTGCTACACGCTTCCGCACTCAAAAGAAATATTCATTGATGGTTGTGATATCCTCACCGCGGACACCTGTGGGAAATTAAAATAAAAATGTATATGTTGTTGGCACTTGACACACAATTAATGTCCCGACTCCGGATCCGTCTGTCCTTCGGGGATTTCCCGGTCCGGGGTCGCGACAATATGACTCAATCCAAGTAGTACTTAACTTTGGTAAATCTAAGTAGATCATGTTAATGGAAAAATCTTTGAAATCATATGTAACATGATCCATATACTTGGTTGAATCTTTGGTTGTTGTTTTCCATCATGAGAACATCTCTTTCAAAACTAACTTATGTATTGGATTCAACTTCTTTACAAATCATATGTTTTCATGTTTTGTTTTATCTTTGATAAATCTTAGTAGCATGTTAACCTATGATGTGTTGTATCCTTAGCATGTCTTATACTTTGAATAGATCTATTATTTTGGATGCATCACCATTTGATTCAATACAAGTAGTACTTAATCTTTGGTAAATCTAAGTAGATCATGTTAATGGAAACATCTTTGAAATTAGATGTAACATGATTCATATACTTGATTGAATCTTTGGTTGTTGTTTTTCCATCATAAGAAAATCTCTTTCAAATGTATCTTATGTTTTGGATTCAACATGTTTACAATTCATATGTGTATTATTGTTTTAAAGTTTCACAACTTGCTTCACTTTGATAGGTAAATCATTTTCAAGTTGTATTTATAATTACATATGATTTGTCCCCTCTTTTCAATCAAATCTATTTTTATGTTTTGAGCTTCATTGGTGATTTGATTGACATCCCTATGCATCACATGTTTAGAGCTAATCCATTTCATACAACTTGTGTAACTTTGATATCATTAACAAGTTGTTACTTTTAACATGTGATTGCATTACATCCTCAATCATAAATGTTTTTGAGCTAAAACTTTCAAAAGCCTTAGGCATACATTTATGAACTTTCATTTTCAAAATGATTGAGGACCACACACACACACTTCATATACTTTCATCTTTGCATTCATAGTGTGAGTGTGTATTAGTTTTTCACTTCCATATCCGCCTAATTAAGAGGCATTGTAATGAGCTTAATAGAATCTCCATCAAGTGTATGTAAGACACTAACTTAGTGAGATAACCAACCTTGTGGTTGAAGAGGTTATTGCTTAGCCTATAAAAGCATAATGTATAGGTTGATGTTAAGCCTTGAAAAACATCAATGTAAGGTTATTGCTAAGCCTTGGAAAGCATATTGTAAAGGTTATTGCTTAGCCTATTGAAAAGCATAAATAGTGAAAATCCGGTGGGGTGTTGGTTCACAAGCCGGTAGTGGATGTAGGCATTGAGGCCGAACCACTATAAATCCTTGTGTGATGGTGATTGCTTTGTGGTGATTCTTTTGTTAGCTTCCGCATCTTGTATGATAAATCATCACATGTGACTAGTTTGTTTTAAAGAAGTTAAAATTGTTTAAAATTGGTCATAATTGAAGCTCACTCTATTCACCCCCCCTCTAGGGTTCGGACCCCATGGACTTACATCCTCTAGAGTATTAGATGGATCCTTAGCAGCTTCGAGTCATGACCCACAACAGATAAGACGATCCCTCTTTGAAGGAGGCCCAATCCCGGTTAATACCGTTACAATGGGAAGGAATCATTCTAACACATATACCCCATCTCACTCGTCAGGGAGGAATCAATTCTCCTCGCATTCAAGAGTAACCTACACCGACCTAGTCAGTCCCACTGGCCGGGTTTTAAGATATAGGGTTCACGATAATATTTCGTCAGGGGATCACTCTCTCCGCACAAGTGATCTTGTGGTTTCGCATGTTATACCCTACTCTTCCCTGATTAGTCAGACGGAGCCAATTACTTCTTCTATCGCATAGTATGGGATGCTTGCTGATGCACCTACCGCTACACCGGTTAGAGTCGTCGCACCATCACAAACTCTCGCAATAAACAAGAATCTGTATCATCAAGCGAGTCATGGTTTAGTAAACCCGGACAACTGATGACGTCCAGCACCTCGCACCGAAACCCTTTGAATCATATAGGAACGTCAAACGTTTACCAACAACGTGAGGTGGCTCGACCTCTATTCCAGGTTATGACCCCTCCACCTATCAATCAAACAAATTACAACCTTGTAACGGCCAGCAATGATATATTATATCCCCAGCCGATTCAATATGAGAGGATCCCTCCTGTTTATCAAAATCAGATTGCCCCAATCTACCAAGTGCGTAACTCAGATCAGGGTCCCCCGATACAGAACATACAAGTTATCAATCCCGCCCACGTCGAGCCTGATGGTTGACCCGTATAGAGGATAGTCGGTTGCTTATGGAGGAACTCAATTGAACCAAAACTATCATCCTATTCAGCAACCATATCCCCAGGACCAGTTCCAGGAGCCAATCACACTCCTGCTCCACTAGAACCACAAGGAGCATACCAACCACAGACAATTCAATACCTAGATCCTTTAGCGTTTAAAGAATTGCAGAAAAATGTAGAGGAGCTTAAAAATGAAATTAAAAAGAAGTCCTCAAGCTCAACTGGAAAAAAGCTGGTTTCTACGATTTTACCAAAAGGGAAGAAAAGGAGAAGTCACATTTCCCTATTAGGGCTCCTAAATTGATACCTTACGATGGGACAACTGACCCTCAACACCATTTAGTCTCATTCTGCAACAAATGTCGTGCCATCGCTGACAATGACTCCATGCTTATAAACTATTTTCAGGAATCATTAATCAGGGATGCATTGACTTGGTATACGTCTGTACCTTCCCACGAAATTGATACCTTCGAGGATGTAGTAGAGAATGTTAGGGATTTGTTATTTGCAATTTGATGGATGCATTTTCACATTAGCATCATTTGAATTTTCACACATGCATTGTTTTTGAAAATCTTGAAATCTGGTTTTATACATGCATTGGTTTTTAGACTTGTAGAATTAATGATTTATGCATGTTTTGTTTTTAAACTTGGATGCATCGGTTTTAGAATCCAAGCTCTTTTGAAAACCTAATTCTTTGTGCATTACTTTTGTAAAATCAAATTGAGGTTTTAGGTTTGTTCCTTGCATACTCTCATCATTTTCAGAATCACTTTTGTATGCATTCAAATGAAAAAAGAGTTTTAGAAATCAAGCAAGCCTTTGGTTTTAAAATGTCGAATCATTTTTAGGCTTTTTGCGTTTCATGTTTTTAAACATCTTAGGTTGATTTAAAACACGTTTCCAAGCTTGGTTTAGTGGCCCAAAATCCCCACAAAGAAATACTTTGAAAAGTTGCATTTTTGGGAATTTTGGTCCCAAGGGGTCAACCTGCCTGTGTGGCGGGTCGACCCGGCCAGGGACCCGGGTCGACCCGGCACACTGCAGGTCGACTGGGTCCTGAAGCTCCAATGGTCATTTTTCTGACCGTTGTGTGTAGCAGGTCGACCCGGGACTAGCCGTTGGACTGTTTTTTGGTATAAAGTCAATTCATTTCCAACCTTTTTGGAGGCTTGAACCATGAACTTTTGAGACCATTTTGGAGCCAAAGAAAGGGGAAGAAGTTGGAAAGGCTAGAGGGCTTTTTGGAAATCAAATGCTTGACTTTTTATAAGGTACATTTTACTAGTATTTTGATTTCCATTGAAATGAAATCCATGCATCCTTAAATCTTTGCATTTTCACTTATGCATGTTTTCTAGAGATGTTTAGCAAACTCAAAATCATCTTTGGTAAATTAGATTGGTTTGCAAACTCTCTTAACTAAATCACATGCATTCTTAGACTTTAAATATTCATACAACTTGTTTAGTTCATTTCTTCAAAGTTGTTTGAATCTTTTATGTGATTAGTTTTATCTTCAATCATCATTTTCTAAGCTTTGGTTTTAAAATGCATCAAGCATTCATTTAGGAGCTTCATTGTAGAATTTGATTGAAGTAAAGCATTCATACACTTGTGCACACACTTTAGCTTGTTTTAGTGTATGTTTGTAATTTGTTATTCACTTTCATATTAGCCTATTTTAGAGGCAAATACATTGTGCTTAAATTGTATCTCTTAGAGTGTTCTTTTGTGAAGACACCTTCTTAGAGAAATCTTTATTTGTAAAGGTTATTGCTTAGCCTAAGAAAAGCATTGTGTAAAGGTTATTGCTTAGCCTAAGAAAAGCATCTTGTAAAGGTTATTGCTTAGCCTATAAAAGCACATTGAGAGGTTGTTGTTTAGCCTCGAAAAACAACATTGTAAGGGTTATTGCTTAGCCTAGTAAAAAGCATACATAGTGGAAATCCGGTTGGGTGATTGGATCACAAGTCGGTAGTGGACGTAGGCATTGAGGCCGAACCACTATAAACCTTTGTGTTGTGGTGCTTGCTTTTGTGGTGATTGTTTATATTAGCTTCCGCATATTGTTTGATTAATCATCACATGTGACTAGTTTATGTTAAGAAATTAAAATTGGTCATATTTGTAGCACACCCTATTCACCCCCCCTCTAGGGTTAGGATCCTTAGGACTTTCAATTGGTATCAGAGCCAAGTGCTCTATCTTTTAGGATCAAGTGTTTGGAACTCTTGATTAGGTGTAAAAACCTAGAGTCAAAACCCTAGAGTTGTGCTTACATGAAAATCATTAGAATGGATTCCACTTCTATAGATTGTTTAGATTCTTGTGTAGACTCTTCTAGACCCCTCATTCTTCCTTCTATTGGAGATTCAAACACTCAAATTAATGAATCTCAATTTGATTTAAAAGAAGAAGAAAATGAATATAATGAAGATGAACTTCAACAAGCATATGAAGAATTGTACACATTTTCTCTAGAACTTAATAAGAAAAACAATAAATTAAGAGAAGAATCTAAAAGACTAAACAAAGAGCTAGTCTCTTCTAAGGATGAACTTAGAGAAAAAGAAGAAGTAATAAATTGTGTAGAATCTAAGTTCATGATCTCTTTAAATAGCCTATCTAACATTCAAGATGAACTAAAAGAATTAAAGATGGGTTATGATAATGTCAATAAGGAAAATTTAAATCTAAGAGATCAAATAAAAAGGCAAGATGAAGACATTAACAATTTAGAATCCAAGTTAACCATTTCTACGGAAAATTTTTCTAATTCTCAAAATAAGAAAAAAACTCAAGAACTTTGATCTAATGTCATTAATGAACTTAAATTTGAATTAAAACTTGCCAATGAAGAGCTAAGCAAATATAAGGAAATTGAAAATGAACTTTCAAAAGTCAAAAATGAAAATTCAATCCTTATAACCAAAGTCACTCAACTTGAAACCTATAAACAAAAGTATGAGTGCAAGTTTACCCAAAGTGAAGAAAGACTTGAAAAATTATTTAAATTGGGTAAACCTCATGGAGATAGGACGGGTCTTGGTTTTAATAAGTATACTTCACATGACCCTAAATTCACCAACACTTTTGTGAAAGGTGAGTCCTCTTTTTCTAGCACTCTTTCTCCAATGTCCAAAACTAAATGTCATTATTGTGGTAAAGTAGGACATTTCAAATTTGAGTGCAAATTAAGGAAAAGTCATGTCTAAACCCATCTTTGAACCTAAGAAAGTTAAATCTAATTCTATGAAGGGTAAGACTTTGAACTCCAAGGAAGACTCTAAGAAATTTAAACAAGTTAAATCATTTCAAAAAGAGTCATCCAAGATAGATAAATCTATCAACAAGAAACTTCTCTCTTTTCCTCCTTTAACCATAGAAATGAAAGAGTTCTTGAAAAAGATTGAAAAGTTAAATTTAAAGTTCAAAAGGTTAGAGGGAGGAAAAGCTAAAAGAAATGAGAAGAATAAAAAGAAAATGGCACACCAACCTTCTAAGACTAATCATCAATCTAAAATAGTTAAACCTCAAAGATTTGATGTTAAGTCTAAAAGAATTCAATCGCTATCTCCTTTAGTTGGTGGAATTTCCAAAATAGTCTCCAAAGCCCAAGACCTTAGGTGGATTCCTAAAGTTAGACACTTAGACAAACCTTAAGGCCTTGAACCTCCTTGACCAACCTATTCTTAATAGTTAAATCTTATTGTTGGTCATGTTGCATTTGCATTCTGTTCTTTCTTAGTTACATTTCTTAAAATGCATTGGTTCTTTATGATCATTTGATTTTTTTTTCATGCACCATTCTAAGTTATATGTCATGGTTTTCAAAATCATTTGATTATAATTTCATCATGTTAGATTTGTTTTTTGCTCATATTTAGTTGTATGACTTGCATTGCATTTCTTTACATGATCAATTGATTGTGAGTTCAAAAGCTTTCATAGCTAGATTATTCATGATCAATTGTTGTTGAATCATTTGTGAAGATGTCTTGGTAAGATTATTTGAACAAATGATTTGAATCAATTCAAGTTTTTCCATGGATTTCTAAGTTATACTTTAATATGGAAAATCATTGTTTTGAAAAATCAACTTGTATGTGTTTCAATTAAGTTATATCTTTTCAAATACAATGTTGAAAATTGATCTTCAAAATCATTCTTTTTATGCTCATTGTTGGATTTTGTTTATCAAAATGATTTGAAGATTGTTTGAATGGAAATGCTCTATAACATCATTAGTAATAATCATCTAAGCATGTTCCAAGTTCTCATTTCCTTTTCTTTTGGTTTCATTATCTTAGAAATGGAAATGTATGTTGTTTGCATCCTTGCTTATTTGTTTACATTCTTGTTATATGCAAATGACTATTGGTTCCATGTATGGTTGTGATCTTAGTAATATTTGTAGAAACCATACTAGAACCCAAATCCATCCTCTATGCCTTCTAGTAATTTCTTTTTGGATGGTTATGATGTTGATTCATGTAGATTCTCTTGGTGTCATCCTTATACATGTTTCAACTTCATAAGTAGTGATCAAAATCATATGAAACTCTTTGAAATCCATTCCTCGTATTTCTATATGTTTGATGGATATCTTAGATGTTGAATTCATATGATTTTGACACTTTGGAAATTGCATGCATTACCAAGTCATAACCTTTAGCATTGCAATTTACCTTGTTCATCACTATGCTCATTAGTCATATCATTATAAGTGATGAATATCCATTTATGTTGCTTAATGGAATTTTGTGTTTGTCACATCCTCGCTCTTTATCATGTTGTCAAATTCAATTGGTAAAATTTTCGATTGATTTGATTTCTTGTGAATGTGATAGACCATGTGTACATTGGTTTGAACTTGATAGTTATATGTTTTCATTCCATGTCACATTCCATTAGCATCATAATTTTCATGATTGCCTCCTCACTTGCTCATATAGGTAAATCTCATGATCACCATGTTTATGTATTCATAATCTTGGTTGATTATTAATTGAGGTTGGCTTCATGTTTGAATTTCATTTCACTCATCTTGCACTTTAATAAGTCATATTTATTGATTGAATGAAATGATTTCAAAACTTACATAGCATATGATTTTCATAGTTAAATTGATTGATGCTATGTTTAGTAAACCCCATTGCATCATGGATAGCTCTAATTTGGATTTATCTTAATAGTTATATTCTTTATAACTCCATTTTAGAGTGATTGATTTAATAGACTTATCTTTGAATCTCAATTGGTATCCTTTGTTTTTCCAATTGGTATCCATGATTGCTTTTCTCATTGACCTTGCTTTCTTTTGGTAATTTGATCATATTGTGCTCTATAGTTAAATGAATCTAATCCTTTCCTTGAAGTTGGCCCTCATTTGGTTTAACCATCTTCTTCTTGCATCTAATAGTTAAATCTTTGTCAATATGTTGACAAAAGGAGAGAATGGATTGAGGGGGAGTGTAAACCTTCATAGGAAGTATTAGTTTTGATCAAATTGACCCTTGGATTGCCTTTGAACCCTTAGAGATAACTTCCATACATGATAGCTTGTTATGTTTTTCATTTTCGATTTCTTTTGTTAACAGGTGCTACTAAAAGGTGTTTTCCTTATTTCATGTGTGTAGGTACCTTTGCAATTTAATGGAAAAGGGGGAGAGAGCATTCAAGTTCTCAAAAGGGTGAAGAGAATGTCCAAGCTTCCTAAGGGGAGGTTTTGTATGATCTTCTACAGGGGGAGAGAATACATACCTTGCCAAAGGGAGAGAGAGGCATGGTCAAAGGGGGAGAGCTAATAGGAGAAAGAAAGCTTGGAAGCTAAAGAAGATGCTTGGCTAAAGAAAGAAAGATTGAAGAATGATCAAGCTCCAAGCATCAAGAAGATTGAAGAAAAGAGCCAAAGAGCCCAAGCTAAGAGGAGGAGCATCCAAGAAGATTTCAAGACTTGTCCAGCTTAGGGGGAGCTGAAGACTTGTGTGTAGTTTCAATGATGAGTAAGTTGCCATCAAATTGCAAAGGGGGAGATTGTTAGGGATTTGTTATTTGCAATTTGATGGATGCATTTTCACATTAGCATCATTTGAATTTTCACACATGCATTGTTTTTGAAAATCTTGAAATCTGGTTTTATACATGCATTGGTTTTTAGACTTGTAGAATTAATGATTTATGCATGTTTTGTTTTTAAACTTGGATGCATCGGTTTTAGAATCCAAACTCTTTTGAAAACCTAATTCTTTGTGCATTACTTTTGTAAAATCAAATTGAGGTTTTAGGTTTGTTCCTTGCATACTCTCATCATTTTCAGAATCACTTTTGTATGCATTTAAATGAAAAAAGAGTTTTAGAAATCAAGCAAGCCTTTGGTTTTAAAATGTCGAATCATTTTTAGGCTTTTTGCGTTTCATGTTTTTAAACATCTTAGGTTGATTTAAAACATGTTTCCAAGCTTGGTTTAGTGGCCCAAAATCCCCACAAAGAAATACTTTGAAAAATTGCATTTTTGGGAATTTTGGTCCCAGGGGGTCAACCTGCCTGTGTGGCGGGTCGACCCGGCTAGGGACCCGGGTCGACCCGGCACACTGCAGGTCGACTGGGTCCTGAAGCTCCAACGGTCATTTTTCTGACCGTTGTGTGTAGCAGGTCGACCCGGCCCTGTTGGCAGGTCGACCCGGGACTAGCCGTTGGACTGTTTTTTGGTATAAAGTCAATTCATTTCCAACCTTTTTGGAGGCTTGAACCATGAACTTTTGAGACCATTTTGGAGCCAAAGAAAGGTGAAGAAGTTGGAAAGGCTAGAGGGCTTTTTGGAAATCAAATGCTTGACTTTTTATAAGGTACATTTTACTAGTATTTTGATTTCCATTAAAATGAAATCCATGCATGCTTAAATCTTTGCATTTTCACTTATGCATGATTTCTAGAGATGTTTAGCAAACTCAAAATCATCTTTGGTAAATTAGATTGGTTTGCAAACTCTCTTAACTAAATCACATGCATTCTTAGACTTTAAATATTCATACAACTTGTTTAGTTCATTTCTTCAAAGTTGTTTGAATCTTTTATGTGATTAGTTTTATCTTCAATCATCATTTTCTAAGCTTTGGTTTTAAAATGCATCAAGCATTCATTTAGGAGCTTCATTGTAGAATTTGATTGAAGTAAAGCATCCATACACTTGTGCACACACTTTAGCTTGTTTTAGTGTATGTTTGTAATTTGTTATTCACTTTCATATTAGCCTATTTTAGAGGCAAATACATTGTGCTTAAATTGTATCTCTTAGAGTGTTCTTTTGTGAAGACACCTTCTTAGAGAAATCTTTATTTGTAAAGGTTATTGCTTAGCCTAAGAAAAGCATTGTGTAAAGGTTATTGCTTAGCCTAAGAAAAGCATCTTGTAAAGGTTATTGCTTAGCCTATAAAAGCACATTGAGAGGTTGTTGTTTAGCCTCGAAAAACAACATTGTAAGGGTTATTGCTTAGCATATTGAAAAGCACAAATAGTGAAAATCCGGTGGGGTGATTGGATCACAAGCCGGTAGTGGATGTAGGCATTGAGGCCGAACCACTATAAACCTTTGTGTTGTGGTGCTTGCTTTTGTGGTGATTGTTTATATTAGCTTCCGCATATTGTTTGATTAATTATCACATGTGACTAGTTTATGTTATGAAATTAAAATTGGTCATATTTGTAGCACACCCTATTCACCCCCCCTCTAGGGTTAGGATCGTCAGGACTTTCAGAGAAATTTCTGGCACGATACTAGCACTTGACTAAAAATAAACCTCTCTGGCATGACTTGGCAAACCTAAAACAAAAGAACAACGAGGATTATGAGGAGTTCGCGGTGAGATGGCAAAATCAATTTGCACGATCAAACTGCAATATGCAAGAAGAAGAACAAGTGAGAATGGCTATATCAAATATGAAAGATCCGATGAGAGCTTTAATGACGATCGGGGAGGTTGTTAGTTGGAGTGTCCTATATCGTAGATTGTCCGGGATGAAACAAAATTTGGACGAAGGAGTGTTAAGCACCATCATCGACCATAACAAGAACACGCGTAGGGCAGGCACAACTACCCAACCAGAAAGCCGTGCAACCCCTGAGGTGAGCTTAAATCAAGAAGAAGTTTACCGACCATACCATGAACATAACAGTGTTCGCTTTAACCAGCACCAAAATCAAGGGCAAAATAGTAATCCCAACTTCCAGGGCGGTAACCCGAATTATCAAAGGAACAATCAGAATTATCAACGGAACAATCAGAACTTCCGGAATCCTTCAAGAAACAATCAAGGTTATGACCAACCACCAAGGAACCAAGGACCCCCGGTGAATCAAAACCAGAACTCTGATCACATGCAACCAGTTCCGAATTCAACGGTTCCGCCACAAAATCAGAACACGAATCATCAACCCAACTATGGGACCGTCCCCTTCAATTACAATAGAGACAACAATGGCAACCAAAATAACACAAACAATGGGAATAAAAGAAGATTCGGGCCCAAAAGGGCAAACTACCGATCCTCACCCCAACCTTGGACTGCAGTCTTCTGGTCCCTTCTAAACCAGAACGCTCTTCAACTCCCGCCGGAACGACCGCAAGCATGGTTAGAACACCTAGATAAAACCAACTTCTGTGCCTACCAAAGGATGCCGGGGCATGACCTCACCCAATGCTACACGGTTAGAGATCTGATTTATAATCTAAATGACGAAGGTAGGATCGATTGGAGCAATATTAGGCCGATAAACACAACTGACCCGCGAAATACCCCTCCTAATCGAAACGCGACTACCAATCCAGCACAAAATGGTCCGAACATGCAGATTTATACAAACCCCCTACCTCAACATGGACCGCCAACCTCTAGTCAAACTGTCGCAACCTCGGAACTGATCCCCGGGCCCGCGACGTGTTGATTTCGTGCGTTGTTTTCCCACAGGGTACCGCGGTGAGGATTCACGAAGCACGCAGAATTTGTCTCACACGATCAAGTTTGCGGAAGCGTGTAGCAAATCACATGACGAGAAGCACCAATAGATTTTTAAGTGCAATGACAATTAATATCAAGACATAGTATCAAAAGGAAGGAGTTAATATGGCATTCCCATCATACTTCAAGTTATGAGACTACACAAAGTAAGTTAAGTTTTTGTTACATCCCATAAGAGGTCAATACATGCCAATATAATTCTCAAAATGATAAAAGAACCCCAAGACAAAATGACGAACTCAAGAACCCGCCCGAAGTCTAGTTGACATCGTCGGGCTGCCACTCTCTAACTGGGGTTGGCTCAAAAGCATCCTCCGGACACTCCTCCTCAAAGGCAACGTCACCTGCACCTGGGCTCCAACAAACATGGGTCAAACACAACGGTTTGGCAGGTAACCAATTTGGGTGCAAGCATGAAACAATAAACGTTTTAAGAAAACATACGAGCAAATCCCTGATTCGAAATACTATAATGACTGAGATACATTTTTGAGAATACAAACAAAGCTGAGATACTAAAACAAACTAGCATGAGTACATATAATATCATGAATAACTACAATCCACAAAGAGCCCATCCTTTCTCTATCATATATAATGAAAAGAGCAAGCACGCACGACAAGCACGATATACATAATATAATCACGACACGATTCCCACATATACGGGGATTTTCGGCCGCGGAACCGGACACGCACGATGTGTAATAAATACACGACCAGTCTACAGACAGTCCACATGTTTAAGGACCCCCAGACAGTGGATCAAACTGAAAGGGCAGTCCAAGCTCAGTGGTGTTCACTTAATTCATGAATGCACAAAACACGCAAAACACTATCAAAACATGCCGAGATAAAAAAGGGGAAGTCACTTATCAAAACACGATGAACACGACTAGCAAAAGGCATAATTAATATGCATAACACGCTTAGGAAGTGATCCCTTTTTTCTTGAAATAATTCTTTAAAACAAGCTTATACTTGAAATCCAGAACGAGTACACGATGGTACTTATCGTACCAAGACGGAAATCCAAATACGAAGTCTGTCAAGCATGTGTTAAGGCTATTAATTGACCTTTGTGTAATTGGGACCCCAAATGTCAGAAATATGCATAGATTGGTGTCCCCGAAGTTGGGTTGCATTTCAAAGTTCCATTTGCACAATGTCAAGCCAAAACCCTTAACATAGTCTAGTTTTTACAACCTTCAAGAAATACATGATTGGAACCATTCTTTATCCTGAATCTGGCAGGTTTGCTCGGTCCACACAAATGGGACATTCTTCCTAGTCAATTTTGTCAACGGTGCTGCAATAGACGAAAAACCTTGGACAAATCTTCTGTAATAGCCTGCTAACCCCAAAAAGCTTCTGATTTCTGTCACACTGCTTGGCCTCACCCAATTAACAACTGCCTCTATGATAGCTGGATCAACTGCTAAACCTTCTCTGGAGATGATGTGGCCTAGAAAAGCAACTTGCTCTAACCAGAATTCGCACTTACTGAGTTTTGCATAAAGCTGGTTGTCCTTCAAAAGCTGCAACTCCGTCCTCAAATGTTCTTCGTGCTCCTTCTTACTCTTGGAATACACAAGGACATTATCAATAAATACTACCGTAGAGTGATCCAAATAGGGTGCGAAGACTTTGTTCATAAGAGCCATAAAGACTGCGGGTGCATTTGTTAGACCAAAGGGCATCACTAAGAACTCGTAGTGCCCATATCTTGTCCTAAAGGCTGTTCTCTGAACATCTGAGTCTCTAACTGTCAACTAATGGTACCCTGACCTCAAGTCTATCTTGGAAAAATAAGCTGCTCCTTGCAATTGATCAAATAATTCGTCTATCCTTGGCAATAGATACTTGTTCTTCACGGTCATATGATTCAACTTCCTGTAGTCGATGCACATTCTCAAACTTCCATCCTTCTTTTTCACAAACAACACTGGTGCTCCCCAAGGCGAAACACTTGGCCTAATAAAGCCTTTGCTAAACAAATCCTGCAACTGGAGTTTTAGCTCACCCATTTCTGATGGAGCCATCCTGTATGGTGCAATCGAGATCGGAGTCGTCCCTGGTAGGAGCTCAATTGTGAACTCAACTTCTCTAATTGGTGGTAATACCAGGATTTCTTCTGGAAAAACATCCGGAAATCCACACACAATGGGGATATCCTCCACCCCTTGGCACTGTTTATCCTCCGTGATAAACGCAATAAATGCCTGGCATCCACTCTGCACTAATCTGCTTGCCTTCAAAACTGAAATAAACCCTGCCTGAGTTTTTCTCCTGTTCCCCTGGAATATCAATTCTACATGTGGTCCTTGGAATCTGAATATTATGGTTTTACTAAAACAATCCATGGTGGCATGATATGCTTCTAACCAATCCATGCCTAATATGACATCAAAATCATGCATGTCCAAAACAATGAGGTCGGTCGGTAAATTCACATCTCCTAACAACACTGTACAGCTAGGGTAATGGGTTCTACACACAACTTGTTTCCCTACTGGTGTGGTCACTACTAGAATGTAATCCAATTCACTACATGGTGCATCAATCATCTTAGCAAAACTAGTGGATGAAAAGGAATGCGTGGATCCAGGGTCAAACAAAATCTGGGCTTCTACCCCACAAACAAGAAGTTTACCTTCTACCACGTCTCCTGCCGCTTCAGCATCTGCACGGTTGAGATAATATAACCGTCCATGCATCTGTAGTCTATTCGGTGCTTGGTTCTGCCAGCCCTGGCCATGTCTGTTCTACTGTAAAGGACGAGCATTCTGATTCTGTGCTGGTGGCCTAGCCTGCTGCTGCTGCTGAGGTGGTCTAACTTGATTCTGAACCGGTGCTTGATTCTGAGGAGCTACTTGTCTCTGCTGTTGGTTTCTGTTCCCTTGATTCTGAAGTAGTGGGCAATCCTTGATTGCATGGTTCATAGCTCCTCATTTGAAATAGGCACCCATGGCCTTCCGACATTCATGAGTTTCATGATTCTTGCCACAATGTCCACAACCCTGTCTCACTTGAACTTGTTCTCGTCTTGGTCTCTTATTATGCTGCTGCTTCTGATTCTGCTGCTGGTAATGCTACTTCCTGTCCTGAACGATCATGTTGTTAATATCTTCAAACGTATATGCCCGCTTGACTGCCTCATCATATGTAGCTGGTGGAACTACTCCTATGACATCTCTCATGATGATCGGATTCAACCCTTCCAAAAACTTCGTTATCTTTTTCCGTTCCATGTCAATCAACTTGGTAGCATATCTAACCAATCTCTTAAACTTGGTGACATAGTCTAGAAGCGTCATGCTGCCTTGCTTGAGCTGCTGGAACTCTATAGCTTTCTGCCTCTTGACATGGGAGGGAATGTACTTATCCTGAAACTGCGTCTTGAATGCTGCCCACGCCTCTTCGTCAGCCATTATGGCGTATGGATCCTTAACTGTTTGCCACCAACGATCTGTAAGCCCGTAGAATAGTGAAGCCGTGAGGTTGACCTTCTGTATTCCCGTGCACGTAAAGACATCAAAGATTTTCTCGGTATTGACTAGCCAGTCATCTGCCACTAACGGGTCCTAATTGCCCGAAAATTCCTTCGGTGCTCTCTTCCTAAACTTCTCAAATAGTGCATTAGGGTCAGGATCCCTATTTTGAATAACAATCTGCGGACCCATGGGTGGTGGAGCTACATTCCTGTTTTGAAGAACTTCCAAGAGTTGCCTCTGGACTTGAGCCATTTCATCATCCGTCTTTGCTAACTGTTCTTGAAATCTTGCTTGGTTTTCATTAGCATGCCTTTGCTGTGCTATCATAGCTTGCATTAGTTCTTGAAACTGTGTAGCTGTTGGTGTATTAGATGTGTCTGACTCATTCTGATTACTGCCCGAAGCATGATGGTTTGGAGCTTTTCTTGGAGGCATAGTGCTATAAAACAAGGAGTTAGAACACAATAAACATGGTATGAGGGTTTCTAAGGTCCTATACCAACGAATCTATCGAACTCACGAATCCTCGCCACGTTCCAAAGACCTTTCTAGGTGCCTGAAACAAGTCCCACTCTGATACCAGTCCTGTCGCGACCCCGGAACGGATCCCTGGGCCCGTGACGTGCTGATTTCGTGCGTTGTTTTCCCACAGGTTCCGGCGGTGAGGATTCACGAAGCACGCGGAATCTATCTCACACGATCAAGTTTGCGGAAGAGTGTAGCAAATCACATCACGATAAGCACCAATAGATTTTTAAGTGCAATGACAATTAATATCAAGACATAGTATCAAAAGGAAGGAGATAATATGGCATTCCCATCATAATTCAAGTTACGAGACTACACAAAGTAAGTTAAGTTTTTGTTACATCCCATAAGAGGCCAATACAATTCTCAAAATGACAAAAGAACCCCAAGACAAAATGACGAACTCAAGAACCCACCCGAAGTCTAGTTGACATCGTCGGGCTGCCACTCTCTAACTGGGGTTGGCTCAAAAGCCTCCTCCGGACGCTCCTCCTCAAAGTCAACGTCACCTGCACCTGGGCACCAACAAACATGGGTCAAACACAACGGTTTGGCAGGTAACCAATTTAGGTGCAAGCATGAAACAATAAACGTTTTAAGAAAACGTACAAGTAAATCCCTGATTCGAAATACTATAATGACTGAGATGCATTTTTGAGAATACAAACAAAGCTGAGATACTAAAACAAACTAGCATGAGTACATATAATATCATGAATAACTACAATCCACAAAGAGCCCATCCTTTCTCTATCATATATAATGAAAAGAGCAAGCACGCACGACAAGCACGATATACATAATATAATCACGACACGATTCCCACATATACGGGGATTTTCGGCCGCGGAACCGGACACGCACGATGTGTAATAAATACACGACCAGTCTACAGACAGTCCACATGTTTAAGGACCCCCAGACAGTGGATCAAACTGAAAGGGCAGTCCAAGCTCAGTGGTGTTCACTTAATTCATGAATGCACAAAACACGCAAAACACTATCAAAACATGCCGAGATAAAAAAGGGGAAGTCACTTATCAAAACACGATGAACACGACTAGCAAAAGGCATAATTAATATGCATAACACGCTTAGGAAGTGATCCCTTTTTTCTTGAAACAATTCTTCAAAACAAGCTTATACTTGAAATCCAGAACGAGTACACGATGGTACTTATCGTACCAAGACGGAAATCCAAATACGAAGTCTGTCAAGCATGTGTTAAGGCTATTAATTGACCTTTGTGTAATTGAAACCCCAAATGTCAGAAATATGCATAGATTGGTGTCGCCAAAGTTGGGTTGCATTTCAAAGTTCCATTTGCACAATGTGAAGCCAAAACCCTTAACATAGTCTAGTTTTTACAACCTTCAAAAAATACATAATTGGAACCATTATTTATCCTGAATCTGGAAGGTTCGCTCGAGCGGAATTGACACTTCGCTCGAGCGAGACAGTTCGCTCGAGCGGACCATAAGGTCGTTCGGGTTGACAACTCTCTGCTCTGCCCTAGATCAAACAGTGGGCAGTTCGTTCGAGCGGACCATAAGGTCGCTCGAGCGGACAGCTCTCTGTCTGCGCTCGGACCAAGCAGTGGCCTGGTCGCTTGAGCGGACAGGCTTCTGCCTGTGCTCGCTGAGTGCAGAAAACCCATTTCTCTTGTACAACTTCCAATACATTTCTCCCCTTCTTCTCATGATTAAGCCTTCATGCTCACCAAGGGTTCATTTCTGCACAATTTCAACTTCAATCCAATGAAACATGAGCAAGAAGCTTATAAACAAGTTTATATGCAAAATTTCTAGAACAACAATGAAATCTAAAATACACATGCAACATTGAACCTATAGAGATTACTTACCTTGCCCAAATGCTAAACACTCCTCTTCAAGCACTCTTACTCAAAAGCTAAGCCAACACTACAAGAATCCCAAAGAAATCCATTCAAAGCTCCACAAAAATGAAAACATGGAACCCATTTTCACAAAAGGGTTTGCAATATGAAAAACAAGGTCTTTAAGAACCAAAAATACTTTATGAAAAATATGGGTTGAAGCTCTTACCTAGATATGGCCAAACAAGAAGAGATGAAGAAAATGTAGAGCTTGTCCCACAAGAAACTCCAAGAAATTTATACCAATAGAAAGCTTGCAAGGAGAGGAAGAAGATGATGGCCTTGGAATTCTCTTTGGAGATCTCTAGCTAGGGCATGCAAGAGGAATGAAGTGGAAGGGAAAAAGGGATTTTCAGCCCTAGGTTAGGAAAGTTGCAGGATTTTGGGAAAGTGAATGAAAATGAGAGGAAGATAAAGCTTAAGTAATGTCAATGGGGCCCAATGAACCTAATCCTTGCATTGACAAAAACATGATCATGCGGGCCTCGAATGAATTCGACTAAGAAGGATAAAACGATCCTCGAAATATCTAGTTTCCAAAAAGTATATTTTTGACATGGTTTTGAGATCTCGAACATTGTGTCTAAATTTTTTTGTAAAAATACCACTTTACCCTTTTTGGGCCAAAACTTGGGTTTTCGGGCTTCAAACATGAATGGGCTGAAGACGAAAGTTGTAACACATAGTCAAATCATTCACATGAAATCAAAATCACGATTACACGGAAACCGATACGATCCTCCCAAGCTTACACGTGCACTCAAGCCTTCCTGAGTGTGTCTGACTAATACTAATCGTTCTCAAAATTCCCAAAGCTATGTCCAAGACTAAAACTAATTACTTCTAACCCAACGACAACTAAACCCACTTTGGACTAAACACATACTAATCGCACACTAATCGAATTGGTCTGGGTCGGGGTCTAACACAAACCTCACAGACTCAATTGATAAACATAGCCATGATAGAGCACAAATGTGTTCATGCCCCAGCCCAAGGTAACATAAACCATAGCCAACCATGCCACGACGAGTTCTTTGAGGAAGAAGACTATTGGAAATATGTAGCGCCATGGGATGGGAAAACCAAATTCAAAATCTTCAATTCCGGAATGGGTGAGATCGTCGATTCTCCTAACCTTTACAAAGTGAACTTCGATGAGCCAAATGACCAAAAACCACCGATCCTTATGAATTCCCAACCGAACCCTCCCCCAGATACAAACGCTTCTCAAGCCCATCTCCGATCTGGACGGATTCGTCCTCCCCGGTTACCTCCTCACCAGGCTACCTAAGATCTAGGTTCACAGAACCCCAACGGTCAGGTTGAGGAGACGGTTAATGACAGAGCTTATACTTCGATAGAAACTGGAATCGAGTATGATCTCTTAGGGCACCTTACGAAGATCCCAGCTAAGGTATCTGTCCTCGACTTGAATAAAATCTCACCAAAGCATCAACAACAATTACTTGAGGCTATTACGCGTTTGTAAGTCCCCGTGGGCATTACTCCCGAGGAGTTGAGAACTACCATTGCTGCTTTAGCCTCGGGAGCTCCTTTCCGTGCCGTCACATTTACTAAAGAAGAGCTGGAAGAAATTCCACCTGGGGCGAGGACGTCTCCCCTACATTTAACGGTCAAGATAGTAGGAAAGGAAATATCAGGAGCACTAATAGACACCGGCGCATCATTGAACATATGCCCATTGAAAACATACAAAGCTTTAGGGCTCACGACAAAAGACCTGACTCCAGCACCCATGGTGGTGACCGGTTACGATGGAAATAAGAAAGCGGTATGTGGAAAAATTATGTTATTAGTGCAAGCGGGTCCGGTCTCGATGCTAGAAGAGTTTTATATCATGGATATCCCCGCCACTTTCAACTTGATCTTAGGACGCCGATGGTTGAATCATATGAACGCCGTCATGTCAAGTAGGCATCAATGTGTTAAATTCCCCTATTTAGGCAAGATCGTGAAAATGATGGGGGATCCACCCGTGATTGAACCAGAAGAACTTCAAATACTCCCGACCTTGCAGCCTGCTCCTATGATGCCAGAGGTCAAGATTCACGGATACAGAGTTGACTCTCTCATCTCCTTAATGGATATAGACCCCATGCAAAATATATTTCCTGAATTATCCCTTCTGCAAGCCCCAACAACGGACAACGAGAGTCAAGCTCGGGGATGGACCCTGATGAGGAAGATGGGATATCGACCAGGATTTGAACTTTGAAAGGATGGAGAAGGTATTATTGACCCCTATATACTAGACCCTAGAGCGAAAGCAGAAGGATTAGGGTACGATACACACAATGATCTGAGAAATAAAATAGAGGACTGGACTTTAGATGAACACTTCGTGAGACACAATAAAATTCTAGATCCCGACACGTCACAGATTAGAGAGGGACACTACAATTCGGATTCAAGCGATAAAGGTAAGTCCATTTTGGTAGAAGATTGGGAAGACTCCACGTCATCTGAAAGCGAGATCTATGAAGAAATCTTTTTCACTTGGAGAGAACTCCATTCACCAAAAGAAGTGGACACTACATAACACACTATTGATCCGAGGTCCCAGTTCCTATCATACAACATGTTGACTGTGAGTGAAGCAACTCATTTATCCAAAAAAAAATGCCAATTGCCGAATTCCGAGAAAGTCGTGAAACATGGGAAATTGAAGACCCTACTCGAGAAGACGTGGTGTATTGGCCCATTGCCTGGCGCCATTGGTGAGAAGACCCCTCTCAAAGAGACCATGAAATTTGGGAAGCCGATGACCGAAATGATCACGAAGTGGTATACCGCCCCACCACCTGGCCACGCCAGCGGGGAGGATCCTCCTCGGTAGATAGCCCACCTTCAACCCCACATGTACCATCTCATTCCAAAAATCCAAAAAAATTAGAAAACCCCCAAAACCCAAAAAAATTAGAAAATGGAAAACCCAAAAAATTAGGAATTGGAGGAGTAGAAAACTTTAGTCATCATCAAAATATGGGTGATCCAAGGCGATGGAAGTTACCCCCGGTAGAGCAGTCCCAACTAGAGGAGATTATGATTAACATTGATAAGTTAGGCTGTGAATCTCTGCCTGTCATTCCAGAACACAAGCCCTCGGCGCAGCATGCAAACGTTAATGATGGAATGGGTGTTTATGAATTAGTGGATGTCGAAGAAGGAGATGACAAAGTCTCTGAATAATTTAAGAGAATAGTCAAGAAGTTTGATAAAGAGACACAAGCAGCTGCCGAAAAGACAAAGGAGATAAACCTAGGGACGGAAAAAAGACCCAAACAGGTCCAAATCAGCGCGTGCCTAGAACCCGATGAGGAGAGTAAGATACTTGAGGTCCTAAGAGAATATCAGGACGTGTTCGCATCGGATTATAAGGATATGCTCGGACTTGCACCCGATCTGGTGGAGCACCGGATCCCACTAGAAGAAAATGTTAAACTTGTCAAGCAAAAGTTGAGAAAGATGCTCCCCGATGTTGCCCTTAAAGTAAAAGAAGAGGTTGACAAGCTTCATCAAGCTAAATTCATTAGAGTCGTCTTATTCCCTCAATGGGTAGCCAACATAGTCCCGGTAAAGAAGAAAGACGGACGCGTCCGAGTATGTATTGATTTCCGAAATCTGAACAAGGCATCTCCCAAAGACGATTTCCCCTTGCCTCACATTGACGTGCTTATTGATAATACTGCAGGGCACGCTATGCTATCATTCATGGATGGTTACTCAGGATACAATCAAATCAAGCTGTCACCAGAGGATCAAGAGAAAACATCATTCATAACACCCTGGGGGACCTATTGCTACCTTGTGATGCCTTTCGGGTTAAAGAATGTCGGTGCCACTTATCAGAGAGCCATGATGGCGATATTCCACAATATGATACACGATTGCATGGAAGTCTACGTAGATGACATTCTAATCAAATCCAAAACCCGTGAAGATCATGTCACGGCTCTCAGGAAGGTCCTTCAATGATCCAGAGACACCCAACTGAAAATGAATCCGACGAAATGTGTTTTTGGAGTATCCTCCGGCAAACTCCTGGGTTTTATGGTAAGTAATCGGGGGATCAAGGTTTATCCGTCTAAAGTAAAGGCCATCCTTGAAATGCCTCCCTCGAAGAATCTCAAAGAATTGGGAGGCCTCATAGGGCGATTACAGTTCATCAGGAGTTTCATATCACAGCATTCCCAAAGGTGTGAACCATTCCACAAATTGCTAAAAGGATGCGTGAAATACCATTGGGATGACGACTGCCAAAAGGCATTTGAAGATCTGAAGAAATATCTGTTGAGTCCTCCCATTCTGAAACCCCTTATCAAGAACAAGCCTCTCATCCTATACGTGTCAACGACAGAATCTACGATAGGCGTGGTCCTGGGTCGGCATGATGAGACTGGCCGAAAGGAGAACGCTATTTATTATCTGAGCAAGTCTCTATTACCCTATGAAAGGAAATACTCACAAATGGAAAGAACCTGCTTAGCCGTAGTTTGGACTGCTCAGAAATTGAGACATTACTTTCTAGCCCATCAAGTTAAACTCCAAGCGAGGATGGATCCCTTAAAATATAGTTTTGAGAAACCTGTCACCTCGGGAAGAGTCGCCCGATGACAAATGCTCTTGGCTGAATTTGACATAACCTATGTTACACAAAAGTCCGTAAAAGGACAAAAGATCGCTGACCATCTAGCACACCTCCCTCTGCCTCAATACGAGCCAGTCAAAACCGGTTTCCCCGATGAGGATATTTTATTTACAGACATTGAGGAAGTTAAGAATGATGATTTATGGACCATGTATTTCGATCGGCTTTGAACTAAAATGGATAAGGAGTCGGGGCTGTCGCTGTTAGGGATTTTGTGTATTGCAATTTGATGGATGCATTATCATTCTAGCATCATTTGAATTTACACACATGCATTGATTTAGAAAAACTTGAAATCTTGATTTATACATGCATTGTTTTTAAGACTTGTAGAAATCTTGATTTATGCATGTTTTGTTTTTTAAACTTGGATGCAATTAGATTTGAAAAGATTTTTTATAAATCAAGCTAGCCTATGTTTTAAATCTTTCAAATCAATTTAGGCTTTTTATGTTTTTATTGTTTTAATCCTCCAAGTTTGATTTAAACCATGTTTCCAAGCTTGATTCAGTGGCCCAAAAGTTCCCTTCAAGAAATACTTTGAAATATGAATTTTAAGGGAATTTGGTCCCTAGGCCCGGGTCGACCTGCAGTGTGCTTGGTCGACCGAGCCCACTGCGGGTCGACTGGGTAAAGTGCGGGTCGACTGGGTAAAGAGCCGTTGGGCTTCTTTTCAAATGGTCAGATTTATGACCGTTGAAGGCTAGGTCGACCGGGGAGACGTAGGAACTCAATTTTTTAGTATAAATACAAGTTCGTTCCTTTAGAAAAGTGGTTGAAAAAGAGAGGAACCAAGAGCCACTCTTGAGGTGTTTTGAGACAAAGAAAAGTGGATGAACTAAGAGAGACCAAGGGGTCATTAGTGAAGCTAAAGCTTGGATCAATGAAGTTAAATCTCTAAGTAAGCTTTACTTTTACTAATCATATGTTATATGCTTTGTTTAAATTATTGGTAAATGATTTTTAGCATGATAACTATGATGTGTTGAATCCATTCTTCTTTTAATCTTTGATCTAAGTTAGATTGGATTCTTCACTTTGATATCAATCCAAGTTGTTTTAAAATCTTCCTTAATCATGCTTAGCCAAAATCCTTGATTTCTTTTAAAGCATGATTCATTTTCTTGGTTGAATCTTTATTTGTTGTTTTCATTCATTTAAACCTTAGTTAAATTTATTTGGTTTTGAAAACAACATTACACATGCATCACATGTTCTAAGTTAATTAATTGCATACAACTTGTGAGTCTTTGATTTTCATATCATTAACAAGTTTGTATTCATACATGTGATTTGCATTACACTTCAATCAAATCTTTTATGTGCCTTACATTTTTAAATGCTTTGAGCATATATTGATTGAGCTTAGTTTTTAAACTTGATTGAAGTTATCACACACACACACATCATGAGCATACACATTTGCATTCATATAGTGTTTGTGTGAGTTGGTTTTTCAATTTCATATCTGCCTATTTTAGAGGCATTGTAATTGAGCTTTAATTGTATCTTTTAAAGTGTTTGTGTAGACACTACATTGAGAGAAAATATTTTTATTGTAAAGGTTATTGCTTAGCCTAAGAAAATCACATTGTAGAGGTTATTGCTTAGCCTTGGAAAAGCATCTTGTACAGGTTGTTGTTTAGCCTAGAAAAATAACATTGTTGTCACGCCCCCGAACCGAAACCTCGGGGGTGGGAGATGGGATTAAGCATAAATGTATTTTACTTCTCCCAAGATCCGCGTGTGTGAAGACAACACAATCTGAATATTTTGCGGAAGCATTTGTGGCGTTGCGACCCGAAGTCCGTGGCCATCGGATTCCGCGTCGCACTCAACCTTTAGCCCATAGCTATTATATCAAGAATCATACCAGACTGGAGTAACCATCACAATAATTTACAGAGCTGACAGTAACAGGATATTGCATTCCCAAATATGTTCAAGTTACAATTATCAATGTACATTAATTAAGAATCCCAAGAAAAGGCTAATAAAGCCATACAACAAGAAGCTATAAACTACTACCCAAATGTGACGTAGCTCCGATGTCAAGCTCAATGTCTATATGACATAACCGACAAACCAACCTGCAAGGCATGGCTCCACGGCCAACAAAACACTCAACTCGGGACGAAGAAATCTGAACCTGAGTACCAAAAGTAGTGGGTCAGACACGACGGTCTGGCAGGTGGATGAAAAGATCACAATTATACTAAAGAATAAAACATATAATAAATCATGCTAATCGATCAAGTACTGCATATAATTAAACGGGTGCAAAGTCGGGAATCTCGGGGAAAACTCGTATTCATTTCAAGCACGGGTAAAACATGAACATCTAATAAAACATGTATTCATTTACATCATCTATAATCATAGATATTTGACAATCGGGTATTCGTCTAAAACATGTATAAATATAGTGGTTTGACAAAACAAACGTTCATTTGAAACTTAAGTAAAACACAAGTATACAACAAATCAGGTATCCATAACAGTCTAGCAAAACCAATGTCCATTTGAAACCTATGTAGAAATACGGATATTTAACAAACCGGATATCGTTTAAAACAGGTATAAACGTAGGGATCTTGCAAACAAATGTCATCTGAAACATATTTCAAAGCATGGATATTTAGAAATCGGGTAATCATTTAAAACATGTATAAACATGGGAATCTCACAAGTCAAATGTCATTTAAAACAAAGCACGGATATTTAACAATTCAGGTATTCCTTTAAAACATGTGAAATCATATAAATCTAGCAAAATCATTTATCGTTTGAAACATATGTAAAAGCACGGGTATTCGCCCAACCGGCATTCCTGTAAAACATGTACGTGTGCAAAGGACATAAAACAATATAATAGTGACTGAATTTACAATAGAGAGCATTAACACTTATCTAAATAACAACTTTCATAAAAGCAATGAATCATTTAACTGAAAACAAGTAAGCAATATAAACCATGTCGGGTGTCCAAGGAATCGGGAACTGGCAAGATGGCAATCACAAGAAGCTAAGTCCTCTATCACCGAAGTGACAAGAGCGGGACGTTGGTCTCAGTCACACAAGGTGAGGAGACTCAACGTAAATCATATATACAATAATAAATATACGGGAACGGGAACGGGACCACGGTAGCGAACCGGGTATCGGGACGGGACCACGGCAATAACCGGGTATCGGGATCCAAATTGCAGCTGGCGGGACGGGAGAGGGATTTCCAAGTCGGTGGATCAAAATGACAAGGTATCCAAGCTTAGTGATGCCGACTCATAGGTCAAAACCAATCGAGACATATGCAAGTAAATCAAGTACAGTAAATAAACGGGTAAACCGGGGGTGCTCAAGGGCACACTGTCACTTCATATCGGGAATACATCTCGGGACAAATAACTGTTACTAAAGTAACTTCAATGCTTTCGGGAAACAAGTCAATCAAGTACAATAAATAAACGGGTAAAACGGGGTGCTCAAGGGCACACTGTCGTATCATGTGATGCAATGCACTTCGGGACAAATGACTGTTACTAGAGTAACTCCAGTGCTTTCGGGAAAACAAGTCATGTAATGCAAATCTCGGGAAAAGAGGTGAAACAATGAACTATAATAATTTCGGGAAAAGCATTAATTTCAAGATCTATTTAAGTGAATAGGGGTCCCGTATGTCGATTATAACAATTACTTGGTACTCCTTGAGTTTGAAGACATTCCGGGCTCCTTATGCACTTTTACTACTTTCAAAACTTAAAATGAGCTTATGGGTAGTACTAGATGTTACAATAGCAAGAATCAAGATTATAAACGGTCCATCCTAGGCATGACATTAATCCGGAAACATCGAGCAACCTACTCAGTCCTCGAAAGGAATAGAATTAGCGATAACCAAGGAAATAGACTTGTGTTTAGATATAAAGAAGATATCGCGTCGTTCCATCCCATTCAAGATTGAAATGGATTAACTTCGATGTCACCATACCCACCGGGAGGAGTGTCGGCTCAAGACATCCTCACTCATAGGCCAAACAGTCCAAAAAGGGTAAGGGTCCCACCTAAAACCAAGGATTAGTGTCTAGATCATCACCATTCTTTTCTTTTAGTTCCCTAGTCTTAGAGACCTTAGATTAGGGTGCAATTGGTCTTAACACTAAGGTATATACCTCTAGGACTCATAGAAGGCCCAAAGGTTTCCAAAAAACACAATATCAAATTCCACTGGACTCAAACACTGTACTAGAATGTACAGGGTCCGATCGATCGGCCCAAAAAGGCTTACAGTTACTGATAGTCCGATCGATCGGCCTGTAGGTCCGATCGATCGGACCTGGGTACAGCAGGTCCGGGAAAGCTGATTTTTTCCTTCCTTTTTGTTTCCTTTCCTTCCAACACATGATCAACCACAAAGAACCATAAACAAGATGGTTTAAATGCATGTTTCCAAGACAATAACATGAGCTAAAGAGCTCCTCATTTCAAATTCCTCTCTTTCCATTCTTTCCATTCTTTCCATTCTTTCCATTCACAATTAATCACAAGGTGGAGAAAACTCATTCATGTGAAATCATTTGAAACCTTGACAATATGATGCATACATTTCCAAGAGGTTAACAAGGGAGAAATAACTCATCAATAAGCACATCTTGAAATCAATATTAATCATATTAAAGACAACTATTAAAATCACCAAAACCATTACTGAAACAAGATTTTTCTCACAAACATGTTAATAATCAAAACAATCCATTCATCCACTTGCCTTTGACTCTAATCAAGCAAATCAAGCTCCTAATCCCTTCTCAAGCTCAAAATCCACAATCTCTACAAAAACCCCCAAAACAACCCAAAAATGGGTTAAACAATGAAATGACAATGAAACTTTCCAATAATCAAGGTGGAGCTTCTCTAAGGCTAGAAGATTACAAATCTAGAAGATGGGAGGAATCACTTACTTGGATGACTTTCAAATGAGAAGAACAAGCTCAAGGAGGGTCTCAAAGTTGTTGGATTCTTCTAAAAATAGTATCAAGAGGAAGCTTGAGAGATGGGGAAGAGATTGGCAATCTCCATTTCTTGATTGATGAGCTCTTGGTGAGGCTTGGAGATGGAGAAGCAAGAAGAAGAAGAAGAAACTTGCTAGAAAACCCTAGGCTCAAATGTGTGCTGGAACATGAAAATGGAGAAGGAAGGGGAAGGGTCTCCTTTTATAAACAAGTGAGAATGGGTCCCACAACTTAAAGAACTTGGGTGGCTGAAATCATCTAATTCGGGACCTCGGATGGATTCGACGAAGAAGGAAGAAATGATCGTCGAAATATCTAGTTTCCAAAAAGTGTATGTTTCACGGATTTCGAGAATATCGAGTTTTGGGTACAGATTTGGTGTGAAAAGACTATTTTGCCCTCAAGGCCAAGAAATCGGTTTTTGGGTTCTCAAATGGATACGGGATCAACATGAAAGTTGTAGGATTCCTCAAGATGAATGCAACGGGCCAAAAACACGATACGAAACAAATCGGGAAAATCTCACAAGAAAAGCAAAGCCGAAAAGGGAACCCCCAAAGGGCCCCACAAGCTACCAAAGCACTCAAAAGCCCAAAACTAGAAGAAAAACCATTCTAGCTCACAAAATCAACCCAACAACTACTAATCCCACTAAAAGAACTAATCCACAATTAAAACAACACTAATCCAAGAGATTAGGGGTCGGGTTCTCACAATTGTAAAGGTTATTGCTTAGCCTATTAAAAAGCATAGATAATGGAAATCTGGTGGGGTGATTGGATCACAAGCCGGTAGTGGATGTAGGCATTGAGGCCGAACCACTATAAATCTTTGTGTAATGGTGTATGCTTGTGGTGATTTCTTTTGTTAGCTTCCGTATCTTGTTTGGTAAATCATCACTTGTGACTAGTTTATTTTAAAGAAATTAAAATTGGTCTAAATTGGTCACATATTGTAGCTCACCCAATTCACCCCCCCCCCTCTAGGGTTAGGATCCCAGGACTTTCAATCGCGACCCCGGACTGGGAATCCGAGATCGGGACGGTAATTGATGTGTGTGAACATTTATCTAATATTTATTTAATTTCTCACAGGTGTCCGCGGTGAGGATATCACATTAATATAGTAAATGTTTCTGTTTAAATGCAGAAGCGTGTAGCAAATCAAATGATAATTCATTTCTAATCACAAGATAAATCACATGTATAATTAAGTATCAGAATGAGCAATGATCATTAGCATGTTTCCCAAAAGTAAGTTAAAGTTTATCCAACAGATCATTTAATTACATTCCCAAAAATAGAGGCCAACAAAGGCCAATATAAAAAAAATACCAATCCCCAAAAGAATTGTCGCGACCCCACACCGGGGATCCAAATCCGGGATCGGGACATTAATGAAAAATGATGATTGAAGGATCTACATCAACAATATACAACTTATTTAATTTCTGACAGGTGTCCGCGGTGAGGATATCACAACCATCAATGAACATTTCTTTTAAGTGCGGAAGCGTGTAGCAAATCAAATAGTCAAACCATCCTTGGTCATCAAGACAATAACACAAATCTAAAGTACTGTATCAGAATGAGCAATGATCTATAGCATGTTATCCAAAGTAAGTTAAAGTTTATACAATTATCATTTAATTACATTCCCAAAAATTAGAGGCCAACAAAGGCCAATATAACCAAAAGACCAATAAAAAGAATGGTGAAACAGTTCCCCCAAAATATGAAGTCTTTCGAAGCAACCGGACGTCTACATGACGTCGTCAGCACGCCACTCAACTAACTGCTGCGGTTCTACAACCGCCTCATCAAGCTCCTCCTCGGGATAACCGACAACGGGACCTGAGTATCAAAGAGTGGGTCAAACACGATGGTTTGGCAAATGGAGGAAAACATAATAACAATATGAAAATAAATGAATTTACCTTCAAACATGCAAACCTGTTTAAATAACAATTTCTCTAAACAAGATAAAACATTTATTCCAAATACACGTATGCAATGTAAAACATGTAAGGTGACCAAGGAAACGGGAAACAATTGAGATGGCAACCACACGAAGCTAAGTCCTCTATCACTAAAGTGATAGAGCAATGACTAGGCACTGGTCTCAGTCACTCGAGGTGAGGAGAAACAGTGGATCTCATATAATAAATATACATATACAATATTATACATGACCACGGTAGCGAGCCGGGCATCGGGGACCACAGTAGCAATCTGCTGCTTCGGGGCAAGACCACGGTAATAACCGGGTAGCGGGATCCAAACTGCAGCTGGCGGGACAAGAGGGGGATCTCCAAGTCGGTGGATCAGACCAACAGGGTTATCCAAGCTTAGTGGTGCCGACTCAAAGGTCAAATACAATCGAGACATATGCAATCAAATCAAGTACAATAGATATACGGGCAAGACGGGGGTGTTCAAGGGCACACTAACATTTCACGTGGTGCAATGCACTTCAAGTCAAATAACAATTTCAAGTGTTCATCAATGCTTTTGGGAAAACAAGACATGTAGTATAAATCTCGGGGTCAAATAAGGTACAATAAACAATTGGGATTTTGAGTAAAGTATCGGGTTCAAAATTCGTTTAAAGTGGATAGGGATCCCGTATGTCCATCTAATAATAATTTGGTACTATTGAGTTTGGGGACATTCCGGGCTCCTTATACTCTTTGAATTTTCAAAACTTCGAATGACATCTTTGTGATATGGTTTCTTTCTCGGATGGCCTCATACAGTGCCTAATGAATCTCCTTTGATCGACAAAGCTCAGCGCTCGAGCGAACCGGAGTTCTGCGAAAACTGGGGAAATTTCGGTCACCTGGGGGTCAGCTGGCGGTTAGCCGCTGGCTGACCGCGGCTGGGCTGCAGAAATGCAGCTTACTGGAAAGCTAACCGCCAAGGTGTGGTTAGCTGGTGGTTAGGCGCCGATGGGTTCCGCGGTTAGACGCTAGCTAACCGTGGAGCTTACCGAGTTTTCAGGTGGAGAAGTGTGCTCTCTGGAAAAGCAACCGTGACATTTCGGCTAGCTGGCGGTTAGCCGCCAGTCACCAGGCGGCTAGCCGCCGCGTGACCGCAGGCTGACCGCCAGGTGCGGGAATCACCCACTGTGTTCAGATTCAAGCCCTTTCTCCTCCTCAAAACCATTCTCTCCACTCCCACTTGGTCCCTACAATAAAATTGAGCTAAGACTCCTCCAATGCATCTATTTATACTTCCCAAAAACTCCAATATGTGTTCATTCATCACTTTCACTCTTCCACATCAAGTCCAATACAAAGGAAGGAGGAAGGAAACCATTTCACATAATATACATATTTGAAACAAAACAAGAGGAATTAAGTGCTATAAACCAACACATCTCTTGGACCATAGATGTACCATTAATACTCTAACATGAGCATTCATTTCAAAACAAGGCAATAAATATGCATTAATGGAAAATATCCAAAGTCAATGAAAGTTTAGGAAAATCATGCATCCACTTGCCTTGGGTCTTCTAACAATGAAATCAAGCTCTATTACTCTTCCAAGCAAGGAATCCAAGCTATGAACAACAATCCCCAAAAACAAACCCTAAAAGAGTCAAACAATGAAATAGAAAGGGAAACTTTCTAATAATCAAGGTGAAGCTTCTCTAAGGCTAGAGGAATACAAGTCTAGAAGAAGGGAAGGATTACTTACTTGTAAGGTCCTCTAATGGAAAGAGTAAACTCAATGAAGATCTTGGAATGGAGGGTTTTCTTCACAAATGATACTAATAGAGAGCTATGGAGATGAGGAAGAGAATGACAACCTCCATTTTGATGTTGGTGCAAGATTGATGTGGATTGGAGATGGAGAAAGCAAGAAGAAGAAGAAAAGTTGCGAAAAGCAAACCCTAGGTTCTTTTTGTGCTGGAAAAAGGGAATGGAAAGGAAAGGTTTCCTTATAAACAAGTGGGGAGTGGGTTCCACCACTAGAAATCTAATTGGGCTGCAATCATCTCTTTCGGGACCTCGGATGAATTCGACGAAGAAGGAAGAAATAATCGTCGAAATATCTAGTTTCCAAAAAGTATATGTTTCGCGGGTTTCAAGAATATCAAGTCTTGGGTACAGATTTTGTGTGCAATGACTGTTTTGCCCTCAAGGCTATGAAATCAGGTTTCGGGATCTCAAACGGGGACGTGATCAACATGAAAGTTATAGAGCTTATCAATACGAATAAAACGGGATTAAAATCATGAATGCAAAAACCTCCAATAAATCCTCAAACATATGCAATGTCATGAAAAGGAACCCCCAAAGGGCCCTACTAATCCAAAGCAATCAAGACTCTCCAAAACTAATACAAAATCTATACCAAATCCAACTTAGCCAGAATCGCTAATCAAGCTTAGAACTAATACGCCACTTAATTAGCACTAATCTGGTTCTCTCGGGTCGGGTGAAAGTTCATGCTATATAGATCTGAACTTGGACGTCCATGGCTGATATGGTTTTTCTTGTTTTTAAAACAAAACCAAATCTGATTATTCAGCCATGAAACATGCATAAAAACTCCATGAAATCATGATCAACATCTGTATAATGCAAGGAGATGATAGAGGACTAATACCTTGATGATATGAATGCCTCAAATCTCTGAAAAGAAAGCTACAAAGGTCTGATCTCAGCCTGCAATCAGCAATGTAAGTTGCAGGAATTTCTGCAACAGATTTTACCTTTGATCTTCTCTTCTATTCCACAACCCAATCTGATTGGCTCTGATTGTGGGATCAAAATATGGATTCCAAGAAGGGTTTTCTGAACTACACTTTGTGGAAAAAGTCCAGGACCTGACCAAGACCTGATCTCCTCTCTCCAATGAAGAAGAAGAGAGCAATGGGCTGGGCGTGAGTTTTTCTTCTTGACTTGGGCGGCCAATGGAGCTCCCAATTGTCTCACGCCTAGGTTTTTTTCTATCTCACTTTTTTTCATGTGTTGCACGCCCAGGGTAGTGTCTCATATATTTAAAAAGTTCACATTCCTTTAAGATTCCTATCTCTAATAGGAATGACAATCCCATAAAATAAGCAACCAACCACCTTAGTTGTGCAACACTTTCTAATTAAAGATACTAAAAATTAGTAAACTTTAATTATAGGAATTCTTACCCAAAGAGGAGTTCTTCCTTCCAAGTAAAGATATCTAGTTAAACTTGGAAACCTCACACGAGGGGCTCCCCTTATGGCTGGCCCACAAGATAGATAAACACACCATGGCCCACAAGTTAATAATTTAGCTAGAGTTAAATTCATGTATGCCATCAAAAGCCTATTTGAATTTAAACTCAAAATTATTCTTCCACAAAATTAATTGAACCACATATCATTTAATTAAATTAGGAAACCATGCCAATATAGGAAGATGGCTAGAAGAGGGACCAAAAGACATATTTGCCCTTGGCTCCCAAAATGACCAAAATGTCCATGCTAACCCCATAGCAACATTAAGATCATTTTAACCCTAACTCATTCCACTAAAGAGTTATGGTTGCACTCCAGGGACAAATATTAAATTACAAATTAAGCTCATCATAAACTGACGATTGTCTTTGACCTACCAAGTACAATGACCACAATGCCCCTCTATGTAACATCCATAATCAAGTAGGTTAACCGATGTACTATCTACCTTCTTGATTACATCTCATCCTTAGAACTTCATACCCTTGACTTAATCATCATCCGGATATCATTCTCTTGATCCAGGGAGCGACCCACAAGTTCAATATCCATATGGAACATCCATATACTAAGATCTTAGATTCTGATGATTAATCGGATAATTCTAAGGGGACGATCATTCCATCACACGATGGCATAGATTCCATATTGCATTTGCACGTCCCAACTAATCAAGCCCGAGTACCCAAAACACAGAGTTGTTGACCCATGAACAGGATCTCACCCATAGTGAATTAAAGTACAAGAACTTGACTTCGTCAGTTCATCCACAAATGCTCAAGATTAAGAGCACTGGTCACTCAGTAGCATGAGGTGACTTGATCTCTCTCTGTGATAGTACTATTTTAGAGATCACACCTTTAATGGTCCTGTTCAATGCATGACACATGCACTAGTGAGATATATCAGGGAAAGACCTCCCGTGACTAAGGTAAGTCACCCTGAACACAGGAGAGTTTCTCACTATAACTTATACCAAGATGAAGTGCCCAACTCCATCTCTCAGTTATGAACAAGTTTATTGTTTCAAGTGTCCATGACTCAGACCTTTCTGTGTGTAGCCACTACACACCCAAGTCATTTACTAGAAAACAATGGGCCTTACACAACCATACATATACACAAGTGATAAGAGAAAAATGTCATTCTATTAAATAACCAATAAATACCCAGTAACAGAGATGTGAGTGCAGTCAGTGGGCTTTAGGGCATACACCAATCCCAACAATCTCCCACTTGCACTAAAGATCACTACGACCTAACCTAACTCCCATAGACTCAACATGTGAAGTAAACACTTTCTCAGTGAGAGTCTTAGTAAATGGGTCAGCTAAGTTATTTGCTGAGGCAATCTGCTCTACCACTATTTCTCCATCCTGGATGAATTCCCGGATCAAGTGGTACTTTCTCTGAATATGCTTGCCTTTTTTGTGATTCCTGGGCTCTTTGCAGTTAGCTACTGCACCAATATTGTCGCAGTACATGACAATCGGTTTTTGCACTGCAGGAACTACTCCCAATTCCAATAGGAATTTTCTGAGCCATACTGCTTCCTTCGCAGCTTCCGATGCCGCCACATACTCTGCTTCCATGGTAGAATCAGCAGTACAATCTTGCTTGACACTTCTCCATGATATAGCCCCTCCTGATAGAGTAAAGACGTACCCCGAGGTAGACTTTCTGCCATCTACATCCGATTGGAAATCAGAGTCTGTATACGCCAGTGGCGTTAGATCATCTGCTCGGTAGGTTAGCATATAATCTTTCGTTCTCCGAAGATACTTGAATATATGCTTAGCAACTGTCCAGTGCATAGGTCCAGGGTTTGATTGATATCTACTAACCATGCCAATGACAAAGCAGATATCTGGTCTAGTACACAACATTGCATACATGATGCTTCCAACAGCTGATGCATATGGTACTCTCCTCATGCTGTCTATCTCCTCAGGTGTTTTCGAACATTGATTCCGAGATAGTGGTACTCCATGTCTAGAAGGTAGCAAGCCCTTCTTGGAGTCATGCATGTTATACTTGACCAATATCTTCTCAATATACGAAGATTGGGATAAGGCTAACATCTTGTTCTTGCGATCTCGCAAAAGCTTGATCCCTAAGACATAGCTCGCCTCACCCAAATCCTTCATCTGAAATTGAGATGATAACCAAACCTTAGCAAACGACAACATGCCAACATCATTTCCAATGAGTAATATGTCATCCACATAAAGGACTAAAAATGCAACTGCGTTTCCACTCCCTTTCTTATACACACATGGTTCATCAATGTTTTGATCAAAGCCAAAGGATTTGACTGCCTGATTAAACTTGATGTTCCATGCCCTAGATGCTTGCTTAAGTCCATAAATGGACTTCTTAAGTTTACAGACCATGTTCTCTTGGCCACCAGCAATGAATCCCTCTGGTTGCATCATATAGATGCATTCGTCAAGACTTCCATATTCGGGAAAGACCTCCCGTGACTAAGGTAAGTCACCCTGAACACAGGAGAGTTTCTCACTATAACTTATACCAAGATGAAGTGCCCAACTCCATCTCTCAGTTATGAACAAGTTTATTGTTTCAAGTGTCCATGACTCAGACCTTTCTGTGTGTAGCCACTACACACCCAAGTCATTTACTGAAAACAATGGGCCTTACACAACCATACATATACACTTGTAATAAGAGAAAAATGTCATTCTATTAAATAACCAATAAATATCCAGTAACAGAGATGTGAGTGCAGTCAGTGGGCTTTAGGGCATACACCAATCCCAACATCGGGGTCTTACAAGAATGGTTAAAAGTTTTCCCAAAATGTTATCTCTCTCTATCAATCCAATGTCTAAATGACATCATCAGCATGCCACTCGACTAGGCGTTACGGTTCACCGACCGCATCCTCAAGCTCCGTCTCGGGGTAGACAATGTCCGGACCTGAGTACCAAAGAGTGGGTCAAACACGATGGTTTGGCAAATGGGTAAAATACAAAGACCAAATAGTGATAAATGAATTTACCTTCAAAAGCATTTAAACCTGTTTAAATAACAATTTCTATAAACAAGATAAAACATTTATTCAAATACAAGTAGGTATTGTAAAACATGTAAAGGTAACCAAGGAATCGGGAAACAAACAAGATGACAACCACACGAAACTAAGTCCTCTATCACTAAAGTGACAGAGCAATAACTAGGCACTGATCTCAGTCACTTAAGGTGAGGAGAAACAGTGGATCTTATAAATACATATACATACACTATACATGACCATGGTAGTTATCCGGGCATCGGGAACCACAGTAGCAATCTGCGGTATCGGGACAAGACCTCGGTAATGACCGGGTAGTGGGATCCAAACTGCAGCTGGCGGGATAAGAGGGGGGATCTCCAAGTTCATGGATCAGACCGACAGGGTTATCCAAGCTTAGTGGTGCCGACTCATAGGTCAAATGACAAGATTAAAACATGTATAAAATACAATCAGATCTTGTCAGAATCAAACAAAAACTGCAAGGTCATTCAAAACAACCAAAAGAGAGGTACACATGAAGTTTCGGGCCATTCCGACATCATTTGGCCTAGCTTCACTTCTCCAACAGCTAAGCAGCAGCTCCCGGCGGCGACAGTGTCGAAGACCCCAAATCTTCGATCAGAGCCTACGGATGGTCTCAAAATACCTCCGAAAGGCTATATGTCAAGTTTCAAGTCAAACCGACACTGTTTGATCCTCCATCAACTCTCGAGCAGCAAAATCAAGCCCTTAGGTAGCGAGAACTACCAAGGTCGTCACTCATCAAACAGAGCACATGGGCGGCTTCTACATACTCTCAAAGGGCCACACGTCAGATTTCAGGTCATTCCGATGACGTTTGACCCAGTTTCAATGCTCGGAAATAAAATCAAGCCTACCGGCAGCAGAGCACCCCGGGACTATGGCACCCAATTCGGAGCTTGTGGATCATCTCAAAATGACTCCAGTAGGCTCCCCATCGAATTTCAGGTCAATCGGACATCGTTTGACCAGAAGTCAAAGCTCGGCATTTCCCTCGCGGTGAAATAAAGGCAAGCATTTGCATGACCCCAAACAGCTTCAAAACTCAAATGAAAGCCTATGGTTGGTCTTATCTACAGATGAGGGAGTCACACGTCGAATTTCAGGTCAATCAGACATCGTTTGACCAAAAGTCAAAGCTCGGCATTTCCCTAGTGGTGAAATCAAGTCCAGCGTTTGCGGGACCCCAAGCGGCTTCAAAACCTGAACAAAAGCCTATGGTTGGTCTTTTATACTGCTCAAGAAGCTACACGTCGAATTTCAGGTCATTCCGACATCGTTTGACCTAGTTTCGACGCTTGACAAAAAATCGGCAGTTCTCCACAGCAAAGTCTTCGGCTTTTCAGAAAATAGGAAACTTTGCGATCCGATTTGCACGGCTTCTCATCAGGTTTTCTTAAGGGAAATCCAGCCAATAAATGAGATGAAATTCCAAGAAAAATACAGGAGAAAACAGAAGCGAAAAACGACAAAAAACGGCGAAGAAAAGGCGACCGGAAGACGGCCGACCATGGGGCACAAACCCCATGGTCGCCGCCGACCATGGGGGTCCAGTCCACCGGACCTCGCCCAAAAACCCCATTTTTCGGGTATCTTTCGCATTCCGAGTTGATTGGCCCCTGTGATTTTTCCAAATTCTGATTTTTTGAGCATGAAATCCGTCGATCTTCGTCGACATCGTGGATCCGCCGCCGGAATCATGGAATCATCATCCGACACCTCAAAATTGTCAACTGACCGATCAAGAAAATGCACTTTCTGCCCGACCAATCGAGAAATCGACTGGACAGATGTCATCGGCTTGTTGATATTAATCGAAGTCTGAAATTGCATGATCATCCGATGTCGATCAACATGAAGATCCATCGATGATCATCGCCAAAAGAATTCCAAAGGACGCGGCGCGGCCCGTGACTCTTCAAGCGACCGGGAGACCATTTAATGCTGTTAATTGACTTGTTTATGGCAACTTATTACAGTCATTAACTCATTATCTTGGACGGCCCAATCAAAAGCAAGCAAGTGGGAGTTACAAATCCAAGTATTCATGGCATTAAAACCATGAAACTCCCCTCATTATGGAGATTAAAGGCAACTAAATGCCCATTATCCTCCACCGGCCAATCAGAAGCCAATGAAAAGGAGTTACAAAACAAATAAATTAAAACTTGTAACTCCTTCCATTATGAGCATTAATACAAATAAATGCTCATAAACTCTCCTAAACGACTACCAAATGCCTATAAATAGGAGGCCATTCCAAGGGAAACAGATCCGGAAAAATCGCCAGAAAATCATTCAAAGGTCCAGAAAAATTGATCAGAAAAATTCACAGAAAATTGGCTGAAGATCCGAAGTCTCTGAAAATCCAGACACTTTGCGAAAAAGCTCTGCTGCAGCGAAAACACTACAAGGTGATTGAAGCCCCTTGGGGGGGGGGGGGGGGCATTCCCCCCAAGGTTCCTCTCTCCCCCGATCCAACATGGCTAGACGTGGCCTTTCAGCCCGTCTACTCTCTTTTTTATTGGATATAGGACCTTCCCTTGGTCTTTATCCTCTAAAAAACTGAGGTTTGAGCCAAGCCAAAGAATCAAAGCACTATGTTCTCATCTGAAGGACGATGGCGGAGCCCATACATGAATCGCGACCATCGATCTGAACGAGCCCTCCCACAATCGCATGAGAAGTCAGATTCCTTTTTCTTACTTTTCTGTTGTAAATTTTATTTTTTTTAAGAGACAAAAAAAATCACAATTCTTGTCTTTTCATTTTGATGAGATTTGTAAATCGCCTTTTACGGCACCAAATCGCCTTCAACGGCAAAATCGCCTTCAACGGCACCAAACCGCCTTCTACGGCACAAAAATGCCTTTCACGGTAAACAAATGAAAAACGCCTTTCACGGCATTCAAAAATTGTCTCTTTCATTAAAATATATTTGCAATGGAAAACTAGAAAAAAGTTTCAATTCCCTTTTTACTTGTGAAGGTGGATCTCCGGATCACCATTTCTAAATTCCAAGTATAAAAAAGAAATTGGCATACCCGTACAAAAAAAAAACTGATGCCCGTTTTTCCTTTCTTTCCCTCCACCGTACCCCGTCAGCCCCGGGGCGGAGGCAGCTTTGGAAAAAGAAAAAGCCGGGTCCATCAATAATAAGCTCTAACACTCCTCCAAGCCAAGAATCCAAGCTACAAGCAAAAACCCCAAAATAAAACCCTAAAAGAGTCAAAACATAGCATGGGGAGGAAGAAGCTTCAATAATAGAGATGGAGATTCCCTTAAGCTAGGAGAATACAATATCAAAAAAAGGGAAGGATTACTTACATGAGAGTTCTTCAAAATGCTAGGTTAGTACCAAAGGAGGTCTTGGAGTAGGTGGTTTTCTCCACAAATGCTATTAAGAGAAAGCTCTCAAAGAGATGAAGAAAATTGTGGCCTCAAATCTCCTATTGGTGCAAGTTTGAGAGTGGATTGAGGATGGGGAAGCAAGAAGAAGAAGAAGAAGAAGAAGGAAGGGAAAAACCCTAGCTTAGGATTGGAGTTTGTTAGAAAAAGGGAAAAGGGGAGAAAGGTTCTCCTTATATAGAAGATGGGGTTGGGTCCCACCACGAGAAACATTCAAGGGTTGAAATCATGTCCATTGGGATTTCAGATTAATTCGACGAAGAAGGAAGAAATGATCACCGAAATATCTGGTTTTCAAAAAGTATATGTTTCACGAGTTTTGGGAATATCAAATTTTGGGTACAGATTTAGTGCACAATGACTGTTTTGCCCTCAATACTAGGAAAGTCGGTTTTCGGGATTTCGAACGGGTACGGGACCAACATAAAAGTTGTAGGAATTAAAAATACAAATAAATCGGGATTAAAATGATGAATGCAAGAATCTCTGATAAATCCCCAAGTACATCCAAGGTCATAAAAAGGAACCCCAAAAGGGCCCCACTAATTACTAAGCAATCAAATTCCCAAAACTATATCAAAAGCTATTCCAAACCCAACTTAGTCAAAGACTACTAATCACGCTTAAGACTAACACACGATTTAATTATCACTAATTGAGATCTCTCGGGTCGGGGTCTTACATCGGGGTAGTATTATTATCCCCGGAAGGAGTTGCCATATCGAAAGCCTACAAGATTGGGTTTCCAGCAACCAACAACGTGATGGAATACGAAGCTTTACTAGCAGGATTGAGAGAAGCCCACACCCTAGGTATAGAGAAATTGAGGGTCTTCAGTGATTCCAAGGTTGTTATTTCCCAAATAGCCGGCGAATGGAAGGTCAGTGCCCCGAAGCTCGCACATTACCATGCAAAAGCAAAAGAATTAATGTCTGATTTCAGGAAGATTCCCTTCCTCTACATTCCTCAAGCCTTGAATCGACTGGCCAACTCGTTAGCAATCCTAGCTTCGATCATAGAGATACCTGACGACAAAGACTCTGAAGGCTTCCTAATTAAAAGGCTAGCGTCTCCATCCGTCAAACCGATAGATTTAACCAAAGGGAACCCTGCCGAAGTTCTGCCAAAAGTCTCGAAGGAAATGAGTAAGAAAGCCAAGGCCAAAGAGTCTGATCACGAGAAGAACACCAAGCTCGAAGGAGTCCTATGTCGCATACAACACGTCGATGACTTAGTAGATGATCACCCTTGGTACTACGATATCTGGAATTACTTACACGATGGCTACATCCCTGAATATGCCACCCGATCGGATAAAAGAGCGTTGAAAGAAATGGTTTAGAGATATGTCATAGCCGCGGGGCTATTGTACTGTAGATCATTCAGTGGAATTCTCCTACGATGTGTGACCACAAAAGAAGGGCAAGAGATAATTGAAGAAGCACACTCAGGAGAGTGTGGAGGACATGTCAACGGCCAGATGTTGGCTAAGAAGATTATCCGTTTAGGTTATTATTGGCCATCCCTAGAGGCAGATTCAGTCCATTATGTTAGGAGATGCAAAGAATGTCAGCAACATGCCGACCTGATACATGCCCCCGCATCATCCCTTCACCCTACCATAGCTCCATGGCCATTTTCTACATGGGCCTTTGATATCATAGGACCCCTGGCCCCTACACTAGAAAGCACACAAAATAAGGCATTCATATTGACAACCACAGAATATTACACTAAATGGGCAGAAGCAGAGGCGTATGTTAATACTAAGGCTACCTCTGTAGTTAAATTCATCAAAAAGAATATAATAGCCAGGTTTGGCATCCCTAAGGTATTCATAACAGACAATGGCCCCCAATTTATATCTCAACAAATGAATGATTTGTGCACAAAATATGATATAGAACTGCATCATTCAACCCCATATTATCCCTAAGCCAATGGTCAAGCCAAAGCAACCAACAAGACCTTGTTGAAGATCATCAAGAAGACTGTGCAAACCGCCAAAGGTAATGATTGGCCAGACCGTTTGGTTGAAGCGTTGTGGGTGTACCGAACTTCTATAAGAACTCCTATAAGAGAAACCCCATACTCTTTAACCTACAGAACGGAAGCAGTCCTCCCACTCGAGGTCTTTCACCCGTCACCGCGTGTGCAGTTAAATGAAGATATAAAGGAAGACCAGAGGAGAGAAGCACTACTACTTCAACTAGACCTACTCGATGAGAAAAGAATGAAGGCAGTAGAACATGCACAAGTATATCGGAAGCGGATCGCCAGAGCCTATGACAAACATGTCAAAGAACGAAGATTCAAAGTTGGTAATTTCATGCTAAAGCGCATCACTCCATCCCAGCTTCCGCATCCCAGAGGTAAGTTGCGACCCAATTGTGAAGGCCCTTATGTAGTTAAAGAAGTATATTCTGGAAATGCATATAGACTAGTAAATGCAGAGGGGGAAGAGCTCCCCGATCCATGGAACGCTATGTACCTGAAAAGGTACACAGTTTGATCCCTTCCCTACTTCTTGCAGAGTATGACCCTCCTTGCTGCTCAGCGTAGTTGTAGAAATCCTGTAGGAAGACCAAAGAGATGCACACTGATCAAACTTGGAACTCAAACACACACCAACACTTAAAAATACACAAAATGGTGAGTCTGCCCCACACAAAGTTTGCATGGTTAAAGCCACCCAATGTAAAGGTCTGAAGGTGAGATCGCCCATGTCATAAGGCTTTTTTACTCCAAAAAAAATAAATTTGTGACTAGTTTGGGTTCATAGCCTTTTTAACCCGAGCCAAGCCCGTAGGGGTATTTACATACCTAGTGCCCTAAAGCCACCTAGTTTGGGAGTCATTGGCTGAATGCTCGTTACATGAGTTGATTAGAAAGCTTAAGGGACCCAGGCATCGCACAATCAACGTCAAAAAAACAAAAAAAAAACAAAAAAAAAGAGAGAAAAAAGTTCCTATTAGAATTAGGCTAGCTGGATTGACATGGGTAGTCATCAGGTGAACTAAGCAAAAGGTGGTCGAAAACCACAACACTAAGGTAGCACGGTGACTCACCACCCCACACATGAACATTACTCACAAATGAGCCCCGGAGGCAGTCAAGTTCTCTCCAAAGTTCAGCCGAAAAGACTAAGCAGCTACAAAAGGGGGCCCGTGAGGGCTCGACCTCCAAAGGAAAGTTAGGGGGGACCACGTTATCATTAGAGTGAAAACCATGGATCGAGAAGCTAATCTACCTTGATGCCCTCACCCACGGCTAAAATAAACACTAGTCTTATGCTGGGACATTTTTTTTATATATATGAATATATTTTTATCCCACACGGCTTCCCAATCTGGGTCCTCATCGCATACACCATTGCCATGAGCACTCACTAGCCCACACACAAGCACCTCATGCACGCTTTTATTACTAATCACTTTTGGTTGGATGCAGGGAAAACATATCCCCTAAGGTATGAATTCAATCTTGTTATTCTCAAAGCTTGAATGCCGAAATGGGCCCCTGACATTTTTACCGAGAAAGAAAATATTACCTTAGCCAAACTATGCAGGGGGTCTAAAATATTAAACTAACAAGTTTGTTTTGAGACCTTGCAGGGAACCCAACCCCAACCACATCCAAAACATCCCACAAGCTGTGGCATTTTTATTTTACATGCATTATTTTGCGCACAACTCCTCATGATTTGAAAGGAATACAATGGTGGTAATTAAATTTGAGAGATATAAATTATGACTGTCACGATACTATATGATGAATTTAATTATAGATGCTTGTTGTTCACACCTCTTTATGATATCAAATGTTGTGCTATTTAAAAAATGCAGTTATCTTGAACCTCTATTTTTATATTTATAGCTAACAATGTGAATGCCTTAAAACATAGAACCGCTTAGGCCACAAGCATCACACACCCAGGCACTCCCATTGTCTGAGAACCTTAAGTCTATGCTATGTCTCTAGCTAAAAATTCGTAGAAAAGTTGTTTTACTGGGTCTATTATATAGGTCTCATTCCGGCTATCTCTGACTACTAATGGTCTTCCGTACGAGATCCATGCTTAGAGCATGAATTTCGAGATATTTTAGAAAAATTTCGGCAACATTTCCCCTTGTTTTTTGGACCCCGGAAAATTTCCGGATACAAAAAACCTATTACCTGTGAAGAAAAACACTTCATATATTCCCCGACATCCTCCACAAAAGCTCCTCATCAATCAACCACATCAACCATAGCAATTCTAAGGCATTAGACATACTATCTCAACTACACATACATGGTATATACACACATGATACATCTCAGACCAAATACATGTTAGTTTATGGTCTCAATACCATGGGTATATGATGTAATAAATTGATTAAATTCTTTATTTATCAATACAATTTATGTTTTTCCTTTCATGAGATGAATGGTGTTCTATGTACTTGCACATAACTAATACAAATGACATAATGGTTCATGAGATGAACCGGAGTCCACAAGTATACTAGATGTAATACATGTGTATGGATGAGATCCACATACAGGAGATATGTATTACAAATCTTATACTTAAATATCTTCACAACCAGTGATGAGATTGAACACCTCATCTGACAAGGTTGCAGCATTTTGATCACTATGAGATAGTGTGATTTATCTCGATCATCAGAATGTAAGATTCTGGATCGTGATGCTGGTACATTGGATGTATTGAAGGACCATGAAAAGCACCTTATATACACTGTCTTTATTTAAGGTCTGCTCTCATAATTCCCTAGCAATAGGCTCATAATCTTGAGACATTAATGAACTCAAGTTTTATCTATTCATTTACTTTGAGTCACCAATGAGTGAGGCCAATTGTAGGTCAACACCTCGGTGATTTGGGTACGTGGTAGTAGAGCTGTGTGAACATTCAATGGTCAAGATGGAATCCATCTTTAATATCCCCTTGTGCCAATTAATGGATTTATCATTGGTAAGTGCGCACCCATTCCGATTAAGAGTTAATTGGATCGGTACCATATGATCATTATAATTAATTGGGGCTCAAGGATAATAAGATATGGATCTAATTTGGTGGACAGATCCATTTGATCCATGGATATAGATGGAGGGGCCTACTTGTGGTACTGTGGAAGTTTAGGGTCTTCATTGAAATATATTCCTAAGACTGGAGTGCAATTGCATTTATATAGTGGAGTTATTTGCAATTGACTGTGGGCCCGGATTGCACATGAGATGTGGGGTCGCGTGTCCCAGTTGGAGCCAGCTTTCTAAGGAATCCCTAGTGGTCCCCACGCTAGCCCAATATATTAGAAAGATACTAATTCTACTTAAACTCTAAAAGGAAGGTTACTATTTCTATTTGAAGTGAGACTTCGAATAGTGGCAATGGTAAGCTACTAATTAATAATGGAAGTAGGACTTCTATTTTAATTAGAAAGGAGAAAGTTACTAATAGTTGTGGAAGTAAGACTTCTATGGCAATTAGTAAGAGAGATGTTTACTAATTTGTAATGGGAGTTAAACTTCTATTTCAAATAGGAAAAGAGGATTTATGGAGGGCTATAAATAGAGGAATACTCCTCTCAAATTCGTGCATAATTAATAGAGCACTTTTCAGCCCCTTGTGCAAGAGTTGTACAAGTCTTCTTCCTCTCAAAGTTCCCCTCTCTTTCACCTTTGGTTCCTTAGAGTTATTAGTAGGGTTTTCTCTTGAGGATTCCACCATCTTCTTGAGAAAAGAGATCTAATACGGGACATAGCGTTGGAAGATCAAAAGGAGTTGAAGATTCTGATTTGGATTGTGAAGTTGTTCATCACCAAAGTAAAGAAATCAAATCCTCCATTAGAGCACAACAAAGCTCCAAAGGTATATCTACATCCTTTGTATGTTGTGTATTTCGTGGGAGCATGTTTATGTTCTGTTTTCTATCTTCTAGATAGTAGTTGTTGCTGTACATGGCTATGAGATTGAGGAAATTGCATCCTGGATTGGGTTTGTTGCATTCTAGACAATTGATCCCTGCATTAAGTGGGTCAAAATTTTTTGAAACCTGTCTGGAAGGCCCACCTATATTCCAACAATACATACGAGCCCATGCCATGAGCCAAGTACAACATGAAATAGCATAAATACATGGCCAGCACATATGAATACACTATAGAACAAGGATACACAAGGGATGGATCCCTAGGAGATCAATCGAAGAACGATAACCCTATGGAGCAGCTCCATTATGATGAGCCGACAAAGCAAACGAAAACGGACCAGGAGCACGCTGAGAAGGGGCTCGCATCGAGTCCAAAAATGCATAACCTCTCTCTTCCGCCCTCTGGAGATATCGATCGAGGCGCCATCGCAGGTCAGCAACCACTTACTCGTGACATCGCGCCATGCGATCCATGCGCTCAGCATACTGATCATGGATAAAAGCCCTCTCCTCACTCGAGCTGAGACGTGAAGAAACAGAAGCGACGATAGCACCGCTATGCAAGACGACATTTTAAAGAAACATTACATTCAACAAACCTTGCTGCAACAAACATGGGACTTAAAAGGGAGAAAAGGCCCTCACTTGCGTAGAGGCCTCATAGCTCATGAGCTTAGCACGTAGCTCGTTAACCTGTAAATCACAAGATTACAAACCACATCAACGATAGACAAGGAATCAAGGTTGAAACGTCACACGAGTAAGGCTCATACCTATGCCTCTAAAGCATCTCTCTCCATGAGCGCCTTGTCGCGCTCGCTGCAAGCCTCTGCCTAAAAAATCACAAAGAGGCAAACGGTCGAGGATCAGTCGTTATACAAGAAAAAAAAAGAAGACGGTGCAATAAAAGTCTGAGCCTCACTGACCTGCAGTCGGTCCATCTCAGCCCGCAGTGTCTGAAGCTCACCCTCCAATCTAATCCTCGTAGCCTCGGATGCTGCCAAATTCATATCCCTCTGCACAAGCAATATTCAGATGTCATAAATCTCAATTCACGATGAAGATTGAGTTAATAACCTTCTACCTCAGAGGTATCCGCCAGTGCATCAATGATGGCGTCGCACAGCCGCAATTCCTCTCATAGACCCCTCTGGACAAAGTAAAGAGAGTCAGTGAGTTCAAGGCATTACTGTTACAATAGATGAGGGATCATGATTCCCGTGCCTCCTTAGCCACAAAGGATGCATGTAATCCCATCGTCATGGCCTCCTGAGGTCACGAGCTATACGATGCAGTGAATGAGTACTCTGACACACAACACCAAAGGATAGTACCCCAATCCCCATATTACAAATTGAACAGGTATTACCTTCCCTCTCACCAACTCGGATAGTCAGAGTACCTCCTCCCGAAGGGCAAACTCAACACCAGACACCACTCTCGTAGAGGTCCCCTGCCACGAGGCACAATGAGAACAATTAGAAGGGGAGGATAAAAAAAAAAAACAATATGGTTCATGAACCTAGTGAACTTTACCTCGCCTGAATTATCGCCTAATGGACGAGTCTCTTCACACCCCATCCCGGCTGGGGAAGCCGTCTGAAATAGGAAAACAACATGATGGATTAAATCAAGGATAAGGGACAATATCAAGTCAGATAAGTAAAAAAGATTAAATGATTACCCGAAGTGATAGCAACGTCTCCATCGCTTCAGCCCAATTCCGAATAGAATAGGAAGATCCGTCGGAATATGACTCAGGCAGTATGTACCGGTGTGTGATGTCCCTCCAGCGCCGCTCATAATCACCTGATGCTTCTTCATCCGCACTAAAAGTGGGCGCTTGTCCCCCTCTATCCCAATCATCTATCTCAAGCTGGTGCGGATGGGAATGACCGAATATCGCTTCGTGCCATCCCCTATATGAATGATTCATGGCAGGCTCAGGAAGTAGGACGACCTGATGACTACCGAACTGGCGGGCAACTCGACTCACAACAAGTCTAGAAACAATCTGAGGGGCGTGAAGCCATATATCTCTCGCAAATAAATGCATCCCCTCTCGCACTGCCATCAACTCATCATCAAGACCACGTTGGTAAGGACACCAAATGATCTGAAGAAGGGAAAGAGCATAACCCCGAAGGATGTCAACCATTAGTAACCTAAAGAAAGAGGTGGCCAATTTTGGCCTAATTCCTAAACAAGCTAACATCTTAAAAGGAAAAGAAATAGAGGAAGAATGACTTGCCTCCCGGTCCATCAACTCGTTCAAAATAAAGCGATAACCCTGCTCTTCAGGCCTCATCCTCAAATCCTTGGTTCTTTTTGCTAGCTTCGAAGGTCGGATGTCAGTGAAACCCCGCACAATACCATTCGGATACCGCTGCGCCGCCCGGGGAGCAAGGTTCAACCGCACTAGCAAACGCTCGGGGCGACCCTACAAGATATGCTCCCACATCCACACCTGTTTCAAAACAGTTAAATCATTAGTAATGCAGAATGTTTAAAGCATAAGATTAACAAATGTGGGAAACTGATTTACCTGAAGAATTGGGAGAAAGCCCCGGAGACTCTTGTGGCCCCTCTGGACCCGACATCTATCATCTAGGCAATGGAAAAGAAAGGCAAGAGCTGCCGCACCCCAGGCATAATCACCTACCTGGCTCAAATCATCTACAAACCTGAGTAGGGTGCCAGACACTCTGTTGCCCGTGCCATTCGCAAATAAACATTTCCCAAAGAAATAGAGGAGGAACGCACGAAGGCTCTCATCCTCGCCTTGCCTAGCCGACGATAACCGAGGACGCTTCAATGCAACATCGAGTTGGGTCCCCTTTTTCCCTTCAAAATTGACAAAGATCTACAGTTAGTAATACTCATCCATTTATGGAAGGCAATATTAAGATCATGGCTTACTACTCACCCGTCACATAGAAGGTCTTGCAAGGGATCCCCACTCTCTTCCGACGGTAGTACCTATTGACGGGTACCTCTCTGCACTCATACTCTACAAATGGAAAAGGCGATTATAAACATTAGCTACCCAAATAACGAGGGGTAAGAATGAACTTAAGAATTTACCTAGAGGAAGGACAACGTCATCACTGCCCTCATCTCTCCGACCACCACTCCGTTGCCACCCCTCTTATCTCTGCTACCCCCGTCGTCATCGAGACATCACTATCATCGGACGCAAGTAGCTCATCCAGAGGCGCTATATACTCCTCATCATCAGAGTCGCTAACTGCGCCCTCGGTCTCATCCATGCTGGTATCCGGACGAGTAGCATCCGCCATGCACGTCCACTCAATAGGAGTCGGGGCAGGTCTGCTATCTCCACCCCTAACCGGTGAACCTCCCGCAGTTGCCATCTGCACCTCATGACCAGCAAAGAACTCTGCCCGATCACGAGTCCAACCTAGATCACATTAGAAACGTGATAAGTTACTGAGCAAATGAATCACAGATTACAAGAACAAAGGTGGAATACTCACTATCTAGAATCTTCGCCCTCGCGGGGCCATAAGCCTCCCATAGCCACTCGATGTCAATCTGGCAAGAGCCAAGATAAGGCCGTGCGCCAAACAAACGCTGAAGCAAGGGCCAAATGAGCTCGGGATTAGTGTCAACTGCACCGATCGAAACCGGCAAACCGCTCACCCTCAAACCCCAACATCTCGCTATGTCCTCAAGGGTGATGGTCATCTCGCCAGTTGGGAAATGGAAAGAATGAGTCTTATCCCTCCATCTCTCTGAAAGTACGCTAATCAGACAGCGGTCGACTCAAAAAGCTACAATCGACATGAAATCTCCGAAACCCATGGCTTGGAGACGATCCTTTAGAGTGTCTGGCAACTCCGTCCACCACTCTTTCACCTTATGCCACCCCACACTTATTCGAGCAAGAGGTTCAAGCTGAAATTGAGAGAAACATCATGATTGTTAGCCTAAAGATTTAAAGATGAGTAATGGCGAGACACAATATAGAAAAGACTAGGTGTCATTACCTTGCCCGCTCTTATCTCCTCGGCAAGGTGGGGATCTTCCTTAGTTCGTTGCTTCTTGCGCCTCTTTCCGGGCCGGGCCGTGTTCTGCCCCGCCTCAGGCTCCCTAGTAAGTCCAACTCTGGGGTCCTCCCTGAGCCTATCTAAGGGAATGCCCCCACAATCTCTTGACGGACCCTCTCCTGACTCAACCAAAGTCGAGGTCCTCTTGCTAGCAAGCCTCGTCTTAGCCATTCTGCACATTCCAAAAAAAAAAGGAGAGAGAACATATATCAGAAACCATAGATTTAGAAATACATGAACAGAAGGGGAAGTTTTAACTTTAAAGATGTCACATAGAAGATTGTACAAAACAACCAAAATGAATCTAGGAGAGACATCAAAGTGGAAAACATTGGCTCAACCAATTCTGAAGTCAATTAATCAAAGAACAAGAGTGAAACCAATAACAATAATAAACAAATAATAGTGGTAATGAGAACTAGTACGGTGAACCCCATCTAAGCTGAAACAACCCCCCTGATTTTTGTCCACTGCCCCATCACGATCTGATTATCACACCCATCCATTATCAAATTCATTCTTCCATGCAAACAAACAAACAAACTAAAAGGGAGGGGGAGTAAAAGAACAGAAGATCTTTAACACAGTCACGGATATAAAAGCCAGCATAAAACACATCATTGTTTTATCAAAGACAAGATTAAACAAGCTCGCTCCACAAATTTGGCGAATCCCTGAATAACGATAATAGAAAAATGATGCATAAAAAAATACCCAAGCCGCCCCCTGCAATGGCCAAGATCTGTGTCAGGAATCCGAAATCATATTCACCACATTCTCATTTAAGGCCAACAGAAGAGTCCAATAAACTTAACAATCTTCACTGCACTCAATAGTCTCCATGGATGACACCAAACTTCACTCCTCATCATCTCATCAATCCCAACTAGTTACAAGTAAACACCCATTTTCCACCCATACTGATTTTGCCTAAGGATTCTCACTGTGCAATCTTTCAAGTCGGAATCACGAGGGCTGGGATTGCCAACCTCGCAATAAAGACAACTCTACTCTTTCTCCTCATCAAAATCCACCAACCTCCTGGCTACTTTTGGCCAAAACTGAGCCCCAAAACCCCCATTCTGCAACTATAGTAAAAAAAAAAGAAGGAATGAATAGATGGAAGGGGCGGGACCCACACACCTGGACGCTGCTGGACCTACACTCCTTCTGCTGCCCTCACTTGTCCCTCACCTACAAACAACAGCAGCAGGGGATAACCAAAAAAAAAAAAACAGAAAAAGAGAAGGGAAATAAAAAAAGGGGGGGGGGGAATGGAGAACACGTACCTGACTCACTCTCTCCTCCCTTTCCTTCCTCTTTCCTTTCCTCTCTGTTTTCTTTCCTCTTCCTCCAATTGTTCTTCACCTACAACAGTAACAGTTGGTTCATGAAAAAAAAGACAATGAAAATGAAGAAAAAAGAAGAGAATGGAGCAGACACACGTACTTGACCCTCTATCTCCTCCCCTTTCCTTCCTCTTCTCCTCAGCCCTGCAAGGCCTCTACCTTTGAACACAAAAAAAAAGAAAGAAAAGAAGAGAGAGAGGAGTAATGAAGAATAGAAGAATAAAAAAAAGGGGAAAAGAGGAAGATCAGATCTACATACCTGGGCCACTCAGGACGAACTCCCCTCTCCCCTCTTCTCTCTTTCCTTCTCCTTCTCCTCAGCCCACTCGTCCTTCACCTGAAACAGCAGCAGCAACATTAAAAAAAAAAAAGAGGGAAGAAAGAATGAATAGATGGGAGGGACGACCCACCTACCTGGACGCCAACAAACCTGCGCTGCACCTCCCTCTTTCCTATTCTTTAGCCACTCCACTCCTCAGTCTCCACCTGAACTCATGCCCAAAAGAGAAAGAAGAACGAAAGATAAGAAAGAGAGGGAAACAAAGAATGAAATGAAAAGAAAAGAAAAGAAAGAAGGAAAAGGGGACCACCCACCAGTGCCCTAAGGGCCCGTTTGATAATTTTACTAATATAGTCAAGTAAAATTAAGTCAAGTTAAACATCCCATCAAAAGCACTTTTGACCAAAATTCCCTCCATCTTTTCCAAAAAAGTTAAAAAAGAAACTACATTTACTCACTAAAAGACAAAAAAACTTCATTTCCCTATACAAAAAGTCAAAAATATTCCATCACAAACAACTAAAAATAAAATACCATCGTAACTCACTTATATTTTATTCATTCTTTTCATTTCACTTCACTCCACTTTATTATAAAAGTAAATTACCAAACGGGCCCTAAAGCACGCACAAGGCTGGGCGCTAGATGGCCCAGCCCCATCATGTGGTGGGGTCCCTCTCTATGAAGGGCCCACCTAGAGCACAACCCTGTGTCTCTTAAAAAAAAAAGGGAGAAAAAAAATGGAGAGATGAGCTTCGATTAAAGAAAAAATATAAACATAAAGAGAATGATTAATTAAGAAACTTAAGCATCCCCCATAATCATGAACTCATTGTAATAAAAAAAATCCATAACAATAATTGATCATCAGCCATTCATCCTACATTAATAATTCATGATTAAATCTCATAACTCATCATCATTGATATCACAATAATGAGATGTGACCATTATTTAAGACTAAAACATCATCACATAATAAAAATAAAATAAACGAATAAAAAGAGGAAGGGAATTATAAAATCTAAATTGACTTTTATTAAATTTTCAAAAGAGTCACTTAACACTGAAATGATAAATTAAACCAACTACCTTATAGGCATTGACAAAAAACGAAGAGAGGTAATCACTTTTGCCTCCGAACCCTATTTGGGGCCTATAACTACTATTATTGGTCCTAACGAACCAACCTCTCAATCACAACTTAGCCTAAAATAAGGACCCCTAGTGAGTCATCTGGAACGGGTGAATCATGCCATTGAAGACTGGGAAGCGAGCCATGCGCGCCTCCATCCCTACGACATGAGCCTTGAGCCACCCTCGTATTTCATTGAAATCAATCAAAGGATTCCGAAGAGCATCACAAATCTCTCGGATCTATTGGGAATCATCCTGAAGAGCCGTATATAATGGGTGAATGAGCGCCGGAAGCGTAGTGTTCTGCATCTCGAAGTATTTTCTATAACGCCTTGGAATGCACGCCTCAGCCTCATGGGGGCAGGACATGGTCATGGGCTCCAACTGATCCATCCGCCTTTGCAGTGTATTGAAATCATCGATTGGAGCCCTTTCACTTGCAGTCTTGGTGGCTTCCCAAACCTCAAGCATTGCCCTGAGGTCTATCAAACTCCATAAAAGGGACTGAAGCACCTCGCTGACAAAACTCGGTAAGTCCTCCGAAAGTCCAGTGTAACCACACAACCTACCAGGGGCAGTCCTCCCTACGATGCATAAGTCTCCATATATAGCCTGCAAATTCTTTTATATTTCATAACTAATAGATCATACATCCCGCAAGACGTTGATCCATCATGTCCTCAAATTCGAACACGCAATCATAAGTAGTGGGAATGGATGACTCATGCTCGAGATAAAATTCCGCTCGATCCTCAAAGTCGTGGTAACCTATCCTCTCAGTCCCAAGGGACCAATATTCCTCCCTTAGCACATAAGGCTTGCAAGCGCCAGGACCTGCACCAACATCGATGGTGAATGAAAAGACCGAGAAACCAGCCATTGAGCGAAATCAAACATGCAAACAAATACGCCCAGCCTTAGAGATTCTCCACATGAATGGTAGTATATATATAAAAAAAAGAGTGAAAGATCACTTGGGCGCACCAGGAGTGGCGCCCAAGTCTATCTCAGGGATTTCATCCCGTGTGGGTCCGGTTTAGCCCAAAATTATTCATCATAACCCCTGAGATTCGTGAGGCAAGTTCCCCGAGGGTACTGTTAGGTCACTTTAACGTCTTTAGGAAACCAAAACATGATTTTTTGCTAAAACAAGTCTTAATCATGCAATGCAACATATTAACAACAAACAAAAAAAAAACATTAATAATTACAAAAGAGAAATCTAAGAGACATGAGGAATAAATCAAAAACCTATTGGTGTTCAATCGAACAATGAAACTCCAATATTAAAACTACAATCCAAGTTTAGACTAAAAAAAAATCACCATTCAATGATGCGTAATACGAAGAACTACAAATCTGAAATAAAAGAAAGACATCATAAAATCTTTTAGTAGTTCATAGGACATGACATAAACACAAAATCATAACATCAGCATCAAAAAAAGAAGAAAGAAATACCTTTATTTTGAAAAAAAGAAGAGAAAGAGAAAAAAAAAAAAGAATGAAGATGATGACCTAGTCTAAGTCTAAGAAAAGAAACAAGAGCATAGCAAGGCTAGAATCAAAACCAATCTAAGATTGAAACATAAAAAGAACATCCCATCATCTCTCAAAGAAGAGCAAAACAACTAGAAAGCATGTTGCATACTTCAAGACCAAAAGAGAGAAAAGAGTGCTTACTTGAAGACAAAAGGGAGACCAAAGACCCTGGAACTCGAAGTTTGAAGAGCATAAAACGTGGAGAAACCCATAAGCAACCCTTCCTTATATAGGTTAGTGTCCTAGTTTCAAAAGAGGACGGAATGCCACTCGGGCGCACTCCTAGTGGTGCCCAAGTTCCCCGCTTTTCAATTCTATCCCGTAAAGGGAACGTCACATAACCGCCTCATAAGAATTATGAACCAAGTAGGAAAGGCTACTTAGGCGCACATAGAGGTGCGCCCAAGTGCACAGGAACACATGGGCGCCCCTCCATGTGCGCCCAACCCTATCTTTTAACCCGGAGATCCATGCAATGCATAGAACTAAAAATCAAAATGATTCTCTGATGATTAGTAATCAAATCAACAAAGGCAACTACAAATAACAACCAAAAGAGAGTAATGAAAGCATCTGAGTAGCCAAAAAAAAAAATGCTCACTGGACATCACCCCTTCACATGGAAACTCATTGCATACACTCTAGTCCCATCACGCATACATCTAACATTGTGCATTGCATTCTATGTCATCTCCATCAGTAGAAATTAAAATTATTATTTCTGCAAGTTATAAATTGACTACTAACAGGCAAGAGTGCAGAATCTTTTAGTGTTTGTCCACTGCAGATTTACAACCCAAAAATGAGAACAACAAAAGTGAGAACAACAAAAGTGATTCAAACACACTGATGAGGATGAATGACACAAACTTCGGCAAATGAACAACGGAAGAAAGCGACAATGAGCCTTGTCGTCGGATTTATGAAAAGCTCTTGAGGTAAGTACCCCTGACTATGGATTTTCATGATTTTACCTCACGTTTGGAAATTGAGTCACCGTAGGCCTCCCTTAAGCGCTTATAATCAGTACGACAACCATAATAACGTGTTATCACAAAGTGTGGTGTTTGCCTACTCAAATTTTGACGTTGGAGAATGAAATCCGTGTAACTCGAAGCTCTCCTTGATAAGCACAAAATGATGATTGAATCTATCCCAGGTTCTCATCTAAGCTTGGGTGAAGACCAAGATCCCTAGAGAGTGACGGCAATTCCGGTGGACATTTTCCATTGATTTAGCTTTTTCGATGCATACCTGGGTTTCAAAATAAAAATCTCTTTTCAAAAAAAAAAAAAATGCATCTCATTCTCACATGCACCTCACACCATTGCTTGAACTATGTTTGTGATTGCCTTCAAGATCTCCATTATTAGTAGTTAGTTTTAACTATGCCTTGAGCATTCAACTGTGGATGAAAGTCAAAAGACATTATATATGACAAATTGAATAGAACTCTATTGCGAGAGAAAATGAAAATCTAATAGTGACTTAGCCAATCAAAAGATCGACTTCTGATTCAGACCACTAGGGCAAAGTTCCCACCATCACTTTAAATTAAACAACCGGGGCACAGTTCCCAACCCGCCATGTGGCAATACCACGGGCACCGAGGCACAGATCTCTGGTTTCCAATTAAATCAGTAGGCACGTAACTTCTTATTTTTATTTTTTCCCCTAAATCAGGATCGATCCTAGAGAAGTGAACCTCACCTTTAGAATAAGTTTGCAATTGCATACATCCGTAGGCACCCACTCCCGCGAGCTCAAAAGCTCCTGTGAGTCATGAGTGGTGTGTCTACTTTCTTTGGAGCACAACTCTCCACGTGTTGTTCTCCAAAGAGGGCATACTGTAGACACCTCATTTTGGCCCCCTATGATAGCCTTAAACACTTATCATATATAACGATGCCCCTATTTCACCCATAATTGAATGGTTAATGGCATAATTCAAATTAATTAATGACGATGAAGATGCTTGTTGATCAGTTTAGACTTACTTCGACGATTCATAGAAATCGTGAGAGTAAGGGCCAAATCACGTTGAGATCTCGAGTTCAACCCGCTATTCAAACAAGGAATGGACTACAACACTACCCAAGCCCCTTCCAGACTACATAAAATGCACTCAGGTTGTTCCTAAAGAAATTACACATAGTGTGCCTAAGTACGATACGATTAACAGGAATTAGGATGTTAGAATCATTGATCCAAGTATCCCTTACTTTTCCTGACCTCTGACCATTAGGATCTATAGACCACAAGATTCTACGTTCCGAGAGCTTTCCGACAATATATAGAACGTCTAATTCCGACCAACGGATCAAAAGAAATGGCCCTCGGAAGAATACGCAAGTGGTCCCGCACCAGGGACACACTTGGGCGCACACACAGGTGCGCCCAGGTTCCAAGGTCACACTTGGGCGCACACACAGGTGCACCCAAGTCCCTAGTTACCCTAGAATACACTTTAGTGCATGTTTAGGTTGGCTCCGCTCCATTCGTCATGGTTCCGACCCAATCTCAATCCGAAAACAATCCAAAACCAAACCCCAAGCCCATTCGACCCAAAATATAACATGGGCGCACCTGTGTGTGCGCCCAAGTTCTAAGATCCACTTGGGCGCCCCCACAAATGCGCCTAAGTCTAGTTTACTCTGTTTCGGTCCGAACTTGATCCGAAAACAATCTGAACTGAACCCTAAGCTCATTAAGCCCTAAAACAGAACATGGGCGCACCTATGTGTGTGCCCAAGTTCCTGAAACCCTAAATCTACATTGGTTTGTGTGAAGCCTCTAAAAACTCGTGCAAACAGCAGCCCTAACCCTTTATCCACGAGAAAACCTTTATATAAGAATCTCTTATATCATTTACAAGGGGAGGCTACCAAAAAGAATAGAAAAACTAGAAGAAAAGAGAGAAGAAGAGAGTAGCCACCATAACCAAAAGAGAGAGCTTTAGATTCAGAAGGAAGGGGAAGAATGAGCTTTCTGGTTTCCCAAGATTAGCAATGGAAAAAGCATCCAAAAGCCATGGATCTGCTCGAAAGCTTCGAGCTATGACTTGAAGGATACGACTCAAACCGGTATTTCTAGACTAGGTTTCTTATTCAATTGATATTCAGCATCATCAATGGCTTAGAAACATGCTTAGGGTCATGCATCATTGTAGATCTGCATTAATAGTAGCGCTTTCCCAGTAGATTTAATACTCAGTAGTCATCTATCATTAGTAACATGCTTAGGATCATTCCTTGTCTATAGATCCACATCATTTTTAGCATTCTGAACTCGTGATTAGGGTAGACTTTGCATCCATCTCATTTTCATTAAGGGAAATCCGAGTCTAAAAAAAAAGTGCAACAGAACACTTGGGCGCAACTATCTGTGCGCCCAAGTGTCCGCGTTGGGTTTCAACCCCGATTTTCATATTAAGCATATTTTTTTTTTAGATCCGAATTTGTTTTCATACATATTGATATCGGGACCTTCGGATTTGTAACTTTGCGTTCCAAATCGCGTGAAAAGTATTGAGAAAAGAAATAAAAGAGGAAGAAAGGTGCAGGAAAACACTTGGGAGCAACTGTGTGTGCGCCCAATTTTCTGGATAGGGATTTGGCCCCGATTTCTCATTTCGCACGCATTTTGGTTCTTAGATCCGAGTCTATCTTCATATACATTGATATAAAAGCCTTCGGATCCACAAAAGGCATTGAAAGAATAGAAGGAATACTGAAATGCATCACCAAAAGGTAAAGAAAAGAAAAGATAGTGAACTTGGGCGCCACTGTGGGTGCGCCCAAGTTCCTGCCAAAGAGACCTGCCTCTCGGATTTTGGTCGTTGTGTCATTATTTTCGAATCAGAAAGTTATTACATCAATAATTCATACTAGGACCTTATATTTAGTCACAAAGTGTCGAAAATCGAATTGGAATATCGTAGGAAATTGCAAGTGCATCACAACCCGCAGGGGAGACACTTGGGCGCCACTGTGTGTGCACCTAAGTTGTGCAGAGGCACTTGGGCGCCCCTGTGTGTGCGCCCAAGTTCCCAATTTGTTTTCCGGCCTGCATTTTCATACCTTTGCATTCGATTTAGCTTATTGTTTTACCTTTGTGAGGATCGTAATTGACTACTGGACTTCTAGACTTCGAGTCATCGAATCATCATCATTTTAAGTTAGGTTACATTAATATTGCATAAAAAAAAACCAAAAAGAAATCACAAAATCATAAAATACTTCTCCTCTCATCTTACTCTCTAGTAATTAGAGAAGAGAACACAAAAAAGAAAGTAATTAAAAGAAGTATTAGAATTATAAAAGTAGACATTAAGTAGCTGATCTTAGGATATTCCATTCGTGCCTAAGTAAATCAATAAATTCGATCAACCCCTAATCTAAAACACTTAATTAACTCAAAATACCTAATTAAAACATCCAATTAAAATCCACAGAATTAATTAAATAAATCCCTAAAATTAATTAACAACTCTTAATAAAACTCTAATTAACTAACCTTAATTAAAATTCTGATTAATAAGCCTATATAAACCGAAACCCCTAATTAATCCGAACCCTAATTAATAAGTTTGATCAACAAACCTTTAAATCAAACCCTAACAAACAAAACACTAGCCACCAATCCCTGATTAAGACCCCAACCGAAACCTAGTTAAAGACAATAAGACTAAGCCACATTCAGAGAACAAAGACATTACCCGACCAAAATACGAGTTAGAATATCCGAACCAACTTAGAAATACCCTAGAATCGAACAAACCAGGAGTTCCACAACAGGCAGACACTGTAGGGGCGCCCAAGTTACCCTAAGAACCTGGGCGCACACACAGGTGCGCCCAACTTCTTGCTCCAACCCTGAGACACGCATTGGTTGCGTTTCAACTCCCGAACATAAACCACAATCACATTTAAGGTTTATAAACTTAAAACCAGCCCGGGATACATATTTATTAACATAAAACATCTGAAAATCCAAGTTTAAGTGAACAAAATCCCGGAAAGAACCAAAACACATGAACCAGACACTTGGGTGCCACCACAGGTGTTCCCAAGTTACTCAGGAAACATAGGCACAACCACAGGTGCGCCCAAGTCCGTCTCCATTCGCTAAGACCATCGAATCCCTATTCACTTCCAACCTTGACCTCAATCAACATCTTAGAACCATCACAGAACCAATAACAACCTTAAAATCAAAACCTTAATCAACTTAAACCCATCCAGAACCTCGAATCAAAGCCGGACGGTCGAAGAACTTCAAGACATCACCTGGGCGCCCATACAGGTACGCCCAAGTTCTCATAAATACCTAGGCGCACACACAGGTGCGCCCAGGTTCCTTATCTGGCCCAAGATGTAAACCTCAGTTATATTTCGAATTCTGAACTTAAATCATTAAGATAAAAATCAATCCAGAACCTAAAACAACATTAAAACAGAGACTTGCATCAAATAGAAACTCCCTGAATTCCAAAATCAACATCGATACCGTCGCCACCAGCCTAAGCACACAAAACCTGGCACTTGGGCGCCACTATCTGTGCGCCCAAGTGACCTAAGTAACCTAGGCGCAACCATAAGTGCACCCAAGTTCTCCGTCAGTCCTATTTCACCGATTCTGACATCTTTCCATCATTTGAAACTAAACCTGAAACTCCAGAACTTAAACAACTAAAACAGAACCTTAATATATTTAAAAACACATTAATCAAAACCTTTATCCATCCTTAAATCACTCTTAACCAACCTTCAACATAAATCAAAACAAACCAAACCAATTAAGTTCATAACCAAATAGCTTAGGTACAACAATTATCCAACTTAGGCTATTAGCACCCTAGGAATAAATCGGACTTCCCACATTAGGAATGTAAGAGCATTAGGTTTCGTCCCATCACTTTTCCTGTTTCGTTAAGGGACCGTGAGAGCTAATGTGGGCGGTCTAGGACCTTAGGTTAGGGTCAATTCGATGATCAATAATAAAGCACTAATCACGTAAATCCAAGTAAATATCCACTAGTTAGGCCCTTCTAGCCCAATATAAAAAATCCCTAAAAACTATAAAACCTACAAAAACAACCCAAAAAGATAATCCTTTTATTTCTTCCTCCACCTCAGGTGCCAGATATTTAATCGAACTTAATGATAAAAGGGAATAAAGAACTGATTTCTAAAGTTGAATAAGTGAGAATAATAAGATGAGATGAGTGATTTCACACACTTTGCATATTTTTATTTCAGCCCATCGGTCACCCTCAAACAAACACTGGCCCATCGGCCCCTCTAAAACAAGCACCGGCCCATTGGCCACCTTCAATCAATTACAGCCCATCGGCTTTTTACTTTATCACTCGTGTATCGCACACGAAAAACACAGAAATCACAAGTCAAAGTCTCATTTGCATCATCCTTTTGATTTGAAAAGTCAGCCTTTAAACCCTATTTTGCCAAGGGATTAGAAGAGGGTACCCGAGAACGGGGCCGATCCTCTTCTTAAATATTTGGCACCTCCCCCCTTTTATTTTCTTCATTTTAATTATTTTGTTTTACTTGGATACACTATGATTTTGCTATGTGAGGATTAACCCTTATTTGTGAAAGTCCTTGGGATCCTAACCCTAGAGGGGGGGGGGGGGGTGAATAGGGTGTGCTACAACTATGACCAATTTAGACCAATTTTAATTTCTTAACAAAAACTAGTCACATGTGATGATTTTAATCAAACAAAATGCGGAAGCTAATAAATGAATCACCACAAGCATACACCACAACACCAAGGTTTATAGTGGTTCGGCCTCAATGCCTACATCCACTACCGGCTTGTGATCTAATCACCCCCACCGGATTTTCACTAGTTATGCTTTTCAATAGGCTAAGCAATAACCCTTACAATGTTGTTTTTCTAGGCTAAACAACAACCTCTCAATGTGCTTTTATAGGCTAACCAATAACCTTTACAAGATGCTTTTCTAGGCTAAGCAATAACCTTTACACAATGCTTTTCTTAGGCTAAGCAATAACCTTTACAAATAAATATTTCTCTAAGAAAGTGTCTTCACAAAAGATCACTCTAAGAGATACAAATTAAGCACAATGTATTTGCCTCTAAAATAGGCGGATATGAAAGTGAATAACAAACTCACACAAACACTAAATGAATGCAAATGTGTATGCTCATGATGTGTGTGTGTGATAACTTCAATCAAGTTAAAAACAAAGCTCAATTAATATATTGCTTAAAGCAATTCAAAGTTTAAGGCTCATAAAAGATTGATTGAAGTTTAATGCAAATCACATGTATGAGAAACAACTTGTTAATGACATGAAAATCAAAGACTCACAAGTTGTATGAAAATGACTAACTTAGAACATGTGATGCATGTGCAATGTTGTTTTCAAAAACCAAATAGATTTAACTAAAGTTCAAATGAATGAAAACAACAAATTAGGTTTCAACCAAGACAAAGAATCATGCTTTAAAGGAAATCAAAGACTTTGGCTAAGCATGATTAAGAAAGGTTTAAAAACAACTTGTATTGAAACCAAGGTGAAGAATCCAATCTTAATTAGATCAAAGATTAGGAGAAGAATGGATTCAACACATCATAGTTATTATGCTAAATATCATTTACCAATAATTTAAACAAAGCACATAACTATGATTAAGAGAGGTAGAGCTTACTTAGAGATTTAACTTCATTAATCCAAGCTTTAGCTCACCAAATGACTCTTTGGTCTCTCTTAGTTCATCCCCTTTGTCTTGTCTCAAAGCTCCTCAAAAGAGTCTTCAAAATCTCCAACTTTTGACAAAGGAAAGAACTCATTTTTATAGCAAAAAGTGCCCAACGGCTAGTCCTCGGTCGACCTGCAAACAGGTCTCGGTCGACCGGGAAAGCACAACGGTCAAATTTCTGACCGTTGGAGCTTCAGGCCACTTTCTGCCTGCAGTGTTCCCGGTCGACCGGGACCTCTGCGCCGGTCGACCGGCGACACTGCTGGGCCACCCCCCTTTTGACAAAAATTCCAATTTTTGCACATTTGAAGGTATTTCTTTGGGAGGATTCTTGGGCCACTAAACCAAGCTAGAAAACATGTTTTAAATCATATGAAGATGTTTAAAAAACATGAAACACACAAAGCCTAAATAGATTCGAAACTTTAAATCCAAAGGCTAGCTTGATTTCTAAAAACTCTTTTCATATGAAAATGCATACAAAGATTATTCTGAAAGTGATGAATGCATGCAAGACACAAACCTAAATTCTCAATATGATTTCACAAAAGTAATGCTCAAAGAATTAGGTTTACAAAAGAGTTTGAATTCTAAAACCAATGCATCCAAGTTTAGAAACAAAACATGAATAAAACAAGATTTCTTCAAGTCTAAAACCAATGCATGTAAAAATCAAGATTTCAAGGTTTTCTAAAACAATGCAAGAGTGTAAATTCAAATGATGTGAATATGTTAATGCATCCATCAAATTGCAAATACAAAATCCCTAACCATTTGGACTCTGACTCATAACCTTGAATTGACCCTATATTAAAGAGACCCAAAGAGACCCAAATTAATGTGACAGGAAAACCGTCGTGTGTTGCCGGCAGCACGTTAGACAAGAGAAGAACCCACCCATTTATTTTCTCCCATTCTTCTTGGGCTTTTGTCAAAGAACGGTGTTATGGCCGTTACCGTAGCTGGCGATTGTGATCCATCGATTTTGAGGGTAGTCGGAATCCTCATTTTCGTTGTAAAATTTAAATAACACATATAGATGAATGGCGATTTCCCTCCCCGGGGGGGATCCAAATTCACATCCTATAGGATTGTCCGAGACAGAACAGGAAGAATCAATAGTAACAAGGAGCATAGCGTCCCGCACCACCACAGAATGCAATGGTTGTCCAAAATCAGCCAAGGCCACTTCAGCAACAAGCACCACAACAGCAGCATAGACCACAGCCGCAGCAACAAGCCCGTCGACAAGGACAAAATCAGAATCAGCGTCCCCCACAACAAAATAGAAACGTCCCACAAGGCAGGCCACAACAAGCACATAATAGGCCACAACATCGAGGGCAGATCTATGCGGTCAATAGGACTGATGCAGAGGCGGTAGGCAATGTAGTGGAAGGTACACTTCTTATTTATGGGATTAAAACTAGGATTTTATTTGACCCTGGCTCTACACATTCATTTTTATCCCACGAATTTTCTAAATTGATTGATATGCATGCTAGAGAACTTGAGTTCATTTTGACTGTGCCAACCCCAGTAGGTAAATAAGTTATTTGTAGAACCTTTTAACCTAGTTGTGCATTTCATATAGGAGAAGTGGTGTTACTCGCAACCCTTATTTTGTCGGAGATGTATGATTTCGATGTCATCCTAGGGATGGATTGGTTGGCAGGGTACCATGCCACAATGGATTGTTTCCATAAGACCATCACCTTCAAGTTAGATGAGACACCGGCTGGAGTGTTGTTTCAGGGAGAGAGGAGAAATCCTCGTGCAGGGTTTGTCTCAGCATTGAGAGTTGATAGACTATTGAAAAATGGATGTGAAGCCTATTTGGTGTTCATCACAGAGGATAAACAGTCCCAAGGCATGGAGGAGATCCCGATTGTTTGGGAATTCCCGGATGTTTTTCCGGAGGAGATTCTAGGATTGCCACCCATCAGAGAGATTGATTTCACGATTGAGTTATTACCAGGGACGGCTCTGATTTCAATTGCACCTTATCGAATGGCTCCGGTGGAATTGGGAGAGTTGAAAATACAATTGTAAGAATTGTTGGACGAAGGTTTTGTGAGACCGAGCATTTCAGCATGGGAGCTCTAGTTTTGTTCGTTAAGAAGAAAGAAGACTCAATGAGAATGTGCATTGATTACAGGAGATTGAATCAAGTAACCATCAAGAACAAATACCCATTGCCAAGAATAGATGAACTGTTTGATCAATTGTAAGGTGCTTCATATTTTTCGAAGATTGATTTGAGATCCGGTTACCATCAGCTGAGAGTCAGAGAATTAGATGTACTGAAGACAACTTTCCAGACAAAATATGGTCACTATGAGTTCCTTGTGATGCCATTTGGGTTGACTAATGCACCGACAGTATTCATGGCTTTGATGAACAAGATATTTACACAGTATCTGGATCAGTTTGTGGTAGTGTTCATTGACGATATTTTGGTATACTCCAAGACCAAGGAAGAGCATGAAGAGCACTTGAGGATAGCACGGCAACTCTTGAGCGAGAACCAGTTGTATGCGAAGCTCAACAAGTGTGAATTCTGGCAGGAACAAGTAGCATTTTTTGGGCACATCATCTCCAAAAAAGGATTGTCAGTAGATCCGTCAAAGATTGAAGCAGTAGTGAAGTGGGAAAGACCGAAGAACGTTACAGAAATTAGAAGTTTTCTGGGATTGGCAGGCTACTACCGAAGGTTTGTACAAGGATTTTTTAGATTACGTCACCATTGACGAAGTTGACAAGGAAGAATGTGCCGTATGTGAGGACAGATCGGTGTGAGGCCAGTTTCCAAGAGCTAAAGAAGCGATTGACTACAACACCAGTCCTTACCTTGCCATCTGGAAGCGGCGATTTTACCATTTTTACCGATGCTTCGAATGTTGGACTTGGTTGTGTGTTGATGCAAGATGGAAAAGTTGTTGCATATGGATCCCGGTAGTTGAAAGACCACGAGAAGAACTATGCCACCCGTGACCTTGAGTTGGCAGCAGTTGTCTTTGCGTTGAAAATTTGGAGACATTACCTCTATGGAGAGAAATTCGAAGTCCACTCTGATGGACCTGATTTCCTTCCTTTCCTCTCCCATCCGTCCCCGGGGTCAACGAGAGGACTAAATGAAGGGAAAAAAGGGGGAGAAAGGCGGGTATCAACATTTTTGTACGGGTATGCCAGATTTTCTATTCTACTAGGAATTTAGAGATGGTGATCCGGAGATCCACCTCCACAAGAAGAAAGGAAATCAATCTTTTTTCTAACTTCCCATTGCACATATATTTCAGAAAAGAGACAAGGTTTTTTTGTTTGCCGTGAAAGGTGATGTTTGTTTGCTATGAAAGGCGATTTTTCCGTGAAAGGCAATTTACAAATCTTATCAAAATGAAAGACAAGAATTGTGAATTTTTTTGTCTCTTAAAGAAAATACAAAGTACAATAGAAAAGTAAGAAAATGGATCTGACTTCTCAGGAGATTGCGGGGACACGTTCAGATCGACGGTTGCAAGTCATGTATGGACTTCGCCATCGTCCTTCAGATGAGATCATACAATGCTTTGAATCTTTTGGCTTGACTTGGACTTTAGTTTTCTAGAGGATAAGGACCAAGGGAAGATCCTGTATCCAATAAAAAATGAAGAGACGGGCTGAAAAGCCACGTCTAGGCCATGTAGATTAGGAGAAGAGAGGGCTTTGCCTTGGGGGGAGTGCCCCCTAAGGTACTTCAATCACCTTACGGTGTTTGTTGCAGCAAAGTTTCTTTAGAGCTTCTGGGAATTCTGGATGATCTTTCTGGCTGATTTTTCTTCGATTTTTCTAATCCGTTCTTCTTGGAATGCTCTCCTATTTATAGGCTTTTGGTAGCCATTTAGGAGGATTTATGAGCTTTGATGGCTTTAAAGCCTCATGATGAGAGGAGTTACAAGTTTTTATTTCTTGATTTTGTAACTCCTTTTTCCTTGAACCTGATTGGCCGATGGAGAATGATAGGCATTTAATCGCCTTTAATCTCCATGATGAGAGGAGTTTCATGGCTTTAATGCCATGATGGCTTCGACTTGTAACTCCCATTTCCTTGTTTCTAATTGGGCCATCCAAAATAATGAGTTAATGACCGCATTTAGTTTGGTCAATTGACAGAATTAAGTGGTCGTCGGGGATTTGAAGAGTCGCGGGCCATGCCGCGTCTTTTGGAATTCTTCTTTGCGATGATCGATGATGGATCTTCATGTTGATCGATGTTGGATGATCATGCAACTTCAGACATAGATTGCTAACAGCGGGCCGGTACCATCTGTCTAGTCGATTTCTTAATCGGTCGGACAGAAAATGTACTTTCTTGGTCAGCCGGTTGACGATCTTGGAGCGATCAATGACGATTTCGTGCTCTTGACAGCGGATCTGTGATGTTGACGAAGATCGACGGGTTGCAAGCCTAAAAAGTCAGAATTTTGGAAAATCACAAGGGTCGGACGTCTCGAAACGCGAAAAGGAGCCGGAAAATGGCCTTTTGGTGGAAATTCGGCGACCCGAATTTCAAGGGTCGCCGGCGACCATGGGGGAATTTTCCCCTTGGGTCGTAGTTTCGTTGGCCATTTTTCGATCTTTTTGTTTCTTTTTTTCTCCTGTATTTTTTTTGACACTTTTCGTCATTTTTGGCTTGATTCTCCTGAAGAAAACCCGATAAGAAATCGTGCAAAACCAGGGCACGAAGTTTCCTATTTTTGAAAAAGCCAAAGATCTTGCCGCGTAGAGTTGTTAATTTTTGGTCAAGAGTCGAAACTAGGTCAAACGATGTCGGAATGACCTGAAACTTGACATGGAGCCTCTTGAATAGTAGATAGGACCAACCAAGGGCTTTTGTTTGAGTTTTGAATCTGTTTAGGGTCTCATCGCTGCTAGGCTTGATTTTACCCCGGGGAAGATGTCGCGCTTTGATGTGCGGTCAACCGATGTCCGATTGACCTGAAATTTGACGGGGAGCCTATTGGAGTCATTTTAAGATGATCCATTATCTCTGATTAGGATGTCATGGTCCCGGGGTGCTCCATCGCCGGTAGCCTCGATTTTCATTCAGAGCGTTAAAGTCGGGTCAAACATTGTCGAAATGACCTGAAATTTGACGTGCAACCCTTTTGAAGCATGTTGAAGACGTCCATGTGCTCCGTTTGATGAGTAATGGTCCTGGTGGTTCCCGCTGCTGAGAGCCTTGATTTTCTTTCGATGCGTGAAAGTCGGGTCAAACGCCGTCGAAATGACCTGAAATTTGACGTGGAGCCTTTTGGAGGTATTTTGAGACTATCCATAGGCTCTGATCGAAGTTTCGATGTTTCCGATGCCGTTGTCGCCAGGAGCGCCTGTTTGGTTACCGGAGGAGTGAAGTTAGGCCAAATGATGTCGGAATGGCCTGAAACTTCATGTGAACTCCTCTTTTGGCCGTCTTCAAGGATCTTGCAGTTTTTGTTTGATTCAAACATGATCTGATGTTTGAAGTAGCATTGCCCATTTGTAGTAGGATGCGGCTTCATGTGGCTTCTTGACGTTGAAGAGGCAAAGTGACATTTTTGGTGTCAACAAATGCCCCCTCGAGGTACAACGAAGAGTAGCTTTTGGAGTCGATGTGCCTCGAAGAGAAACTTGAAGGAGAGTTTTTTATTTGACCAAGAGTCTTTGAGCATTTTTTTATAGCCTTTTGAGTTTCCAGGGGGATTTTATGGTAGTGAGAAGGATCACGTACCATCTCAAGGCAAAGTTTTGAAAATTACATGAGGGAGTTGGATTTGGGTTTTCCTTTTGACCTTGTGAACCTAAGGGCTTTATGTGGCACATCAGAAGGTCCAGAAGGATCTTTTGGTTTTTGATCTTATGACCTAACAAGTTGTATGTCGTAGGTTAGGGGGTCGGGGTTTGATTTTTTTGGATTTTGACCTTGTGACCTAACAAGCTGTATGTGGCAAATTGGGGGGGGGGGGGTTAGATTTGGTTTTAACTTTGTGACCTAAGAAGCTGTATGTGGCAAGCTAGGGGGTCAGGTTTGGATTTTGTGGAATGTCAATTTCAAGATTTTGGCTGAATTTGGTATATAAGGTGGGATGGTTTGAAATTTTGGAAGCTCATGAGGCTTGGATTTTTTTGTGTGTGCTCCAATCAACTCAAAAGAGGCATGGAACCATTTTGTGCGCTCTTGGTAAGAAGAATTTTTTGAAAGGAAACCCTTTTTAGTGCCTAGGTGGTCAAACCTGGCTCATGTGGGCTAACCCATGGGACCTTAAGCTTTTTTAGATCTCACATGGCATCATTTTGTAAAGAATATCTAAAAATATCTCTTTTGAATAGAGAATATCTAAAAATATTCTTACTTGGAGAGAATCTCTCAAGTTTCCTTTCTTTTGGAAGAGATTTTCTAAAAGTATCTCTCTTTGGGAGAGAATATTTCTCATTCCCTTTCTTTTTGGAGAAAATTTCTCAAAGAATCTTCTCTTTGGTAGAGAATATCTCAAATCTCCTTTCTTTTGGGAAGGTTGCTAATTTTTAGCACTTACCTCCTTTCTTTTCTCCTTGTTTCCTCTTTTGATTTGCCCTCTTCTATAAAAGCAAGAGGAGATTGGATCTTTGCTTTATTGCTTTCTTTCTTTGCAAGAGTCTCCAAGAGTGCTCCAAGATCAAGAATTCTTCTTCTTCTTCAAAGATCTTCAAGCTTTTCTTCTTCTCCTCCATCAATGGCTTCAAGTAAGTTTTCTTCCTTCACAAGAAACTCTATGTAGAAGTAGAATTCTTTCCTTTTTCTCTTCTTTTCTTTTCTTTTCTTTCTCCCTTTTTTTTCTCCACGTGTTTTTTTTTCACGTGCTGCCTCTTTTTATTTTACGTTTTTTTTTCCGTTGTCCGTACGGCCACGTGGAAGTGGGCCATGGCCTGCTTGCCAAAATTTTTTTTTTGAAGAAATTTCTCTCTGTTTTCTTTTTTGCTTCTCTCTTTTTTTGCTCACTAAGATAATGAGGTTTATGCACCATGATAATGAGGTTTATGCATTCCAAAATGTTCATGCATATTTCTTTCTTTTTTTTTTGGTGCATCAAGATAAAAGGCTAGAATCTCTAGGTCAAGTTAACATGAATTTTGACTTTGACAAAGTTTGATTGGTTTTGACCAAGTTGGGTTGGAATTGATCAAACTTTGGTTAAAGTTTTCCTAGCATCTAATGCATGATGATTTTTTGAATACATGCTTTTTAGAAAATTGATTGGGAGCATGATGATGCATACCTAGAAATCTTTTGCAAGTTTTAGGAGTTGGAGCTTACAGCAATGTTGAGCCCTTTCCTGATCTTGCTGGATTTTGAGGAGCTTTGCAAGTTTCGAAGTTTGGAGATCGCAACAATGTTGAGCTCTTCTTCAAGCTTATGGGGATTTGATGAGATTGGTTTGATCTCACAGCAATGTTTGAGTTCAAACCTTCTTTGAGGATGCTTCGTTGAGCTCGCAACGGTGTTGAGCTCATCTTCAAGCTTCCTATCTTCTTCGGAATGTTTCCTTTTTCTTCGGAATTGTCTCGGAATCATGCCAAAATTTCGCTAGAATTTTCTTTTCTCTTTTTTTAGTAAAATTCTATCACTTTGATGATTAATTTTTCCTTTTTCATCCTTTGCATGTAGTTCCTCCAGAACGAACAAGGGCAAATAGCCTGTTACTAATGCACCTCGTCGGTCTACCAGGTCTCCTAATGTGGTCGTACAGCAGGCCTGGGAGACGGTCCAGTTTGTGGAGAAGAAGTTGGAAGAATGCGACTCCCTCAACTGCGATGAGATGAGACAGTGATTGATCGCTCTCCAGGATGAGGAATTTTACAGGATTATGGTAAGCAACCGTCCTTGGGTCATGGACGATCAAAGCATTGTGCCCAAGCCTACCTTTTTCTTTGGTGACGCAGTCCCTGACGACTTGACGTACCAAAGGAGATGTTTTCAGTTCTCTTACACAGCTAAGGTGAGGAGAGAACTATTTTTGCCCGGTTGACCTTTGATCGGACTGTCTCGATCATGAGTCTTTCTCCCACATGTCCCAAGAGGGAGGATCCTCCAAGCTGGGTGAAGAGGACCAATGTGATAAAGACCGAGGTTTTTGTTGGCGGCCTTTCCGGATATGTGGAGAAGTCACCTGTCCATATGGACATGTTGATGCCCTCCAGTGGCTACCAGGGTTCTGACTATCCGTCGGTCGATTTGAGACCGGTTGGCCTTGGCATTTTTCAGGGTGACAACAGCAATTGGGTGAAACCTTTTCGACTTCGTGGTCGTTTCAGTGCAGATTCGAGCTGGGAATCATGGACAGATCACACCCTGCAGGTTGGTGGAGCCATTTTGAAGGAGGCCGGGATCTTCGACGCAGTGCGCACTTTTCGGAAGACTGTGGTTTTCTCTGATGAGGCCTTCATGGCCATGCTACAGTCATTCCTTCCACAAACCAACACCTTCGTTGTGACGAACGGTGAGATTGGTTTTACTTTGAAGGAATTAAGCGTTATCACCGGGCTACCTATCCTTGGCAAACTCTATGAGGAGTTTATGCCTATTGACAACGTCCTTGAGGAGCCGTCTCAGGAGTTTAGGCTCTTGTACTTTTAGTGCTAGTTTTGATGGTCTCAATACCAAGTATATGATGTAATAAATTGATTCATTTCTTTATTTATCAATACAATCATGTTTTCCTTTCATGAGATGAATGGTGTTTAATTATATAGTTGCACATAACCAATACAAATGACATAATGGTTCATGAGATGAATCGGCGTCCACAAGTATACTAGATGTAATACATGTGTATGGATGAGATCTGCATACAGGAGATATGTATTGCAAATCTTATACTTAAATATCTTGACAACCAGTGATGAGATTGGACATCTCATCTGACAAGGTTGCAGCACTTTGATCACTATGAGATAGTGTGATTTGTCTCGATCATCGGAATGTAAGATTCTGGATCATGGTGCTGGTACATTTGATGTATTGAAGGACCACGAGAAGCACCTTATATACACTGTCTTTATTTTAAGGCCTGCTATTATACTTCCCTAGCAATAGGCTCATAATCCAGAGACATTAATGAACTCAAGTTTCTATCTATTCATTTGCTTTGAGTCACCAATGAGTGAGGCCAATTGTAGGTCAACACCTCGATGATTTCGGTACGTGGTAGTAGAGTTGTAGGAACATTCAATGGTCAAGATGGAATCTATCTTTAATATCCCCTTGTGCCAATTAATGGATTTATCATTGGTACATGCGCACCCATTCCAATTAAGAGTTAATTGGATCGGTACCAAATGATCACTATAATTAATTGGGGCTCAAGGATAATAAGATATGGATCTAATTTGGTGGACAGTTCCAATTGATCCATGGATATAGATGGAGGGGCCTACTTGTGGTAATTGGGAAGTTTAGGGTCTTCAATGTAATATATTCCTAAGACTGGAGTTCAATTGCATTTATATAGTGGAGTTATTTTCAATTAACTGTGGGCCCGGATTGCACATGAGATGTGGGGTCGCGTGTCCAAGTTGGAGCCAGCTTTCTAAGGAATCTCTAGTGGTCCCCACGCTAGCCCAAGATATTAGAAAGATACTAATTATAGTAGAACTCTAAAAGGAAATAGAAATTTACTATTTCTATTTGAAGTGAGACTTCTAATAGTGGTAATAGTAAGTTACTAATTATTAATGGAAGTGAGACTTCTATTTTAATTAGTAAAAGAGAAAGTTACTAATCATATTTGAAGTAAGACTTCTAATTGTGATTTAGTAAGCAACTAATTGTAGTGGAAGTAAGACTTCTATTTTAATTAGTAAGAGGAGGTTGCTTAAGTGCTATAAAAGGAGGAGAGGAGCCCTTGGACGTCCTATGCATAATCCCATCTTGGAATTCACGCCCAAGACTCTTAGTGCAAGAGTTGCACACGTCCGTCTCTCTCTTTCCCTCTTCTAGTTTCCATTAGGGTTTTCTCTTGGAGATTCCACCATCTTCTTGAGAAAAGAGAATCTGATACGGGTCATAGCGTGGAAGATCAAAGGGTGTTGGAGATTCTGATTTGATTAGTGAAGGTGTTCATCATCAAAGAAAGAATTCAAATTCTCCATTAGAGCACAACTAAGCTCCAAAGGTATAATCTACATCCTTGTATGTTGTGGATTTCGTGGTTACATGTTTAGGTGTTGTTTTCTATCTTCTAGATAGGATATATTGTTGTACATGGTTTATGGGTTTGAGGAATTGCATCCTGGATTGGGTTTGTTGCCTTCTAGATATTGATCCCTGTATCAAGTGGGTCAAAAGTTTTTGAAACCTATCTGAATGGCCCACCTATTTTCCAACATTTAGCTCGTCGCCTTCTATGATTTTTTTAAGGAGAAGGAGGGCTTGAAAGTCAGGTGTAGCAGTTGGAAGAATTGTAGCTCCAACTTCTTTGTAGGCGGAGAGTCTTCTGATGGTGTGGCCCAAGATGCTAGGGCCAAGAACCCAGGTTTGAAGAAGATCTCCATCATCCGAGATGACTTGAGGAAGTTCTTCGGGAGTACAGACTCCATTTATCCGACATTGCACTGCGGGGGGATCTCGCTATTTACCTCACTTATTGGTTGGGTGAGGCTGTTTTTGCTGGAGGAGATGGAACGCACATCAGGCCGCACTGTATTTTTTTGTCTTGTCAGATGGTGTTCGGAGAGTGGTTGGCTTTGGTGCCAGCTCTTTACTCCTACTCGTGTACCGAACTATAGGTTGCTGCTTTCTTGGTTTGGCTGGGGCTCCCTATGAACATGGTATTTTTAGCCCATATTTTCTATTAGAGGTATGTTTACCACTGTCCTGGCTTCCATTGCTTAGGAGTTGCACAGGATGATGACCCTTTCATGATTCGGTTGGCTAGAGGGACAGCCGTTTCCGAATCTCTTTTGTTTGCCCGTTTAAGGATCCAACAGTTCATGGGCATCGAGATCGGGCAATCTTCAGTGAAGCTTTCTCCGGGTTTGCGGAAGAAGGCTTTTGACTTTGGTGCCTCTCGTGATTCCATCAAGGCAGGGTCGGGAAGACATTACTCCTTGACCAATGCAGAAAACGGATGACTTTTTAACATATGTGTTGGTACAATGGTGTACCGGAGACATCAATTTTTCGATATCCAGCCGTATGTTCCCTCGCATTTCGCGCTGCAGTTAGGCTTCTCTTAAGGCATTGTTGGAGCGCCTTCGAGCATGGTGAAGCGTTTTGGAGGTTTGTAGGACGGGCGGAATGCATGGGCCTTTTACAGTGCGAAGGACACTACCACCATGATTTCCTATCTTCAGTTACCCATTTTCCGGACTGCTGGTTTCACGAAATGGTTCGTGGAAAGCTTTTCAGTGTACCGGGTGTTAGTTTTATGGTCTCAATACTAGTATATGATGAATAAATTGATTAATTTCTTCATTTATCAATATATATTATTGTTTTCCTTTCATGAGATGAATGGTGTTTTATTACTTGTTTGCACATAACTAATACGAATGACATAATGGTCCATGAGATGAACCGGAGTCCACAAGTATACTAGATGTAATACGTGTGTGTGGATGAGATCCACATACAAGAGATATGTATTGGAAATCTTATACTTAAATATATTCACAACCAGTGATGAGATTGGGCATCCCATCTGACAAGGTTGCAGCACTTTGATCACTATGAGATAGTGTGATTTGTCTCGATCATCGGAATGTAAGATTCTGGATCATGGTGCTGGTACATTGGATGTATTGAATGACCATGAGAAACACCTTATATACACTGTCTTTATTTTAAGGTCTTCTCGAATAATTCCCTAGCAATAGGCTCATAATCCAGAGACATTAATGAACTCAAGTTTCTATCTATTCATTTGCTTTGAGTCACCAATGAGTGAGGCCAATTGTAGGTCAACACCTCGATGATTTGGGTACGTGGTAGTAGAGTTGTAGGAACATTCAATGGTCAAGATGGAATCTATCTTTAATATCCCCTTGTGCCAATTAATGGATTTATCATTGGTACCTGCGCACCCATTCCAATTAAGAGTTAATTGGATCGGTACCAAATGATCACTGTAATTAACTGGGGCTCAAGGATAATAAGATATGGATCTAATTTGGTGGACAGTTCTAATTGATCCATGGATATAGATGGAGGGGCCTACTTGTGGTAATGTGGAAGTTTAGGGTATTCATTTTAATTTAATCCTAAAGACTGGAGTGCAATTGCATTTATATAGTGGTGTTATTTGCAATTAACTATGGGCCCGGATTGCACATGAGATGTGGGGTCGTGTGTCCCAATTGGAGCCAGCTTTCTAAGGAATCCCTGATGGTCCCCACACTAGCCCAAATTATGAGAAGGATACTAATTAATAGTAGAACTCTAAAAGGAAATAGAAAGTTACTATTTCTATTTGAAGTGAGACTTTTAATAGTGGTAATAGTAAGTTACTAATTATTAATGGAAGTGAGACTTCTATTTTAATTAGTAAAAGAGGAAGTTACTAATCATATTTGAAGTAAGACTTCTAATTGTGATTTGGTAAGCAACTAATTGTTATGGAAGTAAGACTTCTATTTCAATTAGTAAGAGGAGGTTGCTTAAGTGTTATAAAAGGAGAGAGAGGAGGCTTGGATGTCCCTAATGTTACTCCATATAGTGATTCACACCCAGCCCATTCAAGTGTGCAAGAGTTGTACACCTCTCTTCCTCTCCCTCTTCTAGTTTCTCTTTTAGTTTCCTCTAGGGTTTTTCTCTTGGAGATTCCACCATCTTCTTGAGAAAAGAGAATCTGATATGGGTCATAGCGTGGAAGATCAAAAGGTGTTGGAGATTCTAATTTGATTAGTGAAGGTGTTCATCATCAAAGAAAGAATTCAACTTCTCCATTAGAGCACTACAAAGCTCCAAAGGTATAATCTACATCCTTGTATGCTGTAGATTTTGTGGTTGCATGTTTATGTGCTATTTTGTATCTTCTAGATAGGTTATGTTGCTGTACATGGTTTATGAGTTTGAGGGATTACATCCTGGATTGGGTTTGTTGCCTTCTAGATAGTTGATCCCTGCATCAAGTGGGTCAAAAGTTTTTGAAACCTGTTTGAAAGGCCCACGTATTTTCCAACACCGGGGGTTTTCCAAGAAGGAGCTTGATGTCAAGCAATCTCCTGGGAAGGATCATGGTAGATATAATGGAGTCCGGCGAGAGGAAGTTCTGGCTTTCCTTTCCGGAGAGAAGCACAAGATCGACTTTCTCAGTTAGCAAGACATCATCAGATCAGGAGCTATACAAGAGATACCTAGTGAAGTCTTGGAACAGCTAGAAGAGGAGGAAGCCGAGATCGATGCTTGGATGCAAGCGGAACTAACAAAAGCTTCCATGGAGTCTACTGGAAAGAGTAGACCATCTAGAGAGGAATCAAGTGAAGCTCCTGACTTTGACAATGGGGCGGGTACTTCAAGTAAATCAACATAGAAGCAAGAGGAAAAGAGGGCAGCGCCGTAATAAGAGACGGCATGAAGACTTTCCTGATTTAGAAGTCCCTCCCACCATTGTTGAAGAGACATCAGAGGATGCTGATGAGCCTCCGGAAAAGAGGAGTCAAGAGGAAGAAACCGTTGAAGGTATGATTCTTCCTCTTTCTCTCTCTATTTCTTTCATTAAGATTTTCTTTTTTTTTATTTGCTTTTTCTCCCTTTTTCAATGGAAGATGAGGACTTGGTGATGCCTGAGGTTCCAACTGATGAAGCAGTGACGGATCCAATTGCGGCATCTGAAAAAGAACCGAAGGACTCTTGAGTGATTCCAAAATCTTCACCTGGTATGACTTCTTTGTATTTTTTCTTTTGTCTGTGCTGTCATATGCTAACATGTTGATTGTTTTCTTGTCAGCTGACTTCTCATAGGATTCTGACCATTTCGAGCCATCCATGGATGCGGCCTTTGAAGACGGTTCGGATGAACTCATGGAGGCGGAAAGTATTCCGTTGATCGTTGACGAATGTATTTGTAGCAATAACCCTGATGATAATGATTTTTCCAATAGGATCATATTGATACCTCTTTTGTTTTGTTTTGCTGGCAGATTGTGAGGTAGCAGAAGAAGTTCCTCCGTCTTTCTCAGTGCTAGAGCAGGGGATGCCTACAGTTGAACCAGAAGTAGGGACTTCTTCTTCTAGTTTTGATGCAGCAGAGACAAAATATTCTGAGCAGATTCCATCGCCAGTGTCTTCGATTAGAAAGAGCTTAATGATCACTCCTCCAGCAGGACATGACATGGGAAGTTGACCAATGGAGAGGGGCGAGCCTTCATCAAGGCCATCTCTTGAGTATGCAAAGAAAGTGTTGAAGAGCGTTTTGAGCTCATGGGTCAAAACTCTTTCTTCTGGCCATTTAGAAACCGGCTTTGGCATGATCAAGCATGTACATGACATTCTTGTTGATAGTGAAGAAATCGGTCTGGACATTGAAGGTGCGAAGGCTTTCGTTGATGAAGTCATAGCTCTAGGGAACAGGTGGAATGAAACCAAGAGCTTCCCAAGTGGTGACTTCTTCAATGATATATTTTTGAAGCCTTCTGGTGAGGTCAAGTCTGAGTTGAACGAGATCTTGCGGACTCAGAAGCAGTTCGTTTGGGAGAGGAACATTACTGAGTTGGCTATCATTGAGCTGACAGAAGATCTACGCCATGTTGATAGAGAGGTCATTGAGACCAGGCAGAGTCTTGAGTTATTGGAGGAACAAGCTGCTGTAAAATGGGTCGCCATTGTAGAAGCTCGTGCCAGAGAAGGGACTCTGATTCGCCAAGTCGAGGAGGCCGAGAGTAATCTTCAAAGGAAGACTCAAGAGTACGAGTAATGACAGATTCTTCGGGAAGAGCTTCCCCATGCTGCAGACGGATCGCGGCGTTCTTCGACATTTTATGGGAAGATTTCGAAGAAGTGCGGCCTGGAAGCTTTAGAGGCTAAAGGCAAGAGTTTGCTTGAGGAGTTGAGTCTTTGGTTGAAGACCATGTGAGACTGAGCTCCTGATTCTTGTAACAAACCTTTTTTCTTTTTTTTTTGGTACCCGTGTATACACACATTTTTTTTGGAACTCTTTCTCTTGTAGTGCTTATGGACATTTTTTTAACACTTCTCTTTTTTCTGTATTCCCTCTTTTCACTCAAATTCTTTTGTGATACATTCAAGCAATAATAAAATGGGAATATTTTTTTGGAAATTTGATCAAAAGTTTGTCATTTTGTGAAAAACCTTTTATCAAATGGTTGTTTTAGCGTGAAAATCGAATTTTGAGATGGCATGGAAGCTGAATTTTGAGATGGCATAGAAGCCGAGTTTCGTGGCGTAGGAGCTAGAGTTCTTTTTTTAAAAGACATGAAAGCCAAATTTTGGGTCGGCATGGAAGCTGGAATTTTGTGGCGTAAAAGCCAAAATTTGGGATGGCATGGAAGCAGGTTTTGTTTGTGGCATAGGGGCCAAGGTTTTTTTGAGATGGCATAAAAGCCAATTTTTGAAATGGCATGAGAACCGAATTTTGTGGCGTAGCAGCCAAACTTTTTTTTTTTTTTGAGATGGCATGAAAGCCAAAATTTTTGTTTGTGGCACTGATAGCCAGTTTTGTGGTATTTATATGCGATTTTTGTGGCATTTATAGCCGATTTTTTGTGGCGTTTATAGCCGATTTTTGGCATGAGAGCCGATTTTTTGAAAATCGAGTTTTGTTTGGTTGGCATGAAAGCCAAATTTTGAATTGGCATGAGAGCTAGGTTTTGTGGCATTTATAGCCACCGGATATCCGGGTCACCGGATTTGTCGCCGGGTGACCCGTTTTCCGTCCTCTTTCGCGTTTCGGAAGTTCCAGCTCCTGTAATTTTCTGAAAACCTGATTTTTGATGCTCAAAATCGGATGATCTTCGTCGACATCTCGGATCCGCCATCAACAACATGAAATCGTCATCGATCGCTCCAAGATCTCCAACCGGCCGACCAAGAAAGTAAACTTTTTGTCCGACCGATCGAGAAATCGACAAGACAGATGTCACCAGCCCGCTGGTATCAACCTATGTTTGAAGTTGAATGATCATCCGACATTGATCAACATGAAGATCCATCATTGATCACCGCAAGAAAAAATCCAAAAGGTGCGGCACAGCCCGCGACTCTTCAAATTCCCCAGCGACCACTTAATGTTGTTAATTGACCCAACTAAATGCGGTCATTAACTCATTATTTTGGACGGCCCAATTAGATTCAAGGAAATGGGAGTTACAAGTCCAAGTCATCATAACATTAAAGTTATGAAACTCCTCTCATCATGGAGATTAAAGGCGATTAAATGCCCATTATCTCCACCGGCCAATCAGAAGCCAAGGAAAAGGAGTTACAAAATAAAGGAATTAAAACTTGTAACTCCTCCCATTATGTGGTTTTAAATGCATTAAAGCCCCATAAAGTCACCTAAAGGCTACCGAATGCCTATAAAAGGAGGTGATTCCAAGAAGAAAAAAAGCCCAAATCCCGAAATCTCGAACTCAAGATCCAGAAATCCATCCAGAAGCCCTGCTACTCTGAAAAAACTCTTCTACAACAAACACGAAAAGGTGATTGAAGTCCCTTGGGGGGCACCCCCCCCAAGAAAAAGCCTTCTCTTCTCCTATTCAACATGGCCAAGACGTGGCTCTTCAGCCTGTCTCTTCGTTTTTTTTATTGGGTATAGGACCTTCCCTTGGTCCTTATCCTCTAAAAAACTGAAGTCCAAACCAAGCCAAAGAATTAAAGCATCAAGTGTTCTCATCTAAAGGATGATGGCGAAGTCCATACATGACTTGCGACCGTCGATCTGAACTGGTCCCCACGATCTCCAGAGAAGTCAGATTCTCTTTCTCACTTTTTTGATGTACTTTGTATTTTCTTTAAGAGACAAAAAAAATCACATTTCTTGTCTTCCTTCATTGATGAGATTTGTAAATCGCTTTTCACGGCAAACTCGCCTTTTACGGCAAACAAAATGAAATCACCTCTCATGGCATTTTAAAAACTGTCTCTTTTCTTTAATATATGTGCAATGGAAAGTTAGGAAAATGTTGATTTCCTTCCACTTGCGAAGGTAGATCTCCGGATCACCGTTCCTAAATTCCAAGTAGAATAGAAGATCTGGCATACCCGTACAAAAAATATAGATGCCCGCCTTTCTCCCCCCTTTCTTCCCTCCATTCGGATCCTCTCGGCGACCCCGGGGACGGATGGGAGAGGAGAGGAAGGAAAAATTCCCGGCCCATCAAGCTGGCATACCTGGTGGGACCAGTTCATTAGAGAACACGATGCTTGAATTCTTTGGCCCATTTCTAGTTGGCAGCCTATGTTGGATCTTGCATCAAAAAAAAAAAAAAAAATGAGACGGGATTTTTTGAAAATTTCTACCTTTGAACATATTTCCATTCTTTCTCATTTCAAAAAGAGAAAAAAGAAAAAAATCTGATTTCTCTTTTTTTGGATTCAATTTTGAGAAGCTTTGATCCTTTCCTCTCTGAACTTGATAGCTCACAAAAATGTTCGCAGCTATTGTTCTTATTGGGGACTGGGCCATCTTTTCCCTTTGATGAGTCCGATAGGGATGTCCAAAAAAAAATCTTCAAAAAAAAAAAAAAACTCCTTCAAAAAATAATTCTTTTCTTTGTAATCAAATTTGAGAAAGTTTGGTCCCCTCCTTTTCAGATTTAGCACTCGCAGAAATGTTTGAGCCCTTATTCGGATTGGAACACCGTTCATTCTCTTTGATGAATCCAAAAAAAAAAAAAGCAAATTTTTTTTTTCAAAACCCACTAAGGTTGCACCAATTGCGTTCTTTGACCAAAGTGGATCTAAGAAATGCCTTGTCCAGAGTGTGGAGACAGCTAGACTGTTCGAGGCAAGGGTCCTCCAAACAGGTTTATTAAGTAATCCTACCCTTACCTGGGGGCTGATTTATCAACTAAGGTTTCATAAGATCGAATTGAAAACCTTTGCGTTTCTTTCGAAAACAATAAAAAACTTAAAAAAAAACACAATTGTCATCTTTGGGTTTACATCTGAGAAATCTTGGTTCCCTCCTTTTCGGATTTAGCGCTCGCAGAAATGTTTAAGCCCTTATTCGGATTGGAACACCATTTGCTCTCTTTTATGAATCCGATTTTGACCTTTCAAAAAATCCAATCTCGTGTCTATTCCAAGGATGCGATTTGCAACATTTGTGCCTAGCGGTGCTAGTACGCCCTACCGGGTCTACTGTATTCGCGACCGACACTTCTATATCTCTAACCTTATATCATCTTACATCGAGTGAGCCTCACTTCTCGGTAGTTTGAATTAAGGTCCACAATTGCTTCTAGCAGTCACGGGAATGCTCGTTCTAAGCCTCCTGTACTTGCATTTAGAACAATTGTATCCTCTATGGCTTTTTACCTTCTTCACTTCGCTTGGACTGGGCCATGTTCCCCTGAGCGATTTGAAAAGACAAAACCATAGTTCTTTCCCATTTATGATCACTATGTTCTTGTGATTACTAATGGACATGGTCTTGTTTCAGAAGTTTTCCAAAACTAACAATGGCAGCTTCATTAATCATCACTTTCGATGAGAACAAGTACCGGCTTATGCTCCAGGAGAAGTAGAACAAGCGCACTCAAAAGCGTCATGCTAGCTGCCGAGGCGTCACCTCCCTCGGCAAATCCCAGAACACTGGGTCGACCTCTACTCCCCGGACCATCATCTTTGGGTCGCTGGGACTGTTCCCACTTCCCGTAGAGGAAATCGCACCTGCTAAAATACAGAAGAACGCCGCGCAAGGTGTCACTGCCATGACACCAAGGGCGACCACGAAGAAGCCTGAAGCCCATGGCAACTTCACGAAGCCTCAATCCATAGAGAACCAGGCCTACCCTAAGACTTGGTCCGCAAGATCTTCGCCAAAACAAAGGAGGTCCCAAGCATCTGCAAGGCCAGCATACCTGGCCCCTTTCAAAGAAAACCGGTTCTATCTTATTCCATACATGAAGGAAGAGAAACCAGCCCCTTGCCTGACAAAGGAGGCAACCCATCATGAGTCGGCTTGCTCTTACAAGTCAAAAATCAAATCAAACATCACCAGGCCTCTGCAAGAAACTGCCAAGGCCTGCACTCATGCAGTTCGACCCTTTATCTCAACAGGCGCTGAATTCGCAAAATTCAAAGCTTCGCTACGACAGTCGAAGGACCGAGTCCAAATCCTGTCTATGCCTAGCTTCAAGGAAGATAGGCTCGGCTATTGCATTCGAGGGAGTACATCCTTCATTGCTAAAGCCCAACTGGAGCTGACAGAAGCTCAAATTGCCCGTTGCATACGTCGCCGCATGTCGTATCGACAAAAGATACTAGAAAGCCAAAGGACCCAGCATCCTACCCTCCAAGTCTCCCAAAAATGGGTCGAAAAAGAAAGACCTGGTCAAATTATTGCTGTCCATATGGTTGGCAAAGCCAGAAGAAGTCAGAAGCCAGCAACTAAAATTCATGTCCGACGACCGGTGAATCGCAGCGTCTCCCGGACACGAAGACGCCTGGAAGAATCTTCTACTCCTTCAAGCCAAGGATAATGGAGTAATCCTTCCACAAGTTCTTCAAGAATGAGCCCCAGCTCAGTCACCAGGACAATCTCCTCATTCGAATCACGGAGGATGAACATCTTGGCTACAAACTCTGAGCAACCTCGCAATCCACCTCCTGATGAAAAGACCGCACATATCTAGCAATTGGAGCAAGGTCAGCAGAGGATTGAGGCTCTAATGGAAAATCTTCTTCTCGCTTTTCAGTGTCAAGAAAACAACCAATCTCCTCCAGATAATAAGGAAAATGCAGAAAACAGTGAGTCATGCGCCCTTACCAAAAAGGACGTTGACGATATCCTCGCCAAAGCAAAAGAAGAGGATACCTTGAAGGAGCATGGGATCAAGCCACCATATCCCTTATGGATGGACTCGGTCTCGTTCCCTACAAATTCAAGCAACCTACTCTCCAAACATATACGGGGAAAGGTTCAGCCAGACAGCACGTCATTCACTTCAAAATCCTGACGCGAGCTATCGCGGATCAAGATGCCCTCAAGATCTGTCTCTTTGCAAGTACCCTAAAAGGTACTGAAAGACCCTGACCCGAGTGAACTCGATTAGTACTAATTAAGTTGTTTGTTAGTTCTAAGCTTGATTAGTGATTTTGGCTAAGTTGGGTTTGGAATAGCTTTTGAAATAGTTTTGAGGAATTTTGATTGCTTTGTGATTAGTGGGGCCCTTTGGGGGTTCCTTTTTATGACCTTGCATGCGCTTGAGGATTTATCGGAGGTTTTTGCATTCATTGTTTTAATCCCATTTTAATTGTATTGTTAATCCCTACAACTTTTATGTTGATCCCGTGCCCGTTCGAGATCCCGAAACCCGATTTCATAGCCTTGAGGGCAAAACAGTCATTGCACACAAAATCTGTACCCAAAACTTGATATTCCCGAAACTCGCGAAACATATACTTTTTGGAAACTAGATATTTCGACGATCACTTTTCTCTTCTTCGTCGAATTCATTAGAAGCCCCGAAAGCCATGATTTTAGCCCAATTAGATTGCTAGTGGTGGAGCCCACTCCCCACTTGTTTATAAGGAAGCCCTTCCCCTTTCATTTCCCTTTTTCCAGCACAAGAGAGAGAACCTAGGGTTTCCATTGCCTTCCTTCTTGCTCTTGCCTTCCATCACCAAATCCACCACCAACCTTGCACAAATTGAGAGGAGGAGATCATCATCTTCTTCCTCATCACCATAGCTCTCTATTGATACCATTGCTAGAGGAAAACCTTCCATCCCAAGACTTTCTTTGAACTCACCTTGCCTTTTGAAGAACCCTCATGTAAGTAATCCTTCCCTTCTTCTATATTTGTGTTCTCCTAGCCTAAGGGAATCTCCATCCCTATTGTTGAAGCTTCTTCCTCCCCATGCTATGTTTTGACTCTTTTAGGGTTTTATTTTGGGTTTTTGCTTGTAGCTTGGACCATTGACTTGGAGGACTTGTTAGAGCTTGATTTTCTTGAGTAGAGACCTAAGGCAAGTGGATGATTTGAATTTTATAAGTTTTCAATGGTTTTGGTATTTCCACTCATGCATATGTATTGCCTATTTATTGCTTTGTTTTGAAATAAATGTTCATGGTAGTATTTGTTAGGCCCTTGTTTGTTGCAATTGTTGATGGATTCACTCACTTTCACTATCACATGATTACACACATGAGCTCTTAGTTTTTGACTTTTGGATCTTGGATTCTTTCTTGCATTTGCACATGTTTTTGAAATGAATTTGATTCATGCATGTTTTAGAATCCAAACATTTTTTAAAACCTAATTCTTTATGCATTATCTTTGAAAAATCAAATTGAGGTTTTTAGGTTTATACCTTGCATACATTCATCATTATTAGAATCTATGCAATTTGATTTGAAAAGAATTTTATCAAATCAGTTATGTTTCATTCTTTCATGAAGGTTTGAGCTAAATGTTTTTTTTCTTTCATATGTTTTAACCTTAAGCTCAAATCCTTTCAAGATTTCCAAAGGTTCTTTCTTTAAAATCATTATTTTAATTTGGAGTCTTCATGACTATAGAATTTTAGTTTTCATCCTTTTTCAGTCATGAATTCATGCTTGATATATGTGTCTCAAAGTCCCCTGAGAGATGCCCTCAAAAGTTACAAGTTTCTACAAATTTTCAGAATTCTGGGCTTCATCAAGTCGGCTTGCCTGTGTGGCTGGTCGACCGGGCCAAGGGACCCTGTCGATCGGGCACACAGCAGGCAGACAGGGCTTTGAGCACCAACGGTCATTTTTCTGAGCGTTGTGTGTACCCGGTCGACCGAGCCCTGTTTCCAGGTCGACCGAGAACTAGCCGTTGGACTGTTTTTCGGTTTAAAGTCCATTCTTTTCCCATCTTTCAAGGGGCTTGATTAATGAACTTTTGAGACCATTTTGGAGCCAAAGAAAGGGGATGAAGTTGTAAAGGCTAGAGGGCTTTTTGGAAATCAAATGCTTGAGTTTTAAAAAGGTATATCTTACTTGTCATTTTGATTTCCATTCAAATTAGAATCTATGCATGTTTAAATCTTTGTGTTTTCTTTTATGCATGATTTCTAGTTTTTAAAGAGTTGTTTTGCAAACTCATTATCATCTTTGGAATATTAAGAATGGTTTGCAAACTCTCTTGTCTAAATCACATGTGTTCTTAGACTTTAATATTCATACAACTTGTTTTAGCTCATGTCTTTAAGTTGTTTGAATCCTTCATGTGATTAGCATTTATCTTCAATCATCATTTTCTAAGCTTTGATTTTAAAATGCATCAAGCATTAATTTAAGAGCTTCATTGTAGAAATTGATTGAAGTAAAGCATTCATACACTTGTGCACACACTTTAGCTTATTTTAGTGTATGTTTGTAATTTGATTTACACTTTCATATTAGCCTATTTAGAGGCAATTCATTTGTGCTTAAATTGTATCTCTTAGAGTGCTCTTTTGTGAAGACACCTTCTTAGAGAAATCATTCATTTTGTAAAGGTTATTGCTTAGCCTAAGAAAAGCATTGTGTAAAGGTTATTGCTTAGCCTTGAAAAGCATCTTGTAAAGGTTGTTGTTTAGCCTAGAAAAACAACATTGTAAGGGTTATTGCTTAGCCTATTGAAAAGCATAAATAGTGGAAATCCGGTGGGGTGATTGGATCACAAGCCGGTAGTGGACGTAGGCATTGAGGCTGAACCACTATAAACCTTTGTGTTGTGGTGTATGCTTGTGGTGATTGTTTATATTAGCTTCCGCATTTTGTTTGATTAAATCATCACTTGTGACTAGTTTATGTTAAGAAATTGAAATTGGTCTACATTTGGTCACATTTGTAGCACACCCTATTCACCCCCCACCCTTCCTCTAGGGTTAGGATCCAAGGACTTTCCGTATTAATGGTGCATTTATGGTCATAAAGATGTGTTGGTTCATAGCATTTAATTTCCTCTTGTTTTGTCACATATGCACTCTTATGTGAATTGGTTTCCTTCTTTCTTTCCTTGTATTGAATGTGATGATGATGGAGGAGAATGGGATGGATGTTCTGAGAGATTTGAGGTTGTTTGAATGGAGTTTTAGACTCCTCATTTGATGTATAAAAGTGGCTAGAAAGGGGTTGTAGAAGGAAGAGTTAGAGAGGAGCTGAACTGCCCCGGATTCAGTTTCTGGACAATTCGCTCGAGCGGACATGACACTTCGCTCGAGCGACCTGTCCAGAAAAGGGTTCGGAGCATTCCAGTAGGTTGGTCGCTCGAGCGGACATCCCAGAACTTGTTCCAAAGCGTCGTTAGTTCGAGCGCATTTAATAATTCGCTCGAGCCAATGAGTTCGCTCGAGCGACCTAAACTTCGGTCGAGCGAACTCTCCGGTTCGCTCGAGCGATGGGGTTTGTCTGTCATGGGCTATGTTTGGGATAAAGATGAGTTGTTTAAATGTTTTGGGACTATCCATTGAGAACCCTCTATGTCAAGAGGATTTATTAAGCATTGTATGAGGCCATTTGAGGAAGAAGCCATATCACGAAGACTTCATTCGTATAAGGAGCCCGGAATGTCCCCAAACTCAAAGAGTACTAAATTGTTATTAGATCGACATACGGGGTCCCTATTCACTTCAAATAAATTTTGAACCCGATACTTTACCCGAAATTCCAATTGTTTATCATACTTTATCGATCCCGAGATTTATACCATATGCCTTGTTTTCCCGAGAGCATTGAATTACACTCGAAATAGTTACTTGCCTTGAAGTGCATTGCACCACATGAAACGACAGTGTGCCCTTGAGCACCCCCGTCCTGCCCGTTTATTTATTTGTACTTGATTTACTTGCACATTTGACCTATGAGTCGGCACCACTAAGCTTGGATAACCCTGTTGGTCTAATCCACCGACTTGGAGATCCCCCTCTTGTCCCGCCAGCTGCAGTTTGGATCCCACTACCTGGTTATTACCGTGGTCTTGTCCCGATGCCGCAGATTGCTACTGTGGTTCCCGATGCCCGGCTCGCTACCATGGTCATGTATAGTATATGTATATGTATATGTATATGTATTTATAAGATCCACTGTTTCTCCTCACCTCGAGTGACTGAGATCAGTGCCTAGTTATTGCTCTATCGCTTTAGTGATAGAGGACTTAGCTTCGTGTGGTTGCCATCTTGCTTGTTTCCCGTTTCCTTGGTTACCTTACATGTTTTACAATGTCTATTTGCATTCGAATAAATGTTTCATCTCATCTATAGAAATTGTTATTTAAACAGGTTGACATGATTTTGAAGGTAAATTCATTTATTATCTTTTTGTCATCGTATTTTATCCATTTGCCAAACCGTCGTGTTTGAACTACTCTTTGGTACTCAGGTCCCGTTGTTGGTTTTCCCGAGGAGGAGCATGAGGAGGCGGTCGGAGAACCGCAACAGTTAGTTGAGTGGCATGCTGATGACGTCATTTAGACGTTTGGTTGCTAGAGAGAGAGATAACATTTTGGGAAACTTTTAACCATTCTTTGGATTGGTATTTTGTTTATATTGGCCTTTGTTGGCTTCTAATTTTGGGAAATGTAATTAAATGATATTTGTATAAACTTTAACTTACTTTGGGGTAACATGCTAATGATCATTTCTCATTCTGATACGGTACCATATTTATGTTATTATCTTTATGATTTGAGATGGATTGGATATTTGATTTGTTACACGCTTCCGCAATTAATAGAAATGTTCAGATATGGTTGTGATATCCTCACCGCGGACACCTGTGGGAAATTAAATGAGTGTGTGCACCTTGTTGACACACTCTACACATTAACCATTCATTCACCACACACCATCACCATCGATTAATGTCCCAATCCCGGATTTCCCGGTCCAGGGTCGCGACAGGTACGGCCTTCGATTGGTACTCCACTCTGCTGGAGGACTCCATCCAAAATTGGGCCATGCTAGAGACACGCTTCCTGACCCACTTCAAAGGTGAGGATCATCTTGTTACTATGGTACAGCTCTGTAGCCTAAAACAGGGAGAGAATGAGTCAACTTACGACTTCATTCATAAGTGGAAGGCGATGGCATACAAGTGCTCAGATGTGCTGCCACAAGCGTCGCTCGTCAACATCACAACATGAGAGCGAGAATCCGCTCCATGATTATCGGCAACAAATCAAAGAACCTGGGAGAACTACTAGAAGCAGCTATGGAGGCTGAAACGGTGATCAAAGACCTCAACAGTCAACAATCATCAAAGAAAGAGCCGGCTACCATTACGACCTCAAAGCCATAGAAAAAGGAGGTTCTTAATGTGCAAACCAAGTTAGCTCCTCTGCAACCAAAGAAAGTTGAAAGCAAAGCTGCAGGTAAGAAACCTGAACTCTCTGATGCCTTCAGAGAACGAGTAGAGAAAAAATACCCGTTCGATGAAGATGTCGAAGAAATCTTCAAGGCTCTTGTAGCAAATGGTAAACTCACCTTACCTGAGCCCAAAAGACCGGGAGATGTTGGCAAAACCAACGATCCTCGATATTGTCCATACCATCAGATGATCTCGCATCCTCTCAATCAATGTTTCGTTGTGAGAGATAAGATCAACGAGGAAAAACGGAGTCATCACCTTTGACAAAAACTATGGGTCTGCCTCCGTCAAAATGGTGTCGTATGGACAAACTTCAAAATCACCAAAGGAGAAGACCACCACTTCCTTCAAGGTGATAAAAATGACCCAAACGTCCCAAGAGTTGGTTCCTTACTCAACATCAGACGGACAACCTATATGGGTACATCCCGATTCCTAGAAGATGTAAATTAGGAGATCGTCAAAACAAAGCCTACCGCTCGACAGCGAAGGCAAGCCAAGAGACAACTCCGCAAGCTCAAGCAACAGGAGAAAGCTCAATCAAAACAAGAAGTCCTTGAAAAGGCAGAGACCTATTCCACTTCTTCGCTGGGGGCAACGAAAGAACCCAAGGCTTTAAAGGTGGAAAGAAAATTCACCCTTGGTGATTTCATGCCACCTCAATTCAGAAATGAAACTACGCAGGGGGCATCATACTCTTGCAATTCAGTAATTGGATTCTCCATGGACGGATACGAGTCCATTGACACCGACGAGTGGGAGGAATCCCTTGAAATAGGAGAATATCTTTCCGATGAAGAATGGGTTCCCGAATCTCACCTTATGCCAGTAATCTGGTATGACTCGTATCAGCAACAAGGATTCTGGTCCGATGATGAAGGAGACCAAGAGCCTTTTCAAGAAAATCCTGTTGACTTAGCATCATTCAACGCTCCAGAAGAACCCAATCGTGTTGAACCACGAGGGGTAGACGAAGAAGAAGATTTGGCTCCCATGCTTGATCTTGAAGAACTTGCAAGGATCTTGCAGCGCCTTGCCTTAGAACAAGAGCAAGACCTTAGCGATCAAAATCCAGAACCGGAAGTCCTTGAAAATCAACAGGTGCCTCCTCCCTCAACTCCTGAAAATGGAGAAAACTACTAGATAGAAGACCCTCTCACATCCGATGATGAGTCCGACTCCCAACTGTACACTCTGGGGGGATCTCCTACCAGGGCAACTTGCAATGCGACAGTTCAGGATGATAGTGCCTCTGAAGCATCATCTACCGAAGACACGTACTCTCTGGCTACACCTGATAGTATATCTTCCGGATACATTTTTTCAGGTGACTTCCACTGAGATAACATCTTCTCAGCCTTCGTCCCCTGAAACCGTGACGTCGCAACTCATAGCTCTTCCAACCGATCATCCTGAAGAGACTTCAACCGATGGAGACCTGGTCAGTTGGTCCCAGATACCCGACCTCAAAGGAGATGTCTGGACCGACAAATTACTTAATGAAGGATAAAAGTTGCTGGATGTTGTTCAGGACTTGTTCCTGGAAAATGCTCCATGTAAAGCAATCACTGAGGATGGCGACTCTGCTGCAGACACATCTTCAGTAAATGAGAAGGATCAACCCTTGGATCCCAAGGACGATCTTCCAAATGAAGACCCTTCTCAAGAAGCTCTTGAAGTTGGTAGAGGTACCCGCCTGGCTGGGATTACCATAAAAACTACAACCAACCTTCTTCTTCTTATGTAAATCCTTCGGGAACACAAAATGTAAACGCTCTAAGTGGCAACGATAATGAACATGCAGGCCCGAAGGAGGCTTTCAAGTACGACTTGATTGAGCACTTCAAACACATACATGCACGACTGCACATCCTTGATTTATTGTTAATGTCTCCACACACTCGTGATAATCTCATTTCAGAACTGTAAAGGCTGAATGCGGATGTCGACAAACATGCCCCACAAGTCCTACAAATTGAAATGGACTATAGGGTCAAAAAATCAAATACTTCCTTAAAGGGAGAAAAGAAGAAAACCGAGGGATCATGCATTGAATGCCTCTCAGTTCAGAAAGCAACAAATGCAACCATCGCCTTCGGTAAGGATGACCTCCTGCTAGGTGAGATAAAACACAACCGACCCATGTACTTCACATGGTACATAAAAGAAATGCCGATACACAGAGTCCAGATTGACCCAGGTTTTGCACTCAATCTCATCTCTACTTCGACACTTGAGGAGCTAGGCATCCCACCTTGCAAGCTGAGTCACACATCTGTATCCATCTTTGGGTATGATGGGAGCGCTCAAAGGCCTATCGGCAAAATCAGGTTTAAGTTGCAAATCGGTGATCTTATCTTCGAAGTCACTGTCAATGCAATAAGAACCCCTTCATGCTACAACATCCTTCTTGGATGCCTTTGGATACACGAGAATGGTGTCGTCCCTTCAACTCTACATCAATGCATCAAGTTCGTTGGCAACGACTGCTCGATACATCGAGTGTTTGCAGACAAAAAGCCCTTCAAAGGTAAAGAAGTCTATTTTGCAGATGCTCAAATGTACAAAGATGAAAAAGAAGAAAAGGAGGAAGAAACAACGCCCTTCGCCGAAAATCTCCAGAAAGATAAAGGCAAGACTCCCCAGCGATCATCGGAAGAAAACAAACCTTCTCGTAGATCTGAAGAGAGAGATCCATCTCCCTTCGTTGTCTCTCTCAAATCTTCAAAGCCTTTGGTCATAACAACCAAAGCAAAGACAAAGTAAAAGTCTGGGGGAAAGTTTGTCGTCTCCTTCGTGTCTATCATGCAAGACACGGATTCAGAATTAGAACCAGAAGATGACATATCGTCAAGCCAAGTTGACACTCAACAAGTTCAGCTTGCTCTTCTTCCAATAGAGATGCCTGCTGATGTAGAAGATCCTACTGTTAGGATTTTTGTAGATTGCAATTTGATGGTTGCATAATCATTCAAGCATCATTTGATTTACACACTTGCATTGTTTTAAGAATTCTTGAAATCTTGTTTTAAACATGCATTGTTTTTAAGATTTGTAAAAGTATCAATTTATGCATGATTTGCTTTTAAAACTTGGATGCATTTGTTTTTTAAAAGAGTTTTAGAAATCAAGGTAGACTTTGGTTTTAAAGTTTTGAATCATTTTAGGCTTTGTGTGTTTCATGTTTTTAAACCCCTTAGAATGATTTAAAACATGTATTCAGCTTGATTTAATGGCCCATAAAGTTCCACCAAGAAAAACTTTGAAAATGCAAAAGTTGGATTTTTCTGTCCCAGCAGTGTGGCCGGTCGACCGGCCCAGGGGTCCCGGTCGACCGGGAACACTGCAGGCAGAAAATGCCCGGGGCACCAACGGTCATATTTCTGACCGTTGTGCGTTCCCGGTCGACCGAGATCTGCTTCCAGGTCGACCGGGGACTAGCCGTTGGGCACTTTTTGCTATATATATGAGTTCGTTCCTTTACCAATAGTTGGGAATTTTAAGGCCCTCCTTGAGGGGTTTTGAGGCAAATAGAAGGGAAATGAACTAAGGGATGGAGGGGATCATTAGGAAAGCTAAAGTTTGGATTAATGAAGTTAAATCACCAAGTAGGCTCTACTTTCCTTAATCATATGTTTTTCATGCTTTGTTTTATTTTTGATAAATCATTTGTAGAATGATAAACTATGTTTGTGTTGTGTCCTTAACATGGTTTATGTTTTGAATTGATTTATTGTTTTGGATACATCACCATTGATTCAATCCAAGTAGTACTTCATCTTTGGTAAATCTAAGTAGATCATGTTAAGGGAAACATCTTTGAAATTAGATGTAACATGATCCATATACTTGGTTGAATCTTTGGTTGTTGTTTTCCAACATAAGAAAATCACTTTCAAAACTATCTTATGTTTTGGATTCAACTTCTTTACAAATCATATGTTTTCATGTTTTGTTTTATCTTTGATAAATCTTTAGTAGCATGTTAACCTATGATGTGTTGTATCCTTAGCATGTTTTATATTTTGAATTGATCTATTGTTTTGGATGCATCACCATTGATTCAATCCAAGTAGTACTTTATTTGGGAAATCTAAGTAGATCATGTTAATGAAATAATCTTTGAAATTATATGTAACATGATTCATATACTTGGTTGAATCTTTGGGTGTTGTTTTTCATCATAAGAAAATCTCTTTCAAAATATATCTTATGTTGTGGATTCAACATCTTTACAAATCATATGTGTATTATTGTTTTAAAGTTTCACAACTTGCCTTACTTTGATAGGTATATCTTTTTCAAGTTGTATTTATAATTACATATGATTTGTCCCCTATTTTCAATCAAATCTAATTTTATGTTTTATGAGCTACATGTTGATTTGATTGACATCCCTATGCTTCACATGTTTTGGTCTTTGAATTTTCACAACTTGTTTAGGATACAAATGTATATCTTTTACAAGTTAGTTTTAACATGTGATTAGCATTTCCTCAATCATAAATGTTTTATGAGCTAAAACTTTCAAAAGCCTTAGGCATACATTTATGAGCTTTCATTTTCAAAATGATTGAGGACATCACACACACACACATCATGAGCATACATCTTTGCATTCATTAAGTGTTTGTGTGAGTTAGTTTTTCACTTCCATATCCGCCTAATTAAGAGGCATTGTAATGAGCTCAATTGAATCTCCATCAAGTGTATTATAGACACTAACTTAGTGAGATAACCAACCTATGGTTGAAGAGGTTATTGCTTAGCCTATAAAAGCATAGTGTATAGGTTGATGTTAAGCCTTGAAAAACATCATTGTAAAGGTTATTGCTTATCCTTTAAAAGCATATTGTAAAGGTTATTGCTTAGCCTATTGAAAAGCATAAATAGTGGAAATCCGGTGGGGTGTTGGATCACAAGCCGGTAGTGGATGTAGGCATTGAGGCCGAACCACTATAAATCCTTGGGTGATGGTGCTTGCTTTGTGGTGATTGTTTTCATTAAGCTTCCGCATTTTGTTTGATAATCATCACTTGTGACTAGTTTGTTTTAAAGAAGTTAAAATTGATTAAAATTGGTCATAAATGAAGCTCACCCTATTCACCCCCCCCCTCTAGGGTTCGGATCCCCGGACTTTCACCTACGTCTGCTTCCTTCGTTGTTCCGACAACCTTAGCAGAAGAGAAGCCAATCTTCTTGCACAGATCAGAAGCTTCTTCGTCAAACTCCTTGCTTGAACCTTTCCAAAACGAAGGTATGCCTCAACTATTTCTATATAGTCCTATGGCACAAGCTATTATGAAGAAAATGGGTTATGACACTCAAAACCCAGTCGGTCTGGGACAAGGTCGCGGTATTCTCACACCATTGGAGCCCGCCATAACCAAAAGTCAACTGAAAGATTGGAGACTCTACGGTCATGTAGAAAAATCTTCACATGGGTTGGGGTATGATCCCGACGCTCCCATGAGACAGTTGACACAAGTGCTAAGGAGTCGATTTGCCGACCAAGCCTCAACATCTCATGAAGACATTGATCTCCCTGGATATCTCTTTGAAGAGTCACCCGTCAAGGACCCAGGAAGCTCTACAGATCGGTATGATTTCTCTGATGATAAAGAGGAATTGTCTAGTGATAAAGACATGTGGTATTCTAACCCAGAAGAACCGTCATCTCCAAAAGAAGTACCTTACTTCGACCCAATTTCGACAGGCAATTGGGATCACCTAATAACAAGCCTTGAGAAGATCACCGATCCTGAAGACCCAGGGCCAGAAACAAAAGCCTCGGTCTGAAAATGCCCTTGAAACTCCAGAAGGTTTCATTGAGTTGGAAGCCTCCGAAAATATTGTGGAGGAACCACTTTCGAACCTTCCAACAGAAGATCTTGTTCAAAAGATAGACTTGGGAACACCAGATAACCCACGTCCTGTATTCATAAGCAAGAATATAAAGGATGATGAGTTACCCGAGTATATCTCTTTTCTTCGTGAGTTCGTTGATTGTTTTGCATGGTCTTATGCTGAAATGCCTAGCTTAGACCCTATGATAGCAGTCCACAAACTCAATCTGTAAAAAGATGTCAAGCCTGTCAAATAAGGCCAAAGAAGATTCCGTCCTGATGTGATGGACAAAATTGAACATGAAGTCCAAAAACTCAAAAGCGTCGGCTTCATCCGTGAGGAACAACATGCTGAATGGTTGGCCAACATCGTCCCCGTGACAAAGAAAAATGGGCAGATCAGGGTCTGTATTGATTATAGAGACCTAAATGGCGCTTGCCCCAAAGATGAGTTCCCGCTCCCCATACTGGAGGTGATGATTGACAACACCTGTGGGTTTGAGCGAATGACATTCATGGATGGATTCTCTGGCTACAATCAGATAAAGACAAATTTGAAGACAAAAAACACACATCATTTCGAACCCTATTTGGCGTGTATTGTTACACTGTCATGCCATTTGGTCTGAAAAATGCTGGTGCCACATATCAGAGGGCTATGATGAAGATATTCCAGGATATGCAGCACAAGACGGTCGAATGTTATGTTGATGACCTCGCCGATAAAAGCAAAAGAAAAGAAGACCATCTCAAAGATCTTCGAGAAGTCTCCCTCTGACTTCGCAAAAACAAACTGCGGATGAATCCACTAAAATGCTTCTTCGGTGTCTCATCGGGTAAGTTTCTCGGATTCATAGTCGGAAAGGAGGGATAGAACTTGATCCCATCAAAGTCAAGGCTATCCTAGAAATGTCATATCCAAGAACCCTAAGACAACTAAGAGGGCTTCAAGGAAGGTTGGCGTACATCTAACGGTTCATCTCCAATCTCTCAGGGAAATGTCGTCCTTTTTCCCGCCTAATGAAGAAAGGTGTGAACTTTGTTTGGGGTGCTGAAGATGAAGCAACATTTCAAGAAATCAAAACATACTAACTAAACCTCCAGTGTTGGCTGCCCCTACCGCTGGAAAACCATTCATCTTGTACACAAGAGCTCCCAACCATTCCTTGGGTGCCCTGCTCGCACAAGAGAATGACGAAAGAAAAGAAGTTGTTCTACACTACCTCAGCCGCATGCTGGTAGGCACGGAGCATCGCTATTCTCCAGTCGAGTAAGAATGACTTGCAGTGATGTTCGTCGTACAAAAGTTGCGTCAATATTTGTTGTCCAACACAGTATACCTCATTTCGAGGATCAACCTCTTAAAGGTCCTTGTCACAAAAACAGGTTCTCTGAATGCCTGACTGACAAAATGGTCCATCCTCCTATCACAATTTGATATCAGGTATGTACCACAAAAGGGAATCAAAGGCCAAACTCTAGCAGACTTTCTTGCATAGCATCTGTTGCCTAAAGATTCCCCACTCAGAGATGATCTCCCAGACGAACCTGTCTACAACGTGGAGACCTTCTCACCAAATGCCTCCTGGGACATGTACTTTGACGGTGCAACCGGGACAAATGTAAAAAGAAAGCTGATCTTGGGAGTTGGCATCCTCTTTGTTAGCCCCGACAAGCACATGATTCCACATGCTTTCTCGCTATTGGAACCATGCTCAAACAATGCAGCTGAATACCAAGCTCTCATCGCGGGATTGGAACTAGCCCTCGAATCCGGCATCACCATGCTGGAAGTCTTTGGAGACTCTCAACTGATCGTTAATCAGATGAATCAGAAATTTGAAGTCATGAAGCTTGATCTGTTGCCTTACTACAACAAGGCGCAATCACTTCGCCAAAGGCTTGACATCTTTCACATCACCGACATCCTCAGAGGTGAGAACATTCGTACAGATGCCCTGGCCGAACTTGCTGCATCCATGGTGATCCAAGAAAGGGAAAACATGCAAATCACAATGTCTCAGAGAAGGATTCTCCCTCCTCTTAACACACACCAAGCGGTTGCTGAATGCAACCAATTGGTCGGAAGTCGGATCTCCATCCTCAAACCCCTGATCGGCGACTGGAGAGACCCGTTCATTGATTACACCATGTTCGGAATCCTCCCTGAAGATCCAAAAGAACGGGTAAGCGTTCAAAGGCGAGCCCTAAACTTTCATTTGGATATACCTTCAAAAATGCTTCACAGAAAATCCTTCGATGGAGTACTTCTACGCTGCTTGTCACAACAAGAGGCCGAGGAAACACTCAAAGAAGTTCATGCTGGTCTTTATGGAGCTTATCAAGCTGGTCCCAAGCTCTCCGATTAGATAAAAAGGTTAGGTTATTATTGGCCTACCATGGTAGCTGACGCCATGCAATTTGCTAAACGCTGCCACCAATGCCAAGTTCATGGAGACTATGTCGATATGCCTCCAGAATGGCTACATCCTACAACAATCTCCTGGCCTTTCAAAGCCTGGGGTATGGACATCATAGGTCCTATCTCTCCCCCGTCAAGCAAAGGCCATCGCTTCATCTTCGCCGCTACAGATTATTTCTCCAAGTGGTCAGAAGCATTTGCGCTCAGTGAAATGAAGACCTCATCAGTCCTTCAATTCTTGCGCATAAACATTATTTGTCGCTTCGGCATACCTAAAAGATTCGTCCATGATAACGGACCACAATTCCAGGATCACCGATTCTATAGGTTTTGCGAAAAATACAAAATCCAAAGTTGTCATTCGACTCCGTACAATCCAGCAGCAAACGGACTACCAGAAGCCTTCAATAAGACACTATGCAAAATCCTCAAGAAAATGGTCTCTAGTCGCAAAAGAGACCGGGGAGACAAACTACCAGAAGCTTTGTGGGCTTATTGAACCACCGTTCGAGGGCCAACCCATAGCACACCATTCTCTTTGGTCTATGGATGCGAAGCTGTTGTCCCTTTGGAAGTACAAATTCCTTCCTTAAGGGTATCTTTGCAAAATGACATGACACAAGAAAGCAATGTTAAGCTGAGACTCCAAGAACTGGACAATCTCGACGAAAGACGGCTCGAAGCCTTACAAAGCATTGAGTTGTACCAAGCACGCATGGCAGGATCTTTCGACAAGATGGTCAGGCAACGCGCCTATAAAAAGGGCGACTTGGTTCTTGCAGTAAAAAGGCCAATGGTTTTTTCCCACAAATCCAAAGGCAAACTTGAGCCAAAATGGGAGGGGCCCTTCGTCATCGACAAAGTCTTCTCCAACGGCGCATACGTACTTCTAAACATGGAGGGCGACAGATGTATGCTGCCCATCAATAGCAAGTTCTTGAAGCAGTACTACCCTTGAAGACTTTCGCCACCGGGTCAGAGTAGTGCCTGCGCGGCCAAAGCCTATTCTCAAGTACTCGCTTGTCAAACCCGCCTCTTTTAGAATTTTCATCCTTATGTTGAGATCTCTAAAAATCCAAAACAACGCTTACTTTCATAGTTTCATTGTTAAAAAAAAAATCCAAATATCCAAGTTTAGGAGCCTCTTCCCGGACTTGACCAAATTTTCTATCTTTGAACCCGAAATTCATGGTTTGAAATAAAATCAGGACTCAGGAATTTCCACCCTAGTCCACCCTGACTTTTACAACCAAAAAACGGTTTTAAGTCAAAATTTATGACCCTTGTGTCTTTAAACAAAAAAAAAAGGTTTTTTAGAAACCGCGGGGAAGCAACGCTCAGTCGATACTCGCAAAACTCAAAAATTGGAAGGATGCGAACCCCATTCGATACTTTCAAAATTTTAAAATCGCAAGGAAGCGACACTTTGTCGATACTTGCAAAATTTCAGAAATCGTGGAGACGCAACATTCCAGTTGATATCCACAAACCCAAAATTCAAATGAAAAACCGAGGTTAAAAAAAAATATCAAATTTCAAAAATCGTGGGGAAGTGACATTCCATCGATACCCACAAAACCAAAATTTTTGAGAAAAAAAACAAGGAAGCGACGCTTAGTCGATACTTGCGCCCAAATTCGCGAGGAGGCAACATTCCATCGATACTCGCAGCCAAATGAGCAAGGAGGCGACATTCCATCGATACTTGCAAGACCATTCAGCAGGGAGGCGACTTTTAGCCGATACTTGCATTTTCTAAAACCAAAAAATCGGCTATAAATGCCATAAAAATGGGCTATAAATGCCACAAAATCTGGCTTTCACGGCAACAAAATAAAACTTCATTTTAAAAAAAAACGGCAATAAATGCCACAAAATCGGCTATAAACGCCACAAAAATCGGCTCTCATGCCACAAACTCGGCTATAAACGCCACAAAATCGGCTCTCATGCCACAAAATCGGCTATAAACGCCACAAAATTTTGGCTTCCATGCCAAAATGCAAACCGGCTTCCATGCCAAAAACAAACTTCGGCTTCTATGCCAATAAAAAACAAATCCCGGCTATTAATGCCACAAACAAAAATTTTGGCTCCCATGCCACAAACAAAACCGACTTCCATGCCATCCCAAATTTTGGCTTTCATTCCATCTCAAAAAAAGACTTAGGCCCCTACACCACAAAATTCAGCTTTCATGCCATCTCAAAATTCGGCTTTCACGCCAAAACAACCATTTGATAAAAGTTTTTTCACAAAATGACAAACTTTTGATCAAATTTCCAAACAAACATTCCCGTTTAACTATTGCTTGAATTTATCACAAAAGAATTTGAGTGAAAGAGGGAATACAAAAAAGAGAAGTGCTAAAAACAATGTGTACAAGCACTACAAAAGAAAGAGTACCAAAAAATCTGAGTGTGTATACACGGGTACCAAAGAAAAAGAAAGAAGAAGAAAAAAAAAAGTTTGTTACAAAAGTCAGGAGCTCAGTCTCACATGGTCTTCAACCAAAGACTCAACTCGTCAAGCAGACTCTTGGCCTTAGCCTCTAAAGCTTCCAGGCCACGTTTCTTCAAAATCTTCCCTTAGAATGCGGCAGAACGCCGCGATCCGTCTGCAGCACGGGGAAGCTCTTCCCAAAGAATCTGCCTTTGCTCGTATTCTTGAGTCTTCGTCCCGAGATTGCTTTCAGTCTCCTCGACTTGGCGAATCAGAGTCCCTTATTTGGCACGAGCTTCCACAATGGCAGCCCATTTCACAGCAGCTTATTCTTCCAATAGCTCAAGACGCTGCCTGGTCTCAACGACCTCTCTATCAACACGGCGCAGGTCCTCTATCAACCCGATGATAGCCAACTCGGTAATGTTCCTCTCCCGAACGAATTGCTTCCGAGTCTGCGAGATCTCATCCAGCTCAGACTTGACCTCGCCAGAAGGCTTCAAAAACATCTCATTGAAGAAGTCACCACTTGGGAGGCTCTTGGATTCATTCCACTTGCCCCCTAAAGTTATGACTTCATCAACGAAAGCCTTCACATCTGCAATGTCCAGGCCGACTTCTTCGCTATCAGCAAGGATGTCATGTACGTGCTTAACCATGCAAAAGCTAGCTTCCAAATGGCCAGAAGAAAGAGTTTCGGTCCATGAGCTCAAAACGCTCTTCAACACTTTCTTCGCATACTCAAGAGATGGCCCGGACGAAGGCTAACCCCTCTCCATTGGTCGACTGCCCGTGTCATGCCCTGCTGGAGGAGTGATCATTAAGCTCTTTCTAACCATAGACACTGGCGAAGGAATCTTCTCTGCAGCATTAAAACTGGAAGAAGAAGTCTCTACTTCTGGTTCAACTGTAGGCATCCCCTGCTCTTGCACTGAGAAAGACGGAGGAACTTCTTCTGCTACCTCAAAATCTGCCAGCAAAATAAAGCAAAAAAAAGAGGTATGAATATGATCCTGTTAATGATTTTCATCATCATCAGGATTATTACTGCAAATACCTTCTTTGACGATTGGCGGAATACTTTCTGCCTCCATGAGTTCATCCGAAGTGCCGTCAAAGGCTGCATCCATGGATGGCTCAAAATCATCAGAATCCTGTGGCAAGTTAGCTGGCAAGAAAATAAGCAACCTGTTAGCAAATGACGGCGCGGACACAAAAAAAAAAAAAAGAAAAAAGAGAAGTCATACCAGGTGAAGATTTTGGAATCACTCCTGAGTCCCTCGGTTCTTCTTCGGATGCTGCAGCCGGATCCGTCACTGCCTCATCGGCTGGAACCTTAGGCATCATCAAGTCCCCATCTTCCACTGGAAAAGTAAGAGAAGGCAAATCAAATAAGAAAATCTCAAAGAAAGAAACGAAAAGGGAAAGAAGAGGAATCATACCTTCATCAACGGTGTAATGGTTTCCTTCTTTCTGTCTTTGTATTGGATGTGAAGTTGATGAGGAGAATGATATGGATATTGTAAGAGATTTGATGTTGTTTGAATAAAAGAGGCTAGAAGGAGGTTGTAAAAGGAAGAGATAGAAAGGGGTTGAACTGTCCTGGAATCAGTTTCTGGACAGTTCGCTCGAGCGAAATGTCCAGAAAAGGGTTTGGAGCATTTCAGTAGGCAGTTCGCTATAGTGGACCCCTTAACCGCTAGAGCCGATTTTTGGCATGAGAGCCGATTTTTTTTTAAAAACCGAGTTTTGTTTTGTTGGCATGAAAGCCAAATTTTGAATTGGCATGAGAGCCAAGTCTTGTGGCATTTATAGCCGATTTCGTGGCGTTGATAGCTGATTTTTTGGCATGAAAGCCAGGTTTTTGGCATTTATAGCCGATTTTGTGGCATTGATAGCCGATTTTTAGCATGAGAGCCGATTTTTTGTGGCGCTTATAGCCGATTTTTTTTAAACCATGTTTTGTTTTGTTGCCGTGAAAGCCAGGTTTTGTGACATTTATAACCGATTTTTGGCGTGAGAGCCGGGTTTTTCGCATTTATAGCCAATTTTTGTGGCATTCACAGCCGAGTTTTTGGTTTTCAAAAAAGCAAGTATCGACTAAAAGTCGCCTCCCTTCTGAATGGTCTTACAAGTATCTATGGAATGTCGTCTCCTTGCTCATTCGGTTGCGAGTATCGATGGAATGTCGTCTCCTTGCGATTTTGGTTTCAAGTATCGACTAAGCGTCACTTCCTTGCTTTTTTTTGGTTTTGTGGGTATCGATTGAATGTCGCTTCCCCATGATTTTTGAAATTTAAGGTCTTTTTTGGACCTTGGTTTTTGTTTGAATTTTGGGTTTGTGGATATCAACTGGAATGTTGCGTCTCCACGATTTTTTTTTGAAATTTTGCAAGTATCAACAAAGTGTCGCTTCCTTGTGATTTTGAAATATTGGGAGTATCGGATGGGGTTTGCATCCTTCCGATTTTTGGGTTTTGCGAGTATCGACTGAGCGTCGCCTCCCCGCGGTTTCTAAAAAACCCTTTTTTTTGTTTAAGGACACGAGGGTCGTAAATTTTGACTTAAAGTTGTTTTTTGTTGTAAAAGTCAGGGTGGACTAGGGTGGAAGTTCATGAGTCCTGATTTTGTTTTCAAACCATGAATTTTGGGTTCAAGGATCCAAAATTTGGTCAAGTCCGGGATGAGACTCCTATACTTGGATATTTGGATTTTTTTGAACAATGAAACTACGAAAGTAGGCATTGTTTTTGTTGGAAAATAGGTGGGCCATTCAGATAGATTTCAAAACTTTTGATCCACTTAATGCAGGGATCAACTATCTAGAAGGCAACAAAACCCAATCTAGGATGCAATCCCTCAAACTAATAAATCATGTACAACAATATATCCTATCTAGAAGATAGAAAACAACACCTAAACATGCAACCACGAAATCTACAACATACGAGGATGTAGATTATACCATTAGAGCCTGGTAGTGCTCTAATGGAGAAGTTGATCTCTTTCTTTGATGATGAACACCTTCACTAATCAGATCAGAATCTCCAACACCTTTTGATCTTCCACGCTATGACCCGTATCCGATTCTCTTTTCTCAAGAAGATGGTGGAATCTCCAAGAGAAAACCCTAAAGGAAACTAGAAGAGAAACTAGAAGAGGGAGAGGAAGAGAGGTGTGCAACTCTTGCACAAATTGAATGGGCTGGGTGTGAATCACTATGATCGGTTTTTTTTCTTGTCTTGGACGTCCAAGCCTCCTCTCCTCTTTTATAGCACTTAACCAACCTCCACTTACTAATTGAAATAGAAGTCTTACTTCCATAATAATTAGTTGCTTACTAAATCACAATTAGAAGTCTTACTTCAAACATGATTAGTAATTTCCTCTTTTTCTAATTAAAATAGAAGTCTCACTTCCATTAATAATTAGTAACTTACTGTTACCACTATTAGAAGTCTCACTTCAAATAGAAATAGTAACTTTCTATTTCCTTTTAGAGTTCTACTATAATTAGTATCTTTCTAATTTCTTGGGCTAGTGTGGGGACCACTAGGGATTCTTTAGAAAGGTGGCTCCAACTGCGACACGCGACCCCACATCTCATGTGCAATCCGGGCCCACAGTTAATTGCAAATAACTCCACTATATAAATGTAATTGAACTCCAGTCTTAGGAATATATTACAATGAAGACCCTAAACTTCCTCAGTACCACAAGTAGGCCCCTCCATCTATATCCATGGATCAATTGGACCTGTCCACCAAAATAGATCCATATCTTATTATCCTTGAGCCCCAATTAATTATAGTGATCATTTGACACCGATCCAATTAACTCTTAATCGGAATGGGTGCGCACTTACCAATGATAAATCCATTAATTGGCACAAGGGGATATTAAAGATAGATTCCATCTTGACCATTGAATGTTCCCACAACTCTACTACCACATACCCAAATCACCGAGGTGTTGACCTACAATTGGCCTCACTCATTGTGACTCAAAGCAAATGAATAGATAGAAACTTGAGTTCATTAATGCCTCATGATTATGAGCCTATTGCTAGGGAATTATGAGAGCGGGCCTTATAGTAAAGACTGTATATATAAGGTGCTTCTCATGGTCCTTCAAGTACTTGAGAAGGACTAGAGATTACATGTTGATTTACGGCAGTGATGAGTTGATTCCAGTCGGATACACATATTCTGATTTCATGACGGATAAGGATTCTAAGAAATCAGTTTTTGGGTATGTGTTTATGCTGTAACTGCTTGAGAAGCAGCCAAAGAAGCAGATTGGCTCAAAAGATTCCTTATGGAACTTGGAGTGGTACTCTGGCTGGACAGCGGCTCACAGTTTACTGTGATAACAGCAGGGCAGTCGATAAGTCCAAGGAACCCAGGAGCCAAAAGCATATATAGAGGTTATAACAAATGGTCAGACTTAGGTACAGACTTAGATGGTACAACTCCCAAGGAGTCTTAGGTACAGACTTAGATGGTACAACTCCCAAGGAGTCTTAGGTACAGACTTAGATGGTACGAGGTTTAGTATGTACATCGCAGTATCCAAGGCGTATCCGCAAAAGGATATAGGTAATCCTGAGAAACTCAGCATAGACCTAATCATATCTAAAAGAGTCTGGTACCTTCTTTTCTCTACTCCATTCTGTTGAGGCATACCAGGAGCAGACAACTAAGATATAATCCCATTTTCTGATAAGTGTCCCATAAAATCACCAGAGAGATATTCCCCTCCTCGATCTGATCGAAGAGTCTTAATACTTTTACCGAATTGCTTTTCCACTTCCGCTCGAAACTCTTTGAACTTTTCAAAAACCTCGGACTTGCGGTGCATAAGGTATATGTATCCATATTTTGAATAATCATCTGTGAAAGTGATGAAGTACTCATATCCTCCTCTGACCCTAACATTAATGGGTCCACACACATCAGTATGCATTAATTCCAATAAATCTTTGGCCCTATTGCCCTTAGATGAAAATGGCATTTTGGTCATTTTACCTTCTAGACAGGACTCGCAGACAGGCATTGGTTCTACCACCAATGAAGGCAAGATACCATCTTTCACTAGCCTGTCAATCCTATTTAGGTTTATATGACCTAGCCTCAAGTGCCAAAGTTTTGTTGGATTAGATGAAGGTGATTTCCTCTTTAATGATGGTTTATTAATTGTTTCAGTGTCATGTATCTCATACATTGTGGGATTAACAAATAAATTTCATTGATTACCTTGTCAGAATACATAAAAGTACCGTATCTCTTTATGACAATTTCAGTACCAAGAGTAATAGAATAACTCTTATTCACCATACTAGAAACTAAAATTGAATTCCGCCGCAAAGACGGTACATATAACGTGTCTGACAAAACCAATTTATCATTTTAAAAACATAATGTAATAACTCCCACTGAAACAACCTCTGCCTTAGCATCAAATCCTAGGTTGACAATGATTTCTCCGTCACTGAACCTCCGGTTTCCCTGAACCCCTGCAACGAATTACATATTTGATCAGTTGCCCTGGAGTCCATACACCAAGATTCTGAAGTACCAGTTGCAAAACTAACTTCAGAAATAAGTGACTCAATCATACCTGAGGTCTTCTTCTTAGACAGATATTCCGGAGAATTCCTTTTCCAATGTCTTGTCTCACCACAATGGAAACACTTTCCTTTTACTCCCGTACCCTTAGCCTTGGCCATACTACAAGTAGAACCATTCTCCACCTTAGGACCCTTGATGACTAATTTCTTCTTGCTATCTCGGTCTTTGCCTTTCGGCTGTCCTAGCAAATGACTTTTCTGTCATGAGGGAATTTTGCTCTTTCTTCATGATTTCCTCAGTTACTACCAGCGGGCGAGACAACTTAGTTATGGTCATTTCCAATTTATTATAATTGATCTCGAAATGATTGAAAGAATCCGGTAGTGACTGAATGATCATGTCGATCTGCGATTCTTTATCAATCGTAACACCCAGTACATCTAACTCATTTAGTGCGAGACTCATTTTCAACAAATGTTTTTGTACTGGGGTTCCCTCAGCCATCTTTGTGTTTATCAGCACCTTCATAGCAGCTTGCCTAACAGGTCTAACCTGGTCCGCAAACATCTCCTTTAAGTTCGATATAATATCGTATGCTGACTTATATGATTGATGTTGGTGTTGTAAAACACTAGACATGGATGCCTGTATAAAACATCTAGCTACCTCATTGTCTTTTGTCCATTTGTTATAAAGGTCCTTTTCATACTGAGGTGCATGAGGCTCAGGCTCAGGAAGGGAGGGTAGGGTAAGGATATATCTGCATCCTAAAGCTGTCAGGATAATATCCAGGGTCATTTTCCAGTCTATAAAGTTGGATTCCATCAACTTATTCTAGTTGAGGATGGTCGCAAGTGGATTGAAAGTATTCAAATTCATGCTTGAAATACTGTAGCACATAACCATACATTCAATTAATGAATTTAAATGACATTGGGGTTTAGTATTCTACCAAATTTATATAGAATCCTCATAACCACTAAATTCGGAATACATCGGAATCCCAATCTCTGGGGTATGCCTCCTTGGGGAGTGCGAATACCACCTAGATTGGTGCGGATCAAAGTCAGTCAAAATTAGGATTAAGACTAACTATCCATGATCCCCTTCATTCATTATTATTAGGTATCTCATACCAAATAGCGAATGACTCCATATTAGCTTCGGTTTCTAAAATACATGAGGCAAATCCTTGGGAATACTACATCATTATTTTAGTTAAGTGTGACCCGCCAACTAGCATTGCATGACAACCGTTGCGAGCAACTCCTCCCTGGGGAGTGGGCCCCCGCCCCGTCTCACCAACACTATCCATAGGAGATCCATACCTAGTAATCGGAGAAATAAAAGCCCTCCATGGGGAACGGCCATTCTCAAGATGGCGCGGGGTAATACTTTCCTTACAATGGACCTATGGTGGAAAACCATGGGGATTTCTAAATTTAAATGCTCCGCTCCCACTTAATATTTTATAATTGAGGATTTCCTTGTAAGGTATTAGGGCCCACATGTATATATATGAACATCAAATCATCTCATGAAATGATCAAAGATTGGTTCCAAGTCAAGTTATTTTAAGGAAATTCCAGTTTCTTAAATTAGTGTTACCAATGTGTCCATCTCATGGGTCATCAACACTAATTAGAACTCTTTCCAAAACTTAATTTGATTTGACCAATTTTAGTAACTTGCTATGTTTGGATCAGATTTGGAAATACTCTAAATTAAGCATTCATCCATGAATAGAAAGTGCTAAAATTAGGAACTAGTCCTCTCCTCCACATGGCCCTAGCGGAATAGACTTCTTGGACTTCTAGACTTTCCAAAACTTTGGAGTTCCTCAAACTCTTTGGGCAACTCCAAAACACTTTCGGTAATCTTCAAGCTCTTTGATTAGGAGTCCAATATCGCATTCCTTCTTCGTCTCGGACATCGCCAGAATTTACAATTTTAGAAAAATTACATAAATTCATATGCCTCAATTATGAGACTTACATGGTAATCTAAACATGGAAATAAAAGGGCTATAGGGAAATTCATCATGCCTTGCCCTTTCACGGGAAACCAAGGAAACCATGATGCCCTTTACACTTAACCTCAAATAAACCAATAACTATAAAAAGAAAGTAAAAGACTTGTGGGCCATATGGAGAGGACATGATCATCTGCAAGTTAGTATCTCATACAACCATACAAATCACAAAAATAGGCTGCCAAATAATGCTGGAAAAATAGGATGTAAAAGAAGACCCGAAATTGAAAAATCCGATTTCTACAACCTGTTGTACAATGTCCTCGGTCGACCGACCTGCAAGTCACCCGGTCGACCGGACTGACGAAAACCTGCAACTTGGGTTTTTCTGTTTCATGTCCATTCTTCACCAAATCACTTCCAAAGTGTTCCAATCGCTTCCTACCATCCTTCCATCATTATTAAACCCTTTTGTGACTATCCAAACATGAATCTACTATTAAACCAAGCAAATTCACCAAAACTGATCATTACATAGCCCTTGCTCTATCCTCTTCACATCTCATGCAAAGATTAGAACAAGCTTACTGATCTAACATGATTAGAGATGAGGTATGGCTCTGATACCAATTGTTGGAAAATAGGTGGGCCATTCAGATAGGTTTCAAAATTTTTGATCCACCTAATGCAGGGATCAACTATCTAGAAGGTAACAAAACCCAATCCAGGATGCAATCCCTCAAACTCATATATCCTATCTAGAAGATAGAAAACAACACCTAAACATGCAACCACGAAATCTACAACATGCAAGGATGTAGATCATACCTTTGGAGCTTGGTAGTGCTCTAATGGAGAAGTTGATCTCTTTCTTTGATGATGAACACCTTCACTAATCAAATCAGAATCTCCAACACCTTTTGATCTTCCACGCTATGACCCGTATCAGATTTTATTTTCCCAAGAAGATGGTGGAATCTCCAAGAGAAAACCCTAGAGGAAACTAGATGAGAAACTAGAAAAGGGAGAGGAAGAGAAGTGTGCAACTCTTGCACAAATTGAATGGGCTAGGCGTGAATCACTATGATCGGTTTTTTTTCTTGTCTTCGACGTCCAAGCCTCCTCTCCTCTTTTATAGCACTTAACCAACCTCCTCTTACTAATTGAAATAGAAGTCTTACTTCCATAATAATTAGTTGCTTACTAAATCACAATTAGAAGTCTTACTTCAAACATGATTAGTAATTTCCTCTTTTTCTAATTAAAATAGAAGTCTCACTTCCATTAATAATTAGTAACTTACTGTTACCACTATTAGAAGTCTCACTTCCATTAATAATTAGTAACTTACTGTTACCACTATTAGAAGTCTCACTTCAAATAGAAATAGTAACTTTCTATTTCCTTTTAGAGTTCTACTATAATTAGTATCTTTCTAATTTCTTGGGCTAGTGTGGGGACCACTAGGGATTTTTTAGAAAGCTGGCTCCAACTGAGACACGCGACCCCACATCTCATGTGCAATCTGGGCCCACAGTTAATTGCAAATAACTCCACTATATAAATGCAATTGAACTCCAGTCTTAGGAATATATTACAATGAAGACCCTAAACTTCCTCAGTACCACAAGTAGGCCCCTCCATCTATATCCATGGATCAATTGGACATGTCTACCAAAATAGAGCCATATCTTATTATCCTTGAGCCCTAATTAATTATAGGGATCATTTGGTACCGATCCAATTAACTCTTAATCAGAATGGGTGCGCACTTACCAATGATAAATCCATTAATTGGCACAAGGGGATATTAAAGATAGATTCCATCTTGACCATTGAATGTTCCCACAGCTCTACTACCACATACCCAAATCACCGAGGTGTTGACCTACAATTGGCCTCACTCATTGGTGACTCAAAGCAAATGAATAGATAGAAACTTGAGTTCATTAATGTCTCATGATTATGAGCCTATTGCTAGGGAATTATGAGAGCAGACCTTAAAGTAATGACAGTGTATATAAGGTGCTTCTCATGGTCCAATGTACCAGCACCATGATCCAGAATCTTACATTCTGATAATCAAGACAAATCACACTATCTCATAGTGATCAAAGTGCTGCAACCTTGTCAGATGAGATGCCCAATCGCATCACTGGTTGTGAAGATATTTAAGTATAAGATTTGCAATACATGTCTCCTGTATGTGGATCTCATCCACACACATGTATTACATCTTGTCACGCCCCCGAACCGGAACCTCGGGGGCGGGAATGGGATTAAAGCATAAATTATATTTTACTTCTCCCAGGATCCGCGTGTGTGAAGACAACACATTCTGAATATTTTGCGGAAGCATTTGTGGCGTTGCAACCCGAAGTCCGTGGCCATCGGATTCCGCGTCGCACTCAACCTTTAGCACATAGCTATTATATCAAGAATCATATCAGACTGGAGTAACCATCACAAGAAATTACAGAGCTGACAGTAACAGGATATTACATTCCCATATACGTTCAAGTTACAATTATCAATGTACATGAATTAGGAATCCCAAGAAAAAGGCTAATAAAAGCCATACAACAATAAGCTATAAACTACTACCCAAATGTGACGTAGCTCCGATGTCAAGCTCAATGTCTACATGACATAGCCGACAGAACAACCTGCAAAACATGGCTCCACAGCCAACTCAAGCACTCAACTCGGGACGAAGAAATCTGAACCTGAGTACCAAAAGTAGTGGGTCAGACACGACGGTCTGGCAGGTGGATGAAAAGATAACAAATATACTGAAGAATAAAACATAAGATAAATCATGATACTCGATCAAATGCTGCATATAATTAAACGGGTGCAAAAGTCAGGAATCTCGGGGTAAAACCTGTATTCATTTCAAGCATGGGTAAAACATGACTATCTAATAAAACATGTGTTCGTTTACATCATCTATAATCATAGATATTTGACAATCGGGTGTTCGTCTAAAACATGTATAAATATAGCGGTATGGCAAAACAACGTTCATTTGAAACTTAAGTAAAAACATAAGTATACAACAAACCAGGTATTCATAGCAGTCTAGCAAAACCAATGTCCATTTGAAACCTATGTAGAAATACAGATATTTAACAAATCGGGTGTTCATTTAAACAGGTGTAACCAAAGAAATCTGACAAAACTAGTGTTCATTTAAACATATTTCAACGCATGGATATTTAACAAACCGGATCTCGTTTAAAACAGGTATAAACGTAGGGATCTGGCAAACAAGTGTCATTTGAAACATATTTCAAAGCACGGATATTTAACAATCGGGTAATCATTTAAAACAGGTATAAACATAGGAATCTCACAAGCCAAATGTCATTTAAAACAAAGCACGGATATTTAACAATTCGGGTAATCATTTAAAACAGGTATAAACATGGGAATCTCACAAGCCAAATGTCATTTAAAACAAAGTACAGATATTTAACAATTCGGGTAATCATTTAAAACAGGTATAAACATGGGAATCTCACAAGCCAAATGTCATTTAAAACAAAGTACGGATATTTAACAATTCGGGTAATCATTTAAAACATGTGTAATCACATAAATCTAGTAAAACCATCGATCGTGTGAAACATATGTAAAAGCATGGGTATTCGCCCAACCGGCATTCATTTAAAACATGTGCGGGTACAAAGAACAGAAGGCAATATAATAATAACTGAATTTACATTGGAGAATATTAACACTTGTTTAAATAACAACTTTCATAAAGGAAATGAATCATTTATCGGAAAGCAAGTAAGCAATATAAAACATGTCGGGTGTCCAAGGAATCGGGAACTGGCAAGATGGCAATCACAAGAAGCTAAGTCCTCTATCACCGAAGTGACAAGAGTATAACGGGACGTTGGTCTCAGTCAGACAAGGTGAGGAGACTCAACGCAAATCATATATATACAATATAAATATACGGGAACGGGACCACGGTAGCGAACCGGGTATCGGGACGGGACCGCGGTAATAATCGGGTATCGGGATCCAAACTGCAGCTGGCGGGACGGGAGAGGGATTTCCAAGTCGGTGGATCAAACCGACAAGGTATCCAAGCTTAGTGATGCCGACTCATAGGTCAAATAACAAATCGGGACATATGCAAGTAAATCAAGTACAATAAATAAACGGGTAAAATGGGGGTGCTCAAGGGCACACTATCACTTCATATCGGGCAATACATCTCGGGATAAATAACTGTTACTAGAGTAACTTCAATGCTTTCGAGAAAACAAGTCATGTAAAGTAAATCTTGGAAATGAAGAAATATAATGAACTATACCATTTCGGGAAAACTGTTGACTTCGAGATCTATTTAAGTGGATAGGGGTCCCGTATGTCGATTATTGAAATGACTTGGTACTCCTTGAGTTTGAAGACATCCCGGGCTCCTTATACACTTTGGATTTTCAAAACTTCGAATGACATCCTTGTGATATGGTTTCTTTCTCGGATGGCCTCATACAATGCCTAGTGAATCTCCTTTGATCGTTAAAGCTCAGCGCGCGAACGAACCGGAAATTTCGTTCGAGCGAGGAGCTTTTCGAAACCTGGGAAATTTCGGTCACCTGGCGGTTAGCCGCCGCTGGGATGGGCGGCTAGCCGCTGGCTGACCGCGGCTGGGCTGCCAAAAATACAGCTTACTGGAAAGCTAACCGCCAAGGTGCGGTTAGCTGGCGGTTAGCCGCTGGCTAACCGTGGAGCTGACTGAGTCTTCAGGTGGAGAAGCGTGCTCTCTGGAAAAGTAACCGTAACATTTCAGCTAGCTGGCGGTTAGCCGCCAGTCACCAGGCGGCTAGCCGCCGGGTGACCGCAGGCTGACCACCAGGTGCGGGAATCACCCACTGTGTTCAGATTAAAGCCCTTTCTCCTCCTCAAACCATTCTCCTCACTTCCACTTATTCCTTGCCACAAAGCTGAGCTAGAAGCTCCTCCAATGCAACTATCTACACTTCTCCACAACTCCAATATGGGTTTATTCCATCACCTCATCCATCAATATCCAATCCAATGCAATTAAAGAAAGAAGGAAACCATTTCACAATAGGGTACATTTGATATAAGCAAGAAGAAATTAAATGACATTCACCAATACACTTATAAGACATAAATGCACTACCATGAATGCACTACCAAAGCTCTATCATGGGCATTTATTTCAAACCAATGTAATAAATAGGCATGAGTGGAAAATACCAAAATCATTGAAAGCTTATAAAATCAAAACATCCACTTGCCTTAAGTCCAAGCTAGCCAAAAATCTGGAGATAAATAAGAACTATTGGTTACATTTCCATAACAATAGACGAGTTAGCAGAACTCTTTAAATGAGCATCTACTTCCAATCAATGCAAGCTAATAAACATACATATGAATGGAATAACCAACCCCATTCATTATAAAACCATATGAGCAAACTTTGACCAAATGAAATGCCTAATTTCCAAGAGATTTAACAAGAGAGCAAGACCCATTAATATGCATTTTCGAGATCAATAGAAATATGACAAGAAGCATGTGTAGAAACATATATCACATTATCAAGAACAAGTAATAAAACTTAGGATTTTCTCATAAAACTTTGATAACATTAAAACCATCCATTCATCCACTTGCCTTTGACTCAAATCAAGCAAACCAAGCTCCTAATCACCGCTCAAGCTCAAGATCAACAATCTCTACAAAAATCCCCAAAACAAACCCTAAAATGGGTTAAACAAAGGAAGACAATGAATGGGCTCAAATCAAACTAAGAAATAGAGCCTAAGGGAAAGCCATTGCACAACCAAGGAAAATGGGAAGGAGTCTTTACCTCTAAGGCCATGAATGAACAAGAAGAAGCTTGCAATAGGAGCTGCCCACCTTGGTTTTGCACAAGAATCACATCCATGGAAAGCTAAAGAGATGGGGAAGAAGATGGCATAGTTAGGTTTCCAAATGGCAAGAGTTTCTTCCAAGAATGAGAGGAGAAAGCAAGAAGAAATGGAAGAAATGAAGAAGAGGGGCTACTGGCACTGTAGCTGGGAGTTGCAGACGTTGGGGTGGAGAAAATGAGGGAGAAGGAGAGTGGAGAGACATCTTATAATGGGTGGGTGTGGGTCCCACTTCACTTAACACTTGCCAAGGGTAAAACATCTATTTGTGGGCCTCGGATGCGATCGACGAAGAAGAGAAAAATGTTTCTCATAAAATCTAGTTTTCAAAAAGTATAATTTTGGCATGGTTCTGAGATCTCGAAATTTGGGTCCAGATTCAATGTGAAAAGACCAATTTTGCCCTCCGGGCTGGAAAAACTGATTTTTGGAGCTTCGAATGGGTACGGAGTGAACACGAAAGTTGTAGAGAATAACAAAATAAGTCAAATGAGACTAAAACAAGAATTATCAGGAATTTTGAATAACCTCCCAATCACGCGCAAAGTCACTAAAAGAACCCCCAAAGGTCCCACTAATCACAAAGGCCCTCAAAATTCCCCAAAACTAGAGAAAGACCATTCTAGCTCACAAACTCAACCCAACAAATACTAATCCCACTAAAAGAAACTAATCCACAAATAAAACAACACTAAACCAAGAGATTAGGGGTCGGGTTCTCACACATCTAGTATGCTTATGGACTCCGGTTCATGTCATGAACCATTATGTCATTCGTATTGGTTATGTGCAAACAAGTAATAAAACACCATTCATCTCATGAAAGGAAAGCAATAATATATATTGATAAATAAAGAAATTAATCAATTTATTACATCATATACTGGTATTGAGACCATAAAACTAACAATTTTGAATATTTAGAAATCTCAACAGAACGATGAAAAATCTAAAAGAGGCGGGTTTGACGAGCGAGTACCTGAGAATAGGCTTTGGCCGCGCAGGCACTGCTCTGACCCGGTGGCGGAAGTCTTCAAGGGTAGTACCGCTTCAAGAACTTGTCTTTGATGGGCAGCATACATCTGTCGCCCTCCATGTTTAGAAGCACGTATGCGCCGTTGGAGAAGACTTTGTCGATGACGAAGGGCCCCTCCCATTTTGGCTCGAGTTTACCTTTGGATTTGTGAGCAAAAACCATTGGCCTTTTTACTGCAAGAACCAAGTCACCCTTTTTGTAGGCGCGTTGCTGGACCCTTTTGTCGAAAGATCATGCCATGCGTGCTTGGTACAACTTAATGCTTTGTAAGGCTTCGAGCCGTCTTTCGTTGAGATTGTCCAATTCTTGGAGTCTCAGTTTAACATTGCTTTCTTGCGTCACGTCATTTCGCAAAGATACCCTTAAGGAAGGAATTTGTACTTCCAAAGGGACAACAGCTTCGCATCCATAGACCAAAGAGAATCGTGTGCTATGGGTTGGCCCTCGAACGGTGATTTGATAAGCCCACAAAGCTTCTGGTAGTTTGTCTCCCCAGTCTCTTTTGTGACTAGAGACCATTTTCTTGAGGATTTTGCAGAGTGTCTTGTTGAAGGCTTCTACTAGTCCATTTGCTGTCGGATTGTACAGAGTCGAAGGACAACTTTGGATTTTGTATTTGTTGCAAAACCTGTAGAATTGGTGATCCCGGAATTGTGGTCCATTGTCGTGGACGAATCTTTTAGGTATGCCGAAGCGACAAATAATGTTGATGCGCAAGAATTGAAGGACTGATGAGGTCTTCATTTCACTGAGCGCAAATGCTTTTAACCACTTGGAGAAATAATCTGTAGCGGCGAAGATGAACCGATGGCCTTTGCTTGACGGGGGAGAGATAGGACCTATGATGTCCATGCCTTAGGCTTCGAACGGCCATGAGATTGTTGTGGGGTGTAGCCATTCTGGAGGCATATGAGCATAGTCTCCATGAACTTGGCATTGGCGGCAGCGTTTACCAAATTGCATGGCGTCAGCTACCATTGTAGGCCAATAATAACCTAACCTTTTTATCTGATCGTAGAGCTTGGGACCAGCCTAATGAGCTCCATAAAGACCAGCATGAACTTCTTTGAGCGTTTCCTCGACCTCTTGTTGTGACAAGCAACGCAGAAGTACTCCGTCGAAGGATTTTCTGTAAAGCATTTTTAAAGGTATATCCAAATGAAAGTTTGGGGCTTGTCTTTGAATGCTTACCCGTTCTTTTGGATTTTCAGGGAGGATTCCGAACATGGTGTAATCAATGAACGGATCTCTCTAGTCGTCGATCGGAGGTTTGAGGATGGAGATCTGACTTCCGGCCAATTGGTGGCATTCGACAACTGCTTGGTGTGTGTTAAGAGGAGGGAGAATCTTTCTTTGACACACTGTGACTTGCATGCTTTCCCTTTCCAGGATCGCCATGGATGCGGCAAGTCCGGCCAGGGCATCTGCATGGATGTTCTCACCTCTGAGGATATGGGTGATGTGACAGATGTCAAACCTTTGGCGAAGCGATTGTGCCTTGTTGTAGTAAGGCAACGGATCAGGCTTCCTGACTTCAAATTTCTGATTAATCTGGTTGACGATCAGTTGAGAGTCTCCAAAGACTTCCAGCATGGTGATGCCGGATTCGAGGGTTAGTTCCAGTCCTACGATGAGAGCTTGGTATTCAACTGCATTGTTTGAGCATGGTTCCAATAGCGAGAAAGCATGTGGAATCATATGCTTGTCGGGGCTAACAAAGAGGATGCCAACTCCCGAGATCAACTTTCTTTTTTCATTTGTCCTGGTTGCATCGTCAAAGTACATGTCCTAGGAGGCATTTGGGGAGAAAGTCTCCACGTTGTAGACAGGTTCTTTTGGGAGATCATTTCTGAGTGGGGGCAACGGATGCTCTGCAAGGAAATCCGCTAGGGCTTGACCTTTGATTGCCTTTTGTGGACATACCTGATATCAAATTGTGATAAGAGGGTGGACCATTTTGCCAGTCGGGCATTGAGAGAACCTGCTTTTGTGACAAGGACCTTTAAGAGGTTGATCCTCGAAATCAGGTATGCTGTGTTGGACAACAGATAGTGACGCAACTTTTGTACGGCGAACATCACTACAAGGCATTCTTTCTTGACTGGAGAATAGCGATGCTCCGCGCCTACCAGCATACGGCTGAGGTAGTATAGAACAACTTCTTTTCCTTCGTCATTCTCTTGTGTGAGCAGGGCGCCCAAGGAATGGTCGAGAGCTCTTGTGTACAAGATGAATGGTTTTCCAGTGGTAAAGGCAGCCAGCATTGGAGGTTTAGTTAGGTATGACTTGATATCTTGAAATGTTGCTTCACATTCAGCATCCCAAACAAAGTTCACACATTTCTTCATTAGCAGGAAATAGGACAGCATTTCCCTAAAGATTGGAGATAAACCGTCTAATGTATGCCAATCTCCCTTGAATCCCTTTTAGTTGTCTTAGGGTTCTTGGAGATGGTATTTCTATGATAGACTTGACTTTGATCGGGTCAAGTTCTAATCCAGCTTTCCGAACTATGAATCCGAGATCCTTACCCGATGAGACACCGAAGAAGCATTTTAGTGGATTCATCCGCAGTTTGTGTTTGCGAAGTCGGAGGAAGACTTCTCGAAGATCTTTCAGATGGTTTTCTTTTTTCGTACTTTTGACGACGAGGTCATCAACGTAACATTCGACCATCATGTGCGGCATATCTTGGAATATATTCATCATAGCCCTCTGATATGTGGCACCAGCACTTTTCAGACCAAATGGCATGACAGTGTAGCAATACACGCCAAATGGGGTCCGAAATGATGTGTGTTTTTCGTCTTCAGGATGCATCTTTATCTGATTGTAGCCAGAGAATCTTTCCATGAATGTCATTAGCTCAAACCCACAGGTGTTGTCAATCATCACCTCCGGTATGGGGAGCGGAAATTCATCTTTGGGGCAAGCGCCATTTAGGTCTCTATAATCAATACAGACCCGGATCTGCCCATTTTTCTTTGTCACGGGGATGATGTTGGCCAACCATTCAGGATGTTGTTCTTCACGGATGAAGCCAACGCTTTTGAGTTTTTGATCTTCTTGTTCAATTTTGTCCATCACATCAGGACGGAATCATCTTTGGCCTTGTTTTACAGGCTTGATATCTTTTTGCAGATAGAGTTTATGGACTGCTATCTTGGGGTCTAAGCCAGGCATTTCAGCATAAGACCATGCAAAACAACCAACGAACTCACGAAGAAAAGAGATATACTCGGGTAACTCATCATCCTTTATATTCTTGCTTATGAATACAGGACGTGGGTTATCTGGTGTTCCCAAGTCTATCTTTTGAACAGGATGTTCTGTTGGAAGGTTCGAAGGTGGTTCCTGTCACGACCCCGGAACAGACCCCGGGCCCGCGACGTGCATTGCATACATTAAATTTTTTGGAGATATACTTTCCCACAGGTTCCCGCGGTGAGGATTCCCAAAGACACGCGGAATCTGGCTCACACGCACAAGTATGCGGAAGCGTGTAGCGAAACACATCATGATAAGCACCATTACAATGTTTAGGTGCCATGACAAATAATAACACGACATAGTATCAAAGAAAGAAACTAACATGGCATTCCCATTAATATTCAAGTTATGAGACTAATCAAAAGTAAGTTAAGTTTTGTTACAATCCATCAGAGGCCAATACACTTCTCCAAATAACAAAAGAAACCCCAAGACAAAATGTTGCGAGACTCAAGAACCCGCCCGACATCTAGATGACATCGTCGGGCTGCCACTCTCTCACAGGGGTTGGCTCACAAGCCTCCTCCTGACGCTCCTCCTCAAAGGTAACGTCTCCCGCACCTAGGCACCAACAAACAAGGGTCAAACACGACGGTTTGGCAAGTAATCAATTTAGGCATGAACATGAACAATAACATTTAGAGAAAACATGTAAGCAAATCTTTGATATGAAATACTATCAAAACTGAGGTACATTTTCAAGAATGCGAACAAAGCTGAGATACCAAAACAAACTAGCATGAATAGATAATATATATCATGAACAGTTACAATCCACATAGAGCCCATCCTTTCTCTATCATTTATATAATGAAAAGAGCAAGCACGCACGACAAGAAAGATATACATAATATAAGCACGACACGATTTCCCACAAAGACGGGAATTCCGGCCGCGGAACCGGACACACACGATGTGTAATAATACACGACCAGTCTGCAGACAGTCCACATGTTTAAAGACCCCCAGACAGTGGATCAGACCGAAAGGGCAGTCTAAGCTCAGTGGTGTTTACTTAATTCATGAATGCACAAAACACGTGAAACACAATCAAAGCATGTCGAGATAAAAAGGGGGAATTCACTTATCAAAACCCGACGAGCACGACTAGCAAAGAGGCATAATTGATGTGCATAACACGCTTAGGAAGTGATCCCCTATTTCTTGAAACAAACCTTCAAAACAAGCTTATACTTGAAATCTAAAATGAGTACACGATGGCACTTATCGTACCAAAACGGAACTCAAAAGCGAAATTTGACAAGCATGTGTTAAGGCTACTAATTGACCCTTGTGTAATTGGGACCTTCAAATGTCGAAAAATACAAGAATTGGTGTCCCCGAAGTTGGGTTGCATTTCAAAGCTCCATTTACACAATGTCAAGCTAAAACCCTTAACATAGTCTAGTTTTCAACCTTCAAGAAAAATACACAACGGAAATAGTTCTACTCCCTGAGTCCAGCAGGTTCGCTCGAGCGAACTTTGTAAGGTGATGACACTTCGCTCGAGCGAGATACTTCGCTCGAGCGGACCTAATAAGGCGTTGACACTTCGCTCGAGCGAGACGGTAGCTCGAGCGAATATAAGGTGCGCTCGAATGGACAGCTCTCTGTCTGCGCTCGGACCAAACAGAAGCTTGGTCGCTCGAGCGGACCCAGGGTTCGCTCGAGCGAACAAGCTGCTGCTTGTGCTCGCTGAGTGCAGAAATTTCCTTCCTCTTGCACAACTTCCACTACATTTCTCTCCTTCTTATCATCCATCAATCACATATAATCCCCTGAGCCTTCATGCTCACCAAGGGTTCATTTCTCACCATTTCAAACATTTAATCCACAAGAAACAAGATTCATGAGTTTCATAAACAAGTTTATATGCACAATTTCTAAAATAGCAATGAAATCAAAATACACATGCATCAATCCTATAGAGATTACTTGCCTTGCCCAAATGCTAAAATACTTCTCCAAGCACTTCACTCAAGCTATTCAAGAACTACAAAACCCAAAGAAAACATACAAAACTCCCTCAAAATTGGAAACAAGGAACCCATTTTACAAATAGGGTTTGTAACATGAAAAACATAATCTTTAAGGAACCAAAAGACTTCATGAAATACAAGGATTGAAGCTCTTACCTAACAATGGCCAAACAAGAAGAGATGAAGAAGATGAAGGCTTGCCCCACAAGAAGGTCAAAGAAACTTGTATTGATAGAGAGCTTGCAAAGAGATGGAGAAGGTGATAAGCTTGGAATTCTATTTGGAGCTCTCTAGCCAAAGCATGCAAGTGAGAATGGAGAGGAAGATAAAAAGGGTTTCCCTTGCCCTAGGTCAAGAACAATTGCAGAGATTTGGGTTTTAGAATGAAAAGAGCAAAGAGGGGAAATAGATGAGTTACTTAAGGCACTAGCAAGTGGGGCCCAACTGACTTGACTTTGAAACGACGAAAACACGATCTTGTGGGCCTCGGATGACTTCGACGAAGAAGGATAAAACGATCGTCGAAATATCTAGTTTCCAAAAAGTACATTTTTGACATGGTTTTGAGGTCTCGAAAATTGTGTCCAGATTTGTGCATAAAAGACAATTTTACCCTCTTTGGGCCAAAATATGGGTTTTTGGGCTTCAAACAAGAATGGCCTTAAAACGAAAGTTGTAACACGTCGAAACATCATTCAAATGAAATCAAAATCACACTCACACGGAAATCAATACGATCTTCCCAAACTTACACGTGCACTCGGGCCTTTCCGAGTGTGTCTAGTTAATACTAAACGTTCTCAAAATCCCCAAAGTTATGTCCAAGACTAAACTAATCATTTCTAACCCAACAACAACTAAACCCAATTAGGACTAAACACATACTAATCGCACGCTAATCGACTTGGTCTGGGTCGGGGTCTAACAATTCCTCCACAATGTTTTCAGAGGCTTCCAGCTCAATGAAACCTTCTGGAGTTTCAAGGGCATTTTTAGGCCAAGGCTTTGTTTCTGGCATGGGTCTTCAGGATCGGTGATCTTCTCAAGGCTTACTACGTGGTGATCCCGATCGACTGTTGAAATTGGGTCGAAGTAAGGTACCTCTTTTGGAGACGACTGTTCTTCTGGGTCAGTATACCACATGTCTTTATCACCGGACAATTCCTCTTCATCATCAGAGAAATCATACCAATCTGTGGAGCTTCCTGGGTCCTTGATGGGTGACTCTTCAAAGAGATATCCAGGGAGATCGATGTCTGCAAGGACATGAGATGTTGAGGCTTGGTCGGCAAATCGACTCCTCAGCATTTGTGTCAACTGTCTCATGGGAGCGTCGGGATCTTACCCCAACCCATGTGAAGATTTTTCTACATGACCGTAGAGTCTCCAATCTTCCAGTTGACTTTTGGTTAAGGCGGGCTCCAATGGTGTGAGAATACCGCGACCTTGTCCTAGACCGACTGGGTTTTGAATGTCATAACCAATTTTTTTTCATAAGAGCTTGTGCCATAGGACTATATAGAAATAGTTGAGGCATACCTTCGTTTTGGAAAGGTTCAAGCATGGAACTTGACGAAGAAGCTTCTGATCTGTGAAAGAAGATTGGCTTCTCTTCTGCTGAGGTTGCTGGAACAACGAAGGAAGCAAACGTAGGATCTTCTACGTCATCAAGCATCTCCATTGGAGGTAGAGCAAGCTAAACTTGTTGAGTGTCAGCTTGGCTTACCGATATGTCATCCTCTGGCTCTGATTCTAAATCCGTGTCTTGCATGATAGACACGAAGGAGACGAAAAACTTGCCCCCAGACTTTTGCTTTGTCTTCTTTGCTCTGGTTGTTATGACCAAGGGTTTTGAAGAGTTTAGAGAGACAACGAAGGGAGATGGATCTCTCTCTTCAGATCTACAGGAAAGTTTATTTTCCTCCGATGATCGCTGAGGAGCCTTGCCTTTATCTTTCTGGAGATTTTCGGCGAAGGGCGTTGTTTCTGAAAGTCCAAGAACGAATCCTAGAGGGGGGGGGGGTGAATAGGGTGAGCTCAATGTCCTAGACCAATTTTGATTCTTTTAACTTTTAAGTCTCTTATGCTTTGAAGAAGAATAATGAAATCAACCAAGAGAGCATAATCCATAAAATGAAAGCATAAAGACAATCACCATAACACAAGCACATATAGTGGTTCGGCCAAATTGCCTACATCCACTCCCGGTACACCTACCGGTATTCACTAGCTTTAATTAAGGTTTAGGATCACCTCAAACCTTACAATCAACACTATGCTTTTCAAGGCTAAGCATAAACCTTTACACCATATGCTTTTCAAGGCTAAGCATAAACCTTTACATCATACAATTTTTCTCTTAAGAAATATGCCTAAGAATGCATGGATTAAGAGAGCAATGAAGTGCAATGGAGTGCCTCTAAATAGGCTAATTAGAAAGTGAAAACTCAACTCCTAGAAATATGCATAACAGTGACCAAGTCTATCAATGACGCATTTTCTAGAAATAACTCTTTCTCTTTGAAAAGATAAAACCTTGAATGATGCAAAGATGTTAATCAAATATTTGAGAAAGAGTTGTATGTCTAACACATGTAATTAACAATGAAAATTAACTTGTTTTCAAAAATGTCACGCCCCCAAACCGAAACCTCGGGGGCGGGAAATGGGATTAAGAATAAATGTATTTTACTTCTCCCAAGATCCGCGTGTGTGAAGACAACACATTCTGAATATTTTGCGGAAGCATTTGTGGCGTTGCGACCCGAAGTCCGTGGCCATCGGATTCCGCGTCGCACTCAACCTTTAGCCCATAGCTATTATATCAAGAATCATACCAGACTGGAGTAACCATCACAATAATTTACAGAGCTAACAGTAACAGGATATTGCATTCCCAAATATGTTCAAGTTACAATTATCAATGTACATTAATTAAGAATCCCAAGAAAAGGCTAACAAAATCCATACAACAATAAGCTATAAACTACTACCCAAATGTGACGTAGCTCCGATGTCAAGCTCGATGTCTACATGACATAGCCGACAAAACAACCTGCAAGGCATGGCTCCACAGCCAACAAAAACACTCAACTCGGGGCGAAGAAATCTGAACCTGAGTACCAAAAGTAGTGGGTCAGACACGACGGTCTGGCAGGTGGATGAAAAGATCACAATATAGCGAATAATAATACAAATGATAAATCATGCTGTTTGCTCAAAATGCTGTATATAATTAAACGGGTGCAAAAGTCGGGAATCTCGGGGAAAACATGTATTCTTTTCAAACATGGTTAAAACAGGAAGATCTAATAAAGCATATGTTCATTTACATCATCTATAAAAGCATAGATAATTGACAATCGGGTGTTCGTGGAAAACATGTATGAATATGGAAGTTTGGCAAAACCACGTTCATTTAAACATATTTCAAAGCATGGATCTTCAACAGATCGGGCATTTCTTTAAAACAGGTATAACATAGGGATCTGGCAAAACGCGTGTCATTTAAAACATATTCTTAAGCATGGATGTTAAATAGCTCGGGTAATCATTTGAAACAGGTATAAACATGGAAACTTGACAAAACACGTGTCATTTAATACATATTTCAAAAAAGGGATATTTAACAAATCGGGTATTCATTTGAAACCGGTATAAACATAGTGATCTGGCAGAACAAGGGTCATTTAAAACAAAGCACGAATGTTTAGCAATTCGGGTATTCACTTAAAACATGTATAAACATCGGGATCTAACAAAACGAGTGTCATTTAAAACACATTCCAAAGCATGGACATTTAATAACTCGGGTATTCATTTTAAAACATGTGTAACCATATAACTCTAGCAAAACCATCGATCGTTAGAACCATATGTAAAAGCACGGGTATTCACCCAACCGGCATTCATGTAAAACATGTACGTGTGTAAAGGACATAAAATAATATAATAGTGACTGAATTTACAATAGAGAGCATTAACACTTATCTAAATAACAACTTTCATAAAAGCAATGAATCATTTATCTGAAAACAAGTAAGCAATATAAACCATGTCGGGTGTCCAAGGAATCGGGAACTGGCAAGATGGCAATCACAAGAAGCTATGTCCTCTATCACCGAAGTGACAAGAGTATAACGGGATGTTGGTCTCAGTCACACAAGGTGAGGAGACTCAACGCAAATCATATATACAATATAAATATACGGGAACGGGACCACGGTAGCGAACCGGGTATCGGGACGGGACCACGGCAATAACCGGGTATCGGGATCCAAACTGCAGCTGGCGGGACGGGAGAGGGATTTCCAAGTCGGTGTATCAAACCGACAAGGTATCCAAGCTTAGTGATGCCGACTCATAGGTCAAAACCAATCGAGACATATGCAAGTAAATCAAGTACAGTAAATAAACGGGTAAAACGGGGGTGCTCAAGGGCACACTGTCACTTCATATCGGGCAATACATTTCGGGACAATTAACTGTTACTAGTGTAACTCCAATGCTTTCGGGAAAACAAGTCATATAATGCAAATCTCGGGAAAAGAGGTGAAACAATGAACTATAACAATTTCGGGAAAAGTATTAATTTCAAGATCTATTTAAGTGAATAGGGGTCCCGTATGTCGATTATAATCATTACTTGGTACTCCTTGAGTTTGAAGACATTCCGGGCTCCTTATGCAATTTTACTATTTTCCAAACTTAAAATGAGCTTATGGGTAGTACTAGATATTACAATAGCAAGAATCAGGATTATAAACGGTCCATCCTAGGCATGACATTACTCCGGAAACATCGAGTAACCGATTCAGTCATCGAAAGGAATAGAATTAGCGAGAACCAAGGAAATAGGCTTGTGTTTAGATATAAAGAAGATATCGCGTCGTTCCATCCCGTTCAAGATTGAAATGGATTGAACTTCGATGCCACCGAACCAACCGTGAGGCGTGTCGGCTCAAGACATTCTCACACATAGTCCAAACAGATCCAAAGAGGGTAGCCAGGGTCCCACCTAAAACCAAGAATTAGTGTCTAAATCAACACCATTCTTTTCTTTTAGTTCCCTAGTCTTAGAGACCTTAGATTAGGGTACAATTGGTCTTAACACTAAGGTATATACCTCTAGGACTCATAGAAGGCCCAAAGGTTTCCAAAAAAACACAATATCAAATTTCACTGGACTCAAACTGAGTCCTCCGATCGATCGGCCGAAGGGCCGATCGATCGGTCGAAATTTCTGTACCAGAATGTACAGGGTCCGATCGATCGGCCCAAAAAGGCTTACTGTTAAAAGATCGGCCTGTAGGTCCGATCGATCGGACCTGGGCGCAGTGCAGGTCCGGGAACTTGATTTTTTTCCTTTTTGTTTCCTTTCCTTCCAACACATGATCAACCACAAAGAACCATAAACAAGATGGTTTCAATACATGTTTCCAAGACAATAACATGAGCTAAAGAGCTCCTCATTTCAAATTCCTCTCTTTCCATTCTTTCCATTCTTTTCTTTCACAATTCATCACAAGGTGGAGAAAACTCATTCATGTGAAATCATTTGAAACCTTGACAATATGATGCATACATTTCCAAGAGATTAACAAGGGAGAAATAACTCATCAATAAGCACATCTTGAAATCAATATTAATCATATTAAAGACAACTATTAAAATCACCAAAACCATTAATGAAACAAGATTTTTCTCACAAACATGTTAATAATCAAAACAATCCATTCATCCACTTGCCTTTGACTCTAATCAAGCAAATCAAGCTCCTAATCCCTTCTCAAGCTCAAGATCCACAATCTCTACAAAAACCCCCAAAACAACCCTAAAATGGGTTACACAAAGAATGAAAATGAAAGAGCTTTCAATAATACAAATGGAGCTTCTCAAGAGCTAGAGGAACACTAATCTAGGAGATGGGAAGAATCACTTACTTGGAAGGTCCTCTAATGGACAAGGTAAGCTCAGGGAAAGTCTTGTGATGGAGGGTTCTCTTCACAAATGATACCAATGGAAAGCTTGTAAGATGAGGAAGAAGAAGGTGGTCTCCATTTCTTGATTGAGGAACTATTGGTGTGGCTTGGAGATGGAGAAGCAAGAAGAAGAAGAAGTTGCACAAGGGAAAACCCTAGGTTCAGCTGGAACAATGGTGAAGAATGAGCAATGAAGGAGATGGGTTCCTCTTATAAACAAGTGGGGTTTGGGTCCCACAACTTAAAGAACTTGGGTGGCTGAAATCATCTAGTTCGGGACCTCGGATGGATTCGACGAAGAAGGAAGAAATGATCGTCGAAATATCTAGTTTCCAAAAAGTGTATGTTTCGCGGGTTTCGAGAATATCGAGTTTTGGGTACAGATTTGGTGTGAAAAGACTATTTTGCCCTCAAGGCTAAGAAATCGGTTTTCGGGTTCTCAAATGGATATGGGGTCAACATGAAAGTTGTAGGATTCCTCAAGATGAATGCAACGGGCCAAAAACACAATACGAAATAAATCGGGAAAATCTCACAAGTAAAAGCAAAGTCGAAAAGGGAACCCCCAAAGGGCCCCACAAGCTACCAAAGCACTCAAAAGCCCAAAACTAGAAGAAAACCCATTCTAGCTCACAAACTCAGCCCAACAAATACTAATCCCACTAAAAGAACTAATCCACAAATAAAACAACACTAATCCAAGAGATTAGGGGTCGGGTTCTCACAAAAAAGGATGTTCTAAGGTCTAACAAGTTGATTTTGAAAACAAGAACACAAAATCATGTGTAACATAGACAATATGTTGCATTCATAAAGCTCATGTGATTTCTAAAGTATTAAGCATGTTATGAAGGTCAACATTTTAATAGAAAAGCATCTTGTTAATCATGCATTGAAGGAAATCAAAGAAAGTGAAACAAAACATGATTTTAAAGACTTAGGATTAAGGAAAGCACACCCATTTGAAGATCAAAGGTTGAATCAATGGAATGGCTTCATAATCCCGTCAAAGATGCTCTTGAGAAGTTGCTAACCCTTGGCCTCAAAAGTCCCTCCAATATCAGCAACTTTCTTCAACCAAAAAGCCACTTTTTATAAAGAAAAAGTTGCCAACGGCTAGTCCCCGGTCGACCTGGAAATAGGTCTCGGTCGACCGGGAAAGCACAACGGTCATATTTCTGACCGTTGGAAGGCTACAGCTCAAAAACTGCACTTATGACCTGCAGTGATCCCGGTCGACCGGCAACCTTGGACCGGTCGACCGGCCACACTGGCAGATGCCCAGAATTCTGAAAAATTAGAGAAACTTGTAACTTTTGAGGGCATCTTCCAGGGGACTTTGAGACACAAATACCAAGCATTAAATCATGACTGAAAGAAGATGAAAACTGAGATTTTAAAGCCATGAAAACTCCAAATCAAAATAATGATTTTAAAGATAGAAACTTTGGAAAGCTTGGATGATTTTTGAAATAAAAAACTCCATGATCTTAAGAGATAAACCTGAAATGAAAATCATGCATATCATGAGATGAAAACAAAGATTAAGAAGGCGAGATATGCATGAAGATCCTAAGACAAAAGACCATGAATGAATGAGAGGACAAGCTTATGAAAGTGAATGCATCCTATCAAATTGCAACAAAACAAAAACTCTAACAGTTTCTTCCTCCTTTTCTTCTTTTTCATCTTTGTACATTTAAGCATCTGCAAAATGGACTTCTTGGCCTTTGAAGGGCTTTTTGTATGCAAACACTCGATGTATCGAGCCGTCGTTCCCAACGAACTTAATGCATTGTGGTAGAGTTGACGGGACGACACCATTCTCGTGTATCCAGGGGCGTCCAAAAAGGATGTTGTAGCATGAAGGGGTTCTGATTGCATAGACAGTGACTTCGGAGATAAGATCACTGATTTGTAACTTAAACGTGATTTTGCCGATAGGCCTTTGAGCGCTCCCATCGTACCCAAAGATGGATACAGACGTGTGACTCAGCTTGCTAGGTGGGATGCCCGGCTCTTCAAGTGCCGAAGTGGAGATGAGGTTGAGTGCAGAACCTGGGTCGATCTGGACTTTGTGTATCGGCATTTCTTTGATGTACCCTGTGAAGTACAGGGGTCGGTTGTGCTTTGTCTCACCTAGCAGGAGGTCATCCTTACCGAAGGGGATGGTTGCATTTGTTGCTTTCTGAACTGAGAGGCATTCAATGCCTGATCCCTCAGTTTTCTTCTTTTCTCCCTTTGAGGAAGTATTTGTTTTTTGACCCTATAGTCCATTTCAATTTGTAGGACTTGTGGGGCATGTTTGTCGACATCCGCATTCAGCCTTTGCAGTTCAGAAATGAGATTATCACGAGTGTGTGGAGACATTCGTAATAAATCAAGGATGTGCAGTCATGCAGGTATGTGTTTGAAGTGCTCAATCAAGTCTTACTTGAAAGCCTCCTTCGGGCCTGTATGTTCATCATTGTTGCCACTTGGGGCGTTTACATTTTGTGTTCCTAAAGGATTTACATAAGAAGAAGAATAATGTTGGTTGTAGTTTTTGTGGTAATCCCAGCCAGAATGGGTACCTCTACCAACTTCAAGAGCTTCTTGAGAATGGTCTTCATTTGGAAGATCGCCCTTGGGATCCAAGCGTTGATCCTTCTCATTTGCTGAAGATGTGTCTGCAGCAGAGTCGCTATCCTCAGTGATTGCGTTACATGGAGCATTTTCTGGGAACAAGTCCTGAACAACATCCAGCAACTTTTCTCCTTCATTAAGTAATTTGTCGGTCCAGACATCTCCTATGAGGTCAGGTATCTGGGACCAACTGACCAGGTCTCCATTGGTTGAAGTTTCTTTAGGATGATCGGTCGAAAGAGCTATGAGTTGCGACGTCACGGTTTCAGGGGACGAAGGCTGAGAAGATGTTATCTCAGTGGAAGTCACCCGAGAAAATGTAGCTCCAGAAGATATACTATTAGGTGTAGCCGGAGAGTACGTGTCTTCGGTAGATGATGCTTTAGAGGCATTGTCATCCTGAACTATCGCATTGCAAGCTGCCCTGATAGGAGAACCCCCCATAGTGGACTGTTGGGAGTCGGACTCATCATCGGATGTGAGAGGATCATCTATCTAGCAGTTTTCTCCATTTTCAGGAATTGAAGGAGGAGATACCTGTTGATTTTCAGGGACTCCCGGTTTCGGATTTTGATCGCGAAGATCTTGCTCTTGTTCTAAGGCAAGGCGCTTCCAGATCCTTGCATGCTCTTCAAGATCAGGCATGGGAGCCAAATCTTCTTCTTCGTCTGCCCTTCGTGGTTCAACAGGATTGGGTTTTCCTGGAGCATTGGAGGGTGCTGAGTTAACAGGATCTTGGTCTCCTTCATCATCGGACCAGGATCCTTGTTGCTGATACGGGTCATACCAGATTACCGGCATAAGATGAGATTTGGGAACCCATTTGTGAGAACCCGACCCCTAATCTCTTGGATTAGTGTTGTTTTATTTGTGGATTAGTTTCTTTTAGTGGGATTAGTATTTGTTGGGTTGAGTTTGTGAGCTAGAATGGTTTCTCTTCTAGTTTTGGGCTTTTGAGTGCTTTAGTAGCTAGTGGGGCCCTTTGGGGGTTCCCTTTTCGGCTTTGCATTTACTTGTGAGATTTTCCCGATTTGTTTCGTATTGTGTTTTTGGCCCGTTGCATTCATCTTGAGGAATCCTACAACTTTCATGTTGATCTCGTATCCATTTGAGAACCCGAAACCCGATTTCTTGGCCTTGAGGGCAAAACAGTCTTTTCACACCAAATCTGTACCCAAAACTCGATATTCTCGAAATCCGTGAAACTTATACTTTTTGAAAACTAGATATTTCGACGATCATTTCTTCCTTCTTCGTCGAATCCATCCGAGGTCCCGAATTAGATGATTTCAGCCACCCAAGTTCTTTAAGTTGTGGGACCCAAACCTCACTTGCTTATAAGAGGAACCCATCTCCTTCATTCATTTCATTCACCATTGTTCCAGCTGAACCTAGGGTTTTTCCCTTGTGTTTCTCTTCTTCTTCTTGCTTCTTCATCTCCAAGCCACACCAATAGTTCATCAATCAAGCAATGGAGACCACCTTCTTCTTCCTCATCTTGCAAGCTTTCCATTGATACCATTTGTGAAGAGAACCCTCCATCACAAGACTTCCTTTGAGCTTACCTTGTCCATTAGAGGACCTTGCAAGTAAGTGTTCTTCTTCATCTTCTAGATTTGTAATCTTCTAGCCTTAGAGAAGCTCCACCTTGATTATTGAAAGGTTTCCTTGTCATTTCATTGTTTAACCCATTTTAGGGTTTGTTTTGGGGGTTTTTGTAGAGATTGTGGATCTTGAGCTTGAGAGGTGATTAGGAGCTTGATTTGCTAGATTGGAACCCAAGGCAAGTGGATGAATGGATGGTTTTAATGTTATCAAAGTTTTATGAGAAAACCCTAAGTTTATTTCTTGTTCTTGATCATTGGATACATGTTTGCACATATGCTCCTTGTCACATATATATGGATTTCGAAATTTCCATATCAATGGTTGTTTCTATCTTGTTAATCTCTTGGAGAGGTATGCATTTCATTTGGTCAAGTTTGCTCCTATGGTTTTATAAGGAATAGGATTGGTTTGGCTATTCATGGTTATGTTTATGAGTTACATTGATTTGAAATTGATACTCATTTATAGAGTTTTGCTAAAACATCTTTGGTTATGGAAATGTGATCAATAGACTTTGTTTATCCATAGATTTTGGCTCAAATGAACCCTTGTATATGATGGGAACTCCTCTCCTTGTTTGGGGATTGAATGTGAAGAAAGAGGTTGGATTTAATGATTCACTGAAGTCTTGATGGGAGTTTTATTGTAATTAGGATGTTGTTGAAGTAAGGAAAAACTCATTTGTATAAGTGTTGGAAAGGAAAAAGGAAGAGAAAGAGAGGAACTGAACTGCCCGAAATTCCGTTTCTGGACAGTTCGCTCGAGCGACCATGACAGTTCGCTCGAGCGACCTGTCCAGAAAGGGATACGGATTTTCCAATAGCCTGGTCGCTCGAACGCATTTAAATAACCGCTCGACCGATGAGTTCGCTCGAGCGAACTCTTAGATTCGCTCGAGCGATGCGGTCTGCCTGGCATGATGCGCTGGTACAGAAATTTCAGGTTTTGAGGTTTATTTTTCTTTGTGGACCTTGGCTAACCTCCTCGGACTCACTCGACCATATGTGAGAGCGTCTGGAGCCGATGCTCGTCACGGTTGGTTCGGATGCATCGAAGTTCAATCCATTTCAATCCTGAACGGGATGGAACGACGCGATATCTTCTTTATATCTAAACATAAGTCTTGCCCTTGGTTATCGCAAATTCTATTCTTTTCGGTGACTGAATAGGTTGCTCGATGTTTCCGGATTAGTGTCATACCTAGGATGGACCGATTATAATCTTGATTCTTTTCTATTTTGACATCTAGTATTACCCATAAGGTCATTTTAAGTTTTGAAAGTAGTAAAAGTGCATAAGGAGCCCGGAATGTCCTCAAACTCAAGGAGTACCAAGTAATTGTTATAATCGACATACGGGACCCCTATTCACTTAAATAGATCTTGAAACCGATATTTTTACCCGAAATTGTTATAGTTCATTGTTTCACCTCTTTTCCCGAGATTTGCATCACATGACTTGTTTCCCGAAAGCATTCAAGTTACACTAGTAACAGTTATTTGTCCCGAAATGTATTGCCCGATATGAAGTGACAGTGTGCCCTTGAGCACCCCCGTTTTACCCGTTTATTTACTGTACTTGATTTACTTGCATATGTCTCGATTGGTTTTGACCTATGAGTCGGCATCACTAAGCTTGGATACCTTGTCGGTTTGATCCACCGACTTGGAAATCCCTCTCCCGTCCCGCCAGCTGCAGTTTGGATCCCGATACCCGGTTATTGCCGTGGTCCCGTCCCGATACCCGGTTCGCTACCGTGGTCCCGTTCCCGTATATTTATATTGTATATATGATTAGCGTTGAGTCTCCTCACCTTGTGTGACTGAGACCAACGTCCCGTTATACTCTTGTCACTTCGGTGATAGAGGACTTAGCTTCTTGTGATTGCCATCTTGCCAGTTCCCGATTCCTTGGATACCCGACATGTTTTATATTGCTTACTTGCTTTCCGATAAATGATTCGTTTCCTTTATGAAAGTTGTTATTTAAACAAGTGTTAATATTCTCCAATGTAAATTCAGTTATTATTATATTGTCTTCTGTTCTTTGTACCCGCACATGTTTTAAATGAATGCCGGTTGGTTGAATGCCCATGCTTTTACATATGTTTCAAACGATCAATGATTTTGCTAGATTTATATGATTACACATGTTTTAAAAGAATACCCGAATTGTTAAATATCCGTGCTTTGTTGTAAATGACATTTGGTTTGTCAGATATCTATGTTCATACCTGTTTTTAAATGAATACCCGAATTGTCAAATACCCATGCTTTGAAATATGTTTCAAATGACACTTGTTTTGCCAGATCACTGTGTTTATACCGGTTTCAAATGAATATCCGATTTGTTAAATATCCCTGCTTTGAGATATGTTTTAAATGAACACCCGGTTTTATTAAATATCTGTATTTTCACATATCTTTCAAATGGACTTTGGTTTTGCCAGACTGCTATGGATACCTGATTTGTTGTATACTTGTGTTTTTACTTAAGTTTCAAATGAACGTTTGTTTTGTCAAACCACTATATTTATACATGTTTTAGACGAACACCCGATTGTCAAATATCTATGGTTATAGATGATGTAAATGAACACATGTTTTATTAGATATTCATGTTTTACCCTTGCTTGAAATGAATACAGGTTTTCCCGAGATTCCCGACTTTTGCACCCGTTTAATTATATGCAGCATTTGATCGAGTATCATGATTTATCTTATGTTTTATTCTTCAGTATATTTGTTATCTTTTCATCCACCTGCCAGACCGTCGTGTCTGACCCACTACTTTTGGTACTCAGGTTCAAATTTCTTCGCCCCGAGTTGAGTGCTTGAGTTGGCTGTGGAGCCATGTTTTGCAGGTTGTTTTGTCGGCTATGTCATGTAGACATTGAGCTTGACATCGGAGCTACGTCATATTTTGGGTAGTAGTTGATAGCTTTTGTTGTATGGCTTTTATTAGCCTTTTTCTTGGGATTCTTAATTAATGTACATTGATAATTGTAACTTGAACATATTTGGGAATGTAATATCCTGTTACTGTCAGCTCTGTAATTTATTGTGATGGTTACTCCAGTCTGATATGATTCTTGATATAATAGCTATGTGCTAAAGGTTGAGTGCGACGCGGAATCCGATGGCCACGGACTTCGGGTCGCAACGCCACAAATGCTTCCGCAAAATATTCAGAATGTGTTGTCTTCACACACGCGGATCCTGGGAGAAGTAAAATACATTTGTGCTAAATCCCATTTCCCGCCCCCGAGGTTTCGGTTCGGGGGCGTGACACCATTCTTCAGCGGGAGAGATATTCTCCTGTTTCAAGGGATTCCGCCCACTCGTCGGTGTCACTGGACTCGTATCCATCCATGGAGAATCCAATTACCGAATTGCAAGAGTATGATGCCCCCTTTGTAGTTTCATTTCTGAATTGAGGTGGCATGAAATCACCAAGGGTGAATTTTCTTTCCACCTTTGAAGCCTTGGGTTCTTCCATTGCCCCCAGCGAAGTAGTGGAAGAGGTCTCTGCCTTTTCAAGGACTTCTTGCTTTGATTGAGCTTTCTCCTGCTACTTGAGTTTGCGGCGGTGTTGTCTCTTGGCTTGCGTTCGCTGTTGAGTGGTAGGCTTTGTTTTGACGATCTCCCAATTTTCATCTTCTAAGAGATCAGGATGTACCCATATAGGCTGTCCATCTGATGTTGGATAAGGAACCAGCTCTTGGGACGCCTGGGTCATTTTATCACCTTGAAGGAAGTGGTGGTCTTCTCCTTTGGTGATTTTGAAGTTTGTCCATACGACACCATGTTGACGGAGGCAGACTCATAGTTTTTGTCAAAGGTAATGACTCCGTTTTTCCACATTTCGTTGATCTTCTCTCTCACAACGAAGCATTGATTGAGAGGATGCGAGATCATCTGAAGGTATGGACAATACCGAGGATCATTGGTTTTGCCAACATCTCCCGGTCTTTTGGGCTCAGGTAAGGTGAGTTTACCATTTGCTACGAGAGCCTCGAAGATTTCTTCGACAACTTCATTGAATGGGTATTTTTTCTCTACTCATTCTCTGAAGGCATCAGAGAGTTCTGGTTTCTTACCTGCAGCTTTGTTTTCGGCTTTCTTTGGCTGCTGAGGAGCTGACTTGGTTTGCACAATAAGAACCTCTTTTTTCTTTGGCTTTGAGGTCGTAATGGTAGCCGGCTCTTTCTTTGATGACTGCTGACTGTTGAGGTCTTTGATCATCGTTTCAGCCTCCATGGAAGCTTCTAGGAGTTCTCCCAAGTTTTTGATTTGTTGCCGATAATCATGGAGCGGATCCTTGCTCTCATGTTGTTACGGCAGATGTTGATGAGCAACGCTTGTGGCAGCTGTTAGTTTTATGGTCTCAATACCAGTATATGAGGAATAAATTGATTAATTAATTTATTTATCAATACAATCAAGTTTTCCTTTCATGAGATGAATGGTGTTTAATTATATACTTGCACATAACCAATACGAATGACATAATGGTTCATGAGATGAACCGGAGTCCACAAGTATACTAGATGTAATACATGTGGGTGGATTAGATCCACATACAGGATATATGTATTGCAAATCTTATACTTAAATATCTTCACAACCAGTGATGAGATTGGGCATCTCATCTGACAAGGTTGCAACACTTTGATCACTATGAGATAGTGCGATTTGTCTCGATCATCGGAATGTAAGATTCTGGATCATGGTGTTGGTACATTGGATGTATTGAAGGACCATGAGAAACACCTTATATACACTGCCTTTATTTTAAGGTCTGCTCTCATAATTCCCTAGCAATAGGCTCATAATCCAGAGACATTAATGTACTCAAGTTTCTATCTATTCATTTGCTTTGAGTCACCAATGAGTGAGGCCAATTGTAGGTCAACACCTCGGTGATTTGGGTACGTGGTAGTAGAGCCGTGGGAACATTCAATGGTCAAGATGGAATCTATCTTTAATATCCCCTTGTGCCAATTATTGGATTTATCATTGGTAAGTGCGCACCCATTCCAATTAAGAGTTAATTGGATCGGTACCAAATGATCATTATAATTAATTGGGGCTCAAGGATAATAAGATATGGATCTAATTTGGTGGACAGGTCCAATTGATCCATGGATATAGATGGAGGGGCCTACTTGTGGTAATGTGGAAGTTTAGGGTCTTCATTGTAATTTATTCCTAAGACTGGAGTGCAATTGCATTTATATAGTGGAGTTATTTGCAATTAACTGTGGGCCCGGATTGCACATGAGATGTGAGGTCACGTGTCCCAGTTGGAGCCAACTTTCTAAAGAATTCCTAGTGGTCCCTGTTAGGAATTTTGTAGATTGCAATTTGATGGATGCATTATCATTCAAGCATCATTTGATTTACACACTTGCATTGTTTTAGATAAACTTGAAATCTTATTTTATTCATGCATTGCTTTTAAGATTTGTAAAAGTTTCAATTTATGCATGATTTGCTTTTAAAACTTGGATGCATTTGTTTTTTAAAAAGAATTTTAGAAATCAAGCAAGCCTTTGGTTTTAAACTTTTGAATCATTTTAGACTTTTTGTGTTTCATGTTTTTAAACCACTTAGTTTGATTTAAAACATGTTTCCAAGCTTGATTTATTGGCCCAAAAAGTTCCCTTAAGAAAAACTTTGAAATATGCAAAAAATATGCAATTTTGGGAATTTTGGTCCCAGGCCAGAAACTGCAGTGTACCAGGTCCAGGCCAGGTCGACCGGGAACACTGCAGACAGAAAAATGCCCTGGGGTACCAACGGTCATATTTTTGACCGTTGTGTGTTCCCGGTCGATCGAGACCTGTTTCCAGGTCGACCGGGGACTAGCCGTTGGGCACTTTTTGCTATAAATATGAGTTCTTTCCTTTGCCAAAAGTTGGGAATTTTAAGGCCCTCCTTGAGGGGTTTTGAGGCATATCAAAGGGAAATGAACTAAGGGATGAAGGGGATCATTAGGAAAGCTAAAGCTTGGATTAATGAAGTTAAATCACCAAGTAGGCTCTACTTTCCTTAATCATATGTTTTCATGCTTTGTTTTATTTTTGGTAAATCATTTGTAGCATGATAAACTATGTTGTGTTGTATCCTTAACATGTTTTATGTTTTGAATTGATTTATTGTTTTGGATACATCACCATTGATTCAATCCAAGTAGTACTTAATCTTTGGTAAATCTAAGTAGATCATGTTAATGGAAACATCTTTGAAATTAGATGTAACATGATCCATATACTTGGTTGAATCTTTGGTTGTTGTTTTCCATCATAAGAAAATCACTTTCAAAACTATCTTATGTATTGGATTCAACAAACTTTACAAATCATATGTTTTATTGTTTTAAAGTTCACAACTTGCCTTGCTTTGATTGGTATATCATATTCAAGTTGTATTTGTAATTACATATGATTTGTCCCCTTATTTCAATCAAATCTATTTTTATGTTTTGAGCTACATTGTTGATTTGATTGACATCCCTATGCATCACATGTTTAGAGCTAATTAATTTCATACAACTTGTGAATCTTTGACATCATTAACAAGTTGTTACTTTTAACATGTGACTTGCATTCTATCCTCAATCATAAATGTTTTATGAGCTAAAACTTTCAAAAGCCTTAGGCATACATTTATGAGCTTTCATTTTCTAAATGATTGAGGACATCACACACACACATCATGTACTTTCATCTTTGCATTCATAGTGTGTGTGTGTGTGTATTAGATTTTCATTTTCATATCCTCCTATTTTAGAGGCAAATATAATGAGCTTAATTGAATCTCCATCAAGTGTATTATAGACACTAACTTAGTGAGATAACCAACCTTGTGGTTGAAGAGGTTATTGCTTAGCCTATAAAAGCAAGTGTATAGGTTGATGTTGAGCCTTGAAAAACATCATTGTAAAGGTTATTGCTAAGCCTTGAAAAGCATATTGTAAAGGTTATTGCTTAGCCTATTGAAAAGCATAAATAGTGGAAATCCGGTGGGGTGTTGGTTCACAAGCCGGTAGTGGATGTAGGCATTGAGGCTGAACCACTATAAATCCTTGTGTGATGGTGATTGCTTTGTGGTGATTCTTTTGTTAGCTTCCGCATCTTGTATGATAAATCATCACATGTGACTAGTTTGTTTTAAAGAAGTTAAAATTGTTTATAATTGGTCATATATGAAGCTCACCCTATTCACCCCCCCTCTAGGGTTCGGATCCCCAGGACTTACAGTCCCCACGCTAGCCAAGGTATCAGAAAGATACTAATTATAGTAGAACTCTAAAAGGAAATAGAAAGTTACTATTTCTATTTGAAGTGAGACTTCTAGTAGTGGTAATAGTAAGTTACTAATTATTAATGGAAGTGAGACTTCTATTTTAATTAGTAAAAAAGGAAGTTACTAATCATATTTGAAGTAAGACTTCTTATTGCGATTTGGTAAGCAACTAATTGTTATGGAAGTAAGACTTCTATTTCAATCAGTAAGAGGAGGTTGCTTAAATGTTATAAAAGGAGAGAGAGGAGGCTTGGACGTCCAATGCATAATTCCACCTAGGGATTCACGCCCATCATCATCTTCCTCTCTTGTGCAAGTTGTTGCACATCACTTCCCTCTTTTAGTTTCTCTTCTAGTTTCCTCTAAGGTTTTTCTCTTGGAGATTCCACCATCTTCTTGAGAAAAGAGAATCTGATACAGGTCATAGCGTGGAAGATCAAAAGGCTTTGGAGATTCTGATTTGATTAGTGAAGGTGTTCATCATCAAAGAAAGAATTCAAATTCTCCATTAGAGCACAACTAAGCTCCAAAGGTATAATCTACATCCTTATATGTTGTGGATTTCGTGGTTGCATGTTTAGGTGCTGTTTTCTATCTTCTAGATAGGATATATTGTTGTACATGGTTTATGAGTTTGAGGGATTGCATCCTGGATTTGGGTTTGTTGCCTTCCAGATAGTTGATCCCTACATCAAGTGGGTCAAAAGTTTTTGAAACGTATCTGAATGGCCCACCTATTTTCCAACAGCAGCACATCTGAGCACTTGTATGCCATTGCCTTCCACTTGTGAATGAAGTCGTAAGTTGACTCATTCTCTCCCAATTTTAGGCTGTAGAGCCGTGCCATAGTAACAAGAAGATCCTCACCTTTAAAGTGGGTCAGGAAGCGTGTCTCTAGCATGGCCCAATTTTGGATGGAGTCCTCCGGCAAAGTGGAGTACCAATAGAAGGTTGTACCTTTTAGGCTACTTACAAAGAGACGGATTTTGGGGGCATCTTGATCTACGATAGCTCCCGTCAATATCTTGAAGTGGATGACGTGCTGTCGGGCTGAACCTTTCCCCGTATATGTTTGGAGAGTAGGTTGCTTGAATTTTGCAGGGAACGGGACCGAGTCCATCCATAAGGGATATGGTGGCTTGATCCCATGCTCCTTCAATGTTCCTCTTCTTTTGCTTTGGCGAGGATATCGTCATTGTCTTTTTTGGTAAGGGCGCGTGACTCACTGTTTTCGGTATTTTCCCCGTTATCTGGAGGAGATTGGTTGTTTTCTTGACGCTGAAAAGCAAGAAGAAGATTTTCCATTAGAGCCTCAATCCTCTGCCGACCTTGCTCCAATTGTCGGATGCATGCGGTTGGTTCATCAGGAGGTGGATTGTGACGTTGCTCAGAGTCTGTAGCCAAGACATTCATCCTTCGTGACTCAAACGAGGAGATTGTCCTGGTGACTGAGCTGGGGTTCATTCTTGAAGAGCTTGAGGAAGAATTACTCCGTTGTCCTTGGCTTGAAGGAGTAGAAGATTTTTCCAGATGTCTTCGTGTCTGGGAGACGCTGCGAGTCACCGGTTGTCGGACACGAATTTTAGTTGCTGACTTCTGACGTCTCCTGGTTTTGCCAACCATATGGACAGCAGCAGCTTGATTGAGTCTTTCTTTTTCGACCCCTTTTTGGGAGACTTGGAGGATAGGATGCTGGGTCCTTTGCTTCTCTAGTCTCTTTTAACGATACGTCATGCAGCGACGTATGCGACGGGCAATTTGAGCTTTTGTCAGCTCCGGCTGGGCTTTAGCAATGAAGGATGTACTCCCTCGAGCGCAGTAGCCAAGCCTGTCTTCCTTTTGGCTGGGCATAGAGAGGATTTGGACTCGGTCCTTCGACTGTCATAGCGAAGCTTTGAATTTTACGAGTTTAGCCCCTGTTGAGATAAAGGGTCGAACTGGAGGAGTGCAGGCCTTGGTAGGTTCTTGCAGAGGCCTGGTGATGTATGATTTGATTTTTGGCTTGTAAGAGCAAGCCGACTCATGATGGGTTGCCTGCTTTTTCAGGCAAGAGAATGGTTTGTCCTCCTTCATGTATGCAAGTGGATAAAACCGGTTTTCTTTGAGAGGGGCCAGGTATGCTGGCTTTGCAGATGCTCATGACCTCCTTTGTTTTGGTGAGGGTCTTGGAGACCAAGTCTTTGTGTAGACCTGGTTTTCTGCAGGTTGAGGCTTCTTGGGGTTGCCACGGGCTTCAGGCTTCTTTCTGTTCGCCCTTGGTGTCATGGCTGTGACACGTTGTGGAGCGATCTTCTGCTTCTTGGCAGGTGAGATTTCCTCTCCGGGAAGTGGGAACGGTCCCATTGACCCGAAGATGATGGTCCGGGGAATAGAGGCCGACCCGGTGTCCTGAGATTTGCCGAGGGAGGTGACGCTTCGGTAGCTAGCATGGCGCTTATGAGAGCGCTTGTTCTGCTTCTCATGGAGCATGAGTTGGTACTTGTTCTCATTGAAAGTGATGGTTAATGAAGCTGCCATTGTTAGTTTTTTTGGAAAACTTCTGAAACAAGACCACGTCCATATGTAATCACAAGAATATAGTGATCATAAATGGGAAAGAACTATGGTTTTGTCTTTTCAAATTGCTCAGGGGAACATGGCCTAATCCAAGCAAGGTGAAGAAGGCAAAAAGCCATAGAGGATACAATTGTTCTGAACGCAAGTACAGGAGGCGTAGAACGAGCATTCTCGTGACTGCTAGAAGCAATTGTGGTCCTTAATTCAAATTACTGAGAAGCGAGGCTCACTCGAGGTAAGATGATATAAGATTGGAGATACAAATGTGTCGGTCGCAAATACAGTAGACCCGGAAGGGCGTACTAGCACCGCTAGGCACAAATGTTGCAAATCGCATCCATGGGATAGACACGAGATGAGATTTTTTCAAAGCTCAAAACCGGATTCATAAAAGAGTGCAAATGGTGTTCCAATCCGAATAAGGGCTCAAACATTTCTGCGAGTGCTAAATCCGAAAAGGAGGGAATCAAGATTTCTCAGATGTAAACCCAAAGATGACGATTGTTTTGTTTTTTTTTCTTTTTCTTTTTGTTGAAAGTTTTTTTTTTTGAATTTTTGTTTTGTTTTTTTTTTTTTTTTGAAAGAAACACAAAGGTTTTCAATTCGATCTTATCAAACCTTAGTAGATAGATCAACCCCCAGGTAAGGGTAGGATTACTTAATGAACCTGTTTGGAGGACCCTTGCCTCGAACAATCTAGCTATCTCCATACTCTGGACAAGGCTTTTCTTAGATCCACTTTGGTCAAAGAACGCAATTGGTGCAACCTTAGTGGGTTTTGAAAAAAAAATTTTATTTTTAATGGATTCATCAAAGAGATTGAACGGTGTTCCAATCCGAATAAGGGCTCAAACATTTCTGCGAGCGCTAAATCCGAAAAGGAGGGGACCAAACTTTCTCAAATTTGATTCCAAAGAAAAGATTTTTTTTTTGAAGAAGTTTTTTTTGGAAATCCCTATCGGACTCATCAAAGAGAAAAGATGGCCCATTCCCCAATAAGAACAGTTGCTGCGAACATTTCCGTGAGCTATTAGGTTCAGAGAGGAAAGGATCAAAGTTTCTCAAAATTGAATAAAAAAAAGAGAAATCAGATTTTTTTTTGAAATGAGAAACAATGGAAATATGTTCAAAGGTAGAAAATTTCCAAAATTCCCATCTCATGTTCTTTTTTGAATGCAAGATCCAACATAGGCCACCAACTAGAAAGGAGCCTAAGAATTCAAGCATCGCGTTTTCTAATGAACTGGTCCCATCGGGTATGCCATCTTGATGGACCCGGAATTTTCTCTTCATCTCCTCTCCCATCCGTCCCCGGGGTCACCGAGAGGGTCCGAATGGAGGGAAGAAAGGCGGGCATCTATATTTTTGTACGAGTATGCCAGATTTTCAATTCTACTTGGAATTTAGAAATGGTGATCCGGAGATCCACATTCGTAAGTAGAAAGGAAATCAACCTTTTTCTGACTTTCCATTGCACATATATTTAAGAAAAGAGACAGTTTTTAAAATGCCATGAGAGGCGATTTCATTTTGTTTGCCGTAAAAGGCGAGTTTGCCGTGAAAGGCGATTTTTTTGCCGTTGGAGGTGATTTTGTGCCGTGAAAGGCGATTAACAAATCTCATCAATGAAGAAAGACAAGAAATGTGATTTTTGTCTCTTGAAGAAAATACAAAGTACAATAGAAAAGTGAGAAAGGGAATCTGACTTCTTAGGAGATCGTGGGGACCAGTTCAGATCGACGGTGGCAAGTCATGTATGGACTTCGCCATCATCCTTCAGATGAGAACGCTTGACGCTTTGATTCTTTGGCTTGGTTTGGACTTCAATTTTTTAGAGGATAAGGACCAAGGGAAGGTCCTATACCCAATAAAAAACGAAGTGACGGGCTGAAGAGCCGTGTCTTGACCATGTTGAATAGGAGAAGAGAAGGCTTTTTCTTGGGGGGGAGTGCCCCCCAAGGGACTTCAATCACCTTTTGGTGTTTGTTGTAGCACAGTTTCTTCAGAGTAGCAGGGCTTCTCAATGGATTTCTGGATCTTGAGTTTGAGATTTCGAGATTCGGGCTTTTTTCTTCTTGGAATCAGCTCCTTTTATAGGCATTTGGTAGCCTTTAGGTGATTTTATGGGCTTTAATGCATTTAAAGCCACATAATGGGAGGAGTTACAAGTTTTAATTCCTTTATTTTGTAACTCCTTTTTCTTGGCTTCTGATTGGCCGGTGGAGATAATGGGCATTTAATCGCCTTTAATCTCCATGATGAAAGGAGTTTCATGGCTTTAATGCCATGATGGCTTTGACTTGTAACTCCCATTTCCTTGAATCTGATTGGGCCGTCCAAAATAATGAGTTAATGACCGCATTTAGTTGAGTCAATTAACAACATTAAGTGGTCGCCGGGGATTTGAAGAGTCGCAGGCCGTGTCGCGTCTTTTGAAATTCTTCTTGCGATCATCGTCGATGGATCTTTACGTTGATTGATGTCGGATGATCATGCAACTTCTGACATTGGTCGATACCAGCGGGCCGGTGACATCTGTCTTGTCGATTTCTCGATCGGTCAGACAGAAAGTGTACTTTCTTGGTCAGCCGGTTGGAGATCTTGGAGCGATCGATGACGATTTCATGCTCTTGACGGCGGATCGGAGATGTCGACGAAGATCAGCCGTTTTCAAGCATCGAAATTCAGATTTTCAGGAAATCACAGGGGCTAGAACTCCTGAAACGCGAAAAGAATCAGAGAAAGGGCCCTTCGGCGGAAATCCGGTGACCCAGATTTCTAGGGTCGCCGGCGACCATGGGGGGATTTTCCCCTTTGGTCGCCGTTTTGTCGGCCGTTTTTTGAGCTTTTTTGCTTATTTTTTCTCCTGTATTTTTCTTGACATTTTCCTCATTTTTTGGCTTGGTTCTCCTAAAGAAAACCCGACAAGAAGTCGTGCAAATCAGAGCACAAAGTTTCTTAATTTTTGGAAAAGCAGAAGACTTTGCCGCACACAGCTGCCGATTTTTGTCAAGAGTTAAAACTAGGTCAAACGATTTCGGAATGACCTGAAATTTGACGTGGAGCTTCCTGAGTAGTAGATGTTACGGACTTTTTATTTGCAATTTGATGGATGCATTAACATATTCACATCATTTGAATTTACACTCTTGCATTGATTTAAAATATCTTGAAATCTTGATTTTTACATGCATTGGTTTTAGACTTGAAGAAATCTTGTTTTATGCATGTTTTGGTTTTTATACTTGGATGCATTGGTTTTAGAATTCAAACTCTTTTGAAAACCTAATTCTTTGTGCATTACTTTTGAGAAATCATATTGAGAAATTAGGTTTGTGCCTTGCATACATTCATCACTTTCAGAATCATCTTTGTATGCATTTTCATATGAAAAGAGTTTTTAGAAATCAAGCTAGCCTTTGGATTTAAAGTTTCGAATCTTTTTAGGCTTTGTGTGTTTCGTGTTTTTTAAACATCTTCATTTGATTTAAAACATGTTTTCTAGCTTGGTTTAGTGGCCCAAAAATCCTCCTAAAGAAATACCTTCAAATGTGCAAAAATTGGAATTTTTGTCAAAAGGGTGGTGGCCCTGCAGTGTCGCCGGTCGACCGGCGTAAAGGTCCCGGTCGACCGGGAACACTGCAGGCCGTCAGGGCCAAAGTGCTCCAACGGTCAGAAATTTGACCGTTGTGTGATCCCGGTCGACCGAGACCTGTTTGCAGGTCGACCGAGGACTAGTCGTTGGGCACTTTTTGCTATAAAAATGAGTTCTTTCCTTTGTCAATGGTTGGAGATTTTGAAGCCTTCTTTGAGGCATTTGGAGACAAGACAAAGGGGATGAACTAAGAGAGACCAAAGAGTCTTTTGGAGAACTAAAGCTTGGACTAATGAAGTTAAATCTCTAAGTAAGCTCTACCTCTCTTAATCATAGTTTACATGCTTTGTTTTAGTTATTGGTAAATGATTTTGAGCATGATAACTATGATGTGATGAATCCATTCTTCTCTCATCTTTGATCTACTTAAGATTGGATTCTTCACTTTGTTTTCATCCAAGTAGTTTTTAAAACTTTCTTAATCATGCTTAGTCTAAATCTTTGATTCCTTTTATATAGCATGATTCTTTTTCTTGGTTGAAACATTACTTGTTGTTTTCATTCATTTAAACATTAGTAAAATTAATTTGGTTTTGAAAACAACATTGCACATGCATCACATGTTCTAAGTTAGTCATTTTCATACAACTTGTGAGTCTTTGATTTTCATGTCATTAACAAGTTGATTTTCATACATGTGATTTGCATTAGACTTCAATCTAATGTTTCATGAGCTTTAAACTTTGAAATGCTTTAAGCATATATTTGATTAAGCTTTCTTTTTAAACTTGATTGAAGTTATCACACACACACATCATGAGCATTCACATTTGCATTCATTTTGTGTTTGTGTGAGTTTGTTATTCACTTTCTTATCCGCCTGGTTTAGAGGCAAATACATTATGCTTAAATTGTATCTCTTAGAGTGATCTTTTGTGAAGACACTTTCTTAGAGAAATCTTTATTGTGTAAAGGTTATTGCTTAGCCTAAGAAAAGCATTGTGTAAAGGTTATTGCTTAGCCTAAGAAAAGCATTTTGTAAAGGTTATTGCTTAGCCTAGAAAAGCACATTGAGAGGTTGTTGTTTAGCCTAGAAAAACAACATTGTAAGGGTTATTGCTTAGCCTAGTAAAAAGCATAAATAGTGGAAATCCGGTGGGGTGATTGGATCACAAGCCGGTAGTGGACGTAGGCATTGAGGCCGAACCACTATAAACCTTGGTGTTGTGGTGCTTGCCTTTGTGATGATTGTTTTATTAGCTTCCGCATTTTGATTGATTTATCATCACTTGTGACTAGTTTTTGTTAAGAATTAAAATTGGTCTTAATTATTCATAAATGTAGCTCACCCTATTCACCCCCCCCCCCCCCTCTAGGGTTAGGATCCTCAGGACTTTCAATTGGTATCAGAGCCAAGTGCTCTATCTTATAGGATCAAGTGTTTGGAACTCTTGATTAGGTGTAAAAACCTAGAGTCAAAAACCCTAGAGATGTCATTGCATGAAAATCATTAGGATGGACTCCACTATGCTAGACTTTGTAGATTCTTCTAGACCCCTCATTCTTCCTTCTATTGGAGATTCAAACCCTCAATCTAATGAATCTCAATGTGACATAAAAAAAGAAGATTTTAATGAAAATGAAGGAGATCTTCAACAAGCCTTTGAGGAATTATATGAATTATCCTTAAGACTGAAAAGAAAAACAAAAAGTTTAGAGAAGAATCTAAAAGACTAAACAAAGAACTAGTCTCTTCAAAAGATGAACTTAGAGAGAAAGAAGAAGTAATAAATTGTTTAGAATCTAAGTTCATGATCTCTTTAAATAATCTATCTAACATTCAAGATGAACTAAAAGAATTAAAGATGGATTATGATAATGTCAATAAGGAAAATTTAGAACTAAGAGATCAAATAAAAAGGCAAGACAAAGACTTTAGCAATTTAGAAGCCAAGTTGATTAAAAGTAAGTTAAAAACCAAAGAACTTGGATCTAATGTTGTTAATGAACTAAAACTTGAATTAAAACTTGCCAATGAAGAGCTAAGCAAATATAAGGAGATTGAAAATGAACTTTCACAAGTCAAAAATGAAAATTCAATCCTTAAAACCAAAGTCACTCAACTTGAAGGGCATAAACAAAAGTATGAGTGCAAGTTTACCCAAAGTGAAGAAAGACTTAAAAAATTATTTAAATTGGGTAAATCTCTTGGAGATAGGACGGGTCTTGGATTTAATAGGAATATGTCATATAACCCTAAATTCACCAACACTTTTGTGAAAGGTGAGTCCTCATTCTCTAGCACTCTTTCTCCCTTGCCCAAATCTAAATGTATTTATTGTGGCATTGAAGGACATTTTAGGTTTGAGTGCAAATTAAGAAGAAGCCATGTGTCTAAACCCATCTTTGAACTCAAAAAGGTAGAATCTAAATCTATGAAGGGTAAGACACTTAAAAACAAAGAAGACTCCAAAAAGACTAAACAAGTTAAATCATTTAAAATGGAGTCTCCTAAGATAGATTCTAAAAAGTTTAAACAAGTTAAACCAAGCTTGAAAGAATCTATGAATAAAAAGCTTCTCAACTTATCTCCCTTATATCAGCCCATGAAAGAACTTTTGAATAAAGTAACAAAGTTAAATTTAAAATTCAAAAGTCAAGTAAAGGGAGAAAATAAGAAGAAAAGAAAAGTGAAGCAATCCCCTAAGAAACAAACTCACCAACATCAAAAGACTAATCACCAATCTAAGCTAAATTTAGTGAAATCTAAATATCATGGTGATAAGTTCAAATTGAAAATTTATCAAGTTAAATCTCCTTTAGTTGGTGAGAATTCCAAACAAGACCTCAAAGTTCAACCCTCGCAAGACCTTAGGTGGATTCCAAAAGTTATTTACTTAGACAACCCTTAAGGCCTTGGACCCCATTGACCAACCTATTCCTTTTTAGTTATATCTCTTTGTTGGTCATGTTGCATTTGCATTTTGTTTCCCTATAGTTACATCTTTTAAAATGCATTGTTTCTTTATGATCAATTGATTTTGTTTTCATGCACCATTCTAGTTGCATATCATGGTTTTCAAAATCTTTTGATTATAAATTCATCATGTTTGATTTGCTTTTTGCACTCATATGTCTTGCATTGCATTTCTTTACATGATTAATTGATTGTGATTTTAAAATCTTTCATAGCTAATTTATTCATGATCAATTGTTGTTGAATCATTTGTGTAGATGTCATAGTAAGATTGTTTGAACAAATGATTTGAATCAATTCAAGTTTTTCCATGGATTTCTAAGTTATACTTTTATATGGAAAATCATTGTTTTGAAAAATCAACTTGTATGTGTTTCTTTTAAGTTATATCTTTTAAAAATACAATGTTGAAAATTGATCTTCAAAATCATTCTTTTTATGCTCATTGTTGGATTTTGTTTATCAAAATGATTTGAAGATTGTTTGAATGGAAATGCTCTATAACCTCATTAGTTATAATCATCTAAGCATGTTCCATGTTCTCATTTCCTTTTCTTTTGGTTTCATTATCTTAGAAATGGAGATGTATGTTGTTTGCATCCTTGCTTATTTATTTACATTCTTTTTATATGCAAATGACTATTGGTTCCATGTATGGTTGTGATCTTAGTAATATTTCTAGAAACCATACTAGAACCCAAATCCATCCTCTATGCACTCTATTCATTTCTTTTTGGATGGTTATGATGTTGATTCATGTAGATTCTCTTGGTGTCATCCTTATACATGTTTCAACCTCATAAGTAGTGATCTTAATCATATGAAACACTTTGAAACCCATTTCTCATATTTCTATATGTTTGATGGATAGCTTAGATGTTGAATTCATATGATTTTGACACTTTAGAAATTGCATGCATTGCCAAGTCATATCCTTTTGCATTGCAATTTATCTTGTTCATCACTATGCTCAATAGTCATATCTTTAAAAGTGATGAATATCCATTTATGATGCTTGATGGGATTTTGTGTTTGTCACATTCTTGCTCTTTATCATGTTGTCAAATTCAATTGGTTTCAATTGGTAAAATTTTCGATTGATTTGATTTCTTGTGAATGTGATAGACCATGTGAACATTGGATTGATCTTGATAGTTATATGTTTACATTCCATGTCACATTCCATTAGCATCATAATGTTCATGATTGCCACCTCTCTTGCTCATATAGGTATATCTCATGACCTCCATATTTATGTGTTCATAATATTGGATGGTTATTAGTTGAGGTTGGTTTCATGATTGAATTTCATTTCACTCATTCTTGCACATTAATAGTCATATTTTTTGTTTGAATGAAATGATTTCAAAACTTACATAGCATATGATTTTCATAGTTATATTGATTGATGCTATGTTTAGTAAACCCCATTTCATCATGGATAGCTCTAATTTGGATTTTTCCTAATAGTTATATTTTTAAATCCATTTTAGAGTGATTGTGTTTAATAGACTTATCTTTAAATCTCAATTGGTATTCTTTGTTTTTCCAATTGGTATCCATGATTGCTTTTCTCATTGACCTTGCTCTCTTTTGGTAATTTGATCATATTGAGCTTTATAGTTAAATGAATCTAATCCTTTCCGTGAAGTTGACCCTCAATTGGTTAAACCATCTACTTCTTGAAACAAATAGTTATATCTTGTCAAAAGTTTGACAAAAGAAGAGAATGGATTGAGGGGGAGTGTAAACCTTCATAGGAAGTATTAGTTTTGATCAAATTGACCCTTGGATTGCCTTTGAATCCTTAGAGTCTTCTTCCATACATGATAGCCTGTTATGATTATCATTTTCGATTTCTTTTGTTAACAGGTGCTACTAAAAGGTATTTTCCTTGTTTCATGTGTGTAGGTACCTTTACAATTTAATGGCAAAGGGCGAGAGAGAGTTCAAGTACTCAAAGGGGAGAGAGCATTCAAGTTCTCAAAAGGGTGAAGAGAATGTCCAAGCTTCCTAAGGAGAGTTGTGTATGATCTTCTACAAAGGGAGAGAATGCATATCTTGCCAAAGGGAGAGAGAGGCATGGTCAAAGGGGGAGAGCTAATAGAAGAAAGAAAGCTTGGAGCTAAAGAAGATGCTTGGCCAAAGAGAGGAAAGAATAAGAGAAAGCTTGAAGAATGATCAAGCTCCAAGCATTAAGAAGATTGAAGAAAAGAGCCCAAGAGCCCAAGCTAAGAGAAGGAGCATCCAAGAAGATTTCAAGACTTGTCCAGCTTAAGGGGAGCAGAAGACTAAGTGTGTAATTTCTATGATGAGTAAGTTGCCATCAAATTTCAAAGGGGGAGATTGTTAGGGATTTTGTATTTGCAATTTGATGGATGCATTAACATATTCACATCATTTGAATTTACACTCTTGCATTGTTTTAGAAAACCTTGAAATCTGGTTTTATACATGCATTGCTTTTAAGATTTGTAAAAGTATTGTTTTATGCATGTTTTGTTTCTAAACTTGGATGCATTGGTTTTAGAATTCAAACTCTTTTAAAATCCTAATTCTTTGTGCTTTACTTTTGTGAAATCATATTGAGAATTTAGGTTTGTGCCTTGCATACATTCATCACTTTCAGAATCATCTTTGTATGCATTTTCATTTGAAAAGAGTTTTTAGAAATCAAGCTAGCCTTTGGATTTAAAGTTTCGAATCTATTTACGCTTTGTGTGTTTCATGTTTTTAAACATCTTCATTATGATTTAAAACATGTTTTCTAGCTTGGTTTAGTGGCCCAAAAACCCTCCCAAAGAAATACCTTCAAATGTGCAAAAATTGGAATTTTTGTCAAAAGGGGGGTGGCCAGGCAGTGTCGCCGGTCGACCGGCGCAGAGGTCCCGGTCGACCGGGAACACTGCAGGCCGTCAGGGCCAAAGTGCTCCAACGGTCAGAAATTTGACCGTTGTGTGATCCCGGTCGACCGAGACCTGTTTGCAGGTCGACCAAGGACTAGTCGTTGGGCACTTTTTGCTATAAAAGTGAGTTCTTTCCTTTGTCAATGGTTGGAGATTTTGAAGCCTTCTTTGAGGCATTTGGAGACAAGACAAAGGGGATGAACTAAGAGAGACCAAAGAGTCTTTTGGATAGCTAAAGCTTGGATTAATGAAGTTAAATCTCTAAGTAAGCTCTACCTCTCTTAATCATAGTTTACATGCTTTGTTTTAGTTATTGGTAAATGATTTTGAGCATGATAACTATGATGTGATGAATCCATTCTTCTCTCATCTTTGATCTACTTAAGATTGGATTCTTCACTTTGTTTTCATCCAAGTAGTTTTTAAAACTTTCTTAATCATGCTTAGTCTAAATCTTTGATTCCTTTTATATAGCATGATTCTTTTTCTTGGTTGAAACATTACTTGTTGTTTTCATTCATTTAAACATTAGTAAAATTAATTTGGTTTTGAAAACAACATTGCACATGCATCACATGTTCTAAGTTAGTCATTTTCATACAACTTGTGAGTCTTTGATTTTCATGTCATTAACAAGTTGATTTTCATACATGTGATTTGCATTAGACTTCAATCTAATCTTTCATGAGCTTTAAACTTTGAAATGCTTTAAGCATATATTTGATTAAGCTTTCTTTTTAAACTTGATTGAAGTTATCACACACACACACATCAAGAGCATTCACATTTGCATTCATTTAGTGTTTGTGTGAGTTTGTTATTCACTTTCTTATCCGCCTAGTTTAGAGGCAAATACATTGTGCTTAAATTGTATCTCTTAGAGTGATCTTTTGTGAAGACACTTTCTTAGAGAAATCTTTATTGTGTAAAGGTTATTGCTTAGCCTAAGAAAAGCATTGTGTAAAGGTTATTGCTTAGCCTAAGAAAAGCATCTTGTAAGGTTATTGCTTAGCCTAAGAAAAGCATTTTGTAAAGGTTATTGCTTAGCCTAAGAAAAGGATTTTATAAAGGTTATTCCTTAGCCTAGAAAAGCACATTGAGAGGTTGTTGTTTAGCCTAGAAAAACAACATTGTAAGGGTTATTGCTTAGCCTGGTAAAAAGCATAAATAGTGGAAATCCGGTGGGGTGATTGGATCACAAGCCGGTAGTGGACGTAGGCATTGAGGCCGAACCACTATAAACCTTGGTGTTGTGGTGCTTGCCTTTGTGATGATTGTTTTATTAGCTTCCGCATTTTGATTGATTTATCATCACTTGTGACTAGTTTTTGTTAAGAATTAAAATTGGTCTTAATTAGCCATAATTGTAGCTCACCCTATTAAACCCCCCCCCCCCTCTAGGGTTAGGATCCTCAGGACTTTCAGTAGATAGGACCAACCATGGGCTTTTGTTTGAGTATTGAAGCCGTTTGGGCTCCCGTCGCTGCTAGGCTTGATTTCGCCGCGAGGAAGGTGTCGCGCTTTGATGTGCAGTCAACCGATGTCCGATTGACCGGAAATTTGACAGGGAGCCTATTTGAGTCATTTTGAGATGATCCATTAGCTCCGATTTGGATGCCGCGGTCCCGGAGTGCTTCGCCGCCGGTAGCCTTGATTTTCTTTCTGAGCGTGAAAGTCGGGTCAAACGTTGTCGGAATGACCTGAAATTTGACGTGTAGCCCTTTTGGAGCATGTTGAAGCCGTCTATGTGCTCCATTTGATGAGTAATGGTCCCGGTGGTTCTCGCCACCGATGGGCTTGATTTTCTTTCCGAGCGTCAAGGTCGGGTCAAACATTGTCAGAATGACCTGAAATTCGACGTGGAGCCTTTTGGAGGTGTTTTGAAACCATCCGTAGGCTTTGATCGAAGCTTTGATGCCTTCGACACCGACACCGCCACCGCCAGGAGCGCCTGTTTGGCTGGCGGATGAGTGAAGTTAGGCCAAATCATGTCGAAATGGCCTGAAACTCCATGTGAACTCCTCTTTTGGCTGTCTTGAAGGATCTTGCAGTTTTTGTTTGATTATGACAAGATCTTATGCTTGAAGCAGCAACGTCCTTTTGTAGTAGGATGTGGCTTCGTGCGACTTTCTTGATGTTGAAGAGGCAAAGTGACTTTTTTGGTGTCAACAAGTTCGATAGGGCCTGGTCCGGGGTTGCGACAACCATTATTCATCAAACGGAGCACATGGGCGGCTTCAACATGCTTCAAAAGGGCTGCATGTCAAATTTTAGGTTCCGATAACGTTTGACCCGACTTTGACGCTCCGAAATAAAATCAAGGCTACCGGCGGTGGAGCACCCCGGGATCATGACATCCAAATGGGAGCCAACGGATCATCTCAAAATGACTCCAATAGGCTCCCTATCAAATTTCAAGTCAATCGGACATCGATTGACCGCACATCAAAGTGTGGCATCTTCCTCGCGGCAAAATCAAGCCTACCGGCAACGGGACCCCAAACAGCTTCAAAACACAAGAAAAATCCTATGGTTGGTCCTATCTACTGCTCAAGAGGCTTCACCTCAAATTTCAGGTCATTCCGACATCGTTTGACCTAGTTTCGACTCTTGACGGAAAATCGGCTACAAAGTCTTCGGCTCTTCCAAAAAATAGGAAACTTTTTGCTCTGATTTGCATGGCTTCTCATCAGGTTCTCTTCAGGAGAATCAAGCCAATAAATGAGGAGAAATGTCAAGAAAAATGTAGGAGAAAACGGCGGCGAAAAAGACCAAAAAGCGGCCGAGAAATGGCTACCGAAAGGGGGACAATCCCCATGGTCGTCGGCGACCATGGGTGTATGGTCGGCCGGCGACCATGGAAATCCGGGTCACCGAATTTGTCGCTGAGTGACCCGTTTCCCGTCCTTTTTTTCATTTCGGAAGTTCCAGCCCCTGCAGTTTCCTGAAAATCTGATTTTTTATGCTTGAAATTGAATGATCTCCATCAACATCTCGGATCTGCCGTCAGGAGCGTGAAATCATCATTGATCGCTCCAAGATCGCCAACCGGCTGACCAAGAAAATGCACTTTCTGTCTGACTGATCGAGAAATTGACAAGACAGATGTCACCGGCCCGCTGGTATCAACCAATGTCTGAAGTTACATCGCCATCCGACATCAAATGACACGCTGGTCCATTGGCGATCATCACAAGAAGAATTTCAAAAGACGCGGCGCAGCCCGTGACTCTTCAAATGCCCTGGCGAACACTTAATGTCAATAATTCACCCGTTTTATGACAACTTAATATGGTCATTAACTCATTATTTTGGACAGCCCAATCAAAATCAAGCAAATGGGAGTTACAAATCCAAGTAATCATGGCATTAAAACCTTGAAACTCCCCTCATCATGGATATTAAAGGAGATTAAATGCCCATCATCTTCCACCGGCCAATCAAAAGCCAAGAAAAAGGAGTTCCAAAATCAAGAAATAAAAACTTGTAACTCCTCTCATCATGGAGCATCAATGCCATCAATGCCCATAAACCCACCTTATGGCCACCAAAAGCCTATAAAAGGAGGGTCATTCCAAGAAGAAAAGGGCTACACACACAACCCTTGGACACATCTCCGATCTTCGAATCTTCAATCCGCCCCGAAAGAAGCCAAGAAAACTTTGAAGAATTCTCGAATAAACTCTGCTGAAACACCACAAGGTGATCGAAGTCCCTTGCCCCCCCCCCCCCCCCAAGGTCTCCTCTCTCCTTCTATCCAACATGGCATAAACGTGGTGTTAGGGATTTTGTATTTGCAATTTGATGGATGCATTAACATATTCACATCATTTGAATTTACACTCTTGCATTGTTTTAGAAAACCTTGAAATCTGGTTTTATACATGCATTGCTTTTAAGATTTGTAAAAGTATTGTTTTATGCATGTTTTGTTTCTAAACTTGGATGCATTGGTTTTAGAATTCAAACTCTTTTGAAATCCTAATTCTTTGTGCTTTACTTTTGTGAAATCATATTGAGAATTTAGGTTTGTGCCTTGCATACATTCATCACTTTCAGAATCATCTTTGTATGCATTTTCATTTGAAAAGAGTTTTTAGAAATCAAGCTAGCCTTTGGATTTAAAGTTTCGAATCTATTTACGCTTTGTGTGTTTCATGTTTTTAAACATCTTCATTATGATTTAAAACATGTTTTCTAGCTTGGTTTAGTGGCCCAAAAATCCTCCCAAAGAAATACCTTCAAATGTGCAAAAATTGGAATTTTTGTCAAAGGGGGGGTGGCCCGGCAGTGTCGCCGGTCGACCGGCGCGAGGTCCCGGTCGACCGGGAACACTGCAAGGCAGAAATGGCCTGGCGCACCAACGGTCAGAAATCCGACTGTTGTGTGATCCCGGTCGACCGAGACCTGTTTCCTAGTCGACCGAGGACTAGCCGTTGGGCACTTTTTGCTATAAAAATGAGTTCTTTCCTTTGTCAATTGTTGGAAATTTTGATGCCTTCTTTGAGGCATTTGGAGACAAGACAAAGGGGATGAACTAAGAGAGACCAAAGAGTCTTTTGGAGAGCTAAAGCTTGGATTAATGAAGTTAAATCTCTAAGTAAGCTCTACCTCTCTTAATCATAGTTTACATGCTTTGTTTTAGTTATTGGTAAATGATTTTGAGCATGATAACTATGATGTGATGAATCCATTCTTCTCTCATCTTTGATCTAATTAAGATTGGATTCTTCACTTTGTTTTCATCCAAGTAGTTTTTAAAACTTTCTTAATCATGCTTAGTCTAAATCTTTGATTCCTTTTATATAGCATGATTCTTTTTCTTGGTTGAAACATTACTTGTTGTTTTCATTCATTTAAACATTAGTAAAATTAATTTGGTTTTGAAAACAACATTGCACATGCATCACATGTTCTAAGTTAGTCATTTTCATACAACTTGTGAGTCTTTGATTTTCATGTCATTAACAAGTTGATTTTCATACATGTGATTTGCATTAGACTTCAATAAAATCTTTCATGAGCTTTAAACTTTGAAATGCTTTAAGCATATATTTGATTGAGCTTACTTTTTAAACTTGATTGAAGTTATCAGACACACACATCATGAGCATACACATTTGCATTCATTTAGTGTTTGTGTGAGTTTGTTATTCACTTTCATATCCGCCTATTTTAGAGGCAAATACATTGTGCTTAATTTGTATCTCTTAGAGTGATCTTTTGTGAAGACACTTTCTTAGAGAAATCTTTATTTGTAAAGGTTATTGCTTAGCCTAAGAAAAGCACTGTGTAAAGGTTATTGCTTAGCCTAAGAAAAGCATCTTGTAAAGGTTATTGCTTAGCCTAGAAAAGCACATTGAGAGGTTGTTGTTTAGCCTAGAAAAACAACATTGTAAGGGTTATTGCTTAGCCTAGTAAAAAGCATACATAGTGGAAATCCGGTTGGGTGATTGGATCACAAGTCGGTAGTGGACGTAGGCATTGAGGCCGAACCACTATAAACCTTGGTGTTGTGGTGCTTGCATTTGTGGTGATTGTTTATTTTAGCTTCCACATATTGTATGGTTAATCATCACATGTGACTAGTTTTTATTAAGAATTTAAAATTGGTATAAATTGGTCATAGTTGTAGCACACCCTATTCACCCCCCCCCCCCCTCTAGGGTTAGGATCCCAAGGACTTTCACGTCGCTCTTCGGGCCTTTTACTTGGTTTTTCATTGGATATAGGACCTTTCCTTGGTCTTTATCCTCTAAAAAACTGAGGTCCAAGCCAAGCCAAAGAATCAAAGCAACAAGCGTTCTCATATTAACACAACAAGTCTTCATTCAAATCTCATGACCACCATGTTTATGTGTTCATAATATTGGTTGGTTATTAGTTGAGGTTGGCTTCATGATTGAATTTCATTTCACTCATTCTTGCACATTAATAGTCATATTTATTGTTTGAATGAAATGATTTCAAAACTTACATAGCATATGATTTTCATAGTTATATTGATTGATGCTATGTTTAGTAAACCCCATTTCATCATGGATAGCTCTAATTTGGATTTTTCCTAATAGGTATATCTTTAAATCCATTTTAGAGTGATTGCGTTTAATAGACTTATCCTTAAATCTCAATTGGTATTCTTTATTTTTCCAATTGGTATCCATGATTGCTTTTATCTTTAGACCTTGCTTTCTTTTGGTAATTTGATCATATTGTGCTCTATAGTTAAATGAATCTAATCCTTTCCTTGAAGTTGACCCTCATTTGGTTAAACCATCTACTTCTTGAACCAAATAGTTATATCTTGTCAAAAGTTTGACAAAAGAAGAGAATGGATTGAGGGGGAGTGTAAACCTTCATAGGAAGTATTAGTTTTGATCAAATTGACCCTTGGATTGCCTTTGAGCTCTTAGAGATAACTTTCATACATGATAGCCTGTTATGTATTTCATTTTCGATTTCATTTGTTAACAGGTGCTACTAAAGGTATTTTCTTTATTTCATGTGTGTAGGTATTTTTGCAATTTAATGGCAAAGGGGGAGAGAGAGTTCAAGTACTCAAAGATCCCCTACTCTTCAAAGGGGGAGAGAGCTTTCAAAGTTCTCTAAAGGGAGAGAGAGGCATGGTCAAAGGGGGAGAGCAAATAGAAGAAAGAAAGCTTGGAGCTAAAGAAGATGCTTGGCCATAGAGAGAAAGATGAAAAGAAAGCTTGAAGAATGATCAAGCTCCAAGCATCAAGAAGATTGAAGAAAAGAGCCCAAGAGCCCAAGCTAAGAGAAGGAGCATCCAAGAAGAAGATTTCAAGACTTGTCCAGCTAAAGGGGAGCTGAAGACTTGTTGTGTTAATTCTATGATAAGTAAGTTGCCATCAAATTGCAAAGGGGGAGATTGTTAGGGATTTTGTATTTGCAATTTGATGGATGCATTAACATATTCACATCATTTGAATTTACACTCTTGCATTGTTTTAGAAAACCTTGAAATCTGGTTTTATACATGCATTGCTTTTAAGATTTGTAAAAGTATTGTTTTATGCATGTTTTGTTTCTAAACTTGGATGCATTGGTTTTAGAATTCAAACTCTTTTGAAATCCTAATTCTTTGTGCTTTACTTTTGTGAAATCATATTGAGAATTTAGGTTTGTGCCTTGCATACATTCATCACTTTCAGAATCATCTTTGTATGCATTTTCATTTGAAAAGAGTTTTTAGAAATCAAGCTAGCCTTTGGATTTAAAGTTTCGAATCTATTTACGCTTTGTGTGTTTCATGTTTTTAAACATCTTCATTATGATTTAAAACATGTTTTCTAGCTTGGTTTAGTGGCGCAAAAATCCTCCCAAAGAAATACCTTCAAATGTGCAAAAATTGGAATTTTTGTCAAAGGGGGGGAGGCCCGGCAGTGTCGCCGGTCGACCGGCGCAGAGGTCCCGGTCGACCGGAAACACTGCAAGGCAGAAATGGCCTGGCGCACCAACGGTCAGAAATCTGACCGTTGTGTGATCCCGGTCGACCGAGGACTAGCCGTTGGGCACTTTTTGCTATAAAAATGAGTTCTTTCCTTTGTCAATTGTTGGAGATTTTGAAGCCTTCTTTGAGGCATTTGGAGACAAGACAAAGGGAATGAACTAAGAGAGACCATAGAGTCTTTTGGAGAGCTAAAGCTTGGATTAATGAAGTTAAATCTCTAAGTAAGCTCTACCTCTCTTAATCATAGTTTACATGCTTTGTTTTAGTTATTGGTAAATGATTTTGAGCATGATAACTATGATGTGATGAATCCATTCTTCTCTCATCTTTGATCTAATTAAGATTGGATTCTTCACTTTGTTTTCATCCAAGTAGTTTTTAACACTTTCTTAATCATGCTTAGTCTAAATCTTTGATTCCTTTTATATAGCATGATTCTTTTTCTTGGTTGAAACATTACTTGTTGTTTTCATTCATTTAAACATTAGTAAAATTAATTTGGTTTTGAAAACAACATTGCACATGCATCACATGTTCTAAGTTAGTCATTTTCATACAACTTGTGAGTCTTTGATTTTCATGCCATTAACAAGTTGATTTTCATACATGTGATTTGCATTAGACTTCAATAAAATCTTTCATGAGCTTTAAACTTTGAAATGCTTTAAGCATATATTTGATTGAGCTTACTTTTTAAACTTGATTGAAGTTATCAGACACACACATCATGAGCATACACATTTGCATTCATTTAGTGTTTGTGTGAGTTTGTTATTCACTTTCATATCCGCCTATTTTAGAGGCAAATACATTGTGCTTAATTTGTATCTCTTAGAGTGATCTTTTGTGAACACACTTTCTTAGAGAAATCTTTATTTGTAAAGGTTATTGCTTAGCCTAAGAAAAGCATTGTGTAAAGGTTATTGCTTAGCCTAAGAAAAGCATCTTGTAAAGGTTATTGCTTAGCCTAGAAAAACACATTGAGAGGTTGTTGTTTAGCCTAGAAAAACAACATTGTAAGGGTTATTGCTTAGCCTAGTAAAAAGCATACATAGTGGAAATCCGGTGGGGTGATTGGATCACAAGCCGGTAGTGGACGTAGGCATTGAGGCCGAACCACTATAAACCTTGGTGTTGTGGTGCTTGCATTTGTGGTGATTGTTTATTTTAGCTTCCGCATATTGTATGGTTAATCATCACATGTGACTAGTTTTTATTAAGAATTTAAAATTGGTCTAAATTGGTCATAGTTGTAGCACACCCTATTCACCCCCCCCCCCTCTAGGGTTAGGATCCCAAGGACTTTCACGTCGCTCTTCGGGCCTTTTACTTGGTTTTTCATTGGATATAGGACCTTTCCTTGGTCTTTATCCTCTAAAAAACTGAGGTCCAAGCCAAGCCAAAGAATCAAAGCAACAAGCGTTCTCATCTGAAGGACGATGGCGAAGTCTATACATGACTTGCGACTGTCGATCTGAACGTGTCCCCACAATCTCCTGAGAAGTCAGATACCTTTTCTTACTTTTCTTTGTATTTTGTATTATTTGTAAAGAGACAAAAAATCACATTTCTTGTCTTTCATTATTGATGAGATTTGTAAATCGCCATTCACGGCACAAATCGCCTTTCACGGCACAAAAATCGCTTTTCACGACAAACAAAATGAAATCGCCTCTCACAGCATTTAAAAAATTGTCTCTTTGTCAAAATATATATGCAATGGAAAGTTAGAAAAAAGAATTGATTTCTTTTTTACTTGCGAAGGTGAATCTCCGTATCACCATTTCAAATTCCAAGTAGAACAGAAAATCTGGCATACCAGTACCAAAAATGTTGATGACCTCGCTTTTCCTCCTCCACCATGCTCTCGGCAGCCCCATGGGTGGGAAGGAGCAGACGAAAGGTCGGAGCCCCCATCAAGTTGGCATACCCGGTGGGACCCATTCATTTGAGAACGCGATGCTTGAATTCTTAGGCTCTTTTCTAGTTGGTGGCCTATGTTGGATCTTGTATCGAAAAAAAAAAACATGAGAAGGGATTTTTGGAAAATTTATACCTTTGAATTTATTTCCATTCTTTCTCATTTCAAAAAAAAAGAAAATAAATGATTTCTCTTTTTTTTAATTCAAATTTGAGAAACTTTGGTTTCTTTCTTTTCGGGTTTAGTGCTCGCAGAAATGTTTGAGCCTTTATTCGGATTGGAACACCATTCGCTCTCTTTGATGTGTCCAATAAGGATTTAAAAAAAAAAAAACTCTTTAAAAAAAAATCTTCTTTTTCTGGATTCAAATTTAAGAAACTTTGGGTTTTTCCTTTTCGGGTTTAGTGCTCACATAAATGTTTGAGCCTTTATTCGGATTGGGATACCATTCGTTCTCTCTGATGAATCCATTAGAAATCTCACTAAGGTTGCACCAATTGCGTTCTTTGACCAAAGTGGATCTAAGAAGAGCCTTGTCCAGAGTGTGGAGGCAACTAGACTGTTCGAGGCGTGGGTCTTTCAAATGGGTTCATTAAGTAATCCTACCCTTACTTGGGGGCTGATCTATCTACTAAGGTTTCATAAGACCGAATTGGAGACCTATGTCTAATCTTCAAAGAAAAAAAATCTTCAAAAAAACCCTTAAAAAAAACTTTTGTCACATTTGAGTTCAAATTTGAGAACTTTGGTTTCTTCCTTTTCGGGTTCAGTGCTCACAGAAATGTTTGAGCCTTTATTCGGATTGGAACACCATTTTCTCTCTTTGATGAATTCGATTTTGATAAAACAAAAAACAAAAAAAAAAACTTCCATCATTTTGAATTCAAATTTGAGAAATCTTGGTTCTCTCCTTTTCTGTTTTAGCACTCGCAGAAATGTTTGAGCCTATGTTCGGATTGGAACACCACTTGCTCTCTTTGATGAATTCAATCTTGACCTTTCAAAAAAAAAATTCCGTCACTTTTGGGTTCAGATTCGAGAAATTCTGGTTCCTTCCTGTTCGGACTAAGTGCTCGCAGAAATGTTTGAGCCTTGTTCGGATCGGAATACCATTTGATCTCCTTTATGAATCCAATCTTGACCTTTCAAAAAATCCTATCTTGTGTCCTTTCCAAGGATGCGATTTACAACATTTATGCCTAGCGGTGCTAGTACACCCTTTCGGGTCTATTGTATTCGCGACCAACACATTTGTATCTCCAAACTTATATCTGTTAGGAATTTTCTAGATTGCAATTTGATGGATGCATTTCATTCTAGCATCATTTGATTTACACACTTGCATTGGTTTTAAATAAACTTGAAATCTTGATTTATTCATGCATTACTTTTAAGAGTTGTAAAAGTTTTGTTTTATGCATGATTTGTTTTTAATCTTGGATGCATTTGTTTTAGAAAAGAGTTTTAGAAAATCAAGCTAGCCTATGAGTTTTGAATCTTTTTAGGCTTTTTATGTCATGTTTTAAAAACCATTAGAATCTTTAAAACATGTTTTCCAAGCTTGATTTAGTAGGCAAAAAGGTCCCCCAAGCAAAACCTTCATATATGCAAAAGTTGCATTTTTTGCAAAAAGGGGGGAGTCCCGGCAGTGTCGCCGGTCGACCGAGACAACTGCAGGCAAAAATTGCCTGGGAGCACCAACGGTCAGAAATATGACCGTTGTGTGTTCTCGGTCGACCGAGGCCTGTTTCTCGGTCGACCGAGAACTAGCCGTTGGCCACTTTTCCCTATAAATATGAGTTCTTTCCCTTGCCAAAAGTTGGGAATTTTTAACCCCTCCTTGAGAGGATTTGAGGCATTTCAAAAGGGAAAAGAACCAAGGGATGAAGGGGATGATTAGGAAAGCTAAAGCTTGGATTAATGAAGTTAAGCTACCAAGTAGGCTCTTCTTTTTTTTAATCATATGTTTGCATGCTCTTGTTTTATTTTTGGTAAATCATTTCTAGCATGTTAAACTATGTTTGTGTTGTGTCCTTAACATATTTTATGTTTTGAGTTGATTTATTGTTTTGGATATAACATCACATGATTCAATCCAAGTAGTACTTGAATTGGTAAATCAAAGTAGATCATGTTAATGAAAGAACTTTGGTAAATCATATGTAACATGATCCATATACTTGGTTGAATCTTTGGTTGTTGTTTTCCATCATAAGAACATCTCTCTCAAAACTAACTTATGTTTTGGATTCAACTTCATTACAAATCATATGTTTTCATGTTTTGTTTTATCATTGGTAAATCTTTGTAACATGTTAATATATGATATGTTGTATCCTTAGCATACTCTATATTTTGAATAGATCTATTGTTTTGGATACATCACCATTGATTCATCAAAGTAGTACTTTATTGGTAAATCTAAGTAGATCATGTTAATGAAAGATGTAACATGATTCATATACTTTGTTGAATCTTTGGGTGTTGTTTTTCCATCATAAGAAAATCTCTCTCAAATGTATCTTATGTTTTGGATTCAACATCATTACAAATCATATGTGTATTATTGTTTTAAAGTTTCACAACTTGCATCACTTTGATAGGTAAATCATTTTCAAGTTGTATTTATAATTACATATGATTTGTCCCCTAATTTCAATCAAATCTATTTTTATGTTTTGAGCTTCATTGATGATTTGATTGACATCCCTATGCATCACATGTTTAGAGCTAATCCATTTCATACAACTTGTGTAACTTTGATATCATTAACAAGTTGTTACTTTTAACATGTGATTGCATTACTTCCTCAATCATAAATGTTTTATGAGCTAAAACTTTCAAAAGCCTTAGGCATACATTTATGAACTTTCATTTTCAAAATGATTGAGGACCACACACACACACTTCATTTGTTTTCATCTTTGCATTCATAGTGTGAGTGTGTATTAGATTTTCACTTCCATATCCGCCTATTTAAGAGGCATTGTAATGAGCTAAATTGAATCTCCATCAAGTGTATGTTAGACACTAATTAGTGAGATAACCAACCTTGTGGTTGAAGAGGTTATTGCTTAGCCTTTAAAAGCATCTTGTATAGGTTGATGTTAAGCCTTGAAAAACATCATTGTAAGGTTATTGCTTAGCCTTGGAAAGCATATTGTAAAGGTTATTGCTTAGCCTATTGAAAAGCATAAATAGTGGAAATCCGGTGGGGTGTTGGATCACAAGCCGGTAGTGGATGTAGGCATTGAGGCCGAACCACTATAAATACTTGTGTGATGGTGCTTGCTTTGTGGTGATTGTTTTTATTAGCTTCCGCATATTGTTTGATAATCATCACTTATGACTAGTTTGTTTTAAAGAAGTTAAAATTGTTAAAATTGGTCATAAAAGAAGCTCACCCTATTCACCCCCCCTCTAGGGTTCGGATCCCCATGGACTTACAATATCATCTTACCTCGAGTGAGCCTTGCTTCTCGGTAATTTGAATTAAGGTTCACAATGGCTTCTAGCAGTCACTGGAATGCTCCCCTGAGCCTACCGTACATGTATTTAGAACAATTGTACCCTCTATGGCTTTTTGCCTCTTTCATCTTGCCTGGGTTGGGTCATGTCCCCTCGAGCGATTTGAAAAGACAAAATCATAGTCATTTTCCATTTATGATCACTACATTCTTGTGATTACTAATGGATCTGGTCTTGTTTCAGAAGTTTTCCAAACTAACAATGGCAGCTTCATTGACCATCACTTTCGATGAGAACAAGTACCAACTCCTGCTTCGAGAAAAGTAAAACAAGCGCACTCACAAGCGCCCCAGCAGCTGCCGAAGCATCACCTCCCTCGGTAACTCTCAAACCCGGTCAACCTCTACTCCCCGGACCATCGTCTTCGGGTCGTTGGGACCATTCCCACTCCCCACAGAAGAAACTGCACCTGCCAAGAAGCAGAAAACCGCCCCTGAGCATGTCGCTGCTCCGACACCAAGGGAAACAGTCAAGAAACCTGAAGCCCGTGCCAGGTCTGCCCCAAGACTTGGTCTCCGAGACCTTCCCCAAAACAAAGGAGATCTCAAACATCTGCAAAGCCAGTGTACCTGGCCCCTCTCAAGGAGAACCGGTTCTACCCTCTCTCTCACATGAAAGAAGAGAAACCTACCCTCCGCCAAACAAAAAAATAAACTCAGCATGAGCCTGCTTGCTCCAACAATTTCAAAATCAAGTCATGCCTCACTAGGCCACCGCAAGAACATGCTAAGGCCTACACTCCTATGAGTCGACCCTTCATCTCAATAGGGGCCGAACTTGTAAAATTCAAAGCTTCACTGCGATAGGCAAAGGACCGCATCCAAATCCTTTCCATGCCCAGCTTCAAAGAAGATAACCTCGGTTGCTGCTCACGAGGGACTACATCCTTCATTGCCAGAGCATAGCCAGAGCTGACTGAAGCTCAAATTGGTCGTCGTATACATCGCCACGCGACATATCGACAAATGAGACTAGAGAAGCAAAAAACCCAGCATTCTACCCTTCAAGTCTTTAAAAAATGGGTCAAAAAGGAAAGACCCGACCAAACTGTTGCTGTCCATATGGTTGGTAAAACCAGAAAACACCAAAAGTCAGCAACCAAAATTCATGTCAGACAACCGGTGACTCGTAGCATCTCCCGGACACGAAGACATCAGGAGGATTCTCCCGCTCTTTCAAGCCAAGGACATTGGAGTAACCATTCCTTCGACTCTTCATCCAAGACGATATCCTCATTTGACTCTCGAAGAATGAACGTCCCGGTTACAAATGCTGAGCAACCTCCACAGCATGATGACGTAATAGCACGCATCCAGCAATTGGAGTAAGGACAACATAGAATTGAGGCCCTGATGGAAAATCGCCTCCTCACTTTCCAGCGTCCACCAAACAATGAAGCTCCTCCGAGTCATCAAGGTGACGAGGAAAGCAATGAGTCATGCGCCCTTACCAAAAAGGACGTTGACGATATCCTCGCTAAAGCAAAAGAAGAGGATACGCTGAAGGAACATGGGATCAAGCCACCATATCCCTTATGGATGGACTCGGTTCCATTCCCTATAAAATTCAAACAACCTACTCTGCAAACATATACGGGGAAAGGTTCAACCAGACAACATGTCATCCACTTTAAGATCCTGACAGGAGCTATTGCAGATCAAGATGCCCTCAAGATACGACTCTTTGCAAGTACCCTAAAAGGTACGGCCTTCGATTGGTATTCCACTCTACCGGAGGACTCCATCCAAAACTGGGTCATGCTGGAAACACGCTTCCTGACCCACTTTAAAGGTGAAGATCACCCTGTTACTATGGCACAACTCTGCAGCCTAAAACAGGGAGAGAATGAGTCAACATACGACTTCATTCACAAGTGGAAGGCAATGGCGTACAAGTGCTCAGATGTACTGCCACAAGCGTCGCTGGTCGACATCTGCCGTAACAACATGAGAGTAAGGATCCGCTCCATGATTATCGGCAACAAATCAAAAAACCTGGGAGAACTCCTAGAAGCAGCTATGGAGGCTGAAACGGTGATCAAAGACCTTAACAGTCAGAAATCATCGAAGAAAGAGCCGACCGCCATTACAACCTCGAAACCAAAGAAAAAGGAGGTTCTTAATGTGCAAAACAAGTCAGCTCCTCAGCAATCAAAGAAAACTGAAAACAAAACTATAGGTAAGAAACATGAACTCTCTGAAGCCTTCAAAGAACGATTAGTGAAGAAATACCCGTTTGATGAAGATGTTGAAGAAATTTTTTAGGCTCTCATAGAAAATGGTAAACTTACCTACCTGGGCCCAAAAGACTAGGAGATGTTGGCAAAACCAATGATCCTCGATATTGTCCATACCATCAGATGGTCTCACATCCTCTCAATCAATGCTTCGCTGTGAGAGAGAAGATCAACAAGATGTGGAAAAATGGAGTCATCACCTTTGACAAAAACTATGGGTCTGCCTCCGTCAACAAGGTGTTAGATGGACAAACTTTCAAGTCACCAAAGGAGAAGATCACTACTTCCTTCAAGGGGATAAAAATGACTCAAACGTCCCAAGAATTGGTTCCGTATCCAACATCAGACGGACAACCCAAATGGGTGCATCCCGATCTCTTAGAAGATGAAAATTGGGAGATCGTCAAAACAAAGCCTACCGCTCAACAGCGAAGGCAAGCCGAGAGACAATTCCGCAAGCTCAAACAGCAGGAGAAAGCTCAATCAAAGCAATAAGTCCTTGAAAAGGCAGAGACCTCTTCCATTGCTTCACTGGGGGCAATGGAAGAATCCAAGACTTCAAAGGTGGTAAGAAAATTCACCCTTGGTGATTTCATGCCACCTCATTACAGAAATGAAACTACGCATGGGGCATCATATTCTTGCAACTCAGTAATTGGATTCTCCATGGATGGGTACGAGTAAAGTGACACTGCCAGTGATACCGATGAGTGGGAAGAATCCCTTAAAACAGGAGAATACCTCTCTCCGATGAGGAATGGATTCTCGAATCTCATCTTATGCCAGTAATCTGGTATAACCCATATCAGCAACAAGGATCCCGATCTGATGATGAAGAAGACCAAGAGGCTTTTTAAGAAAGTGCTGATGATCCAGCACAAGCAAGCACTCCAGTGGAACCCAACGTTGGTGAACCACAAGGAGCAGATGACGAAGAAGATTCGGCCCCTACGCCCGATCTCGGAAACTATGCAAGAATCTTGCAGCATCTTGCCATAGAGCGGGAGCGAGATCGCATCAATGAGCTTCGTCCAGGTCAAAATCCAAGACCGAAAATCTCAGAAAATTCACAGACATCTCCGACAACCCCGAAAAATGAAGAAAACTGCTGGATTGATGATCCCCTCACATCTGAAGACGAGTCTGAACCTCAATAGAGCGTTGCTTACAATACGATAGTTCGAGATGATCATGACTCTGAAGCTTCATCCACCGAGACCTTAGATTCTCAGACTACATCTGGTAGCACATCTTCTGGAGCTACATCTCCTCAGGTGACTTCCACGGAGATATCATCTTCTTAGCCTTCGTTTCCTGAAACTGTGACGTTGGAACTCAAACCTCTTCCGGCTGATCATCTCGAAGAAACTCCTGCCAATGAAGTTTTCTTCAATGAAAATCCGGACAACTGGTCCCAAATACCTGACCTCATAGGCGATGTCTAGACCGATAAACTGTTCAATGAAGAAGAAAAGTTACTGGATGTTGTACAAGACTTGTTCCTGGACAATGCTCTGTGCAACGTGATCACTGAAGACGACAATATTGCTACAGAGACGTCTTTAACAAATGACAAGGATCAACCCCCTGATCCTAGGAGTGATCTTCCAAAAGAAGACCCCTCTCCAAAGGCTCTTGAAGTTGGTAGAGGTACCCGCTCTGGCCGGGATTACCACAAAAACTACAACCATCATTCTTCTTCCTATGTAAATCCTTTGGGAAAAAAAATTGTAAACGCCCCAAGCGGCAACAATAATGAAAATGCAGGCCCGAATGAGGCTTTCAAGTACGACTTGATTGAGCACTTCAAAAACATACCTGCACGACTGCACATCCTTGACTTATTATGAATGTCTCCACAAACTCGTGATAGTCTCATTTCAGAATTGCAAAGGCTAAATGTGGATGTTCGACAAACATGGCCCACAAGTCCTACAAATTGAAATGGGCTATAGGGTCAAAAATTCAAACACTTCCTCAAAGGGAGAAAACAAGAAAGCTGAGAGATCAGGCATGAAATGCCTCTCAATCCAAAAGGCAGAAAGTGCAATAACTGCCTTCAATAAGGATGGCCTCCTATAGTCAGAAGCATTTACACTCAGCGAAATGAAGACCTCATCAGTGTTGGAATTTGAGATTCTTCGAGACAATTAATGAAGAGTTAAAAATGATTATGCGTTGGAATTATTGTCAACACATTGTCACAAACATTGGAAACAAGTCAGAGGCCATGGAGACAGAGGTTTCACGAGCTAGAGCGCGACTATGCAATTTCCAAACAGCAGCAGACAGCAGCCTCGCGCGCTCGAGCGCGTGAAGGTGCGCTCGAGCGCGCACAGTCGGATTCAGCCAAAGTCGAGACAGCAGTCTCGCGCGCTCGAGCGCGTGTAGGTGCGCTCGAGCGCGTGAGCGGAGAATTTTTAGGATCTTCACGATTTCGTATTTCTTTGATGGAAATCTATGTTTAAGATGACCTAATCTTATTTAAGAGGAGATTAGACTCGTGGAAGGGTGTGGGGGAAGTATCTCTTCTATCAAACAAAGGTGAGGAGAGTTTTTCAAGAGAGATTTAGAGAGAAGAGTGATTGTGAGAAGAAGGTGCTGCTGGGATTGCTGTGTTGCAGGTTTCTACAGCAAGTGTGGACGAGAATGTGCTCATGAAGATGATGATTCGTTCATAGATAAGTGTCTCTCTGTTTATAACTTAAAATTCAATTTGTAAGGGATTGAGAGAGAGAGATTGTAGAGGGGAAGGGCTGTAGAAAGAACTAAACTCTTATTCTGTAAAACATCAAGTGGGTGCTTGGTGTTGGGGATTTGGTGATCCTGTCTGTTGGTGCAGACATATTGGAAAGGGAGTAGGTGCTTCCTAGATAGTGGGTGTTATCTGAAACTCAAGGGTGGGTGCTCTTTGTCGTTGGTGCGACTAAATAGATTCAGACCTATTCCGGATCGGTGTTCGGAAAGTCTTTGAACCGTGGACGTAGCCTTTTTGGTGAACCACGTTAAATCTGTTGTCCGTGTGTGTGATTTGATCTTTTGTTGTTGAAATTGGACCTGATTTTAGAGATCACTGATTCACCCCCCCCCCCTCTCAGTGATCGCGATATCCAACAATTGGTATCAGAGCCCGGCTCCCTTGATAAGCTTAACACGCTGAGGGTGATCTATTGTCAAATCACATGGCATCTAATACAGGGAATATGAAAACACCTTTGTTTGATGGCTCTAATTACTCCTTCTGGAAGATCAGAATGCAGGCCTTCATTAAATCACTTGGCTATGATGTCTGGGAGGCTGTCAGAGTCGGTTACAATGCTGCCATCGTACCCACTGATGCTGCAACGAAGAAGTTAGCAGACAACGACTCCAAGGCGCAGAATGCACTCTTTACTGGTCTTGTGGACAGCGAGCTGGTCAAAGTTATTGCATGCAAAACAGCCAAGGAAATATGGGACAAGTTGCAAAGCATTCATGAAGGTGATGAGAAGATTAAAGAAGCAAAGTTGCAAACCCATCGCTCTCAATTCGAGTCTCTTCGCATGGAGGAAAGCGAGAATATTGATTCTTACTTGCAACGAGTGAATGAAGTCACGAATGACATTCGTGGACTAGGGGAGGAAATTAAGGAACCAGTCATCGTCAAAAAGGTTCTAAGATCTCTTCTTTCCCGGTTTGATTCCAAAGTCTCTGCCATTGAAGAAGCTAAGGATCTGAATGCCTTCACCATGGATGAATTGCATGGTACACTCACTGCCTATGAGATGCGCATAGGCAAGACATCATCATCTGATAGAGAAGCGGCCTTCAAAGCTCAGAAGAAAGGGAAAGAAATTACTGGTCATGAGGCTGATACTGAAGATGATGAGCTTGAGGCTCAATTTGTTAGAAAGCTGAAGAAAGGAAGCAATGGAAAGTACAAAGGGAAGCTACCCTTTAAATGCTTCAATTGTGGAGGTGTTGGCCATTTTGCTGCCAAGTGTCCGCTGAAAGAAGACAATGATAATGACTCTTATACTGATAAGAGTAAAAGGAAGAAAAATTTCAGAAAAGGGGGCAAAGCACAAACCTTTATAAGCCAACAAGATGACAGCACATCTGAAACTTCAAACGATGATGAATCAACTGAAGCTCTCTTCATGGTTACTGTTGAAGAAGAAGAGGAGCAAGAGCTGGAAGAAGAAGAGGAGGCCGAGGTCAATCTTGAAGAAGAACTCATTGCTGCACTTGAGGAGCTTAGCATGGAGCGTAAAACAAGTAAGAAAAATCTGAAACTTCTCCATGAATCTGAAAGTTCAGTTATTGCTTTGAAAACTCAAGTTGAAGAATATAAAAGAATGGTGGAAGTCCTTGAAAATCAAATAAGTATAAAAAAGGAAGAGGCTATGAAACTTGAAACTGAAATCGCTAGAGCAAAGGCTGAAAACTTGGAAAGTAGACAAAAACTCAAAGCGCTCCAAGCGATTGAAGGGACAATGAAACTCAATGAAATTCTGAAAGTTCAAAAGCCCTTCCACAATAAATTTGGTATTGGATTTGAGATCGGAGAATCCTCTAAGGCTACACCTTCTTTGTCTATGAAACAAAGTGCTATACCTCTCAAGGCCACAAAGCTTCAAATTCAGCCTAGTATTGAGATGGTAAATAAGAAAAGGTTTGTGGAGTTTAATCAGCCACCTAAGAAAGGAAGGATGTTCAGATTCTACGGTTATTGCTTTCATTGTAATAGATATGGTCATAAAAGAACTGATTGTAGATTCTATGTGAGAAACAGTCCTTTAGTGACTAGGAACCCTTTTTCAATCCTAAACGGCCACAAAATTGAGTGCCATAAGTGTTATAATTATGGACACTTGGCTAGGGATTGTAGATTGCCTATTACTAACCAATTTCAGGTTGAAAAGAAACCCAAGTTAGTCAAGGCTTGGAGGGCAAAGAAAAGTGCAGAAAATACCAAGGAATCGCTCATTGTGCAAATGGCATTCAATGCACAAAAGAAGGCAGCACCATGGGTCCTTGATAGTGGCTGTTCAAGCCATATGACAGGTGATAAAGATAAATTCATCAAATTACAGCACTATGAAGGCGGATCAGTGAAGTTTGGTAACAATGATGGTGCCAAGATCTGCGGAAAAGGTGTTGTTCAGCTAATGGCAAACAAGATCAAATCAGAAGAAGTCTTATATGTGTCTGGACTGAGACACAACTTGCTAAGTGTGAGCCAGATCTGTGACAAGGGCCACGAAGTTGCCTTCACAAAGAATGGGTTTGTTATCAAGAAGTGTAGCAACGGCAAAACAGTGGCTACTGGATCCAGGACTGCTGGGAATCTCTATACATTGTCAGATGGAGCTGAAAAGACTTGCTTAATAAGTCGGATAGAGGAAAGTTGGTTGTGGCACAAACGCCTAGGACATCTAAGTTTTGATAACATGTCAAAAATTTGCAAATCAAAGGCTGTAAGAGGTATGTCTACAGTTGAAAAGCCTTCCAACCCCATTTGTGATTCCTGTCAAAAGGGAAAGCAAACGAGGGTAATGTTCAAGTCAAAGGAGCATCATTCAAAGAAACCTCTTGAGCTAGTGCACACTGATCTCTGTGGTCCTATGCGAACTCGAAGCACCAATGGAGATAAGTATTTCATGTTATGCATTGATGATTATACTCGTATGACATGGGTATTGTTTCTTAAGCATAAACATCAAGCACTTGATCGGTTCAAAGTGTTTAAAGCACAGGTTGAGAACATGCTAGGGAAGCGAATCAAGACGCTAAGGTCTGATCGTGGAGGCGAATTCACATCTGAAGAATTTACCAAGTTCTGTGAGCATCATGGCATTCAACGGCAATACTCAGCCCCTAGAACTCCACAGCAGAATGGAGTTGTTGAACACAAGAACCGCACCGTGCAGGAGATGGCACGCACTATGCTGGTTGAGAGCAAATTGGCTAATAAATACTGGAAGGAAGCAATTCATACGGCTGTATACATTCAGAATCGATGCTTGATCAGGCCACATGAAGACAAAACTCCCTATGAGCTATGGTTTGGAAGAAAAGCAACAGTCAAGCACTTCAGAGTCTTCGGTAGCAAGTGTTATATCAAGCGGCTCGAACAAAATCCAGGAAAATTCGAGGAAAGAGCTGATGAAGGTATATTTCTGGGTTACTCCTCCTCTAGTAAGGCTTACCGGTGTCTTAACAAAAGGACCAGAAAGATCATAGAAAGTGCTGATGTTAGAATTAATGAACATCATGAATCCATGCCTATGTCTAGTGAAGGAAGCACAATTTATGAAAATCTCTCTAAATCAGAGAATGAAAGGTCTGAATCCAATACATCAAGGGATAGTTCAGAAGTCACCTCTCCTACTAAACATAGGACTTGGGTAGAGCACCACCCTAAGGATCAAATCATTGGAGATCCTCAGGCCGGTGTTCAAACTAGACAAAGTGTAGTTAGCAATTACTCACTTGTGTCCACCATTGAACCCAAGACTGTGGCTGAAGCCAGTCTCGATGAAAGTTGGTTGAAAGCTATGCATGAGGAGTTGGAGCAAATAGAGAAGAACTCCACATGGGAACTAGTTCCTAGACCTACTGATAAGAATGTTATTGGTACTAAATGGGTCTTTCGGAATAAGTTGAATGAAGATGGTCAGGTCATAAGAAACAAAGCAAGGTTGGTTTGTAAAGGCTATGCTCAAGTTGAAGGCATAGATTTTGAAGAGACCTTTGCACCGGTGGCTCGTCTGGAAGCCATTCGTATGTTTCTTGCATTGGCTGCATACAAAACCTTCAAGGTTTTTCAGATGGATGTAAAGTCAGCTTTCTTGAATGGATTACTGGAAGAAGAGGTATACATTGAGCAACCTGATGGTTTTCTCATTAGCAAAAATTCAGACCTAGTGTGCAAGCTGAACAAAGCTCTTTATGGACTGAAGCAAGCGCCAAGGGCGTGGTATGCAAGACTAGACCTCTATCTCCGCAAGATCGGTTTTGGAAAAGGACTGGTTGATAGCAATCTTTATGTCAAAACAGAGTTAAGCAAACAGCTGGTTGTTATCGTTTATGTCGATGACATAATCTTTGGCGGAAATGATGAAGAATTGTGCAGGAATTTTGCTGAAGAGATGAAGAAAGAATTTGAGATGTCAATGCTTGGAGAACTGAAGTTCTTTCTTGGTTTGCAAGTTCAGCAGCTGAATCACGGTATCTTCATATCACAGATGAAGTACATCAAGGAAATGCTGAAGCGTTTTAACATGGAAGACAGCAAGCCAGTGAGCACACCAATGTCAACAAACACAAAGCTAAGCAAAGATGATAAGGGTTCGTCTGTTGATCACACCACCTATCGATCTATGATAGGAAGCTTGCTCTACTTGACTGCTACGAGACCGGATCTTCTACAAGCAGTATGTATGGTGGCTCGATTTCAAGCATCCCCAACTGAAACGCATCTTACAGCAGTAAAAAGGATCTTTCGATATCTGAAAGGTACTATAGAGCTTGGTATCTGGTATCCCAAAGGCAAATCCTTCACTCTTATTGCATACTCTGACGCCGATTGGGCTGGATGTATAGATGATCGCAAGAGTACAAGCGGTGGCGCATTCTATCTTGGTGAAAGGTTGGTGGCATGGCACAGTAAGAAGCAAGATTCAGTATCCCTTTCGACAGCGGAAGCGGAATATATTGCAGCGGCAACTTGTTGTACGCAAGTGCTGTGGATGCGGCAAATGCTCTCTGATCTAGGAGTTCAAACAACTGATCCTACGCCGATCCTATGTGATAACACGAGTGCAATTCACATCTCTAAGAATCCTGTTCAGCACTCTCGAACGAAGCATGTTGCAATCCGCTATCACTTTCTCAAAGAAAAGGTTGCTGCTGGAGAGGTAAAGTTGGATTATGTTCCAACCACTGAACAAGTAGCTGATATCTTCACAAAGCCTCTACCAAAGGAAGTCTTCGAGTATCTTCGTAAGAAATTGGGAGTTACTCACTCTCCCAAGACTTAGAAGACCTTCGCGCAAGGGGGAGCAAATTTTCAATTTGTTTTTGCTCCTTCCACAATCCCTTTGGATTTGTTGTCAAAGGGGGAGACAGTGTGGTCATTGAAAGCATGAAGACAGGGGGAGACCTTGGTATGGATTATTGAAGGTCTGTAATGAAGACACTTCAGAAGTTCAGCATGCAGCATGCTCCAAGTAGAAGCTCAGCATGCATGTTCCATGCATGTTCCAAGTGTTGCCAACAATTCCAAAGGGGGAGATTGTTGGAATTTGAGATTCTTCGAGACAATTAATGAAGAGTTAAAAATGATTATGCGTTGGAATTATTGTCAACACATTGTCACAAACATTGCAAACAAGTCAAAGGCCATAGAGACAGAGGTTTCACGAGCTAGAGCGCGACTATGCAATTTCCAAACAGCAGCAGACAGCAGCCTCGCGCGCTCGAGCGCGTGAAGGTGCGCTCGAGCGCGCACAGTCGGATTCAGCCAAAGTCGAGACAGCAGTCTCGCGCGCTCGAGCGCGTGTAGGTGCGCTCGAGCGCGTGAGCGGAGAATTTTTAGGATCTTCACGATTTCGTATTTCTTTGATGGAAATCTATGTTTAAGATGACCTAATCTTATTTAAGAGGAGATTAGACTCGTGGAAGGGTGTGGGGGAAGTATCTCTTCTATCAAACAAAGGTGAGGAGAGTTTTTCAAGAGAGATTTAGAGAGAAGAGTGATTGTGAGAAGAAGGTGCTGCTGGGATTGCTGTGTTGCAGGTTTCTACAGCAAGTGTGGACGAGAATGTGCTCATGAAGATGATGATTCGTTCATAGATAAGTGTCTCTCTGTTTATAACTTAAAATTCAATTTGTAAGGGATTGAGAGAGAGAGATTGTAGAGGGGAAGGGCTGTAGAAAGAACTAAACTCTTATTCTATAAAACATCAAGTGGGTGCTTGGTGTTGGGGATTTGGTGATCCTGTCTGTTGGTGCAGACATATTGGAAAGGGAGTAGGTGCTTCCTAGATAGTGGGTGTTATCTGAAACTCAAGGGTGGGTGCTCTTTGTCGTTGGTGCGACTAAATAGATTCAGACCTATTCCGGATCGGTGTTCGGAAAGTCTTTGAACCGTGGACGTAGCCTTTTTCGTGAACCACGTTAAATCTGTTGTCCGTGTGTGTGATTTGATCTTTTGTTGTTGAAATTGGACCTGATTTTAGAGATCACTGATTCACCCCCCCCTCTCAGTGATCGCGATATCCAACAATCAGTCCTTCAATTCTTGCGCACCAACATTATTTGTTGCTTCGGCATACCTAAAAGATTCATCCATGATAACGGACCACAATTCCGGGATCGCAGATTCTACAGGTTCTGCGACAAGTACAAAATCCAAAGTTGTCCTTCGACTATGTGCAATCCGGCAGCGAACGGACTAGCAGAAGCCTTCAACAAGACACTTTGTAAAATTCTCAAGAAAATGGTCTCTAGTCACAAAAGAGACTAGGGAGACAAACTACATGAAGCTTTGTGGGCTTATCGAACTGCCATTCGAGGACCAACCCATAGTACACCATTCTCTTTGGTCTATGGATCTGAAGTTGTTATCCCTTTGGAAGTACGAATTCCTTTCTTAAGGGTATCTTTGCAAAACGACATGACGCAAGAAAGCAATGTCAAATTGAGACTCCAAGAACTGGATAATCTAGATGAAAGACGGCTCGAAGCTGTACAAAGCATTGGGCTATACCAAGCACGCATGGCAGGATCTTTCGATAAGAAGGTCAGACAACGCGCCTATAAAAAGGGTGACTTGGTTCTTGCAGTAAAAAGGCCAATAGTTTTCGCCCATAAATCCAAAGGCAAAGTCGAACCAAAATGGGTGGGTCCCTTCGTCATCGACAAAGTCTTCTCCAACGACGCATACGCACTTCTAAACATGGAGGGTGACAGATGTATGCTGCCCATCAATGGCAAGCTCTTGAAGCGATACTACCCTTGAAGACTTACGCCACTGGGTCAGAACAATGCCTGCATGGTCAAACCCTATTTCCAGGTACTTGCTCTTCAAACCCACTCCTTTTGGAATTTTCATCCTTATGTTGAAATTTCAAAAAAAAAAAACTCTCAAAATAATGCTTACTTTCATTGTTTCGTTGTTAAAAAAAAATCCAAAAATCCAAGTCTAGGAGCCTCTTCCCGGACTTGACCGGATTTTCAATCCTTGAACCCAAAATTCATGGTTTGAAACAAAATCAGGACTCAGGAATTTCCACCATAGTCCACCCTGACTTTTACAACCAAAAACGGTTTTAAGTCAAAATTTACGACCCTCGTGTCTTTAACAAAAAATGGTTTTTTAGGAACCGCAGGGAAGCGACACTCAGTCGATACTCGTAAAACCCAAAAATCGGAAGGATGCGAACCCCATTCGATACTTCCAAAATTTCAAAACCACAAGGAAGCGAAACCCTGTTGATACTTGCAAAATTTCAAAAATCATGGAGACGCAACATTCCAGTTGATATCCACAAACCCAAAATTCAAACAAAAACTGAGGTAAAAAAAAAAAAAATACCTCAAATTTCAAAAATCATGGGGAAGCGACAATCAATTGATACCCACAAAACCAAAATTTTTGGAAAAGCAAGGAAGCGACATCTAGTCGATACTTGCACCCCAATTCGCAAGGAAGTGTCATCCAATCGATCTTGCTCCCCAATTCGCGAGGAAGCAATGTTCCATCGATACTTGCAAACCGAATGAGCAAGGAAGCGACATTCCATCGATACTTGCAATACCATTCAGCAGGGAGGCGACTTTAGTCGATACTTGCATTTTGAAAACCAAAACCTGGCTACTATGCCAGAAACAAAATCGGCTTCTACGCCAAAAAAAAATCGGCTTCTATGCCAAAAACAAAAATCGGCTTCTACCCCAAAAACCAAATTTCGGATTTTACGCCAAAAATCTAAAATTTGGCTTCATGCCAACAAAACAAAACTTGGTTTTCAAAAAATCTGGCTTTCACACCAAAAATAAAAAATCGGCTTCCATGCCATCCAAAAATTTCGGTTTTCACGCCAACAAACAAAATCGGCTCCTATGCCACAAAAACTTGGCTTTCATGCCAACCTAAAATTTTGGTTTTCATGCCACTTCAAAAAAAGAAAACGACTTTCATGCCACCACAAAAATCGGCACTCATGCCACCCCAAAACTTTGGCTTCCATGCCACAAACAAATTTTGGCTCTTACGCCACAAAACCTAGCTCTTATGCCAACGCAAAACCGGCTTTCATGCCACTTCAAAAAAAAATCGGCTTTCATGCCAGTTAAAAAAAAAACCGCTTTCATGCCACCTCAAATTTCGACTTCCATGCCAGCTCAGAAAAAAAAAAAAAACTTTGGCTTCCATGCCACAAACAAATTTTGGCTCTTATGCCATAAAATTCGGCTCTCATGCCATCTCAAAAAAAAAAATTCGGCTTCTATGCCATCCCAAATTTAGGCTCCCATGCCATCTCAAAATCTAGCTTTCAAGCTATAAAAAAAAACAAGCTTTCGCCGCAAAATTTGGCCTTCATGCCCAAAACAACCCTTTGACAAAAGATTTTCACAAAATGATAACCTTTTGGTCAAATTTCCAAACAAACATCCTACTTTTGCTTATTTTCACCAAAAAGAATTTGAGCAAGAGGAATATAAAGTACCAACAATGTATTTACATGGAGGTACAAAAAAAAGAGTTTGTTACAAAAGTCAGGACCTCAGTCTAACATGGTATTCAACCAAAGATTCAACTCCTCAAGCAGATTCTTGGCCCTAGCCTCTAAAGCTTCCAAGCCACGCTTCTTTAAAATCTTTCCATAAAAAGCGGTAGAACGCTGCGACCCATCTGCAGCACGGGGAAGCTCTTCCCAAAGAATCTGCCATTGCTCGTACTCTTGAGTCTTCCTCCGGAGATTGCTCTCAGCCTCCTCGACTTGGCGAATCAGAGTCCCTTCTCTAGCATGAGCTTCCACGATGGCGGTCCATTTTGCAGCAGCATGTTCCTCCAAAAGCTCAAGACGTTGCTTGGTCTCAATGACCTCTCTATCAACACGGTGTTGATCTTCTGTTAGCTTAATGATAGCCAACTCAGTGACGTTCCTCTCCCGAACGAATTGCTTCCGAGTTCGCAAGATCTCGTTCAGCTCAGACTTGACCTCACCAAAAGGCTTCAAAAACATATCATTGAAGAAGTCACCACTTGGGAAGTTCTTGGTCTCATTTCACTTATTGCCTAGAGCTATGACTACATCAACGAAAGCCTTCGCACCTGCAATGTTCAGACCGACTTCTTTGCTATCAGCAAGGATGTCCTGTACATGCTTGATCATGCCAAAGTCGGCTTCTAAATGGCCAAAAGAAAGAGTTTTGACCCATGAACTCAAAACGCACTTCAGTACTTTCTTCACATAGTCAAGAGATGGCCCGGATGAAGGCACACCCCTCTTTATTGGTCGACTGCCCGTGTCATGCCCTGCTGGAGGAGTGATCATCAGACTATTTCTAATCGGAGACATTGGCGAAGGAATCTGCTCAGAAGATTTCATCTCTGCTACATTAAAACTGGAAGATGAAGGCCTTACTTCTGGACCAACTGCAAGCTTCCCCTGCTCTGACACTGAGAAAGACGGAGGAACTTCTCTTGCTACTTCACAACCTGCCACCAAAATAAAACAAAAAAGGTATGAATATGATCCTGTTGAAAAATCATCATCATCAGGGTTATTCCTACAAATATTTTCAACGATCGGCGGAATGATGAGATTTGGCTGGTGCTGGAGATTTACCTTGTCGGGAACGCTCCAGTAAAAGATCAGACGGTTGCCGAGCTCCATAACTGTGGCGCATTGTGAAAGTCTGGGGATCCTAACCCTAGAGGGGGGGGTGAATAGGGTGAGCTACAATATGTGACCAATTATGACAAATTTTAACTTCTTAAAAATAAACTAGTCACAAGTGATGTTAAACAAACAAAATGCGGAAGCTAATAAAAAAAATCACCACAAGCAGTCACCACCGCACAATGATTTATAGTGGTTCAGCCTCAATGCCTACATCTACTACTGGCTTGTGATCCAATCACCCCACCAGATTTCCACTAACTATGCTTTTTAACAGGCTAAGCAATAACCTTTACAATGTTGTTTTTCTAGGCTTAACAACAACCTCTGAGAGTCCAAGATCGAATCCTAGAGGAGGGGGGGGTGAATAGGGTGAGCTCAAATTCCTAGACCAATTTTAATTCTTTTAGTTTTTAAGTCTCTTATGCTTTGAAGAAAAATAATAAAATCAACCAAGAGTGCATCATCCATAAAAAGAAAGCATAAAGACAATCACCATAACACAAGCATTTATAGTGGTTCGGCCAAATTGCCTACATCCACTCCCGGTACACCTACCGGTATTCACTAACTTCAATTAAGGTTTAGGATCACCTCAAACCTTACAATCAACACTATGCTTTTCAAGGCTAAGCATAAACCTTTACACCATATGCTTTTCAAGGCTAAGCATAAACCTTTACAACATAGAATTTTTCTCTTAAGAAATATGCCTAAGAATGCATGTATTAAGAGAGCAATGAAGTGCATTGGAGTGCCTCTAAATAGGCTAATTAGAAAGTGAAAATTCAACTCCTAGAAACATGCATAATAATGACAAAGTCTATGTATGATGCATTTACTAGAAATAACTCTTTCTCTTTGAAAAGATGAAACTTTGATTGATGCAAAGATGATAAACATATGATAGAGAAAGAGTTGTTTGCCTAACACATGAATTTAGCAAAGTGAACTAACTTGTTTTCAAAGAAGATAAACTAAAGCTTAACAAGTTGGTTTTGAAACAAGAAAACAAAATCATGTGAAACAAAGACCATATGTTGGTTTCATAATGCTATGATATGTTTAAAGTTCTAAGCATGTTATGAAGAACAACATTTCAATAGAAAGGCATCTATTCTAATCATGCATTGAATAAAATCAAAGACAAAGAAACATGCATGATTTTAAAGAACTTAGGATTAAAGAAAGCACACCCATTAGTAGATCAAAGGTTGAATCAATGGAATGGCTTCATAATCCTTTCAAAGATGCTCTTGAGAAGTTGCTAATCCTTGGCCTCAAAAGTCCCTCCAATGTCGGCAACTTTCTTCAAACAAAAAGCCACTTTTTATAAAGAAAAAGTTGCCAACGACTAGTCCCCAGTCTACCTGGAAACAGGGCCCGGTCGACCGGGTACACACAACGGCTAGAAAAAGATCCGTTGGAGAGGCTACTGCTCAAAAGTCCCTGATGACCTGCAGTGTGCTCGGTCGACCGGCTACCTTGGCCCGGTCGACCGGCCACACTGGCAGGAGTGCCCAGAAATCTGAAAAATTATAAAATTGCAACTTTGGGGGGCACCTTTCCAGGGGACTTTGAGGCACATATCCAAGCATGAAATCATGACACAACAAAAGATGAAAAATGAATTTCTAAAGTCATGAAAACTCCAAATCAAAATAATGATTTTAAAGATAGAAACTTTGGAAAGCTTGGACGAATTTTGAAACCAAAAAAAAAAAACTCCATGATCTAAGAGATAAACCTGAATTGAAAATCATGAATATCATGAGATAAAAACAAAGATTAAGAAAGCGAGATATGCATGAAGATCCTAAGACAAAGACCATGAAAGAATGAGAGGACAAGCTTATGAAAGTGAATGCATCCTATCAAATTGCAACAAAACAAAAAATCTAACAACCTCTACAAGATGCTTTTCCAAGGCTAAGCAATAACCTTTAAAATGTGTTTTTCTTAGGATAAGAAATAACCTTTACAAATGAAAGATTTCTCTAAGAATGTGTCTATACAAAAACACTCTAAGAGATACAATTTAAGCTCAATATATTTGCCTCTAAAATAGGCGGATATGAAAGTGAAAAACTAACTCACACAAACACTAAATGAATGCAAAGATGTATGCTCATGATGTGTGTGTGTGTGTGATAACTTCAATCAAGTTAAAAACAAAGCTCAATTAATATATGCTTAAAGCATTTCAAAGTTTAAGGCACATAAAATATTTGATTGAAGTTTAATGCAAATCACATGTATGAATATCAACTTGTTAACGATATGAAAATCAAAGACTCACAAGTTGTATGAAAATGACTAACTTAAAACTTGTGATGCATATACAATGTTGTTTTCAAAACTAAACAAATTTGACAAAGGTTTAAATGAATGAAAACAACAAATAAAGTTTCAACCAAGTAAATGAATCATGCTATAAAAGAAAACAAAGATTTTGTCTAAGCATGATTAATGAAGATTTTAAAAACAACTTGGATTGAAATCAAAGTGAAGAATCCAATCTAACTTGGATCAAAGATTAAAAGAGAATGGATTCAACACATCATAGTTATCATGCTAAAAATCATTTACCAATAATTTAAACAAAGCATATAACATATGATTAGTAAAAGTAAAGCTTACTTAGAGATTTAACTTCATTGATCCAAGCTTTAGCTTCACTAATGACCCCTTGGTCTCTCTTAGTTCATCCCCTTTTTCTTGTCTCAAAACACCTCAAGAGTGGCTCTTGGTTCCTCTCTTTTTCAACCAATTTTCCAAAGGAATGAACTAGTATTTATACTCAAAAATTGAGTTTTTGCGTCTCCCCGGTCGACCTGCCCTATCCCCGGTCGACCTGGCCTTCAACGGTCATAAATCTGACTGTTTGAAAAAGTAGCCAACGGCTCTTTCCCGGTTGACCGCACTGCGGGTCGACCCGGGCTTGGGACCAAAATTCCCTAAAAATGCATTTTTCAAATAGATTACTTGTGGGAACTTTTGGGCCATTAAATCAAGCTTTGAATCAAGATTTAAATCAAACTAAGAGGCTTAAAATCATGAAACACAAAAAGCCTAAAATGATTTGAAAGATTTAAAACATAGGCTTTCTTTATTTCTAAAACTTCTTTTCAAAACTAATTGCATCCAAGTTTAAAAACAAAACATGCATAAATCAATATTTTTACAAGACTAAAAACCAATGCATGTGTAAATCAAGATTTCAAGATTTTCTAAAACAGTACATGTGTGAAAATTCAAATGATGCTAATATGATAATGCATCCATCAAATTACAATACACAAAATCCCTAACAATCTCCCCCTTTGCAATTTGATGGCAACTTACTCAACACCGAATTTTACATACTAAGTCTTCAGCTCCCCCTAAGTTGGACACGTCTTGAAATCTCTCGGATGCTCCTTCTCTTAGCTTGGGCTCTCGGTTATTTTCTTCATCCTTCTTGATGCTTGGAGCTTGATCATACTTCAAGCTTTCTTTTCATCTTCCTCTCTATGGCCAAGCATCTTCTTTAGCTCCCAAGCTTTCCTCTTTCACCTCTCCTCCTTTGACCATACCTCTCTCTCCCTTTGGCAAGATATGCATTCTCTCCCCCTGTAGAAGATCATACAAAATCTCCCCTTAGGAGGCTTGGACATTCTCTTCCCCTTTAGAGAACTTGAATGCTCTCTCCCCCTTTGACATTAAATTGTAAAGGTACCTACACACATGAAATAAGGAAAATACCTTATAGTAGCACCTGTTAACAAAAGAAATCGAAAATGAAATACATAACAGGTTATCATGTATAGAAGTAATCTCTAAGGGTTCAAAGCCAATGCAAGGGTTAATTTGATCAAAACTAAGACTTCCTATGAAGGTTTATACTCCCCCTCAATCCATTCTCTCCTTTTGTCAAACTTTTGACAAAGATATAACTATTTGGTGCAAGAAGAAGATGGTTTAACCAATTGAGGGTCAACTTCAAGGAAAAGATTAGACACGTTTAACAATAGAGCACAATATGATCAAATTACCAAAAGAGAGCAAGGTCAAGGCGATCATGGATACCAATTGGAAAAACACAGAATACCAATTGAGATTCAATGATAAGACTATAAAATCAATCACTCTAAAATGGGGTTATAAAGAATATAACTATTAAGATAAATCCAAATTAGAGCTATCCATGATATTATGGGGTTTACTAAACATAGCATCAAATAATTTAACTATGAAAATCATATGCTATGAAAGTTTTGAAGTCATTTCATTCAATCAATAAATATGACTATTAAGTGCAAGATGAGTGAAATGAAATTCAAACATGAAGCCTACCTCAACAATTAACCAACCAAGATTATGATCACATAAATATGGTGGTCATGAGATTTACCTATATGAGCAAGAGAGGTGGCAAACATGAAAATTATGATGCTAATGGAATGTGACATGGAACAAAAATATATGACTATGAAGTTCAATCCGATGTACACAAGGTTTATCACATTCATAAGAAATGACATCAATTGGATATGAAATAAATTGAAAATTATATTAAATGAAACCAATTGAATATGACAACATGATTAATAAGCAAGGATGTGACAAACACAAAATTCCATCAAGCATCATAAATGAATATTCATCACTTTTAATGATATAACTAATGAGCATAGTGATGAACAAGATAAATTGCAATGCAAAAGAATATAACTTGGTAATGCATGCAATTTTCAAAGTGTCAAAATCATATGAATTAAACAACTAAGATATCCATCAAACATATAGAAATACGAGGAATGGATTTCAAAGGGTGTCATATGATCAAGAACACTACTATGAAGTTGAAACATGCATAAGGATGACATCACTTAGAGAATATACATGAATCAACATCATAACCATCCAAAAAAAATATGACTAGAAAGCATAACGGATGGATTAGAGTTCTAGTATGGTTTCTACAAATATAACTAATATCACAACCATACATGGAACCAATTGGCATTTGCATATAAAAACAATGTAAACAAATAAGCAAAGATGCAAACAACATTCATTTCCATTTTTAAGATGATGAAACCAAAAGAAAAAGGAAATGAGAATCATGGAACATGCTTTGATGATTATAACTAATGATGTTTTAGAGCATTTCCAATCATACAATCTTCAAATCATTTTATTAAATAAAATCCAACAATAAGCATAAAAAGAATGATTTTGAACATCAATTTTCAACTTTATATTTTAAAAGATATAACTTAATTGAACCACGTACAAGTTGATTTTTCAAAACAATGATTTTCCATATTAAAGTATAACTTAGAAATCTATGAAAAATCCAAATTAATTCAAATCATTTGTTCAAATAATCTAACTATGACATCTACACAAATGATTTTGCAACAACAATCGATCATGAATAATCTAGCTATGAAAGCTTTTGAAATCACAATCAATTGATCATATATAGAAATGCAATGCAAGAGATATAACTAAACATGAGCAAAAAGCAAATCTAACATGATGAAATTATAATCAAATGATTTTGAAAACCATGATATGTAACTAGAATGGTGTATGAAGACAAAATCAATTGATCACAAATAAACATTGCATTTTAAGAAATGTAACTATATAGAAACAAAATGCAAATGAAACATGACCAACAATATGATTTCACTATAAAGGATAGGTTGGTCAATGAGATTCAAGGCCTTAAGGTTTGTCTAAGTATCTAACTTTAGGAATCCACCTAAGGTCTTGAGAGGGTTGATCCTTGAGGTCTAGTTTAGGCGTCCCACCAACTATAGGAGATTTGACTTGATAAAATTTCAATTTGAATTTATCACCATGATATTTAGATTTGACTAAATTTAGCTTAGATTGGTAATTAGTCTTTTGAGGTTGGTGAGTTTGTTTCTTAGGGGATTGATTCACTTTTCTTTTCTTCTTATTTTCTCCCTCTATTTGACTTTTGAATTCTAAATTTAACTTGGCTATTTTCTTCAAAAGTTCTTTCATGGGTTGATTTAAGGGAGATAGGTTGAGAAGCTTTTTGTTGATAGATTCTTTTAAACTTGGTTTAACTTGTTTAAACTTTTTAGAATCTATCTTAGGAGACTCCATTTTAATTGATTTAACTTGTTTAATCTTTTTGGAGTCTTCTTTGATTTTTGGTGTCTTACCCTTCATAGATTTAGATTCTACCTTTTTGGGTTCATAGATGGGTTTAGACACATGGCTTCTTCTTCTTAGTTTGCACTCAAACCTAAAATGCCCTTCAATGCCACAATAATTACATTTAGATTTGGACAAAGGAGAAAGAGTGCTAGAGAAAAAGGACTCACCTTTCACAAATGTGTTGGTGAATTTAGGGTCATGTAAAATATTCCTATCAAATCCAATACCCGTCCTATCTCTTTGAGATTTGCCCAATTTAAATAACTTTTCAAATTTCTTTTCACCTTGGGTAAATTTGCACTCATACTTTTGTTTGTAGCTTTCAAGTTGAGTGACTTGGTTTATAAGGATTGAATTTTCATTTTTAACTTTTAATAGTTCATTTTCAATTTCCTTATATTTGATTAGTTCTTCATGGGCAAGTTTTAAATCAAATTTAAGTTCATTAATAACATTAGATCCAACTTCTAGAGTTTTTATCTTATTTTGAGAATTAGATAAATTTTCCTTAGAAATGGTTAACTTGGATTCTAGGTTGTTAATGTTTTTTTCTTGCCTCAATAATTGATCTCTTAGTTTTGAATTTTCCTTATTAAGATCATCATTTTCAATTTTTAATTCATTTAGATCATCTTTAATATTATGAAGGTTATTCAAAGAGATCATAAACTTAGAGTCTAAACATTGTATTACTTCTTCTATTTCTATAAGTTCATCTTTTGAAGAGGCTAATTCTTTGTTTAGATTTTTAGATTATTCTCTTAATTTTTTATTTTTCTTATCAAGCTCTAAGGACAAAGTATATAATTCCTCATAGGCTTGTTGAAGATCATCTTCATTATAATCATTTTCTTCTTCTTTTAAATCAAATTTAGATTCATTAATTTGAAGGTTTGAATCTCCAATAGAAGGAAGGAGGGGTCTAGAAGAATCTACACAAGAATCTAATTAAACAATCTATCAAAGTGGAATCCATTCTAATGATTTTCATGAAAGCACAACACTAGGTTTTTACATCTAATCAAGAATTCCAAACACTTGATCCTAATATAGAGCACTAGGCTCTGATACCAATTGAAAGTCCGGGGATCCTAACCCTAGAGGGGGGGGGGGGGGGGGGTGAATAGGGTGAGCTACAATATTTGACCAATTATGACAAATTTTAACTTCTTAAAAATAAACTAGTCACAAGTGATGATAAACAAACAAAATGCGGAAGCTAATAAAAACAATCACCACCGCACAATGATTTATCTACTAACTATCGGCCTCAATGCCTACATCCACTATCGGCTTGTGATCCAATCACCCCACCGGATTTCCACTAACTATGCTTTTTAATAGGCTAAGCAATAACCTTTACAATGTTGTTTTTTCTAGGCTTAACAACAACCTCTACAAGATGCTTTTCCAAGGCTAAGCAATAACCTTTACAATGTCCTTTTCTTAGGCTAAGCAATAACCTTTACAAATGAAAGATTTCTCTAAGAAGGTGTCTATACAAAAACACTCTAAGAGATACAATTTAAGCTCAATATATTTGCCTCTAAAATAGGCGGATATGAAAGTGAAAAACTAACTCACACAAACACTAAATGAATGCAAAGATGTATGCTCATGATGTGTGTGTGTGATAACTTCAATCAAGTTAAAAACAAAGCTCAATTAATATATGCTGAAAGCATTTCAAAGTTTAAGGCACATAAAAGATTTGATTGAAGTTTAAAGCAAATCACATGTATGAATATCAACTTGTTAATGATATGAAAATCAAAGACTCACAAGTTGTATGAAAATGACTAACTTAAAACATGTGATGCATATACAATGTTGTATTCAAAACTAAACAAATTTGACTAAGGTTTAATTGAATGAAAACAACAAATAAAGTTTCAACCAAGTAAATCAATCATGCTATAAAAGAAAGCAAAGATTTTGTCTAAGCATGATTAATGAAGATTTTAAAAACAACTTGGATTGAAATCAAAGTGAAGAATCCAATCTAACTTAGATCAAAGATTAAATGAGAATGGATTCAACACATCATAGTTATCATGTTAAAAATCATTTACCAATAATTTAAACAAAGCATATAACATAAGATTAGTAAAAGTAAAGCTTACTTAGAGATTTAACTTCATTGATCCAAGCTTTAGCTTCACTAATGACCCCTTGGTCTCTCTTAGTTCGTCCCCTTTCTCTCATCTCAAAACACCTCAAGAGTGGCTCTTGGTTCCTCTCCTTTTCAACCAATTTTCCAAAGGAATGAACTAGTATTTATTCTCAAAAATTGAGTTTCTGCGTCTCCCCGGTCGACCTGTCCTATCCCCGATAGACCTGGCCTTCAACGGTCATAAATCTAACCGTTTGAAAAAGTAGCCAACGGCTCTTTCCCGGTCGACCGCACAGTGTGCTCAGTCGACCGGGTCTCCTGGGCCGGTCGACCGGCCACACTAAGGGTCGACCCGGGCCTGGGACCAAAATTCCCTAAAAATGCATTTTCAAAGAGATTACTTATGGGAACTTTTGGGCCATTAAATCAAGCTTTGAATCATGATTTAAATCAAACTAAGAGGCTTAAAATCATGAAACACAAAAAGCCTAAAATGATTTGAAAGATTTAAAACATAGGCTTGCTTGATTTCTAAAACTTATTTTCAAAACTAATTGCATCCAAGTTTAAAAACAAAACATGCATAAATCAATATTTTTACAAGACTAAAAACCAATGCTTGTGTAAATCAAGATTTCAAGATTTTCTAAAACAATGCATGTGTGAAAATTCAAATGATGCTAATATGATAATGCATCCATCAAATTGCAATACACAAAATCCTTAACACTTTGCAACTGGTTCTATTACCGAGCAGTACTCTCTTCCATGCTGGTGCTGCCACCGAGCTGAGACTGTTGCCGAGTCCCATAACTACGGCACTTTGCAGTTGGTTTTGTAACTGAGCTGTGGTCTCTTCCATGCCGGTGCTGTCACCGAGCTGAGACTGCTGTCGAGTTCCATAACTGCCGCACTTTGCATCTGGTTCTGTAACCGAGCTATAGTCTCTTCCTTGCTGGTGTTGTCACCGAGCTGAGACTGTTGCCGAAGCTTTGTTTCATGTTCGAAGAAGCTAGGATGAGGCTGGTGCTGTTACTGAGGCCTCAGCCGAAGCTACGAAGATTGGAACTGTCCGAGCCGTGGCCGGTGCCATCACCGAGGTCGTGGTTGGTGATTTGCCGAGGGCATTGCCGAAGCTGTCGCAATTGGAACTGTTCGAGCTGTGGCTGGCGTTATCATTGAACCGGGACTTGAGGATAAAGACAGCATGGCTACTTCAAGGAACTGTTTTCGTGACCGCCGTTTCTTTTCTGGGGGAGGGGTCCCACCAGAGATTGATGCTCTGGTGAGCTCGAGCTTCGAGCTTCGTCTTGGTTTGCCCCGGCGACCAGTGGTTTCATTGTGACCATGGGGAACTGAAAGAGGTCCCTTTGAAGCTTGCTGCTTGGCAGTGGAGCTTACTTGAAGGATGCGAGGGCCGCAGTTGCGGGCCCGGTATCAACAAGGGATGGATCTTCATCATCATTGCTGTCGCAATCCATCTGGTGGAGGAAATGATGAGACCTGGCTGCTGTTGGAACTTTTGCTCTACGGGGGAGTCTCCGGCGGGGTAGCACTCTGTTGAGGGTGCTCCGGTGGAGGAGCACGTCCCTGGGGAGGTGTTGTTACCCCCTTTACTGATGAACCTGTCTGAGTTACAGGTTGTTCCACCCCTGTCGTATCAGACTTTCCCTGGATCTTGTTCTAGAGGGGGTCGTCGATGATGGTGGCTGGGCTTTGCGGTTCCTTTGCTGCTGCTAGAGGCATGGCTTTTTAAACCCCTTACCCACAGACGACGCCAATTGTAAGTACCTAAATATTATGGACTTGGATAAATGGATGTTTGATACTGCTTTGGGGCAGTAGAAATTCCTCAGGAGAGATCAGATGCCTGAAACCTTAAAAGGGAGGAGGGAAAGAGAGAGCCCCTGGCTGCGGTCAGCCGAAGGGCACTCCAACTCCTAAGTTAGTGCTGTCACTGAACATAAAGGGAGTGAATGGAGAAGAATAGGAGAGCTTAGGGGTGAGCACAAGCATATGCGTGTGTGCGTACCTCCTAGGGGATTGCTCCTTGCATATATATATATATAGGTTGAGAGTTGACTCTTGGGACAGAGTCCCATCAAGCCCTTTCTGAGTGGAGGTAGGTGAAAAGGGGAAGTCCCATCAGGCCATGCCCTACTTTCTTGTGAATCCCGCTTTGCCAGGGATAGTGGGCACTCTGTCAGGGATTCTGGACGTAATCGTCCAATAAAGACAGCTCATTTCCTGACAGTACGTTCTGCAATGAGGCCACCCTAACATCTGGCACTTTTGTCAATACTTTTTACCGAGATCAGGTAGTACTGCCGAGCTACTTAATGCTGGGATCGGGATACCCCTAACTCGTACTGCCACCGAGTTGTGATGCCTAGCTGAGCTGGTACTGTTACCAAGGTGAGGAGAGGCGCCTAGCTAGTACTGAGGGGAGGACCGAGCTCAGGTGTTGGGGCAAGGTACCGAGCTCAGGTGTTGGGGCAAGGTTCCGAGCTCAGGTGCTAAGGTATAGTGGTGTTGACCGAGCTGGTGTTGTTACCGAAATTAGGACAATCTCGGTAGTATGAAAATATCCCCACACATGTAGGTAGGTAGATGTTGGCTCTATTTCGGTTAATGCAAGTGAAGATGGTTCGATTGGTGTTTGGCTCTATTTAGTTGACTATGGTGGAGGCCTATGGTGGAGATGGACTTTATGACTGCGGTCAAATGGTTTAGGTGTTAGTGTGCTAGATTGTGAAAGTGGGCATAGATAGTGAGACCAGCTATTTGGTTGGCTAACAATTGGGACAGGTTGGTCGGCACTTGGTGTGGTATGTGGTGGGTTGTCAGGTTAGATGTGATTGGATGGATTTGGGAGTTGATATGTTGGAATGTAGTGATGGACGTGGGTTCGATTAAGTGGGGTAGCTAGGTCCGGTTTATGATGATGTGAGGCCCTATTTGTGGAAGTGATGTGAGTTTTGTCTGAGAGAAATGATGAGAGGGATGGGTGCTGAGCGGGTGGCTATTGTTGGAAGTAGGTGGGCCTTGTGGATAGGTTTTCAAAACTTTTTGACCCACTTGACTTAGGGATCAACTATCCAGAAGGCTATAAAACCCAATCCAGGATCCGTGTCCTCAATCTCAGCCATCATGATCATTAAATAAACCTATTTAAAGATAGAACAGCAGCCAACAAGCATCCATAAAATTTACAACATGCAAGGAAGTAGATTATACCTTAGGAGCCCAGTTGTGCTCTAATGGAGAAGTTGTGTCTTTTTTTGATGATGAAACTCTTTCACGTATCAAATAAGAATCTCCAAGACCTATTGATCTTCCACGCTATGACATGTTTATCAGATCTCTTTTCTCAAGAAGATAGGTGGGGTCTCCAAGAGAAAACTCTTCAGGAAACTAGAAGAGAACTAGAAGAGGGAAGAGAGGAGAAGGAGCATGTGCAACTCTTGCACAGACAAGCCTTGGGCGTGAATCCCTAGGTGGGGATTTTCATGGGGTACATCCAACCCTATAATCTCCTCTATTTATTGTTTTTACAAGACCTCCTCTTTGTTATCTAATTGAAATAGAAGTATCACTTCTCTAACAATTAGTAACTCTCTTCTTTCTAATTTAAATAGATGTCTTACTTCCATTATAATTAGTTACTTACTATTACCACTATTAGAAGTCTCACTTCAAATAGAAATAGTAACTTTCTATTTCCTTTTAGAGTTCTACTATAATTAGTATCTTTCTAATAACTTGGGCTAGCGTGGGGACCATTAGGGATTCCTTAGAAAGCTAGCTCCAACTAGGACACTGCGACCCCACATCTCATGTGCAATCCGGGCCCACAGTTAATTGCAAATAATACCACTATAGAAATGCAATTAAACTCCAGTCTTAGGAATAAATTACAATGAAGACCCTAAACTTCCACATTACCACAAGTAGGCCCCTCTATCAATATCCATGAATCAATTGAAATAAATCTGTCCCTTCCAATCTTAGATTCACATCTTATTATCCTTGAGCCCTAATTAATCACATTGATCATCAGTACCATCCAATTAACTCTTAATCGAGATGGGTGCACACTTACTAATGATAAATCCATTAATTGGCACAAGGGGATAATATAGATAGATTCCATCTTGATCATTGTATGTTCCCACAGTCCTACTACTACGTACCCAAGACACCGAGGTGTCGACCAACAGTTGGCCTCACTCATTGGTGACTCAAAGCAAATGAATAGTCAGAAACTTGAGTTCATCAATGTCTCAGGATTGAGAGCCTATTGCTAGGGAATTATGAGAGCAGTCCTTAAAATCGAGACAATATTTCATAAGGTGCTTCTCATGGTCCTTCAATACATCCAATGTACTAGCACTATGATCTAGGATCTTACATTCTGGTGATCGAGACAAATCACACTATCTCATAGTGATCAAAGTGTTGCAACCTTATCAGATGAGATGCCCAGTCTCATCACTGGTTCTGAAGATATTTTTAAGTATAAGATTTGTGACACATGTCTCCTGTATGTAGATCTCATCCATATACATATATCACATTTAATATACTAATGGGACCCGGTTCACCTCATGAACCATTATGTCATATGTATTGGTCATGTGCATTAAGTAATAAAACACCATTCATCTCATGAAAGGAAAGGATGATTTTATTGATAAATAAAGAAACTAATCAATTTATTATATCAACTGATGGATCGAGACCACACAATCTAACAATTACTGCGCAGGAGGCTATGATGGAAGGGAGGTTCTGTGCAGGGTGTATTGGAGGAGGTGGGCTACCGTGTACAGTGGGGTTGTTGCGTGAAGATGATGCAAGGATGACGGTTTTACACAGGTGTCTAAGAGATGAGGTGAGGATGGAGTGGGTTATGCGCTAGTGATGATGGAGAGGACGAGGTTCTGCGGGTAGGACGAAGAAGAGAAAGAAAAAAAAAAGATGTGGCGTGCAGGTGGGTGTAGTTGACACGACTCGAGCCTGAGATTATGATTCATCCGAGTAAACCCCGAGTCGCATCGCATACTTACTCCAGTGAACTTCAATCACATAAAGTTCACAAGGGATATCAAATACACATTATGCAGAAATAAACATATATACATTGCTCAAAAATTCATTTACAATATAAACAAAATTCACTTGCAGATATAGATACAATGCAAGGGATGAAACATATAAAACATTTCCAAAACCATTGTCAATAGGTTTTTTTCCAATTCTCGTTTCAATATCATAATCATATGATATTGCTTCACTTCCACTCAACTAGTCCTCCTGAAGGAACCGGATCGGATGTCTCCCTGGCGTTGTGGCCTCAGAAGGACCGGCATGGGCAGCTGTGCCTGTAATACCATCAATAACACTATGAATTTGACAATTCAACAATGTATAAACAATCACATGATTGTATATGCTAAATAAACATTTAATTCATCTAACTTATTGTTAGACCAATACAAATTCAATTCGTAATCAATAAGAGTCTTTTTATTTGGCAAACTACAATACCATTTCACATTTCAATTCATGTTCCATCTTCCATAAAAAGGAAGGATTCCATCTTCCATACGAAAGGATTCATATATTGTGGGACTTATCAGAGCCCAGGCCAGGGGCAACTGATATCACCACGAAGCTCCGGAACACCCCAAATAATCTGCTGCAGCAGAAACAACTCTAATGAGCTTACAGAAATCACCATGTACTGCCAGACTTAAAAGTAACAATATAATTAACATAATAATTCAGTTCAATTACAATTAACGGATTCAATTCAATTTCAATTTACAATCCAACTTGGACACAATTCAATGTACCAATTTCCATTATTTAATACCAACCATTAAGATGTAATCCACAGTTGTTTAATATACGTGTTATTCTCGATGACAACACAATTTATGTGAATTTTATACATTAAAGTCCCCTTAATTAACACCCATGGTGGTAAAACAATATTGCTAACCTTGATGTGATCAATAGACTCTATCTTTAACACTCAGAAATTAATTTTGAAATTATACTAATTCCATACAATTCATCAATGTATTATCAATTAGCTTTGGAAGCTAATATTATCGTTGAATTACAATCACTAGCTTTGGTTAACTTTTTGGTTAACATATATTTCATTTTGGATCAAAATCCAAAGATAACATTTTATGGAAATAGTAATGAATTCATTATTCATTAATCGTGCTATAATTAGTTTTTAAACTAATTTTATAGACCATTTATGATCCTAAAATCAAGACTTGGTTCAAAAAAGAACCAATTTCCACCGGATTCAAACTGAATTTCGTCCCAGTTAAGGGCTCATCCGATCGATCGGATGACAGTCCCGATCGATCGGACCTGCAACGAACTCAGTTGCAGATGCCTGAAACAGATTTCCTTTCTTCATTTCTTCAAAACCTACACATAAATTGGGACCTCCTGTCCCCTTCTCAACATCATTTATATACAAACAACACTTCCACTCATCAATTAATCACTTCAATCATAACTAAAATGATTCAAATAGCCATTCCATTCCAAGCAAATCAACCAAAATCTCATCTAATAACCAAACTCACATGAACTCATAAACAAATAGCATATAATCACAAACAAGTATTTATACTTGCCTTAAATTCGAATCCACACAAAAACCCCTTTCTTTCAATATCTATTTGATCCAAAATCACCAAATTCCAAACCCTACTTTCATAAAACATCCCAAAATCAAATCTTCTACATAAGGTGTTGAATCAACAACCACCTTAACACCTAAACAATTGAAAATCACTTAAAAGAGTATGATACACTTACTTGTTGTTCTACAAAGAGAAATCACAAGCTTTTCTAACTCCAACTCCAAGAAAAACCAAGCAATCTGATGGAGAAGATGACAACACTACTTCATCTTTGAGAATCACTTTCAAAAATCCCTTCCCAAGTACTAATCAGAGAAGAACGAAGAAGAGAAAGAAGGAATAAACTCAGGTCTTTCTTGGTTTCTCTGGAATAATCGAGTGACTAAGAATGGGTTCTTTTAGAACCTTACAAACAACATTTTGCAACTTAACCCACCTTATTATGTTCATTCATATTTTGAGTCAAATGAGAACTCATTTGATTCATTTGAAGTCAAATGAACATGTGCATATTATTAAAATTATTGTACTCAAGATACACGTTTTGGTATAAATTTTCATCACATTCGACAAAATACGCACAAATCCGTATTTATGGAAAAGCCCTTAATTTTAATAATTTGGGTCTAAAATCAACTCTATTAAGTCAATCTCTTCCAAACTTGTCCATTATGCTTAATTCATCTATTTGAGACTAATTTGACCCATATTAGTCGTTAATCACCATTAAGTTGATTAATCACACTTAAATCACGTTAATCTCGATTAATTAGAGTTAATCTTGATTAACTCGGGATGGAGTGTAGACGAAGGAGTTGGCAACGTGCAGGGGGCTGTGGTAGGGAGGAGAAGAGAAAAAGAAAAGAAAGGAAAAGAAAGAGAAAGAAAGAAAACAGAGATGGCTGATGATGCAGGTCCAATGGGTGCGAGGAGAGGAGGACGGCTTAACTGTTCCCGGAGTCCGGCTTCGAGAGAGATGGAGAGGGAGGTGCTGGCACTGCGAGGAAGATGGAGGGGGAGGTGCTGGCGTGGATTGCTGGTTCAGAAAAGAGCAGCGATGGGCTGCACGTAATGGATGGCAAGATGCAGGCTTGCAGTGGAGAACAGAATCCGTGGGGAGTGGCGATGGCTTGCAGATGGACGAGAGACCATGAATGAGAAAGTGATAGGAGTTCTAAGTATGGGGTGGGAGATGATAGGGAGAGGAAGCTCTGCTATGAGGGGGAGTCTTTTCCCTATGGGATAGAGAGGGAGAGACGAGATTTAAGGGGGTGTCACGCCCCCAATCCGAGACATCGGGGGCGTGAATGGGATTTTAAGCATAAATGTATTTTACTTCTCCCAGGATCCGCGTGTGTGAAGACAACACATTCTGAATATTTTGCGGAATCTTTTGTGGCGTTGCGACCTGGAGTCCTTGGCCATCGGATTCCGCGTCACACTCAACCTCTAGCATATAGCTATCATATCAAGAATCATATCAGACTGGAGTAAACCATCACAATAAATTACAGAGCTGACAGTAACAGGATATTACATTCCCATATATGTTCAAGTTACAATTATCAATGTACATTAATTAAGAATCCCAAGAAAAGGCTAATAAAAGCCATACAACAACAAGCTATAATAACTACCCCAAATGTGACGTAGCTCCGATGTCAAGCTCAATGTCTACATGACATAGCCGACAAACCAACCTGCAAAGCATGGCTCCACAGCCAACAAAAGCACTCAACTCGGGACGAAGAAATCTGAACCTGAGTACCAAAAGTAGTGGGTCAGACACGACGGTCTGGCAGGTGGATGAAAAGATAATAATATACTGAAGAATAAAACATAAGATAAATCATGCTATTCGATCAAATGCTGCATATAATTAAACGGGTGCAAAGTCGGGAATCTCGGGGAAAACCTGTATTCATTTCAAGCATGGGTAAAACATGAATATCTAATAAAACATATATTCATTTACATCATCCGTAAAAGCATAGATATTTGTCAATCGGGTGTTCGTCTAAAACATTTATAAATATAGTGGCCGGGCAAAACAAACGTTCATTTGAGACTTAGGTAAAAACATAAGTATTTAACAAACCGGGTATTCATAGCAGTCTGGCAAAACCAAAGTCCATTTGAAACATATGTGAAAGTACGGATATTTAACAAATCGGGCATTCATTTAAACAGGAGTAACCAAAGAAATCTGACAAAACTAGTGTTCATTTAAACATATTTCAAGGCATGGATATTTAACAAACCGGATATCGTTTAAAACAGGTATAAACGTAGGGATCTGGCAAACAAGTGTCATTTGAAACATATTTCAAAGCATGGATATTTAACGAATCGGGTAATCATTTAAAACAGGTATAAACATAGGAATCTGGCAAAACGCATGTCGTTTAAAACATATTTCAAAGCATGGATACTTAACAAAGCGGTATCATTTAAAAACAGGTATAAACATAGATATCTGACAAACCAAATGTCCTTTAAAGCAAGCTCGGATATTTAACAATTCGGGTATTCCTTTAAAACATGTGTAATCATATAAATCTAGCAAAATCATTGATCGTTTGAAACATATGTAAAAGCATGGGTATTCACCCAACCGGCATTCATTTAAAACATGTGCGGGTATAAAGAACAGAAGACCATATAATAATAACTGAATTTACATTGGAGAATATTAACACTTGTTTAAATAACAGCTTTCATAAAAGAAACGAATCATTTATCGGAAAGCAATTAAGCAATATAAAACATGTCGGGTATCCAAGGAAATCGGGAACTGGCAAGATGGCAATCACAAAAAGCTAAGTCCTCTATCACCGAAGTGACAAGAGTATAACGGGACGTTGGTCTCAGTCACACAAGGTGAGGAGACTCAACGCAAGTCATATATACAATATAAATATACGGGAACGGGACCACGGTAGCGAACCGGGTATCGGGACGGGACCACGGCAATAACCGGGTATCGGGATCCAAACTGCAGCTAGCGGGACGGGAGGGGGGATCTCCAAGTCAGTGGATCAGACTGACAAGGTTATCCAAGCTTAGTGATGCCGACTCATAGGTCAAATAACAAATCGGGACATATGCAAGTAAATCAAGTACAATAAATAAACGGGTAAAACGGGGGTGCTCAAGGGCACACTGTCACTTCATATCGGGCAATACATCTCGGGACAAATAACTGTTACCAGTGTAACTTCAATGCTTTCGGGAAAACAAGTCATGTGATGCAAGTCTCGGGAAATGAGGTGAAACAATGAACTATAACAATTTCGGGTAAAAATATCGGTTTCAAGATTTATTTAAGTGAATAGGGGTCCCGTATGTCGATTATAACAATTTACTTGGTACTCCTTGAGTTTGAAGACATTCCGGGCTCCTTATGCACTTCTACTATTTTCAAAACTTAAAATGAGCTTATCGGTAGTACTAGATGTTACAATAGAAAAGAATCAAGATTATAAACGGTCCATCCTAGGCATGACATTAATCCGGAAACATCGAGCAACCTATTCAGTCACCGAAAGGGATAGAATTCGCGATAACCAAGGGAAAGACTTGTGTTTAGATATAAAGAAGATATCGCGTCGTTCCATCCCGTTCAAGATTGAAATGGATTGAACTTCGATGCCACCGAACCAACCGTGAGGTGTGTCGGCTCAAGACATTCTCACACATGGTCCAAACAGTCCAAAAAGGGTAGCCAGGGTCCCACCTAGAACCAAGAATTAGTGTCTAAATCAACACCATTCTTTTCTTTTAGTTCCCTAGTCTTAGAGACCTTAGATTAGGGTATAATTGGTCTTAACACTAAGGTATATACCCCTAGGACTCATAGAAAGCCCAAAGGTTTCCAAAAAAAAAACAATATCAAATTTCACCGAAATTTCTGTCCCAGTTATGCACAGAGTCCGATCAATCGGCTCAAAAAGCCTTACAGTTAAAGACAGACCGATCGATCGGCCTGTAGGTCCGATCAATCGGACCTGGGCGTGTAGCAGGTCCGGGAAACTGAATTTTTTCCTCCTCTTCTTCCTTTCCTTCCAACACATAAACCACTAACATTTTTATTCCATATTCACTTAAAATCCTCATTAAAACTCCAATGAAAATTTAACTTTAAACACCTCTTTCTTCCCATTTAACAAAAAACCAAACCAAAGGAAAGAATCTCCAATGTATACAAAGGTCCAATTGAGCCAAAAATCTATGGATAAACAAAGTCTATTGATCACATTTCCATCACAATAGATGATTTAACCAAAACTCATTAAATGAGTATCAACTTCAAGTCAATGTAACTAATAAACATAACCATGGATGGCCAAACCAATCCTATTCCTTATAAAACCATATGAGCAAACTTGACCAAATGAAATGCATACCTCTCCAAGAGATTAACAAGATAGAAACAACCATTAATATGCAAATTTCGAAATCCATATATAAGTGACAAGGAGCATATGTGCAAACATGTATTCAATGATCAAGAACAAGAAATAAACTTAGGGTTTTCTCATAAAACTTTGATAACATTAAAACCATCCATTCATCCACTTGCCTTGGGTTCCAATCTAGCGAATCAAGCTCCTAATCACCTCTCAAGCTCAAGATCCACAATCTCTACAAAAACCGCCAAAACAAACCCTAAAATGGGTTAAACCAAGAAATGACAAGGAAACCTTTCAATAATCAAGGTGGTGCTTCTCTAAGGCTAGAAGATTACAAATCTAGAAGATGAAGAAGAACACTTACTTGCAAGGTCCTCTAATGGACAAGGTAAGCTCAAAGGAAGTCTTGTGATGGAGGGTTCTCTTCACAAATGGTATCAATGGAAAGCTTGCAAGATGAGGAAGAGGTTGGTGATCTCCATTTCTTGATTGATGAACTCTTGGTGTGGCTTGGAGATGAAGAAGCAAGAAGAAGAAGAGAAGCACAAGGAAAAACCCTAGGTTCAGCTGGCTGTGCTGGAAAAATGGAGAATGGGATGCAATGAAGGAGGTGGGTTCTCTTTTGTTAACAAGGAGGTTTGGGTCCCACAACTTAAGGGACTAGTTTGACTGAAATCATCTAATTCGGGGCCTCGGATGGATTCGATGAAGAAGGAAGAAATGATCGTCGAAATATCTAGTTTCCAAAAAGTATATGTTTCGCGGGTTTCGGGAATATCGAGTTTTGGGTACAGGTTTGGTGTGAAAAGACTGTTTTGCCCTCCGGGCTGGAAAAACTGATTTTCGGAGCTTCGAACGGGTACGGAGTGAACACGAAAGTTGTAGAGGTTAACAAAATAAGTCGAATGAGGCTAAAACAAGAATTATCAAGAATTTAGAATAACCTCCCAATCACGCGCAAAGTCACTAAAAGAACCCCCAAAGGGTCCCACTAATCACAAAGGCACTCCAAATTCCCCAAAACTAGAGAAAAACCATTCTAGCTCACAAACTCAACCCAACAAATACTAATCCCACTAAAAGAAACTAATCCACAAATAAAACAACACTAATCCAAGAGATTAGGGGTCGGGTTCTCACAGGGGGGAAACGAGAGTCCTCAGATCCGGGGCTCTCCTTCTTAGATCTAATGGACTCTCTTCCCTTTTCCAGGTGATGGGTCAAGGGTACTGCGCGCCCAAGTCTGCTTTGGGTTAGGTGGATTTGGCTCAATTTTAATGGGTTGGATCGAGTCAGGTTCAGGTTCAGGTTCGGGTTTATTGGCCCAATGGGTTGATTTAGTTGAGGTTTAAGCTAGGTTGAATGGGCCTAATGGGTTTGGATTAGGATTCGGGCCAAGGATCTGGATCGGAGGTTCGGGGCTCAAAAGGTGGGTTGCAGTGGGACTTGGTTCGGACCATCATCACCAGGTGCGAGGTTTCGCATATTTTGACCCGCCCGTTGAATTGTTGAGGTTTGATTACTGTTGGAGATTTCTCAATAAGTAAATCATATTGGGGTATGGGTTTGAGTAATTTGGAGGTCAGGAAAAGACCTGATTTTTTAAGGGAGCCATGCCTGATTAATTTTGAAGAAAAAAAAAATTAGAACTTTTGATCTGACCGTCGAATTTTTTAGATTTGTGTACCAGTGGAAATCTCTCAATGAGTAGGTCCCGATGATATATGGGTCAGGTCCATTAGAAGACCTAGAAAAGATTTGAATTTTTGGGGAGTCCACATATGTTTATTTTTTTTTTAAATTCAAAACTCTTGATCCAACCGTCAGATTTTTTTAAATCCATATATCATTGAGAAGCTTACTAAAAGTCGATTGTCATGGAAGTGAGATCTGACTCGAAACATGAGAGTTGGTGAGATCCATCAAAAAAAAACTTTAATGATTCAACCTTCCTAAATGTGCATGACAATGAAGACTTTAATTTATTTATTCAAAATTGTCCAAATGGGGCAAAATTGGGGCATCAATAATATAAGTATTAAAATTGTCCTTAGGGGTGCCAGAATGAGGTGTCTACAACTAGTTGATAAATATCACTCCAAAGAAATCCAATTATCATGTTCCTAGTCGAATAAATGGATATCCTCCAACCTGGACTAACTGCCAGAACAACATAAGAATGATGATCGATTTGTGGGGTGTGCCAATAGTTGGAAATATCATCTGGTAAATTTATGCCAAGATATAAGATTTGACTCCTAATTGTATTGATAATGTTGTGCACTACATTTATAGCTGATGTAGATTGTGCTCTAAAAATGCGATAGTTCCTTTCACACCATATATGCCAAATTAATGCAAAAAAAAAATGATCTTACACAGAGTTTGTAGGCCTTTGTGATGTGAATGAATCCAGAGAGTTATTGATTTCACCAAAGCAGTAGATGAATCACAATCCATGGGTTCCAGATTTATCTTACACAGGAGAAGTTGCCACACAAATTGGGAAAAAGGGCATTGGATCATTAAGTGTGATTCGTCTCCCAAGCACAGTCACAAAGCACACAGCAAGAATCGCTGGGAACATTTCTTTGCAAGAGGAAATCCTTCGTTTCTAGTCTACCCCTTAGATACATCCAAGCACACATTGAGTGTGTTGACACCAAAAATGTCACTTTGCCTCTTCAACATCAATAAACAACATGAAGCCGTATCCTACCACAAACAGGCTACGCTACTTCAAGCGTCAAATCTTGTCAGAATTAAACAAAAACTGCAAGATTCTTCAAAACAACCAAAAGAAGAGTACACATGAAGTTTCGGGCCATTTCAGCATTATTTGACCTAACTTCACTCTTCTAGCAGCTGGGCAGGTGCCCGTGGCAGCGATAGTGTTGAAGACATCAGATCTTCGATCCGAGCCTATGGATGGTCTCAAAATGCCTCCAAAAGGCTCCATGTCAAGTTTCAAGTCAAACCGACAATGTTTGAGCCCACATCAACACTTGAATAACAAAATCAAGCCTCCCAGCGGCGAGAACCACCGAGACCGTCACTCAAAAAAAAAACACATGGGTGACTTCAAAAGGCTTCCAAATGGCTACATGTCAAGTTTCGGGCCATTTCAGGGCGATCAGATATCGGTTGACTGCGCATCAAAGCACGACTTCTCCCTAAAAAAAATCAAGTCTACTGGCGATAGGACCCCACATGGCTTCAAAACTCAAACAAAAGTCTATGGTTGGTCAAATTTATTGCTCAGGAGGTTTCACTTTAAATTTCAGGTCATTCCGACATCATTTGACCCACTTTTGGCTTCTAACGACAAATCGGCAGCTCCGTGCGACGAAGTCTTTGGCTTTTCTGAAATATCCGAAACTTTGCTCTCCGATATGCAAGGCTTCTTGTCAAGTTTTATGCAGGAAACTTAGGCCAAAACATGTACAAAAATGTCATGAAAAATACCAAAGAAAAAAGAATCAGAAAAATCAGAGGAACGACCGAAAATCGGCGACCAAAAAGGGAGAAATCTCCCATGGTCACGACGACCCTGCCCCATGGTCGCTGATGACCCTGGGTGCATGGTCGTCAGTGACCCTAGAAGTCTAGGTAGCCAGATTTTTGCCGAAGGACCGTTTTTCGGTCCCTTTAAGCTTTGCAAGATATTCGGCCCCTGTGGTTTTCCAAAATTCTGACTTTTGAGGCCTAGAATCCACGGATCTGCCATCAAGAGCATCATATCATTATTGATTGGTTCGAAATTGCTGAAAGTCCTGGATCCTAACCCTAGAGGGGGGTGAATAGGGTGAGCTATAAGTTAGTGACCAATTAAGCCAAATTTTAATTTCTTTAAAATTAACTAGCCACTAGTGATGATATACAAACAAAATGTGGAAGCTAACAAAAGTAATCACCACAAGCATACACCATCACACAAAGATTTATAGTGGTTCGGCCTCAATGCCTACATCCACTACCGGCTTGTGAACCAACACCCCACCGGATTTCCACTATTTATGCTTTTCAAAAGGCTAAGCAATAACCTTTACAACGATGTTTTTCTAGGCTAAGCAACAACCTATCAATGTGCTTTTCTAGGCTAAGCAATAACATTTACAAGATGCTTTTCCAAGGCTAAGCAATAACCTCTACAAGATGTTTTTCTTAGGCTAAGCAATAACCTTTACAATAGAAAGATTTCTCTCAATGGAAGTGTCTACACAAACACTCAAAGAGATACAATTTAAGCTCAATACATTTGCCTCTTAAATAGGCTGATATGAAAGTTTAAATCAAGATACAAACATACACAACAATTAACTAAAGTGTGTGCTCAAAGTGTATGAATGTTTACTTCAATCAATTTCTAAAAAGAAGCTCTTATATGAATGCTTGATGCATTTGAAAATCTAAACTCAGAAAATGATGATTGAAGTTATAAGCTAATCACTTGAAAAGTTCAAATAACTTGGAAAGACATGCTACACAAGTTGTATGAAGTTTAAAGACTAAAACACATGTGATTGAGACATAAGTGTTTGCACAACAATCTAATATGAATAAGTGATATGGTGTTTGCAAAACAACTTAGCTAGAAATCATGCATATATGAAATTACAAAGAGTTAAACATGCATTGATTTTAAATGGAATGGAAATCAATATTAACTTGAAAGATATACCTTTTAGATCTCAAACATTTTGATTTCCAATAGCCCTCTAGCTTTCTCACCTAATTCCTCTTCTTTAGGCTTCAAGATGGTTAAAAAATTTCACTAAACAAGCCTCATGAAAGAAGGGAATGAAATGGACTTTTATACAAAAGACAGTTCAACGGCTAGTTGGCCCAATCGACCTGGCCCAACGGCAAGTTCCCCGGTTGACCTGGACATGGCTCGGTGACCGAGTGATCTGGCCAAGATGCCCAACGACTAGTTGTCTCGGTCGACCGGGTCAACTGGCCTGGGATGAGTTCCTGCAGATATTTCAATTTTCTAAAGATGAAATTTGGAACTCATGGCCAGTGTGATTTAAGCATAATAATATGATTCTAAAAATGAGGAATGTATGCAAATAAAAAACCTAGATTCTTAACTTGATTTTCCAAAAATATGCATGAAGAACTAGGTTTTCAAAAGTGTATTTAAGTTCTAAAACATGCATGAATAAATCATTTGAAAATCAAATGTAAATGCAAGCTAGAAACTTAGATTCCAAAGTCAAAACTAAGATGCATGAGTATGTGATCATTTGACAGTGAAAATGATTGTGAATCCATCAAATTAGCAACTAACAAAAACCTAACAATTGCCAATCGGCCTACCAAGAAAGCACATTTTCTGCCCGATCAATCAAGAAATCGACAGGACAGATGTCACCGGCCCACTGATAGTAACCAATGTCTGAAGTTGTAAGGTTATTCGACATCGATCAACATGAGGATCCATCAACAAGAAGAATCCCAAAAGACGCGGCACGACCCATAACTCTTCAAGCGCCTCAAAGACCACTTAATGCAGTTAAATGACCTGATTTATGACATTTGAATGCGGTTATTAACTCATTATTTCGGATGGCCCAATAACAAGCAAGCAAATGAGAGTTTCAAACATGGCATTAAATTGTGTAACTCCTCCCATCATGGAGCTTAAAGGCGATTAAAGGCTCTTAATTCTCCATCGACCAATCAGAAGCCAAGGAAAAAGAGTTACAAAAAATAATGAATTAAATCATGTAACTCCTCCCGTTATGTGGCTTTAATGCATTAAAAGCCCATAAACCTAAGTAATGGCTACAAAAAGCCTATAAAAGGTGGTCATTCCAAAGGAAATAGATCCCGAAAATCAAGCAAGAGAAATCCAAAAAAAAAAAACAATAAAAAATCTATACAAAAGAGAGAACTCTGTCAAAGCTGCTACAACAATCTCTCCTCCGTTGAAGAAGCCCGGCACCGACCATCACTACAAGGTGACCAAAAGTCCCTTGGAGGTCCTTCTCCTTCTCCTCCTTTATGGTTTAGAGGTGGTTTTTCAGCCCATCTACTCAGCTTTTTATTGGACATAGGACCTCCTCTTGGTCTTTGTCCTCTAAAAATCTGAGGTTTAAGCCAAGCCAAGCGAATCAAAAGCATCATCTATTCTCATATGAAGGATGATGGCGAAGTCCACATATGGCTTGCGACCGTCATTCTGAACGAGTCCCCACAATCTTCTGAGAAGTTAGATCCATTTTTCTTGCTTTTCATTGTAGTTTGTATTTTTCTGAAGAGACATAAAAAAAATCACAACTCTTGTTTTTCATTATTGATATGAATTGTAAATCGCCTTTCATGGAAAAAAAATGCCTTTCACAGTAAACAAACCATGTCTCTTTTCTTGAATATATGTGCAATGAAAAACTAGTAAAAAAGTTGATTTCCTTTTCTACTTGCGAAGTTTGTTCTCCGGACCACCACTTGTCAATTCCAAGTAAAGTAGAAAATCTGGCATACTTGTACAAAACAATGTTGATACTCGCATTCGCCTCCGATCGCAATAGGATTGGACCCCACAGACTCTCACATTTGCTGGCCTCGGTACCGCCACATGCAAAAAAGCGAGTCCATCAAGCTGACACACCCAGTGGGACTCATTCATTTGAGAACAAGATGCCTAGAAAAGAAATGTTTCCATATCATATTTCTGCTCTATGCTTATACTTCTTTTCTAGTTTTCTTGGCTCTTTTCTAGTTAGTGGCCTATGTTGGATTTTGCATCTAAAAATGAGAAAGGATTTTTTTTAATTTCTAATTCTATCTTTGAATTTATTTCCACTCTTTCTTTCTTAAAAAAAAATCAGATTTCTCATTTTGATTTCAACCTGGAGAAACCTTGATCCTTTTCCTTTCGAACAATAGCTCGCGGCGTTTGAACCTAATGTTCGTATCGAGGTTTGGGTCATCTTTTCTCTTCAATGAGTTCATTAAGGATCTTTTAATTTGTCACGACCCGAGCCCGAGATCAGATTACTAAGGCAAGCCACGAGTAGCGAATGCATCATACTTACTCCCGTAAATTCCGAATTAACCAAACTTATGACGAAATCCACAAGGGATCTATCACACTTACCTTTCAAATGTACATTTTTGCAGAATATATATATACATTGATGAAATAGTAACTAAACAAGTGCTTTACATAAAGTAAAGTCAACATACACAACCCATGTACAACTAAGTCAACAACTGCATAATCAAATACAATGCAGGCGACAACTAATTACTATTCAAAACGAATATACAAAAGCGTTTATCAAATATCTTCAAAACATTGTATTCTTTGGCACTCTAGTTTAAGTCCATTCGATTAAACCCCCTGGAGGTATCGGATGGGCCCCCTCCGCTGGCGGTGCAACCTCGGAATGACCGGCACAGGCAACTGGGCCTGCAATGTTCATCAATAACACTGTGAACACGGCGGTTCAACAATGTATATACAATTCTATGATAGTTCATGCTACCATACAGAACAACAGTTTTAGACAATTCAATCATGTACAGTAGCTAATCATGAGAATCAAGCATTATCAATTACTAAGTTGGCAACTATAATAGCATTTGTTTCAACTCTGTTCAGTTCTTCCTAAAGGAAGTGGTCACTCATTCACATTTCATTAATTGATTTCATTGAGTATCTATTAAGTGACTTATCACATGGGACTCTTTAGTCCATATATGTGTACTTTCATTAAAGAAGTATTTTCATTACATGGCTTATCAATTCAGTGACTTTTCAGTTTATACTATTAGGTGGCTTATCCAGTGGGATTTTTCAGGCCATATATTATTAGGTGGCTTATCAAGTGGGACTTTTCAGTCCATATATGTGAGATTTACCAGTGTCTTGATTAGAGATCACTAGCATCACCACGGAGTTCCGGAACACTCCAATACATTTGCTACAGCATGATTATTCATTACTTCATTCTTATATTTAATAACTATTCATTATTCGGTGTTACATTTAGCAACTATTCATTTTTCATTACATTAATCTGTTCAGTTTGATAATGAGTTTGAGAAACCACTATGTAGTGCCAAGACTCAAGAAACCTACTCAATCTATCATTCAATTTAGATTTCTAAACCAAACAAATGAGTGAAGCGCTCGTTATCCAATGTACGTGTTACTCTCAATGAACATCACTTTATTTAGTAATTTGTACATTCAGATAACCTTAGCTAACACCTAAGAAAGTTTAGATATCATTAACACTAGCCTCGATAGTTAGGCTCTCGATTCAGAAAGAACCAGAATTCAATCTGTGATTTTCCTCAGTGGTGGTTACCTTGGCGGTTACCTGGCTTCTAGCCGAAATCTGGTTGGCGGCTAGCCAAACCAGGTTCGGTTAGCTTTCCAGAACCTCACAATTTTTCTGATACACTCAGGTAGTTCAGTCACCTCGTCGGTCACCCCTCGACTAACTGAAATTTCAATTTCGGCTAGCTGAACTCATTTCGGCTACCTACGGTTAGCTTTCCAGAAGCTAACTTTCTAACAGGGATTTCTGACTCAAATTTGGTCAGCTCGTAGTTACCTTTCGGCTAACCGAAATTTAACGGTCAGCTTTTCAGAGACTGACCAATTTCATAGATTTCGGCGGTTAGCTTTACGGCTAGCTGAATTGCACTTAGAAACGAATTCTGAAACTTCAGAAATTCTGAAACAAAATTCGTAACTTGAGTTCCTTGAGCTCAAATCACTTCAATAACATTATTAAACATAGAAAGTGTATATACTTGCCTCTGATGAAGGTTAATCCACAAAAACCCCTTGTCTAGCTTGGATTTGAGGTGGAAACCTCTCAACTTGAAGCCTTCTCTTCAAGAAAACTCTACAAGAAGATGAAGAGGACGAAATAGACGAAGTCCTCATCTAAACCATAGCCAAAACTTCAACCTTGATGCCTGGAGGAGAGACAATGGAAGAAAGAAGAAGAAAATGGAGAAGACATGGTGCCTAGGGTTTGAATTGAGCTGGAATGAGCTCATTTAGCTTATATAAGCTTCCATTTTGCGTTTAAGTCCACAATCTCACAATTTACGATTCGAGTCAAATGAAGGGGCATTTGATTCGTTTCTCGTCGAACAAGTTCGAGTCTCCTCTGGAAGCTAACGTACTCGTCGAGATACACATGTTTGTATCAAGAGTTTCCGTATTCGACAAAATACGAGGAAATTTGTATTTACGAAAAAGTCCTTAGTTTCCTTGCTTACGTCTAAAAACTCATTCAACACCTTGATTATCATTTCATTAAGCCTAATTCATTCATTTTAGGCCAATTCAATTCCATTTGGCCATTAAACCATCATTAGCTTAATTAAACACAGTTAATTGGCTTAATTCCCAATCAATTAGAGTTAATCTCGATTAACTCGGGACGGGGCCTAACATAATTTTAATTCAACTTGGAGAAACCTTGATCCTTTTCCTTTCAGACAATAGCTTGCGGAAATCGTTTGAAGCTAATTGGGGAATGGGACATCTTTTCTCTTTGATGAGTTCATTATGAATCTTTCAAAAAAAAAAGAGAGAGGGGAAGATCACTAAGGTCGCGCCAATTGCGTTCTTTGACCACGATTGATTTAAGAAAAGCCTTGTCCAGAGTGTGGAAATAGCTAGACTGTTCTAGGCAGGGTCCTCCAAACGGATTCATTAGGTAATCATACCCTTACTTGGGGGCTAATATATCATTTGAGGTTTCATAAGACCGAATTAGGAAGCCTAGACTTACTCTTCAATCTTTAGATTTTTCTTTAAAAAAAAAAGAGAAAAAGAGAAATCTTAAAAAAAAAAAAAAAACTTTCAAAAAGAAATTAATAACTCCCGTCACTTTTGGGGTTCAGATTCGAGAAATCTTGGTCCCTTCCCTTTTGGAACGAAGTTTGCAGAAATGTTTGAGTCGGCTCTCGGATCGGAATAGTATTTGCTCTCTTTGATGGATTCGATTTTTGACCTTTCAAATTTGGTCACCTTTGGGTTCAGATTCGAGAAATTTTGGTCCCTTCGCTCTCAGAGCGAAGCTCGTAGAAATGTTTGAGTCGGCTTCTGGACCGGAATACCATTTGCTCTCTTTGATGAATCCAATGTTGGACTTTCTAAAAATCCAATCTTGTGTCTATTCCATGGATGCAATTTTCAACATTTGTGCCTAGCGGTGCTAGTACACCCTTTGGGGTCTACCGCATTTGCGACCGACACATTTGCACCTCCAACCTTATATTCATCTTACCTCGAGTGAGCCATGCTTCTCGGTGATTTGAATTAAGGTTTACAATTGCTTCTAGCAGTCACTAGAATGCCCAGTCTGGGCTTACCATGCAATCAAAACAACTGTACCCTTTATGGCTTTTTGCCTTCTTCATGTCGCTTGAGTCGGACCATGTCCTTTGAGCGATTTGAAAAGACAAAACCATAGATTTCCCATTTATAATCATTATATTATTGTGATTACTAATAGATGTGGTCTTGTTTCAAAAAAATTTTGAAACTAACAATGGCAGCTTCTTTAACCAATACTTTTGAAGAAAGCAAGTACCAACTCATGCTTCAACAAAAGCAAACACGCACACTCACAAGCGCCCTGCCAATTGCCGAAGCGTCATCTCTCTCAGCAACTCTCTAAACAGCAACTCAACCTCTACTCCCCGGACCATCGTCGTCGGGACACTAGGACCATATCCACTTCTCGTAGAAGAAACCGCACCTGCTAAAAATCTGAAGGTCGCCTCTCAACATGTCACTACCGTGACACCAAAGGCGAGCGTCAAGAAACCCGAAGCTCGCGGCAACCCCACGAAGCCTCAACTTACAAGCAGCCAGGTCTATCCTAAGATTTGGTCCCCAAAATCTTCATCAAAACAAAGAACGTCCCAAGCATCCATAAGGCCAGCATACTTGGACCCTCTCAAGGAGAACCGATTCTGTCCTCTCGCATACATGAAAGAGGAGAGACCCACCTCTCACCTGACAAAGAAATCAACTCAGTGCGAGTTAGCTTGTTCCTATAAGCCCAAAATGAAATCATGCATCACAAGAACTCTGTAAGAATTTGCCAAGGCCTACACTCCTTCGATTCGACCCTTCATCTCTACAGGGGCCGAACTCAAAAAATTCAAAGCTTCGCTATGATAGTAAAAGGACCAGGTCGAGATCTTGTCCGTGCCTAGCTTCAAAGAAGACAGGCTTAGCTACTATGCTCGAGGGAGCACATCCGTCATTGCCAAAGCCCAGCCAGAGCTGATTGAAGCTCAAATTGTTCGTCGTATACGCTGCTGCGCATCATATCGACAAAAGAGACTAGAGAAACAGAGGACCTATCATCCTACACTTCAGGTCTCTCAAAATCGGGTCAAAAAAGAAAGACCTGACCAAGTTACTATTGTCCATATGGTTGGAAAAACTAGAAGAAGCCAGAAGTCAGCAACCAAACTTCATGTCCGACGTTCAGTGACTCGCAGCGTCTCACAAACAAGAAGGCATCCAGAAGAATCCGTTGCTCCTTCATGCCTAGGACAGCGGAACAATCCTTCCTCATGTTCTTCATCCAAAAGAATGATCCCAGCTCAGTCACCAGGACAATTTCTTCATTCGAATCCCGAGGGTGAACATCCTGGCTACAAACTCTGAGCCACTTCGCAATCCACCTCCTAATGAAACAACCGCATGTATCAAACAATTGGAGCATGGTTAGCAGAGGATTGAGACTTTGATGGAGAACCTTCATCTCGCTTTTCAGCATCAAGAAAATAATCAACCTCCTCTGAATCATCAAGATGATGAGGTAAATGAGGAAGACAATGAGTCACGCGCCCTCATAAAAAAGGACGTAGATGACATCCTCACCAAAGCAAGAGAAGAGGATACACTCAAGCCACCATATCCCTTATGGATGGACTTGGTCCCGTTCCCTACAAAGTTCAAGCAACCTACTCTCCAAACATACACATGGAAAGGTTCGGCTAGACAGCACGTCATCCACGTCAAAATCCTAACGGGAGCTATCGCGGATCAAGATGCCCTCGAGATTCATCTCTTTGCAAGTACCCTGAAAGGTACGACCTTCGACTGGTACTCCACTATGCCAGAGGACTCCATAAAAATTGGGTCATGCTAGAAACACGCTTCCTGACTCACTTCAAAGGTTAGGACCACCCTACTACTATGGCTTAGCTCTACAGCCTAAAACAAGGGGAGAATGAGTCGACATATGACTTCATTCACAAGTGGAAAGCTATGGTGTACAAATGTTCAGTGTGCTACCACAAGCTTGATTGGTCGACATCTGCAGAAACAACATGAGAGCAAGAATCCACTCCATGATCATTGGCAACAAATCAAAAAACCTAGAAGCTTCCATGGAGGCTGAAACGGCGATCAAAGACCTCAATAGTAAAAAATCATCAAAGAAGGAACTGACTGCCATTGCGACCTCAAAACCATAGGAAAAAAAGGTCCTTAATATGCAAACCAAGTCAGCCCCTCAGCCACCAAAGAAAGTTGAAAGCAAAGCTGCACGTAAGAGGCCTGAACTCTCTGCTACCTTCAAAGAGCGAGTAGAAAAGAAATACCCGTTTGATGAAGATGTGGATGAAATCTTCAGGGCTCTTGTGGTAAACGGTAAACTCACCTTCCCCAACCCTAAAAGCCCAGCAGATGTTGGGAAAACCAACAATCCTTGGTATTGTCCATACCACCAAATGATCTCACATCCTCTCAATCAATGCTTCATTGTGATAGAAGATCAACGAGATGTGGAAAAACGAATTCATCACCTTTAACAAAAACTACAGCTTGCCTCCGTCAATGTGGTGTCATGTGGACAAACATCCAAATCACCAAAGAAGAAGACGATTACTTCCTTCAAGGTGATAAAAAGAACCCAAGCATCCCAAGAGCTGGTTCCTTACCCATCACCGGGTGGACAACCTATATGGGTGCATCCTAATCTCCTAGAAGATGAAAACTGAGAGGTTGTCAAAACAAAGCCGACAGCTCAATAGCTAAGGCAAGCTAAAAGAAATCTCTGCAAGCTCAAACTGTAATTTAAAGCTCAACCAAATTAAGAAGTCTATGAAAAGGTAGAGATTTCCTCTACCGCTTCACTGGGGGCAACAGAAAAGTCCCTTCCTAAGACTTCAGAGGCGGTAAGAAAAGTCACTCTCAGTGATTTCATGCCACCTCATCTCAGAAATGAAACCACACAGGGGGCATCATACTCTTGCAATTTGGTAGTTGGATTCTCTAAAAATGAATACGAGTCCAATGACACCGACGAGTGGGAGGAATCTCTTTATATTGGAGAATACCTTTTTGATGAAGAATTGGTTCCCGAAACTTACCTTATGCTAGTAATCTGGTATAACCCCTTATAGCGGCAAGGATCCTGGTCTGATGATGAAGAAGACCAAGAGGCTGTCCAAGAAAATGCTATTGACCCAGCACCCACCATTGCTCTAGTGAAACCTAACTATGTTGAACCACAAGGAGCCGACGAAGAAGAAGATTTGGCTCCTGTAATGCCCCCTTTTGGCCCAAGGATCGTAAGTCCGTTGTAAGGATAATGTATTTCAACCTCAAAACATAAAACAATAGCGGAATTCATGCATTGATATCAACAATGGATAATAAATCTCAATTAAATTTAAAGTTGCAAGAAATGATTAAAGCTAAAAAGGAAGTTAATTTAATTACAATGGCCATCCCAGAAACTAAGGCCATTAAAACACATTGAGTCAATGAAAGAAAAGTTCAACGAAGAATAACAATTAATTAAATAAAATCTAATGTTTGTCACAAAGTGAGTCTCTCATGTGCCTGGTAATGATGATGCTACTCTACATCATCGGCACTCCACTCCCGTGCCTCCTCTGCTGGTTGGAGATCCTCTGGGATCTCCTCACCGGCCTGCTCCTCGTAGTAGTACTCACCTGAGGAGTCTGGACACCAAGGAACAGAGTCAACGACATGTTGAGCAATAGATAAGCAAGATATAATTAAAACATGACATGCATCAAATGTAAGAGTAATGACAAGTACAAGATCGTAGGAATACAAAAAATAATACTAGGCATGTGGCATGAGTAAATAACCTTCAGAATGAATAACAAGAATCCTAACAGTACTAACAATCACCACTACCAATGTAATGCAATGCACATGTGGGAGACTCCGTGGATGTCCAAGCCACCTCATGGGGTACCAGTAACAATCCTCTCCGGACTACTGATACCAAAGTCCGGCTCCAGGGGGATCCAAGCTCCCGGTCCCGGGAATAGTAGCACGGTCCAAGCCCGCTCCCAACTAATCAATGCCATGGACGCCGTCCAAAGCCGACTGCCCACCCTGATGTCCGAGTAACCGGCCCATCAATAAACCCAAACTGCAGATGGCCATGATATGCAAATAATAATTATAATAAAGTGGTGTTGACACGCGGGGAAAACCAAGACAAGCAAGTCTGGCTAGCTCAGCAAACAAAGCATGTTCTTAGGGATTATCTCATTCAAAACAATACAAGATAGACCATCCACACGATAATCTCTTACATTCTAGCCAGTCATGTTTATCAATACACGATACATGGTTCCTAAGGTACACTCTAAGTCAGGTCCTTGTTCTAATTCTACAAGAGTTTATGTTTCATAATTAATTAGGTGTTTTATGCCAAAAGAGTGTACAAGGATACAAAATCGACAGATACGATTAACAAGTCAAGGAGAGATTACAATCCAATCCTAGGCAAGTGTTGTCATCCCTGTACCATATCTGTTTTAACGGAGTAAGTGGAAAATTCGAATCAACGATGCTTATAAAGAATTTCCTTGGTGTACAATCATGTTGAGCATCGATTGATTCAATTCCATATGCATTCGGTTAAACCATACACAATACACGAATACCTAGACAACCCATCGAAGCACACCAAGCCACGTGCTACGATTTAAAGACCCCATTAATGGTCACGTGAGGCTAGGTTCATGTTTTCCAATATCTAATGCCCAAACCTAGGTTAACAAGTCTCATTTCCAATAAAACATGGACTGGATCATTAATCTGAGTAATCATCCCACTTCCCGATCTTTGATCATTATGAAACTAGAACCATTGGATTCTACATCTCAAGAGTTTTCCAACGGTATATAGAACTCTAAATTCCGATGAACAGGTCAAAAGTTATGGGCGTTCCAAGTAGCCCCTTTTTAATTGCCCTGCAGGTTCGGCGTCCGGACGACCGAAACCTGGCGTCTCGACGCCCGGAAGCAGTGTGGGCGCCCTGGGCTTCTGCCTTCTAGCGTTTGGATGCCCGGACCTTGGCGTCCGAACTCCCGGAGGTAGAAAGCTCCCGGGAATTCCCTGTTTTGCTAGTTTTCTGACCTCCTTCCTTCCAAACCATTCTCCATGAATTTCAAACATTTCCAAAGGTTGTAACCTGCACAAAACTGAGCCACAATGCTCTCGCAACCATCACATTCATCATTCCACACCCATTCTAACAATTATAAGATTAAAAGGTTTACCAATTACATCAATTAACAAACTAAGATTAACAATTAAATTAAATAAACCCAAATTCCCCAAAAGAACCTAATCTAGCATATTAATCCCAAATTAATAACAGAACAAGCTTGGAATTAGGGAAACCTAACAAGAAAACACATCCAATCAATGGAAGACATACACACATGCTTAATTATAAAATGCATATCTACTTGCCTCAACCAAGAAGAAGATTGGAATTGGGGAAATCTGAGGAGAAGCCCTACTACTGCGGAAACCTCAATCTACCCCGACCAAACGCAATCTATCACGCAAAGGAGAAGAAAAGAGAGGAAAAGATTAAGATCTAACCTAAATCTAAACCAAAGAGAATGATTGAAAAGATGAAAGAGAGTGACATCTTACCAAACTAATGTCAATGGAAAGAGGAGATCGTGAGGAAGAAGATGAGCGGCTCGGATCGCGGAAGTGATCTCTCAGGGAAGGAGTTCTGGAGCCTTGGAAAATGAGGAAGAAGAAGAGGTTGCGGTAGGTTATCGTTCGTTAAAGAGAAAGAAAATAGATTAGGGTTAATCTCCTGTTTAAGAAGAAAGGGAGGGGGGAAAAGACTAAGATGCCCTTAAGTGAGTCCGGAGAAGAAATGAATTATTAGACGGGTTTCTGGTTGTTGGATCGCAACGAGCCAGAAGATAAAATTGGTCGGCGCAACGAAAACTTTCCAACGAACCCAAAGTCACGGCGATAGGGATTTTTTGGAAAAACACTCAATTGTTTCCTAATTTGCAAACTAACCCCCTACTAGGGTCAAACGAACTCAGAATAGCACAAAACTCCGCAGGCACTATTCTAACACTAAAAGAAACTCGCTCACCATCTAAACCCACTTAAATATCTAATAAAATAATAATTATAATAATATCAAAATAAATGGGTCAACGGGCCGGTTATTGGGCCCAACTGACCCAGTAAGGTCGCAGACCTTACAGCTCCCATGCTTGATCTTGAATAATTTGCGAGGACCCTGCAGCCTTTTGTAAGTCCATGGGGATCCGAACCCTAGAGGGGGGGGTGAATAGGGTGAGCTCCAATTATGACCAATTATGACAAATTTTAATTTCTTTAAAACAAACTAGTCATAGGTGATGATTATCAAACAATATGCGGAAGCTAATAAAAACAATCACCACAAAGCAAGCACCATCACACAAGGATTTATAGTGGTTCGGCCTCAATGCCTACATCCACTACCGGCTTGTGATCCAACACCCCACCGGATTTCCACTATTTATGCTTTTCAATAGGCTAAGCAATAACCTTTACAATATGCTTTCCAAGGCTAAGCAATAACCTTTACATTGATGTTTTTCAAGGCTTAACATCAACCTATACATTATGCTTTTATAGGCTAAGCAATAACCTCTTCAACCACAAGGTTGGTTATCTCACTAAATTAGTGTCTAACATACACTTGATGGAGATTCTATTTAGCTCATTACATTGCCTCTTAAATAGGCGGATATGGAAGTGAAAAACTAATACACACTCACACTATGAATGCAAAGATGAAAGTATATGAAGTGTGTGTGTGTGGTCCTCAATCATTTAGAAAATGAAAGCTCATAAATGTATGCCTAAGGCTTTTGAAAGTTTTAGCTCAAAAACATTTATGATTGAGGATATAATGCAATCACATGTTAAAAGTAACAACTTGTTAATGATATCAAAGTTACACAAGTTGTATGAAATGGATTAGCTCTAAACATGTGATGCATAGGGATGTCAATCAAATCATCAATGAAGCTCAAAACATAAAAATAGATTTGATTGAAAAGAGGGGACAAATCATATGTAATTATAAGGACAACTTGAAAATGATTTACCAATCAAAGTAAGGCAAGTTGTGAAACTTTAAAACAATAATACACATATGATTTGTAATGATGTTGGATCCAAAACATAAGATACATTTGAGAGAGATTTTCTTATGATGGAAAAACAACAACCAATGATTCAACAAAGTATATGAATCATGTTACATATTTCATTAACATGATCTACTTAGATTTACCAAAGATAAAGTACTACTTTGATGAATCAATGGTGATGTATCCAAAACAATAGATCTATTCAAAATATAATACATGCTAAGGATACAACACATCATAGGTTAACATGTTACAAAGATTTACCAATGATAAAACAAAACATGAAAACATATGATTTGTAAAGAAGTTGAATCCAAAACATAAGTTAGTTTTGAGAGAGATGTTCTTATGATGGAAAACAACAACCAAAGATTCAACCAAGTATATGGATCATGTTACATATGATTTACCAAAGTTCTTTCATTAACATGATCTACTTAGATTTACCAAAGTTAAGTACTACTTGGATTGAATCATGTGATGTTGTATCCAAAACAATAAATCAACTCAAAACATAAAATATGTTAAGGACACAACACAAACATAGTTTAACATGCTAGAAATGATTTACCAAAAATAAAACAAAGCATGAAAACATATGATTAAGGAAGGAAGAGCCTACTTGGTGGTTTAACTTCATTAATCCAAGCTTTAGCTTTCCTAATCTTCCCCTTCATCCCTTAGTTCTTTTCCCTTTTGATATGCCTCAATACCTCTCAAGGAGGGGCTTAAAAATCCCAACTTTTGGAAAGGGAAAGAACTCATTTTTATAGCCAAAACAGCCCAACGGCTAGTTTACCCGGTCAACCGGCCATAACAGGCAGGTTAACCGGCCAAGCACAACGGTCATAAAAAGAGCCGTTGTGTTTTGGGTCATCCTGCACTGTGGCCGGTTAACCGGGCTAACATGGCCGGTTAACCGGCTACACTGCGGGTTGACCACCCCGGTTAACCCCATGGTTAACCCCGCAGCACCAAAATTCCCAAAAAATGCATTTTTCACAGTTTTGCTTGGGGGAACTTTTTGGCCACTAAATCAAGCTTGGAAAACATGTTTTAAAGATTCTAAAGGTTTTTAAAACATGACATAAAAAGCCTAAAAAGTTTCAAAACTTTTAAAACAAAGGCTTGCTTGATTTCTTGAAAACTCTTTTCTAAAACAAATGCATCCAAGATTAAAAAACAAATCATGCATAAATCAATACTTTTACAAATCTCAAAAGAAATGCATGAATAAAACAAGATTTCAAGTTTATTTAAAACAATGCAAGTGTGTGAATCAAATGATGCTAGAATGAAATGCATCCATCAAATTGCAATCTAGAAAATTCCTAACAATCTCCCCCTTTGCAATTTGATGGCAACACACTCACCACTGAAAATACACACTTAGTCTTCAGCTCCCCCTCAGCTGGACAAGGCTTGAAATCTTCTTGGATGCTTTTTAGCTTGGGCTCTTTTCTTCATTCTTCATGATGCTTGGTGCTTGATCATTCTTCAATCTTTCTTTCTTCTTTCTTTCTTTATCCAAGCATATTCTTTAACTCCAAGCTTTCTTTCTTCTATTTGCTCTCCCCCTTTGACCATGCCTCTTTCTCCCTTTGGCAAGGTATGTATTCTCTCCCCTTGTAGAAGATCATACACAACTCTCCCCTTAGGAAGCTTGGACATTCTCTTTACCCTTTTGAGAACTTGCATAATTTCTCCCCCTTTGCCATTAAATTGCAAAGGTACCTACACACATGAAGTAAGGAAAATACCTTTAGTAGCACCTGTTAACAAATGAAATCGAAAATGAAATACATAACAGGCTATCATGTGAGGTAGTAGTCTCTAAGGGCTCAAAGGCAATCCAAGGGTAAATTTGATCAAAACTAATACTTCTTATGAAGGTTTACACTCCCCCTCAATCCATTCTCTCCTTTTTTCAAACTCTTGACAAAGATTTAACTATTAGGTACAAGAAGAAGATGGTTTAACCAAGTGAGGGTCAACTTCAAAGAAAGGATTAGATTCATTTAACTATAAAGCACAATATGATCAAATTACCAAAAGAGAGCTAGGTCTAATGAGAAAAGCAATCATGGATATCAATTGGACAAACAAAGAATACCAATTGAGATTTAGGATATGACTTAATAAATCAATCACTCTAAAATGGATTTAAAAGTATAACTATTATGAGAAATCCAAATTAGAGCTATCCATGATATGGGGTTTACTCAAACATAGCATCAATCAATATTACTTATGAAAATCATATGCTATGTAAGATTTTGAAAATCATTTCATTCAATCAATAAATATGACTTATTAAAGTGCAAATTGAGTGAAATGAAATTCAAACATGAAGCCAACCTCAACTAATAACCAACCAATATTATGAACACATAAACATGGTGGTCATGAGATATACCTATATGAGCAAAGGAGGTGGCAACATGAACATTATGATGCTAATGGTGTGTGACATGGAACAATCATATTACTTATCAAGTTCAATCCAATGCACACAAGGTTTATCACATTCACAAGAAATCAAATCAATCAATCATTATACCAATTGAAACCAATTGAATTTGATAACATGATAAAGAGCAAGAATGTGGCAAACACAAAATTCCATCAAGCATCATAAATGCATATTCATCACTTTTAAAGATATGACTAAAGAGCATAGTGATGAACAAGAAAAATTGCAATGCAAAATGATATAACTTTGAAATGCATGCAATTTTCAAAGTGACTAAATCATATGAATTCAACATCTAAGATATCCATCAAACATATAGAAATATGAGGAATGGATTTCAAAGAGTTTCATATGATCAAGATCACTACCACTATGAAGTTGAAACATGTATAAGGATGATATCACTTAGAGAAAATACATGAATCAACATCATAACCATCCCCAAAAAAATATAACTAGAAAGCATAGAGGATGGATTTTAGTTCTAGTATGGTTTCTACAAATGTAATAAATAACACAACCATACATAGAACGATTTGACATTTGCATAGAGAGGATTAATCAACATTCAAGATCTAACTCATACCAATCATCAAAAAGGAATATAACTATTTAAGCACAAGAAGGTATGAAGTTAAAGGAATCAATCTATCATGTAACATCTCCACTCTTAGCAAATGTACTAAGCTTACAATGCAATGGAAAAGGATATGAGGTCTATACCAAATGAACTTAGCACATAAAATCACATATGTACTTAAAAAGCTCAAATACAAGATTTTACTATGAAGCACATGAACAATCATCAATTTGCATTAATAAAAAATATACCAAGTTAGGCACAAACATGCAAATAAATGAAACCATATCCAACCATGCAATGTAAGACATCAAAATCAATTTGCATAAAGAATGTAACTAAAAGAGCAAAGATGCAAATTGTTTGTAAACATTATTTCCTTCCAAATGATATAATCATAATTAAGTACAAGGAAATAAATTCAAGGAAAATGCTTCTATAAATACAACCAATAAAGCATAGAACATTTTCCAAAGTTTCTCAAATCACTTCAACATATGAAATTCCAATAAAGAATCATTTAGAATTAAGAGCAAGTGAATTTGAAAAACAAGAAGTGTACTATTGTAAAGTTTTCAATTTGTAAAAACAATAGACACTTACAAATTTTCCATATCAAAAGATATAACTTGTAAATCAATGGAAAACTAAGGTTGCTTCAAATCATTTGATTTCCAAAGAGAATCTAACTATGACAAACATCAAATGATTTTACAACATCAATTGATCATGAAAAAACTAGCTAAGAAAGCTTATGTAATCACAATCAATTGATCATGAATAGATATGCACTACAAGAGATATAACTATATGAACAAAATGCAAATCCATCATGAAAAAATTGCAATCAAGGGATTTTGAAAACCATGAGATATAACTATAAAAGTTCATGAAGACAAAATCAAATGATCACAAAGAAACATTGCATTTTAAAAGATGTGACTTTAAAGAAACAAAATGCAAATGTAACATGACCAACAAAAAGATATAACTAAAAAGCATAGGTTGGTCTAGGGGTATCAAGGCCTTAAGGTTACTCAAATAGTCTACCTTTGAAAATACACCTAAGGTCTTGAAAAGGTTGTCCATGAGAGAACACTTTGAGGACTCACCAACTCTTAAAGATATAACTTGAAAAAGACTAAGAGTGGTGCAATGAGGCTAGGGAAAAATCATTTTCAATCATAGTGGAAATCTTTAAAAAGATATGCAATTAAATTACAACACTAGGGTTCTAATCTAGCAAGGATCAACTCCGGGTTGTTAAGCCCTAAAATGGAGTAACCCTCTCTGATACCACTTGTAAGTCCATGGGGATCCGAACCCTAGAGGGGGGGGTGAATAGGGTGAGCTCCAATTATGACCAATTATGACAAATTTTAATTTCTTTAAAACAAACTAGTCATAGGTGATGATTATCAAACAATATGCGGAAGCTAATAAAAACAATCACCACAAAGCAAGCACCATCACACAAGGATTTATAGTGGTTCGGCCTCAATGCCTACATCCACTACCGGCTTGTGATCCAACACCCCACCGGATTTCCACTATTTATGCTTTTCAATAGGCTAAGCAATAACCTTTACAATATGCTTTCCAAGGCTAAGCAATAACCTTTACATTGATGTTTTTCAAGGCTTAACATCAACCTATACATTATGCTTTTATAGGCTAAGCAATAACCTCTTCAACCACAAGGTTGGTTATCTCACTAAATTAGTGTCTAACATACACTTGATGGAGATTCTATTTAGCTCATTACATTGCCTCTTAAATAGGCGGATATGGAAGTGAAAAACTAATACACACTCACACTATGAATGCAAAGATGAAAGTATATGAAGTGTGTGTGTGTGGTCCTCAATCATTTAGAAAATGAAAGCTCATAAATGTATGCCTAAGGCTTTTGAAAGTTTTAGCTCAAAAACATTTATGATTGAGGATATAATGCAATCACATGTTAAAAGTAACAACTTGTTAATGATATCAAAGTTACACAAGTTGTATGAAATGGATTAGCTCTAAACATGTGATGCATAGGGATGTCAATCAAATCATCAATGAAGCTCAAAACATAAAAATAGATTTGATTGAAAAGAGGGGACAAATCATATGTAATTATAAGGACAACTTGAAAATGATTTACCAATCAAAGTAAGGCAAGTTGTGAAACTTTAAAACAATAATACACATATGATTTGTAATGATGTTGGATCCAAAACATAAGATACATTTGAGAGAGATTTTCTTATGATGGAAAAACAACAACCAATGATTCAACAAAGTATATGAATCATGTTACATATTTCATTAACATGATCTACTTAGATTTACCAAAGATAAAGTACTACTTTGATGAATCAATGGTGATGTATCCAAAACAATAGATCTATTCAAAATATAATACATGCTAAGGATACAACACATCATAGGTTAACATGTTACAAAGATTTACCAATGATAAAACAAAACATGAAAACATATGATTTGTAAAGAAGTTGAATCCAAAACATAAGTTAGTTTTGAGAGAGATGTTCTTATGATGGAAAACAACAACCAAAGATTCAACCAAGTATATGGATCATGTTACATATGATTTACCAAAGTTCTTTCATTAACATGATCTACTTAGATTTACCAAAGTTAAGTACTACTTGGATTGAATCATGTGATGTTGTATCCAAAACAATAAATCAACTCAAAACATAAAATATGTTAAGGACACAACACAAACATAGTTTAACATGCTAGAAATGATTTACCAAAAATAAAACAAAGCATGAAAACATATGATTAAGGAAGGAAGAGCCTACTTGGTGGTTTAACTTCATTAATCCAAGCTTTAGCTTTCCTAATCTTCCCCTTCATCCCTTAGTTCTTTTCCCTTTTGATATGCCTCAATACCTCTCAAGGAGGGGCTTAAAAATCCCAACTTTTGGAAAGGGAAAGAACTCATTTTTATAGCCAAAACAGCCCAACGGCTAGTTTACCCGGTCAACCGGCCATAACAGGCAGGTTAACCGGCCAAGCACAACGGTCATAAAAAGAGCCGTTGTGTTTTGGGTCATCCTGCACTGTGGCCGGTTAACCGGGCTAACATGGCCGGTTAACCGGCTACACTGCGGGTTGACCACCCCGGTTAACCCCATGGTTAACCCCGCAGCACCAAAATTCCCAAAAAATGCATTTTTCACAGTTTTGCTTGGGGGAACTTTTTGGCCACTAAATCAAGCTTGGAAAACATGTTTTAAAGATTCTAAAGGTTTTTAAAACATGACATAAAAAGCCTAAAAAGTTTCAAAACTTTTAAAACAAAGGCTTGCTTGATTTCTTGAAAACTCTTTTCTAAAACAAATGCATCCAAGATTAAAAAACAAATCATGCATAAATCAATACTTTTACAAATCTCAAAAGAAATGCATGAATAAAACAAGATTTCAAGTTTATTTAAAACAATGCAAGTGTGTGAATCAAATGATGCTAGAATGAAATGCATCCATCAAATTGCAATCTAGAAAATTCCTAACAATCTCCCCCTTTGCAATTTGATGGCAACACACTCACCACTGAAAATACACACTTAGTCTTCAGCTCCCCCTCAGCTGGACAAGGCTTGAAATCTTCTTGGATGCTTTTTAGCTTGGGCTCTTTTCTTCATTCTTCATGATGCTTGGTGCTTGATCATTCTTCAATCTTTCTTTCTTCTTTCTTTCTTTATCCAAGCATATTCTTTAACTCCAAGCTTTCTTTCTTCTATTTGCTCTCCCCCTTTGACCATGCCTCTTTCTCCCTTTGGCAAGGTATGTATTCTCTCCCCTTGTAGAAGATCATACACAACTCTCCCCTTAGGAAGCTTGGACATTCTCTTTACCCTTTTGAGAACTTGCATAATTTCTCCCCCTTTGCCATTAAATTGCAAAGGTACCTACACACATGAAGTAAGGAAAATACCTTTAGTAGCACCTGTTAACAAATGAAATCGAAAATGAAATACATAACAGGCTATCATGTGAGGTAGTAGTCTCTAAGGGCTCAAAGGCAATCCAAGGGTAAATTTGATCAAAACTAATACTTCTTATGAAGGTTTACACTCCCCCTCAATCCATTCTCTCCTTTTTTCAAACTCTTGACAAAGATTTAACTATTAGGTACAAGAAGAAGATGGTTTAACCAAGTGAGGGTCAACTTCAAAGAAAGGATTAGATTCATTTAACTATAAAGCACAATATGATCAAATTACCAAAAGAGAGCTAGGTCTAATGAGAAAAGCAATCATGGATATCAATTGGACAAACAAAGAATACCAATTGAGATTTAGGATATGACTTAATAAATCAATCACTCTAAAATGGATTTAAAAGTATAACTATTATGAGAAATCCAAATTAGAGCTATCCATGATATGGGGTTTACTCAAACATAGCATCAATCAATATTACTTATGAAAATCATATGCTATGTAAGATTTTGAAAATCATTTCATTCAATCAATAAATATGACTTATTAAAGTGCAAATTGAGTGAAATGAAATTCAAACATGAAGCCAACCTCAACTAATAACCAACCAATATTATGAACACATAAACATGGTGGTCATGAGATATACCTATATGAGCAAAGGAGGTGGCAACATGAACATTATGATGCTAATGGTGTGTGACATGGAACAATCATATTACTTATCAAGTTCAATCCAATGCACACAAGGTTTATCACATTCACAAGAAATCAAATCAATCAATCATTATACCAATTGAAACCAATTGAATTTGATAACATGATAAAGAGCAAGAATGTGGCAAACACAAAATTCCATCAAGCATCATAAATGCATATTCATCACTTTTAAAGATATGACTAAAGAGCATAGTGATGAACAAGAAAAATTGCAATGCAAAATGATATAACTTTGAAATGCATGCAATTTTCAAAGTGACTAAATCATATGAATTCAACATCTAAGATATCCATCAAACATATAGAAATATGAGGAATGGATTTCAAAGAGTTTCATATGATCAAGATCACTACCACTATGAAGTTGAAACATGTATAAGGATGATATCACTTAGAGAAAATACATGAATCAACATCATAACCATCCCCAAAAAAATATAACTAGAAAGCATAGAGGATGGATTTTAGTTCTAGTATGGTTTCTACAAATGTAATAAATAACACAACCATACATAGAACGATTTGACATTTGCATAGAGAGGATTAATCAACATTCAAGATCTAACTCATACCAATCATCAAAAAGGAATATAACTATTTAAGCACAAGAAGGTATGAAGTTAAAGGAATCAATCTATCATGTAACATCTCCACTCTTAGCAAATGTACTAAGCTTACAATGCAATGGAAAAGGATATGAGGTCTATACCAAATGAACTTAGCACATAAAATCACATATGTACTTAAAAAGCTCAAATACAAGATTTTACTATGAAGCACATGAACAATCATCAATTTGCATTAATAAAAAATATACCAAGTTAGGCACAAACATGCAAATAAATGAAACCATATCCAACCATGCAATGTAAGACATCAAAATCAATTTGCATAAAGAATGTAACTAAAAGAGCAAAGATGCAAATTGTTTGTAAACATTATTTCCTTCCAAATGATATAATCATAATTAAGTACAAGGAAATAAATTCAAGGAAAATGCTTCTATAAATACAACCAATAAAGCATAGAACATTTTCCAAAGTTTCTCAAATCACTTCAACATATGAAATTCCAATAAAGAATCATTTAGAATTAAGAGCAAGTGAATTTGAAAAACAAGAAGTGTACTATTGTAAAGTTTTCAATTTGTAAAAACAATAGACACTTACAAATTTTCCATATCAAAAGATATAACTTGTAAATCAATGGAAAACTAAGGTTGCTTCAAATCATTTGATTTCCAAAGAGAATCTAACTATGACAAACATCAAATGATTTTACAACATCAATTGATCATGAAAAAACTAGCTAAGAAAGCTTATGTAATCACAATCAATTGATCATGAATAGATATGCACTACAAGAGATATAACTATATGAACAAAATGCAAATCCATCATGAAAAAATTGCAATCAAGGGATTTTGAAAACCATGAGATATAACTATAAAAGTTCATGAAGACAAAATCAAATGATCACAAAGAAACATTGCATTTTAAAAGATGTGACTTTAAAGAAACAAAATGCAAATGTAACATGACCAACAAAAAGATATAACTAAAAAGCATAGGTTGGTCTAGGGGTATCAAGGCCTTAAGGTTACTCAAATAGTCTACCTTTGAAAATACACCTAAGGTCTTGAAAAGGTTGTCCATGAGAGAACACTTTGAGGACTCACCAACTCTTAAAGATATAACTTGAAAAAGACTAAGAGTGGTGCAATGAGGCTAGGGAAAAATCATTTTCAATCATAGTGGAAATCTTTAAAAAGATATGCAATTAAATTACAACACTAGGGTTCTAATCTAGCAAGGATCAACTCCGGGTTGTTAAGCCCTAAAATGGAGTAACCCTCTCTGATACCACTTGTAAGTCCATGGGGATCCGAACCCTAGAGGGGGGGGTGAATAGGGTGAGCTCCAATTATGACCAATTATGACAAATTTTAATTTCTTTAAAACAAACTAGTCATAGGTGATGATTATCAAACAATATGCGGAAGCTAATAAAAACAATCACCACAAAGCAAGCACCATCACACAAGGATTTATAGTGGTTCGGCCTCAATGCCTACATCCACTACCGGCTTGTGATCCAACACCCCACCGGATTTCCACTATTTATGCTTTTCAATAGGCTAAGCAATAACCTTTACAATATGCTTTCCAAGGCTAAGCAATAACCTTTACATTGATGTTTTTCAAGGCTTAACATCAACCTATACATTATGCTTTTATAGGCTAAGCAATAACCTCTTCAACCACAAGGTTGGTTATCTCACTAAATTAGTGTCTAACATACACTTGATGGAGATTCTATTTAGCTCATTACATTGCCTCTTAAATAGGCGGATATGGAAGTGAAAAACTAATACACACTCACACTATGAATGCAAAGATGAAAGTATATGAAGTGTGTGTGTGTGGTCCTCAATCATTTAGAAAATGAAAGCTCATAAATGTATGCCTAAGGCTTTTGAAAGTTTTAGCTCAAAAACATTTATGATTGAGGATATAATGCAATCACATGTTAAAAGTAACAACTTGTTAATGATATCAAAGTTACACAAGTTGTATGAAATGGATTAGCTCTAAACATGTGATGCATAGGGATGTCAATCAAATCATCAATGAAGCTCAAAACATAAAAATAGATTTGATTGAAAAGAGGGGACAAATCATATGTAATTATAAGGACAACTTGAAAATGATTTACCAATCAAAGTAAGGCAAGTTGTGAAACTTTAAAACAATAATACACATATGATTTGTAATGATGTTGGATCCAAAACATAAGATACATTTGAGAGAGATTTTCTTATGATGGAAAAACAACAACCAATGATTCAACAAAGTATATGAATCATGTTACATATTTCATTAACATGATCTACTTAGATTTACCAAAGATAAAGTACTACTTTGATGAATCAATGGTGATGTATCCAAAACAATAGATCTATTCAAAATATAATACATGCTAAGGATACAACACATCATAGGTTAACATGTTACAAAGATTTACCAATGATAAAACAAAACATGAAAACATATGATTTGTAAAGAAGTTGAATCCAAAACATAAGTTAGTTTTGAGAGAGATGTTCTTATGATGGAAAACAACAACCAAAGATTCAACCAAGTATATGGATCATGTTACATATGATTTACCAAAGTTCTTTCATTAACATGATCTACTTAGATTTACCAAAGTTAAGTACTACTTGGATTGAATCATGTGATGTTGTATCCAAAACAATAAATCAACTCAAAACATAAAATATGTTAAGGACACAACACAAACATAGTTTAACATGCTAGAAATGATTTACCAAAAATAAAACAAAGCATGAAAACATATGATTAAGGAAGGAAGAGCCTACTTGGTGGTTTAACTTCATTAATCCAAGCTTTAGCTTTCCTAATCTTCCCCTTCATCCCTTAGTTCTTTTCCCTTTTGATATGCCTCAATACCTCTCAAGGAGGGGCTTAAAAATCCCAACTTTTGGAAAGGGAAAGAACTCATTTTTATAGCCAAAACAGCCCAACGGCTAGTTTACCCGGTCAACCGGCCATAACAGGCAGGTTAACCGGCCAAGCACAACGGTCATAAAAAGAGCCGTTGTGTTTTGGGTCATCCTGCACTGTGGCCGGTTAACCGGGCTAACATGGCCGGTTAACCGGCTACACTGCGGGTTGACCACCCCGGTTAACCCCATGGTTAACCCCGCAGCACCAAAATTCCCAAAAAATGCATTTTTCACAGTTTTGCCTGGGGGAACTTTTTGGCCACTAAATCAAGCTTGGAAAACATGTTTTAAAGATTCTAAAGGTTTTTAAAACATGACATAAAAAGCCTAAAAAGTTTCAAAACTTTTAAAACAAAGGCTTGCTTGATTTCTTGAAAACTCTTTTCTAAAACAAATGCATCCAAGATTAAAAAACAAATCATGCATAAATCAATACTTTTACAAATCTCAAAAGAAATGCATGAATAAAACAAGATTTCAAGTTTATTTAAAACAATGCAAGTGTGTGAATCAAATGATGCTAGAATGAAATGCATCCATCAAATTGCAATCTAGAAAATTCCTAACAATCTCCCCCTTTGCAATTTGATGGCAACACACTCACCACTGAAAATACACACTTAGTCTTCAGCTCCCCCTCAGCTGGACAAGGCTTGAAATCTTCTTGGATGCTTTTTAGCTTGGGCTCTTTTCTTCATTCTTCATGATGCTTGGTGCTTGATCATTCTTCAATCTTTCTTTCTTCTTTCTTTCTTTATCCAAGCATATTCTTTAACTCCAAGCTTTCTTTCTTCTATTTGCTCTCCCCCTTTGACCATGCCTCTTTCTCCCTTTGGCAAGGTATGTATTCTCTCCCCTTGTAGAAGATCATACACAACTCTCCCCTTAGGAAGCTTGGACATTCTCTTTACCCTTTTGAGAACTTGCATAATTTCTCCCCCTTTGCCATTAAATTGCAAAGGTACCTACACACATGAAATAAGGAAAATACCTTTAGTAGCACCTGTTAACAAATGAAATCGAAAATGAAATACATAACAGGCTATCATGTGAGGTAGTAGTCTCTAAGGGCTCAAAGGCAATCCAAGGGTAAATTTGATCAAAACTAATACTTCTTATGAAGGTTTACACTCCCCCTCAATCCATTCTCTCCTTTTTTCAAACTCTTGACAAAGATTTAACTATTAGGTACAAGAAGAAGATGGTTTAACCAAGTGAGGGTCAACTTCAAAGAAAGGATTAGATTCATTTAACTATAAAGCACAATATGATCAAATTACCAAAAGAGAGCTAGGTCTAATGAGAAAAGCAATCATGGATATCAATTGGACAAACAAAGAATACCAATTGAGATTTAGGATATGACTTAATAAATCAATCACTCTAAAATGGATTTAAAAGTATAACTATTATGAGAAATCCAAATTAGAGCTATCCATGATATGGGGTTTACTCAAACATAGCATCAATCAATATTACTTATGAAAATCATATGCTATGTAAGATTTTGAAAATCATTTCATTCAATCAATAAATATGACTTATTAAAGTGCAAATTGAGTGAAATGAAATTCAAACATGAAGCCAACCTCAACTAATAACCAACCAATATTATGAACACATAAACATGGTGGTCATGAGATATACCTATATGAGCAAAGGAGGTGGCAACATGAACATTATGATGCTAATGGTGTGTGACATGGAACAATCATATTACTTATCAAGTTCAATCCAATGCACACAAGGTTTATCACATTCACAAGAAATCAAATCAATCAATCATTATACCAATTGAAACCAATTGAATTTGATAACATGATAAAGAGCAAGAATGTGGCAAACACAAAATTCCATCAAGCATCATAAATGCATATTCATCACTTTTAAAGATATGACTAAAGAGCATAGTGATGAACAAGAAAAATTGCAATGCAAAATGATATAACTTTGAAATGCATGCAATTTTCAAAGTGACTAAATCATATGAATTCAACATCTAAGATATCCATCAAACATATAGAAATATGAGGAATGGATTTCAAAGAGTTTCATATGATCAAGATCACTACCACTATGAAGTTGAAACATGTATAAGGATGATATCACTTAGAGAAAATACATGAATCAACATCATAACCATCCCCAAAAAAATATAACTAGAAAGCATAGAGGATGGATTTTAGTTCTAGTATGGTTTCTACAAATGTAATAAATAACACAACCATACATAGAACGATTTGACATTTGCATAGAGAGGATTAATCAACATTCAAGATCTAACTCATACCAATCATCAAAAAGGAATATAACTATTTAAGCACAAGAAGGTATGAAGTTAAAGGAATCAATCTATCATGTAACATCTCCACTCTTAGCAAATGTACTAAGCTTACAATGCAATGGAAAAGGATATGAGGTCTATACCAAATGAACTTAGCACATAAAATCACATATGTACTTAAAAAGCTCAAATACAAGATTTTACTATGAAGCACATGAACAATCATCAATTTGCATTAATAAAAAATATACCAAGTTAGGCACAAACATGCAAATAAATGAAACCATATCCAACCATGCAATGTAAGACATCAAAATCAATTTGCATAAAGAATGTAACTAAAAGAGCAAAGATGCAAATTGTTTGTAAACATTATTTCCTTCCAAATGATATAATCATAATTAAGTACAAGGAAATAAATTCAAGGAAAATGCTTCTATAAATACAACCAATAAAGCATAGAACATTTTCCAAAGTTTCTCAAATCACTTCAACATATGAAATTCCAATAAAGAATCATTTAGAATTAAGAGCAAGTGAATTTGAAAAACAAGAAGTGTACTATTGTAAAGTTTTCAATTTGTAAAAACAATAGACACTTACAAATTTTCCATATCAAAAGATATAACTTGTAAATCAATGGAAAACTAAGGTTGCTTCAAATCATTTGATTTCCAAAGAGAATCTAACTATGACAAACATCAAATGATTTTACAACATCAATTGATCATGAAAAAACTAGCTAAGAAAGCTTATGTAATCACAATCAATTGATCATGAATAGATATGCACTACAAGAGATATAACTATATGAACAAAATGCAAATCCATCATGAAAAAATTGCAATCAAGGGATTTTGAAAACCATGAGATATAACTATAAAAGTTCATGAAGACAAAATCAAATGATCACAAAGAAACATTGCATTTTAAAAGATGTGACTTTAAAGAAACAAAATGCAAATGTAACATGACCAACAAAAAGATATAACTAAAAAGCATAGGTTGGTCTAGGGGTATCAAGGCCTTAAGGTTACTCAAATAGTCTACCTTTGAAAATACACCTAAGGTCTTGAAAAGGTTGTCCATGAGAGAACACTTTGAGGACTCACCAACTCTTAAAGATATAACTTGAAAAAGACTAAGAGTGGTGCAATGAGGCTAGGGAAAAATCATTTTCAATCATAGTGGAAATCTTTAAAAAGATATGCAATTAAATTACAACACTAGGGTTCTAATCTAGCAAGGATCAACTCCGGGTTGTTAAGCCCTAAAATGGAGTAACCCTCTCTGATACCACTTGTAAGTCCATGGGGATCCGAACCCTAGAGGGGGGGGTGAATAGGGTGAGCTCCAATTATGACCAATTATGACAAATTTTAATTTCTTTAAAACAAACTAGTCATAGGTGATGATTATCAAACAATATGCGGAAGCTAATAAAAACAATCACCACAAAGCAAGCACCATCACACAAGGATTTATAGTGGTTCGGCCTCAATGCCTACATCCACTACCGGCTTGTGATCCAACACCCCACCGGATTTCCACTATTTATGCTTTTCAATAGGCTAAGCAATAACCTTTACAATATGCTTTCCAAGGCTAAGCAATAACCTTTACATTGATGTTTTTCAAGGCTTAACATCAACCTATACATTATGCTTTTATAGGCTAAGCAATAACCTCTTCAACCACAAGGTTGGTTATCTCACTAAATTAGTGTCTAACATACACTTGATGGAGATTCTATTTAGCTCATTACATTGCCTCTTAAATAGGCGGATATGGAAGTGAAAAACTAATACACACTCACACTATGAATGCAAAGATGAAAGTATATGAAGTGTGTGTGTGTGGTCCTCAATCATTTAGAAAATGAAAGCTCATAAATGTATGCCTAAGGCTTTTGAAAGTTTTAGCTCAAAAACATTTATGATTGAGGATATAATGCAATCACATGTTAAAAGTAACAACTTGTTAATGATATCAAAGTTACACAAGTTGTATGAAATGGATTAGCTCTAAACATGTGATGCATAGGGATGTCAATCAAATCATCAATGAAGCTCAAAACATAAAAATAGATTTGATTGAAAAGAGGGGACAAATCATATGTAATTATAAGGACAACTTGAAAATGATTTACCAATCAAAGTAAGGCAAGTTGTGAAACTTTAAAACAATAATACACATATGATTTGTAATGATGTTGGATCCAAAACATAAGATACATTTGAGAGAGATTTTCTTATGATGGAAAAACAACAACCAATGATTCAACAAAGTATATGAATCATGTTACATATTTCATTAACATGATCTACTTAGATTTACCAAAGATAAAGTACTACTTTGATGAATCAATGGTGATGTATCCAAAACAATAGATCTATTCAAAATATAATACATGCTAAGGATACAACACATCATAGGTTAACATGTTACAAAGATTTACCAATGATAAAACAAAACATGAAAACATATGATTTGTAAAGAAGTTGAATCCAAAACATAAGTTAGTTTTGAGAGAGATGTTCTTATGATGGAAAACAACAACCAAAGATTCAACCAAGTATATGGATCATGTTACATATGATTTACCAAAGTTCTTTCATTAACATGATCTACTTAGATTTACCAAAGTTAAGTACTACTTGGATTGAATCATGTGATGTTGTATCCAAAACAATAAATCAACTCAAAACATAAAATATGTTAAGGACACAACACAAACATAGTTTAACATGCTAGAAATGATTTACCAAAAATAAAACAAAGCATGAAAACATATGATTAAGGAAGGAAGAGCCTACTTGGTGGTTTAACTTCATTAATCCAAGCTTTAGCTTTCCTAATCTTCCCCTTCATCCCTTAGTTCTTTTCCCTTTTGATATGCCTCAATACCTCTCAAGGAGGGGCTTAAAAATCCCAACTTTTGGAAAGGGAAAGAACTCATTTTTATAGCCAAAACAGCCCAACGGCTAGTTTACCCGGTCAACCGGCCATAACAGGCAGGTTAACCGGCCAAGCACAACGGTCATAAAAAGAGCCGTTGTGTTTTGGGTCATCCTGCACTGTGGCCGGTTAACCGGGCTAACATGGCCGGTTAACCGGCTACACTGCGGGTTGACCACCCCGGTTAACCCCATGGTTAACCCCGCAGCACCAAAATTCCCAAAAAATGCATTTTTCACAGTTTTGCTTGGGGGAACTTTTTGGCCACTAAATCAAGCTTGGAAAACATGTTTTAAAGATTCTAAAGGTTTTTAAAACATGACATAAAAAGCCTAAAAAGTTTCAAAACTTTTAAAACAAAGGCTTGCTTGATTTTTTGAAAACTCTTTTCTAAAACAAATGCATCCAAGATTAAAAAACAAATCATGCATAAATCAATACTTTTACAAATCTCAAAAGAAATGCATGAATAAAACAAGATTTCAAGTTTATTTAAAACAATGCAAGTGTGTGAATCAAATGATGCTAGAATGAAATGCATCCATCAAATTGCAATCTAGAAAATTCCTAACAATCTCCCCCTTTGCAATTTGATGGCAACACACTCACCACTGAAAATACACACTTAGTCTTCAGCTCCCCCTCAGCTGGACAAGGCTTGAAATCTTCTTGGATGCTTTTTAGCTTGGGCTCTTTTCTTCATTCTTCATGATGCTTGGTGCTTGATCATTCTTCAATCTTTCTTTCTTCTTTCTTTCTTTATCCAAGCATATTCTTTAACTCCAAGCTTTCTTTCTTCTATTTGCTCTCCCCCTTTGACCATGCCTCTTTCTCCCTTTGGCAAGGTATGTATTCTCTCCCCTTGTAGAAGATCATACACAACTCTCCCCTTAGGAAGCTTGGACATTCTCTTTACCCTTTTGAGAACTTGCATAATTTCTCCCCCTTTGCCATTAAATTGCAAAGGTACCTACACACATGAAATAAGGAAAATACCTTTAGTAGCACCTGTTAACAAATGAAATCGAAAATGAAATACATAACAGGCTATCATGTGAGGTAGTAGTCTCTAAGGGCTCAAAGGCAATCCAAGGGTAAATTTGATCAAAACTAATACTTCTTATGAAGGTTTACACTCCCCCTCAATCCATTCTCTCCTTTTTTCAAACTCTTGACAAAGATTTAACTATTAGGTACAAGAAGAAGATGGTTTAACCAAGTGAGGGTCAACTTCAAAGAAAGGATTAGATTCATTTAACTATAAAGCACAATATGATCAAATTACCAAAAGAGAGCTAGGTCTAATGAGAAAAGCAATCATGGATATCAATTGGACAAACAAAGAATACCAATTGAGATTTAGGATATGACTTAATAAATCAATCACTCTAAAATGGATTTAAAAGTATAACTATTATGAGAAATCCAAATTAGAGCTATCCATGATATGGGGTTTACTCAAACATAGCATCAATCAATATTACTTATGAAAATCATATGCTATGTAAGATTTTGAAAATCATTTCATTCAATCAATAAATATGACTTATTAAAGTGCAAATTGAGTGAAATGAAATTCAAACATGAAGCCAACCTCAACTAATAACCAACCAATATTATGAACACATAAACATGGTGGTCATGAGATATACCTATATGAGCAAAGGAGGTGGCAACATGAACATTATGATGCTAATGGTGTGTGACATGGAACAATCATATTACTTATCAAGTTCAATCCAATGCACACAAGGTTTATCACATTCACAAGAAATCAAATCAATCAATCATTATACCAATTGAAACCAATTGAATTTGATAACATGATAAAGAGCAAGAATGTGGCAAACACAAAATTCCATCAAGCATCATAAATGCATATTCATCACTTTTAAAGATATGACTAAAGAGCATAGTGATGAACAAGAAAAATTGCAATGCAAAATGATATAACTTTGAAATGCATGCAATTTTCAAAGTGACTAAATCATATGAATTCAACATCTAAGATATCCATCAAACATATAGAAATATGAGGAATGGATTTCAAAGAGTTTCATATGATCAAGATCACTACCACTATGAAGTTGAAACATGTATAAGGATGATATCACTTAGAGAAAATACATGAATCAACATCATAACCATCCCCAAAAAAATATAACTAGAAAGCATAGAGGATGGATTTTAGTTCTAGTATGGTTTCTACAAATGTAATAAATAACACAACCATACATAGAACGATTTGACATTTGCATAGAGAGGATTAATCAACATTCAAGATCTAACTCATACCAATCATCAAAAAGGAATATAACTATTTAAGCACAAGAAGGTATGAAGTTAAAGGAATCAATCTATCATGTAACATCTCCACTCTTAGCAAATGTACTAAGCTTACAATGCAATGGAAAAGGATATGAGGTCTATACCAAATGAACTTAGCACATAAAATCACATATGTACTTAAAAAGCTCAAATACAAGATTTTACTATGAAGCACATGAACAATCATCAATTTGCATTAATAAAAAATATACCAAGTTAGGCACAAACATGCAAATAAATGAAACCATATCCAACCATGCAATGTAAGACATCAAAATCAATTTGCATAAAGAATGTAACTAAAAGAGCAAAGATGCAAATTGTTTGTAAACATTATTTCCTTCCAAATGATATAATCATAATTAAGTACAAGGAAATAAATTCAAGGAAAATGCTTCTATAAATACAACCAATAAAGCATAGAACATTTTCCAAAGTTTCTCAAATCACTTCAACATATGAAATTCCAATAAAGAATCATTTAGAATTAAGAGCAAGTGAATTTGAAAAACAAGAAGTGTACTATTGTAAAGTTTTCAATTTGTAAAAACAATAGACACTTACAAATTTTCCATATCAAAAGATATAACTTGTAAATCAATGGAAAACTAAGGTTGCTTCAAATCATTTGATTTCCAAAGAGAATCTAACTATGACAAACATCAAATGATTTTACAACATCAATTGATCATGAAAAAACTAGCTAAGAAAGCTTATGTAATCACAATCAATTGATCATGAATAGATATGCACTACAAGAGATATAACTATATGAACAAAATGCAAATCCATCATGAAAAAATTGCAATCAAGGGATTTTGAAAACCATGAGATATAACTATAAAAGTTCATGAAGACAAAATCAAATGATCACAAAGAAACATTGCATTTTAAAAGATGTGACTTTAAAGAAACAAAATGCAAATGTAACATGACCAACAAAAAGATATAACTAAAAAGCATAGGTTGGTCTAGGGGTATCAAGGCCTTAAGGTTACTCAAATAGTCTACCTTTGAAAATACACCTAAGGTCTTGAAAAGGTTGTCCATGAGAGAACACTTTGAGGACTCACCAACTCTTAAAGATATAACTTGAAAAAGACTAAGAGTGGTGCAATGAGGCTAGGGAAAAATCATTTTCAATCATAGTGGAAATCTTTAAAAAGATATGCAATTAAATTACAACACTAGGGTTCTAATCTAGCAAGGATCAACTCCGGGTTGTTAAGCCCTAAAATGGAGTAACCCTCTCTGATACCACTTGTAAGTCCATGGGGATCCGAACCCTAGAGGGGGGGGTGAATAGGGTGAGCTCCAATTATGACCAATTATGACAAATTTTAATTTCTTTAAAACAAACTAGTCATAGGTGATGATTATCAAACAATATGCGGAAGCTAATAAAAACAATCACCACAAAGCAAGCACCATCACACAAGGATTTATAGTGGTTCGGCCTCAATGCCTACATCCACTACCGGCTTGTGATCCAACACCCCACCGGATTTCCACTATTTATGCTTTTCAATAGGCTAAGCAATAACCTTTACAATATGCTTTCCAAGGCTAAGCAATAACCTTTACATTGATGTTTTTCAAGGCTTAACATCAACCTATACATTATGCTTTTATAGGCTAAGCAATAACCTCTTCAACCACAAGGTTGGTTATCTCACTAAATTAGTGTCTAACATACACTTGATGGAGATTCTATTTAGCTCATTACATTGCCTCTTAAATAGGCGGATATGGAAGTGAAAAACTAATACACACTCACACTATGAATGCAAAGATGAAAGTATATGAAGTGTGTGTGTGTGGTCCTCAATCATTTAGAAAATGAAAGCTCATAAATGTATGCCTAAGGCTTTTGAAAGTTTTAGCTCAAAAACATTTATGATTGAGGATATAATGCAATCACATGTTAAAAGTAACAACTTGTTAATGATATCAAAGTTACACAAGTTGTATGAAATGGATTAGCTCTAAACATGTGATGCATAGGGATGTCAATCAAATCATCAATGAAGCTCAAAACATAAAAATAGATTTGATTGAAAAGAGGGGACAAATCATATGTAATTATAAGGACAACTTGAAAATGATTTACCAATCAAAGTAAGGCAAGTTGTGAAACTTTAAAACAATAATACACATATGATTTGTAATGATGTTGGATCCAAAACATAAGATACATTTGAGAGAGATTTTCTTATGATGGAAAAACAACAACCAATGATTCAACAAAGTATATGAATCATGTTACATATTTCATTAACATGATCTACTTAGATTTACCAAAGATAAAGTACTACTTTGATGAATCAATGGTGATGTATCCAAAACAATAGATCTATTCAAAATATAATACATGCTAAGGATACAACACATCATAGGTTAACATGTTACAAAGATTTACCAATGATAAAACAAAACATGAAAACATATGATTTGTAAAGAAGTTGAATCCAAAACATAAGTTAGTTTTGAGAGAGATGTTCTTATGATGGAAAACAACAACCAAAGATTCAACCAAGTATATGGATCATGTTACATATGATTTACCAAAGTTCTTTCATTAACATGATCTACTTAGATTTACCAAAGTTAAGTACTACTTGGATTGAATCATGTGATGTTGTATCCAAAACAATAAATCAACTCAAAACATAAAATATGTTAAGGACACAACACAAACATAGTTTAACATGCTAGAAATGATTTACCAAAAATAAAACAAAGCATGAAAACATATGATTAAGGAAGGAAGAGCCTACTTGGTGGTTTAACTTCATTAATCCAAGCTTTAGCTTTCCTAATCTTCCCCTTCATCCCTTAGTTCTTTTCCCTTTTGATATGCCTCAATACCTCTCAAGGAGGGGCTTAAAAATCCCAACTTTTGGAAAGGGAAAGAACTCATTTTTATAGCCAAAACAGCCCAACGGCTAGTTTACCCGGTCAACCGGCCATAACAGGCAGGTTAACCGGCCAAGCACAACGGTCATAAAAAGAGCCGTTGTGTTTTGGGTCATCCTGCACTGTGGCCGGTTAACCGGGCTAACATGGCCGGTTAACCGGCTACACTGCGGGTTGACCACCCCGGTTAACCCCATGGTTAACCCCGCAGCACCAAAATTCCCAAAAAATGCATTTTTCACAGTTTTGCTTGGGGGAACTTTTTGGCCACTAAATCAAGCTTGGAAAACATGTTTTAAAGATTCTAAAGGTTTTTAAAACATGACATAAAAAGCCTAAAAAGTTTCAAAACTTTTAAAACAAAGGCTTGCTTGATTTCTTGAAAACTCTTTTCTAAAACAAATGCATCCAAGATTAAAAAACAAATCATGCATAAATCAATACTTTTACAAATCTCAAAAGAAATGCATGAATAAAACAAGATTTCAAGTTTATTTAAAACAATGCAAGTGTGTGAATCAAATGATGCTAGAATGAAATGCATCCATCAAATTGCAATCTAGAAAATTCCTAACACCTTTTGCCCTAGAATAAGAGCAAGACCTCATTAACAAGCTTCTTCGCAATCAGAATCCAGAACCAGAAGTCCCTGAAGACCAATAGGTACCTCCTCCCTCAACTCTTGAAAATGGAGAAAACTGCTGGATAGAGGATCCTCTTACATCCGAGGATGAGTCTGACTCCCAACAGTCTTCTAGGGATCTCTCCTAATGGAGCTACCTACAATGTGATAATTTGGGATGATAGTTCCTCCAAAGCCTCGTCCACTAAGGCTACTTACTCATAGACCACATTTGGCAGTATTTCCTCAGGAACTACTTCTTCTCGAGTAACTTCCACTAAGATGTTGCCTTCTCAGTCTTCGTCTCATGAGACTGTGACATCAGAATTCGCACCCCTCCTGATTGATCATCATGGAGAAGTTCCAGCTAATGATGCTTGGGCCAATGAATTGATAAACAAAGAAGAAAAGTTGCTGGATGTTGTTTAGGACTTGTTCCCGAAAAATGCTCCGTGCAACGTAATCACTGAGGATGGAAACTTTGCTGCAGACACATCTTCAGCAAATGAGAAGGATGAAACCCTTGATCCCAAGGATGATTTTGCAAATGAAGACCCTTCTTAAGAAGCACTCGAAGTCGGTAGAGGTACCTTCTCTGGCAAGGATTACCACAAAAATTCAACCAACCTTCCTCTTATACTTAGGTAAATCCTTCGGAAAAAGATGTTGTAAATGTCCCAAGTGGCAACAATAATGAACATGCAGGCCCGAAGAAGGCTTTCAAGTATGACTTGATCGAGCACTTCCAATGCATACCTGCATGACGACACATCCTAGATTTATTATGAATGTTTCCACACACTCGTGATAATCTAATTTCAGAATTACAAATGTTGAATGAGGATGTCGACAAACATGCCCCACAAGTTCTACAAATTGAAATGGATTATAGGGTCAAAAAATCAGATAGTTCCTCAAAAGGACAAAAGAAGCGAACTGAGGGATCTTACACTGAATGCCTCTTGCTTGAAAAAGCGGAAAATGCAACCATTGCCTTCACTAAGGAAGACCTCCTACTTGGCGAGACAAGGCACAAACGATCACTGTATTTCACAGGGTACATCAAGGAAATGCCAATACACAGAGTCTAGATCAATCCAAGTTTTGCACTCAATCTCGTCTCCACTTCAGCTCTTGAAGAGTTGGGTATTCCACTCAGTAACTTGAGCCACACATCTGTATCCATCTTCGGATATGATGGGAGCACTCAAAGGCCTATCGAAAAAATCAGGTTCAAGTTATAAATTGGTGACCTTATCTCTGAAGTCACTGTGTATACAATAAAAGCCCCTTCATGCTACAACATCTTTCTCGGACTCCCTTGGATATACGAGAATGGTGTTGTCCCTTCAACTCTACATCAATATATCAAGTTCGTTGGCAACGATGGCATGATACATCGGGTGTTTGCAGACAAAAAACCCTTCAAAGGTAAAGAAGTCCATTATGTAGATTCCTAGATCTACGAGGGCAAAAAAGAAGAAGGGGAGCAAGAAATAGCACCTTTTGCCGAAAATCTCTATAAAGATAAAGGCAAGGCTCCTCAACAACCACCGAAAGAAAACAAACCCTCCAGCAAACCCGAAAAGAGCAGTCAATCTCCCTTCAATATCTCTCTTAAATCTTGAAAGACTTCCATCATCATAACCAAAGCAAAGAAGACAAAGCAAAAGTCTTGGGGCAAGCTTGTTGTCTCTTTTGTGTCTATTATCCAAGACACGAATTCAAATTTAGAGCCAGAAGACGACACACCGTGAAGCCAAGCCGATACTCAGTAAGTTCAGCCTGCTCTACCTCCAATGGAGACACCTACTAACGTAGAAGATCTTGCGTCTGCTTCCTTCGTTGTTCCGGCAACTTTAGTAGAAAAAAAGCCAAACTTCATCCATAAACCGGAAGCTTCTTCATCAAATTCCTCGCTTGAACCTTTTTAAAATGAAGGTATGCCTCAACTATTCCTATATAGTCCTATGGCACAAGCTGTTATGAAGAAAATGGGCTATGACGCTCAAATTTTTGATAGGAAGCTGCTTTTAGTACCTAGGTGGTCAAACCTGGCTCATGTGAGCTAACTCATGGGACCTTAAGCTTTAAAGATGGCTTAGATCTCACATGGTGTCATTTTGTAAAGAATATATAAAAATATCTCCTTTGGATAGAGAATATCTAAAAATATCCTTACTTTGAGAGAATCTCTCAAGTTTCCTTTCTTTTTATAGAGAATTTCTCAAGGAATCTTCTCTTTAGGAGAGAGTATCTCAAATCTCCTTTCTTTTGGGAAAGTTGCTAATTTTTTGCACTTACCTCCTAACTTTTCTCCTTGTTTCCTCTTTTGGTTTGCCCTCTTTCATAAAAACAAGGGGAGGTTGGATCTCTTGCTCTTATTGCTTTCTTTTTGTAAAACCCTTTAAGAGTGCTTCAAGACCAAGAGTTCTTCTTCTTCAAGGATCTTTAAGCTTTTCTTCTTCCTTGGTCGATTTGAGACCGGTGGGCCATGGCATTTTCCGGGGTGACGGCAGCAATTGGGTGAAGCCTTTTCTACTTCGTGGTCGTTTCAAAGCTGACTCAAGCTAGGAATCATGGACTGATCACATCATGTAGGTTGGTGGGGCCATTCTGAAGGAGGCCGAGATTTTTGATGCGGTTCGCGCTTTTCGGCAAACCGTGGTTTTCTCCGATGAAGCCTTCATGGCCTTGTTGGAGTCATTCCTTCCACAAACCAACACCTTCATTGTTACAAATGGTGAGATCATTTTTTCTTTGAAGGAATTGAGTGCCATCACCAGGCTGCCTGTCCTCGGCAAACTCTATGAGGAGTTCATGCTTATTGACAGTGTCCTTGAGGAGCAGTCTGAGGAGTTCAGGCTTTTGTACTTTCAACTTGTTGCCTTCTATGATTTTTTTAAGGAGAAGGAGGGCTCGAAAGTTAGGTGTAGCAGTTGGAAGCGTTATAACTCCTTGTCCCCCAACTTCTTTGACAGTGGGAAGTCTTCAGATAGTATGGCCCAGGATGCTAGGGCTAAAAACCCGAGTTTGAAGAAGATCTCCGTCATGCGAGAAAATTTGAAGAAATTCTTCGCAACCACATACGCCATTTATTCTGACATTGCACTGCGGAGAGATCTCGCTGTTTACCTCACTTATTAGCTGGGTGAGGTTGTTTTTATGGAGGAGATGGAACGCACATCAGGCCACATTGTATTTTTCCGGTTTGACAGATGGCATTCGGAGAGTGGCTGGCTTTGGTGCTGCTCTTTACTCCTATTTGTGTACCAAACTGCAGGCTGCTGCTTTTCTGGTTCGGCTTGGGCTCCCTATGAACAGGGTATTCTCAGCCCATATTTTTTATTCGTGGTATGTGTACCACTATCCTGGCTTCAATCGATTGGGAGTTGCACAGGATGATGACTTTTTATGATTTGATTGGCTAGAGGGACAACCGTTTTTGAATCCCTTTTATCTGCTCGTTTGAGGATCCGACGGTTCAGGGATGTCGAGATTGGACAGCCTTCAGTGAAGCTGTCTTTGGATTTGCGGAAGAAGGCTTTTGGTTTTGGTGTCTCGTGATTCCACCAGGGCAGGGTCAGGAAGACACTATTCTCTGACAAACGCAGAAAAGATGAGGCTTTTCAACATACGTGTTAGTACAATGGTATATCATAGACATCTTTTCATCAACATCCAGCTGTATGTCCCCTCGCATTTTGCATTGTAGTTGGGCTTCCCTCAAGGTGTTCTTGGAGCGCCTTCAAGCATGGTGAAATGTTTTGGAGGTTTGCAAGATGGGAGGAATGCATGGGTTGTTTACAGTGGGGAGGACACTACTGCCATGATTTCTTATCCTGAGTTACCCACTTTCTGGACTGGTGGCTTTACGAAATGGTTCGTGGAGAACTTTTCGGTGTACCGAGGGATTTCCAAGAAGGAGCTTGATATGAAACAATCTCCTGGGAAGGGTCTTGGCATATCAAATGGCGTCCGACGAGAGGAATTTTGGGCTTTCCTTTCTAGAAAGAAGCATAAGACAGGCTTTCTCGATGAAGAGAACATCATCAGATCAGGAGATGTACAAGAGATACCTGGTGTAGTCTTTAAACAGCTAGAGGAGGAGGAGGCCGAAATCCACGCTTGGATGCAAGCAGAACGAACGAAGGCTTCCATGGAGTCCACTGGGAAAAGCAGACCATCCAGTGAGGAGTCAAGTGAAAGTCCTGACTTTGACAGTGGAGCGGGTACTTCAAGCAAACCGACCCATAGAAGCAAGAGGAGAGTGGGCAGCGCCGTAATAAGAGACTGCACGAAGACTCTCCTGATCTAGAAATCCCTCTCACCATCGTTAAAGAGGTGTCAGGGGACGCTGACGAGCCTCCAGAAAAGAGGGGTCGAGAAGAAGACACTGCTGATGTCGGTATGTTTTTCATTTTCCCCTTTTTCTTTCATAGAAAAAAGATTGTTTTGATCCACAGCTCTCTTTCTTTTAGAAGAAGATGATGACTTGGCAATGCCCGAGCATCCGGCCGATGAGGTGATGGCGGATCCGATTGTGGCATCTGAGGAAGAGCCAAGGGACTCTGGAGTGGTTCCAGAACCTTCATCTGGTATGATTTTATTTTGCTTTTACCTCTTCTTCGTCTTCATTGCTGCCGTCTACTGACATATATATATTTTTTCTTGCCAGCTGACTTGCCAGAGGATTGTGACGACTTCGAGCCAGCCATGGATGCGACCATTGACGATGCTCCAGATGAACTCATGGAGGCAGAAAGTATTCCGCCGGTCGTCGAAGAAGGTATTTGTAGTAATAACCCTAATGATAATGATTTTTCAATAGGATGGTTCGGGGAGTAGAGGTCAACCTGGTGTTTGGAGAGTTACTGAAAGAGATTATGCTTTGGCAGCCGGCAGGGCGCTTGTAAATGCGCTTGTTTTGCTTCTCTTGAAGCATGAGCTGGTACTTGTTCTCGTCAAAGATGATGGCCAATGAAGTTGCCATTGTTAGTTTGGAAAACTTCTGAAACAAGTACACATCCATTAGTAATCACAAGAATATGGTGATCATAAATGGAAAAGAACTCGAGGGAACATGGCCAGGCCCAAGCAAGGTGAAGAAGGCAAAAAGCCATACAGGGTACAATTGTTCTAAACACAAGTATAGGAGGCTCAGAGTGAGCGTTCCAGTGATTGCTATAAGCAATTTAAACCTTAATTCAAATTACCAAGAAGCGAGGCTCACTTGAAGTAAGATGATATAAGGCTGGAGATACAAATGTGTCGGTCATGAATACAGTAGACCCGAAAGGGCGTACTAGCACCGCTAGGCACAAATGTTGCAATTCGCATCCTTGAAATGGACACGAGATGGGATTTTTTGAAAGCTCAAAATTGGATTCGTAAAAGAGAGCAAATGGTATTCCAATCTGAACATAAGCTACAAGCGATTTCTGTGAGCTTTCATCTGAACGGGAATCAACCAAGATTTCTCATATTTGAACCCAAAATGACAGAAGTTTTTTTTTTCTTTTTGAAAGGTCAAAATTGAATTCATCAAAGAGAGCAAATGGTGTTCCATTCCGAATGCAAGCTACAAGCGATTTTCGCAAGCTTTCATCTAGAAGGAAATGAACCAAGATTTCTCAAATATGAATTAGAAAAATGATAGATGTTTTTTTTTTTTTTTGAAAAGGTTTTTGTTTGTTTTTTTTTTTTCGAAGAGATTTTTTTTGTTAGAATCTTTTTTAATAGTACACATAAGTTTCCAATTCAGTCTTATAAAACCTCAGTAGATAAATCAGCCCCCAGGTAAGGGTAGGATTATTTAATAAACCCGTTTGGAGGACCCTTGCCTTGAACAGTCTAGCTGTCTCCACACTTTGGACAGGGCTTTTCTTAGATCAACTTTGGTGGAACCTTAGTGGCTTTTTTTTTGTTGAAAACTTTTCTTGTAAGATCTCTAATGGACCCTTCAAAGAGAGCGAATGAACCCTCCCAATCCAAACGTTGGCTACAAACGATTTCCGTGAGCCATTGTCCGAACAGGAAGAAACCAATGTTTCTCTAATTTGAATCCAAAAGAGAGAAATTTTGAAAAAAAATCTCTTTTTTTTAAAGATCTCTAACGGGCCCATTAAAAAAAAGAGAATGGCCCCTCCCAATCTAAACGTTGGCTACATGCGATTTCCACGAGCCATTGTCTGAAAGGGAAGAAACCAAAGTTTCTCTAATTTGAATCCTAAAGAGAAAAAATTGATTTTTTTTTAAGAGTTTGAAGTTAGACTCTTTTTTTTTTAAAAAAAAATTCCTATCGGACTCATCAAAGAAAAAAAAATGGCCCATTCCCCGATACAAACAATAGCTACAAACATTTCTGTGAGCTATCAAGTTCGGAGAGGAAAGGATAAAAGTTTCTCAAAATTGAATCCAAGAAAGAGAAATTAGATTTTTTTTCTTTTGAAATGAGAAAGAGTGGAAATAAATTCAAAGATAGATATTTCCAAAACATCCCATCTCATGTTTTTTTTTTTTTTTTTAAAATGCAAGATCCAACATAGGCCACCAACTAGAAAGGAGCCAAAGAATCCAAGCATCTTTTTTAGAAATGATGATCTGGAGATCCACCTTCACAAGTAGAAAATGAAATCAACTTTTTTCCTAACTTTCCATTGCAAATATATTTAAGAAAAGTGACAAGGTTTTTGAATGTCGTAAGAGGTGATTTTTCTTTGTTTACCGTGAAAGGCGGTTTTATCGTAAAAGGCGATGTGTGCTGTGAAAGGTGATGTTTGCCATGAAAGGCGACATACAAATCTCATTAATAATGAAAGACAAGAATTGTGATTTTTTTTCTCAGAAAAAAATACAAATACAATAGAAAAGTAAGAAAAGGAATTCTGACTTCTCAGGAGATTGTGGGGACTCGTTCAAATCGACAGTCCCAAGTCATGTATGGACTTCGCCATCGTCCTTCAGATGAGAATATATGATGCTTTGATTCTTTCGGCTTGGCTTGGACTTCAGATGTTTCGAGGATAAAGAACAAAGGGAGGTTTTATATCCAATAAAAAAAACTGAGTAGACGGGCTAAAAAGCCTAGGCCATGTTGGATAGAAAGATGGGCCTTGGGGGGGTAGCCCCTAAGGGAATTCAATCACCTTATCGTGTTTGTTGCAGCAGAGTTTCTTCAAGGTAGCAGAGCTTTCTTCTTGGATTTCTCTCTCCCTTCTCTGTGTCTCTGTGTGTGGATCTGGATCTGTTCTATTGGAATGACCCCCCTTTTATAGGCTTTTGATGGCCATGGGATGGGTTTATGAGCATTGATGGCATTGATGCTCCATGATGGGAAGGAGTTAAAAAATTTTATTTCATAATTTTGTAACTCCTTTTTCTTTGCTTTTGATTGGCCGATGGAGAATGATGGGCATTTAATCACCTTTAAACTCCATGATGAGAGGAATTTCATGATTTATTGTCATTATTGCTTGGACTTGTGACTCCTTTTTCCTCGTTTCTGATTTGGCCGTCCAAAATAATGAGTTAATGACTGCATTAACTTGTCACAAAATAGGTCATTTAACTACATTAAGTGGTTGCAAGGGCACTCGAAGAGTCGCGGGCCGTACTGCATCTTTTGGAATTCTTCTTGCGATGATCGCCAAGGGATCCACATGTTGTTTGATGTAGGGTGGCGATGCAACTTCAAGCACCAATTGATATCAGTGGGCCAATAACATCTATCATGTCGATTTGTCAATCGGTTGGATAGAAAGTGTACTTTCTTAGTTTGCCGGTTGGCGATTTTGATGTGTGCGATGATGATCACATGCTCTTGATGGTAGATTCGAGATGTTGGTGAAGATCAACTGATTTCAAGCACAAAAAATCAGATTTTCGGAAAACCACAGGGGCCGGAATTCTCGAAACACGAAAAGGGTTGGAAAATGGACCTTTCGGCGGACACCCAGCGACCCAGATTTCCAAGGCCGCCGGTGACCATGGGCCATGGTTGTCGCCGGCGACCATGGGGATTTTCCCCCTTTTTGGTCACCGTTTTTCTGCTGTTTCTCGGTCTTTTCTTATTCTTTTTTCTCCTATATTTTTCCTGACATTTTTTTCTCATTTATTGGCTTAATTCTCCTGAAGAAAACCTAACGAGAAGCCGTGCGAATCAGAGCACAAAGTTTCTTATTTTCTGGAAAGGCCGAAGACTTTGTCACCGATTTTTCGTCAAAAGTCAAAATCAGGGCAAACGATGTCAGAATGACCTCAAATTTTACGTATACCTGTTGAGCAATATATAAGACCAACCATAGGCTTTTGTTTGAGTTTTGAAGCCGTGTGGGGTCCCGTCGCCTGTACACTTAATTTTGTCGCGAGAAAGATGTCGCGCTTTGATGTGCGGTCAACCGATGTCCGATTGACCTGAAATTTGACAGGGAGCCTACTAAAGTCATTTTGAGACAATCCATTAGCTCTGATTTGGAAGTCATGGACCCGGGGAGCTCTGCCGCCGGGAAGCCCGATTTGGCTTCTGAGAGTCAAAGTCCGGTCAAATGTTGTCGAAATGACCTGAAGTTTGACATGTAGCCCTTTGGAAGCCTTTTGAAGTCACCCATGCGCTCTGTCTGATGAGTGATGTCCTCAGTGATTCTCGTCGCCGAATGGCTTGATTTTGCTGTTCAAGGGTTGATGTTTGGTCAAACGTTGTCGGTTTGACTTAGAACTTGAACTGGAGCCTTTTGGAGGTATTTTGAAACCATCCACAGGCTCGAATCGAAGATCTGATGTCTTCAATGCTATTGCCGCCAGGGGCGCCTGTTCAGCTGCAGGAGGAGTGAAGTTACGCCAAATGATGTTGGAATGGCCTAAAACTTCATGTGTTTTCTTCTTTTGGTTGTTTTGAAGAATCTTGCAGTTTTTGTTTGATTCTGACAAGACTTGATGCTTGAAGTAGTATTGCCTGTTTGTGGTAGGATGCGACTTCATGTAGCTTCTTGATGTTGAAGAGGCAAAGTGACATTTTTGGTGTCAACAATGTGCATCCTTGAAAAGGGTAGGCCAAATTAATCCAAATTGCCACACCTTTGCTGCTATCTTTTTACCAAAAATATGTCCCCCGCAAGCATGGTTATGACAGGATTCAAGTATGCTCTTCTAGTCCATCTTGGGTACGCACCTCTTAATGATTTGGTCAGGGCATTGTTTAAATAAATAGGGATCATCCCAAAAATAGTATTCAGCCCTAGACAAAAAACAGAATTGGTCAGTTTTGGACCAATTGCTTGGTGTTTTCCCAGTCACCAGATAGTTTACTATACCTACATACCACGGGTTTTATTATCAATAAACAATAATTGCTCATCTGGGAGGGTTGCTAAAATTGGATAGTCGTAGGAGGAATCAACAATCAAAGGCGAAACATGGTCAGCTACCATGTTTTCAGACCCCTTCTTATCCCGTATCTCAAGATCAAATTCTTACAAAAGTAGTATCCAACTGATCAGCCGAACTTTGGTATCTTTCTTGCTCAACAAATATGTCAATGCGGCATGATCAGTGAAGACAATGACTTTTGACCCTATGAGATAGGATCTGAACTTATCCAATATGAAGATGACAACCGGCAATTCCTTCTCAGTGGCGGTATGGTTAAGCTGTGCATCGTTAAGGGTCCTACTAGCATTGAAGATGACGTGAGGAAATTTGTCTATCCTCTGTCCCAGTACAACTCCAAGAGCATAATTGGAGGCATCGTACATCAATCCAAAAGTTTTCATTCAATCAAGAGGACGGATAATGGGTGTAGATGTCAACTCTCGTTTCGAACGATCAAATGATTCTAGACATGTAGCAGAAAAATCAAAATTAGAATTCTTTGCCAAGAGATCACAGAGGGCGAGCAATTTTACTAAAGTCCTTGATAAAGCGCCGATAGAAGCATGCGTGGCCCAAAAGGGCTCTCACATCTCGCACAGTTTTAGGAGGGGGCAGGTTCACAATCAAGTAGACCTTGGCCTTTTCTACTTCAATGCCTTTACTTGACACAATATGACCCAAAACAATGCCCGAGTTGACCATAAAATGACACTTCTCCTAGTTCAAGACCAGGTTCTTTTCCTTACATCTTTGCAATACCAGGGTCAAATGGTGTAGACAACTATCAAAACTCAAGCCAAAAACAGAAAAGTCATCCATGAAAACTTCTAAAAATCTCTCCACCATGTCTGAGAAAATGCTCAACATACACCTTTGAGAAGCTGCAGGTGTGTTGCACAAGCCAAACAACATATGCCTATAGGCAAATGTGCCAAAATGACAGGTGAAGGTTGTCTTCTCTTGGTCCTTGGTGGAGATATGGATCTGGTTATACCCTGAATAACCATCCAAGATGCAATAGAAAGCATGGCCCGCTAATCTTTCCAACATCTTATCAATGGAGGTTAATGGAAAGTGGTCCTTCCTAGTCATTGAATTCAATTTTATGTAATCAATAAAGACTCTCCAACCTGTTTGAACACAGGTTGGGACCATTTCATTGTCCTCGTTGGCGACAACGGTTACCCCAGATTTCTTAGTTACTACTTGGACAAGACTCACCCATTGATTGTGAGAAATCGGGTAGATAATGCCAGCGTCTAAAAGCTTAATTACTTCTCCCTTCACTACTTCCTTTAGGACCAGATTCAGTCACCTCTGCAGTTCAAGAGATGGTTTGGCACCTTCTTCCAGAAGAATCTGGTGCATAACTATAGAGGGACTGATTCCTTTAATATCCGAGATAGTCCAACCTAGGGCACTCTGATGGTCTTTTACCACATCCAGTAATTTATTTTCCTTCTCTTCCTCAAGGTCTGAGGCAATAATTACTGGATTACAAGCAGAGAACCCCAAGTAGGCATACTTTGAGTTGTCGGGTAATGGTTTCAATTCTAAATTGTTTGGCTCGGAAATAATTAATTCTTGTTTGACCTTAGATTCAGAGGTAGATGTAAAAATTGCGCTCAATCTTCTGCTTCCATTGGCCAACATCCATCGGCTGGGCTGAATCTAATAATGCATTAACTTCGCATATGGACTTGTTGATGTCTATGTGGGCATTGAAGTGAGCCTGGCAAGCCTCCAACGGATCTGTGTAACATGATGATTGAACTGTTTGATCAACTAATATGTCAATCGTGTTCACTTTCACATCATCATCTAGGCCTGATGTTTGGAGTCCGTTACGACAAACATTCAACTCCAACTTTATGTTCCCGAAACTAAGTGTCACGACCCCATTCCTGCATCTAATCACTACATCTGATGTTGTAAGGAACGGTCGACCAACTGGGAAATAAAATCATTAACTTTCACGATCACATCTTCAACCACACCTTTCGGATACTTAACTGATCTATCAGCAAGACAAAGGGTAATATTAGTCTTTTTTAGTCCTCCCAGGCCCAACAGCGTGTACATGGAGTATGGTAGTAAATTCATGCTTGCCCTAAGATCAAGGAGACACCTCTCCATGATGGAGTCTTCTATCTGAATGGTAATGGTAGGGCAGCCAGGGTCTTTGTATTCGGGTGCAATGGTCTGCTGGATCAACCATGATGCTTGGGCTGCCATCACAGCGGTTTTGGATGCTAAGGTTTTCCGCTTGACAGTGGTCAGGTCTTTCAAAAACTTAGAGTTGGAAAGGATTTCCTTTATGGCTCAAGGAGGGGTATGTTTATCTAAGCATTCTCAAAAACTTCTAAGATTCCCTCAAAGTGATCCTTCTTTCTAGTCTCCTTCAATCGGTGTGGGAATGGTGCTCTGGGTATCACTTCTAAAGATGATGGTTCAACTACAACGGACTTCTGAATTTAGTTTCTCTTTGGCTCTCTTCTTGATATGGATTCTTCTATCTCTTTCAAGTTTTCTCTTTTTACATTCTCTTTTAAATTTTCCCTCAAATTGTCTCTATCGGGTTCGACAACTTTCCTCGAACTCTTTGATTTTCCTAAAAAATCTTCTCTCTTTAATCCTCTTCAGGCATCTCAACTCTATTGTCAACATCTTTCTTGATCTTAGTATATGGATCGCCTGCACATGCTCACTACTCTCTATCGGACACTAGCCTCTGGGCTGATTGGGTTGTCCTTTTGGACTAACAATGGTTTGGCTCATGATTTGGCCCCTTTCTCTCTCAGACAACTGTAAGGTGAGTTGACCTAATTGGGCCTCTAGACTTGCAATGGACTGGTTCTGAGCATGGTCAGTTTACTCTTGGATTTGAATGAATTTGGTCAATAGGTTCTCCAGATGAAAGGATTGCTGAGGGGCTTGCGCCGGTAGAGTAGTTAGGCATTTGTTATTGTTGGAAACTAGGTGGGCCTTCCAGACAGGTTTCAAAAAGTTTTGACCCACTTGATGTAGGGATCAATTATCTAGAAGGCAACAAACCCAATCCAGGATGCAATCCCTCAAACTCATAAACCATGTACAGCAACATATACTATCTAGAAGATAAAAAATAGCACCTAAACATGCAACCACGAAATCTACAGCATACAAGGATGTAGATATACCTTTGGAGCTTTGTAGTGCTCTAATGGAGAATTTGAGTTCTTTCCTTTGATGATGAACACCTTCACTATCCAATTCAGAATCTCCAACACCTTTTGATCTTCCACACTATTACCCGTATTAGATCTCCTTTCTCAAGAAGATGGTGGAATCTCCAAGAGAAAACCTAACTAGTAACTCTAAGGAACTAAAGGTGAAAGAGAGGAGAACTTAGAGAGGAAGAGAACTTGTGCAACACTTGCACAAAGGGGCTGGAATTGCTCACACTATTATGCACGACCAAGAGGGGTTTATTCCTCTTTATATAGCCCTCCAATCCACCTCTTTTCCTATTTGAAATAGAAGTTTAAGATTTGCAATTCATGTCTCCTGTATGTGGATCTCATCCATACACATGTATTACATCTAGTATACTTGTGGACTCCGATTCATCTCATGAGCCATTATGTCATTAGTATTGGTTATGTGCAAGTATATAAAACATCATTCATCTCATGAAAGGAAAAGCATGAATTGTATTGATAAATAAAGAAATTAATCAATTTATTACATCATATACCCTTGGTATTGAGACCACAAACTAACAATCTCCCACTTGGGCTCAATGCCAATGAGGATTGCATCTCATGCCCATCCCGTCTACATGCTGCTCAAAAACCTTGGTGGTCAAAGGCTTAGTAAAGAGATCTACTAGATTGTCCGCAGAGGCTATCTTGGTGATAACAATATCACCTCTCTGCACAATCTCTCTGACCAAGTGATACTTCCTCTGTACGTGCTTTTGGCTTTTATGTCTCCTGGGTTCCTTGGACTGAGCGACTGCCCCGCTGCTATCATAGTAAACGTGAGCGGTTGTCGCGCCAAAGATACCACTCCAAGTTCCAAAAGGAATCTTTTCAGCCATACTGCTTCACAAGCCGCTACATATTCAGCCTCAGAAGTGGAATCAGCGGTACATTCCTGTTTAATACTCCTCCAGCTGATAGCTCCTCCGCCAAGCATAAACACATAACCAGAGGTGGATTTCCTGGAATCTTTATCTGACATGAAGTCAGAATCTGTGTATCCGACTGGAATCAGCTCATCACTGTTGTAAATCAACATGTAATCTCTAGTTCTTCTAAAGTACTTGAGGATACATTTTACAACAGTCCAATGGTCAGGACCTGGGTTAGACTGATATCTACTGACTAAGCCCACTACATGACAGATATCCGGTCTAGTACATAGATAGCATACATGAGGCTACCAACAGCCGAAGCGTATGGAATTGCTCTCATTTACTCCTTTTCCTCTGGGGTTTTGGGACCCTGATCCTTGGAAAGGTGTACTCCATGCCTTAAAGGTGTGATAGCATTCTTGGAGTCCTGCAAAGCAAACCGTACCAGTACCTGAAAGTCCGGGGATCCAAATCCTAGAGGGGGGGGGTGAATAGGGTGAGCTTTAATTAAGACCAATTTTAACCAATTTTAACTTCTTTAAAACAAACTAGTCACAAGTGATGATTATCAAACAAAATGCGGAAGCTAATATAAACAATCACTACAAGCATACACCGCAACACAAAGGTTTATAGTGGTTCGGCCTCAATGCCTACATCCACTACTGGCTTGTGATTCAACACCCCACCGGATTTCCACTATTTATGCTTTTCAATAGGCTAAGCAATAACCTTTACAATGATGTTTTTCAAGGCTTAACATAAACCTATACATTATGCTTTTCTTAGGCTAAGCAATAACCTCTTCAACCAAAAGGTTGGTTATCTCACTAAGTTGTGTCTATAATACAGTTGATGGAGATTCAATTTAGCTCATTACATTTGCCTCTAAAGTAGGCGGATATGAAACTAAAACTCTAACTCACACAAACACTAAATGAATGCAGAGATGTATGCTCATGATGTGTGTGTGTGTGTGATGTCCTCAATCATTTTGAAAATGAAAGCTCATAAATGTATGCCTAAGGCTTTTGAAAGTTTTAGCTCATGAAAACATTTATGATTGAGGAAAGAATGCAAATCACATGTTAAAAATAACTTGTAAAAGATATACATATGTATTCCAAACAAGTTTTGAAATTCTAAGAACAAAACATGTGATGCATAGGGATGTCAATTAAATCAGCAATATAGCTCAAAACATAAAAATAGATTTGATTGAAATTAGAGGACAAATCATATGTACTTATAAAATCAACTTGAAAATGATATACCTATCAAAGCAAAGCAAGTTGTGAAACGTTAAAACAAAGTTACATATGATTTGTAAAGATGTTGAATCCAAAACATAAGATATATTTGAAAGTGATTTTCTTATGATGAAAAACAACAACCATAGATTCAACCAAGTATAGGAATCGTGTTACATATAATTTCAAAGATTCTTTCATTAACATGATCTTCTTAGATTTACCAATTAAAGTAATACTTGAATTGAATCATGGTGATGCATCCAAAACAATAAATCAATTCAAAACATAATAATGTTAAGGACACAACAAATCATAGTTTATCATGCTACAAAAGATTTACCAAAAATAAAACAAAGCATTAAAACATATGATTAAGGAAAGTAAAGCTTACCTAGAGATTTAACTTCATTAATCCAAGCTTTAGCTCTCCTAATGATCCCCTTCATCCCTTAGTTCATTCCCCTTTGATTTGCCTCAAAACCTCTCAAGGAATGTCTAAAAATCCTCAACTTTTGGCAAAGGAATGAACTAGTATTTATAGCCAAAACAGCCCAACGGCTAGTCCCAGGTCGACCTGGCCTTCACAACGGTCATAAAACTGACCATTTGAAAAAGGGCTAACGGCTGTTTACTCGGTCGACCTGCATGGGCTCGGTCGACCGGGTCCCCTGTTGGGCCGGTCGACCGAGCCCACTGCGGGTCGACCGAGCCTGGGGACCAAAATTCCCTAAAAAGTGTTTTTTCAAAGTATTTCTCAAAGGGAACTTTTGGGCCAATGAACCAAGCATGGAATCATGTTTTAAATCACACTAAGAGGGTTAAAAACATGAAACACAAAAAGCCTAAAAAGATTTGAAAGATTTAAACCACATAGGCTTGCTTGATTTCTAGAACTTCTTTTCAAAAAACAATTGCATCGAAGATTAAAAACAAAACATGCACAAAACAATATTTCTTCAAGTCTAAAAACCAATGCATGTGTAAATCAAGATTTCAAGATTTTCTAAATTAATGCATATGTGTGTAAATCAAATGATGCTAGAATGATAATGCATCAATCAAATTGCAATCTACAAAATTCCTAACATTCTCCCCCTTTGCAATTTGATGGCAACTCACTCACCACTGAAAATACACACTAAGTCTTCAGCTCCCCCTAAGCTGGACAAGTCTTGAAATCTCTTGGATGCTTCTTCTCTTAGCTTGGGCTCTTGGGCTTTTTCTTCATCCTTCTTAATGCTTGGAGCTTGATCATTCTTCAAGCTTTCTCTTCTTCTTTTTTTCTTTAGCCAAGCATCTTCTTTAGCTCCCAAGCTTTCTTCTATCACCTCTCCCCCTTTGACCATGCCTCTCTCTTTCCCTTTGGCAAGATATGCATTCTCTCCCCCTGTAGAAGATCATACAATATCTCCCCTTAGGAAGCTTGGACATTCTCTTCCCCTTTAGAGAACTTGAATGCTCTCTCCCCCTTTGACATTAAATTGCAAAGGTACCTACACACATGAAACAAGGAAAATACCTTTTAGTAGCACCTGTTAACAAAAGAAATCAAAAATGAAATATATAATGGGTTATCATGTATGGAAGTAGTCTCTAAGGGTTCAAAGCTAATCGAATGGTCAATTTGATCAAAGCTAATACTTCCTATGAAGGTTTACACTCCCCCTCAATCCATTCTCTCCTTTTGTCAAACTTTTGACAAAGATATAACTATTTGGTGCAAGGAGAAGATGGTTTTACCAATTGAGAGTCAACTTCAAGGAAAGGATTAGACATGTTTAACTATAAAAGCTCAATATGATCAAAATACCAAAAAAGAGCAATGTCAATGAGAAAAACAATCATGGATACCAATTGGAAAAACAAAGAATACCAATTGAGATTCAAAGATAAGTCTATTAAAACAATCACTCTAAAATGGATTTAAAAATATAACTATTAGGAAAAATCCAAATTAGAGCTATCCATGATGAAATGGGGTTTATTAAACATAGCATCAATCAATTTAACTATGAAGATCATATGCTATGAAAGTTTTGAAACCATTTCATTCAATCAATAAATATGACTATTAATGTGCAAGATGAGTGAAATGAAATTCAAACATGAAGCCTACCTCAAAAATTAACCAACCAATATTATGATCACATAAACATGGTGGTCATGAGATTTACCTATATGAGCAAGGGAGGAGGCAATCATGAAAATTATGATGCTAATGGAATGTGACATGGAATGAAAACATATAACTATCAAGTTCAATCCATTTCACAAGGTCTATCACATTCACAAGAAATAAAACCAATCGAAAATTATACCAATTGAAACCAATTGAATTTGACAACATGATTAAGAGCAAGAATGTAACAAACTCAAAATTCCATCAAGCATCATAAATGCATATTCATCACTTTTAATGATATTACTAATGAGCATAGTGATGAACAAGGTAAATTACAATGCAAAAGGATATAACTTTGAAATGCATGCAATTTTCAAAGTGACTAAATCATATGAATTCAACAACTAAGATATCCATCAAACATATAGATATACGAGGGATGGATTTCAAAGAGTTTCATATGATAAAGATCACTACTGCGATGTTGAAACATGTATAAGGATGACATCTTTTAGAGAAAATACATGAATCAACATCATAACCATCCAAAAAGAAATGACTAGAATGCATAGAGGATGGATTTGAGTTCTAGTATGGTTTCTACAAATATAACTAAGATCACAACCATACATAGAACGATTTGACATTTGCATAGAGAGGATCAATCAACACTGAAGATCTAACTCATACCATATCATCAATAAAGAATATAACTATGTAAGCACAAGAAGGTATGAAGTTAAAGGGATTAATCTATCATGCAACATCTCCACTCTTAGCAAATGTACTAAGCTTACAATGCAATGGAAAATGATATGAGGTTTATACCAAATGAACTTAGCACATTAAATCACATATGTACTTATTAGGCTCAAATGATAATAAAACAAAAGATTTTACTATAAAGCACATAAACAATCATCAATTTGCATTAATGAAAATATATACCAAGTTAGGCACAAACATGCAAATCAATGAAACCATATCCAACCATGCAATGTAAGACAACAAAATCAATTTGCATAAAAGGAATATAACTAAATGAGCAAAGATGCAAATTGTTTGTAGAAATTATTTCCTTCCAAATGATAGAATCATAACTAAGCACAAGGAAATAAATTCAAGGAAAATTCTTCTATAAATACAACCAATAAAGCTTAGAACATTTTCCAAAGTTTCTCAAATCACTTCAATATTTGAAATTCCAACAAAGAATCATTTATAGAATTAAGAGCAAGTGATTTTGAAAAACAAGAATTTTTCAATTTGTATTCTAAATATGACAATAGACACTCATACAAATTGAACACATATTTTTCATATCAAGAGATATAACTTGAAAAATCAATGGAAAATTTAAATAGATTCAAATAATTTGATTTACAAAAAGGATCTAACTATGAAAATCATCAAATGATTTTCCAACATCAATTGATCATGAAAAAACTAGCTATGAAAGCTTTTGTAATCACTATCAATTGATCATGAATAGCTATGCACTACAAGAGATATAACTATATGAACAAAATGCAAATCCATCATGAAAATATTGCAATTAAGGGATTTTGAAAACCATGAGATATAACTTAAAAGTTCATGAAAACAAAATCAAATGACCACAAAGAAACATTGCATTTTAAAAGATGTGACTATAAAGAAACAAAATGCAAATGTAACAAAAACCAACAAAAAGATTTCACTATAAAGGATAGGTTGGTCTAGGGAGGATCAAGGCCTTAAGGTTAGTCTAAGTGTGTACCAATGAAGATTCACTTAAGGTCTTTATAAGGATGTCCTTGAGAGATCACTAGAGGACTCACCAACTCTTGGAGATATAACTTGAAAAAGTCTTAGAGTGGTGCAATGATACTATGGGGAAATTTCATTTTCAATCATAGTGGAAATCATTACAAATATATGCAATAAAACACAACGCTAGGGCTCTAATCTAGCAAGGATCAACTCCGGGTTGTTAAGCCCTAAAATGGAGTAACCTCGCTTTGATACCAATTGAAAGTCCGGGGATCCGAACCCTAAAGGGGGGGGGGGCTGAATAGGGTGAGCTTTAATTAAGACCAATTTTAACCAATTTTAACTTCTTTAAAACAAACTAGTCACAAGTGATGATTATCAAACAAAATGCGGAAGCTAATATAAACAATCACCACAAGTATACACCACAACACAAAGGTTTATAGTGGTTCGGCCTCAATGCCTACATCCACTACTGGCTTGTGATTCAACGCCCCATCGGATTTCCACTATTTATGCTTTTCAATAGGCTAAGCAATAACCTTTACAATGATGTTTTTCAATGCTTAACATCAACCTATACACTATGCTTTTCTTAGGCTAAGCAATAACCTCTTCAACCAAAAGGTTGGTTATCTCACTAAGTTGTGTCTATAATACAGTTGATGGAGATTCAATTTAGCTCATTACATTTGCCTCTAACATAGGCGGATATGAAAATGAAACTCTAACTCACACAAACACTAAATGAATGCAAAGATGTATGCTCATGATGTGTGTGTGTGATGTCCTCAATCATTTTGAAAATGAAAGCTCATAAATGTATGCCTAAGGCTTTTGAAAGTTTTAGTTCATGAAAACATTTATGGTTGAGGAAAGAATGCAAATCACATGTTAAAAATAACTTGTAAAAGATATACATATGTATTTCAAACAAGTTTTAAAATTCTAAGAACAAAACATGTGATGCATAGGGATGTCAATCAAATCAAAAATATAGCTCAAAACATAAAAATAGATTTGATTGAAATTAGAGGACAAATCATATGTACTTATAAAATCAACTTGAAAATGATATACCTATCAAAGCAAAGCAAGTTGTGAAACTTTAAAACAAAGTTACATATGATTTGTAAAGATGTTGAATCCAAAACATAAGATATATTTGAAAGTGATTTTCTTATGATGAAAAACAACAACCATAGATTCAACCAAGTATAGGAATCGTGTTACATATAATTTCAAAGATTCTTTCATTAACATGATCTACTTAGATTTACCAATTAAAGTACTACTTGAATTGAATCATGGTGATGCATCCAAAACAATAAATCAATTCAAAACATAAAACATGTTAAGGACACAACAAATCATAGTTTATCATGCTACAAAAGATTTACCAAAAATAAAACAAAGCATTAAAACATATGATTAAGGAAAGTAAAGCTTACCTAGAGATTTAACTTCATTAATCCAAGCTTTAGCTCTCCTAATGATCCCCTTCATCCCTTAATTCATTCCCTTTTGATTTGCCTCAAAACCTCTCAAGGAATGTCTAAAAATCCTCAACTTTTGGTAAAGGAATGAACTAGTATTTATAGCCAAAACAGCCCAACGGCTAGTCCCCGGTCGACCTGGCCCTTCCTCGGTCGACCTGGCCTTCACAACAGTCATAAAACTCACCGTTTGAAAAAGGGCTAACGGCTGTTTACCCGGTCGACCTGCATGGGCTCGGTCGACCGGGTCCCCTGTTGGGCCGGTCGACCGAGCCCACTGCGGGTCGACCGAGCCTGGGGACCAAAATTCCCTAAAAAGTGTTTTTTCAAAGTATTTCTCAAAGGGAACTTTTGGGCCACTGAACCAAGCGTGGAATCATGTTTTAAATCACACTAAGAGGGTTAAAAGCATGAAACACAAAAAGCCTAAAAAGATTTGAAAGATTTAAACCACATAGGCTTGCTTGATTTCTAAAACTTCTTTTCAAAAAACAATTGCATCCAAGATTAAAAACAAAGCATGCACAAAACAATATTTCTTCAAGTCTAAAAACCAATGCATGTGTAAATCAAGGTTTCAAGATTTTCTAAATCAATGCATGTGTCTAAATCAAATGATGCTAGAATGATAATGCATCCATCAAATTGCAATCTACAAAATTCCTAACAGTACCTTATCTATGTGAGCAGTTTGAGATAAGCCAATCATCCTATTTTTTCTGTCTCGATGGAGTTTGATCCCTAGGATGTAACTAGCTTCTCCCAAGTCCTTCATATCAAAAGTCTTTGCTAACCAAACTTTTACTGTTGACAACATTCCTATATCTTTCCCAAGGAGAAGGATGTCGTCGACGTATAAAATCAGAAAAAATACCCTGTCACCTTCATTTTTCATGTACACACATGACTCATTCGGATTTTGACTAAAACCAAATGATTTGATTGTCTGGTCAAAACGGATGTTCCAGCTTCGGGATGCCTGCTTCAGTCCATAAATGGACTTCTGCAGCTTGCAAACTCTTTGGTTTTGGTTACTTGCTATAAAACCGTCTGGCTGCATCATATAGATGTCTTCCTCAAGATGGCCGTTGAGAAACTCCGTCTTGACATCCATTTGCTAAATCTCGTAATCGAGATGAGCCCCAATGGATAAGAGTATCCGGATGGACTTGAGCATGGCTACCGGCGAGAAGGTTTCCTCATAATCGATACCCTCTTTCTGAGTGTACCCTTTCACAACAACCCTGGCCTTAAAGGTCTCAACTCTTCCATCTGGTCCTCTTTTTCTCTTGTAGACCCACTTGCAGCCAATAGGTTTGATATTGGCAGGCAAGTCCACAAGTGTCCAGACCTGATTAGAGTACATAGACTCCATCTCAGCTTTCATAGCATCTTGCCAATGTCTCGAATCTATGTCATTAATTGCTTCATCATAGTTACAGGGATCCTGTTTCAGTTCTTCCGGGATTGCCTCGTAAGACTCTCCCAAGAATGAGAACCTATCAGGGGGCCTGATTATTCTCCCACTACGACGAGGCAACGGTGTAACTACTGGGTCTGGTAGGGGCGGTTCTTCCTCAAGTTCGGTCATACTTGGATTTGGAATTGATTGTTCTTGAATCTCTTCCAAGATCACCTTTTCTAAATATTTTCGGTCCATCATATAATCTTCCTCCAGAAAAACCGCATTGGTGCTTACCAGCACTTTCTGCTCTCTGGGATTATAGAATAACCAACCTTTAGTTCCTTTAGGATATCCTACAAATATGCATACTTCCGACTTTGTTTCCAACTTATCTGTCTTTACCTTCAGCACATGTGCCGGACAACCCCAAATGTGTAAATGTTGTAGACTAGGGTTTTGCCCAGACCATAACTCCCGGGGGGTCTTAGGTACAGACTTAGATGGCACGAGGTTATGGATGTACATCGCAGTATCCAAGGCATATCCCCAAAAGGATATAGGTAATCCTGAGAAACTCAACATAGACCTAATCATATCTAAAAGAGTTCGGTTCTTTCTTTCCGCTACTCCATTCCGTTGAGGCAAACCAGGAGCAGACAACTGAGAAAGAATCCCATTTTCTGATAAGTGTCCAATAAAATCACCAGAGAGATATTCCCCTCCTCGATCTGATCGAAGAGTCTTGATACTTTTACCTAATTGCTTTTCCGTTTCCGCTCGAAACTCTTTGAACTTTTCAAAAGCCTCGGACTTGCGGTGCATAAGGTATATGTATCCATATCTTAAGTAGTCATCTGTGAAAGTGATGAAGTACTCATATCCTCCTCTGGCTCTGACATTAATGGGTCCACACACATCAGTATGCACTAATTCCAATAAATCTTTGACCCTATTGCCCTTGGATGAAAAGGGTCTTTTGGTCATGTTGCCTTCCAGACAGGACTCACAGACAGGCATTGGTTCTACAACCAATGAAGGCAAGATACCATCTTTCACTAGCCTGTCAATCCTATTTAGGTTTATATGACCTAGCCTCAAGTGCCAAAGTTTTGTTGGATTAGATGAAGGTGACCTTCTCTTTAATGATGGCCTATTTATTATTTCGGTATCATGTATCTCATACATTGTAGGAGTTGACAGATAAAGCCCATTGGTTACCTTGCCAGAACATATAAAAGTACCGTTTCTCTTTATGACAACTTCAGTACCAAAAGTAATAGAATAACTTTTATTCACCAAACTAGAAACTGAAATTAAATTCTATCTTAAAGACGGTACATATAGAGTGTCTGACAAAACCAACTTATTATCTTGGAAACATAAAGTAATAACTCCTACTGAGACCGCATCCGCCTTAGCATCAGATCCTAGGTTGACAATGATTTCGCCGTCACTGAGTTTCCTAGTTTCCCTGAGCCCCTGCAACGAATTACATATGTGATTAGTTGCCCCGGAGTCCACACACCAAGATTCTGAAGTACCAGTTGCAAAACTAACTTCAGAAACAAGTGATTCAATCATACCTGAGGTCTTCTTCTTAGATAGAGAATCTGGACAATTCCTCTTCCAATGTCCTGTCATACCACAATGGAAACACTTTCCTTTTGTCCTTGACCCCTTAGCCTTGCCAAGACCACAATTAGGACCATTCTCCAACTTAGGACCCTTCGGAACTGATTTCTTCTTGTCTTTCGATTTGGACTTGGTAAATGACTTTTCCGTCATCAGGGCAATTGGCTTCTTCTTCATAATCCCTTCAGTCACCACCAGCTGACTAGAAAGTTCAGCTAGAGTCAAATTCATCTTAGTCATATTATAATTGACCTTGAATTGTTGAATGACTCTGGTAGTGACTCAAGGATTATGTCGATCTGCGATTCTGCATCAATCGCAGCCCTCAGTACATCTGACTCATTCAATGAGTCCATCATTTTCAACATGTGGTCCTGTACTGGTGTGCCTTCAGCCATCTTGGTGCTTATAAGCACCCTCATAGCAGCCTGTCTAGTAGGCCTGCCTTGTTTCACAAACATCTCCTTTAAGTTTGATATAATATCATATGCAGTCTTAAAGGATTGATGTTGGTGTTGCAAAACACTAGACATGGATGCCTGTATATAACATCTGGCCATCTCATCGTCTTTGGCCCACTTGGTGTAAAGTTCCTTTTCTTCTTGTGATGCTTCTGGCAATGGCTCATCAAGGGGGGTTTGGTAAGGACATATTTATATCCTGAAGCTGTCAGGACTATATCCAGGTTCCGTTTCCAATCTACATAATTGGATCCCACCAACTTATTATGGTTGAGGATGGTCGCAAGTGGATTGAAAGTATTTGAATTCATGCTGGAAATACTGTAGCACATAACCATACATTCAATTAATGAATTTAAATGACATTAGGGTTTAGTATTCTACCAAATTTATATGGAATCCTCATAACCACTAAATTCAGAATACATCGGAATCCCAATCCCCGGGGTATGCCTCCTTGGGGAGTGCGAATACCACCTAGATTGGTGCGGATCAAAGTTGGTCAAAATTAGGATTAAGACTTAACTCTCCATGATCCCCTTCATTCATTATTATCTAGGTATCTCATACCAAATAATGAATGACTCCCGATTAACTTCGGTTTCTAAAATAAATGAGGCAAATCCTTGGGGATATTACATCATTATTTTAGTTAAGTGTGACCCACCAACTAGCATTGCATGACAACCGTTGCAAGCAACTCCTCCTTGAGGAGTAGGCCCCCGCCCCGTCTCACCAACACTATCCATAGGAGATCCATATCTAGTAACCAGACAAGTAAAAGCCCTCCGTGGGGAACGACCATTCTCAAGATGGCGCGAGGCTAATACTTTCCTTACAATTGACCTATGGTGGAAAACCATGAGGATTTCTAAACATAAATGCCCCGCTCCCACTTAATATTTTAGAATTGAGGATTTCCTTGTAAGGTATTAGGGCCCACATATATACATATGAACATCAAATCATCTCATGATATGATCAAAGATTGGTTCCAAGTCAAGTTATTTTAAGGAAAGTCCAGTTTCTAAATTAGTGTTACCAATGTGTCCATCTCATGGGCCATCAACACTAATTAGAACTCTTTCCAAAAATTAATTTGATTTGACCAATTTTAGTAACTTGCTATGTTTGGATCAGATTTGGAGATATTCTAAATTAAGCATGCATCCATAAATAGAAAGTGCTAAAATTAGAAACTAGTCCTCTCCTGCACATGGCCCGAGCAGAATAGACTTCTTGGACTTCTAGACTTTCCAAAACTTTGGAATTCCTCAAACTCTTTGGGCAACTCCAAAACTCCTTTGGTAATCTTCAAACTCTTTGATTAGGAGTCCAACATCGCTTTCCTTCTTTGTCTCGGACATCGCCAGAATTTACAAATTTAGAAAAAATACATAAATTCCTATGCCTCAATTATGAGACTTACATGGTAATCTAAACATGGAAATAAAAGGGCTATAGGGAAATTCATCATGCCTTGCCCTTTCACGGGAAACCAAGGAAACCATGACGCCCTTTACATTTAGCCTTAAATAAACCAATCACATAAATAGAAAGCAAAAGACTTGTGGGCCATATGGAGAGGACATTATCATCTGCAAGTTAGTATCTCATACAACCATACAAATCACAGAAATTGGCTGCCAAATAATGCTGGAAAAATAGGATGTAAGAGAAGACCCGAAACTGAAAAACAGTTTCTGCAACATGCTGTGCAGAAGGGTCAGTCGACCGGCCGGAGGGCTCGACCGAGCACGGGGCTAGGTCGACCGGACTGACGAAAACCTGCAACATGTGTTTTCTGTTTCGTGTCCATTCTTCCCCAAATCACTTCCAAAGTGTTCCAATGGCTTCCTAATATCCTTCCATCATTATTAAACCCTTTTGTGACTATCCAAACATGAATCTACTATCAAACCAAGTAAATTCATCAAAACTGATCCTTACATAGCCCTTGCTTCATCTTCTTCGCAACTCATGCAAAGATTGGAGCAAGCTTGCTGATCTAACATGATTAGAGATGAGGTATGGCTCTGATACCAATTGTTGGAAACTAGGTGGGCCTTCCAGACAGGTTTCAAAAACTTTTGACCCACTTGATGCAGGGATCAATTATCTAGAAGCCAACAAACCCAATCTAGGATGCAATCCCTCAAACTCATAAACCATGTACATCAACATATACTATCTAGAAGATAGAAAATAGCACCTAAACATGCAACCACGAAATCTACAACATACAAGGATGTAGATATACCTTTGGAGCTTTATAGTGCTCATATGGAGAATTTGAGTTCTTTCCTTTGATGATGAACACCTTCACTATCCAATTCAGAATCTCCAACACCTTTTGATCTTCCACGCTATTATCCGTGTTAGATCTCCTTTCTTAACAAGATGGTGGAATCTCCAAGAGAAAACCTAACTAGTAACTCTAAGGAACTAATGGTGAAAGAAAGGAGAACTTAGAGAGGAAGAGAACTTGTGCAACACTTTCACAAAGGGGCTGGAATTGCTCACACTATTATGCACGACCAAGAGGGGTTTATTCCTCTTTATATAGCCCTCCAATCCACCTTTTTTCCTATTTGAAATAGAAGTTTAACTCCCATTACAAATTAGTAAACTTCTCCCTTGCTAGTTGCTATAGAAGTCTCACTTCCACAACAATTAGTAGCTTTCTCCTTTCTAATTAAAATAGAAGTCTTACTTCCATTAATAATTAGTAGCTTACCATTACCACTATTAGAAGTCTCACTTCAAATAGAAATAGTAACCTTCCTTTTAGAGTTCAAGTAGAATTAGTATCTTTCTAATAACTTGGGCTAGCGTGGGGACCACTAGGGATTCCTTAGAAAGCTGGCTCCAACTGGGACACGCGACCCCACATCTCATGTGTAATCCGGGCCCACAGTTAATTGCAAATAACTCTACTATATAAATGCAATTGCACTCCAGTCTTAGGAATATATTACAATGAATACCCTAAACTTCCTCAGTACCACAAGTAGGCCCCTCCATCTATATCCATGGATCAAATGGACCTGTCCACCAAATTAGATCCATATCTTATTATCCTTGAGCCCTAATTAATTATAGTGATCATTTGGTACCGATCCAATTAACTCTTAATTGGAATGGGTGCGCACTTACTAATGATAAATCCATTAATTGGCACAAGGGGATATTAAAGATAGATTCCATCTTGACCATTGAATATTCCCACAGCTCTACTACCACGTACCCAAATCACTGAGGTGTTGACCTACAATTGGCATCACTCATTGGTGACTCAAAGCAAATGAATAGATAGAAACTTGAGTTCATTAATGTCTCAGGATTGTGAGCCTATTGCTAGGGAATTATGAGAGCAGACCTTAAAATAAAGACAGTGTATATAAGGTGTTTCTCATTGTCCTTCAATACATTCAATGTACCAGCACCATGATCCAGAATCTTACATTCCGATGATCGAGACAAATCACACTATCTCATAGTGATCAAAGTGTTGCAACCTTGTCAGATGAGATGTCCAATCTCATCACTGGTTGTGAAGATATTTAAGTATAAGATTTGCAATACATGTCTCCTGTATGTGGATCTCATCCATACACATGTATTACATCTAGTATACTTGTGGACTCCGGTTCATCTCATGAGCCATTATGTCATTCGTATTGGTTATGTGCAAGTATATAAAACATCATTCATCTCATGAAAGGAAAAGCATGAATTGTATTGATAAATAAAAAATTAATCAATTTATTACATCATATACCCTTGGTATTGAGACCATAAACTAACAGTTATCGGACTAGTGTCCTACACTAGTTTTGTGGTTTGAACTGATGTTGTTAGTGAAATTGATTCTACAGTGTGGGCTGCTTAGGATGAGGAACCATGGGATGATTAGTTTGAGCAGGTTGCTAGTGTTGCTGCCTAGGATACTGTGGTTGGAAACAAGGTTGATTTCCATGGGACTGAATAGGTTCGGCTTGATGGTATGAAAAATTGGGGTGGAACCTATTGTCTGGGTGGTAGGTCTGATTGAAAGTGTTAATAGTTGGTTTCAGAAAGTTTCCATAGGAATTCAGTGCATTGGCTTGCTCGGCCTTGAAAAATGGCAAACTAGGGCAATTCTCAACCGTGTGCTCACAACTATCGCATAACACACAAACATGATGTGGTTCACTCATACTTCTCAAGGTGGGCTCATGTTACTGAGGTGTGGGTTGGCATGACATCACAGACATAGATCCTATCTTTTTGGTCAAATTTTTCACTCCCTGAACTAAACTGGTCATCACATTTTTCAACTCAGGGTCCTATTTGATGTTGTACATTCCAGGCTTCTGGATCCCTGTCTCATCTCTCTCTAAATCTTTCCTATTACTGCTCCAATTTTGTGAATTCTCTGCAAGCTTGGCAAGGAATTCGTTTGCTTGATCAACAGTCTGATTCATGAATTCTCCTTTGTGCATTGATTCAATCAAGATACGCTGGGGGTTCGTAAGATCTCTATAAAAGAAATGTATCAACTCTCCTTTGTCAATCCCGTGATGTGGGCATTTGATCAATAGGTCATGGAATCTCTCCCAAGTTTCGGCAAACTCTTCCTTGAGTCGTCCCCTAAAGTTCCTTAATGCACTTGTAAACTACTCAGTTTTGCTCATTGGGAAAAATTTGGACATAAACTTTTTGACAAGCTTATCCCATGTGGTAATTGAGTTTGGAGTCAAGGAATTCAGCCAGGCGACTGTATGTGAAAGTCCTGGGATCCTAACCCTAGAGGGAAGGAGAATAGGGTGTGCTACAATATGTGACCAATTATGACAAATTTTAACTTCTTAAAATAAACTAGTCACAAATGATGATTTATCAAACAAGCTGCGGAAGCTAATAAAACAATCACCACAAGCAAAACACCACTACACAAAGATTTATAGTGGTTCGGCCTCAATGCCTACATCCACTACCGGCTTGTGATCCAATCACCCCACCGGATTTCCACTATCTATGCTTTTCAATAGGCTAAGCAATAACCTTTACAATGTTGTTTTTCTAGGCTAAACAACAACCTTTACAAGATGCTTTTCTAGACTAAGCAATAACCTTTACATAATGCTTTTCTTAGGCTAAGCAATAACCTTTACAAGAAAAAGATTTCTCTTAAAGAAGTGTCTACAAAAACACTCAAAGAGATACAATTTAAGCTCAATAAATTTGCCTCTAAAATAGGCAGATATGAAATTGAAAAACCAACTCACACAAACACTATATGAATGCAAATGTGTATGCCCATGATGTGTGTGTGTTTGCGATAACTTCAATCAAGTTTAAAAACTAAGCTCAATCAATATATGCTTAAAGCATTCAAAAATTTAAGGCACATAAAAGATTTAATTGAAGTATAATGCAAATCACATGTATGAATACAAACTTGTTAATGATATGAAAATCAAAGGTTCACAAGTTGTATGAAATTAATTAACTTAAGACATGTGATGCATGTGAAATGTTGTTTTCAAAACCAAATAAATTTAACTAAGGTTTGAATGAATGAAAACAACAAATAAAGATTCAACCAAGAAAATGAATCATGCTTTAAAAGAAATCAAAGATTTTAACTAAGCATGATTAAAGAAGATTTTAAAACAACTTGGATTGAAATCAAAATGAAGAATCCAATCTTAATTAGATCAAAGATTAAGAGAAGAATGGATTCAACACATCATAGTTATAATGCTAAAATTCATTTACCAATAATTTAAACAAAGCATATAACATATGATTAAGGAAGGTAGAGCTTACTTAGAGATTTAACTTCATTAATCCAAGCTTTAGCTCTCCAAATGACCCCTTGGTCTCTTTTAGTTCATCCCCTTTTCTTTGTCTCAAAACACCTCAAAAGAGTCTTGAAAATCTCCAACTTTGGTAAAAAAAAAATGAACTTCATTTTATAGCCCAAAACTGCCCAACGGCTCTTCCCCGGTCGACCTGGCCTTCAACGGTCATAAAACTGACCGTTTGGAAAAGGCAGCAACGGCTCTTTCCCGGTCGACCTGGGCCTGGCTCGGTTGACCTGGTACACTGCGTTTCTGGCCTAGGACCAAAATCCCCTAAACTTGCATTGTTCAAAGTATTTTTATATGGGGACTTTTGGGCCACTAAATCAAGCTTGGAATCATGTTTTAAATCAAACTAAGAGGTTTAAAAGCATGAAACAAAAAAAGCCTAAAAAGATTTGAAATATTTAAAACTCATAGGCTTGCTTGATTTCTAAAACTTCTTTTCAAGAACAAATGTATCCAAGTTTAAAAACAAAACATGCATAAATAAATACTTTTACAAATCTTAAAAACAATGCATGTATAAATCAAGATTTCAAGTTTTTCTAAATCAATGCATGTGTGAAAATTCAAATGGTGCTAATATGATAATACATCCATCAAATTGCAATACACAAATTCCTAATAGTATGATCTTCTAGCGAAAGGGGAAACAACCTAAGCTTCACGGCTTCACTATCCAAGTTTTGATTTTTAAATGTTTAGTAGATGGTCAGGAATTTGTTCAAATGATTTACTGGCAAAACTATACAACTAGATGAAGTGGATGAAAATGGTGCAAATAGTTCATTAAGGGTCCTTTGCTGAGGGTTTTGGGCAGCCATTGTGGGTGCTATGGGTGGGGCAGGTAAAGCAAGGTAATCAATCCTCACTAATAGGCCTTTATCACATATCCACACTCGCATGCAACTACGACTAACCTAGCAATGCAATGGTCTGCTCAATTAAATGAATGCAACATAAATAAAATTTTAAAACTAAATGAAAAGCTAATCTAAACTAAGGTTACCTAAAAGAATTTTAGATAGCTCATAACTGTGAAGAGGACACTCTGGCCTCCAACCTGCGCCTATGAACCGGAAATCATGGCCAGTTAACCCCCAAGTAGATGGTGGGATCACAACGCGCTAGGCGAAGGTTTCTTTTAAAAACCAACTCTTCGAACAACAAAGTTGTCTCCCTATTTAGCAAGATAGTGCCAAGGGACAAGGTTTGCTTAGGCACCAGAAAATCCGCCAAGGCACACAATTGGCACAACCACGGTGGTCTTCCCTAGTGAGCTCGTAACCTAAGGTCACATTTCTACTCAATTTTATTATGGTTTATTGGTTCTAAACTAAGTAGAATTAAGATGAAATCCTAAGGAAATGGCTGACACCGTTGATCCCCCCGACGCCATAAACCCGCTCCCCCACCATACCCTTCCTACAAATTAAGCTAATCTCACATCCAAAGCCCCCCCTCCCCAGATCCAAAGTTCCTCTACCTCTTCCTAGAACCAATCAAACCCTTTATCGGCCGGACCAATCAGTAAACAATAAGCCCCTCTCCATTCCGACCCAGAAAGCTCTGTCCCTCAAAGACAGAGAGTCTTAAACTCCTCTTCCTCTTGCTCCTAGTGAAAAAGGAGTCCCCGGTCCTCTCCAGCCTCTTCCAGCAGATCCCAAGCAGTAACAGATCCGAGCCTCGCCAAACCTCCGCGATCTCCAACTTTTCCTCCTATACTTCCCTTTCCCTAAGCCTCTAATCTCCCTCACGCTTCTCATGTCCACACTTCAGATCCAGAACAGGCTTAGCTAATAGAAGGGACTAGAAATACCTCCAGGCTATCCACTTCCTCTGGCAGAACCCATATACCTAGCGATACTTCAGCTTTAGAGAACCCAAATTATGCCCATTTTAAATCTTGGGATTTAGATCAGCTTCAGCTTCTTCGCAGACACCTCGACAACCTTTTCTTACAACCCCACGGCCAGTTTTCGATAGGCAATCTGGCGCCCCTAACACAGAAATCCTGTGCCGGTTTCCTCTCTTCTACTCCTGTTTCATCTCCCCCCGTCCTCCCTCCCCATACTTGGCTAGATGGTAAACTCTCTCTGAAGATCCCTCTGCAAATGGTTATCAATAGCAAAGAATCCTTCTCCTTCTCGGCCATTGGAAAATTTGTGGGCAGACACCCTTCGTTGGAAGCTTTGGAACAATGGGTACATAGCACTTGGAGGCTATCCAGGCCCTATCTCATCTCCCTCACTGAGAAAGGGCTCTTTCTGTTCAAATTTAACTCTCCATAGGATAGAGATATCCTTATTAGCCAAAGCCCTCTTCTGATGGACACGAAAAAGATTTTACTTCAATCCTGGGCTCCTGGGCAAAATGAAAATTCTTGGCCAGCAATATCCCAGTCTGGATTCGTCTAAAAGGAATCCCTTATCATTGTTGGAGCAGCGACATCCTCCTCTCCAACATTGGTACCATTGGTCAGCCGCTCCGCCTAGATGAATTAACAGATACCCAAAGGATGCTTTCTTTCGCTCGGGTTCTGGTAAATTTCAATGTTTCTATGCCAGGCCCTAGATTGTTTACAGTAGAGTTGGAAGGTGACACTATTGTGGAAGTTGAAGTTCAATATGAAAATGTTCCCTGCTCAGAATGCTTTTCAGCCGGACACCTCTCTAGAAAATGCCCCTACTCTACAGTCAAACCGGCTCTATTAAAGACCCCCTCCGCTGCTACTTTCGACGAGGCAGTCAAGAGGGCCTACAAGTTTGAGAACTTCCACAACAAGATCCTCAGAGTGCAAGGCAAGAGTCCAGCTCAGCAGCAGAATTATCAACAGCAGAGAAACCATCAGAATAAGAGGCAGAGGACAGGGCCAAATGTGAAGAACCCAGTGGTGTGTATCCACTGTGGGAAGAACCATGCTAGTGCTGAATGTCGTACCATTACGGGAGCGTGCTTCAGGTGTGGTTCGATGGACCATCGGATGAGGGATTGCCCTAGGCTAAACAGACAGAATCAGCAGCAGCAGCAAGGGCCACAACGTCCACCACCACCACCACAACATGCATTGGTTGTCCAAAACCAGCCAAGGCCACTTCAGTAGCAAGCACCACAGTAACAACAGTTTAGACAGCAGCAGGCCCGTCAACCGCGGGGACATCAGCGTGCACCGCAGCAGAACAGGAATGCACCACATGGCAGGCCACAACAAGCTCAGAACAGGCCACAGCTTCGAGGGCAAGTCTACGGGGTTAATAGAGTTGATGCAGAGGCAGCGAGAAATGTAGTGGAAGGTACACTTCTTGTTTGTGGGATTAAAGCTATGATTTTGTTTGACCCTGGCTCTACACATTCTTTCGTGTCCCATAAAATTTCTAAGTTGATTGATATGCATGCTAGAGAACTTGAGTTCATTTTGACTGTGGCAACCCCAGTAGGTAAATAAGTTATTTGTAGAACCTTTTACCCTAGTTGTACAGTCCAGATAAGAGAAGTGGTTTTAACCACAGATCTCATTTCTTTGGAGATGTTTGATTATGATGTCATCCTAGGGATGGATTGGCTGGCAGGGTACCATGCCACAATGGATTGTTTCCATAAGACCCTCACTTTCAAGTTGGTTGAGACACCAGCAGGAGTGTCGTTTCAAGGTGAGAGGAGGAGTCCTCGTGCGGGGTTTGTCTCAGCATTGAAGGCTGATAGACTTTTGAGAAGTGGTTGTGAAGCTTATTTAGCGTTTATCACGGAGGATAAACGGTCCCAAGGGGTGGAGGAGACCCAATTGTTTGGGTATTCCCGGATGTTTTTCCCGAGGAGATTCTAGGTTTGCCACCCATGAGAGAGATTGATTTCACCATTGAGTTGCTACCAGGGACCGCTCCAATATCTATTGCACCATATAGAATGGCTCCAGCAGAGTTAGGAGAGTTGAAGACTCAGTTACAAGAGTTATTGGACAAAGACTTTGTGAGACCGAATGTTTCACCATGGGGAGCTCCAGTCTTGTTTGTTAAGAAGAAGGATGGTTCGATGAGAATGTGTATAGATTACAGAAGATTGAATCAAGTGACCATCAAGAACAAGTACCCATTGCCAAGAATAGATGAATTGTTTGATCAATTGTAAGGTGCATCATACTTTTCGAAGATCGATTTGAGATCCGATTACCATCAGCTGAGAGTTAGAGAAGCAGATGTGTTGAAAACAGCTTTCCGGACAAGATATGGCCACTATGAGTTCCTAGTGGTGCCGTTTGGATTGACAAATGCACCGGCAGTGTTCATGGCTTTGATGAACAAGATATTTGCGGAGTATCTAGATCAGTTTGTTGTAGTTTTCATAGATGACATTTTGCTGTACTCCAAGACCAAGGCAGAGCATGAAAAGCATTTGAGGATAGCATTGCAACTCTTGAGAGAGAATCAGCTGTATGCGAAGCTTAACAAGTGTGAATTTTGGCTAGACCAAGTAGCATTCTTGGGGCACATTATCTCAAAAGAAGGATTATCAGTGGATCCATCCAAGATTGAAGCAGTAGTGAATTGGGAAAGACCGAAGAATGTGACAGAAATTAAAAGTTTTCTGGGATTGGCAGGCTATTACAGGAGGTTTGTGTAGGGATTTTCGTCGATTGCATCACCTTTGACAAAGTTGACAAGGAAAAATGCACCATATGTATGGACAGAGCAGTGTGAAGAGAGTTTCCAAGAGCTAGAGAAGAGATTGACTACAGCACCAGTCCTTACTTTACCATCCGGGAGCTGCGGTTTCACAATTTTTACCGATGCTTCGAATGTTGGACTTGGTTGTGTGTTGATGCAAGAAGGAAAAGTGATTGCTTATTGATCTCGGCAGTTGAAAGATCACGAGAAGAACTATGCCACCCATGATCTGGAGTTAGCAGCGGTTGTGTTTGCGTTGAAAATGTGGAGACATTACCTCTGTGGAGAGCAGTTCGAAGTCCACTCCGACCACTGCAGCTTACAGTATCTGTTTTCACAGAAGGATTTGAACATGAGGCAGAGAAGGTGGATGGAATATATCAAGGACTATGATTTTCCAATCAAGTACCACCCGGGAAAAGCTAATGTAGTTGCAGATGCCTTGAGTAGGAAATCAGTGGGCTTGGCTAATCTAAGTGGCACTTGTATCTTTGAGCAATTCGAAGAATTGAGTATAGACCTGCAGCCACTAAGGAAGGGTGTTTTGTTAGCTAACATGACAGTGTCAGAACCTTCTTTCATTCAGAAGATCAAGGATAGTCAGTTGCAAGATCCAGAGTTGGCCAAGATTTCAGAGCATATAGCAGAACGTCCTGATTTTCGTATTGTTGATGGAGTTTTGTACTACCGTGACCGCCTGTGTGTACCTAACATTGAAGATTTGAGAAATGACATCATGACTGAGGCTCACAGTACGAAGTACTCCATGCATCCCGGCAGCACAAAGATGTATCAGAACTTGAAAGGCAGATTTTGGTGGAACAATATGAAGAGAGAGATTGCAGCATTTGTCACCCGTTGCATGACTTGTCAGTTGATAAAAGCAGAGCATCAGAGGCCTCCAGGATTGTTACAGCCATTAGAGATCCCGTAATGGAAGTGGGAGCACATTACCATGGACTTTATTTTAGGATTACCGAGGACTAGCAGAGGCAACGATGCGATTTGGTTCATTGTGGACCGTCTCACTAAGTCAGCGCATTTCCTTGCTATGAAGACCGGGAAGAAGATGCACATGCTACCTTTGGCAGAGTTATTTGTCAGCGAGATCGTCAGTCGACATGGGCAGCCAGTTTCTATCACTTCCGACAGAGACAGCAGATTCGTCTCGAGGTTCTGGAAGACATTACATGAGTCTATGGGTACGAGACTACAGTTTGGCACAGCTTATCACCCGCAGACAAATGGCCAGTCAAAGAGAACGATTCAGATTCTTGAGGATATGCTCCGTGCTTGTGTGTTAGATTTCAAGACTCAATGGGATGAGACTCTACCATTGTGTGAGTTCGCTTACAACAACAGCTACCATTCGAGCATTGGGATGGCTCCTTTTGAGGCTTTGTATGGCAGAAGGTGTATGACACTTGTATGTTAGGAAGAAGTCGGCACTCACAGTTTCCATGGACCGACTATTGTTAGTGAGACCAGCGACAAGATCAAGTTGATTCAAGAGCGTCTGAAAGTGTCCAAGAGTAGGCAGAAGAGCTATGCAGACTCCCACCGCAGAGATCTACAGTTCAAGGAAAGAGATAAGGTTTTCCTGAAAGTGTCACCTACAAAGGGAACATTGAGATTTGGACAGAAGGGCAAGCTATCACGGAGATACATTGGACCCTATGACATTGTGAGCAAGATCGGTGACGTGGCTTATAGATTAGCCTTACCACCCGAGCTATCCGGTGTACACAACGTCTTCCATGTGTCCATGCTGAAGAAGTATGTCCTCGACCCGTCGCATGTACTCCGGCATGAGCCATTAGAGATCAGAGAGGATGCTACCTATGTTGAGAAGCCCGTTGAGATCATCGATACAAAGGAACAAGAGTTGAGGACACGGACTATTCAGTGGGTGAAGGTACTGTGAGAGAATCACAGACTAGAAGAGGCAACGTGGGAATTACGAGATCAAGTGCAGAAGAAGTACCCACATCTTCTACCAGAGGTGAGTCTTAAGTTTCATTTGGAGGACCAAATGCCTTAAGGGGTGGAGGATGTAAGACCCCGACCCGAGTGAACCCGATTAGTACTAATTAAGTTGCGTGTTAGTTCTAAGCTTGATTAGTGATTTTGGCTAAGCTGGGTTTGGAATAGCTTTGATTCTAGTTTTGGTCTTCTTTGAGTGCTTGATAGCTAGTGCGGCCCTTTGGGGGTTCCCTTTTCGACTTTGCATTTGCTTAAGTGATTTTTCGGAATTGTTTTGAATTGATTTCTTAACCCGTTTAATTTATCTTAATGATTCCTACAACTTTCATGTTGATCCCGTGTCCATTTGAGATTCCGAAACCCGATTTCATAGCCTTGAGGGCAAAACAGTCATTGCACACAAAATTTGTACCCAAAACTTGATATTCCCGAAACCCGCGAAACATATACTTTTTGGAAACTAGATATTTCGACGATCATTTCTTCCTTCTTCGTCGAATTCATCCGATGTCACAAAAGAGATGATTTCAGCCCAATTAGATTGGTTAGTGGTGGAGCCCACTCCCCACTTGTTTATAAGGAGACCCTTTCCCTTCCATTTCCTTTTTCCAGCACAAGAGAGAAAAACCAAGGGTTTTCATTGCCTTCTTCTTCTTGCTTTTACTTGCAATCACCAAACTCACCACCAATCTTGCACAACTTGAGTAGTGGAGATCATCACCCTTTTCCTCATCACCCTAGCTCCCTATTGACACCATTGCTAGAGAAAACCATCCACTACAAGACTTCCTTTGAGCTCACCTTGTCCATTAGAAGACCTTACAAGTAAGTAATCACCCTCTTCTCCTAGATTTGTATTCCTCTAGCCCTAAAGAAGCTCCACCTTCATTATTGAAGGGTTTCCTTGTTATTTCATTGTTTGACCATTTTAGGGTTTGTTTGTTTGGGGTTTTTGCTCTTAGCTTGGAATAGTTTTAGAGCTTTATTGCATTGTTAGAAGACCCAAGGCAAGTGGTTGAATGATTTTTCCTAAGCTTTCATTGAATTTGGATATTTTTCCATTAATGCACATTTATTGCTTTGTTTTGAAATGAATACTCATGATAGAGTATTAATGGCACATTTATGGTCATGAAGTTGTGTTGGTTTATAGCAATTAATGTCTTCTTGTTTTGTCCCAAATATGTATATTGTTTGAAACGGTTTCCTTCTCTTTTCTTGTATGGAATGTGATATGGATGGAGGAGAATGGGATGGATGTGGTTGGAGAATTGAGGTCATTTGAATGGAGATTTATACTCCTCATTTGATGTATGAAAGTGGTTAAGAAGGGGTTGTAAAAGGAAGAGTTATTGTGGAGCTGCACTGGTCCGGAATCAGTTCCTGGACAGTTCGCTGGAGCGACCATGACACTTCGCTCGAGCGACCTGTCCAGAAAAGGGTTCGGAGCATTCCAGTAGCTTGGTCGCTTGAGCGCACCCTTGGTCGCTAGAGCGGACATCCCAGAACTCATTCCAGAGAGTTGTTCGTTCGAACGCATTTAAATATTCGCTCGACCCAATGAGTTCGTTCGAGCGACCTCAACTTCGCTCGAGCGAACCCACCCAGACAGCCATTCTAGAGAGCGACTCGCTCGAGCGAACTCTCCAGTCCGCTTTTTGCGAGGGGCCCTGTTGGACAAGGCTATGTGTGGGACGATGTTTAACTATTTCAATGTTTGGGTCTATTCCCTGGGACCCCCTCGGTGGCAAGGAGATTTGCTGAACATTTTATGAGGCCATTCGTGGAAAGAAACCATATCACAAAGATTTCATTCGAAGTTTTGAAACTTCAAGGTGCATAAGGAGCTCGGAATGTCTTCTAACTCGAGGAGTACCAAGTCTTTATTATAATCGACATACAGGACCCCTATACACTAAATAGATCTTGAAACCAGTATTTTTACCCGAAATTGTTATAGCTCATTGTTTCACTTCATTCCAAGATTTATGTTATATGATCTGTTCTCCCGAAAGCATGATAGTTACACTAGTAACATGGACTTGTCCCAAAGAGTATTGCCCGACATGAAATGAAAGTTATGCATTTGAGTATTATTGCCCCATTCATTTAATTACTTGAACTTGATGTATTTTGTATATGTCTCGATTTGTTGTTTAACCTATGAGTCGGCATCACTAAGCTTGGATACCTTGTCGGTTTGATCCACCGACTTGGAGATCCCTTTCCCGTCTCGCCAGCTGCGGTTTGGATCCCGATACCCGGTCTATTACCGTGGTCCCGTCCCGTATATTTATATTGTATATTTGATTTGCGTTGAATCTCCTCACCTTGTGTGACTGAGATTAATGTCCCATTATACTGTTGTCACTTTAGTGACAGAGGACTTAGCTTTATGTGATTGACATCTTGTTAGTTCCCGATTCCTTGGTTACCTTATATGTTTTACCTTATTTGCCTGTTTTCTAGCAAATGATTTATCTACTTAATGAGAGTTCTTGTTAAACAGATTTCTATGCTTTTCAAGGTATTTCCTTTATTATTACATGTTGTTGTATCTTTTCATTCTCTTGCCAGACCGTCGTGTCTGACCCATTTGCTTTGGTACTCAGGTCCCGTTGTCGGCTACCTTGAGGAGGAGCCGGAGGAGGCGGTAGGTGAGCCGTAACCTCTAGTCGAGTGGCGCGCTGACGATGTCATGTAGACATCGGGTTGCTAAGAGAGGCGTAACATTTTGAGGGGAACTATTTAACCATTCTTTGGGTTATTGTTTTGTTTACATTGGCCTTTGTTGGCCTCTAATTTTGGGAAATTAAATAAGTGTTGTTACCATTTAAATAGAAGATGTGGTTATCATCATCACCACCACCAATGTCCCGACTCCGGATCAGTTCCTTCGTGGGGCCCGGTCCGGGGTCGCGACACAAAGCATTTAAAAGTTTAAGGCACATAAAAAGATTTGATTGAAGTGAAATGCAAATCACATGTATGAATACAAACTTGTTGATAAAGTGAAAGTCAAAGGCTCACAAGTTGTATGAAACTAATTAACTCTAAACATGTGATGCATGTGTAATGTTGTTTTCAAAACCAAACTAATTTAACTAAGGTTCAAAAGAATGAAAACAACAAATAAAGATTCAATCAAGTAAATGAATCATGCTATAAAAGAAATTCAAGATTTTGGCTAAGCATGATTAAAGAAGATTTTAATACAACCTTGGTTTGAAATCAAGGTGAAGAATCCAATCCAACTTAGATCAAAGATTAAATGAAGAATGGATTCAACACATCATAGTTATCATGCTAAAATTCATTTCCCAATAATTTAAACAAAGCATATAACATATGATTATTAAAAGTAAAGCTTACTTAGAGATTTTATTTCATTGATCCAAGCTTTAGCTTTACTAATGACCCCTTGGTCTCTCTTAGTTCATTCCCCCTTTTCTTGTCTCCAAACTCCTCAAGAGTGGCTCTTAGTTCCTCTCTTTTTCAATTTTTTTTACAAAGGCATGAACCTCATTTTATACTAAAAAATTGAGTTCCTGCGAGTCCCCGGTTGACCTGCACGTTTCCCCGGTCGACCTGGGCTCCACTGTCATAAATCTGACCGTTTGAAAAAGAGCTCCAACGGCTCTTTCCCGGTCGACCTGCAGTGTTCTCAGCCGACCAGGTCCATGGGCTCAGTCGACCGAGCACACTGTAGGTCAACCCGAGCCCAGGGACCAATTTCCCCAAAAATACATAATAAAAGATAATTTCTTGTGGGGACTTTTGGGCCATTAAATCAAGCTTGGAATCATGATTTAAATCAAACTAAGAGGATTAAAAACATGAAACATAAAAAGCCTAAAATGATTTGAAAGATCTAAAACATAGGCTAGCTTGATTTATAAAACCTCTTTTCAAATTTAAATGCATCCAAGATAAAAATCAAACCATGCATAAACCAAGATTTCTACAAGTCTTAAAAGCAATGCATGTGTAAATTAAGATTTCAAGATTTTCTATATCAATGCATGTGTGAAAATTCGAATGATGCTAAAATGATAATGCATTCATCAAATTACAATATACAAAATCCCTAACAATCTCCCTCTTTGCAATTTGATGGCAACTTACTCAACATCGAATTTACACACTAAGTCTTCAGCTCCCCCTTAAGCTAGACAGGCCTTGAAATCTCTTGGATGCTCCTTTAACTTGGCTTGGGCTCTAGATTTTTTTCTTCATTCTTCTTGATGCTTGGAGCTTGATCATTCTTCAAGATTTTATCTTTCTTTCATTACCCAATCATCTTCTTTAACTCCCAAGCTTTCTCTTCTTTCAACTCTCCCCCTTTGACCATGCGCTCTCTTCCTTTGACAAGATATGCATTCTCTCACCCTTTAGACAACTTGAACACTCTCTCCCCCTTTGACATTAAATTACAAAGGTACCTACTATCGCCACCCCGGACCGAGCCCGAAGGACTAATCCGGGATCGGGACTAATGATGTAGCACATCGGTTTAATGCCATACATTTATTTAATTTCCCACAGGTGTCCGCGGTGAGGATATCACAACCATACAAGAACATTTCTACTAAGTGCGGAAGCGTGTAGAAAATCAATTTGATAATTCAAGTCATGCTACAAGATAATAATGCATGTATACCCAAGTATCAGAATGAGCAATGATCATTAGTGTTTCCCAAAAGTAAGGTTAGAGTTTAAACAAAAGATCATTTAATTACATTCTCCAAAAATAGAGGCCAACAAAGGCCAATACATCTTAAAGTATAATCCCAAAAGAATGAGTTATCCACAAACTCCCAAAATGAATCGCATCTCGAGACAACCGAATGTCTAAATGACATCATCGACGTGCAACTCAACTAAGTGTTGTGGTATTCCGACCACCTTCTCAGGCTCCGCCTCGGGAAACACAACGTCTGGACAAGAGTACCAAAGAGTGGGTCAAACACGACAGGTTGGCAAATGGGTAAAATGCAATGACGATATGATAATAAATGAATTTACCTCCAAAAGTGTGTAAACCTGTTTAAATAACAATTTCTATGAACAAGATAAAACATTTATTCAAATACAAGTATGCATTATAAAACATGTAAAGATAACCAAGGAAAACGGGGAAACAAGCAAGATGGCAATCACACGAAACTAAGTCCTCTATCACTAAAGTGACAGAGCAATAACTAGGCATTGATCTCAGTCACTCGAAGTGAGGAGAAATAGTGGATCTTATAAATACATATACATATACTATACATGACCACGGTAGCGAGCCGGGCATCGGGAACCACAGTAGCAATCTGCGGCATCGGGACAAGACCACGGTAATAACCGCGTAGCGGGATCCAAACTGCAGCTGGCGGGACAAGAGGGAGATCTCCAAGTCAGTGGATCAGACTGACAAGTTTATCCAAGCTTAGTGGTGCCGACTCATAGGTCAAATGACAAGATTAAAACATGTATGAAATACATCAAGTGCAAGTACATAAATAAACGGGAAGGGGTGCTCAAAGGCACAACTGTCATATCAATTCGGGCATGCTTATTGGGCTAGCAAGACGCTACAATTGCAGTTTCAACATTTTTGAGAATGCATGGGAAGTTCGAGAAATAGAAAAATACAGTTGAATCTTTCAAAATCTCAAGACAACTACTAGGGTTCAAGATTTGTTTAAAGTGAATAGGGATCCCGTATGTCGATCTAATAACAACTTGGTACTCTTTGAGTTTGGGGACATCCCAGGCTCCTTATACACTTTGAATTTTCAAAACTTCAAATGAAATCTTCGTTGTGTGGTTTCCTTCTCGAATGGCCTCATACTTTGCCTATTAAATCTCCCTGATATAAAGGGGTTCTCAATGAATAACCCCAAAACATTTAAACAATTCGTCATTGTCCCAAACATAGCCTTCAACCGACAAAGCTCATCGCTCGAGGAGCTCTCTGGAATAGTTGTTTGGGTGATTTTGGTTACCTAGCGATCAGATGGCGGTTACCCGCCGTTGGGTTAGGCGGTTAGCCGCTGGCTGACCGCGGCTGGCATGACAGAAAAATAGGTTACTGGAAATGTAACCGAAATGGTTCGGTTGGTTGGCGATTAGCCGCCGCTGGGTTAGGCGGTTAGCCGCTTGCTAACCGTGAGGCTGATCGTGCCTTCAGGAGGAAAATGTTGCTCTCTGGAAAAGTAACCGTGACTGTTCGGCTAGCTGGCGGTCAGCCAACCGTCACATGTCGGCTAGGTGCGGGAAACACCCACTGTGTTCAGATTTGAGCCATTTTTCCTCCTCAAAATCATTCTCCTCACTTCCATTTAATCCCTGCAACAAAACTGAGCTAAGAGCGCCTCCAATACATCTATCTACACGTCTCCAAAACTCCAATATGTGTTCATTCCATCACCTCCTTCTTAACCACAACAACTACAAGAGGAAAGAGAAACCAAATCACAAACATTCATTTAAGATAAATCCAAAAGACAACATGTACCATAACCAACATGTTTCCAAAACATTAAATGATTTAGCAAGGTTCATTCAAAGCATTTATTTCAAAAATCAATGCAAGCCAATAATTATGAATGGAAATGACAAATCAACCACAGTCCTCATGAAAACCATTGAAAGCTCATAATATTAACTCATCCACTTGCCTTGGGTCTTCTAATCAAGGAAATCAAGCTATTAAACAAAGCTCTCTCAAGAATCCTACAAGCACAAACAAAACCCCCAAAACAAACCCTAAAATGGGTCAAACAATGAATAAAGAAGATATAACTCACAATAATGGAGATGAAGCTTCTCTAAGACTAGAAGAATACAAATCTAGAAGATGGAGAAGATTGCTTACTTGGATGACCTTTAAATGGCAAGAGCTAGCTCAAAGAAGATCTTGGAATGGGAGGTTTTCTTCACAAATGGTATCAAAAGGTAGCCTTCAAGATGAGGAAGAGAATGGTGAAGTCCATTTTGTTGTTGGTGCAAGTTTGGTGGGAGATTGAGATGGAGAGAGCAAGAAGAAGAAGGAATAAGTTACAAGAAACCCTAGGTTAAAGCTTGTGCTGGAAAAAAAAGGGAAATGAGGAAGATGGCTTCTCCTTATATAAGCAAATGGGAATGGGTCCCACTACATAAGACACCCTTTGGGCTGAAATCATGTCTTTCGGGATCTCGGATGAATTCGACGAATAAGGAAGAAATGACCGCCGAAATATCTAATTTCCAAAAAGTATATGTTTTGCGGGTTTCGGGGATATCAAGTTTTGATTACAGATTTACTGTACAATGACTGTGTTGCCCTCAATGCTAGGGAATCGGGTTTTGGGATCTCGAACGGGGACGGGATCAACATGAAAGTTGTAGGGGTTAACAATACAAATAAAACAAGATTAAAACAATCAATGCAAGAATCTTCGATAAGTCCTCAAGCGCATGCAAGGTCATAAAGAAGGAACCCCCAAAGGGCCCTAATCACAATGCAAATCAAAATTCCCAAAGCTATATCAAAATCTATTATATTCCCAACTTAATCAAAATCCACTAAACACGCTTAAAACTAAAACACAACTTAATTAATGCTAATCGAGGTCACTCGGGACCGGGTCTTACATCCTCCACCCCTTAGGACATTTGGTCCTCCAAATGAAACATAAAAGTCACCTCAGGTAGTAGATGTGGGTACTTCTTATGTACTTGGTCTCGTACTTCTCACGTTGCCTCTTTCGATCCATGATTCTCCCAAAGTACTTTCACCCACTGAATAGTCCGAGTCCTCAACTCTTGTTCCTTCGTATCGATGATCTGAACATGCTTCTCAACATAGGTGGCATCTTCGCTGATCTCCAATGGCTCATGCCGGAGTACATGTAAAGGGTCAGGAACATACTTCTTTAACATAGACACATGGAAGACATTATGTACGCCAGATAGCTAAGGTGGTAAGTGTAAGACCCCGACCCGAGTGAACTCGATTAATGCTAATTAAGTTGAGTGTTAGTGCTAAGCTTGATTAGTGATCTTGGCTAAGTTGGGTTTGGAATAGCTTTGATTCTAGTTTGGGCTACTTTGAATGCTTTGGTAACTAGTAGGGCCCTTTGGGGGTCCCTTTTCGTGACATTACATATGTTTGAGGATTTTTCAGAAGTTTTTACATTCATGATTTTAATTCCGTTTTACTCGTTTTGATGATCCCTACAACTTTCATGTTGACCCCGATTCCGTTTGAGGTCCCGAAACCCTATTTCATAGCCTTGAGGGCAAAACAGTCATTGCACACAAAATCTGTACCCAAAACTTGATATTCCCGAAACCCGTGAAACATATACTTTTTAGAAACTAGATATTTCGACGATCGTTTCTTCCTTCTTCGTTGAATTCATCCGAGGTCCCGAAAGAGATGATTTCAGCCAATCTAGCTTCTTTAGTTGTGGGACCCAATCCCATTTGTTAACAAAGGGAATCCCATTCTCCTTTCCCACTCACTTTCCTTTTTCCAGCACAAGAGTGGAAACCTAGGGTTTTCTTGCAACTTCTTCTTCTCCTTGTTTCTTCATCCTCAATCCACCCCCAAGCTTGCACCAAGAGGAGATTTGAGGTCATCATCTTCTTCACCTCATTGAGAGCTTTCTTTCAATAGCTTTTGTGGGGAAGCCTCCATCTCCAAGACCTTCTTTGAGCTCACCATTACCATTAGAGGACCTTGCAAGTAAGTAATCCCTCCTCATCTCCTAGATTAGTGTTCCTCTAGCTCTTGATAAGCTCCATTTGCATTATTGAAAGCTCTATCCTTTTCATTCCTTTATTTGGGGTTTTTGCCTTGTAGCTTGGACCATTGTCTTGGAGGACTTGTTAGAGCTTGATTTCATTATTTGAAGGCCTAAGGCAAGTGAATGATTGGAGTATTTTGGATTTTTAAATGGTTTGGTGAAACATTCATGACCTTCTCATGCTTTTATTGATTTGTTTCATTGTTGAAATAAATGTTCTTGATGGAGTATTAATGATGCATTTATGGTCATAGAGAAGTAGTAGTTCATAGTATTTAATGTCTTCTGGTTTGTCTCAAATGCAACCTTGTGTGAAATGGTTTCCTTCTTGTTTTCCCTTATATTGATTGTGATATGGATGGAGGAGAATGGGATGGAGGTGATGATAGATTTAATGAAATTTGAATGGAGTTTTGGACTCTTTATTTGATGTACAAAAAATGGTTGAAAAGAGATTGTAGAAGGAGGGGATAGTGAGGAGCTGAACTGGTCCGGAGTCAGTTTTTGGACAGTTCGCTCGAGCGACCATGACACTTCGCTCGAGCGACCTGTCCAGAAAAGGATTCGAACATTCCAGTAGCTTGGTCGCTCGAGCGGACATCCCACAACTCATTCCAGAGAGTTGTTCGTTCGAATGCACTTAAATATTCGCTCGACCCGATGAGTTCGTTCGAGCGACCTCAAATTCGCTCGAGCGAACCCACCCAGACCACCGTTCCAGCGAGCGACTCGCTCGAGCGAACCCTCCAGTCCGCTCGAGCGATGCGGTTTGTGTGAGAACCCGACCCCTAATCTCTTGGATTTGTGTTGTTTTAATTGTGGATTAGTTTCTTTTAGTGGGATTAGTATTTGTTGGGTTGAGTTGTGAGCTAGAATGGTTTTCTTCTAGTTTTGGGCTTTTGAGTGCTTTGGTAGCTTGTGGGGCCCTTTGGGGGGTTCCCTTTTCGGCTTTGCATTTACTTGTGAGATTTTCCCGATTTGTTTCGTACTGTGTTTTTGGCCCGTTGCATTCATCTTGAGGAATCCTACAACTTTCATGTTGATCCCGTATCCATTTGAGAACCCAAAACCCGATTTCTTGGCCTTGAGGGCAAAACAGTCATTGCACACCAAATCTGTACCCAAAACTCGATATTCTCAAAATCCGCGAAACATATACTTTTTGGAAACTAGATATTTCGACGATCATTTCTTCCTTCTTCGTCGAATCCATCCGAGGTCCCGAAAGAGACGATTTCAGCCACCCAAGTTCTTTAAGTTGTGGGACCCAAACCTCACTTGCTTATAAGAGGAACCCATCCCCTTTCATTCCATTCCATTCCTCATTTTCCAGCACAAACCAGCAGCCTAGGGTTTTCCCTTGTGCTTCTCTTCTTCTTCTTGCTTCTCCATCTCCAAGCCACACCAATAGTTCATCAATCAAGAAATGGAGACCACCTTCTTCTTCCTCATCTTGCAAGCTTTCCATTGATACCATTTGTGAAGAGAACCCTCCATCACAAGACTTCCTTTGAGCTTACCTTGTCCATTAGAGGACCTTCCAAGTAAGTGTTCTTCTTCATCTTCTAGAATTGTAATCTTCTAGCCTTAGAGAAGCTCCACCTTTATTATTGAAAGGTTTCCTTGTCATTTCATTGCTTAACCCATTTTAGGGTTTGTTTTGGGGGTTTTTGTAGAGTTTGTGGATCTTGAGCTTGAGAGGTGATTAGGAGCTTGATTTGCTTGATTAGAGTCAAAGGCAAGTGGATGAATGGATTGTTTTGATTATTGACATGTTTTGTGAGAAAAATCTTGTTTCATTAAGGGTTTTGGTGATTTTAGTAGTTGTCCTTACTATGATTAATATTGATTTCGAAATGTGCTTATTGATGAGTTTAATTCCCTCTTGTTCATGCTTGGAAAATGTATGCATCATATTGTCAAGGTTTCAAATGATTTCACATGAATGAGTTTCCTTCACCTTGAGCTTTGTTGTGAATGGAAAGAATGGAAAGGGAGAAACTTGAAATGAGGAGCTCGTTAGCTCATATTATTGTCTTGGAAACATGTATTTTAGTCTTCTTGTTGATAGTTCTATGTGATTGTTTAAGTGTTGGAAGGGAAAGGAAAAAGGAAGAGAAAGAGGACAGCTGAACTGGTCCGGAATCCATTTCTGGACCGTTCGCTCGAGCGACCATGACACTTCGCTCGAGCGAACTGTCCAGGAAAGGATTCGGGCATTTCCAGTAGCTTCGTCGCTCGAACGCATTTAAATAACCGCTCGACCGATGAGTTCGCTCGAGCGAACTCTTCGATTCGCTCGAGCGATGCGGTCTGCCTGGCATAAGCCACGTTGGGATAACGTTGAACTGTTTTAATGCACTGAGACAGAAATTTGAGTCCAGTGAAATTTGATATTGTTTTTTTTTTTTAAACCTTTGGGCTTTCTATGAGTCCTAGGGGTATATACCTTAGTGTTAAGGCCAATTATACCCTAATCTAAGGTCTCTAAGACTAGGGAACTAAAAAGAAAGAATGGTGATGATCTAGGCACTAATTCTCGGTTTTAGGTGGGGCCTTGGCTACCCTTTTTGGACTGTTGGACCATGTGTGAGAATGTCTTGAGCCGACACGCCTCACGGTTGGTTCGGCGGCATCGAAGTTCAATCCATTTCAATCTTGAACGGGATGGAACGACGCGATATCTTCTTTATATCTAAACACAAGTCTTTCCCTTGGTTATCGCGGATTCTATTCCTTTCGGTGACTGAATCGGTTGCTCGATGTTTCCGGATTAATGTCATGCCTAGGATGGACCGTTTATAATCTTGATTTTTGTTATTGTAACATCTAGTACTACCCATAAGCTCATTTTAAGTTGTGAAAATAGTAAAAGTGCATAAGGAGCCCGGAATGTCTTCAAACTCAAGGAGTACCAAGTAATTATTATAATCGACATACGGGACCCCTATTCACTTAAATAGATCTTGAAATCAATATTCTTCCCGAAATGGTATAGTGCATTATATTTCCTCATTTCCCGAGATTTGCATCACATGACTTGTTTCCCGAAATCATTAAAGTTACACTAGTAACAGTTATTTGTCCCGAAATGTATTGCCCGATATGAAGTGACAGTGTGCCCTTGAGCACCCCCGTTTTACCCGTTTATTTACTGTACCTGATTTACTTGCATATGTCCCGATTTGTTATTTTGACCTATGAGTCGGCATCACTAAGCTTGGATACCTTGTCGGTTTGATCCACCGACTTGGAAATCCCTCTCCCGTCCCGCCAGCTGCAGTTTGGATCCCGATACCCGGTTATTACCGTGGTCCCGTCCCGATACCCGGTTCGCTACCGTGGTCCCGTTCCCGTATATTTATATTGTATATATGATTTGCGTTGAGTCTCCTCACCTTGTGTGACTGAGACCAACGTCTCGTTATACTCTTATCACTTCGGTGATAGAGGACTTAGCTTCTTGTGATTGCCTTCTTGCTAGTTCCCGATTCCTTGGATACCCGACATGTTTTATATTGCTTACTTGCTTTCCGATAAATGATTCGTTTCCTTTATGAAAGTTGTTATTTAAACAAGTGTTAATATTCTCCAATGTAAATTCAGTTATTATTATATTGCCTTCTGTTCTTTGTATCCGCACATGTTTTAAATGGATGCCGGTTGGGCGAATACCCATGCTTTTACATATGTTTCAAATGATCGATGGTTTTACTATATTTATGTGATTACACATGTTTTAAATGAACACCCGAATTGTTAAATATCTGTGCTTTGTTTTAAATGACATTTAGCTTGTGAGATTCCTATGTTTTTACCTGTTTTAAATGATTACCCGATTTGTTAAATATCCATGCTTTGAAAAATGTTTCAAATGACACTTGTTTGCCAGATCCCTACGTTTATACCTGTTTAAATGAACACCCGGCTTGTTAAACATCCGTATTTCTACATAGGTTTTGAAAGAAAATGCATTACAGATCTGAAATCATATTCAAGAGGACGTCCATGGTTGATCTAGTTTTAAAAACTTGAAACTAATCTGATTTTCCAGCCATGAATCATACATAAAACTCCATGTAATCATAATCAACATGTGTATAATGTAAGGAGATGATAGAGGACTATTACCTTCATGATTTGAGTGCCTCTAAACTCTGAAAAGAAAGACTTCAAAGGTCTGAAACCAGCCTGCAACCAGCAACACAGGTGCAGGAATTTGTTGCAGAATTTTCTCTCCTATTCCACTTCCCAATCTAATTGGTCTTGATGGTGGGATCAAACTATGGAATCCTAAGAAGGGTTTTCAGAATTACTCTTCGTGGAAACAACTCAGGACCTGATTCTTTTCTCTCCAATCAAGAAGAAGAATGATGCAAGGGCTGGGCGTGAGTGTGATGGCTTCTTGTCTTGGGCGGCCAAAAGAACTCCAAACTGTTTCACGCCCTAGGGTTAATTCCAGCAATTGTGATTCATGTGTTGCACGCCCAAGAGGACTCCCATATATTTATAAAGATTAGATTCCTTTAAGGAATACTCTTTCCAATAGGAATGTCAATCCCTAAAAAGAATAGCAACCTTCCCCTTTAGTTGTGCAACACTTACTAATTAAAGACACTAAAATTAGTAACCTTTAATCAATGGAATTCTTACCCAAAGAGGAGTTTTTCCTTCCAAGTAAAGATACCCAATCAAACTTGGAAACCTCACACAAGGGGCTCCATTTATGGCTGGCCCACAAGATAGCTAATCACACCATGGCCCACTAGTCAATAATTTAGCTAGAGTTAAATTCATGTATGCCATCAATAGCCTATTAGAATTTAAACTCAAAATTATTCTTCCACAAAATAATTCAACCACATATCATCTAATTAAATTAGGAAACCATGCCAATATAGGAAAGTGGCTAGAAGAGGGACCAAAAGACATATTTGCCCTTGGCTCCCAAAATGACCAAAATGTCCATGCTAACCCCATAGCAACATTAAGATCACTTTAACCCTAACTCATTCCACTAGAGAGTTATGGTTGCACTCCAGGGACAAATATTAAATTGCAAATAAAGCTCATCATAAATAGACGATTGTCTTTGACCTACCAAGTGCAATGACCACAATGCCCCTCTATGTAGCATCCATAATCAAGTAGGTTAACCGAAGTACTATCTACCTTCTTGATTACATCTCATCCTTAGAACTTCATACCCTTGACTTAATCATCATCCGGATATCATTCTCTTGATCCAGGGAGCGACCCACAAGTTCAATATCCATATGGAACATCCATATAATAAGATCTTAGATTCTGATGATTAATCGGATAATTCTAAGGGGACGATCATTCCATTACACAATGGCATAGATTCCATATTTCATTTGCACGTCCCAACTAATCAAGCCCAAGCACCCAAAACCCAGAGCTGTTGACCCATGAACAGGATCTCACCCATAGTGAATTAAAGCACAAGAACTTGACTTCGTCAGTTCATCCACAAATGCTCAAGATTAAGAGCATTGGTCACTCAGTAGCAAGAGGTGAGTTGATCTCTCTCTGTGATAGTACTATTTTAGAGATCACACCTACAAGTGGTCCTGTTCAATGCATGACACATGCACTAATGAGATAAATCCGGAAAAGCCTTCCGTGACTTAGGTAAGTCACCCTGAATACAGGAGAGTATCTCATTATAACTTATACCAAGATGAAGTGCCCAACTCCATCTCTCAGTTATGAACAAGTTTATTGTTTCAAGTGTCCATGACTCAGACCTAACTGTGTGTAGCCACTACACACCCAAGTCATTTACCAGAAACAATGGGCCTTATACAACCATACATATACACAAGTAATAAGAGAAAGAAGTCATTCCATTAAATAACCAATAAATATCCAGTTACAGAGATGTGAGTGCAGTCAGTGGGCTTTAGGGCATACATGAATCCCAACAATCTCCCACTTGCACTAAAGATCACTACGACCTAACCTAACTCCCATAGACTCAACATGTGAAGTAAAGACTTTCTCAGTAAAAGTCTTAGTAAATGGGTCAGCTAAGTTATTAGCTGAGGCAATCTGCTCTACCACTATTTCTCCATCCTGGACAAATTCCCGGATTAAGTGGTACTTTCTCTGAATATGCTTGCCTTTCTTGTGATTCCTGGGCTCTTTGCAGTTAGCTACTGCACCAGTATTGTCGCAGTACATGACAATCGGTTTTTGCACTGCAGGAACTACTCCCAATTCCAATAGGAATTTTCTAAGCCATACTGCTTCCTTCGCAGCTTCCGATGCCGCCACATACTCTGCTTCCATGGTAGAATCAGCAGTACAATCTTGCTTGACACTTCTCCATGATATAGCCCCTCCTGATAGAGTAAAGATGTATCCCGAGGTAGACTTTCTGCCATCTACATCCGACTGGAAATCAGAGTCTGTATACGCCAGTGGCGTTAGATCATCTGCTCGGTAGACTAGCATATAATCTTTCGTTCTCCGAAGATACTTGAATATATGCTTAACAGCTGTCCAGTGCATAGGTCCAGGGTTTGATTGATATCTGCTAACCATGCCAACGGCAAAGCAAATATCTGGTCTAGTACACAACATTGCATACATGAGGCTTCCAACAGCTGATGCATATGGTACTCTCCTCATGCTTTCTATCTCCTCAGGTGTCTTCGGACATTGATTCCGAGATAGTGGTACTCCATGTCTAGAAGGTAGCAAGCCCTTCTTGGAGTCATGCATGTTATACTTGACCAATATCTTCTCAATATACGAAGATTGGGATAAGGCTAACATCTTGTTCTTGCGATCTCGCAAAAGCTTGATCCCTAAGACATAGCTCGCCTCACCCAAATCCTTCATCTGAAATTGAGATGATAACCAAACCTTAGTAGATGACAAGATGCCAACATCATTTCCAATGAGTAATATGTCATCCACATATAGGACTAAAAATGCAACTGCGTTTCCACTCCCTTTCTTATACACACATGGTTCATCAATGTTTTGATCAAAGCCAAAGGATTTGACTGCCTGATTAAACTTGATGTTCCATGCCCTAGATGCTTGCTTAAGTCCATAAATGGACTTCTTAAGTTTACAGACCATGTTCTCTTGGCCACCAGCAATGAATCCCTCTGGTTGCATCATATAGATGCATTCGTCAAGACTTCCATTTAGAAAAGTTGTCTTGACATCCATTTGCCATATCTCGTAGTCATAATGACATGCGATAGCTAAGAGAATCCTTATGGACTTGAGCATGGCTACTGGCGAAAAAGTTTCCTCATAATCGATACCCTCTTTCTGAGTATATCCTTTCGCCACCAGTCTTGCTTTGAAGGTTTCAACCTTCCCATCCACTCCTCTCTTTCTCTTGTAGATCCACTTGCACCCTATGGGTTTGATCCCTTCAGGTGCATCCACAAGTTCCCAGACTTGATTGGAATACAGAGAATCCAATTCAGATTTCATCGCTTGCTGCCACATGTCAGCATCTATATCCGTTACTGCTTCATCGTAACTAGTAGGATCCTTAACCAGATCCTCGGAGTCTGTCATAAAAGACACTCCTAGGTATCTATCTGGTGGTCTAGAAATTCTCCCACTACGACGAGGCTCCGGAGTGTTAAAAGGAATGTCTTGATTTTCTACAATCTCAGGATCTGGCACAGATGTTGCAGGAGTTTCTGAAAGAATCTCCTCAAGTGTTTCTTTACAACCAAGCTCTTGGTGCATCATGCAATCATCCTCCAAGTATCTAGCATGAGTGCTGATAAGCACCTTTTGCTCCTTTGGATGATAAAAGATGCCTCCTCTCGTTCCCTTAGGATACCCAATGAAGTAGCACATTTCCGATCTGGGTTCTAGCTTGGTAGCTTTATCATTCAGTACATAAGCTGGACAACCCCAAATGTGGATATGTTTTAAACTGGGTTTTCGTCCTGTCCACATTTCTTGAGGTGTCCTAGGTACTGATTTAGAAGGTACCAGATTCAAAATGTATGCTGCTGCTTCTAGGGCATATCCCCAAAAAGATATGGGTAGGGTTGCATGACTCATCATGGACCTTACCATATCAAGAAGGGTCCGGTTTCTTCTCTCTGCTACACCATTTTGCTGGGGTGTACCCGGTGCAGACAACTGAGACACAATCCCATGTTGTGTGAGGTACTCCTTGAACTCACCCAGGAGGTATTCGCCACCTCGATCAGATCGAAGAGCTTTGATATGTTTCCCTAGTTGTAGCTCCGCCTCAGCCTTGAATTGTTTGAACTTATCAAACGCTTCAGACTTGCGTCGCATTAGGTACACATATCCATACCTAGAGTAATCATCAGTGAAGGTGATGAAATACTCATAACCTCCTCTAGCTAGTTTGTTCATAGGACCACACACATCAGTGTGAACCAATTCTAACAACTCCTTTGACCTCAGTCCCTTTCCAGAGAATGACCTTTTGGTCATCTTTCCCATGAGACAAGATTCACACTGAGGAAAAGGTTCGAGATCTAATGAGCTCAGAAGCCCATCCTCTACCAACCTCTGAATCCGTTTTAGGTTAATATGACCCAAACGTAAGTGCCAAAGATAAGTGTCATTGGTCGAAGATACCTTCCTCTTAAGGGAAGATGAGCTTTCTAGTTGTACATTATGCAGTGAGGGAGCAATAGGATATATATAAAATAAGTTATCATGCATTCTACCGGAACATATAATATTTCCATCTCTATTGATATCAACACCAGAATGGAAAGAAACTGAATAATTAAATTCAATGAGTCTGGAAACTGAAATTAAATTCTTCCTTATGTCCGGAACATAGATAACATTGTTTAAAACTAATATCCTATCATGCGGAAAATGTAAGGTAACTGCTCCCACTGCAACAGCCCATATCTTTGCTCCATTTCCAACTCTAAGGTCAAACTCCCCTTTCTCAAGCTTTTTCATTATCTGAAACCCCTGCAATGAATTGCAGATATGATTAGTGGCTCCAGAGTCTACTATCCAGGAATCAGTAGAATCAACCACATGACAGGTTTCAATGTAGTAGGAAAGAGATATACCTTTCTTATCTAAGCCTAGGAGCTTGGGACAATCTTTCTTCCAGTGACCTTTGAGGCCGCACTTAAAGCATTTCCCTTTGGGCTTTTCACCTGTGCCTTTGTCCTTCTTCCCAGCATTGCCCTTTTTCTGTCCTTTTCCCTTACCCTGCTTCTTCTTGAACTTTTTCCCTTTCGGGTTGAGTTTAGAGGAAAACTGGGAAAAGTGAAGTTGGCCTTTAGGCTTCATGATGGCCTCTGCCGCCTGAAGTTCTTTCATTAACTCAGAGAGAGTCATGTCCATCTTGCTCATGTTGAAGTTGAGCTTGAACTGGTTGAAAGACCCCGGCAGAGTTTCCAGAATCATATCAGTCTGACTCCCTGCATCAATCTCAGCCCCTAGGATCTCAGCTTCATTGAAACAATCCATCATTTTGAGCATGTGCTCTCTGACAGGTGTTCCCTCAGCCATCCTAGAATTCATGATTGTCCTTAAAGCAGCTTGCCTAGCTGGCCTGCTTCTGTCTGCGAACATCTCAGACAAGGACAACATGATATCTGAAGCTGTGTCCATTTGCTCATGCTGCGTTTGCAACACGTTGGACATGGAAGCAAGCATGTAGCATTTGGCCATGCTATTCGCCATTTTCCATTTCTTTTCAGCCTCTAGCTGGTCATCTGTAGAATAATCATCAATGGTAGGACAGGGTTCCGACAAAACATACTTGTACTCCTCAGCGGTGAGTACTATGTTAAGGTTTCTTTTCTAGTCTACGTAATTTGGGCCAGTCAATTTGTTCTCACGCAGAATACTCATCAACGGGCTAAAGGAATCCTTCCCCATCTCTCTGGATATATATAACAGGTTATAATTAGACAGGTAGTATATATGTAACATGTATATAGTGCTTGTAATAAAAGGAAAAACATGCACAAGACTTTTTACATTATTTAACCCTAATAATAATGTATCAGTGTCTCAACCTCCTCATAGACCCTCCATCGAAGGGATGGCCGAGCCTACAGTCACGTTGAGTTAAGGTCTGTTTATTTGGATCATCACTGTCTGGATACGCATATCCAGTGATAGTCCAATCACTGATTGGTTTGGCCTCATATGACAAACAACTCTAACTCCTAGGGAGAGGTCATTACCGTCTTATGTCAAGTGTATTACCATCTTTTATGAACGTTCCCAGAATGTCTATGACTTAAGTCCTCCGAAGGGAAGTGACTCCAATCAACCCTTGAAGTGAACCTTAGTAAAGAGCTCCACCGAAGGGATGGCCGCTCCCACCAACACTTCATTGACATTCTATAGAAGTGATCTTTAGTAAAGAACTCCACCGAAAGGATGGCCGCTCCCACTAACACCTCATTACGAATATTCACATTACTTCACCCACTAACCCATCGAAGCGATTTTTAGTAAAGAACTCCATCGAAGGGATGGCCGCTCCCACTAACACTCTAATGAGATAGCATGAACCTAAAATGGAAGGCCGTGGGGTTTTCCCAAACCCCTCTCCCACTTGATTATTTAACACTAGGGTTTTGAAAAAACTCTTTTGACCTTAGCATCGTTACTCAAATCTTGTTTAAATCTAGCAAACTTAGTTAACAATTTTCATGACTCAATTGCTTAAGTCATCTCAAAAAAATAAATAACCTTTGCTTTAAAACATATTGAGTAAAGGTCTTGGGACCTTAGGGTTATGGGCCCACTAGGGTAGCAACATATTAGATTTTAGTTTGGCCTCTCTTGGAAACTTAGGGTACCAAGATAAACTAAACCCTATCCAATTTTAAACCTTAGACAAATAGAAGGTGCTGGTCTAAGATCCGTTTAAAACAATTTGCCAAACAAAAACAATCCAATATAGAAAGATGCCAATTTTAAGAACCTAGTGGTGGCCATGTTACTAGGTGATAAACATAGCAATTATATAAAGCATTCAACCATGCATTCCATATATAAAAGCAAATTAAAGAATGCAATCCTTGATGGCTCCCGGCTATTTTTGGACTTCAAATCCTTTTCCATTTAGGAAACTAGATTAAGAGTCCTTCTTGCGCTAGGAAACCTCCGTTGCCTCCGTCACCATGGGACCCGGTTTGTTGCAACCTTCCTCGCTTGAAACTTTCCTTTTCTTGCTTGTTACAATAAATCAAATTTATACAAGCAAACCCATGAAAAACAAAAACCCAAAATTACATTGGAGATACCTATGCTTTTCAAGAAAGCTTACATCAAGACTAGTTGAAATATAAACAAGGAAATAATTACAACTTCCTATGATTGCTAACCGCGCAATCGTACACTTTTCAACTAAATAAAAACATCCAAATCCACACACATACATGCGAACCATCAAGGATGCAATTATATGGCTGCAAACAAAGAGGTTAATGCATTCAAAGTGCTATGTACAGCACTTTCATCATCCTGAAATTATTCCAGCAGGCTGGAAAATATTCCTGCACTCCTTAACTGCAGTAAACTGAGTTCTGGAAAAAATTCCAGCAGCCTGGAAAAATTTCTGCACACTATATATGCAGTAAACACCAATCTGAAATTGTTCCAGCAGCATGGAAAAAATTTCTGCACCCCTAACATGCAATCAGCTGTGCTCTGGGCAAATTCCAGCAGCCTGGAATAATTTCTGCACACTATATATGCAGTAAACAACAATCTAAAGGGCGCCACCATGCCCTTAATTAATCTAGGATTGAAAACCACACAACATGGGATCATGATTTCACATGGAGTGGCTCTGATACCATTGAAAGAAAATGCATTACAGATCTGAAATCAGATTCAAGAGGACGTCCATGGCTGATCTAGTTTTAAAAACTTGAAACTAATCTGATTTTCCAGCCATGAATCATACATAAAACTCCATGTAATCATAATCAACATGTGTATAATGTAAGGAGATGATAGAGGACTATTACCTTGATGATTTGAGTGCCTCTAAACTCTGAAAAGAAAGACTTCAAAGGTCTGAAACCAGCCTGCAACCAGCAACACAGGTGCAGGAATTTGTTGCAGAATTTTCTCTCCTTTGATCTTCTCTCCTATTCCACTTCCCAATCTAATTGGTCTTGATGGTGGGATCAAACTATGGAATCCTAAGAAGGGTTTTCAGAATTACTCTTCGTGGAAACAACTCAGGACCTGATTCTTTTCTCTCCAATCAAGAAGAAGAATGATGCAAGGGCTGGGCGTGAGTGTGATGGCTTCTTGTCTTGGGCGGCCAAAAGAACTCCAAACTGTTTCAAGCCCTAGGGTTAATTCCAGCAATTGTGATTCATGTGTTGCACGCCCAAGAGGACTCCCATATATTTATAAAGATTAGATTCCTTTAAGGAATACTCTTTCCAATAGGAATGTCAATCCCTAAAAAGAATAGCAACCTTCCCCTTTAGTTGTGCAACACTTACTAATTAAAGACACTAAAATTAGTAACCTTTAATCAATGGAATTCTTACCCAAAGAGGAATCTTTCCTTCCAAGTAAAGATACCCAATCAAACTTGGAAACCTCACACAAGGGGCTCCATTTATGGCTGGCCCACAAGATAGCTAATCACACCATGGCCCACTAGTCAATAATTTAGCTAGAGTTAAATTCATGTATGCCATCAATAGCCTATTAGAATTTAAACTCAAAATTATTCTTCCACAAAATAATTCAACCACATATCATCTAATTAAATTAGGAAACCATGCCAATATAGGAAAGTGGCTAGAAGAGGGACCAAAAGACATATTTGCCCTTGGCTCCCAAAATGACCAAAATGTCCATGCTAACCCCATAGCAACATTAAGATCACTTTAACCCTAACTCATTCCACTAGAGAGTTATGGTTGCACTCCAGGGACAAATATTAAATTGCAAATAAAGTTCATCATAAATAGACGATTGTCTTTGACCTACCAAGTGCAATGACCACAATGCCCCTCTATGTAGCATCCATAATCAAGTAGGTTAACCGAAGTACTATCTACCTTCTTGATTACATCTCATCCTTAGAACTTCATACCCTTGACTTAATCATCATCCGGATATCATTCTCTTGATCCAGGGAGCGACCCACAAGTTCAATATCCATATGGAACATCCATATACTAAGATCTTAGATTCTGATGATTAATCGGATAATTCTAAGGGGACGATCATTCCATTACACAATGGCATAGATTCCATATTTCATTTGCACGTCCCAACTAATCAAGCCCAAGCACCCAAAACCCAGAGCTGTTGACCCATGAACAGGATCTCACCCATAGTGAATTAAAGCACAAGAACTTGACTTCGTCAGTTCATCCACAAATGCTCAAGATTAAGAGCACTGGTCACTCAGTAGCAAGAAGTGAGTTGATCTCTCTCTGTGATAGTACTATTTTAGAGATCACACCTACAAGTTGTCCTGTTCAATGCATGACACATGCACTAATGAGATAAATCCGGAAAAGCCTTCCGTGACTTAGGTAAATCACCCTGAATACAGGAGAGTATCTCATTATAACTTATACCAAGATGAAGTGCCCAACTCCATCTCTCAGTTATGAACAAGTTTATTGTTTCAAGTGTCCATGACTCAGACCTAACTGTGTGTAGCCACTACACACCCAAGTCATTTACCAGAAACAATGGGCCTTATACAACCATACATATATGTAAGTCCATGGGGATCCGAACCCTAGAGGGGGGGGTGAATAGGGTGAACTTCTTTTATGACCAATTTTAACAATTTTAACTTCTTTAAAACAAACTAGTCACAAGTGATGATTATCAAACAATATGCGGAAGCTAATATAAACAATCACCACAAAGCAATCACCATCACACAAGTATTTATAGTGGTTCGGCCTCAATGCCTACATCCACTACCGGCTTGTGATCCAACACCCCACCGGATTTCCACTATTTATGCTTTTCAATAGGCTAAGCAATAACCTTTACAATATGCTTTCCAAGGCTAAGCAATAACCTTACAATGATGTTTTTCAAGGCTTAACATCAACCTATACACTATGCTTTTATAGGCTAAGCAATAACCTCTTCAACCACAAGGTTGGTTATCTCAGTAAGATAGTGTCTTTAATACACTTGATGGAGATTCTATTTAGCTCATTACAATGCCTCTTAATTAGGCGGATATGGAAGTGAAAAACTAATACACACTCACACTATGAATGCAAAGATGAAAACACATGAAGTGTGTGTGTGTGATCCTCAATCATTTTGAAAATGAAAGTGCATAAATGTATGCCAAAGGCTTTTGAAAATATTAGCTCATAAAACATTTATGATTGAGGAAGTAATGCAATCACATGTTAAAAGTAACAACTTGTTAATGATATCAAAGTTACACAAGTTGTATGAAATGGATTAGCTCTAAACATGTGATGCATAGGGATGTCAATCAAATCAACATGAAGCTCAAAAACATAAAAATAGATTTGATTGAAATTAGGGGACAAATCATATGTAATTATAAGGACAACTTGAAAATGATTTACCAATCAAAGTAAGGCAAGTTGTGAAACTTTAAAACAATAATACACATATGATTTGTAATGATGTTGGATCCAAAACATAAGATTCATTTGAGAGAGATTTTCTTATGATGGAAAAACAACAACCAATGATTCAACAAAGTATATGAATCATGTTACATATTTCATTAACATGATCTACTTAGATTTACCAAAGATAAAGTACTACTTTGATGAATCAATGGTGATGTATCCAAAACAATAGATCTATTCAAAATATAACACATGCTAAGGATACAACACATCATAGGTTAACATGTTACTAAGATTTACCAATGATAAAACAAAACATGAAAACATATGATTTGTAAAGAAGTTGAATCCAAAACGTAAGTTAGTTTTGAAAGAGATGTTCTTATGATGGAAAACAACAATCAAAGATTCAACCAAGTATATGGATCATGTTACATATGATTTACCAAAGTTCTTTCATTAACATGATCTACTTAGATTTACCAAAGTTAAGTACTACTTGGATTGAATCATATGGTGTTGTATCCAAAACAATAAATCAACTCAAAACATAAAATATGTTAAGGACACAACACAAACATAGTTTAACATGCTAGAAATGATTTACCAAAAATAAAACAAAAGCATGAAAACATATGATTAAGGAAGGAAGAGCCTACTTGGTGGTTTAACTTCATTAATCCAAGCTTTAGCTTTCCTAATCATCCCCTTCTTCCCTTGGTTCTTTTCCCTTTTGATATGCCTCAATACCTCTCAAGGAGGGGCTTAAAATTCCCAACTTTTGGCAAAGGAAAGAACTCATATTTATAGCAAAAAGTTGCCAACGGCTAGTTCTCGGTCGACCGGCAAACAGGCCTCGGTCGACCGGGAACACACAACGGTCGGATTTCTGACCGTTGGTGCGCCAGGCCAAATTTTTGCCTTGCAGTGTTCCCGGTCGACCGGGACCTCTGCGCCGGTCGACCGGCGACACTGCGGGGACCAAAAATTTCCACTTTTGCATTTTCAAACCTTTTCTTTGTGGAACTATTTGGGCCATATAATCAAGCTTTAAAACATGTTTTAAATCATTCTAAGGGTTTTAAAACATGGAACATAAAAAGCCTAAAAAGATTCAAAACTTTTAAAACAAAGGCTTGCTTGATTTCTTGAAAACTCTTTTCTAAAACAAATGCATCCAAGATGAAAATACAAATCATGCATAAATCAAAACTTTTACAAATCTTAAAAGCAATGCATGAATAAAACAAGATTTCAAGTTTATTTAAAACAATGCAAGTGTGTAAATCAAATGATGCTAGAATGATTATGCATCCATCAAATTGCAATCTACAAAATTCCTAACAATATACACAAGTAATAAGAGAAAAAAGTCATTCCATTAAATAACCAATAAATATCCAGTTACAGAGATGTGAGTGCAGTCAGTGGGCTTTAGGGCATACATGAATCCCAACAGGTTTCAAATGGACATTGGTTTTGCTAGACTGCTATGAATACCTGGTTTGTTGTATACTTATGTTTTTACTTAAGTTTCAAATGAACGTTGTTTTGCCATACCGCTATATTTATACATGTTTTAGACGAACTCCCGATTGTCAAATATCTATGATTATAGATGATGTAAACGAACACATGTTTTATTGGATATTCATGTTTTACCCATGCTTGAAATGAATACAGGCTTTTCCCGAGATTCCCGACTTTGCACCCGTTTAATTATATGCCGTATTTGATCGAATAGCATGATTTATCTTATGTTTTAATTCTTCAGTATATTTGTTATCTTTTCATCCACCTGCCAGACCGTCGTGTCTGACCCACTACTTTTGGTACTCAGGTTCAGATTTCTTAGCCCCGAGTCGAGTGTTTTGTTGGCTATGGAGCCATGCCTTGCAGGTTGGTTTGTCGGCTATGTCATGTAGACATTGAGCTTGACATCGGAGCTACGTCATATTTGGGGTAGTGTTTATAGCTTATTGTTGTATGGCTTTTATTAGCCTTTTTCTTGGGATCCTTAATCAATGTACATTGATAATTGTAACTTGAACGTATATGGGAATGTGATATCCTGTTACTGTCAGCTCTGTAATTTATTGTGATGGTTTACTCCAGTCTGATATGATTCTTGATATAATAGCTATATGCTAGAGGTTGAGTGCGACACGGAATCCGATGGCCACGGACTTTGGGTCGCAACGCCACAAATGCTTCCGCAAAATATTCAGAATGTGTTGTCTTCACACACGCGGATCCTGGGAGAAGTAAAATACATTTATGCTTAATCCCATTTCCCGCCCCCGAGGTTCTGGTTCGGGGGCGTGTCAGTTTGTCTGGCATAGGCTATGTTTGGGACAATGTTCAACTGTTTCAATGATTGGGTCGATTCTCTGGGAACCCCTCTAGGTCAAGGAGATTTATTAGGCATTGTATGAGGCCATTTGAGGAAGAAACCATGTCACAAAGATTTCATTCGAAGTTTTGAAACTTCAAGGTGCATAAGGAGCCCGGGATGTCTTCAAATTCGAAGAGTACCAAGTCTTTATTATAATCGACATACGGGACCCCTATTCACTTAAACAGATCTTGAAACCAGTATTTTACCCGAGATTGTTATAATTCAGTGGTTCGCTTCATTCCAAGATTAAACTATATGATTTGTTTTCCCGAAAGCATGATAGTTACACTAGTAACAGTTATTTGTCCCGAAATGTATTGCCCGACATGAAATGACAATGTGCCCTTGGGCACCCCCGTCTTGCTCGTTTATATATTGTACTTGATTTAATTGCATAAGTCTCGATTTGATATTTAACCTATGTGTTGGCATCACTAAGCTTGGATACCTTGTCGGTTTGATCCACCGACTTGGAGATCCCTCTCCCGTCCCGCCAGCTGCAGTCTGGATCCCGATACCCGGTTTATTACCGTGGTCCCGTCCCGATACCCGGTTCGCTACCGTGGTCCCGTCCCGTATATTTATATCGTATATATGATTTACGTTGATTCTCCTCACCTTGTGTGACTGAGATTAACGTCCTGTTATACTGTTGTCACTTTAGTGACAGAGGACTTAGCTTTATGTGATTGCCATCTTGTGAGTTCCCGATCCCTTGGTTACCTCATATGTTTTATCTTGTTTACTTGTTTTCTAGCAATTGATTTATCTATTTTATGAGAGCTCTTGCTTAAACAGATTTCTATGCTTTTCAAGATATTTCCTTTAATATTATATGTTGTTGTATCTTTTCACTCTCTTGCCAGACCGTCGTGTCTGATCCTTTGCTTTGGTACTCAGGTCCTGTTGCCGGTTTCCTTGAGGAGGAGCCGGAGGAGGCGGTAGGTGAGCCGCAACCTCTAGTCGAGTGGCGTGCCGACGATGTCATGTAGACATCGGGTTGCTAAGAGAGGCGTAACATTTTGAGGAGGACTAATTAACCATTCTTTGGGTTATTGTTTTATTTATATTGGCCTTTGTTGGCCTCTAATTTTGGGAATTGTAATTAAATGTTACTTGTATAAACTTTAACTACTTTTGGGAAACGTGCTATAAATCATTGCTCATTCTGATACAGTTTTTGATACTTGATGTTAATGTTTTCATGACTAGAGATAGTCTGACTATTTGATTTACTACATGCTTTCGCACTTAAAAGAAATATTCATTGATGGTTGTGATATCCTCACCGCGGACACCTGTGGGAAATTAAATAAATGTATGTTGATCATTTTTATAGATGTTGTGGTTTAATGACACTAATGTCCCGACTCCGGATCGGTCCCTTCCTTCGGGGTCCCCGGTCCGGGGTCGCGACAGTAAGGCTAATCTATAAGCCACATCACCGATCTTGCTCATAATGTCGTATGGTCCAATGTACCTCCGTAATAACTTGCCCTTCTGTCCAAATCTCAATGTTCCTCTCGTAGGTGACACTTTCAAGAAAACCTTATCTCCTTCTTTGAATTGTAAGTCTCTGCGGTGGGAGTCTGCATAGCTCTTCTATCTACTCCGAGACACTTTCAAGCATTCTCGGATCAACTTCACTTTGTCGCTGGTTTCACTTACTATAGTCGGTCCATGGAAACTGCAAATTCCAGCCTCTTCACAACAAACAGGTGTCCTACAACTTCTGCCATACAAAGCCTCAAAAGGAGTCATCCCAATGCTCGAGTGGTAACTACTGTTGTAAGCAAACTCACACAATGGTAGAGTCTCATCCCATTGAGTCTTGAAGTCTAACACACAAGCACGGAGCATATCCTCAAGAGTTTGAATAGTCCTCTCTGATTGGCCGTCTGTCTGCGGGTGATAAGCCGTGCTAAACTGTAGTTTCGTACCGATAGACTCATGTAACGTCTTCCAGAACCTCGAGACGAATCTGCTATCTCTATCAGATGTGATAGAAACTGGTTGTCCATGTCGACTGACAATCTCGTTGACAAACAACTCTGCTAAAGGTAGCATGTGCATCTTCTTCCCTGTCCTCATAGGAATGAAATGAGCTGACTTGGTGAGACGGTCCACAATGACCCATATCACATCGTTGCCTCTACTAGTCCTCGGTAGTCCTGAAACAAAGTCCATGGTAATGTGCTCCCACTTCCATTCCGAAATCTCTAACTGTTGTAACAACCCTGGAGGCCTCTGATGTTTTGCCTTAATCAACTGACAAGTCATGCAACGTGAGACAAACGCTGCAATCTCTCTCTTCATATTATTCCACCAAAATCTGCCCTTCAAATTCTGGTACATCTTCGTGCTGCCTGGATGCATAGAGTACTTCGTACTGTGAGCTTCGGTCATGATATCATTCCTCAAATCTTCAATGTTAGGCTCACATAGACGGTCACGGTAGTACAAAACTCCATCAACAATACGGAAGTCAGGACGTTCTGCTATGTGTTCTGAAATCTTGGCCAACTCTGGATCTTGCAACTGACTATCCTTGATCTTCTGAATAAAAGAAGGCTCTGACACTGTCATGTTAGCTAACAAAACACTCTTCCTTAGTGGCTGCAAGTCTATACTCAATTCTTCAAATTGCTTAAAGATACAAGTGCCACTTAGATTTGCCAGCCTATTGATTTTCTGCTCAAGGCATCGACAACTACATTTGCTTTCTCCGAGTGATACTTGATTGGAAAATCATAGTCCTTAATATGTTCCATCCATCTTCTCTGCCTCATGTTCAATTCCTTCTGAGAAAATAAATATTGTAAGCTATGGTGGTCGGAGTGGACTTTGAACTTCTCTCCATAGAGGTATTGTCTCCACATTTTTAATGCGAAAACAACCGCTGCTAACTCAAGATCATGGGTGGCATAGTTCTTCTCGTGATCTTTCAACTGTCGGGATCCATCTGCAATCACTTTTCCTTCTTGCATCAACACACAGCCAAGTCCAACGTTCGAAGCATTGGTAAAAATGGTAAAATCGCCGCTTCCGGATGGTAAAGGACTGGTGTTGTAGTCAATCTCTTCTTTAGCTCTTGAAAACTATCTTCACACTGATCTATCCACACATGTGGCAGATTCTTCCTTGTCAACTTCGTCAAAGGCGACGCAATCGATGAGAATCCCTGCACAAACCTCCTGTAATAACCTGCTAAACCCAGAAAACTTCTGATTTCTGACGTATTCTTCAGTCTTTCCTAGCTCATAACTGCTTCAATCTTGGACGGATCCACTAATAATCCTTCTTTGGAGATGATGTACCCCAAAAATGCTACTTGCTCCAACCAAAATTCACACTTGTTGAGCTTCGCATACAGCTGATACTCTCTCAAGAGTTGCAGTGCTATCCTCAAATGTTCTTCATGCTCTTCTCTGGTCTTGGAGTACACCAAAATGTCATTTATGAATACTACAACAAACTGATCCAGATACTGTACAAATATCTTGTTCATCAACGCCATGAACACTGTCAGTGCATTAGTCAGCCCAAATGGATCACTAGGAACTCATAGTGGCCATATCTTGTCCGGAAAGCTGTTTTCAACACATCTGATTCTCTGACTCTCAGCTGATGGTAACCGGATCTCAAATCAATCTTCGAAAAATGAGAATCACCTTGTAATTGATCAAACAATTCATCTATTCTTGGTAATGGATACTTGTTCTTGATGGTCACTTGATTCAATCTTTTGTAATCTATACACATTCTCATCGAACCATCCTTCTTGTTGACGAACAAAACTGGAGCTCCCCAAGGTGAAATGCTCGGTCTCACAAAACCTTTGTCCAATAATTCTTGTAACTGAGTCTTCAATTCTCCTAATTCTGCTGGAGCCATTCTATAAGGTGCAATAGATATCGGAGCGGTCCCTGGTAATAACTCAATAGTGAAATCAATCTCTCTGATAGGTGGTAAACCTGGAATCTCCTCCGGAAAAACATCCGAAAATTCCCAAACAATTGGGATCTCCTCCACCCCTTGGGACCGTTTATCATCCGTGATAAACGCCAAATATGCTTCACAACCACTTCTCAATAGTCTATCAGCTTTCAATGCTGAGACTGTCACGCCCCCGAACCGGAACCTCGGGGGCGGGAGATGGGATTTAAGCATAAATATATTTTACTTCTCCCAGGATCTGCGTGTGTGAAGACGACACATTCTGAATATTTTGCGGAAGCATTTGTGGCGTTGCGACCCGAAGTCCGTGGCCATCGGATTCCGTGTCGCACTCAACCTTTAGCATATCGCTATTATATCAGGAATCATATCAGACTGGAGTAACCATCACAATAAATTACAGAGCTGACAGTAACAGGATATTACATTCCCAAATATATTCAAGTTACAATTATCAATGTACATTAATTAAGAATCCCAAGAAAAAGGCTAACAAAAGCCATACAACAATAAGCTATAAACTACTACCCAAATGTGACGTAGCTCCGATGTCAAGCTCAATGTCCACAAGACATAGCCGACAAACCAACCTACAAGGCATGGCTCCACAGCCAACAAAAACACTCAACTCAGGGCGAAGAAATCTGAACCTGAGTACCAAAAGTAGTGGGTCAGACGCGACGGTCTGGCAGGTGGATGAAAGGATAACAAATATACTGAAGAATAAAACATAAGGTAAATCATGCTATACGATCAAATGCTGCATATAATTAAACGGTGCAAAGTCAGGAATCTCGGGGAAAACCTATATTCATTTCAAGCATGGGTAAAACATGAATATCTAATAAAACATGTGTTCATTTACATCATCTATAATCATAGATATTTGACAATCGGGAGTTCGTCTAAAACATGTATAAATATAGTGGTATGGCAAATCAATGTTCATTTGAAACTTAAGTAAAAACATGAGTATACAACAAACCAGGTATTCATAGCAGTCTAGCAAAACCAATGTCCATTTGAAACCTAGGTAGAAATGCGGATATTTAACAAACCGGATATCATTTAAAACATGTATAAATGTAGGGATCTGGCAAACCAAATGTCTTTTAAAGCAAGCTCGGATATTTAACAATTCGGGTATTCCTTTAAAACATGTGTAATCATATAAATCTAGCAAAATCATTGATCGTTTGAAACATAGGTAAAGGCATGGGTCTTCACCCAACCGGCATTCATTTAAAACATGTGCGTGTACAAAGGACAGAAAACAATATAATAATAACTGAATTTACATTGGAGAATATTAGCACTTGTTTAAATAACAACTTTCATAAAGGAAACGAATGATTTATCGGAAAGCAAGTAAACAATATAAAACATGTCGGGTAACCAAGGAATCGGGAACTGGCAAGATGGCAACCACACGAAGCTAAGTCCTCTATCACTAAAGCGATAGAGCAATAACTAGGCCCTGATCTCAGTCACTCGAGGTGAGGAGGAACAGGGGATCTCATATAAATACATATACTAGGCACTGATCTCAGTCACTCGAGGTGAGGAGAAACAGTGGATCTCATGAATGCATATACATATACTATACATGACCACGGTAGCGAGCCGGGCATCGGGGACCACAGTAGCAATCTGCGGTATCGGGACAAGACCACGGTAATAACCGGGTAGCGGGATCCAAGCTGCAGCTGGCGGGACAAGAGGGGGATCTCCAAGTCGGTGGATCAGACCAACAAGGTTATCCAAGCTTAGTGGTGCCGACTCATAGGTCAAATACAATCGAGACAATGCAAGTAAATCAAGAACAAATACATAATCAAACGGGCAAGACGGGGGTGCTCAAGGGCACGCTGACATATCATGTGGTGCAATGCACTTCGGGACAATAACTGTTACCAGAGTAACTTCAATGCTTTCAGGAAACAAGTCATGTGATGCAAATCTCGGGAAATGAGGAAATATAATGCACTATACCATTTCGGGAAGAATATTGATTGCAAGATCTATTTAAGTGAATAGGGGTCCCGTATGTCGATTATAATAATTACTTGGTACTCCTTGAGTTTGAAGACATTCCGGGCTCCTTATGCACTTTTACTATTTTAAAATCTTAACATAAGCTTATGGGTAGTACTAGATGTTACAATGCAAGAATCAAGATTATAAACGGTCCATCCTAGGCATGACATTAATCCAGAAACATCGAGCAACCGATTCAGTCATCGAAAGGAATAGAATTAGCGATAACCCAGGAAATAGACTTGTGTTTAGATATAAAGAAGATATCGCGTCGTTCCATCCCGTTCAAGATTGAAATGGATTAACTCCGATGCCACCGAACCAACCGTGAGGCATGTCGGCTCAAGACATTCTCACACATGGTCCAAACAGTCCAAAGACGGTAGCCAGGGTCCCACCTAAAACCGAGAATTAGTGCCTAGATCATCACCATTCTTTCTTTTAGTTCCCTAGTCTTAGAGACCTTAGATTAGGGTACAATTGGTCTTAACACTAAGGTATACACCCCTAGGACTCATAAATGCACAGGGTCCGATCGATCGGCCCAAAAAGCCTTACTGTTAAAAGACAGGCCTATCGATCGGCCTGTAGGTCCGATCGATCGGACCTGGGCGTGCAGCAGGTCCGGGACACTGATTTTTTCTCCTCTTTTTCCTTTCCTTTCCAACACTTACACAATCACATAGAACTATAAACAAGATGGTTTAAATATATGTTTCCAAGACATTAAAATGAGCTAAAGAGCTCCTCATTTCAAGTTTCTCCTTTTCCATTCTTTCCATTTTTTCCATTCACAATAAATCTCAAGGTGGAGAAAACTCATTCATGTGAAACCATTTGAAACCTTGACAATATGATGCATACATTTTCCAAGCATGAACAAGAGGGAAATAACTCCTCAATAAGCACATTTCGAAATCAATATTAATCATAGTAAATACAACTACTAAAATCACCAAAACCCTTAATGAAACAAGATTTTTCTCACAAAACATGTTAATAATCAAAACAATCCACTCATCCACTTGCCTTGGGTTCCAATCTAGCAAATCAAGCTCCTAATTACCTCTCAAGCTCAAGATCCACAATCTCTACAAAAACCCCCAAAACAAACCCTAAAATGGGTTAAACAATGAAATGACAAGGAAACCTTTCAATAATCAAGGTGGAGCTTCTCTAAGGCTAGAAGATTACAAATCTAGAAGATGAAGAAGAAAAATTACTTGCAAGGTCCTCTAATGGACAAGGTAAGCTCAAAGGAAGTCTTGTGATGGAGGGCTCTCTTCACAAATGGTATCAATGGAAAGCTAGCAAGATGAGGAAGAAGAAGGTGGTCTCCATTTCTTGATTGATGAACTATTGGCGTGGCTTGGAGATGAAGAAGCAAGAAGAAGAAGAGAAACAGAAGGGAAAACCCCTAGGTTCAGCTGGAACAATGGTGAATGAAATGAATGAAGGAGATGGGTTCCTCTTATAAGCAAGTGAGGTTTGGGTCCCACAACTTAAAGAACTTGGGTGGCTGAAATCATCTAATTCGGGACCCCGGATGGATTCGACGAAGAAGGAAGAAATGATCGTCGAAATATCTAGTTTTCAAAAAGTATATGTTTCAGGGATTTCGAGAATATTGAGTTTTGGGTACAGATTTGGTGTGCAATGACTGTTTTGCCCTCAAGGCCAAGAAATCGGGTTTCGGGTTCTCAAATGGATACGGGATCAACATAAAAGTTGTAGGATTCCTCAAGATGAATGCAACGGGCCAAAAGCACAATACGAAACAAATCGGGAAAATCTCACAAGTAAAAGCAAAGCCGAAAAGGGAACCCCCAAAGGGCCCCACAAGCTACCAAAGCACTCAAAAGCCCAAAACTAGAAGAAAACCATTCTAGCTCACAAACTCAACCCAACAAATACTAATCCCACTAAAAGAAACTAATCCACAAATAAAACAACACTAATCCAAGAGATTAGGGGTCGGGTTCTTTCACGCCCCCAAACCAGAACCTCGGGGGCGGGAATGGGATTAAGCATAAATGTATTTTACTTCTCCCAGGATCCGCGTGTGTGAAGACAACACATTCTGAATATTTTGCGGAAGTATTTGTGGCGTTGCGACCCGAAGTCCGTGGCCATCGGATTCCGCGTCACACTCAACCTTTAGCACATAGCTATTATATCAAGAATCATATCAGACTGGAGTAACCATCACAATAAATTACAGAGCTGACGGTAACAGGATATTACATTCCCAAATATGTTCAAGTTACAATTATCAATGTACATTAATTAAGAATCCCAAGAAAAGTCTAATAAAAGCCATACAACAATAAGCTATAAACTACTACCCAAATGTGACGTAGCTCCGATGTCAAGCTCAATGTCTACATGACATAGCCGACAAACCAACCTGCAAGGCATGGCTCCACAGCCAACAAAAACACTCAACTCGGGGCGAAGAAATCTGAACCTGAGTACCAAAAGTAGTGGGTCAGACACGACGATCTGGCAGGTGGATGAAAAGATAACAAATATACTGAAGAATAAAACATATGATAAATCATGCTATTCGATCAAATGCTGCATATAATTAAACGGGTGCAAAAGTCGGGAATCTCGGGGAAAGCCTGTATTCATTCCAAGCATGGGTAAAACATGACTATCTAATAAAACATGTGTTCATTTGAAACTTAAGTAAAAACATAAGTATACAACAAACCAGGTATTCCTAGCAGTCTAGCATAACCAATGTACATTTGAAACGTATGTGAAAATACGGATATTTAACAAACCGGGTGTTCATTTAAAACAGGTATAAACATAGATATCTGACAAACCAAATGTCCTTTAAAGCAGGCTCAGATATTTAACAATTCGGGTATTCCTTTAAAACATGTGTAATCATATAAATCTAGCAAAATCATTGATCGTTTGAAACATATGTAAAAGCATGGGTATTTAACAATTCGGGTATTCATTTAAAACATGTGAAATCACATAAACCTAGTAAAACCATCGATCGTGTGAAGCATATATAAAAGCATGGGTATTCGCCCAACCGGCATTCATTTAAAACATGTGCGGGTACAAAGAACAGAAGACAATATAATAATAGCTGAATTTACATTGGAGAATATTAACACTTGTTTAAATAACAACTTTCATAAAGAAAACGAACCATTTATCGGAAAGCAAGTAAACAATATAAAACATGTCGGGTAACCAAGGAATCGGGAACTGGCAAGATGGCAACCACACGAAGCTAAGTCCTCTATCACTAAAGCGATAGAGCAATAACTAGGCCCTGATCTCAGTCACTCGAGGTGAGGAGGAACAGGGGATCTCATATAAATACATATACTAGGCACTGATCTCAGTCACTCGAGGTGAGGAGAAACAGTGGATCTCATGAATGCATATACATATACTATACATGACCACGGTAGCGAGCCGGGCATCGGGGACCACATTAACAATCTGCGGTATCGGGACAAGACCACGGTAATAACCGGGTAGCGGGATCCAAGCTGCAGCTGGCCGGACAAGAGGGGGATCTCCAAGTCGGTGGATCAGACCAACAAGGTTATCCAAGCTTAGTGGTGCCGACTCATAGGTCAAATCCAATCGAGACAATGCAAGTAAATCAAGTATAAATACATAATCAAACGGGCAAGACGGGGGTGCTCAAGGGCACACTGACATATCATGTGGTGCAATGCACTTCGGGACAAGTAACTGTTACTAGAGTAACTCCAATGCTTTCGGGAAAACAAGTCATGTAATGCAAATCTTTTTAAATGAGGGATATAATGAACTATAACAATTCCGGGAAAATATTGATTTCAAGATCTATATAAGTGAATAGGGGTCCCGTATGTCGATTATTGAAATGATTTGGTACTCTTTGAGTTTGAAGACATCCCGGGCTCCTTATGCACTTCTACTATTTTTAAAACTTATCATGAGCTTATAGATAGTACTAGATGCTATGATAGAAAAATCAAGACTATAAACGGTCCATCCTAAGTATGATGTCAACCCGGAACCATCGAGCAACCTACTCAGTCACCGAAAGGAATAGAATTCGCGATACCCAAGGAAATAGACTTTGCATTTAGGTATGAAGAGGATATCGTGTCGTTCCATCCCGTTCAAGATTGAATAGATTGAACTTCGATGCATTCCGAACCAACCGTGAAGAGCATCGGCACAAGACGCTCTCACATATGGTCAAGTGAGTCCAAGGAGGGTAACCAAGGTCCACAAAAAAATAAATCTCGAAATTTCTGTACCAGCGTGACCTAGCCAGACAGACCACATCGCTCGAGCGAATCGAAGAGTTCGCTCGAGCGAACCCATCGGTCGAGCGGTTATTTAAATGCGTTCGAGCGACCAAGTTACTGGAAATGCCCGAATCCTTTCCTGGACAGTTCGCTCGAGCGAAGTGTCATGGTCGCTCGAGCGAACGGTCCAGAAATGGATTCCGGACCAGTTCAGCTGTCCTCTTTCTCCTCCTTTCCTTCCAACACATAAACCACTAACATTTTTATTCCGTATTCACTTAAAATCCTCATTAAAATCCAATGAAAAATTAACTTTGAACACCTCTTTCTTCCCATTTAACAAAAAACCAAACCAAAGGAAAGAATCTCCAATGTATACAAAGGTCCAATTGAGCCAAAAATCTATGGATAAACAAAGTCTATTGATCACATTTCCATCACAATAGATGATTTAACAAAACTCATTAAATGAGTATCAACTTCAAGTCAATGTAACTAATAAACACAACCATGGATGGCCAAACCAATCCTATTCCTTATAAAACCATATGAGCAAACTTGACCAAATGAAATGCATACCTCTCCAAGAGATTAACAAGATAGAAACAACCATTAATATGCAAATTTCGAAATCCATATATAAGTGACAAGGAGCATATGTGCAAGCATGTATTCAATGATCAAGAACAAGAAATAAACTTAGGGTTTTCTCATAAAACTTTGATAACATTAAAACCATCCATTCATCCACTTGCCTTGGGTTCCAATCTAGCAAATCAAGCTCCTAATCACCTCTCAAGCTCAAGATCCACAATTTCTACAAAAACCCCCAAAACAAACCCTAAAATGGGTTAAACAATGAAATGACAAGGGAACCTTTCAATAATCAAGGTGGAGCTTCTCTAAGGCTAAAAGATTACAACTCTAGAAGATGAAGAAGAACACTTACTTGCAAGGTCCTCTAATGGACAAGGTAAGCTCAAGGGAAGTCTTGTGATGGAGGGTTCTCTTCACAAATGGTATCAATGGAAAGCTTGCAAGATGAGGAAGAGGTTGGTGATCTCCATTGCTTGATTTATGAACTCTTGGTGTGGCTTGGAGATGAAGAAGCAAGAAGAAGAAGAGAAAGGCAAGGAAAGCCCTAGGTTGCTGGTTTGTGCTGGAAAATGAGGAATGGAATGGAATGAAATGAAGGGGATGGGTTTCTCTTATAAGCAAGTGAGGTTTGGGTCCCACAACTTAAAGAACTTGGGTGGCTGAAATCATCTAATTCGGGACCTCAGATGGATTCGACAAAGAAGGAAGAAATGATCGTCGAAATATCTAGTTTCCAAAAAGTATATGTTTCGCGGGTTTCGGGAATATCGAGATTTGGGTACAGATTTGGTGTGAAATGACTGTTTTGCCCTCAAGGCCAAGAAATCGGGTTTTGGGTTCTCAAATGGATACGAGATCAACATGAAAGTTGTAGGATTCCTCAAGATGAATGCAACAGGACAAAAACACAATACGAAACAAATCGGGAAAATCTCACAAGTAAATACAAAGCCGAAAAGGGAACCCCCAAAGGGCCCCACAAGCTACCAAAGCACTCAAAAGCCCAAAACTAGAAGAAAACCATTCTAGCTCACAAACTCAACCCAACAACCACTAATCCCGCTAAAAGAACTAATCCACAAATAAAACAACACTAATCCAAGAGATCAGGGGTCGGGTTCTCACATCCTCCCCCCCTTAGAACATTTAGTCCTCCAAATGAACTAAACAAACTCAAAAACAAGTGGGGACATTAATCCCACACTAGAAAACAAATCTCAGACGACTGCTCCAAACTGGTCCTCTCGGAAGCACTGGACTCGCCGGATCATCCTCGCTGTAGAACTCCTCGGACAACCATCAACAGTTGTCAGACATTCCACCACTGGCTCAAATCTGTTACTGCTCTACCAATCTGACTGCTCCAGGAATTTGCCATCTCTGACTCCTTCTGAGTTCCACCAAGTCTCTCGCTTCTTGCCACTCTGATGCCGAAAATTCTTGGAACAATTCTGTCGACTTCATCACAACTGTCGAAGCTAGGGTCTCATATCAATTGCACAATCTTCAAGGAGAACTCTTGTTACGTCTAACTCTTTCTACTCGGTGCTTTTGATCCATTGCACAACAATCAGTCTCTGACACTATCATGCTTGTCCTTTCACCATTCTTCAACATTTGAAGCTCTAACTATTTCTGTCCATTTCTCTTACTCCACTGCACAAAAGTCGGTCTCTGCCAGTCTTGGACATGCCTTTACCTTGAATTATTGCCTTACCCTTCTTTCTGCCCTCGGCTTCGGAAAATTGGTGACGCTGAGTATTACCAGATATCTCTTACTTTAGGCAATGTCGTCCAGTCCTCTGTACTCTTCTGTCATCTCTGTCAAAGTTGTCGAAATTAGGTCTCCTGCCAATGCACAATCTTCGAGGTGAATGACTTGGAAATCTGTCACTCCTTCATATACCAAGCTGATTCAATCAAATATTTGAACGGTCCTCTGAACACTTCACTCATCTTTATCTGCTCGTTTAAAACACAATGTTCACAGCTTTGTAAGTTTCCAACTCTAACTTTAACTATCATGCTACTCCACTTGTCCAAGCTTCGTGAGGCGTGCTTCTGTCAAATTCGTTCTTCCCTGAATCTTTCAACTGTCATTGTCCATAGGTGATGATTCTCCTGCTTGTATCTGTACTCTGCCCCAAACTGATGTTCTACAAGTCGGTAAAGTCCACTAAATCTTCTCATCATGTGATCAAGTAACAATCAATTCCACATGTAACTCTCTACACTACTGCATAAAACTAATTTCCTATGTTTTTAACCATCCAATGATACATCCTGCTGAGCTGACTCACCATCATAACTGCAACTGTTAAACCTCCTCCAACAATTCCCTGTCACAAGCTCATCAATGCTCAAGAAATTTCTAACTTTTCACATCTTTTGAAGCTGCACCACTGAAAGTCACCTCAGATCTCATAAAGTCCACCACTTATCCGGCCTATGGAGTCTTCTGACTTAGGAAAATAATCCAAGTTTATCCAAAAATCCACACTTACTTGCCTGATGAATCCTCTGACGATACACGATCAACTGTAATTGGGTCTCCATATGCTGCTCACATTCCTTACTGACGAACAATTGGTCGCAAATTCCTCCTAAAGCTCCATCCGCGACATCCAAAAGCTGAAAATTCTGCCAAAGCCCTTCGAGAAACACATGCTAAGTCCACAAAACTCTGACTCTCTGGCGCGAAAACAAGGCAAAGGAACTAAATGTGGGTGCGGAGACACTAAATTCTCCCCCACTAGAAAAGAATTTGGTCCCCCAAATTCACTACCAACAAGAACAAGAAAAGGAGACAAAAATAGTCTCCCCCACTAGGAGAAAAACAGGCACAAACTCACAAAAACAACAACTAGAGAAAAGAAAACGAGTCCTCACCACACGTCTTAAGGTTCCTAGAGTGTTTTATTTCCTAGAAACCTGCCCGCTTTGATACCAGTCTGTCACGCCCCCAAACCAGAACCTCGGGGGCGGGAATGGGATTAAGCATAAATGTATTTTACTTCTCCCAGGATCCGCGTGTGTGAAGACAACACTAATCCAAGAGATCAGGGGTCGGGTTCTCACAGGTTCTCACAGAGACCAACCCTGTATGAGGACTCCTCCTCTCTCCCTCAAACAACACCCCTGCTGGTGTCTCATCAAACTTGAAAGTCAGGGTCTTATGGAAACAATCCATTGTGGCATGGTATCCTGCCAGCCAATCCATCCCTAGGATGACATCATAATCGTACATCTCCAAAAAAATGAGATTTGCGGTTAAAACCACTTCTCCTATCTGAACTGTGCAACTAGGGTAAAAGGTTCTACAAATAACTTGTTTACCTACTAGGGTTACCACAGTCGAAATGAACTCAAGTTCTCTAGCATGCATATCAATCAACTTAGAAAATTCATGGGATAAGAATGAATGTGTAGAGCCAGGGTCAAATAAAATCCTAGCTTTTATCCCACAAACAAGAAGTGTACCTTCCACTACATTTCCCGCTGCCTCTACATCAGCTCTATTGACCGCGTAGATTTGTCCTCGATGTGGTGGCCTATTCGGAGCTTGATGTGGCCTGCCTTGTTGTGCATTCCTATTATGTTGTGGGGGGCGCTGGTTCTGATTCTGTCCTTGTTGATAACGGGCCTGCTGCTGTGGTCTATGTTGTTGCTGTGGTGCCTATTGTTGTAGTGGCCTTGCCTGATTTTGAACAACGATTGCATTCTGTGGTGATACTGGACGTTGTGCCCCTTGTTGCTGCCGCTGATTCTGTCTGTTCATCTGGTGGTTCATGGAACCACATCTGAAACATGCTCCTGTGAGTGTGCGACATTCCGCACTGACATGTTTCTTCGCACAATGGGCACAAACCAATGGATTATGAGTATTCGGTTCTATCCTCTGCTTCTTGTTCTGATGATTCTTGTGCTGGTAGTTCTGTTGATGAGTTTGTCCCTTGCCTTGAACTCTAAGGATCTTGTTATGGAAATTCTCAAACTTGTAGGCCCTCTTGATAGTTTCATCGAAAGTTGCAGTTGGTACAACTCCGGTAGCATCTCTCTCAATGATGGGGTTAAGTCCCTCTAGGAACTTTGCAATCTTCCTCTCAACGGTGTCCACTAACTCCGGAGCATATCTTGATAGTCTCTCAAACTTGGTGAGGTACTCAAGGACTATCATATTCCCTTGGACAAGCTGCTGGAATTCCACTGCCTTCTGTCTCTTGATGTGGGCCGGTACATACTTATCATGAAATTGCCTCTTGAAATTCGCCCAAGCCACTACATCGGCCATAGTCCTATACTCATCTCTAACTGTCTTCCACCAATTGTCTGCTGCACCAATAAAGAGAGATGATGCAAGTTTTACGCTCTCTCCCCCGGTGCATTAGAAAATCTCAAATATATTCTCCGTATGCTCTAGCCAATCATCTGCAGCTAATGGATCCTCTATTCCAAGAAACTCTTTTGGAGCCCTCTTCCGAAACCGCTTAAATAATGCATTTGGGTCATGTTGCCTCTGATTGATGACAATAGCAGGTTGGGGTTCAACCGGTTCGGGCCTTCTCTGTAATACCTCTAGCAATTGCCTCTGCATTTCGGCTATTTCTCTAGCATGATCTTCATATTTCTTAAGCATTTGCTCTTGCAATCTAGTTTGGTTCTCATTAGCCTGACGTTGTTGGTCAAGCATTGCCTGCATCATTTGTTGGAATTGACTGGGCATAACATTCTCAACCAGATCTTCCTCAAGTGGCCCTTTATGATCACTATTACTTGCAGACGGGTTGCCGTTTACCGGTCTCTTACGAGGTGGCATGATACTGCAGAACAAGTTGTTAGCAAATAATAATCAAATAAAGGGTCACACATTACTCACACGATTCAAGCTAACGAAAGATCAAACGGATCCTCGCCACGTCCTTAGGATTTCTAGTTTCTTTTAATTGCTTGAAACACATCTCGCTCTGATACCAGTCAGTCGCGACCCCGGACCGGGCCCGAAGGACTAATCCGGGATCGGGACTAATGATGTACCACATCGGTTTAATGCCATACATTTATTTAATTTCCCACAGGTGTCCGCGGTGAGGATATGTTAGACCCCGACCCAGACCAAGTCGATTAGTGTGCAATTAGTGTCCTAAGTGGGTTTAGTTGTCGTTGGGTTAGAAGTAATTAGTTTAGTCTTGGACATAGCTTTGGGAATTTTGAGAGCGTTTAGTATTAGTCAGACATACTCAGGAAGGCCTGAGTGCCCGTGTAAGCTTGGGAAGATCGTATCGGTTTTCGTGTGACTGTGATTTTGATTTCATTTGAATGATTTTTCTATGTGTTACAACTTTCGTCTTAAGCCCATTCATGTTTGAAGCCCAAAAACCCATGTTTTGGCCCAAAGAGGGTAAAATTGTCTTTTATGCACAAATCTGGACACAATTTTTGAGATCTCAAAACCATGTCAAAAATATACTTTTTCGAAACTAGATATTTCGATGATCGTTTTATCCTTCTTCGTCGAAGTCATTCGAGACCCACAAGATCATGTTTTGGCCATTTCAAGATTCAAGTTAATTGGGCCCCATGTGCTAAGGTCTTAAGCTTAATCCCCCTCTCCCTCTCTTTTCATTCATTTCCCCCAAATCTCTGCAATTGTTCTTGACCTAGGGCTAGAAACCCCTCTTTCCTTTCCATCTTCCTCACCTTGCATGATCTAGCTAGAAGACTCCAACGAAGATTCCAAGGCTACCATCTTCTTCCTCTCATCTCAAGCTTCCTATTGATATCTTCTTCTTGAAAACTAAAGTTGGGAAAGCTCTCCATTTGTCTTCATTCCTTTTGTTTGGGCATTTCTAGGCAAGAACTTCAACCCATATTCTTCATTGAGTCATTTTGGTTTCTTAAAGATCTTGTTTTTCATTTGAAAACCTTTTTTGTGAAAATGGGTTCTTTGTTTCCATTTTGTTTGAGTTTTGAGTAGTTTTCTCTTGGGTTTTCTTGTAGTGTTGGATTAGCTTGAGTGAAGTGCTTGAGAGGATTGTTAGAATTGGGCAAGGCAAGTAATCTCTCTAGGAAATGATGCATGTGTATTTTGATTTCATTTTATTTTAGAAATTGTGCATTAAACTTGTTTACAAGCTTCATGGTTGTGTTTTATTGGATTTGGATGTGTGAAATGGTGGAGATGAACCCTTGGTGAGCATGACGGCTCAAGGGATTGTGTGTGATTGATGGATGAGAAGAAGGAGAAAAATGTAGTGGGAGTTGTACAAGAGAAAGGCAGTTTCTGCACTCAGCGAGCACAGGCAGAAGCTTGTCCGCTCGAGTGACCCTTGGGTCCGCTAGAGCGACCAAGCCTCTGTTTGTTCCGAGCGCAGACAGAGAGTTGTCCGTTCGAGCGCACCTTATATCCGCTCGAGCGAACTGTCTCGCTCGAGCGAAGTGTCATTACCTTACAAAGTCCGCTCGAGCGAACCTGCCAGATTCAGGAAGAAGAATTATTTCATTTTCTGTATTTTCTCGAAGGTTGAAAAACTAGATTATGTTAAGGGTTTTGACTTGACATTGTGTAAATGGAACTTCGAAATGCAACCCAACTTCGGGGACACCAACTCTTGTATATTCCGACATTTGGGGTCCCACTTACACAAAGGTCAATTAGTAGCCTTAACACATGCTTGTCAGATTTCGTGTTTGAATTCAGTTTTGGTACGATAAGTACCATCGTGTACTAGTCTTGGATTTCAAGTATAAGCTTATTCTGAAGTTTTGTTTCAAGAAAAAGGGGATCACTTCCTAAGCGTGTTATGCATATTTATTATGCCTTTTGCTAGTCGTGTTCGCCGTGTTTCGATAAGTGATTTCCCCCTTTTTTTACCTCAACATGTTTGATAGTGTTTCGCGTGTTTCGTGCATTCATGAATTAAGTGAACACCACTGAGCTTGGACTGCCCTTTCAGTTTGATCCACTGTCTGGGGGTCCTTAAACATGTGGACTGTCTGCAGACTGGTCGTGTATTTATTACACATCGTGCGTGTCCGGTTCCGCGGCCGGAATTCCCGTCTTTGTGGGAAATCGTGTCGTGATTATATTATGTATATCGTGCTTGTCGTGCGTGCTTGCTCTTTTCATTATATAAATGATAGAGAAAGGATGGGCTCTTGTGGAACATAACTATTCATGATATTATATATATACTCATGCTAGTTTGTTTTAGTATCTCAGCTCAGTTAAATATTTCTGCAAATGTATCTCAGTCATTATAGTATTTCAAATCAAGGATTTGCTTATATGTTTTCTTAAAACGTTATTGTTCACGCTTGCACCTAAATTGATTACCTGCCAAACCGTTGTGTTTGACCCTTGTTTGTTGGTGCCCAGGTGCATGAGACGTTGCCTTTGAGGAGGAACGTCAGGAGGAGGCTTGTGAGCCAACCCCTGTGAGAGAGTGGCAGCCCGACGATGTCATCTAGACGTCGGGCGGGTTCTTGAGTCTCGTCATCATTTTGTCTTGAGGTTTCCTTTTTTTGTTTTGAGAAGTGTATTGGCCTCTGTTGGCCTCTTATGGGATGTAACTAAACTTAAATTACTTTTGAGTTAGTCTCATAACTTGAATCTTGATGAGAATGCCACGTTAACTTCTTTCTTTGATACTATGCCTTGTTATTATCTGTTAGGGCACTTAAATATTTTATTGGTGCTTATCTTGATGTGTTTTGCTACACGCTTCTGCAAACTTGATCGTGTGAGCCAGATTCCGCGTGTCTTTGGGAATCCTCACCGCGGGAACCTGTGGGAAAGTATATCTACAATTCAACAAACGCGTCGCGGGCCCGGGGTCCCGTTCCGGGGTCGCGACAGGACTGTTATCAAAGCGGGACATGTTTCAGGCACTTAAAACAAACTAGAAAGGTCTTAGGAACGTGGCGAGGATTTGTGAGTTCGATAGATTCGTTGGTATAGGATCTTAGAAACCCTTGTACCATGATTATTGTGTACTAACTCTTTGTTTTACCAGAGCAATATGCCTCCAAGAAAAGCTCCAAATCATCATGCTTCAGGTAGTCAGCAGAATGAGTCAGATGCATCTGAGACACAGACAACCACACAGTTTCAGGAACTTATGCAAGTAATGATAGCACAACAAAGGCAAGCTAATGAAAACCAAGCAAGATTTCAAGAACAGCTAGCAAAGAAGGATGATGAAATGGCACAAGTTCAGAGGCAACTTTTGGAAGTACTTCGGAACAGGAATGTAGCACCCGTGGGTCCGCAGATTGTCATTCAAAATAGGGATCCTGACCCTAATGCACTATTTGAGAAGTTTAGGAAGAGAGCACCCAAGGAATTTTCGGGCAATAAAGACCCGTTGGTGGCAGATGACTGGCTAGTCAATACCGAGAAGATCTTCGATGTCTTTATGTGCATGGGAATACAGAAGGTCAACCTCACAGCTTCACTATTCTACGGGCTTGCAGACCGGTGGTGGCAAACAGTCAAGGATCCTTATGCAGTAATGGCTAACGAAGAGGCATGGGCAGCATTCAAGACACCGTTTCAGGATAAATACATTCCCTCTCATGTCAAGAGGCAGAAGGCCATCGAATTTCAGCAGCTCAAGCAAGGTAGCATGACGGTGCTAGACTACGTCACCAAGTTTGAAAGATTGGCTAGATATGCTACTGAGCTGATTGACACTGAAAGGAAAAAGATAACAAAGTTTTTGGAAGGGTAGAATCCAATCATTATGAGAGATGTCATAGGAGTAGTTCCACCGGCTACATATGATGAGGCAGTCAAGCGGGCATATACATTTGAAGATATTAATAACATGATTGTTCTGGACAGGAAGCAGCACTACCAGCAGCAGAATCAGAGGCAACAGCAGAGCAAGAAGCCAAGGCAAGAACAAGGTCAAGTGAGGCAAGGGTGTGGACATTGTGGCAAGAATCATGAAACTCATGAATGTCGTAAGGCCATGGGTGTCTGTTTTAAATGTGGGGCTATGAACCATTCCATCAAGGATTGCCCACTACTTCAGAATCAGGGGAATAGAAACTAGCAGCAGAGACAAATAGCTCCTCAGAACCAAGTACCAGTGCAGAATCAGATTAGACCACCTCAGCAGCAGCAGCAGGCTAGGCCACCAGCACAGAATCAGAATGCTCGTCCTCCACAACAGAACAGACATGGGCAAGGAAGGCAGAACCAAGTACCAAACAGACTACAGATGCATGGACGTTTGTATTATCTCAACCGTGCAGATGCTGAAGCTGCAGGAGACGTGGTAGAAGGTAAACTCCTTGTCTGTGGGGTAGAAGCCCAGATTTTATTTGATCCTGGATCCACACATTCATTTTCATCTCCTAGTTTTGCTAAGATGATTGATGCACCATGTAGTGAGTTGGATTACATTTTAGTAGTGACCACTCCAGTAGGGAAGCAAGTTGTGTGTAGAACCCATTACCCTAGTTGTACAGTTTTGTTAGGAGATGTTAATTTACCGGCCAACCTCATAGTTTTGGACATGCAAGATTTTGATGTCATTTTAGGCATGGATTGGTTAGAAGCATATCATGCCACCATGGATTGTTTTAGTAAGACCATCACATTCAGATTCCAAGGACCACAGGCAGAATTGATATTTCAAGGCAACAAGAGAAAATCTTAGGCAGGGTTTATTTTAGTTTTGAAGGCAAGCAGATTAGTTCAGAGTGGATGTCAGGCATTTATTGCGTTTATCACGAAGGATAAACAGTCCCAAGGGGTGGAGGATATCCCCATTGTGTGTGAATTTTTGGATGTTTTTCCAGAAGAAATCACGGGTTTACCACCAATTAGAGAAGTTGAGTTCACAATTGAGCTCCTTCCAGGGACAGCTCCGATCTCGATTGCACCATACAGGATGGCTCCAGCAGAAATGGGTGAGCTAAAGCTCCAATTGCAGGATTTGTTGAGCAAAGGCTTTATTAGGCCAAGTGTTTCACTGTGGGGAGCACCGGTGTTGTTTGTGAAAAAGAAGAATGGGAGTTTGAGAATGTGCATCGACTACAGGAAGTTGAACCATGTGACTGTGAAGAACAAGTATCCATTGCCAAGGATAGACGAATTGTTTGACCAATTGCAAGGAGCAGCCTATTTTTCCAAGATAAACTTAAGGTCAGGGTACCATCAGTTGAGAGTTAGAGACTCAGATGTTCTGAAGATAGCTTTTAGAACAAGATATGGGCACTATGAGTTCTTAGTGATGCCCTTTGGTTTGACAAATGCACCCGCAGTCTTTATGGCTCTGATGAACAAAGTCTTTGCACCCTATTTGGATCACTCCACAGTAGTATTTATTGATGATGTCCTTGTGTATTCCAAGAGTAAGAAGGAGCATGAAGAACATTTGAGGACAGTGTTGCAGCTTTTGAGGGACAACCAGTTATATGCAAAACTCAGTAAGTGCGAATTTTGGTTAGAGCATGTTGCTTTTCTAGGTCACATCATCTCCAGAGAAGGTTTAGCAGTTGATCCAGCCAAGATAGAGGTAGTTGTTAGTTGGGCAAGGCCCAGCAGTGTGACAGAAATTAGAAGCTTTTTGGGGTTAGCAGGCTATTGCAGAAGATTTGTCCAAGGTTTTTCGTCCATTGCAGCCCCGTTGACAAAATTGACTAGGAAGAATGTCCCATTTGTGTGGACCGATCAGTGTGAAACCAGTTTTCAAGAGTTGAAAGGAAGGTTAACCACCGCCCCAATCCTTACATTACCATCGGGCAACGGCGGATTTATTGTTTATACAGATGCTTCGAATGTGGGACTGGGTTGTGTATTGATGCAAGATGGCAAGGTGATTGCTTATGGCTCGAGACAGTTGAAGGACCATGAGAAGAATTATGCGACTCACGACTTGGAATTGGCAGCAGTTGTTTTTGCTTTGAAGATGTGGAGACACTATCTCTATGGAGAGAAATTTGAAGTCCATTCCGACCACCGAAGTTTGCAATATTTGTTTTCACAGAAGGATTTGAATATGAGGCAGAGACGGTGGATGGAGTATATCAAAGATTATGACTTTCCAATCAAGTATCATCTAGGCAAAGTGAATGTGGTAGCAGATGCTTTGAGTAGAAAATCAGTAGTCATGGCCAGTTTGAGAGGAATGGGTGTCTTACAGCAGTTTGAAGAGTTGGGTATAGAAGTGCAAACCCTGAAATTGGGTGCGATGTTAGCAAACATGACAGTATAAGAACCTACCTTCATCCAGAAGATCAAGGAAAATCAGTTGCAAGACCCAGACTTGGCTAAGATAGTAGAGGTTATTGCAAAACGTCCTGATTTCAAGATGGTGAATGGGATTTTTTATTTTCGTGACCGGTTGTGTGTGCCAAATGTGGATGATTTGAAGAGTGAAATAATGAATGAAGCTCACAGCACGAGATATTCTATGCATCCGGGTAGCACGAAGATGTACCACAATTTGAAGAATAGATTTTGGTGGAACAACATGAAGAGAGAGATAACAGCTTTTGTGTCTCGTTGTCTAACTTGTCAGTTGATTAAGGCAGAGCATCAGAAGCCTCCAGGTTTGTTACAGCCTTTGGAAATTCCGAAGTGGAAATGGGAGCACATCACCATGGATTTCGTTTCCAGTTTGCCTAATACCAAGAAGGGAAATAATGTGATTTGGATTATTGTAGATCGGCTGACAAAGTCTGCTCACTTCATTTCGATGAAGACAGGGAATATGATGCATATGGCACCACTGTCGAAGTTATTTGTTGATGAGATTGTTATTAAACATGGTCAACCCGTCTCCATTACTTCAGATAGAGACAGTAGGTTTGTTTCAAAGTTTTGGAAAACTCGTCATAAGTCGATGGGTACCAAACTTCAGTTCAGCACAACTTATCATCCTCAGACCGATGGTCAGTCAGAAAGGATGATACAGACCCTCGAAGACATGTTGCGTGCTTGTGTATTGGTTTTCAAGATTCAGTGGGATGAGTGCTTACCGCTTTGTGAATTTGCTTATAACAATAGTTACCACTTGAGCATCGGTATGGCACCTTTCGAGGCACTTTATGGTAGGAGATGCAGAACTCCGGTTTGCTGGGAAGAAGTCGGTGAGCGTAGTTTTCATGGACCGACGATAGTTGGAGAGACAAGTGACAAGGTCAAGTTGATTCAAGAACGTTTGAAGATCGCCCGAAGTAGGCAGAAGAGTTGTGCAGATACTCGCCGAAGGGAATTGCAGTTTCAAGTGGGTGACAAAGTGTTTTTGAAGATCTCACCAGTTAGAGGCACAGTGAGGTTCGGACAGAAGGGCAAATTGTCTAGAAGGTTCATTGGTCCGTATGAGATTTTGAGCAAGATTGGAGATGTTGCTTATAGACTTGCGTTACCGCCGGAACTCTCCGGGGTGCACAATGTCTTTCATGTTTCTATGCTCAAGAAATATGTCTCTAGTCCAGCACACATTTTACAGCATGAGCCTTTGGAGATTCGGGAAGATGCCTCGTATGTGGAAAGACCGATCAAGATCATTGATACCAAAGAGCAAGAATTGAGAAACCGGACTATTCATTGGGTCAAGGTACTTTGGGAAAATCACGAGCCAGAGGAAGCCACCTGGGAATTGAGAGAGCAAGTACAAAGGAAGTATCCACAGCTTTTACCAGAGGTAGTTGTTTAATTTATTTGGTGGACCAAATTGTTAGGAGTTTTGTAGATTGCAATTTGATGGATGCATAATCATTCAAGCATCATTTGATTTACACACATATGCATTGATTTATAAAAACTTGAAATCTTGATTTATTCATGCATTGCTTTTAAGATTTGTAAAAGTTTCAATTCATGCATGATTTGCTTTTAAAACTTGGATGCATTTGTTTTTTAAAAGAGTTTTAGAAATCAAGCAAGCCTATGTTTTAAAGTTTTGAATCATTTTAGGCTTTTTGTGTTTCATGTTTTTAAACATCCTACGTTGATTTAAGACTTGTTTCCAAGCTTCGTTTAGTGGCCCAAAAATCCCCACAAAGAAATACTTTGAAAATATGCAAATATGGGATTTTGGGAATTTTGGCCTGATCCGCAGAAGGCCAGGTCGACCGAGCCTACAGTGTGCCAGGTCGACCGGGCACACTGCAGGCCAGGTCGACCGGGACATAGCCGTTGGGCTGTCTAACGGATATTTTTATAGCCGTTGTGAAGGCCAGGTCGACCGAGCCCTGTTGCCAGGTCGACCGGGGACTAGCCGTTGGGCTATTTTGGCTATAAATATGAGTTCTTTCCTTTGCCAAAAGTTGGGAATTTTAAGACCCACCTTGAGGGGTTATGAGGCAAATTAAAGGGAAATGAACAAAGGGATGAAGGGGATTATTAGGAAAGCTAAAGCTTAGATTAATGAGTTAAATCACCAAGTAAGCTCTACTTTCCTTAACCATATGTTGTCATGCTTTGTTTTATTTTTGGTAAATCTTTTGTAGCATGATATACTATGTTTTGTTGTATCCTTAACATGTTTATGTTTTGAATTGATTCATTGTTTTGGATACATCACCATTGATTCAATCCAAGTAGTACTTGAATTGGTAAATCTAAGTAGATCATGTTAATAGAAAAATCTTTGAAATTATGTGTAACATGATTCATATACTTGGTTGAATCTTTAGTTGTTGTTTTTCATCATAAGAAAATCATTTTCAAATATATCTTATGTTTTGGATTCAACATGTTTACAAATAATATGTTTTCATGTTTTGCTCTAATTATTGGTAAATCCTTTCTAGCATGATAAACTATGATTTGTTGTGTCCTTAACATGTTTTATGTTTTGAATAGATCTATTGTTTTGGATGCATCACCATTTGATTCAATCCAAGTAATACTTTATTTGGTAAATCTAAGTAGATCATGTTAATGAAAGAATCTTTGAAATTATATGTAACATGATTCATATACTTGGTTGAATCTTTGGGTGTTGTTTTTCATCATAAGAAAATCTCTTTCAAAATATATCTTATGTTGCGGATTCAACATCTTTACAAATCATATGTAAATTTGTTTTAAAGTTTCACAACTTGCCTTAATTTGATAGGTATATCATTTTCAAGTTGTATTTATAATTACATATGATTTGTCCCCTAATTTCAATCAAATCTATTTTTATGTTTTGAGCTACGTTGTTGATTTGATTGACATCGCTATGCATCACATGTTTAGAGCTAATTAATTTCATACAACTTGTGAATCTTTGATATCATTAACAAGTTGTTACTTTTAACATGTGACTTGCATTCCTTCCTCAATCATAAATGTTTTTATGAGCTAAAACTTTCAAAAGCCTTAGGCATACATTTATGAGCTTTCATTTTCAAAATGATTGAGGACATCACACACACACACACATCATGAGCATACATCTTTGCATTCATTAAGTGTTTGTGTGAGTTAGTTTTTCACTTTCATATCCGCCTATTTTAGAGGCAAATGTAATGAGCTTAATTGAATCTCCATCAAGTGTATTATAGACACTAATTAAGAGAGATAACCAACCTTTTGGTTGAAGAGGTTATTGCTTAGCCTAAGAAAAGCATAATGTAGAGGTTATTGCTTAGCCTAAGAAAAGCATAATGTAGAGGTCATTGCTTAACCTAAGAAAAGCATAATGTAAAGGTTATTGCTTAGCCTTGAAAAGCATATTGTAAAGGTTATTGCTTAGCCTATTGAAAAGCATAAATAGTGGAAATCCGGTGGGGTGTTGGATCATAAGCCGGTAATGGATGTAGGCATTGAGGCCGAACCACTATAAATCCTTGTGTGATGGTGCTTGCTTGGTGGTGATTGTTTTTATTAAGCTTCCGCTTTTTATTTGTAATCATCACTTGTGACTAGTTTAAGTTAAAGAAGTTAAATTTGGTTAAAATTGGTCATAATTGAAGCTCACCCTATTCACCCCCCCTCTAGGGTTCGGATCCCCGGAAACTTACAATTGGTATCAGAGAGGGTTACTCCATTTTAGGGCTTAACAACCCGGAGTTGATCCTTGCTAGATTAGAACCCTAGTGTTGTGTTTTATTGCATATCTTTGTAATTATTTCCACTATGATTGAAAATGAAATTTCCCCTAGTTTCATTGCACCACTCTAAGACTTTTTCAAGTTATATCTTCAAGAGTTGGTGAGTCCTCCTAGTGATCTTTCAAGGACATCCTTATCAAGACCTTTGGTGAATCTTCATTGGTAAACATTTAGACTAACCTTAAGGCCTTGATCCTCTCTAGACCAACCTATTCTTTTTTAGTTAAATCCTTTTGTTGGTCATGTTACATTTGCATTTTGTTTCTTTATAGTCACATCTTTTAAAATGCAATGTTTCTTTGTGATCATTTGATTTTGTCTTCACGAACTTTTAAAGTTATATCTCATGGCTTTCAAAATCCTTTGATTGCAATATTTTCATGATGGATTTGCATTTTGTTCATATAGTTATATCTCTTGTAGTGCATATCTATTCATGATCAATTGATTGTGATTACAAATGCTTTCATAGCTAGATTTTTCATGATCAATTGATGTTGGAAAATCATTTGATGTATGTCATAGTTAGATCCTTTTTGTAAATCAAATGATTTGAAGCAATTTAAGTTTTCCATTGATTTCCAAGTTATATCTCTTGGTATGGAAAATTTGTGAGTGTCTATTGTTTTACAATTTGAAATTTTACAATAGTACACTTCTTGTTTTTCAAAATCACTTGTTCATAATTCTCTAAATGATTCTTTGTTGGAATTTTAAATTTTGTAGTGATTTGAAAAACTTTGGAAAATGTTCTAAGCTTTATTGGTTGTATTTCTAGAAGCATTTTCCTTGAATTTATCTCCTTGTGCTTAATTATAATTTTATCACGAAGGAAATAATTTTTACAAACAATTTGCATCTTTGCTCATTTAGTTACATTCTTTATGCAAATTGATTTTGATGTCTTACATTGCTTGGTTGGATATGGTTTCATTTATTTGCATGTTTGTGCCTAACTTGGTATATTTTTTCATTAATGCAAATTGATGATTGTTTTTGTGCTTTATAGTAAAATCTTTTGTTTTATTATCATTTGAGCCTAATAAGTACATATGTGATTTAATGTGCTAAGTTCATTTGGTATAAACCTCATATCCTTTTCCATTGCATTGTAAGCTTAGTACATTTGCTAAGAGTGGAGATGTTACATGATAGATTGATCCCTTTAACTTCATACCTTCTTGTGATTACATAGTTATATTTTTTATTGATGATATGGTATGAGTTAGATCTTGAGTGTTGATTGATCCTCTCTATGCAAATGTCAAAGTGTTCTATGTATGGTTGTGATCTTAGTTATATTTGTAGAAACCATACTAGAACTAAAATCCATCTTCTATGCTTTCTAGTCATATTTTTTTTTGGATGGTTATGATGTTGATTCATGTATTTTCTCTAAGTGATATCATCCTTATACATGTTTCAACTTCATAGTAGTGTTCTTGATCATATGAAACTCTTTGAAATCTATTCCTCATATTTCTATATGTTTGATGGATATCTTAGATGTTGAATTCATATGATTTTGACACTTTGAAAATTGCATGCTTTACCAAGTCATATCTTTTTGCATTACAATTTCTCTTGTTCATCACTATACTCAATAGTCATATCTTTAAAAGTGATGAATATCTATTTATGATGCTTGATGGAATTTTGTGTTTGTCACATCCTTGCTATTAATCATATTGTCATATTCAATTGGTTTCTTTTGGTATAATCTTCCATTGATTTCATAATCCAATTGATGTCTTATCTTGTGTATGTGATAGACCTTGTGTACATTGGATTGAACTTGATAGTTATATGTTTTCATTCCATGTCACACACCATTAGCATCATAATTTTCATGTTTGCCACCTCACTTGCTCATATAGGCAAATCTCATGATCACCATGTTTATGTATTCATAATCTTGGTTGATTATTAGTTGAGGTTGGCTTCATGTTTGAATTTCATTTCACTCATCTTGCACTTTAATAAGTCATATTTATTGATTGAATGAAATGATTTCAAAACTTACATAGCATATGATTTTCATAGTTAGATCGATTGATGCTATGATTAATAAACCCCATATCATGGATAGCTCTAATTTGGATTTTTCCTACTAGTTATATTTTTAAATCCATTTTAGAGTGATTGTTTTACTAGACTTATCTTTAAATCTCAATTGGTATTCTTTGGTTTTCCAATTGGTATCCATGATTGTTTTTCTCATTAGACCTTGCTTTCTTTTGGTAATTTGATCATGTTGAGCTTTATAGTTAAAGGAATCTAATCCTTCTCTTGCAGTTGACCCTCAATTGGTTAAACCATCTTCTCCTTTTACCAAATAGTTATATCTTTCTCAAAAGTTTGACAAAAGGAGAGAATGGATTGAGGGGGAGTGTAAACCTTCATAGGAAGTATTAGTTTTGATCAAATTGACCCTTGGATAGGCTTTGAACCCTTAGAGATTCTTCCACACATGATAACCTGTTATGTATTTCATTTTCAATTTCTTTTGTTAACAGGTGCTTCTAAAAGGTATTTTCCTTGTGTCATGTGTGTAGGTACCTTTGCAATTTAATGTCAAAGGGGGAGATAGCATTCAAGTTCTCAAAAGGGTGAAGAGAATTTCCAAGCTTCCTAAGGGGAGGTTTTGTATGATCTTCTACAGGGGGAGAGAATACATACCATGCCAAAGGGAGAGAGAGGCATGGTCAAAGGGGGAGAGCTAATAGAAGAAAGAAAGCTTGGAAGCTAAAGAAGATGCTTGGCTAAAGAAAGAAAGATTGAAGAATGATCAAGCACCAAGCATCATGAAGAATGAAGAAAAGAGCCCAAGAGCCCAAGCTAAGAGAAGCATCCAAGAAGATTTCAAGACTTGTCCAGCTGAGGGGGAGCTGAAGACTTAGTGTGTAATTTCAGTGGTGAGTGAGTTTCCATCAAATTGCAAAGGGGGAGATTGTTAGGAATTTTGTAGATTGCAATTTGATGGATGCATAATCATTCAAGCATTATTTGATTTACACACATATGCAATGATTTATAAAAACTTGAAATCTTGATTTATTCATGCATTGCTTTTAAGATTTGTAAAAGTTTCAATTCATGCATGAATTGCTTTTAAAACTTGGATGCATTTGTTTTTGAAAAGAGTTTTAGAAATCAAGCAAGCCTAAGTTTTAAAGTTTTGAATCATTTTAGGCTTTTTGTGTTTCATGTTTTTAAACATCCTAGGTTGATTTAAAACATGTTTCCAAGCTTGGTTTAGTGGCCCAAAAATCCCTACAAAGAAATACTTTGAAAATATGCAAATATGGGATTCTGGGAATTTTGCCCTGATCCGCAGAAGGCCAGGTCGACCGGGACATAGCCGTTGGGCTGTCTAACGGATCTTTTTATAGCCGTTGTGAAGGCCAGGTCGACCGAGCCCTGTTGCCATGTCGGTCGGGGACTAGTCGTTGGGCTATTTTGTCTATAAATATGAGTTCTTTCCTTTGCCAAAAGTTGGGAATTTTAAGGCCCACCTTGAGGGGTTATGAGGCAATTAAAGGGAAATGAACAAAGGGATGAAGGGGATCATTAGGAAAGCTAAAGTTTAGATTAATGAGTTAAATCACCAAGTAAGCTCTACTTTCCTTAACCATATGTTGTCATGCTTTGTTTTATTTTTGGTAAATCTTTTGTAGCATGATATACTATGTTTTGTTGTATCCTTAACATGTTTATGTTTTGAATTGATTCATTGTTTTGGATACATCACCATTGATTCAATCCAAGTAGTACTTGAATTGGTAAATCTAAGTAGATTATTGTCACGCCCCCGAACCAGAACCTCGGGGGCGGGAATGGGATTAAGCATAAATGTATTTTACTTCTCCCAGGATCCGCGTGTATGAAGACAACACATCCCAACACATTCTGAATACTTTGCGGAAGCATTTGTGGCGTTGCGACCCGAAGTCCGTGGCCATCGGATTCCGCGTCGCACTCAACCTTTAGCACATAGCTATTATATCAAGAATCATATCAGACTGGAGTAACCATCACAATAAATTACAGAGCTGACAGTAACAGGATATTACATTCCCAAATATGTTCAAGTTACAATTATCAATGTACATTAATTAAGAATCCCAAGAAAAAGGCTAATAAAAGCCATACAACAATAAGCTATAAACTACTACCCAAATGTGACGTAGCTCCGATGTCAAGCTCAATGTCTACATGAAATAGCCGACAAACCAACCTGCAAGGCATGGCTCCACAGCCAACAAAACACTCAACTCGGGGCGAAGAAATCTGAACCTGAGTACCAAAAGTAGTGGGTCAGACATGAGTAATAAATTTCCAAGTCAGTGAATTTACCTGAGTAATAAATCTGAACCTGAGTAATAAATGAATTTACCTTCCAAAGCGTGTAAACCTGTTTAAATAACAATTTCTATGAACGAGATAAAACATTTATTCAAATACAAGTATGCATTATAAAACATGTAAAGCTAACCAAGGAAAACGGGAAACAAGCAAGATGGTAACCACACGAAACTAAGTCCTCTATCACTAAAGCGACAGAGCAATAACTAGGCATTGATCTCAGTCACTCGAAGTGAGGAGAAATAGTGGATCTTATAAATACATATACATATACTATACATGACCACGGTAGCGAGCCGGGCATCGGGAACCACAGTAGCAATCTGCGGTATCGGGACAAGACCATGGTAATAACCGGGTAGCGGGATCCAAACTGCAGCTGGCGGGACAAGAGGGGGATCTCCAAGTCAGTGGATCAGACTAAAAAGTTTATCCAAGCTTAGTGGTGCCGACTCATAGGTCAAATGACAAGATTAAAACATGTATGAAATACATCAAGTGCAAGTACATAAATAAACGGGACGGGGTGCTCAAAGTGTAAGACCCCGACCCGAGTGAACCCAATTAGTACTAATTAAGTTGCGTGTTAGTTCTAAGCTTGATTAGTGATTTTGGCTAAGTTGAGTTTGGAATAGCTTTTGATATAGTTTTGGGGAGTTTTGGTTGTCTTGTGATTAGTGGGACCCTTTGGGGTTTTCCTTTTCATGGCATGGCAAGTGCTCGAGGATTTATCGGAGATTTTTACATTCATGGTTTTAATCCCGTTTTATTGGTATTGTTATTTCATTCAACTTTCATGTTGATCCCGTGTCCATTTGAGATCCCGAAACCCGATTTCATAGCCTTGAGGGCAAAACAGTCATTGCACACAAAATCTGTACCAAAACTTGATATTCGCGAAACCCGCGTAACATATACTTTTTGGAAACTAGATATTACAACGATCATTACTTCCTTCTTCGTCAAATCCATCCGAGGTCCCGAAAGAGATGATTTCAACCAAACTACCTTCTTTAGTTGTGGGACCCAACCCCATTTGTTAACAAAGGGGAACTCAACCCTTCATTCATTCCATTCCCTTTTTCCAGCAGAAAAAGGCAGCCTAGGGTTTGTTTGGAAGCTTTCCTCTTCTTCTTGCTCTCTCCACCTCCAATCCACACCAAGCTTGCATCAATCAAGAAATGGAAGTTATCATTCTCCTCCCCACCTTGCAAGCTTCCTTTTGATACCATTTGTAGAAGAATCCACCAACTTTGAGATCTTCATTGAACTAAATCTTTCCATTAGAGGACCTTACAAGTAAGTAATCCTTCCCTTCTTCTAGATTGGTATTCTTCTAGCCTTGGAGAAGCTTCATCTTCATTATTGTAAAGTTTCCCTTCCTATTTCTTGTTTTGACCCATTTTAGGGTTTGCTTTGGGGATTTTTGTTCATAGCTTGGACCTTTGGCTTGGAAGAGTATAGGAGTTTGATTTCTTGATTTGAAGACACAAGGCAAGTGGATGATTTGGTTTTGTATGAGCTTTCAATGGGTTTTCATGAGGAATGTGGTTGACTTGTCATTTCACTCATATTTATTGGCTTGCATTGGTTTTTTGAAATGAGTGCTTGAATGCATCTTGGCTAAGTCATTTAATGTCTTGTACACATGTTGGTTGAGTATTTATTGTCTTTTGTGATATCCTAAATGAATGTTTGTGAAATGGTTTCCTTCCTCCTTCCTGTGTATTGGACTTGATATGGAAGAAGTGACGGAGTGAACACATAATGGGGTTTTGGAGAAGTGTAGATAGAGGCATTGGAGGAGCTCTTAGCTCAATTATATTGCAGGGACTAAGTGGAAGTGGGGAGAATGGTTTTTAGGAGGATAAATGGCTAAAAATCTGAACACAGTGGGTTTTCCCGTACCTGGCGGTCGGCCTGCGGTCACCTGGAGGCTAGCCGCCTGGTGACTGCCGGCTAACCGCCAGCTAGCCGAAATGTCACTGTTGCTTTTCCAGAGAGCACACTTCTCCACCTGAAACTCAGTTAACTCGACGGTTAGCCTGCGGCTAGCCACCCATCCCAGCGGCGGCTAACCGCCAGCTAACCGCACCTTGGCGGTTAGCTTTCCAGTAAGCTGCATTTTTGCAGCCCAGCCGTGGTCAGCCAGCGGCTAGCCGCCCATCCCAGTGGCGGCTAACCGCCAGGTGACCGAAATTTCCAAGGTTCCGGAGAGCTCCTCGCTCGAGCGAACTCTTCAGTTCGCTCGAGCGCTGAGCTTTGTCGATCAAAGGAGACTCACTAGGCATTGTATGAGGCCATTCGAGAAAGAAACCATATCACGAAGATGTCATTCGAAGTTTTGAAAATTCAAAGTGTATAAGGAGCCCGAAATGTCCCCAAACTCAAAGAGTACCAAATTTTTATCAGATCGACATACGGGGTCCCTATTCACCTTGAACTAGTTTTGAACCCCGATACTTGTCTTGAGATTTCAAAAGCTCTATAGTATTTCATTGTTCCCTAGATTTATACTACATGCCTTGTTTTCCCGAAAGTATTGAATTACACTTGAAATAGTTACTTGTCTTGAAGTGCATTGCACCACATGATATGACAGTGTGCCCTTGAGCACCCCCGTCTTACCCGTTGGTTTATGTATTTGTACTCGATTTACTTGCATATGTCTCAATTGTATTTGACCTATGAGTCGGCACCACTAAGCTTGGATAACCATGTTGGTCTGACCCACCGACTTGGAGATCCCCCTATTGTCCCGCCGGCTGCAGTTTGGATCCCGCTACTCGGTCATTACCGTGGTCTTGTCTCGATGCCGCAGATTGCTACTGTGGTCCCCGATGCCTGGCTCGCTACCGTGGTCATGTATAGTATATGTATATGTATATGTATATGAATTTATATGAGATCCATTGTTTCTCCTCACCTCGAGTGACTGAGATCAGTGCCTAGTTATTGCTCTATCACCTTAGTGATAGAGGACTTAGCTTCGTGTGGTTGTCATCTTGATTGCTTCTCGTTTCCTTGGTCACCTTACATGTTTTACATTGCATACGTGTATTTGGAATATATGTTTTATCTTGTTTAGAGAAATTGTTATTTAAACAGGTTTACATGTTTTGAAGGTAAATTCCTTTATTTTCATATTGTTATTGTGTTTTCCTCCATTTGCCAAACTGTCGTGTTTGATCTACTCTTTGGTACTCAGGTCCCGTTGTCGGTTATCCCGAGGAGGAGCTCGAGGAGGCGGTCGTAGAACTGCAGCAGTTAGTTGTGTGGCGTGCTGATGATGTCATGTAGACGTTCGGTTGCTATGAGAGACTTATCTTTTGGGGGAAATTGTCTAACCATTCTTTGGATTGGTATTTTGGTTATATTGGCCTGGTGGGCCTCTATTTTTGGGAAATGTAATTAAATGATATTTGTATAAACTTTAACTTACTTTGGGTAAACATGCTATAGATCATTGCTCATTCTGATACAGTATCTTTATACTTGTGATACTGTTTTATGACCAAGGATGGTTGACTATTTGATTTGCTACATGCTTCCGCACTTAATAGAAATGTTCATTTATGGTTGTTATATCCTCACCGCGGACACCTGTGGGAAATTAAATAAACGTATGTTATCATTTAAATAGATGTGGTTATCATCATCCCCACCAATGTCCCGACTCCGGATCAGTTCCTGCGATGGGCCCGGTCCGGGGCCGCGACACAAAGGCACAACTGTCATATCAATTCGGGCATGCTTATCGGGCTAGCAAGATGCTACAATTGCAATTTCAACATTTTCGAGAATACATGGGAAGTTCGAGAAATAGAAAAATACAGTTTAATCTTTCAAAATCTCAAGACAAGTACCGGGGTTCAAGATTTGTTTAAAGTGAATAGGGATCCCGTATGTCGATCTAATAACAACTTGGTACTCTTTGAGTTTGGGGACATCCCGGGCTCCTTATACACTTTGAATTTTCAAAACTTCAAATGAAATCTTCATGGTGTGGTTTCTTTCTCGAATGGCCTTATACGTTGCCAGTAAGTCTCCCTGATATAAAGGGGTTCTCAATGAATAACCCCAAAACGTTTAAACAATTCGTCATTGTCCCAAACATAGCCTTTGACCGACAAAGCTCACCGCTCGAGGAGCTCTCTGGAATGGTTGTCTGGGTGATTTCGGTTACCTATCGGTTAGATGGCGGTTAGCCGCCGTTGGGTTAGGTGGTTAGCTGCTGGCTGACCATGGCTGGCCTGACAGAAAAATAGGTTACTGGAAATGTAACGAAATGGTTCGGTTGGCTGGCGGCTAGCCGCCGCTGGTTTAGGCGATTAGCCGCTCGCTAACCGTGAGGCTGACTGTGCCTTCAGGAGGAAAATGTTGCTCTCTGGAAAAGTAATCGTGACTATTCGGCTAGCTGGCGGTTAGCCGCCAGTCACCAGACGGCTAGCCGACAGGTGACCGCTGGCTGACCGGCTGGTGCGGGAAACACCCACTGTGTTCGGATTTGAGCCATTTTTCCTCTTCAAAACCATTCTCCTCACTTCCATTTAATCCCTGCAATAAAACTGAGCTAAGAGCTCCTCCAATACATCTATCTACACTTCTCCAAAACTACAATATGTGTTCATTCCATCACCTCCTTCTTAACCACAACAACCACAAGTGGAAAAAGAAACCAAATCACAAACATTCATTTAAGATATATCCAAAAGACAACAAGTACCATAACCAACATGTTTCCAAAACATTAAATGATTTAGCAAGGTTCATTCAAAGCATTTATTTCAAAAATCAATGCAAGCCAATAATTATGAATGGAAATGACAAATCAACCACAGTCCTCATGAAAACCATTGAAAGCTCATAATATTAACTCATCCACTTGCCTTGGGTCTTCTAATCAAGGAAATCAAGCTATTAAACAAAGCTCTCTCAAGAATCCTACAAGCACAAACAAAACCCCCAAAACAAACCCTAAAATGGGTCAAACAATGAATAAAGAAGATATAACTCACAATAATGGAGATGAAGCTTCTCTAAGACTAGAAGAATACAAATCTAGAAGATGGAGAAGATTGCTTACTTGGATGACCTTTAAATGGCAAGAGCTAGCTCAAAGAAGATCTTGGAATGGGAGGTTTTCTTCACAAATGGTATCAAAAGGTAGCCTTCAAGATGAGGAAGAGAATGGTGAAGTCCATTTTGTTGTTGGTGCAAGTTTGGTGGGAGATTGAGATGGAGAGAGCAAGAAGAAGAAGGAATAAGTTGTAAGAAACCCTAGGTTAAAGCTTGTGCTGGAAAAAAAAGGGAAATGAGGAAGATGGCTTCTCCTTATATAAGCAAATGGGAATGGGTCCCACTACATAAGACACCCTTTGGGTTGAAATCATGTCTTTCGGGATCTCGGATGAATTCGACGAATAAGGAAGAAATGATCGCCAAAATATCTAATTTCCAAAAAGTATATGTTTTGCGGGTTTCGGGGATATCAAGTTTTGGTTACAGATTTAATGTACAATGACTGTGTTGCCCTCAATACTAGGGAATCGGGTTTCGGGATCTCGAACGGGGACGGGATCAACATGAAAGTTGTAGGGGTTAACAATACAAATAAAACAAGATTAAAACAATGAATTGAAGAATCTTCAATAAGTCCTCAAGCGCTTGCAAGGTCATAAAGAAGGAATCCCCAAAGGGCCCTACTAATCACAATGCAAATCAAAATTCCCAAAGCTTTATCCAAATCTATTATATTCCCAACTTAATCAAAATCCACTAAACATGCTTAAAACTAAAACAAAACTTAATTAATGCTAATCGAGGTCACTCGGGACGGGGTCTTACACCTACACATATGAAATAAGGAAATTACCTTTTAGTAGCACCTATTAACAAAAGAAATCGAAAATGAAATACATAACAGGGTATCATGCATTGGTTAATCAGCTATAAGGGTAAAGAGTCAATACAAGGGTGAATTTGATCAAAACTAATACCTCTTACGAAGGTTTACACTCCCCCTTAATCCATTCTCTCCTTTTGTCAAACTTTTGACAATGATTTAACTATTAGAGCAAGAAGAAGATGGTTTTAACAATAGAGGGTAAACTTCAAGGAAAGGATTAGACACGTATAACTATAGAGCTTAATATGATCAAATTACCAATATAAAGAGCAAGGTCAAGGAGAAAAGCGATCATGGATACCAATTGGAATAAAGAATACCAATTGAGATTCAATGATAAGACTATTATCACTCTAAAAAGGAGTTAAAATGAATATAACTAATAGGATAAATCCAAATTAGAGCTATCCATGATGTTATGGGGTTTACTAAACATAGCATCAGTCAATTTAACTATGAAAATCATATGCTATGAATGTTTTGAAATCATTTCATCCAATCATTAAATATGACTTGCAAGATAAGTGAAATTAAATTCAAACATGAAGCCTCCCTCAACCATTAACTAACCAAGATTATGAATACATAAACATGGTGGTCAAGAGATTTACCTATATGAGCAAGAGAGGTGGCAAACATGAAAATTATGATGCTAATGGAATGTCACATGTAACAAAAACATATTACTATCAAGTTCAATTCAATGTACATGGTCTATCACATTCTCAAGATATGACATCATTTGGATATGACAACAATCGAAAATGATACTAATTGAAACCAATTGAATATGACAACATGATTAATAGCAAGGATGTGATAAACACAAAATTCCAACAAGCATCATAAATGGATATTCTTCACTTTAAATGATATAACTAATGAGCATAGTGATGAACAAGTTAAATTGCATAAAAGGATATAGCTTGGTGATGCATGCAATTTTCAAAGTGTCAAAATCATATCAATTCAACATCTATAAGATATTCATCAAACAATAGATGTAACTATGAAATACAAGGAATGAATTTTAAAGAGGTTTATATGATCAAGATCACTACTATGAAGTTGAAACATGTATATGGATGACATCACTTAGAGAATATACATGAATTAACATCATAACCATCCATTTAAAAAGGATGACTGTAAGACCCCGACCCGAGTGAACCCGATTACTGCTAATTAAGTTGTGTGTTAGTTCTAAGCTTGATTAGTGATTTTGGCTAAGTTGGGCTTGGAATAGCTTTTGATATAGTTTTGGGGATTTTTGATCGCTTGTGCTTAGTGGGGCCTTTTGGGGGTTCCTTTTTATTGACTTTGCATGCGCTTGAGGATTTATCGGAGATTTTACATTCATTATTTTAATCCCGTTTTATTTATATTGTTAATCCCTACAACTTTCATGTTGATCCCGTCCTCGTTCGAGACCCCGAAACCCGATTTCATAGCCTTGAGGGGCAAAACAGTCTTTTTACACTAAACCTGTACCCAAAATTTGATATCCCCGAAACCCGTGAAACATATACTTTTTGGAAACTAGATATTTCGGCGATCATTTTATTCTTCTTCGTCAAATTCATTAGAATCCCCAAAAGACAAGATTTCAGCCCTTGAATGTCTTTAGTAGTGGGACCCATTCTCATTTGCCATATAAGGAGAACCCATCTTCCCATTCCCTTTTTCCAACACAAAAAGGCAGCCTAGGGTTTGTTTGGAAGCTTTCCTCTTCTTCTTGCTCTCTCCACCTCCAATCCACACCAAGCTTGCATCAATTAAGAAATGGAAGTTATCATTCTCCTCCCCACCTTGCAAGCTTCCTTTTGATACCATTTGTAGAAGAATCCACCAACTTTGAGATCTTCATTGAACTAAATCTTCCCATTAGAGGACCTTACAAGTAAGTAATCATTCCCTTCTTCTAGATTGGTATTCTTCTAGCCTTAGAGAAGCTTCATCTTCATTATTGTAAAGTTTCCCTTCCTATTTCTTGTTTTGACCCATTTTAGGGTTTGTTTTGGGGATTTTTGTTCATAGCTTGGACCTTTGGCATGGAAGAGTATAGGAGTTTGATTTCTTGATTTGAAGACACAAGGCAAGTGGATGATTTGGTTTTGTATGAGCTTTCAATGGGTTTTCATGAGGAATGTGGTTGACTTGTCATTTCACTCATATTTATTGGCTTGCATTGGTTTTTGAAATGAATGCTTGAATGCATCTTGGCTAAGTCATTTAATGTTTTGTACACATGTTGGTTGAGTATTTATTGTCTTTTGTGATATCCTAAATGAATGTTTGTGAAATGGTTTCCTTCCTCCTTCCTTTGTATTGGACTTGATGTGGAAGAATGAGGTGATGAATGATCACAAGTCGGAGTTTTGGATAAGTATAGATAGATGTATTGGAGGAGTTCTTAGCTCAATTTTATTGCAAGGACTAAGTGGAAGTAGGGAGAATGGTTTTGAGGAGGAGAAATGGGTCAAAATATGAACACAGTGGGTGTTTCCCGCACCTGGCAGTCAGCCTGCGGTCACCTGGCGGCTATCCGCCTGGTGACTGGCGGCTAACCGCCAGCTAGCCGAAACGTCACTGTTGCTTTTCCAGAGAGCACTGTCACGCCCCCGAACCGAAACCTCGGGGGCGGAAAATGGGATTAAACATAAATATATTTTTACTTCTCCCAGGATCCGCGTGTGTGAAGACAACACATTCTGAATATTTTGCGGAAGCTTTTGTGGCGTTGCGACCCGAAGTCCGTGGCCATCGGCTTCCGCGTCGCACTCAACCTTTAGCACATAGCTATTATATCAAGAATCATATCAGACTGGAGTAACCATCACAATAAAATACAGAGCTGACAGTAACAGGATATTACATTCCCAAATATGTTCAAGTTACAATTATCAATGTGCATTAATTAAGAATCCCAAGAAAAAGGCTAATAAAAGCCATACAACAAAAGCTATAAACTACTACCCAAATGTGACGTAGCTCCGATGTCAAGCTCAATGTCTACATGACATAGCCGACAAAACAACCTGCAAGACATGGCTTCATAGCCAACCCAAAGCACTCAACTCGGGACGAAGAAATCTGAACCTGAGTACCAAAAGTAGTGGGTCAGACACGACGGTCTGGCAGGTGGATGAAGAGATAACAAATATACTGAAGAATAAAACATAAGATAAATCATGCTATTCGATCAAATGCTGCATATAATTAAATGGGTGCAAAGTCGGGAATCTCGGGGAAAACCTGTATTCATTTCAAGCATGGGTAAAACATGACTATCTAATAAAACATGTGTTCGTTTACAACATGTATAAATATAGTGGTATGGCAAAACAATGTTCATTTGAAGCTTAAGTAAAAACATAAGTATACAACAAACCAGGTAATCATAGCAGTCTAGCAAAACCAATGTCCATTTGAAACCTATGTAGAAATACTGATATTTAACAAACCGGATATCGTTTAAACCAAGTATAAACGTAGGGATCTGGCAAACAAGTGTCATTTGAAACATATTTCAAAGCATGGATATTTAACGAATCGGGTAATCATTTAAAACAGGTATAAACATAGGAATCTGGCAAAACGCGTGTCGTTTAAAACATATTTCAAAGCATGGATACTTAACAAATCGGGTAATCATTTAAAATAGGTATAAACATAGATATCTGACAAACCAAATGTCCTTTAAAGCAAGCTCGGATATTTAACAATTCGGGTATTCCTTTAAAACGTGTGTAATCATATAAATCTAGCAAAATCATTGATCGTTTGAAACATATGTAAAAGCATGGGTATTTAACGAATCGGGTAATCATTTAAAACATGTGCGGTTACAAAGAACATAAGACCATATAATAATAACTGAATTTACATTGGAGAATATTAGCACTTGTTTAAATAACAACTTTCATAAAGGAAACGAATCATTTATCGGAAAGCAAGTAAGCAATTTAAAACATGTCGGGTATCCAAGGAATCGAAAACTGGCAAGATGGCAACCACACGAAGCTAAGTCCTCTATCACTAAAGCGATAGAGCAATAACTAGGCCCTGATCTCAGTCACTCGAGGTGAGGAGAAACAGGGGATCTCATATAAATACATATACTAGGCACTGATCTCAGTCACTCAAGGTGAGGAGAAACAGTGGATCTCATGAATGCATATACATATACTATACATGACCACGGTAGCGAGTCGGGCATCGGGGACCACAGTAGCAATCTGCGGTATCGGGACAAGACCACGGTAATAACCGGGTAGCGGGATCCAAGCTGCAGCTGGCGGGACAAGAGGGGGATCTCCAAGTCGGTGGATCAGACCAACAAGGTTATCCAAGCTTAGTGGTGCCGACTCATAGGTCAAATCCAATCGAGACAATGCAAGTAAATCAAGTATAAATACATAATCAAACGGGCAAGACGGGGGTGCTCAAGGGCACACTGACATATCATGTGGTGCAATGCACTTCGGGACAAGTAACTATTACTAGAGTAACTCCAATGCTTTCGGGAAAACAAGTCATGTAATACAAATCTCGGGAAAAGAGGTGAAACAATGAACTATAACAATTTCGGGTAAAAATATCAGTTTCAAGATCTATTTAAGTGAATAGGGGTCCCGTATGTCGATTATAACAATTACTTGGTACTCCTTGAGTTTGAAGACATTCCGGGCTCCTTATGCACTTTTGCGATTTTCAAAACTTAAATTGAGCTTATGGTTATAACTAGATGTTATAATAGAAAAATCAAGACTATCAACGGTCCATCCTAAGTATGATGTCAACCTGGAACCATCGAGCAACCTACTCAGTCATCGAAAGGAATAGAATCCGCGATACCCAAGGAAATAGACTTTGCATTTAGGTATGAAGAGGATATCGTGTCATTCCAACCCGTTCAAGATTGAATAGATTGAACGTCGATGCATTCCGAACCAACCGTGAAGAGCATCGGCTCAAGACGCTCTCACATATGGTCAAGTGAGTCCAAGGAGGGTAGCCAAGGTCCACAAAAAAATCTCAAAACCCACTTTCGGTCCGATCGATCAGAGGAAATTTCTGTACCAGCGTGACCTATGCCAGGCAGACCGCATCGCTCGAGCGAATCGAAGAGTTCGCTCGAGCGAACCCATCGGTCGAGCGGTTATTAAAATGCGTTCGAGCGACCGGGCTACTGGAACACCCGTATCCTTTTCTGGACAGGTCGCTCGAGCGAACTGTCATGGTCGCTCGAGCGAACTGTCCAGAGACTGAATTCCGGGCAGTTCAGTTCCTCTCTTTCTCTTCCTTTTTACAACCCTCTTTTAGCCCTTCTTACACATCAAATGAGGAGCCTATTTCTCCCTCCAAACTACCACAAATCCTCCATTTAATCAATCAAATTCTCCTCCACCAACCATACATTCAACACAAGGAAAAAGGAAAGAGGAAACCATATCACAACATATACATTTGAACAAAACAATAAGACATTCAATGCCATGAACTACCACTTCACTATGCTCATAAATGTGCCATCAATACTCCATCATAAGCATTCATTTCAAAACAAAACATTAAATGTGCATTAATGGAAATATTCAAAATAAATGAAAGCTTTGGAAAAGTCATTCATCCACTTGCCTTATGTCTTCAAATCAAATAAACCAAGCTCTAACAAGTCTTTCAAATCAATGGCCCAAGCTACAATGCAAAAACCCCAAATACAACAAACCCTAAAAGAGTCAAAACAATGAAATAGCAAGGAAATGTTCCAAGGATGATAGTGAAGCTTCTCAAGGGCTAGGAGATAACAAATCTAGAAGATGAAGGGAAATACTTACTTGCAAGGTCCTCTAATGGCAATGGTAAGCTCTAAGGAAATCTTGTAATGGTTGGTGTGTTCCACAAAAGCTATGGAAGGAAAGCTCTCAAGGAGATGAAGAAGATGGTGGCCTCCAATCTCCTCTTGGTGCAAGCTTGGGAATGGATTGAGTGATGGAGGGCAAGAGCAAGAAGAAGAAGGAGAAAACCCTAGTTCTCACTCTCTTGTGCTGGAAGATGATAATGGAAGGAAAGGGTCTCCTCTTGTAGCAAGTGAGGAGTGGGCTCCACCACTAACAATCTACTTAAGCTGAAAACATGGCTTTCGGGCTTCTAATGGATTCGACGAAAAAGGAAGAAATGATCGTCGAAATATCTAGTTTCCAAAAAATATATGTTTCGCGGGTTTCGGGAATATCAAGTTTTGGGTACAGATTTGGTGTGCAATGACTGTTTTGCCCTCAAGGCCAAGAATTCGGGTTTTGGGTTCTCAAATGGATACGAGATCAACATGAAAGTTGTAGGATTCCTCAAGATGAATGCAACAGGCCAAAAACACAATACGAAACAAATCGAGAAAATCTCACAAGTAAATACAAAGCCGAAAAGGGAACCCCCAAAGGGCCCCACAAGCTACCAAAGCACTCAAAAGCCCAAAACTAGAAGAAAACCATTCTAGCTCACAAACTCAACCCAACAACCACTAATCCCACTAAAAGAACTAATCCACAAATAAAACAACACTAATCCAAGAGATCAGGGGTCGGGTTCTCACAAGCACCCTTCTCCAGCTGAAAACTCAGTCAGCTCCACGGTTAGCCAGCGGCTAACCGCCAGCTAACCGCACCTTGGCGGTTAGTTTTCCAGTAAGCTGCGTTTTTCAGCCCAGCCGCGGTCAACTGCGCCGCTAGCCGCCCATCCCAGCGGCGGCTAACCGCCAGGTGACCGAAATTTCCCTGGTTCCGGAGAGCTCCTCGCTCGAGCGAACTCTCCAGTTCGCTCGAGCGCTGAGCTTTGTCGGTTAAAAGAGATTCACTAGGCATTGTATGAAGCCATCCGAGAAAGAAACCATATCACGAAGATGTCATTCGAAGTTTTGAAAATTCAAAGTGTGTAAGGAGCACGGAATGTCTTCAAACTCAAGGAGTACCAAGTTATCATTACAATCGACATACGGGACCCCTATTCACCTTAAACAAATCTTGAAACCAGTATTCTACCCGAAATTTTTATAGTTCATTGTTTCACTTCATTCCAAGATTTATATTATATGATTTGTTTTCCCGAAAGCATGATAGTTACACTAGTAACAGTTATTTGTCCCGAAATGTATTGCCCGACATGAAATGACAATGTGCCCTTGAGCACTCCCGTTTTGCTCGTCTATTATTTTACTTGATTTACTTACATATGTCCCGATTTGTTATTTGACCTATGAGTCGGCATCACTAAGCTTGGATACCTTGTCGGTTTGATCCACCGACTTGGAGATCCATCTCCCGTCCCGCCAGCTGCAGTTTGGATCCCGATACCCGGTTTATTACCGTGGTCCCATCCCGATACCCGGTTCGCCACCGTGGTCCCGTCCCGTATATTTATATTGTATATATGATTTGCGTTGAATCTCCTCACCTTGTGTGACTGAGATCAACGTCCCGTTATACTGTTGTCACTTTAGTGACAAAGGACTTAGCTTTATGTGATTGTCATCTTGTTAGTTCCCGATTCCTTGGTTACCTTAAATGTTTTATCTTATTTACCTGTTTTCTAACAAATGATTTATCTACTCTATGAGAGTTCTTGTTGAAACAGATTTCTATGCTTTTCAAGGTATTTCCTTTATTATTATATGTTGTTGTATCTTTCATTCTCTTGCCAGACCGTCGTGTCTGACCCATTTGCTTTGGTACTCAGGTCCCGTTGCCGGTTTCCTTGAGGAGGAGCCGGAGGAGGCGGTAGGTGAGCCGCAACCTCTAGTCGAGTGGTGTGCTGACGATGTCATGTAGACATCGGGTTGCTACAAGAGGCGTACATTTTGAGGGGAACTACTTAACCATTCATTGGGTTATTTTTTTTGTTTATATTGGCCTCTAATTTTGGAGAATGTAAATAAGTGATCTTTTGATAAACTTTAACTTACTTTTGGAAAACATGCTATAGATCATTGCTCATTCTGATACAGTATTTTATACTTGATGTTATCTCCATGACTAAGGATAGTTTGACTATTTGATTTGCTACATGCTTCCGCACTTAAAAGAAATATTCATTGATGGTTGTTATATCCTCACCGCGGACACCTGTGGGAAATTAAATAAGTGTATGTTATTATTTTCGGTGAGGTTGTGGTTATTCATCATCATGACCATCACCACTAATGTCCCGACTCTGGATCAGTTCCTTCGTGGGGCCCGGTCCGGGGTCGCGACAGACTGGTATCAAAGCGAGACGTGTTTTAAGCAATTAAATGAAACTAGAAATCCTAAGGACGTGGCGAGGATTCGTTAGATCTTTCGTTAGCTAGTATCGTGTGAGCATTGTGTGACCGTTATATTATCATGTGCTAACAATTTGTTTTGCAGCATCATGCCTCCCCGTAAGAGAACAGTTAATGGCATTCCTTCTGGAAGTAACAGTGATCACATCGGACCGATAGAAGAGGATATAGTTGAGAACAACCCACCAAATCAGTTTCAGGAAATGATGAAAGCGATGCTTGACCAGCAACGTCAAGCTAATGAAAACCAAGCTAGATTGCAAGAACAGATGCTCAAGAGAGAAGAAGACCATGCGAGGGAAATGGCAGAGATGCAAAGGCAATTGCTTGAGGTCCTACAGAGAAGACCGGAACCGGTTCAACCTCAACCAGCTATCGTCATTAACCAAAGGCAACATGACCCTAATGCCCTGTTTGAGCGATTTCGGAAGAGAGCTCCGAAGGAATTTCTTGGGGAAGAAGATCCATTGGCTGCAGATGACTGGTTAGAACACATAGAGAACATCTTCGAGATTTTCCAGTGTACAGGAGGAGATAGGGTAAAGCTAGCATCATCCCTTTTCAGCGGTACAGCAGATAGATGGTGGAAAACGGTTAGGGAAGAATACAGGAACATGGCTGATGCAGAGGTGTGGGCAAACTTCAAGAGACAATTCCATGATAAATATGTACCTACCCATATCAAGAGACAAAAAGCCATAGAGTTTCAGCAGCTGGTGCAGGGGAGTATGACAGTCTTAGAATATCTCACCAAGTTTGAGAGACTGTCCAGATATGCCCCGGAGTTGGTAGATACAGTGGAGAAGAAAATTGCTAAGTTCTTTGAGGGACTCAATCCCTTCATTGAGAGAGATGCAACCGGAGTAGTAACACCTACTACTTTTGATGAGGCAGTCAAGAGGGCCTACAAGTTTGAGAACTTCCACAACAAGATCCTCAGAGTGCAAGGCAAGAGTCCAGCTCAGCAGCAGAACTACCAGCATCAGAGGAACCATCAGAATAAGAGGCAGAGGACGGTGCCAAATGTGCAGAATCCAGTGGTTTGCATCCACTGTGGGAAGAACCATGCTAGTGCTGAATGTCGTACTATCACGGGAACGTGCTTCAGGTGTGGTTCGATGGACCATCGGATAAGGGATTGCCCTAGGCCAAACAGACAGAATCAGCAGCAGCAGCAGCAAGGGCCACAACGTCCACCACCACCACCACCACCACAGAATGCATTGGTTGTCCAAAACCAGGCAAGGCCACTTCAGCAGCAAGCACCACAGCAACAGCAGTTTAGACAGCAGCAGGCCCGTCAGCAGCAGGGACATCAGCGTGCACCGCAGCAGAACAGGAATGCACCACATGGCAGGCCACAACAAGCTCAGAACAGGCCACAGCTTCGAGGGCAAATCTATGGGGTCAATAGAGTTGATGCAGAGGCAGCGGGAAATGTAGTGGAAGGTACACTTCTTGTTTGTGGGATTAAAGCTATGATTTTGTTTGACCCTAGCTCTACACATTCTTTCGTGTCCCATAAATTTTCTAAGTTGATTGATATGCATGCTAGAGAACTTGAGTTCATTTTGACTGTGGCAACCCCAGTAGGTAAACAAGTTATTTGTAGAACCTTTTACCCTAGTTGCACAGTCCAGATAGGAGAAGTGGTTTTAACCGCAGATCTCATTTCTTTGGAGATGATTGATTATGATGTCATCCTAGGGATGGATTGGCTGGCAGGGTACCATGCCACAATGGATTGTTTCCATAAGACCCTCACTTTCAAGTTGGTTGAGACACCAGCAGGAGTGTAGTTTCAAGGTGAGAGGAGGAATCCTCGTGCAGGGTTTGTCTCAGCGTTGAAGGCCGATAGACTATTGAGAAGTGGTTGTGAAGCCTATTTAGCGTTTATCACAGAGGATAAACGGTCCCAAGGGGTGGAGGAGATCCCAATTGTTTGGGAATTCCCGGATGTTTTTTCGGAGGAGATTCCAGGTTTGCCACTCATGAGAGAGATTAATTTCACTATTGAGTTGCTACCAGGGACCGCTCTGATATCTATTGCACCATATAGAATGGCTCCGACAGAGTTGGGAGAGTTGAAGACTCAGTTGCAAGAGTTGTTGGACAAAGGTTTTGTGAGACCGAGTGTCTCACCATGGGGAGCTCCAGTCTTGTTTGGTTCGATGAGAATGTGTATAGATTACAGAAGATTGAATCAAGTGACCATCAAGAACAAATACCCATTGCCAAGGATAGATGAATTGTTTGATCAATTGCAAGGTGCATCATACTTTTCGAAGATTGACCTGAGATCCGGTTACCATCAGCTGAGAGTTAGAGAAGCAGATGTGTTGAAAACAGCTTTCCGGACAAGATATGGCCACTATGAGTTCCTAGTGATGCCATTTGGATTGACAAATGCACCTGCAGTGTTCATGGCTTTGATGAACAAGATATTTTGCAGAGTATCTAGATCAGTTTGTTGTAGTGTTCATAGATGACATTTTGGTGTACTCCAAGACCAATGAAGAGCATGAAGAGCATTTGAGGATAGCATTGCAACTTTTCAGAGAGAATCAGCTGTAAGCGAAGCTCAACAAGTGTGAATTTTGGCTAGACCAAGTAGCATTCTTGGGGCACATTATCTCTAAAGAAGGATTGTCAGTGGATCCGTCCAAGATTGAAGCAGTAGTGAATTGGGAGAGACCGAAGAATGTGACAGAGATCAGAAGTTTTCTGGGATTGGCAGGCTTTTATCAGAGGTTTGTGCAAGGTTTTTCGTCGATTGCGTCACCATTGACAAAGTTGACAAGGAAAAATGCACCATATGTATGGACAGATCAGTGTGAAGAGAGTTTCCAAGAGCTAAAGAAGAGATTGACTACAGCACCAGTCCTTACCTTGCCATCCGGAAGCGGCGGTTTCACCATATTTACCGATGCTTCGAATGTTGGACTCGATTGTGTGTTGATGCAAGAAGGAAAAGTGATTGCTTATGGATCTCGACAGTTGAAGGATCACGAGAAGAACTATGCCACCCATGATTTGGAGTTAGCAGCGGTTGTGTTCGCATTGAAAATGTGGAGACATTACCTCTATGGAGAGCAGTTCGAAGTCCACTCCGACCACCGCAGCTTACAGTATCTATTTTCACAGAAGGATTTGAACATGAGGCAGAGAAGATGGATGGAATATATCAAGGACTATGATTTTCCAATCAAGTACCACCCGGGGAAAGCAAATGTTGTTGCAGATGCCTTGAGTAGGAAATCAGTAGGCTTGGCTAATCTTAGTGGCACTTGTATTTCGAGCAGTTTAAAGAGTTGAGTTTAGATCTACAGCCACTGAGGAAGGGTGTTTTGTTAGCTAACATGACAGTGTCAGAACCTTCTTTCATTCAGAAGATCAAGGATAGTCAGTTGCAAGATCCAGAGTTGGCCAAGATTTCAGAGCATATAGCAGAACGTCCTAATTTTCGTATTGTTGATGGAGTTTTGTACTACCGCGACCGTTTGTGTGTACCTAACATTGAAGATTTGAGAAATGACATCATGACTAAGGCTCACAGCACGAAGTATTCTATGCATCCAGGCAGCACAAAGATGTATCAGAACTTGAAGGGCAGATTTTGGTGGAACAATATGAAGAGAGAGGTTGCAGCGTTTATCTCCCGTTGCATGACCTGTCAGTTGATTAAGGCAGAACATCAGAGGCCTGTAGGGTTGTTACAACCGTTAGAGATCCCGGAATGGAAGTGGGAGCACATTACCATGGACTTTATTTCGGGATTACCGAGGACTAGCAGGGGCAACGATGCGATATGGGTCATTGTGGACCGTCTCACCAAGTCATCGCATTTCCTTGCTATGAAGACTGGGAAGAAGATGCACATGCTACCTTTGGCAGAGTTGTTTTTCAACGAGATTGTCAGTCGTCATGGGCAGCCAGTTTCTATCACATCTGACAGAGACAACAGGTTTGTCTCGCGGTTCTGGAAGACATTGCATGAGTCTATGGGTCCGAGATTACAGTTTAGCACTGATTATCACCCTCAGACAGATGGCCAGTCAGAGAGAACGATTCAGACTCTTGAGGATATGCTCCGTGCTAGTGTGTTAGACTTCAAGACTCAATGGGATGAGACTCTACCGTTGTGTGAGTTCGCTTACAACAACAGTTACCATTCGAGCATTGGGATGACTCCTTTTGAGGCTTTGTATGGCAGAAGGTGTAGGACACCTGTATGTTGGGAAGAAGTCGGCACTCGCAGTTTCCATGGACCGACTATTGTCAGTGAGACCAGCGACAAGATCAAGTTGATTCAAGAACGTCTGAAAGTGTCCCGGACGGAGTAGACAGAAGAGCTATGCAGACTCCCACCGCAGAGATTTACAGTTCAAGGAAGGAGACAAGGTCTTCTTGAAAGTGTCACCTACAAGGGGAACATTGAGATTTGGACAGAAAGGCAAGCTATCACGGAGATACATTGGACCATATGACATTGTGAGCAAGATCGGTGACGTGGCTTATAGATTAGCCTTACCACCCGAGCTATTTGGCGTACACAACGTCTTCCATGTGTCCATGTTGAAAAAGTATGTCCCCGATCCGTCCCATGTGCTCCGGCATGAGCCATTGGAGATCAGAGAGGATGCTACCTATGTTGAAAAGCCCGTGGAGATCATCGATACAAAGGAACAAGAGTTGAGGACTCAGACTATTCAGTGGGTTAAAGTACTGTGGGAAAATCATGGACCAGAAGAGGCAATGTGGGAATTACGAGATCAAGTGCAGAAGAAGTACCCACATCTTCTACCAGAGGTGAGTCTTATGTTTCATTTGGAGGACCAAATGCCATAAGGGGTGGAGGATGTAAGACCTCGACCCAAGTGAACCCGATTAGTGCTAATTAAGTTGTGTGTTAGTTCTAAGCTTGATTAGTGATTTTGGCTAAGTTGGGCTTGGAATAGCTTTTGATATAGTTTTGGGGATTTTTGATCGCTTGTGCTTAGTGGGGCCCTTTGGGGGTTCCTTTTTATTGACTTTGCATGCGCTTGAGGATTTATCGGAGATTTTGCATTCATTATTTTAATCCCGTTTTATTTATATTGTTAATCCCTACAACTTTCATGTTGATCCCGTCCTCGTTCGAGACCCCGAAACCCAATTTCATAGCCTTGAGGGGCAAAACAGTCTTTTTACACTAAACCTGTACCAGAAATTTGATATCCCCGAAACCCGTGAAACATATACTTTTTGGAAACTAGATATTTCGGCGATCATTTCTTTCTTCTTCGTCGAATTCATTAGAAGCCCCGAAAGACAAGATTTCAGCCCTTGAATGTCTTTAGTAGTCATTCCTAGAAGAATCCACCAACTTTGAGATCATCATTGATCTAAATCTTGCCATTAGAGGACCTTACAAGTAAGTAATCATTCCCTTCTTCTATATTGGTATTCTTCTAGCCTTAGAGAAACTTCATCTTCATTATTGTAAAGTTTCCCTTCCTATTTCTTGTTTTCACCCATTTTAGGGTTTGCTTTGGGGATTTTTGTTCATAGCTTGGACCTTTGGCTTGGAAGAGTATAGGAGTTTGATTTCTTGATTTGAAGACACAAGGCAAGTGGATGATTTGGTTTTGTATGAGCTTTCAATGGGTTTTCATGAGGAATGTGGTTGACTTGTCATTTCACTCATATTTATTGGCTTGCATTGGTTTTTGAAATGAATGCTTGAATGCATCTTGGCTAAGTCATTTAATGTTTTGTACACATGTTGGTTGAGTATTTATTGTCTTTTGTGATATCCTAAATGAATGTTTGTGAAATGGTTTCCTTCCTCCTTCCTTTGTACTGGACTTGATGTGGAAGAATGAGGTGATGAATGATCACAAGTTGGAGTTTTGGAGAAGTATAGATAGATGTATTGGAGGAGTTCTTAGCTTAATTTTATTGCAGGGACTAAGTGGAAGTAGGGAGAATGGTTTTGAGGAGGAGAAATGGCTCAAAATATGAACACAGTGGGTGTTTCCCGCACCTGGCGGTCAGGTGCGGTCACCTGGCTGCTAGCCGCCTGGTGACTGGCGGCTAACCGCCAGCTAGCCGAAACGTCACGGTTACTTTTCCAGAGAGCACCCTTCTCCACCTAAAAACTCAGTCAGCTCCACGGTTAGCCAGCGGCTAACCGCCAAACCCATCGGCGGCTAACCGCCAGCTAACCGCACCTTGGCGGTTAGTTTTCCAGTAAGCTGCATTTTTCAGCCTAGCCGCGGTCAGTTGCACGGTCAGCCAGCAGCTAGCCACCCATCCCAGCGGCAGCTAACCGCTCGCTAACAACCAGCTAACCAACAGGTGACCGAAATTTCCCAGGTTCCAGAGAGCGCCTCGCTCGAGCGAACTCTCCAGTTCGCTCGAGCACTGAGCTTTGTCGGTTAAAGGAGATTCACTGGGCATTGTATGAGGCCATCCGAGAAAGAAACCATATCACGAAGATGTCATTCGAAGTTTTGAAAATTCAAAGTGTATAAGGAGCCCGGAATGTCTTCAAACTCAAGGAGTACTAAGTTATCATTACAATCGACATACGGGACCCCCATTCACCTTAAACAAATCTTGAAACCAGTATTCTACCCGAAATTTTTATAGTTCACTGTTTCACTTCATTCCAAGATTTATATTATATGATTTGTTTTCCCGAAAGCATGATAGTTACACTAGTAACAGTTATTTGTCCCGAAATGTATTGCCCGACATGAAATGACAGTCTGCCCTTGAGCACCCCCGTCTTGCTCGTCAATTATTGTACTTGATTTACTTGCATATGTCCCGATTTGTTATTTGACCTATGAGTCGGCATCACTAAGCTTGGATACCTTGTCGGTTTGATCCACCGACTTGGAGATCCCTCTCTCGTCTCGCCAGCTGCAGTTTGGATCCCGATACTCGATTTATTACCGTGGTCCCATCCCGATACCCGGTTCGCCACCATGGTCCCGTCCCGTATATTTATATTGTATATATGATTTGCGTTGAATCTCCTCACCTTGTGTGACTGAGATCAACATCCCGTTATACTCTTGTCACTTTAGTGACAAAGGACTTAGCTTTATGTGATTGTCATCTTGTTAGTTCCCAATTCCTTGGTTACCTTAAATGTTTTATCTTATTTACCTGTTTTCTAACAAATGATTTATCTACTCTATGAGAGTTCTTGTTTAAATAGATTTCTATGCTTTTCAAGGTATTTTCTTTATTATTATATGTTGTTGTATCTTTCATTCTCTTGCCAGACCGTCGTGTCTGACCCATTTGCTTTGGTACTCAGGTCCCGTTGCCGGTTTCCTTGAGGAGGAGCCGGAGGAGGCGGTAGGTGAGCCGCAACCTCTAGTCGAGTGGCGTGCTGACGATGTCATGTAGACATCGGGTTACTACGAGAGGCGTACATTTTAAGGGGAACTATTTAACCATTCATTGGGTTATTGTTTTGTTTATATTGGCCTTTGTTGGCCTCTAATTTTGGAGAATGTAAATAAGTGATCTTTTGATAAACTTTAACTTACTTTTGGGAAACATGTTATAGATCATTGCTCATTCTAATACAGTATTTTATACTTGATGTTATCGCCATGACTAAGGATAGTTTGACTATTTGATTTGCTACATGCTTCCGCACTTAAAAGAAATATTCATTGATGGTTGTTATATCCTCACCGCGGACACCTGTGGGAAATTAAATAAGTGTATGTTATTATTTTCGGTGAGGTTGTGGTTATTCATCATCATGACCATCACCACTAATGTCCCGACTCCGGATCAGTTCCTTCACGGGGCCCGGTCCGGGGTCGCGACAATGACAAATGATGGATTTGAGTTCTAGTATGGTATCTACAAATATAACTAAGATCACAACCATACATGGAACGATTTGACATTTGCATAGAGAGGATCAATCAACACTCAAGATCTAACTCAAACCATATCATCAATAAAGAATATAATTATGGATGCACAAGAACGTATGGAGTTAGAAGGATATCATGGATTGCATAAAGATGAAAATGGATCTCATATATGGGTATACATATTAAGAACAATGGTTTAATTCCAATTCATCTAAAATGATCCATTAATCTATCACTCAACATCTCCACTCTAGCAAATGTACTAAGCTTACAATGCAATGGAAAAAGGATATGAGGATTATACCAAATGAGTTTAGCACACTAAAACACATGTACTTATTAAGCTCAAATGATAATAAAACAAAAGATTTTACTATAAAGCACATAAACAATCATCAAATTGCATTAATGAAAATATATACAAAGTTAGGCACAAACATGTAAATCAATGACACCATACCCAACCACGCAATGTAAGACATAGCATCAAAGTCAATTTGCATATTAAAAGAATGTAACCAAATGAGCAAAGATGCAAATAGCTTATAACAACATTCATTTTCATTTCTAAGATGATATAACCAAATGTATAAGGAAATGAGAACATGGAACATGCTTTGATGATTATAACTAATGAAGTTTTAGAGAATTTCCATTCATGCAATCTTCAAATCATTTCAATAACCAAAATCCAACAATGAGTATAAAAAGAACGATTTTGAAGATAACACATTATCAATTTTCAACTTTACATTTTAAAAGATATAACTTATTTATAACACATACAAGTTGATTTTTTAAAACAATAATTTTCCATATTAAAGTATAACTTTAGAAATCCATGAAAAATCCAAATTGATTGAAATCATTTTTTTTTAAATAATCTAACTATGACATCCACAAAAATGATTTTGCAACAACAATCGAACATGAATAATCTAGCTATGAAAGCTTTTGAAATCACTATCAATCGATCATATATAGAAATGAAATGCAAGAGATATAACTAAATGTGAGCAAAAAGCAAATCTAACATGATGAAATTATAAGCAAATGATTTTGAAAACCATGATATGTAATTAGAATGGTGCATGAAGACAAAATCAATTGATCACAAATAAACATTGCATTTTAAGAAATGTAACTATGAAAAAACAAAATGCAAATGCAATTATGACCAACAAAATGATTTAACTATAAAGGAGAGGTTGGTCAAGGAGGTTCAAGGCCTTAAGGTTTGTCTAAGTATCTAACTTTAGGAATCCACCTAAGGTCTTAAGAGGGCTGATCTTTGAGGTCTAGATTAGAAGTCCCACCAACTTTAGGAGATTTGACTTGATAAATTGTTACTTTGCACTAATCACCATGATATTTAGATTTGACTAAATTTAGCTTAGATTGGTAATTAGTGTTTTGAGGTTGGTGAGTTTGTTTCTTAGGGGATTGATTCATTATTCTTTTCTTCTTATTTCCTCCCTTTATTTGACTTTTGAATTTTAAATTTAACTTTGCTACTTTCTTCAAAAGTTCTTTCATGTGTTGATTTAAGGGAGATAGGTTGAGAAGCTTTTTGTTGATAGATTCTTTTATACTTGTTTAACTAGTTTAACCTTTTTAGAATCTATCTTAGGAGACTCCTTTTTAATTGATTTAACTTGTTTGATCTTCTTGGAGTCTTCCTTGATTTTTAGTGTCTTATCGTTCATAGATTTTGATTCTACGTTTTTGGGTTCATAGATGGCTTTAGACACATGGCTTCTTCTTAGTTTGCACTCAAACCTAAAATGCCCTTTAATGCCACAATAATTACATTTAATCATGGGCAAGGAAGAATGAGTACTAGAGAATGAGGACTGAGTACTAGAGAATGAGGACTCACCTTTGACAAATGTGTTGGTGAAGCTAGGGTCGTGTGAAATATACCTATCAAATCCAAGACCCATCCTATCTCTTTGAGATTTACCCAATTTAAATAACTTTTCAAATTTCTCTTCACCTTGGGTAAATTTACACTCATACTTTTGTTTGTACCCTTCAAGTTGAGTGACTTGGTTTATAAGGACTGAATTTTCATTTTTAACTTTTAATAGTTCATTTCAATTCCCTTATTGTTGTTTAGTTCTTCATGGGGAAGTTTTAAATCAAATTTAAGTTCATTAATAACATTAGATCCAAGTTCTAGAGTTCTTATCTTATTTTGAGCATTAGATAAATTTTCCTTAGAAATAGTCAACTTGGATTCTAGGTTGTTAATATTTTTGTCTTGCCTTTGTAACTGATCTCTTAGTTTTGAATTTTTGTCGCGACCCCAGAACGGATCCCGGGCCCGCGACGAGTTGAAATTAAGATAGCTTATGTTTATTGTCTTCCCACAGGTTCCCGCGGTGAGGATTCCCAAAGACACACGGAATCTGACTCACACGATCAAATATGCGGAAGCGTGTAGCAAAATACATCAAGATGAGCACCAACAAAATATTTAAGTGCCATAACAAATAATCACAAGGCATAGTATCAAAGAAAGAAGCTAACATGGCATTCCCATTAGAATTCAAGTTATGAGACTAACACTAAAGTAAGTTAAGTTTTAGGTACAATCCATAAGAGGCCAATAGAAGCCAATACAATTCTCCGAAATAATCAAAAGACACCCCAACAAAAAGATGACGAGACTCAGGGACCCGCCCGACGTCTAAACGACATCGTCGGGTTGTCATTCTCTCACAGGGGTTGGCTCACAAGCCTCCTCCTGACGCTCCTCCTCAAAGGTAACGTCTCCTGCACCTGGGCACCAACAAACAAGTGTCAAACACGACGGTTTGGCAGGTAATCAATTTCGGTGCAAGCATGAAACAATAACGTTTAAGAAAACATATGAGCAAATCCTTTATTTGAAATACTATACTGACTGAGATACATTTGCAGAAATGTTTAACTGAGCTGAGATACTAAAACAAACTAGCATGAGTACATAATATATCATGAATAGTTATCATCCACAAAGAGCCCATCATTTCTCTATCATTTATATAATGAAAAGAGCAAGCACGCACGACAAGCACGATATACATAATATAAGCACGACACGATTTCCCACAAAGACGGGAATTTCGGCCGCGGAACTGGACACGCACGATGTGTAATAAATACACGACCAGTCTGCAGACAGTCCACATCTTTAAGGACCCCCAGACAGTGGATCAAACTGAAAGGGCAGTCCAAGCTCATGGTGTTACTTAATTCATGAATGCACGAAACACGCGAAACACTATCAAAACATGTCGAGATAAAAAGGGGGAAATCACTTATCGAACACGATGAACACGACTAGCAAGGGCATAATTAATATGCATAACACACTTAGGAAGTGATCCCCTTTTTCTTGAAACACATCTTCAAAACGAGCTTGTACTTAAACTTCAAAACGAGTACACGATGATATTCATTATATCGAAACCAAAGTACGAATACAAAGCCTATCAAGCTCATTCAAGGACCTTTGGTTGATCGTTGTGCAGCCGAAGCCCAGATGTTGGAATTAAAAAAGAATTGGTGCCCCAAAAGTTTGATGACATCTCGGGTTTCGAGTGCATAATATCAGGCTAAAGGTCACTTAACATGTTCTAGTTTTCATTCTTGCAAAAACTCTTCAAAATAGGAAATTTGTCAATTTCGGTCACCTCGCGGTCAGGTGTCGGCTAGCCGAACTAAGGTCTAGCGGCTAGCCGCCAGCTGACCGACAGGCTAACCGCTGGAAGTCCAGGTCCAACGCAGCCCTCTGGGAAAGATACCAAACTGACTGCGGTTACCTTTCGGTTAGCCGAACTGAGACTTGGCGGTTAGCCGTACGCTGACCGTAGGGCTGACCGCGGGAACCCAGTTTGAAATGTAGCTCTCAGGAAAAGGAACCGACAATGCGCGGTTGGCCAGCGGTTAGCCGACATGGCGTATGGCGGCTAGCCGCTTGCTAACCGACAAGCTGACCGTAATCCACTGTCGAAATGTCAGCTTCTAGAAAGGGAACCGCCGAGCTCGGTCAGCTCGCGGTTAACCGAAATGGGGATTTCGGTTAGCCGCCAGCCGACCGACGGCTGACCGAACTGCACGGGAAATGCAGTCCAGTTCAGATTGTTGCATTTTCTTCTTCCCTTCTTCTTGTTTCTCATTTCACTTGCACTCCCTGAGCCTACATGCTCTCCAAGGGACAAAACACATATTTTTCCCAATTTTAAACATTCAATCCGAAAAAAACATGATCATGAAGCTTGTAAACATATTCATATGCAAACTTTCTAAAACAACAATGAAGCTTACAAAACACATGCACAATGGTCCTATAGAGATTACTTGCCTTGCCCAAATGCTAAACACTCCTCTTCAAGCACTTCACTCAAGCCAATCCAAAGAACTACAAAACCCCAAGAAAACCACACAAGACTCACTAAATCTTGCAAACAAGAAACCCATTTTACCAAAAGGGTTTGTAACATGGAAAACAAGATCTTTAAGGAACTAAAAAGACTTTATGAAAAGCATGGGTTGAAGCTCTTACCTAGAGAAGGTCAAACAAGAGAGGAGGAAGAAAATGTAGAGCTTGTTCCACAAGAAGCTCCAAGAAACTTGTATTGATAGAGAGCTTGCAAGGAGATGAAGAAGATGATGTTCTTAGAATTTTCTTTGGAGTCCTCTAGCTAGATCATGCAAGGTGAGGAAGATGGAAGGGGAAAAGGGATTTTCCAGCCCTAGGTCAAGAGATTGCAGAGATTTGGAAAAGTGAATGAAAAGAGGGAAAGAGGGGGATTAAGCTAAAGACTTTAGCAAATGGGACCCAATGACTTGAACCTTGAAATGACAAAAACATGATCTTGTGGGCCTCGGATGACTTCGACGAAGAAGGATAAAACGATCCTCGAAATATCTAGTTTCCAAAAAGTATATTTTTGACATGGTTTTGAGATCTCGAAAATTGTGTCCAGATTTGTGCATAAAAGACAATTTTACCCTCTTTGGGCCAAAACTTGGGTTTTTGGGCTTCAAACATGAATGGCCTTAAAGCGAAAGTTGTAACTCCTTGAAAAATCATTCGAATGAAATCAAAATCACAATCACACGGAAATCGATACGATCTTCCCAAGCTTACACGGGCACTCAGGCCTTCCTAAGTGTGTCAAACTAATACTAAACGTTCTCAAAATTCCCAAAGTAATGTCCAGGACTAAAGCTAATTACTTCTAACCCAACGACAACTAAACCCACTTAGGACTAAACACATACTAATTGCACACTAATCGACTTGGTCTGGGTCGGGGTCTAACATCCTCCACCCCTTAGGATATTTGGTCCACCAAATAAATCAAACAATTACCTCTGGTAAAAGCTGTGGATACTTCCTCTGCACTTGCTCTCTCGATTCCCAGGTGGCTTCCTCTGGCTCGTGATTTTCCCAAAGTACCTTGACCCAATGAATGGTCCGGTTTCTCAATTCCTATTCATTGGTGTCAACGATCTTGATCGGTCTTTCCACATACGAGGCATCTTTCCGAATCTCTAAAGGCTCATGTTGTAGAATGTGTGCAGGACTAGAGACATATTTCTTGAGCATAGAAACATGAAATACATTGTGCACCCCGGAGAGTTCCTGCGGTAACGCAAGTCTATACGCAACATCTCCAATCTTGCTCTAAATCTCATACGGACCAATAAATCTTCTAGATAATTTGCCCTTCTGTCCGAATCTCAAAGTCCCTCTAACTGGTGAGATCTTCAAAAACACCTTGTCACCCACTTGAAACTGCAATTCTCTTCGGCGAGTATCTGCATAACTCTTCTGCCTACTCCGGGCGATCTTCAACCGTTCTTGAATCAACTTGACCTTGTCACTTGTCTCTCCAACTATCGTCGGTCCATGAAAACTACGTTCACCGACTTCTTCCCAGCAAACCGGAGTTCTGCATCTCCTACCGTAAAGTGCCTCAAAAGGTACCATACTGATGCTAGAGTGGTAACTATTGTTATAAGCAAATTCACAAAGTGGTAAGCACTCATCCCACTGAACCTTGAAATCCAATACACAAGCACGCAACATGTCTTCGAAAGTCTGTATCGTCCTTTCTGACTGACCATCCGTCTGAGGATGATAAGCTGTGCTGAACTGAAGTTTGGTACCCATAGACTCATGAAGCGTCTTCCAAAACTTTGAAACAAACCTACTGTCTCTGTCTGAAGTAATGGAGACGGGCTGACCATGTTTACTAACAATCTCATCAACGAATAACTTCGCAAGCGGTGCCATATGCATCATATTCCCTGTCTTCATCGGAATGAAATGAGCAGACTTTGTCAGACGGTCTACGATGATCCAAATTGCATTATTTCCCTTCTTGGTATTAGGCAAACCGGAAACGAAATCCATGGTAATGTGCTCCCATTTCCACTCCGGAATTTCCAAAGGCTGTAACAAACCTGGAGGCTTTTGATGCTCTGCCTTAATCAACTGACAAGTTAGACAACGAGACACAAAAGCTGCTATCTCTCTCTTCATGTTGTTCCACCAAAATCTATTCTTCAAATTGTGGTACATCTTCGTGCTACCCGGATGCATAGAATATCTCATGCTGTGAGCTTCATTCATTATTTCACTTTTCAAATCATCCACATTTGGCACACACAACCGGTCACGAAAATACAATATCCCATTTACCATCTTGAAATCGGGACGTTCTGCAATAACCTCTACTATCTTAGCCAAGTCTGGGTCTTGCAACTGATTTTCCTTGATCTTCTGGATGAAGATAGGTTATGATACTGTCATGTTCGCTAACATCGCACCCGACCTCAGGGTTTGCACCTCTACACCCAACTCTTCAAACTGCTGTAAGACACCCATTCCTCTCAAATTGGCCATAACCACTGATTTTCTGCTCAAAGCATCTGCTACCACATTCACTTTGCCTGGATGGTACTTGATTGGAAAGTCATAATCTTTGATATACTCCATCCACCTCCTCTGCCTCATGTTCAGATCCTTCTGCGAGAACAAATACTGTAAACTTCCGTGGTCTGAATGGACATCAAACTTCTCTCCATAGAGGTAGTGTCTCCACATCTTCAATGCGAAAACAACTGCTGCCAACTCCAAGTCGTGAGTCACATAATTCTTCTCATGGTCCTTCAACTGTCTCGAGCCATAAGCAATCACCTTGCCCTCTTGCATCAATACACAACCCAGTTCCACATTCGAAGCATCTGTATAAACAATAAATCCACCGTTGCTCGAGGGTAACGTAAGGATTGGGGATGTGGTTAACCTTCCTTTCAACTCTTGAAAACTCGTTTCACACTGATCAGTCCACACAAATGGGACATTCTTCCTAGTCAATTTTGTCAACGGTGCTGCAATGGACGAAAAACCTTGGACAAATCTTCTGTAGTAGCCTGCTAACCCCAAAAAGCTTCTAATTTCTGTCACACTGCTTGGCCTCACCCAACTAACAACTGCCTCTATCTTAGCTGGATCAACTGCGAAACCTTCTCTGGAGATGATGTGGCCTAGAAAAGCGACTTGCTCTAACCAGAATTCGCACTTACTGAGTTTTGCATATAACTGGTTGTCCCTCAAAAGCTGCAACGCTGTCCTCAAATGTTCTTCATGCTCCTTCTTACTCTTGGAATACACAAGGACATCATCAATGAATACTACTGTGGAGTGATCCAAATAGGGTGCAAAGACCTTGTTCATCAGAGCCATAAAGACTGCGGGTTCATTTGTCAAACCAAAGGGCATCACTAAGAACTCATAGTGCCCATATCTTGTTCTAAAAGTTGTCTTCTGAACATCTGAGTCTCTAACTCTCAACTGATGGTACCCTGATCTCAAGTCTATCTTGGAAAAATAGGCTGCTCCTTGCAATTGGTCAAACAATTCGTCTATCCTTGGCAATGGATACTTGTTCTTCACAGTCACATGGTTCAACTTCCTGTTGTCGATGCACATTCTCAAACTCCCATCCTTCTTTTTCACAAACAACACCGGTGCTCCCCACGGTGAAACACTTGGCCTAATAAAACCTTTGCTCAACATGTCGCGACCCCGGACCGAGAGATCCGGGATCGGGACTAATATTGATGTTAGGATGATCCACAACTGCTTAATAATACCATATGATTTATTTAATTTCCCACAGGTGTCCGCGGTGAGGATATCACAACCTTGCATGAATGTTTCTTTTAAATGCAGAAGCATGTAGCAAATCAAATAGTCAAACCATCCTTGGTCATAAAAACAATAACACCAGACTAAAATACTGTATCAGAATGAGCAATGATTTGTAGCATGTTTCTCAATGGTTGTTAAAGTTAGACAAAATATCATTTAATTACATTCCCAAAAATAAAGGCCAACAAAGGCCAATGTACACCAAACGACAACCCAAAAGAATGGTTAAATAGTTCCCCTCAAAATGTTACGCTTCTCAAAGCAATCTGATGTCTACATGACATCGTCAGCACGCCACTCGACTAGAGGTTGCGGCGCGCCTACCGCCTCCTCCGGCTCCTCCTCAAGGAAGCCGACAACGGGACCTGAGTACCAAAGCAAAGGGTCAGACACGACGGTCTGGCAAGAGAAAGCAAGGATACAACAATATCTAATACAAGAAAATCTCTGGCAAAGCGTATAAATCTGAGTTAAGCAAGAACTCTCATAAAATAGATAAATCATTTGCGATGAACAAGTAAACAATATAAAACATATCAGGTATCCAAGGATTCGGGAACTAACAAGGTGGCAATCACATAAAGCTAAGTCCTCTGTCACTAAAGTGACAAGAGTATCACGGGACGTTGATCTCTGTCACACAAGGTGAGGAGAAACAACGTATACATATATACAATATAATTATACGGGAACGGGACCACGTTAGCGAACCGGGTATCGGGACGGGACCACGGTATTAGACCGGGTATCGGGATCCAAACTGCAGCTGGCGGGACGGGAGAGGGATTTCCAAGTCAGTGGATCAGACTGACAAGGTATCCAAGCTTAGTGATGCCGACTCATAGGATAAAACCAATCGAGGCATATCAAGTATTCAAGTACAGTAAATAAACGGTAAAACGGGGGTGCTCAAGGGCACACTGTCTTTCCATATCGGGCAATACATTTCAGGGCAATTCACTGTTACTATTGTAGCTCCAAAGCTTTCGAGAAAACAAGTCATGCGATGAAATTCCTGGGAATGAGGTGAAACAATACACTATAATGAAATTCGGGTAAAATATCAATTTAGAAATCCAATTAAGTGAATAGGGGTCCCGTATGTCTATTATAGCCCTTACTTGGTACTCCTTGAGTTTTGAGACATTCCGGACTCCTTATGCACTCCTACGGTTTTTCCAAAATTTCGAATGACATATTTGTGATATGGTTTCTTTCTCGGATGGCATCAAGCAATGCCTAGTGAATCCCCTTCGATTGACAAAGCTCAACGCTCGAATGAACCGGAGAATCTGGAGAATTTCGGTTACCTGGCGGTCAGCTGGCGGTTAGCCGCCGCTGGGATGGGCGGCTAGCCGCTGGCTGACCGCACAGCTGACTGCGGCTGGGCTGCAGAAATGCAGCTTACTGGAAAGCTGACCGCCAAGTGCGGTTAGCTGGCGGTTAGCCGCTGGCCAACCGTGGAGCTGATTGAGTTTTGAGGAGAAGAAGTGTGCTCTCTGGAAAAGCCACCGTGACATTTCGGCTAGCTAGCGGTTAGCCGCCAGTCACCAAGCGGCTAACCGCCGGGTGACCGCAGGCTGACCGCCAGTGCGGGAATCACCCACTGTGTGCAGATTTTTGAGTCACTTTCCTCCTTAAAACCATCCTCCTCACTTTTACTTAATCCTTGACACAAAACTGAGCTAAAAGCTCCTCCAATGCATCTAATTACACTTCTCCCAAGGCTCCCATAATTGTTCATGCATCACTTCCTTCATCAACATCCCATTCCATACAAAGAAAGAAGGAAACCATTTCACCATAGAGTACTTTGGGTATAAACAAGAGAAGAATTAAATGCCATTCATTACTACACTTATAAGTCATAAATGCAATACCATGAATGCACTACCAAAGCTCCATTATGAACATTTATGTCAAAGCTGTCACGCCCCCGAACCAGAACTTCGGGGGCGGGAATGGGATTAAAGCATAAATGTATTTTACTTCTCCCAAGATCCGCGTGTGTGAAGACAACACATCCCAACACATTCTGATTTGCGGAAGCATTTGTGGCGTTGTGACCCGAAGTCCGTGGCCGTCGGATTCCGCGTCGCACTCCACCTTTAGCATATAGCTAATATATCCAGAATCATATCAGACTGGAGTAACCATTGCAGTAAAAATACAGAGCTGACAGTAACAGGATATTACATTCCCAAATATGTTCAAGTTACAATTATCAATGTACATTAATTAAGAATCCCAAGAAAAAGGCTAATAAAAGCCATACAACAATAAGCTATAAACTACTACCCAAATGTGACTTAGCTCCGATGTCAAGCTCAATGTCTACATGACATAGCCGACAAACCAACCTGCAAGGCATGGCCCCACAGCCAACAAAACACTCAACTCGGGGCGAAGAAATCTGAACCTGAGTACCAAAAGTAGTGGGTCAGACACGACGGTCTGGCAGGTGGATGAAAAGATAACAAATATACTGCAAAATAAAACATATGATAAATCATGCTATTCGATCAAATGCTGCATATAATTAAACAGGTGCAAAAGTCGGGAATCTCGGGGAAAACCTGTATTCCTTTCAAGCATGGGTAAAACATGAATGTCTAATAAAACATGTGTTCGTTTGCATCATCTATAATCATAGATATTTGACAGTCGGGCGTTCGTCTAAAACATGTATAAATATAGTGGTTTGACAAAACAACGTTCATTTGAGACTTAGTTAAAAACATAGGTATACAACAAATCAGGTATTCATAGCAGTCTGGCAAAACCAAGGTCCACTTGAAACATATGTAAAAATACAGATATTTAACGAACCAGGTGTTCATTTGAAACAGGTGTAACCAAAGAAATCTGACAAAGCTAATGTTCATTTATCCATAATTCAAAGCATGGGTATTCCACAAATCGGGCATCGTTTAAAACAGGTATAAACATAGGAATTTGGCAAAACAAGTGTCATTTAAAACATATTTCAAAGCATGGATATTTCACAATTCGAGTAATCATTTAAAACAGGTATAAACATAGGAATCTGGAATACAAGTGTCATTTAAAACAAAGCACGGGTATTTAACAATTCGGGTATTCATTTACAACATGTACAATCATATAAATCTAGCAAAATCGTTGATTGTTTGAAACATATGTAAAAGCATGGGTATTCACCCAACCGGCATTCATTTAAAACATACACGTGTACAAAGAACAGAAGGCAATATAATAATAACTGAATTTACATTGGAGAATATTAACACTTGTTTAAATAACAACTTTCATAAAAGAAACGAATCATTTATCGGAAAGCAAGTAAACAATATAAAACATGTCGGGTATCCAAGGAATCGGGAACTGGCAAGATGGCAATCACAAGAAGCTAAGTCCTCTATCACCGAAGTGACAAGAGTATAACGGGACGTTGGTCTCAGTCACACAAGGTGAGGAGACTCAACGTAAATCATATATACAATATAAATAGACAGGAACGGGACCACGGTAACGAACCGGGTATCGGGACGGGACCACGGCAATAACCGGGTATCGGGATCCAAACTGCAGCTGGCGGGACGGGAGAGGGATTTCCAAGTCGGTGGATCAAACCGACAAGGTATCCAAGCTTAGTGATGCCGACTCATAGGTCAAATAACAAATCGGGACATATGCAAGTAAATCAAGTACAATAAATAAACGGGTAAAACGGGGGTGCTCAAGGGCACACTGTCACTTCATATCGGGCAATACATCTCGGGATAAATAACTGTTACTAGAGTAACTTCAATGTTTTCGGGAAAACAAGTCATGTAAAGTAAATCTTGGAAATGAAGAAATATAATGAACTATACCATTTCGGGAAAACTGTTGACTTCGAGATCTATTTAAGTGGATAGGGGTCCCGTATGTCTATTATTGAAATGACTTGGTACTCCTTGAGTTTGAAGACATCCCGGGCTCCTTATACACTTTGGATTTTCAAAACTTCGAATGACATCCTTGTGATATGGTTTCTTTCTCGGATGGCCTCATACAATGCCTAGTGAATCTCCTTTGATCGTCAAAGCTCAGCGCTCGAACGAACCAGAGAGTTTGTTCGAGCGGGGAGCTTTTCAAAATCTGGGGAATTTCGGTTACCTGGCGGTCAGCCGCCGCTGGGGCAGGCGGCTAGCCGCTGGCTGACCGCACAGCTGACCGCGGCTGGGCTGCAGAAATGCAGCTTACTGGAAAGCTGACCGCCAAGTGCGGTTAGATGACGGTTAGCCGCCGATGTGTTCGGCGGTTAGCCGCTGGCCAACCGTGGAGCTGACTGAGTTTTGAGGTGGAGAAGGGTGCTCTCTGGAAAAGTAACCGTAACATTTCGGCCTGGTGACTGCCGGCTAACCGCCAGGTGCGGGAATCACCCACTGTGTTCAGATTTAAGCCCTTTCTCCTCCTCAAACCATTCTCCTCACTTCCACTTAATCCTTGCCACAAAACTGAGCTAAAAGCTCCTCCAATGCAACTATCTACACTTCTCCACAACTCCAATATGGGTTTATTCCATCACCTCATCCATCAATATCAAATCCAATGCAATTAAAGAAAGAAGGAAACCATTTCACAATAGGGTACATTTGATATAAGCAAGAAGAAATTAAATGACATTCACCAATACACTTATAAGACATAAATGCACTACCATGAATGCACTACCAAAGCTCTATCATGGGCATTTATTTCAAACCAATGTAATAAATAGACATGAGTGAAAAGCACCAAAAATCATGGAAAGCTTATAAAGATCAAAACATCCACTTGCATTTCTCTTCCAAAATCACTTCAAATCCTCATTAAACTCCAATGAACAATTAAATTCAAACACCTCTTTAAATGAGTATCAATTCAAGTCAATGTGACTTATAACATAACCATGAATAGCCAATCCAACCTCATTCCTTATAAAACCATATGAACAAACTTGACTAAATAAAATGCATACATTCCCAAGAGTTCCAAGAGATTTAACAAGAGAGAAAAACCAATTCATATGCATTTCGAAATCAATAGAAATGTGACAAGAAGCATATGTGCAAACATGTATCCAATGATCAAGAACAAGTAATAAAACTTAAGATTTTCTCATAAAACTTAATAACATTCAAACCATCCATTCATCCACTTGCCTTTGACTCTAATCAAGCAAACCAAGCTCCTAATCACCTCTCAAGCTCAAGATCAACAATCTCTACAAAAACCCCCAAAACAAACCCTAAAATGGGTTAAACAATGAAATGACAAGGAAACCTTCCAATAATCAAGGTGGAGCTTCTCTAAGGCTAGAAGATTACAAATCTAGAAGATGAAGAAGAACACTTACTTGCAAGGTCCTCTAATGGACAAGGTAAGCTCAAAAAAAGTCTTGTGATGGAGGGTTCTCTTCACAAATGGTATCAATGGAAAGCTTGCAAGATGAGGAAGAAGAAGACGGTCTCCATTTCGAGTTTGGTGCAAGATTGGTGAGGATTTGAGATGGAGAAGCAAGAAGAAGAAGAGAAAACACAAGAGCAAACCCTAGGCTCAGTTGTGTGCTGGAGCAATGGAGAGGAAATGAGGAATGAAGGGGATGGGTTCCTCTTATAAGCAAGTGAGGTTTGGGTCCCACAACTTAAAGAACTTGGGTGGCTGAAATCATCTAATTCGGGACCTCGGATGGATTCGACGAAGAAGGAAGAAATGATCGTCGAAATATCTAGTTTCCAAAAAGTGTATGTTTCACGAATTTCGAGAATATCGAGTTTTGGGTACAGATTTGGTGTGAAAAGACTATTTTGCCCTCGAGGCCAAGAAATCGGGTTTCGGGTTCTCAAATGGATACGGAATCAACATGAAAGTTGTAGGATTCCTCAAGATGAATGTAACGGGCCAAAAACACAATATGAAACCAATCGGGAAAATCTCACAAGTAAAAGCAAAGCAAAAAAGGGAACCCCCAAAGGGCCCCACAAGCTACCAAAGCACTCAAAAGCCCAAAACTAGAAGAAAGCCCATTCTAGCTCACAAACTCAACCCAACAAATACTAATCCCACTAAAAGAAACTAATCCACAAAAAAACAACACTAATCCAAGAGATTAGGGGTCGGGTTCTCACAAAAGCAATGTAATAAATAGACATGAGTGAAAAACAGCAAAAAATCATGGAACTTATAACGATCAAAACATCCACTTGCCTCTAGTCCAAGCTAGTTGAAATCAAGCCTTTTATCACCTCTATTGCTCAAAGCCAAGCTACAAATCAAAAATCCCAAAAACAACCCTAAAATGGGTTACACAAGGAATGACAATGAACAAACCAACAATAATGCAAAAGTAGTACCTCATGGCCTAGGAGACAACAAATCTAGAAGATGAGAATGATCACTTACCTTGAAGGTCCTCTAATGGCAATGGTAAGCTCAATGAAGGTCTTGGAATGGAGGGTTCTCCTCACAAATGGTACCAATGGAAAGCTTGAGAATTGAGGGAGTGATTGGTGATCTCCAATGTTTGATTGATGAGCCCTAGGTGTGGCTTGGGGATGAAGAAACAAGAAGAAGAAGAAGAAAAGCACAAGAGCAAACCCTAGGCTCAGTTGTGCTGGAACAAGAATGGAGAGTGAATGAGAAAGAAGAGATGGGTTCTCTTTTGTTAACAAAGGGAGCTTGGGTCCCACAACTTAAGGAACTATATTAGCTGAAATCATCTACTTCGGGACCTCGGATGGGTTCGACGAAGAAGGAAGAAATGATCGTCGAAATATCTAGTTTCCAAAAAGTACATGTTTCGCGGGTTTCGGGGATATCAAGTTTTGGGTACAGACTTGGTGTGCAATGACTGTTTTGCCCTTTAGGCTATGAAAATCGGGTTTCGGGATCTCGAATGAATACGGGATTAACATGAAAGTTGATGAGATCTACAAGATGCATGCAACGGGCCAAAAACATAATCCACAATAAATCGGGAAATTCCTCGAGAAAATACAAAGCCGAAAAGGGAACCCCCAAAGGGCCCCACAAGCTACCAAAGCAAATCAAGACAATCGAATTAGCCCGAAACCATAATCAAAGCTAATCCAAACCCAACTTAACCAGAAATCACAAATCAAGCTTAGCACTAACACGCAACTTAATTAGCACTAATCGGGTTCACTCGGGTCGGGGTCTTACACAACAACTCCTGCAATTGGAGCTTTAGCTCACCTATTTCTGCTGGAGCCATCCTGTATGGTGCAATCGAGATCGGAGTTGTCCCTGGAAGGAGTTCAATTGTGAACTCAACTTCTCTAATTGGTGGTAAACCCGGGATTTCTTCTGGAAAAACATCCGGAAATTCACACACAATGGGGATATCCTCCACCCCTTGGGACTGTTTATCCTCCGTGATAAACGCAATAAATGCCTGACACCCACTCTGAACTAATCTACTTGCCTTCAAAACTGAAATAAACCCTGCCTGAGTTTTCCTCCTGTTCCCCTGAAATATCAATTCTGCCTGTGGTCCTTGGAATCTGAATGTGATGGTCTTACTAAAACAATCCATGGTGGCAAGATATGCTTTTAACCAATCCATGCCTAATATGACATCAAAATCATCATGTCCAGAACTATGAGGTTGGCCGGTAGATTAACATCTCCTAACAAAACTGTACAACTAGGGTAATGGGTTCTACACAAAACTTGTTTCCCTACTGGAGTGGTCACTACTAAAATATAATCCAACTCACTACATGGTGCATCAATCAACTTAGCAAAACTAGGAGATGCAAAGGAATGTGTAGATCCAGGATCAAATAAAATCTGGGCTTCTACCCCACAAACAAGAAGTTTACCTTCTACCACGTCTCATGCAGCTTCAGCATCTGCACGGTTGAGATAATACAAACGTCCATGCATATGTAGTCTATTTGGTACTTGGTTCGGCCTTCCTTGGCCATGTCTGTTCTGCTGTGGAGGACGAGCATTCTGGTTCTGTGCTGGTTGCCTAGCCTGTTGTTGCTGCTGAGGTGGTCTAATCTGATTCTGCACCGGTGCTTGGTTCTGAGGAACTACTTGTCTCTGCTGCTGGTTTTTGTTGCCTTGGTTCTGAAGTAGTGGGCAATCCTTGATTGCATGGTTCATAGCCCCACACTTGAAACAGGCACCCATAGCCTTACGACATTCGTGAGTTTCATGATTCTTGCCACAATGTCCACACCCTTGCCTCACTTGGCCTTGTTCTTGCCTTGGCTTCTTGCTGTGTTGTTGCCTCTGATTCTGCTGCTGATAGTGCTGCTTCCTGTCCTGAACAATCATATTGTTAATATCTTCAAATGTATAAGCCCGCTTGACTGCCTCATCATACGTGGCTGGAGGAACTACTCCTATGACATCTCTCATGATGATCGGATTCAACCCTTCCAAAAACTTAGTTATCTTCTTTCTCTCAGTGTCAATCAACTCGGTAGCGTATCTAGCCAATCTTTCAAACTTGGTGACGTAATCTAGCACTGTCATGCTACCTTGCTTGAGCTGTTGAAATTCGATGGCCTTCTTCCTCTTGACATGAGAGGGAATGTATTTATCCTGAAACTGTGTCTTGAATGGTGCCCATGCCTCCTCGTCAGCCATCACTGCATATGGGTCCTTGACTGTTTGCCACCACCGGTCTGCAAGCCCATAAAATAGTGAAGCTGTGAGGTTGACCTTCTGTATTCCTGTGCACATGAAGACATCGAAGATCTTCTCGGTATTGACTAGCCAGTCATCTGCCACCAACGGGTCCTCATTGCCCGAAAATTCCTTCGATGCTCTCTTCCTAAACTTCTCAAACAGTGCATTAGGGTCAGGATCCCTATTTTGAATAACAATCTGTGACCCATGGGTGGTGCTACATTTCTGTTCTGAAGTACTTCCAAAAGTTGCCTCTGAACTTGTGCCATCTCATCATCCTTCTTTGCCAATTGTTCTTGAAATCTGGATTGGTTCTCATTAGCCTGTCTTTGCTGTGCTATCATGGCTTGCATAAGTTCCTGAAATTGTGTGGTTGTTGGTGTATCAGATGCATCTGACTCATTCTGATGACTGCCTGAAGCATGATGATTTGGAGCTTTTCTTGGAGGCATATTGCTGTAAAACAAAGAGTTAGTGCACAATAATCATGGTACAAGGGTTTCTAAGGTCTTATACCAACGAATCTATTGAACTCAAGAATCCTCGCCACGTCCCTAAGACCGTTCTAGTGTCTTTTAAGTGCCTGAAACATGTCCCGCTCTGATAATAGTCCTGTCACGACCCCGGAACGGATCCCGGGCCCGCGACAAGTTGAAATTAAGATAGCTTATGTTTATTGTCTTCCCACAGGTTCCCAAAGACACGCGGAATCTGACTCACACGATCAAATATGCGGAAGCATGTAGCAAAATACATCAAGATGAGCACCAACAAAATATTTAAGTGCCATAACAAATAATCACAAGGCATAGTATCAAAGAAAGAAGCTAACATGGCATTCCCATTAGAATTCAAGTTATGAGACTAACACTAAAGTAAGTTAAGTTTTAGGTACAATCCATAAGAGGCCAACAGAGGCCAATACAATTCTCCGAAATAATCAAAAGACACCCCAACAAAAAGATGACGAGACTCAGGGACCCGCCCGACGTCTAAACGACATCGTCGGGTTGCCATTCTCTCACAGGGGTTGGCTCACAAGCCTCCTCCTGACGCTCCTCCTCAAAGGTAACGTCTCCTGCACCTGGGCACCAACAAACAAGTGTCAAACACGACGGTTTGGCAGGTAATCAATTTAGGTGCAAGCATGAGACAATAACGTTTAAGAAAACATATGAGCAAATCCTTTATTTGAAATACTATACTGACTGAGATACATTTGCAGAAATGTTTAACTGAGCTGAGATACTAAAACAAACTAGCATGAGTACATAATATATCATGAATAGTTATCATCCACAAAGAGCCCATCATTTCTCTATCATTTATATAATGAAAAGAGCAAGCACGCACGACAAGCACGATATACATAATATAAGCACGACACGATTTCCCACAAAGACGGGAATTTCGGCCGCGGAACTGGACACGCACGATGTGTAATAAATACACGACCAGTCTGCAGACAGTCCACATCTTTAAGGACCCCCAGACAGTGGATCAAACTGAAAGGGCAGTCCAAGCTCAGTGGTGTTACTTAATTCATGAATGCACGAAACACGCGAAACACTATCAAAACATGTCGAGATAAAAAGGGGGAAATCACTTATCGAACACGATGAACACGACTAGCAAGGGCATAATTAATATGCATAACACGCTTAGGAAGTGATCCCTTTTTTCTTGAAACACATCTTCAAAACGAGCTTGTACTTAAACTTCAAAACGAGTACACGATGATATTCATTATATCGAAACCAAAGTACGAATACGAAGCCTATCAAGCTCATTCAAGGACCTTTGGTTGATCGTTGTGCAGCCGAAGCCCAGATGTTGGAATTAAAAAAGAATTGGTGCCCCAAAAGTTTGAGGACATCTCGGGTTTCGAGTGCATAATATCAGGCTAAAGGCCACTTAACTTGTTCTAGTTTTCATTCTTGCAAAAACTCTTCAAAATAGGAAATTTGTCAATTTCGGTCACCTCGCGGTCAGGTGTCGGCTAGCCGAACTAAGGTCTAGCGGCTAGCCGCCAGCTGACCGACAGGCTAACCGCTGGAAGTCCAGGTCCAACGCAGCCCTCTGGGAAAGATACCCAACTGACTGCGGTTACCTTTCGGTTAGCCGAACTGAGACTTGGCGGTTAGCCGTACGCTGACCGTAGGGCTGACCGCGGGAACCCAGTTTGAAATGTAGCTCTCAGGAAAAGGAACCGACAATGCGCGGTTGGCCAGCGGTTAGCCGACATGGGGTATGTTAGGTATTTTGTATTTGCAATTTGATGGATGCATTTGCACTTTAGCATCATTTGAATTCTCACACTTGCATTGTTTTAGAAAACCTTGAAATCTAGTTTTATACATGCATAGCTTTTAAGATTTGGAAAAGCTTTTGTTTTATGCATGTTTTGGTTTTAAACTTGGATGCATTGGTTTTAGAACCCAAAACTCTTTTGAAAACCTAATTCCTTGTGCATTATATTTGGAAAATCATCTTGTGAATTTAGGTTTGAGCTTTGCATACATTCATTACAAAAAGAATCATTTTTGTATGCATTTTCATTTGAAAAGAGTTTTATCAAATCAAGCTAGCCTTTGGTTTTAAACTTTTGAATCATTTTAGGCTTTGTGTTTTTCATGTTTTTAAACATCTTAGAATGTCTTAAAACATGTTATTTAAGCTTGATTGAGGGGCCCAAAGATCCCTCAAAGAAATACTTTGAAATGAGAAAAAGTTGGATTTTTGGCCCCAGGGACTCGCCCGGCAGTGTCGCAGGTCGACCGAGACCGAGACCACTGCAGGGCAAGTGGACAGTTTTTTTTTGAACTGAAGCCCCAACGGTCAGAAATCTGACCGTTGTGCTTTCTCGGTCGACCGAGACCCCTTTGCCGGTCGACCGAGAACTAGCCGTTGTCAACTTTTTGGCTATAAAGTCCATTCATTTCCAACCTTTTTCAATGCTTGAACCATGAACCTTTGAGACCATTTTGGAGCCAAAGAAAGGGGATGAAGTTGGAAAGGCTAGGGGGCCATTTGGAAATCAAATACATGAGTTCTTAAAAAGGTACACTTTACTTGTATTTTGATTTTCATTAAAATGAAATCCATGCATGCTTAAATCTTTGTTTTTCACTTATGCATGATTTCAAGAGTTGTTTTGCAAACTCATTATCTTCATTGGTATATTAGAATGGTTTGCAATCACTCTCACCTAAATCACATGTGTTCTTAGACTTTTATAATCATACAACATGTTTTAGATCATTTCTTCAAGTTGTGTGAATCATTCATGTGATTAGTATTTTTCTCTTCAATCATCATTTTATAAGCTTTGATTTTAAAATGCATCATGCATTCATTTAAGAGCTTCATTGTTAAAATAGATTGAAGTAGAGCATTCATACACTTGTGCACACACTTTAACTTAATTGAGTGTATGTTTGTTATTTGTATTAAACTTTCATATTAGCCTAGTCAAGAGGCAATTTCATATGAGCTTAAATCGTAATCTCTTAGAGTGATCTTTTGTAAAGACACTTTCTTAGAGAAAGCTTTATTTGTAAAGGTTATTGCTTAGCCTAAGAAAAGCATTGTATAAGGTTATTGCTTAGCCTAAGAAAAGCATATTGTAAGGTTATTGCTTAGCCTAAGAAAAGCATCTTGTAAGGTTGTTGTTTAGCCTTTGAAAAGCAACATTGTAGAGGTTATTGCTTAGCCTTTGAAAAAGCATAAATAGTGGAAATCCGGTGGGGTGATTGGATCACAAGCCGGTAGTGGATGTAGGCACGTTGGCCGAACCACTATAAATATTGTGTTGTGGTGATTGCTATGTGGTGATTGATTTTGTTTAGCTTCCGCATATTGATTGATCATTCATCACATGTGACTAGTTTTGTTTAAGAAATTAAAATTGGTTTAAATTGGTCACAATTGTAGCTCACCCTATTCACCCCCCCCTCTAGGGTTAGGATCCTCGTGGACTTACAGGGTATGGCGGCTAGCCGCTTGCTAACCGACAAGCTGACCATAATCCACTGTCGAAATGTCAGCTTCTGGAAAGGGAACCGCCGAGCTCGGTCAGCTCGCGGTTAACCGAAATGGGGATTTCGGTTAGCCGCCAGCCGACCGACGGCTGACCGAACTGCACGGGAAATGCAGTCCAGTTCAGATTGTTGCATTTTCTTCTTCCCTTCTTCTTGTTTCTCATTTCACTTGCACTCCCTGAGGCTACATGCTCTCCAAGGGACAAAACACATATTTTTCCCAATTTTAAACATTCAATCCGAAAAAAACATGATCATGAAGCTTGTAAACATATTCATATGCAAACTTTCTAAAACAACAATGAAGCTTACAAAACACATGCACAATGGTCCTATAGAGATTACTTGCCTTGCCCAAATGCTAAACACTCCTCTTCAAGCACTTCACTCAAGCCAATCCAAAGAACTACAAAACCCCAAGAAAACCACACAAGACTCACTAAATCTTGCAAACAAGAAACCCATTTTACCAAAAGGGTTTGTAACATGGAAAACAAGATCTTTAAGGAACTAAAAAGACTTTATGAAAAGCATAGGTTGAAGCTCTTACCTAGAGAAGGTCAAACAAGAGAGGAGGAAGAAAATGTAGAGCTTGTTCCACAAGAAGCTCCAAGAAACTTGTATTGATAGAGAGCTTGCAAGGAGATGAAGAAGATGATGTTCTTAGAATTTTCTTTGGAGTCCTCTAGCTAGATCATGCAAGGTGAGGAAGATGGAAAGGGAAAAGGGATTTTCCAGCCCTAGGTCAAGAGATTGCAGAGATTTGGAAAAGTGAATGAAAAGAGGGAAAGAGGGGGATTAAGCTAAAGACTTTAGCAAATGGGACCCAATGACTTGAACCTTGAAATGACAAAAACATGATCTTGTGGGCCTCGGATGACTTCGACGAAGAAGGATAAAACGATCCTCGAAATATCTAGTTTCCAAAAAGTATATTTTTGACATGGTTTTGAGATCTCGAAAATTGTGTCCAGATTTGTGCATAAAAGACAATTTTACCCTCTTTGGGCCAAAACTTGGGTTTTTGGGCTTCAAACATGAATGGCCTTAAAGCGAAAGTTGTTACTCCTTGAAAAATCATTCGAATGAAATCAAAATCACAATCACACGGAAATCGATACGATCTTCCCAAGCTTACACGGGCACTCAGGCCTTCCTGAGTGTGTCAGACTAATACTAAACGTTCTCAAAATTCCCAAAGCTATGTCCAGGACTAAAGCTAATTACTTCTAACCCAACGACAACTAAACCCACTTAGGACTAAACACATACTAATCGCACACTAATCGACTTGGTCTGGGTCGGGGTCTAACAATTTTCCTTATTAAGATCATCATTTCCTATTTTTAATTCATTTAGTTCTTCTTTAATATTAGATAGGTTATGCAAAGAGATCATAAACTTAAAGTCTAAACAATGTATTACTTCTTCTTTCTCTCTAAGTTCATCTTTTGAAGAAACTAATTCTTTGTTTAGCTTTTTAGATTCTTCTTTTAATTTTTTATATTTCTTAACAAGCTCTAAGGAAAATGTACATAAATTATCGTAAGCTTGTTGAAGGTCATCTTCATTTTCATCATTTTATTCTTCTTTTAAATCAAATTGAGATTCATTAAATTGAAAGTTTGAATCTCCAATAGATGGAAGGAGGGGTCTAGAAGAATCTACACGAGAATCTACAAAATCTAACATGTTCAATCAGAGCATATGGATGGTTTCAAAAAAGCTCCAAAAGGTTCTACGACATCATCGAACCGACAACGTCTGACCATACGAATTGCGGCGTTATGCCGCATTTTATGGGAAGATCTTGAAGAAGCGTGGCCTGGAAGCTTTAGAGGCTAAGGCCAAGAGTCTGCTTGAGGAGTTGAGTCTTTGGTTGAAGACCATGTGAGCCTAAGCTCCTGATTTTTGTAACAAACCTTTTTCTTCTTTTTTTTGGTACCCGTGTATACACACACATATTTTTTGGTACTCTTTCTCTTGTAGTGCTTATGGACACATTTTTTTTAGCACTTCTCTTTTTTTTGTATTCCCTCTTTTCACTCAAACTCTTTTGTGATAAATTCAAGCAATAGTTAAATGGGAATGTTTGTTTGGAAATTTGATCAAAAGTCTGTCATTTTGTGAAAAACCTTTTATCAAATGGTTGTTTTGGCGTGAAAGCCGAATTTTGAGATGGCATGGAAGCTGAATTTTGAAATGGCATGAAAGCCAAAATTTGGGTCGGCATGGAAGCCGGAATTTTGTGGCGTAAAAGCCAGAATTTGGGATGGCATGGAAGCCGGTTTTGTTTGTGGCATGAGAGCCAAATTTTTGAGATGGCATGAAAGCCAATTTTTTTGAAATGGCGTGAGAGCCGATTTTTGTGGCGTAAGAGCCGAAGTTTTTTTTTTTTTTTTTCAAATAGCATGAAAGCCAAAATTTGGATCGGCATGGAAGCCAGAATTTTGAGATGGCATGGAAGCCAAGATTTTTGTTTGTGGCATTGATAGCCAGGATTTCTTTTGGGCATGGAAGCCGAAATTTATTTTTGGCATGGAAGCTGAAGTTTTGTTTGTGGCATTGATAGCCGATTTTTTGTGGCGTTTAAAGCCGATTTTTTTTGGCATTTATAGCCGAATTTGTGGCGTTTATAGCCGATTTGTTTTTTTTAAAGCAAGTTTTGTTTTGTTGGCATGAAAGCCAAATTTTTGAATTGGCATGAGAACCAGGTTTTATGGCATTTATAGCCAATTTTGTGGCGTTGATAGTCGATTTTTGGCATGAGCGCCGGGTTTTTGGCATTTATAGCTGATTTTGGCATGAGAGTCGGGTTTTGGTCTTAAAAAATACAAGTATCGATTGAAAGTCCCCTCCCTACTGAATGGTCTTGGAAGTATCGATGGAATGTCGCCTCTTTGCTCATTCGGTGGCAAGTATCGATGGAATGTCGCCTCCTCGCGAATTTGGGTGCAAGTATCGTCTAAGCGTCGCTTCCTTGCTTTTTTCAAAAATTTTGGTTTTGTGGGTATCGATTGAATGTCGCTTCCCCACGATTTTTGAAATTTGAGGTCTTTTTTTTTTTGGACCTCAGTTTTTTTTTAATTTTGGGTTTGTAGATATCAACTGGAATGTTGCGTCTCCACGATTTTTGAAATTTTGCAAGTATCGACAAAGTGTCGCTTCCTTGCGTTTTTGAAATTTTGGAAGTATCGAATGGGGTTCGCATCCTTCCGATTTTTGGGTTTTGCGAGTATCGACTAAGCATCGCTTCCCAGCGATTTAAAAAAAACAGTTTTTTTTTTTGTTTAAAGACACGAGGGTAGCAAATTTCGACTTAAAACCGTTTTTGGTTTTAAAAGTCAGGGTGGACTAGGGTGGAAATTCCTGAGTCCTGATTTTGTTTCAAACCATGAATTTTGGGTTCAAGGATCGAAAATTTGGTAAAGTCCGGGAAGAGGCTCCTAAACTTGGATTTTTGGATTTTTTGAACAATGAAACTACGAAAGTAAGCATTGTTTTGAATTTTTAGAAATCTCAACATGAGGATGAAAATTCCAAAAGAAGTGGGTTTGATGAGCAAGTACCTGGAAATAGGGTTTGCCTGTGCAGGCACTGCTCTGACCCAATGGCGTAAGTCTTCAAGGGTAGTACTGCTTCGAGAACTTGCCGTTGATGGGCAGCATACATCTGTCGCCCTCCATGTTTAGAAGTGCGTGTGCGCCGTTGGAGAAGACTTTGTCAATGACGAAGGGTCCCTCCCATTTTGGTTCGAGTTTGCCTTTGGATTTGTGGGCGAAAACCATTGGCCTTTTTATTGCAAGAACCAAGTCATCCTTTTTGTAGGCGCGTTGCCGGACCCTTTTGTTGAAAGATCCTGCCATGCGTGCTTGGTACAGCTAAATGCTTTGTAAGGCTTCAAGCCGTCTTTTGTCGAGATTGTCTAGTTCTTGGAGTCTCAGTTTGACATTGCTTTCTTGCATCATGTCATTTTGTAAAGATACCCTTAAGGAAGGAATTTGTACTTCCAAAGGAACAACAGCTTCACATCCATAGACCAAAGAGAACGGTGTGCTATGGGTTGGTCCTCGAATGGTGGTTCGATAAGCCCACAAAGCTTCAGGTAGTTTGTCTCCCCAATCTCTTTTGTGACTAGAGACCATTTTCTTGAGGATTTTGCAGAGTGTCTTGTTGAAGGCTTCTGCTAGTCCGTTTGCTGCCAGATTGTATGGAGTTGAAGGACAACTCTGGATTTTGTATTTGTCACAAAACTGTAGAATCGGTGATCCTGGAATTGCGGTCCGTTATCATGAACGAATCTTTTCGGTGTGCCGAAGCGACAAATAATGTTGATGTGCAAGAATTGAAGGACTGATGAGGTCTTCATTTCACTGAGCGCAAACGCTTCTGACCACTTAGAAAAATAATCCGTAGCGGCGAAGATGAAGTGATGACCTTTGCTTGACGGGGGAGAGATAGGACCTATGATGTCCATGCCCCAAGCTTCGAACGGCCATGAGATTGTTGTGGGGTGTAGCCATTCTGGAGGCATATGAACATAGTCTCCATGAACTTGGCATTGGCGGCAGCATTTAGCAAATTGCATGGCGTTGTAGACACCTCATTTGGCCCCCTATGATAGCCTTACACACTTATCATATATAATGGTGCCCCCATTTCACCCATAATTGAATGGTTAATGGCATAATTCAAATTAATTAATGACGATGAAGATGCTTGTTGATAATTTTAGACTTAGTTCGACGATTCATAGAATTCGTGAGAAAAAAAAAGCCAAATCACATTGAGATCTCTAGTTCAACCCACTACTAATACAAGGAATGGACTACAACGCTACCCGAAACCTTCTAGACTACATAGAATGCACTCATATTTTTCCTAAAGAAATTACACTTAGTTTGCCTAAGTACGATATGATTAGCATGAATTAGGAGGCCAGGATCGTTCATCCAGATATCCCTAAATTTTCCTGATCTCTTATCATTAAGATGTATAGACCAAAATATTCTACGTTCCGAGAGCTTTCCGACGATATATAGAACGTCCAAATTGGACCAGCGGATCAAAAGATATGGCCCTCGGAAGACTGCCATAACGTCCCCGCTAGAAACACACCTGGGCGCCACTACAGGTGCGCCCATGTCCAGAAATGCACTTCAGCGCACACGCAGGTGCGTCCAGGTCCCCAGTCACCTTGAAAATCACATGGGCGCCCCAAGCCGAATTTCCACTGTTTTAGTCCAAATTCAATCCGAAAAAAACCCGAACCAAACCCTAGATCAACTTAACCCCAAGTCCCTACCTTTTCCCGACCTCTGATCATTATGATATATGGACCAACAGAGTCTACATTTCGAGAGCTTTCCAACGATATACAGAACGTCCAATTCCGACAAACGGTCCAAGAGATATGACCGCCGGAAGACTACCCTAGCGGCCCCCCACCAGGGACACACTTGGGTGCCACCCTAGGTGCGCCCAAGTCCCAAACTTCACTTGGGCGCACACACAGGTGCGCCCAGGTCCCAAGATCACACTTGGGCGCATCCCTGGTTGCCCTAGAAAACACTCTAGTACATATTTAGGTTGGTTCCGCTCCACTCTTCATAGTTCCGACCCAATCTCAATCAGAAAACAATCCAAAACCAAACCCCAAGCCCATTCGACTCGAAAAATGGCATGGGTGCACCTTTGTCTACGCCCAAGTTCTAAAAATCCACTTGGGCGCCCCCACAAGTGCGCCTAAGTCCAATTTCCTCTATTTCGGTCCGAATTTGATCCGAAACAATCTGAACCGAACCCTAAGCCCACTTAGCCCCAAAACAGAACATGGGCGCACCTGTGTGTGCGCCCAAGTTCCCAGACCAACATGGGTGCACCTATGTGTGCGCCCAAGTTCCCGAAACCCAAAATCTACCTTGGTTTGCGTGAAGCCTCTAGGAACTCGTGCACATAGCAACCCTAAACTCCTCCTCCATGCCAAAACCTCTATAAAAAGATCTCTTATATCATTTACAAAGGAGGCTACCAAAAAAGAATAGAAAAACTAGAAGAAAAGAAAGAAAAAGAGAGTAGCCACCATAACCAAAGAGAGAGCTTTAGATCTAGAAGGAAGAAGAAGAAGAGGAGCTTTCTGGTTTCTAAGATAAGCAATGGAGAAAGCATCCAAAAGCCATGGATTTGCGTAAAGGCTTCGATCTAGGACTTGAAGGATACAACCCAAACCGGTATTTCTAGATTAGGTTCTCTTCAATTGATATTCAGCATCATTAATGCTTATAAATATACTTAGGATCATGCATGCATTGTAGATCTGCATTAATAGTAGTGCTTTTCAGTAGATCTAACATTTAGTAGTCATCTAGCATTAGTAACATGCTTAGGATCATTCCTACTCTGTAGATCTGCATTATTTTTAGCATTCTGAACTCGTGATTAGGGTAGACTTTGCATCCATCTCATTTTCATGAAGGAAAATCCGAATAAAAAAAAAAGAGTGCAACAGAACACTTGGGCGCAACCATCTGTGCGCCCAAGTGTCTGCATTGGGTTCCATCCCCGATTTTCATATTAAGCATATTTTATTTCTTAGATCTGAAATAACTACCGAAGAGTTGAGAACTACCATCGCGGCTTTAGCCCCGGGAACTCTTTTCCCTGCCTTCACATTTACTGAAGAAGGGCTGAAAGAAATACCACCTAGGGCGAGGACGTCTCCCCTACATTTAATGGTCAAGATAGCAGGAAAGGAAATATCAGGAGCACTAATAGACACCGGCGCATCATTGAACATATGCCCATTGAAAACATACAAAGCTTTAGGGCTCATGACAAAAGACCTGACTCCAACACCCATGGTGGTAACCGGTTACGATGGAAATAAGAAAGCGGTATGTGGAAAAATTATGTTATTAGTGCAAGCGGGTCCAATCTCGATGCCAGAAGAGTTTTATATCATGGATATCCCCGCCACTTTCAACTTGATCTTAGGACACTGATGGTTGAATAATATGAACGCCGTCATGTCAAGTAGGCATCAATGTGTTAAATTCCCCTACTTAGGCAAGATCGTGAAAATGATGGGGGATCCACCTGTGATTGAACCAGAATAACTTCAAATACTCCCGACCTTGCAGCCTGCTCCTATGATGCCAGAGGTCAAGATTCACGGATACAGAGTTGACCCTCTCATCTCCCTAATGGATATGGACCCCATGCAAAATATATTTCCCGAATTATCCCCCTGCAAAGTCCAACTACGAATAACAAGAGCCAAGCTCGAGGATGGACTCTGATGAGAAAGATGGGATATCAACCCGGATTTGGACTTGGAAAAGATGGAGAAGGTATTACTAACCCTTACATACCAGACCTTAGAGTTAAAGTAGAAGGATTAGGGTACGATACACACAATAATAAAAGAAATAAACCAGAGGACTGGACTTTAGATGAACACTTCGTGAGACACGATAAAATTCTAGATCCCGACACGTCACGGACTAGGGATGGACACTACAATTCGGATTCAAACGATAAAGGTAAGGCCGTTTTAGTAGAAGATTGGGAAGACTCCACGTCGTCCGAAAGCGAAATCTATGAGGAAATCTTTGGCACTTGGAGAGAACTCCATTTACCAAAAGAAGTGGACAATGCAGAACACACTATTGATCCGAGGTCCCAATTCCTATCATGCAACATGTTGACTGTGAGTAAACCAACTCATTTATCCAAAAAAAAAAAGGCCGATTGCCGAACTCCAAGAAAGCCATGAAACATGGGAAACTAAAGATCCTACTCGCGAAGAAGTGGTGTATTGGCCCATTGGCGAGAAGACCCCTCTCAAAGAGGCCATAAAATTTGGGAAGCCGATGACCAAAATTATCACGAAGTGGTATACCGCCCCACTGCCTGGCCACACCAGCGGGGAGGAGCCTCCTCGGTAGATAGCCCATCTTCAACCCCACCTGCACCATATCATTTCAAAAATCCAAAAAAATTAGAAAACCTCAAAAACCCAAAAAAATTAGAAAATAGAAAACCCATAAAATTAGGAACCGTAGGAGTAGAAAACTTTAGTCATCATCAAAATACGGGTGATCCAAGGCGATGGAAGTTACCCCCGGTAGAGCAGTCCCAACTAGAGGAGATTATGATCAACATTGATAAGTTAGGCTGTGGATCTTTGCCTATCATTCTAGAACCCGAGCCCTCGGCGCAACATGCAAACGTCAATGATGGATTGGGTGTTATGAATTAGTGGACGTCGAAGAAGGAGATGACGAAGTTTCTGAGGAATTTAAGAGAATAGTCAAGAAGTTTGATGAAGAGACACAAGTAGCTGCCGAAAAGACAAAGGAGATAAACCTAGGGACGGAGGATAGACCCAAGCAGGTCCAAATCAGTGCGTGCCTAGAACCCGATGAGGAGAATAAGATACTTGAGGTCCTAAGAGAATATCAGGACGTGTTCGCGTCGGATTATAAGGATATTGCCCGGACTTGCACCCGATCTGGTGGAGCAACAAATCCCACCAAAAGAAAATGCTAAGCCTGTCAAGCAAAAATCAAGAAAGATGCTCCCCGATGTTGCCCTTAAAGTAAAAGAAGAGGTTGACAAACTCCACCAAGCTAAATTCATTAGAGTCGTATTATTTCCTCAATGGGTAGCCAACATAGTCCCGGTAAAGAAGAAAGATGGACGCGTCCGAGTCTATATTGATTTCCAAAATCTGAACAAGGCATCTCCCAAAGGCGATTTCCCCTTGCCTCACATCGACGTGCTTATTGATAATACGGCAGGGCACGCTATGCTATCAATCATGGATGGTTACTCAGGGTACAATCAAATCAAGTTGTCACCAAAAGATCAAGAGAAAACATCATTCACAACACCCTGGGGGACCTATTGCTACCTTGTGATGCCTTTTGGCTTAAAGAATGCCGGTGCCACTTATCAGAGAGCCATGATGGCAATATTCCACGATATGATACACGATTGCATGGAAGTTTACGTAGATGACATTCTAATCAAATCCAAAACCCATGAAGATCAGGTCACGGCTCTCAGAAAAGTCCTTCAACGATCCACAGACACCCAACTGAAAATGAATCCGAAGAAATGTGTTTTTGGAGTATCCTCCGGCAAACTCTTGGGTTTTATGGTAAGTAATCGGGGGATCGAGGTTGATCCGTCTAAGGTAAAGGCCATCCTTGAAATGCCTCCCCCAAAGAATCTCAAAGAATTGAGAGGCCTCATTGGGCGATTACAGTTCATCAGGAGATTCATTTCACAGCATTCCCAAAGGCGTGAACCATTCCACAAATTGCTAAAAGGAGGCGTGAAGTACCATTGGGACAACGACTGCCAAAAGGCTTTTGAAGATCTGAAGAAATATCTGTTGAGTCCTCCCATTCTGAAACCCCCTATCAAGAACAAGCCTCTCATCTTATACGTGACAGCGACAGAAACTGCTATAGGTGTGGTCCTGGGTCAGCATGATGAGACCGGCTGAAAGGAAAACGCTATTTATTACCCGAGCAAATCGCTATTACCCTATGAAAGGAAGTACTCCCCAATGGAAAGAACCTGTTTGGCCATAGTTTGGGAGGCCCAAAAATTGAGACACTACTTTCTAGCCCATCAAGTTAAACTCCTAGCGAGGATGGATCCCTTAAAGTATATTTTCGAGAAGCCTGTCACTTCAGGAAGAGTTGCCCGATGGCAAATGCTCTTGGCCGAATTTGACATAACCTATATTACACAAAAGTCCGTAAAAGGACAGGCGATCGCTGACCATCTAGCACACCTCCCTCTGCCTCAATACGAGCCAGTCAAAACCGATCTCCCCGATGAGGACATTTTATTTACGGACATTGAGGAAGTTAAGAATGATGATTTATGGAACATGTATTTCAATAGGGCTTTGAACCAAAATGGAAAGGGAGTCGGGGTAGTATTATTATCCCCGGAAGGAGTTGTCATACCGAAAGCCTACAAGATTGAGTTTCCAGCAACCAACAACGTGATGGAATACGAAGCTTTACTAGCAGGACTGAGAGAAGCCCACACCCTAGGTATCGAGAAATTGAGGGTCTTCGGTGATTCCAAGGTTATTATTTCCCAAATAGCCGGAGAATGAAAGGTCAGTGCCCCGAAGCTTGCACATTAACATGCAAAAGCAAAAGAATTAATGACTGATTTCAAGAAGATTTCCTTCCTCTACATTCCTCGAGCCTTGAATCGACTGGCCGACTCGTTAGCAATCCTAGCATCCATCATAGAGATACCTTACGACAAAGACTTTGAAGGCTTCCTAATTAAAAGGCTAGCGTCTCCGTCCGTCAAACCGATAGATTTAACCAAAGGGAACCCTGCCAAAGTTCTGCCAAAAGTTTCAAAGGAAAAGAGTAAGAAAGCCAAGGCCAAAGAGTCTGATCACAAGGAGAACACCAAGCCCGAAGGAGTCCTAGTCTGCATACAACATGACGATGACTTGGTAGACGATCACCCATGGTACTACGATATTTGGAATTAATGCACGATGGCTACATTCTTGAATATGCCACCCGATCGGATAAAAGAGCGTTGAATGAATTGGTTCAGAGATATGTCATAGTCGTAGGGCTATTGTATCGCAGATCATTCAATGGAATTCTCCTACGATGTGTGACCATAAAAGAAGGGCAAGAGATAATTGGATAAGCACATTCAGGAGAGTGTGGAGGACATGTCAACGACCAAATGTTGGCTAAGAAGATTATCTGTTTAGGCTATTATTGGCCATCCCTAGAGATAGATTCAGTCCATTATGTTAGGAGATGCAAAGAATGTCAGCTGCATGCCGACCTAATACATGCCCCCGCATCATCCCTTCACCCTACCATAGCTCCATGGCCTTTTTCGACATGGGCCTTTGATATCATAGGACCCCTGGCCCCTACACTAGAAAACACCCAAATATAAGGCATTCATATTGACAGCCACGGAATATTACACTAAATGGGAAGAAGTAGAGGCATATGTAAACATTAAGGCTACCTTTGTAGTTAAATTCATCAAAAAGAATGTAATAGCCAGGTTTGGCATCCCTAAGGTATTCATAACGGACAATGGCCCCCAATTTATATCTCAACAAATGAATGAGTTGTGCACAAAATATGATATTGAATTGCATCATTCAACCCCATATTATCCTCAAGTCAATGGTCAAGCCGAAGCAACCAACAAGACCTTGTTGAAGATCATCAAGAACACTGTGCAAACCGCCAAAGGTAATGATTGGCTAGACCGTTTGGTTGAAGCGTTGTGGGCGTACCGAACTTCTATAAGAACTCCTAAAGGAGAAACCTCATACTCTTTAACCTACGAGACGGAAGCAGTCCTTCCTCTCGAAGTCCTTCACCCGTCTCTGCGTGTCCAGTTAAATGAAGATAAAACAGAAGACCAGAGGAGGGAAGCACTACTACAACTAGACCTACTCGACGAGAAAAGAATGAAGGCAGCAGAACATGCACAAGTATATCGGAAGCAGATCGCTAGAGCCTACGACAAGCATGTCAAAGAACGAAGATTCAAAGTTGGTGATTTTGTGCTAAAGCACATCACTCCATCCTAGCTTCCGCATCCCAGAGGTAAGTTACGATCCAATTGGGAAGGCCCTTATGTAATTAAAGAAGTATATTCTGGAAATACATACAAACAAGTAAATGCAAAAGGGGAAGAGCTCCCCAATCCATGGAACGCTATGTACCTAAAAAGGTACACAGTTTTACCCTTCCCTACTTCTTATGGAGTATGACTCTCCTTGCTCCTTAGCGTAATTGTAGAAATCCCGTAGGAAGACCGAAGAGATGCACTCTGATCAAACTTGGAACTCAAACACACACCAGCACCTAGAAACACACAAAATGGTGAGTCTACCCCCACACAAATTTTGCACGGTTAAAGCCACCCAATGTAAAGGTTTAAAGGTGAAATCGCCCATGTCATGAATGCTTTTTGATTCCCCAAAAAAAAAAGAGTTTGTTTAGTTAGGAGTCCTTAAAAAAAACTGTGACTAGTTTGGGTTCGTAGCCTTTTTAACCCGAGCTAGTAAGCCCGTAGGAGTATTTACAAACCTAGTACCCTAAAGCCACTTGGTTTGGGAGTCATTGGCCGAATGCTCATTACACGGGTTAATTAAAAAGCTTAAGGGACCCAGGCATTGCACAGTCTCATGTTAAAAAAAAAAAAAAAAAAAAAAGAAGAAGAAAAAATGTTTAGTTAGAAGTCTTGAAAAGAATAAAAGTTTTTTCCGACTAGTCTGGGTTTGTAGCTTTTTTAACCCGAGCCAGTAAGCCCGTAGGGGTATTTACATACGTAGTGCCCTAAAGCCACCTGGTTTGGGAGTCATTGGCTGAATGCTCGTTACATGAGTTTACTAGAAAGCTTAAGGGACCCAGGCATTGCACAATCACATGTCAAAAAAAAAAAGACAAAAATTAAATTCTATTAGAATTAGGCTCGTCGAAGTGACATGGGTACTCATCGGGCGAACTAAGCAGAAGATGGTCAAAAACCACAACACTAAGGTAGCACGGTGACTCACCACCCCACACGAGCACTACTCACAAATGAGCCCTGGAGGCAATCAGGTGCTCTCCAAAGTTCAGCCGAAAAGACTAAGCAGCTACAAAAGGGGCTCGTGAGGGCTCGACCTCCAAAGGAAAGGTAGGGAGGATCACATTACCACCAGAGTGAAAATCATGGATCGAGAAGCTAATCTATCTTCACACCCTCGCCCACGACCAGAGTAAACACTAGTCTTATACTGAGGCATTTTCTTTATATATATATATATATATACACGCATACGAATATATCTTTATCTCACACGGCTTCCCAATCCGGGTCCTCATCACATACTCGATTGCCACGAGCACTCACTAGCCCACACACACTCACGTCATGCATGTTTTTACTACTAATCACTTTTGGTTGGATGCAGGGAAGACATATCCCTTAAGGTATGAATTCACTCTTGTTATTCTCAAAGCTTGAATGCCAAAGTGGCCCCCTGGCATTTTTAGCGAGAAAGAAAATATTAACTTAGCCAAACTATGCAGGGGGCCTAAAATATTAAACAAACAAGTTTGTTTTGAGACCTTGCAGGGAAACCAACCCCGATCACATCCAAAACATCCCACAAGCTGGGGCATTTTTACTTTACATGCATTATTTTGCGCACAACTCCTCATGATTTGAAAGGAATGGAATGGTGGTAATTAAATCCGAGAGATATAAATTAATTCTGTTACGATACTATATGATGAATTTAATTATAGATGCCTACTGTTCATACCTTTTCTATGATATCACATGTTATGCTATTCAAAAATGCAGTTATCTTGAACCTCTGTCTTTACATTTGTAGCTAGCAATGTGAATGCCTTAAAACATAGAACTACTTAGGCCACAAGCATCACACACCCAGGCACTCCGATTGTCTGAGAACCCTAAGTCTATGTTACATCTCCGGTACGAAGTGCACTCATTTGATCTATTGTATAGGTTTCATTCCGGCTATCTCTGATTACCAATGGCTTTCCATACGATATCCATGCTTAGACCACGAATTTCGAGAAATTCTAGAAAAATTTCAGCAACATCTCCCCTTCTTTTTCGGACCCCGGAAAATCTCCAGATACAAAAAACTTGTTACCTGTGAAGAAAAACACTTCATATATCCTCCGACACCTCCGGAAAAAAAAACTCATCATCAATCAACCACATTCTCATAGCACTTCTAAGGCATTAAGCATATTATCTCAGACCAAATACATGCGAGCCCATGCCATGAGCCCATATTATCTCAGACTAACTACACATACATGGTATATACACACATATGATACATCTCAAACCAAAAACATGCGAGCCCATGCCATGAGCCAAGTACAACATGAAACAGCATAAATACATGGCCAGCACATATGAATACAATATAGAACAAGGATACACAAGGGATGGACCCCTAGGAGATCAATTGAAGAACGACAACCCTACGGAGCAACTCCATCATGACGAGTCGATGAAGCAAATGAACACGGACTCGGAGCACGCTGAGAAGGAGCTCGCATCGAGTCCGAAAACACGTAACCTCTCTCTTATGCCCTTTAGCGATATCGATCGAGGCGCCTTCGCAAATCAGCAACCACCTCCTCGTGAAATCACGCCATGTGATCCATGCGCTCAGCATACTGATCATGGATAAGAGCCCTCTCCTCACTCAAACTGAGACGTGAAGGAACAGAAGCAACAATAGCATCGCTCTGCATTACGACATTTTAAAGGAACATTACATTGAACAAACCTTGCAGCAACAAATATGGAACTTAAAAGGGAGAAAAGACCCTCACTTGCACAGAGGCCTCATAGCTCATGAGCTTGGCACGTAGCTCGTTAACCTGCAAATCACAAGATTACAAACCACATCAACGATGGACAAGGAATCAAGGTTGAAACGTCACATGAGAATGGCTCATACTTGTGCCTCTGAAGCATCTCTCTGTGCAAGCGCCTTGTCACGCTCGCTAAAAGCCACCGCCTGAAAAATCACAAAGAAACAAGCGGTCGAGGATAAGTCGTCATACCAAAAAAAAAAAAAAAAAAAAGACGCAATAAAAGTCTAAGCCTCACTAACCTGCAGTCAGTCCATCTCAGCTCGCAGTGTCTGAAGCTCGCCCTCCAATCTAATCCTCGTAGCCTCGGACGCAGCAAAATCCCTATCCATCTGCACAAGCAATCAGATGATAAATCTTAATTCGCAATGAGGATTGAGTTAATAACCTTCTGCCTCATAGGTATCCGCCAGTGCATCGATGATGGCTTCGCGCAGCCACAATTCCTCCCGTAGATCCCTCTGGACAAAGTAAAGAGTCAGTGAGTTCAAGGCATTACTTTTACAATAGGCGAGGGATCATGATTCCCGTGCCTCAGCCACAAAGGACGCATGTAGTCCCCTCGTCATGGCCTCCTGAGGTCACAAGGTATACGATGCAGTGAGTGAGTACTCTGACACACAACACCAAAGGATAGTACCCCCAATCCCCCATATTACAAATTGAACAGGTATTACCTTCCCTCTCACCAACTCGGATAGTCGGAGTACCTCCTCCCGACGGGCTAACTCAACACCAGACACCGCTCTCGTAGAGGTCCCCTACCATGCGGCACAATGAGAACAATTAGAAAGGGAGGATAAAAAACAATATAGTCAGTGAACCTGGTGAAACTTACCTCGCCTGAATTATCACCTAATGGACGAGTCCCTTCACACCCCATCCCAGCTGGGGAAGTCATCTGAAACAGAAAAACAGCATGATGAATCAAATCAAGGATAAGGGACCATATCAAGTCAGACAAGTAGAAAAGACTAAATGGTTACCTGAAGTGATAGCAACGTCTCCATCGCCTCAACGCAATTTTGGATCGAATAGGAAGATCCACCAGAATATGACTCAGGCAGTATGTACCGGTGCGTGATGTCTCTCCAGCGCCGCTCATAATCACGCGATGCCTCTTCATCCGCACTGAAAGTAGGCGCTTGTCCCCCTCTATCCCAATCATCGATTTCAAGCTGGTGCAGATGGGAATGACCAAATATCGCTTCGCGCCACCCTTTATATGAATGACTCATGGCAGGCTCTGGAGGTAGGACAACCTGATGACTGCCGAACTGGCGAGCAACTCGACTCACAACAAGCCTAAAAGCAATCTGAGGGGAGTGAAGCCATACATCTCTCGCAAATAAATGCACCCCCTCTCGCACCGCCACCAACTCATCATCAGGACCGCCCTGGTAAGGACACCAAATGATCTGAAAAAAGGAAGGAGCAAAACCCCGAAGGATGTCAACCATTAGCAACCTGAAGCAGGAAAAGGGTGGCCGATTTTGGCCTAATTCCAAAACAAACTAACAGCTTAAAAGGAAAAGAAAGAGAGAAAGAATGACTTACCTCCTGGTCCATCAACTCGTTCAAGATGAAACGATAACCCTGCTCGTCATGCCTCATCCTCAAATCCTTGGTTCTTTTTGCTAGCTCTGAAAGTCGGATGTCAGCGAAACCCCGCATAGTAGCATTCGGATACCTCTGCACCGCCCAGGGAGCAAGGCTCCACCGCACTGGCAAACGCTCGGGGCGACCCTGCAAGATATGCTCCCACATCCACACCTGTTTCAAAACAACTAAATCATTAGTAAGGCAGAATGTTTAAAGCAGAAGATTAACAAACGTGGGAAGTTTATTTACCTAAAGAATTGGGACAAAGCCCCGGAGAATCCTGTGGCCCCTCTGGACCTGACATCAATCATCTAGGCTATGAAAAAGGAAGGCAAGAGCTGCCGCACCCCAGGCATAATCACCTACCCGGCTCAAATCATCTACAAACGTGAGTAGGGTGCCAGACACTCTGTTGCCCGTAGCATTCGCAAATAAACATTTTCCAAAGAAATAGAGGAGGAACGCACGAAGGCTCTCATCCTCACCTTGCCTAGCCGACGATAACCGATGACGCCTCAATGCAACATCGGGTCAGGTCCCCTTTTTCCCTGCCAAATTGACAAAGATCTACAGCTAATAATACTCATCCATTTACGGAAAGAAATATTAAGATCATGGCTTACTACTCAACCTTCACATAGAAGGTCTCGCAAGGGATCCCCACTCTCTTCCGACGATAATACCCATCGACGGGTACCTCTCTGCACTCATACTCTACAAATGGAAAAGGCGATTATAGACATTAGCTGCCAAAATAATGAGGGGTAAGAATAAACTTAAGAATTTACCTAGAGGAGAGACAACATCATCACCGCCCTCATCATCTCCGGCCACCGCTCCATTGCCACCATTCTCATCTCCGCTACCCCCGTCGTCCATCAGGTCATCACTGTCATCGGACGCAAGTAGCTCATCCAGAGGCGCTATATACTCCTCATCATCGGGATCGCTAGCCGCGCCGTCACTCTCATCCATTCCGCTATCCGAACGAGTAGCAACCGCCATGCCCGCCCTTGCCTGCTCAGTAGGAGTCGGGATAGGTCCACTGTCTCCACCCCTAACAGGTGAACCTCCAGCAGCTGCCATCTGCACCTCATGACCAGCAAAGAACTCTGCCTGATCACGAGTCCAACCTAGATCGCATAAGAAACAATGATAAGTGAGTGAGCAAATGAATCAGAGATTACAAGAAAAAAGGAGGAATACTCATTATCCAGAATCTTCGCCCTCGCGGGGCCATAAGCCTCCCATAGCCACTCGATGTCAATCTAGCTAGAGCCAAGATAAGGCCGTGCACCAAACAAGCGCTGAAGCAAGGGCCGAATGAGCTCGGGATTAGCGTCAACCGCACTAATCGAAACCAGCAAACCGCTCACCCTCAAACCCCAACATCTCGCTATGTCCTCAAGGGTGATGGTCACCTCGCCGATCGGGAAATGGAAAGAATGAGTCTCGTCCCTCCACCTCTCCGAAAGTGCGCTAATCAAACAACGGTCGACTCAGAAAGCTACAATCGACATGAAATCTCCAAAACCCATGTCTCGAAGACGATCCTTTAGAGTGTCTGGCAACTCCGTCCACCACTCTTTCACCTTAAGCCACCCCACCCTCATCCAAGCAAGAGGTACAAACTGAAATTGAGAGAAACATCATGATTGTTAGCCTAAAGATTTAAAGATGAGTAATGGCAAGACGCAATATAGAAAAGACTAGGTGTCATTACCTTGCCCGCTCTTATCTCGTCGGCAAGGTGGGGATCTTCTTTAGTTCGCTGCTTCTTGCGCCTCTTTCCAGGCTGGGCCGTTTTCTGCCCCACCTCAGGCTCCCTAGTAAGTCCAACTCCGGGGTCCTCCCCGAGCCTATCTAAGGGAACGCCCCCACAATCTCCTGACGGACCCTCTCCCGACTCAACCAACGTCAAGGTCCTCTTACCAGCAAGCCTTGTCTTAGCCATTCTGCACATTCATAGAACAAAAAAAAAAAAAAAAAGAGCATATATGAGAAACCATGGATTTAGAAATACATGAGCAAAAAGGGAAGTTTTAACTTTAAAGATGTCACATAAAAGATTGTGCAAAACAACCAAGATGAATCCAGGAGAAACATCAAATTGGAAAACATTGGCCAAACCCATCCTGAGGTAAATTAATCAAAGAACAAGAATGAAACCAATAATAATGATAAAATAGTGATAATAATGATAATGAGAACAAGTAAGGTGAACCCCATCTCGGCTGAAACAACCCCCTGACTTTTGTCCATTGTCCCATCACGACCTGATCATCACACCCCTCCATTATCAAATTTACTCTTCCATGCAAACAAACAAACGAACCAAAAAGAGAGAGGGAGTAAAAGGACAGAAGGTTTTCAACACAGTTACAAATATGAAAGGCAGCATAAAACACATCATCATCTTATCAAAAACAAGACTAAACAAGCTCACTCCAAGAATTTGGCGAATCCCTGAATAACAATGACAGAAAAATAATGCATAAATAACAAAAAAAAATACCCAAGCTGCCCCCCGCAATGGCCAAAATCTATGTCAGGAGTCCAAGATCATATTCACCACGTTCTCATTTGAAGCCAGCAATGGAATGTCTAATAAACTCATCAATCTTCACCGCACTCAATAGTTTCCATGGGTGACACCAAACTTCACTCCTCATCATCTCATCAATCCCAACTAGTTACAAGTAAGTGCCCATTTTCCACCCAAACTGATTTTGCCAAAAGATTCCCACTGTGCAACCTTTCACATTTAAATCACAAGGGCTGGGATTGCCAACCTCGCAATAGAGACAACTCTACTCTTTCTCCCTCACCAAAATCCACTCTGTCCATGGCTGCCCTTGGCCAAAACCGAGCCCCAAAACCCCCATTCTGCAACCATAAAAAAAAAAAAAAAAATGGAAAGAATGAATAGATGGGAGGGGCGGGGCGGGGCCCACACACCTGGACGCTGCTGGACCTACGCTCCTTCTTCTCCTTCTGCTGCCCTCACTCGTTCCTCACCTACAAACAACAGCAGCAGGGGATAACCAAAAAAAAAAAAAAAAATCAGAGAAAGAGAAGGGAAATAAAAAAGAATGGAGCACACATACCTGGCTCCCTCTCTCCTCCCTTTCCTTCCTCTTTCCTCTCCTCTCTGTTTTCTTTCCACTTCCTTGAATCGTCCTTCACCTGCAACAATAACAGCAGGTTCACGAAAAAAAAAAAAAAGAGAGTGAAGATGAAAAAAAAAGGGAATGTTGCAGACACACGTACCTGACTCTCTCCTCCCTTTCCTTCCTCCCTCCTTCCTCTTCTCCTCAGCCCTGCACGGCTTCCACCTGTGAATACAAAAAAAAAAAAAGGGGAGAGGAGCAATGAAGAATAAAAAAAAAAAAAGAAAATAGGAAGATCAGATCTACATACCTGGGCCACTCAGGACGAACTCCCCTCTCCTCTCTTCTCTCTTTCCTTCTCCTTCTCCTCAGCCCACTCGTGCTTCACCTGAAATGGCAGCAGCAACATTCAAAAAAAAGAGGGGGAAGAAAGAATGGAAGCAGGGGAAGGGACGGTCCACCTACCTGGGCGCCATCGAACCAGCCCTGCACCTTCTCTTTTCCTTTTCCTTTTCCTTTTCCTTTTCCTTTATCCACTCCACTCCCAACTCCTCTGTCTCCACATGAAATCACGCCCAAGAGAAAGAAGAACAAAAGAAAGAAACAGAGGGAAACAAAGAATGAAAAAGGAAGAGGGAAAAGGGCACCGGCCACATAACCTAAAAACGTCCAAAGCTGGGCGCAGGATGGCTCAGCCCCATCACGGCCCACCTAAGGCACAGCCCTTTGTCTCTAAAAAAAGAGAAAGATAAAAAAAAAATTATATATATATCTAGAGATGAGCTTTAAAAAAAAAAAAGAGAGAAGGATTAATTAAGAAACTTAAGCATCCCCCGTAATAATGAACTCCATTATAATAAAAAAACCCATAACACTAATTGACCATCATCCATTCATCATACATCAATAATTCATGATTAAAAGAAATAAAAGAATTAGAGAAGAGAACAAAAAAAAAAAAAGATTAAAAGAAATAAAAACATCCAAAAAAGAGTAGATAGTAAGTAGATAAACCTAGATTATTGTATTTGCGCCTAAGCAAATTAATACACTTAAAAAATAATACCTAATCACAACACCTAATTTAACCTTAATTAAAAACATCCAATTAAAACACCTAAATCAATTTTAATTAAAACCATTTACCTGAATCCTAATTTCCAAACTCTAATTAATTAAACCCTAATAAATCAACCCTAATAAAATACTTTAACTAAAACCCCAAATTAAAAACTTTAAGCAATCCCTAATCAACAAGACTATAATCAAAACCCTAATTAATAAACCTTAATCACTCAAAGATCCAATTAAAATCTCAATTAATAAATTTAAACAACAAACCTTTAATTCAAACATTAATTTACAAAGTCAAATTAATAAAATCATAACCTGAACTTCAAACTCAAATCAAACTTTAATTCAAACCTTAACCAACGCAATTATAATTGACAAACCCCACCTAAATTCAAACTTTAAGACCCTAGTCAAGATCTAATTAATACAATAGACAATTCACAACTAAAAAATAAAAGACGTCCCTCAATCAAGGAACGAATTGGACTACCCGAATCCGACTTAGAAACACTCTAGAATTGGACGAAATCGAACGAACCCGTTATCATTCAACGGGTAGACACTTGGACGCCCCCACAGGTGCGCCCAAGTCACCTTAGGAACCTGGGCGCACACCCAACTTCTTGCTCCAATCCCGAAGCACGGTTCGGTTGCACTTTGATAAGAATGAAAAATGTTATATTTTTCTCCATCAATATTTCGTTCTTTGTACCTATTTGATATCTAATTGCACTTATTATTCTTATATTGTGATTTAGGATGCACTTGGAGGGCTAAGCGCAAAACGAAGTTAATTGGGCAATTTTAGATGAATTTTCGCATCGCTTTGCAAGCTGGGCATAACTCTCCCATCCGAGCTCCGATGGAGACGATTCAAGATATTGTAGAATGTTAAAAGAAGGTGATCATATTTGATGCTGAATGAATGGAGCTGATTTGGAACCAGGTCTTGTTTAGAGGAAATCAAGCAGAAGGGCATTATGGTAAATTTGAAGAAATCAGGAGTTCGTCGAAACATATCCAATATTGGGCTCATATTGTGCAGAACGAAGAATAGTGCAACTTTAATTCTTGGGTCGAATCCAACAGAAGCCCGAATGAGAAGATATGGTCAAGAAGAAGATTTTGACTAAGTTAGAATTTAATTAATTATTTTATTAAACTCCATCTCCAACGTCTTCTTTCTATTCTCACTTCATCTCCAACGTCTTCTTTCTATTCTCTCTTTCATCTTTCTATTCTCTCTTTCATCTCTCATCCTCTCCTACTTTATCTCTCCCTCATTCCATTTCTCTCCATCACATGGGCCCAAGTACCTATTTTTTCTCCCTCCTCCCCTGACCTTACCCACTTCTATAAATACCCATTACACAACATTCAAACGCCACCTTCCTGCAGCCACGATTTCTCTCCATATCTCTCTTTTTCTTTCTCTCATTCTCCATTCTTTTTCCATTTAATTTATTTTGCAACTTAGCATGGCCCTGCGTGGCTAATTTTTTTGTAATTGGTTGAAGGAGACTGAACCCTGAGAATAAATACTATGAGATCTAATTTATTTTTATTGTTCAATTTATGCTTTGAATATGGGTTGTTCTTTTATGCTTAATTTGTTATCATGATTGTTTCGTTTAATTGCTAGGATGCATACTAGTATATTTTTCGTTGCAATCTACTGCTAAATTAGAAATCAAATCCGTAATTGTTTGATCCCTCAAATTTGCGAAGAAACTGATATTTAATAATTTACTGCGTCAGTAATTATTAGATATTAGGAAGAGCACTTGGCTAAATTAAATGCAACCGCGTGTGCTTGTGTTATTTGGGTTCATCGATCTCTCTAATTTTAATGTTTTTACTAAATCAAATCTATAGCGCTTGTCTTAGGTTGTTTAGTAATTAGGGTTAATTAGAGCGCGTGTTTTCTAATTAACTAATTGAGGAGTTAGGAATTTAATTCCAACGATGAATATTCAAAGTGTTAATTGATTTATTTTTGCATCAATGATCAGTTTTGAATTTCCGATGGTGGATGTTAACTTTGACCAATGCTTGCTCATTTGATTGAATTCGTTACCTTATTGCTCTTTATTTGTTTTTATTTGTTTTTGCTTCCAGTATAATCAAAACCCCCATCTTTGATCACATAGCATAAAACTTGGTTAGACACTCTCCGAGGGAATGATCCTTACTCGCACTACTACATTTATTATTTTTGGAGTAAAGGTTTTATTATATTTCGGTGCCGGCGACAGCA